>JAKCOX010000012.1:20411872-23079372 GCA_022605575.1 Laterallus jamaicensis coturniculus | reverse complement strand
ACTTCCATGGCAAAGGGGACTTTCTCAGCCTGTAGCCATGCCCCAAGGGGTCCCATGGGGTGCTTGCTGCTCTGCAGAGAGCGCGTGGGGCTGGCAGCCAGCACGCTCACACACAGAACAAAGTCTCCTTGTGCATGGGACGCAAGCTGAGCTGACCCTGGCTGCTCAGAAGGTCCTCAGTTTCGCTCATGAAATGCTCCAACGGGGAAGAAAGAGCCGGCCACAGCAGGGCAGGCAGTTTCCTTTAAAAGACAGCACTGTGTGTAATAAATGAAGCTGCTTGAGGTTAGCGGTCGGGTCCCTTTTTGTGTGTGTGTGTGTGTGTTTGTTTTGAGACATGGCGGTGAAACGTGGTCCTTGTGGGGTCGTATTTTCCTCCCAGAGCAAGCTGTCAGCTAGGGATGAGACAGCAGAGGAGGGATAGCTGAAATCCTGTGTTTGTTTGCTTTTAAAAGCCACTTAAAATTAGCTCAGTGAATGTAGCCCTGCATGGATTGCTCAAAAAAAAAATAATTAATAAATCAGGCTATGTACAAGGAAACTCAATAATGCAAACCAGGTCCCTCTACTTGTGTGCCAGACCCCTGGTCTCATTTACACAGGGGGCCATTGGCTCTCCCAGGGTGTCTCTGGTTTTTGCACCACTGGCTGGAGGGAAGAAACCTGGCCTGGCCCCTGCTGATATCTCAGAGCTCAAATTTACAGAGTGGGTTGTCTTCACACTTGTGATTTTAGTGGGATTTGGAAAGGGTTGATGAAGATTTTGCAGAAGAAATGGCCACCGGGCCAGTCCACAAAGCTTTGCCATGGGGTGGTGACCAGGGCGGAGGAACTCAAATGTCACCAGAGGAAGGGCACTTTGTCCAGGTACTGCCCAGCATCATGATTGCATCTTCAGCTCTGGGGATGCCTTCCATCAGAAGAGGGGTGGCCAGCAGGCACAGGGAGGGGATTGTCCCTCTCTGCTCTGCCCTCGTGAGGCCCCACCTGGAGTCCTGTGTACAGATCTGGGGCCCCAGTACAACAAAGATGTTGGAGAGGGTTCAGAGGAGGGCCACAAAGAAATATTATTAGAGGGCTGGAGCACCTGCCCTACAAAGAGAGGCTGAGGGAGCTGGGCTGGTCCAGCCTGGAGAAGAGAAGGCTGTGGGGGGACCTCATTGCAGCCTTCCAGTCCCTGAAGGGAGCAGAGAAAGAGGAGGGGAATCAGCTTGTTAAAGGGCAGAGACTGGCAGGACAAGGGGGAATGGATTAAAAATAAAGGCAGGAAGGTTTAAATTAGATATTAGGGGAAAGATTTTTACAGAGAGAGTGGTGAGGTGCTGGAATGGGCTGCCCAGAGAGGTAGTGGATGTCCCATCGCTGTGGGTGTCCAAGACCAGGTTGGATGGGGCCCTGGGCAACCTTGTGTAGCTCCAGGCCTGAGGTTGGTGGCCTGAGGCCTGTGACAGAGAGGGTTGGAACTCTATGATCGTTGGGGTCCCTTCCAACCCATGCCATTCTATGATTCTATGATTTTATGTCACATGAGCTGGCAGGCATCAGCACTGCCGGGGTGGCACAAAGGGAACTGTGTCACCAAACTGATCTGACTCTGTATGTTTGGAAGTCATTTATCAGTCAGTGTCTTGGTTTTGCCAGATGCTGATGAAAACAAAAGAGGAAAATACCAGCGCCTGAAAACCTGTGATCTGAACACAGAACCTTTTACAGATGTCCTTTCACTGTCACTTTCACACTCCAGAAGTGACCACAGCTTGTGGAGACCTTTCTCCCGTGGTGAAACTCCAGTTCTCCATCCAACAGGGAAACTTTCCTGAGCCTGGAAACTGAGTGAGATTTGGTGTATGCTCACCTTTTACCAACCAGGTTGGTACTACTGCAATGGTGAGGAACAGCATTGGACACCCTCCTTTTTGAACTGCATGCTCAGCTACTGCTTTTAACCAGATCTACTGCTCTATTTTACTTGATGTCTGTTGTCTCCCTCCTAATCCATCTTTTTAATGCTTTGGGGATAATCTCTTACTCTTCTGCTTGCTGAGGTAGTTTGTTGAGTTCATGAGCAAGATATTACTTCTTTAACAATGATCTACCACTTTTATAAATGATCTGCTGCATTTCCAGACATTCAGCAGCCCACCTAAAGCCGTGGCTTCCAGAGGATTGCTGGCTATCAGCTGGCCAGATATGCATGTGCTGTCAATCTGATGTATCCAGGATGAGCTAGGCTAATGCTCAGTGGTGTAAATATTTCTTATATGAAGATCCTGGCCAAGTCAAGACGTCGTTTGAGGAAGTTCTGGCCGGCCCATCACAGTGTGGGAGTTGAAGAACGAGAGATTAAGTGTTTTCCATGGTCTTGTGGGACCACACTCCCTGCTTGACCCACATCCTCCAACTTCTGGGTCTCCAAACCTTTGACTCCACGATGACCAGCAGAGACCCCAGGAGCAGCCAGCCCAGACAGCAGCCTGGCTGACTGAGGACATGTGGAGGCCAACCATATGCTATGTCAGGGGGTGCAGGTCTGATTAATATCGGAGTCTGAGCCCTGAAGGATGAGGAAAACACGTTCACACAGCTCTGCATAAATCATGCTTAATTTTTCATCAGTAGACAGGGAGGCTATGGGGAGGGAGACTGGGAAGCACAGAGGTTAAGTGACTTACTCCAAGCTACAGAGCTGCACAGTGTAGAGATTTCCAAGCTTGCAGGCCAGCCACTTGGTCACCGGGCCTCAATTTAATTAGCTAGTGTGTTTTCATTTGAGAATGACAGCACATTACATTTCCTTGTAGTTCATGGGCTCCACCCCACTGTGTGCAGATACAGATCAAAGAGATGGCTCCTGCTCACCGTCTGTCCGCTATGAAACGCTAAATTTGAGAACATCAACAGTATCTGAAGCGCTCCGCAAATGATTTCTTTTCTACTTAAAAGCAGGCTCCCTTCAAATAATTTCCTCTTTCTCTGGTTCAGGTTTCTGTGCTCTGAAAGCTCCACGCAGAGCCCTCAGAAATAAATCAGATCCCAAGAGTCCGGCCCTGTTGCTCGCTTTGCAAGCAGACCCCCTTTCCGCATGCAAACAGCAGCCGGCTCACAAACGCTGGCAGAATAAGTCATTTCTGAAATCAGTGGCCACCAAATCCCTGCCTAAGCTTGGAGAGATTAAACCTGGGTTATCATAACACCATGGAAGTGCATGACGCCCCGTGTAATAGCTTTATGGGTTCTGTTGTGACAGCGTCAGGTCTGAGGGTATTTGCTGGCCCAAGCTTGTTTTGATCACCATTCCTTCCCTCCTGACCTGGGAGCACAGATGGATCGTTCTTCCTGACCTAAGGGAGCTTGATCAGATTCAGTGAAAGGATGCTGAGAAGAGAATCAGGTTCATGACTAATAGCGTTTCTCATTGAGCTCACATAATACTTGGGATCCAGCTACATCGAAGAAGAGAACAGATTAGCTAGTAGATGTGTTAGGTATACCATGAATCCTCAAACCACTGGTTCCCTCCTAGCAGTGCTCTCTTTTGACTTTCCCTTGTGTGAGGAAGCAAGGGCTCTTCTGCAACCAAGCCCTTTCCCAGTAAACTGTTGGAAACAAGCTGCCCCATTTCATAGTGGTATTGGACAGATGGTTGGACTTGATGGAGGTCTTTTCCAACCTTAAAGATTCTATGATTCTATGATTTTAGGGCTCTTTAGTCTTAGACATTATTGCATAGACCCTTATAGATGTAGGCTTTGGGGGCCAAAGCCCAGTTCCGCATTAACAATGGGGGTTGCTCATTATCAATCAGATCCTCATAATCAACAGGTTCCCTCTGTAGAGCCATTGTTTGGGCTGGAAGGGTCCTCTAAAGGTCCCAGTCTAACCTCCCTGCAGTGAGCAGGGACATCTGCAACTAGATCAGGCTGCTCAGCACCCTGTCCAGCCTGGCCTTGAACACTTCCAGGGATGGGGCATCTACAACCTTTCTGGACAACATGTGCCAGTGTTTCACCACCCTCATTGTAAATAATTTCTTCCTTATATCTAGTCTGACTCTCCCCTCTTTTACCTTAAAACCATCATCCCTTGTCCTTTCTGCCCATCCTCTCCTGCCTGTTGTGACTATTGGTAGATGATGACTAGTGATGGGGATGGGAGGCATAGGGTAGGCTAACAGCTGAGGCTTTGCTGATGGTCATTCTTGCTGTTCAGACTCACATGTTCCCAAGAGAGGGGGGGGTGGTCTGTGGAGGAAAACCCCCACTTTGATGGGGCAAGGTGGCTGCTTTGGGTCACGTTGCATGTTGAGAATAGATGGGAGGAGATGACAGCCCTGGGATATCACATCCTGGCTCTCAAGATCTACATCCCAGCTACCACTTGATGCTGTTGAATTATGTGGGAGCCAGGCAGAAGGCCTCCCCACCCCAGAAAAAAACCCTCCCTTCTCCAAACTGTTCTGATTGTGCCCTGGTCAGGCCCCACCTGGAGTATTGTGTTCAGTTCTGGGCTCCCTGGGATAAAAAAGACAGGGATGTCCTGGAAAGAGCCCAGAGAAGAGCTACAAAGATTATTAAGGACCTGGAGCATCTCCCCTATGAGGAAAGGCTGAGTGAGCTGGGACCGTTTAGCTGGGACTAAGGGGGGAACCTTATAAGTGTTTATAAATAACTATGAGATGCAGGGGGAAACGGCCAGCCCCTTTTCAGTGTCTGTGGGGACAGGACAAGGGGCAATGGCTGCAAGTCAGAGTATAGGAAGTTCCACACCAACATGCGGAGGAACTTTTACATAGTGAGGGTGAGGGAGCCCTGGGACAGGCTGCCCAGGGGGTGTGGAGTCTCCATCTCTGGAGGTATTCAAGACTCGTCTGGACACCTATGTATGCAATATGAGCTAGGGAGCTGCTTTGGCAGGGGAGTTGGACCCGTTGATCTCTTGAGGTCCCTTCCAACTCCTCTAATTCTATGATTCTGTGATCCAGGGTGAGGACGAAACCAGCCAGACACATGAAAGGTCCACATTACACCCAAAATTGTGCAGCCATCCATGGATGTGGCTCCACACTCATGTTGGTTGGGGGCCTGCAGAGCAGTCACAATGGATTCGACGAGGGTGCGAGCTGGTCTGTGGGACAACATAGCACACACCCTCCTGTGCCATGGCAAACGTGAGCCAGCTCTGCTCCCTCTAATTAAGGCGGGATGATTTCACCTCCCATTACCTCACGCTTACCAGAGGGTAAGAGCACAGATGTGGGCAGTATGACACACAGCAACTTCACACCCTCACCTTGGTGATTTGCTCCTGTATCCATAACCCTTTTTTGTATTTATGTTCTCCAGCAGCATCTGGCTGAGCCACGTCTACATCCATGTGTACGCGCACACATGCACATACACAAAGTCCCATAGGATTGAGAAGGCTGTGGGGGGACCTCATTGCAGCTTGCCAGTACCTGAAAGGAGCAGAGAAACAGGAGGGGAATCAACTTTTTAAAAGGGTAAACAATGGCAGGACAAGGGTGAATGGATTAAAGCTAAAGGAAGGAAGGTTTAAATTAGATATTAGGGTGAAGTTTTTTACAGAGAGAGTGGTGAGGGACTGGAACAGGCTGCCCAGAGAGGTGGCGGATGCCCTGTCCCTGGAGGTGTTCAAGGCCAGGTTGGATGGGACCCTGAGCAACCTTGTGTAGATCCAGACCTGGAGTTTGATGGCCCTGCCTGTGGCAGGGGGCTTGGAACTGTATGATCCTTGGGGTCCCTTCTAACCCATACCGTTCTATGATTCTATGATTGGCAGAAATGACCCTATGTGGTGCATTGCACAGCTTATATGAATGGCAATCAAGAGTCCCAACCTGACTTGAACCTATCCTGGATGCACCACAGAGGAAGGAAAGACCGATTTGTATTTTGAAATGCAAGCACTATGCTTCAGGGGGAAAAAATATAGTGATACCTGAGATAAGGAGCATGGCATTAGTGGTATTTTTTTCACTGGTGAGGCGCCTTCACCCTGATATGAGTCCCAGATACTAGCACAAAGCATTACAAGGGGGGGGAAAAGCGATGTTAATCCTGTGTATCAGCAGTGCCTAACCTGCCAAGCATAAATATTCATGTAATCACTTTTCAGTTACCTGGTAACCACAACAAAGCACACATAGAAAATGTAATTACAGGGGCTCCGTAAGCTCATCTTAAATTATCACCTATAGCCAGGCACATGTTATTAGATATTAGATTCTCCCCTAGATCGGAATCTCATGTTCCTCATGTCTAATTTCAAATAACTATCTCCTTATTGGCAAGCGACGAAATCTAAATGGAGTCATGCAAATCCTACTTCACAGCTCAATTAAGGAAATGTGATTACGGATCTGGAAGCAGATGCAGATATTGCTGGGGAAGGGATGATGGCAGAAGCCTACAGGAAGCATTCGATGCTTTCCAGGGGTCATTTGTAGGGGAACCCGTAGGAACAGTGTTTCTATTGTTATAGACTTCAGAGTATGTGGGGTGGAGAGGGGGCGAGAGACCGGATTCCCATTTTTAAGTGCTTTGGAGATTTTCAGAAGGAGTCGGGTTCCATTGTTGCGTTTTACATATTCTCTAAGCTCGCTGGGAACAATATCCATTTTCACTGCTTTTCCCTCTGTGTCCTTCCCCTCGCCATGAGGTTCATAATCTTTGGTTCTCCAACACCTACCATTGATCTTTATTCCATGCTGGAGAGGTGGGATGAGGGGGAGATGTGATTATATGCACTTCTCCCAGCGAAAGCCAGACGAGATCATAGAATCACGGAATCTCAGACTGGCTTGAGCTGGAAGGGACTTCAAAGTCCACTGAGTCCCACCAGCCCACGGTGCCCAAAGCCCCATCCAACCTGGCCTTGAACCCTGCCAGGGATCCAGGGGCAGCCTCAGCTTCTCTGGGCACCCTGTGCCAGGACTTCCCCCCTCCCTGGGAAGGATTTCTGCCTCCCAGCCCCTCTCCAGCTGCCCTCCTGCAGCTGAAGGCCGTTTCCTGGGCACGGCCCTCCCTGCCCTTGGCACCAGCCCCTCTCCAGCTCTCCTGGAGCCCTTCAAGGGTTAGGAAGGGGCTCAGAGCTCTCCCCGGAAGCAACCTTCTCTTCTCAGGGCTGAGCCAGCCCAGCTCTCCCAGCCTGGCCCCAGAGCAGAGGGGCTCCAGTCCTTGGATAATTTCCATGGCCTCCTTAGGACTGGCTCCCACAGCTCCGTGTCCTCCTTGTGCTGGGGACCTCTGAGCTGGAGGGGTGAGTCTCTGTCCCAGAGGGGATCAGAGGGGCAGAATCCTCCTTTCCCAGCCCTGCTGGTCCCACTGCTGTGGATGCAGCCCAGGACACAGTTGGCTTTTGGGGGCTGCCAGCACACATTGCTGGGTAGTGTTGAGCTTCTCACCTACCAACCCCCCTCCAGGTCCTTCACCTCAGGGCTGCTCTCCTTCCATTCTTCTCCCAGACTGTAGTTGTGCTTGGGATTGCCTTTAGCCATGTGCAGGAGCTTGCCCTTGGCCTTGTTGAAATCTGTGAGGTTCACACAGCCCCACTTCTCCAGCCTGTCCAAGTAC
Source organism: Laterallus jamaicensis coturniculus (assembly GCA_022605575.1). Taxonomy (NCBI): domain Eukaryota; kingdom Metazoa; phylum Chordata; class Aves; order Gruiformes; family Rallidae; genus Laterallus; species Laterallus jamaicensis. The sequence goes on along the minus strand of JAKCOX010000012.1, from coordinate 23,071,780 downwards.
TTCTGGATGCCATCCCTTCCCTCCAGTGTGTCGACCGCACCACACAGCTTGGTGTCACTGGCAACCTTGCTGAGGATATATTGATCCCACTGTCGGTATCACTGGCAGAGCTGTTAAAAAGATGTCCTGGGAGCTCTCTGAGTGCCACAGACAGGAGAGCAGGTGTCTTTGCGTATCTCTTGGCCACACACACCTGGGTCATTTTAGGGAGGGCCATCGGTCAGGTGTCCTGGGCAAAGGGTCCCTTTTGCTCAGCAGGATACAGCTGTGATGGCAACATATGCCTTGGCATGGCTGATGATCAGACCAAGGAACACTGAGTGCTAACACACAGATACACCAACCTTCTCCTGGAAATAACCACATCTCATCACCATGCTGGATGAGTCTGGAGGCAGACATTCTTCTTCAAACCCCAAGGAGAAGGTGTTAAAGTCACAGACAGCAGATGTAAGGGGGGAGGGTGGGATCCAGGGCTCACAGGACAGTTGCAGATGCAACAGTACATCCTGCCCCGAGTACATCCCTGAGCACGAGTAATTACTCCTGCAGGGAAGACACATTATGTCAGAAGCTTGCATGAAATAAATAGGAAAACATAGGGATGCATTTACAAAGACTCTTAGCCAAGAGAGAGTGGAATCAGGACATATCACAGCTCACAGAATCACAGAATCATAGGGGTTGGAAGGGACCTCCAGAGCTCATCAGGTCCAATCCCCCTGCCAAAGCAAGCTCCCTAGGACAGGTCACACAGGTTGGCGTCCAGACGGGGCTGGAATATCTCCAGAGAAGGAGACTCCACACCCCCTGGGCAGCCTGTCCAGGGCTCTGTCACCCTCACCGTGAAAAAGTTCTTCCACATATTGGTGCAGAACACCCTGTGCTCCAACTTGAGGCCATTGCCCCTTGTTCTGTCCCCACAGCCCACTGAGAAGAGGCTGGCCATTTCCCTTTGTGTCCCCTCTAGTCATCCAGGGAGCATGGAGTTATCAAAATGGTGATTCCGGTCTGTTGAGTGGTGGCTTTGCCCCAACTACCTGACTATTTTCTGCCCTTAGTTTTGTTGCCCAATCCCTAAATTTCTTTGTCCTAAATGGAGAAGACAGCCAGGAAACAGGATCTCAGTGTTTAGGGTGGAAACTGGAAGCGAGCGATAACTTGCTTTCCTGCTCTGAGAGGACAGTCTTTGCTTTTGGTAACTTCCACCTTCTCCCTGAAATCTGAATGTGCAAAACACACATAAAAATACACAGGGAGGGAGAAAAAAAATAAAGTCAAACCCACCAAGAAGCAAGTCAAAGAAAAAACACATAATTTCCTTTGAAATCAAGCTTTTTAAAGAGTCCTTAAGGTTTTCTTCTATGAAAACAGTGCTTGCCCAAGGAAAAATGGTGAAGAGAAGAGAAGAGAAGGCTGCAGGGGGACCTCATTGCAGCCTTCCAGTACCTGAAAGGAGCAGAGAAACAGGAGGGGAATCAACTTTTTAAAAGGGCAGATAATGGCAGGACAAGGGGGAATGGATTGAAGCTAAAGAAGGGAAGGTTTAGATTTGATATTAGGGGGAAGTTTTTTACAGAAAGAGTGGTGAGGTGCTGGAATAGGCTGCACAGAGAAGTAGTGGATGCCCCATCCCTGGAAGTGTTTATGACCAGGTTGGATGGGGCCCTGGGCAACATTGTGTAGCTCCAGGCCTGAGGTTGGCGTCCTTGCCTGTGGCAGGGGGGTTGGAGCTCTATGATCCTTGGGGTCCCTTCCAACCCATGCCATTCTATGATTCTATGATAAAAAGGGTCAAAGCCATCCATTCAGTGAAGGTGCAGACTCACAGACCCTGGACATCATCTGAGTATGCCTGGTCAGTTTTGACGTGGGCTTATGCTGAAGTCAGGAATCTGAAAGAAGTTTTCATTTCAGTGAAAACTGTACTTCCTACAGTTAGGAAAATGTAAGTTTTGACCAAAACTTTATGATCACTTTATTTATGATGCTCAGACGAAATTATAAATGTAATTTGTGTATCGGAAATCCCCTTGAAATTTCAATTAAATTTGATATATGTGCTTTTTCCTAAGAGAGTTTGTTTCTGGGCCAAATTCTTCCATCTTTACTCATACATTAGCAAGTGGAGTGTTTCTTAGCACACACTTCAGAGTCCGATCCTTTTCTTTCAAGCGTCTGTAGGTTTCCACAAGAAAAAAGGAACACAAAACATATTCTAACAGCAGTAGCTCTTTTTCCATCACTCTCCATCTGGTACGTGATCTGTGATCGTACCTCCAGGTCATTACGCTTGTAATGTTTATTGGAAAAATCAATCTTTAACTTTAAGACTTTACACAGGAAATATTAAAGTAAATTAGGGCCCTATACATCCATTTTCAAATTTCCTTTCGACCTCACAGCACCTACTTCTTTCATGAAAAGGAATCAAGATTATTATTTTTTTTTTCCAAGCTGTTCCATTTTTGTGTAACTGACAAAATTTCCTGGAAATACAATTTGCCCAGCTACCTTAGTTATTATCTCCAGCCCATATTAGCAGCTAAGCGGTTGTTGACATTCCCTTTCAATATCACTACTAAAACTCCATGAAGCTTATGCAGAATTTATACACGAATGTCAACTCATTTTTAAAATATGTAATAGGAAAGGATCAGCCAATGCCTTTCTGGCCACCTACATTTCAGAAGGTATTGGCTGGTATTAAAGTAGTGTATACATATATATTTTAAGAAACCACACATTTTCTGGGCCAGAATCCAAGGGCATATAAAGTAGTTTAGTCAGTTATGACTGGATGAGGAGCTAGATGGAAAACAGAGCATTCTCAGAGGGTTTGGGTGTACATGGGTTTCTTTCCAAAATTAATGTGAGTGGGGGTCATTAATTTTGCTTTTATTTTCGTGGATGAAATGTCGCTCTTCTGGATATTCTCAGGGCATGACGTGAAGCCACATCTAGTGAAGGCAAGACCCTCAGGCCCCCATCAATGCCTTCCAGCACTGAGGCTGAACACACCTCACTATTCATTGAGCTTCTGGGCTGGGACAGAAATACTGTGACAAACAAAAATTTATATATATGTTGCAGTGATAGCTTTGGGTCTGAGGACAGACAGCCCCATGGGATGGAAGCCGCTGAGACAGTCCAGAGCAGTTGAAGGAGGAAATGCAAAGGACCACTGCTCCAGGCTCCTGCACTCCCTTCAGGTCTGATCCTGGACTTCTCAAGTCCCTTTGCCGCTTGCAGCTATAGAAATTTAAACAAATTTGAGATTTAACAAGGGCAAGTATTGGGTCTGGCATCTAGGGAAGGGCACCCCCAAGGTACCAGTATCAGTTGGGGACTGGACTGTTGGAGAGCAGAGTAGGTGAGAAGGACCTGGGGGACAGCACGATGAATGTGAGCAGCAATGTGCCCTCGTGGCCAATGGCATCCTGGGGTCTATTAGAAGGGGTGTGGTTAGTAGGTCAAGAGAGGTCCTTCTCCCCCTCTACTCTGCCCTGGTGAGAATGCAGCTGGAAAATGAGGTCCAGTTCTGGCCCTCACAGGTCAAGAAGGACATAGAACTCCTTGAAAGAGTCCAGTGCAGGGTCACTGAGATGATGGAGTGGAACACCTTCTTTATGAGGAGAGGCTGAGGGAGCTGGGTCTCTTTAGCCTGGAGAAGAGGAGACTGAGGGGTGATCTTATTAATGTTTATAAATATGTGAAGGGCGGGAGTCAGGAGGACAGAGTCAGGCTCTTCTCATGGATGGCAGTGACAGGACAAGGGGCAGTGGGTGCAAGCTGGAGTACAGGAAGTTCCATGTAGATGTAAGGAGAAACTTTGTCACTGTGAGGGTGATGGAGCACTGGAACAAGCTGCCCAGAGAGGTTTCTCTGGAGACATTCAAGCCTGCCTCGATGCATTCCTGTGTGATTTAGTCTGGGTGATCCTGCTCTGGCAGGGGGGGGTTGAACTAGATGATCTTTCAAGGTCCCTTCCAACTCCATATGTGATTCTGTGATTCTGTGAATGTTGACCTTTCTCCCTTCAGTTTTTCACTTTTAAAAGGGGAATGAGGCTATTTTGAAAATTTGGTCGGGGGTGAGGGGTTGGATCTGTGTGTAACAGGGCTGTCTCCATGTGGAGGGTGCTAGTGAAGAGCAAGATATTCTTGTCCTTTATCACTGATATCTACCCCCTTTACTATCATTAGAGCTGATGTGTCCTTGATGGAATTGGCTCATCTTTGCTTTCCCAAGAAAATGCTGTTTTTAAAACAGGGCTAGAAGTTGTTTGAGGTTCTGTCTTTAACGAGGCCAATGGGAAGATTGTGTAACATAAAAATAAAGTTTAAAAGTAATTAGATCTCTCTTTTTATAAAAAAAAAAAGAAGAAAAAAAAGGAGATATTTCTCTTGCATTGTGGGACCACATCCATCAGCTCTAGACCTAGCTCCTTTTCCTAACACAGAGCACACAAGACAACATAATAAACAGTCAAAAACAAAACCACATGCTGCCATGAAACGAGACCAAATATGAAAACCTAGGAAGGAGAGGCCAGATTCAGCGATGCCTCCTGGTGCTCACATGGCTCAGCCATCCGTGGGGGTCTAGAGACCACCACGACTTGCAAAGCCCCACGGGTCTGGGGACTGATGCCCTGGGGACTGCGGCAGCTGGCGTGGGAGCAGCATGAGCCCCCCCACACACAGCCTCTCTCCAGGCCACCCTGGACCAAGGATGGGATCCTGGGAGGTGCAACCACCAGAGCTCACAGTTTTGCAAGGATGGCAAGGTTTTTTTTTCACGCAGCCAGCGTCAGATGTTCGTTTTTAGTGGTGAGATCTGTCTCTCAGATTGACTCTATCATTTATTTCCAGGCCCCTGGGCTATTGTAGGCTGAACTTCATTTGTTTTACACTGCTTTGCCTGGGACCTATTGTTCTGTGCTGCTGATTCACTGCTCTGTAAGTGATTACCAGTGCCTTCCCTTCCCCCAGAAGGAGCCATTGGGTCTTTTTTTTTCCTTTTCTTTTTTTTACCATAGAAAATTAGTTTTGTGGCTACAAAAGAGAAAAGGCCTGGAATCTTTTACCTCTATCCCCCTCAAAAAAAGGGAAGGGACGTCAGTTGTGTTACAACACATTGCACCAGAAAGTTCACTAGTGACCTGCCTGTAACCAAATGGCCAAGCCACCAAATGGGAACAGAATTTGCAGTGTTACTCAACCCAGTCCAGGATGTTTAGATGCAACTCAGGACTTCCCCAGCACGGCAGGCTATCTGTAGCAAAACCGTAGGTATAGACAATCACAGAGGCAGCTGACACCTGCAGAGAAACCTGATCCAAACTTTCTCAGGGCTCCATGATGCCTGGATCACAAGTCTGCAGGTGACAAGTGGCATGCCTTTTATCCCATCCTCCTCCGGCAGGCAAGGGCAATTTATGTGCTCCGTTGCTCACACACATCCAGAGCGACATACTCTTGCAGGAAGGAAGACTGTATCCTGGAATACCACCTGGGAATCACTGGTGGGGAGGGAAAACTACTTTGTGAAAGCACCAAGCAGTAGGTTTTACCTGGAGAGTAGTCACAAGCTGTAGAACCTCTTCTATAGGAAGAGAAAGAAGAAAAATAAAGAGCCAACAGTGTTATTCCTTGGGGCATGACAGGCTATTTCAACATGTTTGCTTCCCCCCCCCCCCGGACACAGGCAGCCATTTCCTTACTGCCTTTTGGGATCATCCATACAGAGGGCTCTCTACAGACTACTCCTTCAGTCAGTGGGGGGTACATGGATGTGGAGCAGACCTGGCAGATCTGACCATCAGGCAATCTAAAACAACCCTCTGGGCAAGACTATAATTCCACCCTGCCATTCAGGAATTAAGCTCCTCGCTTTGCAGTTTTGGTGATTCTACTTCTCTTCAGGGGAAGGAGAAAGTCCTGGGAGGCTGGGAAGTTTCCTTTCTGGTGGGGCAATATTTGGGTAGATCTGGGACCCATTTATCCTTAATCCAGCCTTGGCTTAATGTCTCAAATTCCTTCTCCGTGTACAGGCTGCCACTCTGTTCTGATTTCATTACACTCCCAACAAAGCTGCAAGGGCTCAGGGATGATATCGCCATCAAAGGCTGGAGGGTTTTAATGCCGTGGCTTCCATGGAAACTTCTCATGAGCTCACACGCTCGCCTGCATTGTTTCCAGCTGTGCTCACAACTCCATACAGAGGGAAGGAGGGAGAGGCACAAAAGTTTACGCCACTTCTCTTCTACATCTCACAACGGCAGGTCCTGGGCATTGGGGAGAAAGGGGCTTCAGATCATCTGGAGATGGTGTCTCCAGGCAACCAGGGTGCAGGTAGAGGGATTGTCGTGGCGTCAATATAATTCTAAGAAGCTAAATCACCTTCTGCCATTTCTCTTAAAACAGAGCATAAGAAAAACATAATCCACATCTCTCAAATGGACACCAGAAGAGTGATGGGCCGTAGCTCTTTCAACACTGGCCAAAGCCAACAAGCTCTTATGGACCTCCCACATGCTTGAGAAGCCCCTCACCAAGGTGAGTCATATGAAACAAGGAGGGGGATGCCCAGTCTTCCTCTGCATAAAGCTGGTCTGCTTGGATCCTGGTGGCTACGTGCAGAATGGCTGAGTGCAGAGGAGGAGACAGAGCATCCGTGGCTAATGCATTGCATCCCCGGTGTGGTTTTGGCAGAGAGGCATAGAGAGAAGCTGTCCAGGGGAGAAGAAGGGGGAGAGGGCGATGCTCGCCACTCCAGCTGTTTGCAGACCAGGTGTGGTCTTGCACCTCAAATTCCCAATGCTTTATTCCCTACTGAAAAAAAAAAACCCAAACCTTTAAAGCCTGCAGGGTCTGAGGAGATCAGCCACAGGATAAGAAAGAGCAAATATAAAAAGGTTTTTATAGCTGGTAGGTGGGAGGGGACAAGAGAAGTGGGAAAGCCTTGAAGTAGAAACAATATCCCCTAAAAATCATGTTTGAAATGAGGTGGAGATTTATGCATTTCAGGAGCTGCCGCCTGCATGAGTTGTACTGTCCTGCTTATTTTCTTGGGCTTGAGAACAAACAAGATGAAAACTTGACTTATGGTTTGCTTGCACTTTTAGGAGGAGAAACTCAGCAGGCAATAATATATCTGTGACTTCTCGGGGTCTTGCCCAGTTATTGCTCCATCAAGACCAAAATGCAAGTCCCGAGGGAGACAGAAAAATGAGACCTTCTCAGCTTTATGCACGACAGATCGTGGTGAGTGCTGTGAAGCAGTCAGTCTCTGGGATCTGCAGCATAAATATTTGGGTATTGCACTTCCAGCCTTGCAGACACATCCCTACCAGGTCCCGCTGACCCTGTGTGGGACCAAGAAGGTGAAGGAATGAAGCACCCTGCCCCAGATTTAAAATCCACGGGGATGTTTGGGATAACACCACTGACAACAAGCCAGGCTACATCTCCAACCATGTGATTTTTCTGGCATTGCCACCCAAGGTAGCAAGAGTCAGCCTTGCTGAGGCTAACATATGGCACGTGCTTTGTCTTGGATCCCCTCAACCTTGTGAAAACATCTCTTGATGTGTAAGAGGACCCAGAGAGGACATGTCCTGCTATCACTTTCCTTCACTCTCCCTGGTCTCACATGCCAAGTGTGAACTTTATACTGAACTTTTTGGACTGTCTGTCTGTTTTTCCCATCTCTCTCCTAAGGCTGTGTCTCAGTTCAGTGCTACAGTCTGGCTTCCCCACCCCACATCACCAGGCTCAAAGCCAGCCTGATGGGATCCCATATGCATAGCCAGGGACACTGAAACCTGTAGCTCTGAACAAGAGGTAGTGTGGCAGCTCCTGGGACATCTTTCCAAGTCCTTCAGCACTGTCTTGCTGTCAGAGACAAGGACTGGAGGAGGTCTGAGTTTCATGGACATTTCCCCATTTCCCCCTTTGACTTGCACTCTCTTGAAGACACAAGAAGAAAACACAAACTCCCACAAGCTCCATCCTCCTATAAAAGATTCATTGCCTTCTCAATTTTTCTAAAGTTTTCCTGTTATCTGGTGTCCTTTCAAACTGCCTTTTTAAACCCTCCTTTTCAAGTGACAGTTGGCCTTCCAAGGTTCTCAGCTTTGTTGCCTTCCAAATTTCAGATGATATTATGAACAAAACACCATCAAGCCATGCAAGTGCTTTTCCTTCTCCCAGGCAGTGGGATACCTTCAGGTAAAGGAGTGCCATGTATAATGACAGCTGGGAGATGTTTGCAGTTCCCTTCCGGTCCTGTCCACCAACTGACAAGACTGTGGGTCCACTGGCTGTTACATCAGCTCCCAAGGGCTCCATCCCAAGGGCTCCATCCCAACTGCAAAAGAGGAGAGGACCCATGATGGACAGGAGTCTTTGTGGGAATCCCCTGGTATTTTTTCCACGCTAGTGCCTTTAACAACCCCATGCAGTGCTACAGGCTTGGGGAAGACTGACTGGAGAGCTGTCAGGCAGAGAAGGACCTGGGGGTGTTGGGTCACTGCAGGCTTAATACAAGCCAGCAGTGTGCCCAGGTGGCCAGGAAAGCCAATGACATCTTGGCTTGTGTCAAAAATAGTGTGGCCAGTAGGTCTGGGGAGGGGATTGTGCCTCTGGACTGGACACTGGTGAGGTTGCACCTCAAGTGCTGGGTCCATTTCTGGGATCCTCACCATAAGAAGGCCATTGATGTCCTGGAGTGTGTCCAGAGAAGGGCAACCAGGCTGGGGAAGGGGCTGGAGGGCAAATCCTCTGAGAAGCAGCTGAGGGAGCTGGGGGTTTTCAGCCTGGAGAAGAGGAGGCTGAGGGGAGACCTTCTCCCCATCCACCTCCCCTGCCCTGCCAGGAGGGTGCAGAGAGGTGGGGGATGGTCTCTTCAGCCAGGGGACAGGAGATGGGACAAGGGGCAATGGGCTCAAGCTGTGCCAGGGCAGGGTCAGATCAGATGTGAGGGAAAAGTTCTTCCCTGCAAGAGTTGTGGGGCTGTGGAACAGGCTGCCCAGGGAGGGGGTTGAGTCACCATCCCTGGGTGTGTTGAACAGACGGGTAGATGAGGTACTTAGGGATCTGGTTTAGCATAGGACCGGAACAGTTGGACTTGATGGTCTTAAAGGTCTTTTCCAACCTTGTGATTCTGTGATACTGTGATTCTGTCTTTCCCTATGCAGAACCAAAGTTTTGCTTCCTTTGCCACAGAGAGAGCAGTTAAAATGATGTGGTGGTTCTGGGTAGAAAAGGCTGTAAACGTCACTGTTGCAAGAGAAAAGCTTTTTTCAGAGGCTAAAATGAAAGCAGCAAACTTGTATTAACAGAAAAGAAAAAAAAAAGAGGTGAAAATGTTGAGCATGGAGCCTGGCTAGCCTGAGGGATGAAAGAAATACTGTCTGTAGGACAAAAGGAGCACCACATGAGAATAAATTCAGTGACTGTGGCCAAATTCACAGCATTTGCTTCTATTTCATGGTACCTTAATTTTAGAAGAGACTCAACTTGAGACAAACCTTAGAGACATGATGGGTGGGCTGAGCTCACTATTGTCCCAGGCCCCTACTGGAATCCCTCTTTGGACAAACCTCAGACAGTAGTGGCCTCCAAATGCCAAACCCCTCCTGAAAATGCTTGTGTGGACACTGAAAAGACAAAACCAAGCCTGGATTTCAAAGCTGAAGTCCACTTGGAGGTTTAATTTTGGCCCAGTACCTGAGGGAAAGGTAAGGATATGGACCTCCATTTGAAAAGGGCTGTTAGGGTTCTGACTTTGCTTGTGCCTACTTTTTGGAGGAGAGAGGAGGTGACAGCCTGGGGATGGTCCAGCTTAGATCTCTGTCTGACGCAACATGTCCCAAACACCATCAATACCCATTTTCTCTGCTGACCGCTTATTGCTCCAAGATTCTGAGCCCACTGGAGAGGACCCAAGGAATAAAATTTCCAGCTTGGGTTTGCAGCAATGCCTTTGCTTCCCTTCACCTTCCCCACATGGTAGCAAGCTGGCATTGCCAAGGATATAATCTTTTATTTCAGATGCCTACAGCAGGATGAAAACAAGCCAGCACCGTATGGTGTCCCTCTGCCTCTCAGGAGAAATCCCAGCCATGGGAGTGGTTGCTGCTGTATGCAAGACAGGATGGCTCACCATCATCCTCCTAATTTTTATTTCCTTAGCTCTCCCAATGATACAGTTTGAAGCACAGAAGTGTTCTGTGAGGAATGTGTTTCAAGATGAAGATGAATACCTCGAAGCCTGACAACATAAACACTGAGAGCTTGTTTGGCTTCTTCCAGTGCCAGCTCCCTGGATGGATGCAGAAGGCCCCTTCACCACCCGTGGAGGCTCTTTGGTTACCTGTGATGAGTTAGAGCTGTTCTGACCCGAAGCAGATGGAGTCAGTTATTTACACCACGTTCTCCTGGGGTGCACTCTTGACCCACAGCTCGCTGATCTCGATAGACATACTCACTGGTGCTGGCTGATTGTTTCGTTATGACACAGAGAACATTGGTGGAGCAGAGCCAGGCAGAGGCCCCCAGAGAATGAGCAGCTGATGGGGATGTAGTGCTGGGAGAAGCTGTGCTGGTCCCATGCTGAGCGGATGTGCCTTGTGTTCAGGTGGCAGGAAGGGAAGAAAAACTTCTTCCCTGGACCTTTGCAGGCTGGGCTGGGCGGTGGTGATCAGGGGTGCCACCGTTGAAGGGATGTCACTAAGGGCCAAACACTGAGTGTGGTGTTGAAGGCAGGGAAAAAGGAAAGCATCTCTGAGATGTGTTGGTCTCAGAAACTCCACAGGAGATGGTTTCCAGGTTAAGAGACAGCTCAATGTGTCCATCCTCTGCGTGATGCTCTGAGGAACAAAGCAGAAGGACAAGCTGCAGCCACTTCTGCTCCAGCTCACAAGACTGCTGCTCATTTAACTGTGTGGGTCTGAGGGACCCATCTTTATTTTACATTTAGCTCTACTGCCCTGTAACCCTTGAGTCAAACTTTAGGGTCCCTTGAAATGCCCCCAGAGCTAAGAGGAGAGGTTCATGAAATTCAAAACAACTGCTGTCTCCAGCCGCTGTGCAAGCCAGAGCAAACGTGATGCTACCTGCCAGACAGCTGAGCACAGCAGGCAGCTGCTGTCCTGGCTGCTGCAAGAAGAGAGATGAAGGAATTTCTGAGATAGCATGTGGGGAAGGGTGTTAAAAGAGTTGCAAGGACTTCAGCACTTGATGCCTACAATTACTTGATACAAAGCCAGCGGAGACTTGTTTGCTCCCACTCTGGTTTAACCCTTATTCTCTTTTTTTTACTCCACTGAAGGAAAGCTTCAAGCTCAGAAGGAACAAAGAAAGATTAAGCAGGAGCTGCATTTTCCTGTCTGCTATCATATCCTCTTTTCCAACTTTTTTCCTTTTTCTTTTCCCTCCCTCTTCACACTGACATACCTTTGACGTTTTATGAGCTGAACTGCATTTCATTGCATGAAGCACTGGCAGACAATCTGAGAGCCTTTTTTCTTCTGAGGTGTTTTTCAGCTTCCAGGCTATGATCTGCATCGCTTCGAGCCAGAGCCAGGCTGCAGCCATGGGCCTGGCTGACATTTTACAGGGAAAAGGGAGCGAGGCACCAGCTTATAAAAGTGTTTGAAGACCCAAGTGTTGCATATCAGGATACGCCAAGTTTGAACTCTGCACAGCATGCTCACTTGGCTATGAAGCTTACCTGGGATAATCACTGCAAAGTCTACACCAGCAGGCAGGCTGACACAGCAACTTCACCAGTGTCCTTCACCAGCCATGAGTGGGCCCAAGAGGAGCAGGAGACCAGAAGAAGTTCCTGAAGTAGGCAGTTAACCCACGGAACTCCTCACCAGATGATGTTATGGACTCAAACCATGGCTATGGGTTTGAGAGGAGTCCTGGGGAGAGAGATCCTTTGGATATTACTAACCAGACATTCTTCAGCCAAGAAATGCAGAAAATAGTCAGCATCTGGAAGAGTACTATCATATGTGTTCATCCTGTTACATGTTCATTGAATCACCCTTTCTCTTCCTGAATCAAGTGATGAAGCTATTTTACCATGATCAACCAAGGAGAGATGGGACCTTCCCATACTTGAGTTCTCTGTATTTTGTTTTGAAATATGTATGTGGTACAGCAGCATCTCATTGTCCCAGTGGAGGCTGTTGTTTCTCTGGTCCCCCAAGGGACCAAATCCTTTGTCAAGAGCTAGGAGGAGAAAGAAAGGCCAGAAACCTACTGAGAAGGAAGGAGGCAGAACTAGTAGTTGAATCCAGCTCCCTTGGCCTGGTTTACTCAGTCCTTGCAGGCACTGAATCGCTTATAGTGAACCAGGCGGAGGGCCTGATTCAGTATAAAGGCCCTATCTGGCCTCAGTGGGTTTTGAATCATATCTAAAGGAGGAATAAACCCTATGGTCTGCCTCATCCTAGGGCTTGAGTGGGGCTCCACTTCATTTTGTGGGATCTGCAGGTGGTGCAGCCTAGGGGACAGAGATGGAGGGATTGTTACAGCCGAGTTTTGGGAGGTTCTATCAGTGCACTCTGACCAGACGTGTCAATCTGAACTGATGCCAAGCAGGTTTAATGGTGGAATGCTGGTCTAGCTTTCTTTTCAATGTTCAGAAAGAAAAGAACCTGTGGCTGCCACTGCCATCTGACGTGATCTGCGTCATGAAGAGAACAGCCTGGGACTGGCCAAGGTACAGCATGAATCAGCAGGATGGACTCTGCTCTGCCTCAGCTTGAGGCCAGTCGGATGTTAAAGGAGTTACAGCACCACAGTTTGAACCATTTTATCTTCCAGCTGGGGTGAAACCTCCTAAAAAGCATCCAGGGGAAGTTCTTGGCTCAAGTGCCTCTCCTAAGAGGAAAGTGAGATGGTGCCCAGAGATACGGAGATTTTGGGAGCAGAAACTTGAGAAGGACTTCTTCAGAAAGGCACAAAGGCTGCTGGTATCTGTTGGAGGATGAATCAAGCAAGCCAGCGTTGAATGGAATCCCTTTCTAATTTAACCTTTGATGGAGCTTAGGATGGGAGAAGCAATAGTTATCACTTGGGAAGTTTGTGGGGTGGGAAGCGTGTGGCCAATGAGCTTTATCAACACTTCACTTCCCAAAGTCCAAACACCCCCTGATGTCAATGGACTGTGTTCAAAGTTCAGTGCATTCTTCTAGGAGTTCAACAGGAGAGAGTAACTCCCACCAGTACAAGCTACCTAAGGAGGGCCATCTTAAAGGTTTCTGGAAACGTATCTGGATGAAAATCACTAGCCTACATCATGCTAAAGGCTGACTGGGGGGTCTCTGTCTATACCTACTTTCGGAAGTGATGAAACCAGAATTTCTGACATCAAAATTCCTTTCTCAAGCAATATCTTTTACTAAAGATGTCATCAGAGCAGAAAGTGGAAAAACAGGTCACACGAGCAGTGCATTATTGATTTTGGAGGTGCAATAAAATATATTAGCAATAATGAATGACTGCAGTTCAGAGATACATTGACTACTTTAGATCCTTTTAATTGCATAGTGGGTGTCTGAAGTGTGCTTTTTTCTTGGGCAAGAAAAACATGCTTTATCTATAAAACTACTTTTAATCACTACTATTTCCATATATTGATTCTCTTGCCTTCTACCAGCTTGCTTTGGGTTAACAGTTTTGAGATAAGTCCTCTGCTAGTGTGAACCAATGCCTCCTTTTTCATATCTCTGTAGTACAGAATTTCCTACAATGTGAAACCACATGTCAAGGTCTGTTTGACTCCATCTGAAAGTATGGAAAGCTCAGATCTGAAGTGTGACTTCATCAGACCGTAAAGGATGTTATAACAAATTGTGGAAGATGGTTGGGAGCTGCCTAATTCTCTAGGTCACCTGGTGGCTGCATCTCAGCCTGACCATTAGCTCCAAGGACAGATGCTGTGGAGGTTTCCCAGATAAAGGAGTCACCCCAGCTCTGTTTCTATCTTCCTCAAGGATCTTCACCCAGCCTGTATTTTTGTGAAGAAGCAATGGTTGGTTGGAGTTTTACTGAACACCTAATCCCATTGACAAACCTGAGATGCTTGTTTCTCTCTAAAAAGCAGAGAGCATGTGGTGCCTGACTCTCTGTACCATGATATGGTGGCTGGATATGGGCAATTTTCTTTGAAGCTCTACTATCTCAGTAGCCACCTCAATATGAATATAGATGGGATGGATAGCTCTTGCAGCTCGGAAGGCCAATGGTATCCTGGGCTCCATCAGAAGAGGGGTGACCAGCAGAGACAGGGAGGGGACTGTCCCGCTCTGCTCTGCACTCATGAGGCCCCACTTGGAGTCCTGTGTCCAGATCTGGGGCCCCCAATACAAGAAAGATGTGGGACTGTTGGAGAGGGTCCAGAGGAGGCCACAAAGATGATTAGAGGGCTAGAGCAGCTGCCCTACAAAGAGAGGCTGAGGGAGCTGGGCTGGTTCAGCCTGGAGAAGAGAAGGCTATTGGGGGGACCTCATTGCAGCCTGCCAGTCCCTGAAGGGAGCAGAGAAACAGGAGGGGAATCAACTTTTTAAAAGGGTAGACAATGGCAGGACAAGGGGGATGGAGTGAACCTGAAGGAGGGAAGGGTTAGATTGAATATTAGGGGAAAGTTCTTCACAGAGAGAGTGGTGAGGTGCTGCAACGGCTGCCCAGAGAGGTGGTGGATGCCCCATCCCTGGAGGTGTTCAAGGCCATGTTGGATGGGGCCCTGGGCAACCTTGTGTAGCTCCAGGCCTGAGGTTGGTGGCCCTGCCTGTGACAGAGAGGGTTGGAACTCTATGATCGTTGAGGTCCCTTCCAACCCATGCCATTCTATGATTCTATGATTCTATGTGTGCTAGCAGAGAGCAGTTCTCAGCTCTTCTGTCTTTGTTTTCTGGTAAAATAAAGCTATTCCTCATACCAGTGCCCTTCCCCAGGTCTGAGATATGTAGGTATGACTCCCTATGAGTCACAGAATCACAGAATGTTAGGGGTTGGAAGGGACCTCAAAAGACCATGGTTGGACTCAATGAGCTTGAAGGTCTTTTCCAACCAAAATCATTCTATGATTCTATTCTACCGCCTAGTCTAATCCCCCTGCCAGAGCAGGATCACCTAGATTAGGACACACAAGAACGTATCCAGATGTGTCATACCAATGACTCCCTGATGCTCCAGCTTTCTATTATAAAGGAAAATCAGAGTCTCCCCCTGGGAAATGGAATGGCATGCCTTTTGGGTCCAAATTCTCCCTGGGCTGCTTCAGTTAAAGAGTTTTTGGTACATCATGCACTCTTGTAGTGAATTGTGAAGCCAAGCTCTTTAATTGAATGGCCATGTTGAGCTTGGGCTATACCTGAGATTTATATGTAGAGCTGGAGTTTCCCTGGGTTTGTACAATGCAATTCAGCTCTGGGATTATTTTTTTCTTAACAGCAATGGTGCAGCTATCGGGAAGGAGAGCAGCAAAGCCAAATGTGATGCTGCATTAGGCAGCTGAGTCCAGCACAGACACAGTGCAGCCTGTTACTGCAGGACTTCTGCATCTGGGGAAAGGCTGAGGAGGTAAAATGAGCCAAAGAGCCAAGGACCAGAAGGGGAAATATCTGCTAATGGAAAGGCATGGCTGCCTGGGAAAGAGATCTTGTGAGTTATTGCAGGAAAACACCTAATGCTGATAGCTGTGATGTGCAGGTGCAGCACTAAAAGGGGAAGGTTGCAGGGCTGGCCCACTCCCATAAATCATAGAAGGGAGGGCATGGGGATTAGATCAGGGACTGAGCGGTGCAAAAAAGGTGGAATCTTTCTATCCATGACTGGCCAGCAGATAAATAAAATAGAGCAGTACTCAAGCACAGGGTTTGAAAGCACCTGGCAGGAGAGAAAAAATGTGGGGTTTATTCTGGTAAAGTTTCGCAGAATGAGGCTGGACTCAGTATCACCCTTTTGAGGCTATCATTTTAGAAGAGGTGGAAGATATTAATGGTCACCTTTAAATGCTTTGAGAGTCTGTGATGGAAAGGACTGCAGCAACAGCTACATGAGTTATTCTAGCTGGATGCTGAGACCTGGGCTTTGTCCAGATCCTTTTCACAGCTGTGAGCCTTTTATATTTCTTTTATATATGCGCTCTTGGGGTGCACACACACACACAGGGCTAACAAAGTGCACATCTTATCATGCTTTCCTAGAAGCAAAGAGCTGTTTAAGTTGATGAAGATTAAGAATAGATTCAGATCCGCAGCACTGGATGAGGCCACAGTCCCTGTTGCCTGCAAGATTCCTTCTGCACATAGTTGATAGAAAGCACATAGACCAGCAACTCTAAACATGGAAATACTCATTTTTATACCCCACTTTGCAGTCTTGCAGCAGTTGCTTGGTTTTTTCAGGCTGTTGTCTTCAACACTCACCATCATGTTGACTCATCAGGAACTGAATTCACCAGCCCAGCTCCCATCATCTCCAAGGATCTACTGCTACAGATTCCCCACCAATTTTCTTGGGTGCATTGGTACAAAGACAGGACAATGGGAGGGAGAAATACAAGTAGCTGTGTTGCATCTGCGATAATGATGGAACAAATATCACAGGCTTAAAGGCATCAAAGTGTGCATTTGTATTTTCTATCAATGACTGCTTATGCTGGAGTACTTTGCAGCACCTCTAGGAAACCCTATTACAGCCAGAGCCTCATATACAAAACACTTCTGCAGAACTGGGGAGAGCTTTCACAGAAGGCAATAAAATTGGCCAAGGGATGAACATGAGGGTTAAATCACAGAACAGCGGTTCCCAAATTCAGACTTACAAGGCCACAGTACCTGGTCCATAGAAGTGCATTAAAGAATTATTTCAGTTGAGTTTGGTGGTTCATGGTACCTGATAGTCCAGAAATATTTTGGCCCAAATATCTGAGAAGTTTGAGAAACACCTTGTTGAAGAGCTCCCAGGACTCACTGTGCCATGAACTAACATCACAGACAAAGCAGTGGGCTTCTCATCTGCTTTGGTCCTGCTGGATATGGCAGCACAGCGATGAAGAGGTGGGTAAAGCCCATGGGATGAGAAGGGACACACCAGCAGAGAGAAAATTGATGAATGAGAAGAAATGCTTGGAGGGAGAAAGACAGAAGAAGGCAGCAGCTGTGAAGGGCATTTGCAGAAGGCTGGGAATCCCTGCAGGATATGGTGTGGTGGTGATGACTCTTCAGAGAGATAAAATAAGGGTAAAAATCAGGGATAGTTTTTCCCTCTGTTTCAGCTTGAGCTTTGCAGCTGACTCCTCCTCTCTCCCTTCAGTCAGGTCACACAGACCAGCCAACCAAACCATTCCCACAGTGATGTTTTCAATCTTGCTTGCAGCTACTCCTGGCAGCTGTGCAGTCTATTCCAGCATGGAAACCATTTTTTCCAGTGGTGACTTGAACATCCCCCTCCAATGTCATAAGATCTCCTCTTGCTCTGTTGAAATGATGGTTGCATCTGCCAGTAGAGCCACCTGAGCAGCTCTCCTTCTAGCAGAGCAGGCTTCATGCACCTTTCTCCATGGTGACACCTTCCTCTGTGAAAACAGGTGGGGACACAGTGAGGACTGGTGAGAGGCAGATGGCCTCTCTTTTGTGGTGACAGCCTAAAGCTTTGCAACACCATGGTCTTCACAGAAGTGTAAGAGCTGTGAAAGTCTCTTTGCCTCCCACATGCAGAGGGATGTGGACTGTCATGGGTGAAGGGTCCTCTTTCATGCTGAAGTCGGGCCTCTCCCCTCATCTCCCACACAACCTCCTCCCTTTTGCTCCCCTCTCTCTCCCTCTCTTTTGACTGCTCTCTTTGTTTGCTTGGCTTGCTCCCGATGTTGAACGCTCTTTCATGCAACACTCCCCCACGCAACATTCATCAAGCCTCTTCCTGCTCTCTTTCAAAGTTCTCCCAGATGGCAAGAAATCTCACTAGCCCAAGGAAGAACTCCAACTATAATAACTACATGTCACTCTTGGTTTCTTAGACAGCTCCTGGATATATTGTCCCATCCTGTGACGCTTTCTTGTTTCTAACTTATCTGCTCAATTCTCTTTGCTGTTGTAATATATCATGAATATACATTTATGATGCCAATCCCCGATTTGCTACATGATTTTGGCTGGGTTGGTCAATCTAAAGTGTGTAGATGTTGGGCTGTAGGCCAATGTGTTTGGAAATGACAGCTGAGTTGATGTGCCTCACTTTTGGGGCATTCGGTGCCTAATTTTCAGAGGTGTTTGAGACAGTTGACAGGAGCCCTCTGTGCTTCACTTCATTACTAAATTATGCATCTTCTGCGATAGCTTGTTTCAGTACATATTTGGCATTGTTTTCTTTGTGTTGTTTAGATTATGGAAAGTGGCATTAACACTGGTGGCAGACTTCTGAGTGGCTCAGGGCTCATTCAGTAGGTGACTTCATCTGGGAGCCAAACCATGGAAGAACCTTGAAAGACCCCAATAGGATCCCAGAGAGGTGGAAGGACAACCATCTTCTCTAGTGAGAGATCTGAGGTGGATGTTTGAACCATCCTTGGGCCACTCCTTAGTTTATGAAAATAGGCACTTCAGAAGACATGTTTCATCCCATCCTAAGGCATGTGAGGTAGATTTAGTCTGTGTGACTTAGTCTAAGTGATCCTGCTCAGGCAGGGGAGTTGGACTAGATGATCTTCTGATGTCCCTTCCAACTCCTAACATTCTGTGATTCTGTGACCAGAAGCATCTCTTCTTTCTCTTCTCAATCAATCTGCACCAGTGTTTCTGGTTTGAGCAGTCTTCCACAGTGATTCACTGTACAAAATGTCTATGCTGGTCTAAAGAGGGATTGGAGGGTGGGAAGTTACATCAGGGTTGGAAAAGAATTAGGTATTTTCATGGTAGAGTTGGCTTCAGACAATTTAAAGTGCTAGGGGAACTGTAATTTTAATCTCTCCCCGAGTCCCACTGCATTTCATGTTTCCTGCAGGTGCCCATTTTTGGTTATTTCTGGGTCTTTGGCAAACAGGGGTTTTGTCAAGATGTGAGGTTATTAGTCAGGAAAGGCTGGGCAATGAATTGAGAGCTAGATCCAACTTGCCTTCAAATTCAAGACTGATCAGATGTAGAGGTTTTGGTCAGACGTTCATTTAATAATAGCAATGGAACACCATTAATCTGATTTCATTTTATGTGACACTGACTTTCAGGCATTGCTGATTTTATTTTAGGCACCTTGTGAAAGAAGATCGTGAGAAGTTTGGCTTCAATAGGTCTATTAAAAAAACACATCTGTAAAGCAACAGGCAAGGAGAAGCACTATTTAAACTAGACAAGACCTTGGTACAAGCACAGATGGCCATAACCTGTTGACGAATGAAGTGAGATTAGAAAGTAGAATATTTCTTGTGTTCAGAAGTGGGAGGATCCAGAACAGCTTTCCAAAGAAATAAGTGCTGTGTGAGAAATGAATATGTTTTCAGATGGACCTGATCATTTTCTGAATGTATTTAAATAACATGATTAAGTATGATAGCAGGGAACTGGGGAGCCAAGAGGTCTCATCTCATCCTATGCTTCATGGGTTGGTCTCAGTGATTCATTTGTGATCATCAATACTCCAAAAACACTTGAGTGCAGGAAATTAAGAACTGTATATCCTGTCAGAACAAAAAAAACCCAACAACTTGTTTTCAAAGCAATTCTGCATCCATGCTACATTTTCTGCTGCTTCTTCCTTCTTAGTCCTCTTGAGACTGGTCTTTTATGATTCAAGAAAATCAAATGGTTCCTTTGGGAGTTTGCCTGCTATTGCTAATTCTTCTTCTGAAGTCATAATCCACTGTGTCATTGCAGGTGGTTGATGTGAAAATTATGATCATGTCCACAAGAACAGTGTTAAGGCTGTAGCATCAGGAGCACAGGGGTTCTTGTAGAGTCTGGAGTCTTGTTTGCAGTCATCCTTGATGAACAAAAATTGAAGACTAATAGAGAGGGAGGTCCATATACTCCAGAAACATTTGTGCATGCAAGTTCAGTTTAAGCCAAAGGTGCTATGAATCCAATGAGTTCATTCCTTGTTCACTTGGTAATGAGGTATTTTGCATCTCAGCCTCAACAAGACCTACCTACACACTGCATGAACCATCTCTGATGGAACTGGTGGCACCACAGTCATTGGGTGAAGTTGTGTACCCCCTGTTTCAAGCCCAAAGGATCCCAAGTCCAAATATACCCTCAGCTGAACCCACATTACCTCTGAAACAGCTGCACTGGCAGTAAGACCAACATAGCTATAAACTAGAGCAATGAGCTGCCTTCACGGCTAGGAGGAATATCCATATAAACATTGTCCCATTGTGTGTTGAAAAACTCATTGTCTGGCACCTCAAACTACATCAAACTTCTTGTCTGGCATGATTTCTACTTCATCCATCAGCCTGGCCTCCCCAAAATCTGACCCTGAGTTATTGTAGCTCTTCAGCTAAAACTCAACTGAACTGAAAGCTTGGTTCATCCTTGCCTGTCTCCATTATTTCCCCAGAATAGTTTGAAAATCAACCCTCAGTTTGCCTGAAATGTTTCTACCCCTCTTAGGATTCACATTTTTCTCACAGGGTGGCATGCTTTGTTTGTTTAATGCCTGGGTTTTCTTCTTATTTTTGTCCCAGTCACAAAGACTTAATATCTTACACCTCGATAATGGGTTCCAGATCCTTCAAAATGCTCCCTTATTTTTTCTCCAAGCAGAAAGCTGCTTTTTCCTACTGGGGAAAAAAAATTGCCTGGAGGTAAAGAAGCTTAGAAGAAGTATTTTATTTTCAAGGGGTTTTTGTGTCAGTTTTTCTGAAGGTCTATATAGCAGCCCTGAATTGGCAAGGACAGGCCCATCTCAGCAAGATTTCCTTTTCAAATGAAGTTTTGTGCCACAGCCTGGTGATGGATAGAGGGCATGTTTAAAGGAAGTGCTGAGGAGGAAACTTCTGGCCTGGACCAGGGAGGGAAAACCTTTGTTTTCAGTGGTAAGATCATGTGTCCAACAAAGAAGGTAGATGACATCTAGATCACATGTAACATTCATGATTCTAAAGTTTCCTGAAGGTCCTCAGCATCCCAGGATGTGTGTGTGTATCTGCAATGGACAGGGGAAACTGTGACACAGCATAGAGATGGAACAAACAGGTCAACAGAAGAACCACAGAATCACAGAATTACAAGGTTGGAAAAGACCTTTAAAATCATCAAGTCCAACAGTTCCTGTCCTGTGCTACACCATATCCCTAAGTACCTCATCTCCCCATCTGTTAAACACATCCAGGGGTGGGGACTCAGCCCCCTCCCTGGGCAGCCTGTGCCACAGCCCCACAGCTCTGCCGGGGAAGAACTTTTCCCTCCCATCTGAGCTGACCCTGCCCTGGCACAGCTTGAGCCCATTGCCCCTTGTCCCATCTCCTGTTCCCCGACTGAAGAGACCATCTCCCACCTCTCTGCACCCTCCTGGCAGGTTATTGCAGGCAGCAATAAGGTCTTCTCTCAGCCTCCTCTTCTCAAGGTTAATCACAGTGTTTTGTGGATGGACAGTCAACTTGGCAGGAATTGTCCCAGGAATAAGACCTGAGCCTGGTTTCCTGTTAACCTTCCTACTTGGTGGGCAAGGTGAGCTTCTTGGGAGTGGACACCTCAGAATAGCTTGTGATCTGGTCTTCTGAAATCCTCACTATGGATTGCCCACCACTTCCCAAGCTGCCAGCTCTGTGAAGGCCTTGAAGATTGGCTGGCACAAAGCTGCTGGATCGAGGGCAGAGCTGGGCATGGCACCCTGAGGTTCCTGACTTGGCTTTTGGAGTCAAGTTCTAAAACTTCGGTTGCCACTCAAGAACAGGGGTAGAGACAAATTCTGGAATGAAAAAAATCCTCTCCAACAGTGAAGTAATCATTTTCTGCCCAGCTCTCATGACCTGCAGGCTTTGCACAGCTCAGGCAATCCCACAGAGAGAGGGAGGATGAGAGCTTCTGATGAAGAAAGGAAACAAGTAAGCCAGACCATCAAAATTTACTCAATTTTCTCCAGTCTGAACTGTTTTCCACTGATATATTTCCTTAGAGATTTTGGCCATATCCCCATCATCCAAGTAGACCTAACAACGTGATGCAGGACTGAACTTGACAAGGAGCAGACACCGCTTTTACCAAAGCATGGTGAGAAACCAGGTGGCTCCACATCCTCCAAAGAACCTCTTGTTGCCCTACCCCTAAATCCGTGCTCCTGCTGCAGGCACCAGCCATATGGAAAACAAGCAGTGAGATATAAGCTCATCCCCACTTTGCTAAGCCTATTTCCTCTGCATGACGCCTGAAATCCTATTTCTTTTCCATCCTGGGACTTTTTCTGCAGACCCTTTTCCCCTTCTCCACAGCAGCTGCTGGCATTCAACACCCCCCTCCCTGTGCTTACTGCAGCCTGCCAAGAGGTTGCATTTCAGCCTGGTCTAAAGACACATCGTGGCCTGAGAAGAGCACAACAATGATTTCTGAGTGCCTGCCCCGACACCGACTCGCGAGAGGGGAGAGGAGCAGGGCTGTCCTGAAAATTCCCCTTCTGCATGATAATATTTCCTGTTTCCATCCAAGCAGGATCCAGGCTGCCTTTTGTTATCTTTTGGGTTTCTCCATGCCAGCACAATTAGTTAATGAGCATGTTGAGTCTCAAGCAAAACACACGGCTGATCCCTAAGCTTTACCATGTATCATTTCAGGAGGAACAAAAACAAAGCAATGGAAAATCTGTGCAAACTGCCTCTTTGGCAGATGTGAGAAGAAGCAAAAAAAAAGTTTTCCATGGACTGGACTGCACAGTTTCAGAGCAAAAAGGAAATACACAGGGAAGTGCGTTGGCACTCATCTATTTCAGGGTAAAATACTATTTTGCATCCTGTCTGGAGCCAATCTCCTTTCTGAACACCCAGCTCAGCTGCTAGGCTAATGAGAGTCATTTCTCCTAAGGAAGAGGGTGACATGAAGGTATTCCCTTCTTCAAGATGCACCATAGTGCAGAATTGCTCTTAAGTTGCTCAGAAGGCAAGCAAAAGTGCTGGGATGGATTTGTCTTGTCTTCAGAGGTAGGAAGAGATGAGAAAATCCCTGTGGTGGTACCCTTTCCCACTCAGGGAGATGTGCAAAGGGTTGTTCAGTACCTACAGCTGTGAAGTGTTTATAGAAGAATCCGCCTAATAAACTATTGATGAAAAGTCATCTTGAGGCTGAGGGCAGGGATTTCATTATGAACCTTCAGGTCTTTGGCTGGTTCTTTCCTTCTGCAAGCACCAAAAGATGGTTTCATCATACCAGAGAGGAACCAGGGGAAAAAAGCACTCTAGAAAAGCTGATCCCTCATCTGACTTGCCCACCAACATGAACTGGTATGATATGTCCTAGGGAACCTGCTTTGGCAGAGAGGTTGAACCCGATGATTTCCAGAGGTCCCTTTCAACCCCAACAATTGTGTGATTCTGTATGTCTGGGGCTCTTGAGGAAGTAAGACAAATATGGGAGGAGCAAACACCTTGACTGATCTAGAGTCTGCCTTAATTTACCATCAAAAAGTGGTTATAAGACCATTAAATCTTTCTGCCACTGCTGCACGTGCTGAAAAACTTGGGGAAGTGGAATATTTTTTAGTCCTGGTGAGTCACTGTTGGACCTGACCTTAGCAACACACACACACACAGAGGACTTTCAGGCCCAGAAAATGCAGCATCTGCCTACAAAACATTATTTCTTTTCCTTGAACTGCCTAGACAGATCCAGAATGGTCCGCAGGAATGGACCCATCTAGAAGATGGGTTGTTCCCAAGAGAATCTCCATCCTACAATGTCTTCAAAACCTGGCTGGTCAAGTCCCTGAGAAACTAGGTCTAATTAGACCTGCTCTGAGGAGGAGGCTGGACTGGATGACCTCCAGAGGTCTCTGTGAGGGGGAGGCTGAACTGGATGACCTCCAAGAGGTCCCTTCCAACACAAACTATTCCCTGATTGAACGATTTTGAAGAAAGACGAAGCTGAACCTGGGAGGTAAAGCAGCACAGCGTTTCCCAATGCTGCCTGAAGACTGCTGGCAGTGAAAGACTGCGGAGGGCAGGCACATTTCTGCTGCAAGAGCTCTGGCTGGGAGCAGCTCCCATTCATGTTGGGCAGCCATCGCTGCTTTCCCAGTCTCTGACTCCCTGGAATCCAAATTGCAAGTTTAATGTATGGCCACTTAAGAGGACTACTCATGAAAAAAAAGCATCCCTCTCTTTGTTTATGTGGTTTAGCCTTGCTGTTTGCATGATTTTGGTAAGCAGGAACTGACAGATTCTTTGAGGAGTTCTTAACAGGAACAACATCTATTTTGGGAAACCTCTCTGGCATGGCCCAGAAGTTGTGGCACACAGGAATGTGTGTTCCTGGAGCACTGTGGATTTGTGTGCTGAACAGCCACTGAGGGAGTACCTCCATCACTCCAGGCTGAGGTGCCAATCAGAAAAACACTTCCAAATTGGAGGACTGACACCATCTGACACATCAGTGCTCTGCATCAGCTTTGTATGGTGCAAGGATAAAGGTAGCCCTTGTCAAATCTGGTTTAATGACAGCATTGCCTGCTACAACCAGGACATCTACTCTGGGCAAGCATATGCAATTTTTCAGGATAATCCTTGTATTAATCAGTATTGACCACATAGTAATGATAATACCTTACATCTCGCTTCACATGGGAGATCCAATGAGACTTTTAATGCTGAAGCAGCATTTTGATGCCAGTATAAGGCATATGAACGTATTAAGATAGATAGAACCTTCCTAAAACTGGTGGAGATAGCAAATATTTCACGTACTATCTCTTACATAGAGACATTTGAGGCCAGCTCATGAGCTGTTCCTGCACTTTCCCAGGCAGTTGATCCATTTTAGGGAAGGATATAGTTTACAGACATTTCCTGCAGCAGCAGGATTAATATTCAATGAGGAATAGCACTGCCCCATGTGAAAATCTCAGAAAGTATTTCTTGCTGAAGATAGGGGTGTTCATCAAGGGGTCAGAGGTGGAAGGAGTTGGCCAGGTGTCTGGCAGAACGTGAGATGTTGCTTCATTGCTGGGGTGGTGATGGAGAGTGTATCTTGTTACAGAGGGAACCCTTTTGCCTTGTTACCAGAGGGGAAGAAGTGCCTCAGAGGATTGGATGATGTTCTGGATCTCCTCCATGCATGTAAAACCATGATTTATTTTTCAGTTGCCTGCTGGATTCATTGCTATATTTTCCTTTTAAGATTCAAGGATGCTCTCCTTGAACCGAATGGCAGAAGGCCTGAGATGCTCAGGGTGCATGGATGTAAACTCTGCCACCTGATCGTCTCTTTAGTAATTTTTTTGTTGTTTGGGCTGCATCAGCTGAGAGCCACCAGTGCCTGGAGTTGGCTTTTCTGTATTTTCTGCTGTAAATAAATGGAGAAGGGTTGCAATTTTGATGCTACCTAAATCACCTTATCAGGTCTCACATCTCAGCTCCTTTATTGGCAACCCTCATGGGATTAGAAGGTAGATAATCATGTTGACAGGACACATTGGCATCTTCCCTTCTGTCAAACTTCTCTGAGCTGCAGTGCCATCTCATGAGAGCCTTGCCCTGGCTGGATTTAAGTTATTTGAGTTTTCCAGCCTTGTTATGGGGAGGTTTTATTTCATAGGCTGCAGCGTTTCACCAGCCATATGCTGCCAAAATTCTTGGAGTGAATGAAAATGTGAAACATGACGATCCCCCTGATTCTAAACATCGGTTTCTGGAGGTCTCTGGTAGGCACATCTCCAGATTTGATATGTCATTTTTATACTTGCTTCACAAAAACAAGGGGAAAGCTGCCTGACTGCAAACACCTTAAACCAGACAAGATAAAATCCATTCAAGGACATCGCTGAACTAAGAAGAAGATGGATTGTGGGTCTGATCCAACTCCCACACAGCAAATGGAAAGGTTCCCACTGATGTAATCAAAGCTGGACCAGACCCAAAGTGACCAGCGATTAATCATTACTATTTATTTGTTAGCACCAGCAATGGATTTGAAAATTTACAGGATATAAATACAAGACAGATCCTGCCCCAAAGAGTTCAGCAGCCAAGCTCTCTGGTTTTATGAGTAGAGGCACTCTGGGAAGCCCACATCAGGTATTCATTTAGCATGATTTTAATCTATCCTTCCACACTTACTTGTTGCTGGGACAGAGAGGGCATTTAACTGATGAGGGGTTAGCAGTGCTGAGTCTTCTGGAGGAAGCCTAACATGCAGAAGGGAGTTGAATTAGGTGAGAGGACATGGAACATGGGAAGGGGGAGATCACTGCATGAACAGCAGAAGATACAGGGGAAAATCACTCTCCCAGGGCTCCAGGCCAACAAGTCTCAGAGATAGAATCATAGAATGTGTAAGGTTGGAAGAGACATTCAAAGGTCATCTAGTCCACTTCCCCTTCAGTGAGCAAGGACATCTTCACTAGAGCAGGTTGCCCAGAGTCCCATCGAGCCTGACCTTGAATGTCTCCAGGGATGGGGCTTCCACCACCTTTCTGAGCAATCTGTTCTAGTGACCCATCACCCTCAAAGTGAAGAACTTTTTCCTAATACCCAACCTAAATCTCCCCTTTTCTATTTTAAAACCATCACCCCTTGTCCTATCTCTCCATGCCCTTGGGAACAGTTCTTCCCCAGCTTTCCTGTAGGCACCTTTCAGGTATTGGAAGGCTGCTGGCTGCTATAAGGTCCCCCCTGAGCTTTCTCTTCTCCAAGCTAAACTATCCCAGAAGTAGCTAGAGAGGATGTTGGGGGTAGCATTGGACACAGTGATGGCGAAGTCGTCCATTCAAAGCTTGACACAAAGTGTGGAACAGCAATAATAAGAGAAGAGTGAGGAGGTGAAGCTCTGAGAAAAGAGGTCATTTAAGGATGGTGTCTGCAGTGGAGTGGATGGAGGTGGTTGTCAGAGGAAAATTAGGAAAATGCACACATGTGCACATGCAGTGACAGGCATGCCTGTCCATCATTTTCTTGCATGCTTCCCACATACTCGGCTCTCTGGATGACTTATCTTCTCTGCCTAAGACAGCAGCACCTCCCTCCAGCAATATCATAATGGCAACACTGAAAACTAATCATAGTACCCCAGACTGGTTTGGGGGGGGAAGTGACCTCAAAGCCCATCTAATTCCACCCTCTGCCATGGGAAGGGACACCCTCCACTAGCCCAGGGTGCCCAAAGCCCTATCCAACCTGCCAGGAATCCAGAGGCAGCCACAGCTTCTCTGGGCACCCTGTGCCATGGTCTCCCCCTTCCCCAGGAAGGATTTCTGCCTCCCAGCTCCTCTCCAGCTGCCCTGTTGCAGCTCAAGGCCATTCCCCTGGGCCTGGCCCTACCCTGTCCTTGTCACCAGCCCCTCTCCAGCTCTCCTGGATCCCCTTGAGCCACTGGAAGGGGCTTGGAGCTCTCCTCAGAAGCAGTCTTCTCTTCTCCAGGCTGAGCCAGCCCAACTCTCCCAGCCTGGCTCCAGAGCAGAGGTGCTCCAGCCCTTGGATCATCTCCATGGCCTCCTCAGGACTCACTCGAACAACAGCAATGGAGACAACAGCAAACGCTGGGTCACAGGATGCCTTCAGTGCTTGGAATGGACCCAGCACAAGATTCAGATCCAAGCATCCAGGAATGGTGACAACAGTCAGTCACCTAGAGATGAAGAGATCTGGCTGCCATCAGACCCAAATCCAGAGCTGCTGGAAATCAGCATGACTCCACTGATTGACGTGGGGCCATCATCCGTTTCCACCAGCGTGAAGCTCCTTGGGATTCTCCATAATGATGCACTTGACCCTGCTTTTTGTGGGTACCCAGGTCGCGTATCCCTTGATGCCCAGAGGACCATCAGCTGAACTGCACAGGTGCTTCAGGAGGGGTGCTTCCCTAAAGCAGTGATAGGAAAACGGCCTGTGTGTCCCTAGTCAAAAGGAAACGGTGATTTAAGGTCTGACTTTCACTGCAGTCTATGATAAGGCTCCTATTGACCACAGTGAGACCTTAATGAGGGCTTTAAATCCACACATGGCAAACATCATCCGAATGGCTGGATCTCTCCAAAAGAAAAGCTCCCCTTGCACTCGTTTCCCAGGTCTGCAGTCCCAGGCACTCGGGATGAACAGCAGCCGATGCCCCACGTGCTCTGGAGACTGACTCCTCTTTCATACACTCACTCAACTATGTAACATTTATACAATCCAGCAGGCTCCATCTCATAACTCCAGGCGATCCTGAAAGAAAAGAAGATAGCATCAGTATCATAAAAACCAACCTCACATCGTCTGCTTTCATGCTTCAGCTCCCCTGATGTTTATAGATCGCATATCCCAACCACTTCAGTTCAGCCTGCGACTGGTTTTCAAGTCTGCAGGCTCCAGGAAAAGACATAATGGGCTGTTCAACTGGAATTAAGGAAAATAAAACCCCTTTATGTTCACTCCCATGTATTCATTTTACTGCCCTGGTCACTCTATATTTGTTAAACGTTTTTTGAGGTTTATCTGAGCTATTTTTACATGCAAGTTTTCTTGGAAGTTTACCTTTAATTCTTAAAAAAAACTGTCCGAAAAACCCACATTGGAAATGTCAAGGTGACATCGAATGTTGTTTGAGGGATATGTTTTAAGGCAGTTTTACGTGATGTGCTAGTAAAAAAAAGGGAAAAAAGAGAAGTTTATATGAAGAGCCCTGTAGTAATTAAAAACAAACCTCTTCCAGTGCATCTGACACTTTTTAACCCATGTATTTCAGGAAGCAGCCATGAATGCACACACCGTGCACTTCTCTGGGGTCAGTGAGTAGGATCTCTGCATTACTCCAGGGTGCAGGAGGAGATGGAGATGTTCTCCTGACAGCTGCAGGCTGCTTCCCACCACCCTTCTCCTCCTTGATGTCCAAGCCAGGACAGATGCTGATGCAGCAGACGCACACCCAGGGTGCATTTGGAGGGCATATCTTCTTTGTGACTGGGAGCTGCTTTACCCCTGCAGCACCCCTTTCACAGAATCATGGAATCACAGGATCGTAGGGGTTGGAAGGGAGCTCTAGAGATCATGGTGTCCAACCCCCCTGCCAAAGCAGAGTCCCTAGGACAGGTCGCACAGGTCGGCATCCAGACGGGGCTGGAATATCTCCAGAGAAGGAGACTCCACACCCCCCTGGGCAGCCTGTCCCAGGGCTCCCTCACCCTCACTGGGAAGAAGTTCTTCCACATGTTGGTGTGGAACTCCCTGTGCTCCAACTTGAGGCCATCACCCCTTGTCCTGTCCCCACAGCCCATTGAAAAGAGGCTGGCTATTTCCTCTTGAGTCCCAAAGTTGAGATATTTATAATATCTTTCAATACCATCTTACCCTCATGCATTCTGGATCTACCCAAAAAGAGAGCGTAACTCACATGGGAGACATCAATCAAGGAGTCCCACATGGCAGCATTCTGCACTAGAGCAATGCTACCTACTTTCTCCCTGCTATCTGGGGTCACCCCACAAAGGACGTGGAAACCAGTGAGCAAACTCCCTTTCCCCCATTTGCACAGGCACACATACAGCATCTAAAGAGGTTGTCAAGGTTCATTGAGCCACAACACAGTCTTACCAAGCAAGATGATTAAAATCAATTGTTGATACCAGCAACCATCCCACCTGCAGCTGACCTGGAGCCATTCTGGCCCAGAGCAGACACGACTCTGCACACTCACACAGGTTCCTCGTTGTCCCTTCAGGAGACTTTTCTCACAGGGACTTTCATCCAATGCCAAGAGCCATACCCAAAACCAGATCAAAACTCAATATATCTTGATTTACTTTCTGGGTCATAGGAGTGGTTTGTTTGAAGAACCTTTTGCAGAGAGATTAAAGAGGGATGGCATTTGACAGTCCACACAGCTCTTGGGCAGAGGGTTAAGTTTCCAGGAGTGGCCCTTTATTTTTAAAGGTCTCCAGCTTTATCCTGTATGTTATATTTGGTGACAGTAGACTTAGGCAGGAT
Source organism: Laterallus jamaicensis coturniculus (assembly GCA_022605575.1). Lineage (NCBI taxonomy): Eukaryota > Metazoa > Chordata > Aves > Gruiformes > Rallidae > Laterallus > Laterallus jamaicensis. Next base: position 23,041,651 of record JAKCOX010000012.1, on the reverse strand, counting down.
TTGGGGTAGCTTTGCAGAGAGCAGTGCAGAATTTATAAATTCTTGCTATTGTTTTTAAACCTGCAAATAAAATAATCACACAGCTTTGGGGAATAATTGGCTCTCTGTGGTCTCAGAGTCTGATCATCTTATTACCTGAGGGAAATATTTATGTAGGAACATCTTGTGCTCTTCTGCAATATATCAAGTGCAGTCAGTCTGAGAAAAAGCTGTGCTGTTAGGATTTCTTACATATTTCAGTATGAAGCTAATTCTCCTCAAGAATCGGAATCTCCTCTCTGTTCCTGTCCCCTTTGGAAGACTGGGTGCAGAAGTAAAACCCAAATTAGAACTTTCCCAAATGGATATGTGGCCCTCTGAGAGCAACAACTTTATTAGCCATAGGAGAATCCACCCTAGCAAGTAGAGAGATTAGCAGATTCACAGATTTGCAGACTGGTTGGAGTTGGAAGGGACCTCTGGAGATCATCTAGTCCAACCCCTCTACCAGAGCAGGATCACCTCGAGCAGGCTGCACAGGACAGCGTCCAGGTGGGTTTTGAATGTGTCCAGAGAAGGAGACTGCACAACCTCTCTGGGCAGCCTGTCTCAGGGCTCTGCCACCCTCCCAGGAAAGTGTTTCCTCATGTTCAGATGGACCTTCCTGTGTTCTAGTTTGTGCTCATTGCTCTATGTCCTACCACTGGGCACCATTGAGAAGAGTGTGGCCCCATCCTCTTGACACCTACCCTATAGATGAGTATTGAACAGATCCTCTCTCAGTCATTTCTTCTCCAGACTAAACAGCCCCAGCTCTCTCAGCCTTTCTTCACACCACAGATGCTCCAGGGCCCCTCATCATCTGTACACCCTCCACTGGACTCTCTCCAATAGTTACCTGTCTGTCTTGAATGGAGGAACCCAGCACTGGACACCCAACTCCAGATGTGGCCTGAACAGGGCAGAGTAGATGTTGTTCACTAGGTTCACACTCAAATTACTTGTTTTCTTTTGTTGCCCTCATCTTATCAGATGCTAGATGGGAAGTGGTGAATTAATTCCTTTTTTTTTTTTTTGCTTTACCTATTAAATTGCCTTTATTTTAACCCATGACTTTTCCCACTTCTGCTCTTCTGATTCTCTCCCCCAACCCACTGGGGTGAGTGAGCAAGCGGGTGTGTGGGGCTGAGTTGCTGCCTGGGGTTAAACCACTACACCAACAAAACCTAAAAGCCCCATAGAGGTTCCCTAAATAGATGATTTCATAAGTGGGGAAACTGAGGCTTAGAAACTGGACAGCAAGACCCATGAGAGCATCCCAATGATAGATGAACTCTTCTCTTATAAGAAGGATGGGAGAGAGGTTAGTAATGGGCCGTTCTCAAACCTGCAAGAAGTTTTCCCACATCTCCTATATTCATGCCTTGGATAGGAGGTTCTTGGACACACTAATAAGGGTGCAATCCCCTTGTCTCTGACAGCTGCTCATCCCATAGTGGGTGGCTGTTGCCTGGAAAAGGAGCTGAAAAAGAAACTACCTAGTCATTTCTGGCTCCATTTATTGCATAATTTGGAGAGAAAAATCATTTCCTTCCCAGTATTCAGCTCTCTCATTCAACCTCCTTCTTTCCTCTGCCTTTACTTTTTTCTTTTCTTCAGGATCCAGAAGAAACAAACTTCTAGAAAGAAACATATGACTCCTTGGTGTTCAATGCAAAGGCTGCTTTGTATTGCAATCTCTTCTGTTTGAAAAGCCAGCAGTCTACAGCTAAGCAAGCTCCTCAGTGCAGGGGCTGTCTTTAATTTCGTGTCCTATGTGATAACATCAGCCCAGTCGGTATTAAAGCAACAGTATTTTAAAAGCCAGTTGTGTCACATTAGGTGTATCTCTGGCCAGTGGCTCCCCAGTAAAACCCAGATATGGTTCAATAAGAGCTGTAATGAAGATGTAGACAGTGTGTAAGCACCTATCCATGTGTGTAGTATGGAGGGGGATGAAGAAATACCAGGATGGATGTTGCTCACTCAAAGCACAAATCTCCAAATCAGTACTGACGTCTCACCTCCCTTATGAAGGTAGGGGTTGGTTTCTCTGCTGTGTCGGCTGGAGAAGTGGAAAATAACAAGTACAGAATGTAAAAAAAATAAGGTACTACAGGCACTGTAAATGTGGTAGTTAAAGTATACGAGATATGAAAAGGAGCTTCCAGCCTTGCCAAGGAATTTTGTCCTTTCATCGCTGTGCAGATAAATGGCTTTTAAACCATTCGCGTCGGTTTTGAATGTCTAGAATTCAGAGTTAATCTGAACAGAACCAAATTTTATAGTAGGCACCAGAGCAGGTTTGTTTTCCAATGGCTTTTCCAGGGACCTGCCACTCCAGACTGTGCAGGATAAACTCTGGAAACAGTTCTGTAGACCTCTCAGTCAGACGCCAGCAAGAGAAGCGCGCTGAGATTGGGTTACTTCAAAGACACACAGAGACACAGCAATAGTCACTAAAAACCAGAATCCTTCACATCTCTCTTCTGTATGAAGTCTGGATAAATCAGAAGCAAATCCTCCTTGCTCAAAAACTCTGGAGGGATTCAAGCCCACCTGGCTGATGGAGACAAGGTGGGATGCTGACTTAAGTGTCCAGGTCCAATAGTCTCACCCAGGTCCTACATCCTGATGGGGAAAGGCCAGCAAAGGGAAGGGTGGCTTGAATGCTGACTGTAGAGATCAGACAGTGATACCTTGATGGAGATTTCATGTTACAACAGCATGTCAGCTTCTGTTCAAATCATCTTCTGTCCCCTATGCTCCCTGGGAATGATTTATGGCACCTTTTTACCCCTTGCAGACAGTACCCTGGGCCAAACTTAGCTGAGGAATTTGGATTTGTTGGCCTCAATGCAAAGCAGGGGGAATTTCCTAATGAAACAGCAGCGTGTCAGGAAAGCAAACTGACTGTGGTGTCTCCCCAGGAGAACAAACTTCACAGCTTCCATGTTCTGTAGGGCTACATTCCACCATTGTCTGTGGGATACAGGCACAGAAAACACATAGGCTGTTCTGCAAAAGACATCTCCAGGTTCCTTAGAGAAAGGCAAATGGATCCTTCTCGTATTTATGCTGGTGTTACAGCTTTTGTTATAGCTTTGTTACAGGTTTTGCCCAGAGTGTGGGTTTTTCCTTCCTGATGGTAGAAAAGTGTCACCTGGAGATGTTTCTTGTGTTTCTCTCCTGAGAAAGGAGGAGTGGGAATCTAACAGCAGAGCATGTTTTCATTGTCTTAGTCTTCACTGTGTTGGTTGAAGTTTTCCATGGGAAGTAACCAAGCTCAGCCAGAGGACCACTTTCCCTCCCATGTCCTAGCTCATCATCTGGACTGCACACCACTCATGCGTCGAGGCTTCTGGGCCCCACGTGTACTCAGCACTGAGCACAGCAGGAAGGTTACTGAGCTGGCACTGGTCAGCTTGGTGATTCTTCATGGTATCACATTGCCTACCTTTGACTCAACAACCTGAAAGCTCAGGATATGTAAAGGACCTGGGAGCAGAGCAGCTCACAACCTGTCATTATTACCTGTTGGTTCATGTTTACCACAAAAACACTCCTGTCCAGCCCTTAAAGGGGAACAAAGGAACAACACTTCCGCTTGACATTCCTCCAAGCAGCTGGGAAGGTCGCTTGGCTGCCCCTTTACTGGTGAGTCATGCAGCCTGGGCCATGATGAAAGAACAGCCTTACAGAAGGTTATCTGAGAGGTGACAGGTGGCACCATAAAGACAAAAATCAAAGCCCCTCCTCAACATGCATTAGGGTCCCTGGATCCACTTCCTTGGCTTCTGGGATTTTGTTATGTGGGCAATCATGCCAGATTGAGATGGACTCACAGCAAGACCTTGCATTTGCCTAGTCCTCAGAAAACTCTGGAGCAGTTAAAATAGAAGTTCAAATCACATGTCCCTCTAATCCTGGTAATTCTGGAATAGATAAGGACACAGGGACATTTTCATCTTTGCTGATGCTGTCACTAGACCCTGATATGGTTGTCCAGGTCCCATCAGGTCCAGGGTTACCTTTGCAGGTCTGAGTCATGAGGAACAGAAAATCAATTTATCATAGCTCCAGTTTAGCAGTCCACAGTGGTGATGTTCCTGATCTTGGTTTCTTTCCCAGAAGATACATATCTCAGCTGGTTGGCCAGATGAGCAGGGGTGAAAGGACTGTTCACGGACAGGGTCATGGACAGAAGTATTAGGCATAAAAGACAGAGCAGCAGAGAGCTCATGGAAGCCCACAAGGAAGATGGAACACAATGTTCCTTGCTGGTGGAGTATTTCTTCTGCTGGTGCCTCACAACCATGCACTACCAGACCTGTGGATGAAAGATTGTTCTCGGAGACTATGTCTCCACTATCTCCATAGAAGCATGGTTGCAGGGGATGGGAGTCTGCTCACTCACCAAGCTGTGCTCCCTGTTCTCACAGTCACCACCACAGCTATATGAGCAAGCTGTTTTCACAGGCCCTGGATGCCTGTTCCAGAACTTTGCTGATCTGATCCTTAGGAAACTTCATCCAATTTCCAGACTAAATTTACTCCAGGCCAATTAAAACCTACTTGTTCTTGTGCCAACATAGTTTTTTTTTCTTTCACTCCAGAGTTTCTTTTTGCTCCTGGCTATTTTTTACCTTTCATGTGTAAAACCGTTCATTTCCCCTCTCGGATGTTATTGTGCTGAGCTAAAAACATCCAAGCTCCACGGTGTCTCCTTGAATGACAAGTTATCCATCCTCCTGTCCATGTCCTGGCACTTCCCTGTACCTGCTTAGCTTGAATGACTCATTCATGAACATGACCAACCAGTCCTGGAGGAGACATTCCAGACACGCTCTTACCAATGCCTCACACTTTCCCAAGCACTAAATAGGAAGATCCACAAAATATTGCTCCTGAAGGTAAACGAGACATGTGTATCACTCTCATCTTTCCTCTTGCACTTCTTTTGGCCTGGGGGGAGATTTCATTTGTCTATGATGGGATTGTCCATATGCTGGAGAATACAAAGCATCTCTTGAGCGGTGTTAGCTGCAGATCTGGTGCTCTGTGGCCTTGGGGACCAGCTGGTAAACCGCAGCTATCCATCCTGTCATGGCATTTTGTGCCTTCCTATTACAGATGTCTCTTGGGCTCAGGGCAGGAGGCAAAGGCTTGTCGGAAGAAAATTGCTTCAACTGTCATTCTGTGTTTTGAAAAGCCGAAAAGGAAAGAAAGAAACCCCATAAGAAATCAATTCTAGCATGAGGGGACAATTAGCTAGATTCTAAGTCATTTTCCAGTAATCTCTCCTTTCCTTTCCTTTCCTTTCCTTTCCTTTCCTTTCCTTTCCTTTCCTTTCCTTTCCTTTCCTTTCCTTTCCTTTCCTTTCCTTTCCTTTCCTTTCCTTTCCTTTCCTTTCCTTTCCTTTCCTTTCCTTTCCTTTCCTTTCCTTTCCTTTCCTTTCCTTTCCTTTCCTTTCCTTTCCTTTCCTTTCCTTTCCTTTCCTTTCCTTTCCTTTCCTTTCCTTTCCTTGCCTTGCCTTGCCTTGCCTTGCCTTGCCTTGCCTTGCCTTGCCTTGCCTTGCCTTGCCTTGCCTTGCCTTGCCTTGCCTTGCCTTGCCTTGCCTTGCCTTGCCTTGCCTTGCCTTGCCTTGCCTTGCCTTGCCTTGCCTTGCCTTGCCTTGCCTTGCCTTGCCTTTCCCTGCCTTGCCTTGCCTTGCCTTGCCTTGCCTTGCCTTGCCTTGCCTTGCCTTGCCTTGCCTTCCCTTCCCTTCCCTTCCCTTCCCTTCCCTTCCCTTCCCTTCCCTTCCCTTTCCCTTTCCCTTTCCCTTTCCCTTTCCCTTTCCCTTTTCCCTTTCCCTTTCCCTTTCCCTTTCCCTTTCCCTTTCCCTTTCCCTTTCCCTTTCCCTCTCCTCTCCTCTCCTCTCCTCTCCTCCCCTTTCCTCCCCTTTCCTCCCCTTTCCTCCCCCTTCCCTGAACTTCCTTTCCTCCCCCTTCCCTGAACTTCCTTTCCTTGCCCTTCCTAGTCCTGCCCTTTCCCCTTCCCTGCCCTTCCCTTTCTCCCTAGAATGATCATAGAACTTTCAGTCTTTGAGAAGCAAGATGATGGGTTTGGAAAGTAAAAGTCATATCTGGAGTAGAGACACTAGAAGAACAAGTGGATTATTGCTGATTTACACATAATAGCCTGAAGGTGACATGCCACAGAGATATTGCCATCAGCATCCAGACCTACACCAGAGCACGTCCTTCTCAAAGCCTTTGTTTCTTGATGGGAAGTAAAAAGCCATTCAGACTCTGTATGTATCTGATCTATGGAGTGAATATACTGAACCTCATATTCTGCTCGGATGTTGGTGTCACCATTGGTGAGTCACCAGCCAAGGAATGTAAGGCCAGTATTTTTAATTTGGCCTGAATATAAACTGCTTGGGTTTTCACAGGTGATAAGTGTCAGCACCACCTCCTAGAGACATCACAGCAGGCTCGGAAACCATCCTCACTATGACTGTAAATGCTCACGTAACACACACATGCTTTCTCTGGATTTTGCCCTTCAAAATTGTGGTGAAATCATTATTTTCATCTATTAAAAAAATTATGATAATATGTTATTAGGTACCGGCCAGGGAATGCAGTCAGACAAATGAAATACTAAAGTGTTGCCAATTCTTGTGATTTTTATCTGGACCTTTATTACATGTTTTAAAAACCCCAGACTTTGGAGTCATGGGATTAGATACAAATCTCAGGTTTCTCTCCTTTGTTTTTCCTTTTAATAAAGGGAAGGAAAGAAAGTTTGAAAACTTTTCATAGGTATATTCTATTGATTCAAAAAACAGATTAAAAACTGGCCAGCAAAGAGAATTTTAAAACATACATGAAAATTGGAAACTGTTAATGAATATTTTTAATATTTATTTATATATATATATGTTAAAAAGACCCCATAAGCCCACAGCTGAAAGAAAAGAGTAAACTAGGGTTTAAAAAAGATGCTTTACAAGGCAAGTGAATGCAGATAGGAAAGGAATAATAAAACTCCAATATGTAATAAACGGGGAAGCTTAAGAGTAAGAATTAGAAACTAGAAATTGTAAAGATTTCTGAGGAAGATATATGCCCCAGGGAGGGAACAGAAGGAGACCAAACACGGGACCATAAGTAGGAGGCTTTAATGCAACAACATCAAAAAGGCCTAAGTGTAATATTGGTGGACAGATGTGGATGAGTGAGTAAGGACAGGACAGGACCATCAGAAGTGGTAAAAGTCTTTAGGAAACATTTGTATTCTAGTTTTGAGGAAAACAGATATATATTACAGGATGATGATTAAACACTTTCCATTATAGCTGAAAAATGCATGTGAAAGAATAGCTAGTAAAGTCAGATGTTTAGATATTAGATCACAGAATCACAGAAGAGTTTGGGCTGGAAGGGAGGGACCTCAAAGCCCATCTAGTTCCACCCTCTGCCATGGGCAGGGACACCCCCCACCAGTCTAGGGTGCCCAAAGCCCCATCCAACTTGGCCTTCAACACTGCCAGGGAGCCAGGGTCAGCCACAGCTTCTTTGGACACCATGTGCCAGAGCCTCCCCCCGTCCCCAGGAAGGATTTCTGCCTCCCAGTTCTTCTCCAACTGCCATCCTGCAGCTCAAGGCCATTCCCCTGGGCCTGGCCCTCCCAGCCCTTGGCACCAGCCCCTCTCCAGCTCTCCTGGAGCCTCTCGAGCCACTGGAAGGGGCTTGGAGCTCTCCCCAGCAGCTGCCTTCTCTTCTCCAGGCTGAGCCAGCCCAGCTCTCCCAGCCTGGCTCCAGAGCAGAGGGGCTACAACCCTCACATCATCTCTGTGGCCTCCTCAAGACTCACACCAACAGCTTCATGTCCTCCATGCCCTGAGGACCCCTGAGCTGGAGGCAGCACTGCTGGGGGGTCTCTGTCTCAGAGGGGAACAAAGAGGCAGAATCTCCCTTTCCCAGCCCTGCTGGTCCCGCTGATGGGGATGCAGCCCAGGACATGGGGGGCTTTCTGGGCTTCCAGTGCATAGTACCAGGTCATGTTGAGATTCTTATCCCTCAACCCTCCAGGTCCTTCTCCTCAGGGCTGCTCTCCATCCATTCTTCAACCAGCCTGTAATTGTGATTGGGATTGCTTTGACCGATGTGTAGGACCTTGCTCTTATTGAACTTTATGTAGTTCCCACAGTCCCACCTCTGCAGCCTGTCCAGGTACCTCTGGATGCCACCCCTTCCCTCCAGTGTGTCAACTGCACCACAGAGTTTGCTGTCATCTACAAACTTGCTGAGGGTGCATCAATCCCATTGTTCATGTAGCAAGAAAAGATGTTAAACAGTGCCAGTCCAATACCAACCCCTGATGAATGCCACTCCTTGCTGGTTTCCACTTGAATATCTTTATAACCATCATGCCAGAGTTAAAAAACAACTAACCAAGGATCAATATGTGCAGTTGAGTTTGAGTTATAACTTGCATCCAGGGAATAGAATAAGCCCTTCTGGAACAGAGAAACAAAATATCCTGAGTACCTTTGGGCTGTCACCCTAACACCAGTCATGGAAAGCATGATGGGGTCATTGACAGCATTGAAAAAAAGGATCCACACAGAAAATAGATCACATCAAGCCTATCTCATGTGAGTTTTGATAGGCAAAAATGAAAGGCAAATGTAAATTTTAAAGGAATCAAGGTGTCAGACAGGTGTAAGATAGGTGTATAAAGGCCTACATACATTTTTGAGCCAATACATTTCACAGTTGAACTTTAGTTCAATTTGTCTGTGGCCATACATTATTTAACATTTTTACTTATGGCTAAGAAAAAACATGATTTTTTGTTTTTATGTATAAACCCAGGTATTGGCAAGAACAATAAAAGCCAAGACAGATGGCTAACAGAAGGCAATTCACTGTGGTTGATATGTTGAGCACAAGCAAACTGCTTGGCCCTTTCACATGACCAAATATAAGATTGCATGTTTAGAAATTACATATCTGAGCCTGATTTACCAAATGGGGGTGGGGGACAGGATTGCACTCTCAGGAATTCAGCAATTCCAGCAGAATCTTGGAGGTCATGGTGGGTATTTGTTGAAGAAGAGAATCTAAGTATTCCTGTGAACCTCAAATTCCAAACAGGGGAAGGAGAAAATACATAAAGTGATGTAAGTCAAAGTAGAAGTTGCAGATCTGGAGAGGGTTAATAGAAGGAAAAATGAATGACTGTAAAAATGGGAAAATGTGCTGAGAGATCCCAGTCTCTTTATGTTGGAGAAGATCGATGGTCAGTCCTAGTGAAGATGGTTGGATGTCTTTTTAGCAGAAACTTTTCAGACATAATGATGGCCTTGAAGCAAGAATCAGTTAAAAAAATCCTGAGAGCACATGTCTTGCAGGAGATCAAAAATATATGATTTTAACTGATCCTTCTAGGTTTGAAATACATCAAGAACAATTCACAGAAATTTTTCTCTGTGTTTCTGAAAAGGCTTGGTCTCCAGAAAGTATGTGGTGGTCCTAGGGAGGACTAGCTTCCTCAATGCCAGTCCATAGCATCCTGGCCCAACCTGATGGTGAACTGGAGATGTGGTGATTTCCCTCAGCAGACAGCTGAAGTCACTTCAGCAGTTCTTGGTGGGATATATTTCTCTATCACCCCCACAAGATGCTTATAGCCTGATGCCTACTTTTCTTACAGCACTGATATCAGGACATAGACCCATCCCTGCAGAGACCTGCATTTCAGGTGGTGAAACAACCCATTTCAAAGTATATCTTGTTTCTAGGAAGAGCATCTGCCTGGACTTGCTGTGGTGGCTCCAGATGAACCTTCTGGGGCTGTTAAATGGACAACACAGTTGCCTTTCAGTCATTCTGTTCTCTTGGCTTTCCACAGTCCAGGTCCAGAACAGCATCTGACACCTTCAGAAGGCTAAAAAAAAAGCAAAAATGTTGAAAAGGTATGAGAAGAGCTGAAAAATTCAACATAGGTCTGGCTTCAATTACCCCACCAACGCTGTTTTAAACTCCCTTCCCAGCTATTGTACATGATATGGCATAGGACTCAATATGTGTCCACCCACATCGCTCCTGTTGCCTCAGCATCTCCTGATGCAGAACAATTTGCTTCCTTTGTTGGGATAACTGTGACTCAAACCCTGGGTGAGGCTTAGTGCTTCTGGGAAGCCAAGTTGGAGAAGGTTGTGCCGAGGTCTATAAAAACCTTATGTTTCAGCAAACTTTACCGCCCTGTGGAACAGCAGATACTGGTCAGGGCTGGAGAGTGGTAATATAAGGGAGTGCTGAAAAGATGATACTTAATTTGGTGTTTTATGGGGCTAGAGACAGACCATGGGGTGCAACAACCCTGTGCAGGCTGGGTGCTCTGAGACACCACAGCGAGGAGTAGAGGAGAGCAGCTGAAGGACACAATAGGCAAGAAGAGGAAAATTGAAAGGGTCAGAGCTGCATGTAGCCTGGATTAGGTACCTCCAAAAGGGTGCCTAGCTCCTATTCATCTTTTCTTGCTTCTACCAGTCTCAGTCACAGTGCCTGTGAATCTCGGGTGCTTAAACCAACCTTTCAGAAGACACTTGCGTACCAAGGCACCACCAAACAGCAACCATACAGCAACAGGGGAAGGAGCACAGGCAAGAGCCAGCCATGAACTGAAGCTCCTGAAAACGTCAGCAAGAGCTACAAGGCAGGGGAGGGAAAAAAAGCAGGGAAGATGCCAACACAATGCCTTTCTCCTACCTTTCATTTGATTGTCCTGTTGTAAGTCTGTCTGTGAAGGGTTTGTCTTTGGTCCAGTGACGCTGCTCTTCCCACTGATCTATGCCCTAGCTGGTACTGTAATAAGCCTCATTAGCAATAAGGATTAGGTAAAGGGGGAGTTGTAAAATGCATGGCACTAGGGTTTTGAAATGGCAGAGTACCTGCCCCTTGGCTTGGCACCCCTTCTGCGGCTCTGTTCTTCATCTTCATGGAGGATAAAGGCTCCAGGGAAAATAAAAGCCCTGCTTGTGCACAAAAGCAGCGGGGCTTACTGGAGTAAAAGAGGGAAATCACAGCTCCATGGGAAGCAGTGGTGAAATTCTTGTTGCCTTCAGCGGGGCCAGGACTTCACCTAAAACTTTTCATCGAGTTTTTGCATATGGTTCCTTCTGGTTTCCCAGTGGGACACGGGTCTTCTGGGGTGAAAGAGCTTGTCAGTGGTCCTGCAGCAGAAGGAAGAAGAGGAATGAATTTCAGTACAGGGAGCCTGATGGAGCTTGCTTAAATTCCTCTGAGGGAAGGAAAAGGTTTTATCCTGTTCCCGGGCATATGGCAACATAGCAGAGCCCTTTCTGCTTGCTATATCACATGGCTAATAAAACTCCTGTGCTCCACACCAGCAGATGGTTTTGTGGCTGATGCATGAACCAGAATGTGATCCTGTTCCCTTTCCCTGCAGCTTTCCTGGCTCTGCAGTGCTTGAAAGAGCAAAGGTCACCTGCGAGTTACTGTATATGTTGATAATATAGTGGCGCAGGGCTGTTAAACCGTGACAGCTTGAATGAGGGATCATCGAGGAGGGGGGAAGAGAGATGAGTGAGATTTCAAACGCTGCGTTGAGAGACACTGCAGAATCTTTCATCAGAAAGAGGAAGGCATTTTAAAAGCTGCCTCTGCTGAGTGAGGCTTTGCAGGGCTGCAGCGACGTAGCAAGCTCTGAGGTTGACCTTCGCCATCTGGCCTCCTCCTTGCACCGAAAATGTTTCCCATCCTGTATGTGGACCCCTGTGCAGCAAACTGCACCTTCACGATGGGTTTGCTTTCCTCAGTTCCCTTTCACAGGCCATGTGGCAGCATCAAGAGCTTGCACCAGGACTGCGTGATGCAGAGATATACTAGAAATTACCATCTCTCATTGTCATAAATCTGTCATCTCTCTCTATTTCTCATTCAGGAGACAGCTCAGAATGAGGTAATGTCCAAAGCAACAAATTTATTCTTAAGAAAAGATGAGCATGGAAATACAAAGAGTGTAAACTGTGCAGTGATGACTTACTGAGTCTGCGGTCTTGGGTTTGAGAGTTATCAGCTTGCACGTGGGTCTTGACTCCATGGGTGCTCTCCAGAACTTTGCTATTCACCTGTGATGTGTGTGTGGGGCAAGAAGTTATGAGGACTCAACACAACCCTGCAGAGAAGCTGGGGAAAAATCCAAGGAAGAGGTCTCCAAGCTGCTGAACCAGTCCCTGCTGCCTTCTCCCTTGTTACTCCATTGTGGATTCCGATAAATAACAAACAGCTGCTGGGGTGCATTCCTTGCTGGCATATAATGGTAAGAAGTGTCCAAGTGAAGCTTAAAAAAAATAAATAAATCCTCTAGTAACAGCATACCTTCCCTAAACTGCTTCCAGCGTAACCATTCTGCACAAATCATCCCATAAACACTTTGGAAGCTCCCAGTAAAGCGTGCACGGCTTCCACTGATTTTATCAGAGGACTCCTCAGGAGTAAATTGAGAGCAGGTGGCCACTGATGATGCCAGGATCCCCCTTCTTCTCTTCTCTCCTTTTTTCTCCCACTCCCTCAGAGCATCCTTTGGTCTCAGATAGTGCAATGCAGACTGTGATGCAGAGACCCTCTTTTTTTCTAGTCCATTGTCCAGCTCTCCCTGTGAAATAACCCAGCCTCTCTTCTGGGATGGGGCAGCCTTTGCAAGCCCCCATCCTGGGCTGTGGAGGGTGATTCTTCCCTGGTTTTCAGCAGGCAACTACCCTCCATTAATAGCTACAGAGAGAGCCCTGCCAAGTCCACCAGACGTCTCATGTCCAGCCCTCTCCTGTGTGCATGATGCACTTAAATAAGAAGCTGGAGCATAGGCTACCATGCACATGGGACAGATGCCACTGGGATGGATGTCTGGGCATTAAATCAAAACCCAAGTGTCTCCAAAAAAGGGAATCAGGGAATCATAGAATGTGTTAGAATAGATGGGACCTTTAAAGGTCATCTAGCCCAACTCCCCTGCAGCGAGCAGGGACACCTTTAACTAGATCAGATTGCTCAGAGCTTCATCAAGAAGAAGAGTCCAAGCTTTCAAACCCAGCAGCTACCCTTGGAGACATCCAAGCAGGGAGGGCAGGGACATGGTGGGGACCGGGAAGCATTGACTTGGCTGCAAGGCAATAGGGAAAGAAGTGGGGGCTGACAACAAATGCCATTTCCATCAGCTGCTATTGCAAATCATCCCCATGGCCTGGAGCCCAGGCCTGGCCCAGATTCACCCAAAGGTAACTGAAGAAGGGCATGATGGAATTCTCATTCCTTGGAGCTTCTGGACTGATAAAAGGAGCCATCGTGAGAGCTGCAGGACATGTGCAGCCACTGGAAGCTGGTGTTGAGTTATTGCATGTCTCATAAGCCCCAAGCTCTGGCTGAGAGTTTTCCATCCCAGCATATCCAAAATAGCTTTTGTAACGTGGATCACTTGGGGTCCAGCAATACAGCTGAAGTCATGTCGATCCTTCATGGCAGATACTGGTGGATTCTCTCCTTTCAATCAGTTTTTCCAGAATTTGCACAGATTTAATCTCTTAGAGCTCTCTTTTGCTCTGCCAGGGCTGGACGAAGTAACCAGGGGTTTCAAAGCTCTGCAGAGGGACATAAGCATACCCACACATCACATGATCAAATAAACATAATTTCCTTTACAAACCAGGCTGAAAAATCAATCATGAGCATGCTTAGTGCTGCTGCACTTCCCCTTCCTTCTTCCACTGCAGATTTCTGAAAACAGAAGTTTCTAACGAAGGTCCATCTTTAATCAATCTGGTTAAATTTGTTCATGTGGAAGTTCAGCCTCTGGCTGAATTATTCTTACATCAACTGAAGCTTAATCAAGCAAAATACAATTATAAAATGGTGAGGTTTTAGACTGGCATTTCCTATATCTTGACTTTACAGCTGTGATGTTCCTCGGGTGTGTTCACAGATTCACAGGTTCACAAAACTGTAGGGGTTGGAAGGGACCTCCAGAGCTCATCAGGTCCACCCCCCCTGCCAAAACAGGCTCCCTAGGACAGGTCGCACAGGTTGGCATCCAGAGAAGGAGACTCCACACACACCCCCCGGCCAGCCTTTTCCAGTGCTCTGTGTTATTTGTAACAAATACCCATGAGAATAAGAATCCAGTCATGACCTTACTGGGACAGATCAAAAGGGCCATCTGTGCCACTAACTCACTTCTGACATTGGCCCATGCTGAGGAAAAGGGTATTAGAAATCAGGGGTATTTCCCCCAGCCGTACTGACAGACTTTCTCAGCTTCAGGCTGCACCTAGAATACTGTCTTTAGTACCTATTCATGGACCAGCTCTCCACATGGTTTTCCCTACCCTTTACCCAAGGTACAGTGAAAACCTGCGTATTTTTGGAAACCTCGAACTCAAAATCAGTTGGTTCAGGATGTGATAAATCGGTGAGGTTAGACAGCTGGTGTTGGGATTACAAATTATCTGAGGCAAACTTACAAAGTCTTACTTCTCCCTCCACTTTCAAGTTTCAAATACATTTTCCTTCGACCTATGACATACATGCACACTCAGAATTTTATTGAGAAAGGCTTGGAGTAAATCTCTTTATTATTAAGGAGAGAGGGGAATTCAGGGCTTTGGATGGGGGGAGATTTATTTCAGTTCCCATCCACTTCTGGGACGCCCTGAAGTTGCAGCATGGGGAAGAGCAGCTTCATCTCCCATTTCTTCCTGACAAATGGAAAATTGTTTCAAGGGTTGAGAAGGTGGAAGAGATGATAAAAATCTGTGACTGAAATAAGAGGGGAACTATGTGATAAATTATTACTACTAATAATAACAGTTCACATATCTAAGGTGCCTTCAATCCTACAGAGCTTTAGCAACTTAAACTGACACAGACAGAAAATCATCCCATCCACCAGTGAATTACAGCCAACTGTAGCAAAGTTTATTACTCTGGATGAGAACATAGGGAGGGGGTCTGAGGAAATCTCTCCCCTGGCTCTCCACTCCCCCAAAGGCTGCTTTTGGGTCCAACCACTCAGGTCCTTGCACCCTAAAGCCTCTCTGGTGTCCTGGCTCTCTCTGGCTTGTCTCAAAGGAGGTTTTTTTGTCTCACCAGGAAGGGACCATGTGCAGCAGTGCAGAAGACCACTGTGGAGAGCACTGCCCTTCTGTACCGTCCAGGACATGCAAACTCAAGCAGACCTCCCCACCTGCCCTCTTCAGAGACCACCCTAAGGGTCTCACATGTCATGGAATACAAACTTCGGAAGGTTTCCATAAAACTGACCCAGAATTCATAAGCGTTACCATTGTTCTTCTTTTCTAAGTCATCAGTGACACGGTCAAAGGATGGAGCTATGAGCAGAATCATATCCTCTCTGTACCCTTCTCTTGGAAAGGCAACACATCACTGTCCTGCCTCACAAGGCAATGCAGAGACATACTAAAGATGATGAGATATTTACAGCTCAGCAGTGCAGGCATTAAGCCATGCAAAGGGAAGCAAAACCACAACACTGACCCACTACAGAGGTAAAGTCCAGGAGCCTGTCTCCAACTACAGCGAGCACAAGCATTTTCAGGGGATGATATGGAATAGCCTTCCCATAACATCTTTATAAACACTAGTTTATTTCTAGCTTCTCATAACCAAATATTTAGTAAAAGCAAATAAATATTATTTTAACCACGCATCTGGGTCTCAGAGATGACTATTAACTTCTTCCAGAAAAAGATGGGCCAGGCTACAAAGCCAGCCCTCAAAAACTAGGAAATGTCATCTCTGTCCATTTTTCTTTCTCCAGGAACATCAAGAGCAGGAGGTTTCAGGCACCAAGGGAGCACTGGCCTTGTGGTTCCTTCTCAGAAACCTTTTTACAGCTCTCTGCTTATCCTTCACACTTCAAAGGCACCCACCACTCGGATGATCTGGTCTTGGTTTTCCTGCCAGAAGCAACTCTGCCTGCAACTCCAGCTCTGCCACAGGCTTCATACATGAGCTTAAGCAAGACATTGAGCTGATGAGTTCTCAGAAATTAATAATGCCACCTTCTTGGGCTATTCAGTCCAACACAAACTGTATTTGCTTGCTCAGCAGGAAATATAAACGGGGTTGTATCTGCTCTTCCTGAGATTTAATGTAGTGCAAGTAATATTTTTAAAATCCCCTTTTTTCCAAGGGTTTAAAACAGGAAAATTCATGCAGTAATATGCTTTTCAAAAAATAGGTACTTATTTTTTTTTTGCTTTGCCTTTTCAAAAGCCCAACAGGACATGTAAGGCATGAAATCCCAGCACATAAATGGGAACACCCTTGCCTGAACTCTGCCACTGGGTCTGCTTTACGTTCATCATAAACAGACACGCTGAGCAAACGCAGTAAGAAGGCATGCTCTCAGTGCATTAAACTTGCTCACTTTTATCATCCACATATGACTCTTCTCTCCTGGAAAAATCTTAATATCTTCGATTGAGATCTATGAGCTGAGCCCTCAAATCTGTACGAATCCACGCTCCATGACTGTGAATTTTCACCACTCGGAGGTGAGATGTAGGGTCGCTTGTGAACAGCTCAATTTCCACAGAGTCTAAATAAAAGTCAGAGACTTAATTTGCACAGTCTTCCATCAGCCTGAAAGGTTTATACAAATGGAGCAACAGTTTGGAGAAAGTTTCAATCCCTGCCATAAATCATCAAGATATTAAAGCTCCACGTGGGCTTTAGGTCTTGCACCAGGTTGGATGGCATCTTGAAACTGCGTGGAGTCCTCTATACCATTAGGGTTGTGGTGCCCAGCTGATCAAGTATGACATGGAGAACATTTGCAAAGACTGTCATCATTAAACTCAACTGGTTCTTGGGCATTGGGAGAGGCTGCCCTCTGTGCAAGACTGCAGAGGATACCCAACTAGGGGGACGGTTGATGTGCTGGAGAACAGGGATGTTTTCCAAGAAATAAGCTGCATAAATAAATGATCAGGAACCTCATGAAGTTCAGTGCAGAGAAATGTGAAGCACAGGATAGGGCCAGATGAATAGATCTGGGAGTACCAGTGGACTAAGAGGTTCCCATGAGATGAGGTGCCCATGAGATGAGCCAGCATTGTGCCCTTGCAGCACAGGATGATTACTTTGAGGGCTTGATTAGTTAAGGGGGCAGACTGAGAAATGTGATTTTTCCCCTCTACTCAGGCACTGGGTCCAGTCTAGGCTCCTCAGCACCAGGCAGATGGTGATAAACAGAAGCGAGTCCAGCCTCAAGCGACCTGATGTATTGGACCTGCTTTGTGTGAATCTTACACCAGAGACACACACCTCCTGGAGGTTCCTTCCAGCCTGTTCTTCTCTGATTCTCCAATTTTTTTTCTTCTTCCCACTGTACACCGGCCACAAACCTTTTTTTCCAGGCAAATTATAAAGCTAATAGAATCATAGAATCATAGAATGGCATGGGTTGGAAGGGACCCCAAGGATCATAGAGCTCCAACAAGGTTGCCCAGGGCCCAATCCAACCTGGCCTTGAACACTTCCAGGGACAGAGCATCCACTACCTCTCTGGGCAGCCTATTCCAGCACCTCACCACTCTTTCTGTAAAAAAACTTCCCCCTAATATCCAATCTAAACCTTCTCTCTTTTAGCTTTAAATCATTCCCCCTTGTCCTGCCATTGTCTGCCCTTTTAAAAAGTTGATTCCCCTCCTGTTTCTCTGCTCCCTTCAGGGACTGGCAGGCTGCAATGAGGTCCCCCCGCAGCCTTCTCTTCTCCAGGCTGAACAAGCCCAGCTCCCTCAGCCTCTCCTTGTAGGGCAGGTGCTCCAGCCCTCTAATCATCTTTGTGGCCCTCCTCTGAACCCTCTCCAACAGTTCTACATCCTTCTTGTTTTGGGAGCCCCAGATCTGGACACAGTACTCCAGGTGGGGCCTCATGAGGGCAGAGTAGAGAGGGACAATCACCTCCTTGTCCCTGCTGGCCACCCGTCTTCTGATGGAGCCCAGGATACCATTGGCCTTGCGAGCTGCAAGAGCACACTGCTGGCTGGTGTTAAGTTTCTCATCCACTATGACACCCATGTCCTTCTCCTCCAGGGCTACTCTCAAGAAACCAAAGCTCATGTTTAAACCCAGTCCTCCCATTTGCCAGCAATTGCCTTCCATCTTAGCTAATCAGACAAAATGACAGCTTCATGGAAAACTGCAAACCAAAGCATGCAAACTGTCATACATACATACATACATACATACATACATACATACATATATATGTGGCGATTTGTACTTCTGTTCCCCTGCATGAGAGGATGCAGAGGTCTTGAGACACACGGGCATCACAGGGAACTGTGGGGCCAGGGCTGAATCTGACCTTTTCCAAAGGCTAAGTGTGCATGGTGGTTGGGCCACAGCAATGCTTCCTTGCTCGTGTTGCAGTAGAAGTTGTGTTGAGGTAGAGCTGCCTACTGACCATGCGTAAGGGGACAGAGGGCAGCTGTAGAAGTTCTTGCATTTAACTGGGTACATCACACACTTAGAACTGATAAAGGCATGGTTATCTTCAAAGAAGGCTTGAGTCTGATGAAAGGTTGAGAGCTCCAAACAGGATAAAGCTGGTATCATGCCTAATGAGACAATCTATTTAGCATATATATGTGTGTTGGGTTTTTTTCTTGGTTATGAAGTGTTTTGACAGTGACTGCTGTAGGACAAGAAGAGACTCATGTGGGTTAGATCCTGAAAGGGTGCAAATGCCCATCAGCCCTGGTCCAACAGAAACACTACTTGCCTGCCAACTATGATGGGCATTTTGCAGCAAAATGCATCTCTTGTACATACTGGCAGAGGCAACATAGCCCAGGGTGGCTCACAAGTCCTGTAAATGTATAAAGTTTCAGTGCTATGGACAAGGTGAGTAGAACTACCTGCTTGGCTCTGTCCTGTGCTTTTCTTAATATGCATGAAAAACTGAAATGCTACCTCAGCTGAGAAGCATGTGATATATTCCTGTATTAAGGAAAAGAATAAAAACACACAGAGATAATAACTCTTCCAACATGAAGGAAATGAGTAACTCCAGAGATGATATACAGCTTTTTAATGCAACAGTCCTTGGATAAATGTAGGTTTTGGAATGGTTTCTCCCCTTGAACATTGTTTTTCCTTCAATCCCCTAATCCCCCCTCTCTCCTCTCACTTCCTTTGTCTTGACTCATCCGTAGCTGCTGCCATTTAGATGAACAACGGGCTCCCACCATGCGTGGTAGCAAGCCTCCAGCCAGCACGCAGCTCCCTGTGACTTGTGCTGAGATGCCACAGTCAGCTCCCAGTCTGCTTCAGCTTTCCCAAGCTCCAGCATGTCTAACAGGCACACTTTTATTAACTGTGCCAATTCGTTGCCAATCTCAAGCCCGATCCAAAGCCCTTCAAGTCAACAGGAGTCTCTCCGTGTCAAAATCACTTTTGATCCCTCAGCGCTGCTTAGAGAGTTTTCATTCTCTCAAAAAACTTCCTGACATTTATTATTTTAATTTAATGCATTGTAAAAATGAATTATGAATTCTGATACATTCTGGAAAGCCTCTGCAAAACATATGAAGTCACCAACAGAGATATAAATCACGTGTCCTTTTCTGCTGCTTTCAAAATAAGATTTTATCTGTGTGCTTATTAGCTCCTTCCAGGCCAAACTGTTTTCGCAGTGCTTACTCATGTGAGTGATTGTAGAGAAGTCAGTCCAGCTCTTTCTGGGAGTAACAGCTTGCCAGTGCAAACTAGTTGCTTCCAATAGGGCCTTAATTAGTAAAGCTTTCCTCTTTTGAGGGAAATCTTTATTTTTTAGAAAAAAAACCCATGTCTAACCACAAGAGTAAAGCCTGCTCTCCCAAACCCTGTCTTTCTTTTCAAGACGTGCTTTGAAAAGCAAGATATAGAACCACGAGGGTCATTTATATCTATCATTCCACCAACTTGGATGATGTCCTGTTAGATGTTTCCTCCTCTTCTCCAGCACTTCCCTGGTGATCCATGAATAAGTAATCCAGAGAGTGTGGTAGTGGTCAGGCACAGTTGGGTTGTGTGGTCAAGCACATGTGACCTCCACAGCTTTCTCCTTTTCCCCAAGCCATGAGTGACAGGAGAAGACCTTGAGCAGCATCTGACCCACAAGCAATGGGCTCAGACCACTCAACAACAGAAATATTTCACTACTGGTAACAAGATCCCAACATCTGTTATGGGCAGAATGGCTCTGAGCCATTCTTGGTTGTTTTCAAGAGAATTGCATATGAAATTAATTTGACTCAAGGACTCCAAATCAGTTGCACTTATTTATTTCCTCAAGTCAGGTTTTGCTTCTGTGTTTCCACTACAGTCATGGCTCTGACATTGCATCCAAGCTTCTGTGCAAGAGGAAGTCCTTTTTCCCCTGAACTTTACAGACCGGCTTACCAAGGGCAGTTTCAGGTTTTCATAGTGGGATGTGGGAAACGACAAGGTTTATTTCCAACCACGTGTAGGTATGAACACATATACGTGTCTAGAAATTGCCCATTCACTAAAACTCCTGTTATTTCTTCATGTCAGACCCACATCTGCACATCATGCTGTAGTCACACCATTAGCATCTTGCTTACATTAAATATAGGTGCATATGTGTTTACCTCCACATAGCAAGCCCATGACAGTGATAACCATCATAACCAAGCACCTGAGTCCCAGATCCTTTGTTAAAATTAATGACAACCTTTGTGGCTATTCTCTAGAGCTATAAAAATATTTCTCCTTATTTACCTCTCAATTAGCCTTTTTGGAGTGCTGAGGATTGACAGATTAACATTGAGAAGCATCATTTATAAGTGTAAAAATGATGTGTAAACACCTACTTTACATCGTTCCTTAAACATTAAGCTTTAACAGAAACATTGGCTGCAGGTAATGTAAGATGATTTTTATTATTTCCCCTGTGGGAGTTGTTTTACTACCTTGGAGACAGTCAGTATTTGTATTAGATATAGATCATAAAGACACACACATGGTAATTTATATTGTTTATGATTAGAGCACATGCATTCCCTTCAGCTTCTTCTTGCAAAGGAACCCACCTCTTTCCCAGTGAGATAAGAATGATAAGAATGGTTGGACTTGATGATCTTCAAAGGTCTTTTCCAACCTTGTGATTCTGTGATTCTGTGTGGTGCCTGATGAATTGTAGGTTCACTGAGCTGACAATAATGGAAATGATGTCACTGCTTACCAGACTTGGCAGACCATAATGTACTCTCTGGGCCAGCTCTGATAGCATCCTACTTCCTTTTATTCCCCATGTCTCCTCTTCACACACTGAGTCAAGCTGTACCCACCCTGAGGGGTGGATGCAAGAGAGGGGCAAATCTTGATTTCCATGTAAGAGATCAGCTTTCCCCCCACCATGTGCTGTCCCCTTGCGCTCCCATTATTCAGGACTGGGAGTTGCTGGAGGGTCAATCTGGGGCTTATAGAACCTGCTCATTCAAACCCTGGGAAGAAGACAGACAAAGCAGGAATGTCTTTTCAGGTGTTGCTAATGCCAAAGGTGTTGCAAACCCAGGAGAATAGCTGGGTGTTATTACAGAGGCTGGTAAAACAAGCAGGGAAGCAGTTGCTGAAGAGTGGACAAAGCTATCAGCAAAGAATATAAGACCCATCCTTGCATGCCTTGCACAGGGAGATGGGTTTTGGTGCAGAAAGGGGGAGGAGGCATGGATGCAGCCAACAGTTTAGGATTCCCCATACATCACTGGCAGGTGAAGTCAGTCGAGTGTTGTCTTTGATAACATCAGCCAGTCATCCATGTTGACAAGGATGTTCTCCCACTTGGGTAGGCTGCCTTTATTTCTACCCTATAAATAGCATATCAGCAATCCCAGCCATGAGATGGTCTTTTCCAGCAGATGCGCTGGTGGGAGAAGATACACTTCCAGACTACCCACAGCCTCTCTGTCTCCACCCACCCAGGTCTGCCAGTAGACCTCCTTATCTGTGTGTTCACCAACTCTTTTCCAAATCACAGCCTGCACCTCTACGTCTCTGAAAGCCATACATTTGTCCCTCTCTACTCTGCCCTCGTGAGGCCCCAGCTGGAGTCCTGTGTCCAGAGCTGGGGCCCCCAATACAAGAAAGATGTAGAACTGTTGGAGAGGGGTCAGAGGAGGGTCGCAAAGATGATGAGAGGGCTGGAGCAGCTCCCCTATGGAGAGAGGCTGAGGGAGCTGGGCTGGTTCAGCCTGGAGAAGAGAAGGCTGCGGGGGGACCTCATTGCAGCCTGCCAGTCCCTGAAGGGAGCAGAGAAACAGGAGGGGAATCAACTTTTTCAAAGGGCAGATAATGGCAGGACAAGGGGGAATGGATTAAAGCTAAAGGAGAGAAGGTTTAGATTGGATATTAGGGGGAAGTTTTTTACAGAAAGAGTGGTGAGGTGCTGGAACAGGCTGCCCAGAGAGGGGGTGGATGCCCTGTCCCTGGAAGTGTTCAAGGCCAGGTTGGATGGGGCCCTGGGCAACCTTGTGTAGCTCCAGGCCTGAGGTTGGTGTCCCTGCCTGTGGCAGGGGAGTTGGAGCTTTATGATCCTTGGGGTCCCTTCCAACCCTTGCCATTCTATGATTCTATGATTTGCCATCTCAATTTTGTAGCATAGACACAGCCACTGGGAGCTGGTGAATCTCCAACCTGCAGATTTAGGTGCCCAGGTCCACACTCAAGACTAATGACACAGAAAAGTAATAAACCTTTCTTTCTGAAGGATGCAGGAGCCCTTCTTCTCCTCTCCTCACACACAAATCACACGCTGAAGATCATACCTAAAGCATAAGAAGTGGGATATGATCTGGGGAAGCCTCACCAGAAATTAATTTGATTCTCCACCCCAAGACCACCAGCTGAGGCAGAGCCAGGGAGCACAGCCATAGCAGAGGCAAACAGCTTCCCATAACCATTAACTGATTTGCCCTTGGGAAAGGACAACTGGTACATGCATTTAAGAGTGTTATAAGCTTTCTCCAGAGCCATGCCTTAAAGGGACGATTTACACCCTTACAGATGGCATATTTATCAGCAGCACAGGCAGCCTTTCCCCTCTGGCTAGCATTTTCAGAACAATTCATCTACAGGCCCTGCTGATTTCCAGTTATGAAATGTGCCACTTCAGGACTTCTGTAGGACACAACAAAGCCATCAGCATGACCTTTAAGTAAAGGTTTCATCTGCATCACACAAGGCTATTACTTCCAGCGGAGAGGGAAGAGGAGGTAGACTTGGTGATATTGGAAAGATTTCTGATTTATGTGATGCCTTTCACAAACCCTTTCCAACCGAACAGTTAATGAGATATCAAAGCAAGGCACAAAGTCCAGCCTACCTCAGGCCCTGGTTTTGCATGACTTCCCAGCACAGAGGAGACCTGTGTGCCTCAGCTGCCCTTCAACCTGCAAATAGCTTGGGGCACAACTTGTCCCAAGAGGGCTATGGAGCAGGAGACAGGAGAAACCCATTCTGTTCAATGTGTAAGAGGATGATTTGGCCATGTCACAGGTGATGACAAAAAGGTGGAGGCTCAGCTGTACTGAGAATGCATGTCTTCCACCCACCCAGAGGCATCTGCAGTGACTGCACATCAACCTTGACATGTCAGTAGGGCCACTTCTTCCTTCCACCAGTGTCCTTCCCAGCAGTGGCCCTGCTGATGCTTCCAGTGCTACCGGCCTTGGGAAGGGTGTGCACAACCAGACAATGGGTACAGCAGGTTGCTGAGAGCCTGTGAGCTGTTACTTCTGCTGCATGGGGTGGCTGGAGCGAGTTGGGCTTGGTTTTGTGCCTTCCTAATGCCTCAGTCTAAACACTGAAGGGGAGTCTGAGGGTACAGTCGGGATCCCTCACACTGCTGTGTCCAAGCTGCTCCGCAACTCCTTTTGTCCAGCACTCCACCCCCATTGCTGTGACTTTAAAAACTCTTAGCTAGCCCTGCATAATCCATGTTTCAGGATGAGGACGTGCGTTTCTCAGTCTTCTCCCTTTCAGACACAGTAAATTCTCACCTCAAACTCTTCGGCAGAAAGCTCAAGAACCTCTGAAATACTTTTTTTCCTGTTAAAATTTCACAGAGCCTTTTGTCCAAATTAGCTGGCAGCGTGTGAATAGGATACCTTGGGAGAGCCAGAGTGATCAAATATTTGGGCTGGGAGTGGAGGGGCTTCGTGGCCTGCAGTGCTGCTTGCAAGCTAATCTGAAGGACGCCTTAGATCTTTGGACCATCGAGTGTGGAGAAAGCCCTGACCCAATGTCAAAGCTGCTTTCATTCCTGTCCTGATGCACTTTGCATATTTGTTTTTGTCTCGCTTGGGTGTGCTCCAGGCACACATCCTTGAAAGGGAACAAACCCACACTGTTTGAGCATCCTCTTTGCTCCTGGGAGCTGGGAGCGGGCTCTGCTCTGTGTGTCAGCTCAGATAGAGCGCCTAAAGATTTTTAATTTCTTTGGAGCTCAAAGCGGGTATTAAGAAAAGGCTGGAGCGAGTGGAATCCGTTTGAAGGGGATGCCAGCATCGCTCCCCTCTGCAAACAGGCTGCCCTCAGCCACAAAGCCAGCCCGTCCTGCAGCTCCCACTGAGTTGGGTGGGCCAGGCTCCTGTCTCTGTCCACATGCCCTAGTAGATCTTTCATCAGCCTGCATATGAAAAGCAAAGTGTCACCTCATCTGCAGGGAATTTGCATTCAAATTATACAGGGCTCCTAGGAGTAAAGAGGCTGCAACGGCAGCTGGCAGCCCATTCCTCTCTCTGTGGGGACTTCAGTGCTGCAAGTATGTACCCGCTGTGCCAAGCGTTGTGACTTGTGGCTTCCCACTGCTGGAGTAATTCAGACTCCATCCGTGTTGCATAAATTCCAGCTGGCATAACTGCCAAAGCATATATATTAGGGTATGGCAGGTCATGGGTGCAGAGCACCCTCCCCAGACCCTGAGTGGGTCAAGCAGGATGCCTCTCCATTGCACATCTGCATACAAGATCATCCCTCCTTTCCCTGCTGCCAGCACACCTCAGCTCAGGTCCCATCCCTTTTGAATACACTCAGAAAAACTTGAAACTGCAACATCTTGGAGTTCTCCAGGGTTTCTTCCAGCACCAAAAGCTTCTGCAAGGAGATAACCTCTTCTCTGTAGTACTGGACCCTCCAGCATCACTGATAATCCTCCAGAGGTGGAGGCAGAAGGCTCTCAGGAGCTGGCAGCAGCCCTCTCCATCAGGCAGATATGTGTCAACAGGACATGGAGGACCCTTTCCACATCCCCCATTATAACCATGCTGGTTACATTGCACACAGAGTTCTTCTTTGCCCCACTTCCTGCTGCTCTTTCCCTGCGGCACAGGGGAGCAGGGGGTGAAGAGAGATTTCAGTCCAGGTAAATGAACGGACAAGCAGAGACTGACTTGTTGGCAGGACTGTGGACCACAGATGCAAGCCCAGCTTTCTGGATGCTGTCAGACAGGATATCCCCAAAAGCTGTCAGTAATGGCAGATATCTACATTACTGAGGCTGTGCTCCGAGCTGCTGGAGGAGCCTCTTGTCTGCAGAGGGAGCTTGAGGAGACCAGACTCGGTCTAGATGAGACCACAGTAGGTCTTTGAACACTGGATGCTGATGGAGCTGTTTACAGTAGCCAGAATGGGCTTGTTCCCTCTCCTTCTTCTCCCTCCCCTCCTTGGGGTTTTGATGAGGTGATTACCCATGAAGCCTGGAGGAGACATATCTGAGTCTTCTTGGCAAAAAACAAGTTGCAAACAATGGGGGAGAGGCAGAATATAGTGAGACTCTCTTAAAAAAGGAGGGGGGAAAAAAGTGCAAGCCGAAACCAGCAGTCATTCAAGGTGATTAAGAGAGATTGTGGAGTAAATGCAAACCCTTGCATCTTCCTGGTTTATCAGATTGCAACACGGAGGAGAAGGAAGCAGGGGGGGAGAAAGATTTTTCATCCCAGCCTCTCTGGCAGCCACTGTTTGCTGTTTATGTAGCCCTGGAAGTGTGCAACGTGCTTTACAAGACACAGGCTCTGCCGGACTAGGGAAGGGTCTATGGATGTGGATCCTACCACTCCTAGGCTGCATTATCTGTGGGACACCTGGAAATAGGTCCCAGTAGCTGCAGAGTGTGTGGGCTGCGGATCGCAGACGCGCTGCTGCGGCAGAGAGGGAAGGAGTAAAAATGTCAAGAGCTCATTAAAAATATAGAAGCAGAGGGAGTGTGAATGCGAAGAGCCTTTAGGAAGTGTGTTAGTTCAAGTTACTGAATCCTTGAGCTGCTGTGTGTAAGCAAACAACTGTTCCACCACCCCATGTTCCAGTGGAGAGAAGTGAAAACCTTCACATTGGCTAGTCAAGCAGCTCTCAGCCCTCACCTGGGGCTGGGCTGCCGACCCAGACTGAGCATCTGAAAGAGGAGATGCTAGAGAGAGTTAAATTAAAAGCCCTCAGACAAGCTTGGGGGGACCTCATTGCAGCCTTCCAGTCCCTGAAGGGAGCATACAAACAGGAGGGGAATCAGCTTTTTAAAAGGGCAGATAATGGCAGGACAAGGGGGAATGGTTTAAAGCTAAGGAGGGAAGGTTTAGATTGGATATTAGGGGGAAGTTTTTTACAGAAAGAGTGGTGAGGGGCTGGAACAGGCTGCCCAAAGAAGTGGTGGATGCCCCACCCCTGGAAGTGTTCAAGGCCAGGTTGGCTGGGGCCCTGGGCAACCTTGTGTAGCTCCAGGCCTGAGGTTGGTGTCCCTGCCTGTGGCAGGGGGGTTGGAGCTTTATGATCCTTGGGGTGCCTTCCAACCTTTGCCATTCTATGATAAGCTTGTGAATGGGCTGGTTTTCACCAGCTTCAGGAGCTGGAGAAAGCACATAGGGTGTATGTTACACCTTAGGTAGGAGAAGTAGTTCAGGGTTCATGATGCAAAACTAGAAGTACCCCAAGAGAAGGAGGATGGAGTAAGGAGGAGGTTGCTGTTTGATTTCAGGGTGTTATTTAGATGCCTGATGGCCGGGCATAAGACTTCATTTTTTTCCAGTTCATTTGGGTCTGAGGTTTCCACTCAAGACCCTCATCTCAGAGCAGGATTTATCCT
Source organism: Laterallus jamaicensis coturniculus (assembly GCA_022605575.1). NCBI lineage: Eukaryota > Metazoa > Chordata > Aves > Gruiformes > Rallidae > Laterallus > Laterallus jamaicensis. Next base: position 23,014,456 of record JAKCOX010000012.1, on the reverse strand, counting down.
TTCCGGCCCTTCCTTCTGCAGAATACATTTTGGTTTGTGCCTGGCACCACATCAAACACTTCCAGCACCTGAAGTAAAACATTAAGAATCGGATACGGCCGGACTTGAAACAACACCAGCATTATTACAGCAGAAAACCTCCTTGGTGACATTAACGTGCTCTTTGAAGGGGACTACCAGCAGGATAATCTCCCTGTGCCCTGCAGACAGTGAGCTGGGCAAAGATGCTTTGGTTTCTCCAAAGCAACTGCTGCAAAGAGAGCAATTATCTGCTGATGAAACATGACCATAGCCAAGGATGGGGGGCTGGGGGGGGGGGGAAGCCCGCGTGTGATATTTCACATTTCCTCAGGCGATGATTTCAACACAGCGCATTTTTGTTGTTGCTGGTGTTCAAGAGCCTCCAGAAGAGGGGATTATGGGGTGGGATAAGGCTTGCCTACCCAGCTGATAAAAGCCTAGCTGGAGATAAGGGCTTCTTACAGGTCTAATTTTAAAACTGGCCCCATTGCTCTTGGATTATCTTGATTTAGAGCTGATCTGTGCTTCCTGGGTAAGAGAGCTAAGAGTTTGTCAAAGGGGAGGGATGGGAGTCCACCTCCCTTTACACCCCAGCCAAAAAATGAGCACCTATAACTTGAATCATCTTAGGATGTCATGCTCTTGCATTTGAAAAACCGCAGGAGCCAGAAAACTCTCTTCCCAGCACAGATGCTAGGCACTTGGGGCTCTGGACCTGCCTCCTCTACCCATGACACTAATTTTTAGAAAGCTGAAGGAGCTGTGGGGCAAACACCCCAGGTGAATGGAGGCCTACCTACCTCCTCTCCTGCCCTGGGATCAGATGATCCATGCCTCAAGGCTTCACCACAAATTTTTTTAGCTCATAATGAGTCTGGAGAATCCCCAACCAGGGCTCATGCTCACAATCCAGCCTGGCTCTGGAGCACATAGGGGTTTCCACCAAGCAGGGCTGTGCTTCCATCCAGAGGCCTAAGTTAAGCAGAGCTTGTCTGACTGAGCCTTGAGAATTGCCATCTATCTACTCTTGCTTCAGGTGCCCTGAACAGGAACCCCAGTGTGTCCTCTTCAATAAAAGACACTTCCCTGCCCTGGCCCTCTTCAGGGACAGAAAGGTCCATCCCACCACTTCCATCCTTTTTGGGAACAAAGCCCTGCTTCTGCTCCATCACTCCTTTTTGCCTTGAATTTTTTGTGGAGAGGAAGAGTGAAAGAGAGAGGGAAGAAGAGGAAAGAAGATAGGCAAAAAGGGGAATGGGAAGACTAACATGCACCCAAATTTAGAACAGGTACAATAAAGCTGGAAGGGAGTAATGCTCAGTATGGTACAGTTTGGCGAGGTCAGCATATAAAGGTCAGGTGTATAAATCCCACCATGCCTGCCTCCTCATGCTTTGGTCATCTAATACGACTGCTAAACCATTGAAGCTGCAAACACTGCCCCCCTGGCTACTTCACACACCACATCGAAACCATGCCCTGAAACCCAGTTAACCTTTCGGTTGGAAACAAAGGGGATGGAGGAAAACTTTTAACCATCTGAAGGTGCCAGGAGAGCCCCAGAGGACGTGCCATGGGCTCACAGGGTGATGCTTCCCCAGGCTTGGGAAGAGGTCCGTAATTAGTGATCTGGAGAGGCAATGGAGCATGGAGGGAATCAGTGCAGTGGAGAGGAGCTGGGTGATGCAAAGCTGTGAAAGGGAATGAGATAGACCCCCTTTCCAAAATTCTGGATAAATCAGTAAATGGGCATAAGACTTTGATCAGGCTGATGTACCATCCCAAGCAGGACACATGAGTTTGGCACATACTCAGTGTAGGGGATCATTTGGTACCCCCCTGGCATGCATCGGCACATTGGGGTTCAGAAAACCACAGCTGGCCCATCACCTTGGGCCCAGGCTCTGTCAGGGTCTGCAGAAGTGATATTTTACAGCTTACAAAATTCTCATTACCCCGTTTTGGATTTCACCAGGACTCTGCTATGGTCCCTGGCAGCAGCCAAGGCTTCAGCTCTGAATCATGCCAACAGACCAGTGTTTAGCTGATGCAGCAAAGACCCCAGGCTAGAAATGAGCATGCCCATGTGTTACACATTCAACCACCAGCACAACTGCTCGCTGTTGCCTGCAGAGAGGGCTTTTAGCCGCAGATCTTCTGGCCCCAAAAGATCATTTCAGACACACTCATGCAATTTCAGTGGAAACTGGTTCCAAAGCAACATTAAAAAACCAAAATAAAAAAGCAGTCATATATCCATAAGAGTAGAGGACACACAAAGTAATATATTCACATGAGGAGTAGGAACTCATTGATCTAGAATTATGCCTTCCATTATAACTTTCTAATACAAGCCTTTGAAAGAAAACTGGGCTGCAAAGAACTGTCATAAGCCTTTCAGGAGCTGACATATATCCAAAAATGTGTCTGCTTCTCCACATGATCCACCCTGCTTAGTCTGAAAAAAATATCAGGGTATTTCAGCCGCAGTTGTCCCACAATTTCCCATCTCCATTTCGACACAGGACTTGCCTTCTGATGCTTTCGAAGCCTTCTCTTGTTAAGGTTTGAAAAGCAGCCTCAGTGCAGGCTGTCGGCTCATGTTGCTCTCTGAAAAGTCAGTCTCAAACTTGTCCTTCAGACTGTTTCCAGGGAGAGATACATTTTTGCTTCCTCCAATTCCTGCTGTCAAGCTTTCTTTGTTGTGTTTTGGTCCGCTCTCAAGATTTGCTGTGCCCTATACCATAGGCAAGAAAATTGCCTTTATCGGTGAATAAAGTGACATTTGTGCATGAGAAACACTTTTGGGTGTTTCAGAGTTGAGGAGGTTACAGGAGGCCCAAATTGACTGTTGATTAATATGATGTTGCCAAATCCAGAGTCCTTCCACATCCCTCTGGTTTTCCCTTTTGTTGGTACACTGACAGGATGATCAGGTTTTGCCCATCATGTTCTCATTTGCAGACATCTTAAGACAACTTCTGAGTTTTTGGGTGGTACTTTTTGTTGGCTTCTCCATACCTCTGCTGGCTCAATGCTTTCAGTCAATGTGAACCATCACAAGACCCCCCCTTCCTCCACCCCAGTAAGACCTGGATCCAGCTGCCCAAATAGTGCAAACAGCAAGGACTAAAGGCTGAAACCCCCACTGCCCCAAAGGCAACATAGCTTGGCACAGATTTTGACATGAATGCCATAGATCTGTGGCATAGATTTCCATGCAGAGAAGAAGTCTTCTTTCCCCACTGACTCCAGGGGCTTTCCATGGCCGCCACTGCATGGCCATCACTGCAAGACAACATAGCTTGGCACAGATTTTGTCATGAATGCCATAGATCTGTGGCATAGATTTCCATGCAGAGAAATCTCCTTCCCTACTGACTGCAGGGGCTCTTCATGGCCACCACTGCATGCCCTGAGCAGGGTTAGCATTAGTGGGTGGAACCATGTTGATGGGAACATCTATGTTTATAATGCTAAAAAACAATAAAGTATATCTTTCCTCCTGTAGCCTTGACCCTGGAGCACTCAGTGTCAAGCTGTGATGGGAGGAAACTGAGAAGGAGACATGGGACAGCTGAGCCACAACCAAAAATCTAGGGAAAATCATTAGTTTCAAACTCAGCAGTGCTATGAGGACGAATCAGGACTTTCTTCTAGGGCAAAAAATACTGCTCCTTGAAAGGACCCATTCACAGGGGGTCCGACCTTGTGTTTCCACACCTAAGGAGCTTGATTGGTTTCCCGGCCGTTGACTCTACCATGTTTGTTTCAAAAGCCTTGACAATGCAACCTGAAAAGAATCCCCCCCCAAAAGCACCTTGGGGAACATCCTGTTGCTTTTAAAATTAGACAGTGTAGGGCAAGAGAAAATACACTGTCAGGAGCAATTCTGCCTCAGCAAGACAAACAGATTAAAATTCTCCTTGATATTTTCCAACTCTCACTGCTGGGAAACTTGAGCCTACATCTCAAATGCTTTATAGCTCTTGATGCCTTCTGTGCTGTGATGACACATAGATTTACCCTGTCTGAGGATTTGTCCTTCATAGTGGAGCCGGAGAGGAGCAAGCTTGCCCTCTGAAGCAATTCACAACTTCTTGGTGTCACCACAAGTCAGTTGGACAGTCATGAGGTCAGTCATTGCTTTTGGGATAGTAGGGTCCCACCATTTTACAATCCTTAGTAAAGTCTTTCAGAGTTTTTCTAAGTCTTATTTTCTTCCTGGGTTAAGTGTTGATGAGGCATGTATCACCCTCACAGGAGCTCCTTGCTCTTCCTGCCTCTGCTCCCACTTTGTTCAGTGGCCAGTCATCCCACCCTAAACACCCTAAACATTCCTCTGGTCCTCTGGAGTGTGAGTCCTCTTGTAGGACCATGTGGACACTGCCAAACCCTACCATCCCAGTGTCATTCATCCCATGGGTAAACATTACATATTGTCTCCAAAGACAGTTATTGAAGCAAGATTGAAGACATGCTTCAAGACAGTGGTAACAATGAAGATGTTCCCCCAGGCTTGCCAAACTGGACATACTTCAGACATGCATCCTCAGATGAGGTGCTCAATCTAGCCTTCTTTTTTGAAGACCTTTGCCTTAATTCCCACCTACCTTTTCTTCACACACATCTTTTCTTAGACTCACCCTTGTTTTTTGTGTCTTCCTGACATCTTTGCACCATGGCTCATCATGTCTTCCTCCCTCAGGCCAATCTCAAAGGAAACAAGTCCTGTTTTACATGGGGCCCGTCAAGCGGCACAGAAATCAAGATTATGACTTGGGTCTACTGAGACAGTTCAGAGCTTTACATTCTAAGTCCACCACAGATTTACAGAGGTTAACCAAAGAGGGCACATGGTCTGACTTGGATGGCACTGAGGTGTCCTGAATGCAACCAGAGGGGGAATAGGTGCTTGTCATTTGTGACTCCAACCCGAGGACCTTCCCCATTTCTGCACTACATTCCCCTGCCCCTAACCATGCAGGCTGAGCTGTTATTTCTTATCAAGGTCCCCAGTTCCAAGGTCTTCTCTGGGTTGCCAGGTTAAACTGTGTATTTCACTACTACATGGCATAAGGATTCTAAGTCTACCGTTGTTCAACTGTAGAATCCAAATTAATTCTGCATGTTTCAATGCAGTGGACACATTGCATCATATTCTTGGGCTCAAAACTTGGCCTAAGCTCATCTCTCCATGCCAAAGTGAGATTCTACTTCCCAAACCAACTTCTTATCAATTATCTTTCTTCTTGGTTTGAGGAGTGGGAGCTTTCTCTCTGGTCTGGTTGGTGGAACCAAAACAACCCCATGGACATGTTTTAATGTGGGTCTGTCCATGTTTGCTACATGCAGACACAGGAACGAACTCCAGCCCACAGCTCAGCACAGTTCAACTAGCACACAAATAATGGGAAGTAAATCTCTCACATGTATGGGACACATTATTTCCTCACAGAGAAATTAATTTTGACCTTCTGCTAAACTGCTAAATACATTTTTGTGTTTGGAGGAGGGTTGGGATTTATTTAACTTTCTCCAGATGAAGAGTATTAGGTATGGAGCACAGGCAGTGGGTATTTTTCTCGGAAGACTTTCCAGACAGGTGTCTCACGCCCGTCCTCTGCAGTGCACTCAGCAAAGTGGGCTCAACCTGTTTCTTTTCCAACTCTTGTGATTACAATTGTGTTTCTGCTCTGAAGCCCCTAAGCACCAACAGGATGGAAAAAGATGGTGCCAAAAAAGCGTGGCAGGTGAAAGAAATAGTCCATGGACCAGGGTGTTGGAAGTGCTGAACTCCTTCCTGGCAAGCGTTTCTAACTGATTACCTTGATGTTATGGTTTCTAGACATGGGAGCATGCAGATGGAGAAATGCATTGCCCAGTCCAGGCATTGGGACCAGACGGGACACCTGCCATGAAGCAAGAGGGGGCAAGACTTCACCCTTCACCCAAGAGCTGCACGGACGGAGCTCTGCTCTCAGCCAGGCACAACCAGAGCTCTCCTTTGCATTTCAATCCACCCTACCCTAGCAGAACCCTGTTTTGGCCTCCTGTCTGTGCCGTGCAAAGTGTGCTTAAGTGAGGGGGGCTGCCAAGTTTGAACCAGACCCCTGAGCAATCCCATGTCCTGTCTGAGACTCTGGCAAGAGGCAAATGTGTCAGGAAAACTGCAAGAAAATCCAGAATAAGCAAACGTGGATCAATAGCAGGAATCCCTTTCTAACTTCCAGCAAATATTGACTTAAGCCCCCAGAGCAGACATGGACAAATATTGCCTCATCAGACCTTTTGGGGGGATTAAAAATGTCTTTTCAATGGAAAAAAAGAAAACCTACACTTTTTTGTTTGCTTCTATTTGAATGTTCTGCTCTTTTTTCTTCTGAAAAGAAAGCTCAAGTATTTAAATTTTTGGTCTCTGTGTTCAGAAATCATCCTGCCACACTCAAAGGAAAAACATCATGACACATTAAAAAGAAATCAACATTCCCTGTAAAAAAGCAATTGGAGTTTTACATTGGATTTCTACTGGAGAATGAAGATTTGCCTCCCTTCAGAAACTGATTCTCTTTGTAACACAAAAACTAATTATTTTAATTTCTGATGCTCTCATTATCTGCAAAAACATCCATTACCATGGCAAGAATGTTCCAGGGTCAAGGCACATTATTACACCATGTTTAATTTCTTCCTGAGACTGATAATCTCCTAAATAGGCAGTCTTGACATTTAAACAGGGAGGCATTTGTGGCAAGAAACTCAAATACATCCAACACTGAAGCTGGCTGAATAAACAGAACAAGGCAAAAAAAACCCCCAACCAAACCAACCCCTTGAAGGGCCACAAGGAAAAGTCTGAAACAGAGAAAAAGGGTTTGGGGGGTTTCCACCAATAACTTTTACATCTGTGTCAACTACCTGTAACACCAGAATGTTCAACTGTAGAAGAGTTATAACAATGCGAACCTGTGGCTGGCAAAGCCATCATCTCACAGCTATTCGGTTCTCCTATCCCTGGGCTACTGCTAGGAAATGAGTTTAGCCTCTTCTTTAACTTCCTTGCATCCTCCATTGGCTTTCAACGCTGTGCAGGTCTGACGCCTTCTCCCCCATCCTCTCCCCTGCAATATGCTGCTTCTCCCTGTGAAACAAATGACTCTCTGCAGGATGTTGTGATGTGAGCATTAGTCTTGCAGAATAAATTAAAGATTATCAACCTGTATGTCTTTACTCAAAAGGGTTATAGGATCACAGTGGAGTTTGATGGGAAACACATCTCCAGTCCTCTTGCTGGTGGGTCAGAAAACTACTGCCATCACCAGCCTTCCCTTAACAGCATGCCCTGCAGAGCCATTGGCATCCCATGGAGATGGTGACAGCATCCCCCTTCTTTTCCCTTCAGCACATCCCTCCAGTTCCAGCAGGCAGGAAGTCTCTGGGTTGCTGGGTAGATGAAGTTACTGGGTTACTGGGTGCTGCTGGTCCAGGGTGAAGAAAGGCTCCAGGGCTACAAGTGCTAAATGCATAGAAGCAGGTCCGTGTCTTCTTCTAAACCATGCACCTCTCATGTATGGTTTGCAATGGTTGTGATGCCCCCTGCCATCCTCACAACACCCTCAGGTCTGTTGGGCTGTGCTGTGAACTGCTGACACAGTGGCCTGGATCCACCCATCCCTATTCCACCAAGCAGTGGGGACCTGGGGGACTTTAAACAAGCCTACACAGTCTGCTTGTGAATCCCCAACATCTCAACCATACAGGAGAGCTATTCTTTCTCCTTCTCTGCTCTCTTCTCCTCAGGTCCTCCTCACCCCTTTCTCATGGTCAGTTGCCTCATCCCATTCTTTACCATCACAGACTACTTCTGTGGGCTCTCTTCCCCAATCCATCTCAAACCACTAAGAACCTCCAGAAGAGGCTAACAATACATTGCAAAACTCTAAAAAATTAATTGACAAGTAGGAGCAGAGACCTGTCTCTGAGCACCAGCCCAAGGGCAGGAATTTTCCACAGATATTCCAAACATTTAAATTCTGCCTCCCTTTCCCCTTTCTGTTGTCTAATTTCAAGATCTCAGGAAAGTTCAGGGGTGAGTATCTGTCTCCACAAAGACATCAGCAAGGTTTTGAAATAGACAGAGCTCTTCTTGCCTGGGAGCAAGAAACCATCTCAGATTTGCTGGGTCTTAGTGGAGTGGGTGAGTCCCATAGTTATGAGGTTTTTCACATGTTCCTTGGGAGTATTTGGTGGTGACCAGTGCTGAAGGCAGTATGTCAAATAGCACAGCAGCTCCCTTGATCCTGGATATGTTTGTTACTGGGTTTGGTTGAGTCTTCTGCAGTCTCATCTTCTCAAAGCTGCAGATTTTCCGCTGTACCCTGCAATGATCAAAGATCCCAGTGCCAGAAAGGTCAACTGAAGATAATTTTGAATGATATCACCCAAGCCTGGAGGTTGGTGGCCCTGCCTGTGGCAGGGGGGGTTGGAACTCTGTGATCCTTGGGCTCCCTTCAAACCCAGACCATTCTATGATTCTATGATTCTAAGCCTCAGCTCCCTTCCTTCCTGTGGTGGACCACATTCAGGTTAACCTCAGGCTCTCAGATAAATCCTCCTTCAGTAGCTCACATACTATTGAATAGCAGCAACAGAGCTGGAAGAACTACAGGATTTTGGACAGGATGGACAGGGTGATGGGGCAGAGGGCATAATCATGTCACTCAGGCATAGGCAGTCATCATAACCCTGCAGGTGACACCTCTGTAGTGATGGGCTACATCTGCTACTCCATTTCAGGCCCAAAGTAGAACAGAAGTCTTCACACCCTGCTCTGCTGTAAGGATGTCTCTTGCTAGGCAAGGTGTGTGGCAGGGAGAACATTTCTTATTACATCAGTCTACTGATTAGTAGAAAAGGTTTCCATCACACTAGGCTTTCTGCAGATCTGAAATAGAAACAACAACTGCTGTGGTGGTTACACTTTCCTAGCAAGTGCTCAGGGTTAAATTAGATGTGTTAACTGACTGAAAGGGGGGAAAAATAGTTAAGTGCAAGCTGTTCAGTAATCATAGAATCATAGAATGGCATGGGTTGGAAGGGACCCCAAGGATCATAAAGCTCCAACCCCCCTGCCACAGGCAGGGACACCAACCTCAGGCCTGGAGCTACACAAGGTTGCCCAGGGCCCCATCCAACCTGGCCTTTAACACTTCCAGGGATGGGGCATCCACCACCTCTCTGGGCAGCCAGTTCCAGCCCCTCACCACTCTTTCTGTAAAAAACTTCCCCCTAATATCCAGTCTAAACCTTCCCTCCTTCAGCTTTAATCCATTCCCCCTTGTCCTGCCAGTCTCTGCCCTTTAACAAGCTGATTCCCCTCCTGTTTGTATGCTCCCTTCAGGTACTGGCAGGCTGCAATGAGGTCCCCCCGCAGCCTTCTCTTCTCCAGGCTGAACCAGCCCAGCTCCCTCAGCCTCTCTTTGTAGGGGAGGTGCTCCAGCCCTCTAATCATCCTTGTGGCCCTCCTCTGAACCCTCTCCAACAGATCTACATCCTTCTTGTATTGGGGGCCCCAGGTCTGGACACAGTACTCCAGGTGGGGCCTCATGAGGGCAGAGTAGAGAGGGACAATCACCTCCCTGTCCCTGCTGGCCACCCGTCTTCTGATGGAGCCCAGGATACCATTGGCCTTGCAAGCTGCAAGAGCACACTGCTGGCTCATGTTAAGTTTCTCATCCACTGCTTGAATGAAGAGGGTGGTAAGATGGTTATTTCCCATAGGAAAACGGGGGAGTTTATCACCTGTGGGACATGGAGAATGTGATGGCTTGATGGGGAAGTGAGTTGTGGTTTCTCACTTTTATCTTTTATTTCTTAGTGGGAAAAAAAAGTGTTATGAAAAAGAGAGAGACTATAAAAGAAACTCATCAAATACCTTTCACACTCCCAGACTCAAACCACTGAGTTTCTTCTATGGAAGAATCTTCGAATCCAACCTCAAACTGACACAGAACAAAACAACAACCAAAACACGGAAACCTAGTGCCTTTTAATTGGGTTTTAAATTACCTTTACACATCACTATCTCAACTGTGTGTCTTCCAATATTCTCCAGGCTTGTTAATTAAATTATTTCACATGTAGTGGGGGAGGTTTCAACACTGCTTGAAAACCTTCTCACAGGGGTCCCAGGTAGCTGCCAAGGGTCTGGGGAAGAAATGTTGTCCACCTGCTGCTTCCCTATGCCATTCTGTCTTTATTTATGGTAAACGTCCATGAGCTGGGCTGAAACCAAGCACCAGGCTGATAGCTGATACCAGCTCTGAGCCTGACTATGGGTGATTTACACTTGGAAGCAAAGTCAAAGGGAAATACATCTGTGTGAGGGGAAGGAGTTGGCACTGCAGCCTGTGGATGTATGTGATCAGCCAGCCCTTTAGCAGAGGTAGTCCATTTTGGAGCAATAATTTTGCTCCTCCTGTATCGTTTTTATTTTCCACGTGTTAACATAAAAACCTGCAATGGCTGGTCTCTTCTGTTACTTCACATTTTTCAAGGTCACTGACACCCAAAATGTGAAAGATTAGACCAGTGCTTCCAGGCTTACACCTCAGTTACCCAACTGGAAACTTTGAGTCACGCCGGTCCTTTTGCAGCAGACTCTGGTCCATGAGGGAGTTAAATAGGCCTGTGTGTGGCCAGGCATGATGTGAACCCCAAATATGTGTAATAATTTTCAGATTTCACTGTATTCCCACACAGGCCTGTGCCCTGTATCTGCACCATTAAACTGAACTCTCTGTGACCATAACACCCAAGTTTGGGGCAGCTCAAGGGCTGAGGACCCAACCAACCTGGATACCTTGGCATCACCACCACAATACTGAGGGCTGGGAACATCTTAAACGGTAATTAAGTGGCACCACTTGTATAGATTAGCTTCACAATATTTGACTTTCTTAATAGCTGTAGGCCATAAAAGAGTTTGATCTTTGTGTATGGGAAAGTGTTTGAAAAATTTGCAACTCTTATCCCTGCTTTTAAAGGATGAAGATGCAGTGCTTTACAGTTTGGGGAGTTGGGGTTTTTTTAACACTAGGTTTCCATCAGGGAGTTTCCTTTGGTTTGTGTCGCTGGTTGTTGCAGGCAGGAGGTTCAGTTTGGGGAGATAATGGTGCTGGCATGGAAGGCTGTAGCTGCTTGGTCTGGAATTGGAAAGGTTGAATCACTCTTTGGGTCTAGGTCCAAAACTTCCCATGAAACAGTCCCATTCCAGCATGGGATGGAGCTTGGCATTGTATAAAAAAGCCCAAAGATGAGCAGGAGGAGAATTGAAGTGGGTTTATTATAGCTTTTTCCTTCCACAACCCCCAGGGTAAGAAATAACAATACAGTGCCCAAACCTTCCAGTGTTTAAGAGTCATTTGGACACAGCCTTTAACAATGTGCTTTAACTTTAGGTTAGCCCTGAATTGGTCAGGCAGTTGGAATAGATTATCATTGCAGGTCCCTACCAACTGAAACAGTCCATTCCATTCCATTAATATCATCACCAAACTGCTCATCTACATCAGTCCATCGACTCCTTGTAGGGAATGTAAAAAAAGAAAGGAATCATAGTACCACAGAATCACAAGGTTGGAAAAGACCTTTAAGATCATCGAGTCCAGCCATTCCCATTCTCAGCTAAACCAGATCCCTAAGTACCTCATCTGTCCTTTTTTAAAATACATTCAGGGATAGTGACCCAGCCCCCTCCTTGGGCAGCCTGTTCCACAGCCCCACAACTCTGCCAGGGAAGAACTTTTCCCTCACATCTGAGCTGACCCTGTCCTGGTGCAGCTTGAGACCATTGCCCCTTGTCCCATCTCCTGTTCCCTGGCTGAAGAGACCATTGCCCACCTCTCTGCACCCTCCTGGCAGGGCAGGGGAGGTGGATGGGGAGAAGGTCTCCCCTCAGCTTCCTCTTCTCCAGGCTGAACACCCCCAGCTCCCTCAGCTGCTCCTCAGAGGATTTGCCCTCCAGCCCCTTCCCCAGCCTGGTTGCCCTTCTCTGGACTCACTCCAGGACCTCCATGTCCTTCTTATGGTGAGGAGCCCAGAACTGGACCCAGCACTTGAGGTGCAGCCTCACCAGTGCCCAGTCCAGGGGCACAATCACCTCCCTGGTCCTACTGGCCATACTACTTTGGAAGGATTTCATCTGGTGGCATTGAACTTAAGTAATGCAGATACAGGGCAAGGACAGAAAACATTGCTCAACACCAAGCTAATTCCAGCTGCTCTACCCTTAGGTTGAAGCTAAGGCCAACCAGGCAACAGCAAGAAGTCTAGAAGGAGCTGTGGATCAGAGTTACAAAACACCTTCTGAGGTTCCTTGGAGCTGTGTCAGTCACAACAGGATCCACAAGGACCTGCATTGTCAATGTGACATTTTCAGGACCATCAGTGGTGGAGGAGGTCTGGGTCCTGGGTGCTTTGGCATGAAACGTCTGCCTGCATTTAGGTTTGGATGGCCAAAGCATGGTACTGTAACACTGCCAGGACCACGAGGCATATTGATTGGCTCTCCAGATTAATTTATGTGCTGTGAAATGCAGGGTAGCAATGCTTAATGCTGATCCTCAGCAGACACGCCTTGATATTCAGTTGGTGAAAACACTGATTTCAGCCTGACTGGGACTCACTGTGACCAGTCCCTAGGTCTGCATCATACAAAAAGAGCTAAAAGCCATGAGAAAACAATGAGATTGATTGCCCACCACTCCTGCAGCCCATGCTGCAACCACCTGAGCTCATCTCAAAGGAGGGTCTTTCAAATCCTGCCTTTCATTTTAAACATGATTAATCTCTATTCTGGCCAAGAACAAAGGGACCTACAGCAAGCTTTGCATTCAGCCAGGAAAACCAAGAAAAAAGAGCAAAGAACTTTTCATTTTATACACCATCAGTCATGGGCTACCAGTTTTTGGAGGAAGAGCTGACAGCAGTTGTGCCAGAACCAGAAGCGACCTAGCTGAAGGCACAGCTTGTTAGAAACGACCTGGGAGCTGTGAAAACTCACTTCCTTTGAAATGAGTATGAAACAGTTTGATTTTTTTTGCTCCATTAAATGTGGGCTCAGTGGGAGATGGAGATGGGTGCCAAAGTGAAGCCAAGCAAAAATCACTCTGCTGAGCCTTCCCAAAGCTCCTGCTCCTCGCCAGGGCATTTGGTTACAGAAGCGCGAGTTCCTCTCACTCGTGCCAAACATATTGCTATGGGATGAGTAATTTTGCCTTTATAAATTGAGCCATCACAGGGGGGAGGCAGACAGTAACACAGGGTTGCACATATTTCTCCTAGTCCTTCCCACTCTGATATCTATGGAGCGATCTGGGGTTAGTAATATCGCTCGAAGCATTTTCATTTTAAACATCAACCTGCATTTTATATTTAAAAAATGGAGCTTTTTGCAGCTGAGGAGGTGGCCTTTCTGAAGTCCAGCTCTTTTATTCTGAGGTGAAGAAATGTGATTTTTCAGATTCAAAAACTGTTGTTCAAGGCAGGTGATTGAAGTGCTCAAGATTTCCCATGGAGAGAAACTGGTTGAATAATGGCAGCTATGGTTCACTTATTTTCCTTAACATTTTTGGAACTTGAAAAATTAGTAGAACAAGTGGGAGTCTATCTTTTGATAGTGTTGAAGTTGTTTGCATAATAACCAGCATGACTGAGAATTAATTCTATCACCATCTCTCTTGTGTCATATCAGATCTTTCTTCTATTTATTTTGTCATTTCCATCTTCCATTACATCTGAAGAAGAAGAAAACTGATAGGTGCTGATTTCCACTCTGTTCTGCTCAAATCAAATGGGGCTAATTTATAGAAACTCAGTAATTCACACTTCTTAATGGGAAAACCTAAATCCCTCTCTGCTTGCCTTTCAAAAAACCAGTTTGAATTATTTCCTGAGCAAATTCGATCCAGGAATACACAGCTGTAATGGAGGGGATCATACCTCTTCATCTGAGCAGATATGAAGGAAAATGGTAAATAAAATAATAATATTGTAAATGGTTCCACTGGTCAAAGCAGGAAAGGAAAAGGAAAAACAAATACTGAAGATTTTGGCCGTAACTTCAGGGGAACATCTCCTACTGTTTTTACCCATGGCAAAGATTTTCATTAGAATACATCCTTATACTAATTATCTGTAATTGGAATTTTCCGCTGGCTCTCTCATGATTATGTTATGATTCTCATTTTTAAGGTAGACAGTATTTTAGCAAGGAACAACTTGGCAACAGGGAGAGAGTAAAAACCAATTGCTGTTACCTAAAGGCAATGTGAATTTGTATGCAGAAGGATGCCACGAGTCTGTGATCATAGAATCATAGAATGGTCTGGGTTGGAAGGGACCCTAAGGATCATTCTCCCCCTGCCACAGGCAGGACCACCAACCTCCAGGCTTGGAGCTACACAAGGTTGCCCAGGGCCCCATCCAACCTGGCCTTGAACACCAAGGGTGATAGACAAAGATAAACTTGTCTCAAAAGATTTGGGTTCACTTCTTTGGTAACTAGCTCTACCTAATGAGCCCAGGGTGTGGTGCTTCAACAGAGTGTGCATCTGTCCCCTGATGATCCAGGACTTCAGGCTGCTCCCGATGACAAACCATTCCTCATCCTGCCAGTATTCCTACTGAAATCCTGCAAGATGAGTAAAATGGGAGTCAGAAATCTGTACCTCAAGTACTCCTTCCCTCCTGTGAACTGCTCTGTGCTCACAATGCTATTGTTATTTTTGGACACCGCAACCCACATTTCCTGCTAAGACTCGTTTCCACTGTAATTTACAGTCCTAATTCTACAAGGGGTTGAAGGTTGTTTGGATTGCAATAGCAAACACATTGCTTATCTTGATGGTGTAGGCGCAGTGGTCGTCTGCCTGGGATGTGGTAGGCTCATCTACCCAGGAGAGCACCTCGGTCAGCGTAGGAGTTGTACACAACTCCACCTGCCGTGCTCCTCACTGACGGATGACTATTTTCATGCCAGAAGCATCGCACTCTTCTCCCATCTGGGGGCTGCTCTATAAGAAGTCAGGGGAAGAGGTGCTAAAAGCAGGTTTCATAGGGATGAGCTGGGAGATGTCTGCAGCCTTTGCATGTCCTATTTTGTCTGTAACAACATTTGATTTATTTTCTAGCCTGGGCTGGTGAAAACTCCAGCAAACAATTGAATTAATTGTGATGCTGGCTATGATGCACATTTGAACTAGTATGGAAAAATCCCAACTTTAATTTGATTTATGCCTGTAACTACATTTCTGTTTATACTAATAAATGCAACACATATATGGTAATCCTACATAACACAGTCATCTGCTCTGAGCTGAAGATGGCCCAGCTAAACCCAGATAAGACCATGTGCACTGAGACTGACAGCATCATCACCCCTTGCTTGTCTGTGTCCAAAGCACTTAGCAAAGTGTTTGTCTGTGTCCAAAGCCTGTGTCCAAGGAATGGGAAATGGGATCCCTTGTACAAGTCCTTTCAGAGTGCATTGGAAAGAGCAACAAATGCCCTTTAGGGCTGATATGTCTGTCCAAGTGGGCCTGAGATCTGTGTGTCCAGCAATTCTCACATCTCCATTAGCTTGGTTTAAGAAGACTTCTGTTTTATTCTTATAATGGGAGTACTGGCTTCTTTTCTGTGTAATTCATCCTTCTAGCCCAGCACACAGTCTTCTATTGATGTAATCTTGTTGGCAGATAAATTTATAGACTTGAATGACAACACAACTCACTTCCAGGCAAGTGGTGCATGCCCAGCAGTGGACTCAGTAGTGTTCCAACTCCTCCAGGGCATTAGGACTGGGGCAAATCCATGTGGGAGAGAAGCTGCAAGATAAAGCATAGAGGGGTAAAGAGAAACCTGGGAGAAGGGAGGACTCTGCCCATCTCCCACGACCTCAGTCACATCTCTGTAGGGTTTCCTGGCCTACCTCCAAAGAAAAATCTGGTTCATCAGAAACATTGGTCTAAAAGGTGGTTCCAGAAATTGGAATCTATTTTGTTGGTCCTTTTTCCATTTTATTGCTGGCTGAGAGCTAGAAGTCAGGAAATCTGGTTTTTCTTCCCAAGTCTGTCAGAGACTTCCCGTACAGCTGGGAACACGTGTCTGCAGAATGACCTGGAGATACCAGGTCTGCTAGGTGGCTAATGGGCTGGAAGTGGGGTTGGATGCTGCATGAATATTCTGGTTCTTGTAGGGAGAGTCCCCAAATACTTTTAATTTCCACATGGCCCTTATTTTTCAAAATGTTCAGATATAGATTTGAAGCAAATCAAGCCCCTGGGATGGGGTTACCAAGCTATACATGCTCCTCAAAATGCAGGAGGATGCTTCATGAGATTTTGAAGGTGTCTAGGCACCTAAATCCCACTGGATTAAGAGGTTGAAGCCTACTCTTTTTAGGAGCCTTCGAAGATCCCAGCAGCCTCACTCTGAATCTCTAAGTTCGCATTGCTTTCTCCAGGACAATGCCTGGTTTCTGCTATATTTTCTGACAGGTCAGGCTTATTTACCATTACCAGGTTGCCCTGGTAGTTAGGCTTTCCTTTCCAGGCTAAGGAGGAGATTACTTTACATGATGCCTTTCATCTTCCCTAATATGCTCCATATTATCCTCTTGATTTCTTCCATCTGGGCAAATCTTTTGTTGACCTCACCTGAAATCTAAAACCTTTCAAAATAAGCCCTTCCACTTCTCTCCTCTGATCCAGTAATGGTGATTGTGACTGGGAGGTCAGAAGTCTGAGATTAGTCGTGACCTCACTCTTGGGCTTCGCATTGGCAGTAGGCTAGAGGCTTTGAACTTGGCATCCTGACAAATTGTTATTACTACATACCAAAAATCAGCTCACCCTCGTGTCTGTGGGAGGGTGTGGGGGGAAAGACAGGGAGATGGATTCCTTCAAAGAGAAAAGCTATTTCACACAGCACGACACCGAGACAGGAAGGTTTAACCCAAGAACCCCAAGGTAAAACCTTGACAGACACTAACTCCTAAAATACAGCCCAGAAATGCTCTTAATTGAATCCTAACTGGCTCAGATGATGTGGACAGTGAACAATGCTTGAGTTTTTATTTTTAGAGGGTGAGCTGCCAACCTCTCATGAAAATTGAGTAGGGACCAGATTTCTGCACAGAATGACTCTCACATTTTACAAATCCAAGAATAAATAAGTCGGGCTGACACGAATATATATAACTATAGCCCCAAAAGACATGACAAGATTATCAGGGTCATCTGGCTCAGTTCCTTGCTATCAGAGTCAACTGCTTTGACTAAGGATGTCCTCACATGCATCAACCTCCATCTGAAGAGATTCATTTTCCTTCAATTTAATGTTAACCTTCACCATTCTCTATTTTAAGCCTGGAAAAACGAAGCTATTGCAATCTTCTCTCTGTCAGATTGTAAGCTTGTGTGCGTGCTCATAGCTGTCTGTTCCCTCTGTAACAGCATCCAACTCCATTGGCCAAGATCAACCACACTTGAAGGAGATTGGAGACCAAAGAGGCTTCACTTGGTATCCCCCTGAGCACAGCTTGCTAGCCAGTCAAGCAGAGAGAAGTAGACCATAACCACACCGAAGCCAGACAAACTCAGCTTGGAAATAGAGTCTGCATTTTTAACAGCACGGCTGTTAAATGAGAAAAGCTTCAATCGGATTTTGTGTCTTCTTAGGCAGCCGGAGTCAGTCAGCCTCAAGACACAAATCCAAAGGAAACCTGGCTCCTTTCGATCCAGAACTACCTGTTTCTTAGATTTTAAAGTCACTGTGGGCCATAAGATCATCTATTCTGAGCTCCATATAATATGGACCATAAAATTGCATACTCCAATAAGGAACCCAATAACTTGTGCTTTGCTAAAACCTCTGTTCCAGCAGGCATCTGCTCACAATTTGAAAATATCTGAAGAGGAAGAATCTACTACTTTCATTGGTATTTTGTCTCAACACTTAATCATTCCCACTGTTAAAGCACTGGGCCTCATTTTGAAATGAAATATGTCTGCTTTTAGGTTCCGGCCTTAGACTTCTGATAGACTACAAGGCTCTGTTGCCTCTGGGTGTTTTCTCCTGAGGACAAACTTCTACCCCTCTTGAGCCTCCTCTTGACCTTCCCTTGTTAAGTGAAGCAGGTGGAGATCTAGCATGAGACTCGTTTTTCCTAGGCTTTGGAAACCTTTTTGTGACTTTTCACTTTTTTTTGGGGGGGAGGGTGGTCTTTCAAAATAGGTTGACATAGCAATAGCTTGGACAACTCACAAACTCGATTTTTATTAATGCTGTCAATGCACATGAGGGACATAAGTAGAGAGAAGGGTAAGGGGTGATGAGACAAGAATTCAAACAAACCAGGAGTCTCGTTTCTGAGTCTGGTGTGGGCCTTTGACAGTGCTAAAATGTTCATGTTTTTTGATAACATCATCTCCTCTCCTAATATTATTAAGGCAGAAACTAGTTTTGCAGGGGGAACCAGAGGAAGAAGCAGGGACATATTCAGGGCTCAGGAGAGGCTTTCAGTAAGGATGGGGAAGGCCTGGAGAAGACACAGAAAGACTAATGTGATGTCTTCATGGCTTGCTGAGCGTGGTCCAGAAATGGCTTATACAGTTTCCCTTCTGGTGTTCTTCTTGCACAGCCTGGCCAGGTCTCATCTCTTGCTCTGAAGGATGTCTAAATTTAACTGCAGTAGACAGGACAGCACAGAGGCTATTCTCAGTCAGTCTGATGGAGTTCACGGAGGGTGAAAAGCAGAACCTTGAATATTTGTGCAGACTGACTCCAGTTCTTAAAGCCCTTGCTGCCTGGCCCAGAGGTAACACAGCCCGTAAATCTCTCCTCGCATAGCTTTCATTTTTAAGTTCTCCTTTTAAACAGAAAACCTGCATCTGGTGGAAGAATAAGCCAAGTATAACAATGGCTCATGGGGTGTGGTGGTAAAGCAGTTAAGTGTCTCACTGCGGACAAAGAACCGTGTGTTGGAGCTTTCCTCTAGCTTCAGGACACTGACCACCCGCAGCAGCTTCATCCATCATGGGTTACTGGCAGATGGGTCATGGGATGCACAAATTAGTACTGGTGCCTTCAGCTCAGAACCAACCTCTGGCTCTCAGAAATTATCTCACCTACATCCTAGCCCCGAGGCTATGCAAGAATTAACGCCACAGAGACAGTTCACCTGCAGTTCTCCATTGCAGCCACCAACAGAAAGCAAGCTGAGCATTAAAAAGGGAAAAGGGTGACTCAGAAAAGGGAAATTAGCTAAAATAATTTTGGGGAAGTCTGGATTGAAAGGATGCAGCATGTCCTTCATGTGGCACAATGTTTTTATTTCGTTGTTTGAGGGTTTTTTGGCAGAAGAGTTGGGAGGGGACAAACAAGGTTGCCAACTGGCTGAATGCATGTGGGAGTGCATCAAGCTCAGCATTGCCAGCTGGTCAGTGAGGGGATTATCCCACTGTGCACTGCGCTGCTGCGGCCTCACCTCAAGCCCTGGGTACAGTTTTGGGTACCACAGTATAGGAGGGACATACAAATATTGGAGAGTGTCCAGAGGAGGTCAGGGAGGATGGGAAGGGTCTGGAGGGGAAGTCTTATGAGGAGAGGCTGAAGTCCCTTGGTTTGCTCAGCGTAGAGAAGAGGAGGGTGAGGGGAGACATCATCGTGGTCTGCAGCTTTCTGACAAGGGGGAGTGAAAGGGCAGGCACCGATCTCCTCTCTTTGGTGACCAGGGATAGAACCCGAGGGTACGGTGTGAAGCTGCAACAGGGGATGTTTAGGTTGGATATTAGGAAGAGGTTCTGTACTGGGAGGAGGGTTGGGCACTGGCACAGGCTCCCCAGGGAAGTGGTCACAGCCTCAAGCTGGGCTGAGGTCAAGAAGTGTCTGGATGATGTGCTCAGTCCCATGCTCTGACTTGTCTGGGCCTGTGTGGAGCTAGGAGTTGGACTCAATGATCCTTAGGGGGTCTCTTCCAACTCAGGAGATTCTGTGATTCATGTTGATCGTCACACAAGCATGCTGTTGAATGGACAACATACCTTTGCATGAGCAAATAGGGATCTACCCAGCACTTTGTGGCAGACTGATGGTATTGCCTACTCATATATATTGAAGGAGATGGAAGTACTTGCATTATCCTAGATGTTTTATTTTTGATCCTTCTCCACTGCGTTGCACTGAAGACTTCTTTTGTCTGGGTCTGCTGAGATGAGATACCACACATCTCCCAGACTTAATGTACGGGAGATGCCAAATTAAGAGAAGATTGGCTTTTATGAGACCTTGGCCAATGAACTCTTCTGAGTGTGACAGCAGCAATATGTGTGAAGTGCGTAAAACAGTACTAACAAGGAGAGGAAGAGGGTTTAACCTTTGTTCCAGAAGACATAATTCACCATCCAGAGGATGAAAAATGAGTAGCAACTCTACAGCTGTAAAATCCACACGCTATACTATGCTAAGAAAACAGCAACATTGGAAGTAGCAAATTTCCATAACCTAGAAGGAGCTCAGAAGCTTTCCAAAGACATTATATTGTCCCCAAAGCTTCTTTGGCAACTTCAGTAAATGTTTCATCCCTCATGGAAAGGGGCAGGCTTTCCTCATTGTGTCCCCATTGCTGCCAGCTCAGAGGAAGGTAGAGTTTTCAGCCCAGCTTCTCTCCATGTAGAAAAAGTGAAGATCCATGAGAACATGGATTTGCTCCCATCCTGCACATGTCCAGCCCACCATCACACCCACCGTCACTGCCACAAGGAAATTTCTCTCCTGACCTCACAGCCACAAGGCCACACTGTCATCTTTGTTGTCCATAATATGACACCATCAGTGGAAGCCATCAAGACCCTATCAACATCAACGATGGAGGTTTATAACAAGAATCAACACAGTTCGTACTGCAATTCCAAGTCTGATCCTTGAAGCTCGTGGGAAAGCACCAGATCAGACTGTCCTGCACCAGTACAGAGCTCTGGTGGGTCCCCAGGTTTGGTTTTCCAAGGATGATTTTGCTAGAGCTGCAATTCCTTGAGATAGATGTTCAAGAGAGAAGGAAGAGAGCAGGCAAAAGGATACCTGGTGCCTTAAAAATCTCAGGAATGGTTTCACTGGGCTGACAAGAAGGCTTTCACTTCATGAACCTCAGAGGCCGTGGAGACAGCGTCAGAGAGGGAAAGGGGGGGAAAAGGGGCTGCTGGTGGGATAAGGAAGGCTAACAGGGGCTATAAACATGCAGCATCACATGCTGGGGCACAGGTCTGGTTTTGTGTCTGTTTCTGTTTCTGGCAGGACACTCTTTAGCTGCCTGGTACTATCCTTTATTAGGACTGTTCCCCACAACGTGGATGAAATAATTCAATGGGTTATAAATCATTCACTTCTGAGTCATCCTATGTGGAGTTCACAAAAGCCACATTAGCTATTCCTGGATGAATGCGCTGCAGAGACATCTAAATTGGGTGCAGAAGGAGCCGGCGTTCATATGCTACTAAGACATGAAAGTATTTAACCATTCTGGGCTTATAACAAAATACAACGGCATAAATGGCACAAAACAATCCCATCTCAATCAGTTGCACTTAGCAGGTTCCCTGTCAGCAGGTGACAGTGGAACGCAGCCCTCTCCTGTGCGAGCTGTTTTTGTGAGCCATGAAGGCTTATCTTAGTTTCGAGCGCTGGCATGGACATCTTGCCAACCACCTCCTCCAACACAGCTCATGCTCATGTTCTTCCAGCAAGACACCCTGGCACCTCCCCACATATTTCACGGTATGTTTTTATTAGTCTGGGCACGTGTATACATTCTTCTTTTTCTCTTTTTTCTTTTTTTTTTCTTTCTTTTTTAACTCCATGTCCTATGGGTTTCTTGAACCTGAAAGGGAAGGACTTCTTGGTTTTACAGGTTTGGATTTGTTCCTCTGGGTTTAGGGCCGTATCTCTTAACAAAAACAAAATGCCAAAGTCCAATCTGTCAAATTAAAGCAAAGATTTACCAAAGGAAAATATGCTTACAAAGTAAATATAAATTAATTTAATTGGTTCCTATTATCACTTCTATTGGAGCCTGCAAGTATAATCTGGTGCTGAAGTAATTAATTGGGTGTGAAGTAGCTACTGTGCCAAAACTCACTTGTAGGGAATGAAACTCACAGACTTCTTGGCCTGTCTGTCACCTGCAGCGTCTTGGCTTTGTCATTTCGCAGAGTGGAGCGAATTGCAGCGCCCGAGCTGTGCAATCAAGTGCTCAGATAAATGCCTCGTTTTGTGTTCTCATGATGGGGTGGTTACGACTAACAGGCGTTTTCCCACCCCGGGGTTAGGTCGAGATTGGTTTCGGAGGGGGAAATCAGCAGACAGGTTTAGCGCTGCTGGGATTGCAGGCACTTATTTTTGTGGTTTACCGTGGCTTAATATAGTCTCGGATTTAATGTCCCTGGTTTTCCCCTCCCTGCACTGGCCTTGCAATAAAGGAGCTTTGTCTGGTGCTTTGCAGAAGGGATGGGGAGGGGAGGATGCTCTGATGGCACAGGTCTATTTGGAGCAGTAGCACCAATGAGTCACCACTCATGGTCTCTTGTTCCGTTTTGCCAGGATGGCTGCTTGTGCAAGCTGGGAATTAGCTCAGTCCATCTGGACGAGATGGAGAGCAGCCCTGGGGAGAAGGACTTGGGGTCCTGATGGATGAAAAGCTGGACATGAGCCAGCAAAGTGCACTCTGAGCCCAGAAGGCCAATGGCATCCTGGGCTGCATCAAAAGAAATGTGGCCCGCAGATCAAGAGAGGGGATTCTGTCCCTCTGCTCTGCTCTGGGAAGACTTCACCTGGAGTGCTGTGTCCAGCTTTGGAGCCCTCAGCACAAGAAGGATATGGACATGTTGGAGTGGGTCCAGAGGAGGCCATGAGGATGATCCAAGGGCTGGAGCACCTCTCCTGTCTTTGTAAAGACAGTCAGGCTGGTTCAGCCTGGAGAAGAGAAGGATCCAGGAAGACCTCAGAGCCCCTTCCATTAACTGAAGGGACCTACAGGAATGCTGGGAAGGACCGTCTGTAAGGGCATGGAACGATAGAATGAGGGGCAGTGTTTTTAAACTAGAGCAGGGCAGGTATAAATGAGACCTTAGGAAAAAGTTCTTCACTCTGGGATGGTGAGAGACTGGCACAGGGTGCCCAGAGATGTGGTGGAGGCACCATCCCAGGAGATATTAAACGTCAGGCTTGATGGGGCCCTGAGCAACCTGATCTAGTGAAGCTGTCCCTGCTCACTGCAGGGGTGGGACTAGATGGCATCTAAAGGTCCCTTTCAACCTAACACATCCTATGATTCCACGATCAAAAATAACCCCGTCTCAAGTAATGCAGAGATTCTGAGATCCTGACACGTCTGGAGATGATGCTTAGCTGCTGCAGCTCGAGCAAACAGGAGAGATGGCTCCTCCTGATGCTTCTGGGCCCATGGGTGCTCCAGCCTCACATGGCACTTTCCAGTTGCTGCCATCTGCCACTTTGGGAAGTGCCTGGCAACACTTGCAAGTGGAGCTATGCACTGCTCTCCTGTTTATCACCCAGCTCAGCTTGTAGCATCTCTGATCAAGAGGAGTCCCTCTTACTTTGCAATCACACTATGTTTCCAAACCCTGCTTTTCCCCACACTGGGTAAAGATGGAGCCAAGCTCAGGAATTCACCTCAAACAGCTTCTTCTCTGCTGTGTCCAAAGCAAGCAGGACTGTAGCTGCTAAAGACCCCCAGGAAAGCGGGCGTGAGGTTGGGATGGTGCTTGGCAAGAGGTGCTGGATGGTTAGTACAGGGTCCAGGCTGTGCTTAAGACACAGGAGGAAAAATCAACTCCAAACACACCTTCTTCTGACCCCTTCCCCATGTACGGGGTGGCGGGGCTACAGGTTCTCATAGGTGTGGCTTTGGTGGGGCTGCTTGGAGACACACACGAAGACTTCACACCAAAAATAAAAGGACTTTGGGGTGATCGATGCCCACACAAAGCCTTGACAAGATGAGAAATGGGCTTTGGAGGGGAAAAGCCTTTGTGTGCTGGTTACCCACTCTGCTCCCTGGAGTCTTTAGTGAAAACAGCTGAGACAAAAGATGTGCTGCTACTACTAGAGCTAAAATGCTGATAAAATGCTTCAGAAAAATAAAAGCCTTCTGAGCAGGAGCCCAACTTTAGGAGGAGCAGCCTGATCACTACTTTCCAATCTTTTTCCTCCAGGGAAAGCAGACACCACAGCCCTTATCTTACGCCCTTTTAAAGTAGCATCAGTGTTCTGGTTTTTATTAAAAGATTTGATTTGTTTAAAATTGTTCACGTTTTTTCTGTTTTGGTTTGTGAAGCTTATTTCTTTCCACCTCTTCCTCTCCTTCTCTGTATAAATATTTATATATGGATTTAACCAAAAAGTATTTTTAAATACAGATTTCAACAAGGGTCAACATCTTCTTCAAGGTGTCTGAAGACTTTTGCTGAATTCCCAGCTCTGCCAAGGCCTCCTTTGTGTATCCTTGAGTCTCTCCCTCAGTTTTCCTGCATCTAAAGAGATAGCTAATGCAATCCCACATCACTGGTGCGATAGAGAATTGAAGTCATTCTTGATTGCCAGACACATGGACTGTCCTGGATGTTGGATGCTCAGGACCAAGGCATTCCTGTGGGAACCACAGCTGCAGTGTCCTGACTTATTTTCGGGGGGAGGAAGTTCTGTAGCACAGAGGTAGGAGCAGGAACCAAGCTCGCTCAGGATGGCATGGATGCACCCTATGCAAAGGCATCCCAGACACATGGGTCTGGTCCCCATTCGAACCCCCCCCTGACCTTGGGGGCTCATGGGGTGGGGGAGATTCTTCAAGGACAGCACTTCCCTGAAAAGCACCAATGGACACAGGGGGAGGAAAACCATTCAGATCGCCTTGGGTAGCCTTGCTGTGAACTGCTGGGGATGGGAATGATCGCAGATCACGGGCCAGCCTGGGCTGGGGAACCTCATAAATCATGTGGAAGTGCAGAGTTATGAGTTTCCTCAGACAAACACCGCTAATTGCAGTGTGCTCTGATTGCTGGTGCGAGGCCATGCAACTCACTGGTGAGCCTGGGGTTGGGGAGGGTCCAATCTGGGGGGGAGGTCTTGTGGACTAACACCCCCCCATGAGGTGCAGGGCTGCAGCACAGCTTGGATGAACACCATCCCCTGCCAACTCTTGTCCTGGAGTTAACAGCCTCAGTGCACAGAGCCTGAGTCCTGCGAATTGTCTGAACGTGCCCAGTTTTGCTCCTTTTGGGGCCAGCCCTTCCCAGCAAAGCAAAAAAGCAGCTCAAACTGGGAGGAAAGGCGGGCTGTGATACAGGCATCGATGGGAGCTCCATCTGTGAAGGGTGATTGCTTGGTGGTACAAATGCTCCAGGGCTGCGTCTTTGAACTTAAAGCAATCCTTGTGATCACTCCATGCCCAAGCCAAGTGATTCAGAGTCAAAATAATTAAATATGTTAATAATTATCGGGGGGGTGTCCTTTGATTAAAACAAATAAAGCTTGCAGTGTGTAAGCAAGGAGGAATGTGTAGGTTCTCAGGGCTCGGCTCGCAACCAGGAGCCAACAGTAAAAGCAGATGAGGTGCCTGGGTCTGGCAACAGCTTGTGGGGGAATGCTCAAGTGTGACCCAACCGAAGGTGCCAAAGGTGGCCAGGTCACTGCTATAGCAGTTGCTCCCTGTCCTTCATAGAACCATAGGGGTTGGAAGGGACCTCCAGAGATCATCGGGTCCAACCCCCCTGCCAAAGCAGGGTCCCTAGGACAGGTCACACAGGTTGGTGTCCAGATGGGGTTGTAATCTCTCCAGAGAAGGAGACTCCACACCCCCTGGGCAGCCTGTCCCAGGGCTCCCTCACCCTCACTGGGAAGAAGTTCTTCCTCATGTTGGTGTGGAACTTCCTACACTTTGACTTGCAGCCATTGCCCCTTGTCCTGTCTCCACAGACCACTGAAAAGGGGCTGGCCATTTCCCCCTGCATCCCATACTTCAGATATTGATAAACATTAATAAGGTCCCCACTTAGTCTTCTTTTCTCCAGGCTGAACAGCCCCAGCTCTCTCAGCCTTTCCTCACAGGGGAGATGCTCCAGACCTTTAATCATCTCTGCGTCCCTCCTCTGGGCTCTCTCAAGGGATCCTTGTCTCTTTTATCCCAGGGAGCCCAGAACTGGACACAACACTCCAGGTGGGGCCTGACCAGGGCAGAGCAGAGGGGCAGGATCACCTCCTTCGACCTGCTGGCTACACTCCTCCTGATGCCCCCCAGGATTCCATTGGCTCTCTTAGCCACCATGCACTGCTCCAAGGCCAGGGATGAAACTGAAGGCAACGTGTCTCCACATCTCAGCCCACCCAAGTGGAGGACCCAGCAGGTTTTGTGTAGCTGGTCTGGGAACCAGCATCATGAGAACTGCTGAGGGAAGGAGGGAGGTAAAAAATACCCGCTAAGTATAAACTATTTACACATTGAATGGTGTTCGTTCAGGAACCCTGGATACCCAATGGATGAAGGAGGGCACTCCTGGAGGGAGATCCAGATCTCGTGGGGGTTTAGTTGGGCTCTTAAGGTGCCCAGAGAAAAGCCAGGCTCACAGCTTGGCCACTCCTGCGCAATGCTTATAGGGTGAAGCCATACCACTAAAGGGCTTTTCTGTGCTAACCCTTGCCAAAATGATGGCCTTACTTGAGGAGGGATATGGTGGACACTGTACTGAGCTTGCAAGACAATTTCAAAACCACTTCAGAAGAGATGGGTATGTCTAAACAAGCATACTCTCTGCTCCTTGCTCTACTTGGGGCACTTTTCCCCTCTCTCCCTGGAGCCAAAGGCAACACCTGCACCCTCTGGGCTTTCTGGCCAGCCTTTTGACCAAGGGAGGGGATGGTGCCTGTCTGTGGAGATCCTCTCTTATGCTGGAATGCTGCCAGGGGCAGGCGGGTGGTGGAGGCACTTTCAGTAGAGTCTGGAGAAGCCTTTCTATGGCTGTTTTGATCTCTCAAGTGTATAGGTGATAAGAATCAGGGCCTGACGTGCTGGGAGAGCATTTATAGACATCGTGAAATGTGCCTGTGGAGCAGGAGGGTGAGTTCACACGGTATCATGCTGGGGATCAGCAATGCTCCAGGGAATAAATACCAAAACCTACTGACAGATGGGGCGTGTTTCCCACATGGATGTTTATACAGCACTGTACTGCACCAGAGTGTGTAACACCACGTGCATGTTATGGCCACGGTGACTGCCAGGAGCTGAAGATCTATCTGCCTCAGCTTCAGAATATCTTTTGAAGGCAAACTCTAGAATGAAACTTTGGCCATTGCATGAGCAAACACAGTACCCAGAGAGAAGATGCTCTTTGTATCCCAAAGCATTTTTATTCATAGTATGGACCTCATGTTGAAACAGGACTCGTTGTCCTCTCTGTGTGGGGCTGAGTGTCCCAGTTCATGAGCAGATGCAGATCTTCCAATGAAAGGTATCAGCTCTGGGGCTCCCTCTCCTCTGCCCTGGTGAGGCCTTATCTATAATGTGTGCAGTGCTGGGCTCCCCGGGTCAGGAAGGACAGGGAGGTACTGGAGAGGGTACAGAAAAGGGCTATGGAGGTGATGAGGGGACTAGAACATCTCTCTTATGAGGAGAGGCTGAGGGACCTGGGACTTTTTAGCCCAGAGAAGACTGAGGGGGCATAGTATCAGTGCTGATAAACACTGGAGGGGTGGGTGCCACGAGTATGGGGTCAGTCTTTTTTCAGTAGTGCCCAAGGACAGGACAAGAGCTGATGGGCACAAACTGGACTGGAGGAAGTTCCACCTAACCCTGAGGAAAAACTTATTTCCTGGGAGGGTGGCAGAGCTCTGGGACAGGCTGCCCAGGGAGGTTGGGGAGTCTCTTTCCATCTCTAGAGACATTCAAACCCTATGATCTCTAGGGACACTGTCGTGTGCAGCCTGTTTGAGGTGATCCTGCTCTGGCAGGGGGGTTGGACTGGATGATCTCCAAAGGTCCCTGCCAACCCCCATCATTCTTTGGTTCTGGGATTCTAGAATCTGTGAGCACACAGCAAGACCACCCAACCACTGGAAAGGAGAAGCAGGAAAAAACCCCAGATCCAGTCCAAACTGATGTGAATCCTGAAGGAGATTACATGCAGCCCCCCTCCCTGTGAATCAGCCAGGACACTGGAGCTACAACCCTCTCACAAGTCCAAAAAGGACCCAAAACCAGACAGCACCTGACACTATCTGCAAACAGGACGCAACTCTCAGATCTTTTCTTCCCACCCTTGGAGACAGGGCGTGCAGGGGGAGGGAAGCTGCCACCAACACCTTCTGCCATGTGGTCTGTGTCTGTTTGCATCCTGCTGCTCCTCTATGAAAACAAGCGATGTCCTTGTACTGCTCTCCGGGAGGATGGGGGGCAGGGGGAGGGAAACATAAAATGCATTCACCATTAGTTTATTTTTTAAAGCTCTGTGTTAGAAAAGGAGAGGAAAGGGATCCCTGCAAGGGGCACACTAGCTAACAGAGAGTGCAACACGCTTGATTCCTCCTTCTTGTCCCTCAGAATCCCACTGACTCCCTGAGAAGGCAAAAAAAAATCCAGGGGGGTTAGGTGATGTAGCTATACACTATATAAAGCAGCAGCCCCTTAACACATGGTTGTAGTTAAGCAGAGGTGGGTGGGTGAGAAGGAGCGGACACGCATTTTGGGAAGATACCTGTCCAGCGTGCAGCCAGATGTGGTCTGATACCCAGGGTAACTGCGCCATCTCATGGTCCCCAGGCCCAAGGAGTTCAGACGTGGGAAGTCCCTGCACGGTGCAACTCGCCTGTGCACCAAAGCACATCTCCACAGCCCCCACCGAGAAAAGCTGCAGCAGCCTGACCCACTGTAGTGATGCCACCTCCTTTCCCAAAGAGAAATGCTCCACGGATTACTTTGACGGTAGTCCAAACAGTCTCCTAATGAGCTACTATTCCTTCTGAAACAATGGCAAAGTAGGAGCTGGAGATGTGTTTTGATACAGATGTCCCCTGCCTGCTCTGAGATGGCTCCTTAGAGCACATGCATCACCCCTTCACGCAGACCTGCTTTGAGATCCTGTCCCTATGGCTCTTTCTTCTTCCCTGCAGATGTGAGCTTGGAGCCCGGCAGATCCCATCCTGGAGAAGGGCCATCCCAAATTATCATGCCCTGCATCCCTTTCCTTTGATCCACTCGAAATAATCTCTCCTGCTTGGCACCCCAGGCAGCCCTTCTTTTAGCCTCCTGTTCTCACCCCCTCACACTCCTTGCTGATTATTGGCCCTGTCTCTTACAAGCTGTCACTTGGGCATTCGCGCCTGAGTTTCCCTGGGTTTTCCTCTGCAAGAGGTTGTGGCAGGGGGAGTTTCCACCAACTTAAGCCCAGCACAAGATACTCACTTAGGGCTCTCCCACAGGAAAAGGGAGAGCAGGGTGTCATTGGGGTTAAAGAAGCCCACCCTGAGTTGGCCATCTAACAGAGCTCTATAACCACCCCCTGGAAACACCTCGCAGTGAGGACCAGTGAGGACCCAGCCAACTATTTATATTTGAAGCCCTTAGTTGGCTAAAGTTGGCCCAAATCCCAATGTACATGTGCCTTATCTGCCTCCTACTGCCCTTAGTGATGAGCACCTCCACCTTTTTCCACTCACCTTCATTCTTCAGCTGCTTCTGCAACCAAATGCCTTGCCAAGTCCTTGAGTTTTAACTCCACCCTAACAGCACTAGGAGAGATTGTCTGAACAACCCACTGGCTTCTTCCCCTCGTGTCTAATTTGTGATGCACAGCTGGTCCTCTCCAGCACTCCTGCTGTCCTCTCCTTATCCGTGTTCACCCACGCAGATTGTATTTCCATGGATGACTTCCCTTTGCCTCATTGATCCAGCACCAGTTCTTGTCTGCAGTGACATAAGATAAAGACCACCATTAATTTACAACAATGTCACACAGACTGTGTGTCCGTGCATCACTAACTCTTGGCGTGGGTTGTTCCTGGCACTGTAAAACACACATAAAGTGCAAGGAGTATAAGAAAAGGTGATGTAATGATGGTAAGAGATCTGATGCATCCTACATCTAGATACAGCTATTTTTTAAAAAAATTTTTCTCCCAGCATCTGTTCATAATGCTGGGGAGCTGGGGATGTTCAGCCTGGAGAAGAGGAGGCTGAGGGGAGACCTTATCACTGCCTGCAACTACCTGAAGGGAGGCTGTAGAGAGATGGGCGATGGTCTCTTCAGCCAGGAGACAGGAGATGGGACAAGGGGAAATGGGCTCAAGCTGTGCCAGGACAAGGTCAGCTCAGATGTGAGGGAAAATCTCTCCACTGAAAGAGTTGTGGGGCTGTGGAAAAGGCTGCCTAGGGAGGGGGTTGAGTCACCATCCCTGGATGTGTACTTAGGGATCTGGTTTAGCTTAGGATGGGAATGGTTGGACTTGATGATCTTAAAGGTCTTTTCCAACCTCTTGATTCTGTGATTCTGTGACAAAAGTAGGTTTTGGGGAGAAGATGTATTTTGCAGCAGTGGGCTTAGAGCCATTATGGCTATTGTTCTGCCTTGTCTTCCCCATAACCTTTTTTCTTCTGGCACTTACCTGCCTTCAACTAGCAGTTCTGTTGGGTGGGAGATGGATGTTGGGCTCTGCTGTGGTGTTACAGCTGACCAAGGGTGAAAGCCACTCTTACAGAAAGAAGATTCACCTTAGGGAAAGGGGTTTTTACCTGCTTGGTTTGGAAGTGCTGTCCCAGGAATCACCATGCAAGAAGTTCTTACCATCTGGCTAATTTATTAAAAGATTTGGGTTACCTGCAGTTTGGAAATCTCATCTCTGGTGTGACCCAAAATGCAATACAGAACCAGAACACAACACTTATGAAGCACAGATGTATCTGTCCCTCTGCACAAACACTTTACAAGGGAAAGGGGGGATGAGTTGGGGAAACAACTGCCATATGGCCAAGGGAACTTATCTCGAGCCATTTGAGAAGCTGCTCATAAACTTTACTCAGAATCTTTTCTGCGTCCTTGCATTCAGCATCCACTCTTGATAGGATCTTTGAATTCAGTGGTTCTTACTGGAATGAAGAATTAGGGAAAGTTTTGAAGCAGAGAGGAGTGACTGATTGCTCAGCTGCTGACAAACTCCTTGACTTCATGCTTCAGCAAAGCAGCGAGATGCAAGGTGTCCTTGGAAAGCTTGAGGACATCAGCCCCAAGTAAAAGTGATCCAATAAAACCCATTCTTCTCAGTCCTCATCTTTTCCCCTGCCAGCTTTAGGATTAAGCTTCCAAATGCACTTCATATGCAGGAAGGGACAGTACAGAACAAACCCATAAAAAGCTGAAGTGCTGTGACCTATGTAGATCATTTTACCGGAACAACTTCAGAGCAGGAGCTTAGGTATCTCAGCTGTCTTTATGCCAGCAAAATGAGTGTTGCTGAGGCCCATTTCTTGTCCTGATGGCCATATGAGATGGAAGGATCCATACCTTTATCATTAATCTCTATTGCTTTCCAGAGCAGATTGTTCCCATCCATTCTTGTCACCAGGAAGGATATCTGGCCAGTGCAACTAAGGACTGTTTGGAACTGCAAGGTCTTGGCTAAAATTCATCCAAGGACCATGCTAAAAGTTGAGCTGTATGGCCAGCTGAGACATGTGCTGGTTATTAGTATGGATGTAGTCAGAGAGTTTTATTTGCTCGGCAGAGCAATTGTGCCACAGACTCATCAGGCAGGCAGGCAGGCCAGTGAGGTCCATTACCATCCTACCAGTGAAGATCAAGGGTTCGGATGCAGCTCAGGAGATCACCTGGAGGCAAAGTGAGACTAAGACTGAAATGAAAACCTAATCAGATATATTATTTATGAGGAGGAGAGGAAAGATGTTAAAAAACAAACCACCCCAAAAAACCTCAGTCCCACCTCTTTTTCCCTTTATGTTATGTTGATGGCCTTTTCCATGCAGCTGGTATTGTCCATAAGCTAGCTTTTGACCACCCTGCCCAAAGCCCATTCCACATCTGTCTGGAGTCAGTGGAAGAGATGGCAGCTACTGGAAGGATAAATTGATAGAAAAAGAGAGAATCATGTCCCCATTTGGGTTCCAGGTCTTCTCTCTGCCCTAATTTAGGGAAGTAATGAGCCAGTTTTGACCAGCCAGCCTGTAACATCCTGTTTCCATCTGTGACTGGGGTAGTCCAGGCACTGAAAGCTTTGGAGCATGTTCTAAGAACCATTGAATGAAACACAATGAGCCAGATGATGAATTAGATCAAACCAGCTAATTAGGTAGACTAAGCTAGACTCACACAGCCTTCAAACTGTTCCCATGTTTGGGAAAAAGTTTGAAAAAAGTTTTCCCATGTTTGGTACATGGGAAAAAGTTCCCATGTACCTTCTTTTAACTACTAAGATCATTATTATTTCTCTATGACAAATCACAGATAATGCCATTAATTCAGTGGATGCAAACACAAGTTTAAGGCAGGGATTTTTTGTATGAGCTTTGGCTATTTGATTCCTGGAAATAATTTCCATGCTGGATCATGATCTAGACACATAACATTCCTCCTTTTCTTCTTCCGTGTGCTGCAGGAACTCATACAGTTCCCTGTCATCTTTGTACCCCAGAGCTTGTCAAGCATTTAAATGTCACAACCCCTTTTGGTCACAGAATCACAGGGGTTGGAAGGGACCTCCAGAGATCGTAGGGTCCAACCCCCCTGCCAAAGCAGGGTCCCTAGGACAGGGCACACAGGTTAGTGTCCAGATGGGGCTGGAATCTCTCCAGAGAAGGAGACTCCACAACCCCCCTGGGCAACCTATTTCAGTGCTCAGTATTGATATTTTCTGCTTTAAGATGGTCAGACTGTTGAATGGGAGTGTTAAGTGGATTACCTTACCCACAGAGTGGGAAAACACCCGTTGGCAATTCAGACAGAGCTCAGTACTATGCCAAGGCTCGCTGCCAACCTGAATCATAACAAAGAAAGCAAACAGAATAAACAAGGGATGGTGAAAAGGGATTTACACCAAAATACATATCACTTTTAGGCTTAGTTTTTCCATTTTCCATACGCTTAGGAAGTGTGGGTTGGATGAGGGGACAGTGGGGTGGGTTGAGAACTGGCTGAAGGACAGAGCCCAGAGAGTTGTGCTCAGCAGTGCAGAGCCCAGCTGGAGGCCTGTAGCCAAGTGTGTGCACCAAGGGTCAGTGCTGGAGACATGCCATATGAGACTTGGGGATCAGCCTGAGATCTGGATCCCACCTTCTCTTCCTGCAGTTACTGGTTTTAAAGTCAGTCTGCTATGTTCAGCATGTCCATCGATGACCTGGACAAGGGGACAGAGTGTGCCATCAGCAAGTCTTCTGATGATACCAAACTGGGAGGACTGGCTGACACACCAGAAGGCTGCACTGCCATTCAGCAAGACCTGGTCAGGCTGGAGACTTGAGCAGGGAGGAACTTAATGAAGTTCCCCCAGGAGGAATAACCCCAGGTACCAGTACAGTTAGAGGTGACCTGCTGAGAAACAGCGCTGCTGAGAAGGACCAGCAGTGTGCCCTTGTTGCCAAGAGACTGATGGGACTTGGGGCACTGAGAAGAGCATGTCCAGCAGGTCAAGGGAGGTTCTCCTACCCCTCTACTCAGCCCTGGTGAAGCCATATCTGCAGTTCTGTGTCCAGTACTGGGCTGCCCAGTTCAAGAAAAGCAGGGAACTTGGAGTCCATCGAAGGGTTATGAGAATGATGAAGGACCTGAAGCACCTCTTGTGTGAGGAAAGGCTGAGAGAGCTGGGGCTGTTTAGTCTGGAGAAGATTGAGAGGGGATCTCATCAATACTGATGAGGCCAGACTCTTCTCAGTGGTGCCGAGTTACAGGACAAGGGGCAATGGGCACAAACTGGAACACAGGAAGGTCTACCTCAATGTAAGGAAAAACTTCTTCACTGTGAGGGTGCCCGAGCAGTGGGACAGGCTGCCCAAAGAGATTGTGAAGTCTCCTTCTCCGGAGATACTCAAAACCTGCCTGGACATGATGCAACATGCTCAATGGGATCCTCCATTAGCTGGGGGTTCGACTAGATCATCTCCAGAGGTCCTTTCCAACCCCCACCAGTTGGGATTCTGTGATCAGTGGGAGCAGGCACAGAGAGGAGAGAGTCACATGTCCTACCATTCTCAGGTCTGTTATTTGGACATGCCATATGAGTCTCGGGGATCAGCCTGAGATCTGGATCCCACCTTCTCTTCCTGCAGTTACTGGTTTTAAACTCAGCCTGCTATGTGAGTTCAGAAGGCACGTTGACCATATTTGCCAGCCCCAGAGTTTATATTGTACAGATGTTTGTCAAAGCCCCACCTATCCCGTGCAGCACTTCCCTTCTGATAATTGCTAACAAGATACAGAGCTAAATAATGGAAAGGAGAGAAAACTCTCATATTCTCAGCACTATCTTGAGGGCAGCCTGTTAAAACATGAACCCTCTGATATTTTCTTCCAAGCTCCTCCCTTGAGATATGCCACTGAACATCCCTGGAATTTCCTTGCACTTGGACACTGCCCTGAACTGTTGTGGGAACATGTTGAAATTGGGAAGGTGTCAGTTGGTGTTGAAAGCTTCATGGTTTTGTCAAGCATGAATGGAAACACAGAGCAGTGACCTGCAAAAAGGAAGAGTGATGAAGATTTTATTTTAAAAGCCTTGCTGAGTTTGTCTATTCATCATAATGGTGAAGAGATCATAACCCCAAGACTTCACTCATGAAACCCATCCCAGGCACGCTCATGTCTATCCAAGAAGGGAGAAGGTTTGTTAGGACAGGGATTACTCTCTGGAGTAACACCTGTGGCAAAAAAGCCATTGGGGACAAGGTTTTAAATCTCAGGCAACTGGCACCAGTCTCCTCTTCAGTCCTGGGACTGCTAAAGCCACATGTGCAAACCACCACTGTAAATGTCAGGTTTGCTCTTGCCTGGGCAATCAGAAACCTCCAGCACAGCACTGCTGTAGCATGAAGGGCCACAGGAGTAACCTGCTGGGGCCACAGCTTCCACCTCGGGCACACACTGCTTAACCTCTAAACTAGGTACCCTTTACATCTTAAAAGCTATAGTATCAAAGTTGCTACA
The DNA here is from genome assembly GCA_022605575.1 of Laterallus jamaicensis coturniculus. NCBI lineage: Eukaryota > Metazoa > Chordata > Aves > Gruiformes > Rallidae > Laterallus > Laterallus jamaicensis. The sequence continues at coordinate 22,979,165 of JAKCOX010000012.1, read as the reverse complement.
GCCTCCAGCACCTCTATTTCATGACTGCCCCTCAACTCTCTGTACAGACTGTCAGTCACTGAGGACAATCTTGCAGCCATGGCCATAGGATGCTCTAAGCTCATCCACTTTTCTCTGAGCCAGTGGAAGACAACCATTTCTCTTCCAGAGGAGATGCAGCCACACTCTCACAATTTTTCTTCCAGCCACTTGGACTTTGGCACCACCTGACATGGTTTCCATCCACAAGCCACCTCACATCTTGGAGTACAGGAGCTTGGAGGCAACATCTGCACCTGGTGTTGCCTCCTATTATCCCTATGACTTCCATCATTCTCATGTCTGTCATTAGCACCTATTGAAATGATGCCTCACTCAGATACCCTGAGCTCTACACACAATCCCACAGCTTTTCATGCTGGCCAAAGGGTGCTTTCAAGGCACTGCTGCTCTTAGCCCACAGCACTCATAGCTGTGTATGAGATCCAGGGGGAACAAACAACCTGGAAATGAGCAAAGAGACCAACAGGGAGATGGGAAGGGGTTGAGAATCAAAATGTTAGAGTAGACAAGTGCTCTGGATAGGGGCAATGATCATAGAACCACAGACTCTTAAAGGGTGGAAATCTTTAAATTCAAGTCCAAATGTCTGTCTAATTCTACCATGTCAACTAAACAATGTCCTGGAGTGCCATGTCTACATTCTTTTTGAACCTCTCCAGAGATGATGATTCCACCACCTGTTTGGGCAGCCTATCCCAATGCTTGATCACTCTTTAAGTGAAGAAATTTCCCCTAACATCCAATCTAAACCTTCCCTAACACAGCTTGAGACCATTGACGGATGACAGCGACTTTGAAAGAGTTGTCAGGGCCTGGAACAGGCTGCCCAGGAAGCGGGTTGAGTCACCATCCCTGGATGTGTTTAAAAAAAGGGTAGATGAGGTACTTAGGGATCTGGTTTAGCATAGGATGGGAATGGTTGGACTTGATGATCTTAAAGGTCTTTTCCAACCTTGTGATTCTGTGATTCTGTGAAGTGTCTTATTCCCACTCTGGCACAGCAAAAAAAAAAAAAGAAAAGAGGGAGATGTTGGTGAGAAAGCTCTCAGAGACTCTTATCTTTGTGTTAACCAGAAGATGCTATCACTCAGAAACAAAATCCCTCGGAACGAAAGTCACAAGCAGGTTTTTGTCACAGCTTGACTTCCACTTTGGCCTCTCCACCAAGGAAAGCGCCTCATCCTGTGGACTGTGAAGTCAGCAGAGACATCTAGTGGCAAAAATAACGGGGGAATAATAAGACACGACGGAAAAAATCCTCAGGGGAATACACTGGAGTGCTCTGCTTCATCTTACGCGCAGCGCGATTATCGCTGGTGCTCCAGGACACATAAAAAAGACAGGTCGGGAGCTCGAGGCTGTATTTTTAACTGATCTGTTGAAAAAGTGCATTGGAACGATGCTTCCCTAAATCTCCCAAAGCCCAGCTTTATGGAGATAAAACACCTCTATAACTACTGTGCTTCCTGCTCTGTCCTCAGCCTCCCAGGACGTGGTTCACCCTGACTCTCTCTTGCTTTTTTGAGGGTGGGGATACCGGTATCGTGTCTGGTTCTGGTTATGTTCTTTGTTCCTGTGTGAAGGTTGCTGTTTGCCATCGCTGCTGGGCTGATTGACGTGATCTTGTTATACAGCTCAGAACACTATTTTTTTTTTCTTTCCATCTGTTTTACACAAATATGGTTTTTGTTAAGAGCTTTACGGATCTTGGCTTTGAGGGCACTGAGTTTTGTTTAAAGACTCCCATTACCTAGTATGTTGAACATCTTTGCACGGCTGTTCCATTTAGCCCAAGTCTGTTCTTCTCTGGACACAAACCAGCCACCATTCAGTTTTGGCAGCTGTTAAATAAAAAACAACCAGAAACCACCAAAACCCTTAACTTTTTAGAATGCAACGAAGCAATGGTAAATGTTTCTTATTGGAGCAGGTAATTTACCTGTAGTGAAAATCTGGCTTATCTTCATTAAAGCCTGCAGTCCTCACTCTGCATTTATTCTACAGTCACAGACTGCTTTTATAATGACTTAAAGGCTGAGTGAACTGGGGCTGTTCAGCCTTGAAAAAGAAGACTGAGAGGGGATCTGATCAGTGTTTATCAATATCTGAAGTGTGGGACACAAGGGGTGATGGCCAGCTCTTCTCAGTGGTCTGTGGGGACAGGAGAAGGGGCGATGGCCTCAAGTTGGAGCACAGGGAGTTCCACACCAATCTGGGAAAGAATTTCTTCCCAGTGAGGGCGAGGGAGCCCTGGGACAGGCTGCCCAGGGGGTGTGGAGTCTCCTTCTCTGGAGATATTCAAGACCCATCTGGACGCCGACCTGTGTGACGTGTCCTAGGGAGCCTGCTTTGGCAGGGGGGTTGGACCTGATGAGTTCTGGAGGCCCCTTCCAACCCCTGTGATTCCATGATTGTGTGACTTTGTAGGTTTCACGTCAGGCATCTGGCTAACAACAGGAGGTCATGGCTGCAACAGATTGGATATTAGGAAAAATGTCTTCACCAAAAGAGTGGTGAAGCATTGGAACAGGCTGCCCAGTGAGGTGGTGGAGTCACCATCCCTGGGGGTGTTCAAAAATGGGTAGACGTGGCACTTTGGCAGATGGTTTAGTGGTTACGGTGGTGCAGGGCTGGAGGTTGGACTTGATGCTCTTGAAGGTCTTTTCCAACCTTGATGATTCTACAATTCTAACAGCAAGACAGCTGCTCAAGCAAAGAGAAGACCATGGCCCAGATTTTTAATGAGCAACATTCAGTGCCTCAACGCCTAAAAGACTCACAGGAACGTTGGAGTGTGAGGACGTGATCATAAGCAATCAAGAGCTAAAGCGAGTGACTTAGCAGCCCACTTAGCATATCTCTGTTCATCACTTGGGCTGTGGTACCCAGCTATGCGTGCGGTCCTACCCTGACCCACTTGCAGCTTTAAATATTTTAGCTAACTGAAAGCCAGTAAGCTGCAGGCTCTTACATGAGTAAATCAGTTTGGAAAACCAAATTTGGGCTCTGAAGTCAATTAGGCATTGCAAAGTGAAACAGTGAGACACTGAAACACCTCATCACCCGCTGGTTGGGCCAAAGAGGCAGTTAAGGATCTCTGAAGCAGCTGGGACCAGATATTTGATGTGATTCCATACCACCTGTAAAACATTAAAAGGTTTAGAGGATTCAGTGGAAAGTAAAAGGCAGGACAAGGGGGTTTTTTGAGTCACCCTTTCAACTTTGGTAGTGATTTTTTGGTAGTGATTTTTTTTATCTTCTTTTTTTTTTTGTTAATGATGTTTCTTTTGGCAGTGATTCCTAAGTTTCAAAGAAAATCACCACTTTTACCAGTAGTGTCCAGGTCAAATCCATGAAGCAAATTATGAAGTCTGTTCATAAATCATCTGACACCTTTCAGCTGTACTCTTATGGTGCTCTGCTGAATACCTTGGTCCTTTCACTGTCATTCCTCCCCCTCTCTTTTTGACTTGTCACATCCAGTAGAGAAAGTCTCCTCTACCTCCAAGCACAACTGAAGAGGAAACACCAAAAAAAAGTCTGCCAAGCATTGGCTGTGCTGAAATGCAAGGACCACTTATCTCAGAGGGACAAGGGGGTACCGCCCAAAATTAATCTGGGGAGGATGTCCACCTCTGGAAGAGGCTGTTGTTGTCATATGGCATGGGACATCCCTTTGGTCACGTGAGGTCAGCTATCCTGGCTGTATCACCTCTCAGGCTACTCGCTGTTAGGGTGAAGAGCAGACGAGGTCTTGATGCTGTGTAAGCACTGCTCAGCAACAACAAAAACATCCCTGTGTTATCAACATTGTTTTCAGCACAAATCCAAAGCACAGCCCCATACTGGCTACTGTAGAGAAAATTAACACTATCTCAGCCAAAACCAGCACAGTCTCCACCCCCAGCAAAAGCAACTCCACAACAGAAGTGTCCTCCACGAGACCCAGCAAGGTAGACAGCTGCTTCATTTCCTCTGACTCTATTCCAAAAGCTCACCAAACCCCTCTTTGGTCCTGGAAATACCCTTTCCTAAGGCAGTTTAATGCTAAGTATGCACCACACACCGTGAGAAAGGACAGGAGGAAAGGGAGATACAGCCCTTCTAGCCTCCACTAGCATACCTGCACCCAGCTGGAGCACCAACTTACAGAAAAATATCTGGTTTGATTCTGGAGCCTTCACATGATGAAGAATCCACCCTACCTTCTAGTGACCTGCTCTGGTGCTAATTACTCACCCAGTTGAAAACAACCTTATTCCAGACTGAACATTCCTGCTTTCCCCATCAAGCCCTTGTCTCCAAGCCTGCCAGCTCCACCATTTCTTCTCTGTAGGCAGGCATTAACCCAAGAACAGGAGGACAACCAGTCTCTCTGCAGTTCAGAGTCACATTAATACTAGTGGCTACAGCTCTCCTAATAAATGAGATGATTCAGGGACTGTTTTCTGGCCTGGAAGACCATTTGCACAGCATAGATGACAACCATGCACCCAAAGCATCACAAAAACACATGCTGCTTGCTGAAAACGACCCACAGGCTGTACTCTCCCTGGAAAATGTTGGAGAACATGGCCAACCATGCCAGGTAACAGGCACAAATCCACAACCTGGACTATTTCAGGACAGTAGATGGGTCCATGCCTCCAGTACCCTCCAAAGGAAAGATTAGCTGTATAAGGATAAAAACATTTTCCAGAGCTGTAATCAGTAATATTATCTTAAGGGAGGCTATAAATACCTACAGATTAGTGTGCAGCTGAACCTCAAACTACTAGAGAGAAGGAAGGGACCAGGAGAAAGCTTTTCCTTCAACCATCTCACCTTTAATACATCCTAAAGTCTTTTTTTGCACTTTTCCCTGTGGTGCTGGTCAGTGTTTGCAGCATGATACTGGAGCTGCTGTTTTACACAGAATGGCAGTGTTGGTGATGCTACAAACCAACGATGTCCATCATTTCCTAGAAGAAAAATAACAAAACAAACCAAACAATAGAGTTGTCCAATGGGTGTCCAATTTGAGAATGGGGAAGAAGTGGACTAAAAGAAACCAGTTCTCAGAATCAGGAAGATCTTTCTTTCTCTGCACTATTGCTGTAACATAGGAATCAGTGAATATGGCTCTTGTCACTTGATACTTCATTTCAATGCAAGCCTGAAGAACTCAAATCCACCCCAGACTGAGCTCTAAATACTTCCTCAGGACAGAATTGGCTGCTGTTCCCAGAAACCTCTTCTTTCTCCTCTCATCATCATTACAGACTTACTCTCACAGCGTCAACCCACGAGGTGGAGGGAAACGCTTGGCCAGAGAGTGGAAGACTCATCGGTTTTACAAGGCTCCTTGGCATCAATTCCAGCTCCCAAATTATTGCTTTCCACTGTTTAAATAATATAAAAAAGCAGTCCAAAAAGCCAGGCTAGCTGCATGGGAGATTCAGGGCAAACCTTCAAAATCAGACCATTCGTCTAAATATTTAGATATAAGCACCAAAGTGCACAATCACTTACTGAAAGGTAGGGGAGAACTTTATTCTCATTTTTAGGCCACTAAACTAAGTTATTACAGTCCTTAAGCCCCCTTGGCGGTCTCTCAGTGCCACCATTTCTCAGAATGGCTGAAGTACTCAGAAATCTGAAGTCATAAGAAAGAAGAGCAGCGCCCGATTTCAAAGACACTGCCCATGAACATACTCCTAGAAAGCCTTTTGAGCAGGGACTGCAATCAATCAGCTTAAACCTGAAGCATCCGCGATCACCAGGCTCATTAGGAAATCTGGACACACTTGCCAGTGACAGATGCTCCTCTTTCCGGCTTGCCTCACACATCCCTACGGCTCTTGAGCACATTTAGATTAATGCAAAGAAGGTGAATGTATTTAAATGCAGGTGGCTCTCTGTGGTAGGCAGACGACTTCGTAGCTCCACGCTGGAGGCTGCCAAGCAGGAATTTAGCGTTGTCTCTGTTTGTACAGAAGGACCTCAGTGACTTGGAAAGCATAGAAGAAGGAAATGTTTTCTCCGTGACACACTACAGGCTGCCTACAATCAGCATCCTTCCTCAGCAGCTGGGCTTGATAAATGTTGTCAGCAGCCTGGGAGTCCTTTTGGGCTCCTCAGTGTCAACAACGAATCTGAAGCGATCAGGCGGCGACAAACGCCCCTACGCCAGAATCACTCTGGTCACACTACAGCAAGCCCTTAATGTGACTGGGCTGGAAGACAGAATCCATCAGAATAAATTCAATTTGAGCTGCTTTTTGAGAATAATTAAGTTTATTGACCTTTAGTATGCTACCCAATTCTAAGAATCATGCTTAAAAAGCAAAAAGAATCCCTAACATACCTGGCTTTTCAACAGAGAGTAAATTAATTACCCTGTTTGTCTGCTAGCATGTACTAAGCTGCCAGGCAGAAAAGGTGTTAACTGTTACGCATACTCTTACACATGCTGTTCTCTGATTTGGTATTTTTAGCCCAGTTTCTGAAAGAAAAATAATGTTTAAAACCCTGTAATTGTGCCAGGGTGTTTTAGTGATCTTATCAAGCCTTTCACTACTACCTTTGAACCAACTGGCCAATTTCATACAGATGCAGGGAAGGAAGACAGGTCCTGCAGAGCTACAAGAGACAGTGGTCCCTAAGTTCCCATCACTATAGGAAACAGCTGGATGGGGACTCACCCTTTACCGGGCATCAGAGAATCCACACAGGTAAGCTCCCCTTGGAGGCACAACTCAAGATGTCATGAAGCTCCTTTGGCTCTGCTAATCCCAAATCCTCTTCAACTCATGTCTTCAGTAGAGCGAGGTGATGCCAAGCCTTGTGTTAGCATTTCTCCAAGGGACAGAAAAAAGCCCCCTCACACGTCTCTGCTGCGCTCCTTCCCATGATATATTCTTTTTAAATCTCTGCTCCATCACTGGGTTTCCAGGTTGACATTTCCACCGTGTTGGGACATTTGGAACACATTTACCATATCACTGCATTCGGGCAACATAAAGTGGTAGCTTAGAGGTGCTGCAGGACACACAAGGCTCCTTCCAGGATTCCCATCATTCACAAAGACCCACGCAAAGGAGGGATCTGAGCCTTCTGTTTGAACCAAAGCTTTAGAGCAGTTTGTTTTGGCCTCCTTAAGAGCTGCAGGCCAAGTGAACTACAGCCGTTTGTTCTGAAACCATAAATCTCACAAGCTATAAAGTCGTTTCCTAATCCTTTTATTTTACAGGGCACAGATTTTCTCAGCAAGCCGTGCCCCTTTCTTAGCTGTGATTTCGAGAAGTCTGCATGAGGAAACCATTCCAGCCTTTGGAGCTGGATTTCTCCAGCTGTTGCATTTCCCTTATTTTCTGGGCTGTCTCCTTGTACAAATTAGGTGCTCCAACCTGTCACAACCACCCCGTAGAAGGAAAATAAAAGGATCATCAGCAGCACCACAATAAAGTTGAAGTTGGAGCCAAATAAAAACTGTTGTGGAAATAATTGACTGGATTGATCTTTTTCCCTAAGAAAAAGGAAAAAAAATAAGAGGGACACACATCTGAGCAAACAAATTTTGAGGTCTGTGGATCATCCTTCCACCAGGCAGGATCAAAGCAACTCTGTTGGAGTGCACGGTGGAAAAAGTCACACATAAATCGTGATCCTGGTGGTTTAGGGGATAAAAAGGCAGGGGATGGCTCCACAGAAGGTTCCCTGTGACCAAATCCTGTGCTTAAAACATCTAACTGCTGTTGAGAAGGCAATGGAGGAAAAGCGTGGGAGGACTAGCATGGAGTGCTTCTGGCATTGAGTCCTTTGGTCCTTCGGTGTCCTCTTCCTGTGGTGAATCCTCTACTACACCAACAGCACCAGTTTCCCACACTGTGATGGTGCAGGCAGGGGGTGGCATCCTGCCCTGCTGAGGGAAACCACTTCCAGAAGACATCTTCTGTAGTGGCAGTTTAGCAGCAGTCACTCATGCTTTGCACAGGCCCGAACATGCCAGTTTCTACCATATCTATCGCATAGAATCACAGACTGGTCTGGGTTGGAAGGGATCCCAAGGATCACAGAGCTCCAACCCCCCTGCCACAGGCAGGGACACCAACCTCCAGGCTTGGCGCTACACAAGGTTGCCCAGGGCCCCATCCAACCTGGCCTTGAACATGTCCAGGGATGGGGCATCCACCACCCCTCTGGGAAGCCCATTCCAGCACCTTATCACCTACCACATGGTGTCATATATTCTTGAGGTGGATGTATATGCAGCTGAAGATAGGATTTTCACTCATTTCTGAGACCTGAAGGAGCTCTTACTAGGGACAGAGAGACAAGGAGGATGGGAGACGTCTCCACAACAGTCCAAGAGCATTGTCCCATCCCTGGAAGTGTTCATGGCCAGGTGGGATGGGGCTTTAGGCACCCTGGGCTTGCGGAGGGTGTCCCTGACCATGGCAGGGGGTATGACGGGGTGGGCTTTGAGGTCCTTTCCAAACTAAACCCTTTTGGGATTCAATGGAGGGAGCTGGTACCCTCTTGGTGAACCTCTTCTCTTTCACTAGTGCCAAGCTCTGCAAATTAGTGGCAGATGGGGGAGCAGATGAGGACATATGCGACCTGTCCTAGGGACCCTGCTTTGGCAGGGGGTTTGGACCCGATGATCTCTGGAGGTCCCTTCCAATTCCTACAATTCTGTGATTCTGTGATTTTTACATGTTAGACCCAAGTCCAGCGAAGTGTTGAGAGCACAGAAAAAGCCATGAGTTCTGCTGAGCTTGTACTGAATCATAAACAGGGGATAACTTTCCAGAACAACTTCGCAAGATTTAATTGCAGCATCTGGAAAGTCTGATCTGAAACACACCCATTTCCAGGACTCCAGGAAATCGGCACATGCACAATCATTTTCCTTTTACCTTGGATCTCACCTGTGTGGAAACCAATTTATTTGCCCACATTGCATTCCTAGTGAGAAACAGTTACTGCCAGATTTTTTCCTAATATACTTTTTTGCTTTGTCTTTAGGTTTTTTTCTCTTTTTTTTTCTTTTTTCCTTTTTTTTCTATTTTTTCAATATGGGAAGTAAATGAAGGATGTTCGGGGGGGTGGACACGATGATCTCTTGAGGTCCCTTCCAACCCCTATAATTCTATGATTCTATGTCAGGTCTAAGGTGACCCTCTGTAATACAGCACATACTTTTATTCCATGTGGAAAAGAAATGCCACGTTGTTCAAATACCAAAGAAGTTCTTTCCCTCACCTTGCTGCGATAACACTTGTTACTTATCTATAAAAGTAGGCAAAAAAACCACAACCATAGGTGTGCTTGCTGCTGAACTCTGCACTCACTCTAATTAGATGAGCAAGCTAATGAACTGAAAACTGAAACAAAAGGAAGATTTGTGTTTATTATCAAAATAATGCAGGTTGGGGTGGTACAGATATACAATTTTATACAGCATTAATCCAAATCAAAACCACCATGTCCAAAGATAGACTGTCAGTGAAGGGAGTGATGGTTTTCAGGACAAGTTTCACGAATCAAGTTTCTTTAAAATAGCCAAGATCACAGATTCACAGAACTGTAGGGGTTGGAAGGGACCTCTAGAGATCATTGGGTTCAAACCCCTGCCAAAGCAGGGTCCCTAGAACAGGTCGCACAGGTCAGCATCCAGATGGGTCTTGAATATCTCCAGAGAAGAAGACTCCACACCCCCCTGGGCAGCCTGTCCCAGGGCTCTGTCACCCTCACTGTGTAAAAGTTCTCCACATATTGGTGTGGAACTCCCAGTGCTCCAACTTGAGGCCATCGCCCCTTGTCCTGTCCCCACAGACACTGAGAAGAGGCTGGCCATTTCCCCCTGCGTTGCACACTTCAGATATTTACAAATATTAATAAGATTCCCTCTCAGTTTTCTTTTCTCAAGGCTGAATAACCCATATGACTATTAATTTGACTTCAATATAATACTGAGAGGATTTTAAAAATTATAAAATTATTCTTCAAGCCTATTTAGACTATTCAGAAGATTTCTTTTTTTATGTTATTGCTCTGTTTTCAAATTTGTCTCAGCCTAGGAGAAGTGGTTACTCTGTAAAGGCTATGATATATTTAAATATTCCTAAAAAAATAAAAAAAAACTAAAAGGGTGTACTTGTAAGTCTTTATGCCTTAAGCACACTGAAATATCTACTGTGCAGCAGCTCTGGGACAAGCAAGGAATGCAAGACACATATTTGTCTGACCTAGCACGCCTTACATGAAATAAGATATCACCAAGCTGTCTGTAAATGAAAATCCTAGCAGAGCTCTGCTCAGCTCAGGGAAAGTATCACAATACTTCAGGAAATACTGATTTTCTGGAAAAGAAGAAATGTATTAATTTTTGTTTTGTTAATTAGATAAACAGGGAAGGTAGATTTCTACGTCAGCTGTGGATGTTTAATATTTTGAAAGGATGTTACCCACCGATGCTCATTCCCCACACTCACACTCCTGTCTCCAACCTGTTCCCACCTTCTTTCCTCCAGAGGTGCCCAGGTACTGCCCAGCATCATGATTGCATCTTCAGCACTGGGGATGCCTTCCATCAGCAGAGGGGTGGCAGCAGACAGGGAGGTGATTGTCCCTCTCTACTCTGCCCTCATGAGGCCCCACCTGGAGTACTGTGTCCAGATCTGGGGCCCCCAATACAAGAAAGATGTGGGACTGTTGGAGAGGGTTCAGAGGAGGGCCACAAAGATGATGAGAGGGCTGGAGCACCTGCCCTACAAAGAGAGGCTGAGGGAGCTGGGCTGGTTCAGCCTGGAAAAGAGAAGGCTGCGGGGGGACCTCATTGCAGCCTGCCAGTACCTGAAGGGAGCATACAAACAGGAGGGGAATCAGCTTGTTAAAGGGCAGAGACTGGCAGGACAAGGGGGAATGGTTTAAAGCTAAAGGAGGGAAGGTTTAGATTGGATATTAGGGGGAAGTTTTTTACAGAAAGAGTGGTGAGGGGCTGGAACAGGCTGCCCAGAGAGGGGGTGGATGTCCCATCCCTGGAGGTGTTCAAGGCCAGGTTGGATGGGGCCCTGGGCAACCTTGTGTAGCTCCAGGCCTGAGGTTGGTGTCCCTGCCTGTGGCAGAGAGGTTGGAGCTTTATGGTCCTTGGGGTCCCTTCCAACCCTTGCCATTCTATGATTCTATGATAAACTGCTCTCACTGCAAGAGAGGGAGGTGCTGTTATAGGAGAAGAAAGTACCTAGATAACCAAAAGCACATGGAATGAGCGTCAATGATTATTTCCCTGCCAGTGATCCTTCCTTGGCTGCTGTCAAGGTGTGAATACAAATGGATATTGATGTTAGGAGGGGTCATCTTCCTGGATTGCATGGATTCCATGCACTGTACATCCATTTACCCCCAAATAACTCACCCCTGCTACCCCTTCTCTTTAAGTATTGTTTGTCTTGCTTCTGCTGTCTTTCATCACGTCGTATCTGTTGGTTTCTTGGGCTAGAGACATTGTTTTATAGCACTGGGCAGGGCTTTGGGAGACCTTAAGATAGTGTTCTGATTCACTGTAAATTTCAGGCTGTGATGAGTTATCTGGTAATTGGGCCTTGTATCCCAGAGATTTTATGAAAATAAATAGATCAATGACATATTCCAGATATGGACGTCACATGAATATCCTTGATTATATCTATGTGGTCTTTTGCATACAAAAGTGAGTCCACCTGTGTCTCTAGCCAACCATCTGCCTGTCTGCAAGAGGGTGCACTGGTCCTGTTTTCAGCTGCAGGTTCCTGGGTCCCAGTCTACACGGAGCACAGGTAGAACATGGGGTGAAGTTTATCTACAAAGACCAGAGAGTCCTGCATGACACTGTAGGCATTGGAATGGGTTAGGCATTGGAATGGGATGCCCAGGGAGGTAGTGGAATCACTGTCCCTCGGGGTGCTCAAGGAAAGGATGAAGTATTTAGGGACGTGGTTTAGTGAGTAATAGAGGCGGCAGGGGGACAGTTGGATTAGATGATCTTGGAGGTCTTTCCCAACCTTAATGATTCTATGACTCTGTGACATCAACACATGCAATGCATGCATGACATACCATTCACGCAGAGTGGTATGGGGTGGAACATGATGATACTCGTCAACACTTTATAAAGCTGAGAGTCAATGCAGAGAAGATAAAGGAGTGCAAAAGCATGTGGATCTGTACGAGCTGGTCCAACAGCAAAGTTTGGATCCATACAGACTGCTATCTAACCCAAATCCTCACTGCTAGAACCTCTTCTGCTAAGCAACATGCTGTGGTTGGCTGCCTGTGTGACCATCAGATGGCGTAACACTTCCAATCTGTGACAAAAGAAGCAGTAGAAATCCTTCAAGTCATGACTTGCTGGGTATTTAATTTGAATTACAGGCAATGACTGTACCAACAAGAATCTGGTCAACCCAAGGAGTAAGCAGAGTAAGTTGCTGTTCCAACTAGATCCTGACTGTACTGGCTAATAAATAGTAAATCATCCATTGGGAGGTATGCTATTTAGAATCATAAAAGCTGAGAGACTTTTTTTCATTAGTTTGAGCTGTTTCAAGGTCACCTTTTCCTCTGAAGACTGTAAGGGTAGTTCCTTTGGCTGGATTCCCTGCATAGCCAAGGTTACAGAAGGAACATGCAAAACTTTGTTTAGCATTTGAAGAATACTGGTATTTGAAGAAAAGCAAGAAGAGGAATTTGCTGATTTTCTACAGTTGTGATCCTACTCTGCCCTGGTCAGGCCCCACCTGGAGTGTTGTGTCCAGTTCTGGGCTCCTTGGTATAAAAAAGACAGGGATCTCCTGGAGAGAGTCCAGAGGAGGGACACTGGAATGATTAGAGGCCTGGAGCATCTCCCCTGTGAGGAAAGGCTGAGTGAGATGGGGCTGTTCATCCTAGAGAGAAGACTGAGAGGGGATCTGATCAGTGGTTATAAATATCTGAAGTGTGCAACACAGGGGGAAATAGCCAGCCTCTTTTCTATGGTCTGTGGGGACAGAACAAGGGGCAGTGGCTTCAAGCTGGAGCACAGGGAGTTCCACACCAATCTGGGGAAGAACTTCTTCCCAGTGAGGGTGAGGGAGCCCTGGGACAGGCTGCCCAGGGGGTGTGGAGTCTCCTTCTCTGGAGAGATTCCAACCCCGTCTGGACACCAGCTTGTGTGACCTGTCCTAGGGACCTTGCTTTGGCAGGGTGGTTGGAGCTGATGATCTCTGGGGGTCCCTTCCAACCCCTATGGTTCTGTGTCTCTGTGATTCTGTGATCTGTAAAAGCAGTATTTTAGGATGGGAGGGAGAAACACGAGGCTAGGGGAGGAAATTAGTGGGCTGGTTCATTTAAACAGTAAACCTAAATCAATACACCATGCAAATATGTTCTGGTTAAAATAGAAAAGTCTCAAGGATCCCGAGCAATAGGCAACACATGAATGGGCACTGAGAAGAGAATGCAACTTTGTAGACAGAAAAAAGCGAAGGAATGAACTTGGAGAAGAGAAAGTAAATTAAAAATAATATATAGCATGCATAGTATTTAATAGAAGAAATGGAATACCACGGGGGGGTTTACTATTATCCAAACCACAATTAAAATGAGGGGGACGTATCAAAAGAGGCAAATTTTAAAATTGCTTAGAAAGATTTTCTTGTCACAGGATCTACTGATAGCCACCTGGGGAATGCAATATAAAACCACAGTAACTAAACAATATAGCCACAGTGCTCCACTCAGACACCTAACTTTGTTCCTAGACTGAGATTTTAAAAATCTGTGCATTTTAGTGCCTTTAACTGTGTCTGCATGGCTTAGCACTGCCTTAAAGCTCCTTTCCGCAGAGAGGAGCGATGCTAAACAGTTTCTAAAAAATCACAGCCTTTCAGTGCATCTCCAGCTGAGGAATCCGAGAGCACTGAGCTTTGAAATGAATCACAGAATGATGGGGGGTGGAAGGGACCTCTAACGATCATCTAGTCCAACCTTCTGCCAGAACAAGGTCACACAAGAACACATCCAGGTGGGTTTGAATGTCTCCAGAGAAGGAGTCTCCACAACCTCTTTGGGCAGTCTGTCCCAGGGTTCTGCAACCCTCCCAGTGAACAAGTTTTCCTTACGTTCACACGGAACCTCCTATGCTCCAGCTTGCACCCGTAAAAGCATGACCATTGAGGACAGCAAGTTAGGCACAAAACTATATCCCATGCAGGTACTGAAAAATAGTTCCCAGACCTGTCCTCCCTGCAGCTCTCTCCATATTGGTGCTGGGAGAATCACAAGGTTGGAAAAGATCTTTAAGATCAATTCCAACTGTTCCTGTCCTGTGCTAAACCATATCCCTAAGTACCTCGTCTAGCCTTTTTTAAACATATCCAGGGATGGTGACTCAAACCCCTCCCTGGGCAGCCTGTTCCAGGCTCTGACAACTCTTTCATTAAAAAAATTTTTCCCTCACATCTGATCTGACTCTGCCCTGGTGCAGCTTGAGGCCATTTTCCCTCGTCCCATCTCCTGTCTCCTGGAAGAATGGTGAGACTTGAAAGGACCATGTAGCAGGAAGGCATGCAGCAGCTTCTGCATACCTTGGAGAAGCAAACAGTGCAGAAAATGACTGCATCAGCTTGGGGTTTTTTTTGCCCTTAAAGAGTTTCCCAGGAGCAATGGCCCCACTCTCAGATGGGCAACTGCATCCATGCTTCAGCTGCACTGTCCCACCTGAAAGGTGCAAAGAGCCAGGATTAGTGTCACGAGTCTGTTCCATCATCCCCGTTGTTACAGTAAGAATGTGAAATAGCCTGGAAAGTATAGGAATACCTGATGTCAAATTGTACGTATTACAAGCACTTTCCAAATCCAGCTTTTATAACAACACAGAAGGGTGCCTTTATGCGTGCCAAAACCCACCCCGAAGCCACAGGTTTCTCAATAAACACATCTTCTGTAACAATGACACACTTACAGGACTGAAATTCATAAGAACAGCTAAACAGTGAGAGGTCTGCTCACCTGCCAAGCAGTAATTCCTTCAAGCTTTCTGCCGTCTCTGCAGACACTGAACAGGGTACACTGTCTTATGTCTTGGAGACAGGACAAGGGGCAATGGCTTCAAGTTGGAGCACAGGGAGTTCCACACCAACATGAGGAGGAACTTTTACACAGTGAGGGTGACAGAGCCCTGGGACAGGCTGCCCAGGGGGGTGTGGAGTCTCCTTCTCTGGAGATATTCAAGACCCATCTGGATGCTGACCCGTGCGACCTGTTCTAGGGACCCTGCTTTGGCAGGGGTTTGGACCCAATGATCTCTAGAGGTCCCTTCTAACCCCTACCATTGTGTGATTCTGTGACATTTGATTTGGAAGCTGCAGTTTTGCACAATGAACTTCAAGTCTTAAAGTCAGTGCTCCGTTGTGTACTTCCACTAAATCTTTTCAGAGTGGAAACTATCCAATAATTAGAGTTCAGGTTCATGTCTTCTCCTAATTTAACAGTTGCATGCTTGGATGGCAGGGTACAAGGTTCAGGAGGAGTTGTGTACAGCATGGACAAAGCCTCCCAGGAACAAGCATGTGCCTTTTGCTGTGGGCATGTTTCTTCTTAATCAAAACATTGCTCTGCAAAGCTGACATCTGCAAGGCAAGCAAGTAACTTCATCTGGCTTCGCATACTTAATATACATCCATCTACCCACAAAAAATGAACCAAGAAGTGACTTAGAAGTGCTTATTCATGAGGCTAAGAAGCTCTCCAGGGTGCAAAGCCTCCTTTCTCTGTGAGGTTCCTGGCACTCGTCGCGTGCCGTTGCTTTTTTGTTATTAAAAAAAAAAAAGGGATTAAAACCATATTTTTCTCATTTCAGTAAGTACCTTTATGATGTCCAAACAACTCCAACAATGATATCATCTGTCTCTTTCCTCCAGGGAGGAATTTGGGCCAGACCGTGATATTCCTGCTCGTTCCTGGAGCACAGAGCCCCGCACCAAGGTGAAGGCAGCAAACTTCACTCCTTGGGGGGAAACACGTGTCACAGCGCTGTCCACTTTATACTGTACCACCTACAAGAGAGCTGTTTGATACTATAAATTAGGAGCTAAGGCCCAAATGCTGCTAAGTCTCATCTCTGCAGGCACATACCCAAGGCTGTTCTTCGGCAGGACGTGCTCACCAGTAAGGATCTACCCATATGGATCCTATTTCTCCACCAATACTCTTTCCAGGATATGTAGAACATGCAGCATAATTGGGCTGCAGTCCTTGAAGTGGCCTCTGATTTAATAAAACAGATGATTCACCTTCAACTTGTTAAGTCCAATGGTTTAGGAAGGAGGTCAAGCGTGCCTTATAGTTGGCTGGCTGCCTGCATCTTCCATGCTTTCTGTGAGGGAACACTTCTGTCAGCAGCATAAAGTCCTCCAGCCTGTGTCTGCTCAGGCTGTGATCACTGAGGATGGAGAAGACCAGGACACCTGGGCATATATAACATACAGGCTTGGAGCATCACTACCAACCAACCCCAGCCCTTGACCGGCTCTCTCACGTGTCAAGAGAGAGGGGATTCTGTCCCTCTACTCTGCTTTGGTGAGACATCACCTCTGGAATACTGTGTCCAGCTCTGGAGCCCTCAGCACAAGGACATAGACCTGTTGGAACACGTCCAGAGGAGGGACACAAAAATGATGAGAGGGCTGGAGCACCTTTCCTATAAGTCAGGCTGAGAGAGTTGGGCTGGTTCAGCCTGGAGAAGAGAAGGCTCCAGGGGGACCTTACAGTGGCCTTTGCTACGTGAAAATGAACAAACAGAAACACTGGACAACTGTGGCAATAACTAAACAATTATTATGTTTTGGAACATGCACACTGAATTCTTTTTGATTAAGAGTGTTATCTTGCAAAGAGAACTCTTTAAAAAATTCATGTATTTTGAAATTGCTATAGATCTGCCTACAACTTCCCACTCTTTCTTTTTTTGCTGATGTCTCACTACTACATAGGCAAAGCACTGGGGAGACTGCTATTCTTTGTAAGAGCTGTTCTCCTTAGGGAAATTTGGATCATTAGAGGTCTGGATATTATTGAATGTTAAGCCTGCTTTGGGATAGCACCTATTGTTATTCTAGGTTAGCAACTGTTTCTTGGAACAGAGCCAGTAAAGAGATTTATTTTCATCTTGTTGGAGGAACTGGGATGTTTCTGGCAACTCTGAGATTTGCAGGAGAGTGCAGGGGGAAAACAGGATAGCTGCATCCAGAATCATTAAGTGGTTCTGGTCCTCTGCTTCTTTACAGCAGAACCTTGGCAGGCAGACAGGCAGACACAGGAATAACGCCACGGGAGATCGAACACTACATGCTACTTTTCAAAGAGGTAACAGTGATTTCTAACAGGAACTCTGAGCATGGGGAAAGGAAAGAAGAGTTCCTATTTTCTTAAGACAAGAATTGCTTTCACGAAACACAATCAGCTGAGCAGTTATGGAAAATCCACTTGTCACTGAAATACATTAATTTCTCAGCAGTGATACTGTGAACATACATACTGCTTCAGTACATAAAACGTGCCAAAAGAGCCAGGTCAAAGCAAGGTAAACACCTTATTTACTTTATGAGTACCTACTTATTTAATTCAGCCAAGTAATCTTTGCCCAGCATCTTTTAAGTCAAAATGATTGTAGAAATCTGGTGGTTTTGACTTTGCTACAGGACATACTGCCCTGAATTGGCAGGATATTTGAGATGGCAATTCCTTCTGTCTCAAGATTATGTAAGAAAAACATTAAAATTTAAAAAAGTGAATAAATATGTGAATATTATATATATATATTTTTATTTTTATTTATATTATAAATGATTACTTATCCCATTTTCAGACACTTCGCTGTCAGTGTCTGACCTGTTCTAGCAATAGTGTTCCCTTTTAAATTCTGTTACAGGATTCGACTTCGCTTGCATCCCTTCCCTGCACCCCCAAGAAAAAAGATGGGAGCCACTAGAGTTTCAGTAAATGGCTTTCCTCCATGCTAATGTCTTAGGTGAAGGGGGTACCTACCATGGCAACCTGCTATTCCTTCGCTCCTCAGCATGCAGGAGGACCTCATTGCAGCCTTCCAGTACCTGAAGGGAGCATACAAACAGGAGGGGAATCAACTTTTTAAAAGGGCAGACAATGGCAGGACAAGGGGGAATGAATTAAAGCCAAAGGAAGGTTGGTTTAAATTAGATATTAGGGGGAAGTTTTTTACAGAAAGAGTGGTGAGGGGCTGGAACAGGCTGCCCAGAGAAGTGGTGGATGCCCTGGGGGTGTTCAAGGCCAGGTTGGATGGGGCCCTGGGCAACCTTGTGTAGCTCCAGGCCTGAGGTTGGTGGCCCTGCCTGTGGCAAGGGGTTGGAGCAATATGATCCTTCGGGTGCCTTCCAACCCATGTCATTCCATGATTCTATGATTGCTCCGAGCCATCACTATTCAGACAACCTGCGACATCCAAAGTGATGCCCTGATGTGTCTAAAAAATGAGGCACTATGCAGCAGGAGGACAATGCAAAAATAAGCAGCCTGTGATTGATTACAGACAATCTAAGCATCTCTGTGAAAGGCAGACAGAGCACACCAAGCATCCGAGACTCTTGGAGCCAGCTAATTACCAAGGCTAGTCACGACTGCATGTCTCAGCTGAGCTCCGGAGGACACTTCATAGCTAAAGGAGTGTTTTACTGCATTTCCCTTCCTTAATTTGTCTCAGTACATCGGTCAAAAAGATCTCATTTACACCATCTTCAGCTTTTTTTGTCCAATTATGTCCACTGGGTATCAGTATTCCCTCTCTGCTTATGCCTATAAGCCTGGGCTCATCCAAACTGGCTTTACCCACACAGGGTTCATAATCTCAGAGGTCACAACCATCTCTCAGTGTTGTTGTCTTTAGCAGGAGAACTCACAGACATTCCCTGGAGGGGAAAGACCTTTAATTATTTTTTTAATTAAAATCCTAATTGAGATCTTCTTTAAAAAAAAGACAATTTTGTATGACTTCTAATTAAAAAATGCTTTTTTTTATAGCATTAACATAGATTTAGGCTACTTGCATATATTATGGGGAACAGAGCAAGCTATTAGCTAAAACACATACTGATTGAAGCAATAATTGCATTGACATGAAAGCAGTGGGGAAAAAAATGGATACTGCTTTTTTAAGGGTAATTTTTACTACTCCAATGTAAAGAAAAGCTCCTGGTAAAGCATTTCTTAAGATACCCGCTTAAAGCTTATTTAGTAAAGGGGGGTTGTGGGTGTTCTTTATCAAATTTATTCTTACTGTTTGGCTGCATTAAAACATTATGAACTGTGTTCATCACAGTCTCTACAGTCATTCAATTTTCTGTTGCTGGGGGGCCTTTCCCACTGCAGCTGGAAAGTACATAAAAGGAGAAGTGTAATCAAGTTGTAAAACTGGCATGCAAAACTTAAGGTTTCAACCATTTCAACCCAAAAATCTATTTCCACCTGTTTCAGTCAGACAAAACTTCCAGAATTAAAAGCACTGTGTTGTGTCCTGTCTCAAAACACTTCAGAAAACCTTCAGCAGAACATACACATCAAAAGTGCTATTACACAAAGTTTCCTGTGTCTCAAGGCAATGCCATGCTCCAGAATTCCAAAAACAACGGAGAAAATATTGCCAAAAACCAAAAGGTACCTTACAAAAGGATACACATTGTTGAAGGGGCACAGCTTTACTAAGAAATCCAATACTATATAAAAAGCAATTCACATTTTATTTTAAATCGCAATAAACTGTACAAAAATGCTTTTTTCTTGCCAAAAATAACAGCAATATTTTCAATCATACTTCTAGACAAACAACAAACTCTTAATCTCTCCTGGGTGAATTTGCAAATAAAACAGATAAGATACAAGGGTTTGTGTCACAGTTGGGACAGAACAAACAGATTTAAACACTCCTGGAATAAATGTTAAGTTTTTAGTGTTTTTTAGGAATTCTGGTACTCCTGCCATGCCTGTTAAAAGCCTGAAGAAAAAACTAAACAAAACAAACCCAAAGGTTTTGTGTCTCACACAGAGGAATGTAAACAGTCATCGAGAGATTAAAGAGGCTGACTTTTCCAATGAAACCCTAAACGTACCTCTATCCCACTACATCCACTTTACACGGAGAACAGTCCACAGCACGAGGATCGCGCAATACCTGAATCCACTCTCCAAAATGCCAATTAAATAGACAAAGACTATTATTTTTTTAAAATAAAGTCTTTTCATCATATGATTTTTCAAAAATAATAAAATCCTAAGTTACAGAACTGATTATACACTTTTTTAACATTTTGAGGTGTGGGTGTGTTTTTTTTTCTTTTCCTAATTCATGAGAAAATATGTAACCCCACTGGACCTACAATCACAACATACTTATTCCAAGATGCAATAAAGTAAAAGAGCACCTAGTTTAAGTCAGTCAAGACATAGAAAGCACCTCTGCCAAGAGCACGAGCTTACTTTCAGGCTTGATTTTGTTCATGTAACATATTTAATGCAGACTAACCAGACATACTTTGGGTCACTGACCACAGCTTTTTCAGTCTGAGACCTAAACTGGAAACACAATTGCAGATTGCTTTTTAGATTTCACAGATTTCTTTATTTTTTCCCTGTCGCCACTGAAACTTAGCTAAGAAAAAAATTGTTTCAACAGAGTGGTTAGAGCTTAAAAAAAAATTAAGCCTCTTCTGTGACTTCGGAGTTGTTTGAGGGAATAAAGTCTTCTTGAAATTCCACTTTCTCTGGGTAGAGTTTAATGTAGGTGTCCACCATTAAATCTAAGTCATGTTTTATGTCAAAATTTATATTCAGCAAAGCTAGGTTGCTTGACCTTTGCTCTGTCAAGGTGTTTTTCAGGTATGCCTTCAAGCGCTTTCGTCCTATTTCGTATTTTTCATTCTCTACCTTCATCACTGGAAGTATGCACAAGACTTTAAGCAACACATAAACATTAGGGAAAAACTTTATGTCAGGCAAGTGAAGTGCTTCATAAATAGTAGCTGGAAGTTCAATGTCTTTTCCTCTGTGCTTCCACTTGATTCTCCAACAATGAAGCTCAGCGGAAAGTGTGTCTGGATTAGGCAAGTCATTTTTGTACATGTCAGCATGATGTTCCTCAGATGTATTGAATTTGAGCTGCCCCATGACTGAGGGCACCAATGATAAACACTTAAGAGCTTTTAAATGCTGTTCTGAGAAAATGTCTTTTAATTCTTGAATAATATGCTCCACTGTGGGGACGCTAAGGATTTCTTTGTAGTAGTTTTCTGATGTCACCTCAGAGTCCAAGCTCCCCTGTTGTGCCCTGCGAAATTTTCCTGGGAGTTTAATTTGTACATCCAGTTTTGCAGCCAAATTTGTCGCTTCCTCAAACCAAAATTCATGGTAAACTTCGATATTCTCCATCACTTCATTCAGAGAATGCAATACGGCTGTTAAGCTGCTAGCAGCAAAGAACACATCTGATGTCTGTCCCTGGAGATTTTTCCCAAATGCCCTCGTAAAAGACAGGACATTTTTCAGAATTACAATAGTTACAATGAAATCAAAATCTGTTAATGCACTTGAAAGCACAAATGCTCGACCCACAATGAAGTTGTTCCACCTGATGGACGAGTCACTGCTTACTGCATCCAAGCACAGTACCAACGCTTGTATGAGGTCCACTAAAACCTCGAAGGTATCATGCCTGCCAGTCCACTGAGAACGGCAGATCTCCTTCAGCTCATTACCCTTGCCCTTGTTGTTCTGGTAAAGAACAGAAATTGTATTTTCCAGTTCTGCTAGTAATTGTGGAGACTGATTAAAAAGACAGCAAACTTCTTCAATTGTTCCGAGTGCAATGGAAACACCAACAACAGGAACGGATTTTGCCAGCCAAACATTTAAGGCACAAGAGGAACACAGTGTATACACAGCTTGTGGATACTTTTCCAACAGTCTTGTAGCCACAACTTTCATTTTAGAAGCAAACCCACTGGAGACAATGTAGGCTTGACCTCGACAATACTCCATGTTCAGACCCCACTTTTCAGTAATAGTCGTGTGGAACTTAACAGCTAAAATTTCAGGGTCAGCCTCATAGGGTAAAAATCCTATGAATTCCTCTCTCAGATTATGAGATTCATCAACAAATCTCACCAATACTGGCAAATGTTCCTCTCCTGCTATGTCTACTACTTCATCTGTGACAATAGAAAAGAAGTGTGAGTCTCTTACTTCCCTCAGTGTCTCTTCTCTAACGCAGCTTTCACAGATCTCAAGCATTTGCTTCTGCTGAGTTTTTGAGCAGTACTCAAGATTGACTGCAGTCATCTCAAAACGCTTCCTCAGAACTTCATCTCCAGCATTTATTCTATATTCCAGCAGAGCCTGAAAGTTATCTGAAGTAAAAATACCTTCTGGGAGTTCATCAACATTGTGGCCATCCAAAGGAATATTTTGTTTACCCATTAGGATCAAAATTTCAAATAAAGATTTAAGGTAATCTTTGTTTTCTCTTTCCTCCAGGGTTAAGGGGGCAGCTTCTTCCTCTTGTTCCTCCCCTCCTTCCTCCGAGACTGTATTTTGTTCATTGCTTTCATTCAATTCTTGAGTTGCTTGCTCCCGTTCAAAATCTTCCTCAACTGCAAAACATAAAATACTGTCAGTGTCAAGATAATGTGAATAAAACATAATAACATTTGCTTTGCCTTAACTATTCCCACTACCTTTAAGTTACTGGAGCCCAGAGAAGAATGTTTCCAGTTTAAAAGTGAATGAGCATTTTGGAAAGAGTCTAGATTGGATGGCTAAATCAAGCAGAAAACTCAGTTAACCTCTTGATAGACATGAACTTAGAACTGCGTGTCCTGCAGTACTTTGTCAGCCTTAGTAAACAGCTTTTTATGAAGTCAGTTATTATGTCCACTTACTCTTTTGCTGCTTCAGTGTTCTTATTTCATCTTCACTCTTAAAAAAAAAAAAACATACATGGGTGATGAGTTCTAGCACATGACCTTAAAATACTAAAACACGTCAAGATCAGATACAAATATTGTAGATGAGACCATTAAGAACATTAATATTCTAGAATAGATGCTAGAAGGTCCAAGGGAATGTGGTTTCCTCAGGTACTTTATTGCTGCCATGACACATATCTACTAGCTACATGAGAATAGTTTGCTACCACTGCCAAGGTTCTCATACTTAAGTTAGGAGTTTGTTCAATATTTATTTTATAATTATTAATAAAAATATTCCATTAAAGAATAGCATTTCAATATGAACATTCACTATCAGTAGACAGAACTGTCTCTATTTTCAGCTAATAAACAGACTCAAACTTCTAACGAAATACTTAGAAATTGTAATTTTCCAACATAAAAGCAGAGTCACAATACTCATAATCACAGAGACCTAGAGACACCTTTTCCACAAATGCCACGAAAGAGGTATCATCAAGCTGCAATTCCACAAAAAGCTTCTTGATCTTGGTTTTATACATAGATCATCTTTTCAGAACAATAAGCTAAAAGAAGCATGTCTGAATTGGTGCAGACTTCAAAAATTAAATGGGCGAACCGAAGATCACAATCAATACACAGCAAGATTTCAGGGTACCATTCACAAGCTGCAGTCCACTAGCACTGTAATAACAAGCAAAAGGAAGCCATGCTTCTTTTTTGAAGACAAAATCAGCTCTAGATAACACATTTCATTTTCCAGATTATTTCATTTAACTTTCCTTAGTAGGTAAAAATTTGTATCAGCATAGTATTTGGTTATTTACCTTATCATCAACAAAAAGATAGGCAGTACAGAAAATGCACATGCTCAAGGAGTATATATTATTTGACACTTTCATATAAAAGTTTAACATGAACTCATTTGCCTTTATTGAAGAAAATAAAATCTGACATGGTTACTTACCAGCTCTTTTATCCTTTTCCTGTGTCTGCTGTGGGGGTTGTTCAAGTGACTTGTAAGGTCAAATATAGTCGGCACAGCATTATCCCTTAAGACTGTCCTGTAAGGGCTCTGTAAGAAGACAGACATCTAGATTAGGGAGTTCTTTGGGGACTTCTCACTGTGTGTATGCAACCTCGCCCCCCACTCAAATTTCTGATTTTTATTTTTCAAGAATTTTCCTGATTTTTCCAAACAAACAGAAAGCTATGCTGTGCAATTCACATTTCAGAATTATCAAGGGAACACTGAAAATGAGAAGAGTGATAATAAAAACAGCAGGCCAAGCCACAGATACTTTTTCCTCCCCTTTATCTTCACATCAAAGACTCCAGATGCAATCATTTTAATTTCATGTAATATTATGATTTTTTAAAAATCAAATATTCTTGATTAAAAACCACCATACAACACTTAATGCATCAGAAAGGAAATATTTTGTTACTGTTGTGATTTGGGTTTTATCACTTATCTCAAAACTCTAGAAACAATCACATCAGCGTTTTCATTGTGAAAATATCTAACTGCATCTTCATGCAGACCTATGAATTCCACAAAACACTACCGTGAAAGATCATCTTGAAGGACAATTTATCAGTCAGATGAGCAGAAGGAAGACTTCTGGATGATCATGTAAATGTTTCTAGCAGTTAAAAATATTTTAAGTAAAATTTTCCATTTGGATATACTGTAAACTTATGTTGTCTGAACTGGCTGGTTCATACAAAATCTTAACTGATGACATCAATACCCATCATTGGATTGAAATACATTTTAAACAAACCCAGTATATAAATCTTTTGGATTCAGAATTACTTCCACTATTCCTTTGTTTGCACCTAGGATGCTGGCTAATCAGAGACCCTGTCATGTGTCATACCACCAGGAGGTGTCTGACCTGTGGGTTTTCATTGTCCTTCGTAACTAAAGGACTGATTTTTTGGTATCAAAATTCAATCTGGAAATTAAAACTGGATATAAAACCCCAAGGAAGTCCATTGGCATCCTGGCTTGTGTCAAAAATAGTGTGGCCAGTAGGTCTAGGGAAATGATTGTGCCCCTGTACTCGGCATTGGTGAGGCTGCACCTCGAGTGCTGGGTCCAGTTCTGGGCTCCTCACCATCAGAAGGACATTGAGCTCCTGGAGTGAGTCCAGAGAAGGGCAACCAGGCTGGGGAAGGGGCTGGAGGGCAAATCCTCTGAGGAGCAGCTGAGGGAGCTGGGGGTGTTCAGCCTAGAGAAGAGGCTGAGGGGAGACCTTATCACCACCTACAACTACCTGAAGGGAGGGTGTAGAGAGGTGGGCGATTGTCTATTCAGCCAGGGGACAGGAGATGGGACAAGGGGCAATAGGTTCAAGCTGTGCCAGGGTCAGCTCAGATGTGAGGGAAATGTTCCTCACTGAAAGAGTTGTTGGGACGTGGAACAAGCTGCCCAGGGAGGGGGTGGAATCACCTTCCCTGGATGTGTTTAAAAGAAGGGTAGATGAGGTACTTAGGGATCTGGTTTAGCTTAGGACGGGAACAGTTGGACTCGATGATCTTAAAGGTCTTTTCCAACCTTGTGATTCTGTGAAATCTACTACTAACTACAGACACCTACTGTTATGTAAGCTGTTAAAATCAGCTTTATCGTGTTAACAAGGAGGACTGAAAGCTATCATTTCATTAACAGGAAGCAGTGCCATGATTTTAGCTGGATAAAATATAACAGGAACCAAAAGCTTGCCAGATGCAAAGGATGTTTAAATCTCTTGGCCACAACAGAGTATAATTTAACTGAATCACACCATGTACACACTTCAGTAACAGCACATTAATGACTTTAAGTAATTACAAGGTATGCAAACTTACATACTTACACCCAATAAATTTGTATCATGTTGCAACACCTCATGATGACAAACAAAATAAGCATTGCTTTGCATGGGGAAAGAACATCAGTGCTCTCCACAAGCATATTAAACCAGCATGAGCAGCTCTGCTCTTCTCTTCCCCAACTGTTCCCTTCCACCTCATCCTTTGTGCCAACATCTGCAAGTCTGTCCAGTGCCCTGGACCATGAGAACGTTCTCAATTAAGACTGAGAGATTAATTTACTCAGAAACCACTTACCCAGGGCATCAAAGATTAAAATCGCAGTGTTATGATGAAAAAGGTTAAGTCACATTTTGCAAGATGCAGTAAACAACAGTTGGCTTTACTTACACTTCTACATATCATAGAAGTCTCAAAATGTTTAGCACACAATCTGTAATGCTTGTTGAGTTGATCGGGAGTTTTATCTTCTAAATCTGCCCTTCGACAGTTCTCTACCCATCTTTGACATCTGCATGTAAGCAAAAGAATTAAATAGTTTTAAGATAAAACAATTGAAAACCATATTAAAAATTGGAGTGCAGTGAGCCCTGTCCTCTATGCAGGACTAAGGGAAGTTCTGTACACCTTCCTTTCTAATGTACCATCAAAGGTTTTTATAAAACTGTTTTTCTCCTTTTGCTCACCACTTAACATCATCACATCAAATTCAGGAATCTTCTCCCTTAATTTATACATTCTTGGCTTTGTCTCACACACACACACCAGATAGTAACGCTGCTGCTCACAAAGCCACATCACTAAATCCCTAAGAATTTAATCTTAAAAGAGAAAAGTTTAAAAAGGAAGAGATATGTCTGTAGACAAAAGTTACAGAGATGTCAAAGTCTTCTCCGCCTCCCCCCAAACTACAGCATTATTCTTTGTTGCAGACACCAGTGGGTTTAGAGTAGATTTGTGAAAAGTGAAATGTAAAAATAAGACAGCAATCTATTCTACAGACAGTGCTCACCCACTGGGAGAAAGCTTTTTTTAGATGTGTATTTTTTACATCATTTACTTCTGCACTATGGAGCACTATGGAGAAGGATCCTGGGGTCCTGGTGGATGACAGGTTGGCTATGAGCCAGCAGTGTGCCCTGGTGGCTAAGAGAGCCAATGGGATCCTGGGGGGCATCAGGAGGAGTGTGGCCAGCAGGTCAAAAGAGGTGATCCTCCCCCTCTACTCTGCCCTGGTCAGGCCCCACCTGGAGTGTTGTGTCCAGTTCTGGGCTCCTTGGTTTAAAAAGGACAGGGATCTCCTGGAGAGAGTCCAGAGAAGGGCTATGAAGATGATTAATGGCCTGGAGCATCTCCCCTATGAGGAGAGGCTGAATAAGCTGGGACTGTTCAGTCTAGAGAAACGAAGATTAAGGGGAGAACTAATTGGTGTTTACAATTATCTTAAGCATTGGATGCAGGGGAAATTAGCCAGCCCCTTTTCTGTGGTCTGTGGGGACAGGACAAGGGGCAATAGCTGCAAGTTGGAGCATAGGAAGTTCCGCACCAACATACGGAAAAGCTTTTTCCCAGTGAGGGTGAGGGAGCCCTGGGACAGGCTGCCCAGGGAGGTGGTGGAGTCTCCTTCCCTGAAGATATTCAAGACTCATCTGGATGCCTATCTGTGTAATATGAGCTAGGGAGCCTCCTTTGGCAGGGGGGTTGGACCCGATGATCTCTGTAGGTCCCTTCCAACCCCTACTATTATGTGATTCTGTTTTGGATTTTTCTCTGAGATACAACACAAAGGGAAAGAAACATTTCCCCTACTAACAGGGCTCCTTTTAGTTAAGTGAGAGGTTCTTTCTTCTGGTGAGTAAACCACTTGCAGCAATTGATGTAAATGCATTAGCTTGTATTTCTATGCATCTACGAAGACACTTTCTTACTGTGAACTTTGGATCATCAACAGGCATAGACTGATTCTGAACAGACACTGCTGTAAAACTCATCTGCTATTTTATTTGTAAAGTAAAAATATATGTATAAATCAACAAGACTCCAGCAGCAATGGATATCTCTGTATTTAACAGGGTGGGTTTTTTTTAATAATGAATTCCCTTCCTGTAAAAATAATCCTCTGAAGTAGCACTATTTAATGCACTTGCTTACACCTCATCACAGAGCCACTAATTTACAATAACACAGAAGTAAACAGAGTTGAAAACATACACTAGAGGTGACTAAAACCTTCATGTGAACATGACTGAAGATTTGTTCCTTATTCTATAGAGAGGTTATACAAGGTCCCAATCCTCCTAGGATAAATCCTTCCCCAGATAAAAGTACCACAGACAACTGCATCATAGTTACAGCAGTATCACAATAATTCTGCAGCAAAAAGGAGGACACCTCACTACAGTCTCAGTGGCTTCTTTTACTTTACAATCCATCACTTTGTTACATAATTTTCAACATGGGCTCATATTTTAAAGCATTTTTTTTGTTTAGTGCTGGTTTTTGTTGCATCCATACATGTCAGCAATGTTAATACAAGTTCTGGGAACCTACACAGAGAAGTTACAAGAAGACTGCTATTCCAGAAGGACAAAGTGGGGCAGATCTACCACAACCCAATCGTCACTGAGGAGGGACATGAAGATGACCAGAGAGATGGAGCAGCTCCCCTACGAAGAGAGGCTGAGGGAGCTGGGCTGGGTCAGCCTGGAGAAGAGAAGGCTGTGGGGGGACCTCATTGCAGCCTGCCAGTCCCTGAAGGGAGCAGAGAAACAGGAGGGGAATCAGCTTGTCAAAGGGCAGAGACTGGCAGGACAAGGATGATGGACGGAAGCTGAAGGAGGGAAGGTTTAGATGAGCTATTAGGGGGAAGTTCTTCACAGAGAGACTGGTGAGGTGCTGGAACAGGCTGCCCAGAGAGGCGGTGGATGTCCCATCCCTGGAGGTGTTCAAGGCCAGGTTGGATGGGGCCCCGGGTAACCTTGTGTAGATCCAGGATTGGAGGTTGGTGTCCCTGTCTTCTGTGGCAGGGGGGTTGGAACTCTGTGATCCTTGGGGTCCCTTCCAACCCAGACCAGTCTATGATTCTATGAACACTGAAATTCATCTAAGTGAAAAAAAATTACCTGGTCCACATAAAACCAGAAGGTTTTAAATCACCTTTTGTATTCCTAAATTAAAACAAGAGGAAGGGTCCCCATGCAAAAACAGCAACAAGTTACAAGAAAGAAATTCGTTTATTATTTTTGACTGCAAGCACGGAATTGTTTTCAGAGGAGCAAGGAGGGAGAAAAATAATTAGTAATTATTCAACAGTTTAGGAACAAAAGCTGTCTCAACAGGTGTTTTGGAGGGCAGCCCCAATGAGGAAGCCCACAGCTGCAAGTGAATTCACCGTCCACTTTAGCTGAGTGGAATAAAGGGCAACTGTGGAGATGAAAAGGGGGAATCTCAGATTTTGATGTCTGCTGGCTGAACCTGTTTGTGTCTTAATTTTTTGTCCATGCAAAGTATTGAAATAAGGTTGGCAACAAGTGCCATAGAACAGGAATCATTTCTAATAGTGCTCTCAGAGATATAAAAATAGTAGATACTAGCAAACGCTGGGGACTTGAGCTATGAGCAATGGCAAAAGATACCATGAGCTCTTCAGAGGGGTCTTACTCAGAAAACTAATCTCACACAGATTAAATTAACCATTTGTCCTGGTTTTCACAGGGTTATAGTTAATATTGGTTCTAGTAGTTCGTGTAGTGCTGTGTTTTTGGATGAGAATACTGCTGATAACACACTGAAGCGTTTAGTTGCTGCCAGGCACTCAAGGACTTTTCAGCTTCTCATACTGTCCTGCTAATGAGAAGGTGGGGGGCACCCAAGAAGCTGGGAGGGGACAGAGCCAAGACAGGTGACCCAAGCTAACCAAAGGGACAGTCCAATACCATATGTCATGTTCTGTATATAACAGGGGGTGGGCTGAGTGGTATCTGGGGGTCTGGTGTGGCAGCAGGAGGTCTTGGGCTGGATGAACTTTGGGGGGATGGCTCAACACTTGCCTGTCAACGGGAATGGGTGAATGAATTCCTTGTTTTGCTTTGCTCACATGTGTAGGCTGAGAGGCTGGGCGGTTTGGGGGTCTTGTGTGGCAGCAGGGAGGTCCTGAGCAGCATCGGCTGCAGATGGAGTGAAATAATGCTGTTCATCGATTGTTTAGTGCATATAACATTAACATACTTTATTATTACCTTCCCTTTTTTTGTATATCCTATTAAACAGCTTTTATCTCAACCCTAGTTCACTCACTCACAC
Source organism: Laterallus jamaicensis coturniculus (assembly GCA_022605575.1). NCBI lineage: Eukaryota > Metazoa > Chordata > Aves > Gruiformes > Rallidae > Laterallus > Laterallus jamaicensis. Next base: position 22,949,007 of record JAKCOX010000012.1, on the reverse strand, counting down.
TCTTCTATTTATCTCATACCCACTGCCAGGGTAAGAAGAGACCAAGTGGCTGCGTGAGGCTTAAATGTTGGTGGGGGATAAACCATGAGCCCACTAAACATTGTGCTCCCTAACTACTTCTGCAGTTACATAGAAGTGGCTGTGGCCACTGCCTTTTGTGCTGAAGTCACCCCTGTCTGGGCACGCAGTCTGAAAGAAGCCCTTGGCACACACAGCCCCAGTCTGCAGATCCCAATCATGGTTCAGGAGAGCAGACTTTGGCCTCTTCAGGGACCTGCTTGGTAGAGTACCACAGGATAAAAGCACTGGAGAGAAGAGGGACACAAGACAGCTGGTGACTATTCAGGGATCACACCCTTCAAGCTCAGGAGTCATGCAACCCAAGTGGAAGTCGGGAAAAAAAACCAACCCAGAGACCTGCATGAATGAACAAGGAGTTTCCAGACAAACTCAAACACAAAAAGGGAGCCTAGAGAGGGTGGGAGCAAGGACAGGCAGCCTGTGAGGAATACAGGGAAAGTGTCTAAGCAACCAGGGATCAGGTTAGGAGAGCTAAAGCCCGGAGAGAACTAAATCTGGGCTGGTAAGTCAAGAAAAAGAAAAGGTTCTATACAAGAAAGAGTAGGGGGAAATGCGGGCTCCCTCTGGTTACCTCAGATACAGAAAAGGCTGAAGTACTCAATTTTTTTACCATAGTCTTCACCAGCAAGGGCTCCAGTCACCCCACCCAAGTCACAGAAGGCAAAGGCAGGGACTGGGAGAATGAAAAACTATCCACTGCAGCAGCACATCAGGTTTGAGAATACTGAAGGGACCTCAGGGCGCACAAGTCCATGGGACCTGATGAGATGCATCCACAGGTCCTCGGGGAACTGGTGGATGAAATAGCTAAGGCACTCTCCTTCATCTCTGAGAAGTCATGGCAATCCAGTGAAGTTCCCTCTGACTGGAAAAGGTGAAATGTAATGCTTATATTTAAAACAGGAAAGATCCAAGGAACTGGAGGTTGGTCAGTCTCACCTCTGCACTCCACGAGATCATGGAGGAGATCCTGCAAGAACCTATGCAAATACATAGGAGACATGGAGGTGACTGGTGACCAGCAGCATGGCTTCACAACGGGCAAATTGGGCCTGACAAATCTGGTGATATTCTGTGATGGGGTTACAGGGTTGGTGGGTAAGGGAAGAGCAACTCATCTACCTGGACTTGTGCAAAGCATTTGACACTGTCCTGCACAACATCCTTGTCTCTCAATTGGAGAGATGGGGATTTGATGGGTGGACCGTTCTCTGGATAAGGAATTGGCGGGATGGTTGCACTCAAAGAGTTGTGGTCAGTGGCTCCATGTCCAATTGTTGAGACCATTGACGAGTGGTGTTCCTCAGGGGTCAGTACTGTGGCCAGCACTGTTTAACATCTCTGTTAACAACACAAACAGTGGGATTGATGCACCCTCAGCACGTATGTAGATGACACCAAGCTGTGTGGTGTGGTCGACACACTGGAGGGAAGGGATGGCATCCAGAGGGACCTGGCTTGAGAGGTGTAAAACACATGAAGTTCAACAAGGCCAAGCACAAGGTCCTGCACATGGGTCAGGGCAATTCCAAGCACAACTAAATACAGCCTGGGTGAAGAATAGATGGAGAGCAGCCCTGAGAAGGGCTCAGAGGATGAGAAGCTCAACATGGCCCAGAAATGTGCGCTTGCAGCCCAGAAAGCCAACCATGCCCTGGGCTGCATCCCCAGCAGCAGGACCAGCAGGTCGAGGGAGGAGATTCTGCCCTGCTACTCCTCTCTGTGAAGAACCCCCCTGCAGTGCTGCCTCCAGTTCAGGGGTCCCCATGACAAGGACGACACAGAGCTGTTGGAGCAAGTCCAGAGCAGGACACAGAAATGATGTGAGGGCTGGAGCCCCTCTGCTCTGGAGCTAGCTGGGAGAGCTAGGCTGGCTCCGCCTGGAGAAGAGAAGGCTGCTTCTCAGGAGAGCTCTGAGCTCCTTCCAGTCCCTGTCCAGGAAAGTTGGAGAGGGGCTAGTGCCAAGGGCAGGGAGGGCCAGGCCCAGGGGAATGGCCTTCAGCTGCAGGAGGGCAGCTGGAGAGGGGCTGGGAAGCTGAAATCCTTCTGGGGGAGGCCCTGGCACAGGGTGCCCAGAGAAGCTGGGGCTGCCCCTGGATCCCTGGCAGGGTTCAAGGCCAGGTTGGATAGGGATTTGGGCACCTTGAGCTAGTGGAGGGTGCCCCTGCCCGTGGTAGGGAGTTGGAACTAGATAGTTCCTCAAGGTCTGTTCCCACCCAAATTAGTGTGGGATTCTATGATCAGCCATGGCCACTAATGTCCTCACTCCATCAGAACACATCAGTAACTGCACATCTGGACACCTAGGAAACTCTACTGGCAAAGGCTGGAGTGGTGACATTCTCTCAGGTAGCTACAGAAAGACACTGGAGGTGATGTAACTGACTCAAACATACAAACTCCATCCGAGTCTAAATTCAGCCCTTGAGTTTTGCTACGAGTCTGGCTCCAAAAGGGATGCTCTCAGAGAATCAGAAGAGCAAACAAAAATGAAATCCTCCACCACAGCCCTGCATAGTATTATCCAAGCAGCAATTTAAAATGTTTTATAATCGCATGTAAAATTTTATCCAGTTTCTGTAAGTATTCAAGTAATCCACATAGCACACATTTGCACAAGTGATTTAGTTGCAAAACACTTGGCACCAGTTAAAAGCCATTTCTATGCAGTATCTTACAAGACTGCATAGGTATCACTCATTAGCTTTTATGAAGTCACAAAACTTTACATTTTCAGAGATCTGCTGACATCTTATGGAAGCTCAAACAGCACTTTATGGAGGTGTGGACAGAGTGTAAACCATTCATGGTACCTCAGCTGCAGTAGAACAGCATCTCTCTGCTTCAGAAGTCATTTTGTTCTGAATACTCACAACCTCACCTTAAATCAAACCAACAGGGTGAACAGTCAGAAGGGTCATGAAGGTTAAGCAGACAGATCTTACTGTGGGGATCATTGCCTAAACTATACAAAAGCATAAAATACTTTTATTGGGGTAATAGAAGGTATTTACATTAATGCTTGATATGAAAAGACTATGTGCCATCCATTAAATGCACCTGGTTCCTTTTCAAAACCTAATCTGTGCACCCCTTCTCATTTTCTTAGGTAGGGATGATAAACGAAGCTAGTCTTTAATTGGTTAGCTCTCACAGACTTGCTGGTGCTCCAAAGATCAGACTGGAATTGCTTAGGACTGAACTGGGAAAACATAAAGGCAATTATTCAGTTACTGCGGAAAACCTGAAAGCAGTAAGGTAGCAGGGACAATTTACCTGGAACTATGCATTTCTCATCTATGATTTTTCTGAAAGTTTCATTTTTAAAGACATATTGTAATGCTGTTATACTCATCTCCCTCACTGTAAGCTGCCAAGTGCAAAGAACACACTTTTGGCATGAAGTACTTTGCTCACCACACCAGTCTGACCTTTAACATTACAAGGTTTCTATGACAGTGAGAAACACAAGCAACACATTGTCATTTACAACTCCAAACAGGAGAATGAGCCACTAGCATCCTCCACTCTATAAAGCCAGCAGGTTGCATGGATTTATTAATCTTTAAATGCTGCTGTTAAAATAGAATATGTAATCAGCTCTGGATATTTTAACGTAGGATTAAATTAGAAAGGTGTAGGATATGGGGAGGGGAGAAACCTGTAGAAAACTTAAAGAAGAGCCATCTTTGTCACTATGTGTTTTTAAGAGCACAACGAAGAGGCTAGAAACAGTTTAGGTATAGCTTGTCCTTCCTTCGGATGGTAGAAAGGTCTGTATCATCCTCGAGGGTAAATTTTAATTCTATGTTCTATTATTCTGTTACAGAAACATTAATCCTATCAGCCTGAACGACTTCAAGGGGATTATGAAGTAGTCATGCACTCACAAAGCATGCTTACTCATGCACTGTAGTAATGTTAAGCCAGTACGTGCTTCCAAAAGACATTTCTGTGATCCACTTTAACGTTTGCAAAAGAAACATCCATAATTCTATGTTATTCCAACTCTTCGTAGCTTTCATGCATTGGTTTTGTTAAAAAAGTTTTTATTTCTACACTTCTCTGGCCCTGTGTGGAGCCAAGAGTTGGCCTTGATCCCTGGATGCATTTAACAGACGGGTAGATGAGGTACTTAGGGATATGGCTTAGCACAGGACAGGAACGGTTGGACTTGATGATCTTAAAGGTCTTTTCCAGCCTTGTAACTCTGTGATCCTTATGGGTCCCTTCTGACTCTGGATATTCTAGGATTCTATGATTCCACAAATGGTGGTTAGAAGTAGTAGTATTCTAATTCTCAAATATGTTTTTTAAAAATTCTTTAACATTAGCACATCGTTTAACTAACAGTACAGTTGTTACTATACCTCTGTATTCCTACTGTGGATAACATCTATTCAGAACGTATGTAGGTAGAAATATTATAAGCTGAATGGGGCTGTGTAAGAACCTGAGGCTCTCAGAGGGTGGAAAGAGACAGCACTAGAAGTGGATCACACAAATGAAGGTTAAGAGTAGGCAATCCATTATGTCAAATTGACTTTTCATTAAAAGCATAAACATGGGTAATACGAGCCATACTAGAACACCCTGCAGTGTATGGGCATCAGAGAGGTATGGTTATCCCAACTTTAATGCCAGGAATTGTATTCAACCAGGAGAGCTTGAGGAGATAAAGAATCACAGAATGGTTTGGGTTGGAGGGACCACCACTACCTTGGGCAGCCTGTGCCAGGGCCTCACTACCCTCACAGTGAAGAATTTCTTCCTAATATTCAATCCAAATCTACCCCCTTCCAATTTAAAGCCATTCCCTCTCGTCAGGGACTATCTTGTAAGCCCCTTCAAGTCCTGGAAGGCCGCTTTACTATCTCCCCAGAGCCTTCTCTTCTCCAGGCTGAATAACCCCAACTCTCTCAGACTGTCTCCAGGCTGTACAATCACAACTCTCACAGCCTGCCTTCATAGGAGAGGTGCTTCAGCCCTCCAACCATCTTAGTGGCCTCCTCTGGACTCGTTCCAACAGTTCCATGTCGTTCTTATGTTGGGACTCCAGAACTGGACACAATACTCCAGATGAGGTCTCACGAGAGCAGAACAGAGGGGCAGAATCCCCTCCCCGGACCTGCTGTCCACAGTCCTTTTGATGCAGCCCAGGACACAGTTGGCCTTCTGGGCTGCAAGCGTACACTGGTGGCTCATGTCAAGCTTCTCACCCACCAGCACCCCCAAGTCCTTTTCTGCAGGGCTGCTCTCCATCTAACAGATGTGCACCCCCTCACATAGCCCTCAAGACAGGCAAACCCTCACAGCCAGGCAGCCCCCCATTCTCTCAATCCCCCACTCGCCCCACAGACAATTCCTGTCAGCCCCCACTACCCTCACAGCCAGGTACCCTCTCACACCCTCAGCCCTTCACAGTCAGGATGTCCCCCATACCAGTTCTCCCCCTCAGTCCCCGCACAGCCAGGATCCTCCCCACAGCCAATTTGTCCCTCAGCCCTCCCAGTCCCTTCACAGCCAGGATCTCTCCCACTCCCCACAGCCAGTTCATCCCTCAGTCCCCCACCTCCCTCACTGCGAGTAATTCTCTCACACCATCAGCCCCTCACAGCCAGGATCTCCCCCCCACCAGCCAGCTCCCCCCTCAGCCTCCTCCCAATCAGGATCTCCCCCACTCCTCACAGCCAGTTCTGCCGTCAGTCCCTCACAGCCAGGCTCTCCCTCACACCATCAGCCCCCTCACACCCTCAGCCCCCCCTCACAGCCAAGCTCTCCCCAGCCCCCTCCCAGTCAGGATCTCCTGCACGCCCCACAGCATGTTCCCCCCTCAGCCCCCTCACAGCCAGGCACCCGCTCTGCCCCTCAGCCCCCTCACAACCAGGCACCCGCTCACAGCCAGGCACCCCCTCACACCCTCAGCCCCCCCTCACAGCCAAGCTCTCCCCAGCCCCCTCCCAGTCAGGATCTCCTACACGCCCCACAGCATGTTCCCCCCTAAGCCCCCTCAGAGCCAGACACCCCCTCACAGCCAAGCTCTCCCCAACCCCCTCCCAGTCAGGATCTCCTGCACGCCCCACAGCATGTTCCCCCCTCAGCCCCCTCACAGCCAGGCACCCGCTCTGCCCCTCAGCCCCCTCACAGCCTCAGCCCCCTCACAGCCCCTCAGCCCCCTCACAGCCCCTCAGCCCCCTCACAGCCCCTCAGCCCCCTCACAGCCCCTCAGCCCCCTTCTCCGCGCCAGGCACTCCCCCTCCCGAGCCCCCGCTGCCCGCACAGCCGGTCGCTCACCCGCACCCGGCACCACAGCCCTCGCCCCCCTCGCGCCCCGCCGGCGCATGCGCGGCTGCTCGCCCGCCTCCCCGCCGCAGGCCGGAGGGTCCCGCGGAGCCCCGCCCCCCCGGCACCACAGAGCGCGCGCGGCCTCCGCCGGGACAGCCCGCAGCTCCGGGCGGCCACCAGCCCCTCACACCCCTTCCCCTCCCCGTCCCTTCCCGCGGCAGCCCCCTCCCCTCCGCCTAGGTGAGGAGGCGCGGAGAGGGGCTGTGGGGGAAAAGGGTGGGAAGGAGGCGCCTCCCCGCTGCGGTGTCTCCTCAGGCGGAGCGGAGACCTGACAGGCCGGCGGGGCCTGAGGGGAACAGGCGAGCGGCTTGCGGCCCGCCGCCTCCCTCCGACCCGCCCCTCTCCATCGCGGGCTGGTTTGCCGCGGTAACGCCCGGCCGGCCGGGGTCTCACCTGACCGGGTCCCGGGGGAAGCGGAAGAAGGCCAGGTCGGACTGGGTGCTCTTGCGGGTGCAGTTAGGCGCCGCGCAGAAGTTCGGCATGGTCCCCCGGATTGGCGCCGCTGCCCCTTTAAATCCGCGGGCCGCAGGGAGCGGGGAGGGGGGGAGGGGGGGGAGAGGGAGGGTGTGTGTGGGGTGGAGGAGGAGGACGGGGAGGGGGGGGGGGAGGGAGGAGGGGTAGGGGGGGAAGCGGCTCTACACTGCTGTGAGCGGCCGGGAGGATTCACCGCCACCCTCCGCCGGGACTTAGGGGCCGCCTCCTTCCCACAATGCTCCGCGCCCCGGCCGCTGGATAGAGAGTGCCCATGCGCTGCGCCACGCCGGCAAGGCCCGGATGAACCGTGCGCATGCGGGGCTCGGCCTTACCCGGCGGTCCGCGGCCGGCGGCGCGCCTGCGCACGGCGGGGCGGGGGGGGGCGGATATCTTGCCCGGTGGTGCCGCGCACGCGTCGTGGCGGGTAGGACGGGGAGCGTGGGCTTGTCATTGCCTGTGCTAGGCCTCGGCCAGTGCTAGTGCCTGTCCCTGATCCTGGACCTGGCCTGTGCAGGCAATACCTGCACTACAAGGAGAGGCTGGGGGAGCTGGGCTGGGTCAGCCTGGAGAAGAGAAGGCTGTGGGGGGACCTCATTGCAGCCTGCCAGTCCCTGAAGGGAGCAGAGAAACAGGAGGGGAATCAGCTTGTTAAAGGGCAGAGACTGGCAGGACAAGGGGGATGGAGTGAAGCTGAAGGAGGGAAGGTTTAGATTGGATATTAGGGGAAGTTTTTTACAGAAAGAGTGGTGAGGGGCTGGAACAGGCTGCCCAGAGAGGGGGTGGATGCCCCATCCCTGGGGGTGTTCAAGGCCAGGTTGGATGGGGCCCTGGGCAACCTTGTGTAGCTCCAGGCCTGAGGTTGGTGTCACTGCCTGTGGCAGGGGGTTTGGAGCTTTATGATCCTCGGGGTCCCTTCCAACCCTTGCCATTCTATGATTCTATTATTCTATGATACCGTGTGTTGTGGGGGGGGCCTTGGCGATGCATTCCCCTTAGAGAGGAGACGAGGGGGTACAGCGAGGCTGGCAGCTTTTGTTCCTTGTGTATTTTCTCCTGTTTTATGGGGTTTTTTTGGTGGGGAAGAAATGGCTACAAGTTGGAGCAGAGGAGGTTATGCACCAATATGAGGAAGAATTTTCTCGGTGAGGGTGAGGGAGCCCTGGGACAGGCTGCCAAGGGGGATGTGGAGTCTCCTTCTCTGGAGATACTCAAGAGCTATCTGGATGCCAGTCTGTGTGACCTGTCCTAGGGACCCTGCTTTGGCAGGGGGGTTGGACTCAATGATCTCTGGAGGTCCCTTTCAACTCCTACAGTTCCTTTGAAACCGCTGCTCCGCAACCCAGAGGGTTGATGAGGAAAGAACCCTGACGCTTTAGGCAATTAAAAAGCAGCATGTGCAAACCTGGTGAGGCCTGTCATGGGTAAAAATGCAGCAGAGCTTGGGGAAAAAAATAAAAAAGGGACAGGGCACAGAAAAATGGGGAGTTGGAAGAAGAAAATGATTAATTCACCAAGTGTGGCCTTGCCTATAGTCTGAGGGAGTATATGTGAGGTGTGTATGTGCCAGTGACCGATGGCAGTTGTTTGCGGTGTATATAGCACTATACATCTTTCATGTATCTATAAAACCACATTAAAGGCGTCCTGAACTGGAGGTCTGTGGAGCTTTTGGGAGCATGATTCCAATCTAGACGATGGCCAAAGTGTGGAAAATGCTGAGGAATTGTTGCCATTGCACACTGGAATGGTGGTATTTCTCTGTGCTGATCTGGGGAGTGGGGGACTCAGGCTGCATCATCAGGAATTGTTTGCCAGGTCTTGTGGGAGGCTGGGGCCTGAAGCTAAGTCTTACAGGTAAAAGGAAGATGAAGGACAATTGTCAATCAAGGCATAAGATAAGGGAGAATGGCTCAGCTGCCTGGCAGTAAGAGAAAGGCAAGCCTGAGGGTCCCCATTTGGCTTCAGTGGGCTCAGGTAATACAAAGATACACAGCAGTTAAGAGCTATGTAAGATGATCAGTAGTAACTTGGAAAGAAACCGCTTTTTGCTTGTTAAACTCATGAGTATTATTTTCTTCACCAAGGGGAAGTAGGAGCCTGCCAGACATGCAATGTGTATTATATTACATACTGTTGTGAAGAAGGCGCCTCAGTTGAGCCTGTAAACCTTGGAAATACCTAATCCATAGGTAAACAGGGGAGGGATTTTGGATGGGAATAGGGTATGAAATGCTGAAAGCTGTGACCGCAGTTGTTGCCTACTTTGCTAGGACACCCTTGCTTTTGCAAGAATGTATAAGTTGCTGCTTCACTAGTATGTCTGCTGTGAGTCCTTTCTTAGGACCATTGACATTTCCAACAAAAGTCTGTGTCTTTTCAAGAAAATGTGTAAAGGAAAATAAACAGATTTAGAATCATAGAATCACTTGGGTTGGAAGAGACCTTTAAGATTATCAAGTCCAACCACAGCCTAACCCTATGCCTAATCCACCTCTAGACCATGTCCCCAAGCACATCTGCACACCTTTTAAATACCTCCAGGGATGGTGACTCCAACACTTCCCTGGGCAGCCTGTTCCAATACTTGACAGCCGTTTCAGTACTGAAATTCTTCCTGATGCCTAATGTAAATCTCCCCTGGTGGGATTTGAAGCCACTTCCTCTCATAATGTCTCCTCTTGCCTGGGAAAAGAGACCAACTCCCACCTCTCTACACCCTCCTAAACTTACTGATACCTGTTGGCTGGCTTCAAAACTTGTATGTAAGCTTTTCTTGTTTCGTAGGACAAAGGCTGTCTTTTATGTGAGCCTTGCCATAAAGTTCCCTTCAAAGCATATTTCATTGGGATAATTTCCATAACATCAATTTATTTGGTCTTAATTCTTTGCTAGAGTTCTAACTTGGGCATTTAGCTGAGTTTATTCCTTTTAAGTAGTTTTGAGGTGTCATTTAAGCAGATGCTAAAGATAAGTTTAGCTGCACCTGGCTGCTCTTGCTTTACTGGGCAGTCGCCAAAGTTCATATAAGGTGAACAGTAGAAAGGAGACAAGTAAACAATACCCTCATTTAAGATACACTCATTTACCTTTAGGCTAGATATAACTCAGATAACTGCCATCTGATTTGCTGTGCAGATTGCATGAATGCTCAGGTTGACACAAGGGAACACAAAGGGAGCAGGATCATTTTCAGTTGCAGTAGTAGTTTAAGACCATGATTGTGTAATGTTACCGTGAATTTTAAAACAATTAAAACCTATTTAAGGAAAAAAAATACTACTTCACCATTAAATAATAAGAAAATTATATCTTCTGCCCAAGGTGGAAGGAACTTTACTCCTCCAAGTTGATTCACCAAACCAAAGTGCCTACGTGCTCAAACTCCTCCTGGGGAGTTTTGCTTTTAAACAAGCAAAACCAGAACGTGATAATAAATGGCAGTATTTAAAACAAATTAACCACAGTGTGTGTTTCTGAATTGCTATTTCTGTCTCAAACTTCTGTTGATAATTGCATCCTTTGAATCACTATACAAGCGTGTTATGGCTGCTGTCTCCTAAATGTGTGTGTATTTGCATATGAGCTTTCCTATGAAATGAATGGAAGGACTTGTGGATGAAGTTAATTTACTGAAATCTGCTGGATGAGGTTGGTTTTTTTGGTTTTCTTTTTTTTTTAATCAGAGGGGAATCTAAAGTGATTCCTGTATATTGGAAAGAAAATTAACTTAATTATTTTCAAAACCCAATAATATTACTAGAAACCCATTATTTTTGAAGAAAAATGGTTTACTACTTAGTTGGAACATCCAAAAATTTACTTCAGAAATCACCAAACCCCCTTTTCCCCCACAAAGTAGGCTGCAAGGTGTAATTCTTATGCTAGTGATACTGTGTATTAAATCATCTTCTGGATTACTCAAGTACTGTTCACAGTATATTTTCAAGTGACATTCTATTGACATTGGTTAGGGATTATAGACTGTATTATTAATGTTATGCAGATAATGTGTAAATTATTCTTAAAGGAACTTTGTGTGTTCATGTGGGGTTTTTTAATTGGCTTTTTCCCCCACACACACACACACTGTGTCTTTAAGGTCAGCTTTATCTTAAATCCAGGATTCTCTGTCATCTAATAGTGGTTGTGAAATAACCTATTTAATGTACTTCTGGAGATGAACTTTAATGTACCTCTAGAGTCTCTTTCCCAGGGTGAAAGTCTGGATGCTTTGATTTTCTGATTGTTCTGTTGAAGTATAGCTTTATATTCCTGCAGTTTCCCTGCTATTAAAAGTTTGTTTGCAATAATACATTTCGAGTTTGAGGTGCTTTCATGACTCTTACTACTATTTTATCCTCTTGCAAGTGTTGCAGCTGCACTGTTGTTGGGATAACCTGTCTGTAAGGAGTAAGGTCAGTTTAATCCCATAGAAATGTTTTTGTGTACCTGTGCTCCCTTTGAGATGTGCTGAAATTTGCAATGACAGGATGAAAAAGAAGATGCTTATGTCCAGGGCTTGCCTCCAGGTCTGGAAAAGCAGTAAGGCAGAGGTGGGGAGTATAACTAAGTGCTGCATGTGGTATGAGATGGGTCCTGCAGACTGTGTGAGTGCTTGGTGAAGTACGCAGTGCTGGTGGCCAGTGTGCAGCTTAATTCCAACCCTAAATCAGAGCAACACAGCATCCTGGCTCCCCCCTCACACATAGTTTTTGGCAAGTAAGTTAGCAGTCTGTGATGATGTTCAAGTGCTATCAGACCCAATTCCTATTGCATTTTCCCTATTTCCCTGGGATTATTTATTTTTCATTCTGATTTGAAGAATGCTGATTTTCAGAGGCTTTGTCTCAGGTCTTCAAAATGAGGAAATCCAGAGGGCCATGGGTGTTGCAACACCATATTTCTATGCAAGGGTGTTGTGTCCCCAAATGAGGTAGTTTTGTGCACAGGCATAGCTTTCCAAATGACATGTATTAAGCAATTTACTCATCACAGTCTGTATTCTGGCCTACAGCTATGTTCCTCCCTGCATGCTGGGGCAGACTTCTAACTTAAAAGCAACTGCTCTGAGTCCAGCCCTGACTGCTGCAGTTTCTGAAAGGTTCAGCCAACCCAGACGATTACAGCCTACCACACTGCTCTGTGGGCAACACATGGGAGCAGAAAGAAGGGGTTAAAATGAAGCAGTCAGAGTCATCTTGGGTGAGAAGCTGGGCATGAGCCAACAATGAGCATCTGCAGGCCATAAGCCCAACTACATCCTGGGCTGCATCCCAAGGAGTGTGGCCAGCAGATTGCAAGAGGGGATTCTGCACCTTCTCTCTGCTCTGGGGAGACCTCACCTGCAGTGCTGTGTCCAGCTCTGGAGCCCTCAGCACAAGAAGGACATGGATCTGTTGGAGTGTATCCAGAGGAGGGACACAAAAATGATCAGAGGGCTAGAGCATCTCTCCTGTGAAGACAGGCTGAGAGAGTTGGGCTTGTTCAGCCTGGAGAAGAGAAGGCTCCAGGGGGACCTTATAGCAGCCTTCCAGTCCCTGAAAAGTACCTGTAAGTAAGCTGGGGAAGAACTGTTCCTGAGGGCAGGGAGTGACAGGATGAGGGGTGATGGTTTAAAACAAGAAAAGGGGAGATTTAGGTTGGGTATTAGGAACAAGTTCTTCACTCTGACTGTGGTGGATCCCTGGCCCAGGTTGCCCAGAGAGGTGGTGAAGGCCCCATCCCTGGAGACATTCAAGATCAGGCTTGGTGGGGCTCTGAGCAACCTGATCTAGTGAAGATGTCCCTGCTTACTGCAGGGGGGGTTGGACTAGATGATCTCTAAATGTCCCTTCCAACCTTACACATTCTATGAAGCTATGATCTTGCATTTTCACAATTTGCTGGCCCCATCTCAGGAGTGACTGGTGGTCTTTATTTCTCTGCACAAGCCTTGCTGACCACTGGTGTTGAGACCAACCTCTGAAAAAAGTACATGAACTTTTCCCAAGGTTTCAGTGAAGACTGTGAAGGGAAAGAGGTGTTCTGGATTGTAGTTTGCAAACTCAGAACCAGCTCGTTTTCCTTCTTCATCACTCTCTTCACCCTCCAGTGCTACTGTATGGTTGTGTAAGTTTCCATTTGCAAGGTCTTCCAGGATCGATACTGTTTATTGGATTCAAGGCACAACAATTGGATGGGATCCTTCAAATACAGTTTGGGATAAAGAGTTTATCATATTGTTAGGAAAAAGAAAGTTGGTTATAGTCCAGATAGGATGCCTAATTGGCTATTGGGTAATTACCATCATTAACTGTTCATCCTGGTGTCTGTGGACCTGCCTAGAGTGATCAAATAGATCTTTTATAGATGATATATTCACTTGCTTCCCTGATATTTTTTTTATATATATAAATCTAGCCTTATTAAAGCATTTAGACAAAATCATGAGGAAGTCATTCGCTGCTGAGTGGACTTGAACTTGGAAGCAATACACAGTCTGTTCATGGGTTACAAGCGCAACTCCAGCGAGAAAACAAAGGCCTCCCCCAAAATACACCAGAAATCAGGTCCTAGTGTGGCTGAACTCTGCTAAGCACTTATCTGAGATACATTCTTTGAATTGCAGAAGTATGCTAGGGTTACTGATGATCTGTACTGCGCATATGGGACCATAGATATGGACACAGATTGCATAATACAGTTAAGACTTTGCTTTATCCCTGCCTGCTCTTGCTTTGAGGTTTAATAATACCAAGTGTAGAGTGCTGCATATGGAACATAAAAACCCCGTGCAGTGCTTCAGGCCTGGGGGAGACTGGCTGGAGAGCTGTCAGGCAGAGAAGGACCAAGGGTGTTGGGTGACTGCTGACTGACCATGAGCCAGCAGTGTGCCCAGGTGGCCAGGAAGGCCAAGGGCATCCTGGCTTGTGTCAGCAATAGTGTGGCCAGTAGATCTTGGGGAGGGTATTGTGCCCCTGGACTGGGCATTGGTGAGGCTGCACCTCGAGTGCTGGGTCCAGTTCTGGGCTCCTCACCATCAGAAGGACATTGAGGTCCTGGAGTGAGTCCAGAGAAGGGCAACCAGGCTGGGGAAGGGGCTGGAGGGCAAATCCTCTGAGGAGCAGCTGAGGGAGCTGGGAGTGTTCAGCATGGAGAAGAGGAGGCTGAGGGGAGACCTTCTCCCTACCTCCCCTGCCCTGCCAGGAGGGTGCAGAGAGGTGGGCGATGGTCTCTTCAGCCAGGGGACAGGAGATGGGACAAGGGGAAATGGCCTCAAGCTGTGCCAGGGCAGGGGCAGCTCAGCTGGGAGGGAAAGGTTCTTCCCTGCAAGAGTTGTTGGGGCCTGGAACAGGCTGCCCAGGGAGGAGGCTGAGTCACCATCCCTGGATGTGTTTAACAGACGGGTAGATGAGGTACTTAGGGATGTGGTTTAGCACAGGACAGGAACAGTTGGACTCGATGATCTTAAAGGTCTTTTCCAGCCTTGTGATTCTGTGGTCTGCCTCCCTCGATTGCAGAGGGTACCAACTTTAATTTGCTCTTTCACATGCCGGAGAACGACACAATGAAGGGGGGGCGGGGGGGAGGTTGGGGGTTTTTTTGGTGTAGGGTTGTTTTTTTTCCCCATTATCTGAGGTTATATAATCATGTTTTTGCCTCAGCCTAGCGAGGTGTTTAAATAAGGGCTCGACTCAATGCACGCTGGCGTTCGGATGGATTTAAGCCTTGCTGAATTTAGGTACTTTCAGTACTGAAGCTCTTAGAATTTGTAAAATAAATAGGTATGTTGAATATAATATGTATTACTTACAATGCGGGGAGGGAGAGGGGGGGTTGTTCCCTGTTAACTGGCAACACAAAGCTATCTCCAGTGGAAGCAGTTGAAATATCTTTCTGGATTTAAATACAAATAGTCCTGGGTGACAATCCCTGTATCTGACAAGGCTGTATATAAAAGGCTCCTCTGGCGAGCTGCCAGCCCCTAAACGTTGCTGAGGCTTCTGCTCTTATCTTAGCTGGGAGAGAAAAAAAATGTGACAGGAAAACGTTTGAGGAGGAAAATAGAGTTTAGAAGTGGTCTGAGGCCGACAGAATGAAATTAAAATAGAGATGCTTATGTCAGGAAAGCGCAGGGAGTCACTGAATAACCTCTTAAAGGGAAGTGGAAACTCCACTAGCCGTTTAACTTGGAAACAAAACAAAAAGACCAAGAAATAATTTAACTTTTACTGGAATCGAGGCTGTTTCTCTCTTATGCAAGACACTGAAGATACTTTAAACCATCTTTAAATTCCCTAACAATATTAATTACCTGCATTCATCGAGTACAAAAGCACAGTGGGTTTCTTAAGTCTTTTCTCAGTTTCTGGCAGGCTGATACAAACCATTTTTTCCTCTTGATTTTCCAGTTTTCCTTTTGAAATTACCAGCGTGAAGCTGAAAATTCACCGTTTGTGGTGGAAAAGAAGCAGCTGCAGGAGCTGTGCTGGGGTCTCATCTAGCACCAAGCCCATGTGTGCCTCTTCTACCTGCTCTGAAGGAAGAGAAAAAAAAAAAGGAAATCGGGATTATTTCAGAGTCTGTATCCAGCTGTAGTGATGCCAGTGGTGAATGCAGTTCATAATCCTGCAAGGACTGCAGGGAAGCTGCTGTGCTCGTTTCCTATGAGCCACCAAGAGCTGAGAAGCAGAGCTTTGTCCTGGGGAGACCCGGGCTGCATACAAATCGCTTTCTCTACTGAAAACCACTGCTCCTCCCTTGGGTCATCTCATCACTGATGCTTCCCTGCCACAGCTCATTGTCTTCCCCCTTCCATTGTCTTAAGGGATTGAATGAAGTGTGGCCAAGGCGTAAATGCCCAGGCAGTTTAATTAATTATACCAGTGCTTGTTAATTGATGAGAATCCTCTTATTTAAGCTGAGGGGGTATCCGAGGATGTCAGGTTGTACAGAATGTAATGCAGAGTAGGAATGTTCGGTGGTCTGTGTATTTCTTTGCCTTACTGGAAGGAGGAACAAATTTGGCTGAAATGCATATAATTGAGCAAACACTTAAAAAGAATTCCAGAATCCCAGGATCTCCTGAGTTGGAAGGGACCCATAAGAATCATCAAGTCCAACTCCTGGCTCCATACAGGGCCAGACAATGCCCAGAAGTATGCTGATATGGATAATAATGTGTGGCTTTTATAACATCACTGTCATCAGTTGGGGGTTTTTTTAATGCTTTATTAGGCTTTTTAAAAAATGCATTATTTAGTGGGAAACAGAGGCACAGGAGAGGTGATACAGCTTGTGTATGGCTGTTTGCTGGGTCACCATCAGATGAAGAATACTGCAGGTCCTGATGAGTCCCAGTTTCATCTCTGCCTCTCAGGAAAGCTAACACCAAGATTCTGTTAGCTCATGTGGAGCTACAGAAACAGCCTAAATATCGCCAAACTACAAACATTCAGTGATTTCCTGCTTGAACCTGGTTTAATTAGGTGAGTTCTTGGCTTGCCTTGACTGCAAAATAAAATGGATTGTTACAAACAACTTTTACCTTGTGTTTTTTTAACACTGTAGAGTTCTTGCCTTCTTAGGAAAGGATGAAATATTGCTGCTCTCGGCGAGTTTCTCTGTTGTTTTGCTTTCTGAACAGCCAGAAAGTGCTCTGTAATTTTGGGCCGCCTTAACTGATGACTCAGAGACCAAGGATGTAGGTAATGAGAACTAAGAAAGTGATTAACGTCTGGAAGGCAGCTAAGGCTAGAAAAACACACTAGCATTTTCACATTCTGCATTTTCTTCCTTTATTTACAGTGAATCAATTTGTTTCATAGGAATTTACAGAGGAAAGTTCTCCTACAGGACATTCAGCCGTTTTTCTGTGTTCATGAAGTAAGCCTAAACCACATTGTCTTTTATTTTCATTTTTGGTTAGTATATGACTGGAATACTCTTGGCATTCTCTTCAGCAGACATGAAGAAGTACTGTCAAGTCTCAGTCTCCTCTGAGTGACCACCCTGGGTTAGGCTAGCAGATCCAAGTTGGCTCCCTGCGGTCATTCTGAGTCCAGATAATGTGAATTTAGTCTTCTGGAAAGATCCGTGCTGCTCCTGGGACTGGCTAGGGTAGCTCTGTGGCATCTGCTGGGCATCTCTTGATGAAGGGACAACCTTGGTGGATCCATACCTGTTGATCATAGAATCACTGAATGGTTTGGGTTGGAAGGGACCTTAAAGATCATCAAGTTCCAAGCCCCCTGCAATGGGCAGGGCCACTTCTCACCAGACCAGGCTGCTCAAGGCCCCTTCCAACCTGGCCTTGAATACCTCCAGGGAGGGGGCATCCACCACCTCCATGGGCACCCTGTTCCAGTGTCTCACCACTGCAGAGCTCTGGCCTCAGTTCAGGTTGCTGATGCCTTTCAGGACTCAATATTTACGTGTTTTGGGTTTGGCTTGTTGGGTTTTTTTTTCCTGTAGTATCCCAGCCTTCCCCCTTTTTCTGAGGTCTAGAGAATTTACTCTGGGCTAAACTGAAGGAACGACGCTGCCATAGTTATGAACAGCATTGGGCCTTCACACTTTCTGGACATGTATTTCCAAGTCTGAGCATTTATCCTTAACTAAAATACAAAGTATTCTTGAAAATCATCTTAATGGCATCTGTAGAAATGCAGCCATGGCAGCTGCAGACACTTCATCTGTAACAAGCTCAATTGTACATCTCTCTCCTGCTCCATGCACTGAAGGAAAAGAAGCATGTACCATTTTCTTGAGTACATACATACATGAGTGTTGGTGTGTGTCCGCCTTGCCTATAATAGCTTCTGATCCTGCTAGCTAGTTTCATCCACATTTAAAAAAAATAATTAAAAAATAATCCTGAAAACACCACCAAATTAATCTAACTAAGTATAATGCATATAGCTGCTGAGCAGAGCTGAGAAAACATGTGTGTGTGCTCTGTGGGCTGTATTGTTAGGAGAGATTTCACTGGAGTCCAGGAACAGAGTGCCTTAATAAACATGCAGACTGGAAGGAAATGTTTGGTCAAAATCTACACCTTATTTGTAAAAGGTATTTAAAACTTTGGTACTTTTTTTTTGCTCATGGCATGATTTATTCCACAAGTTTAAGGGCCAGCTGTTTAGAACAACTCAGACTCAATAAAACTGATACTCTGCAAGAGCAACACAGTGAAAACGGATGAATAAACCTCAGAAAAGGTTATTTTATTCCGTTCACTGCCAAGGCAGCCCAGCCTCTTTCTATCAACCAGAGGAATACAACTAAAAAACACACTTCCAGACAAGTTTGGGACGGTATCTCTGACCTGCAAAGGGAAAATTTGACTTCTGGTGCTATCCTGGTCTGCGCCTTCCTTATTTGTATGAGGTAATATCATGCAGAGATGATGCTACTTGCCTTCAGCTGGTTCTTGCATCGGAAGATATTAATAAGGAAAGAGAATTGTTCTAGCTGTCTTTTACTGTTCAGCATCACTGTTTTCAGGTGCTTGAGCTTTATACCACTGTGAGGAGCATCGGGAAATCGCAAGCAGGAAAATGTTCATAGGTGATCACGGGGAGGAAACATTTTTATCTGGAGTTTAGGTGGAAATAACGACGCTTGGAGATCTGGAAATAGGCATTGGGATTCGGTGCACGCTGTCCACCCGCCTCGACCTCCCCTTGGCAAACACCCAGCTGTTTCCTGGCGTTTTGGAAGTGAACTATGGAATAAGATTTTCCAGGAGAGAGCAGAGTAGAGGAGGAGCCCTGCCCTCGGCTCTGTCAAGACTGTCTGTCCCCAGGGCACCTGTTTGCTTTCCGAAAAATCCGGAAGCGTGCAAGATGAAGCATGGAAAACAAGGGCTTGTGGCAAGAATGGAGCCCTGTGAGATGGAAATTTCATGCTGAAGGGGCTTTTGGGAGGATGTTCCAGCCTTACAGACAGGTTCATGGATCAGATTTTAGGGGTGGGGGTTTTTTTCCCCGCTTTTTCTCAACACTGCACGCAGCCGCAAGCAGGTGTGTTGCACTTAGGCTTCATCTCCGCTTCAGAGACGTTTCCTTTTCCATTCCTTATCGGCCCTGAGGACTTTTCAAGGAGACCTGACCACTGGTTTTCGTGGAAATCTGCAAGGAAACGAAAAGGGGAAAGAAGTTACAATCTTGCCCTTTATGTGCAAGGCATCAGCCAGGCCTGGGGCTCCCAATTGCAGAGAGCAGGTGTGCCCTGAAGCAGTTTGGAGGGCGGCTTTCGGGCATGGATTTGTGTCCAGTGGAGGGCTACAAAGATGATTAAAAAGGCCTGGAGCATCTCCCCTATGAGGAAAGGCTGAATGAACTGAGGCTGTTCAGCCTTAAGAAAAAAAGACTGAGAGGGTATCTGATCAATGTTTATAAATATCTGAAGTGTGGGACGTTTATAAATACCTGAAGTGTGGGACACAAGGGGAAATGGCCAGCGTTTTCTCAGTGGCCTGAGGGGACAGGACAGGGGGTGATGGCCTCAAGTTGGAGCACAGGGAGTTCCACACCAATATGCAGAACGTTTTCCTGGTGAGGGTGAGGGAGCCCTGGGACAGGCTGCCCAGGGGGTGTGGAGTCTCCTTCTCTGGAGAGATTCCAGCCCCATCTGGACACCGACCTGTGTGCCCTGTCCTAGGGACCCTGCTTTGGCAGGGGGGTTGGACCTGATGATCTCTGGAGGTCCCTTCCCACCCCTACGGTTCTGTGATTCTGTGATTTTACGACCTCGCTGTCTGCACAGAGGAGTGTGGCTGGCGGCAGCCCTATGTCATGGGTGATGCTCTGAAGTCAAGAGAACTGGAAACGGCCAAATGACGCCAGGGCTGCTGCCAACCCTGCCGTGTTTCTTCGCAGAGCCCGCGGCCGGCCGCTGATGCCCAAAGCGCCGTGGGACGCGGTTAAACCACGCTGCAGTTGTTAACGCTGGGGCGGTGCAGGGCGGTCCCTCAGCGCCAGCAGAGGACGCGGGAAGGTATTTTGTCCCCTCTCGCTGCCCGTACACAGCCGCCGGGCCATGGCGGGATAGCCGGAGGCGCTCCCCACCGCGTCGACGAACGCCGGAAAGGACTATAACTCCCGGGAGCACCCTGCTCCGCCGCTCATGCGCGACGCGCTCCCTGTCGCGCCATCTTGGCGCCCGCTCCTTCCATCTCCTCGTTCGCGCAGGGTGGTATCTGGAGGGAGTAGACTACAACTCCCGGCGTGCTCCGCGGCCCCCGCGCATACGCAGTGTGTTTGGCCGCCATCTTGGCCCGGGGAAGCGCCGCCGCCGCCACCGCCACTAAACAAACCCGAGAGCGGCACCGGGGGGGGGGGGGGAGGGGGAGGAGGGGCCGTGCCGCCGAGGAGCCTTTCGATGTGCCAGGCACGGCCGGGCAGGTGGGTTCCGCATCCCGGCAGCGCCACCCGCGTTTCCTCTGCTTTGCCTGGGGCTCTTCCCCTCGGGGAGAGGGGCAGCTCCCCTTTCCCCGGACGGCGGGGACCCGCCGCCCCCTCATGGGCCCGGGCCCGCGGGCAGCGCCCCGTCCCCCCGCTCTTGCAGGCCGCCGTGCTGCCCCTCCTCCCAGCCAGGGGACGCAGCGGCCGCCGCCTCCTCTCTCTATCCCTGTCTTTCTCTCTCTCTTCTGCCCCCCCGGGGGGGCGGCCGCCCCCAAGCCCGACGGGGACCGAGCGCTGCTGGCTGCCGCCGACCCCCCTCTTCCCCCTTTCCCCCGCGACGAGGGTCGGGGAGTCCCCGGGTAGCGGCTGCCTCCGGCCGCCCTTGTAGGAAATCGTCCCTCCTACCAGCCCCGCTTTAGAAGGTGCGACGGCGCCGGGGCTTTTGTTCCCGGTGCCCACCCCCCACCTCCCCCCGCTGTGCCGTTCCCTGCCCGGGGAGCGCGGCGCGGCCGCGGGCCGGCACAAGCCGGCTCACCCCGCTCTCCTCCGGCTCCTCTTTTTTCCCCTTTATTATCCTCCTTTGCAACGGGGAGAGGTGCGCGCTCATTCCCCGCCACCCCCGGGATCTCGCCGAGATGCGATCGGGCGAGGGGGTGTTCCCGTGTTTGGGGGTGGGGGGGTTTGGTGAGGGTGGTGGTGGTGGGGGGGGGTTGGTCTTGGTACGCGGAAAGCAAATTTTCACGGTGTTGTTTGCCATTCTGTCATATAATAGGCTAATGCTAAATGCATTCCCTGGGGGGGGGGGGGGGGGGGGAAAGGCGGGGGGGGGGGGGGCGTGCGGTTAGCTGGAAGAGTTGTTATAATAGGTTCTCTGTGCATAAAGAGAGGGAGGGGACTTCATGAATTCGGAGAGCGTCTGGGCATGAGAAGAAAAAAAAAAAAAGGAGATCGGAAACTCGGTTTTAAAAAAAAAAAAAGAAAAAAAAAAAAAAAAGCTTAGGCGATGGATGTGAGCGAAAGAACGTCGGAAGTCCCTGCCCTTGTGAAACTGCTGAATTCCTGCATGGCAAAGCATGCCATTACAAAGGTTGGAGCAGGGCTGGGAGCGAAATGTGTCGCTTGGAGTTGTGAGCAGGCTGAGGAGACTTTGCGTTAATCGGTTAGGGAAATCGGTCAGCGATGGACTGGCGCTTACTGCGTTTGTGTTGCTTTTTGTTTTCAGGGAGGCTGAGCTCTGTCGGAGCGCAGACACAAGGGAAAGATGCCTGTGGTGTGGCCAACTCTTCTGGATCTCAGCAGGGATGAATGCAAGAGGATCCTTCGCAAACTGGGTACAGTAAGATACAATTTGTGGGTCTGTATGTTCGAGCTTCTAAGATTTGCCTGCCTGCTGCTTCCATGAAATACTTTTAATCCATCTACAGGCAACTTACGAGTCATTTCCTGAATTTTGTATGTGTCATTGGTTTGACAGCCCTGGCTTAAAATGATGTTTGGCAGATGCTCTCTGCCTGAGCAAAATGAATGGAGCAGAATCGTTTTGCTGTGATAGAATCTCTTGTGGATGTCCTGGTCCATCTCAGCCTCGATGTTGCAGTGTTGCACTGCTGTTCTTTTTAGGACTGTTAACGAACAACAGGAAACTCTTTGAGAGGAGGATCGTGGTTTCTCTTTCAATGCTTTATTAAACACCTTTCTGTCCCCAAAAAATCGTGGAACCCTAGTTTAATTGACGTGGTGGGACTGAGTTCAAGTATTGAAGGTATTGTCCTAAAGACTTGAAACAGCAGAAAAAAATCCTGATAGTTTGTGATTTGCAGTTACACAGATTATCAGAGAAACGTGAAAACAATGTTCACTTTTTATCTGTCATAACAGCAGGGACTTTTTGCCTTGTTTCAAATTAATTTCAATATCTGAGACCCCTGCCCAACAGATAAGCCTACTGGGAGGTTTTCTTGCACTCTGCCCTTGTAGATACATGTGTACAAGGAGACCTGCTTATGTATTTTGGAAGGTAATAGAATTATTTGTGCTTCACTCACATCTGCTTCTGGCCACCACAGGAGAGTGAATCCTGTGTTTGTCCCTGGATCTGATTTTGTGCAGTCATTTTTCAGTTCTTAGAGCAGAATTAGTGTTTTATTTAGTTAAGGATTATTTTGCCAGTTTAGGGATGCGTAGTATTAGGAGGGAGGGTGGGAGAAACCCTTAGATTTCTTTTCAGTCTTCTGAGGAGTGTAACCTCCTCAGATGTCAGGAAGAAAGTTGAGACTCCCTCAAACTTCCTGTGACAGTCAAATCACAGCTTTTCCTGTTCTCATTTCAGTTGAGCGTTAAAAGATGATGTGCTGTACTTCTTAACTGTGCCAAGGTTCTTGTACTTCATGAAGCCAGCCACTTTATTTTCCAAAGTTGAGAATTTATTTTTCCCTCTCTCTGCCCGTTTATTTTTTTTTTTTTTAATTTCATTTCTTGACAATCTGGGATTTGGGTTCTGTTGGAACAGCCATTGACACAGATGTCACACGCGGTAGTGCAACTAAGCTGTGCATCCATTATGGTGACAGGCCTAGGTCTTAAGTGAAAAGTAGGAAAACTAAGAGAAAGCACACGATGCCAGAAGATTTGGACCAGATCTGTGCTACTAAATTTTGTTAACGTAGCTCTGCTGGCTAGAAGCATGGAAAAAAAGGGGAAAAAAAAAAAACCCAACCCCCAAACCAACAACTTCCAGCCCAGCTGACGGTGGTGTGCTGGCAGAACCCGGCTGGTGCAGCTGAGCCAAACAGAACTGCAGCTACACCTCTTTCAATGACATAACCTAGGCTGACAGGGGGAAAAAAAATTAAAAAATAAATAAATCTGTATTTTATTTTATTTTCTGACATAAGCTGTGTTCCCACAAGGGGGCCCTGCCAGCGCAGCAGAGCATCAGAGCCTGTAGCAGCCCTGTCTCCTCTGGGTAGAGCAGCTCTCGGTTTAAATAGATGCAACTCAAGACTGGAGAGGGAAGGAGCACTGGTGGTGTGAGCAAAGAGCTGCCCAGCCATCATATCCAGCAATATTCCCCCAGCTTTATAGCATCCTTCTTTTCCAACTCTCAGCCCAATGTCTTAACTGGTTGGCTGTTCACAATAGTGGGGTGCTCTGTAAGGGGCGGAATGCATCCTGAGGTGTGCAGTAGTGTTGTTTTGTGGTGTTTGTGGCTCACAGCTGAATAAGGGGGTGGTGGTAGCACCTTAAGCTTGAAATAATCATGTTTATTTACAAAACCTGTTTCGGTCGTTTCTGTTTCATATTAAAAAGAGAGTGCACCAGTTAGCTACGTAGACATAAAGGTGAGGAAGCTAGTTGCACTGATTCTGTAGTCTTGACTACCTTCCCAAAGGTCAGAATGTGCATTTCTAAAGCCTGTCTGTAGGCAACCTCTATTAAAAATGCAGACAAAAAAGAAAAACAATCTACCCTTGCTAAAGAATTACAAGGTTGTATCTGAGAATTACTTTGTCGTTAACAGAGGAACATAATTAGTAGCTTAAATATTGAAATATGGTTGTCTAAATAAATGTTGATATTAGTAATAACCATTCCATTAATTAGCGAATGTTTTCTAACTGAAGCTGTAAATGCTTCTGTAGGTCACTCAGCATCCCTGTTCAGGGTGCATAGTTAACCAAAGCGACTCTGCTTTGTGCTTTATCTGCTTAATCAGGACAGGAGAGCAGGATATCTTTTCAGCACAACTCATTGATTTGATTTCTGAATTAGCTCTTTGGAGTAACAGAAATCCAGACTGGTTTGGGTGGGAACGGACCTCAAAGCCCATCTAATTCTCACCCCCTGCCATAGGCAGGTACACCCCCACCAGCCCAGGGTGCCTCAAAGCCCCATCCAACCTGGCCTTGAACACTACCAGGGATCCAGGGGCAGCCCCAGCTTCTCTGGGCACCCTGTGCCAGGGCCTCCCTGGGAAGGATTTCTGCCTCCCAGCTCCTCTCCAGCTGCCCTCCTGCAGCTGAAGGCCATTCCCCTGGGCCTGGCCCTCCCTGCCCTTGGCACTAGCCTCTCTCCAGCTCTCCTGGAGCCTCTCGAAGGACTGGAAGGGGCTCAGAGCTCTCCTGAGAAGCAGCCTTCTCTTCTCCAGGCTGAGCCAGCCCAGCTCTCCCAGCCTGGCTCCAGAGCAGAGGTGCTCCAGCCCTTAGATCATCTCCATGGCCTCCTTGGGACTCGTTCCAGCAGCTCCATGTCCTTCTTTTCCTGGGGACCCCCAAGCTGGAGACAGCACTTCAAGGGAGGCCTCTGTCCCAGAGGGGATCAGAGGGGCAGAATCTCCTACCCACCCCCCTCCAAGTCCTGCTGGTCCTGCTGCTGAGGATGCAGCCCAGGGCATGGGTGACTTTCAGAGCTGCCAGTGCACATTGCTGGGTCATGCTGAACTTATCTTCCCCTAGCAATCCCAAGTCCTTCTCCTCAGGACTGCTCCCCGTCCATTCTCCACCCAGCCTCTAGTTGTGCTTGGGATTGCCTGTGTGCAGGACCTTTCCCTTACTGAACTTCATGCAGTTCACACAGTCCCACCTCTCCAGCCTGTCAAGGTCCCTCTGGATGCCGTCCCTTCCCTCCAGCGTGTGGACCACGTGACACAGCTTGGTGTCATCAGCAAACATGCTGAGTCTGCATCCATCCCATTGTCTGTGTTGCCAGCAAAGATGTTAAACAGTTCTGGTCTCAGTACAGACCCCTTAGGAACACCATTCATCACAGGTTTCCACTTGGATGTAGAGCCATTGACCACAACTCCAGCTAATTCCTTATCTGCTGAGAGGTCCATCCATCAAATCTATGTCTCCAATTTAGAGACAAGGATGTTGTGCAGGACGACATCAAATGCTTTGCCCACGTCCAGGTAGATGAGTTGGTTTTCCCTTACCCCCCAGTGCTGCAGTGCAGTTGTAGAATGCCTCCAGATTTGTCAGACACGATTTGCCCTTCATGAAGCTGTGCTGGCTGTCACCAGTCACCTTATTTTCCATGTGCCTGAGCAAAGTTTCTTAAAGGATTTGCTCCATGGTCTTGTGGGATGCAGAGGTGAGACCAACCAGCCTGCCATTCCCTGGATCTTCCTTTTTTCCTGCTTTAAAACTGGAGGTTGTTTTCCCTTTTTCAGTCAGTGGGAACTTCACCGGACTGTTTCTTTACATGCTTGTAAGGCTGCCTGCCTCCGCTTCCAGCCTATGTAGAGGGTGGAATCTAAGGGCAGTCCTAATCCAAAAGATTTTCAGAACAGAATCACCCTTTTCTTTTGCAGCAATCTTCAGAGGCTTTAGGGTTTTGCCTTCTCCTTTTATCCTTACTTTTTGTTAAGTGGGATGTCGTGTTGGGTTGGTTTTAAAATTAGTTGGCTGCTAAAATGGGGTAGCCAAATGAAGGGCATTTCTTGAAAGAAGGACTTAAAACACCAAAGGTGTGATTTTTACATAGGTTACCTGGAATTATAAAATTTACATTAAATCAGAGTTGTGTTCCTGTGAGGTCATCTTTGTGGTGTCTACCTTTAAGAATAGCAGGATTGTTTCTTTTGTGCTGAGCAGGTTTAATTCAGTGTGTTGCCTTCTTTTGGGAACTGAGCGGTTGTAAGTATCAAGTAAGTGGGCATAAAAGATGATGATGACTTTGTATTTAACAAAGTGGAGCTGATGTTTCCCATGCTAATTACAGAAAAGTGTTACAGAAAAAAATCAGTTGCTCTTCTGAGAGTTCCTTTCTTTCTCAAGCCAAGATTTTTCCATGAAACTTTTAATAACGATATGTTTTGATGATTTTTTGCCTGCTTCTAGTGAATTGTGAGTTGCTCTCCAAATTGGGGGCCTGTATCTTCGAGCTTTCTGCCTGAACTGTCGGCTCAGAGAGAGCTTGAAATATTTGGTTGGATTTATAAACTCGATAATCCTCTGTGATGATACAATTGTTTCATAGAAAAGCTGTACGCTGCAGAGTAATTGACTGAGAGAGGTCTAAACCATCAATCTCTCTTGAAAAGCACTAAATAATTGAAAGACATGTTCCTTTTAATGATTTTTGAAAATTAATAGAATACTGTCAGTAATACTGGAAATAACATTTTTCCTTTGCTGTGAGCATTAAATAGAAATACTGTTTGCTCTAATTCTTCAGAACTGGAGGCGTATGCAGGTGTCATCAGTGCCTTACGTGCACAGGGAGACCTTACGAAAGAGAAGAAGGATCTTCTTGGAGAACTCTCTAAAGTGCTTAGGTAACAGTGACCTTTTTAAAATAAGAACCATTGAACTGTTTTCTTTTACAGCATCACATGATTCTTCTACCACTAACATAACGTAGGAACTCTAAAGTAACTTTCCATCTTGTTGGAAGCTTGGTTCCTATTCTGCTTTGATTTTTTAATAAGGAAAACAACTGTGCTTCTGTGGTTGGAACTTTTTGTTGGGTTTTTGGGTTTTGTTGGGTTTTTGGGTTTTGTTGGGTTTTTGGGTTTTGTTGGGTTTTTGGGTAGATAACCCAGTGTCAGAATCATTACAACTAGTTCATTAGTGCACGCTAGCCCGGAGTATCATCAAGGTAGGACCTTGAGGTCTTCGGGCCTGAGTGATATCACAAAAGGATGCTGCATGATGTGTGCAATTTTTTTCTACCTTGTGCTTTAAATCTATCACTCTCACTAGGAGGTTTGATTGTATGTGTTTCGCAGGGGTACTCTGTGAACAGTAACACTCTTTTTATTCTTCATCACTATCTTGATAATACATTAATTCTTTCTCACCGTGATAGAAGTTAAGTGACAGTCCCTTAAATGCAAATGCCTGTTCCCTCTTGTCTGAGTGGATTGTTCTTAAGTTTCATTTTAGCTAGAAGTTTTAGATAAGCATTCATGTCTCTCTGTGACTAAAACATGCTGCTCTTTTATTTTCATAGTATTTCAACAGAACGCCATCGAGCTGAAGTTCGGAGAGCAGTGAATGATGAACGACTGACGACTATTGCACACAAGTAAGTTAGAGGTCATTTTCCACCTGATTTCCAAAGGTACCCTTTGAAAAATCCATTATGCCTTAACTGAATGCTAGAACTTCAAAGACTGGTGACCTTTTAAAAAAACAGTAGTCAAAACAGCATAGGGATGAAGGAATTACTCTATCAGACTTACGCTGGGGAACTAGAAGCAGTTGTTTAGTACTGTTACATTTGGAATCTGAGGGCATGCCCTTTGCTGTACAGCATAAGAAATAGTCTTTTGTCTTTGAAGAGCTTTCTGTAAGACAGACCAGAAGAAACAGTAAACAGAGGAATCCATAAGCAGGCTGAACATGTTTGCTCTGTTATTACTTAAATCTATTTGGAAAAGTTGTATTCAGAGGGACTTAACTACATAGAAAGACAAAGGGAGGGAAGACGTGGCTGAGATTAGTGGAAAACAGTGTATCAGCACAGAGGGGAAAAAATGGTCAGTAAAAAAACCCCCAAAACTGCAGCAAGCTAAGTGATTACATCAGTGTCCCCTGTTCCCCGCTTGATGTGGCTGCTGTGCTGGTTTCATCCTGTCTGGTGGCTCCTTGGTTTGCTTTCACAAGCCCCACATGGTTTTGAGAGGTGGAGAGGAGCAAGAGGGCAATTGCTTACATATCTTTGATAAATACTTTACAGTCTTATTCTTAAGAACTGTTTTTAAACAGACCTGGATCCGGAGTGCCTTTTTTATTTTTATTTTATTTTTTTTTCTGTATTACAGCTGGTGATTTTAAGTTAGCCATAAATTGTAGCTTAGGTGTAACCAGGAGAAAAAAAGAAAATCATACAAATACTGGGCCATTTGAAGTTAGGAATTGTCTGACATCATACTTGCCAAAATCAGCATACCCTTTGTGGTGCTGCAGGAGGACTTATAACACTGTATTATTTTAATGCTCAAGTTTATAAAGCTGTTTTATACACTGTTCACCATAGAAAAGCCACCACTTTCCTCACGCTTCTTTAAAAACTGGGGATAAAAATAATGAAAAATAAGCTTTTAATTGTCTGATCAGGATTAATTTCATGAAACAAAATTCCTTTTTAAGTAGTAGTAGTTCTGGTTTTAGCATTTTACAGAACAAGCCTAAAGTTTGTCCTGAGGTGTTTGTCTTCAAATGGATGAGATACTATAATCCAGACAAGACACAGTTGTGATGTACTGCATGTCTTTATTTTTCCTGTGGTAAACTCTCTGCGAGTGATGGTTGTTAATACAGTATTTGGGTTAAATAATACTAATTAGAAAACAGGAATCTGCTAACTTTGCTATGTGTTACATTTGTAGGCTTACTTTTGATTTTTAAAATGTAGTTTTTACCTCAGCTGATGCAGCTCTGCTGCTGCTTTATGAATATGTATGAAGAACGCTCAAGCGTATCAGGATTTAACAACAGAGCAGATCCTCTGCATTTTACAGACTAATTTATGGTAGCTTTTGCTGCAACTTGCTTGCAGTAGTTCACGTGAAAAGATGTTTTTCAGAATATATTAATACCTTAAGTGGGTTGATTTGTTTAAAAATGGAACAAGACTGAAAATTAATTTGCTGTTTTGGTTTTGCTGATTTGACAAACGACTCATGTAAAACATTAATAAACATTTCTTCCATCTAGATAAGAACAGCGGTTTTGGGATCTGTTCTAGTCTGTGTCTGAGTACTAAGGTTAAGTGGGAGTATTAGGCTGGTCGTAGTTAAGGAAGATGCACAGGGTGTATTTAAATTATTTTGTGTTCTGATACCCTGTTTGGAGCTATAATAAGTCTCAAAAACTTTTATGTTCAGGTAAAAAAAATTTCCATGAGAAGATGAGGTTTTTCCCTGTAATGTAATCAATTTCAGTAGCCTTTTATGAAATCTATTGGATATCTCAGTATTCATCTAGAAGTAGGCAGTGTACCAGCTACCTGAATCTAATGATGGAGTTTTGAACATGGCAGAATCACAGAATCACAAGGTTGGAAAAGACCTTTAAGATCAAGTCCAACCATTCCCATCCTAAGCTAAACCATATCCCCAAGTACCTCATCTACCCTTTTTTTTAAACACATCCAGGGAAGGTGACTGAGCCCCCTCCCTGGGCAGCCTGTGCCACAGCCCCACAACTCTGCCAGGGAAGAACTTTTCCCTCCCATCTGAGCTGCCCCTGCCCTGGCACAGCTTGAGCCCATTGCCCCTTGTCCTATCTCCTGTCACCTGGACAGAAGATAACTGAACAGATGTAATTGCAAAGACATGCATGATGCCTTTAGACCTCTTCTTGCAGCCCATGGTGATGTTTGCCTTGAAAGGGCTCTGCGTAAGGTCTGCCACAACTCTTTCAGTAAACTTTTTTTTTTTGTAATATCAAATCTAAACCTGCCCTGGCACAGCTTCTTGCCATTTCCCCTTGTCCTATCACCTGTCACCTGGCTGAAGAGACCATTGCCCACCTCTCTGCACCCTCCTGTCAGGTAGTTGTAGGTGGTGATAAGGTCTCCCCTCAGCCTCTTCTTCTCCAGACTAAACATCCCCAGCTCCCTCAGCTGTTCCTTGTATGATTTGCCCTCCAGCCCCTTCACCAGCCTGGTGAAGGGTGACATCTACAGACCTCCCACCCTGTAAAACAAAACAGTAAAAGACACAGTCTTAAATTTTCTCTGGGAGGATTTCTGCCTCAGATGGGAAAAAATGTAATGGCTTTCTCATGAAATGAAGAATGTTGAAGATGTCTTTAGAAACTGACTTTTAACTGTTGAAAAAAAAAAGGCACTTAAAAGAGTACTGAGTATTTTGGAAACCTATCAGAACACTTACTAAATGTGCATTTCTGTTCAGTATGTCTGGACCAAACAGCTCTTCCGAATGGTCTATAGAAGGTCGTCGACTGGTGCCGCTGATGCCACGGCTTGTTCCACAAACAGCTTTTACTGTCACTGCTAATGCCGTTGCCAATGCAGCTGTTCAGCACAACGCATCTCTTCCAGTTCCTGCAGAAACTGGAAACAAAGAAGGTAAGAGAGAGCTGGGATTCTTCTGTCTGTGGGAATATAGAAATAGCATCACCGTATAAATTGTGATCTTACGTACTAAGGATTAGATTTTAATAAATAATCTTGAGCCTTATTGAACAGTATTCATAGAAATATATATAAAAAAAGTTGTGTTTGGTTCTTTTTAAAGATGCCTTTGCAGCATCTGCAGTGTTAATCTGACAGCTTTGTGTTAGTGAGCACAGTTGTGACTGAAATAACCCCTGCCTCTCAGAATTGCCAGGAAATGAGGGGGTAAATTCACTGGTTAACTTGTTGAGCTCTGTAAACTATAAAAACTTGGACCAATTAAGATTTTGTGAAATTGTTCAAGTGATGAAAGGTGTTTCAGAACACTTTAAGAATGTAAGTAGATTTTGGTGAAAATCAAGAACGTTTTGTTGGTTTTGGTTTTTTTTTTAATTTGTTTCAGTTTACACATACTGAGTTAACAAGTTAACTTTCTGCTTTCCCTATGCCTTTTAACATACACATTCCATCTAACTTGGCTGAACAGGCTGAAATTATGCCTTATGCGACTAGAGAATGTGTAACACTTCTTAAAATAGGCTGGTTTGTTCTGAATTTTATGACAAATACTGGATCAGGGTACCATAATTTGTAAGCAACTGTTTTAAAAAGCTGGCTAGCAAAATCTGTTCTTTGTTTCAGAAGGAATATTGGTCTCTTCAACTGATGTACTGTTGAGGAGAGTCACTAGCTGTTTTCTGTCAGTTACCAGTCTAGATACATTATTTTCCAGAAAACAAAAAAAATTGAAATACTGAATTGATGCTAACATTCAAAATAATAAATTATCAAGTAAACCATCAGATTAATACAAATAAAAATTCTAGAATCAGCAGCACAGATTTCTGGGGAGGGAGGAGGGGAGGTTAGATTTCTGTGTTGAAGGCTGTTAATTCCTTGGCTGTGCTTTGGTCAAGCTGGGAAGTATTCAACTGTAACAGGATTGCAGAGGCAAAGATGTGGATAATGACCCAATAAGTCTTTGGCTTCCATTTCAATTGTTAAAACAGTGATAGAATAATGGGATTCTGCACTTCAGTTATATGGAAGGTGTCTTTTCTCCTCTTCAGTGGTGGTTTGCTATTCCTACACAAGTACCACTTCAACCCCAACATCTACCCCTGTTCCAAGTGGCAGTGTAGCAACAGTGAAGTCCCCCAGACCCGCCAGTCCAGCCTCCAATGTAGTCGTCTTGCCAAGTGGAAGTACTGTTTACGTCAAAAGTAAGTGATCCTAGCAACTGGTTAACAAAAGGGAAAGAAAGGGACAGTCTTGTGGCTGAAGCATGGGCTGAGTTAAACACTCTGACCTTGGGCAAGTCTTTACACCTTCGTTTAGTCTAAAGAATGAATTTATTGCTTCCCTTTTTCAGAGAAATTGTGTTCAGGGTAAATCCGCTCATTGTAAAATGCTGCAGGGAGCAGTAATGGCAAGGACAACAGGACTGAGAAGTGTTTTGAAAATAAAATGCAGGAATTGCTGTATATCAGTGGATTTCTAATCCAGCTTGTTCAGAACTTGTCTTTTAAGGTGGCTCTGCTGGTTGCTTCTGCAGAAGACATCGCTCTTCCTTCTGCTAAAGTGATGCATGGTAGTTATTTCTTGAGATAGGAAGGGTCCCTCTTTTCCACTTCTGCAGTTAGCCTAGAGTGGTGGGTTTTTTTAGAACACAATAGTTTGGCAAGCATTTTCATGCATAAATTAACTACATCTGGCCATTCCCTTATTTATTTGGAAGCAAACCTAAGCGTGGCTTGAATTCCTGGGCAAGTGTGAAAACTCCATACAAAATCCCACCAGATACCCATCTTGTATTTAAATTCAGAAATGCAAGGCATAACATCTAGAAACAGGGTTTTTTTTGTCTTGTCTGTCCTCCCCCATATTTTTTGGCTAATAAGCAGGATACGTTCTCATACATATGCCCAACTCATCAAAGGTAGTTTTATTTAATAATGAAAACTGTTTCCTTCTGTCCTTATTTGGTGCTTATCAAAATGCAGGTGACAAAGATTAACAGTGCAATTTTTGTGCTTGTCAAAGATGCCTCTAATAGTTAAAATAAATATTTTTATCTTTATGTGCATGTTTGTATAATCTTTTAGCTAGTCAGAAACATCACATTATCGTAAATATAATGTCACCTGCAAACCACCATCTTTAACAGTTTTATCAACCCATGGAACCCCTTACAGCAAGAGTTTTCATTTTTCTGATTTAGTGTACTAATCATTCAGCATTAGTTTAAAGATTCAGGGTGCAAATATTTTTAATGTCTTAAAAATTAAATTTAGATCTCCATTGAATTATTACATGGTAATGAGCATAAAACTAGCCTAAACACACTATAGAGGGATGAGAGTTTCTTGTTTTTATTCCATCCCCCCCCAATTTAATTTTTTTCCTCACATTGCGTGCTGCTTGGTTGTTTTGGTTTTTTTTAAGAAATCATATGTCTTTCAGAATGTCACATCAGTCACCTTAGTGTTAACAGCCCTGGTTAAGAGCAAACTCAAGAGGCCTGAGTTATTGTCATCTGTTGTGTGACCTCATCCAAGTCACAGTCTGATTGAGCCATTAACCTCTTCGTGCCTCTGCTTCCTTGCTTGTCAAGTGTGAGTTCCAGACAGGCTGTGTTACCTTTTAGTTAAATGCCCATGGAAAGCTTTGTGTAAATGCAATTTTTAACGTGAAATTATGGAATAACTTTCTTGCAGAACCCCAGCAGTGGGAGACAGGACAAGAAATGAGATGTGCTTAATGTAAAATAGTGTTCTGCTGGTTTAATTTTCTGTTGTGTTTGGTGGACTTTTTTTTGTGGGCGAGGACCACAAAAAAGAGCTTTTCCTTTGGTATTTCTTGGTGACCCACCAAAGTAACAGCTGTGTCCTAGCATCCCTTGAAGCTAGAGGGAAGGTTTAGATTACATATTAGGGGGAAATTCTTTACAGAGAGAGTGTTGAGGGGCTTAAACAGGCCGCCCAGAGAGGGGGTGGGTGCCCCATCCCTGGGCGTGTTCAAGGCCAGGTTGGATGGGGCCCTGGGCAACCTTGTGTAGCTCCAGGTCTGAGGTTGGTGTCCCTGCCTGTGGCAGAGGGGTTGGAGCTCTATGATCCTTGGGGTCCCTTCCAACCCAGACCAGTTTATGATTCTATGATTCTGTCCTT
Source organism: Laterallus jamaicensis coturniculus (assembly GCA_022605575.1). Lineage (NCBI taxonomy): Eukaryota > Metazoa > Chordata > Aves > Gruiformes > Rallidae > Laterallus > Laterallus jamaicensis. The sequence continues at coordinate 22,915,466 of JAKCOX010000012.1, read as the reverse complement.
GCCAGATCCAGATATTTTGATTCAAATCGATTCTGAAATTCCTGCATGTTTTCAGTGTGATTAGTGACCTCACACTTACAGATTTGCATAAGGCACTCACAGGAATGCTTTAGAAGCCTGTTCAAGTCATGTAACCAAATCTCTGCTTTATAGATGGAGATCTCTGCTCAGCTTGTTCAGGGCCACGAAGTACATTGCTGATTAGAGCTTTGAAATCTGGACTCGTAGATCCACGCTCCATCTGTACTGCTGCAGCCATCTAAAACTGGTTTTTTGGACTTCAAAGCAAACTTAAAAATAGAACCTTTGCTTCTCATCTGTAGTTCAGCTTCCCATCTCTGTGTGGATATGGCTGTCTGCCTTCTGAAGTGTACCTGCAAATGAGAGGGAATCCCGTTGTTCAGAAATCACTTGCTGTGCTACTGGACACTTTCTTCTCCGTGTTAGTTCTCCAACTTCCCTTTCCAAATGCCAGAATATTTAATTATTTTAATTAGAGATTGACCCTAATTAGATCTTGACCCTAATTAGTGAATGACTGCCCAGCCCAACCGAGTTTGCTTGGGTTACCAGCAAGACTGCTTTTTGCCGTGACAGTGTTTTGCACCTTTAGGCCCCAGGCATATAGAGCAAGATCTTCAGTCGTCTTCTGCATATTGGGGATTGTGTCTTTTTGGCTTATCTCTGGTTTTATAAACTGTTTAATGCCAGCTAATTAGGCAAACAGAAATGCTACCCAATACCTGTAAGAGATTTCCAAGGTTATTAAACGGTGTCTTTCCATAACATACTCAATTTAGGAACCTATGGCTGGCTTTGAAAAGTTTCATATGGATTTAAGAGTGCGTGTTATCCTTTGCTCAACTCAATATTGCAACAGATACTTTTTGTCTGTGTGTGCAGTAGAATATCCTGAGGAAGAATGAACTCCTTTGAGGCCAGGCTTCTTTCATTTTCCATGATTGTATGTTAGGTGTCAGTTTATATCTGTTGCATCAAAGGCACCAAACAGGGCAGAAGCTGATAAAGTGAGGTTTGACCTTCATAGTTAAAGTATGTCCCAAGGAAAGAAAAGGATCTCGGGATGCTACGTTGAGGTGAAAGGGAGAAGGGTGCTGTGGTGATGAGCATAGCATGAGGGCAGGTACAGAGGATAAACTTCCAGTTGCTCTAAACAAAACCAGCAACAGCAGGAACAGTGTAGTGTAAAGTTTTATTCTGAAAAGTGTGTGATGTAATTCCAACTCCCTCGTGTGCATAGTCTCTCTGGAGACAGAATAAAATCCCTGTACTGACTCTTACATTCTCTCAGTCTCTTAAACTGAATGAAGTCTCACGGTAATGAAGTAGCTTGGCTTTTTTGGGTCTTGTTTCTTTGCTTTATGGCACTGTGTGGCCTACATCAAAGGACTACGACCATCTGTATGTGATACAGGTTGGTTGTGACCATAAGGTGTAATTTATCCTCTGTTTCTTTTTATCTTCTTTGTAAGTGGGTACATGCAAGCTTGTAGTGTGTTGTGAAGCACTGAGAGCTGCAGATGGGGAAAATATAATTTAGCAGAAGTACTTCTTTTCCAGGTGTCAGCTGCTCAGATGATGATGAAAAGCCTCGCAAAAGAAGGCGAACTAATTCTTCCAGTTCTTCCCCTGTTCTCCTGAAAGAAGTCCCGAAGGCGGTGACTCCTGTCACTAAAACTATCACAGTGCCTGTAAGTGGCAGCCCCAAGATGAGTAATATAATGCAGAGCATTGCCAACTCCTTACCACCACACATGTCGCCTGTGAAAATAACCTTCACTAAGCCCTCAACGCAGACAACAAACACAACAACACAGAAGGTATGCGGGGGAAGCTGCCAAATGTTCCTTTATTCTGGTTGTATCAATGAATAAGATGTGATGTTTGACTCTTCCTTTCTGTGAACTGTCTAGCTGTTTTTTCTAAGGATTGCACTTGGGATAAGGTAATCCCTCTTTTAAAACGAACAAAGAGAAAAACCAAACTCTTGTATGAATTTAGTTCACCTGTGTGTGAAAGGACCTGGATTGACAGCCGTGGAGACTGAAGCCCTCTTTTTATCCACAGAACAGGTACAGCACAGGCAGCGGGAGTGCAAGCTTCCCCCAGACTGCCCCACCAATGTGCCTCAACCCTGACCTGAAGGGACCACTTCTAGGGATGAGAGGGGATTCAGTCTCCATGCTCATTCAATTCTTGGCCTCTCTGGTGAGACTGCCAACAAGGTTGCCAGTTAGTACCATTTGTGGTGTTGGGTTTTGTGATATGGACACTAGTCCACTGAGAACTGGATCACATAGGCCACTGAACAGCCATCAGATGGTAACAACTATTGGTCAAAGGTAATCTTTCTTATTTCTATTTTCCTTATTTGTAATTATTCTTTGCAGTAGTAGAATTCCAAGAGAGGTGGCACGGGCTTGCCCATGCCAAGCCTTTTATCTAGAGATTACTATTTTTGGGGGCTATAAAGCTTATTCTCAGAGCTGATCAAAGACTGGGGGGCTTTATTTTCCTTTCAGTACTAGTGTGCCGTGTCTCATTCTGCATAACAGTGTTACGGTGGTCAAAATCAGTTGTGTTATTTCAGCTGATTGTGCCCAGCTTTCACCAGAATGCAGCGTGTGGAAAAGGTTTTCTGCCTCAAAACTTTGTATTGGACTCAGATTTTATGTGCCTGATATGCAGCACAACTGTTTTCCCATGCCTTAGGAAGCATTTCAGATGTGTCTGCTTTTTTGTTCTTAAAAAAAGGATTAATGGCTCAGACCAAATGAATTCTTGGTACAGTTATTAATTAAGGCAGACTTGTTGGAGGGGAGGTATCTGTGGAATTAATTTGGCCTTGATACAGACTGATGGTAGGCTGGCCACTAACAAGCATTTTTTTTTCCAACTGTGAGAGTTTGACTGCTGAGCTCAGACCTTCACAGAGTATTTGTTCTGTTCGTCTTCTTAATTGTTTTATGACTCTTTCTTTGGATCAGCAGAGTTCCTATGTCCTGATTTTTTTTGAACCTTTAAAACCAAGGAAGATTAACTGAAGTAGTATGCAATAAGGAATTTGCTTTCTGGCCTTTTCACACTTCAGAGCTCTTTGATGCTTCAATTTGATTCACTGTTCTTTAGCAGTATCCTTAATCAGATTTTTGTCCCTGAAGACATGTATAGGAGTTTGTGTGTGAGTGTCAACCATCAAATAAAACATCCTGCATTCAACATAGCAAATCTGCTGGTAGGATAGGGCTCAACTGACCCATCCCATTGCTCTTTTCTTCCTGCTTAAGAGAGGAGCCTAAATTTTTTTTCTTGCCTTAAATGGCAAGTTTATTGAGTGTTATATATCATGGTACTTAAAGGTGTCTTAAATCTCCAGAAGGAAGAGAAGGGACTGCTTCCCTGCAGTTGTATCCCTGCTTTTTCTGGCATGGAAATTGTTGGGTTTGCTTTCCACAGTCTTTTTTTTCCCTTTCTTACTAATCCCCAACGCTAGGAAAATCATTCCTTGTTGCATTAGGGAGCTGTAGTAGTGTTTGGATCCAAACTTGTCACACTGCCCTCTTTTCTTGGATTTAGATATGCCGAAATACGTAACCGGATCATTTTGGTGGGAGAAATCCCTTTTAATAGTTTAAATGTCAGGCTTGTTAAGACTCAAGTTGGAAATGTATTGTTTTAAACAAGTGCAGTTGGATAGGAGTGAAGTTATTGGAGATGAATGAAAGTCTTCGTTCCTGCATGCCAGCTCCCTGAATTGTTTTGACATTTTCGTAGGTTGGAGGAAGATTTGTCGTAACAACTAATAATGTCACAGCTCCAATTTCTGAATTCTCTTATTATAAAGCCCTCTGTCTAGGACACAGAAGGGATCTAGTGAGTGGAGCTCCTGGCATTTAATGCCTTTATTTCTTCAGGGAGTTGGTTTTGATGTCTCTCAAAATAGAGCTGACAGGACCAATTTCAGTGTTGTGGTAGGAACTATTTTTTACCTTAACAATTAAAGTCAGTAACAACTAAACAAACCAAAATGCCTTTTAAATTTATTTATTTATTTTTAATCAGGCAGTTTTTCTGCTGTAAAAGATGAGATGCAGTTTTTGGTACCTGTGATGATGTTATTTTGATTGTTGCAACATACATGAGAAAACAGTACCTCAGAAATATAATTTTGTAATTTAAACCTCAATACTTCCAAATTTTTTACCCCCACATTCTGTTTTTTGGGTACACTCCATACAGGAAAATCACCAGGCTTTGTTCTGATGTGTTAATTTCCAAAGAAGAAACAGAACAAGACCATTATTGAACTATAAAGCTTTGCAAGATAATTTTTTTCATAGTGTGATTAAATAAACGAAGTGTTATTAAGTGATAATCTTGGGCTGATGGTTTTGTTGCTGCCTTTGAAGGAACAGCAGCGGTGTTCAGGAGTTGTGATAATGCCCAAAGTCAACCTGTGTATCTGTACTTAGGATGCTGAACTTGCCTCGTTGCACTGTGGATTATAGAGGAAGCTTAGTATGAATAATCTGCTCTTTTTAACAGCAAGCTGTCTTTTGATTGTATTCCTTAATTAATTTTCCTAGGTGGAATGGTGCTGTCCCTAAAATTCAAACACTTGGGAGGTGTTTCTAGCATTAACTGACTAATTAAGAAACAGAATAAAACTCTGGAGGTGCATTGAAGCATCTTTTCACCTGCAACCCTTGCACCAGCATCAAGCTGTGTTGTATTCAGCTCATCTGCGTGGTCATAGCCTGAGAGCAGATTCAGAAGGGTGTTTTGATTCAATCAAGGTTAGGCAGAAGGCAAAAATAAAGAGTGATGCAGAGGAAAACATCCTCCCTGGAGAATGCAATAAAGTGGCAGAGCATCAGATGTGAAAACCTTTCCTTCCAGCATTGTTCAGTTGGGATCACCCTGCTGTAGCTCATTGAGGGACGACGGTTTTGGTCTTCCCTCAGATCAAGGCTTAGCTAGTGGGAACCATAAAACTAAGAACCTGGGGGGAAAGGGGACAGCCATGGTGGTGAAATTTGCTGGTTTTACTCCATCCATGTGGTTACCTTTCAAAAGTTACTATAAATTCTTAATCTCTTACTGCTTGATCTGTCACATAAGCCTACTTCTGGTGCCATTATCATATATCTTTTCTTTATCAGACAAGGTTTCAGTAGTTCTTGGGTAGTAATGTGAGGTTTTTTGATTTGAGCTGACACAGGTTTTCTTTACAACTTCTGTGCTTTAAATTTTTTTTTATGAGCTTTTGTTATATCAAATCATTTCAAAGATTGAATTTTTGAGGGTTTTAATAAATAAAGTTTTTATTGGGACAGTTGCATCTTTAAAAAAAAAACCCCTCAAGTGTTCTTGCATGGTGAACTGAAAATATTTGTATTTCTGTGCTGCGTGTTTCTATTTTAACTGTGTGTTTAGAAGTACAAGGAAATACATCTAAGCAGAAGAAAAGGAATGTCATTATTTAAACAGTCCCCATATTCAATACTTAAGAAATGCTTAGTTTTCTAGGTCAGTTGTGTAAGAACAGACCTCTTCAAGTGTTGTAACAAATTCTATGTTTTTCCCATGTCAAATCAGATTTGTGGTGTTGTAATTGTAACTTGTGCTAGGGGTAATGTTTTATTGTCTTTGGACAAACGGACAGAGAAAGAATTTCTGGTTACTGAGAGCACTAATTAAAGCAGGAATTGTTCTAAGCTTAAACCAGATTTTTCACTGATGAAATATTGTTTACAGCCTTGTGGGTCAAAACTATTTCCCATTACTGACTCAGCAAGTGCTCATTAATTGTCTAAGAGAAAAAGAAAATATCATCTATTCTCTCATTGCCATTTCTTGATGTTGGGTTTGAGAGAATAGTGTTTAAAACTTGTCTGGAATACCTTCAGTTACATTTTAAATGAGCTTCAGGCTTCCTGGCCCAGTTTAATGAAGCTAAGCAGTTCATTCCTGTCTGTTTGCCTTCACACATGAGATAATTCTACTTTAATTAGATAGTAATTGTTTTCCTCAAAAAAAAAAAAAAGCCTGCCTAATTTTAAGGAAATTTTTATCACTGTTTTTTAAAACGAATTGATTTTTTTTGTTGTTGCCACTAAATGTTACTATGACACTTAAATTGTCTTAATGAACACGTATCCCTAAAATTAAATACATGTTGCAGATAAATTGCTGAAATGTTATGCTTTTAAACAAATTCAAAGAACACATGAATTTCTTCTTCTCTTTCTTCTTTCAGGTGATAATAGTAACCACCTCTCCAAGCTCAACTTTTGTACCCAACATCCTTTCCAAGTCCCACAACTATGCAGCAGTTACGAAACTTGTCCCAACGTCAGTCATTGCCTCCACTACTCAAAAGCAACCGGTGGTTATAACTGCTTCTCAGTCCTCTTTGGTCAGTAGCAGCAGCAGCAGCAGCTGTTCCACACCCTCCTGTACCGCCAGTACTATTGCTGTGACTGCTGTAGTGTCATCCACACCGTCAGTGGTTATGTCAACAGTAGCACAAGGTATGGCAATAACATTTGGTGATGAATTGGGGCTTATTTTTTTTGAGAATAGCACTGGGGAAGTGCACTTATGTTTATGTGTGATGGGTAAAACACAGGGGGCATGAAAGGTCTACAGGTGAAACTAATCCAAGCATGTTCCTCAAAAGTTCTAGTTGAACTCCTTCATGCTTTACTTCAGTTAATGTGCAGATGGTCTTTTTGAAGAGGATGTGGAGAGATGGTGTGGTATAGCTTTGAATTTGAAAGCTTTTACTTGCAGCATTAAAACAGTATAGCCTGAAAATTATTAGATTTAGGAACTCTGATGCAGGAGAAAGGGTTGCTACCAATATTTGAAGGTGATTGCTTCTCTTGAAGCCTGATTTATAAAAACATGCAAAGTTGACATCAAATAAATACAGCATATGCTTGATATTCCCAGTCTTCAGGGTATTTCTTATGTTAACTAATCTTGATGACCATTCGGAAAGGTAGAGAAGAACTTACATCTTTTTACATGTACATTTTATCAGCATCTCAGTCTTCAAGTCCTTAAAAATTAAGACATGAGTGAGCCTGGATTAAAATTCCTAGGTTTCCAATTTCTAATTCCAAAGACATATGCTAACTCTACTGGTTGAACACAGCAGCTACTACCTAACCATTGGGAAGGGAAGCTGTGAATGAATGAAAAGGCCTCAGGGACCAGCAGTTGAAAAATACCCTGCCTGACAAGTGTCACACTGCAATTTTTCCTGTCCATGTTTTCCATTCTTGTTCCATTCTGCAAAAGTTTGGGCATCCAAATCAAGACTGAGGAGGTGTTTTGCCTTCCACAGTGCTTCTGTTAATCAGGTCCTGAAGATAGTGATCTACAAAGCAGAATTTCATACTGTTTGAACTGTGGATTTTTGGTTGGGTTTGATCGTGGTAGAAGCTGCAATACTAAAACATGAGGTGGAATACCTCTTAACTTCACCCTCCTTCCCTTCCCTGCCCCAAGACTGTGTCACTGCAAAAGATGCTGGCGAAACATTTTGTGACATAAACTGATAATTGCTCCAACTAGGAGCAATTTCTGAATGAAAAAGGCTGACCAAGGCAATTGAGAAACTTTCTTAGATGATGCAGTGAGAAAAAGGTTGCTTATTTAGGTTGCCAGAATTGTAGCTTATGATGATCTATAAATGTGGGGAAGTAAGAGAGGAGATTTTCTTTCCATTTTCCACTACAGCTGGGACTTGGTTTAAAAAATGCCTTCATGAGACACCAACTTAGTGTTAGCCTTTTTTGGTGCTTATGCATGTGCAGTTTAGAATTACAGATGAAGCCGAATTTTGCTGGAAATGTTGTGACTACTGCCTAAAGGAGTTGGTTACAAGTATTAATGTTATTTAGGAGTTTTCCATTTTACTGCAAATTCGTTTTAATAACTTTATTACTTGCAAGATCACTTAGCCTATCAGCACAAAAAAAGTGTTCCACAGTTTTCTAGATGATGTTGCATCACTTGATTTATTCTTTTAAAATGACATTGACTACTAACAGGTAGTCCCTTCTAATGTCAATGGGTTTGATATTTGTCACCCTCGTATGCTTGCTTTTTGTAGTCATGATTTTCAAACTGTAGGTATTTTGGTTTTTTTGAAGCTTGAAGAGCAGGCTTTGAAAAGATTTGTGTATTATTTGTACTACCAGAGGTGTAGGAAGCAGACTGGTATTCTAGCCTTTCCATTAGCTGCTGTCATGTTGAAAATCTGTATAAACCTCCCTTGGCACTGAATAAGGTGCTTTTGCTGGGTGGGATCTTTACACATACCTCTGCATATTTCAGTAGTAAAGAGAGTTTAAATCCAAAAGTATTTAAGAAATTGTGATATTTTTTTCTGTTGTGCTGCACTGTTCAATCTTAAACCATTTACTCTTTCGCAGGCGTATCTACATCGGCCATTAAGGTTGCCTCTACTAGACTACCTTCCCCAAAAGGTTTGGTTGGAAATCCAACTCAGATCTTAGCACAGTTTCCCAAACAGCATCAGCAGTCCCCCAAACAGCAGCTGCACCAAATACAACAAGCCCAACAGCAGCAGCAGCAGCAGCAGCAGCAACAACAACAGCAACAGCAGCAGCAGCAGCAACAACAGCTGGTGCAGACTTCTGTAGCTCAACAGCAGCCACAGCAATCTCAGTTGCCACCTGGCATCAAGCCCACCATTCAGATCAAACAGGAATCAGGTAGTTGGAGTTAATCTTGGGTCATATTGGTGAAGTCTAACCACAGTTCATGAAAGCAGGGCAGAATTCTGTCCCAGAATGTGCATGGGGAGCTATTGTTAAGGCATAATGTTAGGAGTTGGACTTGATGATCCTTATGGGTTCCTTCCAACTCAGTATATTTTATGATTTTCTGAAATTGAGTACAAGATTTGGTGTGGAACCTGGATATGAGTAGATAGTGAAGGATGTCTTAATGTTTTCGGCTAACAGTAATTGCGGAATATGGTTCTGTCACTCTTCCTGTTTGGTTCAGGTATTACAGACCATGCTTTAGGAAGAAATGTTTTATCTTTAGAGGTTGAAAGGTATGTAAGTATCCTCAAAAAGTAACATGAATGGCAGTCTGGAGGACACCAGTTTCCGAAGATCCAAGAGGTGTTCAACTGAAAAAAAGAAGTTAACCCATGCCTTGATTCTTTTCTTGAGTAGAGAAATCAAAAACTACTTTTGAGATACTTGTCAAAACAAATACAATTAGATCTGAGACTGGAATTTGGACTAGATTCTTTTTGTAATGTTGATTCATTCAGTTGACTTTGGGCAAGTCGTTTAACCTTTCTGTCATGACTTTATTCTGGTGTAGAATACAGTTATCTCTCTGAGATGTAGCAAGAACTAACGCTTGCACAATTACCAGATTCTAAAGGAAGAAGTGCTATAAAAGTGCAAAGTATTTTTATGTCCATATTTTATATTAATAATGTCAGTAAAATTGCTATTTTATATTTATACAATTTAAAGCAAAGATTTAAAACAGACCATAGAATGAAAAAATAAACAGCCCTACTCCTGTCCTTTGACAAACTTCCTTTGGGATTATCAGACTACTGCCTCAGAACAAACAATATATACTGATGAAGACAGATGAGAGCTCCCTCCTCCAGCCACTGAACAGTATTTGATCAATAAGAGCTTCACTCCTTGCCTTCTACCTTGGGATTAGGAAAGTTTATTTGAAAATACTTATTCTTTCTGGAAGATGTGAGTCAGTTATCACAGAGACTTTGTTTTTTATCTGAATGATGCAGAAGCTTCAGTTTCTCTTTTCTAGCTTCATAGGGGCTGGAGGGCAGCTGGGGGTGTTCAGCCTGGAGAAGAGGAGGCTGAGGGGAGGCCTCACTGCCTCCACTGAGCTGCCAGGAGGGTGCAGAGAGGTGGGCGATGGTCTCTTCAGCCAGGGTACAGGAAATGAGCTCAAGCTGTGCCAGGGCAGGGTCAGATTAGATGTGAGGGAAAAGTTCTTCACTGAAAGAATTGTGGGATGTGGAACAGGCTGCCCAGGGAGGAGGCTGAGTCACCATCCCTGGATGTGTTTAAAAAAAGCATAGATGAGGTACTTGAGGATATAGTTTAGCATAAGATGGGAATGGTTGGACTTTGATGATCTTAAAGGTCTTTTCCAACCTTGTGAATCTGTGATTATTTCAGCTTGGAGCTTACTTGCTCTGTACTGCCTTTATAGTCAGCATAGGAAAAAAAAGACATCTCTGGAGGATGTTTCACATCCCAAGGAGACAAAATTGTTCACCTCAAAATACCTTGTGTACTAACAGAAGTGGTGGGAATAATTCAGGTTGGGTGTTCTGTGGCATTTTACCAACATAATGCATTTATGTCATCATGGAACAGAAGTCAAGAATCAAACATCCTGGACATAGCTCTTGACCAGATGACATGAATCCCTCTTTTTGTGACTGAGAAATGAGTCTTGGAGAGGCCCTGTTCTGCTACACAAATCCAGATAGAAGGATCAGAATCTTTGCTGTATTAAGGTGTACTAGTCCCTTGTTCTTGCTGATTCTATTCAGAACTTGTTCCAGCCCAATTTCTTTGTAGCTTCAAGATAACCAGTAAGTCAAGAGGAAAGAGAGCACTTGGCTTAAAGCAGCTTTCTCTGGCCAGTGTCAGAGTTGCTTCCTTGCACACGCTAATACTCCGTGCAGAAACCTTTTTTTAACTTATTCAGAGGGGTGTAATTCAACTAGGCTAATTAAGACTCATTAGAATTTATGAACTAGGTTGATGAGCTATTTCATTTTTATGGTGTGTTCACTTCATTGTGTGTGAACAGATTCAGTATTGGTTGTAACCTATTGGTTCCTGGGAAACATTCTATTTTTTTGAATCGTGGAACAGAGAAGGTTAAAAATTGCTACAACAAATCAATGATGGGATGGAATCCCATGCCTCAGTGGAGGCAGCTGGGAATTGTTAACACAGGCACATGAAAGGCAAAGATGATGACTGTCATGTTATTTACAAAACAACAAAAACAAAACCCCAAAACCAACAACCCAAGCACAAAAAAAAGAAGCCCACACAGGGGAAAAAAAAAAAAAAAGTAATAATTCATTTCAGGATCAAGAATACATGGGCTCAGAGTAGAAGCCTTGTAAGGCTACTTGCCTACTAGGGCTTGGTCTGAGAAAGCATTTCAGAAAGTAACTTTTCGTGCCTGTATTTTAACAGTGACCTTTCTCCTTTCCTAGGTGTTAAAATAATCACTCAACAGGTGCAGCCCAGTAAAATCCTTCCCAAACCAGTTACAGCGACCTTGCCCAGCAGTAGCAATTCACCTATTATGGTGGTTAGCAGTAATGGGACTATCATGACAACTAAACTGGTCACTACTCCCACTGGTAAGTTTCGGTTCTGAGAAGGGAAGGGAGGGTAAACCCAGACAAACAGGCGACCAGACATGGTATATTAGGGTAAAAAACACACTTGTCTCTCGTGAGCAGCGAGTGCAACAGCATGTTCAGAGTCCTGTTTATATTTCTTCTAGATTAGGATTTTTGCGCTGAGGTTTGGTTTTTTTTTTAATTCTTCTTCCAGTCTTTTTGAATTTGCACACAAAAATGTGACCATTCCTTCCCCACTGGGTTTATTTTAAAGGACATTTTCTTGCAACTTATACTTTGCACTTCAGTAGCACCTTATATTACATGATTTACATTAATTTAGCTTTTTAGGTACCTCAAGCAGACAGGTCAGCATTATTTCTATTTTATGTATGTGGAATTGAAAAGACTTGCTCATCGTCCTGCAGTGAATTTATAAAAAGGCTGTTAAATTGAATTTTAAATTCCCAGTGTTTTTCTGGGGATCTAATTGTATTGATGTTTTCTTACTGATTAAAGATCAGAAACAACACAAACTGTTCAGATGGTGAACTTGCATGAGGAAAACTTACCCTAGCCTTAAGAAAACTTTTCATGGGTTGGGAATATTTGCATAAACTAATGGTTAATACTCCTTTTTTAGCTTTTGAAGTACTGTGCAAAAACATTCTTAAGTACATCTTTAAAAAACAAGCAGTTTTGCAGTTCATTCAATTGGTAAAACATGCATTGTGCTCTCTCTGATTTGAACATGTGACTTTCTTGTTACAGCAAACTGGTTTGCCCTGTAATAATCCTTAGCAATTAAGGTTTGTAGTGCACTCTGTAGCAGTACAAGCAGAATGGAATGACAGTGTTTGTGTAGCTCTTGGCTTCTATTATTATTTTGAGCAAATTTCTTTTATGGATTCTGCTCTGTTTCCTTTCTGAGAAGGAGTAGGTAGGAAAAATGGCATTTATTTTATTAACAGCATTTAGGTAGGAAAAAACAGTGTTTATAACACGTCAGGAAGTTTCTTCTCTACTGCTGAATGCTAAAATAGCATTATCATTATACATTATATTTTTCTCATAGGCTGATCTTCACACCAATTATTTGAAATGTTCTTTTTATAAAGAATTTGTCATACAGAAGTGAGAATGTAGGTGTCTTCCAGTAGAGGAAGGAATCAGTTCTGGTAGTGTCACCAGATGCCTGACTTGTGGATTTTGAAGGGAGAAGGTGTTAAACATACAGGTAGAATGTAAACAACTACTGAAAATGACAATCTCAGGCACAAGGATGTTAATTAAAAGATGTCAGTCATGAAATGCTTTGTAAAATAATACAGAAAACTCATATGTTAAATTAAATTTGGTATGTGCCTGACTTTTGCTCTGCAGCTTTAAAAACCACTGGGAGAATTGTAAAGGTTGGTAATAAATTTCACTGTGGACTCTCTGAATAAAATCTCATGCTTTTCTTCTAAAGTAACTTTTTTTTTTTTTTATCCACAAATTACTAGTAGAGGGTCATGTTCTAACAGTGAATTGTCTTGTTCTCTCATTAAAACAGGAACTCAAGCAACATACACACGGCCAACGGTTAGCCCCTCCATAGGGGCTCGGATGGCTGGAACTCCAGGGGCTGCTACGTATGTGAAAACTACAAGTGGTAGTATCATTACTGTAGTACCAAAATCACTGGCCACGCTGGGAGGGAAGATTATCAGCAGTAATATTGTTTCTGGTAGGCATGCAATTACTTTGATATTAAGACTTATTTCAAAAGTAACTTTAGACTTGCTCTAATTATTCGGGGCTTTTCTGTGAGTAACGTCCTCAGATAAGTATTAGGAATTTTATTGGAGAAGTTAATTCAGAAGAAAAGTAGCTGAGGTTGAAGAAGAATATGGGTAGAAGTTATGGAGGTTAAGTGTTCTTAAGGATTGCAGTGGTTCTCATTTAAAAAGGAAATCTCTAATGAGAGAAGCCTACAAAGGAGACATGTGGAGGAGGAGAACTACTACTATGTTAAATTTAGCTTTGCAGGCTCCACCTTATCTTGTTCTTACTAGTGTCAGCCTATCTTTCTCTTACCCCATGTTCTTACTTAATTTTTTCCTCCTACGCAGACCCTGCTGCTTAGATTAGTTCATCTGCTGACCAGCCTTAGTGCTCTCTACCAGTACAGCCTCTAAATTTAGGGTCTCTTTAGGACCAGGACTAAGCACACTCACATCAGTCACGATTTGGACTCTTAACAGTACTAATGCAGAGGAGGTCAGTCAGCTGTGTTTCCTAGCAAGGTGCACATGTACAGCAAGATCTGCAGGGTCTGTCCATCCGACCTAGTAATATCTTTAAGTTGGTGCTTAGTGTTGATGTGATGTCAACCAGCCATGGCTTCTGTCAGTGGAATGTGTCACACAAGTCACCCAGTAAACTCACACTGGAGTGTAGTCTGGTAGAGGTACCTCAGGTTTTCAGATCAGGTTTCCTACAAAATGATTTTTAGCTGTAGCTTCTTGGGGAACAAGTAACTTTAACATGTTGTGGGTGTGTGATGAGTTGTTAAGATTTCTACATTGAGTGAGTATATACGCAAATGTAAGTAGTATTCTTCTAAGCACCAGGGAATGCAGGGAAACCCTTGTCTTGTCCTGATAAGGATAATAACTTGAAACAAGTTAGGAAAGTATGCCTGCTGCTTTTGCTGTTGGTTTTTGGTGAGGGGTTTTTTTGGGGGGCGGGGGAAGAAGGGAGGAGTTGGTTTTGGGGGTTTTTGGGTTGTTTTTTTTTAGCTAAGGGAATAGTCTTTAGATGCCTTGGAAGTCAGTAGAATTAAGAAGATTACTGGCTTGCCACAGCATGTCTTCCCTTTCCCAGAAGTAGTAGAATTACTAATTTGAAGTCGGTAGTGATGTATCTGCAGGTGTGACTAGTGAGTAGAAGGTAGTGAGGGGAACCCTTGGGCTTGAAGCTCTGCTGTGACTGAGTAGTTCTTTCTTCAAGGAGAAAGGGAAAGGTGTTGGTAAAAAGCCACCTGAGTAGATACTGAATGGTGGTCTGATAATGCTGATGACTTACATATTGGTGTATCTGATCTTGTGGCCTGTGGAGGGCTGACCAGAATTACCTGTCACTGCAGGTAAATAAAAACCTGATATGGGCAATGGAACTAATTAAATACTGGGAGGAAAAAAAAAAAAAAGCAGAAATAGCCACCACAGCTCTTCAGAGAACGAACAAAAAACCCCCACATTCCTAAACTCAACTTCTAAGAACTGATTGTAAAACAATAGCATATTTTTTCTCTTTTCCTTCTTTCAATCCACTACTGGTCACTTGTATTACAACAGCTCAGTGCCAGAGAGAGCTGGTATTTCTCTTGACCGGAGATACATTCTTGGTACGTAGATTCTTCTACAGAAGTTATCTATAGAAGAATATTTGTCTGTGCAATTAGGACCTTGAGTTGAGTATTAGTGGTGTCCTTATCCCCACCCCTGATTCTAGCCTTTGAAGAGGTAGACTTTAGCCTGAAAGCTGTATTAGCTCTGTAATTTGTAAGAAGGGGCTGACTGTCCTAACGTAGAATAAATTACTCTGTCCTGGGCATGCCTGTTTTTACTGTAGGTGAAAGATTTATTGAGTGAGAATCTAATCTTGGGAATCTAATCCTATGTGTTGAGTTGAGTCACGTTCTAGGTGCTGCCCACTTTTTATTTTTCTGTTGTGCTGTCAGATTTAAATACAGCAATTCCTGTATAGCTCACCAACTTGTACAGAGGAAGGAAATGTACATGTGATAAACTGCACATTATTTCTTTTCCCACAAAAAATGTAGGAACTACAACCAAAATCACTACAATTCCAATGACATCCAAACCCAATGTGATTGTTGTGCAAAAAACTACTGGAAAAGGAACTACAATTCAAGGGCTTCCAGGCAAAAATGTTGTCACAACGTTGTTGAATGCTGGGGTAAGTAAGATTTTCAAGTCTCTAATCAATAGCCAAGCACTGTGTGGTGACTACTGCATTCATTCTGCTGAAGTCTGTATTAAAAAGCAGACTGTGCATGGGCTCCTTAACAGACACAGCATGCCTTAATGGCAGGGATATTTGAGAAGTATGTATTGCAGGGTATGAAAGATGCTTAAAACAGGCTGGGAATGTCCTCAGAGGAAAACAAAAACTTTTAGGCTTGCCTTTTTTTCATGGTTAAATAATTTTGTAATTATGAAGGAATTAAGTGGAAGAAAATTACTAGCAAGTCACCCTGGTTTTGCTCTTAAAATTCAGAGTCCTGTGTTTTAAACCAGCATCTCCAACAGTTTATCTTTGGATGTAAAGGGCAGAAATAAACTGTCCCTTCACAGGAGGGATGCTGCCTTTCAGGTTATGTGGCATGTAACACTGTAACATCCTGTACCTTAGTATTGTATAGTGTGGAATTATTATTTTGGATAACCAGATGTATATTATAAACAAAATAAAGTTTCTGACTTCAGCTGGATTTATTTTTTAGTGCTGGTAAATAAATATTACAAATGTTCTTTTATCTTCCTAGATAGAACAGTGAGATTTAATGTGTTAATCATGTCACAGAAACAGAAGGTTGGAAAAGACCTTTAAGATCGAATCCAACTGTTCCTGTCCTATGCTAAACCATATCCCTAAGTACCTCATCTACTCTTTTTTTAAAACACATCCAGGGAAGGTGACTCAACCACCTCCCTGGGCTGGTTGTCATCTTTATGACTTAATCTACTTGAGTAGCAGAACTGAGTAAGGAGGGTTGTTTTGTTTAATTTTTTTGAAAAACCTTTTAGGATTTTTTTTTGCTTTTTTTAAAGATTTTGAACTTTGCTAATTTACACACCTTACAGCTGTATTTTCACACAAGCAGCAATCTTTATGATGTTACACAGTAGGAACCACCAGAATGTGGCATTTCTGAGACAAGTGTGGGGCTTGGGACTTTCAGCCACTTGATGAGAGTTGGTAGGAACACTGGGAGAACTGGCAGCTGATGTTCCTCATTTGGTCTGTTACTGTGCAGTGCTTAAAAAAAAAAAGCATGCTCAATGTCTATGCTCTTCTTAAGCACTTCCAAAGTGGAATGTTTCCTGTGAAACAGCTGTGAATCTGCTGCTTTTTTTTTTAAGTGAACTTTTAGGTTTTAAAACAAAGTCCATACGTAATTAATGATGATAAAAGATGATGAGGTAATACAAAGATCTATGTTTAAATCATTTTAATTTAGAATCTCAGTTCAAAATTTTTAGATGTCTTGCCCAAGCTAGTGTGAACAGAAATAAGTGGTTTTAAAAAAACACTTATGAAGGACTTGAGGAAGGTTCCAAGTTACACGACTTCTTAGAAACAGCTTCAAAAAACTTGTCAGTGTCCTTTAGTTACTGCTTTTTGTTCACCCCTTTGAAGCTGTTCAAAGGGAAACTAATGGAAAAGGGGATTTTGGTAGCTTTTCCATTGAAAGCCATAGGGTTTCTTGGTTTTGGTCCTTGAATGTTGTTTTTCTGTCCAATAAAATCTAGTTGCAGCAAGAGCAGGTTGATTTCCTACTGCACAGAGTCGCCTATACCTGTGTATTGTTTTTAGAGAAGTGAGTGTCTCTGAGAGATTTCACTAGGTTAACCTGTAAATTTTGACTTCTCTACAGGGGGAAAAAACTATTCAGGCAGTGCCAGCAGGAGCAAAACCTGCCATCATCACTGCCACGAGACCCATCACAAAAATGATTGTTACACAGCCAAAAGGAATAGGGTCCACAGTCCAGCCAGCCACCAAAATCATCCCAACTAAAATTGTTTATGGTCAGCAAGGGAAAACGCAGGTACAGTGAGGACGTGTTTCTGTCTTGAAATGTACCCTTACATTTTAATGGGAAGTAAATAATTTTGCTCTTTGTTGTAGGATTAATATTTGTGGGGAATGAGACTAAGGGTGTAATGAGGTGGCCTTTGATTTTGGTTGCTTGAGCATGGCATTTACATTTGGTAGATGTTTCTGGAGGCCTAGAGCAACCTAAAAGGCTTTACTAAGCTTTTTACATAGCTGAAACTGTCTGGTCATGTCTCTAGATACCTGTTTAAGACTTACAGCTCACACCTAGATGATGAGAAGGAAAGAGTTGGGATCTGGACATAAAGTCATCCATCATATCTGAGGCTTTATTCAAGTTACCTTCTGATTTACATATTTTTTTGGCTTGTCCCTGCAACCTTGTGTAGTTGGTGGGGCTTAATAGAGAGAGTCTGGCTTATGTCTGAGTGCTTTCAGTTTCGGCCTTTTCTCTTGTGTCCCTTGGTATTTAAAAGAACTGAACTCTTACCAGATAGAATATTTTGTGTCTTAATCATTTGAGGCTGTATTAATTGTGGGCTGTGGAAGAGAGGTGCTTGTCCTTAGCAGTGCAGTGCATGTTCCAGCTCACTTGCGTAGCTTTCTCTTGTCACACCATAGTTTTACCCAGCCCTGAAAAATTGCTGTTTAGTAGTTTACTGTGTTAAGTACTCCAAATTAATGAGTGAGAAGTTCTTGTGTATTTTCATAGTTACTTAGGCTTTGTGGTTTAATTTTCAGAGCTGCTGAATTTACAGGTGAATTATGAATAATATGTAGGTCTTGTAGATTGATCTGTTTAAATAACACCTTGTACTCTGCTCAAATCTATTTTCTTGAGTTCTCTTACTATACAAAGCTTGTCTTTCTAATTAGGTTCTCATAAAACCAAAGCCAGTGACATTTCAGGCGACAGTTGTGAGTGAACAGACAAGGCAGTTGGTGACCGAAACGTTACAGCAGGCATCAAGGGTAACAGAGACAGGAAACTCATCCCTCCCAGAAGTGAAAGAAGAACCACAAACCTACACTGATAGCAGCTCTTCTTCTACAGAGTCCTCCCAGAGCTCCCAAGGTGTGTATTCACATCATGCAAAATAGGAATGGACTATCTCCCAAGCACACTAGCTAGCTTTGTGTAACTCACTGTCTCCTTTTAGCACAGGTTTCCACCCAGTTTGTTGGCAGAGTGTCATTATTCACTTCCCTTATGGCTTTATTTATCTTTTACAAGCTATTTACTTGATTTCCTATGTGAAAAATAGAGATAACTGTTTCTTGATGGGCTCTGACTTGCTGTTGCAATGCTTGTGGCCTGCAGCCTGTTCCCTCTTTTGGGGCACTCTGCTAGAAATAGGCAGTGTAGCACTTTTAGGGGGGATTTGGCAGCCTGTGGTCTGCCAGTCTCTTTCCTGAGTCTCCTCACTGCATGACAGAAAGCTGTCATGTAACCAACAAATTTTGGTTCTTTTATGGGTAAATATATCTGCATCGTGACATCAGACATGCAGCCTTGATGGGGGTGCTGTCATGACTTCAAGCTGTGATACAGTTGCAGCTCTGTGAGGTGGTGGAGGATAAATAATAGGGCATAAATTGGTTAGAGTGTCACAGAATTACAAGGTTGGAAAAGACCTTTAAAGATCATAAAGTCCAACCGTTCCCATCCTAAGCTAAACCATATCCCTAAGTACCTCATCTACCCTTTTTTTAAACACATCCAGGGAAAGTGATTCAGCACCCTCCCTGGGCAGCCTGTTTTCCAGGGCCCAACAACTCTTTCAGTAAAAACTTTTTGGAATATCTAATCTAAACCTGCCCTGGCACAGCTTGAGGCCATTTCCCCTTGTCCTATCAGCTGTCACCTGGCTGAAGAGACCATCGCCCACTTCTCTAGAACCTTCTTTCAGGTAGTTGTAGGTGGTGATATGGTCTCCCCTCAGCCTTCTCTTTGCCAGGCTGAACACCCCCAGCTCCCTCAGCTGCTTCTTAGAGGATTTGCCCCCCAGCCTGGTTGCCCTTCTCTGGACTCAATCCAAGGCCTCAATGTCCTCCTTATGGTGAGGAGCCCAGAACTGGACACAGCACTTGAGGTGCAGCCTCACCAGTGTAACCATAGGGTGTAGCACTGAATCAGATGAAAACAAATGCCCCTCATTTGAAGGTGTGTGCTTATGTGCCTTGCAGTTTTCTTTCCTATATAATTCTGAAACTGTTTTGGTCTGCAATTCTAAATAAATTTTTAAAAGCTTTGCTGATTCAACAGCCTTGCTTTTGAAACAAGGAGTTGGACAATAGACTTCTAACTCAAAATGTTTCTACGATGATTTGATGTGCCTTTGTTCTTTTGCAAACAGACTCTCAGCCTGTAGTCCATGTGATTGCTTCAAGAAGTCAAGATTGGTCAGAACATGAAATTGCTGTGGACACAAGCCCTACAATAATTTACCAGGATGTATCCAGTGAATCTCAGTCAGCTACTTCCACCATAAAAGCTTTGCTGGAACTTCAGCAGACAACAGGTGTGCAAACACATGTGGTTGTGTAGGATAACTTCCAAGGTTATTGCTTGCTTTAAGCAGCAGTTTGTAGTAAGTTTTGTGATTCAAGAGCACCTGTCTTAAAGCAGCTTAATTTCTATCTTCCTTTCCTGTAGCAGTTTGAATCTATTACATAATGTTCATTATCTATTTAATCAAACTTTTACATTTATGTTGGATGTTTGTTTTATTTTGGAGGTTTATATATCAGAGGTTTATTTTTTTTCTTCTCTTTCCTTCTAAAGCAGTGAAGGAAAAGTTAGAATCGAAGCCAAGGCAGCCTACAATTGACTTGAGTCAAATGGCTGTCCCAATCCAGATGACCCAAGAAAAGAGGCATTCTCCAGAAAGTCCTTCAATTGCTGTAGTAGAGTCTGAATTAGTTGCTGAATATATCACAACTGGTAAGTGACTCGGGTAGCGTGGCGGTGGGTTTGCGGTTGAAGTCTGGGGACTTAATTTGGGAGTTTTCTTAATGTGTTTTAGTTTTTATGTTTTCACTATAATGTGCTGTGGAGGAAATGAGTCTTTTCTTCCACTCTTCAGACCCTGTGCAGGGGACAGATTGCATCTGCTTTTCTGAGGCGTAGTGGAGAATGTTTCTAACTGAAACAATAGGGATGTTGCTTCAAGACATCCTAGTTAAACAGATTTTCTCTTCCCTGATCTGATGGAGGGTCAGGCTGTCCTGTTTGTCTTTAAGGAAAATGTTTAGTAAGGAAAAAGTAGAAAATGAAGTTACAGGAACTGTGTACTACTTTTTGTACCTAGCAAGAGGAGTCAGAGTTTGAGTTAGTTTAACCCACATTTGTATTAAACTAACTCAAAAATGTTATGTAAGGAGGACAAAGTGGGTTTTGAAGCCAGATGTGCATGCTAATGCAGTCCCCAGTTTCTTCATTTACTAGAAGGCTTTGAACTGATAAAATTGTGCTTTTTAAACAAATAAATTACTCAAGTTGAAATTATGGTTGGGATTCAGCTCTTTTAACTTTTTAAAATACTTTCCTCCTCCTCCTCCTCTATGTTTGTCTGTTTTGTGTAAGTCCTTGATTCCCTTTTCTCTCTGATGCTCCCTACTATCCCAGAACAGTAGGTGTGAGCTGCTTCCCATATATGAGAGGATAAAATTAGCTGTTTTCTTAACTCCACATTATTGTTCTCCCTACTTGATTTAGAAAATGAAAGCAAAAGTGTGTTGAAAAACCCACATTAGAACAGAGGAATAAAACTGGATTGTATTAAATTGTACAAGTACATATCTGTAACACCAGTGTTTTGTAGTGTTAAGTGTCTAATCAGGTATTTTCATTTTCCATTTGCCTGCTCTGTACCTCCTCCCCTTGCTTCCATCCCTTGTATGGTCTATAATTTCTGTGAAATTGGAGCTGGGTGGGATGTTATTGTTATTCTTTAAAAAAACCCCACTTACTATACCTGGCTTCAGTTTTGAATCTCTGCTCCCTTGGATCTTTTTTAAAACAAGCTCAAAATTACAATAAATAGTGTTAAAGTAATCTCCAATTAACAGTTATCTTCACTGACACAGATACTGTGCATTTGGGCTTCAGTTCAAAGTTCAGTTTTTCCTGGGTCTTGCTGTAAAAGTTGATTTAAAATAAGACCCTTTGCAGGGAAAATAGGAATTTATAGTCAGTGTCTTGGTAGGCTGAAGTCCTTTTCTGCAGCTTAGAATCCATAGAAAGTATGGAAGTCAAAGATTTCCTTTAGCTGTGACTACTGTTTTGAAATACTGGGATTTTTATAAACTTTGAGTTGATATACAGGAATCTACCAGTGAAACCCAAGCTGCTGTGGGTTGAATAGCAGCAGTCTCTGCTACAGCACAAAACTGGTTATTTTGCTCTTAGATTTTTGTCCCTTGCCCCAGTTTCTGTGAACACTGACAAGGAATGCAGGTAATCTGAGCTTTTCTTTTCATTTCTGCTTCTCCAGATTCATCAGTAATCCACATAGCTGTATTTTTTTTTTCTGCTAAAAATTCAGTAGTAAGATAGTAAATGGCCTATAATCTGTCATGAAATCTGCATGCACCTAGATCAAAGGATTAGGCACACTTTAATCTAGAGGGGAGCTGGGATTCGGCCTGTGCTTCCTCCTGAGGTGGAGGGAGCGGTTCACACACCTTTGTGTCACCATTTTTTGTCTGTCTGCAGACTCAGGAAGACAACACTGTATTGGGTCACATTCGGAAGAGTATCTACACAACCATATAGGTTAGAAACTTTATTTCTAAATGAAGCTTTCCATTGTGCAGGAACTGTTGGGGGGGGAATATCCACGATGGATCTGGCACAGCATGCAGGCCAGTATTGATATAATCCAACTCCTTTCTTGGAGTGGGAAAGTAAAGTTATATTAATTCAAAACATGACATTTCTTTAAATATTCAGGAAGGTCACTAAACAGTTTTTAACTTTACGTTACCACAGAATTTAAACTTTGCTTGTTCTCCAGTTATTAATTATTCTGTGAATAAAAAGTCAAGTAAATATTTACATCCTAGTATGGAGAGTAAAGTAATGTAGACTTACATTTTATCAATGACTGCAATATAGAATGGTTTGTGGTGGGTTTCTTTTCTCATCAGGAGATAATTTCTCTGTCAATCCACTCCCTAATTACAGAGCCATCACTGTAGCTCCATAACTCATGATGGGCCTGTTCTAAAAAGTCACCCATGACATGGCCTCTGGTTTTTGCTGCGTAATTCCTAATCAACATCACTTGCTTTTGTAATACCCAAACATTTTCTAACTGCTAATTTTTTAAATTTATCCTGTGCTCTGGAGAGTGTTTCTTACTGTTTATTAGTGGTAGATATTAATAGAGAAGGGCTTGCTGTTCTGAATTGCAGTCGATTGTGCAGGTGCTTCTAACGGTGCAAAAACCACAGAGTAACTTGTGCTCTATGGTGTTGTGCTGGTGTGGTATGAGGAACCCAACTGGAAATCTGCTTGCAGAGTTGGTGTGTTGGGAGAGATAGGGCAGGGGAGGTTTGAACTGAGCGTGATTACTTCAGAAACAGAAAGAAAGCCAAAACCCCCCGAGTTACTACTTTAAGAGGCTTCTCAGAACAGATTTACACTTTAAGGTTGAAGCTAGCACACAGTAAAAGATGTTTTTCATACTCAGATCTTTATTTCACTCATACACGCTTTCAGTTGAAGCTTAAGTGCAGAGTGAATAGTTGAAGTTACTGCAGTTAGTTCTGGAGAAGTGCCACTGACCTCTTTACTTTCAGTCAGCCATCGGTCCCAGCCCCACCAGCAGTCATCCCAGCCCCAGAGGACTCTCCTGCAGCATGTGGCTCAGTCCCAGACTGCAACGCAGACTTCTGTCGTGGTGAAATCTATCCCTGCATCCTCCACAGGCGCAATTACCCATATCATGCAGCAGGTTGTACCCTTTCTTTTCCCAACAGTCTATAAACAGCTGTAGGTTGGGGGAATTATATAGGATATGGGCTTGAAAATGTGATATGTAAGGGCAAATTAATCACTGAATTTTAATATTGCCTGTTTCAGTGGTGAGGGTGGTGGGATAAAAAAGTAGCAGTTAATGAGGTTACTTGAGACTATTAAGTAAGAGGTGTTGACAGCCACTGTGGAAAAGACAGTGCTTTCTGGGTGAGTACATGCTGTCTGTGTGTTGTCTCTTCAGCAGCAGCTTTCTTCTCTACATTGTACTGCAAGGGCCTAGGGTCTTTAGATTCTGTTGGTGTTAGTGTAAGGGGAAGAGGATTGAAGCAGAATCTGGTCAGTACACAGAGCACAGAGCTTCTTTTTCATTTGAGGTCTTTAGTTTGTGAAATAGTTACAAAATCGTTTAGGTTGGAGAACACCTTTATGATCATTGATTCCAACTGTTAACCCAGCAGTGTCAAGTCCACCACTAAACCATGTCCCTAAGCACCACATCCACATGGCTTTTAAGTACCTCCAGGGATGGAGACTCCCACCATTTCCCTGGGCAGCCTGGTCCAGTGCTTGACAGCCCTTTTGGTGAGGAAATATTTCCTAGTATCCAGCCTAAACCCCCCAGCACAGCTTGATACTGTTTCCTCTCTTCCTGGTTACTTGGAAGAAGAGACCAACACACACACACTTCCCCCCCGACCCCCAGATATGTCCTCCTTCCAGGCAGTTTTAGAGAATGATCAGGTCTGCCTTCAGCCTTCTCTGCTCCAGGCTGAACCACCCCAGTTCCCTCAGCCTCTTTTATCAGACTTGTGCTTGAGACCCTTCCCTGCTTCACTCCCCTTCTCTGGACATGCTCCAGCACCTCAATGTCCTTCTGGTAGTGAGTGGCCCAAAACCGAACCCAGCACTCAAGGTGCAGCCTCCCCAGTGCCCAGGACATGGGACGGTCCCTGTCTTGGTCCTGCTGGCCACACCACTGCTGACACCAGCCAGGATGCTGTAGGCTGACTTGGCCACCTGGGCACACTGCTGTCTCACATTCAGCTGCCTGTCAATCAACACCCCCAGATTCTTTTCCACCAGGCAGCTTTCCAGCCACTCTTCCCCCAGCCTGTAGTGCTGCTGGGGGTGGTTGTGACCCAAGAGCAGGACCCAGCATTGAACCCTGTTGAACCTTGGCCCATTGATCCAGCCTGCCCAGATCCCTCTAGAGCCGTCTTACCCTCCAGCAGATCAACACTCCCACCCAACTCAATGTCAGAATCGAAAAGTAAGATCATATTTAGATCAGCATTGCAAGGACCCCAAAACTGTCAGACACACAGTGTAGCTTGTAGTCAAATCCTGCTCAAGCCACTCTGCTGCCTTTGTTCAAGACTGACTCAACTCTGCAGTGCTTTAACTTGCAGAACTCCAGCTGTGGACCAGGACAGTACTGTGTTAGGGTTATAAACCCACTGCAGAGAATATATTTTCACAGCTGTTTGAGTATGTTGCTTCATCTTATTAAGGTGATTTATTAATGCATTTATACCATGATGTACAAAGCATAGACCTCTTCCTCAGATTCCTTACAAAATCAAAGTTTGTGCAATGCTCAGGAAAAATGGCAATAAAATTTTGAGGAAGAAAGGACGAGAGAGGATCTCTGTCAAAGTAGGGTAGGCTGTCAGAATATGGGGAGCTGCAGAAGAAATCATGGAGATGACTAGGCTCTCAAGAGGCAGAATAAGACTTTACTGTGCAGAGAGACTCTGGCTTTAATGAGGAGATACTGGTTCAGCCACCTGCTGATCTCTGCTGCTTCATATCCAACTGCCATGCAACACTGGGGGTTTTCAACCTTAGTCTAACACATGTGAGCTAGCTCATCTTCTTTGAGGATTAGTTATGCAGGTAATGTCATCACATAGAGACATAACCTCTTTTTAACATGATAAGAACAGCTATTGATTGCTTACACATTGTGGAAACTCCGTGTAAGGGAGTTATACATGAGTTGGGGGTTTGTAATAGTAAAATAAGCTCAAGTAGTCCAGTTGAAACATTAAAAAAAAGTTTTTAGATTGTGCATTCTTACAATTTATATTTCCTTTACTAACTTGCTCTAACTTCTTCTTATTAAGGCCTTAAGCAGTCACACTGCATTTACCAAACACAGTGAACAACTTGGAACTGAGGAAGGAGAAGTGGAAGAGATGGACACCTTAGATCCTCAGACCGGCCTCTTTTACAGATCTGCCCTGACACAATCGCAGGCACAAAAACAGCAAAAACTGAGTCAGCCACAGCTGGAACAGACTCAACTGCAAGTGAAAACTCTGCAGTGTTTCCAGACTAAGCAGAAGCAGACAATCCACCTGCAGGCCGATCAAATCCAGCACAAACTCCCACAAATGCCCCAGCTTTCTATAAGGCATCAAAAGCTAACCCCTCTGCAGCAAGAGCAAGCACAGACCAAACCAGATGCACAGCACCCCCCACACCACATGATGGCCAAAGAAAGGCAACTCCCTACCTTAGTGGCACAGCCACAGCAAACTGTAGTACAGGTGCTTGCAGTAAAAACCACGCAGCAGCTGCCCAAACTGCAACAGGCACCAACGGCACAAAAAATCTACGTGCAACCCCAACCCCCCCAGAGTCAAATGCAGCTACCTGCCTCTTCAGAGAAACAGCCAGCAAGCCAGGTAACGGAATATTGATAGCATGCAAAATACACATCGCTGTTCAAGGAAAAAAAAAACCAAAACAAAAAACCCCAAAAAAAACACCAACCCTGTCGCTGTAGCAGTGTTTTGTCCTGGCAAGAGAGAACTCCTCATTCTGCTGGTATTAATGACCCCATCAGAAGGTTGACACTAGGGAAGAGAAGCACATGTTAATAGGGGAAAAAAAAAATAATCCATAGAGCTCACAAAACACGTTTTGTCGGACAGTTTTTAGGAATTTCTGCCACCACTGGTGCATGGAATTTGTCCCTAATTATTTTCTTTTTAATTTTTAGATAGGCCACATTATTAATTTCCATTCCCGTAGCACTTTTTTTATTTCTGTGGAAATAAAGATGAATACACTGCAGTCTCCTAAGGTTCTCCATTGTACGTCTTCCTTTGTAGTTTACATCTTCCTGAAGCTATATGACTTTCATGTAAAGGAGAGATTTGATTTTCCTGGGGAGGGGGAAAATGTAAAGACTGAGGAACATGGAGAAATATTTTTTTAACACCAGAAAAGATTAAAATTTTTTAATTTTTTTTTTTTTTTTTTGGCCCTTTCAGGAGTAACGTGAAAACAAGCAGGTTAACAAATATCACATGGGGATGTAAATCCCAAAGGAAAAGGAGGCTGCTGTGGTATTATACTGCTACAATCTTTACCTAGCAGCCTAAAAAGCTGCTTTTTTCCCCCCCAGGCTTCAATTAACTGTTACCATATCATTGCTAATTCCTTTGTTAAAACACTGAGTTTCAACTGTCTTCCTAATAGCAAGTATGTTATTTGTGCCATACTGTCCTTGGAAATATTGATTAGATTCTTCAATAATATTAATAATAAATACTAAATAATGTAGCTGTAACATGCACAACAAAAATTTGATTTTCAGGTGCAGCATCCAATTATAACGCAAGGATCCACTGTTACAAAGATAACTTTTGAGGGGCGTCAGCCTCCTTCTGTTTCAAAGGTAGCAGGTGGCAGTTCTGTGCCCAGACTGGCATTGCCGGTTACCAGCCTATTTCCCACGCAGGCATCCGCGAAGACAGCAGTAGCGGATATTTTGAGAGTGTCTATGGTGGAAGCTCAGATTGATACAAACATAGAACGTACGATAGTGGATTCCCCAAACAAGGCCATGTCCTCCACTAGTAAACTCGCTAGCGAAGCAGAGCCGTCACCTTGTACCCAGGTGCCGAGGGTGACTGCGGTAGGGATGACGCCAACTTCCATCCCCCAGCAACAGACGTGTACGGAATCCAGTTCAAGTCCTCCTGCTGTTGGTCCTGCTTTAACAGAGAGGAAACTCGATGCGCAAGGAATGCCTGCAACAAACCAGTTTATACACATTCAGAATATATCACAAAAGAAAGCTGAAGAGAGCTCATCAGAAATTGTTATCCAGGTAAGAGAAGACCAGAGCAAATAAGGCAAAGGTTGAGCAGAGCAAACTCATGTCTAATGTGATGATAGCAACTGAATGATGTTCCAGTATTTTTGTTTTCCCCAGTTTTCAGTTATTTTTCTGCTCTTCTGCTTGTGATAGATTACTTCTTCACAGTGTGTAATTCTTCTTAAGTTGAGCTCAAATGTCTCTAGTACTGTATCATTCGCAGTGTCCTCAGGGTCTTCCTTTCTTCTAAGAAATCAAGCTCATCTAATTTTACAAAGTACATTTATTTGAAATGCTTGAAAATGTGACCTTCAACACTTACTATTGAACTATGGTCCAGATTTTTTTGTGATACCTATTAATGTTACCTCAGAGTATAAAATTAACAGGGAAGAATAAAGTAGTGGGGTTCTGCTTGCTGGGAAGGTTCAGCAAGTAAGTTTTGGAGTCAGAAGAATACTTGTTAAGGACACTTAGAGCCAATCTTTTGACTTCTGAGATAAAATTGCTGATGATCTTCAGACTAAATATTTTGAGCATCGCCTAACTGGTGGTTGAGATTTTCATTGATTCTGTTGTCTTATATATGATGTTCTGTATAATGTCATAATGCCAACTGAGGAAGGAGTGAGGAAGTAATCCAAGGGCTTGCAGAGGTATAATGTGAATCTTTGTAGACAGGTTGGCACAGTGTATTGTTTTTTCATGTATTTGTGTTATGGTGAAAATACTTCTGATGTGGGAAATAATCTGCATATAGAGCTTACAAGTTTTTCATACTACTTTGTGAGAATCTTCATTGCAGTTAACTTTGTTTTTGTAGAAGTCACTTTTATATTCATTTTTAGTCTTCATTTCCCTAAATAGACAAAGGTAGCTTTCTATATTGCTTCAAACCTGTATATTTTCAGAATCTGTATTGTTTATCCTTGTGAGCTGTTTCAAAAGTAAAATACTGCCCAGACTTAGAGCTGTATAAAGTTGTAGA
The DNA here is from genome assembly GCA_022605575.1 of Laterallus jamaicensis coturniculus. NCBI lineage: Eukaryota > Metazoa > Chordata > Aves > Gruiformes > Rallidae > Laterallus > Laterallus jamaicensis. The sequence goes on along the minus strand of JAKCOX010000012.1, from coordinate 22,887,100 downwards.
TTTAGTTTCTATAACTTATGAAAATGTAAGTGGAAATAAAAAGCTTAGATTCATTGTGTTTCCTCAGCCTCGGATGCTGCAGCTCTGAGCAGGGCTGGAGCTTGTGTTTTATCCAAAAAAACCTTAATTCCTCCTTATAGCTGAGTCTCTTGTTTGAAAAATAAGGAAAAGATAAAGCCGGAAATGTTATTGTCTGTGTTTTGTGTTTGAGGAATGGTGGATGGTGGGCATTGGTGCTTCAGCTGTTGGTTGTGCTGTCACAGACCTTGAGTTGAAGGGTCAAGGTCCAAGATCACTTCCTTAAGAGCAAGTTGATTCAGATTTTATCTTTCACAACCTAATGCAGCGAAAGGTGCCTGAAGCTTTAGCTCATGTTAATGTCCCTGCCTGTAGCCGGGGTGGGGGGGGGGGGGGTTGGAACTCTTATGATCCTTGTGGTCCCTTCCAACCCAGACCATTCTATGATTCTAATATAACATGCAGTGGGCTTCAGCTTGGGGAAAACTTGCTCTTGGAAAGAGAACATCCCTTTTCCCTGATTACCTGCGCTTACACGGATGCCTTTCCCTGTGAAAACTGCCTGTTAAGACTTAATTCTGCTCTTTCTTTCAGACTATCCCTCACTATTCCATCCCTTGTCACTCCAGCTCCAATGTGGTAGTGGAACCCAGCGGGCTCCTGGAGCTCAACAACTTCACCAGTCAGCGCCTCGACGATGAGGAGACAGCAATGGAGCAAGATGTGGACAGTAGCACTGAGGACGGCACTGAGCCCAGCCCCTCTCGAAGTTCTGCTGAACAATCCTAAGGAATTGGGACACTGGAGTGCACTTTAAAATATCTTGGGATTTTGAGTATCCAAGATGCCCTTGTTTTGTGATGTCTTAGAGCACTTTTGCCTGTTAGAGTTGTTCATTGGACCCTTGAAGCATCAGTGTGTTTTAACAAGACGGTATTGCAAAAGCTGCATCTTAAAAATTGTTTCAGTAGAGAAGGAAAAAAAAAAAGAAGAAAAAAAGGTGTAGCTACTGAGATTTCAGTAAACCTGTGACAGTGGAATGTACTCCTGTTCAAAAAGCAAATCTGCAGCGAATTCTACAGCTCGTGCTATTGAAAGCCCTTGCCCAGATACTGAAAGAGATTTCAGTGAAAAAGGGATTGTTACTTTGCTGTGTCTTTACGTTAGCTGTTAAGCAAAAACACCATCAAAAAAAAAAAAAAGAAAGAAAAAAAGAGAATGTTTAATAAATATTTGTATTTTTAAATAGCATGTGAGAGGAAAAAAAAAAAAAGTGTCTCTGACAGTGCTGGAAAAGCCCCAGGAATTTTGGAATTGGTTCGCTTTCTTGCACTTGTGCTCACTTAGAGTTAAGATTTTTTCATAAGCCTAAAAAAAAAAAATATATAGTTTATTTTTTTATAATTCTTGTTGGTGAATGTTTGGAAATAAGCAAAAATCACTAACTGGTAGCAAAGTGGATTTGCTAGTGGATTTTTTGTTTTCATGCTTTACGAGAAGTAGGATAACGGTGTATGGAGGCATTTCTTTGTGCCATAAGCATAAGAAATGCTCATGTACTTTAGTTAACCTTCCATTATTTATTTAAATATGAAATGTAAAGTGAGGCCAAGTTGTTGAAAAAGTTCCTGTGAAACAGGCAGGTGTGCTAATCCTCATACAGACAGGGTCGGGGTGGGGTGAGGGTGGGGTGGAAGATGTATTTTGCTAGAAATCAGGGGTTTTTTTTCAAAATTGGGGATAACTGGTTCAGCATCTTTCAAAGTTGAGCCTCCAGATTTAGAAGTGAGCTAAGGCTTTTAAAAAAAACAAAACAACAAAAAACCTGTATTTTACTCTTACATGCTGTTTTTAAAGCAACAGTTTTGGAAGTTTAAACTGCTTAAAATTGGTATGCAGCAGTAGGTTTCAGAAAAATCAGCCTTACGACTCGGCTTGTTGAAGCAATACTGTGGGGTTTTGTGATGGTTACAAGCCACAGAGAGAGGTTTGGGTTCAGATGGGGTAAGAGAACCAGTTTTAATACATTCTGCTAAATGAAGACAATACTTTTTTTTTCTTTTTTTCCAAATGTATATAGAAAAACACGTTTTTAACTGTTTTGTATAGATTTCATTATAAATAACTGAGCATTTTAAGACTTTGACATATCATTTAATTGTATATACATCTATCAACCTAACTGCCCACTTTTTGGTGCTGGAAGTACTACTGTAAGTAGATTTCATCCAAAGTCTAATACAGCTTTTTGCGTCAGTCTTTTTTTTTTATTTTTAAGCCCTGATTTTACCTGTAGTTCAGATTAAACCCCAACTAGAGTAATTCAGACTAAAAATACAAACCCTAAAGCCCCATTTATCTTACTTGTCCCGAGTATCCCCCCGTGTAAGAACTGCAGTAACCCCTAGGTGGTGCTCTTGGTTTTTATCTAACCTCAGTTATCTTCTAAATTAAGCCCTTGCAACTTTCATATGCTGCTTTTTTTTTTGGTTTTGTTTTCTTAACCCCTTCTGTTTCCTTTTCCATCAGCATTAGTTCCAAAATAACGTAGTTTATTACAGTGGAGAAATTCCAACATGTAAATGGTGGAGTAGTGGGGTGGGAAACTTTGTGTTATCTTCATGTTGGAATAGGTTTGGTTTGGTTTCTGCCATACTTAGTGCTCAGGATGGAAGAGAATAATATATATGAAATGAAACATATCATGCTGCTTCCTCTAGTAAAAAAGACCCCAAACCCAGAACCTATCAGTGTGCCATTCAAGTTTTGGTACTTGCTTGGCAGCTGCTACTCTTGTTTTGGTTGAAATAACTGCAACCCACAAGAGTGACCAAGTGACAATCCAAGCCCTGAAAGTTCCCTGTTACTAAAGAATGAGGAAAAAGTTCTTTAATACAAATTTTTACTGCTGGTGGGATTTGACAGCGTTGCACTTTGCCAGCATAAGGTGTAGTGCTGTTTTCCATACACCAAAAACCATGATCGGCAGTTCTTCCATCCCACATCAAATTTTCATTGTCACCTAGGGTCTTGCAGTGTTTTGAATGTCTCTGGTGTGTTTAGGACTGAAAGGACATGAGAATATGAAGTAGAGCAAGATTTTTCTTAGGTCCTTTTGCCTGAGAACTTTGCCTTTACATTACAGTTTCAGGTTTAGGTGGATGTCTATGCTCTCTTCAGCCAAAAAGGGATACCAAGAAATGGCATAAGGTGAGTTCATAGAATCATAGACTGTGTTAGGTGGGAAGGAATCTTTAAAGGTCATCTAGTCCCACCCCCTGCAGTGAGCAGGGACGTCTTCACTAGATCAGGTCGCTTAGAGCCCCATCAAGTCTCCAGGGATGGGGAGTCCACCACCTCTCTGGGCAACCTGGGCCAGTGATCCACCACCCTCAGAGTGAAGAATTTTTTCCTAACACCCAACCTAAATCTCCCCTTTTGAGTTTAAAACCATCACCCCTTGTCCTTTTACCCCATGCCTTTGGGAACAGTTCTTCCCCAGCTTTTTACAGGCACCTTTCAGGGACTGGAAGGAATTTGACACTAATTCCTTGAGTTCTGGTCTGTTTTATTCCAATGTTTCGCATCTTCAGCGATGACGTTACAGCAAAGGTACAAACAGCTACACTGCACTACCTGACAGTTCCTTGAAGACACTGCACCTCTTGAAACCACGAAAGCTGGTAGCCTGGCTCTGTGAGGTAATTGCTTTCAGTTGGCAAATTGGAGTACATGGTGGGAGTATCTGGGGGTCATGGAAGAAATTTTAGAAAAAGGAATTTTAATCAACACGTTCTTGAGATGCTAAAAATTAGGGTGGAGGTGGTTATTTTTTCCTTGGTTTTTGAGGACAAATGTAAGCAGACATGCTTGGAGCCTTTGGCCTTCTCCCCCTTCTCAGGAACTCCAGACAGCACTTCCTGTTCCTTATCCTGCCCTGCTGATGGGCAGATTTTCATACCTATCCCTGGGGTGCTTACTTCATCCTCCTGCAGCCATGTATCCACTCCTCGCCTCCTTGAAATGCCACTGAGCTGCTAAAAATAGCGGTGTGTAAGATAACATTTGCATATCTCTTCTCCCTAATCAGCTACATCTTCTTTCCTGAAATAACTTTGATGTCCCTCCTTAGAGTAGAAGAAAGGGGAGGTGCAGTGCTGATGTTCTTTGGTGCTGGGAATTGGCAGGTAATAGTTGGAGCTTGTAACTGAGCAGGAAGCTGTGGATGAATCAGAGAGTAAGGAAAACTGCATTAAGAAGTCACTTTGAATTCAGCATTTCAGCACACATGCTTTGGCACCATGATAATATGTGAGTGTTGAAGAAAGGATGGAAGAAAGTGAAACAAAGTTAGGGGAAGTACTGAAGCAAGGGTCGAGTTATGTGACTTTACAATGTGTGTAACCGTAGAGGACTATGTGCTTTCCAGAAAGATTTAACCCTGGGGGTTAAACTTGGGTGTCTTTCTCCCACTGATGAAATGAGCTTTTGAAATTTCAGGGTAAATTAGAAGAGCAGAAGCAGCTTGCTGTCGTGTCATCTTACACGTGGAGGACCCTTTGAACAAAACCTGTGACTAAACAGATGGGATTTTAAAAAAGTTAAACTTGAAAAAAATACATCAAAAGTCAGGGAAATTATGTGCTGGATTTTCTTGTTGGGTTTGGTTTTTTTTCCTCTCTTAAGTATAAGTAGTTCGTGAGGTCTAAGGGTCTCAAGGATGAGGGTGGTTATGCATCCCCATAGGTTTGCTGCAAAGGCAGATGGTTTCAGCTTGGCAGAGAAAAAGACTGATCTTAATTTAAGATGATGAACAAGAAAAATGGTACATTTTCTGGGTTTGCCTGTATGGGAGAAACAGTATGTGTAGCACTTTTGAGTCTTCGCTGGGCTTGGGTCTGGCTCTCCTAGTAAGGTAGCATCTGGAGTACTGGGTCCAGTTCTGGGCCTCTCAGTTTAAGAAGGACAGGGAACTGCTTGAAGGAGTTCAGCACAGGGCCACTGAAATGATGGAGTGGAACATCTTCCTTATAAGGAGAGGCTGAAGGAGCTGTGTCTCCTTAGCCTGGAAAAGAGGAGACTAAGGAGTGACCTCATAGATGTCTATAAATATGTTGCATCAGAGGAAGTTGGATATTAGGAAGAGTTTCTTTCCTGAGAGGGTTGTCAGATACTGGAACAGGCTGCCCAGGGAGGTGAGTGAGTCACCAGCCCTGGAGGTGTTTAAGAGTAGGTATACTTGGTGACATGGTCTAGTGTTGGACCTAGCATGGCTAGATAGATCGTTGGACTCGATGACCTTGAAGGTCCTTTCCAACCAAAACCATTCTATGATTCTAAATATATAAAGGGAGAGTGTCAGGCAAACGGAGTCAGGCTCTTCTCTGTAATGTCCAGTGATAGGACAAGGGGCAGTGGGTGCAAGCTGGAGCAGAAGAGGTTCCATGTGAACATCAGGAAAAACTTTCTCACTGTGAGGGTGGCAGAACCCTGGAACAGGCTGCCCAGAGAGGTTGGTGAGTCTCCTTCTCTGGAGATAATCAAAAACCACCTGGATGTGTTCTTGTGTTACAGAATCACAAGGTTGGAAAAGACCTTTAAGATCATCAAGTCCAACCATTCCTGTCCTATGCTAAACCATATCCCTAAGTACCTCATCTGCCCATCTGTTAAACACATCCAGGGATGGTGTCTCAACCCTCTCCCTGGGCAGCCTGTTCCACATCCCAACAACTCTTTCAGTGAGGAACATTTCCCTCACATCTGATGTGACCCTGCCCTGGCACAGCTTGAGCCCCTTGCCCCTTGTCCCATCTCCTGTCCCCTGGCTGAAGAGGCCATCGCCCACCTCTCTACACCCTACTGACAGGTCAGTAGAGGTGGTGATAAGGTCTCCCCTCAGCCTCCTCTTCTCCAGACTAAACACTCCCAGCTCCCTCAGCTGCTTCTCATAGGATTTGCTGTCCAGCCCCTTCACTAGGCCTTCTCTGGACTCGCTCCGGGACCTCAATGTCCTTCTTATGTTGAGGAGCCCAGAAATGGACACTGTGATCTAATCTAGATCCTGCTCTGGCACGGTGTTGAACTAGATTTTTCAGTCCCCATCATTCTGTGATTCTTTCCCTATGCCTGATGTAAGCCACAAAGAACAATTCTTAACTTCACCTGTGCAAGATTTCTTTCCTTGCTATGGGGATTAGTGTTTTTCCCCTGACCCAAAATCTGTCTGTGAAGTCTGGTTTCTTCCAGCAGAAATTCAATATACAGAGAGATTTAGAGTTTAACGTTGTTTATCAAAGAGAAAGTTAGGAAACAAGTGCCTTAATATGTATTTGTGGGTCCCTATGCAAAAGAAATTGTCATTAAGGGCCTTTTTATAGAGGCATAAGAATGGAAACTTGGAAAGTTCAAAAAACATGAAGACGTGGCACTGCAGGACATGGTTTAGTTGACATGGTGTTATTGGACAGATGGTTGGATTTGCTGTAGATTTTTTCCAACCTTAAAGATTCAGTGATTCTATAGAAGAGTCAGTAGAAGTTTGAGGATGATTAGGGTTACCAAGGAGTCACTTTCTCTGTCATTTGGAGTCTTTTCCCTCCAAAGTGCACAGAGGGTGTGGGTTGAAATCCAATGACCTCATACCTTACGTAGTGGCAATCAACCCAGACAGTTGCACTGGTATCTTAAGGCTTTAAACTACATAAAAAAATAAAATAGTACTTGGTGGGACCTTGAGTCAGCTAGAGCTATGGCTTTCAAGTGGAGGTGATCGGTGCTCTTGGATGCGTTATGGTGGTTTTGGTTCTCTTTTACCCTACATAGGTGAAAAGTTATTGGTGTGTTGTAAATAGGAAGATGAGTACCTGGGACCTTGTTCATCATTTGTGGAGAGAAGGGTCTTTGAAGTATTTGTGGCAGGAAAAATACTAAGAGGTTTTTAAGCATTGGGGACTGAATCACAGAACTGTAGGGATTGGAAGTTACCTCCAGACCTCATTGAGTCCAACTCCCCTGCCAAAGCAGGGTCCCTAGGACAGGTCACACAGGACGGCGTCCAGACGGGGCTGGAATATCTCCAGAGAAGGAGACTCCACACCCCCTGGGCAGCCTGTCCCAGGGCTCCCTCACCCTCAATGTGAAAAAGTTCTTCCACATGTTGGTGTGGAACTCCCTGTGCTCCAACTTGAGGCCATCGCCCCCTGTCCTGTCCCCACAGACCACTGAGAAGAGGCTGGCCGTTTCAGCCTGTGTCCCACACTTGAGATATTTATAGACATTAATAAGATCCTTGGATTGGTTTTGGAGTCCAATAAATACTACACCAGTTCAGGTTCCTACTCAGAACTTTGTATGATTTTTGGTTTTGCTCAGTATATGGCAGCTTTTGGAAAAGTAATTTCTTGTGATAACATCTTGATGCTTTTCTCAGGTTTCCACCTCTCCAAGTTCTAGCTGTTTGGAAATTTTCTGTGGTCCCATTTTCTGTAGCTCCTCTATTGAACAGATTTTGTCATGAAGAAAAGATACATGTATCACCAATGTGGAAGTGGGTAATTAGGGCCTTGAGCTCTCTTGAGTTGTCACTGAATGCTTCAGAGAGTGGTAGGCACATTGGTCAGTCTCTCATGGGCTGTGCATGGGACTCAGGCTCCATAGACTTGTGTGGGTTGGAGGGAACCTCCAAGGATCATCGAATTGTGTTGTTCAAATGCCCAGACTACCTAGCACGAATCCTCTGTGATGCAGCTTTTCCTAAAACTTGGAAAATTCTTAGCATGAAAGCCTAACTTCTTACAGTAAAGACTCTTCAGGAATTGCTGTCTTCTACAGTAAGAAATCCATCTTCTCACAGCTGTCACCCAGAACTGTCCAGAGGCTCACAGGGTACAGTACTTGGGGACTTCCTTCACATCAATCTCTAGCAGAGGCTAACTAAAGACTCTGGAAGTCTCTTTGCGCAGGTTTTTATTGCTGTTAAGAATGCTGCTTTTTTAAAGATAATACATATGGAATTCAAAATGGGCTGTCTGTCTCTAGAGATGACAGCGAGTCTGTCACATCTGCCCTGTAGCTGTCACCATGGCTGCTGACTGTCTCTGTAAGCATAAAACCCCTTGAGCTGGATGTTTAGTCAGGCCAGGCTTTTCCTGGAGACTAGTTAATCCTTAACTGTCAAGTTACTCTTTGATGTTGCAGCTTTCTTCTAACAGCAAAGCCAAACAATGTGTAGGGTATCTTTTCTTAGTGTCTGTTTCAGGGCTGTTTTCCTAATTCTCTTTGTTCCTGGAAAGCCATTTTCCCCTTTAGTTCAAACCTGCAGTCTGCTCTTCTATCTCCCGTTCTCATAGAATTGTAGAATGTGTAAGTTTGGAAGGGACATTTAGAGGTCATCTAGTCCCACCCCACTGCAGTAAGCAGGGACATCTTTACTAGATCAGGTTGCTCAGAGCCCCATCAAGCCTGACCTTGAATGTCTCCAGGGATGGGGCCTCCACCACCTCTCTGGGTAACCTGTGCCAGTGATCCACCACCCTCATATTGAAGAACTTTTTCCTAATATCCAACCTCAGTCTCCCCTTTTCTAGTTTAAAACCATCCCCCCTCATCCTATCTCTCCATGCCCTTGGGAACAGTTCTTCCCCAGCTTTCCTGCAGGCACCTTTCAGGGACTGGAAGGCCACTTCAGAACAGGATCAGCTGGGGCAGGCTGCTCAGGACCATGTCCAGCTGGGCTTCGTCTTCCTTCACCCCCATCAGGTATTTACACATGTGGAGGGGATCCTTCAGCCTTATGCCCAGAAACCTGGATGGTTACAAAACCAATGACAGAAAATACTTTGAGGAATCACTTCTGGTTTAAGCTTTCAATATCCTGACCCCAAGTGTGATGCTTATCTTGGGGTGTTCAGCTTCTGACCTGAGGGGTGGGAGGATTTCGACTCCAAGCAATGCAAAGTCTGCTGCTTTTGGGGCTTGGGGAAATAAATGCAGATATAACCATAGTCAAGGCAGCTTGGAGGGATGATAGCCATGGGCTTTTGGGAGCAGGAAAATAATACCAGGAAATAGTTTGAAATTATACCCAGAAAGGCTGGAATAATCTTTTCCTGTCATGTATCACATGGAGAAGATCTGCTGCCTCCAGAGTCAGATCAGGCACTTTCTATGGGGTGCCTACGTGTCCTGAAGACTGGAAAACAGTTTTGAAGTTACCCAGAGATTAATTTCTCCCAGAGATATAGGGACTATTATGTTCTATTTTTTTAAAAAAATTATTTTATTCTTTGTTTCTTTTTTTATTTGTTTGTTTCCTCTCAAGATTATTTTTCTTCGTTTGAAGTAAATGTCACAGTCAGATGTCATAGCAAGCCTGGGCTATTTATAGTGGAAAGCAGCACTGCCTTGACTTTCAAAGTCTCTAGCACAGTATTAGAAGCACAACTTTTCTGGTCAGGAAATGGCAAAGGTTTGTTTTGAAATAAGCAGTAAAAGCAGAGCCTGTAGTATAAACAGCCACATCGGGGTACCGCAAGGGAGGGGAGGGGTGTGCCTTTTTGGAGGCCGGGACTGCGTAAAGCATTACTAATCCTGAGCCAAAAGCGAGATGTTTCTGTTGTGATTGCCTTTCTCTTTGTCCTGGCAGGTGGCTGGAGAAGACGCTCTTCCCTCTGTAGTCACACCTTTGGGACCTTCTCTCCTTTCATCAGTTTTCAGCTCATCTCCCGTTACCATCTGCTGAGAAGGGTGGTCACAGGAAGGAAAAAATAAAAAGAGCAAGTTATTTCCATCTACCATCATGGACGTGTCTTACTGCTGCTGCTGGGAACATGGTCTGTTCATCTTCACTCAGTTGGGCTGTTTTTAGAACAAGATGTAGAAGTTATTCAGTGGTTATTTGAATAATCAGTTATTTCAGCAGTCTATGATGGTAGGAAGAAGTATCCTGCATTGCCATCTCTCTTCTGATGCTTAGCCAGTTCTGCAGTCTCCTGCAAGCATTCTGCCCTGGGGAATTAAACTATTCTTAAGGGACATCCAAGACGAGCAAGGACTGAGCGTGAAGAGTCATTGGAGTGTGCATGGAACAGGACCCCACTGCAGTGAAAACCCAATGTTAAGGGTCAAGAAAAAGAAGTGCTGCTTCAATAGCTCTTAGAAAATATTTGCCTTAGAAAAACACATCGGTTTTGCATGTTCTCAAATCCCTTCTCATCCCATCTGGCTGTTTATTTTTTTATTTTCATATGAGGGTGTAGTAAAGAGATAAGAAAAATCACTTTTAAATCAGGCTGCCTAGCTAGAAATTGATCTGATTCCCCCTGCCCTCCCCCAAGCAAATATTGTTATTTAACTGGAAAAGAGCTACCTACTCCTCATTTAGAGGCACCGTAGTGCTGCTTTTGTAGTAAGTTAAAATAGAACATGTGAACTCATTAGTAAAAGAAAAAAAAAAGGGGGGGAAAAAAAAAGGAGTTGACCTAAATTGTGGCCAAAATCCTTTTGGGAATGAAAAGGTTTCTGTTCAATTGTTTTTCCTATGTGCAGTGTTTTCTGTTTTTTCCTTGGTTTGTTTTGGCCATGAAAGAGAAATACTATATGGGTTTGAGAAGAGGTTAAAAACAGCATGAGAACAAACCACAAGGAGTAGGAAGTAGCACGAGTTTAGTGAGAACAAAGTTTTGTAGCTGCAGCATTCCCAGAAATAGGGATATTTGTTTTCCTCTCCGGACTTTGACTCTATGTTCTCCCTGCAGCCACATTTGGGCTGCGGTGATGCAAGGCGCTAACAAAGCCCTGTACTGAACTCCCACTTTCTAGTATTTCTTAATACTGAAAAACGGGTCCAGAGGAGAATTTGGATGCTCAGAAATGTGGTGGGTTTGGTTCAGGTTTTTTTTCCCTCCAACTGCATCAATCTATGGCTGGATGCAATACCTCTTAGCACAGCCTCTTTTTGCATAGAAATATAGAAAATAGGTCCATAGAGTCATAGCATGGCAAGGGTTGGAAAGGACGCCAAGGATCATACAGTTCCAACCACCCTGCCACAGGCAGGGCCATCAACCTCAGGCCTGGATCTACACAAGGTCACCCAGGGCCCCATCCAACCTGGCCTTGAACACCCCCAGGGATGGGGCACCCACCCCCTCTCTGGGCAGCCTGTTCCAGCACCTCACCACTCTCTCTGCAAAAAACTTCTCCCTAATATCTAATCTAAACCTTCCCTCCTTCAGCTTTAATCCATCCCCCTTGTCCTGACATTATCTACCCTTTTAAAAAGTTGAATCCCCTCCTGTTTATATGCTACATGGGTGACTGTGGCATGGTTTAAGCTCTGATCTATGAGGTTTTTTTTCTCAAAGGCTACTGTGTAAATGTACAACACACAAGACCAACTGGGGAGCTGGCTTCCCTTGAAGCAGTGATTTTGGTCAGGAGGGAGCCTGGCTGGCTTTGCCTTGAGGACACACAAAACGCGTATATTTGCTGATACTGCTCTAGTACCTCCCTCTGAACTTGTCCTAAGGGATGGACAAGTTCTCCTAAGTTCTTCTGTGATCGATGGGACTGAAGAGACCAAAATAACAATTAAGACCTGCCAAAGAATCTCAGAATCACAGACTGATGTAGGTTGGAAGAGATCTCAAAGCCCATCTAGTCCCAACCCCTGCCAAGGGTAGGGACACCCTCCACTGGCCCAGAGTGCCCAAATCCCTATCCAACCTGGCCTTGAATCCTCCCAGGGAGCCAGGGGCAGCCCCAGCTTCTCTGGGCACCCTGTGCCAGGGCCTCCCCCCTCCATGTGAAGGATTTCTGCCTCCCAGCTCCTCTCCAGCTGGCCTCCTGCAGCTGAAGGCCATTCCCCTGAGCCTGGCCCTCCCTGCCTTTGGCACCGGCCCCTCTCCTGGAGCAACTTGACGGACTGGAAGGACAAAGAACCCAGGAAGATACTACAGACCAGAGCTGGCTGAGTATGGGCAGCACAGCGTAGGACTTTATTACAAATAATCATTATGAAGTGAGACTGATGTTAGTGTACAGGCTCAGTGAGCGATGGCCTGGTCTGGTCAGCCACTCTGGATGTACCATGGGGCTGGGTGTTATCCATTGGGTTAGGGTTAGCACGGGCACTTTATGGAAGTTTATTGTGGCCATGGTTGGAAATAAAATAGGAAATTTAAACTAAAATAAACTGGGGTTGGGGAATGGGGTTGCAAGGGAAATGTAACCTGGATTGTTTCAGTTCTCTCAGTCAGGGTGCAGGAAGACACAAGGACAGCTCTGGGCTTGGAGCTTTAGTCACATTCTGATCTGGGAAACTGCATTCCTTGGATGCATGTGGCATCTACAGATGGTGAGTGGGACATGGGAAACAATGGTGTGCCAATTCTGGCAGGACAACTGGAGGAGAACTACCAAGGTCCCCTACTGAGAGCTGCAGCTCCCATTACAGTGAGACACAGCCCTTGTTTGTTACCCAGATGTTTGATTTGGTGGTGCCACACTGGTTTGCAAACTTACACAATCTCTCAAAGTTACCAAGTTCCTGACCAGGGTGGACTAAGCACCCCATTCCCTCATTCCTCCTCACCTTCAATGCCTAGAAAAGAGATCTTAAATTCCCCACTTTGTTCTTAAAGCCACTTCTGCTGTCTGACAACTTCCTTATGAATCATAACCCTGTTCTTGGGTCTGAAGGAAAGGATGTCCTTTGTGTTGTTGCCAAAGGACAAAATGGTTTTCCTTTCCCTTTTTTTCCCCTGGACTCTGTGGTCATGCCACACTAATCTCTACAACATAGAGCTGAGCAGTATGTCTGTAAAGTACTGAGTGGGGGGGGGGAGGGGTCACGGAAGGGGGGTGGGGTGTTCAGGTCAAAGCTAAGTGAAATTCCCCTTGGAAATCACCAGAAGTCACAGCATCACAGAATGTTAGGAGTTGGCAGGGACCTCGAAAGATCATCTAGTCCAACCCCCTGACAGAGCAGGAGCACCCAGACTAAATCACACAGGAACGCATCCAGGTGGGTTTGAATTTCTCCAGAGAAGGAAACTCCACAACCTCTCTGGGTAGCCTGTCCTAGGGCTCTGTCACCCTCACAGTGAAAAAGTTCCTCCTTATGTTCACATGCAACCTCCTATGATGCATCTTTCACCCACTGCCCCTTGTCCTATCGCTGGCCATCACGAGAAGAGCCTGGCTCCATCCTCCTGACTCTCACCCTTTACATATTTATAGACATTACTAAGGTCACTCTTCAGTCTCCTCCAAGCTAAAGAGGCCCAGTTCCCCCAGCCTCTCCTCATAAGGAAGGTGTTCCACTCCCTCCATCACCTCAGAGGCACTGTGCTAGACTCTTTCAAGGAGTTCTATGTCCTTCTTGAACTGAGGGCCCCAGAACTGCCCCCAATATTCCAGGTTTGGTCTCACCAGAGCAGAGTAGAGGGGGAGAAAATTCTTTATTTGGTTAGGACAGCTGTGGAAATACGTGGGACCCCTTCCTCGCTCTAGGTCTAGAAGATCTGGATTCCCATGCCTTGGAGACTGCCACACAGAAGAGGCCTGTTGTGGCATGAGAAGTTTGGGAGGATTACATGTGGCACGCTGACTTCATGGCACAAAGCAAGATGTTGATGTGTTGCACGTGTGCACTGTCTTTGGAGAATCACATGAGCACCCACACAGATGTATGAAGCCCATGGGGCCATTGAGAAGCAGGAAGGAAAAGAGGACCTCTTTTGTAGCCCAGGTCTGGTGAGCTCAGCAGGTGAAGTGACACACGAGCTTGCAAACTTCAGGTTGCCGGTCATGCCAATGAGAGGTGTGTAATCACTTCCACTGTTCTATGTGATGTGCAGAGTCTTGGATGTGATGAAACATCACAGTACAATAGTGAGGTTAAAAATTATATTAACCCCCAAGGACCTGTGAGGTCTCCTGTGGAGAGATGAGTATTGGTCTCTTCAGCCAAGCAACAGGTGATAGGATGAGGGGGCATGGCCTCAAGCTGTGCCAGGGCAGGTTCAGATTAGACATTAGGAAAAAAATTCTTCTCTGAAAGGTTTATTGGGCACTGGAACAGGCTGCTCAGGGAGGCGGTTGACTCACCGACCCTCTATGTATTTAAAAGACAGGTAGATGAGATGCTCAGGAATATGGTTTAGTAGAGGACAGGTATGCTTGGACTCAATGATCTCAATTTCCAACCTCATGATTCCAATGATCTTTTCCAACCTTGTGATTCTGTGAGTCTGTGATTCTGTAAACACACCTTGTTCTTTGTCTGTGTGCTCTTTGTCAATGCTGTGCTGTTCTCTGCAAATGAGTGAGCCCACACTGCAAAAACATTTGCCCTTCCTGGACTACCCATTTGCTACAATATCCCATTGGCAGTGTCCCTTGAAGTAATGACAGCTCCTTTGGTTTTTGAGATTGCTCACCAGGATACACCTGAATAACCTGGATTTTGTACCTGTGGAAAATGAGGAATATTTCTTTGTGCTGTTTCTAAGTTTGTTGATTTATCAAAATTCAGATGCTTGTGATTTGTTCGTGGTCACAGCACCGAGCTGGGCTGAGGTTAAGAAGGATCTGGACGACACCCTCAGTCCCATTCTCTGACTTTGCTGAGTCTGTGTGGAGTCAGGAGTTGGACTCACTGGTCCTTATGGGTCCCTTTTGACTCAGGAGGTTCTATTCTACGTAGACCTCTTATTTTTCACCCATCCTGCTCATTATATGCTTTGTTGTTGAGTGTCCCCCCTCATTGCTACCAAGCCACCCAACAAAACAAGGCGGTGTCGCTCCTACAGTTCATGCTGCCTTGGTGTGGCTTGTCCAGAGGATTCATCTTCTGCTTCCCTTGAACAGAGTTGTTGCCTACTGCAGTGTAGTAAGTAGTAACTTATGTTAACATAACACTCACTTTTGCTGCCGTTGGAGTCTTGCCAAAAATATTGTTAGGTTTATTTGTCAGATTTTAATACCAAAACATAAATAATCCAACCCAAGAGAGCTTAGTGTAGATACCTTCTGGCTGGTTTGGCAGGGACCCAGCCTAGCTGTGTGTTGACACAACACGCTCCTTGCTGAGCTTGGTGTCTTGGCTACGGTCTTGTTCCTCCGACCATGTGGCAGTGACGTTCCCATTTTGTTTGCTTAAATTCATCCTGTTCTTCCACAAAACATCCATTTTTGTAAAAATTTCCTCTTAATTCTAGTGCCTTGTGCTGATTTGGAGCATAAAAACAGGAGGGGAATCAACTTTTTAAAAGGGCAGATAATGGCAGGACAAGGGGGAATGGTTTAAAGCTGAAGGAGGGAAGGTTTAGATTGGATATTAGAGGGAAGTTTTTTACAGAAAGAGTGGTGAGAGGCTGGAACAGGCTGCCCAGAGAGGGGGTGGGTGCCCCCGTCCCTGGAAGTGTTCAAGGCCAGGTTGGATGGGGCCCTGGGCAACCTTGTGTAGATCCCGGCCTGAGGTTGGTGTCCCTGCCTGTGGCAGGGGGGTTGGAGCTCTATGATCCTTGGGGTCCCTTCCAACCCTTGCCATTCTATGATTCTATGATCTATCCTCTCTACCAAGGAGGATGCCTGGGAAAGGAGCTCTGGGACTCGCTCCTGCATCCTCTCCCCTACTGTCTTGCACTAACACACAATCTTGGTTTTCTATTTCCTTTATTTTTTTCTATCTTCTTATAAACTATGCAGGATACTTCTGGCTTGCAGTCATAAAAAAGCAAGGAGTCCTTGAAATTTCTAATGTCCATGGCAGTGAGGAGCTCCTGGACCACATGTGGCATGAATGGTTTAAACCAAGAAACTCAAGACCACCATTACTTTGGATTTCCTTGGGTTTCTGTGCCACTGCTTCAACTTCCATTTGCTTTTAGGTTCAGCTACTGAGACTCTCTTGCTTTTTTCAAAAAAACAAACAAAATTGTGTTTTGTTTGGTTGTTGGGGTTTTTTTTCCAAAATAATAGAACTTGATTATAATTGAAGTGGAGAAAAGCTGCTGTTTTGGGAAAGACTGACTTGTTTAATTGGATGCTTCATTTCTGAAACATAAGGCCATAATGTTTGTGTTTTTATTCTCTTTCGTGGATGCTGAAGGACTGAGCTGGCAGAAAACGTACGTGAGGTTTGAGCTAAACATATGATTCACACCCCTCCCCCACCCCAGGAACGTATACTCACTGACGCAAGAGACAAATCAAAGGGTCAGGTGTCTTTATCGGATGCCACCTGCATGAAGCTCTCTAGGAATGAAGCCAGGGCTCTGCAGCCATGCTGCAAACTCACTTGTGTGTGGCAGGAGCATAAACAATCCTATGCAGATGTTTCACGGTGAGCCCAAGCCGGAACACCACAAACAGCATCCCGCTGTAAACACAGCTTCCTGTGAAGAACAATAATACTTAATCACTTTTTTACATTGCAGTTTGAGCTCAGTGGCAGGCTGGTCTCCTTCATGATGGCTTGACAAAGGAAATGGCTCAAAAAAAAAATCAAATTACTACCAGAAACCCCTAAAATTATTTAATCTGGTCACGCGATGTGCCATGACATTATAAATACGAATTCTTCTCTTCTTTCCCAGGCTCAGCTGGGAGAAATGATGCTTTTTACCAATCTGCATTTAATTTCTTATTTTGCAGTTCATGCCTTGACATTTGAAGTGGTATTCAAGAGCGAACAGAAAAAGGGCCCTGGTGAAAGTCCGGTTTAATTCTTTGTATTTTCTTTTGCAACTCTTTGAGGGTGACATTTTATAAGCAATGTGCATGGGAATCAAAACCCCATTATTATTCTTTTCAGAAGCATCTTAAACAGACTGTTCTCCAAAATCCACGGTTGAAGAAACTGCAATGGGATTAAGTTCACTGGTTAAAATATTTGTGAAAAATCCTGTTACTGGTCCTATGAGATGGAGGAAGGATGGTAGCTTCTTGTAATGGAATAAAGTGATTATGTTAGCCACTTAAAGCAGAGTATGTAAGAGAAATGAGGACTGGAGGGAATGAGAGCAGGGAAATTATAATTAATTTCTTGACCATATACAGCAAATTAACTTTGCTTCAGGATGGCAGCTCTTCTACTGAACATCACAGGGTTTTTTTTTGAGAAGTGGAACTAAGCAAAGATAATATTTTCTGATATTTAATCCAAAGCACTTTCTCTTATATTCTAATAGCCTCCAAAGGCAGCTGGTGGGAACCCTAATGAAGTCTCCTGGGCAGGGCAAAAACATGGGGAGTCCTATAGGGAACCAAACACAAACTTGCTGAGAGTCATGGGGATGACACAGTTCATGTCCTGGTGTTTATTAAATTTCCGTGGTTGCCATACAGCTTATATTTGAGAGGGTAATGTAAAACACTGATGGAAGAGGAAAATTTAAAGCTCCTATTCATGGAGAAGCATGGATGAACACCGGTAGCAGATGAAGATGAATTCTGATGTTTCCATAGATGATGATGCATCTCCCATACTCTGTTTTTTTCAGGTGGACTTTCATTAAAGAGCTGCTAAACACACAAGTCTTTTGCTGAAGCTGGGAAGACCATACTGGATCTCGCAGCTGTGAGATCATCCACCAATGGTCAATTTTATATCAGTAATAATCATCCAGTCTAAAAACTTCAAGAGAGGTTTTTAGAGGTGTAGTACTCACGGGAGTACTACAGTGTTAGGCAAAATGCATTATGCTTACCAGGCTGTTCAGATGGTGGGATGCACAGCTGGGAAACCTGTGGTGTCCAGGTCAAGAAGGATGCAGAAGGCATTTTCATGCAGCCTAGGTATAAATTAAAAACTCTGAATGGCCTTAGTGGACTTGTGTTTCACCTGTCATCATGACCCATCCTACTACCCTCTCTCGTAGAGCTGATCTAATGGTGCTGTGCACTGAGCTTTGCCCCAGCATGTGGACATAGCCAAGTTGGGTTTTTTCCAGTGGAAAATTTGTATGATAAAAAGGTGATAATAAATGGGGGAGGGGAACCTCAATCCATCCCAACCCTACCATTTTGATGCCAGTGCCAACAATAGATGCACTGACCACACAAGAAGGCCTTGGCACACACAGCCCCAGTCTGTGGATCCTGATCATGGTTCAGGAGAGCAGACTTTGTCCTCTTCAGGGACCTGCTTGGTAGAGTACCACAGGACAAAGCCCTGGAGAGATGAGGAGCCCAAGACAACTGGTTGGTATTCAGGGATTACCCCCTCCAAGCTCAGGAGTCATGCATCCCAACAAAGAGGAAGTCAGGAAAAAACACCTGGACACCTGCATGGATAAACAAGGAGCTTCCTACAAACTCAAACACAAAAAGGAAGTCTACAGAGGGTGGGAGCAAGGACAGGCAGCCTGTGAGGGATACAGAGAAACTTTCTGAGCAGCCAGGGATCAGGGTAGGAAAGCTAAAGCCCTGATAGCATTAAATCTAGCCAAGGACACTAAGGGCAGCAAGAAAAGCTTCCATAGGTGATAAGGGATAAAAGGAATATGAGGGAGAATGTGGGCCCTCTTTGGAAGGAAGTGGGAGACCTGGCTACCCAGAATATGGAGAAGGCTGAGGTACTCAATGGCTTCTTTTTTGTCACAGTCATCACTGGCAAGGACTTTGGTCACACTGCTCAGGGGACAGACGACAAAAGCAGGGACTAGGAGAATGAAGAACCACCCACTGCAGGACCAGATCAGGTTTGAGAACGCTGAAGGAACCTGAGGTCGAACAAATCTGGGAATTGATGAGATGCACCTGCAGGTCCTGTGGGAACTGCTGGTTGAAGTGGTTAAGTCATTCCCCTTCATTTCTGAGAAGCTGTAGCAGTCTGGTGAAGTTGCCACTGACTGGAAGGGTGAAATGTAACCCTCTTTTTTTTAAACAGGAAAAAAGGAAGATACAGGGAAGTACAGGCTGGTCAGTCTCACCTGTGTGCCCAGCAAGATCACAGTTTTCCTCCAAGAAACTATGCTCAGGCACATGAAAAATAAGGTGATTGTGACAGTCAACATAGCTTCAGGAAGGGCAAATTGTGCCTGAAAAATTTAGTTGCCTTCTATGATGGGGTTACAGCTTTGGTGGATAAGGGAAGAGCAATTGATGTCATCTACTTGTACTTGTGCAAAGCATTTGACAGTGTTCCACACAATATCCTTGTCTCTAAATTGGAGAGACATGGATTTGACAGGTGGACCACTCAGGAATTGGCTGGACAGTAACACTCAAAGAGTTGTGGTCAACAGCTCCGTGTCCAAGTGGAGACTAGTGATGAATGGTGTCCCTAAGGGGTCTGTACGGGGACCAGAACTGTTTAACATCTTTGTTGGTGACATGGACAGTAGGCTGGATGTACCCTCAGCATGTATACTGACAACACCAAGCTGTGTGGTACAGTTGACATTCTGGAGGGAAGGGATGACATCCAGAGGGACCTGGACAGGCTGGAGAGGTGGGGCTATGCACACTGCATGAAGTTCAACAAGGCCAGGGGCAAGGTCAACAAGAGTCAGGGCAATCCCAGGCACAACTAGAGGCCGGGCAGAGAATGAATAGAGGAGAAGGAGGAGAAGGGCTTGGGGGTGTTGTGGGATGAGAAACTCAATATGAGCTGGCAAAGTGTGCTGGCAGCCCAGAAAGCCAACTGTGTCCTAGGCTGCATCCCCAGCAGCGGGACCAGAAGGTTGAGGGAGGGAATTCTACCCCTCTGCTCTGCACTGGGGAGACTCCCCTGCAGTGCTATGTCCAGGACACAGAGGACACGGAGCTGTTGGAACGAGTCTCAGGGAGGCCATGGAGATGATGGGAGGGCTGGAGCCCCTCTGCTCTGGAGCCAGGCTGGGAGAACTGGGCTGGTTCAGCCTGGAGAAGAAAAGGCTGCTTCTAGGGAGAGCTCTGAGCTCCTTCCAGGCCCTCGAGGAGCTCCAGGAGAGCTGGAGAGGGGCTGATGCCAAGGGCAGGGAGGGCCAGGCCCAGGGGAATGGCCTTCAGCTGCAGGAGGGCAGCTGGAGAGGAGCTGGGAGGCAGAAATCCTTCCTGGGGAGGGGGAGGCCCTGGCACAGGGTGCCCAGAAAAGCTGGGGCTGCCCCTGGCTCCCTGGTAGGATTCAAGGCCAGGTTGGATGGGGCTTTGGGGCACCCTGGGCTGGTGGGGGGTGTCTCTGCCCATAGCAGGAGTTGGGACTAGATGGGCTTTGAGATCCTTTCCCACCCATTCAGTATTCTGATTCTATGATACTTGTTTTCGTGTGTGTGAAGTTTTTCTTTCCTCTCTATTAGTGGTTTTCATACCCTCAGGCCTTTTTTTTCTCAAATAGATGTCAGCAGGTTGCTGACCAGCTTCCCCCCTTCAGGGAAAGCATGCCTTTGTGGTGAACATGCTGAACTAGGGCTCACATCGTCTGGGTTAGACATTCCCTGTGACCCCAGGCCAATAAATCACTCTCTCTGCTCTTTGCTTTGGCTCCCAGAGCATTTGGCCATCTCCCTACTCCACAGGGTGGCGTAAGGATAAAATCCATTTGTGATCCTGAGTTGCTTGGTTACTGTGTGGACTTAGGGCTAAATAAATTTTTTAAAAAATAATTAAAAAATAGATAAATGCATCTTCAGAAGCCTTCCCTCTGGTCTCCAGCCCTCCTCATCCAATCAACCAACTGCTGTGTCTTTCCTCGGGCCTGTTTTCCATCCTGAGCTTCTGCTCATCCGGTATCCTCGCTCAGCATCTCCCCACAGGGCCTTGCAACTTTTCCCTCTAATTGGCAGCTTTTAATTGGCAAATCATCACACTCTTCCAGCACAGTTCCTCTCTTCCCCGTAATGTCCCTGGGTGATGCCTGAACAATAAAACACAACTGGCATTCTCTTCCAGGGCTTTCCCCGCACCATCTGCTTCTTAGAGGAAGCTTATGCTGTTGATAATGAGCCATACTCATTATTTTTAACTGTATTTTTTGCTACTGGGTCATATGTTCTTTATATGTATGTAAGGATTATCTCTCTCTATATTTTTATTACCTAATTCCAGGACAACATTGTAAGTTAGGGTGAAGAATCCTTAGAAGTCACAGCTACAACAATACAAATATTACCATACAGAGGTATTTTTCAAATGAGAAGGTTTTGCCTATAATTTAATTGTGCATATGCATACACTATAGAAAACTTGGGTTTGTTTTTTTTAGAGTGCCATGAGCTAGAAACCAGTTTTGCAGCACTTCCAGCAATTAGTATGTATTTATGTATATAAATGTATGAATTTACATATATATATATGTCTTGAGTGGTGTACATCAGCTAATGATTGCTTAAGTGCACTGGAACTTCATGGCAGCAACTCCTTGAGTCTCACCTGAACCACCATCATTTGCCTGTCTCAGCAGCTGATGATGCTAGGATGCTTTGGGGAGCACTCACCTTAATTAGGCTTTATTAGCTGCTGCTGACTTTCTTTTTCCTTCCTTCTGGCCTCAGCAGCAACGCTATGCTTGCAAAGGCAGCAAGTCAGCCAGAATCATTCTTCACTTTGGTGGAATGTTGGGATGTTAGGAAAAGAGACGTGTCGTGACATAACATGGAAAAGCAGTCTAGGTGCTGACTTCGTATGCAAGATACGACAGCTGCTGCCATATGTTCTGCTCTGCTAAACCATTTTCCAAGCGGGAAATTGCTGAGTATGTTTACAGTGATCCAGATTTTACAGCTGGAGCACCCTTCAGCGGGGGTCTAATATGCTCTGACTTTCCCTCAATTCCTAAATCATCTTCTTGCTACATGGAAGGTCAGCAGGTACCACTTCAGTGACTGTAAGGGAACTGAAGGTCATCCTGGATTCTTCTAAGTTTTCAATAGTCACTTTTATCTTTCCTAACTTATTCCCTCCTGTCCCGACTTACAGCAGAACCCATACTCCTGGTAGCATGATTTCATGTGTTAAAACTCTCCCAAGAAGTCAAACAGGGACCTGAGCATGGCCCTGTGGTTGTCAAGACCTTAACTCTTAGCACAGTGATTGCTTTTAGTGCAAAGCAATGTGAGATGCTTACTCATAAATCTGAGCAAGTGCTTCATAGTA
The DNA here is from genome assembly GCA_022605575.1 of Laterallus jamaicensis coturniculus. Lineage (NCBI taxonomy): Eukaryota > Metazoa > Chordata > Aves > Gruiformes > Rallidae > Laterallus > Laterallus jamaicensis. The sequence continues at coordinate 22,864,999 of JAKCOX010000012.1, read as the reverse complement.
AATTCCTCCTGAATGGAAGCAATGAAGCAAAACCCAGATGTTTGATTAAATGTAGCTGCAAATAATTTCTTTAAAGTGCAAAGCAAAATCTCACTTCAAACTCAGTCCGTTCATACTGTTGGGTTCTTTGTTTTAGGCTTTAAACAGTTAACTTCACATCTGAGCTGGTCCTCCTCATCCTTTTGTAGCTGATCATAAATACAGTGCAGTGAATTCCATTTGTTAGATAACATTTGTAGAGCAGCATGGACGTGAACAGTATTTTATAGATTACAGATAAGACATACTCCCTGTCTAGGAGACTTTGAAATCTAAAGTAGTCAAACACATGGCAGAACATGAGAAAATATTTCATCCTAAGGATTATCTGTGGTTACCAGTGATTAGAAAACAGGAGTGCTGTTTGGAGAGCTGAATTTTAAGCAGCACTTTGAAGAAAAGAGGACATTTGATAGATGAACATGGAGAAGGGGCAAAGGCACAAGGCCAAGAATGTGAAGAGACAAAAAAAAAATAAATTAAATGAGAAAATAGAGATAAGCCAGTGGACTGTGAAATAGTGGTCTAGATATTGATCCTGGCAGGAACAACTCAAGTTATGGAGGTTGGGGGGCAGCACACGTAGAAAAGGAGAAGTCCAAGGACTGCTGTGTTTATAACTTCAAGTGTGTGATTGTATAGTATGTGAGCCTTGGTCTCCAGGAGAGAATGTGTGGACTTGGGGATGAAAGAAAAGGGCAAGTGATGTGCTGCAACAAGGATGGGAGAGGAGGAAAAGGAGTCAAAGGTCTGGGAGTCAAGAGAAGGTGGAGAGGTGCCATGTGGAAGGAAAATGTTTTAATTTCTGGAAACAAATGTGTTTCAAATTCAGGTCCCCATCAATAGTTACAGGATAGAAGAGGAAGGGAGGCTGGAGCCCAGTGCCGAGGTTCAGCATCATGGCTGTATGGCAGGAGAAGCACAGAAGAAGTACATTGGGAGAGAAGGTGGATAGAAGGAAACACAGAGGACCAAAACTAGGATCCAGTCCAACACCAATACACAGAATAAGACTAGAGATAGAGAAGCCCTTGCAGAAAGGTCTGTAGGAAAATATTCAGGGACATCTACTCCATCTCTGTTCTGTTACAGACCCTGTTCCTTCTGTCTTCTCACACCCAACGTGGAAAACCAACTGCTTCTGAATGGATGTAGCTATCATTGCTTATCTATGAGACTTCCAAAAACATGTCTGCTTTCCCATTCTGTGTGTCAATAAAATTGATAAAATTCCCTACAGACACCTGCAGATAGTTCTACCTCATCAATGCAAGCGGAAACCTTGATGACTTTCATTGGGCATGAAACCTTGCTGGTTGTGCTCAGTTCTTCCTTGTGCTTCCTTTTGTGTGTTCATATGTTTTCCCTTGCTTTATACATTGTGAGGCAAGCAGACCCTTCACTAGACCTTCAGGGTGCTTCAGTGATACAGGAAAGTCATGTCCTGGTCTAGATTTTCCTCCCTGATAGTTGTCACCCTTCTTCTGTCAGGACTAAGTGGAGCTCTCTTTCTTGGGTACAGTTATGTGTGTCAAAAAGCATGCTCCATCTTCACACTGCTGCGACTTAGTCAAAAACCTGAAAAAAAAATTAGCATCACAATACAGATTCAGGAATTGGTTTGGGACACCTACCTGGACACAGGATCTGGGAAAATCCCTAGTTAAGCAACACAAATGCAGACTCAATGAGCCGTCTCCAGCAGCACGAAAGTATCAGAAAAGAGCTATCAGCAATTGAGGGGAGAGTAAGTGGGTGGATTATAGACAAAAATAAAGAAACACATGGAAAAAAGTTAGGAAGCAATTTTTTTTTCTTCTTTTTTTTTTTTCTGTACTTAATGCAACAATTCCCAGAAAAAGAATGGGGGAAGCAAAATAACACCCTTCCACAAGCCAAAATTTTATTGCGAGTGGAAAAACAAACTCCTCTAACAGCAGCTGCTGGTTTATATGTTGGTCATAAAGCACGTAATATTATGAAACTCGTAATAATATTTAGCAACTGCAGTAATCTGGTTAATTTTTTAATAGATGTTCACTTACATCCTGTTTATAAGATGTCCCTGAGCATCTGCAATGCTACAAATATGTATTGTCATAGCAAGGTGATTAGAGGAGTTTGTTTGCTTGGGGTGGAAGAGATTAATTTGTTTGATTTACAATTGAGAACGTAAATGGAGTGAGATAAAGCTTTGGCTGATATTAAGACAGGTCTTCAGCTAGTCCAAGTTGTCCTGGGTCATTTGAAGAGTAAACTCTGGTATGCCTTTCTGTTCTTGGTTTTAAGCAAAATGATGTAATTTTACCATGCTTTGTAATATGTTTGCCTATCTCCTTTGAGGTTTTCAGCATTATTTATACTGTGTTTTATTTTTATGATGTTGCCCAAACCATGTAGATCAAGTTTGGAACAGAACTTGAGTGTTTCCAAAAAAAAAAACCCCAGGTATTTATCCTCAGAGATTTTGACCTTAGGAGTCTCAATGAAATAGATAGTCAGGAGAGATTTACATAAAGACCACAATTTCATTGCAAATTTACCAGGTTATAAAGTTTTCATCAGCAAAGTTCCCTGTGCAAGGATGTCCTAGGATTTATCTGTACAGGACTGAAGAATCTCATGCTGTCTGTGGGATTTGGGGTGGCTGGGGCCATGACCAAGTGCTTACACAACTACTGAGGGATTACAGATTTACCATGGAAGCAGAAAGACTCCAGTTCTTACTGACCTGAATCCTGAGCAACTTCACCGACTTGTTGGAGGCAGCGAGACAGCAGTCATCAACAGATTGAGCAGGGTGAGTTAAGTTCATAGCCAGTTTCCATGATGGTACAGCTAGTATCAACACTTGTGGCAAAAGAAGCAAATACAGAGCAAGAGCAGAGGATCAGTCTGGGTCTCACTTGAACATCTTGGTGGCTGTGTTTTGCCAGTGTAAAGTAGGGACAACGTGCATGGCCACAGTCTCTCATCTACTCGTCCTACTGACCAACAAGAGGTTTCTTTCCCAAGACCTATTTGGCAGCTTCCAATGGCTCCAACTTTGTTTTTTTTAGCAAAGAACCAGGTTGGGAAAAACCTTCACCCTGATCAGTTTGTACAGTAGTAGCAGTGAGTGTTTGTGATGATAGCAGCCAGACAACTTCTTCTCCTCTTCTGGTGCGTGGGGGTGTGTAGGAGCAAGTCCAAAATCAATAATACCCAGAAACATAACAACAATTATCAGACAGACATAATTAAATCTCCTTGCCTAAAATATCAGCTCAGAGCACATATTTACCTATTTGTGCTTCCCAATAAAAATAAACAGATTGAAGTTGCAAACCTGCTGTGTGAGTAGGTGGTGAGGGGAAAAAAGCCGCCACCACATGTGAAGTGTAACACGTGATAGAAATTCCTCCATACAACATATTCAGGCTCCCTTCCCATCTCACCCTCCCTTCAGCAGCTTGGATTGAATTGCTGAACAATTCTTGCCTACAAATACTGTGTCTGCTTTGTCTCCATGTTGTTATCAATTATCCACATCCCCTGCAGCCACATTTCCGGGCAGAAGTTATCAGAAATTCTTCCTCTGGTTTTTTTTGTTTGTGTTTGTTTGGTTGGTTGGTTTTTCATTGGGCTTTTTGGTTTTGTTTGCTGGAGACACAGGAGCACCAGGTTAAGACTCAAATCCTAACTGTGTTTTATGGCTTTGCCACTGGCTCACTGGCTTTGTAGGGAGCAGGATGTGCTCATGATGTGTGGAGTAGTATCAGTCTGCATCCATGCAAGTGGTTTCTTTTGTACAAAATAATGTTGTTTGATGTGTGTCAGCGCTGCTCCTTCAGCTCCTTTGCTGTTGGCTTCTGCAACCAGGCTGAATCTCTGAGTAGCCAAAAGAGGTGTTTTCACTGCAGAAGAATTGTGGTGCTGATGGGTCCTGGCATGTTCACCTAAGAAGCAGTAAGCAATATCTCAATACCTTTTAATCATTCATTCAACCCAAATAGCTAAACAAATTGGCATGTGGATGGAGGGTGTCCCTGCCCATGGCAGGGGCTGGGAACTGGACAGGTTTTAAGGTCCCTTCCCACTCAAACCAGTCTGTGATTCTATGATTTCTTTGAGTCTGTTTTCTAAAGGTACAAGTTGGTTTTTTGGTTTTTTTTTTTCCTGTTAGACTCAGAAAATCAATTTGGAGCTTCCCTTTCTTTTGGGTTGAAGTTGCACAAGAACTGTCCCATCCGAGAGCCCCAGTTATTTCTGTTCCTGAGTGTGCCTCAAGTTATTATTTCTCCAAGTCTATGTCTACACTAGCAAATTAACTTGCCCATGATTTTTCTTCTGTACTGAGGCCAACTGACATGGGATAGCCCATGTCCATACTACTGAAGGCTATTTGTCACCAAAAGGTGGTGTCTGAACATCTTGTGCTTTTTCCCCAGACTGTGCTTAGTTATCTTCTAGTGATTGTGGTTTTCTGCAGCCTCTCAGAACTTGGTGAGACAGCAAAGGAATGGGTTTACAGCTTTGCAATGTAAGAATTGTAATTAAAAATGCTAGAAAACAAACCCAACCAAACTAGATACAGTGAGACTGATAGTAATTTGGTTAAAGAGGTTCACATGTGCTCTTGTTCTAGGGCTTTTTTTCTGCGCAGATGAGGTAAACACACAGATTTACAGAGTCTTGAGAGCAGATGGGCACCATTAGTGTCTCAGATGCTTTTCTCTTGAGTTCATTGTGTGGTGCTTGAAGAGCTCTGCTATGCCTTTCACGTAGGGGGGAACAGGAAAGTCTAACTGTGTTGTGATAGTGAACTGCTGAAGGCAATCCAGATGCGACACCATTTCAACAAGCAAATAGCAAACCTGTGCAGAGAGTACAGATGTCTCCAGTCCTCCCTCCCTCCTTCCCTTCCACCTGTGCTTTCTACACCAGGACTGGAGTCAGACCCATTCCCCAGCTCTCAGCCTCGTTAGTTGTAGGAGCTGTAAGTGCAAGGAGAGGCTGGGATAAGGGTGTTTTCTACCATGCTTGGGAAAGAAGACAGGGTGTGGGAAAGAAGCCCTTGGCAGGGTGAAATCATGGTTTACACTCATATGCTGTAAGCACACCCATCTCTTGGGAAACTTGGCTTGAGTCTCATGGTCGGTATGGGAGTGGTGTGCGCCCTTTCAGACACTGCTGGTTCTATGTATGGACATCTTGGGTGCCCAGATGAGTGTTACAAGATCCTCCCAAGCTGTTTTCCTGAAGGCCATGTACAACACCTCTTGTATCGCCCATGTACCCTTCTAGTAGAATGCAGATCTGTTTCCTGTTGGTGTTAGTACAAAGAGGAGATGAAACTCCTAGTAAGACTCAGGTGTGTTGGATACAGCCCAGGTGGAAGTTGGGTACCCAAGTGCAGGACAGAAACCAAAAACCTTTTGCAATTTCATCTAACATTCTTGAAAAGCTGAAGACATAAGTTTATTTCAGGAACGTAACAGGGAACTAAAGTTGCACTAAATGCAGAGGATCCCTTACTTCTGAGTTGATTGTCTACTGAAGTATCTAAACTTGGAGCCAACCACCTCAAACAAATGTGGAATGTGCTTTGGTTCCCTCCTTGTACATACGCCCAGGTTGTCTTCCTGGGGATCCCAGCACAGGGATGAGTAGGAGGAAGGGTGCAGTTGGGTCTCTTTCCAACACACACTCAGGAGCTGAGAAGTGCTCCCTGCTCCCTCTGTTTTTCTGTTCCCCTGATGACCATCTCCAACCATTTCAGCATACCATAGGTGATCTTCTGACAAAATGCTTGCCCCTACCATCCTCTTTTCCAAGTATGGATCTGGGGACCAAGACTGGGCATCCAGTGATTAAGTAGGTGTAATCTTCTGTTGGATCCCCATTTCATTGAATATTTAAGGTCTTTTGCTCTTTGACGTCAAGGAGATTATTAGAAATACAACCTCAGTGCACCTGTACAAGCTACACAGAGCAGCAACTGGATGAAAGCCCAAGTTGTGGAGCACAAATTGCTGCTGTCAGTGTCTCCTTGATGAAGGTTATAGAGCTTTCCACTTGCCTTGAACATTCTGTTGTCACTATGTGCTCTTTACTGAAGACCCCTACACAGGAAAAGTCCTCGTTTTTTTTTGTTTTTTTTCATGAGAAAGGAAATTCCATTTGGTTTATTTCTTTAACACCAAGAAAGCAGGTAACAGTTCTCTTAGTTAAAAGCTAGACTGAAAAATCCCTCATGCAGCAAAAAGAGGTTTGAACAATATCTTCCAGATTAATGCTGGGAAAAGCAAGCAGGTCCCTTATTAGTGATCCACAGTGCTGAACATCTGTCCCAGAATATTCAGGCTCCAGGCTGCCAGCAAAAGAAGGACTGGAGGTTAAGGGCTTGACCTTCCTGAAGACACTGTGCTTGGCCAATAAAGACTTTGGCTAAAGGTCTTACTGGAGAAAGGATGAAGATTCATCTCAGAACAGAAAGTGATGCCAATAGTTTTCTCAGATGTAACATTTTAACTGGAGATTTATTGAGGGCTTTTGTTTTGTTTTCTTTTGTTTTGTTATTGCTTCTCTTTGCAAAGAGAAGTTGAAACTAGTCCAGTAGCACTCTGTTTCTGTCTTTTAAATGGATTATTAGACACTTAAGAAAGACAAACAAACAAGCAAACAAACAAACAGACAAACAGACAAAAATACATAACACAATTTGCTGGTTGCATCTGCAGTTTATTTTAAGAAAAGGAAAAGTCATTGAGAGTCAGCTAGTTTGTAAGGAAAGGAGGTGGACTGGGAGATCTCTTAACAAACTTTCAGCTGAGATCTTGGTAGAACAAAAATTAAAAGCTGCTTTCTGTTTTCTTAAGTTGCTGCCGGCATCTTTAAAGTTTCCAACAGATTCATTGTGAATCAAATGACGACTGAATTTGGAGAATTTAATTTCCAGCACAATGCACGATTTTTTTGGTGAGACTGTGATTGTGTTGCAAGTATTCTACCTCGTAGTATTTAACTAAACACAGGTGAAATTCTGAGTTTATGAGTAAAGGCTGGGGCTACTTCAGCCATCATCATGGAACAGAAAGATAAACAGAACTAATAAAATAATAAAGCTTTAAAAAATCCTCCCCATTCTTCAGTCCATCTGTAAATCTCTCCGTGATGTAGCAGGAACTGCACATGTAGGGGAATATGTGTCTCTACAGTCAGGTTTTGGGGCATTATAACCTTTATGATGGGCAGGCAGAGCTCTCTCCATAGGTCTATCAGAGTTAATATCTAGCTAAAAGCATCCCATAATCTGTCCTATAGTAAAAGGGGGTGTCACTGAGTTCAGGATCAGGACCAATGACCTCAGAGTTGCAGTGACTGACTCTCTCCATAGATTTAAGTTGTTTATTTAAACCCAAGTTTTGCTTCCTGGCCCAGCCCAGATGTAAATAAGTGCAGCCTGCATCTCTGTCCTTGTGAAATTTCCATTATTTATAACCCATGGAATTACATTCAATACTGACTCAAACCTAGCTCTCTCCTAGGCTAAATTATATCCACTCCATGTTTTTATTTATGCCTAGTTCATGTCCGTCTCTCACTCCAACTTTGAATCCAACCCTGTTTTGGGGAACATGTTTCCTTATCCAAAACCTATGAAGTCCTCAGGAGAACTCACAATACCTGTGATGTTATCTCCACATCATTATATAAAGTTTATACTCTTTCCTCCTTCACAACAATGGAGAGAACTTCCTCAGGGACTTCAGGGTGTAGCTGACACCTCTTTTCTGCTTTGAAATTCAGAGTGAAGGCAAAAATGTTGAAAAATAATAGCAAGAGGACCATTTGCTTAGCACAGTGTCTTTAAGCTTTTTGCTGTGATGCTGAAAAGGAGGAAAGCTGCTTTTCCCTGGAAGCTGCCAATTGGTGGTTCACAGCTGGAAGGCATTGACTTACTGATATAAACTGAAGAGTGTTTAGAGCCTGAAACAAAATAATAGTAAAAATCGTTGGCTTTTTTGAAAGGGAAGTGAATTTCTCCTCTGCCTGAGTGGAATAAGTGGGTTGGAATAATAAAGTATGACTGCTAACTGTATTTGTCAGTGTATTGGAACAGTTAGGAAAGACCAGTCTATGATTCAGTGATATAAATGGGGAAAAAATTGCTTCAGGGTTCTGGTTAAGCAGCAGAAAGATACAGTCAGTAATGTATCATACCTTAAACATGGGGACAGACTTTTTAGTGGGTCCTGTAGGGAAAGGGGTAATGGTTTTAAACTAAGGGAGGGTAAATTTGCCTCTTAACTAAAAGAATGTAGATAGCACCTCAAATACTGTGTTTGATTTTGGGCTCCTCACTACAGGAAAGATATTGAGGTGATGGAGTGTGTCAGAGAAGGACACTGGAGTTGGGAAGGGTCTGGAGCACAAGTCTGATGGGAGCGGCTGAGCGAACTGGGGCGGTTTATCCTGGCGAAGAGGATGCTGGGGGGATCCTTCATCACTCCTACATGTACCTGAAAGGAGGGTGTAGCCAGGTGGGGGTTAGTATCTTCCAAGTAGCAAGTGATAGGACAATAAGTTGTGCCAGTGGAGGTTTAGGTTGGATATTAGGAAACATTTATTCACCAAAAGGGTCGTCAAGCACTGGACCAGGCTGCCCAGTGTAATGGTTGAGTCCCCATCCCTCATATTTAAGACATTTAGAAGTGATGCTTAGGCACATGGTTTAGTGATGGCCTTGGGAGTGCTGGGTTAACAGTTGGACTTAATGATCTTAAAGGTCTTTTCCAATCTAAACAATTCTGTGATTCAGATCTGATATAAGGAAGACATTTTTTATGATGAGGGTGGTGAAACACTGAAACAAGTTGTCTACAAAGATGCAGTAGATAATCCATCCCTGGAAGTATTCAAGGTCATGTTGGATGGGGATCCAAACAATCTGATATAGTTGTAGATATTCCTGCCTATGGCAGGGGAGTTGGACTTGATGATCTTTAAGATCCCTTCCAACCCAAACTGTTCTACAAGTTCATGATTCTATTCACAGCACACCAGTGAAATTTGTGCACAGAGTACGTAAACATTTAATCATTACACTAATATCCAAACTCAGTGCTTTATGCTTTCTTTCCCAGACTGGTGGTTGCTCTTTTTGCTGTTCCCCATATTCACACCAGTACAACTCCGTGGGAATCAAAGTTTTTGCTGGAGTAAACACAGCAAAGCATCGAGGATAATTAGTGCTCTGATCACTCCCAATCAAGTCTGTAAGAAAGGCAATCAATACAGCACTTTCTCATGCACAATCCAGCATGGGTATGTGGATAGAAATAACTGCTGCACTAATGACTCAGCAGATTGATTTCTTCCTCTACTGCATAGGCAGCCCAGTGCAACAGAAAATTCATCAACATTTAATGAAATCTTGGTGACCCTGGAGTTTTCCTTCCCAGAGCAATCTCAGTGTACTCAAGAACTGCTCAGAGTATCATTGTGACTACTGAAAGCCAGAGTTTGGGTGTCTGCTCAATGCAATGTAATGCCCAACGACCTCCCGCTGCACAAGGCAGAACAAAGCTACAGATTACCTTTGCACAAAGGATTAATCTGGACTCTTGCTACCTGTGTCTTTTCCGAGCACAATTCATTGGCTTTCTATCTTATAAGTGCTGCATGCCTCTCACAGTAAAAGACATGGAAGTCTGTGTGCCCAATTATGCTTGTGCATTGATTGACTTCTCTCCAGCCCTTCAGTCCCATCTCATAACATCTGACAAGTGTCTTTTTCTCTCTTTCTGAGTGCTTATTTTTGACCTGAAATAGCTGGGAAATTGCCATTGAATAATTATTTATCAAGAAGCCTACACTGCATGGCGGTTCGTAAATGTCACAGTCTTTTAAGCTGAGAGACAGATCTTATCTGGTGTGTGGGAATAATGTGTAGGAGTTGCTGGCCAACACAATTATTTTTGTCCTTTCTCAAAGTAGCCTCAGGTTCTGTGTCTGTATGCAATTTGCTGAGTTTCGCTCTACAAACTCCCCTTCATTTACCTGTAAGAACATGAAGAAGGCTTAAGAGTAGCCCAGAGGAACTGGATTTCAGTATCTTCTGACCCGAAAATATATCAAAACAACATTGTTTCTGCCATGCCTGGGTCCTGTGGGGCAAAAGGGGTTGGTACCATTTCTTAGCTGTCCCTACTCAAGTTCTGACAGCACTTCAAGGTGCCCTTGTGAGTGCTGCGGTTGAGTTGTTGCCTTGGCAGGCTACATAGTACCTCCTGGTTTCACCTCTCATGGTGGTTTCCAGGCCGTTAACCTGCCTCCACATCAGCCCCTGGGAATGTCCCTACCTTGCACGCATTGGTGCCGCAAAGTGTCTGTCCAGAGGTGGTGGATTCTGCATGCATCCTTGCAGCAACATCAGGAGCCCATGGCTATTGCAAGCCCTGTAACATCCTCTTCTCATGTAGGTGATGAAGGAGCGTGATCATAAAGCACCGTCCCCAAGATGCAATACTTAGGTGTCATTTCACCCATCACTGGAGTGCAGTTGGCCATTTTGATGCTGGATGGTGTGTGAGCAGCGCTGCTCTGCAGCCTGAGAGAAGGAACAGAGTGGCAGGGCAAGGATTTGGCAAAGACAGGGCTTGTGATGAGCAAAAGCGATCGGTGCTGTGGATCTGTGTCTTTATCTGTAAGGTGATGAAAGCCCACTGACCTGCTTTTCTGGTGGGTTTGTCTGGGACAGCTGCTAAACTCAACACTGTTTAAAAAAGACAAGAGGTTCTTTGTAGCCAGAACTGCCCCTTAACTCAGCTGCCTGAGTACTGCGTTGGTCAAATTCTCTGACGCAGCATCAGCATGTATTGTGTGGTTGATACAGTTTTTGATAGCCCGGATGTTTTCAGGGTCGTCTCAGCTATAATTAGCTACAAGGACTTGCAGCCTGAGAGGGTATAGCAGGATTTCATGCTGCCTTCCCCTAATTAGAAGTAGTCATTTCTGAGAAGGGCAAGACATACCCCGCCTTCGTGTGCAGGCAGAGCTCTGTGTGATTCTGAGCAGGTCACAGTTGGTGTGACACTCCCCCCCAAACCCCAACAGCATATCTGTAGGGGAAAAACTCTCCAAACCTGCTGCCGCCGCAGCAGCTCTGCTCCGAGACGAATGATGCCAGTCGGAGGTATGATGAGATGTTTCCTCCAGCAGCAAGATCTCCATTGCATAATCTGCTTCCATTTCTTCATTTCCTCTGCTCTAGCTTGCCACTGTTTTCTGCTTTCACTCCTACCTAGTGACCTTTGCATTCTCGAAGCAGCTTTCGTTTTAATTGCTTTTATCAGCACTCGTTTTCAAACCTGGTTTGAGGATGTCTCACGTCTGTGTCTGGTGGAGCCAGGGTCCTCGTTCACAAAAAAGGGCCTAAAGTATAATACTGCAGCATCACGCCCAATTAACTGCTTTTGAAGCTCATGGGGTTGCAGATCTGAAGGCAACGGACACTTAAACTCTCCACTCCTAAGACCCTGAAGGGATGTGTGCAGTCTTCATCATTGGATGGATTCACATCAAGCTTTGCTCAGAGATCAAGTTTCTTCAGCTGCTGTTGTAAATTTGGCTGAAACTGAACATTAAAAAAACCCCAGAGCTGCTGTCTAGGAGTTGTCTGGTAGTCAATAAAGAGCAGAGCCTAACAGGAGCTGACAGAGCTTTAAAAAAGACTGAAGAAATGACAATGTGATGTCCTGAGCTGTGTGCTACTCCTTAGGCAGAGGTCTCCTGATATCCTCCTTCAAAAACCCTGAGGAGGCTGGACATTGGGGATGTGTCTCCAACGAGTATTCCTAAGAAATTATTGCTGCCAAAAGGAATCATCTTGTGCAAGTCTTTGCTTTCTCAAAATTGTTCCCTCTTACCACATTTCCCTGGGCTGCACTCCCACTGCAAGGCCAGAAGAGACCAAGTCACCTAAGCAAACCATTGACTCACAGACACTTTCACCTCAGATTGGCAAAGACTTCTCAGAGCCCGGCCAGACATGTTCGTTGCACAAACTCAAACAACTTGCAGCTAGATTTTTGCCTGCTTTTCCCATTTCTTAGGAATTTTTGTCATGCTTCAGTTGGTTGATGTTCTTCTGTTGCTTGCTGTTCTGATGCTGCTGTAACTCCTTGGAGATAATGAGGTATTTTTATGGCTGTGGGTGGAAAGACCACTCTATCTACAGGACTTGATGCAACCTTTGGTTTGATCCCAACTCTGAGCTCCTGCTGGACCACAATGCATGTTCCCACCTCTTGGCAATGGATAAGGGATCTCAGCAGTGTTTTGGGATAATAGCTGGGTGCAGCTCCTATGGAGGGAAGGGATAGGAAGCAGCTATAGGACACATCATCTGGCCCAACATCATGTTCAATCAGTGGTGTCCAAACTGGACAGCAACGGACACAGACTGGACCAGAGGAAGTTCCATCTCAACAGAAGGAAAAAATTTTTCACTTTGAGGGTGAAGTCTTCTTCACTTCCCTGGGACAGGCTGCCCAGAGAAGTTGTAGAGTCTCCTTCTCTGGAGAAAATAAAAATTCACCTGTATACAATCCTGTGCAGTGTGCTCTAAGGTGATCCTGTTTTAGCAGGGGGGCTGGACTAGACGATGTCCAGAGGTCCCTTCCAACCCCTACCAGTTTGTTATTCTGTAGTCACAGCAGATCATGCTGCACATGTCTGCAGCTCCAGAACTGCGTTTGAGTTTGTTCTGGGGAGCCTTCCGATACCCCAGGGAATACCACCAGATGCCTTGGAGATGATGACCAGCAACTTATACTCAACTTTATGTTGGTGAAAAGAACAGAGATGGGATCTGCAGTCTCCTTGGGAGCTCTTGTGAGCGAGGAGGTGCTCTGCAATGAGCTGTGCATCTTGGGATGACTTTGAGGCAAGCACAGTCTTTCCATCACCTCCAGCCTGCTCTGGGTCCAGCCCAGGATACATCACTGTATCCATGATGTGTGGTGTAATCCTTTTGTATACATGACTGTTACCAAGTAAGGTTTCTTTTAAGGATGTGAAGATCGTGGGCTTACAGGGAGGGGACAATAGAAGCTGGTTTTAAACTACGCATTCCTCCACCCCTCTTTCATTTTGAGTTTAATTTTTAAAATGGTCTGTTGGGTTTGTTGCCAAATACCAGTTCATCACTTTTTTTGTGAAACCTTCACAGCTGGGGACTTTCCATGGGACGGGTTGTTTGGAAAAAGTGATGTAAATTGTAAATCGTGTCTTAATTCGTCTTAAAATATCTAAGCCTGGGAAAACATGTCATCTTGCTGAAGAGAATGCACACGCTCAGAAACTCAGCAGGTATCTGTTGAAAACTCAAAGCAGCAATAAAAGTCACGGTTATTTTTAAAAATGGTTGTTAAAATGTATAGCTGATCCTAAAGTGAGATAATTAAATTTATGCATCAGAAGAATCTTTCCCTCCCCCCCCTCAACTTCCTACTGATAATGTCACTGTATAAGAGAGTAATTTGACTAGAAATAAATGACAACTGAAACTTTTTTAGTGAGTTTTCAATAAGCAACTGGTAAGTTAGCTATGTTACTTTCAATTTGTTGCTTCTATTCAGAAAAAAGCATGGCCTGGAGTTCAAAGCCTAAGTCCTGAGCTAAATGCTGCCTTGTGTGATACACTGCTGTTTAGGAGAGGAGCAAACTTTGAAGAGATTCAGTTCGTGTGTGGGTTTCTTTTTTGTCCCAGATGATCCCATAGCTCTTTTGAGTATTGCCCAAGAAAAATACAGGCTGTTAGACTAAACTGAGAATGTAAATTCATGTAATTCAGTGAAAGTTCATTAGATGTCTTGGTTCAATGACATCTTGCAAAAATAATGTTCTCTGCTTTTGAAAACTGGTGTAAGGGATGTGTATATATTTGTACATATTTGTTTACTCTAGCTTTATTGCACAAGAAAAGTAAAAACATAGGTTTTCATGCTTTGCATCTTGAAGGAAATCATAGGACTTTTTACTTATAACAGCTACTTAAATTAGTGGTTAAAAGAAAATAAATTTAGAAGAAGATTCACCTAAATGCAATGGGACAATGTGTTAAACTTAATTTGAGTAAATGCCTCAACCCTGCTGAAATGCACTGCTTGGTGTATTTGGTATTTCATTGCACCAGGGCTTTTACATTCTGTAGCTATGCAAGGGGAAAATAAGTTAAACCACAGAATTTGCCAGACTGACATTTTTACGCTGTGTTCTTAAATTAGGCTTTAACACCTATATTTAGACACCTCAAGTCTGGTATTTCAAAGGTGCTAAGGACCTCTGCTCTCCATTAACACAGAAAACTTCTTGACACTTCCCTGAATGAGTTCACAGTTCTCAGAAAGCCTAAATATGGTTGTAGTCAACCAGTTTTGAGTCATTTGCCTGAAAAATTGACAGTAAAACTGAGTGTCTGAACTAAAGACTGTAAATAATTACTGAAGCAAACCCCAATGCTTCAGGGGCTTGTGAAAGACAAGCACGGTAGTTGTGATCTGTTACAGTGGAACGTAGGTTTACCAGGGAGTTTGACCACAAATCTGTGGCAAAGACACCTCCAGCATAGGAAACCAACAATAATAAAAAAGGATTATGTTAATCCACTCTTTTGCATGCTTGGTATAGAGTCCTTAGAAATTGTAGCGTAAGAAATCAAGGAGTACTTGAGCATCGCTCTCCACCCTGGTCTGAACCCATCCAGGACCATCCCAGCAAAGAACAGAGCTCATACCAGGGTGAGGAAAAGTCTTTTCCACCTTCTTATTTCAGCTGGAGGCACCACTCTGACATTTCAAGCTTTGGGGAGCGGGGTGGGGAGGTGAGGGGGTGGGGAGGTGAGGGGGAGTTTCAATCTAGAGACATTTCAAATTCCTTCATCTCTTCATGCTGTGTCTGCTGGAGTCTCCCCATGACAAGGAAACAGCAGTCTCTGAGATAAGGATACCAGTACAGGTGCAAGCAGTTCTTATCCTTGCTTATACAAGCTGACCCAGATGATCATCACTGGGGTGATGACTTTTCTTGAGGCTCTTGACCACCACTGAAATGTCCCGAGACCACCAGACACAAGCCAGTGAACCACCTCCAGATGATAATACCATTTTCTTACCACTGACTTTCTCCCAAAACCCACAGCTTGTAGTGCTGGTAGACCTGGGTGTGGTTTGGGTTCATTCTGCGGAGTTGATACCATTTGTCCTAAGTTTTGAATCCATGGGGATTTGTCAGATTCCCACTCCTCCTGCCAGGAACAGTCCAGCTGCTTCTCGGCTGTTTTGAACTCAGAAGTGCAGCAGTAATTGTGGGAAAAGCAATACAAAGGATAAATTGCAGGATATTTTGGGTCAGGTTTTCCACTTGTGATGTTTCAAGCTTCCATGCTTTGTGCAACATATTGTGGGATGTGAAGGCACTCACATTGCCTGCACGCCTGGTACACAAAGCATGAGCCTGATCTCCCATAGATCCCCTGGAGTTTTCATTGTGGCTGGCAATCCTATTGCAGCAGAAAGTTGCTACATATCCTGTAGTCTACAATGTATTGACTTCCTGTTGCTACAGAGATTTAAAAATGACAAATAACAGGGTCTGAGTCAGATAAAGCAGTCAGACCTCAGAACAGAGTACCAGGATCTTTTTCCTTTCCTTTCCTTTCCTTTCCTTTCCTTTCCTTTCCTTTCCTTTCCTTTCCTTTCCTTTCCTTTCCTTTCCTTTCCTTTCCTTTCCTTTCCTTTCCTTTCCTTTCCTTTCCTTTTCCTTTCCTTTCCTTTCCTTTCTTTCCTTTCCTTTCCTTTCCTTTCCTTTCCTTTCCTTTCCTTTCCTTTCCTTTCCTTTCCTTTCCTCTCCTCTCCTTTCCTCTCCTCTCCTCTCCTCTCCTCTCCTCTCCTCTCCTCTCCTCTCCTCTCCTCTCCTCTCCTCTCCTCTCCTCTCCTCTCCTCTCCTCTCCTCTCCTCTCCTCTCCTCTCCTCTCCTCTCCTCTCCTCTCCTCTCCTCTCCTCTCCTCTCCTCTCCTCTCCTCTCCTCTCCTCTCCTCTCCTCTCCTCTCCTCTCCTCTCCTCTCCTCTCCTCCTCTCCTCTCCTCTCCTCTCTTCCTTTCTTCTCTTCTCCTTTCTTCTCTTTTATATTTTTTTCTTGCCTTGCCTTCTTTCCCTTTCCCTTTCCCTTTCCCTTTCCCTTTCCCTTTCCCTTTCCCTTTCCCTTTCCCTTTCCCTTTCCCTTTCCCTTTCCCTCTTTTTCTTTTTCCTTTTTCTTTTCTCCCCTTCTCCCCTTCTCCCTTTCCAAAAATGTAATTTTGAAACAAACTCCAGGCTTTGCTGTAATAACTAAATGTCTGCCAGGTCTTCAGCAAGCCAGGGAAGATGCGATTCCTCACACATGGCTTTAGCTGTGTGTTGTGTCGATGTCTATATGTTATCGAGTCACCCATGACTCCCTTTACTGTCAGTAATGAGAAGTGGGGACTTTTAGCTTGCAATTCATCTGATTTGTTTTAGATATCTGTTTCCCAGGAAGGTGAATCGCATCCCGGGAGTGTCTCCCCTTTGGTTGCAAGGAGAGTCCAGCATGACTCAAACCCTAGGATGCTTTTGGTCAGACTGATTCAGGTAATGTCCATGCCTCTCTTTCCCATCTTGAAAACAGGTTCACCTTCTCCCCAGATAATGTTTTCAGTTAGTTGGTGTCCATGCTCTTTGACTACAGGTAGACTCACAAAAGACAACTGCTGGTTTTCACTATCAAGGCCCTGGGGTGTTCAAAAGGTGTATGCAATATGTTAGGTAGTGTTAATTAGTTAATTTCTGGTAGTGCTTAAAGTCACAAGGATAGAATCATAGAACGGTTTGGGTGGGAAGGGACCTCAAAGTCCATCTAGTTCCACCCCCTGCCATGGGCAGGGACACCCTCCACTAGTCCAGGGTGCCCAAAGCTCCATCCAACCTGCCCTTGAAGCCTGCTAAGGATCCAGAGGCAGCCACAGTTTTCGTGGGCAGAGAGAAGGTCCTCATCACCTTCCAGTATCTTACCATCCTTATGGTGAAGAGTTTTTTCCCTCATATCTAATACAAATCTCCCCTCTTTCAGTTTAAACCCATTACCCCTTGTCCTGTCACTCTGTACCCATGTAGACAGCTCCTCTCCAGCTTTTCTGAAGATCCCTTTAGGTACTGGAAGGCTGCTCCTCAGAGCCTTCTCTTCTACAGGCTGAACCACCCCAACTCTTTCAGCCTGACTCCAGAGCAGAGGTGCTCCAGACACCCTCATGGTCTCCTCTGGACTCTCTCTAACAGCTCCATGTCCTTGTCTTGTTCTTCCTGACCCCAGAGCTGGATGCAGTACTATAGGGAGGGTGTCTTCTGAGTGTGGAGTCAAGGGAGAGAATTCCCTCTCTCAACCTGCTGGTCACACTTTTAATGAAATACAAAGCCATAGGAGCATACATCTAAGAGGTTCTGGTGGTATTTATACTCTGAATCACAGAATACAATTTCCATCTTAATAATTTCAAACAGAGAGATATTTAGGAAGCTCCATTTTTCATGTTTTCTTCATTAACATGCCCTCAGCTTTCCCCAGAGGATCTGGGTAAGGACATTTTGCTGCCTTTCCACTAGTTGATCTGCAGAAATTAAGACCAAAGGTTGGGCACTGGGCTATCTGCATTTCACTAATGACAACTTCCTGCTGTGTTTCTCAGGACAATTTGTGGGGATCATTAAACCACCCCAATCAGGAACCTGCCAAGCTGAAAGGGAATCACTGCATCAGTAGGTTTTGAACTGTGTCCTACCAGTACTGACGCAGGGGTGGGGTGGTGGTGAAATCTTGTCCTTTTTTCTACTCCCAGCAGTAATAACACCTCATCATGACACTGGAAAGGCAAAGTCAATACATGCTAAGTCTGCCCAGAGAATTGCTGCATGTGAGGTGCTGACTTCAGACTACAGTGATGACAAATCTTTTAAAAAAAATGATTAACAGACATTTACTTGTAGAGTGCTCAGAAAAAAGAAAAAAAAAAGAAAAAAAAAGAAAAAAAAGAAAAAAAAGAAAAAAAAAAGACATTGAGATACTGTCGTGCTCATTCACTCCCCAGGAATTTCCCTTCATGTGGCGTTAGATTCATGACTAAGACCTCTTTTCCGATTTGTCTGCGCTGTAATGGAGTAAATGAAAACAATCTTGACTGTGTGGGGCAATAATTGTTTGCACCAGGGCCTTTTTTTTTTTTTTTCCCCCCCCCAGAACATGAAGATGATCAGATTATGAGTGGAAAGAAAAATTATGTAAGTAAAAAAAAGAAAAAAAAAAGTACAAAGACACATACTCCCCAAATATCCCCGGGCTCAGAATTACTAACCGTTCCTGTTGAGTAGTTGGTGAGGGTATGAAAAATGTTTACACATCTGCAGCATGTCCAGACTTCTATCAGCAATACCTTTTTCTGTTGCTCAGGGGATCTTGATTTCTTCGGTGAATTTCAGAGCAAAAAACCTCAGGAGTCTGCTGTCCTCTGCTCCAGCCCCATGCGACAGCAAGAATAGGCCTCCACTTTTTACTACATTTTACCTACTATAACCTAAACTTATGGTAGATATCATAGAATCATAGAATGGTATGGATTGGAAGGAACCCCAAGTATCACAGAGCTACAATCCCCCTGCCACAGGCAGGGCCACCAACCTCCAGGCCTGGGTTCCATCCAACCTGGCCTTGAACACCCCCAGGGATGGGGCATCCACCACCTCTCTGGGCAGCCTGTTCCCGCACCTCACCACTCTCGCTGTAAAAATCTTCCCCCTAATATCTAAATTTAACCTTCCCTCCTTTAGCTTCAATTCATCCCCCTAGTCTTGCCATTGTTTACCCTTTTTAAAAGTTGATTCCCCTCCTGTTTCTCTGCTCCCTTCAGGTACTGGCAGGCTGCAATGAGGTCCCCTCACAGCCTTCTCTTCTCCAGGCTGAACAAGCCCAGCTCCCTCAGCCTCTCTTCGTAGAGGAGGTGCTCCAGCCCTCTAATCATCTCCGTGGCCTCCTCTGGACCCTCTCAAACAGTTCTACATCTTTCTTCTATTAGGGGCCCCAGATCTGGACACAGGACTCCAGCTGGGGCCTCCCAAGGGCAGAGCAGAGAGGGACAATCCCCTCCCTGTCCCTGCTGGCCACCCCGCTTCTGATGGAGCCCAGGATACCATTGGCCTTCCAAGCTGCAGACATTTCTGCACCTGAATATCTGAAGACATTTCTTACATATCTGAAGACATTTCTGCACCCAAGTAGCTCACACCATAGGGAATTCCTCACTGATAATCTGGAATTTATTTTTCCAAAAATGTAATTTTTTTGTTTAGGTCCTGGTAGTGCCTGAAGACACTTGGCTGTGTGAGATGTTCCCCAAACATGGATTAAACAGGTATAGCTAACATAAGTTGTCAAAAATAATGCGCAAGAGGATTATTCTTCTCTACACTGTGTGGGAACTGAAGCGCAGAGCAAAAATCTTACAAAAGGGACAGAGCCAGGAACTGAACATGCCTTCCAGGTCCATGATTCACTTATACATTAAGGGCATAACAAATAAATTGTAGGTGGGATCCGAACTTTTAGATCCAAAACAAAAAAGACAAGCAAACATTACTAGAAAAGTTATGTTTGAGGTGAGATGTAAGAATACCAGCTCAGTTTTGATTATGAGCTAAAAATAGAGAAGCCCATGTTGGTATATAAAGCTGGTTAAAGTGATTTCAAATTATTTATGGAGTGACAAGAAATCTTTGTTTAGTATTTGTCATGAGACTTAAGGAGGTGACAATAACTGAAGCACCAAGTTGTTGAGAACATTGTACCTGTGAGGATGATGATGAGGGCCATAGCATGAGCAAGTGTAAGAGAAAGTATCTGCAAAATTACCTATAGCCTAGATGGAAAAACTTAAGAGAAAGTTCGAAGCTGAAGAAGATACTATGGGAAGATGCTGATATCTTCCAGGCTTTCGGGTCATCTTGACCTCATGGTTTTTTGCAGCCTTAAAAATCTTTTTCCTTTAATGGAATATAAGATTTTATGCCTTTTGGCTGCAGTCCTGGGCTCGTGGGGAGTTGGACAATTTCTTTGCAGAACCTCATAGAAAGGTTGCTGGGAGGGTTGTTCTCACAGTCTTGTGTTGAGTACCATATTCTGTGCTGCTAGGTACCCTCAGGGCTTCTCTTGGTGTGTTTGTCCTGTAAAGGGTAGATCCCAAGGATTTTTTGTCCATGTTTTTTTGAGATTTTCTGATGCAGAATGCAAGTACCACGTTTAGGCATTTTCTTGCCCCTCTGGCTCCTGTGGTGCTGCTGACTCAGGAAGCTGCAGCCTGGAGTCTAGGTTGTAGGCATCTCCCTTCTCTAGTGAGCAGTGTCAGACCACACAATGAGCAGCCTCTTACATGGGTCTCAGCCCCTTAACTAAACTAAATGGCATCCTAATAAATGGGAATTAACATGTGTGCCCCATGCTAATGCTTGCTCAGCCATTCCCAATACATTCTTCTAATCTGGGTTCAAAAAAGGGACAAATATTTCTTGGTTCATTCTCACAGCCCACACTCTGGATGATATACCTATTTAGTGACTAAGATCAGCAGTGGCACAGGCCATCACCAGGAAGAGAAAGTGCAAAGCGAAGTCTGAGCTGTGACTCGCTTTACAAAACATGCAACCAGCTGGGAACATCTCATCTGCCATCCTCCAATGTAGTGGACATCTCCCATCCATGCCTAAAATAACCCTGACCCAAGGATGCAGTATAAGGTTTCACTCCAGTAACAGGCTTCCTCTAATGTTCATATCAACCCCTTTTGCTGTTAGGCAGAAGTTGCTAACTCCTCTTTTGCTGCCATTTCACACCATGACCTATAAACATCATAACAACCATTTAGCTAGTGCTCCTGTGCTAAGGCATGATATCCAGTGCTGAGTTAGATTGTCATATTCCTGTGTGGTTTTCTATCACTTCTTTAATCCGTTTTAAATGTCTGCTACAATGAAAGTAAGAATATTAACCATGAGAGGCCACACCTGGAGTACTGTGTCCAGTTCTGGGCTCTTCACCATAAGAAGGACATTGAGGTCCTCAAGAGAGTCCAGAGGGCAGCCAGGCTGGGGAAGGGGCTGGAGGGCAAATCCTCTGAGAGGCAGCTGAGGGAGCTGGGGGTGTTGAGCCTGGAGAAGAGAAGGCTGAGGAGACACCTTATCACCACCTACAACTACCTGAAGGGAGATTGTAGTGAGGTGGGCGATGGTCTCTTCAGCCAGGTGACAGGTGATATCACAAGGGGAAATGTCCTCAAGCTACACCAGGGCAGGTTTAGATTGGACATTAGAAAAAAAATTTCTACTGAAAGATTTGTTAGGGCCTGGAACAGGCTGCCCAGGGATGTGGTTGAGTCACTTTCCCTGGATGTGTTTAACAGACGAGTAGATGAGGTACTTAGGGATATGGTTTAGCTTAGGATGGGATTGGTTGGACTTGATCTTCAAAGGTCTTTTCCAACCTTGTGATTCTGTGATTCTGTGATTCTGAGATGGTGATAAATGATGTGACAAGATAAATACCGCTGATAAAAACAGATCCTGCACTACCTGGCACTCCAGTTCCCTCACAGACACTGTCTCAGGAACAAGGGCTACAAACCCAGGCACTTGGATAGTGTCCTAATAGCTCACCTGTTTTTCTGACTTATTTTGTATAGGCAAACCATATTTTATTGCATGATACAGAATATTAAATTTTTCATGCATCAGTGATATAAATCTGTGGTGCTGCTTTCTTCATACAATAGACTGTGAATTCTTAATTGATATTCTGAGTACTTCATAGACTCCAGTTGGTCCATTAGTAAAAGAAACGGAGATAGAATCAGCAGCAAGAAATATGGCAGTGACATTTGGCTCGAAAAGATAGAAATAACCATCTGGATTGGTATGTCTGTAATTAATTAGTCACCACTTGAGTGGACCCCCAGAAGTTTTTTCTCACTGAAGTCACCAAAACTCTGAGTACGTGCTCAGTTTGTCAGACTTAGCAAAGCAGAGAAGATCATGTTAAATCCCCTGCATTTCAAGTGGAAGCTTTGAGCTTACTCAAAATAGACTCTTCAATCAGGATGCACTCTGCCAGTCCTGCAGTGGATGATCAGAAAGCATATCGAATATTCCCTCCTGGTTTGAGCTTCTCATTGAAAATCCCAGCACTATCTTCCTAGTGGGGCTATCACCCACAGCCCAGATTGCGCAGACACTTTTCTAACCACTAAAGAAAAACCATTTCCTCCGGAGCATCCTCTGGGGACCATCCAGCACAGTCAATGCACAAAGCAAACCTTTTCCAAGGAATTATTTCTCTGGTTATAAGACCCTTTGTGCCCTCTCACCCTGACCCCCTGACCATGTATTCATATCTTTGCAAAGTTCACAGCCACATTCCAGAAGCTGCCCACAGGGTAAGCCAAATATTTATCCAGCGGTCTGAAATTTGAAATACAAAGGTTCATAAAGGCATGATGTTGTACTGGTTTTTTCCAAATTCTCAGCAAACCATCTTCGTAGACCACAGAGATGATGTGTGTTTGCTCCACAACTCATTCGGTTGCTGCTCTGAAAGCAAGAAAAATACAGTGTGCAAGTGAATAAGCACAAGTGGTAATCTTCTATGAAGGAGATCTGTAACTCTTAGAACGGATATATGCCCACAGTGAGACTAGATGCTGAAGGATGCTGTTTGTCAGTCCAAATCATCACTCTGATCTGAGATATTCTCAGTACTTTTGCTGAGAAAACAGCCAGGCTGTGAGCTGCTGGATCCTGGAAATTTTAGCAATCTTGGATGTTGGATATCCAGCCTGGTGTTAAAAATGGGCAGCAATAAGGGACTCGGGGTTTTCACATGGAAACCTTCTGGGAGATAGAACTAGATATCAATACAAAAACTCTAGCCTGCCTTGTCCTATACCTTTCTCTCTGACTGCAGAAGACAGGGATTTGTGGCCAGCAGATCAAGGGAGGTGATTCTCTCCCTCTACTCTGCTCTGGTGAGACCGCCATCTGCAGTACTGTGTTCAGCTCTGGAGCACTCAGCGCAGGAAGGACATGGACCTGTTGGAGCACATCCAGAGGAGGCCATGAGGATGATCAGAGGGCTGGAGCACCAATCCTATGAAGACAGGCTGAGACTGGGGCTTGTTCAGCCTGGAGAATATAAGGCACTGGGGAGACCTTATAGTGGCCTTCCAGTCCTTGAAGAGACCTGCAGGAAAGCTGTGAAGAACCTTCTGTAAGGGCATAGAGTGATAGGATGAGGAGTGATGGTTTTAAACTAAGCATGTTTTTAGTAAAGTAGCTATGGCTATTGATGCCTCCCAAGGGCTTTGGAGGTAAGGAAAATGCCCTTCATGACCCTGAAATCCACTTTCAAAGAAGAAACTGTTGGGATGATCATGTTTGTGTGAGTTTGAATCTTTCTTCTCAAGTTTCTGTAGATGAAAGCTAAAAATGTGGCTTGTCCTTAACCAGAACATGGTTTAATTGTAATGGACTGTGGGTGCTTGAGAATGAAAATACATAATATCAGAAACCATGGGTTCATCAGAATCAGTAGTGGAAGTGGCAGCTGGATCATGGTCCATCAAACAATAACTGCTGCAGAATCAGAATTGTTAATCACAGAATTGTAGGAGTTGGAAGGGACCTCAAGAGATCATCGGGTCCAACCCCCCTGCCAAAGCAAGTTCCTTAGCTCATATTGCACAGATAGGCGTCCAGACGGGTCTGGAATATCTCCAGAGAAGAAGACTCCACACGCCCCTGGGCAGCCTGTCCCAGGGCTCCCTCACCCTCACCGAGGAAATGTTCTTCCACGTGTTGGTGTGGAACTTCCTGTGCTCCAACTTGAAGCCATTGTCCCTTGTCCTGTCCCCACAGACCACTGAGAAGAGGCTGGCTATTGCCCTCTGTCTCCTACACTTCAGATATTTATAAACATTGTTCAGATCCACTCTCAGTCTTCTGGTTTAAGAAAATGCTGATAATTGAGCAGCTGGCTAAACCCATGTTTTTTAACTGCATAATGGCAACAGGAGGAGGATCAGGGTAGAAAATGTCTCTCTAGGAACATGTCTCTCTAGTGTTTCCTTGGCTGCTTGCATATTGCACACTTTTTTGAGATCTGTTTATTATTTGATGCTGCCATGGAATTTTCCTGCACACAAGATGCTGGAGATAAGCTCATCCCAAGACCTATGTGTCAAGGCAGCTGCAAAGCAGAGAATTTTCTGTCTCGGGAGGGCATGGTGAAGAAACCCTTTGCAATGAACTAGGCTCTTCCCTGGGAGAGAAAGGAATGCATGGAATGATTTAGCTGAGCTGTGTATAGCCCAAGGCTGTGCGCCAAGAGACTAGGGAAGATAGTCAGATCCCTTTTATAGCTTAGCCCCACCCGGCTGGAAAGGCACAGAGCAAAGTGGCTGAAATAGCACAGATGGAAAATGCCAGGAGTTGAAGAGCAAGAGTGGGGTGGAGGGGGAGCATCTGAAAGAGTTTGTGAGGAGGTTTTCTTCCTGGAGAACTCAAAAGGTTGTCTGAGTTCACACAGCAAACAGGTTTGGGCAAGTAGGAGTGCAGTCTGCGATTCCCCAAGAAGGGAACCTGCAAGGGCACGAAGCAACAGCAGCGTGCACACTTTGTGCTTCCATGTCTGTATATCTGCAGAAACATGAAGGCTTGGGAGATATGAAGAGTATTAGCTGTGCTTCCTGGTTACTGATCTTTGAAGTTAAGTTTCCTTCCTGGAGGAAGGAGGGATTTGATGCAGGCCTGGTGGGAAGTCATGTTGCTTATTCCTCATGGAGGGGCAGCAAATGTAACAGTCAACGTGATGAGAGCCACCAAGGTAGTGATAAAAAATTGCATTAATATCTGTATGACTGTCAGAATGTGTTTAGATTAAACACCAAGTAACCAAGTCTGTTTGTAATGATACAATACTTCCAGGCTTGCTTGGGATAGTGGACACCACGTGAAGTCCAGACTCCAGTCTTGAAACACCACCAAAAGAAAGATGTTCATTATGCTGGCTGTAACTTCCAGGTTCTTCAGATATCTGTGTTGCTCCCAGTTTTGCTTGAGCTTCTTTCTACCTACCAACTTCCCATGGCCAACCCTGCTTAATTTAGAGCATTTTTTGGTCCCAAGCCAACTGCAACTCCCCAGACATCCCACAGTCCTTTGGTGCCCAGGCTGCAGTGCTTCCAGGCCACTTTCCTCTTCTGAAGTGGAAACACATTGAGTGAGGAATCAGCATATTCACAGCCAGGAGCCCCTGAAGTATTGACTTGTGCCTCATGTCTGAGAAAACTTTTCCTGTCATCTAATGGCATAAAGTCCTGCTTGGATGAAATCCCCAGCACCATGGTTTAACTGAATAGATTTATTACTGTACTTAAAATTCCCATCTCACAATCTTTGTAATTAATGAACACCCAAAGAACATATTTCACAGAGACTTAGAACTGGAAGGGCTTTAAGGACTATGAATCTGCTTTTTGTTCATTGCAATATGCATCTGAAACGGGGTGGTTTTTCCTTCTGATCAGGAACATATTAGGTATGAAAATACAGAAGAGTTCATGAAAAGGGGGAGCAGATAACACAAGAAATGTATGAATGTGGTTCTTCACTAGACTGAAACTCAGATTTTGTTCCCAGCTCTGCCACAGACTCATCTGTGATCTTGGCTAAGATGCTTTGCCAGATCTGAACTAAATATAAATAAATATATTAGTAACTGTCTGTCACTGTTGTGGTGGACACAGCAGACAGAACTGCTGCTCAACCACTGTCTAGACCTGGGGGTGCTGCATTTCTGCTGGCTGGCACCAACTTCTTAGTGTCTTCTGCAGCCAATTGTTTGATTAGCCTTTATGCCAAGGCCATAATGATGAGTCTTAGGTTGGTCCCTTCTGCTACCAGACCCCACAGAGTTTTTAATCTAGACAAGAGACAGCCAGGTGACAATGTGCATGTTCTCACAGGTCCTTCTTCATGCAGATGACTCAGGATCTCATTCTCACTCCACTGGATGTGAAGAAGAGATTTGACTTGACTTCAATCCCCCATGAATCTAAAGCTCCACTTGCTCTTTCCTAGGATACAAGCTAGCACGCTCCTTACTATCATGGGATGAAAAATGCTGTATGAACAGAAATATTGATCAAATGAACCTATGAGCAAGGATACAAAGACTAGTGCTGAACAAGAAGGTGGTCATGTCTCAACTGGGTGTGCTGGAGGCATGTTTCCTTTTTCCAACCTTTTTAGTGAAGGAAGATCTCCATTCCCCTGCATCTCTTCTCTGCATATACATTCTCTAGGAAGGAGGTATCTTGTACCTCAAAGACCTGAGGATTTGTCAGGGCCAAAAAAAGCAATATTCTACAACTGTGACCCAACTGTTTTAAAAGTAGACCCTGAAGTCCTCAGAGGTACACAGCTGCTCAGGTCCTGTTGGTTTTGATAGGATTTGGGCGCTGTTATGCCAGAATAGGCATGCTCAGTTTTTCATCTGTAAACTGGAGGTGACAACCCATCCCCCATTTGGTTGGTGTACATAGGATGATCTTTGGGAAAGGGATAACTCCCTTTACCTCCTTGCGTCTCTGATAATGCAACTGATGATGTTGACAGAAGAGTCTGTAAGTAAATGCCAAGACCTTTGAGAGCTGTCAGAGCAATCAAAGGTGCTTTGTGAAGGGCTTGACTGGGTGACCCCCATATCATTATCATATCTCCTGTTCAGATTTCTAAGGAACATTCTTGCCCTGAGAGATATCTGGATGTAAATTGTGAGTCTTCTTTTGTCTTGAAGCTTTCACCATGTGTGAGAGTCACAGCATCACAGAGCAGTAGGGGTTGGAAGGGAACTGATGATCGTCTAGTCCAACCTCCCTGACAGAGCAGGATCACCTAGAGCAGGCTGCATAGGACAGCATCCAGGTCTTGAATGTCTCCAGAGAAAGAGACTCCACAACCTCTCTGGGCAGCCTGGCCCAGGGCTCTGCCACCCTCACAGTAAAGAAGTTCCTCCTCATGTTTAGGTGGAACTTCCTATTTACAAGTTTGTACCCATCACCTCTTGTCCTGTCCCTGCGCACCACTGAAAAAGACTGACCCCAGCCTCCAAACACCCACTCCTCAAGTATTTATAAGTATGCTCTGCAGAGTCATTGGCAGAAGGAGGGTTTTTTTCCTAAAAGCAACTTTTGTACACACCATGATGAACATTTCTGGGGAGCCATTACTGACATTCCCAGACCACAGAAAAATATGATTGTTTGGCAGCTCCAGAGATGACTGTAGGATATAAAAGGAGAAAGGGTGGAGTTGGGGGAGATCCCAGAGGATAGACAGTAGCCTGTTCCCACACGAGGACTGGGGAGTGTAATGCCAATCCCAGCCGTTTGCTTAGGGTAAACCAAGGGCATGGTAACAGAAGTCAATGACATGAATTAAATTGGGTGGCTGGGAAGAGAGCCATTTCCAGAGATGGCATCAGTTGCAGATGAAGTCCTAATGGGACCAATATGTTGAGAACTTTGTATGCTGCAAATCCCACACCAGTGATCCAAGTGCCAGGGTAGAATATGACAATCCACCAGACTCATAATCTGAAGTGTTAGTCATCGTGTGTAGAAATGAAAGCTGACAAGGCAGCAGCTGCCTTGGTCAGAGCTGTTTCATATTTGAATAGCCCCATATAGAGAAAGTTTGACTCAGAAATGCAGTGAAGCCAAGAGGGAATGAGACATTAAGCCACCACAAAGGGATAAAAGGGAGAATATTTCAATATGTAAACAACCAGAAATCTGGGCAGCAGAGATGAATATTAACTTAGAGCAAGAGGACAATGACCAGGGATGAGACAGAGTAAGAAGGGTTGAAGCAGAATTAGTTTTCACTGCCTGCTCTAGGTTTTATATGCAAGTGGATTGGAAGGTCAATGAATAGGCATTTCCTGGCTGAATCTTCATTGTTCAGTCACTCCTGGATTCAATTTAGTGTAGAATTGGCATTAATTACTTGCAGAGCCCCACAGATGTATCACAGAGCTGCAGACAGCAGGGTCTGGGATCAAAACTTGGGAAACTGGGACCAAATTCCTTTCTGCGCCATCCCGCCTTGTAAGATTTTTGGCCAGACAGCTTAACTGGGCCTGGGACTGTGCTCCTCTGTAACATGAGAATCTCCCACGCCTTGCCTGTTCTGCAGAGATAGGAGCTCTTCATGCCAACGGTGACTGAAGGAGTGCTTTGGGTTCCCTCAGTCCTCCAACCTTCCTGGGAAGCATTTGAGTTTTCCTGGACAAGGTGGAGAGTTGGGCCCACACCCACCTCATGAAGTTCAACCAGAACAAGTGCAAGTTCCTGCCTGCACTTGGGTCGCGACTGTCCTCACTATCAGTACAGTCTGGGGGGTGATGTGATGGAATGCAGACCTGCCGAAAAGGACTTGGGGATTAAAAGTTGTACATGAGACAGCAATGTGCACTTGCAGCCCAGAATTCAGTGGCATCCTGGGCTGCATCACAAGAAGTGAGGCCAGCAGATTGAGAGAGAGGATTCTGCCCCTCTGCTCTGCTCAGCTCTGCTCTGGGGACACCTCTCCTGGAACAGTGTCCAGCTCTGGAGCCCTCAGCACAAAAAAGACTTGGATGTTTTGGAGCAGGTCCAAAGGAGGCCATGAGGAGCACCTCTCCTATGAAGAGGTGAACTACCTTGGGGTAGTTCAGCCTGGAGAAGAGAAGGCTCTACAGAGCCCCTTCCAGGACCTGAAGGGACCTACAGGAAAGATGGGAAAGGTCTGTTGGTAAGGGCATAAAGCAATAGGATGGGGGGGAGATGGTTTTAAACTATAGCTGGACAGGATTAGATGAGACATTAGTAAGAAGTTCTTGACTGTGAGCTCAGTGAGACACTGGCACAGGTTGCCCAGAGAGGTGGTGGAGGCCCCATCCCTGGAGACATTCAAGGTCAGACTTGATGAAGCTCTGAGCAACCTGATCTAGTGAAGATGCCCCTGCTCACTGCAGGGAGGTTGGACTAGATGTCCTTCAAAGGTCCCTTCCAACCTAACGCATTCTATAATATGATGATTCTATGAGTTTGCAGGAGCTAAATGTGCTGGAAGAAAACAGAGGTTGGGGTCACTGATCAGACAATTCTGCTGGCTTGGAGTTGGCCAGAGACTTTTTACAAGATTTTTTACAAGCATGGAAGGGCGTAAGGGTGACAGCTCTGAGTCCCTTCCTCCTGAGGGGGAAGCTTAGAATTCCTGTTAACAAGGAGGTCCATAACTGTGCTCCAGACTTTGTGAAAAAGCAGAAACTTGTGGTTTGTTTCTAAGCTTACTGCCCAATAACATAATTTCATGATCCTAATTCTGCCATTGCTAGAAAAAATAACTAATTATTCTCTATGCCATGGCGTATATGTAGATATTAATCGTCACTTTCTTGTATAAACTCTTATGAGAGTGAACAGTCATATTCTTTTTCTATACTTGTAGAAAACCATGTTATACCTACAATCCTTTAAAATACTTTCTAATTCTGCTATATTCTTGTTGAACCTCAGAGAGCAAAAGAGCTTTGAAGATTTTGGTAGTCTGTGGTTTCTCAAGTGACATCATCCTGCAGTTTTCTATCCCTTCCCAAGTAATGGCTTCCCCATAATAGCTTTTCCTAAATGTTTTTTAGCCACAGCTGAGTGTTCCATTGACATTTTTGCAGAGCTCACGCTTATGGCACCAACATCTTCTTACTGAGTGCTACAGCATGGTTCAGAGACCTTCTCTTTGTAGGAAAACAAGGTTGTTTATGTCGAGATGTAGTGTTTACTGGCTTTGACTTTTGCCCCTCAATAGCTCTAAAAATTTTCAGTTACTTTCCTTTTTAGGATTCCTAATAACTAGGTGTCCTCACATATATTGTCCCCTCACTTTTCATTCCCTTTTAAAGTTGATTTGTGAATATACCTCATGGTACAGCCTGTATTGGAGATCCTGTTTCTTATCTCTTCCCTGCTCTAGTAAGAGAGGCAGACCTAGTTTAGTTCTAGCTCCTGCCTGGTACCCTCTTTATCATGGGCTATAAAGAATCTTCCTTCCATGATCCAGGTTGAGAACTGGGACCTAAACTTCTTGCACACACTGCAGCACCACAAAACTTCAGTGTTTCCCCTGAAACTTCATCAAAATCATTGCACCTTTCACTGGCAAGAGCAGGGATGACTTCACCACACTGGTGAACTACATCTTCCTCCACTGCCACAGTGCTGGCACCCAGATGAAAAAAACTAGAGTGCCTGGATTTCTTAATGGGTACATTATCCCTCCTAATGTATGTAAAAGTGGATGTTCATGGCAAACGGTGTGTCTGTTCCTGTTGTAGACAATAGCATTATAGAACGACTATTCATTATTTCAGGGTATTTTTAATCAAGGACCAGTCATCTGCCCTTGAAGTCTCCTACTGACTTCAAGATTTTTCTTCTGTGTTAAGAGGGAAATTAATTCCTGACTGTAAATTCAGCTTTATTCCTCATGGGCAATGAGAACACAATTTTAAACCCTGTCTTGGTACAGGGAAGCACGCAACATTGATGAGGAATGCACATTGTGCTGTGTTTTTCTCACTGAACTTGCTGTCCCCTTTACATGTCAGTTGGTAAAGTAGAGCTTTGATTTCTAGTCATCTCTGTGCAATACAAAATGAAATTATTCATACCACAGGATGACTCATAAAATTTTTCTACGAGAGATAATAGATTTTGAAGTAGCAGCAGATGAATACAGGGAAATTAAGGAGCATATGGAAGGATATTATATCAGAGCCAGGGGCTGCGAGCAAGAACTTGGAAGGCCCATGATTTGCATTAATGGATCTGTTGCCTTCAAATATAAAATTAATACAAGATTAGATTCATTCACCCAACCTGGAAAAAAAACAAGTGAGGATTTTCTTTGACTTCTGTGAGCTGGGATGTGAAGACAATGTTAAAAGTGCACAGTGTCTCTGTAGTCATCAGTGTTTCTGGCTTTGTAGTTTCAAGGAAGAAAAGAAGGTAAACTTGGTGGGTAACCA
Organism: Laterallus jamaicensis coturniculus; assembly: GCA_022605575.1. Lineage (NCBI taxonomy): Eukaryota > Metazoa > Chordata > Aves > Gruiformes > Rallidae > Laterallus > Laterallus jamaicensis. The sequence continues at coordinate 22,833,739 of JAKCOX010000012.1, read as the reverse complement.
AATGGATCCAATCCAGGTTTGTGGTGGTTTCCTTTAGTAGAAATCCCAGTGTATGTGATACCTGACAGCCCCCCTATTGCATTTTCCTGTCTCTGGCAGCGGTCAGGCACTAGGGATGGCTTAGAGAATGGGAGCGTAAGGATTTTCTTCCCCAGAAAACTCCTCTCTGCTATCAACATCTGGCATGGTGAGACAAGCAGGTATTGGGACTAGAGTCATTACACGGCTGTAATGAACTGAAGCTGAGGCACAGCACTTCTTAAGTCATGCTTTTCTGTCCAGCCCAGGACTTAATCCTCCTTTTCTTTGCATGCATCAGAAGAAATCTTATCCCCTTTATGACTATTATGAACTATTGCCCTCCAGGCAAATCACAAAGAAAACTTTTACTGTCAGGCAGGGAGCTTGATAGTTTCTTAATTACATCTCTGGGAAGAGTTCAATTATAGCCATCTCCTAAGCGTGGAAATAGACACTTTGCGTGGGTTGTTCCAGTGGTTAAGAACCTCCTACCATGTCCTGACTTACAGACCAAGCAAATTGTCTTCCTGCTAAGTAGGATTAAAATGAAAAAAAAAAAAGGGATGTATCTTGTTTTAGCCTTCCTAAACCTGAAAGCTTCTTAAAAGTCTCAGAAAAACAAACCAGCAAAAAAATTAGTCCCAGTCATCCAAAACGATTTCTCTGTCTCTTCTCATCCATTCTTGTATAGGGAAACAGCTGGGAGCAGCTTGTTAGGAGACACCAATTTATGGTCATCTCATCCTCCTTTGCAGAGGGTGAATAATAGCTGAAAACAAGAGCACATCTGATGATAGCCGCCATGTAAACAGACAACTAACAATGGGAACACTGGATAAAAAAGCTGCTCCCCTCTCTGTTCTTCCCAGAAGACATCATCACCTAAATAGAGCTGGTAAAGCTCATTCTAGGTATGTTTACAGGTTATTACTTTTATTTTTCTAGCAAAAGAAGCAAAAACATTAATTTAGGGTCTGGCCTGAAGCCTATATCCAGAGATCCAGGGCAATTTATCATTCCCATCCTCTCTCCAGTGTGTAAAATATGGATAATTCACTTCCAGTTGAGTTTGGAGCTATAAGCTTTATTCACCATAGTCACAGGAACTGCTTCCTTAACATGTAGCTTGACTTGAATTGCCTTAAAAAACACAATTCAAATCACATCAAGAGTAGCACCATGGCTACTCTTTGAACTTTGTAAGGTGCAAACTGCCCCAGAGCAGTGGAGTGGACATTGTTAGGACATGGGAAGGACAGAACCATCCCCTAAGAGGCATGGGTTGTCTCATGAACCCCAGAAGATACCAGGGCATGACTACCCCACATCCTGATATAAAGCCCAAAGGACAGCTGGGTTATGTGGGGTGTACAACCCCAAGGAAGCAAAGCTCTGGCTGCTTAAGTGCTATCTCAAAGTAGCTGGAAGAAACACCAAGAAGTGAAAAACACAAACTAGGCCCAAATCTGCCTTCTGAATGAATAATTGGGCTGAATCTTGACTCCAAGTCAGATGGCCTCTCATCTACAGCCAGATTCTGCTGTCATGCTCCATCATTGCTAAAAACACAGAATCACAGAACGGTAGGAAATAAAAGGGACCTCTGGAGATCACCTAGTCCAACCCCCTTGCTAAAACAGGATCACCTAAAGCATGTTCCACAGAGTGAAGAAGTTTTTCTCACGTTTAGATGAAATTTTCTGTGTTCCAGTTTGTGCCCACTGCCCATTTTCCTGTCACTGGGCACCACCGAGATGAGTCTGGTCCCATCCCCTTGACATTCACCACTCTTGGTTTTCTGCAGGCTAAACAGCCCCAGCTTTGTCAGCCTTTCCTCACATCAGAGATGCTCCAGTCCCCAGTGGTCTCATCAGGGCAGAGTAGAGAGGGGAGGACAACCTCCCTCGACCTGCTGGCCACACTCTTCTCAATGCCTCCAAGTCCCATTGGCCTCTTGGCCATGAGGGCACATTGCTGGTCATGGACTTCCAGGTCCTTCTTTGCATCACTGCTTCCCAGCAGGTCAACCCCTAACCTGTACTGTTTCCTGGGGTTATTCCTCTCTGTGTGCAGGACCCTATACTTGCCCTTCTTGAACTTCATAAGGTTCCTCTCAGCCCAACTCTCCAGCCTGTCCAGGTCTCACTGAATGGTAGTGCAGCCTTCTGGTGTGTTGGACACTCCTCCCAGTTTGGTATAGTCAGCAAACTTGCTGAGGGTACACTCTGTCCCCATCAGGTCATTGATGAATATGTCAAATAAGACCAGACCCATCACTGACCCTTGGGGCACACCACTGGCTACAGACCTCACGCTGGAATCTATGCCACTGACCAGAGCCCTCTGGGGTCTGCCCTTCAGCCAGGTCTCAACCCAGCCCACTGTCCTTCATCAAACCCACATTTTCTAAGCTCAACCTATAGGGGTATTATGGGAAGACAGTGTCCAAAGCTGCCCTGAAGTCAAGGTAGACAACATTCACCCTTCTCCCCTCATCCACACATTGTGCCATCATAGAAGGCTATCAGATTGGCCAGGAATGATTTCTCCTTGATGAAGCCATGTTGACCACTCCTGACAGCCTTCTTTTCCTCCACATGCTTATTGATGACACTCAGAATGAGCTGTTCCACCACCTTTCCAGGGATGGAGGTGAGACTGAATGGCCTGCAGTTTCATGGGTCCTCCTTCTAGCCCTTTTTAAATACCAGAGGGACGCTGGCTTTCTGCCAGTCCTCAGGCACCTCTCCTGTTCTCCATGACCTCCAATGCATGGACTAATAATTACATCTCCAGTGGAAAAATGATTTGCCATGTAAAAAGTACACCTCAAGTTCTTCAAAACCCCGTGAGTCCTGCAAACAGGAGAAATGATAAAGCCCAGTTTCCTACTGAGCCATGGCTCTTGGTTGATAGCCTTCAGTGCCTAAAAGCCTTGTGAGATCAAACTTGTATTTTTCTTGCTGTGTGTTTTTTTAATAATGACTATATTTTTGTGTCCCCCTCCCTCCCCGTGCATTATCAGATGATCATTTGTAGGGTGATGGGAACACAACACTGCTGAGACATGGGATAGACACAAGCATGTACTCATGACCAGTGAAAACCTTCTTTTAAGGGATTATACATAGACAAAATGGCTTACACCCAAATACAAAGGAATTAGAGAAAGTTAATAATTTCTGAGGCTTTGGGGCTAGCTGGGACCTTTGAGATAATCTTATCTGGATTGTGCAATTCAGGCCAAAAAACCATGCTAAATGGCTTCTGCAAAAGCCCCCCCCCCCCCCCCCCCCCCTCCAGCTCTGGGCTTTTTTCAGCAGGGAAATTTTCTGGTATTGGAGAGATCATTGTTCAGTAACAAATCTTCTGTTTCACTTTGTGTTGCTTAATTAATTCTATGGCTCTAATTCCCTCTGTGAAAAATATAAACAACGCTTCACTGTTTCACAAAACTATTGTAGCTGTTAAATGTTTGTAAAGCTGTTCAGATACCACAGTGGTGAGAGACATGGAAAAATCTATACATAAATCAGCACTGTTTATATTTCTTCTGATAGCAGAGATATCACAGAGCTTTTCTCGTTGGGTTTTGGTTTTTTTTAATCCCCAAGTGTGGAGAAGACGTGGCCTCTGTCATATTACACACTGAAAAAGAAATTAAGCTCATCAACACCATAGTACAATAAAAAGGAATAAATACTTCTTAGCAGCAATGTCATTCTTCACATCTTCAAAGCACTTTACAAATATCTGCCAGGAAGCTGACTTTCCACTCTGACGTTCAGATTCCCAGGGTATTGTTTCTATTTTGGTGAAATGTTTGTTATGACAGCATGACCTTCCTGAAAGAATAGCTTCACCATTTGAGAACTCATCCCTGGCAGAATGACATCTCAAAAAGCATTTTTAAATGCTTCTTCTAAAATATATATAAAAGCACATATCAATAATCCCATTATTTCTTAAAATTGACAAGGATTTGTCAATACGGGGGAAAATGAACAAAGTCTTTCTTCTCCAGAGTGTAACAAGAAGGTTGAAGGGATGCCTTTGTGGGGGGAGGTTGGGATTTAACATTGCAAATATATGGGAAAACGATTTTTGGGGAAAAAGTTGAAATTCGAGTTTGCACGTGCTAAGGAAACCATCTTCCTGACATACCCCTGTTCAGAGGTGAAGAAGGACTTGGAGAGATGTGGGGTTTCTGCTGGGATAGTCAATTAGGAGTAGAGAGCTGAGTTTTGGATGAGATACCCTGGGGGATCTGGCCCAAATCCTGAGCAGTTAATGTCAGCGGCCGTACCAAGGAGTCCTCTTTCTCCTGGAGAGCTCAGAAATGGAGTTGTCTGAGAATCTGAGACCGCATAATTTATGCTAAGGACCTCACAGCACTTCCAAACTCTGGGGTGGGAATGCACTCTCTTTGCTGTGGGTGAAGGACACAGCATGGTCAGGATTGGGATTATTCTCAGGCTGTTTCCTGGGACAGCGTGTCCTTGTGAATTGTCACCTATGTGCAGTAGATTGCAGTAGTTGTCTGGCAAAACAGACCCTTCTTTATAAACCCAATAATAAATGTCATGCAGGGAGCTTCAAGACAGTGTCATTAAAACCGACCTCACAGAGAGGGACCCTATAAAGCTCCAGCTGAGGGAAAAGCTGAAGGTGAGCTCAGCTTTTCTTTGACAGCTGGAATCAGCTGCATAACTTCACACTAGAAGATACCATGGTCTTTTTGGTTTGAATCCAAGACTCAGGATAAAACTTGCTCACTAGGAAGGAGGGAGGACAACAGAAGACTCTGCTCGCCAGAGGTTTCAACCTTGATGTTTTGCAGGATTTGGGGTTTTTTTGGCACTCCTCTCCCCATCTAATCATTAGACTGCACTTTTTCTTGAGAGCAAACACAGCCAAAGGTTCCAGCTGCACCATGGGCACTGGGATCCACCATCTTGCAGGATCAGCCTTGCTGTTGCTCTGGCATGATGCACAGCAACAACAGGCAGTGTAAACAGATCAGCCCAGAGAAATAAACATAAGACTAAAGATTATTTAATGACTGTTTTTAATTAAGTAATTTACTGACCAAGGTCAGCAGCATGGGGTCCCGCCTCCTGTGAAGACCTTGAGGATTGTGGCCTGCAAATCAAGGGAATTTCTTTGAAGTGCAGAGGTGGTGCCAGTTTACACCCAGATAGGGATCTGACCCTGTGAGCTTGCCACTTACTTGGAACAAGGGCAGGCCCAGGTTTTGCAAGATTAAAACACATCAGAGAGGTGCAGTTTCTTGGAAACAGCAGAGGGGGGAAAGCCAGTCCCTAAAGATTTCCTGCTCCTTCTGTAGGAGAAATGAACAAACAACTAAACAGAAGAAGCAGGCAGCAGGGTTCCTGGTATAACCGAGCTTCCCTTTAAACATCTTTCTCCATCTGGGATATGTATAATTGCTATCTTCCGGTTCAAGCCGCAAATAAAAGGCACTGTAAACATTTTAGAAGGGCCTGGATTCATCCTACCTAAATATAGGCAATGAGCTGTGCTTTCCACGTTACAAGCACGTCACTCTAGGCTCCCTCTATAATTAATAGAAAGTACATTCTTTCTATGTCACTAAGCCAGAGAGACAGTGACTGAGATGTGGTATAAGGCTGATATTCACTGCTTATGGTTATCACTCTCTAGAGTCAACAGTTTGCATTGAATTTATACACTCTTGACTGCACTGGACTCTGTGGCTCCAAGACCTAATGATCTCAAAATACCAACCGTGTCCTGGGCTGTGTCCCCGGCAGTGTGACCAGCAGGTCTTGTGGGGGGGGATTCTGCCCCTCTGCTCCATGCTGGGGAGGCCCCCTTGTAGTGCTGGGTTCATCTTGGGGGTTCCCAGGACAAGGAGGACACAGAGCTGTTGGAAAGAGTCCAGGGAGGCCACAGAGATGATCTGAGGGCTGGAGCTCCTCTGCTCTGGAGACAGGCTGGGAGAGCTGGGCTGGCTCAGCCTGGAGAAGAAAAGGCTGTGGGGAGACTTCTGAGCAGCCTTCCAGTTCCTAAAGGAGGCTCCAGGAAAGCTGATTACAAGGGCGAACTGGTTACATGGGCAGGGAGTGAGGACAAGGGGGAAAAGCTTTAAGCTGAAGGTGGGGTGAGGCCCTGGCACAGAGTGCCCAGAGAAGCTGGGGCTGCCCCTGGATCCCTGGCAGGATCAAGGCCAGGTTGAATGGGGCTCTGGGCAACCTGGGATAGTGCAGGATGTCCCCGCCCATGGCAGGGGCTGGGAACTACCTGATCTTTAAAGTCCTTTCCAACCCAAACCAGTCCATTATTCTATGTGTTTCCATTCAAAGTATCTGAAATAATGTAGACTTCATAGTGTGGCAATGGGATGAAACCACAAAGGTTTGAATGCTCTGGGTGGTGCATCAGGACATTAAGGAGGTGTTTGAAGGTGTAAAGCTTGCTGAACCAGTGTTGGAAGACTGTGTGACTGGTTCTTCTGAATTGAACTCAGGCCTGAAAAGAGTCAAAGGGTTCTGGAAAAGAATAAGGTTGGAAAAGCCAGAGATGAGGGTTTAAGCCTGTCTTTGACATACTTTTTTGTCCAGTACAGTAAACATCTAGGTGTGTATTGTTACACCCCTCAGATAGGTTTGGTAAGACCTGATGTGCCAAGACATGTGTTTATAGCCATGGAACAAAATATACGCATAATGTGGTTATTTTCCTGCATATTGTCTGTCACTACCTCACCTAATCTCCTTCTGATGATTCATATGGTCACCATTCCAACACAAGTGTGGTATAGAGAAGGTCTTACATCCTATTAGGACAGTGGGGCAAAGGGAGGCTGGTTCTTGTTCCCCAAGAGAAAAGGAGGACTCTCATGGAAGGTTCTTGGGAGTTGAAGCTGTGTTCATGCTACCAGAGTTTCCATTCTCACACACTGTTAAGAAGCTGTGCTCCAAGATTCTTCAAATTCTTGCATGATTTCTTGCATTAGGCTTCAATTCTGGTGTGGTTAGCCTGTCTGGTTGGACTTGCCAAGTGTAAGAAATGAAATGATTCTTTATCCTTGGCAGAAGATAGCAACCCATGTTTTAATGTCATATCCACAGAGACAAAGTATGGATGATAGAAATTAAGATTAATTGGTGACAGAGGATGAAAGAAGACAGTGTATTGGTGGATCATGCTGTAGACCTGACAGTTTTGATGGGCTGGACTTCTTTTCAGCCTGCTGATTCATGATCTGCATTCCTTGGGGAAAACGTTTGTGATTGCACCCAGATGTTCATCAACTGGAATGGACAATGTCATGTCTGTGATAAAAACAGAGAAGCTGTTGGTAGCTCTGTTTGACACAGCTGAAAAGTGAAAGGGCTCTTGCAGCATGTACACACCAGGGTGAGTTCTTGGGGAAAAAATGAGTAAAAGGTGATGTGGTCTGTCTGGTTTCTTGGTGTTTGTTTCCTAGAGATCTACTCAGTCCTTTGGGGAAACATTTGGATTAACAAAGAGTTTTGCATATCTATGTTACTGTCTTTGCATGCTGGCATGCCAGGAGTTCGATCCTGCAAACCTCCAGAGGGATATGAAGCATCTCCCTTACATCATCTTCCTAACTTTCATTTAGTGTGACATTCTTCTACCCACAACTTCACCATAGACATAAATGGTGCTGCTGTGGAGACGCTGAAACAGCAGAGAGTCCTCTTCAAGGTAGAGGAGCACCCAAGTTTATTTTAGTACAGTGTATTTACCACAAGCGAAAGGAAATGATCTGATGTGGCATACAGCACTTTGGTACCGACACAAATCTTGATGGTAGTTATTACATGGGTTTGTTTTCCTGGAAAAGAAAATTACTCTCTAAACCAAAACAATAATAATGGTAAGAAATTTGAAGGTGGCCCAAGCCTAGACCAACAGACCTATTTCAGCATCACAAGCTGCTGTGTAAGGGCGTGCAGGGAGTGGAATAGGTGGGACACACATCTTCAAAATAGCAATGCCAGCAAGCCCTATTAGATAGGCTGAATACTGGAAAAATATGTAACTTTTTCCCCTCACAGCGACTGCCAAAGGCAAAGCATGCTCAACCTAATCCTAAATGCCTCACAATATTTTTAGGCACCTGAAGGATTAAGCAAAGTAAAGATTCCCCTCCTCATCAAACTGCAAGGAGCTGTGCCCTGAAAAAAACCCCAACAAACCATGTCATAGAAATTCATAAAGCTCTCCCAGATATTTTATTGCCACTCTGGCTGTAAAAATCACATCACTGTTATTTGAGCAGATCTGGGCATAGCTGGGTAGTTCCTGGCTGCCTGGAAAACTGTGGAGCCTGGGAGTTTCATAAACTGTACCATGAGGGGTTTCTTATCCAAAATCCCACAGGGATGAATGAGACAACTTCAGAATAACTGCAGCCTCTGCCTGTAATTCTCTGAGCAAGTCTGACCTCACATAGGGGCACAGAACAAAATCATAGTAGTTCTTAGCTAAAATGCCTTGACTGGTGAAGCCTGCAGAAATTCCTAGGATTCAAACTGAGTTAAAGGAGAAATTAAAAATACTCAATTAATGGAGCCTGAAAGGTTGAGCAGGTCAACAGAAAATTGTTTTAAATCAGTGAAGATAGTTTACTCCCTCCACATTTTTGTCTTGAAGAAGTGTGTGGGGTGAGCTGTCGGTTTAACATAAGCAACTGCAGATAAATGCCATCAGATGCCGTTGCTGTGTAGGGAAGATCAGCTTCATTTCACAAAGAAAACCCAAACAGCAGTGACAACAACAGAAACAGGACCTCACCCACACTGAGGAGAGCTGTGACAGGTCCTCAATTTGTCACTTACAAGGACAAAAGTTTTCTCCAGCCTTTGCTTTGAAGGAATATATTTTGATGGTGGTGGTGGGGAAATGCCTCTTGGGTCCTGGACTGGGAGGATGCTATGGTACCAGATTTGGTTTCCCCATCTGACTGTCAAAGGCTTGTGTTGTGGGTGTGGTAAAGTCATTAGTTTGTTGCTCAGTTAATACCATTACCTTTGTTGGTTGTTCAAGTCCCAGTTCTGCTTTGCTTAGCTCATTGCACCAGGACCTGAGCAAGCAGAGACAGATGGTCTGGGTGGCTGAGCATAGTGACAATGGTACTCAGTCCTGGCAATTGGCAGATAGTTATCTTTTAGCTTTTTGTCTCTAAAAACTTGTTCTTGACATTGTCCTGGTCAGAAGAGAGGCAAAGGACATTGTTATTATTACCACGTTATTTTTTCACCACTGTGGTCTCTGGGACAGTTAAAGGTCTTATTTTCCAGGTATCAGAACTCCTTTAGGAGAAAGATATTCCCTTGCTCAGAAACTACATTTATTCTTCTTCCCTCTTCCTCTGCATATTCTCATGGAGTTAGCTGATCACCCCATGGGTGTGGTAGGAGAAGCAAGACTGATAGCTATGCATACCACGACACATATTCAGAAAAATATTCTACTATTTAGGGCAGATGAATTGGAAACATATGTATCTCCACAGAACTGAAGGCCAAAGCAGAGAAGCTTATCTGCTGGATTTTAGATACTCCTGGCTGGCAAAGAGATCAATAATGAATATATGCTATTAAAAAATTGAAGTGCTACTTCAGGGTTGTCCTCACAAATGACCGTTCTTCTCCAATGCAAATATCCAAATGACACAGACCCCTGAGCAGACTGATGGTGAGGTTGCTTTATTCATGTAGCCCTGATTGTCCCAAGAGTGTGTGAAAGTCCTTTTAGGAAGTGCTAATTTCAGAAGCCACAAGCTTTAAGCTCCTGGACAAGAGATGTTGTTCACAGGAAGAGCCTAGCTGTCACAATCAAAGCAAGGATTGATCATGTTGGGACTGGGAACTCCCCATCAGAGGCAGCTTGGTTGCCCATTAGAAATCCTTGGCATGGAGAGGTGGAAAGGCAGTTCAGTCTCAACTCTGTGCCTGGTAAGATCATGGAGCAGATCCTCCTGGAGACTATGCTCAGGCACATGGAGAATAAGGAGGTGATTGGTGACAACCAACATGACTTCACTAAGGGCAAATCATGCCTGACACATCTGGTGGCCTTTTATGATGGAGTAACTGAGATGGTGGACAAGGGAAAGATGACAGACATCATCTTCCTAGACTTGTGCAAGTCAACACTGTCCAGCATGACATCTTTGTCTCTAATTTGGAGACACATGGATTCAACAGATGGACCACTCAGTGGATAAGGCACTGGCTGGATGGTTGCACTCAAACTGTTGTTGTCAATGGCTCAAAGTCCATGTGGAGATCTGAGGAGTGATGTTCCTCAGGGGTCAGTACTGGGACTGGCACTGTTTAATATCTTTATTGGTGACATGGACAGTGGGATTGATGCACCCTCAGCAAGTTTGCCAATGACAACAATCTATGTGGTGCGGTCGCCACACTAGAGGGAAGGGCTGGCATCCAGAGGGACCTTGACAGGCTGGAAAGCTGGGCCCATGTGGATTGCCTTTTTCAGTTGCCTGGGCTAGACCTGGGGCAGGCTTGGAGAAAGGTTAAGCTGTCATCACCACTCAAACATCCCACCTACAGAGATAAACCCTGAAGAAGGTGATTTTAACAGTGGGGTTGGTGACCTGGACAGTTGTGATTTGTCCAACTAACTTTACACATATCAGTTGAATTCAGAATCAGTGAAATAAAGTATGTATGCTATCCATGCACATAACTCATATGTGCCACCAGCAACACCTCCTTGCCAGTATTTATTTCAATTCTCTCATCTGATTTGATTGCCCTTCCTCACTTTTGTTGTCAGCCATATCTGGACATTTCTGTCAAACTTTCTGGGACTTGAAACTTGGTGGGTTTGTTTTTGTTTTTTTCCAAGCTCTAAGTTCACAGACTCTCCTCCTGATAAAGCTGATAAACATCTGAATCAAAGGGGCGTCTACTAGAAAACAACCCAGCCAGCCTGGGGACCTCTGAGACCTGCTTAGCTGAATACAGCTGGAGAGTCTGGGAGAAAGGGACAGTCTTAGTTCAGCTAGAATTATTTTTTAACCCTCTGAAACAGATCTTCATCTGGAAAATACAGTCCAAACTTGACATCTTTTGGGGATGGAACATGTACAGATATGACTAATTTCATGACTACCTTGTCTTTACTCCTTGCTGATTCTGTTGGGATGGCTTTTTTCACAGGGAACCTGTGAGAAACTGAGGTCTTGTTTGCAGTGAACTGTTGAGATCACAGGACATGTGACTTTTTTTTATTTTTTCGTTTAATTTTTTTTTCTGGTCTCAAAGCAGAGAGAGACAAGACAAGCTGCAAAGGGGGAGGATAGTAATGAAGTTATTTTGCCCACATGCAAACACACACTTTAGATCTCAGTGATGCAAACCAGATGTTCACTGTCTGATTCTTAAGAGACTCTAATTTAACTCATCCAAAGTTGTAGAAAACATGGAGACTTCTATCAAAGTGTTGCCAAAAGAGGATTTAGCCATTTTAATAGGACCTATGCACTCATATCTAATATAGCTGTTACAAATTAATCCTTGCTTCACTGAAATACTGTTCCATAATCAGCTGAAACTTCTGAGGCTTCATTATTAATTGTAAGAAAAGTTTTACTAAAAATCTTTCATTCTGTGGCAAGAATGTTACCAGCTTCTCCTCTTGTGGCTCCAGTTCTGAAATTTAACAACATTTTAATAACACTGACATCCCTAGTTAAAAATTAATTAAATTTCCACCAGTCTCACAGCACTGTTTATAACTTCATTGACTTCTCAGCTGGGAGCTGCTGCTGGATGTTCGGTCATTTTTATACTGTTCATTTGGGTCTGTATTGGCCTCTTCTTCTGTTTGGGGTTTTTAGGTTTAGGTTTTGGGGTTGTTTTTTTTTACATATATCTCATATGGTATCTTTTAAGTTCCCTGACTGCACACAACTTACTTAGGAGGTTGAAAATTCCAAACTACAGTTTCAGTGATAATTTTTAAATGAATAAATCTTAAAGTTCATGTCATGATTCTGAGACCCACTCTCTCAATTCTCCAGTAACCAGTAATAAGACCTTGCCGGTCAAAGTGAATCAAAAGCTGCATTTTAAGAGCCTATTTACAGCTCCAGTTTTAAGGATAGCATTCTGCTCTCTGTTTGCCAATTGTTATCACACTGCTCTTCAGAAGCAGACTGCTCTTCTGTCTTGTGATGCTGCTGCAGAGATTAATCACCCCTAATTTTGATGTGGATGTAGTGGAGGCATCTCTGGGAGTTCTGTTTGCCCAGGTTCACTTTATAGTCAATGGAGAGAAACAGACACTTTAGAGACTCACATCTTGAGGTAAAGGGTTGGTTTTTTTACCTTATCACTGTGTATTTCTCTTTAGATGCAGATCATCAGCTCAGCTGATGACTCAGGTATCTGCATTGTGTCATCTGAATCTCACCCTTTCTCCCTCTATGGAAAATTCAGTTCACATTCAATGAAAAGTTCAAATGCATCATTTCAGACATGAGTGATGTCCTCTCCTCTCCTCTCCTCTCCTCTCCTCTCCTCTCCTCTCCTCTCCTCTCCTCTCCTCTCCTCTCCTCTCCTCTCCTCTCCTCTCCTCTCCTCTCCTCTCCTCTCCTCTCCTCTCCTCTCCTCTCCTCTCCTCGAGGACCATGCAGTGGTTCCTGATTAGCCTTTCAATTCCTTGTCCACTCTAGCTAAAGGTCCTATTTTGTTTTAAGCAATTACAACCATTATCTTGAATTACAATGACCATACCCGAAGGCAGAGGTACAATCTTTATGCCACTACTAATATGAAATAGCTCTAAAATCTGCTTGAAACTTAACAAGAAGTTTGTCCAAAAGACCTCGGTGTATTCCAGCCTCTGAAAGACAGCTGGAAGAGGGGTTTTCACGTGTTCTTCATGCTTAATGTGGTCCATGATGGGAGCAGATGAAGACAGTTTAAGCAGAGCTTCACTTGCACCCATTTCCCAAGCTGATAATATGGGCGTGCTCCACAGCTGTGGTGGGTCTCCACATGAACATGTCATTCATTTCTGGGAACATTGTTCCTGGATATCTAGAGATGTGTGAGAAAGGATTAAGGAGTTTGATACTCAAAGCTCGGCACGGAGATGACTGAGGAGGTTCGTAGGACAGGAGTCAGCTGAGATGTGAAGGCTGTGAACATAAAAGGAAACGAGGGATTGTTTGCTGAGCTTTGCCCAGAGGAAATAGCACAGATGGGATGAGGCCCAAAAGAAAACGTCAGCCTGGCTTTTGGGAAACTGGATGCATTTTTAGGATGCCCGGAGTGAGGATTAAATGAGCAGTGTGTTATCAGATAAGATGCTGAATCATGAGAGAGAGTCATGATAAAACATGGAAGAGAGCCCCAGCCTGGCAGCTGAGAGCCAGGGCCCTCTCCCTGGTTTTTTCATCTGTTTGCCAACCTTGGGAAACCTGCTTCTTGCCTTCACATGTTATCTCATTAAGTTGTAATCGCTTTGGGAAAACACTTTTTAGGACTTTGTTTCAGTTTATTTTACCTTGTCTACCCTGAGGGACCTGTTTTCTGGGTGCTATTTTAGTAGCAGCAGTAAGTAGTCTTCACCAGGGTCAAACTCACAGGCAGGATTGCTCACTGTAGTGGCGTTTTAGGTGGCTGTCCTCTCATGGGAAGCTCATACTGGATTTGGATTTACCATAAGATGTTGTGCAGCAAGGACAAGGTTTATGCTGCTGAGCAGAGAGCTACCTAAGATAGCAAACAGAAAATGTCTGTGGGAGAATAAGGCTTTATTTTCAGACTCTGAAGAGGACCAGTCCACCCAGTGCTGATCTGGTGGAAGGCACTTCTCTGGATTCATAATCTTTCTTCTTGCCCTACGTAAACCCTTTCTCGTGCAATATGTTGAAGGAATGAAGCTTGTCCCTTTTAACTTAAGATGGTCTTAAAGATTTCATGGAAGACTTAACATGCTGTATCCAAAGTCCCTCCTATCTCTCACACTGGTGGAAGACAAAGGTCCTTCCCCAAAACAAGTGGGGATGCTTCAACAAGCTAAAGGACACCCCAGCACCATATTTTGCTGCTGTTTTGTGAGGCAGGGTAACATCTGTGTGTCTTGACCAGATCAGAGCCTGAAGAGAAGGCAGGGAAGCATCTGTTTTATGAGTTCCATTGGATTTTAGGAGTAACCTGGGAATGGAAAGGCTGATTCCAAGACTTAGGCAGTCTGTTTCATACCACCAAAAGACTATTGTAAGCCACTAAGGAGTGCTGCTGATGGGAACACAGACAAAAGGGATTTTAGGGATCTTCAGGGTTAGCAAGAAGCTCACTAAAGGGTTTTAACATTATGTTGGTGCCAGAAATAACAACTGGATGCTTAGTCTTTTGGTGGAATTTAGTGTTTAAACTTTGATAGTTTGATTGCTTAAACTTTGAATCTTCTTCTGATTTCTTGAGATTTAACAAGGTAACAACCTTCCTGCATGTTATAATTAGTGCAAGTTAAAAAAAATCCCAGTGAAATGAGAAATTTTAGCAGCAAATCAAAACTGAAACAAGAGCAGGATATGATAGTAACAATAAATATAGCAGTGATTTTATTTCCTCTCATGGCAATAGTCCTCTGCTGGGAACTTTGCCTTCAAAATGCCTGCTGGGAGGTTCCCTGGCAGAGACCAAGCAGGTGAAGTGCTTCCAAGCTCATAATCTCCAACAGATAAGAACAGGAACTCATCTGGTGAAAAGACACAACTCCTTTCTTTTTTTCCATCCAAAAGACCTTTCAGAGTAACATTGTTCGGTAACAGCAATTCACATGATGTATTTGCTCTTTGGGAAATGAAGCTGAGATGGTCTTGAGTCTGGCAGAAAATCCCAGTAATCCCCGGAGAATATGGAACGTGAAGGGGAAATACCATTGGCCCCCACAGTTCAAAGCAGAGATAAAACCTCCCCCAACTATGATATTTCTTTTAAACAATATTTGTAGGCTTTAATGTAAACTCTTTGCGTGCAGTCTCCATGCTCTCAATTACTCCCCCGCACATACTGTTCCTGATCTTTTTCAGCCTTTAAATGGCAGAGAGGACAGAAGGTCACAGTCCCTGTGATGTGTGCGTGCGTGTGTGTGTAACCTGCTGGTAGTAGCATGGGCCACCATGCATTGCATAGAGACGCACTGAAATGGGATCCTGCTGCACTAGGTGCAGTAGGAAGATGTAAGCAGTGACAATCTTTCTTTCAACAGGATTACAAATGATATAACACACTGGTGAGACAAGTAAATAAGACTATTGTGGAGTGAGAGGAGATAGGACGTTCAGCAAATATAATAGTGTGTGGACCTGGAGCATCTGCCCTATGAGGAAAGGCTGAGAGAGCTGGGGCTGTTCAGTCTAGAGAAAAGAAGACTAAGAGGGGGACCTTATTAGTGTTTATCAATATCTTAAGTATGGGGTGCAGGGGGAAATGGCCAGCCCCTCCTCAGTGGCCTGTGGAGATAGGACAAGGGGTAATGGCTGCACGTTGGAGTATAGGAAGTTCTGCACCAACATGTGGAAGAACTTTTTCCCAGTGAGGGTGACAGAGCCCTGGGACAGGCTGCCCAGGGAGGAGGTGGAGTCTCCATCTCTGGAGATATTCCAGCCCCATCTGGACGTCTATCTGTGCAATATGAGCTAGGGACTCTGCTTTGGCAGGGGGGTTGGATCCGATGATCTCTCAAGGTCCCTTTCAACCCCTATGATTCTATGATTCCATTGTATCATCTGTTGAAAGGCCATTCAAGACTAGGTGTGGTTCTTGGTTGTCTGTAAGAGAAAACTAGAGTCTAGGTGTCCCACACCAAAGTTACAAAACTAATATAGTCAGTAAGTTTAAGCCCCAGACAAAATTATTTTGTTCATCTCCAAGCTCACCTTAAATTTTGGCAGAATTTGCTAGAGTTTCATGAGGAAGCTTTGGAGCCAGGGATGAAGGGAACAACAAGGAGGCAGTGCTGCAACAGCCCTGCCCAGAACTGTCCAGTGTTTTAGTCTGGAAGTGAGAAGGGAGATTAAATCTCTGTTTTGACCAAGGGCATCAGACTACCTCAGGCTCTTCTGACACAACAACATGAAAGCTTTGTTTGCCAGCCCTGTCCCTGGGTGCTCCAGCCTTTTGAAGGGATATCCTCCCCTTGCTCTGTAAATTCCACTGCAGCAGATTTATTATTTTTTTTTTACCCTATCACAGTATTTAGAATTATAGCATATTTGCCTCCAGATGAAATAATTGTTATGAAGTACTAAGGAAATGGTTGAAGCTAATGAAAACAGCAGAAAATCCTCTGCATTCCTCTATCCTGGTGACTTCAATACACCGGATGGCTCACACTGACCTAGGAATGACTGCTAGGGGAGATAAATGTATGGGATATGCGGTATTTCTGTGAATAGCTGCTAAGATGCAAGTCAAGCATCTTATGTGGGGAATCGCATTCATAAATCAAGAAAGGGGAATTGTGAACCCCTTCTGATCCTTGCTCCCAGCCTTGGACGAAGGTCACCACAAACTCAAGGATAAGATGGTCCAGTGTGTCCTTGCCTTCTGAAATTCTTTAATTCCCCAGTGTTTAAAACAGGATAAACATTTTTGGCCCAGATCATGAGCTAGCAGCATGTTTTCCCCAGAAGGAACAAACTGTAAGTTGTAATCTTAGATCTGAACATTCTTTATTAACGCCCCCCCCCCTCTTTTTTTTTTCCTAAATCAGTGATAGCACTAATTAAAGTACACATTATTAACAGCATGCAGGAAAAAACAGGAAAAAATATATCTATTGTAACATGTTTAATCAGGGCCATGTTTAAGTCTAAATTGAATGGGTTTTTTGGACAAACAGAAACTTGCCCAGAGAAGCCTGTTGCCTGCATCATAAAGGCAATCATGCTGAAATACCAAACTGGTCTTATAAGTAGTGAATCAGACTTGATTTTACTAGTGTGATTGAGAAATATTGGACAGAAAGCATCACTAGACCATAAGCAGATATCTGTCCTTTCCTGCAGCCTGTTAGCCTCATCCCCTTGGATGAGTATGTAGAGGCAGAAAGCAAGGTAGAGGTGGCCTGGTTCATTTCAAACTTTGCATATCACAGCTAATAAAGCACTCATAAAAAGTAGGGCAATGATTCAAAGGTGGAATCCTGTAGGAACTTTGATTCCTGGCATTTCCAGGGAAGTCCATGGTCTGGTAGTGAGTGTTCTCTAAGTATAACTTCCACAGGAACCCACAATCATATAAGGAACAGAGGAGAACAAGCTGTGATAGCAAAGACAAGCAGATCTGAGGAAGGGCACTACACAATGGTCTTCCTCTTGTCACTAGGCACAGTGTCTGTGATATCAAGGAATTGAATGGGTAGATGAGTCAGATGTGTCTGGGCTACAAGGGTCAGTTATGCTCAGCACTTCCATTCTTGGCAAGCCCATGGAGGAGCTTCTGGAGGTTCCATCTGACCTCTTCGGGGCTGAAGTGATATAAATGAGAGTAAAATCTGACCTGCATGTTTCTGAGGTGTCTCTCCTTGTAGTGAGGAAAATTAGGATCTAAATCTAAGAATAATTAAATATTCTGAACCTGGTTTTACAACTGTCTGGTTTCCAAATACAAAACCAGTGCCTTCATTTAGGCTCATTGAAGCAATTCAGATATTAGACCCTCAGAGCTGCCATTCATGCTCCCTGCAATTATTTTTCTTTTTCAGCTGGGAACTACCTTTAAATTTTATCAGAACTCAGCTATCTGCCTGCGTTATTTATATGCACACATATGTGTGCCAGATCCTCAGTTAACTAATTTATAGCCACTGAGGAATGCAAAGAGCAGCATGCCACTATTTGCTCTCAGAGTTCATTTTTTTTAACAAAGTTTGTTCTTTTTTTTTGGAAAGCTGTGACATTGTTCTCAAATTAAAATTTTTTTTTTTCCCTTAGCACATTTCAGGGAGGTTGGTAATTGGGGATCTGTTCTGCTTCATTGCTGAGACAGACCCCAGGCTCAGAGTATAAATCTCTTTGTTTTGGGACATTCCCATGTGATTTTCTGTTCAAAGGGGTTGATGTTAGTTGTATCTTCAATGATCGAACTGGTGGGTTGGTTTTGAGGTCAAAGCTATGTGTGTGCAAGAGAGCTTTGTGGTAAGCAAACTCATATCAAAACCTCTAGTGGCTTGGGATCAAAAAAAAAGCATGGTGTTTGTAATAACTTGGAGAAAGATCTGTGGGCAAATTTGCTGGAACTAAGATTGTGAGGAATATAAGGCTCCTGTATTTAACACACTCCTTAATTTTGCTTGCTTCTAATCAATGCTGTTAGTCTTAATCACAGAATCACAGAACGTTAGGAGTTGGAAGGGACCTTGAAAGATCAAACCCCCTGCCAGAGCAGGATCACCCAGACTAAATCACACAGGAACACATCCAGACAGGTTTGAATGTCTCCAGAGAAGGAGACTCCCCAACCTCTCTGGGCAGCCTGTTCTAGTGTTCTGTCACCCTCACAGGGAAAACGAGCTGAACTTGATGGCTTGCTGTGCTAAACTATATCCCTAAGTACCTCATCTACCCTTTTTTAAAACACATCCAGGGAAGGTGACTCAATTCCCTCCCTGGGCAGCCTTTTCCAGGCTCTGACAACTCTTTCAGTAAAAATTTTTTTTAATATCTGATCTGACCCCGCCCTGGCAGAGCTTGAGGCCATTTCCCCTTGTCCCATCTCCTGTCACCTGGCTAAAGAGACTATCGTCTACCTCTCTACAACCTCCCTTCAGGTAGTTGTAGGTGGCGATAAGGTCTCCCCTCAGCCTCCTCTTCTCCAGACTATACACCTTCAGCTCCCTCAGCCGCTCCTCATAGGATTTTCACAGAAACACAGAATTGTAGGGGTTGGAAGGGACCTCGAGAGATCATTGGGTCCAACCCCCCTGCCAAAGCGGGGTCCCTAGCTCATATTGCACAGATCACACAGGTTGGTGTCCAGACGGGTCTGGAATATCTCCAGAGAAGCAGACTCCACACTCCCTGGGCAGCCTGTCCCAGGGCTCCCTCACCCTCACTGTGTTAAAGTTCTTCTGCATCTTGGTGTGGAACTTCCTGTGCTCCAACTTGCAGCCATTGCCCCTTGTCCTATATCCACTGACCAAAGAAAAGGGGCTGGCCAATTCCCTCTGCATCCCATACTTAAGATATTTGTAAACATTAATAAGGTCTCCCCTTAGACTTCTTTTCTCTAGACTGAACAGCCCCAGCTCACTCAGCCTTTCCTCATAGGGGAGATGTTCCAGACCCCTAATCAACTTTGTCGCCCTTCTCTGGACTCTCTCCAGAAGGTCCCTGTCTTTTTTATACCAGGGAGCCCAGAACTGGACACAGTATTCCAGGTGGGGCCTGACCAACGCAGAGTAGAGGGGGAGGATCACTTCCTTAGACCTGCTGGCCACACTCCTCCTGATGCCCCCCAGGATCCCATTGGCCCTCTTGGCCACCAGTGCCCACTGCTGGCTCATAGCCAACCTGTCATCAACCAGGACCCCCAGGTCCTTCTCCACAGAGGTCTTCTCCAGCAGGTTATCCCCCAGCCTGTACTGATGCAGATGGTTATTCCTTCCCAGGTGCAAGACTTTACACTTGCTTTAGTTGAACTTCATTAGATTTCTCCTTGCCCAGCTTTCCAGCCTGTCCAGGTCTCACTGGATGGCAGCGCAGTGTTCCTGCGTGTCAGCCACCCCTCCCAGCTTTGCATCATCAGTGTACTTGCTGCCCTCCAGCCCCTTCACCAGCCTGGTTGCCCTTCTCTGGACATGCTCCAGGTCCTCAATGTCCTTCTTATGGTGAGGAGCCCAGAACTGGACACAGTACTCAAGGTGCAGTCTCAGCAATGCCGAGTACAGGAGCAGAATCCCCTCCCTAGACCTACTGGCCATGCATCAACAAGGCTGCGTCCTCCCACCACTGATGTGCTAAAGTTGTGTCCCTGCCTGGGGCAGTGTGGACCAAGGTTACCAGTGGGGCTGTGGGGGTTGTGGCCTGGTGGCTTTGCTCAGGAGCCTGCAGTAGCATCCCATGATGCATGTGCCCCTGGGACCACACACCCTTGGTGAGTAGCATCTTCCACTTTCCAGAAAACAAATCATGTTTAGGCAACCTCAGGCTCATGCTCAGCTTCAGATCACTGCCTAAACTCCGGTCTAGTTGTGGAGAGATCCAGAATCAACAGGGAATGAAGGGGCAGCACTGTATCGTCTCCAATATCTCTGCATGGCCAGCAGAAGTGCAGGAGTGCCTTTTCTGTGAGTAAGAAAACCCTCAGGACTGGGGTCAGTCCTTGTGCAAAGAGGGGTCTATGAACAAACCATATGGCTTTTGCCCAGAGAAAGAAACATCTCATGCTTGAAGTGGTGATCTATCCAAGACTGAAATTAGGTCCTCTTGCTGCACGCTTGATGTGAAGAGGTAATAATACCAAACAACACTTACGTTCCACGTAACGCACAGTTAAACAAAGAATCTCAGCCTACATTTATAGAGTAGCATCAGTTTCCAGAGCTAATATTCATAAAAAAGCAAGCTTAATAGAAGCAATCATTTCCATATTCTGCTAGTGAACACCAGGTCTTGGGGAGAGATGTTCTTGACCCCATGCGTTCTGATAATCCTATCAAAGCCTTGGTGTCACTAAACATCATAATCAGCTATTGATTATGGCTTAAACTGGGAAAAGACAAAGGATAGAAGGGAAAATGAGAACATAAGAAAAAAATCGTATATACAGGATCAAAACTGAAAGGCACTCTTACAAGAGGAAGATTATGGAAAGCAGCAGGGCTGGGAGAGACTTGGGAGACTGCTACTTAAATGAATATAATCACCTGAAAATTAATACAATATATAATAATATATATAATCACCTTGAATAAATATAATCTCAGAAAGCATAAATGGGGGAACAGTGAGCTTTGTTCAGTTTCCACTCAAATATTAATGTCTCCAGAATGAGGTACTAATTTTCAGTGTCTCTTTAAAAAAAAACAAAAAAAACCCCAAACTACCCAGCTTGGATAATTAAGGTGCTGAAAAAATTGCCTTACAGCAAAAGTCACAAGGTGTTCAGACTGTGCAGCTGCCAAAACTAGAGGGAAAAAAAACCTGTGTCTTGATCAGATTCTTACAGTACTTACTTTGGAAGATGATTTGGGAGACTTTTCAGTCTTTTTGGAGACAAAAGTAGAATGAGAACTAAAAGGCTGGAGGTTGGATGTAGGCAAACTGAGATGTAAAATAAAGGCATGTAACAAGCGATTGGAACAGTTTGGAGCAGGGAATATGGCTGAATTTCCATTGCTAGCAGTTCTCCAAATCACCACAGTGCATTTTTCTCCATTTCAAGCATGAATTAACTGCCAGAAGCCTGATGGCCTCTTACGCAAGAAGTCAGACAAGAGGATCACCGTGGTCTCCTCTGATCTTGCAGTCAGTGACTAATATATCATGTGCTT
Organism: Laterallus jamaicensis coturniculus; assembly: GCA_022605575.1. NCBI lineage: Eukaryota > Metazoa > Chordata > Aves > Gruiformes > Rallidae > Laterallus > Laterallus jamaicensis. The sequence continues at coordinate 22,812,157 of JAKCOX010000012.1, read as the reverse complement.
GTTCTCTCATTGTCTCTGGGGGAGAAGAAGATGCAGTGGGCTGTTTTGTTTTGGAAGGATTATTGTGTTTTTTTAGTGTACTGTACTTATTTTAGAGGAGGGAGGTCAGAAATGTGTGTTGTACTTGGAATCGTAGAGAGCTGCAATGTTTTGGGGGAGGGGGAGTTTTTCGTGGGCAGCTTGTCCCATCCTGGCCCCTGAGAATGCTCTGTATTTCATTCCTCTTCTATGAGGAAGTTGTTCCTAGTCCTGGAGCTGTAGATGATGTTTTGCCAATGCCTCCAGACCCTTAGGGAGCGGGGTTATGACACCGAGCTGTAAGAAACTACTGTGCACAGGAGAGGCATTGCATGCTGCCATGTCTGATACAACTTGCTGTGGTGCTTTGGGCCCTATGGAAAGATAACTTGTTGCTGATTCAGAAGACCTGTGTCACTCCCCTGGTCATCTGCAGGCTTTCTTTCATAGAAAATGAGTGATGTACAGCCCAGCGATGCTTGCCAAAGGGACAGAATTGGCCCCCTGAACAATGTCAAAGGTTCAAAGATGAGGAACAGGGCTTGTGAGTCACTTTTCAAATATTAAGATAACTCATAATATCACTTGCAATCCAACAAAGATAACTATCTCACATTCATATATCCAAGATGTGACTAATCAAAATTATTTTTAAGTAGAAAAAGTATTTATCCAGGGCAACAGTTTGCCTTTATTCTGATTAAAATATCTCATTGCTTTACAGTGTTTAATGGAGCATGCAACAGCAGCCTTGCTCTCAGTTTATTCTGCAATATAGTTAATCTATACTCTATTCAGGAAACTCTAAAAGAGGTGTGGGAGGAGGAGGATTTGTAAATATATAGCCAATATTTACTGCAGCATTGAGCAAACATTATCGTCACTCCAGATGCCAGCACAACAGACCACTGAACCGAGGAGAGAGTTGTTTGTTATTATACAGGTAAAGAGAAGAGGAGCTATGGATCACATACACAAAAGGAGTCCCATACTTCAGTCCCCAGAAGCAATAGGCACCTGGGTTTCTAAGTGCCTTTTTAAGACTTACCACAACTGATTGGTCCAGGGTCACAGACGAAGTAATATAACCCCTGATCATTCATCCCAGCTCGTAAACAGTAACTCCTGGAATATTTTGGTTAAAAATACCTCAGCTTTCTGTTATGGAGGCTTTGTGATATATCCAAACCAGAGCATAAGAACTAACAAGCCTGAATTTTCAGTAAGTTCATATCCTTGTTTTAGATTTGAGCATCTTATCTTGGTGGCAAAAAGTAAAAACAGATAGGCAGTGAGCACCATTGGCAGCATTTGTGATTCAAGGCATAAGGTTTAATTTGCAACCTCTTGCTGGACAATCCAGCCCTCAAGTCTTTAATGAACAGGTAGAAGTTAATCACCAGGTTGAGCTCTGGTTTCACTGCATCTACTGCAAAACCACCAGGCACTGTTCAGACATTCAATAAGACTTTCTCTGAAAATCTCACACCCTGTGTTAGTAAAACAGATGGAACACAGACAGGGTGAAAGGAACTGTTTGATAAGAGGAGAAGAAATCAGGATTGGAATCGAGATCTTTCGAGCTTTATCGTTGCGAAACTGCTGAAAGAAAAGGAAATCCTGTTCCTTTCAATTCAGCAACAAAGTACCAACCTCTTCCTGGAGGTTACACACTCTGATGAACTCATGCTTGCACAGGCAATTTTACCCTCCTCACCAGAACCGTTCAGCTCATGAAACAAAGTTTTTGCTAAGAATGATCAGTCAGAAAGTGAAAGTTCCCACTTCACATTTCTTAATTTCTTAAGATGTTGGTGTGGTCCTGAACTCTGTGGGGTGCTGAGCTCTATGTTGGGGTGCTGAGCTCTGTGTTGGGGTGCTGAACTCAGTTTGTTGTGGTTTTGGGGATGCTCAGCCATTCATGATTTTGTAGCTATGAGGAAAGACATCAGGATCAGAGAACTGATCCTGCCAAGCCTGTGTATAAGTCTAAACCAAGAGACCAGATGCTCAAGAGCATCACACCCCCTTGTGCAGTTCAGACCAAGGTAAGTTCTTCCCAAAACCCATAATACACACTTTAAAGCAATATTTCTTTTAAAATCCCCTGTCCTTTCCAATGCTCTTCTACAGAAATGTTACGAGATTGATCCTGACACAGACTGCTGTGTGCTCCTTGACGATGCCAAGAACTGTATTTAATTTCCTTTCTCCCAGCGCGGTCCCGTGTTTCTGATGAACGAGCTATTGTAATTCACATGACTCAGGTTTATTCAGCACGCTGTCAGACCTAGAGTGCCGTCAGACTTGTTTATTGGGTTTATGTCCTTCCAGGCCTTTTATAGGAAATCACAGAAAGCCGCTATGTCACCATGTACACCTCTCGTATCAACAAACTGCTGAGTAACACAGACCTCCTTCCTCCCCATGATAGGCTGCTTTATAAAAATCCACATGGCTTTACTGAAGCAAACTGGCTACACTCGTACAGGTGAAGGAGATACAGACAAGCTGATGTGTCTTTGTGACATGTCCTGCAGTCAGATCCGATCATTTACATACCATTTCTCAATTTTGGGACCACAGGGAGGCAACATTTATAGGGAAAAAGTTCTTTTTTTTTTTTTTTTTTTTTTTTAGGTTTTCCTGCTAGTAAAGAACCACTGTGTGTGGCATGAATACTTCTGAGCAATGTCAGTAATTGCTTTGCCCTGCACAGCTCTTCTGAGTGTTGCTCGTTGAGAGAGAGAGAGGGTTGAGATAAAGATTTATCTTTACAGGGTTACAGGACCTTTCCCAAAACTCCTGGGGTGTATCAAGAAAAGTGTGTCCAGCTGGTCAAGGGAGGTCCTCCTGCCCCTCTGCTCTGCAACTGGAATTTTGTGTGCAGTTCTGGGTTCCCCAGGTCGAGAAGGACAGGGAGTAACTGGAGAGGGCATGAAAAAGGGTTATGGAGATGATGAGGGGACTAGAACATCTGTTAGGAAGAGAGGCTGAGGGACTTGGGCCTCTTTAACCTAGAGAAGACTTATAAATACATGAGGGATGAGGGTCAGGAAGATGGGATCAGTCTTCTTCCAGTGGTGCCCTGGGACAGGACAAGAGTCAGTGGGCACAAACTGGAATATAGGAAGTTTCACCAAAGCCTGAGGAGGAATTTCCTTCCTGGGAGGGTGGCAGAGCCCTGGGCCAAGCTGCCCAGAGAGGTTGTGGAGTCTCCATCTCCGGAAACATTCAAACCCTGCCTGGACACTGTCCTGTGTGTCCTACTCACGGTGATCCTGTTCTGGCAGGGGGGTTGGACTGGATGATCTCCAGAGGTCCCTGCCAACCCTCATCATCCTGTGATTATAGCAAGATATGTGCAGCTCCCTGCTGCATGGAAACTCTTCCTGATCCCCTGCATGACCCCTCCTATCACTTGCAGGAATGATCTTTGAAAAGTGGATTTGAAGACAGGTGGCTCAAAGGTTTGGCAGCACATCTGTGCTGACCTTTACCAAAATCCTCCTCTCTGTTGAACTGCTGTCACTGTGCATGTTCCTGCTCTCAGTTTACCTCTGCTGTGCAGTGAAATGCTTGTGCTTAAATCTCTCCCCCACCGCTTGTGTCAAAGCAGAGTTGTACTCTTGCATTTGGATGAACATGCACAAGCCAAGTACCAGACATGAGCTGAGAAGCCACAACTTCTTAACCACCCACTTGATTATACATAACTGTTTGCCTAAGGGTTTTCTTTTACTTTTCGACCCTTCGTACTGATAGTATTTATACACATATTTAACTTTATATACACAAGTGTCTGATGTCAATTAGCCCACTCTGATAAATTAAGCGTAGGACATATGTAAATGTTTGCAAGAAGGGAGCTTTGATCCTTTTTATATCTTTCATATCTCTAAAGGAAAATAATCTATGGTCTGTGAAGCCAGCCTCCATGAAAAATTCATCTTGTCACATCATTTTGTTGTTGGCTGACAATATTACTGCTGCTATGGGACATGAGCACTGCTGGAGGACACCGCCTGAGGACTCCGGCCAACCAGCCCTGAATACATTTCCAGCTACAACCCTTAAATCTGGATCAAAAATATCTGGAATGAGGGAGAAGTTCAGATGTTGAGGGTAAAATTTTTGCCACATTCAAAACAAAACCCTTGCCCTCACTGATGCCAGAATTTTACCACTGGTATTGGGCTTTGCGATTCTTAGAAAAAATATATGTCAAGTTGCCAACTTCTAGTGCAGAATAACATTGACATTGCATCAGACACAGAAATGAAGTTGGATAGGAGCTATAGTTCTGTTGAATACACTGGTGTGTACAGTGGTGTTCCCAGAAATGGCTGAGATTTGTAACCCAAGAGGTACCATCCACCTGAAACTGAGAGAATGGTCACCCATTTTCTGAAGAGACTGATCTGTCCAGTCCTTGCTCCTGTTGGAGAGGCCTATTATGCATAATGCTACAGAGGACAGAGAGAAAAGAGGATCTCCACATTAATCTCTGGTCTGGCATTTTGATTAATGGGCAATCAGGGGTTTAACTCCCTCTCCATACACATAGGGAGAAATGTTTTCCTTCTCCAAAGACTAATTCTTTGATTTTTCCTTGACTATGATGTGCTGCATTTATCCATTTAACTTCATTGCCACAATATGACAGAAGGTGATCCTCAGTTAATTTGTTAAATTATGCTCCCTCGAACTGCAAATACATTTCCTTTCATCCCACTAGTTGATTAAATCCTGCTCATTCAAAGCCATCCCCTAACTATTCCTACTGTTATAAATTTCCATTTTGATGGAGGAGGTACATGGAATTTGGCTCCTGATGCAGTTTGAAGGAGACCACCGTGATTTATAGTCACCTAAGATTCTGGAGAATGTGTACTTTTCAGGTTTATGTTATCATCCTAGCCTCAAACCTTCCGCCTACTCAATGTTCATCATCTTCTTGCTGAAACATCTGGTCTTTAGACAACCAGAACGTGAACTGAATTATAAACTGTGAGGACGCTCTTCAACCTCGCACTTTATCACTCAGCAACAGATATCAGAGATACTTTACTTCTAATAAACATCATATGAATTGCAATGGCTTTGGAGATATTTCTACTTTGCTAGCAAGTAGGAGATATCCACTATCACAACTGCAAATATTTGAGACTAAGTTGCACAAGATGTGTTTTCTATTTGAACCATATCAGTGGGATCTGCCAGATTAAATATAGATATATGTCATATAGATGCTCATGTCTGAGCTGCCTTTTTTTCCCAGTGGAGAGAAAGAAACACTGTTAGACACTGATTACAGAACCGATCTTTATTCCATATAATCTTATATTCAGGTTGGGAAGGTCCCGGAGATATCACCCCTGTCCTTGTGCAGTCTCCTTGGGTGGACCAAGCACCTGTGGACCTTCCTTTGCATGTGTTTGATCTGTTTCTAACAAAAGGGAAAGACCAAGTACCATGCTAACTTCAGTAGAAAAGACACACAGAGATGGTCTAATCCTACAGTAGTTGATGAAGTGTTAATCTGATACTTTTTATTTCAGCTTCTGAAAAGTTGCATACCTGCTTTAAGTTACTCTTCTACTTTTGACCATGGAGAGGGACAAGAATCTCTAAAGGACATCCTTTCCGACCCAAAAATATGTAATATAACTTTTTGGTGACATGATTCCTCTTGAGGTGCTTCTGTCTGTTAGCTATAGGCAAACCCCTCAAATTACCTGCCCAGCTTTAAGTGGAGTGGAGTGAGATGGGATGAACCCGATCACCATCAGACCAGGATTCAGAGCCCAGGTCTGAAACAAGATTTTCATGAGGTGACCTTGAAGGTGTTCAGGTTCCAAATCAAACTGGTACCAGGTTAAAAACAAAGCCAATCAACACATCAACAACAACAGCAAAAAAATCAACCCAAAACCAAACTAAAAACAAAAAAGAGAAAGTAGTCTATACTAAAATGAAGAATTAATAGACATTTAAAGCATGCTTCTGAAATATGTAAGTCTGTACATCTTAGGTTGAAGCGATTAGCTATATATAACAAAAATATGTGCAAGTAACAATTTGACCTCCTTAAATGTACAATTTGATTCAAAGTTCACATGAAAATTTTTACAAAGCTTCCCATTTTACCAAATGGGAACAGTTAAATGACCATCAATTTTCTCTCCTACCTGGTGCTATTAACTTTCCATCAGGGCCTGGTGGAGAAAGAACATCTTAAAAATTCAACACTCCACTCTGATGGCAGTAAGAAGAGTGTTTCTGTCATTTGCAGTTGATGCCACGGTATTTTCTAGGTGTTCAAGACTAAGTGCTGTTTCTGTCACATCATAACCTTTAATGGGCATTTAAAGGGACTACTGAAAGGTTGAATACATACAAAAACCATTTCTGAGTTCTGGTAAAAAGAAATGAAATTGGGGAAAAAAATCTCAAATCCGCCAAATTTCTACATAAATAAATAGTCCTAGAAATTATTGTGATTGTTTTCTCAGTGGTGCAAATGACCCATTCTGATTCTTTCAGAGATCCCAGGTCAAACCTCACCCCTTTTTTACAGCATTTTTCAATAATAGATTGTGCTGAAATGTGGTAAACAGTCCAAAATCTCAAAGTTATGTCATTAATTTTGCAAAGTGCATCAGAAAGTAGGAAAGTAAATATTGTGGAAAGGAATATGAGGACAACCATTACACAAATAAGGGAATTACGTGTCTGAGACAGGATTGCATATGACTGTTAATCATTACATTATTATGCAATTTCTATATATCATTAACAGTCTCCCTTTGTAATCTGCATACTTTTCTAATATAAAATTTCTTTGATGGTAGTCCATTTTATTACGCTTGGCGATGTTTCTAATTACCAGTGTCAGTGCATCATTACTTTTGCTGTTATTACACTCATTAATGATCTATGAAGTTTTTTCCTTTTTGATGTTTTTCCCAGCTCAACACATCATGAAACAGGCAACACTTCTCTGTAATGGGAAGTATAATCTTGAGAATCAAAATTATTTTCCAAAGAACTTTTTTTTTCTGATAATTTCCTGTTTTCCGTCAAAGCCCAAACACATGTTTGTAATATCTCTTGGTGTCAGAATGCTGTCTACATGTTCTGGAAATTCTGAGACTAAACTGCACATTTTCCAATAGCAATGATGCAATAACTTATACTGGATCCTGTCAAGGCTGACTCTTAGAGCTTTTGATGTGCTTAACCAGTTATACTTAAGCTTTACCCGGACTTACGTGGGTCCCAGATCTCTTTCCAATCTCAGGTAATGCAGCAGAAGTCAATGAAATATTTCAAGTGTGAAATGGCACCTCTTGTGCCTGGAATCCCCAAACCAGAATCATAGAATATATTGAGTTGGAAGGGACCCATAAGGATCATCAAGTCTAACTCCTAACAGGATATCTTAATGATAGCTCCCCATGCCCATTTTTGGGACAGAATTCTGCCCTGCTTTCTTGAATTGTGATTAGACCTCACCAATATCTGAAACCATTTGGTGAAGTATCGAAGACATATCTGCTCAGAGTCAAAAGTGGGAACAAACATTTCTAAAGAAAGACAATAGGCCAAATACAGGGAAGAAATTACAAGGAACAGTGAGTAATTTGCATTTTTTCTCATGGTTTATAAGAAAAAAAACGCCAACTCCAATGTTTTGGATAACTCCTTTAAGAAAGAAGCACAAACTGAGTTTGGAAGTGCAGATCCAACCTCAGTTCACTCTTTGAAATACGGATCAAAGTTGTTTGCGCTGCGGAGGCGTCAGTCAGCTCTGCTCTTTTCTGCTTCTAGAAGGCATCTGCTTTGTATTTCTTTAGGACTACTGTGAAATTGCTTTCAGCTATAAATTTACAGTGACCTTTTTAAGGAAAATGGAAGACATAAGTGGCAGCTTACTAGCAAATGAACAGTTCCTGGGCCTGGCTAAGTCTGTGTGCGGCTCTGAAGGGTGACTCCCTCTGTCTAGAATGGAGTTGGTGGAGCTATGGGTGATGAAGGTTAGACCCATCACACATATTGCTGGTTCAGTTACCAAACAAGAAACTAAACAAATTGGATCAACTTGAAATGAATTTTTCAAGCCATTTCCTGTTAGCGTGGTTAATTGAATCAGTTGGGTTGAGCTATACAAGTTAATTTATTTGGACCAAAAATAAGTGGAAATCATGACAAGGTTTCATAGAATCACAGAATGGTCAGGGCTGGAAGGGACCTTAAAAACCATCAAGTTCCAACCCGCCTGCCATGGGCAGGGACATTTCTCACCAGACCAGGCTGCTCAAGGCCCCAAACAACCTGACCTTGAACACCTCCAGGGAGGGGGCATCCACCACCTCCATGGGCAACCTGTGCCAGGGTCTCACCACCCTCATAGTGAAGAATTTCTTTCTAACACGCTATTAATGAAATGGAAGATGATGAACAGCTTGGTATCAATATCTCTTCCCCCCCCCCCAAAAAAAAAAGAACTTCCCTGGAATAGAGATAAAGGATTCAAATCCCTTTGAGTTGTTTTTTTTTTAGAAAAAAGGAATGAAATCTTTTCAACTTTCTAAAAACCACATGTCTGTGCAGTAAGGCCTCTTGAGTCAGCAATGCTGTGTGATCAAAGCCCCACTATGCTTCCTCTTCTTCTGACTGGGTGGAATAATGCATAGTGAACCCTCGATTTTGCTGAATGATGTAAGATGCAGACACATATGTGGTTCTGGGATCATATTGGCATGTTCAGTTGAGCACAGTCAGTAGGCCTGATGACTGAGGCTGGTATTTTTCCTCATTTCCATGGTAACTTTTCAAACTGATATTTTACCCATATGGAAGATGGTCAATGAAGGCCATCTGCAGCTCAAATGTTATCATGTTTTGTTCCCAAAACTTTTATATTATAACCATGGTTTCCCTGATGAAAGCTACATTCTGCAGCTGGAGTTCATGTTGATAATTTTTTGAAACTGGACTTTTCCATCGCAGGTAGAATGGGCTGTATTCCTTGGACCCCATAACAGTTTGTCATATATTTTCATGCCATAGCAGCACGAGTGGCTTAAGAGCTCTTAAGTAAACACTGTGTATGTACAAGGAGTGTTATTTTTCCTTCTGCATGAACAGTATCCTATTGTCTGGTTTTAATTTGTAGTTCCCCTCGTGCTCCTTTAGCTTCCTTAATGGGGTCTCAAATTTCCCGTCTGACTTGGCAGTGGTGCCCTGGCTGGAATCTTGCCACCTTCTGTTTGGAAACACAACCAAAACCCCAAGTGGCCTTTTTTTGGTTATGCCATCAATTAAACTTATTGTGAAGAGCAACCTCTCCAACATGCATAATGGTTCATACTCTAGATGTCGGGCAACTGTTGTTTCTATGTAATGGTTAGTCTTTAGAGTATTTATTTCTCTGATGTTAATTCTAGATTGTTGTTTATTTCTACTGGGCTGGCTAAAGCTGCCAGTTTTCAGAAACTGGAGCTCTGCAAACAGTAGAAGCAATGCAAACAATACAGGGATACGAGCAAGTGACTGTGAGTCACAGCTTCTGCATTCGATTTCCACCTACACTTCTACACTCAGTTAACTCCTCCAAGGCTCAGTTTCAATGCTTTACAAGAGCCCAATAATCACATAGGAGCATGGTGATTTGGCCAACATCAGATTAAAGGGACTTAGATATTCAAACACTGATAATATATGTAAATCAATGAATAACGATAATTTATTTGCTGTGATTTCCATTATTACCTAGTGATGACAGCTACTTGTTCTCCTCCAGACCTCTGCCCTCTCTGTGATACAATCCACATGAACTGTGATTCAAGCCAGAATTTACGGGAAAGCTGAACAACAGATCCCATTAGCTCTGTGACGGGTGAGAGCCACCTGGATAGCGAGCAGGGACACAGCTGAAGGGAAGCTATGCCAGAAGGAAGGCTGTTTGTTTTACCTTCAATCTCCAGCGATAACTGGGTGGAGAAAAAACAGTGGTGACAGATAAAAACCAATTAAATCCTCTGTCCCATACCTTGCATCCACATGCACCCCACTGGCCAGATTATCCCTAGCATTTTGCAAGTGAGACCTGAAAGTACTCCAGGAAGAGAATGTCTTCTACCTTGCATGACCTATCCCCACACCCTGACTGATTTCTCATGCCACTTTGGCTATTTTCTAAGCCTCACAAATGGGGAAAATCTTCCCACTGTGAGAAAAATGTAATATCTGGCTCGCTAAATCTACTATTGCTTCTACAGCTGATAATCAGGGAATTGCTTATCTGTTAAATAACCCCGGTTAGGAGCATGCAGCCAAAGTGTCTGCATGAGAAACATTGCTAAATCGACCAAAAAGCCCTCCCCTGAGTTGCTGTACAGATTCTCTGTACCCCTCCTAGCCTATCTCCCCTCTCCAGGACATAATTTAAGAGAGGGCTGTGGTCTGCTCCCAGGGCGTACCTCAGCCCTGTCCCATCTACCTCTTCACTTTGCTGGAGTGTAACCACAATACTGCAGAGGCAACAAAAAGCCCAGCAAGGTCCCTGTGGCTCTTTCTCACTTGGAAGGAATGGGCTACACCCAATGCAGTCCTTAGGCGGGACGCGTACTGATCTGTGTGAAGTGACTGCAAAACTGGCTCTATCATTACTTGCTCCTTCATCCACAGGCACCAAACCTAATTCTTCACTGGAGCGTTACTTTCCTGCAAAAGCCACATTTCTATCCAGCATCCTAAAGAGAAAAGGGGCTGCTAACATTGACATACGCATGCTGTATAGCAAAGATTGATCCCTTGCATCCCACCTGCCTATCAGATCAGGTTGTGTACATAACACAAGCCAAAACCAAAGATTATTGCTGACACACAGACCAAGATATGCTCTTCCTCAACTTGCTGCAGCTTCCCAGTGAGCACAAGGCATGGCCAGAATGTGATTCAACCCATGGTGGCTTATGCCTCCCTACAGACACTGCAAGGCAGGTAGCCTGGGATTAGATATCCTGGGTTTAAGGTTAGGGTTAGTCCAAAGATAGTTAGGTTAACCTGACTGTTCCCCAAATCAGACATGGGAAGCCATGCCAGCATGCTGTGCTGCCCTTTCTGGGTTTTCTCTGTGTTGGATAAAAACAGCCCTAAACATCAGTGTTATCTATCGACAGAGGCATTGCTGCTAGCCCAAGTGGACTGAGGGATTGGCTGGTTCCAGTTTTATTAGGTGATTTCCTAATTTAATTAGTGGGGAGCGCTGCAGGACAGTTATGTCACCTCCTGGCTCTTCAGACTTTGACTTCATTTCGGGCTTGTCAGTGTAGAGGGACACTGGTATGGCATGAGATGACCCTGTCTCTGTGAGCCCATGAAAACGCCTTGGTGGAGGCTGTGACATAAATCCATGCAGATCCCAGCCAGAGCTGGCTTCTGGCCGACCAGCTCAGCACTCGGGTGGAGTAAATATACATCTGTCTGCACCCGTCCATGGGGACATACCCTTGGGGAGGTCAAAGAGAAAATCTTAGCTGCTGGGGAGAGTTGTCCAATGCCTTTCCCCACAAGAATTTTCCCTCCTTGTCTGGAGCAAACCTCCTCAGGGGGCTCTTTCCTTGATGGAGGAATGTACTCATAGTTTGATATAGGGTTGAGTTATAAAGACATGATGTGTGACACATGCTACTGAATGAAAGGAAAACGGTAGCACTGAGTAGCCCAGGTCTGGGAAAAACAAGATTTATTACCTACCACTGTATCCAAGACCATCCTCAAGAGGCATCAAGTCTGTTTCCTAGCCCCCTGGGGTTGTTTTCACTGCTCCATCCCTCTCTTCTTCCCTCCATTTACCTACAGAGCTGCTCTTAAATGTTATCTGAATATTTGGTAGCCAGAGAAAGGTTCTCTCTCTCTCCAATAGCATCCTAGGGGCTTAACTCCCTTTTGGAAGCCAGACATGGATTTTCTCAACTGAAGGGTATGAGGAGGGCAGCCATCCATCCAGCAGAACAATACAGGGAAGCCCCATTCAATCCAGCTTTGGCCTAGGAGCCAATTGGTCTGGTTGATAAACTGGAAGCCTCAAGTTTAGCTCCTACCCCAGGGAACCTGAAGAGATCGGGAATGGATGTTGCAAGGAAATAAAGCAAAGCTGTATATGCCTTGGAGTTAGTGCAGAGCCCCTACTTCATGCACATTTTCACCTTTGGTCAATGCAAAATGTATTTTCTTGCAAAAATGGTGTGTGAATTGCCAACACAGACTGCAAGGTGACAGCTATGTGCAAGCAGTTATTTACTGGATAAGGTTACTCCAAATGGAGTACCTTGAGTAGTTTCTCTGTGTGCTTAGACAGACTTATGCAGGTTCTCCCTATCTATGGGAGGAGCCAGGTTGTGATTCTCTTCTCTCGACCCATTTTTGATTGGGCTGGCCAAACATTTTTTGATAAACACCTAGCATAGGGCAGTCCTGATCCCTGCAGGCCTCTTAGTGTGACCGTAATGGGGACAAGCACTCATCTGAGGAATGCAAAAATATTGTTGTTCTTTCTCCACCTAGGCCCAGAGTTCATTGATTTTTAAGTGAATTTCATTTATGTTCAGGTTAAAAACAAAAATTTTAAAAATGTGGCTTAATTTACATGTGTATATCAGTGAAGTCTTCAGGGTATGTTAGAGATAACATTCTCCACAAGCTGATGGATAAAATAAATACTATTATCTATGCTTGGTGATCCAGACCTTTACTTGGTAGAAATAAACTGATACAGAATTAATTTTTTGAAATAAATAAATGTCATTCTCCCATGAAAATGTGACCTTCTACCTTTTCAGTTAGTGTGTGTGGTGGGGTATGCCTATGCTACGAACACTCAAGACTAGACACCATTTCCCCTTGGTCTGCATCCTGTTTTTGAGAACAATAGCTGCATTTTTGACACGGTGCCAGCCCATAATTCATGCCTGCCTGCATCCTTTAGGGAACAGACTTGGCTGATATTAGAATATTTTGTGCATTGAAATGCAGATTTTTTTTCTCTAATCAATAATACTATTTCTAAATTTTAACTATTTTAGGAACAATAGACAAAGAAGAGAGACCTCATCTCTTAATCAAATATGGGTGCATGAATCTCCTTGACCTGATCTCCAGTTCACTCAAACATAATATAGTTAAAAAGTTCAGTTTAGGATTAAACTTCATTGGGTTTATGTCCTGTTTGGGACAGACAGCTTGAAACAGAAGAGAGTAACCCAGTGAAGAGCAGAGGCAGAAGGCAGCAGTGGTCAGGATGGAGTAAACAGAACAGCTGGGCATGAATAAAACAAGAAATGCATTAAAATAATGAATACTTTGTACAGAGCCTCACTTTTGAAAGCATCACTGTCTTTCACCCAGGTTGTCCTTTGAGCACAGTCCATAAAGTTGCTGGATGCATCACACCTGCTGAGCATCACCTGGTGATATCACCAGGCCCATACATGTTGTTAGTACCATTTTTAGAGAGAAATGTGAATGTTAACAGCAGCAGTATCATTGCTGGTGTGGATGAAGTTATCCCACTTAAAGGGTTCTCCCAAGAAGGAGCTTGGACGTGCTGATTAAATGGTCCAACAGAAACAAACAGATATTTTGTTTGCAGGAGAAAGATACAGACACTCAGTCTGATCTGAAATACCTCTAGTTTAATTAGACTTGTCTCAGAAGTCCAGAATAATTCACATGCCAGCATATGTAAGTCCAAACTGATGGGAAAGTATCTGTTCTCTTTCCCATAAATAAAGCTTCTTCCAGGAGGCAGGCTCTGCTGAGTCCCCTGAGTTCAGGATTGACCCCAACATACATTTACATCTATGCCACCACTGAGACTGTAAAAATCCACCCAACATTTGACTTACATTTTCTATGTGTTTCTTCCTTCTTCCCTGCTGATTCAGAATGTTTAAAACATCCCTTTCTGTTTATATGCTTTAATTCTCCCCCTTCCACTGTGAACCGATTCTCATAACCTTTCTGCAGAGGTCCCATTTTTCACACCTTTCCCAGTTGCTGCTGCATCCCCTCTGAACTCTCTCACGGTGCCTGGCTGGAAAACTTTGCCAGGTTTCGTAACTTCATTCTTGAGAGAAAGTACCAGGGATCTTGAGGAGCACATTTGGGAGCTCTGCAGAGCAAGACAGCAGAAGCAGGATAGGAGCAGCTGCCGTGGCGTTGAGTCCCGTGACATAATAAACTATCCTTAATCAGGATGTAAATGATACTGGGTGTAGTCTTAGTCTGTCCCATTTGTCAAGTAAAACATGAGGACAGCTTAAACTACATCACAAACAGAGAAACAGAGGGAAATAAAGTGATGAGGGGATGGCTGGTGAAGAGATCGCAACTTGATCTCTTTCACTCATGGCTGAGACATCTTCAAAAACTGAGTTGACTTAATCAGGAGAATGACTGATGGGAGTTTCCAGTGATGATAGTGTGGTCTGGCTTTATTTCTAGTTTGTGGGGGCATCTGAAACAGTGCATTGGAAAAGCAAGGGAGTTTTGGGTGTTTGCCTGATAAACTGTGTTTTAGCTATGTCTTTTAGGCCTTTATTAACTGCATAAAGGTTTTTTATTATAATTGTGGGAGGAAAGTTATGGGTACCTACTCAGCTTATATGATCCAAGGTGATTTGATCAAAATAAATCATGGTCTTTCTCTGAGATAAAACTTTATTCCCATAACACCTCTTGCGCAAGACCAAAATCCCAACAGCCAAGTTACAGAATCACAGAATCACAAGGTTGGAAAAGGCCTTTAAAATAATCAAGTCAAACCATTCCTGTCCTGTGCTAAACCATATCCCTCAGTACCTCCTCTACCCATCTGTTAAACACACCCAGGGGTAGGGACTCAACCCCCTCTCTGGGCAGCCTATTCCACATCCCAACAACTCTTTCAGTGAAGAACTTTTCCCTAACATCTTATCTGACCCTGCCCTGGAGGACCTTGAGGACATTTCCCCTTGTCCCATCTCCTGCCCCCTGGCTGAAGAGACGATCGCCCACCTCTCTGCACCCTCCTGGCAGGTCAGCAGAGGCGCTGATAAGGTCTCCCCTCAGCCTCCTCTTCCCCAGGCTGAACACCCCCAGCTCCCTCAGTCACTTCTCAGAGGATTTGCCCTCCAGCCCCTTCCCCAGCCTGGTTGCCCTTCTCTGGACACGATCCAGGACCTCCATGTCCTTCTTACAGTGAAGAGCTCAGAACTGGATCCATCACTCGAGGTGCAGCCTCACCAATGCTGAGTACAGGGGCACAATCCCCTCCCTGGACCTACTGGCCACACTGTTTCTGGGGATGCCATTGGCCTTCCTGGCCACCTCGTCACACTGCTGGCTCATATTCATTTGGCAGTCGACCAACACTGCCAGGTCCTTCTCTGCCTCACAGCTCTCCAGCCAGTATCCCCCAAGCTTGTAGCTCTGCTCAGGGTTGTTATGTCCCACGTGCAGCACTCTACACTTGGTGTTGTTAAACCTTATCCCATAAATTGTGAAATAAGAAGTGGTCAGAAAAGAACACCCCAACATTTGGGCCATGAATTGTTGAAAGCATTGCTCCACAGACCACAGTAAGTGGTTTGTTTAACCATGAGGTACTCAGGTACTCTGCTAGAAGACATGTGAGAATGCTTTGTGCGGGTGAGCCCAGAGGTCTGCTGGAGCAGTAAGAAGTGTCTGATGAAAACGTAATGAAGTGACACATTCTGTAGTGTGCAAACATGTGATGTCATTGCACTTCTACTGCATCTGCTCAAAAGCCTCCTTGTGAGCAGCCTACGGAAGCAGGAGGCTGGAAAAGCAATTACACTGTGGGAACAGAAGAAAACCAGATAACATGACATTGGATGTGCACAGGCAAAGAGCTGTGCAAAACCTTCCTGGTGGAAAACTGGTCTTGATTTCTCATTTTGATTACTGTTTAATAGGGCAATCTGACATTAGGCTTCAGAGAGCAGATCTAACGTATCAGCCAGCCAAAGCGAAGGACACAGAGCACCTGTTCTTCAAACAAATTTTTACTTCTTATCCAGCAGTGTGTTTGACTGAGTGTCCACAAACTCATGTTCAGTTACCTATGAGATACCCTGGGGTATGCTGCCTAGCCTCCAGCTGATACTCAAGAACATCTAGGTTTCCTTCTCTCCTGTATCACACCTTCAGACTCTGTATTGATGTAGCCCAAAGTCCAGAAGGGTCCCAAATGGCACAAGTTTCTTGCCATAGTTGTTTATTTTAGGCAATCAACTACAGTCTTTAACTATGGGTTAAGATTAATCTCTGGATTAAGAGTGTGGCCAGCAGGACCACAACACTTGCCAGAATTTTTTGTTAAACCACTTCAAAGTGAAAGGCAGTGGAGTTTTAAAACTCATAAATATTATTTAAAAAGCACCAATTAAAATGTAAGTAGTGGTGGATGGAAGTTTTACACTAAAAAATATTTTTGAATGAAAGTCTTACTACATTTATTATATTTTAAGAGTATTTTATTTTATTATTATTTTATTTTAATTTTTATTTTATTCCTGGGTCTTTGCACTACTTGATGTGCTGAAACATGAAAAAATGTTGCATTTTCAAGAAGCTAACGCTTCATTTTATTTTGTTTGCTTTTTTTGCTTTAATAGTAACTGGGGGGAGGATGTTATTTAGCATTAGTCAATTGAAACATTTCCTCATCTTCTCTAGAACAAAGCTAATAAAAGCAAATTGAATGTTGCAATGATTATTTGTTTTTTAATTGTATGAGAATGTGCTTGCTAGTAGGATTAATTGAGTTCAAACTGAAGTGGACACATTCCCAGCCTCATTTTTCAGAATTGCATGGAAAATATTGAAAATATTGAAAATATTGTTTTTAAATTTGAGCTATAAATTAAAAAAACCTCCAAATTCAAACCAAACATTATGTAAACTCAGACTTCTTGCAGCTCGCAAGGCCAATGGGATCCTGGGCTCCATCAGAAGAGGGGTGGCCAGCAGGGACAGGGATGTGATTCTCCCTCTCTACTCTGCCCTAGTGAGGCCCCACCTGGAGTACTGTGTCCGGATCTGGGGCCCCCAATACAAGAAGGATGTCAAACTGTTGGAAAGGGTTCAGAGGAGGGCCACAAGGATGATTAGAGGGCTGGAGCACCTGCCTTACAAGGAGAGGGGCTGAGGGAGCTGGGCTTGTTCAGTCTGGAGAAGAGAAGGCTGCGGGGGGACCTCATTGCAGCCTTCCAGTACCTGAAGGGAGCATACAAACAGGAGGGGAATCAACTTTTTAAAAGGTTAAACAATGGCAGGACAAGGGGGAATGGTTTAAAGCTGAAGGAGGGAAGGTTTAGATTGGATATTAGGGGGAAGTTTTTTACGGAAAGAGTGGTGAGGTCCTGGAACAGGCTGCCCAGAGAGGTGGTGGATGCCCCATCCCTGGAAGTGTTCAAGGCCAGGTTGGCTGGGGCCCTGGGCAACCTTGTGTAGATCCAGGCCTGAGGTTGATGTCCCTGCCTGTGGCAGGGGGGTTGGAGCTTTATGATCCTTGGGGTCCTTTCCAACCCTTGCCATTCTATGATTCTATGATTCAACAACTTGACTAACTCTGCCCACATGACATCATCAGACAATTTTGCCATCTCTCCAGACACATTTACTGCCAAGCCCATTGCACATCTTCAGTGCAGGGGGTAGATACCATTAACAGCCTCCAAAGTTTCTTTACTACTCTACTCTTCACTTAAGTCATGACCTGTTCTACTAGTTTTGAAAAGTCTCAGAGAATAATTCAGGCTGGATGGGGCCTCTGGAGAGCTACAGCCCAGCTTCATGATCAAAGCAGGGACAACTTCAATGTCAGAAGCAGTTGCTCAGGGCCTTGACCTGATGAGTTTTGAAAGTCTCCAAGGATTTTTCCAGAGCTTGACCTCTCTCATTATGAAAAATTTTTTCCTTATCTGAACTTCCCTAGTTGCCTCTCAGGGGTTGCATCTTGTCCTTGAACTGAATACTCCTGGGAGGAACTGATACTGTGGTCTTTGTAACTTCCCTTCCAGTACTGACAAAAGATTCCCCCCCCCCCCATCTTTCCCTTCCTTCCAGGCTGAACAAGTCTAGTTCCCTCCATCTCTTTCTCAGTTATTATATGCTCCAGCCCCCTGAATGTCTTGGTGGCCTCTGCTGGAGTCACTCCAGTCTGTCTCTCTCTTGCACTGGGAGGCCCACAGCTGGACACTGTATCCAGATGTGCCGAATGGAGGGGAGTTTCCTGATGTTCTAACTAAGCTTTTGCAAAGATGGCTCTGAATTTGGCTGCGTATCATTGTCACTAGGACATGATGTTGATTCATGGGTCCCATGTAAGGTGCAGGTCTTCACTGAATATCATGATGTTTCTGTGGGACCAGTGCTCTAATTTGAAAGCTGCCTCTGAATAGCAGCCCTGTCCCAACATAGCAACTATTGCTCCATTTGGTGTCATCCACACATACAGTGGAGACTCTGTCCCATAAGCTCAAATACAGAAGTATTAAAACATTTCCTTTGATTTATTTCTGATTTCATCCTGACCATTTGTTCACCATTTGTCCTCCAAATTCCTGGTTTAGCTGTACTTATTCCTCGTCTGTTCCCCCCACCACATGCATCCTGCCCAGTTGTCTGTCCCAAACCTTCCTCTCCTTGGTGGGTTTCCTGCCTTAAGATGGTTCCCTTCTCTCTCCAGTCTCATTTCAGGACCCCTGACCTTCCCTCTCCACTCCATTTTCTGGGAAAGTCAGAGACAGTAGAAAGGAAACTCTCCTGTTGTCACCTTTCAGAGTGCTTCCTCTTAGAGAATACTGCTTATGAACTGGGAAATGTGTGTGTTTGGTGCAATGGCTATTAGAAAGGAGGAGGAAATCTGTGGCAGTAACTTGGCTCTGCAATGCGTCAGAACAGTCATGATCAATAACTTGGGAGAAGAGTGACTCTCCCAGAGTTTCTGGACTTAAATTTACAAAATTTCTGCTTAGTATCATGTTACATCAGTGTCCAAATGTCTTTGCTTGTGAAAGAATGTTGTACAGCCTGACGGGCCCCGCTCAGAACGTTCTTCTGTGCTTATTCACTCCCTTTTCCCTCAATTCAGTTTCACCCTGCTTCCCTGGTTTAGCCTTCTGTTTTTCACCCCTCGTAGAGCTGATGTCCTCTTCTGTTTACGTGCACCACATATTTGCAGGCAGCTGGCGTGTTGCCTAGCCAAAGTATCCATGTCTCCCCCTGCTCCACATAGCTCATCTCTGACTGCCTCTTTGCAAAGCTTTTCCCACCCCTCATTCTTGGATGCTCTTCAGTTCCCAGTTACACTTCTTGGTTACCCATCTTGAAGAGTGAAATCCTACTAAAAACCTCTACTCTACTCCATTTTCTGTCTATCTTTCATTTCTTCTATCATCCTGCATTTTTGCTCCTCTAATTATTTGTGTGCTACGCTCTCTTTTCACTTTTCCACTGCAGGAGAAGGACTTAAGCTTCACAGATCTCCTCTAACCTATTGGACTGGGGAGAGTTCAGTAGGTACTGAACTACCTGTTCCACTGGAGTGTTTTCAGCTCCTCCTTGCTTGGAGGGAATTACACCAACATATTGTTTTCTCCTTTTCCCATCTCTCACACAGAGTTCTCTGATGTCTCTCAACAACTCTCATTCCCTGTTCCTCTTTTTTCTTGGCAAGATCTATTTGGACCACCACCAATCCATGACCCATGAGACCAAAGAGCAGTTTGGCTGATAGCTGCAGCATTGTCAGAAAGCTGCAGACCTGAGACTTAATTTGTGTTCTTTCTGTAGGGGCAATTTTCCTCTTTCACTCAAATGAAACCACAAGAGCAGGTGAATTATTTTTCTGTGAGTGAGAAGATACTTAACTTGGTCCTTCTGAGAGCAGACCACAGGGCAGAGGAAGTGTTGGTGGGTAGCCTTGCTGTATTTCAGCTCTTCAGATGTTCAACATAGCTCTGACAAGGCAGGCAACTATCATTAGAAAGCAGTTAAGTGAAATAATTATATATACATCTGGAAAATCTCAGATTTTTTTTTTTCTGGGGCTTGTATAATTCACACTACAGAGCCTTTGTTTTGAGAGGAGATGGACAGTTTTCTGGAAAAATCAGACTTGTTTCTGGATTGCCAAGATGAGCGCTGCAAATTTAGGCATCTGAAATAAATCATTGAAAGTCTTGATCAAATCGCTTCACAGGGACAGGCATGAAACGGGAATCCACAGGCACCAGTACCACAGGCTGTTTGTTATTATAGATCATTTCGTACAGGCTGTTCTAATTGAGGTTAAACAAAGCTAATCCCGAAGCGATGTATTCCTTATAATAGCCTTCGTGCATCTGTGCCTTTGCACATGTGGGCACAAACAGAACAGGCAATTGTTTATGGAAAATAGTAGATACAGCCAGAGGATGCCTTGCCATGCAAGGTAAGATGTGTTTTTTTGCCTCTTGTGGAGTTATAGGGGATTCAGGTTACAGTTTGGGTTTTTTTTTTCTCCAGGTGAGTAAGAGGGTACTGAATGACATGGGGAATAGATGAGAACAGAAGACCTCTGGGCTCCTGAGGCACTTAGTGGGTTCAATACCAATACACCATGGATAGTTCAGGGTTGAGGAGTGAATGAGGGTGTAAATTTTGGTTGGAAATTCAGTTGAAACGTCCTGTATAGTGCCAACCTAGTCCCATTGAGACAATGGGACTAATAGGTGTAAAGATGTGTAATGTATGAGTAATGACTATGCTTGAATCAGGTTCAGGTACTTTGACTTTTTGAAGGCACAGGAGCAGTCATTGGAGGTAAGGGTTGGGGCAGACGTCCATGTACCCTTGTTTTGAGTATTTATAGCACAGAGAGCTCTTATTTCTCCATGTTTTCCCTCTCTTTGCTCTTTTATTCATATTTTCTTTCTTTCACACTCCTCATCCCATCCATAATAACAGAATTGGCTGGAGTGGGCTTGTGTAGTAGAGGCCCCATCCCTGGAGATATTCAAGGTCAGGCTTGATGGGGCACTGAGTGACCTGATCTAGTGAAGATGTCTGGGCTTACTGCAGTGAGGGTTGGACTAGATGGACTTAAAAGTTCTCTTCCAACCTAACACATTGTATGATTCTGTGTCACTTCTCGGTTGTTTATTCAGCTAACAGTGAAACCCAAATGAGCCATGCTGAGGCTTATTCCTCGAGAAAGCTGTTTCTGCTCCCAGGGAAGTCAATGAAAGTCTAATTAGTCCCAGATGTTTAGTAATAACAAGCACTTCCTTTTGGTAAAGCCAAACAAAAGCAGTGTTAAAACCGTTAATTAAATGGGCTTGGCTCTGTCATCGGGTTATTAACTAATTCCAGTCATGGCAGCCAAGCTAATACTGACTCTCAAAAGGAGATAGAATCTTGCCATGCTCAACACAAAATGCATGGACTTATTGTGTGGGTAAATTGGCCTGTGTCTGGGCACACAGCTCAGTTTGCTTTCACACCAGAGAAGCTCACCAGCTTCAACATCAGGCTTCCAATTAATCTCTGGGATTGCTGCTGGTGCAGATTTTCTCCTACAAGAACAAGAGTTTGAGCCAATGAACAGTGTTGGCTTTCATAAATGTTAGATCAGGTCCAACTGCTGCTGACCACTTATGCAAACGCTGAGCTACATCTTTAGCAAATCTTGTTCTCCACTAATTGTACAAGGCAAGTGTAGAGTCATGCACCAGGGAGGAATAACCCCAGGCACCAGCACAGCTTAGAGCTTGACCTCCTGGGAAGCATGACCTGGGAGTCCTGGTAGACCACAAGCTCTCCATGACCAGCAGTTTGCCCTCGGGGCCAAGACGCTAATGGAACCTGGGGGCATTGAGAAAAGTGTGGTCAGCAGGTTGAGGGAGGTTCTCATTCCCCTCTAATCTGCCTTTCCCTGCTGAGGCTACATCTGGAGTTCTGTGTCCAGTGTTGGGCTCCCCAGGTCAAGACAGACAGGAAACTGCTGGAGAGAGTCCAGCGGAGGGTATGACAATGACGAGCGGTCTGGAGCATCTCTGTTGTGGGGGAAGGCTGAGAGAACTGGGCTGTTTAGTCTGTAGAATAGAAGACTGAGAGGAGATCTCATCAACACTTATAGATATCTAAAGGGTGGGTATCTAGAGGATGGGGCCAGACTCTTCTCAGTGGTGCCCAGTGACAGGCCAAGGGGTAATGGGCACAAACTGGAACACAGGAAGTTCCACCTCAATATGAGAAAAACCTTCTTTGCAGGAGTCTGAGCACAGGGACAGGCTGCCCAGAGACCTTGTAGAGATATTCAAAGTCTGCCTGAACATGATCCTGTGGCACATGCTCTAGGTGCTGCTGTTTTAGCAGGGGAGTTGGACTGGATGATCTCCAGAGGTTCCTAACAACCCTTACCAGTCTGTGATTCTGTGATAATCTAAGATATGTAGTAGCTGTCCCTGCTCCAGGACCAGCAGGTAAGGTTCTTAGGTGGAGTCTGAACACCACGGAAACATAGGAAGACATAGCTTTTCATCTGTGGAGCATTCCAAGCTGGTGCTTTAATATATTCACAACCCTGTGCTTTTTACAAAATTCAGAGGTGTTTTTATTGTACAAAATTCCACAATTAAAACTACCAGCCAGTTTCTTACATAACCACTTTAAAAATAGAACTATACATCTTTTTGTAGTGTGTTATTTTTGACATTCACTAGCTGGAAGAAACAGAAATGGAGCAGCAATTTAACTTTGAGTTATATACCTGGAGAGGTTTTTGGTTTCACCTCTATTTGTCTTATGTGCCTTAAAATACAGTTCCTGGCATTATCAGAAAACCCAATATAGCTCCTTTCAAAGCCATTGAACCCTGTTAGTAGGTCAGAGTCCCAGTGTTGGTGAGCTTTTTATTCACTTCCATATTCACTGTCAGAGTATAGGATGTAGCATAAGTCAGTGTCAGCTTCTAGCAACCATGTTAAACCCATCACAGAATGAGGTCCTACTTCACTTTTCTTTCAGCCTGTCCTGTAGACCATAATACCTTTTTAGGGAGACACAGAGGACACCTGATATGAATAATGGCCCACAACTAGATTCCATGTGTATTGTTTCACACCAGAATCTTTAACATGTCTTTTTGCTCTCTAAGCTTCTGTGACCTTTAAAAATAGAGATTTCAAATTTTATTTCATTTTTTTGCATTGAAATGCAACTGTAATGTGGTGACTTCCCAACAGTTTTCCTTAGAAATATAAACATTTAATTCAATGGTAGCTGATTGAAATTCCTTCTCCAAGATTTCCCTTTTCAAAAGCTTTCACCCCAGAGATGAATTTCTTCACATTAAAACCAGTTAAATATGTATTGCACGTGAGGAGCAAATTTCTCCCCTTTGAGTTGAACTGTGGACCTGTGACCTTCTGAGCAGATCTATGTAACATACCGTGCACCCGTTGCACACCTGAGATTTCTCCTACATCCCCCCTTGGGTATTAAGTGCCACAGCTAATTAACCTCATCTACCTCTTGTGTCTTGCTCTCAAGCAACCTGCTTCAAGCAAAACGAGGTATCCAAAGAGGTTCCCACCACTGAAGATAGCTGGTGATTTTCTAAACACCAGCCATGAGCACAACAGGCATTGCCATTTTTAGCTAAATCCTCATTGTTTTGGAACTCGTGGGAGATTTGCAACCAACTTCAAGGACTGAAAGAATATATATTAGCCTGCCCTGGCCTTGGCTTATGTGATTTAAGCTTAAGAAGGTTTGGGAGCTGTTATTGCTAACCTCTTAGGAAAAAGCCACGCTCAATACTCAAAGCAAATTATCTCATGGAGGCACACAACTCTGAGAAGGGCTTTCCTACTCATTTGATGTCATCAATGACTGTCATAAGAAGGCGATTCAGTCACACTGCTCAATTTGCATAAAGACTTTCTGTGAGGGTGACATCACAAAGTATCTTTACACTTAGTGGAAAGGTCTCAAGACCTCAGAGTGGTTTTTTTTTTACTTTTGGTTTAAATTTCCCATTCCTCCAAACAACAGCAGGGCTTTACAGTGGCCCCTTTTACCACTGTATAAACTTTTTTAGCAGATCTTCTTGTGACTGAAGCAAGTGCAAAACATGGCAAATTCTCCTTTCAGTCCCTGCAGTCTAGGGGAAGCTGAGGGACTCTTGCAAACCATTTTAAAATCCACAGTTAAAAATCAAAGATGAGAATTTCACCCTTCATTTCTACACACTGTCAGTGTAGCACCTGATTTCTTCGGTTTTCAAGGCATTTTGTGTTTCTATGCTTTAAACTGATGGCTAAAATTTTGCCTGCGGAAGCAAAAGAATGAACCCACGCCAATGATGATCACAGATAAAATCAACACAAATGTTAATATAATAAGGAAATTGATTTTCTTCAGATCCTCTTTTTCACAGTCTTCTGGTCTAATATTCCCAATGTGCATTTCTTCCTGGTACCCGAAGTTCTGAGTGTACTGGCACGTTAAGTGCTCCACGTTTGGAATCTCGACATTTTTGTTCTGGATCATTGATGAGAGCCAGATGTTTCCACAGCAGTTGAGTGGGTTCCCAGTGAGATACAAGTTTTTAAGGGAATTTTCTAATGCTAGAATATTGCTGTTCTGTAATGTACTAAACCTATTGTTCCGTAGGTCCAGAACTTCCAATGGGGAGTCACTGCACCACTTAGGCAGCCAGCTCAGCTGATTTTCAGAGAGGTTTAAATGTTTAAGGTGACTAAAAGAAGGCAAGTCAATATTTAAATCTATCAGGCTATTGCCATGCAAATACAAATATTCCAGAGACTTTTCCAGTCCTGACAATGCTTTCACTTCTATTTTCAGTCCTGGGTTCATGGAAAGATCCAAGACAATCAGAGAAGTCTTGTAGAAAGTGTATGCTGGTAGGACGTTTAGCATGTTGTCAGCTAGGTACAAGTACTGAAGATTAGGAGAGTCAACAAATGATACACAGCCACTTTCCTCTCCAGCGAGTCTCTGCTTAGCTAATCCTGAGTACATGCTGCAAAGGCTGAGGTTATTGCTCTGTAGATTAAGCAGTCTGAGGCTAGGAAGACTTGAGAAGATATTAAGTTGCAGGGTTTGAAGATGGTTGTTTTGAATATAGAGCTCCTTCAAATTTGACAGTGGGCCAGCATCTAGGAGAAGGTTCTGCAAAGCATTGTAGCTCAGGTCGAGGACAGTTAGGGAGATCAATGCACTGTCGTAAGTTACTGAAAATGCCTGAAGACAGTTTTTACTGAGATTAAGGGTGTGAAGGGACAACATTGATTCAAAGAACTCATCCGGAATAGATTTGATTTCATTATAACTTAAGTCTAAATATGCAAGCTGGGATAAATAAAGAGAACTTTTGTTTCTAGTTTGCTTCTGATCAAGAAGAAAAGAAGCATCTAACCATTCACTTCCCATATAGTCCATTTTGTTATGAGAGGATTCAGCAGTGAGCTGGATTAAATTCTTTGATAAATTCAGAGTTACCAGTTTATTTACCTGGGGGAAGACTGGGAAGTGAAGAAGTTTGTTTTCACTCAGATCCAAACATCTTAAACTATATTCATCATCTGACTTTGTGGTGTGGAAGGTCTCAATGCTATTCCTGCTAAGGTCAAGTATCTCCAGCTGCCTGAGGTTGAAATCAGAGATGCAAGTAATTGAATTCATGGAGAGATTGAGTTTGGAAAGGTTCACTAGAGTCTCAAAAGCACCTTCTTCTATTTCCATTATGATATTACTCTGAAGATCTATCTCCACAAGACTGGGAGATCCCTGAAACATCTTGTGTGATATAGCTATAATACTGTTGTCTGCCAAGGAAAGATACCGCAGTGCTGGAGCTTGTTTAATGAAATACTCAGCCATCCCATTGTAAAGACTGTTGTGGGACAAGTCCAGTATTTCCACCTTGGGTAAAAGTCCAATCCCTTCTGTCCCATTCTGAGCAAGCTCATATAAGTGGTTGTTGGCTAAATTTATTTCCAGCAAACTTGTCATGTGTGCGAAGACTCCAGGAGTGATGAAGCTTATCTGGTTAGAGCTTAAATCCAGGCACTGGAGGGAAGCGTAGAATGATAATGACGTTTCAGGGATGCTTTGAATCAGATTTCCAGACAGATCTATTTTGTTTACATTTCGATGCAGCTCATGAGGGATTTGGTGAAGTTCTTTGTTGTGGCAAAATGCCTGCAAGTTCGTCTGCCAGAGAAAGAGAGAAAAGGGGTTGTCACGTGGCAAACGAAAAACATCTTTGCATGAAAAATAAAGAAAATAACATTCAGCATCCAGGAAAACGCTTCTTCTGAAACACTATTTTCTCTGACCATTCAGACAGGAAGAACAATCCTAACACTTCTTTGCAGCCAACAGCACTCATCTCGTTTTAAAGATGTTTCTGAATTAAACAGTAGAGACTTTTATTTGCATGTGATAACTACTGAATGTTTTCCTTCTCATACCTTTCTCCTGGGCTCATTTTAACAGCCCCAAGTGAAGGATGTTTTCCCTCTTTCCACTGCAATCAAGCATTGTTTCCTCACTTTTTTCCTGCTGATGTTTAATTTTCTCAGCTTTTTCACCGTATTAGACTCTGCAAACTCTACTTGCAATAGTATGTAGCTCTTAGAAGAGCTCCACTCTGGTAGTAGCACAGGTCCCAAAGTAAGGAGATGGATTAACGTATAAGGATCCTATGGCACAAACCCCATCTCTCTCCTTCTTAGTCACACCCTCAGATACTTGATTCCTTTGCCATGGCTTACTTAAGTAATGCATCTTTAACAAAATGGGTCATTCAACCACTGAAACATTTTTGATGCAAACTTTCAAACTCCTGTTTTTACTATCCATATTTATCCTTTTCTAAAGAAAACAGTTCCCTTCTTTTTGGGGAGCATGCCTTATGAAGCCACTTAACACAAGCCACCCATGACACAACACAGAAAATTGTGTAAATCCAGATTTTGAGAGGAAAAAATAAAAGCTGTCATGTGCACTGAGGGTCATGTCTTTTCAGTTCTCAGCACCAAGTTGGAGAAAAATCCCAAGTGTCAAAGTCAAATTCATCATTTAGACACGTATCTGTTTAATTGCAGCTAAGACTGAATCTGTGTTCAGAGCAGAAATTGTAGTGTGTAGTCACAAGGAAGATTGGAAACTTGAACATCCTTGCATAAATGTCAAGCTGTGTTTTGCTATTAAGGAGAACATACGGCAGCGGGAGGAAGTGGAATGCGAAAGGCTTGGGCAGCATTTAATTTACTGGAGGAAAACTCTTGGTATGAGTGTATTCGGGTGACTGGGTCATGTACTGTTGCAGAAAGATGAGAAAGAAAAGAAAGAGGAAAAAAAAAAAGTTGAATCTTAACTTCTGTGGAGAAGCAAAATCCAGATTCCATGACGCAAAGCTTTTCAGACATTAAAGAAACACTGAAAGTAAAAAAAAATCCTTAAAAAACCCCAGCTGTTTCATGTGAACTTTTAGGTGAATGAAGTGGCAGGTCTGTTTAGGAGAAGTGGGGCAATAGTCAGCGTTTTGTGAATCTCTTTTGCATCATGTGAGATTTGGAGACCACACAAAAATGTGCTAGAGAAGTGTGAGTGCTCATCCAAACTCTAGATATACACAGGCTGCTCCCCAGTACTTCTCATGACACATCTTTCTTAAAGATCTCAAGTAAGTGGCCTATTGAAACACAAATCCCCTCCTTTATTCCCTGCAACTCAGACAAAGTTCCTGCAGCTAAACAAAAAAAAATGGATAAGGGAATTTTCTGGCAATATTTCTTTCCTGCAAAGCCCGTAGAATTGCTCATTTTGAGCTAAAATGTGTACAGAGTAGGGCATAGCTCTGAGGCCCAACTATCAGAGCAGGAAGTCGCCTCTTGTTCATTTTGTGGAAGAGGGAGAAGCCAGAAGAATGCAAAAATCCAGACTGAAAGAGCAGCAGCCACTTTGTAGCCTAAAGCAGATACCAGGTTTCTTCCCACACTTTGAGCCAGACCTCAACAAGTGTCGAGCACCCTCTACTCCCTCTGGGCACCCAGCAAAGTCCCAATCCAACTCCCGGTGATGCCAGCCAGCTGTTTCTCACTGAAGTGGATGGGAGAGAGGTCAGTCCCAGTTCACCAAGTATCTTGCAGGATTGGGACTTTAATCTGCATCCACTGAATGCTCCCAGCGATAAAAGGGACTGATAACATCTATACCTCCCACTCTCTGCTATTTGTTCCTATAACATTTACCCTCCCATTTTCAAAAAGAAACCTTTTCATTCCTTTTCACTGACTATTTTGATCCTCACTGAATTTCTTATCTAGTCTGTTCTGCACCATCTTTTCTCCCCCCAGGCTCAAACTGCATGAATTTCATTCTCATTACCACTAAGAAGAAAAGATGAAGTATGTCTCAGTGGGATGGAGCAAACAACATCTGTTCTACGTGTATCTGCCCTAAACCCACCCCACAGCCCAGTGAGTTGGCAGCCTGAGGCTGGAAAAGAGTTTTTTGCCGGTCTCAGGTTCTGCCTTTATCATCTCTGCCTGTGCTGCCACCAGTTTGAAGTCTGTTGGTAAGAAATACTGTAGGGTGGGGAGCATTTGGTCTCTTCAGTGCCTGTTTCCATTCAGGTGCTGGTGAAAAGATGAACCAACAGCTCAAAAGCTGAGCATCATTTGGATTCTGATCCCAATTCTTCTCTGCTTAACACTGGGTGGAAGTTATCACCCACATCAATGAGAGCCCTATAAACACAGAAGCTGGATCCAAGCCTGCACTTGTGCTCTCCTGTGTCAGCTCATGAGTATTTGAACCAAAAAGTCTGGGCTAGAGCCACTTTGCTCTGACTTGCATGGTGTCCATGCCCACTGTCTAGAAGAGCTGTCCAGGCAGAGAGGCTCAGCTACACAACCAAACCTTAGTATTTGCCCAGGCATCACATGATAACTGCCCTATGATAACCAGTTATGCACATGTAAGGTGCAGAAACATATTTCCTTTGGAAGTAAATCATGAACTAGTTAAAGCCCCTCTCCTTGGAAGGCAGCAAGAGTTAGGAAGAACCTCCTGACACTGGAATATGTCTTGTTGTCTCAAAAGCATGTTGATATGCAGTAACTCGAATAATCAGTGCAGCTCATTCCTGTGGCAGGGGTCTGGTAGGGACCATTTATTTCTTAAAACCTCTTCTACAAGACTTGGATTAAATGTCAGGAGCACCAGCACTGAGTCAGAGAGGGGCACAGATTTGTGACTCATGCCTCTCCCACAAAATTTGGGATTAAAGTTTCCATTTCTAAGCCTTTGCTCTTCTGAAGGTGTCACTACAGGGAAAGTAACGTAAAACAGTGAGGCTATGATGAAAAATAATCATGTGAGGTAAGCAGGACTCTCAGTGGGCCCATCAGCTAATCCAGTAGCTCCTCTTTCTTTAAGCTGTTTTTTGATTTACACCCTCTTCCTTCCATTGGACCAAACACCCAGCAAAGGAAGAACAGCAACATTTGCATTAATGATGCAGAGCTGTTAATTTATACCAGATGAGCATCCTAGCCTTTGACTGTGCTGTGTCTTCTGCCAGGGATGAATTTATCCAAGCCTCATTGTGTAGACCCTTGGCTGACCTGTTGGGAAGCAGTTCTGTGGAAAACGCCCTGGAAGTCCTGGTGGACAACAAGATGATCATGAGCCAGTAATGTGCCCTCCTGGCCAAGAAAGCCAATGGCAACCTGGGGTGAATCAAGAAAAGTGTGGCCAGCAGGTCAAGGGAGGTTCTCCTCCCCTCTCTGCTCTGCGCTGGTGAGGCCTCATCTGGAATACTGTGTGCAGTACTAGGCTCCCCAGTTCAAGAAGGACAGGGAGTAACTGGAGAGGGTACAAAAAAGGGCTACGGAGATGATGAGGGGACTGGAATACTTCTCTTATGATGAGAAGCTGAGGGACTTGGGACTTTTTAGCCCAGGCAAGAGAAGACTGGGGGTGTGGTGGTATCAATGCTAATAAATACTTGAAGGATGAGTGCCATGAGGATGGGGTCAGTCTTCTTTCAGTGGTGCTCAGTGACAGGACAAGGGGCAAAGAGCATGAAGGTGAAGACAGGAAGTTCCACCTAAACTTGAGGAGGAGCTTCTTTACTGTGAAGGTGGCAGAGCACTGAGGCAGGCTGCCCAGAGAGGCTGGGGAGTCTTCATCTCTGGAGACATTCAAGACCTGCCTGGACACTGTCCTGTGCAGCCTGCTTGAGGTGATCCTGCTCTGGAAGGTGGGTTGGACTAGATGATCTCCAGAGGTCCCTTCCAACCTCTATCCTCCAAGACTCTGTTGTTATCTTGATGGAAACAGTTTGCAGTGGAGTGGTGGAAATAAGCATGTGTTTACTTCCCAGCAGTCAGCCTGATCTGTGACCCATCAAGAAATGGGACGGGGCAGATCTGCTTGGATTATTGCATGTTTCACAGAGCCTTCATATGACTGTGATACATGGGACTCAGGCTGTCATGTTTACAGTGGCTTCATCGGTCTTCCCTCTCCAGCCAATGAAGTGAGCTAACCAGCCACCTTCCCAAGATCTTTTTATATATATTAGGTCTTAATTTCTCTGGAATTCAGGAAGTGTAGCAATACGGCAGGGTGGGCAAGAATGGAATGAGTCCCATAAGGGAGATGTGTACAGCTAGGAAATTAATTTTTTTCCCTATTTTGGAAATTCTTGAAGATTTGTGCTGAACAGCTTCAGTGTGTTTTGGTGTGTTTGTTTTTTTTAAAAAAAAAAGAGTAGTATTTTTAAATGGCCTCTTGCAGTCAGAAACACTGGGATAGGGAAAGAAGCGAGTTCAGCTATGAGTAAAATTTATAATAGTGTACCAGGTGCTTGCAAAATTTCAAGGACCTTTTTTTTTACAGGAATAGGAAGCTTTTTCACTTTTTAACCTCCAGCAGAGGTCAGGAACAACTGCCCTGGCAGCAATGTTGTGTCAGGGCAGCGGAGGTCAGTCTCCCTGTTACTGCAAAAGGGCTGGTTTAGATGTATTTCACAGAAGATTCTTTATTTAAAGTACAAAGAACTCAGGCCTGATATAAAGGAGTTGATTTTAGGTCTAAGTTCTTTCACTTTTTCAGCCACAGATGTCCTGTACAGTCCTGGGGAAATCAGGTCAAATTGCTTTTAAGCAGCCCCCCCCCCAGGAAAAAAAAAAAAGGCATAATGACTGTTCTTTCTGGCCCCCTGCCCCCCCTTTATGTGCTGTTGGACAGAGCCTGAGAACAGCCTGCTGAGCATCCACTAACACAGCAAACCCACCTCTGCCATCACCAGAGCCTTGTCCTGGGGGAGTGTTCCCTTCTCAGAGACCATAGTTATTTACACAGTGCCTGTAACAAGGGGGTCCCAACCTCATCCAGGATCTCAAAGGGCATGAGAAAGGAGACAGCCTTACCATTTCACAGGCTATGCCCTCTGTTGGAGGATAGTTAGAGGTTCCTCTGTTCACCACTGCCAGGAAGAAGACGATGTACACTTTCATGGTTCTGTGAGAGAAAGGAATTGTGGTTAGATTTTGAATGTGACACGGCAGTCAACGCATACGAAAGCTGGTGCCAGGTTATCATCTAACATGGGGAAGAAGCACACATGCAGAGCAATAAATTAACCCATCTCTGAACCTAAGTCACTTATGACCTACCCATGTACATTGCCATCCCTCTGAGCCTGGTGGGAAATTGAGAGATTCACAAAGGAAGATAGAAGACATTTCATGGGATTGCCTTGGTGTGACTTCAGCTGCTACTTAGATGATACCCAGGCCACCCCATGAAGTCCAGATGCTCAAGTATTTGTGTCTCTGGAATCATGGAGATAGTCGGCTCCTGAAGACTGAGTTACCTTCACTCTTTCCATAGAGGCAGCTCAGGTAGTTTCAACTGAGGTGGAGCTTTGGGATACCAAGTCCTGAACATAGTGAACAGATGCCACTCAGATATAACAAGTGTTGGGAACAGTTGCCATTTCCATCCACTATAATTTCCATTCCTCTCAACCCAGGGTACCAAAGAACTTCTACACACTCATCCAGATTTCCTGAGTTAATATAAGCAGCTTAAAGAAAGTCCTTGAGAACTTTTTGTCCAAGTCTTAGTTTTCCATTTTATACATCCCAGGTATGATCAAACTTTTAAATACATTTGAAAGCAGATGCCTTGCAAAGAGACAAGTGGAACAGATTTGTGTGAAACGAAGGAGTCATTGGACTTCATTTGGAAAGCACTCCAGAAAAGAGTATAGAAATAAATACAAAAGGAGTTAATAACGTTGGGAGACATGTTGCTGGGCAATGGTAGAAAAATGTAAAGGAGAAAGCATTTGTCCTTCAAACAGCACTTTCTTAGATGGACACTAATGATTCTTTGGCTATGGTTACCACTGTTACGAGCTCTAGATACCACTTCTTTATAGCAGCCTTTGTTGCAAACATGCCAAATCTGAATTTGTATGGCTTCTTGCAGGCAGATCTGAGCTGGTTCTGCCCCCATCCAGAGCCAGTGAGACACACGCCAGACCCCAGCTGGAAGCCACATAGCAGTGCTTTGCCAGCACTGCTTTTAGGTCTTTCCCATAGCAAGCCTGTATCTGGCAAGCTCCAAGTGCTTGCCAATCCCATGCACACGTGCTGCCAAAATCCAACATCAGTACACTGTTACTCAGCAGCTTCCACCCACTGAGCATCAGGAGGCTGGAAACAAGAGATGGAATCTTTCCCAGCTGGTGGAGATCCCTCCGCTTAGTCACTGTTTGAGGGATGCAGCTGATGGCCATGCTTCTGCACAGCAATGGCAATTGCTGAATGACAATGCCAACAGGTTTACTGTGGGAACCTCCCAATCCCTCCCCTTCACAACCTGAGAAAAGTTTCATGTGATAGAAAGAGAGAAACTGGGGAGACTTAGACCACAGCTACTCTATTTTCAGATTGCACATTCCTTACAGTTCAGGAAAACAACTAGAGATGTATGATGACCTGGAACCCCAATGTGAAAGAGCTTGGAGTTTGTCTTTGGTGCTCAGCTTCAGGATCAGAGCTCTCTTCCCCCATCGAAAACAAGACCAGGGATGTTCATTCTTGATCCTTTTAATTATTGTACATAATACACTGAAAGCATCCCATGGAAGGAGGAATTGATGATACCACCATCCAGACCACCACTGTAACCCCCCCTCTGTTCATCATTCTCCAGGATTAGAGGAATGGGTGCCTCCTCTCAGGAGTGTTAGCTTGCTGGAACTGAGAGAACAGAGAAACATACTGATGATTACATGGATTTACTCAGAGCCCTCAAACGGAAATTGTTTCTGTTTAAATCAAATAAATTAAGCTGATGAAATCTCCATGGATATTACTCACAAAAGGGCACCACCCTAATGGACACTGTGCGGTCTGAGATGCTTTTTATCATCACACTGCGAGTGCTAGGAATGATTCCCTTGCTTCTTAAATAACAGACCCAACACAATCCAGGGTCTTGACATGCTTTGAAAGTCCCTAAACTGTAAGCTTATAAAGCAACTAGGAAATTGTTGTATTTGAACACAAACCCACGATTTAGTGGCATGTGGTGCAGGATAGATCTGTGGTAAGCAAGAATGCTGTCCTTCAAGTCGCTTCTAAAGTGGCCGTCATACCCTGAAGCACTAGGACGTGGTGGTCTCTTCCAATACGAGATCTAATGGACAGCACCCAGAGGAGGACAAGCTACTCCTCACAGTATATCAAAACCTTCCTGCTTATGGAGATTCTCTTCCTGAGGCAGTTTTCAGTTCAGCTGTCCAGCTGTGGAGCTTTTCCCTGCCTAGCTTTTCTCTGGACAACATTTAGACCCTCCTTAGAAACACCTAACGTGACACAGCACTGCACCCCCTTCCTCTTTGCCCTCTGGGAAGGTCTCAGATGCCCACCACCCCATTCCAATGCAGACCTCAGGGCTCACAGGATCCCCATTGTCCTGGTGTCAGTGAGCATCACCGCTAAATCCTGCCTGCTGGCACTGGTGCCTGTAACCACAGCTTACAAAATCAGCCTGGAAGCAGCAGTAGCGGCAATTTGACCTAAAGGAGCTTTTATTGCTCTGAGGCTTTCCCAGAGTTGAAGCCACTTTGTGCTTGGTACCTGTTTGCTCCCACTGGCAGCTGTGATAAAAATCCCAGCATACCTCAGGGTAGGGCTCTGAACCACATTTAGTGTGGCTTTCATCACGATACTGAAAACCCATCACCATCCCCAGCTGAGAAACGCAGGTGATTTCAGAGAGCAACACCTGCAAGGAATCTTACTGAGTCAAATAATTTAACACCTAGAAAAAACATGGTACCCAAACGAGGCAGCATGTCTACTGATCAGATGGGAGGGCAAAGGCAGAGAAGATTTTTCCCAAGACACATTTGAAACCATGCAAGAAACAGGATTTAATCCCAGTTTGCCCATTTCCCACTCCAGAACAACATTTACCTCCATCACTGTTACAATATAAACCCTGAAACCACTTCATAGATATTGCTCGTAGCTAACAACAGCAGCACCTTCCAGATTTTCCCCCAAAGGTAATTTTTGTTGCTGCTGAGACGATTAACAGGCATGTTCTCCTGTGCCAAAGAGACGTTAAGTACGAGAGAATACAAAAAGCACAAACCAAATTCCCCGGGGCTCTGATCCTTTTTTCCCACACAAGCCTCTTCACTGCCACGTTAGAGCCTTGAGGGTTAAAAAGAGTGAGTACTCCACATTTACCTTGTTTCAAGGGTTTCTCGCATCCCCAAACACTGTTTATCATGTCTTTAAAAAGCATATCCAGCTCTTCAAAACCAGCTCAGTCCCAGTACTGGTGAAATCGTTCTTCAGCTTCATGTTCACCCATTCGGGACACCAAGAGCCTCACCTGTAACTTCATAACGAAGGCATTTTCAGGGAAATAACCTTATTTGGGACAGTGTCTGCTTTAAATTATATTGCTTGTCTTCCTCCGGACTCCTCTCCCGGTATCTTGCTGGGTCCTAGCCACCGCTGTGCTCCGGACAGAGTCAGCTACTGTGCGACATCCTGAATCCCTTGCTCGGGGCAGGCGTTGAGAAACGAGGGGGATTTTTGCCAGGAATACTGTCAGGATCGGGCTGTGGGTTTGCTCATGGGAATAAGTGAGTTATCATTGCCGATGCCATTGTTTAGCTGCATGTGTGGTGCAAGGCAGCATGTTTACTTTAGGGTTTTTGTGTCCGTGGGTTACATTCCTGGAGAGTTGCAGCCTCCTGCCCCTGCGCCCAAATCGCTCCCCGCATCCCTAGGAAAGCAGACCTTGAAGAGTAAAAGTTTCTAATTCACTGCTGATAGATATAAAGCCCATCCTGATGACATCTTCGTGGCTGGAGGCAAGAATTACAGACCTTGATAAAGGCAGAGGTGTCCAAACATCGGACATGAGCTGCTGAATTTCTGGCAGTGAGTGCACAGTGCTGAATCTACAGGATCTGCTAGGAAAAATTCCCAGTGTGAAAGGGGTGCTTTTCTCTGGTGTGATTTCACATTGCCTGCAAGTTCAGCTTTTTATTTATAATTTTGTGCTGCCCTCTAGGGCTGGAGCAGCTGTCTAATTGCTCTTCTGCTCGCTTCCTTTTGCTAATTAAGTCCCTCTCCTGGAAAAGCCACCTTTACAGATATTTCCCCCTCGCTTTCTCCCAACCTCTCAAGCCTGAACCGTTGCAGTGTGCTTTTCCCACAGCTGAAATTATGCACCAGAAGAGCTGGGCTTTTAGCATCTTGTTTGCTTTGCACCCCTGAAATGAGAGGCATTACTGGTATGAAGAAGCCTCAGGAGAAGTGATCAGGAGGAGGCATGGTTAGGTACAATGGATAGGGAAATCCATGTTTAGCTTTCAGGAAAACAGTCTGACAGTGGAATTGTCACAGCACTGGGGAGGTTCTCCTTGACTGGGCTCTCACTAGGCTAATTTTGATCATTTTCCTTGAGCTTTCCTTGGTCAGAGCTGTCTGCAGCACTGTTTAACACTCGATCCCTCTGTCACACTCCCTACAGTCAAGCCCTCCAGTCCCCCCTGGGGTAAGCAGGAAACTCATGTTGAAGCTGGGGACTGCTGTGGTGTCCAGAGTTTTAAATGCCTTTTGGATGCTCTGGGTTTAAGTTTGCCTCGTCAGCACCATGCAATAGCTCTTGCAATGTTCAGACACTTTTGCAAGAAAATCTCAAATACTTGAGGTCTTCAAGAAAAGAAAAATACTTTTTTTTTAAAAAATACGATATTTTGATTTGATTTGGAGATGGAATACAGATACCATGCCTGTAACGAAGAGGAGTGAGTGCCCTTGGTGGCTGCAGCTTCATATTTTCCTACACCTGGATGTTCAGGGCACTTTGGGAAGTTTGGATTTGCAGGGGTAAAAATAGCAGGGTTTTGTTAGTGGTGCTTTTTAAAAACCTGTCTCTGCTCCTCAAGCTGTTTTACCAAGCATCTGTGCCAGCTGAACTGTGAAGAGCCTGAACAGAAACAAATGCCAAAGCAGGAGGCAAGGGCATGCACTGATTCTGCTGCCTAGGACTTTGCTTCATTAAAACCACAGCCTCAGAGGACACCAACCGTGCTGGGAAGGACCAGTGTTGTCCTTACCATCTTTGCCCTTTCCTAAAGGAGATCTGACAGCAAATAGTTTCAAAGACTCTGAAGTGTTTGGCTGACTTTTAATTTTCAGTATCTTTGTGCTTTGTGTTACCCAGCAGTTTAAACCATAAAATATTGCTGAAACATTAGCCCAATGTGTGCTTGGTGGCCATGTCTGCAGACCAAGGGTCTCCATCAGACAGACTGGAGAATCAAACCTGTACAAAATAGCAAGGTCTGTCCAATCTTACTCATGCCTAAGGGTTTTCACCTATGATTCTGTGAAATCAGGCCTTTCCCAATTCCCCTGTGTCCTCTTCAGCCTGCTTGGTTTGTGTCAGCATCAGCTGGACTTCACATCACCCGAAGCTGGGAGCACCTTGTCAGACCTCTCCACTCCTCTAAACCCTGTTCCCAGCATCGCCCAGAGCAGGGAGGAAAAGCAAACCCCAGGCGCTGGCTCTCATGAGCCAGTCTGTAATGTGCTGCAGGTTCCCAAGGGTTTCAGAGAAAACAAGAGTATGTCTTGACAGTTTTGTGTCTTGAACCTCCAGACCTTTTGGAGTCTGTCCATCCATAACGCTGCTGCTTTCTAAGGCACTGGGTTGAGGCCCGTGTCAAGCCATATGAATCAAACTCTCCAGAGAAGTAAACAAAACAAGCTCCCGCCTTAGAATGTGGGTCTGAACTGCCAGGGCAGGAGTGGGATGGGTCTTGCTCCCATTTGACTGGAATAGCTCCCTGGTGATTCATGCCGCTAGGGAGCTGGAGACAATATTAATGCTGTTAAAAAATAAATAGCCCATGCCATCCTCAGCCATAGCCTTTGAGAAGGAGGCACAGCTCAAGCTCCTGAGACTCTGCATCTTCAGGAGCATCTTCTCCTAGTTTGGTTTGCTTGTGCCATCTGCACTCTGCGTGGTCTCTCATGGGTGGATGCAGACACCTCCACCTCCACTGTCAAGTCCACATATCAAAATAAGGACTCCTACATCTCCCTCAGTCCTAACATGGACTTACCCTGTCTTTTGAAGCTGCCAAGCTCCTGTCATCCTTCTTTCTCTGTCCTTTCTTCATGTGCATCTCTATCAGGTGTTCAACCAAGACCACTTCCCTACTAAACAGTAATGTTTCTGACTAGTTAGACACAGATGGTTGAGCCACTTCCCCTGTTTTATTCACCTATTTTTCTACTCCTCTCTCCAGGAGAGAAAATGTAAATGAATGAGAATTGCCTGAAAGCCACCAGCCTGGAGACTTTGTGAGCAAGGAACTGGGCAAAGGGGCAGCAGCAGATAGGAAAATGAAAACACCTCCATCAACAAAAACTGGCACACATTTGCAGCTTAAACAATCTGAACGTGAAATACTGTCCCTGAAGAATGAAATTCCTGGGGAAACTAAAATTCAGGAACCAAACCATATTTTTTTTCTCACCAGCTTTAATCTAAATGCAGAAAAAAAAGAGAGAAAAATCGTGTTTGAATTCAGCAGTTTTTCTTTTACTGACAGTGGAGTCGGTGTGTGAGAAAAGGTGTACTGAATATATATGATCCAACAGGAGATAAAATGAAGTGAGGAAATTTATTCCTCATAGATTTGACTGGTGCGATGATACCAACACCCCCTTTGAATCCATCCATCACTGTATTAGTAAAAGGCCAAGCACTGATACAGTCACTGAGCTGTAACCATCTGCTTTAAAAAGAGAAAGCTGATTGCGATTTTCATCACTGAATTTGTTCACAGCATACTAGAGTAACAAGATGATTTAAAAGTTGAAATCATTGCACCTTAGTAAATAAAACAAAAACAAATGTCCACTATTGTGGAAGCCCAAACTTTGGTTTCTGTGTAAGGGAAACATATTTGCACTTTTACCAAAAACACCACAGCTTTAGAAAATTATCTGTGACTTTCATATAAACTAGGATTCCCTAAAACTTTAGTCATTCCAAATGCCACCTAAATGTTAATTCCTCATGATCACAGTCCAGATGCAGCAAAACACTATCAGTAAGTCATCGTTCACCCAAGGTGACATTCAAGCTGTCAGGATCTTGGGAGCAGAAAAACAATCCTGCCATCTCACACCTCGTGCTCCAACAGGGAGAGCTCAATGACAGCTCTGATGATAGTAAGAAGAGCAGAGGACCTGAACTGCATTTTGCCCCTGGTACCCAGGGGCTGTGTGATTTGCCCAAGGCTATAATAGGATTCAGTGTCGGAGAGCTGGGTGTTTGATCAGCGCACAATGCTGATCTCTGCAGCACTCCTGGTTCAGAGCGCTATAATGCAGTAACACCATAAATAGACTAAAGTCCTGTGAAGAAAGAAAGGAACAAAAACAACAACTAAAAAAAAAAATAAAATAAATAAATAAGAAAAAAAGTCTCCCCATCTTCCATCGCTGTAAACACAGAGAATAATAGCAAAGCAGGCAGTATGACAACTGTATTGTTATAAACTAACCGGTGCCTCCTTAACGTAAAGGATCTAACTCGCTGCAGTGCAAGTCCCTGATGGATTAAATATACAGCTGTGTGGATAGAGCCATCCACACAGTGTGTTTAGCCAGTTCCTCAGCCTACTCATAAACAGAGAGTATTTTATTTATACAGTACCTTCCTCATCTGTGTTATTTTTAAAGGCTGCAGTTCTAAGGCACCAGAGCCCCCGTCTCTCCCGCAGTCAAATGCTCAACTTTCCAGCAGGCTCCCGGTTTTGCACGCGTCTCCACGTACCTGCTCTGTGGCTGGAGGAGGAGGAGGAGGAGGAGGTTTTGCCTCTGCTTGCAGCCTTCTGCCTCCCGGACTCTCCCAGCAGCCTTTCCAGCACGAGCCGAGGAAGAGTTTCCTTGGGGAAGTCGTACCTCTGTTGCATGCCAGCTGACTAAAACTCTGTGAGCTCCGAGAGAAGTTTGAAGTCACAGGGAAAAAAAATACTCCCCATAGACTGGTCCTTGAATTCATTCCTTCGCAGTCATGAGCTCTTATATATTCCCAGGCTCCCATGAGCACGTGAATACATACCTCTGTAATAGTTTTAAAATGTGTGTGTCCTCTGCACTTCTCTTTATTTTCCATTTCGTTCACTCAACCTTGGCTTATTTCCTGCAGTTTCTCAGCTGGTAATTACACTCCTCTCGTATCGACACATGAAACAGTCTGTGAATACCACAAAAAATCCCCTCCCCGGGCTTCGGGGATGTGCGCCTGCCTCTGAAGTTTGCTGTGCCTGTCCCACAGATGTGAGCGTGTGCTTTCAGCCACATGGACCCACAAGTTCTCGGGGGCAGAAATTGCTGGGACTGGGGTAAATCTGTCTGCAAACCCTAAGCTCCAAGTCCATGTGGGATGGGGTATGGAGGAAGCAGGTATACTGGAGGGGATATGGAGCATTTGTTGGTGTCCCAACAGCTCAGGTGTGTGTCTCTGTGGCACAGCAGTGGGATGGCCAAATGCACCCTTGGGGGAAAGGGTAAATTCAATTTAACGCTTGAATAAGTAATAACATAAAAGCCTTCTAAAAGCAGCGATGGGATGGATTTTTTAGTTTCTTTTCCTGGGGCATGAATCTCCATTTTACTTCAGAAGCATTGCTCCCATGTAAGTTGGTGGGAGACCAACACATTGCGCATCTTATTCTGCTTAGATACCTGGGCAGAGGTCCACTACCTCCACGTGGTAACTTGCAGGACTGCAAACCTCTGATGGGAATTTTCCACCTGGACATCTGTAAAGGATGCCCATTTTCCAGTGGACATCTTAGGACCACACTAAGCCTTGGCTTCACAGAATCACATGGTTGGAAAAGACCTTTAAGATCAAGTCCAACCATTCCCACCCTATGCTAAACCATATCCCTAAGTACCTGATCTACCCATTTTTTAAACACATCCAGGGATGGTGACTCAACCCCCTCCCTGGGCAGCCTGTTCCAGGTCCTGACAACTCTTTCAGGGAAGAAATTTTTTCTAACATCTGATCTGACCCTGCCCTGGCACAGCTTGAGGCCATTTCCCTTTGTCCCATCTCCTATCACCTGGCTGATGAGACCATCTCTCACCTCTCTCTCACCCTTCTGTCAGGTCATTGTGACAGTCATAAGTTCTCCCCTCAGCATCCTTTTCTCCAGGCTGAACACCCCCAGCTCCCTGAGCTGCTCCTCAGAGGATTTGCCCTCCAGCCCCTTCCTCAGCCTTCTCTGTGCCCTTCTCTGGACGCAGTCGAGGACCTCAATGTCCTTCTTATGGTGAGGAGCTCAGAACATGACCTCCCTGGGCCACCCATCAGGCAGTTCCCACAGGCACTGGGGACTGCTGCAGACCCCTTGCCTTCTTTCCTAAGTGCATGAGGAGCCCCTCCACCGAGTGACCTTCTGCTTGGAGGAGAGGTTTGGCTTCAGCATCTGGTGTCTTCCCCACTTTCCACTGTGATGTGCAGTGACAGGCAATGAATTTCACCAAAATTACAGGGTGCTGACTCCCTTCTCCGGGGCAACATCAATTCCATTCCACTTTCTGGGATCTACTTATTAAAACCAGATAAAAGGCACATCATTTTCTTACCAGGTGCCATGCAGCTTTATGGATTCTGCTAAACAGAATGATGATGGCTCCCAGCTTTTGCTTCTCTGCAACAGGTTACTGTTCGTTTTCTGCAGCACACCAGCTCCTGTGAGTCAGAGTGACTTCAGCATATTGGGAGACTCGAGATGAAAATGTCAGCAGATGTGAAGGACATGGTTCGTTAAATATATTTTGCACATGTTGTTGCAATAAGTATGTAACAGTGATTGTAAATGTAATAGCAATGTGTACATAATGATGAAGAAGTAAACGATAATGATTTTACTACTGTGATAGCTACCGCCGGGGTACATGTGTAGCTGCACACGTATATTTAGGAAAGCTGCTTAATAGTTAAAAACTAAAAGATCTCTCATTGACTTGTCTTGGCAACAGAAGAAGACCCTATGGAGAAGCTTGCTTGTGTGCAGCAGTCCCAAAACCTTATCGATGTCATCAGATTAGCATTTTCAAGGTGCATTAGTGGTCCCAACCAATGCAGGGCAGTACCAAGGAGTCATTTTAAATCTGAAAGTCGTGTTTGCCCCCTCTATGCAACGTCTAAACTAACTGTCCACTATCGCTCCATCTTATGGCACCATGCCTAGTGAATATGTCTGCACTGTTTGCTTTGGCAGGAGCTCAATATCCATGTGTTGATGTATACCTCCCACCCAAGCTGAAACTCACCTCTTACTCTGTGCTATCTTATTTGGCCAGAACTGATCGACTGGGAGAGTTCACTGAGGCACAAAGATGTATTGTAGCCCCTCCTGTCACTTTGCCAGGCCAACCTGATGGTCAACTTGATGTCACAGCTGCCGAGCCTGGAGGATGACAATGGACCTGCTGCTTAGACAGGGGTCCAATTGTATTCTCCAAGTGGCACATTGTTAACTAATAAGGAAATGACCTATCACAGAAAGGATAAGAAGTCTCCTGACAATAGCTTCCAAACTGATATGGAAGCAGAGGAATTATTCTCACAGATCCTGATTTTGTTAGACCCCCATCTCTGGTGTGAGTACTACACAATATATGGGTCGATCTATAGTTGATTCCCTGTGACACTTGAGTGCTGATGCTTCACCAGTGGTGTCTCTCCCACTGAAGATGTATCTCCCAGGGAGTCATCCCTGGCCTGATATGCACAGACCTGTCCCTTTTCTAGAGCAAGCTGGTTATGTCCAGGTATGTAGCACTCTGAGATCTAGCTCTGGACAGTGTTCCCACAGACCTGAGGTCATTGTTTCACTGTTACACTTGTTTCAGAGTGCCTTGAATGATGCAGAAACAGTGTAGGACTGGTCCATGGGGATAACACAGGAGGACCTTGTGGACCAGAAGAAGCCAAACCTGATGCAAGCCCTGAAGGAAACACCAGAACTACATCCAGTTCGTAAGGAACAAGCCGGTTTGGTGGGAAAGGGCACCTATGAGAGTGCTAACCGACAATGTGGTTGACTGTGGGGAGCCAGGTTATCTGACAGCATTGATGTATCAATGCATACCCCACAAAAGAACATTAGGACACTAGGAGAGATGCCACACCCTGAAGACATGTAGCATCATGCCTTCAAAGCTGCTTACAAGGACTAATTTCTGCCAGTACCAGCCATGCACAAATCCTGCAAGCCTACACGCCAGTGCAGAAGGACATGGCAGTTAGCAAATCTCACTTCAAAAAAAGGATCACAGGTCAGTGCTGGTCACACAAGGTCAACCCAAGGCCATGTCCTGCCATAGATTCAACCCCTCCAAGTCTCATGGGATACCCGCTCTTCCATGGAAGAGGTGAGCAGGCTCTGGCATGGAGACAAGCAGAAGTACATGAACAGAAAGTAAAACTCCCAACTACTGAGATGCTCCAGGACATCACTGCTGGTATAAGCATCATCATCTTGAGCTGACATTAGCCCAGTTTCTTTTTAGAAATTACACAGAAGAAAAAAAAGAAATAGAAACTCTCCAGGAAGAGATGAACTGGCAGTTTTTAATCACTTGCAAAAGATTAGAGGTTGATCACGTGCTCACCTCATGCTTAAAATAGGTTATATCATGTCAACAGGATGCCCATCTCTAATTATAAATGATATTTCCCCAGACTAAACAAAGTTTGATATTTATGCTCCATTTCCTCCAATTCCGACTACAGCCTGTTCTTCTAAAAAAATACCAGAGGAACGAGAGGGCCAAGAGCATTTCTCTGGCCACTTTTCATGGTAGGATCTTGGCCCGCTTTGGTGCTGATACTTGGTGACAAGTAGGACAGGGCAGGCTGTCCTGGTACTCTGTCAGCTGTGGTTCCTGTCCCATCTCAGTTTAATCATATGGTGCCTGCCATTATCTACCAGTTTAAAAAGTTTATTCCTCTCCTGTTTGTATACTCCCTTTAGAGACTGGAAGGCTGCAATGAGGTCCCTCCTTAGCCTTCTCTTCTCCAGGCTGAACAAGCCCAGCTCCCTCATCCTCTCTTTGTAGGGCAGGTGCTCCAGACCTCTAATCATCTTCATGGCCCTCCTCTGAACCCTCTCCAACAGTCCCACGTCTTTCTTGTATTGGGGCCCCAGATCTGGGCACAGTACTCCAGGTGGGGCCTAACAAGGGCAGAGCAGAGAGGGACAATCACCTCCCTGTCCCTGCTGCCACCCCTCTTCTGATGGAGCCCAGGATACCATCGCCCTTCCAAGCTGCAAGAGCACACTGCTGGCTCATGTTAAGTTTCTTATCCTCCAGAATCCCCAGGTCTTTCTCAGCAGGGCTGGTCTCAAGGAGCTCTTCTCCCAGGCTGTGTCTATGTCTGGGATTCTTCCAGCCCAAGTGCAACACCTTTCACTTGGCAGTGTTGAACCTCATTAGGTTCACCTGGGCCCACCTTTCCAGCCTGTCAAGATCCCTCTGGATGGCTTCCTTTCCTTCTAGGGTGTCGACCACACCACTCAGCTTGGTGTCATCTGCACACTTGCTGAGGATGCACTCAATTCCATCATCAATATCACTGATAAAGTTGTTAAAGAGAACCAGTCCCAAGACAGACCCCTGGGGGACACTGTTTGTCACCGGCCTCCACCTGGACATAGACCCCATTGACCACCACCCTTTAGCTACGGTCTGTCAACCAGTTTCTTATCCACTGGAAGGTCCACCCGTCAAATCCACATCTCTCCAATTTACAGATAAAGATGTGGTGGGGGACTGTGTCAAGCAGTGTGTCTCTAGTTGAACTGCATCTTCTCAGACTAGGCCTGACTTAGTCCTCTCTATACCAACCATAATCTTCCTCAGGTCCAGACATTACCATTGCAAGACGGCGATAGCTCCACTTACAACTGCAAAGGAGACATACTTTAGCAAGCTCCAAACAAGCTACCAGTAACCCAAGTAGGTGTAAATTTAATCTCAGAAGCAGAATAGAAAATGCACATCTGGCTTTCCTGGGACACTCCACACTAGCCAGATGTGACTAGCTACAGAGGTGTCAATTCTGTCCATTACAGTGCAGTGGTTTTCAGGATGGGAATAGTTCTGGCTCATCTTGGCACTCTTAGGTGACTGCACATCCCCAGGTATTGCTTGATGCTTAGGTGGGCGGTGTTACAAAGCTGAACAAGCAAAACACATAT
The DNA here is from genome assembly GCA_022605575.1 of Laterallus jamaicensis coturniculus. NCBI lineage: Eukaryota > Metazoa > Chordata > Aves > Gruiformes > Rallidae > Laterallus > Laterallus jamaicensis. The sequence goes on along the minus strand of JAKCOX010000012.1, from coordinate 22,767,192 downwards.
AAGTTGAGAATTTCATTATGCAATTGAGAGATGTGCATCACTTGGAATGGCAGACATCGTTGAAACTCCCAGTATGAGCAGGTTCCACTGGAGGACTTAGATGAAGTGTTTTTGTTCAGTAAGAGTCTTCTGCAGAGTGAGAGACCACAGAAGATGAGATGGATAAAGTTGATGAGGAAATGATGGCCAGATGTGAGGGTTGCTGGTGCATGGGACTGTGACACAGTAAAAGGATGGGTAAAACACAGGAAAAACTCCTAGGGAAGAGAAAGCATAACACAGGAGCTACAGAGAGTCCCATAATTATTTTTGGAGTGTAAACCAGAGCAAATGGAATTTGTCTTTGGATTGTAGGGGGCCAAAACTGTCTTCAGGGTTCTTTGTAGGCCTCAGACTTACACCATTGACCAGTGAGGCTTCAAGGTATGGGTTACAAGCAAAGCTGCCAGGGAAGCACTTCAAGAAGACAAAAATAAAGGCAAAGACCTTCTGCCTTGGACTTGCCCTGACAGCTTTGATGGTCAGAGGCAGTCTGCATCCAACCCAGATTTTTCAAGTGTCTCTGGGCCTTGTCTGCTTCCTATGACCATCTCCAGGGACATCTTCTAGCCTGTGCTTGAAACATCTCAAGCTTTATCAACAGGTTCAGGAAACTGTGCTCCATGTGACAAATCTGGTTTATCTTGAAATGGCAAACCAGACGAGACTGATGTGGTTTCTCTTGCAAATATTTCTCATATCTCTGCCTGCCACTGCAATAGCAGGAGGATCTATGAATCAGGTGGTGCCAAACAAGATGCAGAACAGTTTGTGCTGTCATCTGTGTTAATGGAGTTAAAGATCATGTTTCTCTCTTCAGATCCTCTACTCAATTAAAAATGTGAAATATCATCCATTTTTCTTCCTTCTTTTCATTTTTATGTGTGTATGTGTGTGTGTGTGTGAGATTAAAGAGAGAAGCTGGTATCTCCCCCAGCATTTGTAGTCTCTGCACAGACCTTGTGAAAATGACTTTACACTATGGGCTACTATTGAAATAATCAATTTTCCTTTTTATTTGCCATTCTCTTTCCATCTCTTTACCATGTTTGCTTTGGGCAGGTGTTATCTTACTGCAAGGAAGTTACAGTGAATGGATTTATAGCCTTACGGTACCTAAAGAGGCTACAGGAAGGATGGAGAGGAAGTTTATCAGGGAGTGCAGTGATAAGTCAAGGGGGAATGAGTTCAGGTACCCAGAGAAGCTGAGGCTGCCCCTGAATCTCTGGCAGGGTTCAAGGTCTGGTTGGATGGGGATTTGGACACTCTGGGTTAGTGGACGGTGACCCTGCCCATGGCAAGGGGTGGGAACTGGATGACCACCCAAACCAGAATGGGAATGGTGGTCCGTTCCCACCCAAACCAGACAGTGATTCTGCGATTCTATGATTACTGGCATTAAATCTGTGAGGCCTTGAAGCTGATAATTTTCATCTCTTGTGGAAAAGGGTTTTTTCGGTTGGTTGAGAGCACAATCTGTCCCATCTTCTCCTCCTTCCATGCCGATTTTTCAGGCAAACACTGAAAAAAAAAGTGAAGAAAAAAAAAGGAAGGTTGTAATCATAATCCTAGGGAGAGAAGAAATGACTTAGAAATGCTCTATTTTTGTCATGTTCCTTAAACCCTTTGATCCTTCCCATAGCCCCTTGATCCATCACTACGTCATCACTTATTGAAAGCATTTTTCTTTTATAGTCCACAGCTGGATTCTGGGCTATTTCCAGAATGTCTTTGCTTCCCGTGCAGTATGTTGGCTTTTCTTGAATAATCTAACTTCCACCCCCAATTATGTATTTTGGGTTTTTTTGTATTGAGGAAAAGTATTTAAATCCTAGCTTCATCCCTGCCTGAGCATGCTCCTTGCTGTGCTGACATCATGGTGGTCTCTGTGCACAGTGGAATGTGCTCCTGGAGGGGAAAAGTACCCATATAACAACACCTCTACATCAGATAATGAAGGAGGGGGGACATAGTAGATGTGGGGGGGGATGAGGACTAGAGTTATTTCAGTGAAGAGGGCAGAATAGGTCAATGTCCTGAAGGAAATAATATGCTTTTAGTCCAGCTCATCAGTCTCTTTGGTTGTTCAAAACACTGGAAATTTAACTTGATGCTGAATACAATCTAGAATTTGGAGGTGGGATGCACTCAGCAAAAACTTTGGGTCCACTGCATTTCAATTATGAAGTTTGGTGCACTGGAATGGTGAAATGCAGAGAATACAGAAGCACAGATAACTATGCTCAAACATGTGTCACCAGCCCCCCCATCAAGCACAGATGGAAGAAGCTATGGCAGCAGCATCAAAGAGCTGAGTAAACTCACAGTCGCCTTTTTCTTACACAAATATGTAACCCGTGATGTCATGGATGAAAAAGATATCTGAGATCAAATGTAGACGTCTGCAAAGTCGGTATCTATCAAATGAACCACTGATCTTGATATCCTTCACAGCTCATGCAGGGAAATGGTAGCCCTTCTTGTTCATGATTCATCTCATTCTCCAGCAGATGAGTCACCCACAAGGAGCTCCTACTTTCTCCTGCGAACATGAAGGGTGTGGTGAGTAACTAAGGCAGACACAGATTTCAAACTAAAGGAAATGAGTCCTTCTTGCAGTCTGGAAACAGAGAACTGGATTTTTTGCTCACTGTGGGTATAGATCCTGTTGGTGTAAATCACAACTTTCCAGCCTATGTTGGATGTACCGATCACTTAAAATACTTTCCAGGTTTCTTTCGGAGAAGCCACTTAGGGATGGTATTTCAGAATGTGTTATGAACATCAGAAGTGTTTCTGCCATTCTGTTGTTTCTTTGAATGTCTATTGCCTCACCAAGTAAAGCTCTGAGCAGGATTCCTGCCCTGAAGACCCTCTGTAGCCCTATAAAGCATCTTCTTGTACACAAATCAAAAGATCTTTGTTAGCAAATTTGGATTCAGCTTCTGGGCTTACATTGTGCATCCCTTTTCCTCCTTAGGTCAAAGGCACTGGGATTTAGACTACAATCTTTATAGATCTCATGATCAATAATATCTAGAAAGTTTGTCTGTGACATATAATAAGCATCTCCTTGTTGGAAAAGTGTGCTTCATATGATTTACGTTCTGGTATCGACTTCTTTATTTCTATTTTCTCCATAGCATGAGTGAAAAGAGGAGAAGAGAAGGCTCCAGGGAGACCTTATATTAGCCTATCAGTACCTGAAGGGGCTACAGGAAAGATGAAAGGACTGGTGACATGGGCAGGGAATCATAAGACAAGGGGGAATGGGTTTAAACTAAAAGAGGGTAAATTGATATTAGATATAAGGAAGAAATTATTCACTGTGAGGGTGGGGAGGCCCTGGCACAGGGTGCCCAGAGAATCTCTGGCAGGGTTCAAGGCCAGGTTGGATTGGGTTTTGGCCAACCTGGGCTAGTGAAGGGTTAGACTTTTAGGTTCCTTCCCACCCAAACCAGTCTGGGGTTCTGAGATTCTGTGATTTTACAATCCTATGAAGATAAGCTTTTCATTGCTCATTGTACATATGCAGAAGGTCCATGTTCTTGCTAGCACATCTGACATCTCAACAGATGAAATAACCTTTTCCTGGGACTCAGGACTATGAGAGGGGCCAGATTGCTTCTTGGTCCATATCAACAACTGGATTTAGATCCTAATTGTTTTCTGTAGGCAGGTATGACAGTCTTGAAAAAACATTTATCACACTCCAGAAGGGACCGGTTCTTTTACTGTATATCAGTAAATATCCACTGGAAAGGAATAATTGAAAACCCACCTGGTTGTGTTCCTGTGTGACCTACTCTAGGTGATCCTGCTCAGGAAGGGAGGTTGATCTAGATGATCTTTCAAGGTCTCTTCCAATGCCTAACATTCTGTGATTCTGTGATAATGGCTTATGCCCACTGAAAAGGAGAGGCATGCAGGTCTCACTGGCCTTCCCCTTTCTCCAGACACACATGTGCCTATATCTGTACCCCTTTAAGCCGCATCACCGAGGAAGTTGCTCATCTTTCTCATGTGTCACTCCCTGTGGTTACCCTGTGATGGACTGCTCCCAGATCAGTCCATTGCATCCTTGAAAAATGCAGAGAATTTCTAAACAAACATATAACAAACAGATAACAAACAAATAACCAGTGCATCATGATGTTGTCTTAAGGGTCAAGACTCGAGATAGAAAAGTCACTGAAGGTGGTCAAAGAAAACATTGGTGATACCTTTCTGGCCACTGGACAATTTGCTTATTGATATGTGCAGGGAATAGCTAGGACAACTTATTTACATATACTTTGCCTGCCCTCTGGTGGTGAATGGCTGCTGACTGCTTGCAAGCATACGTATATATTTATATATACATACATAGGCACATGTGTATGTACATATATATCTACACACGTATGCAATTGCATTGAAATATATGGCAGAAAGTGCCTCGAATCTGGACGTTGCAGAGTGAGTAGCAGTTAATTACTGTCACTGGATGTAGCTGGTCTTTTTGATTCTGAAGATTTTCTACCTTACTGTGATTGTGTTAAAATTTACTTCAGTGGAAATAATTCAGCACAAAGACAATAGGAGTATAGTTACATATTTGTTCCATCTTGGAGAAGCTGGTGAGCACTTCATGTGCCCTTTCCTTCTCTATAAATAAACTCCACTGAAACTGGGTGAGCTGCACAAAATCAAGAGCAAAATGTTTTTCCAGGACCAGTTCTTACAGCAAATACAGGGCAGCATAAAAATAACTGCCGCAGCATGGACATGCTTTTCCCTACACAATGCCAGTCTGGGTTAGCAGGAGGGCAAAGAGAGAGAGGTGTCCCTGGGCTGTAAGCTTTGGAGGAGATACATTCCTTCAGCTTGGAGGAGATATGTTCCTTCAGCCACTCCGTGGGGTTTATTTTCAGTTCAACGTGGTTCAACATCATATTTTCATTCATTTCCCCTTGTAGCTGCAAAGAGCAGGGGGATTTGCTATGCAGCCCTCCTCACCTCCTGCAAATGTGTCCCCTACCTGGGCATGAAGTAACAAGGGTGTGTTCAACATTGCAGCTCTCAGAACTTACATATATATAAGAGGCACTGTCAAAACACAGGGTTCCCAACCTTTTCTCTTTGAGTGACTTGTTATGGGCAGCAACAGTGCCTGTAACAGCTTCTCAGGCTGCATTCATGTTGATGGGTTTTGTCTAAGTCTAGAGGGAAGCAAACTAGAGAAAATTCTCCTCTAAGCTTCATTCATCACTCAGCATTTCCAAGTGAAACTAGTTTTTCCCCTCTGGGAAAACAGCCTTCATCCCTTCTAGAGTTTATTACCCGATTTCATACTTGCTTTGGATTGTATTTCGAAGTCGTGCACAGGGATGAGCACAGCATGTCCCTGGAATCATAGTCATGGGCAACGTGGAGGTGATGTCCATAGTGTCCAAATCCAGCTTTTATAGCACATTGCCCAGTGACTGTGACAGTATTTGTCTGCCTTTCTGACTCATGGTAACTCCATCGGAGCCAGTGACCAGTTCCTGAGTGCTGGATTCAGCTGTCAAATTGCTACTGCCAGTGGTCTCTAGGGACCAGCAATCTCAGGGCATGTCTGCGGCCAGGGGTATTCCCACCATGTAGTCTGGGTGTTTGGGAGATGAAGACAGTTTATTAGATGGCTCCAGTGCAAGGGAAGGGTGTCAGGTATGTGTCATTTAATCATGCAGGTATCTCCATTGCTTTCTGAAGAGCATCCATTTGTGCTTTTCTAAGTCCACAGAGCAAAGTGTGTTGCTCTCAATGCTCAGGGCTTTCTGATGTTTGAGATATGTGGAATGACTTCATGAAGACCTCTCAAGATGTGAAATGTACTGTCCCCTCACAGCTGGAGAACTTTCCTCTGGGGAGATTCTTCACTTAATTCCTTTTCACCTGCCCATCTTCTGCTGGCTAGGCACATACACACTGCTGGCTAGACAACAGTGTCTGAACATACAACCAAGGCAGGTTCATCCCACCTAAATGAAGACCTTAGTCTTCTGGTCTTACCTGGTCTCATATCTCCTGTCCTGTTCATAGAATCATAGAATCATAGAATGGTCTTGGTTGGAAGGGACCCCAAGGATCATAGAGTTCCAACCTTCCAGCCACAGGCAGGGACATCAACCTCCAGGTCTGGATTTACACAAGGTTGCCCAGGGCCCCAGCCAACCTGGCCTTGAACACTTCTAGGGATGGGGCATCCACCACCTTTCTGGGCAGCCTGTTCCAGCACCTCACCAATCTGTAAAAAACTTCCCCCTAATATCTAATCTAAACCTTCCTTCCTTTAGCTTCAATCCATCCCCCTTGTCCTGCCATTGTTTAACCTTTTAAAAAGTTGATTCCCCTCCTGTTTGTATGCTCCCTTCAGGTACTGGAAGGCTGCCATGAGGTCTCCCCATAGTTCCACACTTTTTTGTGTTGGACAACCTGCACCCTTCCCACTGCTTAGCCACCAGGACAATGCTTTGGCAGTACAGGTAGAGAGGAAAAGGTTTTCAGGCTGATCCCTCCTCTTCATAGCCCAAGAAGCAGCATTCTCTGCGTCACCCTGCAGATTGGACCTGAGACTTCGACCCACCATGAGTATTGGGTCATGTTTCCTTCTTGTCCTGTGTTGCAATCCTGACAGGTGCAAGCAACCAGAGCAAGCTCAATGACATCCCTCTGTGAATAAAGTTTGGCACCTTATTTGGATAACAACCTGTGATTATTCCCTCCAGTGATTTCTATGTGATGATGGTGCTCGGGGAGCTAGAGTTACAGATTTGGCTGGGCAGACAATCACCTCCGCAGGGAGCCCACACAAGTAGGTTAAACAAAAGCTTTATTTCCACACTGCATTCTCGGGACACGGTGCCAAGATTTCACAGACGGCTCAAAACAGGGATTGGCGAGGAATGCTCTGCTCCTGTGATGCTTTCTTATTGCAAACAGCCCTGAGTCACAAAATGCATGTTCAGAGCCAAGCCTGAACTTCCTTTAAAGTCAGAAGTGTTCAGATTTTTCAGGTTTGCTCTTTAAAGCAATAATTCACCAGAGCAAAGCTCTCATGCAGAGAGGTGTAACGAGTTTCTACACCACCAGGCTGTCATACATGGTTAAAACCCTCTGGTACTACAGCAGAAGAAATATTCAATAAGCCATGGTTATTAAAGCAGTTAATTGCAATATGCTTGCCACCAGATATTATTCTGTGCTATGAAATACTCGTATGGTGTAGTGCTCCTGGTGAGATAAGACCTCAAGACTGGAGCTTCAGTCATGCAGAGTCCATTTGGTGCCTTCTCTTCCTGCCCACAGTCCTCTGACTAGCGTGGAGAAAGGTCAGTTGGTTTCCTGCAAGATTTCAATATTTTTAAATGTTATTTCAATTCCAGCTTTTGAACAACAAAACAAAACAAAACCAAAAAAACCTAACAAAGGAAATTGGATGTGGAGGCTGGATCTGAGACATCTGCCTCCAGGGTTGCTTCGCAGTGAGAGGCTGGAATTGGTGACTGAGATAGTCCAGCAGACAGGCAGCTGAGGTGTCTGGCAAACAAACTGTTAGAAAACCAAGCCATTTTCCATTTGAAAACTGCAGAACATTTGCAACTTGGCAAATCCTAGCAATAACAAGAAAGCTTCAATGCTAATAAATGCCTTCTGTTCAAGACCAACTGGAATTTTCGTGCATTGTACTGTGGTTTTCATTTGAACATCAGGGATATGTAGACATAACATATTTCATATTTTGTCCTTGGCCTTATATTGACTTTCCCTGAACTTCTCTGCATATGTTAATGAAAAATGTTTCATACATCTAGCTTTGGGAAAATGAATCTATTTTCAGAGTCTGTTGTACAGGTTTTTTTTTAACTGTGCTTGCAGTCTGTATTCTCTAGTTTAGCTCCTGGACTTCTCCAAGTTGAGAAGACACAGTGACAAAAGGGGAATTTAATTCTTTTGAAACAAATATTTTAATGTGTCAATGAAAGCAGCCAATAAAAGAGAACCAGCTGATATTTTTTTTTCTTGACATTCAGGAAATTCTGAACTGGTCCTAAGCAGGAAAGGAGACTGTATTGCACCAAGTAATGACAAAATGAAGGGCAAATGTCATGGATTGAAACTGATGTGGAAGCAGGAAGCAAAGAGGATTCACAATGAGGATGCACAATGATCAGGATTCATTGTGCAACAACTTTTGTGGGTGGTCCTCACAGTCCCCAGATAGGTCCTGTCCCTTCAGTAGAATTTAGAGGTGCTCAGAGACGTTGGTCAAGGAAGGAAGGAGAACCCAGGGATACTGACATCTGTAGACAGGAAATTAGGCTTGGGGAGGATTGTGATGAACTCCAGATAACGAGGAAAAGGTGATGAATGAAATTTAAGACCAACAGCTCTAAGGTAATGAGTGCCAGGGGAGAAGTGTTAGGTGCTTCTTACACAGTGCAGAACATGGAGCTGGTTTCATCAGCCTCCCCTGTGGTCATTGTAAGAAGCCTGAAGGACTATCCTAGTGTGGGATGAATACTGAAATGCGAATGACCTCACCTGTCTCAGCAGTCATGCGTCTAGGAGCACAGCATGATGCTGCTCACCCACCAGCTGCAGTGACCCAGGGTCTGAAAATCATCCTGAATGCAATGGTGCATCATGCATTTTGGGAGGTCTGTTCCATCTCTGTGTGGTAACCCAACCTCCACTTACATCTTACAGCACTCTCCGCTCAAGATGACACATCAATCCCATAGCTCTTCATCAAGGTTGGTTTTGCCTGCAAGAGCTTTATCTAAGGCCACTGCTTCACATGGCTTCAGCATAGGGGTGAAGAATTGTAGTTCCTCTGCCTTGTCCCACTAATCCTTTTATTCAAACACTTATTTTTAATACAGTTGAAGTCAGTGATGAGATTCATACTAGGACTTTATATCGTGACTGAAGAGGAATGCAGGGATGCTAGGCCACAGCAGAAGGAAATTTTAATCCACCTTCAGCTGCAACGCTCATGGACTTGAACCCAGCTGATGGCACTATGTGGAGGGTGAAGCAGCGTAAGGCTCTGTCTGTACCTAGGACCTTTCCAGACCATGTTCTCAGTTGCATGGATAGAAAGGAGTAGGCTGCCTTGATGTCTTCCATGCATTTGGCAAAGGGACAAATCCATTGCTGGTGTGAGGACAGAAGGTTGCAGAGAAGTGAGGGCTCCTGCTATAGTGACTGCAGAGCTGTCCCTGACTTCACCACTGACAGAAGTATCTGTAATACCAAGGAAAATATCCAGAGGTTCAGGGAAGGTTGACATGCTGGTGTTTTTGCACGAGGATGTCAGGACAGAGACAACATAGTTTCACGAGTTCAAAGGGAGGTGATGCTGTAAAAGGCTTGCCTTCAGCTCTATCCTGCCTTCACCTGGCTGCAGTCCCAACTCCAGTGAAGCATCTTGATATTTTCCAGTGACAAATCTATTTTGGGGACTGTTATTGCCCCCTCCTCGCTTTAGTAGCCCTTATCATGGGAAACTTCTGTAGACATAGTTCCTTGCAGCTGTTTTGATACCCATCCATGCCACAGCTGCTCCATACCTTCCTTAGGTTCTTTTGCATGTTCTCACACCTCCTTTGGCTGACTGTCCAACTGCTGGCTTTGCATTTTGAGACGTGCCACTAAGTTATTGAATGATGGAGAGGATATATGAACAGGACTCTACATAGGTCTCCAAACTGCACAGAAGAATGAACAGCAAGCTGAGATGGATGGAAAGAAGCAAGCAAGAACAAGACTTTCAGGTGGAGGGATAGGTTTCCAAGGATCTTTATTGGCATTTGGGTTTAATTCACTGTTAAAAATGCTGTATGAAATACTAACTATAATCTAACAGTGCATATTGTACATAAATACATCTTCTACAGCCCTCAGTGAGTTTGCACAATTACATTAAAATTCACCCTATAATTTTAGTGGTAAAACCTTCTGCAATCACATGGTAGGTTCTTGTTGCCTTGTCCATGATCACCTGAGAGGTCCGCCACAGAATTTGTTATCCAGCCCCCATTTTCCTCATTGCAAGGTCCAAACACTAGTTTTAAGAGCAAAATAAGAGGAGCCTGATACAGTAATCACATTTAGCATGGGAAGGAATGTCATGACTAAACCTAAACCTGACTAAACAGAACAATGCCAGGAAAGTACGCATTTTACAGCTTTCTAACAGCAGAGGTTATCACACTCAGGGATGAGTCCTTGGCCACTTCCTGTTGAAATCAAAAGGGGAAAAAATACCACTGGCTTCAAAGAGAAATAAGAATTATCCTGGGATTACTAAAGTTGTCAGTGATCAGAAGTTTGCTTCTCTATTACCCTTTCCTACAGATTTACTATTTTATTGTTTAAAATAAATTCAAAGAATGTTGTTTATTTTAGAAGACCATAGGCTGGAGAAAGAACACAAAAACTGTGCAGAAGGGACGATTTTAACTCTCTTATTTAAGTGGTCTTCAGCTGAAAAAAACAGGTTTTGGCTACCAACAATTTCCTTAAAATTGTCTTTTCTTGGACTAACAAAAACACATACTCATAAGATTATTTCTTAGAGGATAAGTGTGAAATAAAAGAATGGGTATCCCCAAATTGAAACACACATATGTATCTGTGGGTATGTGTAGATTTTGAAAGGGATCATATATGCATATTCATAGAGCAAAGAGATGTGTTGTTCAGGGTTTGGGTGGGTTCTTTGGTGCTTTTTTCCTTCCTTATACATTTACAAATGTTTAATTTGATATGTATGAGAAATAGAAGGTTGCTGTCCCTCCTGCTCACTGTCACATTACTAGCCAAATGGATTGATGGGAACCTTTTCAGGGGGCAAGTTGCTTCACAAATGTTACATTTTCTGCTCATATGTATCTCCCTTTACATCCATTTTTCCTCAGTGCTGAGAAGAAGCATTCTGAAGAGGGCTTACACATCTAGACAAGCCAAGTAGAGGAGTTTCTAGACCCAAGGAAAAAGTTAGAGTCCAGCACCTCCTATGAACCAGTGATGATATCTATGTGGGAGTGAGGTTCATCCAACTTGAGGATGCGCTTTCTGCCCACCACAACTTGCAATTCTATTTAGCCAAGACATAAGGTCAGGCTGATGTAACCCACACCACTGTAACAGAATGGAATCAATCAACGTTTTAAACATAGGAAAATAATGGAAAATATGTGAATTATACAGAAATTATTTGATTTTAAACTCACATTTGCATGGATCAATCCAGATTATGTACCTCCACAGAACTGTATATTGAAGTCAATTTAGACAGAATTGCCTGGCCCATGTTTCTTTCATAGGACTTTATCCTGGATGAATTTGCAACAGTGCAGAATGTGAAAGCTTTCCTAAGCTGTCTTAGACAGCTCAGGTATCATATCAGCCAGATCAGACAGATGTCTTTCAAGAGCGCACTTATCCCACCTAGAATATCAACTCCCATCACAAAGTAAGTTCCTGTCACAAAACCAGGTGCCACAGGAAAAAAAACCAGCCCTCATTATTAGAGAACACTAACAAATTTCCCATCCATTTTCACTTCTTAGATGTTTATACTTCAAACAGCTCTTACTCTGACAGTACACGATTTATATTTACTACAGTGAATAAGTAGTGAAAAATAATATCTTCCTTAGCTTTCTGGATTCTGGTTTGCCAGTCATTTTGTAAAGGTATTTGTAATAACCAAAAAAAGATTAGTGAGTTGTTGTTAACTCTTATTTATCATCTAAATGATTAGATGGTTGCCCTGATAAGTTTGAACTGAGCTTGAGAAAATTCTCCCTGTTTTCAATGAGCACCTTCTGGTGGTAATATTGATTAAATTACCATATCTGCTGTCCTCTTCAGCCTTGCAGAAGAGAGAACAACAATTCCCAGAAGTTTGTTAGAAGCCAGATGTTGAACAGGAGTAAAAAAACTGGAAGAAGGAGTAGCCAACAACAGAATGATTCAACCTTGATGAAGTGTGCTCTGAGAGAAGTACCTACAGGCCAAGTGCTAGCCCCTCTCTGGAATGGTATTTTTACCCAATGGGAGGTTTACTTTGAAAACAAGTGCCTTTGAGACCACTTGGAGCTTGGGAAGGACAAAGTGTGATGTGTTTTGGGCTTTGAACTGCTTGAGTGACATACTTTTCATTCCCCCAGCTCTATTTCTGCAGGAAAGAAAATTCATATCTTGTTAATATTTTTAATATTATTCAGCTAAAGGAAATGCAGAATGTTGTTCTCTGGGTCTCAGGTTTCCAATGTCTTGGCATTCCATTCTCATCTTGCTTTGGAATAAAAAGCATAAAGTGTTTCAGATATGCTATATGTCTGTGTGTATAAAGAAAAACAAAATGTTCTTCCAGTCTAGGTCTGGAATTGTGAAGATGGCATATTTTGACATTTTGAGCAGAATCGCATTTTGACATTTGGAAACAAATATTGATTCATACCAAACTGTTTCATTTCAAAACTGTCATTTCAGTTTGAAAATAGCATTAAAATGGCATTTGCAGCTGAAATGTCAATTTAAAGGAAAATGCTTCAGCTTAAATTGACATACAGGAACAAAACATTTTGATTCAGAATTTCCCCTGTGGGGGAGTAAAAAATAAAAATATCATTTTTTTGCTGTTGTCAAAACCATTTTCTTCTGAATTGAACCAGTTATAATGAAACTAGATTTTCCTACATCAACAACAAAAAAGAAACCTATTTAATGCAAAACAGTTAAACAATTTTAGCACTTGGCATTATTGTCTGAATCCAGGTCCAAGTGCAACCAGACATGTTGCTGCTGCCATACAGCCCTAGCTAAAATATTCTTTAGGATCATCCTTGTGACAGATGCTGATGAAGAGCATATGTTATCACCATCACTTTCCTCCCCAATGAACCTCTACAAAAAATGTACACATACAGCTCTGAGGTGCTGCCCAGTTTCACAAGAGATGACGGTCAGGATTCATCTGACTGCTCAGGTTCACCCTTTGCAAGAGCTAAGAGGCTTCATCAGTTATACTGCATTTGGTGGAAGGTAATTAAGGAGGGTGTGAGTTCCTCTGCTGGGTTGGCTTTGAGGCGTCCGTCCGATCTTAATGGTTCTTTATGGTGATCTTCTCAGATTTCATCCTCTTCAATATTTATTTCTGCCTCCTTCATGCTCCCCAGCTCTTTAAAGGTGGCTTTTGTCAGTGTCCTCTTTGTGTCCCTCAGGACAGATTTCAGTTTCCTGGTCAGCACATCTGACCAGTTGTAGCTGTAAAAGAGAGAAGAGAGGATGAGTTAGCAACCTTGCTTGCTAAGGAATAGCATTCATTTTGCATCATTTTTTTTTGTCAGACAAAGCATAAATAATAGATGTTCTCAAAGCTATCAAGAAGCATCAGGCAAAGAGGGTTGTTGGTAGAGAGCTGCAGGGATGTGGTGATCCCAGCGGACCATACAACCACTGGAGCTGTTGCATGGTTTAATGGGATATGTAGCGCTTTCATCCAAGGATATCCACTTTATAGGTATAAAATTACATTTATATAAAAGCAACCAGAGGGCTTCAGCTGCTCAGGAAGGACATTCCTAACTGTGCATCACAAGTCTCTACCCGGTAATAGCAGAGATCCCCTCTTAATCAGCTGGATCTCTCTGGGTTTGAGGTCATTCACTGTCACCAATGAGAAACCTGAAGCTCCAGATGCTCTGACAACCCAGGAAACTGTGATGGGTTAGCTTGGACAAAAGGAGGCTAAGGGGAGACCTCATCACTCTCTACAGCTACCTGAAAGGAGATTGAAGCCTGGTGGGGGTCAGTCCTGTCATCCAAGTAAGAAAGATAGGATGAGATCAAATGGGCTCAAGTTGTCCCAGGGAAGGTTTAGGTTGGATATTAGCAAAAATTTCTTCATCACAAGGTTTATCAGATAGTGGAACAGGCTGCCCAGGGAAGTGGTGGAGTGCCCATCCCTGGAGGTATTTAAAAGACGTGTAGACGTGATGCTTAGGGACATGGTTTAGTGAAGGACTTGGTAGTGTAAGGTTAATGACTGAACTTGATGATCTTAAAAGTCTTTTCAACATTAATGATTCCATAGTTCTATGATAATAGGGTTTTCAGAGACAAAACAAATATCAAGGACTTGTAGAAGGCCAGAAGCTAAATGAACAGCAGGTCTTTAGGTAGGTCAGAATTCTTCAGCTCTCCTGTCCTACATAAAGCTTCAAATGACATTAAATTTGCTGTATGTAATAGAAGAAAACATAATTACAAGTATTGTAAACAAAAAAGAACTAAATTCTAACCCCTACCAACACCACCACACCACTGTGATTATATAGATATTAAAAAGGGTAAGTTGAGAAATTGCTGTGTATATACATGCATACACACATGGGTTTAAACTGTATAAAATGAATAAGCTATTACTTTAGAAAAATATATGTAAAAGTGACGACATGAAGACTGTTAAATAAGAGGTTTTGAAAGGAATGAATGTTATTAGGCCTGAGGACTATTCACACTAGTGATGGATTATTAATATAGAATTGTTAATCACAGAATCACACAGAATCACTAGGATGGAAAAGACTAGGCTGGTCATGGAGTCCAACCATGCCTGTCCTCTACTAAACCATATCCCTAAACACCTCATTTACCCATCCTTTAAATACATCCAGGGTTCGTGACTCAACCCCCTCCCTGGGCAGCCTGTTCCAGTGCCTGATAACCCTTTCGGTGAAGAATGTTTTCCTAATGTCTAACCTGAACCTGCCCTGGTGGAGCTTGAGGCCATTTCCCCTCATCCCATCACCTGTCGCTTGGGTAAAGAGATCAACACCCATCTCTCTACAACCTCCAAGCAGCTTAATGAAGTTGCCCTTAATGACAGCATAGGATGAACTGTCTTAAAGTATCTATTAGATAACTATGTACTATAAACATATACTTTAAATCATATATATGACTATAGGAAAGTCAAATAATCACACTGGCACCAGATATTCAGGGTTGACCACTCCCACACCTTGTACAGAAGCACTGCATATCTCATGCTTTTTTGTTATCATTCAAAGTAATTATATTTTATTACTTCACCTAAGGTTCTGAAGATGGTGTTTGATGGTCCAGTTACCTGTCCGTAAGGACTGGCTGTTAAATCTGGATGTAACAAGAGAGGAGCAAGGACCTTCAAACTCAGCACTTGCCATGTTCCCTTCACTTGCACATTCTGTGAGACTACAAGATCACATAAGGGTGGCCAAAGACAACCAAGGGCAAAACCCAGAAAAGGAATCTAAAGGCAAATTACCTAATCTTAAAAAAAATCACAAGTATTTCAACACAGTGAGGCTTAGGATTCAGTGGATGATCCACCCTAACAATCGATTCATTAAACATTATGAGAAAGAGTTGATGTCCTATAAAAATGATAACAAATGTCATGCAGCCACTGAGGTAACAAGGAAAAAAAATGCCTCCTATTTTTCTTCTTTAAAAAAAAAGGAAACCAAAAAACTTTCTGGTGTTTGGCAAAGAAGATATGCCTACCAGTGTGCTGCTGTGAGATGTCCCTGCATACCAAGAGGGAAATACCACCTAATACAGAGGAGAAGGTAGAAGAGAAGACAGATTTTGTGGGAAAAAAACACAACAAATAGAAGTGAGTGTTTAGTTTCTGCAGTTCTGGTTTTAATCTTTGGAGAGATCATGCAGGTAAAATAATCTATTATCCCTGCAGTGGCACTAGGAGTAAGATGGACTTGTATGGGTTTCTGTGTAGGTGTGAGTTTCACCTTTGAGGATAGAGAATATCAAAAACCTTGTCCTGAATGAGCTTTCAGATCTCAACTGATGGTCAACCACACCTTGCTAGTCTATGGCTTGGCCTGCAAGATGCAATGATTTGCACTTTCATGGGTAGGTTAGTAGGTCCATGTTAAGACCCTATATCCTACAGTATGAGAAAGTAGAAGGATCACTAGTGGCATAGCCAAGAAGTTCATCACCAGGTATCTGGAGGTGCACTTTGGTGTTCCTCATGCTTATTGTATGTTTTTATCAAGATCAAGACAAAAACATCACTTGCCTTCAAAAACAGGCGTCCACCAAGGCAAAAAGAGTTCACAGTCACTCTTTCAAAGTTAAAGGATTTGCTTCCTTTAACTTCCATAAGAAGCAGAGTCATGGTTTTCCTCTAGACTCTAGGACAGATGAATGTTCCAAAAGTACTGAGAAGTGAATCCCCATCATATCACAGCAAGGACCCTGTGACACTGTTAACAGTTTACTGTCCCAGGATAATGGGACTGCAAACTGGGTGAATAGACTATAGATCACCATATCTGAGATCCTTGTAGAGCATCCCTTTATTGCTATCAAGGAAAATCAAGGTTATTGATAACATGATTCCTCCTATAAACATCTAAGATATATTAGCTGGAAACACCACTAAGCCACCAAGCAGGCACCTGGGAATAAGTAGCTCTTTAGGACCTAATTGCCTCAATTGAAAGCTTCATGCACACAAGAATGATTGAACTAGGACTGTCGAAAAGCTCCAGGTATAAACGCCTTATTGATTTTTCTGCTATTTCCCATGAATTGAGCCAAGTAGGCTAATGAGGAACTTCTGTTCTCTATAATGTACTGCTGATCAGCCTTGCTTCAGCACAGAAGTTTAGGTCAGTGGGTGATATATGTGTTTAATACTTTTGTATCAGTACACATGCAGGTTTTCTGTCAAGCAGTGCTAACCCAGGTAAGAGGTCCTCTTCTCTGACCTTGGAAGAGTAATCTGTGCTCATAGGTGTAGGTCAGCAGGGTGGACTTCTGTGCTTATATTTACCAATATGGTAATGCTTATGTAGGTGTCCCATATTTAAATCTTTTTTTTCTTCTTTTTTTTTTTTAATGACAATTTTCTGCCCAGCTCCTAGAATACAGAGAACCTCAGACCAAAATTAAAAATATCTTAAGGGAGATAAAACAGTCAGTAACACCCCCTGAATATTCAAACATTACAGCTGGGAAAGAGGAACACAGCGAGAAATTCTCTCTGGGTTTTATCCTTGTGCGAAAAATGGATAGAGCTTTAGTCCTTAGAGTAATCTATCTGCTTCACATGTTGTATCACAGGGCGTTTTAACCAGCCTGTATCTGGGTATTCTGGGCTTTCAACCACCTCTGCCGTTCACTAAGGAAGTGGTAATCAAGTTATAGTTCTGCACTGAGCAGAGCTATTATTGCTGCTTTCAGAGATAGAAACCCAATTGTACAGCACTTTCATGGGACATAAGGCCCTCTGTTTGCATGATTATGTGCTGGCCTTGCCTTGGTAGCACCTATTTGGTCAAGCACCTCTGTTCATGCTGATACACTACATGGAACTTATGAATTCCAGTCAAATCGCACTAAATCCAAATTTATTTGTCATTCCAGGAGGTACAACGGTGATGAATAACAGAGCTGCATTCTGTTTCATGTAATGAGATATGGAATTACATTAGGAGATATGCATGACAGGAAAGCAACAATAGGCTATTTAGATTCTTCCAGGCTTGAACTCCAGCTTTATCTCCATGTTTACCATGGACTTGGCTTTTCCTGGCACTGTGCACATCGACATCCAGTGGATTGATAATACACTGTGGGTAAACAGTAATACTGTACATTGTTCAGGAATGAGTGTGGTAACAGGTTGTAAGTTTGCTAGGAAATCATCCAACAATGCTACTCTTATCTTTAGGCAGCTTTGCTGCTGTTCTGAGCACTGTTTGAACAAGACACTTTAAAAGAATAATGCAGATTTGGACCAAGAAAGAAAAAAAGAAAAGGAAAAAAAAAAGGAAAAAAAGAATAAAGACATGACACTAAAACCAGCAAAGTGCAGACAAATAACACATAAGCAGACACTAAATAGCAGAGCTACGTTGGGACTGTCCTACAGTTACTACCTCAGATCTAGGCCCTTTTGCCAAGGAGTTTTTCAGCTTTCCTCCTTTTGAACTCTGCAATTTCTTCCGGGGGTAACCCATGAGCTCTACACCTGCAGTGAACATGTAGGCCATTAGAGAAAGAACCAATTCAGTTTCATCTGCAATAAAGAACAGACTGTAATGGAGACCAAGAGAAAGGTAAGTGTCTTCGGGTGCGAAAAAGGGAAACAAATACTGAGCCTGGTTCAGTTTTTATCTATTGCCCTTTTATATCACTTCATCTTGACTTCCTGCAAAGGGTGAGATTAACTAATTTAAGTGTCCCATAGTTAGGTGCCTGGTCTGAGACAGGCATCTTTTGTAATTTGCACTGAAGGCGCTTCCAGAGGGCTCTTGGCACACCTTAGTCACTTCTCCTAGGACAAGGCAAATTACGTGGTTGTTTGAGGAGCCCAATCTAGGTATTTATCATGGCTATATCCTGAACCTATTAGACAAGGTGAATCCTGGGAGAATCATTCCATTATTCCTCTGATACTCCCCCTTGTTGATCAAAAGGAAGAGTACAACAAATCTGTTGTGAAGATCTTGCCTTAGGTTACTTTAGTTCCTGCCTCAGTGCCTTCTGGTCTTCCAGGGGTGTTGCTTTCAGAAACTCTTGGGTCTCAAAACTATGGGCACATTTCCAAATGGAAATTCTATTTAACTGTCCAGACAGTTTTCCCTGAAAATTTAGCACAAGTTTAAGAGCTTTTTGCAAGGGAGACTTGAATCAAGTTTCAGCTCCTTTGCCAATTCTGTCCTGCACATGACAACATCTAGCCAAGCTGTCCTTTCGTGCCTTACCTAAACCCTTAGTTCTGGAAATGTCTTTTCTTTTTTGTAAAAACATTGATCCTTGTTTATAAACCCTCCCATGAGTGCTGGAGACTTTATGGCTGGGTCCCAAGGACAGGAAAGCCAGGAGGATATAATCCTGATGGCCCGAATGAGGAATGGCTTCTTCAGGAAATCCACAACTCAGGGGGGATTAATCTATGAAATTTATCTAGGTACAACAGAGATGTCTCCATTTGAGTCAAGTGTCTTGGGCTCTCTCCTGAGCTAGTGCAGTGGAGGGAAGCAGGCACTGCTGGACCACAGCAGGGGTTTATTCCAAAGTAGATGTCGTCTGCACCCAGAAGTGCCTGTTCCTCTGAATTGACTCTGGGTGTGTAAGATGACCAGCTCAGATGGATGCAACTGTGCTCAGAGGTAAATAACTTTTAATAAGATGAAATCCTACCAGTTGGAGAGGGAAGAAGAATACTTTGTCTCCAGTCCCCTTATGCTAGCAGTAGAAAAATTCAGCCATGTGAGTAATGTGAGGGGCTTGTTCTTTGAGTCCACCAGCAGGACTTCACCCACAGGGGAGTGGAGGAGGTTGCTGCGTTTTTCTGCACAATAGCGCAGCAGGTTGGGACCCACAGAAAGTGAAGACCTGACCAAAGTATTTGGAGATCAACCACAATATCAGATTGCCTGAGCTCCACCTCCAAAAACTGCTCACAAAAATAGCAAATTGCACTTTCATAATACTTGGTCTTCATCCACAGCATGTTAACGAGAAATATCTGTTCAAACAGCATTGACACATCTCCTTATCTCATTAAATATCTCAGAAACTGGAGAGGGCTGGTTCTACACCCTCCATCCCAACCTCTTGCAAAACACATCTGTCTGAAGTCAACTATTATTTTTCCAAGGTTCTCTCTTCCCACCACATTGTTTCCAAAGCCAGCAGAAGATCTGTGAGGTCCTACATCCCATCTCTCTAGACCATTAAGGAATTTGCCTTCTCTTTTCTGAATGTGGTGTGTTACTGTGATTTTTTTCTGAGTGTTGAAAACACGAGCCCCTAGCTTGAACCTTAGGCAGCCAGCACAACTTCGGGCTGCAGGAGGGAAGTTGCAGGGGGAAAGGTTCAGACCCACAGACAGAATGTTTTTATGACTTGGCCACTCTGTACCCTTTGGCATAAAGAACTGCAATGCAAGTTTTCTTGAGAACTGAATCATATGGATGCAAACAGAGTCTTCTCTGACAAACTTTCTCTCATCCCTACTTTGCATGAACCTATATGGTGGAGCATTGCATGCCCTATTGAAAGGCACAGGTATCCAGGGCAGCTTATAACATCTCAGATCTGTGGTCCTGTTCCAACCAGACCCAAAGCTCTTTCACTGATTGCTTTCCACACACCTTCATCTTTCAGGCAGCCAGGATTGCCTCTAGAGTTACTTGTTTCTGAGGTGGTTTATTTTATTTTGACCCATGTTTCATTGTACTCCAGTTTTTCATACTTAAAGTGTCTGATAGCTTTGTAGAAATGGGTGGTTGAGGAGTGGAGATTTAAAAAGGCAGCAGCTGGCTCTGAGATGGTTTCTCCTTGATACTCTTCCCTTTTGTGCTTCAGTACTGTCATTCAATAAAGAACTTTTGAGGAAGCTTGCCTAGATGGCACAAGGGAGGGCAGTGTACCCTGACCTGATAGAGATCTCACCTGGCCAGCCCACACAGCAGATGCAACACTACACAAACATTCCTAGACTCAAGCTGGCTCCAGATCAGAGAGCTCACAGGGCTTTCCTCTGCTTCTCTTTGCAAGGCAAGTGTGGGCAGATCCAGGGAGATCTTCAAATGAGCTTCTACAGACAGGACCTACTCTAGACAGCCTCACCTGCTACCTAGGTACTGACTGCTACTCTTCTTCTGTCCCTCTGAGAAACCATCCTTCAAAGGGATGTTCACTTCCCACTTCACCTCTCATCCTGTCTGGGTGAGACAGGAGAAACTACCGGACACATCTGGACACATCTGGGCACAACTCAGCCATGCCTGAGGCCCCAACCACAAGGCATAAAATGTTCCACAAAGCCAGCCACATTCTGAGCAGTTTCAGGGCTAGCTTTCCTTAAATCCATAGAAATAGCCACAGAAGGGTGGTGCATTGAATCACATCTTCCAGCCAAACAATGCCAATACTTGCCTTTGCTTTCTTTCTGAATGCTGCATTCAGGGTTTTTTGCTATTGGCAGTAATTCTCTAATCTAATATTCCATCCAATTGTTCCAGAAACCTCAGATTGCTCAAAAAGATCTCATTGAAATATAGCAGCTGGAGCAATCGCATTCCAAATCAGAGAGCCTTGTTCAAAGGGAGATGAATCAGTGGCTTTTATTCCCTTTTTCCCCCTGAAATCATATTTCAGAGAAAAATTCTTCTTTCCTGCCTACATTATTCCATAGCCATGACCAGAATATTCATTTTGTTTCAGTTTTCTGTTGTATAAGGGACTCAGAAATAATTTAAAGAGAAAGCATTGATTGTGAAGCAAAAAGCATCCACCCTGACATTGGGTGATGAAGACAATGAGCCAGAGGATGCTTTGATTCCCCCAAATAACTGTTGATATATGTTATATAAAGTCCATTTAGAAAATGTGATGCTATTGTATCATTTCAGCTATGTAAAGACAACAAAAGTTTTTCACTGCTGTTTGCTGAACAAGCTTTTATTTCTGATTTTAAAGGACATTGGGTGAAAAATTTCAAACAGAAGCCTGAATGGAAATCTTTTACTTATTCCCCCACAGAAAGACACATCCATAGCAACACTAGAACTCTCCGCTCATCATCTCCCACCCTGCCAGGGTGCCTCAACATAGGCAAAGCAATGAGAGCATTGCATTGGGTAGGAGAACAAGCCATGTTATCCTAATAGGGATAGGATAACATCCTATTTTCATGGCTTGTAAAAAAGATTTTTCACATATCAAGCTGGAATTATGGGTTCTTTGAGTATATTTCACTGCTTCTCACCTATTTAATCTTCAAACAAGGATTTCAGGGCTTTCTCTAGGTTTGATCCTCATGTATGTGAGGACAGAAGAGCCCCAAAAATTCCTCCTATCCCTGGTTGCATCTTCAGGATTTAGTTATTTCTCACATTATGCTGTATTTTCACTGGGGATGGTAGTCGACTAAAGTCTCTACTAGCCCTACTGGACCTACTGGATGATTTCATACAGGAGAAGGGATCTGAGTTTGATGATAAAAATTCAAAACTTGTGTTTACCCTGGGCACTGAGTTCATGTTTAAAAACCCTTGAGAGGACCCAAAATCAGTATCTTTTTCATCGAATTGTGTTATCTTTTTTTTTCTCTCCAGTTAAGTTTCCATAGCTAATTCAAAATATCTTTAGAAAGGGAAATCTTCCAGATAAAACTACAGGATAGAGGTTTCCTGCTGCTTGAAAGCACTGTATTCAGTACCAGACCAAAGGTTCTCTGAAACACTATGGTAAAACTTGGAAAATCACAAGACCGACTATGCCACTCATCGTCCTTGAACTGGAAACGAACATCACCATGGTTATTGGTGTCGTCTTCTGAATTTCATTAGGTATTGCATTTTTCCTAGTGCTTTGCCAAATGCCCCTATGATTTAGTCCAGGTCAGGCTTGTACCTGCCAGATTTCATAGAATCATAGAATCACTTTCACCTGGACAAGAGATGTTCACAGGAAGAGCCTATCTGTCACCATCAAAGCAAGGGTTTATCATGCTTGAGACTGGGAACTCCCCATCAGAGAATCAGAGAATCACCTAGGTTGGAAGAGACCTTTAAGGTCATTGAGTCCAACAACAGCCTAACACTGCCTAGTCCACCTGTAGGCCATGTCCTCAAGCATGTTTGTAAAACCTCATATTTTTTCTGCTATTTTGGAAAAGAGGAGTGTTCCACCAGTACTGATGAAGTATTGCGTGTCCCAGAGCATCACAAGATACCAACTCCAATATCACACATTTATAAACAAGAAACTGTGCGCCTTTTTCATGGCTGATCTTCAGCCCCAAAATTAGTCTCCTGGTGAACCCTCAAAGAAATCTCACAGCCTTTGTTGAAACCTATCTGGCATTGTAATTTCAAAAAAAATATCTAGCCTACAGGTAAACTGCTGCTTGACTGCTCAGCATACTTGTTTTTGCTGTCTCATCACCTTGTTACAACTTCTCTATGTCCACCCTAATTTGCTTTTATTTTGTGTGACAGGCTTTTGTGGAAAGGTTTATTCTTTGCCTTCTGTCACTGTTGCAATAACAGATAGCCAGCCTACAAGATCCTGAGATGCAGAAGTAGAAATTCTAACAAGTTGCAAGGAAGGAGAAATAATATTAATCACGAGGCAAACATCTCTCAGGAAAAGTGTAGAAATTTGCCTTGGAGCAAGTAAGGACTAAGGAACCTATTGAACTGCCTGGTCTGTTCTCTGTAATATAAAGTTGACTTAAAGCTTCCACAGAAAATAGGTAAAACTGAAATTTGGTCAGACCTAGAAAGAAGGAGGTTATCCTTCAAAATGGAGCCACCACTGCAATCTGGACATTAAACATGCACTTTTCCTGGGTCCTGGCAGTACAAATGAACCTCCACCCTTTTCCATACAAGAAATATTCAATGTTACCTAACCATCATTGTATCCCTCCATCCTCCAGTAGTTCCCTTTCTTTCTTGAATTGGGGAGCCCAGTGCTGGACACACAACTCTAGATATGACCTCAACATGGCAGAGCAGAGGAGGAGGACAACCTCCCTAGACCAGAGACGTTGTGCTAGGACTAAGAATCACAGAATCACTAGGTTGGAAAAGACCTCTGAGTTCAACTGTACCTGTCCTGTACTAAACATGGACCTGAAGGTTCATTAAAGAAAATCTCCTGGAGTGTGTGCTGGCCACACTCTTCTCAATGCAACCTGGGTCCTATTGGCTTTCTAGACCATGAGGGCACACTGATGGTCATGAAGAGCTTGTTGTCCACCAGGAGTCCCAGGTCCCTTTCCCCAACACTGCTTCCCAGCAGATTTTAAGAGTAAAGTACATTTATCTGAATGTCCTTCCATGACTGTAAATGTATGAAAGTGAGTGCAGAAAATGGCAGTGAGAATTCTGACTAATGCTTCCAGTAAGTCTATAACTGGGTTTAAACAGAGAGGTTGATGCATATCAATTAAATCTAAATTATATGGGTGCAACAATTGTTCCTTTATTAGTAATTTGGTGGTGGGTTGATATTTCTTACGAGATAATCAGATGTATTTTCTCAGTGATTTCTGCAATACCAGGAGTGGTTATCACAGCATTTTAGTGGACCATTTGGATTAACCCAATGACATAATTAAATGTTCTTCCACATTTTTAATTTTGCTAAATTTTGGTTTCTAATTTGTGTATAAATGCACCTCAATGACCATTCTACAGGTCTATGGGATGAAGACTACTATAAGCACATGAAGTCTGATTTATCCCTAGACATCTATACTAGTTGATCATAGATCTGCTCATGACTGCCTACCAGAGGTGGAAAATTGCCTTCAGATGTTAAGAAATCCTCCTGTGAAGGGTTGTTCTTACAGCTCTGATTGACTGTTGGGATATTTTACATCATGGGAAGTAATAGCAAGTTGGCAAGTAGGCAGTGAAAGCCTGAAACACTCTATATGTCAAGGACCAAAATTTGTCATGGGAATAAGAATATAAGAATCACTAGGTTGGAAAAGACCTTTGAGTCCAACTGTACCTGTCCTCTACTAAACATGGATCTGAAGCATACTCATTAAAGAAAATCTCCTTTCCTTGCTTTGTAATACTTAATGAGTGTGATTCCCTGTGGTGGTCTAAATTCAGACCTCAAGACAGCAATGAAGTGCTGAGGGATATGTCCCTCATGAATAAGAGGAGAAAGTCTGCTGCTGCCCACTGATTTCACCAGGTATGAGGCACTGTTTTGTGGGAAAGGAAAGACCTAAAAAGAAGATGAGTTGCTTCAGGACAGATTGAAAAGATGTGTAGAAGAGGACTTTGTTCAGCAGCTCCTTCCTTAGAACAAAAGCCTACAGATGAGGAAATTCTTACAGAAGTATTTCAGGCCAGCATATAGGCCAACATATAGACATAGAGAAACAGCTTTCAACCTCTCATAAACTGCCATAAAATTGAACTGGAAAGACAAGGCTGGAAAAATTGGACATCATGTTTGACAATAGCACGGCCTGTGCATGAGGCAGTTCTCCGAATGTTTGCTTTGCTTGGACCAGTATAAATCTGACTTTGACACACATGACAACAGTCCAGGCACTTTGAGGATTATGGAAAGAACCTCAACAGTTGGCAGAGGCCTAACACGTGACTTTTAGATGGTAGAACCAGGATAAGAAGAACCTGCTCTCAAGGTAGAAGTCTTAGTGCGTCTCTGGTTGCACAGTAAGCCAACCGACCTTGTTAATTTGGCAAAGCTCCTCCAATTTTAATATTTCTCATGAATAATACATCACTAATACCAAGACATACTACTCAACAGCTCATTTCCATGAGGGTTTATCAACAAAATGCCCTCAAGTCTAAGAAATATTGTCTCTCAAAATTATCTTCCATTAAACTCCTATCTTCCACACTGATTGACACCCAAATAGCTTAAAAGTTCTGGCTCAAAATACTGTTAATTCCATGATACTCCAAGAAATCTCTGGGAGGGCTCTGAGTACATGGACGTCCCTGTATGCAGCTGCCCAAGTACTTTAACCATTATCTGCTAAAGGAGATAATGCCAGTCTTCATTTTACTACAAGGAAATGAAGAAATACGTAGAGATTTCTCAGAGGAAGTCAGAATCAAAATAAAACCAGACCTTGTTTGGTCTCAGACATCTATCTCTGAGCTAGTCACTGTAGGACCTCTTACAGTCAGCAAAACAAGCATCTTGCAAGACTAATTCAACTTCTAATACAGATGTTCAAGCAGGCCAGTCAAATCAGACCCTTGAGCATGTATTTCTTTTTGTTGACTATAAAAGGAGTCAAGGTTGACTAGCTTTAGTGTGGGTGACTACACTCTTCATATCAAACAAATCCTACTCCTGTTTTTTATGTCCTGACCACAACATCCTTCCCAGGCATACAGCACGTGACAGCTGAACAGGGAGAACTCATCTTGCGAAATCAGGCATTGCATGGCTACAGAATGGCTTAATGAATTTCAAGTGCTCAATCCTTGCTCACCACTGCTTGTATGGAGGCAACACCACTACGTCTTTAAATATATAATGGTGCTGCACAAAATCTCATTGTTCTGTTTGAATGAACAGTGCTACAGGGAAGAAAATTTTCTATAGTGAAAGAGGCTGGTGTTTTCTCTGCAAGAGCTTGATGGAAGGAGGGAAAAACCTGAGTGTCACCTGTACGCTAATGACACCAGAGTTATGAAAGAGTGTGTCTCCCTTAGGCAGACAGAGTAGGATAGAGGTTCAGGAAGGAGCTGCCTAGTGCTCTATCTCCAAGGGACTATAAGGGAAGAAGCAGCAAGTTGACACTCTACTTCTTGGGAACTGTGATTAAGTAGAGGAGTCAAAGAAATTACAGCACTCCTGAGTACCAGTACTATGCCTGAAAATGCAAGTCACCTAAGGAAAACTATGTAGACTTTGCCAACTGGTACCATTGAAAGACAGCTAATCAGCCTGTGAGACCTTTTAATAAATGAGTTGAATGGTGATGAAGTCACACTTACCCTGGCTTTATTTCAGGAGGTTTAGGTAAGGGCTTCAGAAAGCCTTTTTTCCCAACTAGCCAATACGTGTCTTCTACTCCTTTACCCTAAAATAAAAACAAAAGTTTAGAGAAAGAGCAGATTTCTGACCACCCTCTGCTCAATACATAAATTCCTCAGTGGGTTTCTGAGAGCTTCATATGTATCCAGAGACAGAGCATGGCTGGAAAACCTAGGCTCTCCTTCCTGATGTTTCAGGTATGATGTGTATTTCATTATCCTGAAAGAAGAGACCTTGTTCAAACTGTCATCTAAAAACGACCCTCATTGATCTGGATCACTGAAACTACACTGCTTAACAGAAATGAGAAACTATATCATCTCTAATAATCTTATTTGGCAGTATCATTAATTAAGAGATTTTACAACAGTTGCTGGGCTGAGTATCACACTAATAACTTCCATTCCCATCACTGATAATTTAACTTTTAAGGTGAGATAATCCTGATGAAATGCAGGCATCCATATCAGAATCACCCTTGACTGGAGAAGTGGAGGAAAACAGACACTTCTAGAGAAACATTCATCTTCACATAAACTGGACCCTGAAAATAAGTTAATAACTTCTTAATGTGACAATTTATCTCCACTAACTATGTATCAGTTTCTTCCCATTGACTAAATCTGGAATAATTATCTCAGATCTCCACATGCAGTCATCTGAACTCAGGTGAGATGATTTTACTTATCATGAAAGCTTGTTGAGGGATCTGGGGTGATGTTCAAGAAAATCTCATACATCTGCCTATTGACTATATAAAGGGAGAAGTGATGTTTTGAATTATTTAGTGTTATCTTGTTTGGACACTGTGAAAAGTACCAGCTTCTATCACGAGTGCACTAAATAGAGTCCTAAATAAATACTTAGATCCAGCATCTACAGCTGATTGATTCCACAGTCCTTCCAGAATTGTTTCATGTACTGAAACAACTGATGGGGACAATTTGGGAAGGATCCAGCAGAAGAGTGGTGGATGAAGGCCAAACAAGAGTTTAATATGAAAATTCCTTAATCAAGAAGATTCCCCAGTGAAGCATTTCACACAGCCCTGGCCTTCTTACCTTTAGTTCTGTTTTTCCCCTAGGTACGATTTCATAGCCTTCATTTAGAGTCCAAAGCGTATCCACTGTACTTTGGCTGACATGAATTCTGTAAGCTGGGAATGGAAAGCAAAACAGCTGGATCACTACGCTGCACACAAACTGCAAATTTCCCACTGCTTCATACTGGCAAGGAAAAGTACTCCAAGGCATGCAGGCATGTAGCTGTGTGGTGCTCCTCTGCATAGAGTAGGATGTGGATGGATGGATGGATGGATCCTTCCAAGTAGGGCACAGAACACATAGTTAAAAGAGATCTACACTGAGGACTTCCTGGAGGACACCAAACATGCTATGTATAGAAGCCCAGACCTTAATAAAGATGTTAAGAATTTTTTCAGCAGATCTGTTGCTACAGCATAAATAGGCAGCAAGAAGGAAAAATAACCAACTGTCCTACTCCAGACACCCAATGTCATTTGAAAGTTGGGATGAAGAGCAGAGATATTGACTTTGATAGGACACATAATGAGAACACGGCTGTTCATGTCGGGTTTTCAACAACTGATTTCATCCAGAGCTGCCTTTAACAGTCTCTGACCAAAAGGGCAAAGGTGGACTTATTTATTGAATTCCCATCTCCCCCAACTTGTTTTCCAGTCATTACTGGAACTGACTGAAATTTGTTGTTGTTCTGTTGGTATGAACAAGCTGAGGAACATTTCTAAACCAATCCTCTCCACCACCACCACCCCCCCAGTTTTCTTTGTTGTTGCTTTTGTTAAGCTTTCATTTTAAATTTGTCACTCAGATTCCCTTCTCCCTTGAAGGATGGGTGAAAATCCAATTAATTTTTTTTTGCCCAATAATCAGATCAAATATACAGAGGAAGACCACACAGCTTTGATCTGCATTTCCTGAGACACCAACCTACATGTTCCTATTTCTATGGATTTTGTTATTGCTTTATTAATTATTACTATTATGTTAATATATATTACTATACATATTTCTATTCATGGATAACAGTGCTCTTGTATCAGCAGTGCTCCCAGTCTCAGGGAAATATTGCATTTTCAAGCATCTAAACCCTGAGAATCTTCAAATATCTGTCTTGCCACTAGAAATCTGCTGTCAAAGTATGTTCTCCTTTCCACTGTTTTCCAAATGCTATGCACGCCTCTTAAAATAAGCCAGCCATAATCACAAGAAAGGCAATTTTCCTTAATTAATGATCTGCCTAATTGTTAGTCTTAATTAGTCTAATCAAAACCACTGGAGCTAGAAATGTGAGGATTGTATGAAAGAGTGAGAAAGTTCCAACGTAGAGTGTATACTGCAGCATATTTCTAGCCTGCCAAGACCTCAAGATTTTAATATTGAATATCACAAAGTTCATGTAGCTTGTAAACTAGCCATAATGGGTAATTTCTTAGAGCTGTTGAAAATGTCAAAAGGGAGACCAGAGATCAGAGATTAAAATGTCTGAGACGTTGCCTTTGGAAATAAACTTGTACTGACAGCCTGAACATCAAAAGCAAATTTAAAATCCATCCAGGATCGTCTCCAGCTGTCCATTGTGTCATCCACAGTTCATCTACTGTGGTTTGCATATCCATATCTTAGTCAAGGACAGCAGCAAACAGCAGATCTTTGTACACATATGACTGAAACACAGGTAAATGATCCTTCCCAACCACTTCTATTTACACGTCTGGATGCCTCCAGCCATGGGACAGTAGGAAACACCTGAGAGATGGTACTGTGTATGTAGGCTAGGGGTTTTTTTGATACAAGTGGAAGTCTTGGGAAAATAAAAGACAAGAACTTGTGAGGAAAATATCAGGAGTATGAACCCATTAAGAAAGATACCATGAAAATCCAACAAGGAAGGGAAGCCTGCAGTTCTTCTAGGACATACTGACACTTGTTTGTGGAATTGTTATTGCTGATAAATTAACTCATCACAAATTATGCCCTTCATGTTGCAGGACATCATTGCTTGTGGTCTGCTTTTCAATCTCTCAAGCATGGTGGAATCAGTGCCCATATGTGCTTCAACCCTTGCTTTGGCCATGACAGGTTAAGTGCATTATTTTACAGGGCAAGAACAACCCGGAATTAAAGGTCCTCAACACTGACTGAAAGCAAGATCCAACACATGTAGGAGAAATCTAGGATGAGATTCATGCTCATTTTGGTGGACAGGATCCAAACCTGTTTCTGGAAGTCCGTCTTGAAGGTTGACCTACAGTGGCAATGCTGATGACCTTCCCCTCCATGCTGTTTGAATTTTGTTGTTTGACTTGCCCCATTCTTCAGAGCTGATACAATTCCAGTGTTTATATCTAAAGATGTGCATTTCTTTGTTTCTCTTGGGAAGTCTGTCAACCACCTGCCCCAAGGATTGTCCCAGATACTCACGCAGGCCTGTGGACTCCATTCGTGATGCCGTGTTCACTGTGTCTCCAAAGAGGCAATATCGTGGCATAGTAAGCCCCACCACACCTGCCACACAAGGCCCTGAAAGACACATCATCTTTATAACCCTGCAGGTACCACAGAAACAAAAGGGATCACCAACAAACAAACTCCATGCTCTCCCCTGATATTCAAAACCAGGAGAAGGATTTTTAAATATCTCATTGGCCTTGGTGCTTGCTACAAGAGATCAAAAATTAAATGTTCTGGACTGTGCATTGGTGGTTTATGCCTGAGAAACGTCTTGTGTGGTAGCACCTCAGTTCACCATCACCTGGGAGAAAGTTGTCCAGCGTTCATGCAGTCTAGAGTACTATCTCAATCTCATTTGGAAAGGTCAGCTCTGATCTCCTTTTCCATCTGAGAAAAGTTCAGGTCCTGTTATGTGCCCTGTGTCCCAGTGAAACAAAATCAGCCTTGGAAGTCCAGAGATGCTGGCAACATGCTGGACCACCCTGTGTCCCTTCCTTGGAAAGGAAGATATCATTAGCTCTGCTGTCTAGCCAAAACCTGTTTATTTTTCCACTCTCATTCTTTAGACAAGATCCACCCCCTTCCAAAGTAGCTCCTGAAGAAATGTTGCCAAGTTCTCAGGGGTAGGTGTGTGTGCAGGATTCACATGAAAATGCACACACACATACAGATAAAATGTGTGACAGCCAAACAGCACTAGCAAGTGCCATCTGGGAACCGGGGTTTTATATCTAAAATATCAAACTTAAAAAATAATAATAAAAAATTAAGTATTTTCATATTATGAAAAAAGTTATAGGTTAAAATGCTATAATAATAGCCTAATTTAGAAGTGATTGGTTACTTGTTTAGGATAATGTAATTTTACTGTAATTTTACCCTTCTTTGTCATAAAACTGATTCTTCATGTAGTTGGTCAGATACATCTTAAGGGCAATGAAACTCTGTAGCTGAAATGTCCAAGGACCCTTCTTGTTGTGACCTCTGAAAAGTTGTTGTTGAAGAGTCAGATAACAGGATTTTAATATAATGCAAACTGAGAGGGAAGACAGATCTTATCTCTGGCCTGATGAAGCATCACTTACTTGAAGAATAAAAATTAAAATAAGAGGATGATTATTTCAAAAATTTTACAAGGACTTAAACAGCATGTCTGGGTCAATCACATCACACAGGGACTGCTGGCCACCAGGAAAAGCTGGTTTAAAGGTGGGGTTTTTTACTGCCAATGTTCTGTGAAACCTTGGATAAAACACTGTCCTTCGGAATCTCTTCTAATTTAATTCCCACCCTTATCAGCTCTCACTAACTTGGTTCAAGCTCTTCAGGAGACAAGCCATATCCACTGGAGGAATCTTTTTCAAGGTCTATAGGTGCTTCTGTAAAGGTACTGTTGATACTACTGGGTCAAGGTCCCTATTATGTGCACACTAATGTGGCATATGGATAAAAAGGGTCATCTTGAGACATTTTAATTCATGCTTTAATAAGAGCTTTCCCTGAGAAATCACTAACTTATATTGCGTCACCTCTCTTCATATTGTGGTGATAATGTGATGGTGGCACTCAAAAATCTCAGTAAGGATCAAAGCTCCTTGTGTCATAGGCATTGCAAGGACACAAAAAAGTGGTTCTTGACAAAAAAACAGCCCTCACTGAGCAGGATTTGATTCAGTGCATGTATATAGGCAGCTGAGTGCCTACCATAATTGGTGGAGGCCAAGCCTACACAGTCAACTAAGCCATGAAAACCTTTCCACTGAACAGGTCTCCATGGTCCATTTAAATGTCCACCAGATCCCCACTGACCACAAAATGAGTGCAGACTCCCTAATGCTCTTGTGAACACCTCCATGTGGGTGCCTGAATTTTGGTTTTCCACTTAGTCATCAATCATTTCCAATCATTTCTGCAAAGCTCAAAACCTAGGGTAGGCAAGATTTTTAGGGTGAGGTACTCTTTCTAGGTGACTGCTTTTAAGCCTGTCCTCCTGTGGCAGAAACTAACTCTACATTGTAAATATGGCCAAAGCATTTCTCCATGTTGAAAGCATCCAAGGGTTAAGTCACTTGCTGCCTTTGCTGCCTGTGTGTGTTCCTCTTTGTCTAGACAGCCGCAGCAATGGGCTAACAAAAACTTCCAGCAATAAATCTCCCACAGTAACAAGTTTCAGAGGAAACCAGAGACCCTGTCATGAGAACGTTATGGTTGAGCTGTTTAATTACACAGGTTCACTGGTTTGTTTAGAAATGGCTCTTTTCCAAGGCTTGCAGGGTCAGTTAACAGGCCGTGCTGGCTATGACTCTGCTACAGCCATCAGTGGTGCGCAGAGGTTAATAAGCTCGATTGAAGTGAGGGGCTGCCTGCCAGAGAGCCTGACTGATAAACAGATCCTGTTCAGCCTCCATGGAAAAGCTTGTCTTCTCACCATCACTCTCTCCAACTGGCCAGACACCATCAGCATGGAGACAGCTGAGTCAGCTGAATTTTTCTGGACAGTCAAATTGAGAGAGAAGATCCAAGACTCAAGAGTGCATTTAAAGCAGAGGGGAAACTGAAGACCAAACACTGGTCTTCTTGTCCTCCTCACCTTATCCTTTGCCACAGGTGGACTATGGGCATGAGCCAGCAGAGGTTCCCAGAGGTGCAGGTCTCCATTGAGGTTGGAGGGATGGGGCAGCCCATGCTGTAATGGCATTTCCTGCTTTGTCAGAGGGGGAACCACAAGCTCTTCTGGACACCAGTTTCCAGAGGGAAGTTTACCCACAAAACTCATGGTCACACCCATTCTCCAACCTTCCCAAGACAATGAAAGTGCTTGCCAAGCCCTCCTGTCTCTCAATATATCTGTGATGTTGATGATTCCCTCTTCATGCTTCTTTCCTCAGGAAAATAGGGTCTAGGGTTAATCAAAATCTACTTTCTGCTTGGTGGCTCTGAGAGCTGGTTTTCTTTGGAACGTGCATTTCTCACTGTTCCCATGACAGTATGACGTTGTCAGATCTGTGCAAAACAATATCTGGCTTCTGCTTCTTTAGAAAGAAAACACCAATTCCTCCCCCTCTTCCTCTCACACCCTACACAACACAGCTTTCCAGATACCCAAAGTTCATAAAAACAAGGAAAAAATTAAACTACCCCCTGTACACGTCACCTAGGGATAGATTTTTGGCTGGGAGCATGGAAGACGTGTTGCAGAACTGCTGTCAACAGGCAGCAGCAGATGTTTCACACCAAATTCCCCTCTTTCCATATAAAAAATGTGTTGTCCATGCTCCAGAGGCTCCTGCTCTGGGCAAGACAAGCCAGGGCAATCGTCTCATCTCATTTCTGCCAGAGTATAAACCCACAGTGCTGCTGCAATCATTCCTTAATACTTTAGATCTCTGGGAAGGGTTAGCTAAGACCCTTGAACTGCAAAAACAAAAAACCCCAAAAATGGGAGAGAGATGAGCTTTCCAAGGTAACCCCAAAAGAAAACTTTATATGGGCTAGAAGATATGAAATATTGATTTTAGCTCTGCTCGAGTCATGGCTCTGCTCTCAGGGTATTCTGAGTGAGATCCTTCTTTTTCTCTGTTCTTGTTACCTTACATATTCAAAGGGGACCAGAATATTGACTTATGTAAAACACTTGCATGCCAAAGATGCAAAAATCTGGGCATTATCCAATCAGCAGAAGTATAAAAATCCCACCATGTAATGCTGGGTCAGACTCCTGGCAATCTTACTCATTATCTAGTTTCCCACAGAGAGCAGTACTCAGTACTTTGGAGGAAGATGCTGGGAAAAATATGTTAATGGATGACTGTGGTATAAAGCTATGAATGTTCATATCTCCATCAGAAGAGGGGTGGCCAGCAGGGACAGGGAGGTGATTGTCCCTCTCTACTCTGCCCTCGTGAAGCCCCACCTGGAGTACTGTGTCCAGATCTGGGGCCTCCAATACAAGAAAGATGTAGAACTGTTGGAGAGGGTTCAGAGGAGGGCCATGAAGATGATTAGAGGTCTGGAGCACCTGCCCTACAAAGAGAGGCTGAGGGAGCTGGGCTGGTTCAGCCTGGAGAAGAGAAGGCTGCGGGGGGACCTCATTGCAGCCTTCCAGTACCTGAAGGGACCATACAAACAGGAGGGGAATCAGCTTTTTAAAAGAGCAGATAATGGCAGGACAAGGGGGAATGGATTAAAGCTAAAGGAGGGAAGGTTTAGATTGGTTGTTAGGGGGAAGTTTTTTACAGAAAGAGTGGTGAGGTCCTGGAATAGGCTGCCCAGAGAGGTGGTGGGTGCCCCATCCCTGGAAGTGTTCAAGGCCAGGTTGGATGGTGCCCTGGGCAACCTTGTGTAGCTCCAGGCCTGAGGTTGGTGTCCTTGCCTGTGGCAGGGGGGTTGGAGCTCTATGATCCTTGGGGTCCCTTCCAACCCTTGCCATTCTATGATTCTATGATTCTATGATTCTATGATTCTATGATTCTATGATTCTATGATTCTATGATTCTATGATTCTATGATTCTATGATTCTATGATTCTATGATAGCAGGAGATGATTTTTTCTCCATTTAAAATCCAAGTCATACTTTTGGTTATATGATGACTGCAATTCTACTGCGTGTTTTGTTTTGTTTTGTTCTAAAGTTTAATTACACTTTGTATTAAAAAAAGAAAACAAACCAAAACACCTTGGTTTCTTCTAAACAAGCCCTTTTTCTTTTAATTTCATAGATTATTACTTCTGTATCAGAGACATTTGCTCTCTTTATAGCATGCTTTTTTTACAGCATCCTTTTTAAATAGCTGCATCATATATTCCAGTTACGCCCTACCTGTAATTAATCTCCACAACATTTTAAACTCTTTTTAGGTCTGTTTTTCTCTGCTTTTTCATTCCAGAACACAGTTACAAATAGCGTCCGTATCACACTGGTGAAGATCCCAAGGCACATCAAAGAGCCACCCTTACGACAACACCCTTGTGACTAACATTTCTGATGTAGTTCCTGACTTTGACAGAATACACAATTTCTCCCTCAGATAATATTGAGCCATTTTCCTCCTTGAGGTTTGTGTTTCCACTTTAATGCCCTTGTTACTGCAGAAGATTTTAAAGCTTCTTCTAAGGGTGCTTGTTTTGGGGGAGGCAGCAAGAAAGCATTCAACGAAGCAGTTGTTTGATGTTCAGGTACCTACCTGTGTGCAGCCCAATTCGTATCCTGAGGGGGATCTCTGGCATGTGTCTCATTTTGAATGTTCCCACTGAGCTGAGGATGTCCAGGGACATGTTGGCTATCTCAGCTGCGTGTTTGTTTCCATTCCGTTTTGGGAGCCCTGAAGCAACCATGTAGGCATCACCAATTGTCTCCACCTGGTAAATACCATGGTATTAATGAGTACATAAATGAATTTTGAAATATGACAATGAGCAGTAGAATGAAACAAGAGTGTTTGACCCAGGAATGGCTTGATTATCTTGCCCAGGCACTTCTTACCTTGTAAACATCATGGTTTCCAAGAACAGCATCAAAGAGTGTGTAAAGGTCATTCAGAAGGTCAACTACTTCAATGGGTTCACTGAGTGCTGAAATTGTTGTGAAGCCCACGATGTCACTGAAGTAGATGGTCACCTGGTCAAAATACTCTGGCTCCACTGTTCCACCAGTCTTGAGGGCTTCTGCCACTGATCTGAAATAAACACAAGCAAAAAGGACAGGGCACCAACATTTGTTGTAGGGCATGCCCAAGAACTCAGAACCTCTCATTCTACTGTGCTCAAAAGATCAAAAGCATTGATGAAAGTCTCTTAATTTTATTGGAAGATGCTTGCCGAAATTGGAGGTCAGCTCTGCAAACTCACTGAGTTCTGGGAAACTTTTGTCCAGTCTAACTATGGAGTGACAAGGGGTCTTGTTACCATCTGAAGTACTTGTACTTACGGGGGGAGCATTTGTGACAGCAATTTTTCTGTCTTCTGCTTTTCAATCTCTAGCTCTTCTGTCCTCTCCCTGATTAAATCTTCCAGGTTGCTCGAATACTGCTCAAGCATCCTGAGCATTGAGTCAATGATATTGGTCTTTTTCCCTTTGTTGATGGTTTTGAACTGGAAAATCAAACTAGAGAGTTATTTCTCCATCTCATTATACCGTTGTAGCACTCTATGTTGGGAAAGGAATGAAAACCACTTATTTTTTTAAGGAACAATGCTAAAGACTGGCTTTGTCAGTGGAAGCTGCCCAGAGGCACGTTGCTCCTCTATGAATTTTGAGTGAGGGTTATGTAAAACACCACCTTCCATGAGTTGGCAATGTTTTATGAGGTTTTACAGAGTCTTGTCATGCTGTGAATTTGCACTCTCATTTATGCCATCCCTAGCCTTTAAGGTACTTTGCAGCCCTTTGCATTCAGAGGTGCAATTTTCAAGGCATTGACAACACTTGCAAACTACTTATGCATTACTGTTATTTCTCCTCTTGACTTGAAACTGAGCCTCTGGACCATTTGGATAATCTGTGGCTTCAGAAGCTGCCTTAGACAGAGCAGTGGGTGTGAAATTATTCAGTTTCATAAATCTGAAAGTTATGATGGATATTCGTTTATTTTGTTTGACCTTATAAGACATAGGAACAGTACTGCTGGATGAGACAAGGAGGTTATTTTGCCAGTAGTTGTCAATGAGACTGACCATTAACAGATGTCTGTAAAAATTATTCATACAGGGCTTAGGTAGACTGCTATTTCCCTGGGATATGCTCCCACCCTCCAAAAAACTGCAGTCCAGACACTTCATGTGTCAAATGTTGTATCTTTGTGCTTAGCAGCCTTTGGTGAATTTTCCTTATAAATTAATCACCTTTTAAATACTTTGTAAGATCAAAAAGCGTATTGATCTGAAGGTGCTATCATAATTTACCGAACTTTTATCTCCATGAGACCATCCATGCAAGAAGATTTCAAATGTGATGACACCAAGCCCATATCCAGACTACTTTGTACCCCATGTGGTGGTGCCATGGCACATCTAGTTCAGGACAAGGTGTAAGCCAGACACCACAAACTATAAAATAACCCGATACCAAAGGCAAGACAAGAGCTCTGTGACTTCTTCAATCGTTATTTAGGGGCTCACTTAAAGAAAAGAAACCTCACACTTTCCTGCCAAATGCAAAAAAAAGTATTTAATCTGATGGTCTATTCACTGACCTTATGAAATACCTCCTCAAAGGTTGGACGTCGTTCTGGGGCTTCACCCCAGCACTGCTTCATTACCTGGATGCACTCCAGGGGGGCCAACTCAGGGGCTATGTTTGGGCGGCACAGAGGAGGGGGCTTCTTCACTTTCTTTATAATTTCTGTGACAAAGAGAAGAATGGGAAGCACATTGTGAGATGGAAGATCTTGGTAGGACATGGACCTTTTCACTTGTCCCTTGCACATTCCTTCAGCCATCGCTGTTATTACTCACTACCCAATGGCTGTGCCAAATGAAGCTGGAGGTTTCTGCTTTTCTCTGCTAGAAGCCTCAAAAAGGGTTTAAAAGATAAGAATTTCATCTGTCTTCTTGTCCCTGGAGAGGCAGGTTATGGGCAATAAAGTGGCTGGATGGAGAAAGATGGTGTGACAGGTGGATGTGTGAGCCT
Organism: Laterallus jamaicensis coturniculus; assembly: GCA_022605575.1. Classification (NCBI taxonomy): domain Eukaryota; kingdom Metazoa; phylum Chordata; class Aves; order Gruiformes; family Rallidae; genus Laterallus; species Laterallus jamaicensis. The sequence continues at coordinate 22,729,411 of JAKCOX010000012.1, read as the reverse complement.
GAAGTCTTATATTTAATGAAATTGCCCCTGACTCTCTCCATTAGGATCCGTGGTCCCGTAAGAAAGCAGAGAGTTATGTCCAAGCCCAGGTCTGATGCTTCATCATTAACTGGAAACCATAACATAGGAGGTTGATGGGAATGGAGACAATGACAAGTATTTTACGGGAAAGAGTTTAGGTTCAAAACAGCTCCTGAGAAATTAATCTTTATCCAGGGGTAAAATAAGACTGATAAAACCTGCCCTTGGGCTTTTAGATCCTGAGAAGTCAGTCACTGAATCTGTAGGTTTTACATAAAACAGAACTAATGAAGGAGCAGAGCTGCAAGTTTTTGGCCAGCTGAAGCATGGACAGACATCTGAACCCAACCCTGACTTCAATTCAGATATTTCTTAGTAAGAATATCCTGCAGGAAGTTTGTTTGGTTATTTTGGGGTTGGGGTTTTTTGGTTTGTGTTTTTTTGGTTGGTTTTTTTTTTGTTTTTCGTAAGACAGAACTACATCTGCCCACTTAAAAATCCACCCAAAACCCACAAAGTGATTGTCTTTGAAGGTTTCATCTTGTGTAGTGCAATGGAGTCATCTGGAATGAAAACCACCTTCTTTCTGGCAGGAGGCCTTCATTTCTGCAGCTGTTACTGTGAGTACCCAAAGCTTTTGAGTGTTGACAATTTACTTTAAAGCTCTTTGGCTCATCCCACCAGTCTCCACCACATTAACTAAACAAAGCACCTGGCCCAATAGATTTCCAGAGGCAGCCAAGGGGAAATGCCTTCCCTAGATAGTTTTAAAGTTCACGCCATGAGTGAAAGCTCCTTGAGGATTAGGACACAAGGAGGATTAGGACACACCACATCCAGAGGGTGGTGGTCAATGGCTCCAAATCAAGATGGAACACTGTGAGAAGCGGTGTTCCTCAGGGGTCTGTGCTGGGACTGGTGTTGTTTAATATCTTTATTAATGATCCTCATATGACGAAAGGCTGAGGGAGCTGGCAGTGTTCAGCCTGGAGAAGAGGAGGCTGAGGGGAGACCTTATCACCACCAACAACTACCTGACAGGAGGGTGCAAAGAGGTGGGTGATGGTCTCTTCAGGGGACAGGAGATGGGACAAGGGGAAATGGCCACAGGCTGAGCAAGGGAAGGTTTAGATTAGACATTAGAAAAAATATTTTTACTAAAAGAGTTGTCAGAGCCTGGAACAGGCTGCCCAGGGAGGGGGTTGAGTCACTTTCTCTGGATGTATTTTAAAAAAGGGTAAATGAGGTACTTAGGGATATGGTTTAGCATAGGACAGGAACGGTTGGACTTGATGATCTTAAAGGTCTTTTCCAACCTTGTGATTCTGTGATTCTGTGATCTTGACAGTGGGATTGAGCACACCCCCAGCAAGTTTGCTGATGATGCCAAACTGAGTGGTGAGGTAAATTTGCCAGAGGGATGGGATGCTATCCAGAGGGACCTGGACAGGCTGGAGAAGTAGCCCAGGTGAACCTCATAAGGTTCAACAAAGCCAAGTGCAGGGTCCTGAAATCTGTTTTAAACTAGAAAAGGGAAGCTTATGGTTGGATATTACGGAAAAATTCTTCACTGTGAAGGTGGTAGATCTCTGGCACAGGGTGCCCAGAAAGGTGGCGGAAGCCCCATCCCTGGAGATATACAAGGTCAGGCTTGATGGACCTCTGAGCAACCTGATCTAGTGGAGATATCCCTGCTTACTGTAGGGGGTGGGTCTAGATGACCTTTAAAGGTACCTTCCAATTTAAAACATTCTAAGATTCCATGATTCTATGAAATTTGTAATTGTATTAGATCAGGAAACCAAACTGCACAGCAACATTTACCAGAGGTTCCCCACGGGGATTAGGTAAGGGGACAACTTCTAATTACATCATAGCCTACATCAAAGGTCCAGCTCTGAATTACAGAACAGATTACATCATAATCATCGTTGTCACTGCACTGTTGCATCAGCTTTTCATGAAGCAAGGTCAGAGCCCCATGTTTCCAGGAGCTGGACAGGCAGATCCTGAATAGCCATACCCTCTTTGGTGACTGTCTGGCTTAAAACACATTTAGAATGGGTTTTCACTGAAATCATATCTTTTTTGATTGTTCTCAAATTTGTGTCCTGACCCTGACTGCAGTGTGTTTGATCTATGTATGCATGGATGATGGAGTTTGAACTATAGGCAGTTGCACCATGAGCAGTTCTTAAAGAATCCACTGATTTGCTATGTCTGATACAACACCCCTTGTATACAAGTCAGCGGGGTCAATGGGGAAGCAGTTAAGGGAAAATAGATAGGCAGATTGACAAGATAGGTCACTAACAAGAGGTCCAGCTCAAAACTCCTAACCTCCATGACATATATAAAGGGGTCAACAAGTGGGAAGCAAAGGAGTTTTCAATCTAAGGGAAATAGTGCCATCAGATTTCATCCATGCTGTGAAGAAGAGTCAAAGTTTGGACTGGGAACTGGAGGTGTTTCAGTAGTCTGACTGCTGACCAGCTCTGAAGCATCTTGGGTGGGATCCAGAGCTCCAACCCCATTGATTGTGAGTGATATAGTAAGGCCAACTATACAAGTTGGTGTTTATTATGGATGTTTTGTTGAAAACTGCCTTTTGTCAGAGAGAAAGGTCATGAGACTGGGACATAATTTCCACACTAATATTTTACCCAAGAGGCTCAACCAGACCTTTAAATGATCTTTTACCTTAAAAGTGTACTGAAATAGTTGCCTACCTTCAGCTGAGAATTCTGACATGCAGTATGGTGGACCTCGAACAACCACTTCTTGTAGGATGATTGCAAAGCTGTAAATATCCCCTTTAAATGTGCCTTTTCTGCGCATGTCCGGGTCCCTCAGTAACTCAGGAGCTGTCCAGAGCAATTCTGAAAACAATCCAGAGCACCATGTTTCTTGAGCTCAGACTATTGCAAATTAAGTGCTTAAATTAAAAGAACACTGCATTTCTGTTACTTGAGGAAGGGTTGCAATGTTCTTTGTTATTTACTGTATGAAGTCTTCTGCTGTGATATGTGAGAAATATTAAAATTTCACCTTCACAAAATAATTTGAATTTTCCAAATTTCATTCTACCTTTTAAAAAAAAGTAATGAATTGCTACGCCAACAGTTTACATGCTAAAACACCAGCACTGAACATCTACCAAGTTTCCTCACCATTACCAAAAGTGTTTAAGACCATTTTTGTATAAAAGTATCAGTCAGACAAAATGTTCATGCTGAAGCCTGGATTTCTTATGACCGTTGTTGCTCTTTTGCAAAGCAACATTTAATAAAATATTTTCTGTAGTAGTTCTTAGATGAAAGTAGTTTCCATAAAAGCAGTACGCAGTCTGAAGTATGATCTGTCTTCATAATACAATAGTTCAAGTGATGAAAGACACAGACACAGTTGTAAAACATGCCCAGTCTCATCAAGAAATTAATTTTCTTCAAACTGGGATATTGTTACTCTAGTAACTGTGCATTCTGGCTAATGGGAAGAAGGAAAATTTCAGTAGCACATATATATATTATATACATATGTATATAATACATATATATATAATATATAAGGAATATGTAAGGAAAATTTCAGCAGCTGATATATATATATATATAGAATATATATATATACATATATATATATAAAAATTCCTGTAAGGGAGGAGAAGGTCTTCTGGCAGTTCCCCTATCTGAAACCCTGGAAAAGTTTAGGTACCAAATTCTGCAACATTTGGATCAACATTGGATGCAACAGTGGGATCAAAACACTACATAGCACTTGAAAGCAGATTTTAAAAATGAACAGGGGTACCAGAGAAACCCAAGGACAATGGCCAAGTGAAAGAAATCCTATTGGAGCATCCAGAAGTGGTCCCATGAGCTGCTGTCCCTAAGTGGTAGGAATGTCATGTGGCAGCCTTTGGTGGCTGCCATGTAAAAGACCTGTTTCAGAGAAAGCTGTATCGTCTTGTGTTTCAGATGGCTTAGTTTTAGAAAACAAGGCTCTTTGCATAGGGGTTTGGACTAAGGATGTGAAGTGAATTCCACCTGTCACAGAAATTCTGAATTGATCAGATTTCAGGGACACTTCTCCAACTATGACTGTCTAAAGTCTGTCACTGCTAACAATAAAGCCTTTTTCTAATGCCATGGCACTGTGCTATTCACTTTCAGGAAGTCTGCAAATATTTTGCACACCCTTTCCTGTAACAACACATTGTCTATTGGCAACTAGATGTCATGAGATTGAGCACAAAAATTTATGTGGCTACTGGCCCACAACTGCATTAGGACAAGCACCTGTTAAATAAGTGGACAAATATTTCCCAAAAATATTCCCTTGTGTTACCTACCTTCTGGGGGTGGCTGAATATATGGGAATTTCTGTGCTTCTAAGAGTTCATTATAACCATAGTCAGTGATCTTCAGCACAAACCGGCCATCCACAACACAGTTACGAGACTTGAGACGTCCATGGGCAAAATCTCGGTGATGTAAATACCTGATTCCCTATGAAACACAGAAGAAATTGAGGCTGTTCCTTAAGAATTATGTTTTCTGCCAGCATTCAATGACACCAAGCCACATTGTCACCTTGGATGGCATCAAATACAGCATTGACTCTATGTCAAATGCAGTGTTGATCAGTCCAAAAAACTGTGAGGAACGTTCAGAAATGAATTAGGAACAAATATCAGGCTATCTGCACCCTAAAGTAACGCTGGAGTGGACTGGCAGCTTTGGGAACAGTCAGATGCCTCTCTCTGTAGCCCTAGGACTCATTGCACTCCAGATGTTGTACTTTTAGACAAGGTTAAGAAGGTGGACACAAGTGGTACCTAGTGCTTAGGTCATGGGAAGCCTTTACAAACTGGATCCCCATACCCAGCTCCCTCAAGGAGGGTCAGAAGTTGTATCATGGTCTGTAAGAATGGCTCTGGCAGTCTATCCTCCATAGACCACCTGCCCCAGGTTGGAAGTGTGTGAAAGCTCTTCTTAAGTGACCAAAAGTGTAGCCAAACTGTCACAGGGGATGTCTACACTTTGGTTCTATGTCTAATACATTTCTGAAAGGACCTTTGGAAAGTATGAAGTTGTCACCAAGTTAATTGTTCTAGACTATCAGTTCTAACCCCATAGGTAGTTTTAACCTCTCATGCTGCTGCATAGATGCATCACCCCAAATAGTGCTTCCCTCAGGTGCTAACAAAACAGGAATAAGATGCCTCCATTAAAGACCCTGTGTACAAGTATGGTTACATTTGTGCTGTGTTTTCCTTGTAGTACTATAAAATACCCAAAGTCCTGGATGAAATAACTATGCCAACATAAAAGTCAGGTGCAGGTCATGCCTCAGCAGGAGCAGTGGATTTACTTTAATAAGATCCATCACAAGAGAGGACTTGAACATCCAGTCCAGTTTCATATCTTCATTTCTCAGCAAGTCCTCCAGGCTTCCTCGGGAGCAGTACTCTGTCACTATGGCAAAGATGCCACAGTCAGAGAAAAAGCCCAGGAACAGATTCACATTTTCATGGCGCAGATCTTTCATCTGAAACAAGACAGTCAATCACAAGAGGCCAAGTCTGCTCAGCACCTTCTTTACATCACTAGATGTCCTTACCGTGTCCGTGTCTCAAAACAGTCTTTCACACAAGGATGGGGAAACAAACAACCTCTTTGCTGCTTACTTTCAGCTGCACTACACTCGTTTTAAGCTTCGTTTTCCTTATCCAATCCATTAAGTCAAAGAAAGCAAGATCAAGAAAGCACATTGAATGGGAATTTGTTTTTCTTTAGACATTCTGGATTGGACAAAATTGAGTTCAGCAAGTGGAGTCTTGCTCCAGCTTTGGTCTGATCTGGAAATCAATACCATGCCTGGAGAATCCAAAGCCAATCCAAAGTCAAGGGTACTTTGGAGACAAGACCTGGCAAATTTGTTATATTCATCTGCATAAAAATGTCACTCCTAAGGTAGCAGTGGCTTCCAACAGCTAATGGCCTTGATTTTAGAAAATAAATGCATTTGCTTGTAATCTAATAGTAATAATAAAATTTAAATTACAAGTAACTAGTAATAGTAATTACTATTTAATTACTTGTAATTTAATTGTAATAATAAAATTATTGCTACTAAAATAAAATTATTATAAAATTAATATAACATTAATAAAACCATTATAAAATTGATAGGATTATTATTACTATTAAATTGTTACGTTTACTGTTTACTAAAAGTAAACTTCCAACATGCGTCTTAGCTGGAGACACAAAGTAAATCCCAGAGAAATGCACTAGTGTGTCTGTGCCACAACAGTGTTAGCAAATAACACATGAAAATATCTACCAGTGCATCATCCTGCCCTGAAACAGGCAGGGATGATTTCCTCCAAAGCACTCTGCCCTTGTAGACAAGGGCATTTAGAGGACTCATTGTATGTCCAGCATTGCACCAGCTTTGGAATGCCAGGTCCAGGGTGGGGTTTTGCAAGCTGCTGATGCTGACAGAAGGGTCAACACTTGGGTCTGTCAGATGCAGTTGTGCATGGTCCATTCCAGCAGATTTCACTGGGCAAGACTTGTTGATAGCTATGATGCATGTTTCAGTGGGTAAATAGGAGACAAGGAGAACAAAAAACACGCTGCAGTCACAAATATCCCCCAATTAGCCTTCCCTCCACATGCCTGGTCATCTCCCATTCTTACCTTCCTCAAGATGCTGGTGGAGCTTTGCCGCAGATTGTGAACTGCTCCGCTCTCAAATTTTTTCAGCCACACCCAGTCTCCCTGTCCACAATACAGGTGAGTGAATGATAGAGCAAGTGTCTGAGCAATAGCTAACACCAGGACTTAGGTCTGAATCCCAGAGCCTTGTCTTTCAAAGTGGCAAGGGATTTTCAATGCTGTTGGTAGTTAATTCTTTCTATTCATCCGAATAAGAATATCCACAGGAAACCTCAATAAATGGGTCAAGGCAGAACCTTCACCCAAATCAGAACTTCATACCTAGAGGGTGACATCTGATCAGGTGGCATCTGATAAACAGTGATAAATGGATTAAAAAAGAAAGCTTTTTCTGCATAGCCTTTTTCTGCATAGCCTTTTCAGGAAAAACTGCCATGCCATCTTTTCAAAAGGCTGCATTTTCTAGGAAGAATACTGGATGGGGTGCACTTTCTTGGCTGTTGTCTCTGCTCAAATTCCACACAGTCTTATAGAGACAAAAGACAATCTGATAACCTTTAATCTGTGTATTTGGATACGGTCTTGTAGAAAAGGTCTTTATTAGATGTCACCACCTAAAGGCCCTGTCTTGCATTAAAGATTCCCCACAGCGCCTTTGGGTGGGGACATCTCTAACAGGAACCAGAACCGTGCAATGCTACACAGGGATGTGAAACACCATCACCCAACATGACTCTAAGTGTCAGAGTGAGGGCTGGAGTAGAGTCACCTTAACCACTGCTAAGTTCATGCTTGGGAGTGATCGTTTTCACTATCAGGGTGTGCCAGCATTATTCACACGCTGGGACCTACAGTACTGTAGCTCATGGCTTTCTCCACTTGACCAGCAGCTCAGTGAACTGAAATAGTGGGAGAAAGCTGCATGAGGTCCCTACCTACCTCATACAAAGCCACATTGGAGGTTTCATGAGTGGCAGCTGTGCTTTTCAAGGAAGAGGAGCGTGTTACAGATTTCAGGCTTCTGCCATCAGCTGCGACACTGTTTGCATCAGTCAGGCTGTCCAAGGTCAGCCTCTGGAAGGCAAGGAAAACATGTATGAGACAGTTAACACATCTGGATGTAATTTTCCACTCTAGCTCTGCCTTGGGCCATACATTTCACCCATGCTAACAACCCTCCAAACCTCCCAAACTTTTCAACTCATTCTAAATGCCTCTAAAAGGTTCATAAGATTGACTCAGCTCAGCACCTTGAAACGCTACAGCAGCACTTTAGGTGATGAAGATGCTGTGACTTGGGTGAGACACCAGAGGAAGTGAGTATTTCTCTGAGCAGTACACAGGGAAGTGTGACATTTTCTGATATGCAGGGGAAAATGAGGCATTGAGAAGTGAATTACTTTCTCAGAGCTTCATGGATATGAAAATATCACACAGCAAACCTACATTTGACTGTCCTGGATTACTCTCACGAGTGGGAGGACTTACCTTTTTATGTAGCTCTGGGTTGATGAAGACAAGGTCGTCTAAGGTCAGTATTATCTTGTTAGGTCCCTTGAACAGTTGGCTGTTCAGGATACTATGTCTGGGAGATTTGGAGAGCCACAGTTAACATTTTTAGGTACATAACCAGTTTGCTCTGCATCTGAATCCCCCAAAGTATAAGGAAGTGCACCATATGATGTGGCAACAGGGATGGATGGGCATGGGTGGAAGCAGTGGACAAACAATGGTGTCCTAATTTGGACTGAACGCCCCCCAGGTTGAACAGCAAAAGTTATTGAATTCACAGACAACAGAAGTTATAATCTCAAAAGGTCTCATCACAAATAGATATTTGGAGGAGATCTGCTTACAAATATGAATTGGATATGTATGTAATGCATACTTTGTTTTACTTAGGTTTATTTTTCATACCTCAAATCATTCTCCATTAGGAGACAATAAAAGGTTTTATTAGACCAGCTAATCTGGCTGGTGAGCAAAGAGCTTTCAGGTACACCAGCCTTTCATAGGGCCTGAAACTGGATCATGAGTAACTTATAAAAGCTGCCTGGGCTCAAATCACCATCAAAATGAGCTGGCTGAATCTCTGTATTGTAGCATATTGCAATACGAAGCCCACAGCAAGATATCCCTTTCTAAGGACTGCAAGCTCGTACAGAGGCAAAAGCTACAGGAGATAAGCAGTTTGGCATGAGTGGTGTAATGCAGTGCAGCGTGGAGGTCTTGGAAGCAGTATTGCTGAGCCAGTGCTGTTCCTCTTGGTCAGGAGTAATTAGATCAAGAAGAGGACTGCGCTGAATCAGATCTACTTCTTCCAGGACTTGAGCCAGATGGGATGTCTATCACACACTGTGTAACACAGGACAAATGTGCTTCTGGCATCTCCACAGGATGCTGTTGCCCATTTTCCAAGGGATGATGCTCTGCACTCCTTGGTAGGCTACCAGATTTGCAGAATTGCCACAGGCAAGAGAGAAAATTGAGTGGAGTTGTCAGACTAGCAAAGACACTATCTGCTTGGCTGCATCCTGATATTTGCCCACCTTCTCTTGAATTTGCAAGGCAGAAGAGATCACAACAAGAAATGGTGCCCTGCCAAGGACTATGTGTTCATGGGACACTCCAAACAGGCTCGTGTCCACTTCATGCAAACCGGTATGAAACATTCCAGAGCTTCATTTTCAGTTTTTAGCAGGGGTTCTTCTGACACTAATACCCAACACATGAAGATTTCAGGGACTCGGGGAAGAGGCAGAAGTCATGCACTATTGTTTTGAGCTTGCTGTTTCAATAGATATCAAGGTCTAACACTGCACATGAAGCACACTATATATCAGACAGTAAACAACTCATCAGGCAAGAAGAAGGGAAAGGAAAGCTCCCCCATTGCCGCCAGTGTCACAATTTCTGTTCAATGAATGAACACTACAGTGGGTGTCTGATCTGCACACACTCTTCCTGACGGGGTGGGCAATAGGTTGTTTTTTGCTAACTGCACTGTAGAAGGAATCCACTTTGCCAGATACCCATAACCACCGTGATTTCCATTGCATGTGTCACTCCAGGCATTTTAGAAAAGCACAGGCAGCTCTTTGGAGTTCACAAGGAGCTTTGGCCATATGACCACAGGCATCACCTGAGATGATTTTTTATAATCTTTCTCTAACCACTCGTCCCAAGCCACCCAACCCAGCTTCATGCTAAAATCTCCTCACTTACACCCTTTTCACCTGTCCTCCTGAAGACCTTGTTTAGTCAAGCACATTCTCTCCCCCAAGCATGGAGGAAAGAACCCCTCTGCCAAAAAGCAAAGCACGGAGAGTGGAGTGACTCATTTAAAGTCATGCAGCAGCTCCCTGGCAGCTCAAGCTAAGACCAGAGCTCCCACGTTTGAACTTAGACCATGCTGTGGTTTAAATTTAGTTCCAGACATGCCCTTCCCTAACATAAATCATTGTCTGAGTCATGCTAGAATTTTTTTTTTTCTTCCCTTGCAGATGGTCATATATCTTTACTCCTGACTGAGCGTTCCCAAGCACAGTCTGGTACTTGTGAAACAGCTTACAAAGTAGAGTAGGCAGAAAGATTGTCTTTTATTTACGTAATTGTAAAGGCCAATGGCCAAGGAATAGAGCAGGGCTTTAAAGTGCGGGTGGCTGGAGGCAACCTCCTCAGTGCCTGCAGTTACGAGGTATCAGAAGCAGCTGTGTGTCATAAGCGGGGGAACTGGGTTGTTGCTTGCTGGGTGGCCTTACATCGTCTGGGTCTGGAGGGATGATTCAGGGGTGGAGAGGAAACACGTTCTGGGATGGTTTGAGAGGCAAAGCTGGATGGGAAAATCCAGGAACCCTGCTCTGCTGAATTCATTGCTTCTGAGGAAATATGTTTTCTAATTTTAGTCTAATTTCAGTCATGCACCATGTAGACATCAATAATGAGATACAGATTACTCCAGGGACCAGTTTGGAGCAGATTCCCTTGGTTGTCCCATGGTGTCCTTGTTGAAGAGCAGCCCATAGCTCCTGGGCCAACCAGTCCATCTTGGATATAGAGTCAGGACACAAGTGTGACCCATGCAATTGTTGGAAACTCTCCTTTCCCCAGCAGACAACTTCATTTGCTCCAAAGGTCCCATGCTGAGATCAACAGATATGCAATATTAATGACCAGGGAGCTGGATTTCAGTTCAAAACAGGGAATGAATCAGCTTGGTAATAAAAAGATATCCTAAATTATTTGCTCTGAACCCTCTCCAGAGGTAATCTCTTTCTCTTTAGTGCGTGGAGAAAGAGGGTCAGACTAGGTGCTTCATAGGGTACATGGTTAAGTTAGGGTCAGAAATCCAGGAAAGAATAAACTCAAATCAGAAAAAAAACACTTTTAATGTGGCAGCTCACTCAGTCTCCACCCTGACATTTTTAAAGCAGATCCCTGTCATTAGTTAATATGACAAGCTTTGCACTTTCAAAACATTAGTCACCTTCCTAATAGTTCAGAGCCATCATCCACCTAATCCCTCCTGTAACAGAATGCAATGTTCTTCCAAACCTGGGCTGATTTAAGGGTAATATGGGTCCTCCTGAGACTGCAGAACTAATGACCACAGTGCTCGAGCCTCTATCATTTAATAAAGTGGAGAGTTATGTGGATGGAGAGCAAAGGCCACGGTCAAATCTGCTGTGCGTTCATTTGGTCCAAACCCCTGGTTGAAGTGGAAGTCTCCCACAGAAGCTGTAAGTGGCACCAAATAAACTGCATAATGCAATGCTCACCTTATGAGAGAAGCCAGGCCCACAGCACAAAGCACCAGGGCAAATATCAGCATTGCTCCCAAAATCATGACTATAGGCTCAATCCCTGTGCAGAGAAAAGAATCAGTGAATTAGAAAATCTCTTTGATTTAGGCAATAATATAAAAAAATATCAATATCAGACCATTAAACCATGAAGTCAGATATTCAACCAGGAGAATGCCAGAAGACAACTTTTATGTGACACTAAATTGTGAATATAAAAATGCTTACTGTCTTTATTTACATGAGACTCTGACTTTTAATTATCTATTTCCATGCATTGTTTTTTTCTATTCCAAATCCACAGCCCTCAATTGGTGGGAAAATGTTTTTTCCTCAAGTAAATAAAGACCAGACTCGCAGGGAAGAATGAAGTTTTAGAGGCAGCTTTTGCAAAGTTCGTAGCTTTTGAACATTTGACCCTCTTCTCTCCAGGAACAGAAACACTGAAAAAACTTTATCATGTGGTACCAAACTGACGGCCAGGGTGAGTCACCAGCCCATCTGGGATTTTTCATTCCCTGCTAAAGATTTCTAATGCTGAAAAGAGCAGAAGAGAAGGAGGAGAAGGTTGATGTTTTCCTCAATGGGGCCATCGTCAGTGCTGGAGACAGACACTTCGTTCCTGAGTGTTTTTGCTAGAGAGTTAAGGAAAGCTGACGTGAGTGGAAGAGCTAAATTCCAGTGGGAAGTGTTTGCTGTCTCTGTCTCTTCTGTCTTATGTTTATTTCTATTTTATTCTGTCTGTATTAGGAGATCCTTAAACACAAACAAGCACGAAGGAATTTGGGTTGATAAAAGGTTCATAACTCCGTGTCACGCTTGCACTTAAATCACAGGCTTTTTTGCTTGCACTGAAACCTAGAGCTTCCCAGTGAAAGCTGCTGGAATTTTTGAAAGTTGGTGTCCTTTTCAGGATAAGACAGAACAGTTAACTGAAAGTTTTCTTCTGGGTTTGGACTTACCATCTGTTTCATCCCAGGGCCTTGATCCATCATTCTCCTCACACATACACTAGCACAGGTTGCCCAGAGAACACAGGTTGCCCTTGAACACTGGCAGTGTTCAAGGCCAGGTTGAATGGGGTTTTGGGTTAGTAGAGGGTGTCCCTTCCCATGGCAGGCGGCTGGTTGGAACTAAATGGGCTTTGAGGTCCCTTCCTACCCAAACCAGTCTGGGATTCTATGATACTAGGATTTGATACAAGAAGTCATTCTATTTTCATGCTCCAGCCTGGAACTAGTCCTATATACCTCTATCTGAGAAGAAATCTGGGCACTGTAGAGTAAATACTTCACACCCATCTCTCCGTCTCACAGTGTGGATGCAGATCCAAGTTTTACTCCACCAAACTGCTATGAAGACACAGACAGCTTTCTCCAGGAGGTGCTCACCTTGAATACGAGAATGAGCAAGACCACACCAAGCTGGCCTGGAGGCCAGGGTTTGTTCTTCATGTGTTGACAAAGACCCTCAGGAAAATACTTATGTTTATTACCATTGTGTTTCATAACCCACAAGTGCTTGAACATACTTTAGAGGACTCTAAGGCAGAGTGGTACTTGAAAGGCAGTGCAGAAACCCAAGGAACAGCAAAGGGTCTCTCCCTGATCATGCCCTTGACTAAAAGTATGGGCATTGTTACCCATCATGACATGAGGACTCTTCAACATCTGAAAAACATAAAAATCCAATTTAATTCATTGCAGCATCTGATAAGCAGAGTGCCAGATCTGGTTGGAGCATACTATTTGTTGGGGAGAACAAAAGACAGTAAAAGGACAAGAGAAGTGAAAAATAAACACCCAGGTAAACAAACACTAAGGAGCAGCAATACCAGAGATGAAAGATCTCATCTCACTGATGGATGGGGCATTGAAGGAATAATGCAAAGCCTTGAGGAAGCACAGCCACAACTTTATATCTAATCAGAAGTGAAAGCAAGATTATCATGGGCTCATGGGAAGAGCAAACTTAGAGCATATTTCATAGATTCATAGAATGTATTAAATTGGAAGTGACCTTTAAAGGCCATCTAGTCCAACCCCCTGCAGTAAGAAGAGACATCTTCACTAGATCAAGTTGCTCAGAGCCCCATCAAGCCTGACCTTGAATGTCTCTAGGGATGGGGTCTATACCACCTTTCTGGGCAGCCTGAGCCAGTGATCTACCACCCTCAGAGGGAACAACTTCTTCCTAATACCCAACCTCAATCTACCTTTTTCTAGTTTAAAACCATCACCCCTCATCCTATCACTCCATGCCCTCGGGAACAGTTCTTCCCCAGCTTTCCTACAGGCACCTTTCAGATACTGAAAGGTCGCTCTGACGTCCCCCCAGAGCCTTCTCTTCTCCAGGCTGACCCAGCCCAACTCTCTCAGCCTGACTTCACAGCAGAGGTGCTCCAGCCCTTGCATCATTTTTGTGGCCTCCTCTGGATGCACTCCAAGAGGTCCATGACCTTCTTGTGTTGAGGGCTCCAAAGCTGGACACAGTATTCCAGGTGAGGTATTGAGGTGACTTGTGGGATTGTGTTAAACTTGTTAAGAAATGCTTTAAGGGGACTGGAGGTGTAAATGAAAGTACTTATGGGATATTTAGAGGAAGGGAAAAAATTGGCGAAAGGGAGGGATGGAGGTGAGTTGAGGAGGCTCAAGCATGGGATATTAGAGAGGATGGGAATGCTGGTCACAGACAATCAGACTGTGCATTCTTCCAGCCAGATCCTCCACCTGATCACCACAATCTGTCCAGTCTTCTTCTTAACCCCTATGCCTAGCTTTTTTCCTGGGTGAGTGTGTTGTCTGCCTGTCTGTGACTTTTGTAGACTTCATATCAGCCTATCAAACAGGTAAGACAAGAAGTCCTGAAGCCATCAACCCATGATATAGAAGTCTGGAGGCCATCTCCTGCAAAGACCAGAGTTTGAGAACTGGCTATAGGGAAATTATAGGTTTGGATCATCCACCAGAGGATGCATTTCTGTGTGTGCAGGAGTTGGCGTTGTGAGGTCTGGTTGCAAGCTTGGAGCCTGATTGAAGTGATGCATAAGAACAGGATCAGGACTCTTGTGTGCCCCAAGTTTTGGGAATGCTGGTTGTAATTAGTGGGGCATAAACACATGGCTGTCCTATATGTGTTGATCTCTTGGTGGCTGGCCATATCTGTATGTGTGTGTGTGCACATGTACTGGGAACATCTGCTCAGCCTCACTCCTGGTGGAGTTGGGGCTGGGAGCCACAAGAGCCTGGCAGCTCCACATCCAACCCTAACTCCATACAAAACACAAACTGAGGCCTGGATTTAATTCTAGTCATAAAATTCAACCTCTGAAATATCAGTAATGATAATAAATTCACTGACAAATTCCTGTAGCTTTATTATTCTGTAAAGGTGTGAACATAAAATCTGATCTAACAATCAGTGGGATTTTTCCATAGACTGCAACGGGATGCTAAATTGCTATGCTGTTCCTAGCAGCAGTGCAAAATTAGATATATGACAGTATTATATTTGCCTTTTCTGTAGCTTTCCAGCTGCTGGAAGATCAGTATATCTCCAGTTTCTGTGGAGCATCACTGATTTAAGCCACCTATGGCTGAGCCAAGGGGAATGTTTTTCTCAGCCGCTGAATGAAATATCCTGGAGATGTGGTTAATTTTGTCTGTTTATGTCATATCCTGAAGCAGTAGGAGTAAATGCTTAGTATTATAAGTAAATATGTCAAGTGGAGGCTAAGAATCCAACCCTGAGATTTTGGCTTCCCTGTGGACTCTAAAACTGCCCCACAGCTGCCTCTAATTAAAATCAAGTAAAGCCAGTACCCAGTCTCACAAACCTAGGAAGGAGCACAGATATCTCTGCCCCCGAGTCTTTGATTACCATCTCTGCTCTCTACAGTAACTCAAATTATTTTGAGTAACGATTATAATCTTTTCTTTATGAGCTCTAATTATCCTTAAAGCTGCATAGCTAACTGGGTAAAAGAGATGGGGTTATCAGGAGAGATGGTGAGAGCGCCTGTGGTTGTGCAGGTCTCTTAGGCTGTCTTCAACACAAATCCTCTTAGTGCCCTGTCCCTCAGAAGGACGAGGACTCGATGCTGGCCAGAGCCTCAGGCATATACAGATTGCTATCAAAATAAATGGATGTTGAATGTCAGATGTGGAAAACTCTTCCCAGCACACAACAGTAGGAAGAACCTTACTGACCAAACAAGCAATAGGAGTCTTGTGGATCAATTGTGGGATCTCTGTATAGGATTCCCATTACAAACAGCTTGACAAACGGTCATATTTATGTTAATTTCTTGAGCTAAGGGTTTTCTCTTTGGGGTGCTCTCCCCTGGACTAAGAGAAGAGATGATATAATAAGAAGCATGGATCCGATGCCATTCAATCCTGGTTTTTTGTTTTTCTTACCTCCAGTGCAGAGAACATCTGGATCAAACCAACAGCTGGAGTCTGACTTGGGTGGAGCTCCACTGGGAAAGTGAATGGCCCGGCCTAGGGACTTCACAGAGCCTGAAGACATGTCAACCAAGTGGGTTGGGAAGAGCTGATTCCCACGACCATCTGTGTCCAGTATCATGTAGTTGCTCAGCCCCCTTCCACAGTTGTCTGTCTCTATCCAGTGACTAAATCCAGGGAAACTGAAGTTTTTTGTGTGCTGAGCAATGTTAGATCCTAATTTTCTAACTCCTTTCCTCCGAGCACTGTCTATAGCCATTGCCATGAAGTAAACAGCATCATAGATTGTTCCAAAAAGTGGAGAAACCTAAAATTGCAGGAGAAATTGAAGTCAGAATATACTGCTGCTAACCTCTGCTTTAAGATCTGTGGCAAAAGATGTCCCACGGTCTTAAGATGTAAACTGAAGTACTGAGACATCAGTGCATTAAGGCTCACAGAGTAATGAGTTTGTAGAATCTTAGGCTGAAGATAGCTCTGGATTGACCCAATATATGTGTGACTTTGAATATCTGTCTTTTCTTATGGTTGTTTCCCAAAATACCATTTCAAAATATTTTTAAAACCATGTAAAATTGCATTGTGATGGGAAGAGCCAAGACTGCTGAGCATGATGCTCAGCTGGCATTTTATCACCACCTGCCTCAAAGCAAATAGAAGATCAAAGCCAGAGGCTTGCTTCCATACCCAAGTAGGAAAAGTGTCATGCCCAAAGGATTGGTCCCCTTTGTCAGAACATCATTTGTTCCTAAGATGTAAAAACCCCAAAGCAGAGACATGGAAACTTGTTCTCTGGGGTACCAGAGCCTTTTCTCCTAGCATTGCTCCTTTTTATGCCAGACTTGACTTAAGAATTTCTAACTTTACTCTCCACTAAAGACACCCTTGTTGGCTTTTGCAATCACATAGTCACTCACAGTTGGTATGTGAAGAGAGATTATTGCTGTACATTTGTGATAAAATGAGGAGGAATGAAGCACCTTGCATTCATTATAGTTAACCTGGGCTCTCATTATAATCATCGGAAAGAAAAGGATGTTTCAGGGCATGATTAATCTCCTCCTGAAGTAGACTTCTATGCCTTAAAAATGCTTGTGAATTTTTGCAATACTATACTGTGATTTGAAGACTAGCTCAGTTGAATCCTGCAGTCTTCATCAGTATTGCAGATTCCCCAACTGTCCTCAAAATGTTTAAAAGGTTGGGAGTGGCTTGTTTTTATAGGCTACTGGTGACATTTAGATCACTGTGCTGATAAAAAATAACTTTGACTCTAATGCAGAAAGAATGAGGCAACAATGACCCTAAGCATCTCCCTCTAGAATCATCCAGTGTTTTGTTTGTCTGTCGCATTTCCCCATTCTCAGGCATGTGGACACCTTATTCTGGTGCCTTAAAAGCTCCACAGACTTTATCCACCTTAGGAGACACCTAAGGCTTGGGTCTACTGCAGTTGGCATGTAGCAAGGCAGACCTAAGAGCCTCAGAGTCTCCCCTTTTCTCTTGAATTCCCAGCACCATCCTGGAGTTGGACATAGATTGCCAGACATTCCAGAGAAATATCCTTTCCAAACAAATGCAGAAAGCATTCAACTTTCACTATCTTCTTCTCAAAATGAAAGCATGTACTCTGGGTTGTCTCTCGTCTGTACTTCCTCTATTACTATTGCATGTCTCTTATTACTGCACCTTAGAAAAGACCAAGAGAAAAAATATTTACCTCTGTGACATCCAGATCCCTCGTTATTTCACCACTTTCTTTAGCTTCTGTGAATGCATCATAGAAAGTCCTGTCTCCAGATGCCAGTGTGATAGTCAGCACAGCATCGTATGCTTCCCGGAGCTTGCTGTTGTTGTCAAAGACATTGAATGAATTGTTTTGGTGAGGAAGACTGTACAGTAAAGTGTCGTATGGAACGAAGACGTATCTTCCGTCTGCTAGTCCCATTTCCAAAGCTTTTGTGAGTAAGATGGCCTGTTCCTCCCCTCCAATGAGAACAGAATGCATGCACAGAACTATAACTGAAACACAAGGATTGCAGTGGTGTTAATCCATGTGGGGTTTTCCACACAAAACAGCTCCCTTTCCCCCCAGTAAAATAGTTTTCTGAACTTCTGTATCAGGTCAGACGTAACCATCACCCACCAGCATGATGTTCTGAGGAAGTTAGGACCCACGCTCATTTTGTTCAACTTCTGGAGGTCTGCAACTTCTATCAAATGAGTCTGTGAGTATTACTCATTCCAGAAAGAGGAGTTGAGAAAAATTTTGACAAAAGTGAGGCACAGGTTAATATGATGGTAAATCAGCTGAGAGATGTGAGCTTTCCCTTCGTGTGCCCTGAGCTCACAGTCCTTAGCAGTGCCCAAGTTCCACCTGGTCACCTTGTCACCATATATACAAATTTTAGATTGGGCATTTTGTTGTGTTTCAACATTTGGTCCCTGTTTGGCCATCCCAGAGTCTGTGTCTTTGTCTGCCAAATGCCATCGTTCCAATGTCCCCATGTCTGATGGGGAGATCTGAAATACAGGTGTATCTGTTTAACAGGCTTTGTATGGTTTTCACTGGCCTTTTAAAAAGGAAGCACCCCTGATCTTTCATCCAAGACAACATTTCAAAATTCAGCAAGTGAGAGGAGCAAAGTTGGGCAATAATGGGAAGCAAAGTTGTAAAGGAGACCCACCTGCTATAAAACCAGGAGGGAGAAGGAGCACTACAGTAGCTTTTGTCTCTCCTTAGGAGAAAAAAATATCCTTGGCAAAGGTAGAAGCTGGATTGAACAAGAGCATTTTCAGGTTGCTGATTTACAGGAAAGAAAAGTGTACTTCTAGGCTGTGATTCATCCCATAGCACAGAGCTTAAGATAATCAGATGAATCATGTTTCAATAGGGACTGGTTCTCTCCATTGATTATGAAAGGAGCCCATCATTTCTAATTCACATGGAGAGCTGTGATGATGATGAGAGGAAACAACTCAAAGTGTATGTGTTTTCAAGTATAGATTTGAGAACTGGAAAAATACAAGTTCATAGAATCACAGAATCACAGACTTGTTTGGGTTGGAAGGGACCTTGAAGATCATCCAATTCCAACCTCCTGCCATAGGCAAGGACACCCTGCACTAGACCAGGCTGCCCAAAGCCACATCTAACCTGGCCTTGAAGACTTCCAGGGATCCAAGGACAGCCACAGCTTCTCTGGGCAAACTGTAGGTTCCTTTAGGGAATCAAAGGTGCTCCAAGATCTCACAAGATCTGGAGAAAAGCCTTCTCTTCTCCAGGCTGAGCAAGTCCATCTTTCCTCAGCCTGTCTCCATAGCAGAGGTGCTCCAGTCCTCTGAGCATCTTTGTAGCCTCTTCTGGACTCACTCCCAGACCTATATATTGTTCTTGTCCTACAGACCCCAGAGCTGGACATGGTACTCTGGGTGAGAAGGAAGTCTCATGAGAGTAGAGTAGAGGGGGAGAATCCCCTCCCTCAACCTGCTGATCACACTGCTTTGGATGCAGGCCAGGACATGGTTGGCTTTCTGGGCGGCCAATGCACATTTCTATGTAATGTCCAGCTTGTCATTTACCAACACCCCCAAGTCCTTCCTCCTCAGGGCTGCTCTCTGTGTATTCTCCACCCATCCCGAAGCTATGCTTGGGATTGCCCCAACCCATGTGCAGGACCT
This sequence comes from Laterallus jamaicensis coturniculus, assembly GCA_022605575.1. Lineage (NCBI taxonomy): Eukaryota > Metazoa > Chordata > Aves > Gruiformes > Rallidae > Laterallus > Laterallus jamaicensis. The sequence goes on along the minus strand of JAKCOX010000012.1, from coordinate 22,709,755 downwards.
TGCAGTTGGCCTTGTTGAACTTCATGCAGTTCACACGGGCCCACCTCTCCGGCCTGTCCAGGTCCCTATGGATGGCATCCCTTCCCTCCAGCATGTCGACTGCACCGCACAGCTTTGTGTCATCAACAAACTTGCTGAGGGTGCATCGATCCCACTCTCCATGTCTCCCATAAAGATGTTAATCTGTGTCAGCCCCAATACTGACCCCTGAGGAATGCCGCTTGTTTACTGGTCTCCACTTGGATGTGGAGCGTTTGACCACAACTCTTTGAGTGTGACCATCCAGCCAATTTCTTACCCATCGAGTGGCCCATCTGTCAAAGCCATATCACCACTTTAGAGACAAGGATGTCATGCAGGACACTGCCAAATGCTTTGCACAAGTCCAGGTAGATGACATCAGTCAGCCTTCCCTTATCCACCAACAGTGTAACCCTATCATAGAAGGCCACCAAAATTATCAGGCATGATTTGCCCTTCAAGAAACCATGTTGGTTGTCACCACTCAAATTCTTATTTTCCAAGTTCCTGAGCATAGTTTCCTGGAGGATCTGCTCCATGCTCTTGTAGGGCACAGAGGTGAGAATGACCAGACTGTAGTACCCAGGATCTCCCATTTTTCCCCTTTTTAAATCTGGGGGTTACATTTCCCCTTTTTCAGTAAGTGGGAATGTCACCACACTGCCACAGCTTCTCAGATACGATGGAGAGTGTCTTAGTCACTTCAGCTACCAGTTCCCTCAGGACCTGTGGATGCATCTCATCAAATCCAATGGACTTGCATGCCCTCAGGTTCCTTTGATGTTCTTGAGTCTGATCTCCTGTAGTATGTGGTTTTTCATTCTTCCAATCCCTGCCTTTGTCTTTTGGGACTTCAGTGGGTTATCTGGAGCCCTTGCCAAGTGAAGATCTAGGCAAAAATGTTGTTGAGTACTTCAGCCTTCCCCTTGTCCTGGTTGAAGTCCCCCATGAGGCCCAAGGCTTGTGAATGCTAGGCTGCTCCTATCTGTCTATGCAGGGCCTCATCGCCTTGGTGTCCCTGGTTGGATGGCCTGTAGCAGACCTCCATTATAGTGTCCCCTGTCCCTTCTCTCCCTTTAATATTTACCCGTAGGCTCTTGAACAGTTCCTCATCTATCTCCAGGCAGAGATCCCTGCACTCCAGCTGGTCATTGACATAGAAGATGATACCACATCCTCATGACCCCTGCCTAACCTTCTAATGAGTGAGACAGCACCTTGTTACCCTTGATAGTGTTTGGCAGAAACGTCAGTGTTAGCCAAAGTGCATCCTCAATGGGATTCACAATGCTGTCTGTAGAGGTTTCCACCCAGGATCAGAGCTCCATCACAGACTTCCTAACAAGGCTATGAAACAGAAAAACATAACTTTTTCCCCAAATTTCCTCAAGATAAAAAAGATTGTTCCTTACTATGTTCTGTACATCACCGAGGGCCCTTGTACTGCTTTACGTTGTGGTATAAAATGCTGGATTTCACTTCTGATATTTCCACTGACCACAGGTAACAAGGATACCACGGTATCAAAGCATGAGAACTTTTATAATCCATAATCCAAATCACCATAAATATAATACCTTCCTATAAACCCTCTTTACACTTGACAGGGTCAATCACAGATACCCATCTACTAAATATTTTTTTTTTCAGAGAAGCTGGAACCAGTCTGGTTTGGGTTTGCATGGCAAAGTTTTGTTAGTATGGGAGCTACAGAGGTGGCTTCTGTGAGAAGCTGCGAGAAGCTTCCCCCACGTCTGAGAGAGCCTATGCCAACCAGCTCCAAAGCAGACCTATCACTGACCAAGGCTGAGCCAATCAGAGATAATAGTAGTGTCTCTGTAATAACATATCTAAGAAGGGAAAAAAACCCCCTAGCCCTCCTGGCAGCTTTTTGTTGCCAGAGAGGCATGAAAACATGAGAAAAACAATTTTGCAGACACCAAGGTCAGTGCAGAAGGAGAAGCAGGAGGTGCTCCAGGCACTGGAGCATAGATTCCCCTGCAGCCCATGGAGGACCCCACGCCAGAACAGGTGAAGGCACCCATGGAAGGCTGTGATCTTGTGTGAAGTCCCACTGGAGAAAGGTCCTGGCAGGACCTGTGGCCCTATGGAGAGAGGAGTCCACACCAGAGCAGGTTTGCTTGTGACCCCATGGGGGACCAGGCTGGAGGAGTCTGGTCCTGAAGGTCTGCACCCCATGGGAGGGACCCATGCTAGGGAACTTCACAGGGAACTGCAGCCCATGGGAAGGAAACACATTGGAAAAGTTCATGGAGTTCTGTCTCCCATGAGAGGGACCCCATGCTGGAGCAGGAACAGAGTGTGAGGAGTCCTCCCCTGAGGAGGAAGAAGCAGCAGAGACAACATGTGATGAACTGACCACAACCCCTGTTCCCCATCCCCCTGTGCCACTGGTGGGGAGGAGAGAGAGAAATGGGTAGTGAAGTTGAGCCTGAGAAGAAGGGAGGGGATGGGGGGAGCTTTTTTAGATTTTTTTTTTCTCATTGCTCTATTCTGTTTTACAAATTTTTTTCCTAAAGTGGTCAGTTTTGACTGTGGTGGTAACTGATGAATGTTCTCTCCCTGTCCTTAACTCACCCCATGATCCTTTCATTATATTTTCTCTCCCCTGTCTGGTTGAAGAGGGAAGTGATAGAGCAGCTTATGTGAGTGCCTGGCCTCCAGCCAGGGTCACCTCACCACAAGATATTCATGTTGTAGAAGACTATTTTGCCCTATTTCCATCACATAAAAAATGCCCAGCATTCTTTTGTATGAAGCATCGAACCATTAATGTTAGCAATAAAATTCAACTTGACTTAAATGACTTCAAAATTTCACTATATAAGCTATGTCCATTGGATAACAACACAATCATACCCTAGAGAAAATAAGAATTTAAAAAACCCCAAACACTTACTTCTAATGCTGCCAACTCCTTTAATCTCATTCCAGGTGTCTTCTATGCCTTTTTCTCCTTTATGTATGGATGTAACAATGCCCACAGGTAGTCCCTCATTCCTGAGTGCACTTGCTAACTTGTTGGCTGTGTTTATCCAAATATCCTCACTGGAAGCAATGATGCCAACATGAGCCCACTTGAAATATTTCATTATTGTAAACAAAACTTGGGTTGGAGAGGGCAGGGTCCTTGCAAATGGAGAGTGGTGGATGGTGAAATCCAGTTTATAATTCACACACATCCATGAGAAGAGAGCTTTATTCCAGTTTTCCCCTAAAAGTGTAGCCACCTCACAGAAGCCAGGGTTCAGAGGGCCTATGAAAGCTGAGGAAAACTTTCCAAAGTCAATGAATCTGATCAGAGCTCTTGACGTCTCACATTCTTCTTGCAAGACTACATAATCCAGCCTGTGGCCAAGATTTAGTGAAGGATCTTTGCTTATTCGTCCCACTGCTAACCTGGCAGCCACATGGGGAAAGGCTTTGGAAAAGAAGGGGTCACAGTTCCAGGGTCCGAGCAGTCCAATTTTAAAAACAGAACAATGTGCTGGAGAGCAAAGTAGGTTTATTCCCAACAACAGCCACCAGAGACGTTGGAAAAATGTCTTGGATGAACTTGCCGTGTTGAACTGACGCAAACTAATGTGCCTTGACAGCACCCAGAGTAAGCAGTTGGGACACAGTAGGAGAAATGACATTGTTTTACAGGTGGGTAGATCTGCGCTGAGGTCTTCAGGGAGCCAGGCAGTGCATTACCAGCTGCTGGAAGAAAAGTGGATTACATTTGCCTTCCTGTATACGTATTTGTTTTATGGATGTAGGTATGGATGAGTCAGCCCAAATTACACAACAGTTGTCAAGGCGCTAGTACACAAGGTGCCAAAGTTCTACACAGACACATGGACATGCACCACGCAAGGCACTGCACCACACCACACAGGCAAGCATCCCTCAAACATCAAACTTGCCATAGTCCTTAAGTGAAGGCTTATATCAACACTTCAGAGTGTTTTGCAATATATCCTGAAATCAGGCAGTGAGGAGTGAGTTTGGTTTGTTTGCAGCAGTAAACACAACTTAGGGGTGCACTCCGGTTTCGGTTCTTTCGTAGGGTAATTCTCAAACCACAACAAAATAAAAAGGTGGAATGCACTGAGCCAGAAGCTTTTGCCAGTTTTAAGTTCCTGAATGTGAATCAGAGCCCATACGGACAGAAGTGTACATACACATGCATACACTTGTATAGACCCCTATTTACATATACTCAGAGATACACATGTATGCACATTTGATTCTGAAAAGGTTTTTAGAGGACAAGACATGGTGGGGGTCTCTTAAACCTGGCAAAATTAAAAGTGGATAAATCAAGTAATAGCAAAACAAAGGAAAAGGAGGATTATGATTTTGAATTTAGATAAAGAACTATTAAATAACTCTCAGAGCAAAAGTTTTGTGCTCACTCTCGGCTTAAAATATTCATGATTAAAGACTAGGATCCATTGATTTTTTTGGGGAATAGCAACCTCACCCTTCAAAGCTAGGCACAGAAATCACAAACCCATAACAATCTCCCTGCCATCTGTAGTGTCACCCCGTGGCTTAGAAAATTTGCTGAACAAATCAGGTTTGTGCTCTAAAAATAGCAGCCCCCTTACACCAGCTTACCTGTTCATTACCAGAGAAGTATTTTTATCCTGGATCCTCAGCCACCAAGTCATACAACGCAGAGCACTGCAGCGCAGCATGTGCTGTAAATGTACCCACAAGTTCTCTAGTGCGATGGAGAGAGACTTCCAGAAGGAGCCACCCACCAGTGGAGCAGCTTGTCATCAGTGGCAGTGGCTATCCGTGGAAGTGGGTCCTGCCTCAAGGAGAAGGGATGCATCGTCAGTCTCCCCTGTGAGCGTAGTCAGGTGCCCACTTCTTTCAACTTCCTGCTTGCATGAGCCACTCCAAATGGGTGGGTGCTCTGGGGTGCTCCACGCTGTGTCAAAAGCTTCCTATGTCCCTTTTTGTGAGGGACACCCTTCTCCTCCAGTGTTTCATAACTTGAGGTACATCCCCCCCTCAAGCCCTTAGTTCCTTGATAAAGGTCTCTCAAAGCTCCAAAGCTGCCTCACTCCGAACTGCCTTATTGCAGAGAGGTACTCATATCTATCAGAGTAATTGTAGAGATGGCCTCTTAAAGCTCTGTCCTTGGATTAGTGAGATTTAGCTCCTGGGATCTGCCCCTGCATAACAGCTCCTTAAGTCTTTGTGCAGGGCAGCAGGGATAGCTCCTCTCTTGCCCTGTAAGCAGCAGAGACAGGAGCTATTGGAGGTTTGGGATAAGCAGAATATTTGCTTTTGGGCTCTAACTGCTGATGTGTTTTGTTCCCCTTTTCCCCATTTCTTCCTTGTACCCATCATGACATTATACTTGTATCAAAACTTTCTTGGTTATCTCCCTGGGTTCTCCAGATTTCTCCCTACCGCTGAGCAATCCATTAGCCTCCTCCACACTCCCAGACACCTTCCTTCCCCAGTGGACCTGGCAATAAAACTGTCACCCTGGACAGACCTCAAATGTCTTCACGCCTGTCCTAGCTAGGAAGCCCCTTGCAATAATTCAGCTGAGGTCACAGGACCAGCATTTGTGGTCTAGAGGGAACCATTTATAATTCAACCTTTTGGCAGTATTAACCTCAAATACGTCATATAAATTGTACGTGTCTCTTTGGTGTGTGTGGAGGAGCAGTTCTCTCTTCATGACTAATGATTATGGGAAGCCACAAAACCTTTCAGATGCGGTGGGAAGAGTAGGTCATTTCATTCATTTCCTTCCATTCATTATTTTCCTTGCACAGCCCAGATCCAGGAAGGTTGGTGGACACGTGCTTCGTTGAAGACCAGTATAGCTCAAGATGGTTATCAGGAATTAACAAATAGCTTCACATTTGGGAAGTGCCTAAATGATACCCTAACGTGAAGCTCTGACTGAGAAAGGTGCTTGTTAAGCTACTAGTGCACCAAGTTCTGGCAATAGGTCTTGATCAAAGAATTAAATTAAATAAAGCTTTTGCAGCTAGAAGTCCAACTTTTTAAAACTGAACTTAAGAGTTTGGTTTATCTATTTACAAAAGTTTGGTTTATCTATTTACAAACATACCTACATTCTATCCATATATTTATTCTCACTGCTGTCCCATTTCTTCCAGTATTAACAATAGCACTACACAGTTTAATTTCACTCAGGGTCAGCAGCTTCAAAGTCTCCTGGAGTAACTCTAGTGACTCCTTTCGATGGGATGTTTATAGCATTAGAATCTCTTGTGTTGAAAAAGATGTGGGTCAGGCATCCAACAGTGAAATATTGAAAAATAATCGACTTAGAGCTCTCTTTATTAGTATAATTACTCTGACCCTTAAGGATTCATATTTTTCCATAGCCAAGTGGTTTGAAATCTTTATCATTTTCTCCTTTTTCTTCTGCTCCTGGTTTGTCAGTGAAAGAAAAGACCCTCCTGCAATCAAGTAATCCCCATGACAAGAATCCACCCTCCGTAGGAAAAGCTGGTCATCCCAAACAGCTCTGACAAGTCTGTCCCACGCTCAGGGTATCCAGGACTGGGGGTAACACTCTGACCTTTACAAAACAAGCTGAGGACCTACCATTGCATGATTTGCCTTGGTAGTAAACAAGTAAGGAAAAAAATGCACCTAAGGCAAAAAATTAAAAATAAAAATTAAAAAAAAGTTATTAAGGTAATTCATCTCTCTGGAATTAGCATTAAACTTTAAGACCCTGTGTATGCTTTTTTCTCTCCCAAATTAAGCTCATCATTACTGTAAGAACCTCATCGTAGCGTGAAGGTTTCTTTGTGATGCTGTGCTGCTTGCACACCACGAGATCGATTCCCAGCACTCTCCTGTGAATAGTGGAGAGAGGGATGCACACATTCCTACAGCCACATCTCCCACGGAAAGCTGGAGCTGCAGCTGTATGGCTTTGCCTTAATGTTTTAGAGCAGAAGAGGGTGCTCTAATCTCTCGGTCTGACCTCCCACATCAGTCTGGCCAAAACACCTCCCAGGAGCTGCTGATGGTCAGAGCTCTTCAAGCGTCCTGGAAATAAAATGTGTTTTGTAAGGAATTATACCGAAGGGTATCTTGCTGAATAAAGCTGATTTCTCTGGAAACCTTCTGCAGAGAGAGAGGCAGGGAAAAGGCTTGGCTCCTGCTCTGACTCTCCCTGCAAAAAAGTCTTATATCTCCACAGCTTATAGAGAAAATCGAGGCAGAGCAGCGTGGCAGCGTTCCCATTAGCCTTTCTTCACGTCCTCTGAGCCTTAATTAAAATCTCCAGCCTTAGAGGATCTACCAGGTTCCCACGTCTATTATTCCAACTGTTAATTACCCTCAGCATTAAAAATACCCACTTAATGTCTAGTGTGTCTGACTTCACTTCCTTCAACTCGCTCTCACTCTGCCTTTGCCTGTGAAACAAAAAAACCCCCAAGAACCACAATAAATATCACCTCCCCACAGACATTTGCACACCATAATTAGCTTACACCCTAGTCATCCTCTGAGCAAAATAAATAAACAGCTCTTTAAGGCTTTTGCCATAGACCATGCTTTTCAGGATTTCATCCTTGCAATTCTTTTTTGACATTAATTTCTAATTTTCCTTCTTTTTTTTTGCTAAATTAAAACCCGTATCCATTAGCCTCACTCCTTAGTGCTCAATATAGAGGTGATGCCATGTTTTATCACCTATTAGATTTTTGTTTCCACTTTAATTCTATAGCTCAGGTGAACACAATTGCAACACCGCTGTTTTCAAGCCCATCTCTGTTTTCCTTAATGCAAATGTCTGCCTTGGGAGTGTGGTATGAATTCTTTGTTCCCAGATGGATAAAAACCCGTCTGGTTTTATTTTGGTGGATACTTTTCAAATATGTCCATTTAATGAAAGGTCCAGACCAATCTGCAAGTTTTATGAATAATGATTTTTCTGTGTCTTCCAATAAATGTTATATGGTTATTGAACAGCACTGGAAAAATGAGATCCCAGAGACTCCAATAGAAAGCATTACCAAAGGAGACTCCTCATCTGCTATTTTGTTTTGTAATATCAATTAATATTTTTTTATTTCTTTTTGATACGGACACACTGACTATGTAGCACAAATTCCCTGTCTCAATATCACCTTTCAGTAGGATGACAACTTGCAGAGGTCTAAGAAGACAATGTCACCACTTGACTTTACATGCCAGACTTGTGACTCGATCACAAAAATTATGTAAAGTCAGACTGACAAGATTTATTATCACTCCAGCCTCACTGCCTGGCATTAGTTAACCTCCATCCTTTCATTCTCTACAATTTGTTCTTTCCATGACTTTGAATAAGCTTGTTGTCAACCCATTCTCATATCAGATTTTTTGTAAAGGAAGGGTTTGATATCCTATGTTTTTGGTGGGTCTGGGTATCCTGGAATGGAGTATCCTGCTATGTTATATTATCCTGTTTTCACGTTGTACTCCAGCATGCTGAAACCCTTTTTCTCCAGATTACCTGGTTTCCATCAGAGAGGCTATGTGTCAGCCCTGAAGAGTCCTGTAGAGTCAGGTTCAAGTGGGTCTGTTTCTTTCCCCATATGGCTACATTTATGTGATATTCTTGAAAGCCGGTTTTTCAGCCTGTGAGATCTGAACTCTTTGGCAATGGCATTAATGGAATATATGATGTTGCAGGTAGTTTGGATAGCCAGTATTAGAGCTGGCAGGAAACAGCCTTATAACACCAGATGAGGTATTTATATTTGTATTTATTTAGGCATCAAAGCCTGAGTGTTTGACAGCCTCTTCTCCAGAAGCTCACTATGTAGCAATACATAGAGGAATGCTCTCCTCCCAGGTGACATTTCAAAAACTCTTAGAATCCAGTTATGATTCAGCCAAAGAAGTGGTTACTGTTCATCATTTTCTTTACATGAGGCTTAGCAAGACTGGACTTTTAATAAGCATGTTAAAGCCAGGTACTGAAAGAGGCAGGATGTCTCATGTGGTGCCAACTGAAAAAGCACTTGTCCAAAGAGTCTAAAATGTTTTTCTGGAAACATCTTAGATTAAAAAAAAAACAAAACACTTCAGACATGTCTCGACCTATGTCTGGAGACCTGAGAAATTGTCAGGTGTTTTATCTGGAAATAAAGATATCAAGCTGGTCTGTCTCATGGGCACAGAAGCCAAGAGCAGATGAGAGTTTGATATACATTTTGCAAGGCTGGCCCACATGGATAAACCTGGAAACCAGCCACAGCAGCTCACTGGCAATGATGATTTCATTGATGGACTTAACAGAAAACCTGAGGGGAACAACAAACCCACCCAGTGCTTGTAGAGTTCAGGAAGCTTGTAGTTCCTTGGATATTTAAAAAAAAAAAAAAAGTTTTCATTGCAATGCAGCCAAAAAACCAAACCAAAACAAAGTATCACACTGAATATTCTGGCAGACAAAGAATGATGGGTTTTGGCCAACCCTGCTCATGGCGAATGGCAACAAGACTTCCAAATGCGTCAATGGACTCATGAATTGTTGGCTGATGTTTTGCATGATGGCTTACCCTATGCTATGTTGCAAACTTTCCCACAACCACAAAACCTCACTAGAGCATTCATCAGATCCTGCCAGATCTGATAAATGGCATTTATCTTGAAATAAAGCTTGAACGTAACACTGAGTTGCATTTCTTTTAAACCAAGGCTTTATAAACCCCATAGAGAAAATGAACTTCTGTCCCAATAGCTGCCTCACAGCCTACATCATCTTTGATAGCTTGAAGAAAATAGCCAGTTTTACAAATTTATCTAAACATCTGAGCTTTCAAAGGTTAGCTAGAGAGACATTAACCTGGATACTGAACCACAGCATAGGCCACACAAGACTGGGGTTATAACTTCCTTAAGCTCTTACCTTGCCCACCACAATATATACCTTTGTCACCTGTTACCAGACTACCCAAACATCTAATTGATATTGTTGTAGAACAGCATCATTAGCATGATTTAAAAGTTTAGAAGATGAGGACACACAAAGTTAACTATCTAGCCTAGGCTGCAGAAAACATGCATCTTCTAGACCAAAAGATTTTTGTTCTTTTTAGTGTGGGATAAAACAAGACCAAAGAAGTATGTTGCTTCTCTTGTAACTATAGACTTCCATCATGTAGGACTCAGGACAGCATTTTTGAGTAAGGTTTCTGGATGACCTGATGAATGTTAAACAGAAGATCATATGGGAGCAGAGAAAGAAACCACCTCAGGCACTGAGATACATGTCCATGCAGCCCAAAACAATTCTCTGACTGCATCTGTGCTTCCCAATACCCAACTCCTGCTGCATAAGAGCTCTCCCTACACAGTGCACTTTATTAATTTACTAATTAATCATAGAAACATAAAATGTGTAAGGTTGGAAGGGACCTGCAGAGGTTATCTAGTTCCACCCCCTGCAGTGAGCAGGAATATCTTCACTAGATCAGGTCTCTCAGAGCCCCATCAAGCCTGACCTTGAATGACTCCAGGGATGGGGCCAGTGATCCACCACCTTAATATTGAAGACCTTTTTCCTATTATCTAACCTAAATCTCCCCTTTTCTAGTTTAAAACCATCACCCCCTGTCCTATCACTCCATGCCCTTGGGAATAGTTCTTCCTCAGCTTTCCTATAGGCACTGTCCTGGTTTCAGCTAGGATGGAGTTAATTCCTTTTCTAATAGTGTATGGAATGCCGTGTTTGGGAGTTAGGATGAGAGCAGTGTTGATAGCACCCTGATGTTTCTAGTTGTTGCCAAGCAGTAAAGGACTTTTTCAGTTGTTCATATTTCCCTGTTAACAAGAAGGGAAGGGACGCAGCCAGTTGCCAATTACATCATGCTCAGCATAAAGGAGGGCTGGTTGGAGGAGGACACGTGGTTTTGGGGGATGGTCTGGTTTTTCTGGACGACCCTGGGCTGTACAGCCTGAGTTGTGTGGTTCCGTGAGAAACTGCATAGTGTATCACCAGTTTCACATATTTTTTGCTCTAAAGTCCTGTTATCATTGTTATATCTATATTTCTGCTATTCTAGTAAACTATCCTTATCCCAACCTGCAGGGTTTTGGTTCCTTGGTTTGGGTTTTTTTTTCCCTTCCCTCTCTTCCCCCTCCACCAAATTCCCCCCCACTCCCTTTTAAAGAACAAGCGACTGTGTGTGGTGCTCAGCTCTCAGCTGGGGCAGATCCACAACAGCACCTTTCAGGTACTGGAAGGCCACTCTAAGGCCCCCCTAGAGCCTTCTCTTCTCCAGGCTGAATACGGATCATGAGTTAGGAATGAACTTTCCTGAGTAGGTGGAAGGTCTTAGCAGGCAGCAGCCTACAGCAATCTGATGGGTTCCTCTCTCCTGCTGCGAGTTCTTTTTTATATGCGTGTGTGTGGGTTGCTCTAGCAGTGTCACCACCTGGCTGCAGTCTGGCTCTGCTGACTCCCTGCAAAGCCCTCTTCCATGGAAAGCCCATGGTCTGCCCAAGCCTTCCCACTAATGCCCTCTGTGCCCACAGGGATGAGCAAGCGCCTGCTCAATTTACTGGCAGTTAACTTGCTGTATTTCAGACTGCCAGATCTGTAGGAACTGGCTGGCCCTGTGTGGAGCCAGGAGTTGGACTTGATGATCCTTATGGGTCCCTTCCAATTCAGCAGATTATATGACTCCATGAATTTCTACAGGCATTTTTTAAAAACTATATTTAAAGCCTTTCTGAGGACCCTCTCTGAAGGGCATATTTTGATTTTACTTCCTTTCCAGAGCCTCCACAAAACTTAACGAGGGTCAATGTACCCAGTTTCTGAGCACACCTACTTTTTAGTGCCCTTTAATTGTCAGTTGTAAAGTCAACCCTCGAGATGACTATTTCCAAGGGACATTTGAACCGCATGGATTGCTGCAGATGGTTATTTTGCAGTGCTGCTCAAACTCAGTCAACCCATCTAGAGTGACACATCTGTTAAACACATGCTTTGACTGTTCGGTAAAGCTCAGACTAGAGATAACAAACACCTCTCTTTGTCTCCTGGGAATATAGCAACAATCAGTCCCAACTGCCACCCAACCATCATATAACCAGCAATACCTGTGATTCAACTAACTACAGAAGGGGGAACAAAAAAAAAAATCAATTATTCTTATCTATCTTCATGACAACCTTGCAATTTTTTAAAAAAGTAATTATAATTTAATTAAGACCTTGACAGAAGCAAGGCATGGGATAAATCCCAGTGTAAACATCGCCATCTTTCAGACCTGGAGTCTGTGTGAGTCCCAATCAAGCTCCTGGATATTAATCCCTTCATCTGAAGTATGCACATCCAGGCTAACACCTTGCTAAGTCCCCATTATCTGTTGCTGCACTGCATGGTATGCTACAGCAGGGCATGCCCTCGGAGAGTGGGAGGGAAAAAACAGATCAAAACTGCTGGAGGAAATAAGCACTGACCCAGAAGGCAGCCAGGCATTTTTAAATAGCAGCAGCCTGCAGTGTCTTGGTACAGATTTTCAAGGTGGCTATCATGAAAGGGTCTCTTCCAGAGCAGTGAGTGAAAAAAACCCAGCATATTCTTCATGGAAAAGGAAATCCTTCCTGGAAATCTAACTTTCTAAGTACACCTGTGGCTGAAGAGACAGGGCGTTAACAGTCGGGGATCAGCGTAGCATCGCTGCAATTCATGGAGCAATTTATTTCATCCAGGATGAACAGAGGAGAAGTCCCAAGAGCTGCAGCTCAGCTCTTCTGGTGCCCATTTAACAGAATTGATAATATCTTTGTCTCTTTGGGTGTGAAAGTGTCTCTACTGATTAAAATTCCCTGAAGACCTACATCCCCTAAGCCGATAATGATAAGCCTCTCAGGCTGACTGTGTACCTCTGGTACCTCCAGTGCTGCTGCAGATGGGTAGCAGACACGAGGCACAGATAGTCATTGCTGAGAGCTCTGCAAAGGAGAATGGGAATTTTGGATGCTCAGAGCCACAGGAGAAAAAGGCCAAGAGCAACATCTTGATCTGAGGAAGCAACCCTAGAAACCACCTGGTGGACTATGTCAGGTCAGGCTGCATGAATATGTGCAGGGATCTACAGAGAGAGCTGCAGGGGTATTTATCAGAGGCAGGTCATAGAATCATAGAATGGTCTGAGTTGGAAGGGAACCCAGGGATCACACAGTTCCAAACCCCCTGACACAGGCAGGGCCACCAACCTCAGGCCTGGAGCTACACAAGGTTGCCCAGGGCCCCATCCAACCTGGCCTTGAACACCCTTAGGGACGGGGCATCCACCACCTCTCTGGGAAGCCCGTTCCAGCCCCTCACCACTCTCTCTGTAAAGAACTTCCCCCTAATATGTCATTTAAACCTCCTCTCCTTCAGCTTCAATCCATCCCCCTTGTCCTGCCAGTCTCTGCCCTTTCAAAAAGTTGATTCCCCTCCTGTTTCTCTGCTCCCTTCAGGGACTGGCAGGCTGCAATGAGGTCCCCCCACAGCCTTCTCTTCTCCAGGCTGAAGAAGCCCAGCTCCCTCAGCCCCTCTTTGTAGGGCAGGTGCTTCAGGTCCCTGATTGTCTTTGTGGCCACCTCTGAACCCTCTCCAGGAGTTCCACATCTTTCTTGTGTTGGCGCACCAGCTCTGGACACAGGACTCAAGGTGGGGCTTCACGAGGGCAGAGTAGAGAGGGACAATCACCTCCCTGTCCCTGCTGCCACCCCTCTTCTGATGAAAGGCTCAGGAAAGAACTTTCCTAAACTTGGCGCTCCTTGACTGTGATAGATTGGCCCTGACCTGGGTTCCAGCTTCACTGGCTTCACTGCTGTGAAAAGCTGGTTCCAGCTACACTGGCTTTCACTCCCCATTGGAGACCAAGAAGCCCCATATGTGATCTGAGCCTAACCCTCACCCCTGGCCAGGCCAGTTCTCATTCGACCTCTCACAGTGATAGCAGAGTGTCTCTGTGAGGCTTGCAGTGCTCATAGGTGAGCAAAACAGAGAGATCTTCTGAGAAACCACTTCCCAAGGATCTAGGACCACCTCCTTCTCGGATGTATTTATTAGAAGCAAAGCAATGGAGAGGGCAGCTTGCCTTTTCTTACTAGCACTGTTGTCTTCATGCTGTGAAAAAGGGACGCAGTTGTTGCCTCTTTTCTTCTATCACTTTGCCTTGTGCAGCTGTCTCTAAAGCAGACCATGTAGTCTTATACAATACGACACAAACAACCCGGTTTGCCTTTTCCTGTGTTTCAAAGAGCACAAAACACTTCCAAGCCTGCATCTGGATCAGCATCACTGTGACTGAAATACCAAGCAGGGGTTGCAGCAGGTGCAGCAAAGACTTGTCACTTCTGTTTCCTCTGTAAGACCATAGACGTGTGTGCAAGCCACGATTTACCTCCTAACTGAGTAGTTTATGCTGTTTTTCCTGAGCACTAGACTGTTTAGATGAGGATCTGCTAAAAGATTTCCTATCTGTCTGATTGGCAGGGAGGATCTTGAGGAGTAGTATGAACGTGCCATCAGGTATTCAGCTGATGAAGATGCTCATCCACAGCACTATCAAACTCTGGTTCTGGTCCTATCCCAACCTTTCTGCATTGTCCTTTGAGTGGAAAGGACAAGGAGAAGTTCTCCTGGGCTAGAAGGAGACTCAATACAGTAAATTACGTAAGGATATGCTTAACTGTAGGGATAAATATTTTTAATATTATCTCAGCTCCATGTATTGGAGGATCCAGCTATTTTCCTGGGGTTTTCTGGTGGCTCTTCTAGTTTCTGAAAGGTCCTCTGCCATGAGATGCCACAGAGATGGGCATGTGGGTGCAAAGTGAACAGAGCAACTTCCCTTTTATTCTGGGGGTTAGAAGGGGAAGAAGAAGGTTGTCAGGAGTAATCACCATGGATTCATGAGAAGGAAATAATTCCTGACCAGTCTGATAGCCTTCTATGATGGCATCACCAGCTGAGTTGATGAAAGGAGAGCAGTGGTTGCTTACCTTGATTTTTGACACCATCTCCCATTACATCCTCATAGGCTGAGCTTAGGAAGTGTGGATTGGATGAGGGGACAGTGAGGTGGGTTGAGAACTAGCTGAAGGGCAGAGCCCAGAGGGTTGTGATAAACAATGCAGAATCTAGTTGAAGCCCTGTAGCTAGTGGTGTGACCCAAGGGTCAGTGATCAATCTGGTGTTACTCAACTCATTCATCAATGACCTGGATGAGGGGACAGAGTGTGTACCCTTAGCAAGTTTGCTGATGATACCAAACTGGGAGGTGTAAATGACACAACAGGAGGCTGCACTGCCATTCAGTGAGACCTGGACAGGCTGGAGAGGTGGGTGGAGAGGAACCTTATGAAGTTCAACAAGGGCAAGCGTAGGGTCCTGCACACAGAGAGGAATAAACCCAGACACCAGTACAGTTAGGGGTTGACCTACTGGGAAGCAGCACTATAGAGAAGGACCTAGGAATGCTGGTGGACAAGCAGCTCTACACAACCAGCAATGTGTCCTTGTGGCCAAGAAGGCCAATGGGACTTGAGGGCATTGAGAAGAGTGTGGTCAGCAGGTTAAGGGAGGTTCTCCTCCCCCACTGCTCTGCCCTGCTGAGGCCACATCTGGAGTTCTGTGTCCAGTGCTAGGTTCCCTAGCTCAAGACAGACAGAGAACAACCATGGATAGTCCAATGTAGGGCTGTGAGGATGATGATGGGATTGGAGCATCTCTCATATGAGGAAAAGCTGAGAGGGCTGGGGATGTTTTGCCTGGGGAAGACTGGGATAGTAGGGATTGGAAGGGACCTCGACAGATCATCGGGCGGGGGATGGAACCAGACTTTCCTCAGTGGTGCCCAGTGACAAGGCACAACAGGTACAAATGGGCACACAGGAAGGTCTACCTATACATGAGGAAAAAACGTCTTTACTCTGTGAGTGGCAGAGCACTGCGTCCGGTTGTGGAGTGTCCTTCTCTTGAGATATTAAAAACCCTGTTGGATGCAATGCTTTGGAACATGCTTGAGGCGGCCTTGCTTTAGCAGTGGGTTCAGCTGGATCATCTCCAGAGGTCCCTTCCAACCCCCACCAGTCTGGGATTCTGGGATTCTGTGAAGTTAGAGCAAACCCAGCGTGCCTATGCCTTGCAGCTAGCTGCCCTACATGCTTCTGTGGTTCACAAACCCCATCCAGTGGCATGTGACACATTAGACCTTCCCTTTCATCTCATCTGGCCTGAAGCAGCACAGTGTGGTGCTGGAAGTGTCTCTGACACTGCGGGGGGCTTATTTCTCTTCCTTCTCTCTTGGCTCTTCGAGAAGATCAAAACAACCAGACATCTGGTTGCGCTTTACTGCCGCCCTGGCTTATGTCATGTCTTTCTTCCACAGTCTTTATTTTCTTTATTAATCACCTCTGGGCCAGTGTAGCTGACACATGCTCTGCTCATGCCCCACGCAGCCCACGAGAGAGCGCTCCCTCGCTGGTACTGCTCACTTTTCTGACCGGTTAGGCTGGAAAGCAACTCTGGCTGGGGTAGCTTGGTCCCTGGGCTGTCCTCTAATTCCCTGCTTACACTCAAACCCCACAGAAGTCTGCTCCCTGGGAGTCAGACATGATGCATCAGCATCTGGTCTGTTAGAGGGTTGTTTTGGGTTTGGCTTTTTTTTGTTTTGATTTGGTTTCTTTGTTTCCCAGGAAAGAGATTTCTGCAGGACATGAGCTCTTACAAGCAAAACAGGAGAGCGCAACATGGGAAGGGGGTAGGTTCTGTTCCCCAAGCCATATATTTTTTATCGAGTCCAAGTCTGATCTGCCAGTTCATCATTCGGACTAAACTGTCACCAGAAGGATTTTGATCCTTAGAGCAAGCTGAAATCAGTGCTGCTGAAATATACTGCCTTGGCTTCAGCCTTTCTTTTCATATTCAGCAGCCTCCCATCCAAAAGAGCCTTGGCTGTTCTGCTAAGCCGTGGAGCACAGTTTGTTTCTCCAATTAAGCAGTGAGCTGCTCTGGAGAGAAGAGTGGTGAGCCTCTCTCAGCGCCTCCTTTTAATTAAGTTTCCCTCGTGGTGAACGTCTAAGGATGACAGACTGTTCAGAGGACTCCCCGAATGCCAGGCTTATAACCACTCCTGATTTTGTGTTGTTCTGAGGGTTTTTTTTTTCTGCTCAGATGATCACTGGGTCTCATCAAGCCATGTATGTAAGAGTTCTTGCGCTAATGAGTAAGTCAGAGCTGCAGCCCCCCACTTACTGCACCCTGCAGCTGCAAAGTAATGCTATAAAAACACTTAATGAAGCATGATGTCTGAAAAACACCCAGCTCATTCCTTCAGGGAATGGGAATGCCCTCAGCCATGATTAAAGTGTTGCTCAGACCTGGTGGCCGTGGGGGAGGATGGTGTTACCTGCCTGGTATGTTGCATCTCTAGCACATTGCTCCGGGTTGGGTAACAGCAGAGCCTGTGGTTGATCCACCATCCTGCTGCATTGAGAGAGGAGAAGGAAAGCTGTCCTCTCTGGAGCAGTGAGGCCAAGACAAGTGGATGGGACGCTGAAGGCCCCGCTTTAAAGCTGAGGTGGTTGAGTGGCCCAGAACCAGAGCAGTGTGGGATGGTCTCTTTAGATGAACAGCAATGGACATTCAGTGAGAAACTGAGTCCTCAAAAGATGCCTTGGACATCGAACTTGTTCCTCCTTTCCTGACATCCTTTGAAACCTCCTTTTCTCCCAGCGCAGCCCTTCGGCTGTAAAAAATCCCCTTCCCAGATGTGTCTGGTGGCAGATGCTTCCCCTCCAGTGGCACTGATGTGGGTTTCAGCCCTTTAGCTGATGCCAGGATATATTTCCATGTCCACAGGGTCCCCACATTCCTATGGCAGTTAGTGTTACTGGAGCCATCAGGGAGCCTGGAGCTCCATGTACACACACACACACACACCGCCTCCTCCCCGTGTACATAGTGGCATAAATGATGTCCTCTACATCTAACACATCAGTGTGGTGACAGACATGCCTCAGGTAAAAGTTCCATGCTCTGCCAAAGCTGCAATGCCCTAAGCTATATCTTATTCCAATAAATACCCAAGTGTGATCACACAAATCAGCTCTATATGTTTCTATAATGCCATGTGAGGTTCCTGAGGTGTCACACCTAGTCTTCTATTGAGAGGAGAGGAGAGGAGAGGAGAGGAGAGGAGAGGAGAGGAGAGGAGAGGAGAGGAGAGGAGAGGAGAGGAGAGGAGAGGAGAGGAGAGGAGAGGAGAGGAGAGGAGAGGAGAGGAGAGGAGAGGAGAGGAGAGGAGAGGAGAGGAGAGGAGAGGAGAGGAGAGGAGAGGAGAGGAGAGGAGAGGAGAGGAGAGGAGAGGAGAGGAGAGGAGAGGAGAGGAGAGGAGAGGAGAGGAGAAGCAGTGCTGTGAGGGAAAGTTCATCTACATATCCAAAGGCTACCTAATACCATTGGTCTGTTTTGCATCCAGCAACCGCAGCATCAATGAGGATTGGGACTGAGAGGGTAGGATGGGAAAGAAACTGGTTAGGAGAGGGTCCTCCACCTAGGAGGAGCACGGTCAAATGCAGTGTACAAGCACAGAGATGTAAGGTGAGAGCAGACAAGCACAACCTCAAAGGGGAAAACCAGAGAGAGACATCTAAGCTGTGGATAGCTCTCTTTGTGCTGTAGACACAACACAAATAGAACATGGCAAAATCTGTGGGTCCTCATGCATCAGGATGCTAAGCCTGCCATCGTGCCAGGGAGAGTGACCAACCACAGTATCCCAACATAAGTAGTAAATTTCCAGGACATGGGGTATAAATGAGAGGTTCTGTCTGCAAGTAACAGCTGCAAGCAGTCTGGTGATGTTTCAGGAAGATCATCTTCAGATTTTACAAAAACTGCTGTGGAAAAAAAGAAAGAGGAGTAAAAATGTTAATTACTGAGTTTTAGATGGCACAGGGTTGGACACTGAGGGAATTAGTTTAATTTTCTGCTCATACAGTGTGTTATCTTGTCCTTTCAAATCCAAGGGCCCTGTGTGTGCATGATAACTAGTGTTCAGTTACTGCTCTACAGCAAGGGACTGAGATGGGATAGCTGCCCAGAAACAGGGAGTTTCAAAGGAAGGTCCCACCACACCCCAGCTTGATTGGATGAAGCTAATGGGAAGGATGTCACCACAAATTAGTCCCACTGAGATGGTGCTTCCAGCTCCAAGTATACACAGGCCTGTGAGCACCACTGTATCTGAGCAATCAGGGACGTGGTGAGGATTGTTTTGAATCAGTATTCAGCTTTGTGATCTTCCAGAGACCTCCTCTGGCCAAGCTTTGCTGACTCTCAGCACTGTACTCAGACTCCCTTTAACTGGCAAAACACCTTACATCTGCAGCTCCCCCTTCCCTGGGGCAGGAAGACACTAAGACATGTCAGTGTTGGGGTCCTGAAGTCTGGCTCCCACCTTGCCATAAGGGTGTTGAAATGAACCCACTATGTCAATCGGGTGCTAAAAGAGGGGGATTAAAACCTGCTGCCGTGCCTTGTTTCCCTATCTGCAACATGTAGACAATACCTCCTCGACACACAGGGGTGTTGCAAAAAAAACAACCCCACAAACGTGAAAATGGTAAGGCACTCCATTGCTATGGCAACGGGAGCCATTGAATTATGGGTGGATAGAGTCAAGTCGAAACGATAATGGAAATGCTTTTGTGTCCCCTGCTTCCTGTTTATACACAGGTCTTTATTCACTGGTGTTCTCACAGTGCATTCATCCAGGCACAGAGCACAAAACATAGTTGCCACTCCCTGGCCACAGGGCATGGTCTCCCACAAGGGTTTTATGTATCTTTATCAGCATTCTTTATTTCTGAGGTCTTGTAAAATACACATGACTCCTCCAGAGCTGGAGCTGGCTCTTCCAGAGCTGGAACTGGCTTGTTGTAAACATCCAGTCGAGGATGGGAGGGCTAACCTCTATTATTTCATTGTCTGGCAGAAAAATAGAAAAACAGAGAAAAAGTAAATAATTCCCCTGAGTGGACATCTGTGCTGATGCTAAAGAGTTCTCAGCAAGGAACACGGGAAGGGTTGCACTTAACAGTGAGATGGCTTTTGCAATAGGAGAGATGATCATATTGAGGCATCTGTTCTGCACAAGACTTGTCCAGCCCTCACCCCCGGAGCTGAACACTCCAGCTGGGCAGGCATCTCTGTTCACAGCGTCCATCTCATCGCAAGGAAGCCTTGTTCCAGGGTAGGAGACACGTTGTTCCAGGGAAATGAACCCCTGACACCAATTCAAGCAATGACTAAGCAAAGATGAGGCGCAGTGGTGAAGGAGGGTAAAGTTTATTGCTAACCAGATTTTGGGTCGCACCACCACCACACCATCGAAAAGCTGAGTATTTAAACTAGCTTAGCTTAATGACACTGCTATAGTTGGATGGGGGAGAGGACTAATGAACAAAACTAGGCATCTCCATGGCCTGTACAGCCTGGAGCTCTGCAATATTGGCATAGACTTCTGTGCGATGTGAATGCAATGAGCAAAACCAAATATATCAGGCTGAGGTCTTCTGGTCTTTGGGGAGGCATCAAAGGCAGGCCATAGCTGAGCCTTCCCAGCAAAACTGAGGTTTGATTAAGAGGTGGAAGAGGTACACTGTGGATGTAGGAAATGCAGGAAGAAGGCAGGAACAGAGCTGGAAAAGGGGGAGAGGTGGCTGTCCTGGCATTGCTGTATTGTTTCTCTTGACAGTCTGTTGCCATAGATAAGGCAAGGGGGTTGGACTAGATGATCTTTCAAGGTCCTTTCCAACCCCTAATGTTCTGTGATTCTGTGATAACTGACAGATACACTTTGAGCAGCTGACCAGCAGTTGGTCTGGATAACTTAACTCTATATATCATCCAGAATAAACCTGAACCAGTGCCACGGCATGATGCTTTTGGTGCAAAAGGGTAAGTCATCTTCTGCTGACCATCTAAACTGTCTCCTCTGATGGTAAACGTGCCCTTAGCTTGCTGGCCAGGGTAGGTTTTCTAGATTTGCTCTTAAGTAACAGATAACAGAATCTGCTACTGTCCCTTTAAGACTCAGCTGTGCATCAATATTGTATTGGGTTTGCGTGGCAAGGTTTTTGGTGAGAGGGGCAAGCTACAGAGGAGGCTTCTGCAAGAAGCTTCTAGAAGCTTCCCACGTGTCTGATAGAGCCAATGACAGCCAGATCCAAGGTGGGCCTGCCTGGGGCAAAGGCTGAGCCAGTCAGCAATGGTGGTAGTACCTCTGGGACCACAGACTTAAGAAGGGAGGGAAATACACATTAACAGCATTTGCACCCAAATAGAGGAGCAAAAGCATGTGAGAGAAATAACTTTGCAAACACTGAGGTCAGTGCAGAAGGAGGGGCAGGAGGTGTTCCAGGCACCAGAAGCCGAGATTCTTCTGCAGCCTCTGGAGAAGTCCATGTTGAAGCAGGTTTTCCCTCTGCAACCCAAGGATGATGGTGGAGAGCAGAGATTACACTTGCAGCCCATGGAGGACCCCATGCTGGAGCAGGTGAAGACTCATGAAGAAGGCTGTGTCCTCGTGAGAAGCCCACACTGGAGCAAGCTCTTGGCAGGACCTGCAGCCCATGAGGGCAGGTTTGCTGGGAGGACTTGTGACCCCATGCAGGACTCACACTGGAGCAGTCTGGTCCTGAAGGTTGGCACCCCATGAGAGGGACCCCACACTGGCACAGGGGAAGTGCGAGAAGCCCTTCCCTGAAGAGGAAGGAGCAGCACAGACAATGTGTGATGAACTGACCCCATTCCCTATCCCTCTGTGCTGCTGGCAGGGAGAAGTAGGTAGATAATTCGGGAATGAAGTTGAGCCCAGGAAGAAGGGATGGGTATGGGGAGGTGTTTCCAGACTTGGTTTTATTTCTCATTACTCTGATTTGAATGTTAATAAATTAAATTAATTTTCCAAAGTTGAGTCTTTTTTGCCCATGACAACTCATCAGTGATCTCTCCCTGTCCTTATCTCAACCCACAAGTCTTTTGTTATATTTCCTTTCCTGTTCCCAGCCAATGAGAGTAGTGATAGATCAGCTTTGAGGGGCATCTGACCTCCAGCCAGGGTCAAGCCACCACAAATATCTGAATTTCTTTAGGTAATATCAGTAACATTTGTCTGGAGGGACCCCTGAGTAACATCCCAAGTTCAGCCAGCTCATAGAACTACAACAGGTCCGGTCTACATCTATCCCAGCAGAACAACCCATGCCATGTCATGGTCTTTATCACATTTCTGCAGTTGTACAGTCCATTTCAGTGTTAACATGAGTTGGTGACATGTTGTATCATGCCAGTGAAGAGATGAGGTAGTGCCCAAGAACTCTGAAGAAAAGCACCCACCAAAGGCTATTCCCAGCAGCATGGAGAGGACCTTTCAGTTCTGGCATGAAACAAGATATATGGACACTGTCTGAACCCTATTATTTGGCCCCAGAACTAGAGAATATTCCCTGACAGAACAGATGAAGTCACACGGTCCAGAGCAATTAATAGAAAACCACCAAGAAGATGTCACAGGTTCCCAGAAGCCCATAGAAACCTCAAAACCTTCAACAGAAGAGTCCAAAAGCCACAAGAACTAAAAAGTCATATAGCAAGAAGGCAGGGAGAATCAAGTGCACACACACACACACATGCATAGGAACCAGGCACTGATTATGCTTTTTAATTCACTCCCTTGCCTGGATTTCCATTTAATGTTGGTTAAAGAGGGTCACATCCCTGTGCAGCAAAAGAGAAGTGCCTACTCCTGGCTATCATTGCCCCATGCTGAGTGTTGTTTTACAGGCAGCGTAAACCTCTGCACTGATTTGTTGCAAAGTGAATACTTATGCTTAACTTTCAAGCAGCATAGATCTCTATCTATGTCTATAATATATGCAGAGGATCATTAAATTTTTATTGTGCAATTCTGGAGGGAAAAACAAAACAAAACAAAACAAACCCCTTAAGTTTGCAAGCAAAATTTTTAATATAAATGGAGTATGTTTACCTCGTGTGTGATATTTTGACTAGAGATGAAGCAGAGGTATTTTGGAGCTGTTTACCCAAAAGAAAATGAAAAGAGCCTTTTCTGAGGGGAAAAGGGTGAAATCTCACAGGTCTTTGCCTACACCCTTGATAGATAACTTTCCAGATGCTTCTAATAAGCCTCAAGGTACCTAATGGATACATTTCTGCAATAACACCAGCGACAGCATTACAAAGCCTCATCAGTTTTGGTCTGATGCATTTTCCTACGGATACAGGGAGAAGGAGGTACAGCATAACATCAGTAATGAATAACAGAGATGGAAATACACGACAGCAATTGGAGCTCACATCCAGTATTGAGCAACGTGAAGGTTCGGCATGACTGGATTTGGCTTTGTGGCTTGGCCCATTATAAAGAGAGGAATTGTTTGCAAAGCTTCAGAGTGGGATTAGATTTCCAAACTCTTCAAAGCCTGAGGGATGCTTGGATGGAGAGCAAAGGTTTGGGCTATTTGCTAAATAATACTAACGGCAGCTTCTGTTTGCTATATTTGACCCAAATATTTCCTTGGAAACGAAGCGTAGCAGAAGCTTTTGCTAAGTTGAAGGAAGCTGATTTGAAACTAGAAGAAAAATGTAAATAACAACAAGGGGAAGAGTTACCAAAATCCCAGCTAGATAAACTGCAGGTGAATTTATCCACTTGGGATGCTTGTTAGAGTTGAATTTTTTCAGAGGAGGAGAGGATTATTCACTCTTGATGAAGAAACTTCTGAAGAAGCTTCTGTTTTCAGGTTTAAAATAAGCAGGAATGGCATGTTTCTTTTCCAATTGGTGCATGGAAATTTACTCCTAAATGACATATAAAAAATGTTTGTCCATGAAAATGAAGACCATATTCAAGCCTTAGCTCAAGTAGTTTCTGAATCACTTGTTAGTAAAAGCTGAGAAGGCCTGGTAGGAAAATTTCACTTTATCTTTGTCTAGCACCTTTTCCTACTTGTTCTCAACTGACATGTTTGACCCAGAAAAAAACATTCTTGTATTTTATTCCATTTTTTCATCATGTCTCTAATTCCCATATCTTTTTTGTCCAAATCACTACTATAATATTAAGGAATTTGTTTCTCTGGGATAAAAATGTATGACTCACTAATACAATGTCCAGGGGATTGTCATCCCAGATAATATGTGTTGTTCTGTGTCATGGCAGTTACCTCTGAAAACTGCCAAAAAAAATTAGTATTGGAAGATATGACCCTGGTGGGGACTTGCCAAGACCTGGAAGGATGAATCTGTGGTTAGCAGGTATAACAGTGATTTTGTTAATTATTGGCTTCCTATATGAGACTAGCTCCACAAGGCAGTTCATAATTCAAGACAAGGTAGGAAAGAAATAGTGAGCAGTTGTGTCTCCAGCTGCAATTCACAATGACATCTTGGTGTGATTGGCAGATGACTAGTCAAACTACATTCTGGTTCAGGCTTCTAGATCATCACATCCCCAGATGAACCAAAAAGAACAACAGGTGCCAATTACTACCACAACAGCTGCCAACTGCTACCACAAAGGCACTTCAGCAGCAATACCACACCAAGGAAGATTCCCTGATTCCCATCCATAAGCTGATTCATCAACTGGAGAGCCAGGGAGCGATCAAAAGAACCTGCTCACCCTTTAGCAGTCCCATGTGGCCAGTGCAAGAGTTTATGGAGAGTGGAGGCTGACAGTAAACTGTCATGACCTGAATGAAGTTGATGAGTGCTGCTGTGCTGGACATGCAAGAACTTCAAGATGAGCTGGAATCAAAGGTAGCTTTGACACAATTTATACCAGAAATGTCTTTTTCTTGATCCTTTTGGTGGTAGAGTGCAGGCCACAGTTCGCTTTCACTTGGAGAGGAATCCGGTACACCTGGAATGGACTGCCCCAAGGGTGGAAACACAGCCCCAGCATTTCTCATGCTGGGAGAGCACAGTCAGGAGAGCTGACCTAGACCAGCCAAAGGGACATTCCAGACCATATAACATCATGCTCTGGATATAACTGGAGAAGCGAGGTGGGAGGTGGGATCAGTGCTTGGAAACACACTGGGCATCAGCTTGGGTTGGGTTTGGGTATTATTTTCCCTTCCACATATGGTAAGCAGTTGCATTTGTGCATCATTTGGTTTATATTTATTATTACTATTACTATTATTATTCTCTTCCTTTGAAATATCTTTCATCTCGACCCATGAGGTGTTTTTTTCTCCATTCTCCTCCCCATCCCCATGGGATTAGAAGGGTGAGCAAGTGGCTGCCTGGTGCTCAGTTGTTGTGTGGGTTTAAACCACAACACTGACATAATCCTCACTTTTGTCTTCTTAGATTGTCTACCAGTACATTCTCATCCTTACACTGAGGTGTCTTGTGTTCAATTAGAGGCTGGCATAATCAATGATTATTATTAATGATGGCCATATGTTTACAGCAGGAAAGCCAAGAAACAAATTATATTCTCTGCAGTAAAATGCCCACATAGTATTCTGAGCAGGGTGGGCTCCCAGCCTAATATGGCTAGTGCATGATGTTCCCTGTAGCCCACAACACCCCCAGGACTAAGGTGGTTATTGATACCTTTCTTACTGCTGCCCCCAAATACTCAATGTACAGTAATAGACACTCAACCTTCAGCATGCTTCTAAATGACTGGCACTGTTAGCAGTTCCTTTGATTTCTTTAAGGATTCACTGCTGGCACAGATGGGTTTTTTTGAATGAGATGCATGCAAATTACTTGCCCCAACCTGTTTCTAGCTGTGGAGGACCTACATCTCCTTATCCCTTTCTAGGTGAGTCTGCAATGATTTGACTCTCTGTGTGACAGACTCTGTAGGTTTCCTGAAGACACCAGGTTTAGTTTGCAGCATATCAACAAGGATAGTGGCTAGTTTAGGCACTCGCAGCTGCTGGTGCCTCAGCTGATGGAGGAAGGGTCTTCGCACGTGTCCATATGAGAGACCTGCCCAAGTACCAAATCAAACCCAGGGAAAACCAGCCTGGGTGTTGAAGTTAAATAACACCTTATAATTTCAGAGGCTAACCAAGAGTCCTGATTTTGGAGTGGGCTGGACATTCAGTCTCTCATCTGTTTCACCTACAGTTGCTGCTTCAGCCACCAGGACAATCAAATCACACTGAAGATATGGTGGATCAGCTACACTGTCCAAGCAATGTGACTGGTATAACCCAGATATCTTTCTGCATGGGAGATGCTCAGCTTCCTCTGGGAGTAGCATGGAGACTTTCAGTCTTTCAGAAATGACAAAGCCAAGGGTCTCTCTTCAAGTAGCCTCTTCGACATCATTTTCCAAACGTAGAGCCTTTTTCTGGTTTAGTTTCTTTTTCCAGGAAGAGACTGTATTTTTAAGGAGTCAGGAAATGAACAGTTATCCAAAAGAATTAGATTTTTATATGACTCTCAGGGACATCTCTAGTTATCACCATTAATACCAGATTTGAGAAGTCTACCTTGACATCCCTTTTAGTGGTTGCCCTCTATGATGTTGCTCAGCATCTTGTGATCTATCAGGCTGCACAGTGATTCTTGGAACTGATGTGGAGCTGTCTAGGGACAGTGCCATGAAATGTCCTGTCTGGTGGTTACATCATCTGCCCAGTCTTATTTTTTAAGCCATGATCCTGTTGTTCCAACCTATGCACGTAGAGATCTCAATGTAAACATCTTCAAACTCATTCGGGACATCATGCAGACCTTATTTAATGCTTCTTTTTGCTTTGCACTCTTTCAAAGTGCAAAGTTTCAAGATTTGATGGCAATTATTATAGGGGACTGGAAATGAATTTTGGGAAAATGTTTTCTCAGCTTCTCATTTTCTTATGCATTTCATAAAACAGTTTTCTAGTGTTATTGCCTGGGAAGTTTAGATAGAAATAGATCCCCTGTTACTGGGGGTTTTATCTCCTCCTGTTCTGCATCAGATATCATATGTGGTTACTACAGCAGTGACTTGTTTGATGTTTGCAGACTGAAGATGGCAATGCACAGCAGGACATAATAAAAAACAATGAAAATGTTGTTTGCCCTAGTTTCCTAGGGAGATGAATACTATGTAATCATGCTACTTTTGTGATTGCTTCCCTGTAAACATCTTTGCTTGACAAACCATTCAGGCTTCTTCTTTTTTCCCCAGGTATTTTTAAACATGTTGTCCAATTTCAATCACTTTTAACAGGAGGGTGGAGGCCTCCTAGTTATTCCAAGATTAAAGATTTTCTCCTGATAGTCAATGAAGAAAACCCTTACTGGTTGTGCAAGGGGGAAGTCTGTAGCAAAACCTCAATCCTTACGAGACCTTAGAGAGTCAACCACAAGGCATTGACCCATAGGAAGGCAAGTTTTGATAACCCCAGAGCTCTGAGCATCACACATTAGAGTAAGCCATCACTGTAATGACTATCAGTGAGGGAAAGAAGTACAGAAATACCATGTGGTCTTGTCTCCACTGGGAAAACAGTATGCTCAAGTTAACTGACTTCGGGCAAAAAATCAGTGGTTTGAAGACACACTTCTCCATTTTTGACTATGGGCTTTTTATTATTTTTCTTTTTTTTATGTGAAAGGCATTTCAGAGGACAAAAAGCTGGAGTTGTATGTGTGTGGAGGACCTTTCTTTTGCTCATTGCTCATTATCAGCGTTGTGGTAGTTGTAACAAACCCCTGCCATCCTGAGAGAAATTTGGTACAAAGCAGAGAATTGACAATTTAGGCTTTGGGCAAAAGGCAAGAGATGAATAGTACAGGGAAGGAGGATATTATCTTGGAGCTGCCTTGGCCAGCAGTAAGTGGATAACTTATTACTCCTTTAAAGTAATAGTCTGTGAAGACTTTACTTTGACTTTTATAGAGTAAGTGGATGTCTACCTCCAAGGCAGAAGTCATTTCTTGTCTCTGGTCCCAGTACCTGACACACAGACTAACTCCAGCCTTCAGGGTTGGTGGTGAGTTTTACTCTCACTAAGCCATTTTGCGGATCATGTGTGAACCTCTAAAGGTGGATCTTCCCACTGCATCTCTCTTTCTTGTGAGTATTGCGCTGCTGGTCTCCTTACCCCATGCATCAGGTCATGGGCAGAAGAAATGGAGGTCATGTAGAAGGGTGTCCACAAGGAGCATGCTGCCTAATACCAATCCTTTGAGCCCTCTCTGAGTGCCCATCCTGCACAGAACACCCCCCTTGTGATGACTTTTGCCTGCTTTACAACCTCACAGCCCAGTTCATCTCCCTAGACAGCCCTTTCTTTGTGCTCACACAGTATCTCTCATTCCTTAACAATATCCAAAAGCTTTTTGTCAAACGCTTCCAAACAGCTGTAGGACCACAAAGGATTTTGAGACATTTGAAGTGGGCTGTTCTAGTGCTGGCATCTGAAATACCAGCCTGAATCCCCTTTCATTAGGGCTGGTATACCTCTGGCCTTGGCTTTGCCTGCCCGTATAAGTCATCCATTATTTAATGTGTTAATATAGCTCCCTCAACACACCCTCACAACATCTTCTGGAGCTCTTTGACATTTTTCTGCTCCAGGATAGCACAGCAGTGACAAGTGCCACCCAGGAGACATGGCCACACACTGGAAAAGAAGGGGTTGTTAAAAAGTGTCATTTTACTGACTAAGTTAGACAGGGCAAAACTTAGAGAAAATTAAAGAGGAAACAACATTTCCACCCAAGGAGCCTTGTTCAGTGTGATGATGAGAATATGATATCAGCTTTTTCAAATTTCTTTTCCTGACAGTTTCAAAAAGCTTAGATAAAACTTTTCTTGTCTCCAAAACAATCCCCAAAGCCATCTTTTCTTGAAAAATGCTTGTGTGTGGTGCCTCAGTCCTCTGCCCCACAATCTGTACTAGCCCTGGGTAAGAAGGAAGCCAAAGACCAAGCACAGAAGTTAAAGCTATGACCCTTTTTCTATATCAAGCTGAGTCATAATGTAACTAGGCACAGGCAATCTCCAACGTGTCAACAAAGAAAAGCGGAGGTGCACTCTACTTATTCACTCATCCCTCATGAAATGCAGCTGTGTTCTCTTCAAATTCAACCTGGAGTAGAAAGAGAGTGTAGACCCAAGTCTTTGGAACCCAAATTTCTTGCCCACTCCACTGAGACACCATTGCTTTTAGAGGCAGCAGGAACTCTGGTCATGGAACTTCTACTTTTCTGAGGTTGTTTAAACACCCACAACATGAAGAAGATCATTCTGGATTAAAGAACCTCTTCCAAGGGAGGACAGGTAGTATCAACCCACAAAGAGGACTCCTCTGTTCCCTGCAGTGACACACACTCAGCATCAGAGGATTTTCAGGCTCATAGTTCTACGCAGTGAAAAAGAAGAGCTTCTGGGTTGAATTTCTCTCCACTCACATGAGAAGCCATCTTCAGCTTGTGCACCCTGAAGAGTTCCTGCAGAGACAGGAGTTCACTGAGGCTAGCTCCTGGGACTTTCCCAAGCTCTCCATGTGCCTGACAGGTTCCTCTGACAGCCAGGCTCAGGGATTTGTCTCCAGGTAGATAGTTTTAGTAGAGTGCTTTGAGGAAACTGGTTTACCATCTGTCTGTGTCTACCTGTGACAGCTTAATGGAGAGTAATGATCCTCCATGAACCCTCTAAATGAAAGCCATTAACTGAACTGATGGGAGAAATTGAATTATTGTCTCACCCAATACTTCCAATTTACCTGCCAGTTTGTCTTGTCCAAGATGTGCTGAACACGGACATAGACTCTGTCAGTCACTGGGTCGCAGGCAGAGAGAGGGATCCCTCTCTTTGGCTGCCCAGAAAAGTTAAAATGTGCTAGCAAAGTCCTTAGTTCCCTTTAGATTTTTATAACTCACTTTCTCTCCCTGTAATCTGAACTCTCTTCAAGGCATTTTTGGGGTTTACGGGTTGCACTGACAGCAGGTATGTCCACAAGATGCTTTCCCCCAAAAAAGTCTGGGAGCAATCAATGCACACAATAGTCACAGACCCACTGAGTGAATCTATGCTAGTTTTTCAGAGTCAGCCTGAGGCTTCCAGGGAGACCATATTTAACATCTGTACCAACACTACGCATGAAAATATAAACACCAGTGCACAGCTTTGAGGATGCATACCAGCAGGGAACCCCAATCACTCCCAACACTTAGCATGTCCTCAGTCCACTGGCCAGAGGCACAGCAGACCAGAAAGGAGAGCTTGCCTGCAAATTTTCCAGCTTGAGGCAATATCTAACAAATCCCTAAAACTGGAGTACTTGCAAACCATTTTGATGCTCAAAGTACAGGGGTGCTTTGTGACAATTTGATGCAAAAAGCAGAGTAACTCAGCAATGTGTTCGAAGTCATTTATCATTTTTTCTTACTCATCATGCATCCAACTATGGGCAAAAGGGACATTTTGTCCTTGGTGATGTTTGATGAAGTAGATATAATCAGACAGGACATTGGCCCTGATAGCATCTTGTTAGCCCATCTATTATTCAGGTTTTTTTATCTGCTGGTCCCTAGATGGATTGGTGAGTCTCCCAGATCTTCTTCCCTGTTCATGTGATGTCTTTTTGTTTTCGTGGTCAATAACCTTGTGTTTGGTGTGGGCAAATCTAATTATATTTTGGTCTAACAGAAAAATGTCAGCTGGCATGTATCTCCAGGAATGACAGATATCCTGTCTCTGGAAATAGCAGAGCCACAAATGGGAACTATCTGCAAGTATGAAGTTAACACAGCCTATTTGCTATTTGCAAGGGAAAATAAAAAATAAAAATAAAGAAAACCCCAAACCAAAGCCAACAACAAAACCAAACCACAACACACCGTTATTCTTTGCTTCTGTAAATCTGCAGCAATAAATAGAAAGTGGCAGCAAAGAAGAAGACAATAACATATAGATCATTTGAGCAGGGAACACAAGGATAGAATCTCTGGTTTGACTCCTGGTTCTTGCTCTGTGATCTTGATGAGAGTTCATGTTAACCATCTCTTTTCTGTGCTGGCACTTTCCCAACTCTTCTTCCTCACCATTTGTTCTGAATGCGTGCTGACCCTTTCTTGATTCTCCTAACCTCCTAAAAATATATGGACCCCTATCAAAAATGGCTGAGTCCATCAAGAGATATAAAGGAGACCCTCAACACTCTGTCACAAAATTCCTTCAGGAAGTTCACCCTGCTTTCCCAAAAACTGCATAAATCTCCCTGAAGACAAAAATTAAGTAAGTTTTATTTATGGAAACTGTGATTATATTTGGGGTTTTTTGGTGTTCTCTCTTTCTGTGGGAGGTTTTCTGATATGGAGGTGGATGGAAAAGCTCTTAGCGCTGGCTCATGTTGGAAAATGTGCTATATATAAAATGTGATGCTGTTGACAGAACTTACAGATGACTGAAGCTCATCAACAGTAGCACACAGCTGGTGTTAGTCGAGATGTAAATTAGTTTTCCATGGCAGGCAGGAAGGCACAAATAAACATCACAAAACATAGCAATAAAGACCTACTTCTGTCATTTAGGATCCTATACAATCCCAGGACATAAAGCCTTTTGGCCATACCGGAATGTCTTGCTGGAAACAGCAGTTCAGCTCTGATCCCTTTGGAATCCAGTGTTCCTCCCATTGGTTTCCACAATTAGGATGAGGATAAATCAGTCAAACTGAATGGAAAAATCTCTAAAGCGAGTGAATCTTCTATTTACTGGCTCAAGCGAGCATGTTCAATTTTCATCGGCCTTTTCAGTTCAGATGCCATCAGAATGCAGTGCTGGGCCCTAATTATAGACATCCGTGAGTAATGCATTTCACAGCTGTTGTGCTATAACAGGCAGGGAGAAGCTCGGACAGCAGCCAGTGTTGTCACAGAGTGCTGGGTGCTCATCTCCAGGTCTCTGCTTGGTGTAGAGCCCATGGCTCGCAGCTGCTCAGGCTGGGAAGGCAGGCTGCACACTTGGGACAACAAATCCCATGGGGCAGCCCAGTGCTTGTAGAAAGGCCAGATGTACCTGGAATGAGAAGATGTCTCTGTTTTCTGCACCTGTGGCCAAAGGAGGTTCTTTCCATGGGGCCGCAACAGCCAAAGACAATGTGTCCAGAAACTGCAAAGTTGGAGAATGGAGAGAGTTAGCCTGAAGTAAGAAGTCAGGAAGCAGAGAGAAGAATGTTGAAAAAAATCCATTAAAAATAAGAGAAGACCTGGGGGGTTCTCCCAGGATTGGTTCCTCTCCCATCACTGTGGTCAGACTGGAAACCCCATGAGGCAGGAGTGACTGTAGGTATCTTATAGATGGAAATACCCTCTGGACAATGAGATACCTTGTTCCCTGCCTATCCTCTCAATCTTTGTTGTGTCAGGCTTTCTCCTCTTTTGTCCTCACAGAAGTCACACTTCAAACATCCCTGGCTTGCCAGGAACTCTGGAAGTGGTGATGCCTCTCATGTGCAAGTAGGTCTGCAGGGTTAGAAATGTGTCAGCTATAAATAGCCTGATAAGGGCCTGCAAATAAACTAGAAGGGATGGGCTGTAGTGGCAGAGGAACTGTCACCACCATGTGTGGGAGATGTGCTTTCCCTGCCACTGGCAGCCCAGGAGCAGTGGCTGTGATCCATCTATGGATAGCAGCCAAGTCGCCATGTGTTCAGACAAGGAGGAATTCAAGCTCAGCCCCCGTTCCTCACAGACCCTGCTATTTCTATCTCCTTGTCGTGTGTGTGTGTATTTTAAATAGACATGATCTTTAAATAGTCATGACTTCAGATGGCAGTTTTCAAATAGAAGTAAGTGATGGACTGTGGTGTCCTGAGTGCACACTGCCAGTGACCAAGTGCCCTGAGGAAAGGTCTGGCCTCTCATTGTAGCCTTGGTCCTAGGATCCAGCTGGATCAAAACCAAACCCCTCAGGATACAGCACCTGAATTATTTGCTGCTGAGCTTTGCTGGATTAGAAAGTTGTTTGAAATTTCTGCCCAAGCAGATGATGAGCATCACTTGGGTGAACCACATCCTTGCTCTTCAGAGTACCTGGGAGGGACTCAGACACAAAACACTGGACAGCACAGTTTGTGTCTGGAGACAATGGAACATGAGTGGGGCATTGAAGCAGCACAGAACTTGCCTGTTGGTTTCAAAAATATGCAATAGGTTATAGTGCTTGTGGTGGTTCAGAGTTTGGATGAGGAAGGTCTGGTCCTCCAGAAGCTTTCACCTGGTTGTAATTGCCAGATTGCTCATAAACAAAACTTCCTCTTGAGAAGCAACCTCCACCAGCAAGAATCAATCTATTTATAAGTATATATACTGATATATATATATATACTGATATATATACTGAGATCTGACCCCATTTGTACCCCGGAATTAAGACTGAACTTGCTAAACAGACCTGGTCTGAGTCTTTTCTCAATCAGTTTCTATAACTGTAAAACAGGGACAAGAGAGACCAACAGTTCCTTGAAAGAAAAGCCACTTTTCTACCAGACACTGACTCGCAGGACCTGCCTGCTTCCCCCATCTTCCAACACATTGATCACCCACAGAAAATAAATTTGAAACACAAAGACAACTCATCCTTCCCAATAACTTTGTTAACTGGGTCATTGAGTGATACAGAAGGCGAATTAAAGGATGGATGCTGGCTTTAAGAGCTGCAAAAGGTTGCAGCTGTTAAAAACATCTGCAGTTCTGCACACTGAGGGAAGGAGGATCCAATTTTTCTGGACAGAGCATGATGCTGACTGGTCCCAAAGTAAATGTCATTATGTGCAGTGCTGTCCAACATGAGGATGTGCTCAGCTCCCCATGCGCTCAGTACACTGAGCATTGGCTGACGCGTCTTCCTCTGATTCAACCAGTCTTGACCATCACTAGAAGTAGGATTTGGACTGGAATGATACTCATAATCTGAGGGACTAGCTGCTTGGCTTGGCTTGGCCCTGCAATGCTGATTCAACAGTCTGCTTCCTCTGGACTTGGTGCAGAGCTGAGAGCTCACCTTCCAGTGAAGCAATTCGAATCTCTCTGATAGAGCGGGGCAATCACATGCTTTTTAGGTAATAGCTAAGCAAATTCAGTCCTCTGGTAGTTAATAGAACAAGGAGATGGTGCAAGAAGTCCTGAAATTCTTCCCTTCTGGCAGAGATACTGGGTAGCGTCATACTGTGTAACTTTATACGGCAAACCACACCTTGGCCCAGCTTCCCTGTGGGGATAACTTTTACTCATGGTATGGGAAACTCCCAGCTGCTGGCAGCCAGGGCAGGACACTGGGGATCAGCATCTTTTCCACATCAGGTTCATGAGAGCACGCACATGTGTGTCTGTCCAGCTGCACATTGGTTCCCTTCCACAGGCAGAAACCTGCTTTTCCAACACACAAAAGAAAGTATGAGCCCCAGTGTGCTCACTCCTGTGACACTGGCAATGCAAAGCAGGCAAAGGCAGGTCCAGTCTGTCCCACCAGCATTTGCCTGTTCCTCACACATCCATCACAGTGGGACCAGAAGTTTTCTTCATTTTCTGATAAGGGAATGCCTTAGTTTTGATCACTGCATCCTAGAAATAAGCACATCACGGAATCCCAGACTGATGGAGGTTGGAAGGGACTTGTGGAGATTATCTAGTCCAACCCCCCTACTAAAGCAGGGTCACATAAAGCGCATTGGACAGGATAGTGTACAGTCAGGTTTTTAATATCTGAAGAGAAAGAGGCTCCACAACCTCTCTGGGAAGCCTGACCCACTGCTCAGGCACCCTCAGAGAAAAGAAGTTTTTCCTCATGTTCAGACAGACCTTCCTGTGTTCCAGTTTGTCCTATCACTAGGCACCACTGAGAAGAGTCTGGCCCCAACCCCTGGACATTCACCCTTTAGATATTTATAAGCATTAATCAGATTCCCTCTCAGTCTTTTCTAGGCTGAATAGCCCCAGCCCTCTCAGCCTTTCCTCATACAAGAGATACTCCAGTCCCCTCATCATCCTTGCAGCCCTCTGCTGGACTCTGTCCAGTATTTTCCTGTCTGTCTTTAACTGGGGAGTCCAGCACTGGACACAAAACTCCATATGTGACCTCACCAGGGCAGAGCAGAGGAGGACAACCTCCCTTGATCTGCTGGACACTCTCTCCTCAGTGCCCTCAGGTCCCATTGGCCTTCTCCACCATGAAGTCACATTGCTGTCGTCTTGTCCACCAGCTCTTCCATTATGTGGGAAACTATTCATGTCATCTCATTTCCAGAGGGAGATTTCAGTGCAAATCCAAAGACAGAGCTTTGAACACCTACCTGCTGATCCCACAGGAGACCCTCCTAGCTCCTTAGAGCTCCTCAGGAGCAGAGCAAATGAATCCAAGACCTTGTCTGCTCACTATTTGCTTTCAGCCACAACAGTTTCCAGTGGAGCAGCAATGTCTCACTCATGAGACTGAAGAGCTTTGCAGCTCAAGAGAAGGACTGGGTGCCCTGAAGAGGTGTGAAGGTTATTCACAGGCTGCCTTCTTATTCATGACCTCAGCTGACCGTGTCCTGCCCCTGTAGCCTTTTTGCAGCCCCAACAGACCTGCTCATCTCATTATCTCAACAAAGATTCAAGTTCTGGGGTCATCATTGAACTATCAGTGCCTCGCTGAGCATGGTGGCATGGCTGGAAATAGGCAGGACAAAGCTGCTCTGCCAAGATCTGGCACCTAAACCAAAGGCCACACATGCAGTGTAGTACCAAAATATCAGGGTCATTATGTAGCTGTAGTGTCCCAGCCCTACTTCTGCTCTGGTCTTTTTTGTGTCCAGAGAGCTCAGCATGGGCAGAGGGAGTTCATCCCTGTCTCCACACACCACATCAATACACTCAGGGCTACCAATTAAGGTTTAATTCAGGAGAGGAGGGTAGAAGTTTTCTTTCTTATATGCTTTCATCTGTTCATGCTCTGGTTTCTTTTCAGTCAAACAGGGAATGAATCATCCTTCCCTTTTCCACTAGAGGACTGCAAGGGATTAATAAGACAGCATGTGTAGGACAATTTAAAGCTTTCAGCTGAATATCCTCTCCCACAGCTCCTCTAGACCTGCACCCCCACTGCTCTGCAGATACATGATGGTGAGAGGCATCACGGCAGAAATGGAGATATCAGGCCCCCAGCATGTGGTGGCACTGGAAATCCTTCTCCTGAGGGCTCAGCTACTTTCCCCTGTAGGAGAATACGAGCTCTGCTCAGTTAAATAACTCCTGAAACCTAATGCTGCAGAGGTTTGAAAGCCCCCCCGCCACTTCCCCTCCTCAAGTCTCAGATCCTGTGTTGCTGGAGGCCCCTCCAGTGTCTCATTAGGTTTCCTTTATCGAGGCTCGATGCACAGTGAGGAACTTTGCAGTGAAGTGAAGGAGGGCAGCCTGTTCGTGTGGGACTCTTTGTCCCTGGTTTTGTGAGAGCTGGTATTGTGAAAGCATTTGACATTCCCACCAACACAAATTTAAAGGCAACTTAATGACATATTACTTTTAATTGGGGGTGTGGAGGGGTGAAATAAAGAAGAAAGTGCCTGGCTGAATTGGCGCCAGAGGACTCAGGTGGGGATTTATTGTAGTGGCTCCCAAGACTGCCAATTGCCAATAGCAACATATTGTGTAGGAACCCAGCATCCACCACAGAGGTGATTAAAGGTCCAGAGATGAAGGCAGAAGAGTGGCTGAATGGGCTAGGGTGGGAATAACAGCTCCACGTGGGCTCACATTCACACAAGAGACTTTTAGGGGAATTCTGCAGCACATCAGAGCAGGTTATGAAAGGGTAAAGGTTTTGATGCTCCCTCACAGTGAATGCTTGGTCTGAAAAAAGCATTAAGCACCTGCCTCTAAAACTTAGATCTCTTCCAACAGCATAAAGCTGAGCAGAACAAAACCACCACTGATCTTATTTTGGCCAACATACAGGGAGCCAAAAAACTGTGCTCTTAACCCCAGCTATACCCTGGCTGGAGTGGGATGTTAAGGCTTGAGATGGGGAACGTTGGAAATAATTTGGAAAAATCCAGTTGGATGCTCCAAATCCCCTCTTCACCCTAACCTGTGGTCCTGCAGGTGACTGAGCATCGTGGTGGCCTCCCAGACACAGAGGAGATCTGTCTCATAATACACAAAAAAAGCACAGCCTTCCTCTGAGGCATGTCCTGTACTGATGTTGATTTTCCTTGGATAGGAACTGGTGATATAATGAGATTCCTAGGAAAGCAAACATGTCTCTCCCCAATGTTTCTTGAAGCAGAGGTGGTTGATAGGTGTGAAATGATCCTTAGTTGCCTAAAAGGCAGTATGTATTGGGTGAGGCAAAGGAAAAAAAAAAAGTATTTAATGCCTGCTTCCCCTAAAAATAAGACGTTTCCTGTGACTTCATTTCAAGCCTGGAAAGGGAAAAAATACCCCAACTTAAAAACTATCTTCCTGGGAGGTCCTGATGAAACAGGGCTGTCAGAGAAGGCATCCTGTTGCCCTTCTGATTTGAAATCCAGCTAATTAGCTCTGAAGCACGGTGTTTCAGATCTGAGTAGGGCACGAAGCTGCGGAGTTTGATATTTCCAGGCTTGTCAGTCCATGCATTAAAAAAGAAACGAGCTCCATAGCAGTGAGGGAGCAGCAGGCTTAATGAGGCACCCTGGGGCAATTTGGCAGAGACAGGAAAGAGACCGCCTTGATGGCAAAGCCCTCCTTGCCTGGCCTCCTGATGGAATCCTGGGATGCAGAGCCGTGCTAACAGAGGGGTAATTCCTCCTCCCAAGACCCCTGCAGGGATTCAGGAAGGCTGGAAGCAGATGGAAGCACCAAGAAGGAGGGGAAGCAGTTCTCTGAAGGGGCACAACTACAGGGGCAGGGCACCATCTTGAAGCAGCGGCTTCTTCCTGGCGTCCCATTAGGTTCTGGCTGCAGGAGGACGCAATGTCATGGACGCAAAGCCAGGCATGGTCCTTGTTTCTTGTGCTGGATTTGGGATAGCACCAGCTTCATTAGGAGACCCTTCTCTGAAGCTATCTGGAACCAACTCATGGGCCAAACCACAGACTGTTAAACAGTGCCTAAAATCAGGACAAAACCTGCATTAAGACATATCAATACACTTAGCAGGTTGTCCTGCCTCCTGTAATGTTTGCAGGGCACATCTGTCATTGAGTAAACTCAGGACAATAAAAAAGGCTCATGTAGACATATCACCTCTGGATGTAGGAGATCCAAACATAGAGAAAGGATTGAGGAAGAGAGTTTCTCCTGGATACAAATGGGAACTGGACAGAAAATTAGGCACCTAAATTCTATTTGAAGCTCAGATTTCTCCAGCATAGATTTTACCACATCTGGAATAAAGGATTGGTTTTCATAAAGCTGATGGTAATGGCACCATCAGGGGTTGGTATTCACTTTCAGGTGGTAGCTAAGTTGGCAAGCCCAACTTCTTCAATTAGAGTCCCAGGCCTGATATAGAGATTCTCCAGATGCTTCACCAGTAGAAGTGGTGTCACACACCTGTTTCCTAACTGGGTCTGCAGCGCAGGTCAGGAAGCTATTTTTGTCCTTAATCACTCAGTTTTTAAGAGCTGCAGCATTCTGTAGCTCACTGAGGACTCCAACCCCTCCTTGGAGAGAAGGAGAAATGAAGAGAACTCCATGCTTCTGTGGCATCCAAGTCAGGCATAGGAGAGCAGTCCTGA
The DNA here is from genome assembly GCA_022605575.1 of Laterallus jamaicensis coturniculus. Taxonomy (NCBI): domain Eukaryota; kingdom Metazoa; phylum Chordata; class Aves; order Gruiformes; family Rallidae; genus Laterallus; species Laterallus jamaicensis. Next base: position 22,670,956 of record JAKCOX010000012.1, on the reverse strand, counting down.
GTGTGTCCAAACTGCAGTGAAATTCAAACTAGGACAGCATGGCAGATAGCATCCTCCTTGATCTCTTATGTAGGAGATTTCTTACATGGTTGTTTCCTATTTCCAATACTCATGAAATTTGTGCAAGTGATCTGGCTGCCAGTTATGGGAGAAATGTCCCTTTTAGGACCATGTCTTGCACCTGCAAAACAAGTCATGACCATGAACTGTCACGTTTTACCCCAAAGGAAGAAATAAAACAGGAAGGAGAGAGGGTATTTACTGTGAAAGTCACTACAATAGGGACCATCAAGAAGTGATTTTCACTTCAATGCCTCGCTGGAGAAATCTCAGCTCAAAGAAAGAGCTTAACAAAAAGAAGCAGAAAGACAATATTATGCAGGTAATCTAACGTTACGCTTCAGAGAGCATAAGAAGTTTACATAGGAGAGTAAGAAAGACATTTTTCACACGGTTTAGGGTATTGCACAGCTAACCGGCTGCATCCTGGGAAGAGTCTCATCTTCCCCGAGAGCAGTTGCTATCTGAGAAGATGGGATTAACTGGAACAATTGTCTGACTGGACCATTGGACTGTAAGAACTGGCTTTGTCTGAGTAACCATTCTCTTCCCTGCACTCCCCCCTTGAAAACACACATCAAGACAGATCACTTCCCTCTGTCCCACCAGATTGGGAGATAGGATGCTGTTTGGATTAAAGGATGGGGTATGTACAAGCAGTTGTCAGAAGTGCTGGACCTTCTGTCTGGTGTTTGCACTGCTGTAGCATACCTACTGAACGAGATGAGAGACAGAAGGGGGCAACCCCCATCTCACAAAGCAATGACAGGTACTCATGCTGATAGTTTGGTATGTACTCAGCTCTTTTTATTAAAATAAAAGACACACTTCATGGTGCATATGGTACAGTTGTATTCTTCTGGTCAGAAACGGTCTTCCACTGCTCTCCCTTGGCCTTAGCTATGGAGCAACTCCCAGACATCCAGCCAGGAAAACATCTGAAAACATTCTTAAGACCCTCCTGATTTCAATCATGTACAGATAGTTTGCATCTTCCTTTATTCTGTTTTCCTTTCTCTGATATTAGGACCACTTTAAAAACAATTTCCAGAGTGTCCTGTCACCCTCATTATCTGGTGTTTAACATGTCCTGCCCAGTTCCCATCTTGCTCCTTCTAGAAGCAGTATCTGTGCATGCAGCATTGATGTGGGATAAATAATGCCTGGAAGACCTCAAGGCTGAGCTTTAGCAAGATTTGTAGTGAGGGAATGTACTATTTATTAGACCAACTGCTTTAACTTGAAAAAAACAGAGGAGTTCACAGGCACATCTAACATTTGAGGGCCACCAAGATGAGTAATGGTCTGGAGCATCTCCCCTACGAGGAAAGGCTGAGTGAACTTTGGCTGTTCAGCCTTGAGACGACAAGACTAAGAGGGGATCTGATCAATGTTTAGAAATATCTGAAGTGTGGAGACAAATGGAAATGGCCAGCCTGTCTGTGGGGACAAGGACAAGGGGCGATGGCCACAAGTTGGAGCACAGGAAGTTCCGCACCAATATGCAAAAGAACTTTTTCATGGTGAGGGTGATGGAACACTGGGCCAGGCTGCCCAGGGGCGTGTGGAGTCTCCTTCTCTGGAGGCATTCAAAACCCATCTGGATGTGTTCCTGTGTGATTTAGTCTAGGTGATCCTGGTCTGTCAGGGGGTAAGACTAGATGATCTTTTGAGCTCACTTCCAACTCCTAACGCTCTGTGATTCTGTGATTGCTGGCAGGAATGCAGCCGCGATAAGAAGCTCTGGCTGAGGACACAGGAACACAAGGAGTTGCAACCCTGGAAGATTTTTCTAGTTCCATTTTTTAATGTTTCTCCAAAGGTATCCAACAGGCTAAAATACTGACTCTTCAAGGCAGGGCTGTTGTGTGTTCCTGATCCAACAGTCCCACGTCTGATTTCTTCTCCTAGTAAAGGCACATGGAGCTTCAGCAGTTTCCTTGAACCTATTATTCTTTACCTGTAGTGTGTTGGGCTGTGGTGGGATGAGTCCTTTACTTCACCCAGTCATTTGGTTTGAACAGTAGAAACCTCTTCTTTCTGTCACCCCATTTTGGATAACATATGAATATCCAAAGGGTCTCCTAAACCTTGCACCCCCACAACCACCAGTTCCCAATTCACCCTATCCAAGCAGGCCACCTTCCACAACAGCCAAGTTCTACCAACATCTCTGCCTGCCTTTGCTCTCTGCAGCCAACTTGCCACATGCCTTTGCACGATGGGCACATCCTGGAGACCAGACTTCACCCAGTAATGGATTAGCAGCAATTAAGCAGCACTCATCAACCTGGTCCTAACTGGACCTCCCCTGAACTGAACGGGAGCCACACTGGGTCTTGCGTCTTTCCATTTCTGGGGCTAATTATTACTGGCTAAACAGCACCAGGCTTTCCTTTTTTCTCCTTGCCATGCTTGTTAGCATTGTTTCTTCCAGCAGCTTTTCATCTCAATGGAGGCAATTGTGCCTGGCTGACATTTTAATTCTTTCCAGCTGCATCTGAACAAAATGACACAAATTAAGTGGAGGAGCTTGGGTAAGAGGAGGAAAGGAAGCTCCCAACCGCCACAGTTTGTCCCACAGGGAGAGTTTCGTGCTTCGTGCAGCAGATGCTCAGAAGATGCCACAGAGAAAGAGTTTGATGACACACTGACAGTTCAGTCCTGTCCTGGGGATGTTGTGTTGCACCAGTGCTACCTATCTGGACCTGCTCTCCTGAAAGTCACAGTGGGTGAACCTAGGGGTGAAGGATTTCAAGGTCTCCCAGGAGACCAGTAGCACACTTTTTGCCTTTGGATAGAGAAAGTCTCCCATGGTAACCTGCTGCAGTGGGCCTATACCTTGGTTTAGGCACCCCTCCACCCAAGTAAGTGTGGCTGAATGAGCTCCTACCCAACTCATGAAGGGTCTGCAGCTGAACTATGCTAGTTAAAGACAGATAAAGAGAACAGACTGGCAAGTTTGGATCTCTTTAGAAATACATAGCAATCCTGGACATAGCAATCCTGGCCATGAACTAAGACTTCCCTGGGTAAAATACTGCATAAATACAGAATAGAAATCCTGATTATACCCCTGAAGGTATTAAGAAGACCAGAGATGCATTAAAACTAGTGCACTTAAATATTGGGGTTTTAGGTCTTAGGATACCCAGGTTGCACGTTTCAGAAGTAAAGCCCTTTACTCTAAGCTAGGACAAAAGAGATGTCAAAAGAAGAATTAAAGGCAAAATATCTTAGCAGCTAGTATTAACCACAGGGAACAAGAACAGACTGGTTCAGTAAACCACAGGGCAACACAATTAGACTGATGTTGGATCAAGCTTTCCCTCAAACCAGCAGATGAAATCGGAGACGTTTTCTTGCCACATTTCTGTTACTGCAGCCTCGTATTACTCAGCAGGGAGGGAAAAGGGTTTGTCCTTTCAGTGGTTCCTCATTCTAGCATCACACTTGTGGTTACGCCATGGGTCCCAGCTTCAAGGCAGTAAGAGTCTAGCCTCCTTTCTTGCTGCTTGGACACATCCTTGTCACAGTGGCCCTTCTTTTTACATTTAGGAAGGATACATTATTGACACTCAGCTACTTTCTTTATGCTACACTTTAATAGATTTTCACCTTGGAGAAGAAAACATTCTAGGAAGACCTTAGAGCATCTTCCAGTCCCTTGAAGCAGAGCTGGAGAGGGGCTGGTGCCAAAGGCAGGGAGGGCCAAGCCCAGAAAAACAGTCTTCAGCTGCAGGAGAGCAGCTGGAGAGGAGCTGGGAGGCAAAAATCCTTCCTGGGGAACAGGGAGGCCCTGGAATAGGGTGCCCAGAGGAGCTGTGGCTGCCCCTGGATCCCTGGCAGGATTGAAGGCTGGGTTGGATGGGGCTTGGGGCACCCTGGACTGGTGGGGGGTGTCCCTGCCCGTGGAACTAGATGGGCTTTGAGGTCCCTTCCAACCCAAACCATTCCATGATTCTGTGATTTTCCAAGGTCTTGCAGTGCTTAATATTCATATTCCTTGGCTCCTGTTTCACATCAAGGATATTAAATCCCGTCTTCTGCCTGAAGGCAAAGAATTTGTACTATGGGCTGAAGATGCAGCTATGGTTGTCACCAGAACTAGTATAAGACTACTTGACACCAGTAGCACTGTAGCTTGATTTAGCCACCAGCATAACTGGATGGTGCAGCATTCCCAGGAGCTTCCAATTTCAGCACACAGCAGGAGACAGGAGCCAGTGCAAGAGGTGCTAAGGAACTGGAGGATCATGGGCAGTGCAAGGGAACATAGAGAAAGCAGATGTAGGAGATGAAGAAAAAGGGGGAAGAGAAGTTACGAACAGTACATGGTGAGCTGGTATGCTGGCATGCCTCTGCTTTCTCCTCCCCAGCCTCCAAAAAAGTAGTGCCACTGGGTCTGGAGAGCCCATTTGACACCAGACAAAGTGCCCATGTGGGGAACCAAATTGCTCAATGCCTGGGGCAGCTCAGAGCCACTCCTGAAAGGTGATTTAGATCTTAGCAGGGACAAATCAGCTCCTGGAGGCACCTTTCCTTTCACTAACTACAGAATCATAGAATTACAGAATCATTTAGGTTGGAAAGGACCCTTAAGATCATCAAGTCCAACCATTAAGCTAACATTACCAAAGTCACCACTAAATGTCCCACTAATGTCCCCAAACGCCACGTTTACACATCTTTAAATACCTCCAAAAAAGAGTCAAGTATGTCTGAGGTCCCAGACCACATGCCTCAGGAATTCAAGCTGCTTTTAGCTGCAGAAGAAATAGCCCAGGAAGAGCCATGCCAAGGGAAGAAGTGAAGATGTTTCCCGAAAGGTCTCAGGGCTGAATCTTTCAGCTGCCTTAGAAACTAATGCGAACAGCAGATTCCTGCTGACGAAAAGCATCCCGGTGCCTCTCTCTCCCCCACATGCTGTGGGGTGCAAGACCCATTTTTCTAGGTGATAAGAGCTTCTTTCAGGTGGTAGAGTCGGTGGCTCTAACACCAAAAACAAACAATGTGATTCTGGCAGGTTTTCAAAGCACCCATCCTAACACCTGAGGAAACATCACTGGGATGTGCTCTACTGAGATATGAGGAACAGTGGGAGGGGGTGGGGGTGGTCTTGCTGTTTTCAGCCCTTGCTGTGATTTTCTTTTTCTTTAAAGGAGCATTTGAACAGCCCTCAGCAGTGGTCTCAAGCTATGAATGTTGCCAGGCTTTCATTCTGCTGCGAAGCTTGTGGAGTCTCAGCAAACCCATGCAGTTCTAAACTATTTTCAATCAAAATTGAGCCCCAGGGCAGTTATTTATTTATTGCACCATTCTACATTTCTGTATATCCTCATGACTCTGACTTTGAAAGGAAGAGGCACAGAAAGGAGCAGAGGGTGAAGGAGATAATAAGCATTTCCTGATTTATAAAAGGCTGTTTGTTTGAGGGGTTTTTTTTTCCTTCCAGAAAAGATCTCTGTCCAGTAAGTCAAATTCCTTGGGGGATTTAAAGGAACGTGACACTATCCCTCTGTTATTTCGTTGAGGCCTTGCACCGCAGGCTGTGGTTTCATGACACATTTTCTTTTGCAGCAACATCAGCTTAAACAATTACCTCCCAGGCTTGTCCCTTACCCAAGTGGTTTTTTATGCCGTATCATGGTGTAGTGCTGCAAAGCTGGGGCTGAGTATGGTATGGTAAAATGAATCAGGGAAGCAACTGATTACCGTCAAAAACCTGTTTTGTCTATGTAGTTTTTAAGCTGGATCCATTCCCCAAGCCAGCTCTCAGCAGAGCAGCTGTGCTGGCAGGGGAGAAGGGATGGCATGCAGCAGCCTGACGGCAGGATTGAGAGATAGCAGAGGGAGGGAGAGCAGGAAAACTATCAAAGACAACAGTACCTTGAAGCTAAGGCCTCAATTAGTGGCTTTTCACGCAGGTGTTCCATGAGAAAACGATGGTAAATCAGAGGTCTCCCATCCTCCCCAGCATGAAGCCATGCCTGGAGCATCTTCAGTATCAGTGCAGAGCTCTTTCCCACCATAGGATTCATCGGGAGAGGAGGGAAGACCAGAGTGCTCTGAGATCTACACAAAAAGAAAGTCTGGAAAGACTCATCTTGAGACCTGTGCACCTTTAAGCCTCATCTCTGCCCTTGTCTCGTCCCAGATTTATTTTGCAATAATGTGTATAGAAAGAGGAATAGGGTGAGCACTGTGAGGCCTCTGAAAATGTTTTCAACCCCCTAAAATCAGTGTAGAAATAGTCATGGCTATCCAAACAATTCAGTAAGGTGGGGATAAATGAGTGCTAGGAGCTGGAGAGGAGAAGGCTCTCATGCTGCTACCATGAGCTCCTGTGAAGGGCACCAAAGGAGCAAGGGATGGGACACAGTGAAAAATAGCAGAGTGCAGCAAGCACATGGGCAGTTCTGATTTAGGTGCTAAGACGAACGAGGCAGTGGTGGAGCTGTTTGAGGAGAGGAAGGACTTTCTTTCTGTCTGTCTTTTGGTGAAGAGCAGAAAGGGCAAGAGGGGGAAGGGAGCTCGGCTTTGCGGAATGCTAATGAGGCAGAGGTGATACTTCTTGATGTAGAGCTGAATGTGCTTAAGGGACCCTCCAGGGATGATTACTCAAAATGACTTTTAGAAAACACCACTGGGACTCTCCTGGCTCTGCACGGAGTACACAGCACAATACGTCTTTGCACAGTGAGATTGGCACACAGATGATGAACATCAACAGTGCAGGAATTCTCTTTAAGGGGAGAAAGGTAATTAACTTAGGAAGCAAGGATTGGATCTGAAGGCATGTGGGCATGTTCTATGCAAGGCAAAAGGAGCTGGGTGAGATGGGTGTGCAACACTCAAGGATATGTACCTGTGTTCAGGGTGAGCTGAGGGTAGCTGACTGTCCCTAATCCTCCCATCTGATTAAAACCTTACAGTCACATCTTAGTAAGTCCCCATTTCTGACCCTAGTAATGAAATGTGGAAGGGGGGGCTTAATCCTTAGCTTGCATGCTCAAGCCCTGAAGTCGCAGAGGACTCACAGGGGAGGGAGGTTTAGCATGGCAAGGGAGAAAATGCAGTGCCTGTATTGGAGAAACCTTGTCTGTGGCTTTTCATGACCTTATCATGAGAGCATGTTTTCCAGTTAACACCTCCCTGATTAATACACATGAATACACAGGAAGGGAAAATACATAACACCCTTCCACTTCACCAGAAGGCCACCCAGCAAGCTGGTTGTCTACTGGGTGCCCCAAGCTATCTTGCATATTTATGGTGCCAGCGCTGGATTTGTGCCTGTGTTAGGAGGAGATCTCAAGCCTTTACCACACCTTATCAATAGCTATAATTTGGTTTTGAGACTTTGCTTCAGCAGCATCACCCCTACTTCAAATCCCAACCACTTTGTCCAGTTCATTATGCTAAACAATATCAGTATCACAGAATCATAGAATGACTGGGTTGGAAAAGACCTTTAAGATCATTGAGTCCAACCATTCCTTCCCTTTGCTAAACCATATCCCTAAGTACCTCATTTACCCATCTGTAAAATACATCCAGGGATGGTGACTCAACCCCCTCCCTGGGCAGCCTGTTCCAGGCCCTGATAATTCTTTCAGTAAAAAAAATTTCCCCTCACATCTGATCTGACCCTGCCCTGGCACAGCTTGAGCCCATTGCCCCTTCTCCCATCTCCTGTCCCCTGGCTGAAGAGACCATTGCCCACCTCGCTGCACCCCCCTGGCAGGTAATTGTGGGTGGTGATAAGGTCTCCCCTCAGCTTCCTCTTCTCCAGGCTGAACACCCCCAACTCCATCAGCCGCTCCTCATAGGATTTGCCCTCCAGCCCCTTCCCCAGCTTGGTTGCCTTTCTCTGGACTTGCTCGAGGACCTTGATGTCCTTCTTATGGTGAGGGGCCCAGAACTGGACCCAGCACTTGAGGTGCAGCCTCACCAATGCCCAGTACAGGGGCACGATCCCCTCCCCAGACCTACTAGCCACACATATCCAAACACATACCAGGGGGGCCTTCACAAAACACAAGTATTTATCCAAATAACTAAAAATGACCTAACATCTTTCCTTACCACCTCAGAAAAAGGAACACATTGTTCCCATTAAACCCCAAGGAGCATGCTTTGCTCTGATGCAATGTCATGGGGAGAGAAAACAAAGGCATGCTGGGCACAAACATGCAAAATTTCATTTCAGGATTCATGTTTTAACAACTCCTAGCTCAAAAACGCCCTCATTGTTTCTAGCCTGCTCTGGCACCATCATTTTCTTTTGCCTTCTGTTTTCAACCCAATTTGATTTGGAAGCCAAAGCTACATTAAAAAAAAGGTGCTAATGCTGGGCTTTATTACTGAAAGGTGATTACACCTTTGCTCAGGGGATGCACTTGCCTGTTCAGGATTCCTGGTTGGTTTCAGCGGCAGCAGCCCTGACAATCATGGTGGTGGTGGGCGGACACGAAGGAAGACACTGCTGCCACCCTAACAAGCTAAGATTAATGTCTATCATGACAGCCCTATTCAGTACAACTACTGTCAAGCCAGCTCATGTTCCTGCTCTGAATTGTCCTCTCAAGAGGTCTCTCTCTTTTTCTCTCTCCACTGGTTATACCTTCGATGACTGTGCTCGTGACCTGAGCATACAAACTGAGCTCCTGAAGTAGGCAGCAGAAAGATCCCCAGGGAAGGTTTTGTCTTTCTGTACCTGCAGGACTCAGACGTAGTTGTTTAGCTAGTGCACCTGGAGACTTCTTGTTTTCTGCAATCCCTGATAGTTATTAGAATAGATGCCAGGGTATGATTCATATCACCCAACTCTACACATTTTAAAAAGATCAGCATTTAGTCTAAGTATTCTCTCTCTACAGGCAAGGGAAAGAGATTTCCAGAGGGTAATCCATCCAATCCACTTGGGACACATACATTAGGGTGGTTGGAATCAATCTGCACAAGTGCCTTTGTCTTTCTACCCACTAGAAAAGCAGACTTAGACACTCTGACCAGTGTTTTTTCTATTTTCTAGGTATTTTCTATTCCAGTATTGTACATTTTCACAGATTTCTCTTCCCTGAGAGTGCTTATAAAGCTAATACATTGCCTTTCATTCTAATTCTCCTTTCCAATTATTCTGTGCACAAATGTAGATAGGCTTTGTTTTTAATGATGGGACAAAGAAGGAAACAGCAGGGGTATTGGTTTGGAAATATGAAAAAATAATAGGTTTCTGTGGTTTGGAACAATGCTGCAGCTAAGCTTATGTTTCTGCAGCTTTCTGTTTTGTAGTTCATCATTTGGAATTCATTAAGAAATTATTTGCCTTTAGAGACAGAGAATGACCAAATTACAGTAAAGGCCCAAGGTTATAGTCCTGAATCTTAACTTGATTCAATCCCTCTGTGAAGGCTGAAGAAGTTTATATCAGTCAGGAAAGGGGTCTAGCTCAGATGCATTAGTTAGAAATCCATGACAGGTAGGATGAACTTGGGTCCTTCTGGCTAGATAATCTCAAAAGTGTTTGATTCAAGCCCATCAGAAGAAGCTGTTAAGAAATGTGGCAGAGTTTGAAATCTCCAGACTTGTCTGCAAAATTCCCTCACTAGAATTTAAAGAAATTACTAACAAAGCTGCAGGGGGTTAGTGAGGTCAAGGTCTAGAGACTTGTCAGCAGAACATCTCAGCAGTGACAAGAAAGCCAAATTCCATCCTGGCATCTTGGTTCTCCCAGGGATAATTAATCTCAGATGGATTAAGCTGGGATTTCAAACTTCAAAGTATGACTCTCTGGCACCTGAAAAAAATTGGGCAGGAAGTGATTCATTTAGGCTCATCCATCTCTGGAGTCCTACCCTCAAGGGAAAGGAAGCATAATTGTCTCTTAGCTTGGATTATTCTGGTCTGAACTTGGAGTGACTCTAATGATACCAACATTACTAGTGGAGGAGGGATGAGACGCTGGTCATATCCTCAGAGTTTCTCAAGAGGAACCACTTGCATTACCATGGTGCTGAGAAAACATAACCCACCTCCTTAGAAGAGTCCCCACCCAGTGTGACCTTTAAATTCAACACTAAGTTCAGTGCAAGTTCAACACTGGGATCACAGTTCCCTCACCACCCTTTCCTTGCAGAGCCAAAGCTCTACACCATGCAGCAGACATAGCTACACCCTTTTTCTCACTCCTGGACCTCTGTCCTGGATCCTACACCATGAAGGATCTCTAGCTGTCCACTTCCTATTCATTTCAGCCACTTGTGCGGCAGATTCTGAACTGTGGATATTTCTTAACTCCTGGAAATTGTCTGAGACCTCCCATCTTCACAGTACCCAAGTCCAAACCAACAGTTCCAAAAACCTCAATACTTAATTTTGAGCTAAATCTTAAGTTTTTCCAGGCAGCCCTCTGCACAACACCACCCCTCTGCAGATAAGCAGGCATTTACTACCCAGAGCAAGGACGTGGCATGCTCTTGGAAGAGGGAGAGAATGAGGACCACACACATCTTCCATTGAATACTGCAACATCCAGGTATGAAAGGGACAGGGCAGGGGGCACTGAGCTCTCCATGTGTGGATGGAGTTGGCAAAGCCAAGTTTCTCCAGGGCAGGAGCTTGCTGCCAGCAGCTACTTTTGTTTATCAAGTTCCTTGTAACCGCGTGAATTAGAGACTGGATCATTAGCTTCACAATGAACCAGAATAGTGATTTATTTAATGAATGTAAATGGTCTTTCGCTAGCTAATTAAATTAGGGAAATGAGAACTGTTGGTAACAAAATGAATTGCAAGGAGAGGAAAAGCTTCTGTACCCCAGTGACAGCTGTAATATAGGCCTTTCCATGCCTATGCCTCTCTGTAAAAGCTTTGAACCAAGTTTCTGTCCTTGAGGGCAATGTTTTACTACCTAATCTCTGATCAGTCATGGGTTACTGAAGGTCTGTTAAAGGTCCAGAAACAAGACAGGTGATGGACAGGCTTCACTTCCTAGGTACACCTGTGTGCATCCAGACCAAGCTGAGTGGTCTTCTTGAGTTTCTCAGTGTAAATACAGTAATTTGCATAATTAGTGCAATGAGCTATTTACAATAATTTCCAGTCTCATCTACCAGGACTCAGTTGCTCAGTGCTTTGGAAATCCTTGCATTGAAAACTATTCTGTTCCAAACCACTTGCTTATGAAAACACAACATGGACCTTCAGTGGTCAAGTCCAGAATTCTCAGTCTAGTCCTGAATCCAGAGACAAAAGAAATGCCTTCACACAGAGGCTTACACAGATGGCCTCCATTGTAAAAGACTCAGCATGAAGTGGACCAGGGTCTTTGTGACACTGTGATGAGTTTTCATGCTTTGGGACAACACCGTGAAGGACTTTAGGGTGTCAGAGACACCAAAGTCTCTCTCAGTAAACACTGTTTGGCAAAATCGGCTTCACAATGATGAATTCCTGCTAAATTCCTTACCCTATAGACATTGCTCACCTCAGGAACCCCCTTTCCCACCTGACACAGATGCAGCAAAAGGAGACTTGTTCAGGTATCGCAATGGCCGAATGCTGGGTGACAAATCTGAACAGCTCCTTCAGATGAGGCATGGGTATACTTAAGATAATAGAGCTCATAGAGGAATGGCATTTATTTCCTGCCAAAGAGCATAAGTAAAAGCCAAAGTGCCTTTTGACAGGTTTATAATCCACCCATGCATTGCCATCCATGTAGGTCATACATTAGTCAAGCCATATATTACTCAAGACTCCTCTTAATAAGCAATTTAAAGACTTTTAACAGCCTTCTTGTAGACCATTATGAAGTAAAGCGATAACAGAAATATCACAAACCACTGTCCATCCAGAGCACCTACAAACAGATTGTTATTCTCAGGAAATAAATAAAAGACTTCAAGCTTTGAGGAAATAACTTTCATCAATTAAACCATGCAAATGACCAAGGTCTCCAAATCAAATGACACCAGCATAAATAACTCATCACACAAAAGGCCACTACTTGCCCAGAGGTTATGGAAGAAGTCTCCATGTCTATTACTGTTATTAATAGGAATATGTCTGTAAAGATTTAGATCTGTGCTTGAATTTTCAAGGCTATATATCTACATGGAGGCAATAATTGGAAAGCAGTGATGATTAATATGCCTGATTAATTGCACTATCAGAAGACAGGCAATGCAATTACAGAGTCTTTCAGACGTGCATGATCCTACACTCCATCACCAACTGAATAAAACAAACACAAACAGAATTAATCAAAAGAAATGGGAAAACTGAATTTAAGTAAACTCATGCAAAATGTCAGACACCTCCATTTTGGAGCCTTCTCAAGATCAGCAAGAGAAGCATAAAATTAAAAAACTGAATGAGATAAATGACACATCCCTAACAAAATCAAGGATATTTTCCAGCATAGGTTCCTACAGCTCCCTTTAGTCTGCAGCCTGGTGGTGTGGGGGGGATATAAAGTGGATAGAGCCACCTTTGGAGTGGTGTTTCAGGAAAAGATGCAAAGTGCTTGAGAGTGTTACTCTCACTGGCCATGACTAATCAGGACTTCATCTGTTCCCAAAACTAGCTTTGCAAAATTTTTGGGCTGTGGTTGACCTCATTCAGTAAGACAACCCTTAAATTTAATTATTACCATTGAAAAGGGGTTGCTATCCTTCCCTCTCCTCTTCCTTCTCAATAGCCTCTCCCAAGAAGGGTGAAGGACTTCTCTCTGCAGCAACCATGTTCCCTCAGATGCAGGTAAAACACCAGCCATATTTTTGTTGACAAAGCTGAAGTATCTACTCTCTCCCCATCTCTTCTATACCTCAAGGTACTTTCGCCAGCTGGCTGTATGATAACACTTTGACTCATTTCCATGCAGCAGGCTGAGGGTCTTACGCTGACCTCTGAATTAATTAAAGTTAAAAAAAACCCAAAACCTTAAAAACCTAAGAAAAAGAGGATTTTTTTAAAACTGTGAAAGGGGAATGGGGCAGCCCAGAGAAGGGAACAGTAATGGGATGATGCCCGTTTTGTCTTCATGGTATGTGCCTTTGGAGCTACAGTTCAGCCAAGGGAATGGGGAGGGGGTTGCATATGGACAGGGGGCTCCTCAGTCCCTCTGTAGGTCCACCTCTGAATGATCTGTGGGCAGTGATGTTCTAACTGATAGAAAAGACATTTCCATCCCAGGAATCACCCGTAGTAGCTGGCCAACTTGCTAACAACTTGCATCTGTGAGCAACAGATCTTTTCAGTTTTCCCAGAAGAAAAACCTCGTTGTCAAACTAGAGCTACAGAATTGCCCCAGTGAAAGGTTAAACTGAGGGACAGACCCAAGCCAGGCCCCTCTAGTCTCATTGATTAAATACATTGAAAAATGTAGGAAAGGAGATGTTCACAGGGAACACAGGGAAGTTAATTCTCATCTCCCCTTCCACCTGTGAACACCAAAAGGCATACTAAGTGGGGACCACAGCTGGGAGGAGGGACATCTGTGTCAGAAAGGGGAAACATTATTGGCTTTTTGGAAAGACCAAAGGAGAAAAACATTTGGTTTATTGGAGCAAGAAGAGGAGCAGGGAAAATGGTGAAAGAAGTGGAAAGGATTGATGGCAGACAAATGCTTGAGAATCAGGAGGAGAATCCCGGACTGGTTTGGGTTGGAAGGGACCTCAAAGCCCATCTAGTTCCAAGCCCCTGCCCTGGGCAGGGACATCCTCCATTAGCCCGGGGTTCCCAAAGCCCCATCCAACCTGGTTTTGATCCCTGCCAGCGATCCAGGGGCAGCCCCAGCTTCTCTGGGCACCTTGTGCCATGGCCTCACCAGACACCCTGGGAAGGATTTCTTCCTAATATCTAACCTAACCTTACCCTCTTTTAGTTTAAAGCCATTATCCCTTGACCTCTCACCGCATGCCCTTGTAACCAGTTCCTCTCCAGCTTTCATGCAGGCCACTTTTGGAAGGGAGCAGGTCAGGCAGGGGTGAGATTCCCCTCATATATATATTGCAGTCATAGGGAAACACCAGCCCCTAGACAGAAAGGGCATTAACATACAGCAGCGTGTCACCTTTCCTGGAATAGATCCTGTATCATTTTCACATTCTCATGATATTAGAGCAGAGAATGGACATGTTGGAATGATGTTGGCTGATACATTTTGTATGCTCACATAGCCACACTGCAGAGGACTGCTAGAAACCTCAAAAGAACCTCTTAATTGGTGATTCTCAGTAATTTCAAACCCAGAAGCACCTAAATTGCAGTAACTTGAACAGCTGTTGTGTGATGCCACACCAGGTTTTCCCTTTGCAAGGTTTAGATCTAAAGTTGTCCAAATTAACATCTAGCCTCAGCCTCTTACCAGCACAGATAAAAAGTAAAGTACATTTCTTCCTTCATGCAGCTGCTTTGAATGTACTTTTCTCCCATCACTTCACCAGTTCTGATTATTTAGGGTAGACAGTCTCAATTTTTCATGTTTTACCCCCACAATGTGTTTTTAGATTCCCCCTCCAAGTCACGTTTGATTCAGTCCAGACAGAGCCAAGCTCAATGCTCAGTCAGATGGCAGCAGCACAACATGGTAAATCTCCTTTGGATGGTTTGGCTTTCTTCTCAACAGGGCTATCTGCTCATGCCAAGAGGGAAGGAGTGTGGAAAAAGCCTTTCTACCATGCTGCAGATGAAGAAGAAAATCTTGTCTTCAGCTAGGACCCCTGGGACAGCACTACAATCTCAGGCTCCCCTTTGTCTCTACAAGTATGAGAAACCAAGAGGGTATTGCTATGGTAAAACCACATGCTTAAGGAGAGCTGTAGGCTGGGATACTTCAGCCAAAACCACATTACTGATGAAAAAGACTGAGGCACCCTCAGCTGGAGACAACAGAGTGAGAGGAGGAAGTCTAGTTTAATAATACTGCAGAACTGCTGATGAAAAACTCTGAAGACTCCATGCCTTATAAAAAAAAAAAAAAAAAGCAAGCATCCTTTTTATCCTTCTTTTGTGAATCAAGGCCTGATAACTCACTCCTCAGGTGAGGTGCCTGAAGGCCATAAAAATCGATTTCCCAGTGTCAGGACACAGCATGGGAAAAATGAGCATAGCTGTGAAGTGATAGCGTGAGAAGGTGGTTTGTAAAGTTGATCCTTCTATGCAATCTAGAGAAATGGGTCTCTAGAGCACTTACTGTAGCAAAGAAAACAATTTAATAGATCAAGAACCAAACACTACTCCCTTCCAGCAACCCTGAACAGAATTAATTCTACTACTTCTGCAGAACTAATCCAGGTTTACACCAAAATCATCAGGGTAGACTTTGGCCCTAAGCCTTTAAAAGCATTTTCAAACAAAGCTAATGATACATGTGCAGAATATATTTGAGAATATCATTGTGTAAATCAAATAACTTTCTGCCTTACAAGGAGCTATTGTTGAACTTGAGTGATTTGCTCCCCTTTGTTAAAAAGTTGCAAATTCCCAGACAAAATAACGTTACACTCAGAGCAGGAGGAAGATCAAATTTACTCCCCCAATTTGGAAAAGCTCTTGTTCTACTTCAGCAATTTTAAATGAGATCCACCCAATAACTAACTCTTGTCTCTGAATCTACCTTTCCTCACAAGACCTGGGATCAGAGATGCTCATAAACTAACTGCCAGAGCAAGGCACTTTTCTGATCCTTAGGGTGGGTACTGAAATCAGAAAACTGAACATCATGAACTAAATTTGCAAGACTAATCAAAATAAAACAAAAACCATCTCCTGAATGGATCCAGACTGTTGGATGGGGCAGCCTTTCAATTTCATGGCCTTAAGAATCAGAATTTCCCAGTCATGTTTTTTCTTGGTTATAACTGAAGATGAACAAATGAGTGAACCCCTCTTTGCAGTTGGGGAAGTCAAACCAAAAAGCGGTTGGTATACAGCTTGCCCCAGACTCCTAAGATGATATATGTTCCTATAGCAGTGTCCTTGGACAACTGCTCTGTATCACAGGCAAGGAAGCCTTTCACTGGTACATTTGGCTTTCATGAAATACGTTAAATGTTTTGAAATGCATTAGATATTTGCATATTGCTCCCCAGCCCTGTTTAACTACATGGTAAACAGGAAGGTGTCTCCTCTTGGTACCTGACCAGTGATAGAACCTGAAGGAACAGTATGAAGCTATGGCAGGGGAGGTTTAGGTTGGATATTAGGAAGAGATTATGTACTGAGAGGATGGTCAGCCACCGGAATGGCCTCCCTGGGAAGTGACTACAGCACCGAGCTTGACTGAGGTCAAGAAGCATCTGGACAATGCGCTCAGTCCCATAATCTGACTTGGCTAGGCCTGTGTGGAGCCAGGAGCTGGACTCAATGGTACTTATGGGTCTTTTCCAGCTCAGGATATTCTATGATTCTATTATTTGATCTGGAAGGATACTGCAACAATAATCATGCAGGGCACTGACCCAAAAGATTATGCTGAGCCAAGAAAATTGGGCCTTTTCTCAACCCTCAGCCATTCAGTCCAAATCAATCTGACATTCCCCTGATCAGAGTGTTGTACCACAAGCCATATGAGGACAACTGTGCCAACACTGCTGATCTGGAGGAACTCTTCCCTGCATTCCCCCTTTCCCCTTCCCCTGGCTGGATATAAAAGCAATCCAAGACAAGCAACTCTGGCCCCTCAGAATAAATGGGAAATTAAGGGTTTTTTTTCTAAATATGTGACATAGATTTATCAAAAGGAGATCTGATAGGGCAACTATTGTGTATGATGTGATGGTGTAAGTGACGCCAAGGGAAAGGAAGGGAAATAAGGGCCATTCATATAGAAGGAAAGTGCTTGCTGCCAATAGGCATACGTCAAAGGAGCTCTCTGTTCAAATGCATGAAGAGGCTGTGCAATTTTAAGACCCCCTGTTCCTAAAGAAGAGGAATTGTTTTAACCAACACTGATAAAACAGGGAGGGTTTTAACACTAAAAGAAGGGTTTTCTTCTGCTTTTTCAACACCTCTCTGGAGCTGGGCCATGCTTTGTTGTGCTCAGCTTTCCCTGTGAGTGCAGGTTCCTCTCTGCAGGAATATGGTACTTCCTGAGCTCCCACCATTCCCAGAATGTTCTCACAGTCACGTTCTCCTTTCCGTGTTTTTAGTTGGGGATTATTAAATCACTCGCTCAGAGAGAGGCTAGCAGTCAATGACAGGGAGGGTCACACGTTTGTAGGCTTGAGTCCAAGTTTCCAGCTAATGACTTGAACAGAGGTACAGCAGTTAGTGAAGGCCCCTTGGAGATGGATGCTGGAACAGCAACAGCATTTTGCTGGGAAACCAAAGGTGTGAGGCTCAAGCTGAAATCCACTCTGGTCAACCTCACACCTACCCACGAAGCAAAGGAGCCAAAGGTGTTCTAGTATCCATCCAGCATCTCTATATGCTCTTGGCAACATTTTTTTTTCCTTAAGGACATATCCTTGGAAATTGTTCTGCTAGACAGCTCTGCTGATTAAGTGCTGGGACAAGGACTTTTTCCTTTGCAAAGTTCACACTGAGAAGTCCTCCTTGGTTAACTGCTGTGTGAGGATGTTTGATTGCATAGGAAAGGTCTGCTGATCTAATGGGAATGGGTGCACTGAGCTGAAGGTAGAGACAGAAATAACAGAGGAATGATTAACTACTGTTGGAACATAGTCTTTTTATTTCAGAAATTAAAAGTTGATATTTTCTCTGAAAATTTGCTTGGGCCACTTACAATTTACTAGGTTCAGCTCAGAAGTAAGCACAGGGTGTACTGTTGCCTAACAACTTCTGAGATGAACATGTAGGAAAACAGGGTCTCATTTCCCCTCATTTCCCTGCTGTGTCACATTAAAGATCCAGGGAAGTGTCTGATCTTCAGACAGGAACTGTAGCACCTCTCCTATGAGAGCAGGGTGAAAGAGTTGGGCTTGTTCAGCCTCAAGAAGAGAAGGCTTTGGGGAGACCTCTGAGCCCCTTCCTGTACCTGAAGGGACCTGCAGGAAAGCCAGGAAGGACTGTAGGGGCATGGAGTGATAGGACTAGGGGGGATGGTTTTAAACTATAGTTGGGCAGGTTTAGATGAGACATTAGGAAGAAGTTCTTCAGTCTGAGGGTGGTGAGACATTGGCACAGGTTACCTGATCTAGTGAAGATATTCCTGCTCACTGCAGGGGGGTTGGACTAGAACTCTAAAGGTCCCTTCTGACCTTACACAGTATATGATTCTATGCTACTATAACTACCAGAGGATGGAGAGCAATCTAAATGGTCATGAATGAAAACAGTCATGAGGAGAAAGGAGGCACCATCATCAGTTCCTTCTCAAAGGTAGCACAGGATGCAAGTTGGCGCTTTTTTTTGAGAGAGAGAGAAAAAAAATAGCAGGTCAAGTTATGTTCTGGACCCTTTAATGCAAATTTCATCTGGCAATGCCCAGCAGCTGTCAGGGTTAAAACATAGTACAGCTCCAAGTTCTTCCCGCTGCTTTTGCAACAAGTGTCTGTCTCACATCCGAGGGACGTGGCTGCCCTGGGCCAGCGCAATTCACAGTCAGGGTTTGATTCTGCAAATCCTCCCCTAACCAGAGCTTTCTCACACAATGAATCCTTTGACCTCACTGGGCCCAGTGACGTGTGTCTTGGCAATTTTCGAAGCCTCAGCCCCTGACCTGCCAGAAGCATGGGAAAGCAAACGCTCCCCTCCAAGGGCACTTCTACGTAGGAAGACCAAGGGACCTTGAATGCTACAGGGCGGCCACAATTTTAACACTGTGAATAAAGGCTCTGTCAGCAGTCAGAAAAGACCACTCTGACACCTCAGGGCTCTGCTGTCGTCAGTGCAAAATTAACAACTTCGTCAAGACAGATAGTGTATATCTGTCCCTTTATATTTCTCTCTTTTTTTCTCCTCTGAGTCCTCACTGGGGAGATTTCATTAAAGCAATGTTAGACCATGGGTGTTAGCTGCATTTGCAGCATATAATTAGCTGGCAAGGCTGACATAAGGTATCCGCTGTAACCTTGGCTGCTGGGCTGCAAGGCATTGTGAGCAAATTTTAAGGGAGATGTTGCATGGGCTGTGGAAATAACGATTTTTCCCCGGAGAGCCTATGGAAGCTATTCTTTACTTAGGCAAGGGCTTCTGAAAATTGCAGGTCTAATAAGAGGATCCCAGGTAATAAATCAGATTTGGATCCCCCCTATTTCATCGCCCTGTGGGCAGCCTGCCAATTCTATGACCAAGGCTTATGTCAAGGGAAAACAAGGGGCTGGCCCTGGGGACATTCCTGCTGACCCCACTGGGAGGGCAGGATCCCAGGCTGGAATCTGAGAAGATACATGACCCAAGGGCATGAAAGCCTCTGGGCTGTACGCAGGGCACACACTGGTTATTCTTGACAGACCAGACAATCTCATTCTGTCAGCTGGGGTGAAGATAGTGCCAGCTGTGAACACTTCAAAGGGCACTTACAGGGTATATCTACAAGCTTGTATAACCAGGCAGGTGATCATCCCCTTGCACTCAGGTCTGGTGAGGCTGCCCCTCAAATACCATGTTTGGGTTTTGGCCCCTCACTACAAGACATTGAGACCCTGGGGCATGTCCAAGGAAGGGCAACCAGGATAGTGAAGAGCCTGGGACACAAGTGTTATGAGGAGCAGCTAAGGGAGCTGACACTCTTTAGTCTGGAGAAAAGGACACTCAGGGAGACCTTATCACTATCTACAACTACCTGAAAGGAGGTTGTGGTGAGATGGGGGTCAGCCTCTCCTTGCAGATAGCTAGTGACAGGGCAAGAGGGAATGGCTGCAAGTTGCACCAGGGGAAGTTCAGGTTATAAATGAGGAGACATTTCTTCTCCAAAAGAGTGGTTGGGCATTGGAACAGGGTTCCCAGGGAGGTGGTGAAGTCACTGTTTCTCACGGTGTTCAAGGTATTCAAGGGAAAGTTGGATAAGGTACTTAGGGACATGGTTTAGTGAGTAATATGGATGATAGGGGGATGGTTGCATTAGGTGAGCTTGGAGGTCTTTTCCAATCATAATGATTCTATGGTTCTCTGATTCTATGTATTCATTCCTGCTTGGAGCAGCAGGTTTGACTGGTACCTCCTGAGGTGCCTTCCAGCACAAATCATTCTCATGATCCCACAAAAAGTGGGACTCTCAAGTTGAATTTCTCCACTCCACGCAGACAGTTTGTGGGAGGTAGGCATCACAGAATCCCAGAATTTTAGGAGCTGAAAGGGACCTCAAGAGATCATCAAATCCAACCTCCATGTCTTTGACATGTCCCAAAGACACCAGGAAGGGAAGGGGATTGTTGTCACTTTGTGTCAGCCCTATAAGGCAAACCTGTGCAAGTGGTGTCTGCTGCGGCTGGCTACAGAAAGGCCAAGAGAAGACAACTCTTCATGGCCTCAAAAGGACTTTGAGTCCTGTACAGCACAACTGCATTGTACAGAGGGCAAATCTTTTTGTCCTCCTCAGGCTGCTGAGTCTCTAGATATGGGCTCCTGAGGGATCAGGACTTGTGTGGACATCCTCTGATGTTTCATTTAGGCCCCATTTTAGGTGCATCTTGGCTTAAGGATTTTCAAAAGGATGCGATTTTTTTGCACAATGTTCCCTCCAAAGTGTTCCTCATCATTTTCCTGCATGGTGTTTTACACCAGAAGACACCCTGAGGGTTCACAATTTCATTGCCTATTGTTAAGGAGCCCTCTGTGTATCAGCACCAGTAATTACAAATGCGCTATTCATCTTTAATTTGAAGCTTGGTCTGAATTTTCCCTTCAGTTTCCAGAGGAGAGGAACACAATTTGAACACCATTGACAACATTCTTGGTGAACTCTCCTCACACAGCTGTTAACCAAGCAGGACTTCTCAGTGTGAACTTTGTAAAGGAGAAAGTCCTTGTCCCAGCACTGAATCAGCAGAGCTGTCTAGCAGAAAACACCCAACACCCTCAGACTGCTTGGAGCTTTGCAGCCTTGAGCAAAACACTGCATTTACGAAAGCTATCTTGTCACTTTAACCTTTGCAATATGATTGTTTGATAATCAGACATGTGCCATTGGCCTGGCAATTTATTAGCTTGTAGTCAGTAACTGGTGCTTCTCAGCAGAGCAGTGCGTGCCAAGCAGCTGATAAAACTGACTTTGACTGCTAGTTCGGATACCTCCTTTTATTATCAAACAAATCATAGAATCATAGAATGCTCTGGGTTGGAAGGGACCCCATAAGGATCACAGAGTTCCAACTCCCCTGCAACAGGCAGGGCCACCAACCTCCAGGCCTGGAGCTACACAAGGTTACCCAGGGTCCCATCCAACCTGGCCTTGGTTGGCCAGGTAAACAAACCCTGCTTCTTTACCTCTTCTCAAGTGAAGAGGGAGGTGTTGCTCAGTGTGACAAACACAAACCAACCTTTAGTGCGCTCACACGTCATCAAGGCAGGGTGTGCTCAGATGTCACCACGGGTCATGCAAACTCTTGGTCAGGGTGGTGCTTTCCAAATAAAAAATTGATTTCATTAGTTTCCATGAACAAATGAATGGGCATCCTGAGTGAGAAGATGTGTGCACCAGGCTAGGTCACTCAACCCGGATGCTGGCAGGGGATGCTTGGACATGTATCCCTATTCCCAGTAAGCCCCAGTATGACACAGTTCATGTTTTAAAACTTGTCTCTTTACTCTTTTCACCCAGAGTAGGACATTAGGGAAATTTTCATCTAAATCCCACTTGGCATCTCGTCATTTGAGGTCACAGGAGCAAGGGCTAAAGATTAGCAGAGGCTAACACAGGTTGTCTGAACACAGTTCAGGGCAAACAGAGGGCATGAAACACCAGATCAATTGAGAAAAAACAGGATTGCTATGGAAGTAGGGTCTTACTATCCACAGGATACAGCTGGAGTAAGTAAGCAAGCTGTTGTGTGCACCAGACTTCTCTAGGGTTGAAGTGAGAGCAGCAGACTTTGAGAGGAGGTGTCTTGCATTTAATTAGACCACCATGTACCTGTAGGGTAGAGGTGATGCTGCTGAAGAGGAAAAGGTGCTTATTTCCAAGAGATAGGGAGAGAAAATGATGTGTGGTGGGGAAAGATAGGATCGTGCATAAATGCCTGTACAGAAATGCCTGTAGGCCTGGTAGAGCAGCTGATGTTGCATGAAGTAGCGTGATTGGGAATCTCAAGAGTTAATCTCACTCACTTATTACTTTATTTCCTTTATAAGAATTTGTTTGCACAAGAACCAAGGGTGACACCCATGGTTTCTTATCATATAGCTTTATAAACTAGTCAAAATGTTCTGTACACCTACTTTTTCTTCACTCTCACAACTGTCTAGGTACTTTCATGACCTTTCCTCTTCTCTTACATAAGTATTTTGTAAATGTTTACAAACTCACCGATAGTAAATTTTTATCTTGGCAAAATGAGCGCAGCAGTGATTTTGCACTCTGCTTTTATCAGCTGACTTCAGCCTAGAAACTTCCCAGCCAGGGTTTAACAGTGCATCTGATGAACTTTGTGATCTACAGGCAATAGGTCAAGAAAGTTCACAACCGCTTTTTATCCATGTGGGTAAACGCAAAGTTCACCACTGGAAAAAAACGGCACTTAAATAGAGCAGATACAATAAAACTCATGGGAAGGCTCCTTTTGGGAATGGTTGGCTGCGTAGGGGATGCACTGGAAAGGGTACGTAGCATTTTCCCACCAGCTCTTCTGATCTTACCTCATGTCTGATGAGCTTGGAGGACTCATTGCCACAAGAATCATATGGGGAAGGTTGACAGGGTTCCAGTAGGATTAGCTGTTTCTAAGGGGAATGAAGGAAGGAAGAAATGGCAGCCCTAGAATAAGTTAATAGCATGAAGAGACCAGGGATGTGCAGAAACAAAATGAGGTTGGAAAGTTTCACAAGCACCATAGATGTTGATATACTTGGACCACCAGTGGCTGCCTCTGTGCAGCAGTTCTGGCACTACACCAGTGCTCTGCACCTCTTCAGCTGTGCCTGAGGTGTACTGCCTCGAGTACTGTGTCCAGTTCTGGGCTCCTCACCATGAGAAGGACATTGAGGTCCTCGAGCAAGTCCAGAGAAGGGCAACCAGGCTGGGGAAGGGGCTGGAGGGCAAATCATATGAGAAGCAGCTGAGGGAGCGGGAGGTGTTCAGCCAGGAGAAGAGGAGGCTGAGGCGAGACCTTATCACCACCTACAACTACCTGAAGGGAGGATGCGGAGAGGTGGGTGATGGTCTCTTCAGCCAGTGGACAGGAGATGGCACAAGGGGAAATGGCAAGAAGCTGTGCCAGGGCAGGTTTAGATTAGACATTAGAAAAATATTTTTTACTGAAAGAGTTATCAGGGCCTGGAACAGGCTGCCCAGGGAGGGGGTTGAGTCACCATCCCTAGATGTGTTAAAAAAAAGGGTAGATGAGGTACTTAGTGATATGGTTTAACATAGGACGGGAATGGTTTGACTTGATGATCTTAAAGGTCTTTTCCAACTTTGTCATTCTGTGATTCTGAAGCATCAAGGCTTATCTACCACCCGGGACACAAGATGAGGCTGAGCGTTAGTCTGCTCCCATATGGCAGCTGCTTTGACCACGTACATGGGGCCAGATTTTATTCTGGCACCGAGATCTTCAGAAGAGTCAAAAGAGCAAGGAGGACCTTTGTCTCTGGCTATTGATTCACACAGATCTCAGGTGGTCTTCAAGATTTGGAGGTCACACCTTGAAGATGTTCAAGACAAGCCCTTAACCTAAATAATGGTATTGAAAAGGAAGATCCAGAAAGGATCTGTGCTGTCTGAAGTGTTCTACATGATTGCAGTGGATTGCCAGTCCTATCTGGGAGATGGGGCTGAATTCCCACAAGCAACACCCCACCCAGGGGCATCTCATTTGCTACCAAGGCCTCCAGACATTTTCCACACTCCAAATCCAATGCTAACTGCACCAAGTGATCTGTATATTCCCACTGCATCTGCAAAGACTTGTAATTACCCTTGAGTAATTTTTCCTGAGGGTATTTGTATTTGGGGGAAGTGCAGCATTATCCTACCTAAACCTTTCCTCCTTTGGGCAAATTCCCACATATTTCACAGGGAGGAAAAAGAAATTGAAAAGAGAGGTTATTATTTGTTTAATAAATATGCAGAGGTGCATTTCTTTCTGGGAATCTTATTAAAACATCCCTTCCTCATGGAAATGTTGCTGGTGAGTAGGTACTTTGTCAAGTTAAAAAAGAAAAAGAAAACAGATCGGAAGTCTGATCACATTGAAACCATATGTGCAGCATATGTCAGCAGTTAGAGCTTCAGAAGAAAAAAAAGAACAGCTACAAAACTTTGGCCCCTGACTTCAAAAGAGTTTTAAAAGGGCCAAAATTTTGATCACTAAATTTCTGCCCATTGGGGAAAAGTCATAGTGATGTGCATGTGTGTCTGTGTGCCTGTTGTTGTGAATAGTTTTGCCACAGAAAACTAACCTGAGGTCCCTACCATATTAAAAAAAAAACAACCTATCAGAGCTTGCTTCCTCCCTGGGACCCTGCAGATCCCAGCACGCACTGAGTCAGTGTTTTCATGAGGCACAGCTCTGTTTTAAAGCCCAGTCCCGCCTTTGAAAAATGTCTTTATTCAAGAATGGCACCATGGGGCTCTGTGTTTCCTGCCTCCTCTGGCTTCAATATGACATGTGCGTTGTTTGCTCTCATAAGGGCAAATAGTCCTTCCATCATCAGTTGAGACCAAAACCTCTATTGTGTTTTGGAGGATTTAAGACAGCTTCTTTCCCTTTTCATCTACAACCATCTCTTACAATCCTTCAGTGTTTAGGTTGGTCATAACACTCCTTCCCATGGCCTTGATCCTCTTGTTTATTGATGTCAGGTGCCTTTATTGCAGGAAGGTGCGAGTTCTCAGCACAAACTGGGTTTGTACTAGGTCCTGCCCAAACACAGGTGAAGTTGCTGAGCCAAATACTTGGAGACCTGAAGGAAATCGGTAATGCAAGGTGGGGGCAAACCCTCCTTAGTTCCTGGCTTAGTGGTCAGCACAGACAGCTGTGTCTCCAAGCAGCCCTTGGTAATACAGGTCAGGATTAAATCCTCCATGGTAGACCTAGCTGTACTAAACCAGACACAACTGGTGATGGCTTGAGCAGGAGGACGTGCATGAGGAGATCCCAACTCTCCCATTATCTGCAAGCTTCCCAGCAGGGAGAAGACAAACCCCCTTCCCAGCAGGGATTGGTGACAGCACTAACATGAGAGACACAGGGATTTGCCAACACGGAGGTGTTAAAATCCCAGTAAGATGTGACTCATTAGAGGAAACTGGTTCTACCAGGATGGTGCAATCCCCTGAGCTCAAACACACTTTTTTCCTCCCACTCACTCCTACCATGAAGCGCTGCTGGGCCAGACTCCTATGTCTCTGAGCTGGAAATTAGTAATTAGAAACCTCTTGGAAAGGAGCTGATGGAGAAACCAATGTAGGGATGGTGAGGAGCCGATGTGGAGTTTTTCAGGCTGTCTGCACACAAGTTGAGAGTGTATATGTGTATGTGGAGGTATGTGGACTCTACATCCTTGAGACCTGTCAAAGGACAGATTTGGTAGGGCACACTGGAGAAGACAGGATGGAAACTGGCCTTTTATTCAGCCTCCTGCCTACTGAGAGGCTTGCCTGACACCATATCCTGCCTGACCTTGCTCTGTTGAGAAGACTTCTTAAGATGACTACAACATGCAGGACATAACAGATCAAAAAATAAAATTCAGAGTCAGACTTGGGGTGCAACCTGAACAGGTACAGATGCAATGTACCTTGGACCTGGTCATGGCCAAGGATTAGGGTGCAAAGGCTGGAGGGGGCTGACTAAGGGGAAGTTTCTATTAAAAACCAAGAGGAACAATTAGAATTTTTGCAGTCCTCCACAGTAGCAGCAGGAAGGTCACCTCTATCTCAGAGGATGGGTTCTAGGAGCAGAGCTCCTGCCCTTTCTAATGTGGCAATTCTCATTTGATGGCTCTCAAATAAGAATTCATCCTGATATTGCAGATAACTTCCCCTAGCATTCACCTGTCAAATTCCTGCACAGCACACACCATAGAAGAACCCCTCTGATCTTTGCTTCACTTAACCCTCACCTTTGCACCTCTGAAGTACTAACTCCAGCAGATGCATCTACAGGTCTTCTTTCACCTGAAACTTAGTAATTCTGGATTTTCTTTGCTTTTGTTTTCAAGGCCAGTGGGAAGGCTTTCAAGTTGAGAAGTTGGAAATTTCCCTAACATCTACGGTGTCTTTTAAGGAAGATACTCCACCAAAAATGTTTGCAAATTCAAGCTCATGAGAGACCAGAAGGGGATAAGGACTACCCTTTCAGTTTGTAGCATGACTTGTTCCTACTGTTATGTCCTTAAGCTTGCTCTGTTCCAGCACTGCCAACTCATCCACTAAAATACGTGACATTTTATTTAAAGATCCAGTTTCTTGATCATCTGCAAACATTTACCTTCCATTTAGAAAACAAAGGATATAGCAATGATTGAAAGCCAACAAAAAAAGTTTCAAGAAAACTCTCAAGGCTCAGGATCCAATTTAAAAACCCTTCTCTTCTTCTTACATTCCTGTTCTTTTAAAGAAAAGCTGTTTTGTGGCAGCCTGATTCATGAGTTCCATGCACTTGGGAGTCAAACACACTTTGGTTTTGAACATGGTCTGTAAGATTGCAGAAAAAAAAGCTCAAATAAACCCCAGGAAAACGAGTTAAGGATGATGGTTGTGACTCACACAAGTCCTAGAAAGTAATTTTACATATTTGACCTAGAGAAGTAAGAGCAAGTAATGCCTTATAATTGCTTCACGTATAGAAACCGTAAGCAGAGGGAGAAGGGCTGAGCAGGTTTGCTGCAGTGGATTGAACAAGGAAGGGGAGATTAAATTTAGCTGGCTATTAGGAACAATTTCCTGAGAGTGAAGACAATTAGGCAGTGGAACTGTTTTGCCTAGTGAGGTAATTACTGCACAAACACTAGATGGACGCAAGCCAAGATTAGATAAGTATAGTGGAAAATGTAGTACAAGGTCTCTTCTGATGAGCCCAGAGGGGCTGGCATTTCTGGCAGCGCTCCCAGCCCAGCAGTTGGAGGAAACTTTCCCTGAAAAGTTCTCCAGACAAGGAGGGCTTTGCTCAGGCAAAGAGTGGAGGACCAGAGCTGGCTGTCTCACCATGGCAGGGAGCATTACCGCAAACCCCCTGCCATAAAAGCCCTCAAAAGGAGGTCTGAGGCAGCTAGAAAATTAAAGTAGAAGCAAACCCTCCTAAATAGTAGGGTTTTTTTGGTTTTTTTTTTTGGGCGGGGGGAGGATGGGAATGTGACTCAGTAAAGTTTCTTAAAGCCTCTTTTTGTTCAGTTTGGGATTTGGGTGTTTCTGCAGTTATTGAGTGTGGATGTTTTCTGGTTTTCTCTATTCACTGACATATGTGGTATGTTTGCAGAGTCTGGAGCCAGGAGAGCTCCCAGAACAAGGGCACAGATTTCTGGAAGAGGTCACAGCGCTGAGAGCTGACCACTTGAAAATCCAGGCTGCTGCAACATCTTCCAGAAAGAGGAAACACAGCAAATCCACATTATGGCTGTTTGCTGTTCCCCTCAGTGATGAAAGCACTAACATGTAAGGGGCAAAGACTTTAAAATAATATTCACACCTTCCATGAATCCTGCCTGCCCATAATACCAGCAGCACACTCCACCCCCAACCTACATAACAGAACAAAACCTGGAGTCTTCCCTGTTTGTCCATGCGATGCTTCACCCAAAATAGATGGGGTTTTTTCTATATCAGAATGAAAATATCACACAGAATGACTAAGTTGGAAAAGACTTTTGAGATCATCAAGTCCAACCATACCTATCCTTTACTAAACCATATCCCTGAGCACCTCAACTACCAGTATTTTAAATAGATCCAGGGAAGTGACTCAACCCCCTCCCTGGGCAGCCTGTTCCAGTGCCTGATAACCCTTTCAGTGAAGAACTTTTTCATAATGTCTAATCTGACCTGCCCTGGTGCAGTTTGAATCCATTCCTGCTCATCCCATCACCTGTCACTAGAGCAAAGTCACCAACACCCACCTCTCCACACCCTCCTTTCAGGCAATTGTAGACAGTGATAAGGTCTCCCCTCAGCCTCCTTTTCTCTAGGCTAAGCAACCCCTCCTCCCTCAGATGCTCCTCGCAAGGTTTGCTCTCCAACCCCTTCACCAGCCTGGCTGCCCTTCTCATATCCATAGGAATATGCTATTAGAGCAATTTCCTGGAAGGTCAGGGCTGCCGTTAATATTTCCATACCTACATTTTCCAGTAACACGTGGCATGGGGACAACCCCACAGTGTAAGGAACTTTGCCTGCCAGAGGAGCATCACTGGCATTGATTCCCATCTTGAATCATTAGGTTTAAATTCCCCTCCAAAATATATTTTTCTTGACTATAACAATACACAGTAACTCCTCCTGTTAGTAGGGCAAGGAGTTGGGAGAAGGACTCTGTCCCACTGACAGACAGAACTTCATCTCAGCAGAAATTGTACCACAACTGAAGTCTGGATGCCAACAGCATCATGGCTTGTGGACTGTCCCCCTGTCCTCGGCACTGCTGTGGCTGTCCTTCGAGTGCTGTGGTTTGGGCCTCTGATGACAAGAAGGACATTAAGGTGCCGGAGGGTGTCCAGAGAAAGACAATGAAGCTGTTGGAGGGTCTGGAGCACAAGTCTGATGTGGAGCAGCTGAGGGAACTGGGGCTGTTCAGCCTGGAGAAAAAGAAGCTGAAGGCAGACCTAATCTCTCTCTACAACTACCTGAAAGGAAGTTGAAGCCAGGTGGTGGTTGGTCTCCTCTCTCCAGTAAGAAGTGTTAGGATGAGAGGAAACAGCCTCAAGTTGTG
Source organism: Laterallus jamaicensis coturniculus (assembly GCA_022605575.1). Classification (NCBI taxonomy): domain Eukaryota; kingdom Metazoa; phylum Chordata; class Aves; order Gruiformes; family Rallidae; genus Laterallus; species Laterallus jamaicensis. Next base: position 22,641,900 of record JAKCOX010000012.1, on the reverse strand, counting down.
CCAGGGGAGGTTTAGTTTGGATATTAGGAAGTACTTCTTCACTGAAAGGGTTGTCAATCATTGAACCAGGCTGCTCAGAGAAGTTGTGGAGTACCCATCCCTGGAGGTATTTGAAAGCAGTGTAGTTGTGGTGCTTAGGCACATGGTTTAGTGGTTAACTGTTGGACTTGATCATCTTAAATACCTTTCCCAACTTAAATGATTCTATGATCCTGTATCTGCAGGAAAAAGTCCTGTATTTATTTACCTGCTTCTTTAAATATGCATAACCCTTCTCAGGGAGGGGACAGAAGGCAACGATTCCCCATCACTACCACCACTGCTGTTTTTAGGAAAACTCCTCCAAAGTGGAAAATGCCACAGCTGAGCAAACATGATAAAGGATGCTGACCAGCCCAGGAGACAGCCAGCCTATCACCATCCTGTTTTTATCCCTTGGTGTTTGACCTGGAGTCAGGAAGCAGAGGAGTTGAAGCTCAGATGTGGCTGGAGTGATAATCACATGCTGAGGTTGCAGCACAGCTGCCACGTGGGGTTTTCCACCAGAGAAATAAGGTGAGGGCCATGCCTGTTCAAGGAGCATCTTCTCCTCTCCCTGCTGCAGCACCATGTTGTTGGCTCTTCCTTCTGCTACCTAATTACCCCATCCTGCTCTGGACATCAGATGGGTCACAGAAGCAGTATTGCTGTACAGGTTGGGCTTTGCAGGCAGACAAAGGAATAACAGTGCTACTATTGCCCACACAGGTCTCTGATGGTCAGCAGGGACCTTGCTTGACCAGGGAAGACAGGGTAAAAATCCTCAGGAAAGCACCAACATATGTCCTGAAGCCACACAAGTGACGCCTGTCAAGTATGATTTGGCTCCTTGTCTTGGTGGGGGGTCCCCACCTGCAGGACCTTCCTTGGCTTCCAGCTCTGCCAGAAGAACAGAGACCATACTTTTCCCATTCTGCTGTGGTGTACACCAGGGAGAGCCTTTACTCAACTCAGTAAAGTTGCTCCACTGCCCTGTTTTGGCAAGTTTTTTGCATTAATTTATTTGAAGGATAGTCAACCATGGAACCCATCACAGGCTGAGACACTACACTGCTGTATTTTTTGTACAGTGGCACCCAAAGATTTGTAAATGGGTCCTATCCAGCCCGAGGGCTGGAACTGCATTTTGGCAACCTTCAGGTTAGCCTGCAGAAGTCTAATCTCCCCATCTCATCAGTGCTGGCTAAAGCAGCAGCAAGCTGTCGACTGTGTCTAACTCCAGACAGTACCCTCACCCACAGTCCCAACACCCCATCATCTTCCACCCTCAAGCTTGTAAAGCAGATGTTTCCATCTCAAGTGCATTAGTCCCAGCTGTATCAGGGGCTGGATTCATTCAGTTTGTCTGTGCTGGCTTTCTGCTGGTGTGTGCTTCCCTTGAAACCAGTGATGTTGCTTCTCTTTAAACTGTTGAAACAAGTAGGGATTATATAACTTCGTGGAGTTAGGCCAGATCGAAATCCTGAGTGCAAAGTGCCAGGATGCAGTTTATCCCTCAAAATCCACACCAAACCTCACTCGTGCACTGGGAAGCCCTGGGGCCCACCTCCTATACAGGAGGGGGCTGCATCAGAGGTCCAAAGGGTCTCCCTAGTCACCACCTTTCTGTGGCTTCTCCATTTCTCCTGTCCCTCAGCTCACCACACAGCTCATCATCCTGCATGGAAGACCTGAACTTGTCCATAAATCATTGCCTCACAAACTTGTGTTTGATGAGGTCCATCTGTCAGAGAAGGGGAAGGACATCATCAGTCATAGGCTTGCCAAGCTGGTGAAGAGGGCTTTAAACTAAAGTTGTTGGGGGACAACAACTCAATCCATCACACTCCTACCAGTCTGATGCCAGTGCCAGCAGGAGAGCACATGAAACGCAGCACAAAGAAGTTCCATCCACTCCTGTCAGAGACACTGGCACTGGGATCAAGTGCACCCTCAGTAAGCTTTTGATGACGCCAAGCTGTACGGTGCAGTCGACATGCTGGAGGGAAGGGATGGCATCCAGAGGGATTTGGACAGGCTGGAGAAGTGGGACTGTGTGAACTGCATGAAGTTCAACAAGGCCAAGTGCAAGGTCCTGCACATGGGTCAGAGAAATCCCAAGCACAACTACAGGCTGGGTGGAGAATGGATTGAGAGCAGTTCTGAGGAGAAGGACTTGTGGGTGTTGGTGGATGAGAAGCTCAAAATGACCCAGAAATGTGCACTGAGAGCCCAGAAAACCAACTGTGTCCTGGGTTGCATCCCCAGCACTGTGACAAGCAGGTCAAGACAGATGATCCTGCCGCTCTACTCCACTCTCAGAAGACCCTGCCTACAGTACTGCATCCAGATATGGGGCTCCCAACATAAAAAGGACATGGACCTGTTGAAACAAGTCTAGCAGATGCCATGAAGATGATCCAAGGGGTGGAGCACCTCTGCTCTGGAGAGAGGATGAGAGAGTTGGGCTTTTTCAACATGGAAAAGAGAAGGCTTCAGCGAGAGTTTAGAGGCCTTTCTAGTACCTGAAGGGGCTGACAGGAAAGCTGGAGAGGGACTGGTGACAAGGGCAGGGAGTGACAGGCCGAGTAATAGCCTTCAGCTGCAGGAGAGGAGATTTAGATTAGATATGAAGAAGAAATGCTTGACTATGAGGGTGGTGAGACCCTGGCACAGGGTGCCCAGAGAAGGTAGGGCAGTCCCTGGATCCCTGGCAGGGTTCAGGGTCAGGTTGGATGGGGCTCTGGGCACTCTGGACTGGTGGAGGGGGTGTCATTAAGGTCACTTCCCACCCAAATCAGCCTGGGATTTTATGGTTCTATGGTTTCACTGATACAACACACATTATATAAGCTTGGCCTGCATGTGCCTGTCTGGGAGATGGCTATATCTTGGCCAATCACCACTGAGGCAAAAATGATAAGCAAAAATCATGCATGTTTCAAAACACTGCAAAGTCATCCTGAAAGTGCTTACAGATGAAGCAAGAAGTGCCAGTTCATTGTGGCCACCGTTAATCAGCACTGCCTCTTGCTAATGCTTGATCAGGCAGGTTAGGGGAGTTCATGATGTGAACTGCTATCTAAGCAAATATAGACTGTGATGAATAATTAACAGGACCTTTAATATTGAACTGTCCTACAAAGGGTGAGAAGGAGCAGGGAGAATTAAAGAGGCTATCAGGCCAATAAAAAAAAGAAGTATTTTCAGACCTTGACTCTAAGCCTAGTCTCTACCTGTTCTGCTGATGTCTGATCCAAGCAGAAGCCAAAGTTCTCTTCCCAGGGATGTCATTAGCAGAAAAAGGCAGAAGGGTTTTTTTCTTTGTGAAGTGATTTGCAGGGTATCCAGTGTGGTATCTCTGCACATAGTAGGTTTGCCTTGTGCAGAGAGGAACAAAAAGGGTGTATAAGGATTCTCAAACCTGAATTAGGCACCCTAGTTCCCACTTACTGTCTGCCAGTGGGGCTGAATTCTCCCATCATTCCTCCAGAGAGCATTCCTCCTGAAGTCCCTGTTCGTTTTAAGATATGGCCAGGAGGTCTGGGCTAAAGTCATCTCTGAAAGGCTATTGGCATGAGAGAAATGTTCTCTGCTCGAGCCAAAACCACTGAGTTGAATATTTTCCCATTGCGTGCATTGTTTCTTTGCTCCACTGACTTGGGGCCGTGTTTCCCATAACAGCGGTAGGAGCAGTGTCCATCTATCACTTCAGAACAGCCTGTGCGTCCCTGCTGAGGTGTCTGTTATGGTTTGGAAAGTCCCAAAGCTTTCAGAGGTGCTCATGCCAAGAGACCAGTGTGTTTGAAGGAGTCACCTACCTGCCTAGCAGACCAGCCTGACTCTTGGTGCTAAGCAGGAGCTCACATACTGACTCACTCTCATCCAAACTGTTCAAGGGTGAGCATACTTCCCACCTGTGGCTTCAAGAGCTGCATCCTGATAGCCCAAGAACAGGCAGGTCTTTTCATCTCAGTAACCAGAGAACCCAGCCTGCAGCTTAGTTTGCTTTTTTCGTGCAACAACCTGCTCCTCCAGCTCACTCTAGGTAGGTTCTGCAGCTGCTGATGGCCATTTTTACTTCTCAAGATGCCTCTTTTTGCCTTGACTAATGTGTTAAAAGTTAATCCAAAGCCTCCAGAAGCAGCACTTTGAGCAGCAGCTTTTTCCTTGCCCAGAAAATGCTGCTGAATAGAGTGGAATGGAATGGAATGGAATGGAATGGAATGGAATGGAATGGAATGGAATGGAATGGAATGGAGTAGAGAAGAATAGAGTAGAACAGAACACAATATGCTTTTCAGTTGATAGGGACCTACAGTGATCATCTAGTTCAACTGCATGACCAGTTCAGGTCTGCTTCCAATTCAAGAAGCCTGTTCCAGTGTTTGACTATCCTCTTGGTATGGAAATGCTCCCTCATGTCCAGCATAAATTTCCCCTGAGATGGGATTTGGGGGAATCATGATCATCAAAAGGAGGGGGTAACTGTAGTTTAGCATTTTGAGAAGCAATGGAGAACTCAGTACTTTCTTTGCAATGTCTTAACAGATGCTTGTCTCCTATTTGTCTCCTTATTTCACTCATAGGTTCATAGAATCCCAGAATCTCCTGAGTTGGAAGGTGTTGGAGAATGGCTGACAGACAATGGTCATGGAGATATAGCTGAGCTGCATATGCGTACATGAGGAACTGTGTACGTGCACGCAGGCACGGAGTGCAGAGTAAAGCAGAGCAGAAGAAGCGCGGCATGACCAATCAGCGTCAGGGTCAAGATGACCTTAAACGAAGATAGCCCTCAGAAGAAGCAACTGAATCCGGGAAAAACTGGTTAAAGGAGCTGTAAGAATGAAAACAAGAGTTGTAAGAATGAAAGCAAGAGGCAGGCTTATGATGATGTAACTTGTAACTAATAACCAATGATAGTTTGACTAGTAGGCATATATTAACCATAATGTATAAAAGAGGCTAACTTAGAGCTAATAAACGAAGCTTGCTGATCGCTCATATTGAGTGTGTCCTTGCTTCCCTCCGTTTGAGACCATCGGGTCGCGGCCGGTGGTTTCCGACAGGAAGGGCCCCATAAGGATCATGAAGTCCAACTCCTGGCTCCACATAGGCCCAGACAAGTCAGAGCAGGGCACTGAGCGCATTGTCCAGACACTTCTTGAACGCAGTCAAGCTTAGTGTTGGGACCACTTTCCTGGGGAGCCTATTGCAGTAGTCTACCAGGTTCTTTTATTCCTTCAAGCTAAAAATCCTACACATACTCCATCATTTGGTGGTGCTTATTTTCAGTCTGTTCCACGGCCCAAAGAAGAAACCTTTCCTTTTAGATTGGGAAGGACAAGCCATGGCTCTACTCAGACTTAAGAATTTACAATTTTCCTTTATTTTCTGTAAAGAAAAACAAAACCCTGGTATGAGAAGTTTCCAGTCTTTGTCCTAACACTTCTACACATGTGGAGCTGTATAGATTACTGAAGTGGTTTGATCTTGTATTACTCAGTCTGGTTTATACAAATGAAATCACAACTGCCTGTGCTCATTCCCTCCCCCCCACGCCCCTTTCCTCGCTACATCTCTGTATCCACCTATCATACGTGCCATCCTCACAGAACTGAATACCTTACCCATAAATTCAGTGGCAATGGGGACATTCCCTGTGAGCTTCCTAGAGGCTGTCGAAGAGTTAATAGGACTAAAACACTTTCTGTGGTCAGTTTCAGGGCTTGGATTTCAAGATTTAATTTTGCTTCTCAATAGGTTTTTACTGGGTAAAATCAACCTACAGAGTATGGGAGTGTTTTACAGTGAGTGTGTCAGTCTTCAGCATCACACATGTTCATGCTGGGTTTTCTCTAGGTCCTAAATCAAACACATTGCTGTTGGTTGGATGAAGCTGCTTGCACTTGAGGACCTCCCACACTTCTCCGAGATCCTGTTCCCCAGGGGATTTCTACTGCCCTTCCTATTTCTTCCTGGTCTGGCTTTCTCAAATTTCAGTTTGGCAAACTGAACCCCTTAAGCAAGAGAACAGTTTGCTGGGATTGGTATCAGTTTACACAGAGGTGCTAGAGTAAAAGACACACATTGTTTGGAGTATTGGAAACAATAAGGACTGGTGCATAAGAGGGGTCAAGGTAGGGTCCATGAGGAAAGATGAACACTGGCTTATTTTTCTTTCTCTTACTGAGCAATAACACTTGCAGGAGTCAGTGAGGGAAGATGTGACCCATATGTGTGTGCAGAGGGCTGCACCAGAATTGAAAACAGAGCTGAGAAAGCTCTGAGGTGCCCAACCTGAGGGAGCTGGGCTATGTCTGTAACCATGGCTTGGCTCTGCAGCTTGGTTTTGGAGTGGGATCTGGTCCTCACTTCACCACCACTTAGGGCTGCATGGAGGAATGGGAACCACCAGAGAGATCTTCTAGCAGTTACCTTCCCATACCAACTAATTTCTTCTGCTGCTGTACTGCTGGCATTTTGGCTATTCCTACTTCCTATCTCTTATTAAAGCATGGGCAAAGGATAGAAAAAGCAGAGAACAATGGTGGGAATGGTGTCAGCACTGGGATGCATCAGGGAGGGAAGGGAGTTGAAGAGCTAAAGCTCTTCACACTCTAGCACACAGTGCTAAAAGAAGTTCTGGACCCAGGACAGGAGTGATCTGGATTGAATAGTGTATAACTTCTGCCCATCTGGGCTCATCACCATGCATGCCCAAAAAAAGCCAATCTACACACCTGGGTGTTGGGACTTTGGTGGGAACATGTTGACCTCCTCCTCCTTTCTTCTCTGGGGCATGATGAGGAAAGGCCAGTAGGACAGGGTAGAGCATGTGATGAGCTGGGAGGGGGTACGAAGAGAAGAGGACAGGAACCGTTAGGGGAAGCACTAGGAATTCTTTGCAAACCGCAGAATTTTGTGGTTTCAAAAGCAAAACATCTTTGTTTGCACTTGTCTTGCATCAAAATATATGCAACTGTTTTTCTTTTATTCCTGATTTGGTGTCTAGTGGCTGCTCCTGGTATGTGAAGATGAACTTGTGGTCAAGGGACAGGCCAAGGAATCTAGCTCCTCTGCCAAGCCCTGCAGCGGGCTGGCTGCCTCTGACACACAGCACGGCAGCGAGCATCCCTGCAGCTCCAAATGCTTAACCATCAAGCAGTCTCTGAGGGCATCTGGCTCCAAGGAGAGTGAGAAGAGGGAAGGGACAGCTTGTCCCTGCCAGTTTGGAAAATGCTGAGGAGGGGCTGAACAAGAGCATTTTCTTGGTGAGCTGGACACCTTTCAGGATGAGGATTCACAGCATCTTCAGATCAAAATCTTAACCATACACTGAGACTTGGGGCATTATTAAATTTAAGAGAAGACCCTCTCTGCTCCCTTTATGAAGGTCAGAGCCTAAGAACAGTCAGACACATCAGATGCTTAATTCTCTTAGGCTCATCCATCAATATCCAAACCCTAGCCAGGGTGTCCTGGCTGCATTCTGGAGCTCCAGAGCTAAACTGGACCTTACGCCATGTGACTCATGAGCTCTCACCTCCCTCAGCTTTAGAGAGGAGCTGAGGTGACAACACATGATGAGATCACAGGTCGTTAGTGTGTTTTAGCTGGTAGCCCCCGTATTGAACTCTATGTTTTGATGTGTCATAATTTGTCATGTTAATGCTTGCAAAGCCCTTCAGACCCTTAGGAGTAAAAAGGATTTGGGGATTAGGTGACTGAACACATTGTGTATATTGATTTTCTGAACAGGGAATGGCATTAAACCCACGTTTAAGGGAATTTTAGGCTTAAATGCACCCTGAAGACATCCTAGCTGTTTGGGTTTTTTTTTTATGCAGTTTCTGCCATGACAGTAATATTATTCACTGCATTATTCACACCAACACGTAGGAGATCCCCACCTTTGCAGGGTAAAACAGTGTGGTATTTTCTTTCAGGTTTCAGTTTCAATTCCTCACTCCTTACACAGGCAGTTACTTGCAGGCTGCACACTGCCTGCCTTCCCCTCTTTCTGGAGGTATCACTGCTGTTTCAAGTAGAGTTTTCCTTCCACACTCTCCTTTTTTATGCCATGGGTTAATTTTGAAGGTTTGATCTGCCGGTGGGGTGAAAGCAAGCAGCCACACAGACAGGGAGATTTCTGAGCCTGGCAAGCCAAAGTGATCTCTGCTTTTTGTATGCCTTCCCATCGTTTTATTGTCTGCATCAGCCAGGCTTTTTGGTTCCAACTGCAAGTTTTTATTATTCCAAGAATAATCATTTGGCTAACAGAGACCTCTCCCTGCAAACAGAGGGACGGAACAGCCCAAATTGATGTTGCAGATGGAGGCTTGCTTGGATCTGCTCACAATACCAAAGTTAAATAATGAAAAGCAAGGGGGTTTTAACAGAAGCATCTACTTCCCCCCTACATACACCCCAGAAAAAAAAGGCCAACTATTAGTTGGCCTTTTTTTCTCTCAAAAGAGAAAAAAAAGGATAACTGAAGTAAAAGAAATATAAATGGGTAACTGCATAATTGGAAGAAAAGCAGCAGAGGGACAGATCTTCAGGTCCCCTAAAAGGCAGATTCAAATCCAGTGACTTATCGCACATTTAGGTCTCATCCTTCGGAAGGGATGGCAAAGATACCTGAAAAAGGCACCTACAGCATGCCATTGTCATGGGTGGTGAGCCCTGGAATGGCTGTGTGGTTCCTCATTCCTTGAGCAGAGGCATCAGAGAAGCAGGACTTCACATGTCTCTTTCTCCCCAGCGCCTCACCTACCAGATGGGAGTCATCACCAACACAGCAATGGGCACAGAAGGCAGGGTGGGCAGCAGTTACTATGGCAGTCAGGTGATACAGGTGCCCAAGACTGACAGCAAGGACTGTCCTGGATGTGGAAACATCTGATCTTGTTTCCCTTTGGTTAAATGCCTGGTTTTGCTGACCAGGCTCCTTCTCTTCTCTGCAGTGCTTCCCTCCATAATGCACAGCCAGGCTTCTGACAGTGTACTGGGGAGCAGAATACATGCCTGAAGTCAGTACCAAACAGGCTACTCTGCCTGCAAACAACCCCATGACTTCACTTTTCCTCAAGCAGTCCATAGTGCTGAGGTCTCCCGTGCTTGATGCAGAGTTATTGTTGCTAACATGAACTCTACACTTAACCCACAGATCCCAGTTGCTCTCCAGAAGGGATCCAGATGTGTTGCTAGGCTCCACAGGCCTCACTTTTCCACAGCCACAGCTGCATGACTCAGTGCTGCGCAGCAGTTTTCATTTCCAAAGTGTTTTGCAAACATGAGCGACTAAGCCCTGCCAGACCCCATTCTTTGCCAGTTGGATTGAAGGGGCCTCTGAGGAGCATGGCTACAGCTCAGCCCAGAGGTGCAATTTCATTTTCAATGGTATAAGCATTTGGGGGGAGGTTGAGAGACAAAGGAAGTTGTTCAGTCGCTGCTGGGATTTTTCTTTGCCGATTTCTAAACCACATTTGCTATGTCTGCTTGTTTGGAAATACAATAGCATCCTAGGTGCAGGTAACAAATTCCCCTCAAAGCATGGGAATTTCTGGGCCCCAGGGGAAGTCAAGAAAGGTGATATTTAATGTCTCTCCAGTTTTAAATTCCATGACTACAAAAAAGCTGATATCCCATATCTAAATCTGTAATCCATCTTCCTTGTTCCTTCTCTGCCCCTAAGGCAGGAGGGAATTAGAGCAGGGGTTGCAGTTTGTGCAGATTAACAGTTCTACACAACAGAAAATGTAGCCAAAATGCTTCTTCCAAATGGGAAAGCAAGTTCTGGTCTCTCAGACTTTTCATGCCATAGCCTCATCCTCTCATCTTCTACCACCTGGAGACCCTCCCTATGTTGCACTGGTGGTGGGACCACATAGATGGATTGGTGACGTACTGGGAGTAATGTAGCATGGGGAGAGCATCTCCATCATTTGCCTTCATGGCCATTTAATGGTTTTAGTATTCTAAGAACTAGTAGGATCCCAAGTCAGAATAGGCTGAACTTGCCGCTGGAATAAGAGCTGTAACAGTGGTTTGATGCATATAAATGTGGGTCAGTTCTAAGGACTCTGGGACTGAGATGGAAGAGCTAAGTGCTCAATTCCCAAAGAAATTCCCTGTATGACTTCAGACCACTTGCTTTGCATCCCTGCAAAAAAGCAGGGATTTTCCAAGTGACCTTTGTATTTCAAGGTCTGTTTTACTAAGGAACATGCATCCGGATGGCCACAGGCAACTTGGAAAACCTTCTCCTGCTTTATCTTTAAGTGTGTTTTGGTGGAAAAAGGAAGTGGAAAGTGTCACTGAAATCACTTCCAGAGGAAACCATGAACTCTCCACTCACCATCACAGACATTACAATGTAGCATCAGTAATGTTTTGGCTCTCAGTAACACTCCCTGCAATTTAATTTGGCATCTTGAAGAATCATAGACTGTCACAGGTTGGAAGGGACCTTTGAAGGTCATCTAGTCCAACCCCCTGCAGTGAGCAGGGACATCTTCACCAGATCAGGTCACTCAGAGCCACATCAAGCCTGACCTTGAATGTCTCCAGGAATGAGGCCTCTACCACCTCTCTGGGCAACCTGTGCCAGTGTCTCACCACCCTCACAGTGAAGAACTTCTTCCTAATGTCTCATCTAAACCTGCCCTTCTCTAGTTTAAAACCACTTCCTCTCATCCTAACACCCCATGCCCCTGAGAACAGTCCTTCCTCTGTTGTCCTGTAGCTCCTTCAGGTCCTGGAAGGGGCTCTGAAGTCTCCCTGGAGCCTTCTCTTCTCCAGGCTGAACAAGCCCAATTCTCTCAGCCTTTGTAGGACAGGTGCTCCAGCCCTCGTATCATCCACTCCAAGATGTCCGTGTCCTTCTTGTGCTGAGGGATCCAGAGCTGGATGCAGCACTGTAGGTGGAGTCTCACCAGAGAAGAGTAGAGGAGGAGACTCCCCTCTCTTGATCTGTTGGCCACACTTCTTGTGATGCAGCTCAGGATGCTACTGGCTTTCTGAGCTGCGAGTGCACATTGCTCTCTCATGTCCAACTTTTCATCCATCAGTACCCCAAGTCCTTTTCTGCAGGGCTGCTCTCCATCACATCATCCCCCAGTCTGCATTGTTAGAGAAGAATGTCCTGACACAAGTGAAGTACCTTGCACTTGTCCTTGCTGAACTTCATGAGGTTTGCACCACCTCCCCTCTCTAGCTTGTCCAGGTCCCTCTGGATGAAACTTCTGGGTATTGAAGTCTGTGGGCCAGGGTGTTGTATATTGGAAGTGCAATGATCTTCAGCTCTCTCCTGCATCTGTTGGGATGGTTCAGTCTGTGAACTGCAGTTGAGGAGAAAATAAGTCTCTGTTTATTTTCACACTGCCACAAGATGTGAATGTATCTGGTAGAAAAGCTCCATTTCATCAGAGTAAACCTGGCCCAGAGAAGAGCAAGTCTAAGCAAACTATGGTCTGGTTTGTACCATCTTTTAGTCTAATTCAATGAATGCATCTATACCTTGGTTGTGCAAGGTGTCACTCAGAAGCTCAAGCCTCCCCTAAAGGCATAAACAGAAAAGAACCATCAACAAAAACGTCAGGAGAGTGAATTGTGTTGGCAGCAGTCTGGCCTGACCATGGTTTTACTGGTTGTTGTGTCCTGAAGAGTAGCTTTGACAATTTGCTACACTTCATTGATTTTCATAAATGCAGACTCTGAGCTTTGTATTTTGAGAACTGCCAATCAGTTTCCCTCATAACTAAGTGTGTATTTCTATTCGGGTATTGACTGTTCCTGTAAGAGTCTGTGAGTCAAGATTGGAGGTCTCCTGAGATGTGTGCTGGCATAGTCAGTCTCCTATCAGTGGACTTAATGAGTGAAATGATGTTGCTTTAATGATTCAGAAGGTCAGCTTGGATGATGATGGTTCCTTCCAGCCCTGAGATCTCTGAGGTATTGTTGGGACTTTGGCTATGACTGGCTAAGAAAAAAAACAGCAGTTGCAGATGGTTTGGTCTTTCATTGTGCTATTTCAGCCCTGTTTAGGCCGAGTTGTGCTGGGCTATATTTTAGATGTTAAGGAAGGAAGGTTGTATACAATGAATATACACACTGGCATTAAAAACTCCATCATTACAGAAAGATCACAGCTGATCTACACTTGCCCCACTCCCCTTAGATGTGTTTCTCTTGATAAACACCAGTTTCAAGTTGCTTTTTCCATGTGAACATGATGAAATGTGGACCAAGCTGCTCTGCTCATTACATCTCAGCTCTTCCCTCCAGAACAGTGTTTCCAGGTATGCTCCAGTTGTTCAGAAATGCCATTAGGGATCACTACTGCTTCTACTTTGCTGATCATTCTGAACCCCACAGTTTGGGATCCCAAGAACACAACCAGTTCCTACAACCTGCAGACAGGTTGTGGGAATTGTCTTGGACTTATTCATTTGTATGCCATGAAGTGAGTATCAAAGACCACCACTCTGGCCATATCTCATACTACTTTGCAGTGGTTTAAATGACATAACCAAGAGCAATGCAATGGTGGTTTGGGCTTGGCTGTTTCTGGGAAGATTCTGCAATGAGCTATTAAAAAAACTGCATTGAGTGTCTACTGTTGATCCAAACTCAGCATGTTTTGAGGTGGCAACAGAAGAGGGTTAATTTAAGTTGATGACATCATTCCTTGAGGTAGGTGACTTCCCTGTTGCACCTTGGTGAGGCACATGAACCTAAGCGTCTCCGTGCACACCTGAAACTGCACCACAGCTGGCAGAGGTTTGGTCCCCACAGAAGCAAAGGGATTCAGTTGCCTCTAAAACCTGACACCTTTGTTTGTGTAACTGCATCAGGAGGACATTCACAGTGTTGACTAGAGGCTCAGCCAGCGCAAATGAAAACACCAACTGCCTTTTGAGGTGGCATCTGGTGTCTGACACGTCGACGTGGTGCCAGATGATATGACACAAGACCTGTTCACCCTCGTGCCCTAAGGGACTGACAGCTGTAGGGCAGCAGGAATGCCCAGCCAGCGTCTCACATAGCACTGGATGGATTTTTTTTAGGTAGCAACAGCATTTCTATTCAACTGCTGTGGGAGCTTAGATGCCTACCTCATACATGGACACCTAATGCAGACACCTAAATGCAGATAACTTAATTTCAAATTGAATCCTGTTATGTCCTCTCCATTTCCTGTGTTATCTATTCAGAATATGTTAATAAACATCTTGCCACATATCCTAAAAATTACAGGAAGACAGGTTGCTCCTATGCCAGGATACAGTCTCTTTGCAGCTCCATATTTAGGTGACAGATAGGAATGACCCAGAAATGTCACATCAAATATTACTGAATAAAATGTCATTAATTTGTCTAAAGAAAAAAAAAAAGAAGTAAAAAGGAAGGAAAAGTTGCATCTTCTATTAAAGAAGTTCTTTTCAACTTGTCTGGGAAGTCTATGTAGGCAGAGAAAAACTCAGATTTCAAGTCAAAGCAGTCCAAACAGTTGTGGAAGGCAAGATACAAAGATGACACTGATACTCATGCCAATGAGTCCTGCAAAGGATGGTGAAGTTTTCACATAAACCAGACAGGTGTATGGTTGTTAAATGCAGAACACATTGCAGGAAGAGTCTTGCAATTCAGTCTAAATGATCACCCAAACACATGGAAATGGTCACGGAGGCTGGGAAATCACAGAATATTAGGAGTTGGAAGGGACCTTGAAAGATCATCTAGTCCAATCCCCCTGCCAGAGCAGGATCACCCAGACTAGATCACACAGGAACGCATCCAGAAAGGTTTGAATGTCTCCAGAGAGGGAGACTCCACAACCTCTCTGGCCAGCCTGGCCTAGGGCTCTGTCACCCTCACAGTGAAAAGGTTTCTCTTTATATTCACATAGAACTTCCTCTGCTCCAGCTTGCACCCATTGCCCCTTGTCCTGTCACTGAGAAGAGCCTGGCTCTGTACTCCTGACTCTCACCCTTTACATATTTATAAACATTACTAAGGTCATCCCTCAGTCTCCTCTTCTCCAGGCTAAAGAGGCCCAGCTCCTCAGCCTCTCCTCATAAGGAAGGTGTTCCACTCCCTTCATCATCTCGGTGGTCCTGCACTGGACTCTTTCAAGGAGTTCTCTGTCCTTCTTAAACTATGGAGCCCAGAACTGGACCAAATGTTCCAGGTGCAGTATCACCAGGGCAGAGTAAAGGGGAGGAAGGACCTCTCTTGACCTACTAATCACCCCCATTCTAATACACCCCAGGATCCCATTGGTTTTCTTAGCCGTGAGGGAACATTGCTGCTCATGGTCATCCTGCTGTCCACTAGGATCCCCAGGTCCCTCTCACCTATGCTGCTTTCCAATGTCTGAACACACCACACAGCCTCTGAGATGGGCTCCTGGACCTACCTCTCACCCCAGGCCAGTGAGCAGCACAGCTGAGCTATGCGTCCACAGCTGTCGAACTGGAGACACCCAGGAGGCACAGGTAATTTGGTTATTTTACTTATTTTATATTCCCCTCCCAGATGACTAATACAGCTTCCATGTGCAAAAGGAATAAGGACTTCTGCGAATAACAGGAAACTAATGCCTGAGAGGCTCATCACAGCAGTATTTTACTGTGTGATTTACTGAAGCCTGCAGTAATCTCAGCCTAGCTGTGATTTGCTGTTACCCACCAAAATATGTTGCAAAGAAGGGAAGATATAAATTTTAGCAATACAGCGTCTGACACGAGCCCCTGGGTTATGAGGCAGTTGTGAAGGTGGGAGCTGGGAACCCAGAGGATGAAAGCAGAAACAGCAATATGCTCGGCCATGTGGGTTCTGGGAGGAGTTGAGTGGGTGAGAAGTTGAGTTGTTGCTGTGAGGTGCATAGTCTGGTCACCCGGTGGCATTTGGGTCCCTTATGGATTTACAAGGGGTCACCGGCTGGTCACACACCAAAACAGATGGACCACATGATTATCTGCAAAAGGCACAACAGGGTCTCTGCTGGATGTGAAAGTCTATAGCGATGCTGAAGGGCAGCAGCAACCATGAATTACTTATTGAAAAAATGACGAATGCATTAAAGCCCCAGGGAAAGATGGGTGACACTGGAGCTAAATTTGATCCCGCCAAAGTTAGAAGGCAAGTGTCTGAGAGAGACAGAGAAGGTAATGCTTGGAGAGTGTTTCAGGCCATTAATCTGGGATGATAAAGAAATCTCAGTAGAGACCAGATGGGAAATATTTAAGGAAGCAATAGAGAACACAGTAGGGAACTTATTGGGAGGCCTAAGCAAACAAGGAGGAGCTGGACAAACATCAAAACAAGAGCATTAGAGGGAAAATGCAAACAAAGCCAAGGATTATGGGAGAGGGGAAATAAAAGCACTAAACAAAGCAGAGGAAAATTTCCAAAGGCAAGTAAACCTTTTCAGGGTAGAGAGAAGCACCAGGAAAATAAGGCATGAAATGGATTGTGTTTGATGGGAACAACAGCAGTGCCAGTGCTAGGAGCACCCAGAGGAGGCCTGAGAGCAAGAGTGAAAGAGAATCACAGAATCACAGAGCGTTAGGAGTTGGAAGGGACCTCGAAAGATCATCTAGTCAAATCCCCTGCCACAGCAGGATCACCCAGACTAAATCACACAGGAACACATCCAGAAAGGTTTGAATGTCTCCAGAGAAGGAGACTCCTGGACCTCTCTGGACAGTCTGTCCCAGGGCTCTGTCACCCTTGCAGTGAAAAAGTTTTTCTTTACATTCACATGGAACTTCCTCTGCTCCAGTTTGCAACCACTGCCCCCTGTCCTATTGCTGCCATCCCTGAGAAGAGCCTGTCTCCATCCTCCTGACACTCACCCTTTACATATTTATAGACATCGATGAGGTCACCACTCAGTCTCCTCTTCTCCAAGCTAAAGAGGCCCAGCTCCCTCAGCCTGTCCTCATAAGGAAGGTGTTCCACTCCATCACTTTGGTGGCCCTGCACTGGGCTCTTTAAAGTTCTGTGTCCTTCTTGAACTGAAGGGACCAGAACTGGACACAATATTCCAGGTGTGGTCTCACCAGGGCAGAGTAGAGGGGGAGAAGGACCTCTCTTGACCACCCCCACTCTAATACACCCCAGGATGCCATTAGAATGTGGAGCCATGGAATGAGTATTTGGCTGAATAGTCTCATCTACCTGAATACAATCACACCAGACCAAGACAGAGAGCATAGCTTGCAAGACAAACCAGCTGTCAACTCTGAGCCAAAGTCTGACGATGAAACAGAAAGAATATATAGCAGCAAAAGTCCCTTCCATTCTTTTAGCAGAATATGTCCCAGAAGTCTTAGAGACGACCCAGTGCCTAAGGATAAGAGGAGGTATTAATTGATTGGTCTAAAATAATGCACATGTTACTGCCACCAGTGAAACTACAAAGGCATACATTGCAGGGCAGAAAATCACACAACTGGAAAAGGCTAAAGTATGGGAGGGGGTTAGATCAAATGTCTGTACTCTGACATGTGTGAGTAGGAAGAGTGAGGATGGCAATTAAAGGTGCTGTTGAGGTTTGGTTTTTTGGGGGTTTTTTTTGAGATAAGCACCACAGAATGTAACAAAATCAGACAAGTTCCCGCTAAAACCATTGTAACTACAATCACTCTGCGGAGAAAGTTAATCATAGAATCATAGAATGGCATGGGTTGGAAGGGACCCCAAGGATTATAGAGTTCCAACCCCCCTGCCACAGGCAGGGCCACCAACCTCAGGCCTGGAGCTACACAAGGTTGCCCAGGGCCCCATCCAACCTGGCCTTGAACACCCCTAGGGATGGGGCACCCACCCCCTCTCTGGGCAGCCTGTTCCAGCCCCTCACCACTCTCTCTGTAAAAAACTTCCCCCTAATATCTGATCTAAACTTTCCTTCCTTTAGTTTTAATCCATTCCCCCTTGTCCTGTCCCCTACTGTTAAGTAACAGCTTGAAGTCAGAAGGCTGGTGAAGAATAACTATCACCGATACTGTTAATGTTTCATCATCTTCCCAAACAGTGTAGCAACAGTGGCCTAAGCTGGGGCAACTCACATGACAAAGGGTGCTATGCCATTAAGGTCCTTCTGCAAAGGACACCAAGCAATTGGAAGACTACATTAGAATTGGTGATGATGGGGTCCACACATAGTAAAAATATTTTTCTTAACACAAATTTCCAATAAACAAGAGTAGGGGCAACAATTGGAGAGACAAAGATGCAGGAAGAGGGAAAAAAAAGATCAATTAGTGTTTCTCAGACAGCACAAACATACCTGAGGATTTCCTCCAGAAGAAGTTTTTTAAAAACCTATTCCTTTGGTAATGCTATTGCATAAAACATTACAGCCTAAGAGACTAAGGGTATCTTTATAGAGCTGCATCAATCTGAAATACCTACAGCATTGCCCTTGGCAACAGCATCACCTGCCTTCAGTGGAGTAGGTATCCAACAGAAGAAGACATGGGTGTCTTTGGGCCAAAGCAGATGCAAATTTAAGACTAATAAAGAGGCAAGAGGAGAGGACTCAAATCAAGAGAGCAGGAGACTCAAAGAACATACTGGAAGAGCTGAAAGACGTTGGAGGTAGAACAGAAAGCAAAGAGATAGCTGAAGACCAAAGAAATACATTAGTGCTTGATCAGTGCGACTTAGTCAACCATTAACCACTAACAATTTTGCACTCCAGCTCCTATGAGTCACCTGGGTTATTGGGTGGGAATGGACAGAGAGGTGATTAAACTCCAGAGCATATGAAGACTCAGAGAAGTCTCTGCCTAACCCATCCTTTGGCACTTGATTACCCATGGTGTCTGTAAGGGCTACATTAGTACTTACATAAAATCAAGATAAATTCACATGTTTTGAGTTTTTTAAAAAAAAGCATCATTCTGATTGGACCCTATCTGTGTGAATCCTGAGGAAATACCCTACATTCACACCCTCCTCAGGTCTGCATCACCAAGGCTCTGGTTATCACTTAATATAGCTTCAAAAGTGGCAGTATAGATCTTTTTCCTCGTTACTGACACCAAGAAATGACACATGGGTGGGAAGAAACTCCAGGTTGTCCCAGCTGTGGCTTACACCAGAAGGAAGAATGGGACAGAACCCTTTGCTACCAGACTTGGGTGTCGCCTCATGTGACGCTGTGGGCTATTTCCATTTAAAAGGAGTAAAATAAATCAATTTACAACCAGTGAATTATCAGAAAATGGGCCCCCAGGAAGCTTCAGTCCGTCTGAGGCCTTTCAATCTCATCATGCTGTTTAAAAAAGCAGAAAAACAAAACTAAAAACCCACTACAGGATACACATCTCCTACTGGGATAGCCTCACCACGTAATACAAAGCTTCTCCTTGCTACTATGAAATCTGTGTGTTTAGCCTGTTTTTCTATGAAAAGAGTGGTTTTTTTTTTCATCACTTCTCCCCTCCATGTGCCATTGGCTGACAGAGGGGCTCGAGGGTAATTACATTTTCCTGGGCTTGGAAAAAGCAGGGTTGCCCTTGGAAGCCTGGGTCTCAGCCATTCACTCATCCACCCACAACAATGTCTAAAACTGTAAACAGTTTGGACAATAAGAGTAACAGCAGCCTCACCAAAACACTCAGTGGGAGGAGGTTATAGGCAGAGCTCGCAGAGAATCTTTGTATCATTCAGGGGAAAAGATAATCTGCTGAGAAAGCCAGCACTGTTGGAAATCCAGCTGGCACATACAAACATGTGTTTTTACCTTAGCAAGAATAATTGGCACAAGCCCCACTAGCCCAGCAAAGAGACACTTCAGGTGTTTACATGTTGAAGCACAGTGCTGCTTTCCTCCAATGTGCCTCCCAGTAAAACAGAGCTGCCTTATCTTCCTCACCGTTTGTTTTTTGTCTCAGGATAACTTGGGCACCTTCATTACCCTAGGAGAAAATGCAGCTTTTCTCTGCTGTGGAGCCCACCCTTTGCCGTGTAGCTCCCTGGCATGCTCTGAGTCAGCTGCACGCTTCAGAGAAAACCACAGGACTCAAAGTTTAGGATTTAGGTGGGAAGTGAGCATCCAGGGAGTTTTGAGGGCAGAGTAAGAGAAGAGGGAGGCAGAGGAGGGAGAGGAAACTCACTGAATAGATATGGTTTTGCCCACAGATATAAAATCACAGAAGCCCAGACTGGTTTGGGCTGGAGGGGACCTCCAAGCCCATCTAGTTCCACCCACCTGCCATGGGCAGAGACATCCTCACCAGCCCAGGGTGCCCCAAGCCCCATCCAACTTGGCCTTGAACCCTGCCAGGGATCCAGGGGCAGCTACAGCTTCTCTGGGCACCCTGTGCCAGGGCCTCCTCCCTCCCCAGGAAGGATTTCTGCCTCCCATCTCCTCTCCATCCCCCTCCTGCAGCTGAAGGCCATTCCCCTGGGCCTGGCCCTCCCAGCCCTTGGCACCAGCCCCTCTCCAGATTTCCTGGAGTCCCTTTAGGTCTCCCTGGAGCCTTCTCTAGGTTGAAATATGAAATATGATATTGCTCAAAGAATTAGCAAAAACTTCTGGGACATTGTACCTATGGCTCACAACTTGAGACAGAAAACATCGAATTTATAGCTACTATATCTTTCTGCCCGATTGTAACCTGTTGTTAACGTTCCAAAGGCAGCTTTCAGCTTAACTACCCTTTTTCCACGCTTAGTGTTTATACTCCCATGCAAAGGTAGAGCAACTGTGTCTTCGTGCAGCTTTTGTTTGGTGAGGCAAGGCCAAGCAAGGCCTGCTCCCTCAACTTTCATGTTTACTACTTGAGGAGAGAATGAATAAAAAGGAAGACAGCACACCAAGCTCAGTGCCCAGGAGGGGAAACAAGAGTACCTTTCCCTGCTGCACAGCATTATGGAACCAGCATCATTCTGCTGGACCTCTTTAGGTCACCCTCACCAAGGCTGGTGTGAAGTCATGTTGATAGCAGAGACATTAGTGTCTTTCCCTCTCTGTGTCCTCTTCCTATCTAAAATGCTGCATGCCTGTTCCTGCTGAGAGGCAAGCTCTTTGCAGAAGGAACTGTCTCATACTAATCCAGGCATCATCTCAACAAGGCCTTCTGGTGCAGCAGAATTAAAGTCTACGTGTTGCTGAGGGACTCCAAGGGTGGAGGCAGGATGTGTTAGCAGCTAAATACCTACCACCCCACACATTCTTCTGTGGTGAAGACTGACTTCTGCCTTTACTATTAAATCTCGATCTTTCTCTGCAGCTAAATCTTTGTTAGATGATGTAAATCTTCTAAGCATTGCTGACAACTGTCTGCTTGTTTCATTATGACCCCATCTTTGGGTACACAAAGCTTCTGGGTATTGATGGGTATGTATTGTGGAGCATGAACAAACAGCCAGTGGATCAATGTTTGCTGGGGCAAACTTGCTGAGATAAAATATTGGCTTCGTTTGTTAAACTTTAATGACTGACCTGCCTGACAAAGCCAAGAATGCAATAACTCCCCTTTCTCTAGGCATGTTTAGCTATTGGGTAATTACATTTTAAGCTCGATGAACATTGTCTTTTTCAAAATATTTTCTTGCCACTCAGTTAAAAATACGTGTAATTAAACCTCAGAGGAACGCATCACAGATTTATGGCCTGTGCAAGGCTGGTTTGAATGGCAGCCCACCAGGCTTCACAGCGCCAGTGGTTCAGTGGGTGAGCGTGGCAGCTGCCCACTCACTGGTATAAAAAAGTTCTGGGCTCCATGGTATAAAAAAAACAGGGATCTCCTGGAGAGAGTCCAGAGGAGGACTATGAAGATGATTAAGGGCCTGGAGCATCTCCCCTGTGAGGAAAGGCTGAGTGAGCTGGGACTGTTCAGCCTTGAGAAAAGAAGACTATGGGGGGACCTTATTAATGTTTATCAATACCTTAAGTATGGGATGCAGGCGGAAATGGCCAGCACTTTTTCAGTGGTCTATGGAGACAGGACAAGGGGTGATGGCTGCAAGTTGGGGCATAGGAAGTTCCGTACCAATATGCTGAAGAGCTTTTTCCCAGTGAGGGTGAGGGAGCCCTGGGACAGGCTGCCCAGGAGGTGTGGAGTCTCCTTCTCTGGAGATATTCCAGACCCATCTGGATGCCAACCTGTGTGACCTGTCCTAGGGACCCTGCTTTGGCGGGCGGGTTGGACCCAATGATCTCTCAAGGTCCCTTCCAACCTCTATGTTTCTGTGATTTTGTGATGTGTAAACCCATCAAGTCAGTGTACATACATAGGTCCTTTGGGGAACTCAGCAAGGAGGGAAGACTGCAGGCTAAACAGGAGCTATTAAAGTAGGAAAAGATGCATATGTCATCTTGGCTATGATACATAGCATGCTTGGTTGCCATAGCAATGGACATTATAGGTAGCTTCAGAGGAGGGAGAGAGTGATTAGCAGACAGATAAGGGAGAAGACTATGCTGTACCCTCTGCAGTCAGAGTATTTTCATTAAGATTACAAGAAACAGGATCTAGATCTTAGGCTGTAGGTGTTTTCATTCTTGTCCTAATCTAACTTTAAAAGTATTGGCAGCAAGGGCATCCCTTGCTTCCCTCAGCAGGCAATTCCGCCAGATGAAAGATTTTCACAGTATTTGGCCGCCCGTTGTCTTTATTTCCCACTATATGGTGCTTAATCTTCTCAAGTGACAAGCAAAAGCACCCCAAGTCAATGTTTTCTTTTGAAATTTGGCTGCTCAAAGGCTAACTTCATCGAATCATGATGTTCTGCTTTGGGCTAAAAGCTTGCTTCCAAGGCTTCAGTGCATAGGTGAATTTTATCTTTCAAATGAAAAGGGAAAAAAACCAACCCCAAAACCCTTACATACCATTTTATCTTGGACTGAGAAAAGCAGAATGGTAGGTAAAAAAATGCTGCCTTTTATTAGGATTGGAGCTATTTTTTCTCTCCTAGCCTGGTTCCTGAACAAAATGATGCCTGCGTGGTCTTTTGTCTAGTCGTTAAGCATCAACACTTTTAAACCTGTTGGCCAGTATCACCCCACTTTCAGAAGAGGGTTTTTGGCACTCTGTAGGGGTATGAAGTTCCAGTGAGTTTCATTAACATCAGCAACCAGGTAAAAGAGAATTAAATGCAAATTAAAGGAGAATTAAATGCAAATTAATGTATGTTAATGAGGCCACTAATGGAAAGACAATTCCTAACTCATCCTGCAAGGCAGCAGCCAACTGATCATTTGACAAATGGTCTATCAGTTGGCACCTCAGGGCCCTACCACCAGTAAGGTAGGTTGTCCTTTCCTGACCACAATGGTAGGGTACACTGGGAAGAACTGGTAGTGCTATGGGATGCAAATGTGCAGGGGACTAGGGAAGTAGGATTCATTGTTTAGGAAGGAAGAAAATGTGTCAACAGCTTTCTCCAACAACAGCATTTTGAATAATACCTAAATATCATCTTTTTTTCCACTACACGTGTCACTGCAGGGCCTGTTTCAGCAATGTACTTGTACCCATTCCCAAAGGCCACGGGTGTTTAGTGAAACACATAATCCTCTGCAGAAGGGAAATCAATGGAGCTTTAGCAAATACAAAATGTTGAATGAGTGTTTAAGAGCTTTCTGGCATGAAAGTTGGATATACCTTGGAATTTCAGACCAAAGACCTTCAGAGGCCCTTCTCCACATAAATTCTTTGAGTTTGCATCTTGAGAGCTGTCCTTGCAGTCTGCATGCCTGGTACACAGTTCTTACCTTCTTAGTTCTCACCTTGACAGTGTAAATAAGTTTTTTATTTTCTAGGTTGTTCTCCAAGAGGATTTTCAAGTCTCTGATTGTCTGGATAACGGACCTCATCCCATGCTCCAGTATCTTTTTTTGTGATAAGATGACCAAAGTAGGTTTTGCAGCATCCAAGTAGGGTGCTGGGTCCCTGAATACACCACACAGATTCTTTCAGTACAGATTGATGGGGTAAACATGGGCCACACAGGCCAGCTTTGACTTTCAAAGAATTTCACCTTCTCAAAGGGATTTAGATTCTGTCCGGTTTACATGGGAAATAGAGATTAAGAAACCTCAGAGGATTTCACACAATCACAGAACCGTAGGAAGGGTTGGAAGGGACATCCAGAGATCATTGTGTCCAACTCCCCTGCCAAAGCAGGGTCCCTAGGACAGGTCACACAGGACAGCATCCAGACAGGTCTTGAATATCTCCAGAGAAAGAGACTCCACACCCCCCTGGGCAGCCTGTCCCAGGGCTCCCTCACCCTCACTGGATAAAAGTTCTGCATATTGGTGCGGAACTCCCTGTGCTCCAGCTTGAGGCCATCGTCCCTTGTCCTGTCCCCACAGCCCACTGAGAAGAGGCTGGCCATTTCCCTCTATATCCCACGCTCCAGATATTTACAACCATGGATCAGATCCCCTCTCAGTCTTCTTTTCTCAAGGCTGAATAGTCCCAACTCACTCAGCCTTTCCTCACAGGGGAGATGCTCCACGCCTTTAATCATCTTCATACCCCTCCACTGGACTCTCTCCAAGAGATCCTTGTCTTTTTTATATCAGGGAGCCCAGAACTGGACACAACACTCCAGGTGGGGCCTGACCAGGGCAGAGTAGATTTGATGACCCAAAGACATTGGGACTGAGTGAAAACCCCAACAAGGCATTAGAAAAATGGCAACACCCCTTCAATCTACAGACAGATCTGCTGAAGATGATGTGAAGCTGTCCAAACAAAAATTAGAAGAAAAAAAAATTTTTAAATCCCTGTGCTTTCCTTCCTCTCCTGTGTGATCTTACGAACAATGATGACTCCGAATAGCATTCAACACAGCTGAAGATGTGACCTTTCATGAAAAGAATAAACTCAATCTACAAACACCACTGCAGAATCAGGTCTTGAAAGCATGACAGGATTTTTTCATCCATCGGCCCCAGGGCTTCAGCATGAAGTATAGCAGAAAGAGCTTAGGACACATTGATTTCGTCCAAGTAAATCTAAATATTTATTAACTCAAGAGCTAAACATTGACTGATGTCAAAAGGAAGTCAATATCTGCAATGAGTCTCAACATATATTGAAGGGAAACAAAAGTCCAGTGAGCAGCTTGCTAGGAAACAACCACCCCCTTGCCAGGAGCAGCTAACACAGCCAGATGGACAAAAGCCCACGCTTCCTTTGGTCAGGCTATTTAGGCTCCACAATACTTGAAAAGTAGATGCTTGGCCCCAGTGTGGTGCTAAAACTATCACAAGCACCCAGGCCTCTTCCATAATCCATAGAGAAAAGGGATCTAGAGGGGATTCAGTGATTCTGAATGAGCCTATGAAACCTAGACGATCCCATGGGAAATGCAGTGCTCCCTGTCTGTGAGCCAGGCTACTGCCTAGCAAGAGGAGGGAGCTCCCCCCCCAATCCCTGCTACTGAATTTTGGTCATAATGCAGAAAAGAAGGCCTCCTCAGCCCAAGGCAGCTGCAATCTATAGATCTCACTAGACAAAAGAGTGTCAAATCCATCAGGCTATGGAGAAATCAGGGTGAGGGGACAGCAGGGACAGAGGAGAAACAGTGAGGAAGGGGCTCTGCTGTGGCCCTCTTACTCAGGCTGGGTCTCCAGACACTAAGGAGTGCAAAATTCATGCGGTCAGACAGGAAGAATAAGCAAGAGGAACCTTGAACCTTTCCATGGGGCTCCCACCTGGAGGAACTAGATTCCGCCTCCTTTTCCAAATATTTGTGCGCTTTTCCAACCGTCTCTCAATCAAGGAAGATATCAAAGAGGTGACACACTTTTCCATACAAATCCACTGGTCAACACAGACCAAGCGAGTTGACTGCAGTAAGCCACTGATGAGCAGACTTCCATCCATAAGATGTGGCTGGTACAGTGATAAAGGGTGAAGAAGGTCCTACAAAACAACCTGTATTTTTGGCCAAGGCTGTATACAGACGAGTACAATGTGTTTCCAAGACCACCAAGCTCCCCTGAACGCCACAGGCACAGCTGCAGTTGGTTTGGTTTTGGGAGTTGTTTTAAATCTTGCTTTCAACAGGAGTTCAAAACATCTCCGCTTCTCCTTCTGGCTTACTTCAAAGCTCCCATAAGGATGGGAAACATTCCCAGAGCAGACAGGTAGACCCACCTCTTCCACGTTTTCCCCGTGGGAATTGGTGGTGGGTGTTTGCTATTATTTTGGGCAGCCTTTTTTTTTCTAACTTCTTGCAAACTCTTCCACAAATAATCCTGCTGGCTGCTGCTGTGGGCGCTTCCTTCTGAGAAATCCCATCAAATGCAATCAAGCCTGGACAACTTCCTAAGACATCTGCTCTATCTCAACCACAAAGGAGAGAGTTTATGAGCAATCCTTAGCACAACAGAAAGGGAAGACTCCTGCCTCTGCAGGAATACCCAAGTAGGAGGACACACTGTGGAGAAAGTCAGAGCTGGGGAATTGCACAGCACCCATCTGTCTTTGTGGCTTTTTTCCAACAGTTCAGTGCACAAGAAATGTCCTTTCCTAGGATTGCATAAGAAGAGGAAGGGAAATAAGATCTCAGGGAGGGACTCAAAGATCATGGGGCAAAACTCCAGCACTAGCTCCTTTTACTAATCCAGCTTATGTCATCCTCATTCACTCTTTAACTTCTTTTGCCTGATATGTGTCTATTAGAGTTTATTCAGGAGAAAGAGTGACTCAGATGTCTTTCCTTTGGCTTAAGAATTGTCTGGGTTTTAACAAGCCAAACCAGGCATGATGTTATCAGATGTTGAGAAACAAGGAACTGAGCTGGTTTCTTCTGGGAACAGAATGTCAGAGGAAGGTTCAGATGGCCCTGGAAGAACCAATCTGGGAGAAAATGTTCTATGGTGCTCAGACCTGTTAGGCTCTCTGCAGTATATGAGATTGCTGACCATATTATATGTATAATGCAGTCCAGGGCCACAAGGGCAGAGAGAAAAACTGAAGATCCATCTGTGTGGGTGCAGAGCTGAGCTGGAGAAATGGGTCATAAATATGGACCAAGCCCTCATACCTGGAAACAGCAAGAAAGGAATGAAGCTGGGGTGAGGGGCTGCATAGAGATCTGGTGCTCAGCTTTCTCATGTTTTAACATGGTGCTGGCAAAACTGTGTTATACCTAGACTTCAAAATCAAGTTTAAATTGAGTAATTTCTGCAGAACTGCCCTAATCTACTTCTCCAAAGAGAAAAAAGAGGATAATTCATGGCTACAGCAGTGCCTAAAACCCCAACTGAGGTCCTAGCATCATTTGGCACTGCACAGCCTCAGGCAAATCTATTTCCATCTCTCATCTCACAATGGTGTATTTAGGCAGTGAAATTCATCCAAACATAGCATGGCTGGCTTTGCATGTGAAGGTTCAGCCCATGGGACACAAAGGCCTGGGAAACCCTGTTTTATCTTTAAGAAAACACTCTCCCATGTGGCAAAGAAATAGAAATAGTAATGGTGGGAAACATGACCTTAAGACTGAATGTCATCTGAAAATTACCTTGGTGTTACCATGATAATTATCTGGGTTGGATCTGCTGGAAGGACTATCCATCTATGGACTGTCCATCCAAGGTAGTTACAATGGAGGGATTCATGGTACTGAGATGTGGACCATGACTTGGTCACCCATCTCTCCGGGGTACACACTGAGCACCAGGAGAAGGACACCCCACTTCCAGAAGATGTGCAGGTCTCAAGTGGGAGATGGCTGCAGGGAGATGGGCACACACCCAGGATAATTTTGTGCTAGCATCACACCAGGGCTAATCCTTGCCCACAGATCACCCAGAATTAAATCATCTGTCCTCTCCCTGTCATAATTTTGGCCAACTCCATCAAACTGGGGAAATTTTATTAAAATCTCTCTTAGCATTAGAAGTTCCAGACAGAACACTTCCCAGTTGATTATTTTTTCATCTGAACTACAACATTTCTGTGCAGACAATTTTCCTATGTCCATCTACCATCAGCTATGGCAAAGCATGCTCATTTTTATGCTTCAAATTGAGAAAACAAAATCTTCCAAGATCTTTCTTCAGCAAAATTCAGAGGCTTTAACCCAGGACTGTGTTGCCCAGTTCTTCCTTTCAAATCACCAGACCTGGCAGTGCTGACCACTGGACTTCATCTCAGCTTAGAGAGTTTAATTCCCAATTCCTTCAGCTTCAAACTGTCATTTTGCTTTACAGGGGCCAACTTTGACATGGCAAAGGCCTAGCACAAGGCACAAAAAAGTATGAACAAAATGGGAAATTAAACAGAAGCTTCCAGCTGAGCTACTTCCCCTCCCCAGAGCTGTAAGAACTAACAGTGCATCCTGGGTGCTCAGATCCTTACAGCAGACTGTTTATGTCTGGAGATATCACTGCCACCTTTACATGGAAAATCACAACCCAGAATAAGGGGTTTTCCCCAAAAAATCGCTTGGATCAGATGAAACCTCAGCACAGGTTTCCTCTGTCTGGCTCCCCTGGACTGCTTGTCCCCTTCTTGGAAGAGCTCTAGGAGTCTGATGGTGATTCTCAAAGAGCAGGTCCTGAGTCATGAGTGCAGAGTGAGACAGATAAGGCACATTGAGAAACTTGGAGGGCAGAGAGGAATCACTCGTATATCCTCCTGATGCCCCCATGATGTTCTGCCTTGAACCCCAAGCCCCTCCATCAGAGCTGTGTTGGCTGGGGAGCGGGGTGTCTCCCTACAAATCTCCAGGCAGGTTGTGGGGATGATGTGCTCAGAGAAAGCAGCTGATCAGAGTAAAAGAATGCCTTTTCACCACCTCCTCATCACAAAGAGATGCTAACTGCAAAGCCCAGCTTGAGAGTCATGATCTGAGCAAACTTCGATCACTAGGATGAGGCACGTGGCGAATTTCAAAGCACCTGCACTCCTAAAAGCAAACCCAGGGAGCCTGGTTGTACCTTCTTAACCCAAAGTTTTTAAGAAACAAGGAACTGCACAGCTTGGGGCCTGTCACAGGCCACTAATGGTGGCTAGCACATGATGGGCTCAGTGTGGGAAGCTGCCACCAGCCATGGGATGAGTCCCCTCTGACTCATGGACCCTTTAGGTCCTTTTTGCCTTGGCCAGTGTCACTGCACCACGACACTAGGGTAGGCTCCCAATTCTTTTTTCCAGTACCAACAGCATGACTCAAGCCTCCACATAGCTGTTACGCCTAACCAACAGCTTCCTCAGAGAAGCCCCAGGGACTGCCCACCCTATAGTGATGGGTTCCAGACTGTGCCCCCCAAACTGTGGATTACTACCTGTCTTTTTTTTTTCCTTCTTTTTTTTTTTCCTTTGCCCTATTTCAGGGATTGCACCGCACAATTTATAAGCCACTGTCTCCTGCCTGCTGGTATTGCTCAGACCTTGGTGTTGCCTCGTCCTACTCTGCAGCTTGGGGTGCCGGAGCTGACTTTTACTCCTAGGAAACTTGGGTGCAAGCAGTGTTTAGGAACAGGACCCCCTCCTGCAGATACATGGAGCTGCAGAGGTCAGGGCTGGAAGCAAGGCTGTGCTGTGAGGGTAACTCCGGAGTGATCTGCAAGACAGCAAAGGGGAGACAAGGGATTTTACCCAGGGGGGATGATGAGCAGCACGGAGTATGTGCAGAGCCGGCTTGACACCCCCTCTTTTCCCCCATAAGGGGGATCTGCCAGCTCAGGAGTGGCACAGACGAGCGCAAGTCCTGCCTCCTTCCTCCTCCTCCTCCTCCTCCCAGATGTTCCCTTGTGTGCAGCCATCTGTTGAGCTCCCTCCTCCCTCCTCCTGCGGGGAAGGGGCAGCCCGCTTGCCCGGCCAGCTGCACGCCTTAGACGAGAAGAAGGAGGAGGAGGAGGAGGGAGAAGAAGGAGGAGGGAAGAAGGGGACACCCGACCCCAAGCCTCGCTGCTGCTGCCGGCTCCCGGCGGCGCCCGCTCCCCGCCGTGGGAACCGGCGCTGCTCGGCTGCCCCACCGTGGGAACCGGCCCCACCGTGGGAACCGACCCCGGCCCCGGTGAGTCCCCTCCCTGCCGCCCCCATCCCCTCCCCAGGCTCGCAGGCAGCCGCCGAGGCACGGCGTGCGGAACCGCGGGGTGTTGAGCACCCCCTCACCCCCAGTTCTCATTCCTGGGGTGGGGGAGGAGGAAGACCTCGCTGCGTAGGGGTGGGCTGAGCCCTCCCTGTCACCTCTCCGGGGAACCAGGGGTGCTCAGCCCTGGGTGGGGGTGTGTGTCGGCTGCGGAGCCCCCCCTGCCCCCCTCAACCTCCGAGTGGGGAAACTTTCTTTGTGTGATGAGTTTGCCTCGCGTGGGGGCTCAGCTGGTGGGGAGGGGTGTATGTGAGGGGGCATCGGCTGCAAAACCCCTCGGGTGCGGGGGGACACACAGGAGGGCAGATGTCTGGGGTGGGGGTAAACTACTTTTCCCTTACCCCTGCCTTTCCCAAACCGGGAATTTTGGGGTGCAGCCCCCCCCATCCCGGCTCCCTCGCCCGGAGGGCTGCAGCCGGGGTGGGATGAAGCTTCTCCAGCCGGGATCACTCCCTCCCCCCACACCCCCCGCTTCCCCCCACGGCGCAATGGTGGCTTGCAGAGCGCTTGGGATTGCCACGGCTGCAAAGTAATCCGAGCGGCAGCTGGAGGCTCCGCACCGCCTCCCGTGCCCGGTTTCGGGGCTTTGATTTCACACAGGGCTCCCTGTCTCCCCTCCTCCCCTTAAACACCCCCCACCCTCCCTCCTTTCCCCGGCCCTCCCCTCCCAGCACGGCGATCGGGGAGAGGAGAGAGGCTTTTTTTGGTCGGGTTCCGGTGCTGGGAGGCTCTCGGGGGTTTGCAGCTCACGCAAGGTAAGGGGAGAAAGGAGATAGGCGGGGAGGGGGGGATAAAGCTTAAAGGGGGTCGCTTGGATGGGGTGAAGAGTCTGGAAGGAGGAGGAGGAGGAGGGGGGGGGTCCTCTCCTCTCCTCCCGTTTACAGATAAGGGCAGCGCAAAGCTCCCTGTCTGGGAATTTCCCATGCCAGTAAGTGGATTAAGCTGGAGGGGAAGGTGTGTTTGGGGAGGGGGGGAGGATGGGGTGTGGAAGGGAGAGGAAACAGATCAGGATTTATTTGTTCTCTTATTGGAGAAAAAAAGAAAAGGGGGGGGGATGAATAAAAGCAAGAAAAAGGCAACGAAAAAATAAAAAGCTGGTGGTGACTGTAGAAGCAGGAGGTCAGAAAGCACGGGGCTCCCTTGATAGCGCCCACACCCTGTAAACTTTTAAGCAGCTCCATGGAAACTTGTTATTAATGCTGCAGTCATTAAAAGGCGCAGACCACGGCGGGTTTATTAGCCCAGTAAAACCACAACACGTGCCAGCCAGCTCTCCGGAAACAAAAGGGCCCCGTCAACTTTACTCCTCTGCTTGGGATGTGGGAAGGCTGGGAGGAGAGGGGGCTGGGGGGGGGGGGGTGAGGATGGAGCTGGTGGCTTGTGGACGGAGCGCTGGTGGCTTGTGTCGTGGGGAAGTTGGCGTCGCCTCCGTTAACCGGCGCTTTCCACCCGCGGTTAGTGAGCGTAACTCGGCGGCATCGAAGGCGCTGGAGCACGGGCGTACGGAGAGCACGGCGAGCCGGCATTCATTGTGTGGCAGCCGGGAGAGAAGCCTCCCGGTCTCCTGAGTCGGAAAGATTTCCCCCCCCCCCCCCTCTCCCCGGGTGCCTGCCGTGATAAATCAGCTGCCGTCAGCCTGAATAACTGCATTCACTGAAGTTACAGTAGGAAACTTGTCTTGGGTGGACGCTGTGCCATTGCTCTGCGGAGAGCGGCCGGTGCCGATCGCTGGGCGTTGCGCTGGAAGATCGCATTGATCGCTGCTCCAAAGCTCTCCTGGCAGCCTGCGGGGCGTTGTGGCAGCGGTAGAGAGCAGAGCGAGTGCAGGGGAGAGAAGAGGTGCCATGGAAAGGCAGGGTTAGACCAACGCCTCGCCAGTCTCTCCGGGAATAAGCAGGGCGCTGGATGTGGGAGATGCTGAAAGGACCAGAGGGAGCCTGGTATGTCCCCAGGGGAGAATTTGCAGCTTAAACTTGGCTGCCCGCTCGCTGTCGGCAGCCAGGCACTGCAAAGACAAAGTGGGTTCGTATCTGCCATGGGTCCTGGCGTGAGGCACTGCCCGTGTCCCTTCATGACCCACGGCAGCCAGTCCCGGTGCTGGAGAGGACACAGGAGGGGCTTGTTCACACATGGGTTATAAATGGGGGTGAGGCCCTGACCTGTGCTCAGCTGTCTTCCCGTCTGCGCTTCGATGTGGGGGGCCCCTCTCCGGAGACGGTGGGTGCACAGTGGGGTGAGCAATACTCATGACTGGGGTAGGCAGGAGGTTGGGTGGCAGCACCCGGCTGGGTTTGTGCCATGCAGCATCCTGAAGCGGGTGCGCGCTGCTGCGGGGGAGACACTGCTGGTTTGTGAATGAATTGGGAGCAGCTGCTGGCAGAGGCAGTGGGGAGCAGTTACAAAATGCCTGGAGGGGACAAGGACGTGACTGATATCCCAGGGGGAAAATTAACTTCTGACGTAAGATGCACTGGCAGGGAAGGCTGCAGGGTCGGGGGTGAGGGTCTCCCACACCCCTATTCTTCAAGACTGAGCACAAGGAATAAAAGAGCATTGAACGGGTGGGAGAAAAGAGCTCTTAAACAAACAAAAAAACCAAACCCATGCCAAAGCATTTTATTTTTTTAATTATTAACTTTTTTTTTTTGGGGGGGGGGGTGTGTATAGGAAAAAGCATCCTCCGCTCACCCAGCCCCCCAGCAAACAGCAGCGTGTGCCTCCCCAACGTGAGAGAGAGCTGGGAAAGAAAGGTGAGCCACCGTCTTCAGGAGGTTTAGAGTTTTCCCTCCATCCCTAACTGCTTTTTTTGGGGGCTTTTTTTTTTTTTTCCCTCCTCTTTCACTCTCTTCTCCCTCCTCCTCGGTTGTCAGCTCATTTGTGGGGAGAAGCTGAGGCTGGAGAGTGGGATAAGACAAGGCATTCTTGTCCAGCAGCCCTCCTGACCCCCCTCCCATCCCCAGCACCCTGGGCTGTGCGTGGTAGCCGCAGTGCTGGCCACCTGGCAGGCTATCAAAAGAAACTTCCGAACGTTGATATGTTGAGGGCTGGGAAGAGATAAAGGCTGGCCTGAGCAAGCCATTGCTTGTCTTAAAACTTGGCACCTGGACTTACTGAGGTGAATGTATGAACGGCTCAGCCATTCATCGCGGGGAAGCTTTGAGATCTTCATTTGTGGTGGTGTTGTTATTATCGTGATTATTATTTCTTGGGAATTTCCATCACTCTCTCTTGAAGTATTCTCGATGTGCAGCAGCAGGGAAGGAAATGCGTGCTGTAGAATCACCCCTGGCCTTCCCCCCCTCCCCAACCCCACTGGCTGCCTTAGCATGGGACATTCCTGACTTGCATTAACCAGGCTGGAAACCTGCCTGTTGGAGCAGTGGCAGACTGGGAAAGAATGCTTTATCTTTGCCGTGGCTGAGCAAAGGGCCAGGTGCTGTCTGTGATACCTGACTGCTGGCATCTGTGGGTTCTCTCTTCCTTCCCCTTTCACCTCTCCTGCTCCTTTTTTTTTTCTCTGCTGTCGGTAGATCCGTGATGCTGATTCCTCTTCTGTCCCTTGGTTCGTACCCAACTGCTCAAACCCAGGGCTGGGGAGAGAAATAACAGGAAAGAAATATCCTTGAATAAGATATATCCTTGAATAAGATAGCCCTCATCAGGAAAATTTCAGGCTTAAAGGCAAAGCTGTGGCAGATGGGTCAAACCAGATGTGATTCCTCACCCCCCCCTTCCTCCCCTCCATCACATCTGAAGTGATAAATGTATGCAGAGCTCTCCAAGTGGGGCAGGACTAGTCCCCGACCCCAAAATCACCCATTTTCCTCCTCTCTGGGAGAATGAGATGTCTGTGGCAGGGATCACAGTGAGGCTGCTTCACAGAGCAGGATGGAGGAGTCCCTTCCTTCAAAGCCCTGTAATCTCAGTGCAAAGGCTCTGTTTCCACTCACTGATGCAGCCCCTGTATTTACCCATGACCAGATCATTACAACCTCTTGCAAAGACAGGGAGATCTCCAACTCAAAGGATTGCAAGGCTCGTAGGATAACTCTGAACCTGGCCAGTCTCACATGCTGGGGCAGAGCATCATTCTTCTAGGCTGTCCTCAAATGTCCCGTGGTTGTGTTCCTATGTCCTGTGTTCACATGGTGCCCTCCCCTGGCTTTGGGGGGAAGGAACAGGGTGCAAGGGGCCAGCACCAGGTACCCTATACAGGGAGGACACACGAGGATGCTGTAAGCGGGGAAGTCTTAGTCTGCTGGTCAATGATATGAGGTCATATTTGGTTAGGAGGAGGTAAAGGAAGATAGTTGTGTGTGTCCTGGGTGACTTGCAGCATGTCCATGGCATGGTAGATGTGACATATTGTTGTACCAAAAGCAAGGTGACAGAGGTGAGGACAGGATGGGGATGTGGACAGCATGGAGCCAGGGAAGGTAAGTAGTGTGGGTGGGCAGAGGTCCCTGGAGAGGCAGGCCTGATGTTGTCAGCCACCAAGGCTGCAGCCACAGTTGAGAGTCGATGAACACTGATTTGAGAGGTGCTTAAGAGACTTCTCCACCTCCCCATGTGCCCCCTTCCCTGACCCCCAGCCTGGATGCCCATTTGGCAGAGGGCAAAGCAGGGATGGTGTCCTCAGGGCATCCAGGCAAGGCAGGGGCTCGACGTGGTGTACAAGGGCAGTGGTGGTATTTGGCTGGACCAGTTGTGTCAGTGGTGGTGTTGACAGGGGGCTCCTGCACAGGGTCAGACCTGGGCATCTTGACTTGTGCTCTGTTCCCAGTTAAACTGGTGGGATTGGAACCTGAGGATGGTACCCCTATTGCCCACAGGAACTAACACCTCTTGGCCTTGGGGTTAGTCATCTTTAAAGGTTCAGGAGGGACACTGAGGCACATGAATGGGGACTCATAGTAACATCAGTGGTAAGAAGTGGGTCCTGCTCCTGGATCACTTTGGATGAGCTTTCTCTCCAAAATCCTGCGCTAGCCAAGAGGGACCAGGGGATCTTGGGCCAGGGAGGGGAGGGAAAGAGCTGAAGAGATACCACATCACAACATCCCTGGGACAATGAAGCATCATCTAGGGTGGGAACCACAGTGGGGATGATGCCCTGCTGGTAAACCCTTTATCACCTTTACCCAGACACCTTTCCCTTCTCCTAATCCCCTCTTCCTAAGTCTTGTATGAGACCTGCTGGGCATAGAGAATGGCTTGTGCTTTACCAGGTTGGGGACAGATCCTGAAGCCCCACTTGATGCTCTACCAAGAAATTTCGGCGGCATTCATTGTTTGAAGCATCACATTGCAAGAATTATTGGAGGGGGGGGAGGTGGGGGGGGGGAAGAAAGGCTGGGAGGGGAGTGAGACAGGAGCCTCCAGCTGTGCTGTTTGCAACAATAATGGCCAGGATTGTATTTATTATCTCCTCGGTGGAGGGTCTGCAGCTGCACACTGAGAGCCACAGGCAGCAAAGAGGCCCAGAGATCATTGTGCATAAGAAAAAAAACCCCAACAGCCAACCACAAAAATAAATAGAAAGCTCACAAAGAAGCCCTAGGCCAACTGAGGCAGCATCGAGGGGAACCCAAGTTAATGTTGCCTCCTCACTTTGCCCTCCCTTATTGAAGTCAGCAGCCCCGCAGGGCTGTTAGAAGGGAGGTTGGGAGCTGCTGCCTTTCAGAGAGCTAAAGCTGCATGGGGTCCTCCTAGAATCCTTCTGCCAGGGTTGATCTGTGACCATGGCACACTGTTGGAGGCAGTGTTTGAACAGCTGATTTGCAGTCACCTCTGTTTCAAGGAGAATAAGCTGGAAGACCTTTGGAGGTACAGGATGATGAGGCTGCTCTTAGTTATCCGGTCCTGGTGGCTTCCTCTGGCACCATCCCTCCCCTTCCCTTGTTCCCTCCTTACCTCTTTCAGAATCACAGAATGATGAGGTTGGAAAAGCCCTTTAAGATCATCAAGTCCAACAGTTCCTGCCGTATGCTAAACCAGATCCCTAAGTACCTCATCTCCCAGTCTGTTAAACACATCCAGGGATGGTGACTCAACCCCCTACCTGGGCAGCCTGTTCCACGTCAGGGAAGAACTTTTTCCTAACATTTGATCTGACCCTGCCCTGGCACAGCTTGAGGCCATTTTCCCTTGTCCTATCTCCTGCCACCTGGCTGAAGAGACCATTGCCCACCTCTCTACAACCACTTTTCAGATATTTACAATTAGCCCTCCTTCCCCCTGCCCAGCTCATCTTTTCCAGGGGAACCCATCCATCTCCATCCGCTGCTCTGCAGCTCAGACCTTTGACCTGCATTGAAAGCAAACTAGGTCAGGGATGAGGGGTCCATTCATAGATACCATGCCTTTCCCTGGCAGCTACTGGTGGGTCCTTGCAACCTGCTCCCCAATGTGATGGGATGCTTTACATACCATCCTAAGGACATGCATGGCACGTGGCGTTTCCCAGCTGGGCACAATGACATCGCCGAGCAGCTCTATTAACAGTTAAAGCCAACAAGTGTCCACCATGGGTAGGAGGTTTCCTCTCCCCATGCTGCACCTCTTAGTGTTTCCTGTTGGTCTGGCATGTGGTGTTCGTCCTGGAGTGCATTCCTCTGCAGTTATATCATGTCTCTGGGAGCCGGAGCGCTATGAAATAGTATCGTCTAGCAGGAGCCGGCACAGGGACTGGCTGGGTTTGGGGTCAGGTATGGGAGAGCATCATCAAGGGCTGTAGCTACAGGAGAACCTTGCTAGGGTTGTTTCAGCTTTGAATAATTGGCCAGCTAAGAAATAAGGCCCTGCATCAGGTGTTTTATGCTTTAAAAATTCACCAAATCTTGTTGGCTTTCTTAGAGTGATGCCAGAAATGGTCGCAGAGGAGGGGGAGGCCTGTGCAACCCCGATGTTACAGACAAAGCTGTGATCCATCATTTTAAAATTGACCTTTTGCAAAGGGAGATGCAGCCATGTAGAAGGAGGGTTTCATCCACCCTGGGTTACCACTGTGGTTTGCATGAAGTCTGGGTACTTGCAGCCTCCCTCCATGCATCTTGGCAAGGCCTTGGGCACTGGAGATGATGGATGGGGCAGAGGGATCTGCTAGTAGCTTCACCAGGTCCCTCTGCAACAAAATGAGTTAGGGGTGGTGTAAAACCAGGTGTAAACCTGTTCGTGTCGAAACAGCTCTGTGATGGAGACCTCCCATTCTGGGATGTGTCTCTGGGTTTATGATAAAGATCCTGTTTGGGCTGAGTTTGAGGCTGTTAAGAAAATATTTGTGTTCCTGGCTGAGATGAGGTCTCTGTCACGCTCAGCAAGTGCTGGGACAGCAAGATCTCTTCTTCCTGGGAATGCTCATGGCTATAAAGCCAAAGAGGAGGACTGGAAGCAGAGAGCTGTCAGGGCTAGAAGGATTTGGGGTGGTCACCTTAGGGGGTGATGCTGGAGGAGGAGAAAGCATCCTTTGCAGACATCTTTGAAACTACATCCTGGGCTGCTGGGAACTGGTGTGCAGCTGCCAGTGCTCCCAGTTTGAGATGTCACCAGGAGGCAATGGTGGGGCTGGGATGTGCATGTCCTCTCTGCTCCCAGCAAGCCCATCAAATCCCCCCTTGATGCTGCTGGGAGGTGCCAAACCACACTGATGCCTGCCTTCCCCTGCCTGCAGCTGCTCCGGAGGCTTGGCAAACTTCATTTCCTTTTGGGAACGCCTCCTCCGGGCACAAACACAGCTCAGCGTGAGGCTTGCAAGCCAAATTGCTTTCAAAAGCTACAGGGGACTGTTTCCCCCACCCCAAATAAAACTGCTATTAACCTGACAGCTTCCTGGGCTGAGCAGGGAAGGGGGAATTTTGTGCAAAACCTCAGTGCTGCTGTGATTTAATTCCTAATTTGCCCATGCTAGAGGTAGCAGAAGCTTTTGCCCACTCAAGGTGAAATTCCTGGGAGTTGGGCTGCTGCTTGCTTCCAAGATGTGGCTTTTTGAGGCACACAGCTCTCAAGGCAGCAGAAATTGTCCATATTTCAACCGTGGATGTAAACAACTTGGAACTCACCATTTTGGCTGGCAAAAAGGCTTCTTTTGTCAGAGCCCAAAACATACTGCACCACAGTGTGATTTCCTTCTTGTGGGGGACAAAGGATACTGGGGTGGGGGAGAGAGAGATTGCACAAGTGGAATAAACTATTAGCCATTTAAACACTAGGATGATAAATTATCTGTGGCCTCTTGCAAAGCAGATGGGATTTGTGACATTAAGAGTTGGAGCAAGGATTGGTTTAGCAAGGCTCTCTGTTTCTTTTATAACAAAAAGATAGCTTGCGTTTCTTTTAACTTTAAAGGTAAAAAAAAAATAGAGCAGAGGCTGTTTCAGCAGAGCAAGGGATGTCATGTGTTCAAAAACAAACCCATTTTGTGAAGCTGTAGTGCTTGGAGGTTCTGGGTTCCCACTGAATCAACCCCCTATGTCTTCTCTGCAGCCCGTGTAGTGGGTTGTGGGGCTGCTGCTTGGCTTTGGGGTGATGAAACGCTTCTGATGCTTAACAATTTGAGGGTTTTTGAGGTTTTTTCCATCTATCCTGTCCCCTTTAATGTCTGTAGAAATCTCCCTGAAGGATGGAGAGCATCAGAGGGATGCTGGTTAATCATTGCGGTTTCGGTTCAGCAGTGTCTCTGTGTCCAGAGCTGAGAAAAGCAAATGGAGATAATGGAGACATGGGGGGAAGTGTGGAATGCTCCTTGGTTTTCCTTCCTTGGACCTTCTTGGTTTTTATTGGTGAGATTCAAGTCTTCTATCTGTACACTTGATGTGAGGTTCTTGTCCACGTCTGGGAGCAGCATCTCCTCTTTGTTTATGGCCGTTTTACCCCCTCTTGAAATCTCTAGAGTGAAGATAAAACTGCAGAGCAAACAAACCACTGCCTCAAGATCTGCTTGTCTGGGCTTCCTCCTGTGATCCCTGGGGACCGACAGGTCAGATAGGATAAATCCTGTCCTGAGTCTACCCGTCCCCATCACACCACCCAACCGTAAAAATAATTAAAGCAAAAAGGAACTAATAGAAAACTTCTCCCCCTCCTCTGTCCCCCTTCTTCCCTGCAATTCCCTCAGTGAGTGGGAAGATGGAGAGAAAAGTGTCCAGGAACTTGTAGGGTGATTTTAGCTCTTGTCCAGGCCCTGGGTGTCCCTCTCCATTGAACCATAAGGGCTAAATCAATCATCCCAGTGCATGAGTTCCTCTCCCTCCCCCCCACCCCAATTCCATCCTGATGCTTGCATGCATTGGTGGGGGAAATAGCGTGAGGATAAGGAGATTGGGTTGCACATCCCCTTCTTGATATTCCATGGGTAACTGGGGGTGGCTCTGCTCTCTAAGCAGCTTTGCACTTCACACTGATAAACCCATGGCTTGAAGGGTGGTAACTTACCACTCGAAAACTACTCATGGAATGGCTCCTGGTGGGGGGCTCCATGAAACTGGCTTGAATTTAGAAGAGTCAAGGGGCTGAATTTAGAAGAGCAAAGGGCCTAGCTTTCATCCTGCTGTCACTGACACCTCAAGTAACTCCACTGACCTCCCCCAAACCTAAATAGCAGATACTTTTTGGACTCTTACTAGCATTCCTCCAAGAAGTATAAACACTGAGTATAAAGCCAAGACGTCACCCAAAGTGTCACCCCCCAAAACCAGCCAAAGACAGAAAAATCCAAGTGGATCAGAAATCCCTGTTCCCACTTAACCCAAACCTCCTTTGTGAGAAAGCACTGATTGGTTTAATGAGCTTTATAAAGGGTGTAAAGGCAGCTCTTGGCTGTGTGCATGGGAGGATCCCTTCTGCAAGGAAGAGCTAGCCTAAAGCAGACAGAGCAAGAGCCCGGGTGACCTTTCAATGGATTCACAGCCACACACATAAAAGAGTAACCTTATCATGTTAGGGGGTGTGCCTGCAAGTTAAGGGATTAATGGTCTCTGGTTTTAGGCTGC
Source organism: Laterallus jamaicensis coturniculus (assembly GCA_022605575.1). NCBI lineage: Eukaryota > Metazoa > Chordata > Aves > Gruiformes > Rallidae > Laterallus > Laterallus jamaicensis. Next base: position 22,602,805 of record JAKCOX010000012.1, on the reverse strand, counting down.
TTTGAGCCAGTTTTGCTGTCTGCTCACATTGGCGTGCAGGATCTGGAAGACCAGGCTGAGATTACATCTGTGGCATCATTTGGACTCAGCCCTGGAGAGTCCACACTGGAAATGTGTAGCTGTTGCTAGTGCTGCACTTCAGTAGATAATTGTTCTTATTTTACAGGTTAATTAATGGGAGGTTGGGGCAGGGAGGGAGGAGCGGGAGTGAATGGTCTCTGAAGAAGAGACTTGTCTTGGAGAAGCAACTCGTGCTCCAGAGCTACAGTCACAGCTGCCTCTCTGAGCTTCCCAAGGATTTAAAGAGAGAAAGAGCTGATCTCTTATAGAATCATAGAATCTAAAGGGTTGGAAGAGACCCTTCAGATAATCTACTCCAAGCATTTTGCAGTCTGGTGGATTTTTAGCCTCTGTCACACCCCATGCAGCTTGCTTCACTTTCTGGTAATGTTCCCTTTCCCCTGCTCCCAGCAAGTGTTGGCAGCCAAGTGAGCCTGGCTATAAAGTCTTTGCTTTTTTGTTCATTTGGCTGATGCAAGAGACAAAAGCCAATCCCCAAATTTCCCTCCTAATGAAACACTGCTGCTAATCCAGCCTCTCCATCCTCTGCTAGGACAGCAGCTCTGTTTGGGATAGGTGGACCCCAGCCCTTCCTTTTTGCCTCTTTCCTTTAGAGTTGGATCTATTGTCTGTTAATCCAGAATTCATCCAGCATCACATTGGCAAAAAAACCAAAACCCTGGAAATTACCAGGATGAGTCCACCATGCATTAGACATTCATACAGGGATTCATACCTGATTAACTCAAATTGTGCCTTGCTGTTGAAAAGATGGATCCTGTTTTCCTCATTCCCATGTCAGAGCTGGTAATCCTGTGGCTGGACAGACCAATTTTCTGGGAAACTGACTCACCAAAAAGGAAAAAAGGAAGATTAGGGGTTTTTATGTTGGATAAGTGAGCTGAAGTGAGTCATCCTCAGTGCCAATGGCTGCTGGGTGGGACTTGGGTTTGGAGGATGCAGACGGGGTGGGATGGGAAGCAGCAGCCCAAGGAGAGCAGGCAAACTGCTCCACCATGGTCAAGGGAGAGATAGGCCATCTCCAAGGATGGGTCTGGTCTGAGGTGGGTTTCATCCCCTTTTCTTTCTCTTCACCCTACTGTAGAAACAACCTGGGGTTTCTGCACTTTTTTCTTGCATACCTTAAGCTTCATAGGGTGTCTTTGCCCTAACTCCAGCTGCATTTCAGCCAATGCTTTGCCAGATGACACGTTCAGGGAGGCCAAGGGTTGCAACATGAACAGGGTACTGGGGGGGTGAGAGTGGGGACTGTTTCCTGAGTCCATCAAACAATGAATTTAATGAACTTTCAAGTACAGAATCACAGAGTTGTAGGGGTTGGAAGGGACCTTGAGAGATCATCGGGTCCAACCCCCCTGCCAAAGCAGCTCCCCAGCTCATACTGCACAGATAGGCGTCCAGATGGGTCTTGAATATCTCCAGAGAAGGAGACTCCACCACCTCCCTGGGCAGCCTATTCCAGTACTCTGTCACGGAACCAGTCCCCATGCAATGGACTTCTATCCAGGGTGGGATGTGTTAGCTCGTCTCTCTTGGGTAGGAATGAGGTGACAAAGTCTCAGTTGTGGAATTGGAAAGACTAGTGAGAAAGGTCTTTAAGGAAGAGGAGAAGGAGGAAATCAAGTGCAGCAAGAAGAATGAATCTGCAACAGCGCTGTAACGGCTTTTCTCTTCCCCTTCCCCCACCCCAACTGTCAGCTGAGACCTGGGTTTCCTCTGCAGTCTAGCAGACTTTTGTGGACAAAGAAGTCTTTGGGTGAGGTATCCACCTGGGTCCTGACATGAGATGGTGCAGGGGATGAGTAGAGCAGGGAGGAGGCATCAGGGCATCTATCAGGGACAGATGGGGGATTTGGGGAGAAGGCTAGCAGCCTGATACGAACTTGGTCCAACCTTGGCTCCACTGATCACCACTGAGTCTCCTTGGGGTTTTCTTGGGATATTTGCCATGCAGAAAGGTTGAGCAAGGTACAAAGATCAGAGTTATGCAGCCACTCTAGGCATCTGAAACATGGGGGAAGATGCTACACCCCCAGCAGTTCCTCTTGGAATCAGTTGGTATAACAAGTCCGTCCCCGTCCCCCCCCTCCCCAAGAAGTCGGATGGCCAAAATTTATTGCTGGAAACTCTTGACACCATAAAAGCCATAGAAATGAAGAGATCATGGCTAAATCAATCCTAGAGTGGATTGCTTTCTTCCCCCTGATGGGGCTGGTGGTTTCTGGCCCCCTGGTGTTTTCTCCAGAATCTCCCCAGGGTTGCAGGAGGATAACTCATCTTCCTTTTACGAGGGGATACCTTGGCTTCCTGCCTTTATCAACAGAGCAGCTTGTAGGCAGCCATCCAAAGGCAATTTGATGCGGTTTCAGATGCACGCTGTACACAGATGAACTGTAAATGCCTGTGGCATGTTTCTTTACCCATTTCAAAGAACACTATCAACTGCTCCATACAATGATGAAGCATGCCTGTAGCCGACTAAGCTTTCTGTTGATTATCTGGCAATGCAGGAGTCTCTTTCTTGGACCAGAAGATGACTGGGACCTTTATTTCTCCTATCTTTTATCAGAGCTACTGGCCAAGTGGCTTGTTAGCCAATGAATGCTTCATGCTGCTCCTTAAGGGAGTTTTTAACTGGCAGCAATGAATTGCATCTCATATGCAGAGCCACTAAGGGAGAATTTGGGGTAGTGCTCTGAGGAGGGGAGAGGCATAGATGCTGTGCAAATACCTAAGCTGAGCCTCATGTGCTGCATTTCAGCTGCACAGTGTTTTGTGCTTGCTGCTGGTTGGAGCCATGGATGTTATAATGGGAGTCACTGTATCTGCCCACTTCTGGGACCATGGTTAAGGCTGGCTGGGGAGGGAATTCCCATGTCAAAAGGGCTTTGAGCTCCCACATATCAAAAGCCACAGTTGGCTTTGAATCTTCTCTCAGTTAAACTAGGACTTTGTAGACTGCGCTCTTCCTTTTCTTCAGGTGGCCCAGCAGAAGCCCATGAAGGTCTTCCCAGTGCTCAGAAAGCCAAATCTCACACTGATGTGTCTTCAGACCTGCTGGGGTCTGATCCAGCTCCCACTGGAGCCAACAGGATGCAACAAGGACGTTAGGAGGTGCTTTCCTGTTGGGACATCAAATAGGAATAGCCACTGGGTAGGCTGTGGGAGAAGGAATACCCGTAGGCTGCACTGAGACTAACACACATACTTCCCTGTAGATGTGAGACATTTAGCATTTGGGGTTTTGGGGGTTTTTATTTTAGTTTCCAAAGAGATTTGCGCTGCTGTAATTTCTCCTTGTAATAAAACATTTCAGTGCATTCCAAGTACAGCTTCATGAAAAGAAAATACATAGAAAAAGTAGTATTTAGTTTAGGGAGCAAGACATCTGCACAAAACCAGAGGGGATCAGCCTTGATGTCATTAGGAAAGGGTTATCTGGAAACGTGTTTGCAGAAAGGAGCTCTACCCCCTGCGTCCCCTCTGCACACAGATGTGTTTTCTCAAGAAACAAACCAAGATGGGCTGGGACTGGGGCTCATTTTACTGATTTGCTGTTGTTTCTGTGGAATAACGGACCCGGGAGGATTGCGTGTTGGCCTTGAGCAATGCTCTGGTTGCAGGCTTTTTGGCCAGAGTCCCAATTTCTGCTCTCTGTTTGCAAGAGGTCTGGGACCTACCTCCAGAGAAGTCATATCAGTGATCAGGGCAATATTTTTGCAATGCTTTTTCCCCTTTGCACTTCTTTTTGCACATTGGCAAGTAGTCCCCTGGCTGGTCTCCTGGGAAGGAGAGCAGGGCCAAGAAGACCATGCTGGAAAGGGAAATTTCTGTCAGCGGGTGGGTGAGGGAAGATGAAGTGTCAACTTCTAGGAAATGGTCCTGAGAAGGTGCAAGGGCTGTGGGGAAGGCACCTCAGCCAGATCAAAGGGTGTGTTGGGAAGATGATACTGCAAGGAAGTTAATAAAGTGGTTTTAAACAGCAGTGGGAAAGGTGAGAATAGAGACCTGGGGACTGAGGGCTGCTTTTATTAATTTTTTGCTTTCCTAAATGAGTGCTAGGCACACGAGCCTCTATCACCAGCAGCGTAGCCAAAGAGCAGTGCTAATGGATCTGCTTGCTTGTTTTGGTGGGAGTTCATGTTTCCAGCCTCCTAGAAACCTTGTTTATAAGATATTAGGAGGCATCACCCATGTCTGCAATGGGAATCAATGAGGACAGCCCTTACTGCTTTTGCTGACCTGCAGGAAGCTTCCACCTTTCAATTTGCTCTCTCCAAAAATGCAGAGCTAAAACTTTTGAAATTGGCTGTTGAAATCACATAGCTGCTGTTGCCCACAGCTGTGTAGAGGAGCTGTTGGGATGTGATCAGAAGAGGTCCAGCAAACCTGGTGAAGTGCAGGTCAACTCTCTTCCTTGCTCAACTGTGGTGATGGAGGGACAGAAATGTCATAGATGAAGGAGGGCCAAAACCACTGGGGGTAGAGAAATCTCCTTGCTTGCTGGAATCATTAATCAGAAAGAATACTTAATGTAATTTTCAAAGAATCCCCTAAGGCTCTGTATGAAACAAATTGGCTCTCTCCTCTCAATGCCTGTGAGGGATGCTTGTCCCACCACAGGAGAGTCTGGGTTAGACTGACCAGTCCTCGGTTCCTCTGCTTTATTAGGAGATGAGTAGGTGGCCTACCCTTACATCTGATTTTCAGTTGTGTCTTAACTTGACTGTATCTGCAAAGACCATTAACACAGCATTTTTTTCTCTGTTAAATACCCAGTAGGGTACACAACATGAGACACAAGGTGTTTGGGACATCCATGCTGTTTAAGGGTGTACTTAATCGATCCTTTTAGAAAGACAGAGGAGAAGACTGCACACCTCAAACTGTTAACACATCTTCAGTACTGTAATTTCTATGGCAATTAAATTTATTTTTTTATCTTGTTTTCCAGGTCAACAATGCAGTTCCTAGCCTGGTTCAATTTGCTGCTTCTCCTTCCTTGTTTTGGTACCACCAAAACCTGCTTCCCTGGCTGCCACTGCGAAGTGGAGAGCTTTGGACTCTTTGACAGCTTTAGTTTGACCAAGGTGGACTGCAGTGGAATAGGCTCACACATTGTTCCTGTCCCAATCCCTCTGGACACCTCCTACTTGGATCTATCATCAAACAAACTGGAAACAATCAATGAATCAATGCTTACTGGCCCTGGATACACCACCTTGGTGAGCCTTGACCTGAGTTACAACAAAATTGCCAAGATTTCCTCTACAACTTTCTCCAGGCTTCGGTACCTGGAGTCCTTGGATCTGAGTCATAACTCTCTGGAAGTCCTTCCAGAGGACTGTTTCTCCAGTTCTCCTCTGGGTGACATAGATTTGAGCAATAACAAGCTTTTGGATATAGCTTTGGACATTTTTGCTTCAAAAGGTCAAGGAAAACCCCTGAATGTGGACCTATCCAATAATATGCTCAGCACAATTACAAGGCACCGTGAGAAGAGCATCCCCAACATCCAGAACTTAAATCTTTCTGGAAACAGGCTGACATCTGTGCCAAACCTTCAAGGGATTCCTCTCCAATACTTAAATCTTGATGGGAACCCTCTAGTCAAGGTTGAGAAGGGAGACTTCGTGGGGCTGAAAGATTTGATTCATTTATCCCTCAGCAGCCTGCATGGCTTTGGAGACTTGTCTCTGTATAGCTTCAAGGAGCTACCAGCCCTCCAAGTTCTGGATTTATCCAGCAATCCTGACCTGAAGTCACTGACTGCTGAAGCTGTCTTTGGTCTGAACTCCCTACAAGAGCTCAACCTCTCTGGGACAGGCGTGTCATCCTTGCCAAAGACTGTGCTGAAATACCTGCCTTCCATCAAAAGCATCACCTTGGGGAAGAACATACAGTGTCTTAAGACCATCAAAGAAGGACAGTACCATCGACAAATTGGGCTGACCAAAAAAGAGGTCCTCAGTTGTCACGACAGCCATGGGTCCGTAGCAGCAGCACCTTATGTTTTGTGATGAAAGCTGGGGAGGAAAGGGTGGGGAAGGGGGGGGTGGGGTTTGTACAGGTGTCGGACTGAGATAGCTTGCAGTGTGCCTTTTGTAAAACTGTCAATAATTTATATATTTGTATATGCCAATACTTGATTGTTTGTGGATTTTATAAACTCTCAAATCCTGGCCCGCATCACCTGCAGGCTCCAGATTCTGCTCCATGCATTGAGGTCCTGCATGCAGCCTGTTAGCCCAAGAGCGGTGATGCTGGACAACAAGGACCAAGCTGCTCTGCAGGTCCTGGGGCAGAAGAGCTGGTCTGGAGCCAACCTTGCCCCAGACACATTTGTAGGAGCAAAGCTACTACATCTCTCCAGAGCACACACCAAAACATGCCCACTCCACAGCTGCTCACTTACAAAATCATGCATCATCTCTTTTATTTTGAATTCTAATTCCCCACGAAGTGCCTTCTGGATGTTGCCTTCATTAGCAGCACCCTGCTCCCTGTCATGCACTTTCAGTCTTGAAGAAACCTTTCTAGACAAATCTGAATACAGGGTGCCCCTAATGCGCTGGGCGTTACATGCTATTTGCATAGGTGTATGGTGAACATTGAGTAAGTTGAGAACTTTGCCCACAGTTTTCTCTCTACATTCCCATCTTGATCCTTTTCACATTAAATGGCTTCAGGTCCAACCTTGGCAACCTCCTGTCTTTTTAACCTTAGCAAGCTGTTGCTCAGAGATGATGTGCAGCAGGGCATGGGGAGCAGAGGGGGTCTGTCAGGAGCTGCATCTCACCCAGGAGCCAGGTTCCCATGAAGCAAATGAACTAACTTGCAAAGTGAAGAGATCGTGAAGCCTACAGAAAGTGGTGAGGGGCTGGAATAGGCTGCCCAGAGAGGGGGTGGATGCCCCATCCCTGGGGGTGTTCAAGGCCAGGTTGGATGGGGCCCTGGGCAACCTTGTGTAGCTCCAGGCCTGGAGGTTGGTGGCCCTGCCTGTGTCGGGGGGTTGGAACACTGTGATCCTTGGGGTCCCTTCCAACCCAGACCATTCTATGATTCTAGCTTTAAAAAGAAAAAAAAAAGGAAAAAAATCCTTCCTCTCTTTCTGAGGAAGCTTGGAAGAAAGCTTTGACAATGATTTTGATCTTAACAACCTTATCAAACCAAGAAGATGACCCAGAGGATGTGAGAGTAAGCTGTTGCCATGCTGACATCCCCAGTCTGAACACAACATCTGTGACTCAGCTGGGCTCAAGTGAGGCAGTTTCCAGAACCAAAAACACTCACCAGAATGTGCTAGAGAAGGAATTAAAACTGAAACCTGTGACCCTGGGGCACTTTGCCTATCAGAGGAAATATCTTGTTGGTCTTTTTTTTCCAGAGTTGTGGCTTTTTTTCTCTCACACAGGCTTGGCTGCCAAACAAAATCTGATAAAAAGTCTGGTCCTCAGAGATTTATTCATTTTCTTTCCTGCGTTGCTGGATTGCTGGCAAAGGAAGGGGAAGACCCTCTCATCCCCTTCTCCAAGGTAGAAGAAAGCAGGATAAGGCAGCACAGCTTGACTCTGTGAAGTCTTCAACCTGTTTATAGGAGTTCCTGCAGTGGAGGTGTCTGCTGACGCCTGGTCCAGATTGGGCACACTCTGTCTTGGGGATGGGAAGGGATGTTGTGGATGGGATTTCTGCCCAGACTGGTCTGTAGTTTGGTGTCTAAACACAGCCTTGCATCAGGACAAACTTTAGTGTTTGAAGCTGGCTTAGGGAGGTCTATGCAAAGGTGAAGCAGATATGAAACCCATCACACAACCCTCCTTGGGAGTGTTGGGAGGACCTCAGGCTTCAGCCTCACATTCCAAAAAATCCTTTGCAAATGGAAACCCTATTGCCCAAAGCAGCTGTCCATGGGGTTGGTTGAAACCCACTGAGCCCATAAAAGCCAGCATCAACACCTCACTGTATACCAGGATCCCTCTCTCACATTTTAATCTTATCTCCTTCCCAATCATGGATCTGGTGGGATTTTAGCCTTTCCTTTCAGTGGTGTGGGTTTTCCCCCCTCTACTGACCCTTTCAATGCTCAAGCAGCCTTCCCAGTCACAAGAAACATTTTCTTAAAAAGGCAATGGGACTGCTTAGAGGCAGGATCTTGGGGGGGGAGGACAGGATAGCCCCTGACTGCAGAGGAAGATGGGGGCTATTTGGGAGGGAGGTGTTTTCTAGTGGTTCTTGTCTTTTTAAGAGAAGACTTTTCTGCTGGCAGAAAAATGTAATTTTTAAATAGTTGTTTAATTTTATAAACCTGTACGTAGATTAAATGGTTCAGGGGGGAGAGGGGGGGTTCACATACTATTAACGTTACTGGTTTTACACCACTGTGGTAAGTTTAAAATCCAATGTGACAATCCAATTGAAGACTGCAAGATCTCCTTGTGTAATCTCATGCTAGCTGCTAGCTACACAAGTCTTGGCAAATACTATCACTGTGTTAGTCTGGTTTGGTTTTTTTTCTTACAAAACCTCTGTGGCACTGTAAGGCTCTGTGATTGCTCACAATATAATAAAGTGATTTGGAGGAGAATAAACCCAGATCCCCTGGATTTGCCACCCTAATGCTGGGAGGGTGGCAGCTGTTGCTGGGTCTGAAGCACAACATGACTTCTCTCCTTGCTCCCCTCAACCCTACCAGGCTCCAGGCTGGGGGCAGGGTTTGTCCCACTGTGTTTGGGCTGGCTGTGCTCCTCCCCGGCAGACAGGCTGGAGAGCTCCACTTTCTGACTCAAAGGAAACTACGGACACGTGGCAAGTGAAGCAGCACAAGAGTATCTGGAGCAAATTTCCTGCTCCAGGATCCGCTCCAAAGCTTGTCAGAGATGGTGAGGGTCTCTTCGTGGATCTGGCTAATCTGGGGGACAGTCTGCTAGGGTTGAAAGTCTGGGTTTGAAGAGCAGGAGATGTAGGGAGAGCCCATGAGCTGTTTGACAAGTCGATGGGGGTGGGAGGCAGCAAGTGGTTGCAGGAGCGATGCCATGGCATGGAAAGCCACACACTGCCAGACCAGAGCTTTCAGTGGTGAGATACACATGGTCCAGACTCAACACTGCTCCCTGAGGAGCAGGGGCTGCTTCATGGAAGGGCTAACAGCATGCTGAGCCGTTGCAACCGAAGAATAAATAGAAACATCTCAGGAGGGCTTTGCCTGCTTTTAAATAGCACATTTAATTTTAAGCATTTCTCAGTGCCATGATAAAAGTGATGCAAGCAGAACCCCAATGAGGAAACCACCCCAGAGAAGCTGCAGCATTCCCGGTCCTCCCAAGCCTGAAGGAACAACTTACACCTACCCCCCCAGGCAGGCTGAGCTCCAGGCTGACTGGAAGAGGCTGTTGGTTCATCATCTGCCTTTCCAAACCGCCCTGTCCTCCAGGACTGCAAGGTCTGGTCAGACCTTAACCTGGATTTGGACATCTCCAGGAGAGACCAGATCCTGCTCCCAGCACTGTTACGGACTGTAGAGGATAAGCTGTCATCAAGCCTTAGAGATGATTGCCTCTCTGGTGTCCACCATGCCATTCTGTGAACATTAGACTACACCACCTTCTGGGGCTCCTTCTGGATGGGATCCCTCGTGCCCTGGGACAGCACGCTTAGCTGGAGTGGTGGAGAGTGTCCCACTCTCCCAGTCTGGCAGAGGATGGACACTGTCCAGGGAACAACAGGTCTGAAGCTTCCTTCTCCCACTTCCATGTGAATGCCCCACTCACATGATGTTCCAGCACTGTGCTGGACCTTGATCCTCCAGAACTCCTTAGCCCCTTGCCTTACCATCCTCTCATTTTGCTAGTGAGTTTTATTATTTAAATAGCCTTTCCAAAGCCCTCTGCATGGGAAGAAGCACACAAGCCTTCATGGGCAGCATAAGCCCAGTCACGCATCCCTCCCCACCACAGGACTTGGAAGAGCTGAACCACAGAACCAATGTCCCCACGGAGGAGGAAAAAGCATATGATGGCTTCAGCCTTGGATAATTTGAGGAGGCCCTCATGCCAACTTCCTAAAGCTGCTGTCGGCTTTCATCAGGATGGACTAAACCCTAGTGTCCGACATCACCCCAGCCAGGAAAGATGGCCAGTCTGGTTAGCTGCAAGCTCTGCCTGTCTCCGGGACCAGCACAGCTCTGAAGCCGGATACGTTTGCCCTGGCAAGCAAGACAGGCGTTTTAATTAGTGGCTGAATATTTTTAGAAGCAGGAAAACCTCAGTGGAGGCTGGGCAGTAAGGATAGGTTGGGTTAGGGAGGGGGAAGAAGTGGATGAGCTGGCACTTGTTTGCAGTGCTCTGTCTCCTGGAGACTTATCAGCACCTCACCCCTCTTCCCAGCACGTTGGGCAAGATGTTCAGGACTGCTTCCTTTATCTGCCTCATGCCCAAGGCAGCACAGGGCAACCTTCTTTTTGTTTGAAAAGATGCATGCCCTGGTTCCCAAAAACTCCAATTTCCTACTCACTGGTCTGTTGAAGCTGTTTCTCCTGGCTGTCAGCTGTCAGCCTACAGAAGTCCCTCGCTGACTGATTATGTGACTGACTTCATAGCAGCAGTAGGTGCCGTCCCTTTTAAAAATAGCTGTTCCTCTGTACATTTTCCATTTTGCAGGAGGTTTTTATTTCCAGTACATTTGTTCCACACACACTGGCTTGGTCAGGCTGGAAAAAGCAGATGCACTCTTGCCATGCCAGAAAATGATGCTGCGTGGCTGGGCATAATCCTTCTGGCTGCCCCAGGATCCTTGGAAAAGCTTTTCCTTAGAAAGCTTTGGAGCAAAGGACCCCTCTGCCCCGTGCCTGTTTCCAGAGGCAGTGCCACAGCATCATTCCTGCCCCATCACCCCTGAGACATCCCCTTCCTTCCCCTCTTGAGTGGATAAGTGGACCTGGGAACCTGATTAAAAGGTGGAAAATGGGAGCTGAAACTAGGCCATCAGATAAATCCTTTCCTGTAATAACCAGGGCATCAGAGCACCGGCCCTTAATCACAGCCTTTGTCTCCTAGCATTTGTATGCCTGTGTGCACGCATCCCTCAGCGCCGGAACAACACCAACCCCCCTCCTGCCCCATCTCCACCCCTGCGCTGCCTTTCATTAATGGCATTCAAATAAAAGTGGTTCATTCTGCCACAGAGGAGCACCCCAGAGAAGGCAGCAGCCCGCTGTGCCAGGCACTGTGCATCCTTCAAAAAAACCCCCCTGACAGCTGTCAGGGGTTTTGGGCAGGGGGATGTGCTGCTCCATCCTCTCTGGTGGTCCAGCCTCCACTCCAGGTGCACCTCAAGGGGATGAATCAGCCTGAAAAAAGGAAAAACCCACCCCAATTATTTTTTTCTCCCTGGAAACTTTCCCACCACCGTGTTGATGTCCTTTAACCCCCACCGCTGCCCGCTCAGCCCTCTGCACCACATGCTCCCCCTCCTCTTCCTCGTTAGCGGTGGATGTGTGTCACAGCGCTTGCTGGTAATTGACTGGGGCCGTGCTGGGAATTTGAACCTACATTTCAAAGAGATTGTTAACCTCCTTTTCCTTCTCTTTGAACTGTTTCACTTTATTGTAGGTTAAAGGAAACACACGTCTCCTTCCTCCCAGAGCCCCTTTTGATGGGAGCCTGGCACATTAGAGATCGTGGTGGGTTTTTTACCAGCAATGATGGTGGTGGTGGCGTGATGATAAGTGGTGTGTCATGATGCATTTTGGTGGGATCAAGCTGCTCCTTGATTTTGGAGGAGATTGCAAGTAATGAAATGATCCAGAGGTGCGTAGGGGGTCTGTAGAGGCACATAGCATTGCCATCCTGGCAGCACATGGTGGGATCTCAGCCCACAGAAGACCAAAGAAGTTTGCCCAGAGACTCTGTTCAAGCCCCTTATCTGTGGGCCTGGGCATATGAATGATAACTTTTCCAAAGCGTGTTTCCATGGGCAGTTTAAGTCACTGTGACTGCAGAGCAGCAGAGTTGGCCTAACCTTCCTTTCCATTACATCAAAGCTAGCATTTGTGCACCTCTTCACCATACAAAAAAAATTGCCCCCCTGCTGTGCTAAGCATCTCTGAGGGATCAGAATATGTTCAATACCTGTCTTGGTCAGTAAGTCCTTGAAAGGAACCATCACAGAATCACAGAATCACAAGGTTGGAAAAGACCTTTAAGATCATCAAGTCCAACCATTCCTGTCCTAAGCTAAACCAGATCCCTAAGTACCTGATCTACCTTTTTTTTTTAACATATCCAGGGATGGTGACTCAACTGCCTCCCTGGGCAGCCTGTTCCAGGCCCTGACAACTCTTTCAGTAAAAAACTTTTTCCTAACATCTGATCTGACCCTGCCCTGGTGCAACTTGAGGCCATTTCCCCTTGTCCTGTCCCCTGGCTGAAGAGACCATCACCCACCTCTGTACAACCTCCCTTCAGGAAGTTGTAGGCAGTGATAAGGTCTCCCCTCAGCCAACATCTCAACACCTTCTTTTGATTTTGTGTCATCTGTGCTTGAATCTAGACAGTAAGTCTTCCATGTCCTCACGTGTCTTCTACAGTCCCTAATTCAACCACACCAGGCTGTTAAGTCCCCTTCTGCTACTGATTGCCCTTACCTTGTCTTGGACTCACCCATAGGATAATTTTCACAGCTCAGAAAATTTCCCAATTTCAACTGAGCCCTGGTCAGTGACCAGATCCAAGTCCTTATCTTCAGCTCTTGTGAGGGATGGCATGTCAGTAAATGCCTCAGCCAAGCATTTATGCTAATGTATCTGGCTTCATGATCGCAATAAACAAATGTAGTTACCACAGATCAGCTAGCACTTGTAAAACCTCATTGTGCTCATCAAACACTGGAGAGCTCATATTAAAGCATAAATCAATCCTTGCTGCTCAATAACCTTTAGAATATTCCTGAAAGAACAGTATCCTACATTCCTTTTTTGCTTTACCTGTACTTGCTGCCACCGTGCCTGTTATTGATTAGTGATTACAAAATCTGAAATAATGGACAGATTTATTTGATGGGAGGACTGGGTATCTCTGGAGGTAGCTCTCAGACCTGATAAGCTGTCGCCTCTGTCTAAGGTAAGAAACACCTGAAGAGGGATTAGTTTGTCCTGTAAGATATGCCAAGGGAAAAAATAAGCATTCTTGTTTGGTCCTTACCTGCAGTCTCTTTTACATGAACTCAAGGGGCAAGATTTTTCCCTATGTTGCCACTAATCCTAATCATCATAGATTTTTTTTTCTCATTTTAAGTTTATTGTTGTAAATTGATTGCTTAGCTTCAAACAGAAAATGACCACCCAACAGCTGTCTGTTGCTATCTGGAATCTGAATCCTAGAGACCACAGAGGTGAAAATCCCCTTGGGTAAACAGGGTATCCCATGGGAAATGCCTGAGTAAACCATGGTAGCAACTTTGCCACAATGATTTGGATTTTCCAACACACATGGAAAATAAGGAGGGGATTGGTGACAGCCAACACAGCTTCACTAAGGCAGATTGTGCCTGAAAAATTCGATGATTTTCTATGATGGGGTTACAGCATTGGTGAAAGGGAAGAGCAATTGACATCATCCACCTGATGATCCAAGGGCTGGAGCACCTCTGATATGAAGACAGGCTGAGGGAGTCAGTGTGGTTCCGCCTGGAGAAGAGAAGGATCTGGGGAGACCTCAGAGCACCTTCCAGTACCTAAAGGGGCTCCAAGAAAGCTGGAGAGGGACTGTTGCCAAGGGTATGCAGCAGTAGGAGAAGGGGTGATGACTTTAAACAAAAGGAGGGTAGATTTAGATGAGATCTGAGGCAGAAATCCTCCCTGGGGAGGGGGGAGGCCCTGGCACAGGATGCCCAGAGAAGCTGAGGCTGCCCCTGGATCCCTGGCAGGGTTCAAGGCCAGGTTGGATGGGGCTTTGGGCACCCTGGGCTAGTGGAGGGTGTCCCTGTCTATGGCAGGGGCTGGAACTAGATGATCTTTTGAGGTCCCTTCCAACCCAAACCAGTCAGTGATTGCATTTTTAACACTGTTTCTTAAATGTCCTGCAGCAGCATCTTCAACATCTGAAGACTGATGCTCTTCCACAGCTAAATTGCAAAACATCCTTCTGCAGAGATCTTGCAACCAGAGAAGACCTCCAGACAGGATATCACAGATACATGGATAGATTAGGACTTTGTTTCAGTCAGTTTTCCCAAAGCCTCATCACTAAGTAGCATTTTTTTACCGCATTGCTTTAGGAACCCATGTCAGCTCCATCTAGTTCATATCTGCTTGCTGTGAGGATCACAAAATCACAGAATCACAAGGTTGGAAAAGACCTTTAAGCTCATCAATAGTTCCTTTCCTGTGCTAAACCTTATCCCTAAGTACCTCATCTACCCGTCTGTTAAACACATCCAGGGTCAGTGACTCAACCCCCTCCCTGGGCAGCCTGTTCCACATCCCCACAACACTTTCAGTAAAAGACTGCCCTAACTGTGTGTCTTACCTTTCAGGAAGTCTAGTGGGCTTCTCCCTTTGGAAGCTATTTCTCACCTGGGTTTGAATTCCCCAGTGGGGCACCTTTTCACCCCAAAATGTTTCCCATAAGAATATGTATGTCTACTTCTGCTCATCAGCTACTTCTGTGTTCACACACAAGCAGGCCATCTCTGCTCCACAGGAGTGTAGACACTTGGTGATGCCAGGGAAAGAGGTGCTGTTCTAGGAAAGAGCTACCAGCCTCACAATGGGTTTGGATTTCATTGCATTGGGGGGTAAATAGTACTTTTCTGTGGTGCTTCTGCAAATACAGCTTGCTGGGTTTCAGCAGACCCAGAAAAGTGGTTGTTGGTCCTCTATGGAAAACATCCCCCAGCCAGCATTCCATGGGCAACTAATTCAGGCAGGAAAAGCTGTGTCTGGAATTGCTTCAGCTTCCCTCTCGCTGAAACTAAAGTCAGAGCTATAAACTGTGTGTTGTGCCAGCATCCCAAAGCAGAGCAGAAGCACCACATCTGGCAGGGGCTGGACTCACCAAGAGGATACTGACATTACAGTAACAGCCCCAGCAGCCTGATGAGGTAGAAATTCCTTCATTTGCTCTCTTCAAGCCACAGAAGAAGAGTCCCCATTTCAGTGCCACAGATCGCTGTCTCCCCTGCTGCAGAAGAGAAGCAGGTTGTCCCCTCTGAAGCAGCAGTTTCACATGGCAGAGCACAGCTATGCAGTTTCCATCAGAGCTCTGGAGCTGCCAAGCACCATTAGCTTAGCTTTTCATCCAAGCAAGGAAGTCCTGGCTCCTGGCAGGCTTATTTGCTTTGGCACCAAACTCAGCTGACACCTGGCCAAGGCATTTTGGCTGCAGCTGGAACTGCCTGGCTTGTGTCCCACCAGCTTCGATCTCTCCCCACCACACTTCCCTAACCCTCTTGGTTTAGCATGGACAGAGAAAGCTTGTCTGTCTGCCCAGCTGAGCAATGGGGAAAGCTACAGACTTGGGAGTTGGAGGGGCTGTTCAGACTCTTTGTATATCCAAAAATCCCCAAGATTTGAATATTTCTTTGCAAAGTACTTGGTTGTCCAAGAACAGAGATTTCCTTTCCATATGGCAAAGGAGAGGCTGGGCAGCTGGGCACAAGCAGGGATGAGCATGTTGTGGCATTTGCTTTTCATGGAATCATAGAATGGTCCAGGTTGGAAGGGACCCCAAGGACCATAGAGTTCCAACCCCCCTGCCACAGGCAGGGCCACCAACCTCAGGCCTGAAGCTACACAAGGTTGCCCAGGGCTTTGCAACCTGGCCTTGAACACCCCCAGGGATGGGGCATCCACCAGCTCTCTGGGCAGCCTGTTCCAGCCCCTCACCACTCTCTCTGTAAAGAACTTTTATCACTTCTCTTCCCTCATTTAAACCCAAGATATGTTTGAAATCCTAGAAGAAAGCTGCATGGGTCTTCCCAGGGATTGAACTAATCTCATAAGCAATTGGAAGAGTGGACAATATCCCAGAGGCTGACAGGATCTGGTGACCCAGTACATGGTAGATCTTCCCTAATGGTTGCAAAAATCTGTATTTCCTAACCGCCTTCATGATGACTAGGGAAGATGTTGTGTGCCCATGGGAGTCCTCTCCTGGTCTCTTCCACCAAAGTAGTCCAGGCAGAAGTATCCTTGGGGTAGCAGAGAGGATCATCTCTGCTCTAGGAGCTTGAAACAAGGTGCCTGTCACAGTACCTGCCCCATGGCTTTCCTCATCAGAGCCAACAGCAGAAAATCTTCCCAGGGCTGGTTCCACCCCTTATAGCAAAGATACTGAGGATGTCCTCTATCCCTCATTCCCTCAGTTCTGTTCACATGCATATGATGTGTGAAGGTCAAAATCACATGAGAATGTTTGCCTTCAGCCTGGGAGCCCTGGCTAGCAGGGATGACATAGCAGCATACTTGGAGCTCCATCATGATAACACCCAGCAGCATCATGGCTTGAGTCCTAGAACAAGGGGCCTCAACAGCCAACTCACCCATGACATCAGCATGACACCAGCCAGATCTACCCTTTCTGGCAGGAGCATGCCTCGGTTACTCTAGCAGACCTGCTGCAATGAAGACACTCTTTTGCTCTCTAAAGAAGCAAATTTCAACCTTTATTTTGTCCTTCCCATCATAAAATTATAGAATCCCACACTGGTTTGGGTTGGAAGGCACCTCAAAGTCCATCTAGTTCTAACCTCATGCCATGGGCAGGGCCACCTTCCACTAGCCTTAGCTGCCCAAAGCCCCATCCAACCTGGCCTTGAACACTTTCAGTGATGGGACATCCATGATTTCTCTGGGCAACTCGTCCCAACGTCTCTCCACCCTCACAATAAAAAGAAAATTAACCCTTATGTCTAATCTAAGTCTATAGCCCCAGCTTCTGACTTTAATCTTCCATAGCTACAGCCTGAGCTGAGGACTGCTTGTCCTTACCCCCTCAGATGCAGTGACGAGGTCTTGAAATTAATGAGTGACAGGCAATGACACTACATATCAGCTATATTTGAACTACCAAGCCCTTGCTGAAGGCTGGTTTCCTTGTCAACCACCTCCCAGCACCAGGCACAGCCTGGGATACAGCAGATAGCATTTTTATCAGCTTTGCAAGACGCTAACTGTGGGATCTGCTCTTCCCCCAGGTGCCTGCTGCACACTGTGGGTTGAGCAGGGTGCAGACAGCATGAAGGGAATGCTCTGTTGGTGGGAAGTAGGGACAGAGATTGGTCAGTGATGCTGACCTCGGATAGAATTTGCCCCACTGCCAGATAAATACTGCTGGCAAGAGGCAGAGCTTATGCCAGCTCCAGTCAGGATCTCTTTGGAATAAGAGAGGCAGAAGTGAAGCTCAGAGTGGAGTTGGGGTCTGGTTCAGGTGGCAGCCTGCAGATCGATTCCCTTCACAGCCACTGCAGCAGACTGGTATGGCCAATGCATCGGACTGCTGAAGGAGGATGTCAGGGCAACATGGATTATTCCTGTCTGTTCAGAACTTGCATGCATTCACAGGGAAAAAAGGGTGATAAGATACCACTTATTTCTGTAAATATCAATACCTCTTTGGGCTTTGAGATAACTGTCAGGAAGGAGAGTCTCTGCACCTCCAGCAGTGACCCTCTGCTGCCAGGAGGAGGGTCTAGTGTTAGAACCATTGGGTGCTAATGTGAGTCACTGCCTGAAGATCTCCTGTGACTCCTCAACTGACATGAGTCAGCTAGATCTCCAGAGAAATAGCAGCGCGACCAAATTCATCCATGCAAAGAAATGGGACTTCACCAGAGAGGAAGAAAACATCCATCGTGACTAAAGGCGATGGCAGTGGGAAATGAAGGTGACTATCCACCTTCTTTCTGACCCAATGTCAAGCAAAAGCCTTTTTCTCCTGGTGCATGTTGTCCATGCGGACAGATTTTTCTGGGAACAGAGAATGAATTCCAATTAAGATTCAGCTCCTGGTTCATGTCAGCCCCTTTCTGGCAGAAAAGTGTAGGTGAGCCTGGGTTAGAAGCAGGTTAGATGCTCAGCTCATTCAAAAGATCCCTCATGGGACATGTCAGTCTGGCTTGGGCTCTGAAGGCTCCAAGCCTGAGGTTCAGCAGCATCTTTTTAAGAATTTCACACATAGAAAAAGAGCACAAAGACAGGACTAGGTTGATGACTGGATGTGTTCAGCAGGATCATAGAATGGTTTGGGCTGGAAGGGACCATTAAAGGTCATCTAGTCCAACTTCCCCTGCAATAAGCAGTAACATCTTCACCTAGACCAGGATTCTCAGAGCCCTCTCCAACCTGACCTTGAATGTTTCCAGGGATGGGGTATCTACCACATCTCTGGGCAATTTGTTTCAGTGTTTCACTAGCATCATTGCAAAAAAATTTCCTTTTATCTAGTCTCATTCTCCCCTCTTCTAGTTTAAAACCACTACTCTTTTTTCCTATCATAACAGGCCCTACTAAAATATTTGTCTCCATTTTTCTTATAAGCCCACTTTAAGTATTGAAAGGCCACAAAAAGATCCTCCCAGAGCCTTCTCTTCTACAGGCTGGACAAACCAAACTCTCTCAGCGTGTCTTCATAGGAGAGGTTCTTCCTCCCTCTCTGTGGCATCCTCTGGACTCTCTCCAACAGCTCCATGTCCTTCTTGTATCAAGGACCCTGAAGCTGGACACAGCACTGCAGGGGGGCCTCACCAGAGCAGAGTAGAGGGCCAAGAATCCCCTCTCTTGACCTGCTGGTCCTGCTGTTGGGGATGCAGCCCAGGATGCAGTTGGCCTTCTGGGCTGCAAGCACAAATTGCTTGCTTGTGTTGAGCTTTTCATCCACTAGCACCCTCAAGTTCTTCTCCTCAGGGCTGCTCTCAATCCCCTCATCAGCATGTATTGATGCGTGGGCATTGTCTTGACCAATGTGCAAGACCTTGTACTTGGCTTCATTGAAACTGAGGTTCACATGGGTTCACTTCTTAAGCTTGTCCAGGTCTCTCTGTATGGCATCATGTCCCTCAGGTGTGTCAACTGAACACCTCAACTTTGTGTCATCAGCAAACTTGCTGAGGGTGCACTCGATCCCCCCATCCATGTCATTGATGAAGACATTAAATCAGTACTGATCCCAGTACAGATTCCTGAGAGACACCACTTGCCACTGATCTCCACCTGGACATTGAGCTACTGACCACTACTCCCTGGATGTATCCATCCAACCAGTGCCTCTTCTACTGAGCAATCCACCCATCAAATTAAATTCTCTCCAATTTAGAGTGAAGGATGTTGTGGGCAACTGTGTCAATGGCCTTACATGAGTCCAGAAAGATTATATCCACAGTTCTTCTCTTGCCCACTGATGTAGTCACTCCATCACGGAAGGCCAGTAGGTTAGTAAAGCAGGACTTGCCCTTGCTGAAGACATGCTGGCTGTCTCCAATCATCTGCATGTGCCTTAGCATAGCTGCTAGGAGGATGTGTTCCATGGTCTTCCCAGGCACAGAGGTAAGGCTGACAGGGCAGTAGTTCCCAGGATCCTCCTTTCTACCCTTTTTAAGAATGCGTGCAATGTTTCCTTTTTTCCAGTCATTGGGGATTTCACCTGAGTGCCATGACTTCCAAATATCATGGAGATCAAAAATGAATATCATAACCATTGACTCAGAAATCCTTAGTACACCTTTCTAGTCTTTCTTTGGAAGAAGGCATCATGACAAGGTAGATGGAGCAGAAAGCTTACCATCTGCAGTGAGGGAGAATTATCTGCTGTAATGACATCTTTCAAATCAATAGGCCTGGGTAACTTGACCAGGAGCCATCAAGAAATGACCTGAAGAGTTATTAACATTAAATCTAACAAGTTGGGGGGGGGCCTTGGGGAGGAGAAATGTGTTGGCACAGGGCCTGGGTCATGGCAACATGGGCAGAGGAGAAGGGGACAAGCCAAGGTGAGTGGCATCAATTCTTAGTAAAACACTAGAGCAGTTAATTTGGGTTTTCACCTAGGAGTTTGTAATCTGGACAAGTACACATATGTCTATAAACACAGTCAGATGGCAGAGCAGAAAACCTTCATCAGCATTCATCACGTTTCAGCCTCTGAGGCTCTGCTGATAAAGGCAACTGTGGTGGTTTAATACACTGTAGTTCCTCCAAGACATTCTGCTTTTTTTGGACTTTTTTTCCTTCTAAACTGTGTTAAATGAGATTAAGAAAACAGGTATTAAATGGTGTCAGTACTGCCCTCCTGACAGATCTTAAGACATGGCTGTAAAGGGATGGGGTAATAACCCTTTTTTTACTGGAGCTGGCTCAACACAGACAGCAGTGGAGAAGCAGATGGAAGCGAGTCCAGGCATGGTCTGTAGGATGGGAAATGTGCTGGGATGATATATAGGTGGATCCATGGAAGGAGAGAGAGTCGAAGGGGTGTCCACCTGGAGAGCAAATACCCTTCCAGAGTCCTCCAGAAAGGTGAAAGGCTGCCTTGAACTGCAGTGAGTTGGGGATGGGTGAGAGCCAGCCAAGCTGATGTGCCAGAAGAGCCCCACATGGGCATCTTGGGCATCCAAAATGAACAAAGGTCCTGCATAAGGGGCATTTTCTTGCCTTAGCACACAGCAGGCTAGGGTTGCTAGGAGGTGACAGGGTGGTACAGCTAGCCACATACCAGAGGCTGGGAAATAGGAGAGACAGGGATTAGATACACAACCTGTCAATGTAAA
Organism: Laterallus jamaicensis coturniculus; assembly: GCA_022605575.1. Lineage (NCBI taxonomy): Eukaryota > Metazoa > Chordata > Aves > Gruiformes > Rallidae > Laterallus > Laterallus jamaicensis. The sequence continues at coordinate 22,581,967 of JAKCOX010000012.1, read as the reverse complement.
GATTTAGGAATGTAATCTTATTCATCCAAAGACTGAGAGGGACCATTCATGGGGAAAACTGTCTGACAGATAGGCAGAGAAGGGGAGGTTCCTTCAGCCATGCTGATAAGGGAAGTAAGAAGACACGATGGGAAGATAACCCTAGATTAATTCAGCCTTTGAAGTGGACACCATCTCACTGCTATGAAGGTAATTAAATATCAGAACAGCTTATCAGGGAAGCTGCTGAGTCACCAGTGCTTCTTATGTTGAAATAAAGATTAGGTATCTATGAAAAGAGATGCTCTAATCCAATTTCTGGGGGAAAAAAAAATCTATTTTCTGTATACTGAAGGTCAGATAAGGTGGACCTCATGGTGTCTTTTGATTGTGCAGTGAATTTAGGAAGCATAAACTCCCCTGTGTAAGGATCTGGCCTCATCTGGTACAGGATGTGTCAGGCACATCAAGGGGAAATGCATAATACAGGCTGAGATCCCAGCTGAAGAGAGTGCAGTCAATGCTGGGAAGAGAGTTCCAAAATTCCTGGCTCTTATCCCATTAGCCTACTGGAAGATAGATAAGCCTCCACTTTTCTTAAAACTTTATATGAATCACAGAACTACTTAGAGGTTTTTTGTTTTCCCTGGTATTTATATTGCAACAGTAATAAAAAGACACAGTCTTGACTGTGCTAAATTGATGCAGGATAGAAAGGTATCCTCTGCCCTAACAGGGTCTAAAATCTCATTGAGGACACAAGAAAGGACTCAGCTGCACTCAGCAGTGGGAGCCTGTATATACAGAACTCCAGCAACTCAATGAGATCATGCAACATGTTCCTCTGTGCCAGAAACGGGAGGAAGAAAAGCCTTCAAACCTTGGAAGAGCAGATAAATAGAGTGGTTGTAATGGAGGAAGGGGTGCAGGCCCCAGCAGGATATGGCCAAAGCCAGAATCTACCCAAACAAGGCAAACTCCTGGATGATGTCATCTCCAGGGAGGACAATGGCCAGGAAGCACCAGAAATAATGGCTGAAAATCATTTGGCCACATGGAGAAGTGTCAAAATAAGCCAGATGGAGCAACTCTTGACAGTGGCTGTTTCTCCCCACTGATTTAAAGGGAGCCAGGGGTGATTGGCCCAGATGGAGACATAAGCACTTGAGACATCGTAAATCAGGTGAGATGAACTCCAAAGAGCCAGAGAAGTCCCAGACTGAAGCGGTCACAGGAGCGAGGTATTTCTCTAAGGGCTCTCTCTGACTCAGCTGTGAAAAAGGACTTTCAGTATGATCTGTCTAGAATAATCTAAAGCTCATCTGATGCGAAAAGGGAATTTCAGAGGGACTGAAACCATCTGTGAAGTCAGGTTTCTTTGTGGCCTCCTATATTGCCTGGGGATGATGCTCAGAAATCCCACTGTCAGAAGTGTAACCCAGAAGTGTAGTCACAAGTCCAGAGTGGTGTTTTCTTCTTTTCTTTTTATTTCTTCTTTTATTTCTCTCTTTTTTTCTTTTTTTTTTCTTTTTTTCTTTTTTTTGGTTCTTATTTTATGATGCATCTCAAAGCAGGCAAAAGAAAAAGAAAGAAAAAAAAGAAGGAAAAAAAAAGGTAAAGCTAAGACATGCTAAATAATCCAGAGTAAAAAAAAAAAAAAGTTTCATTATGGACAGAAAGGGAACACTGAGCCTGAAGTCACATCAGTCATTTCAGGTGTTTTTTATTATCTGGTGAGGTTTTTTTAATCATTTTGCTGAAACCCCCTTGGAAGACCCCTTTGCTTCAAATAGAGCTAGGTTTTTTTAAATCTTTGTGATTTCAGTCACTGAACCACAAAATCCAATTTCATTTCAGGTTTCTCTGAAAAGCCCTGGGTATTGGTGATACAGAGGCTGCAGTTCACATCCCTGTAGGAGAAGAGAAAACGTAGCAGTGCTAGTGAACACACACGCACTCAGGGAATATGTTTGCAAGGATCAGGGTATGCAAGGTTTCTGTCTCTTGCTCTTCCTCTGCTCTCTTGGGTCTCTGCTCCCATTGGGGACAGGATCCTTCTAAGCCTCTCTTATGTGATGCTGCACGGATCCTGTTCCCATGGGCTGAACCTACTGCAAGGTGACCCAGCTGCCTATGGGGCTTGACCCAGCTCAGCACTGGCAGGGCGAAACGGATCCTGCAGATGTTGAGGGGTGACTATGCCACATTGCTGAGGTGGGAGGGACAAATAAAAGCATTTATCAGCCAGAGCAAAAGTTCCCTGAGACTGTGTCCCAGGAAATGCCTGAGAAGAGGGTGAGTTGATTCCCGGAGTGCTATCCTTGGCTCCAGACACATCCCTGAATCCTCCAGAAGCTCCTAAGCTGGAGTTGGTTTCTAGCAACCTTCAAAGGATGAACCTGATGGGTGTTTCTTCAAACCTGCATGACTCTCTCACATTGCCATGTTCTGGAGCAAGGAATTGCAGCAAGAAGAATCACAGAAACACATTTTTATTAGAGAGAAAGAGAGAAAGAAAGAGTAAAGAAAGAAAAGAGAGAAAGAGTAAAGAAAGAAAGAGAGAAAGAGGAGAGGAGAGGAGAGGAGAGGAGAGGAGAGGAGAGGAGAGGAGAGGAGAGGAGAGGAGAGGAGAGGAGAGGAGAGGAGAGGAGAGGAGAGGAGAGGAGAGGGGAGGGGAGAGGAGAGGGGAGAGGAGAGGAGAGGAGAGGAGAGGAGAGGAGAGGAGAGGAGAGGAGAGGAGAGGAGAGGAGAGGAGAGGAGAGGAGAGGAGAGGAGAGGAGAGGAGAGGAGAGGAGAGGAGAGGAGAGGAGAGGAGAGGAGAGGAGAGGAGAGGAGAGGAGAGGAGAGGAGAGGAGAGGAGAGGAGAGGAGAGGAGAGGAGAGGAGAGGAGAGGAGAGGAGAGGAGAGGAGAGGAGAGGAGAGGAGAGGAGAGGAGAGGAGAGGAGAGGAGAGGAGAGGAGAGGAGAGGAGAGGAGAGGAGAGGAGAGGAGAGGAGAGGAGGAAAAAACCACCTAGCCTAAAGCACTTTCCCTGTAACTGTTTCCATGTCCAGGGCTTTCTGCCACAGCAGAGATGGAATTACAGTGCTGGAGGAAACTCAATGAAATAATGATTAGCCTTTGGATTTAATTAGCATAGAGCCATCAAACAAGCATGTTTGCATCAAAACATTCCTCACAGCACTAGGGAACTCAGACCCAAATCTCTCTGGCCTGAGTACTAGGAAAACTGATTTCCCCCTTCCTTTGACCACAGGCACTTTGTATCTGGTGCAGGGCAAGACCTCAAGTGAAGAGAGCTCAAGGCAGCCTGTGAAGCCCAACCAGCATGCTCAAGGAGCCCATAAAAGCAGTTATCTCCAGGTGCTTATCTCCTGCTGTTCTCCAAAGCAAGTAGCATTATCTTCCTTTTACTAATGGGGAAACTGAGGCAGAAAGCACAGAGCTAAGATGATGATGTACCCATAATGCCCCTCCATGACACAAGACAGCAGCAGGAATAAGTTCCTCCTGTTCATTCCCAATGGACACCCTGCAAGAACAACCCTTATAAAGGCTAGTGATGGGAAGATGTTGGGTGTCAGTAAATTAAGGCAGCTTCACTTACAGGCAGAAAAAACACACTTGGAGGAAATGGCAAGTCTTGGATTTCTAAGCCAGGCTGCTGAGACCAAGAAGAGAGACACAACTTGTTTAATATTAATTAACTCAATTTATAAGATTTCATGGTAATGGCTGTACTTAACACTAAGAGCTTCTGCTCAACCACACTTACGGAGCTCCTAGAAACTTCTCCTTTCATACCCATGGATCAGGAGCTCAAAACTGGCAGGAGACCAGTTTTGGCCATTTTTATCTTGCTTTTCTGTCCAGTCCCTTTATGCTCCTCTTCTTTGACACAGTTACATTTATCCTGCATGTGTCTGACATTTATCCTGCATGTGTTTGTGATGACATGGGCAGCAGCAGTGTGCAGGCACCATCCCCTAAATCACGAAGCTCCCCACTCATCCTTCCACCACCTGGGCATTTTGTTAACAGCTTAGCAGGGAAATTGTTGAACAAATTAACGCTGCTTAGCTCTTGAGATCCTCACACAGCGATCACACCAGACAAAATCCACAGGACTCAGAAACTGCTTCTTTATCCCTCTCTCCCTGCAAAGATTTTTCCTGGGATTACCCAGAAAAAGATCAAGTTGGCTCCTACAGCTGGTTAACAGAGGGCTTGCAGAACAAAGATGCATGCTGTATTTGGTTTAAATGAATAAAACTGTCAGCCACAGGGTCATAGAATCATAGAGTGGACTTGGTTGGACGGGACCCCAAGGATCACACAGTTCCAACCCCCCTGACACAGGCAGGGACACCAACCACCAGGCCTGGAGTTACACAAGGTTGCCCAGGGCCCCATCCAACCTGGCCTTGAACACTCACATAGATGGGGCACCCAACACCTCTCTGGGCAGCCTGTTCCAGCCCCTCACCACTCTCTCTGGAAAGAACTTCCCCCTAATATCCAATCTAAACCTTCCCTCCTCCAGCTTCACTCCAGCCCCCTTGTCCTGCCAGTCTCTGCCCTTTAACAAGCTGATTCCCCTCCTGTTTCTCTGCTCCCTTCAGGGACTGGAAGGCTGCAATGAGGTCCCCCCAACAGCCTTCTCTTCTCCAGGCTGACCCAGCCCAGTTCCCTCAGCCTCTCTCCATAGGGGAGTGGCTCCAGTCCTCTGATCATCTTCGTGGCTCCTCTGACCCCTCTCCAACAGTTCCCCATCTTTCTTGTATTGGGGGCCCCAGTTCTGGACACAGGACTCCAGCTGGGGCCTCACGAGGGCAGAACAGAGAGGGACAATCCCCTCCTTCACTATTAAGGAGAGGGTAGGGTCTACTGATCTCAGATGGTGTGGAGTTGTGTTCTTATGAAAGAGCATTAGAACCGTTTGACAAAAATTGCTGCTAATTGCACTGTCACGACATAAGCACTGCAGTTTCCAAACACTTGCCACAAAAGTCTATTGTCACTTCTGGCAGCTCCCAGCACCATCATGCAGGGCTGAAATTTTCCAATTCTCCCTTTTAATGGGGATCTACGGAGTGTTTCCCATAGCCTGGCCAAGCATAACTGTTATGTGGGTTTGTAACATCCAACGTCCAAGTGTGATTTGCTATTTTGGGTTGCTAGAAAGACCCTGCAGCTTTACAAGTGGAAAGACACACACACACAAACACTCCAGCTCCAAGCAGATTCAGTGGGCCAAATTAATTTATTTTTTTTCTTTTTGTGGGCAGGAAACTAAGAGATTAAGGAACCTGATTCATTGTCCCCTCACCTGCATGGCCAAGAGTTGAACCAGCATCTCTTAAACCCTTCTCTATGCCTCTGATATTTTCTCTGTCCCACAGTCTGTAAGCATAGCACTGGGGGATGGAGCTGTTTCTCTTGTATCATCCATGAGATAGATTATGCTTCTTTAAAACAAACAGCTGCCTGCTTTATTTTCCAGCTCCCCATGCTCCTCCTTTTGCAATAAATAAGATTCCACCCTGGAGAACGAGGGATCTCAATGTGCCGCTCCCAATTAGAAAGGTGTTCAGGAGAAAAGAGGAGGGAATAAATAACCTCCTCATAAATCATTTGCAATGAAAGGAGTGGGGAGGCTAATGATTTTAAATGGATACTTTGGCAATTCCTTTAATGAGAAGGAACAGGTAATTACGTTGACCTTGGAGATCACATTATTCTCCTTGGGCCAGAGGAAAGGAGTGATAGATTGCCTAGTACTAGCTAAGCAAGGGGTGACGTTACAGAAGACTGACACAGTCAATAGCTATCCAGGGAATGGGGCATTTGCTATGTTGTCTTACTCCTTTCCTCCCTCCTAAGTGCTTATTCTTGTGCCTGGTTTTCCTGGGGGGGGGGGGGGGGAGTTTATGGGATGGACATGTGTGGTGGTAATAGGTTAGGGACCTCAGGTTTCACTACTCGTTCATTCCTTTGGAGTAAAATCCAATGTATTGAAGGCTGGGTTCTGAGTTGCTTTTGCATCCAGAATTTTATCCAGAAGCCAATAGGCTTCAGTGAGACTGATGCTAGAAAGCAGCCTTCCACCACCCCATAGAAAGGGAGGAAAACTGCATTCTTCCAATGGAGCAGAGTAGAGAAGTCCTTGGGGTTCACCTTTGAGCCTGGTGCAATGCCATTGTGTAATCCCAGAGCTGTGTTACACTGAGTAGGGAGCCACTCACTAAGAAACTCTGACTTCTTTGAGAAGACACCCTGCTGTTGAGTCTGGAGGGTCTCTATATCATGAGACCTGAACACATTGGGTCAAAAGTAGAGACAGCTCAGGATCCAGGACGAGACAGAAGGGCAAGAAGTGGAGATTTGTTCATCTCATGTAGACATCCCCATTCAAGCTAGAAGCCCAGACTCAATAGAGGGGAACAGGCACTGCTGTGTACGAATCATCGCATTCCAGGGTCAGTATCTGAAGCAGGGCAGGTGAACCACATCACAGAAGCACCTATTTCCCTCCACTGACTATTAAGGAAGCCCATGGTGGCCAGCTTTAAGTCCCACTGTGGGGCTATTCAGAGAAACAGCTTCTTCCAAACCTGCCCCTAGCACTGAAATTTTTGGAACAAGTGAGGGAAAATATTAGTCCCATTTTCCTTTAGATTCCACTAATTTCCAGACTTTTTTACAGTTCTACCTGGTTTTCCCAGGTGGAACAAAGGTGCAGGCAAAGATGGGAATGGAAATAAAGCTATCAGCCAAGCTAGCTCCTCTTCTCCCTCATTTCTCATTTTGCCAATAGCCAGACATAGTGTGAGGCCAGAGAAAGAACAATTTAGTAAGTAAAGCTGTGCAGAGTCTCACTGTATGATCACCTCTTTCAGAGACTGATGTTTTGGGCAGATGCTGTCATCTGCACATTGTAAAGGTTAGGACTGAAGTTCTCCTCCAGAAGAGCTGACTGACAGCTTGTCACGTTGAAACTTCACTCTTTTGCATATCACCTGACAAAGGAGACAGACTTCAGCATCATCTGTCACCTCTGTTCATTAAAATATCATCCAGACAAATGAGTTGTAATAGTTGAGCAGCAGTAAGGTGGCACAGTGAAAGGCTGAGGCTCTGATGGAAACATTAGCTGCTACAAGACAATCGGGCAAGGTCACATATAAGCTTGAATGCCAGATATGCTTGAGATATAAGAAAGTCTGCTGCTAAAGGTGTGTGAGAACAGATAGATCATTGCTCCTCTGCCATTTATTTTCCCCCAGGTTGCCCCATTTATGCCACAGAGACTTTCTAAAAAGAATCACAGAATCACAAGGTTGGAAAAGACCTTTAAGATCATCAAGTCCAACTGTTCCTGTCCTATGATAAACCATATCCCTAAGAACCTCATCTACCCTTCTGTTAAACACATCCAGGGAAGTTGACTCAACCCCCTCCCTTCCACATCCCCACAACTCTTTCAGGGAAGAACTTTTCCCTAACATCTGATCTGACCCTGCCCTGGTGCAGCTTGAGGCCATTTCCCCTTGTCCCATCTCCTGTCCCCTGGCCGAAGAGACCATCGCCCACCTCTTTACAACCTCCCTTCAGGTAGTTGTAGGCAGTGATAAGGTCTTCCCTCAGCCTGCTCCTCTCCAGGCTGAACAGCTCCCCAGCTCCCTCAGCCGCTCCTCATAGGATCTGCCCTCCAGAAATACAGTTCAGTTCACTAGAACCAGATGTGATGACTGTCCAGTCCAACATGTGAGCTTTGTCTAAACTCACCACGTTGACCCCTTATATCTCCATCCAAATAAATTAATTCCTTGTCTGGAAGCATCCCAGCAGGAACCACTGCTGGCTCGAAATAAAGCCCGAAGGGAGTTTGTTAAGAACTGGAAAGAGAAGGTTAAACAAAACTAATCCATCTGAAGCTTGTGAAGGAGATTGCTGGCTTGGTGGGATAAGAAGCTGCTGTTCTGCAGTGTGGGTGGAGAAGAGGACTTGTCCCTGTGGGAATGCGAGCATGCCAGCTTTCACCTTCCCCTTCATGCCAACCAAAGCTTAGAGGTCTTGCCCAGGAAAGACTCCTGCTGGCAGTGATGTCAAAACACTGAAGTGATCAGTGAAAACCCAGTAAGACCATGCACAAAGCTTTGTCCAAAATATGAACTCTGCCAGGTCTGGGGAAGAAAGAGGGGGTGGGGCAGGCAGAAAAAGTGTGATTAGCTAAACTGTAGGAGATTGGAGCAGAAAGAACTGTAAGCTGAGGGCCATTTCATTCATATTTTACGGTTTCCTTCCTGCCTGGGGTTGGACGTACTCTAAAGAATGGCCTAGCTGATTTTGGGCCATATTCCAAAGTAACTCAATGGACTGTTAACACAACCACAATTTATAGCAGAAGGCATTGCTTTGTCTCCCCTGAAGGTCCTATGTGTTCCTCTGCACCCATCTTCTCCTACTGCCACACCTGGGTGGTGACACCATCCTGCCTCCTCACCAGTCTCATGCAGCAGAGCTTTGCACAAGGGGAATTTTCCCCATAAACTCATTTGTCTGCAAGTGCTTCTGCCATCAGACTTTACCCTGAGAGAGACAAAAAACCCTCAAACATGTGATGAAGATGAATTTGAGGGACCTGTAAGCCACTGACATCTCTTGGCTGTATTGATGATGAGGGTTGGTGCAATCCTCGTCATCAATACAGGCTGGGAGATGATGTGCTAGAGAGCAGTCCTGCATAGAAGGACCTAGGGGTGCTGGTGGATGAGAAGCTTGACATGAGCAGGCAATGCATGCTTGCAGCCCAGAAGGCCACCCACATCCTGGGCTGCATCAAAAGCACCATGGCCAGCAGGTCAAGGGAGGTGATTGATTCTCCCCCTCCACCCCACTCTTATGAGACCCCACCCAGAGCATTGTGTCCAGTTCTGGTGTTCTCAACATAAGAAGGACATGGAACTGTTGGAACAGGTCCAGGGGAGGCCACAAAACTGATCAGAGGGCTGAAGCACCTCTCCTATGACGACAGGCTGAGAGAGTTGGGGTTATTCAGCACGGAGAAGAGAAAGCTCTGTAGAGATTTTATAGTGGCCTTCCAGTCCCTGAAGAGGCCTACAGGAAATCTGGGGAGGGACTTTTTAGAAGGTCATGGAGTGATAGGATGAGGAGGAATGGTTTTAAATTGGAAGGTGGGAGATATAGATTGAATATTAGGAAGGAATTCTTCACTCTAAAGGTGGTGAGGCACTGGAACAGGTTGCCCAGGGAGGTGCTCAAGACCAGGTTGGATGGGGCCTTGAGCAGCCTGATCTAGTGAGAGATGACCCTGCCCATAGCAGAGAGGTTGGAACTTGATGATCTTTAAGGTCCCTTCAACCCAAAGCATTCTATGATTCTATGAAATAGGGTGCAAAGGTGCTATTGTGCATATGTGGGAGGAAAAAGTGAAAGCAAACACACCATTGTGCAGAAAAATGTGTGGTTGAAGGAAATCAATCCCAAAACCCCATCCCAATTTGTTTCCCACAAGTTTCTCCCCACTCTTGTTAGAAGGGAGCACTTGGGAGCTGCCCTCCAGCACGCAGGAGCAACCAGCCACTTAGGTTGCATGTGTTGAGCAAGCCACAGAACAACTCTCCCTGGAAGGACAATCGTTGTGGATCTAATTAAAGCTTGTCACGCAGCTCTGCTCGGCTGAGTAGCCACCCTGTGAATGAGATGACCTCTGTTAATTTTATCTGACAATGATCGTTGCATCAAGGCCAAATCCCTACATGGGTCTCAACACCCGCTGCGAGACGGACACAACAGCTGGTACTCTGAAGGTGCAGAAGACAGGGAGGACCTGGTAACCCCAGCTGTGCATGTGGACAGGTTTGGCTGTCTGTTGTCCCAATGTGCTGATGATGCTGCCTGCTGCCATATGTGTTGTTGGGTTGTTAGGGGTTGTTAGGCATTGGAACAGGCTGTCCTGGATGGAGTCATCATCCCTGGAGGTATTTAAAAGGTTGGTAGATGCAGTGATTAGGGACAGGCTTTAGTGGTGGTTTTGGCAGGTTAGGCTGATGGTTGGACTTGGTGATCTGAAAGGTCCCTTCCAACCAAGACAATTCTATGATTTTATGGTTCTGTGATTTAAAAATGATAAATCTAATTAGATAGGAACAAAATATGAAGTTGACTGGCACTTTGCTAATAATCCTTGTGCAGAAATCTCCATCTCCCTACCTACCTCTGGAAAGGATTTCAGGCAGATTTCTCCTCTCTTCCCAAGCTCCAGGGCTGCAAGCATTGCAGCTGTGCTAGAACAGTTCTGGGCTGTGCTCCTGTACCTGTCACTGCACAGAGTTATATTGGGGCTCAGCACTGTGCTAACCATTGGTGGGCCCAGACAGCTTGGAGCAGCAGGGGAACTAGGAGAAGGCTGGTCTAAGAGAACTTCTTGAGCGTGTCAGAGATACTATTGTAATGGGACTGGATACGGGCCTTTCATCTCTGCCTGTGCTCCCTGATGGTCAGGAGATTGGGGGATGAACATTACTGATGTGAGCTGCCTTCTGAAAATCACTCAATCACAGAATTGTAGGGGTTGGAAGGGACCTCTGGTCATCACTGAGTCCAAACCCCTGCCAAAGCAGGGTCCCTAGGACAGGTCACACATGTCGGTGTCCAGACAGGGCTGGAATATCTCCAGAGAAGGAGACTCCACCCCCCTGGGCAGCCTGTCCCAGGGCTCTGTCACCCTCACCATGAAAAAGTTCTTCTGCATATTGGTGTGGAACTTCCTGTACTCCAACGTGAGGCCATTGTCCCTTATCCTGTCCCCACAGACACTGAGAAGAGGATGGACATTTTCCCCTCTGTGTCCCACACTCCAGATATTGATAACCATTGATCAGATCGCTTCTCAGCCTTATTTTCTCAAGGCTGAACAGCCCCAGCTCACCCAGCCCTTCCTCATAGGGGAGAAGCTCCAGATCCTTAATCATCTTCATAGCCCTCTGCTGGGCTCTCTCCCTGTCTTTTTTATACCAGGGAGCCCCTAACTTGACTCAATCCTCTCGGTGGGACCTAACCAGGGCAGAGTAGAGGGGGAGGATCACCTCCTTTGACCTGCTGGCCACACTCCTTTTGATGCACCCCAGGATCCCATTGGCTCTCTTAGCCACCAGGGCACACTGCTGGCTCATGGCCAACCTGTCATCAAACAGGACCCCCAGGTCCTTCTCTGCAGAGCTCCTCTGGAGCCTCAGGAATGGTTCCTGCCCCACATTATCCCTTGAAAGCTGCTCAGAAATTCAGTAGAGGTGTGGACCAAGACACAGACCAGTCTGGCAATGTAGAAAGAGAGAATTGAAAGGATGCTCCAGGTCCCAGAGCATGCCCTGGCACTAATTAATTGATTAATCTTGAAAAATGGGAGCAGATTTTTGATCAAATTGTCCTTCATAAGATCCCTGAAGGAATGAGGCTTACAGAAAGGAGAGAGGAATCTTGTTAACCAGTGTTGATTATTAGCATTTAAATAATCTCACTGAAGGCACATATACCCCTTAGAAACACCAAAGGACCAGGAGACTCCTGTACATCTGGTGGTTCACAAGAGGCCTGGGTGACCTCTGGGAATAGATCTGCAGTGCATCTGAGATCGACTCAGTGTGATGGACTTAAAACGGTCATAAATTCCCAGGTAAATAACAGGGAACACAAAAAAAAGCATTACTCTGTGCAGCAGCAAGACCTGAATTGAAAATCTCAGAGAGCACCTGACAATACAAGGTCTCTGCTTGCTATTCTCTTGTTAGAATGTAATTGCCTTTTTAATATAAAAGCTTTTTTAATATAAAAGCTTTTAGAATAATTTTCTTGAAGTTGCAATGTGGAGCCCCCATAAATCTCTCCGGATTGTGTTGTCTTGTCCTCCACACCAGCATCCACAACTCTCTCTGATGGAAAAAATAACTGCATTACCAAAATCCAACATTTTCATTAGCATGATGAGGTAATTAGCACTTATCTCCCTGTGATTAATTTAACAGGCATCTGTTGCATAGCAAAAGCTTCACCTGCTCTATTTCCTCTCTCCTTGTAGGTGAAGGACCCATTTGTGAAGGAGCTTGACATCTGAACATGAGCTGCTCTCCTGGCTTACATGCTGTGTGCAAGCAGGAGCTGCATCTCCATCCATTGTGCCAGGTGGGCACTCAGATGGTTTGTGTGACACCCATAGCCTGGGCTTTCATAACACAGCCTTGAGTATGAGAAACTGAAACTCAATTAGGTCAGGTAGTTTCCTCAATGTGCCTATCTCTGTTCTAGTCAGTGATGGAAACAGTACACAGTGCTGATGGATACCACATGTGGTGTCATAACAGATTACTGATCTGTATGGAGATCCATGGAGATCATTTTGAAGGCTTCTCCTTTTGTTTGGAGTAGACACTCAGAGGGATCTGGCCAGATATGGTGAAGCAGTTATTGATTCGAAGGCACAACCATCAAACCATGGGGCATCCTCCATCTAGAATGTCAGTAGGTGATTCCTTGAGCTCATTTAAGCTGTTGCAGCAAGATGAGAGCTTCAGGAATCTCTCAGAAAGGACAAAAAGACTTTGGAAAAACATGAAGACCACAAGGTGTGGAGCAATGCTCAGTTGCTTTGCTCAAAGTCACTGGACTATAATGACATTTTTCTGAGCCCTGATTGTCTGAGAGTGAAATAATGAAATTTATCAGATTAATCAACTAATCTGAGAGGATCCTGTTGGTCCCCTCAGATCCAGGTATTTGTGAGGCAGAGCACAGCCATTAGTGGGTACTTTGATGCTTTTGAAAAGGATTTTAGGAAGATGTGTAAAACCTGTTATTGAAGGTTTCCTGAGAAGCCAGGTTCCAAGAAGGTTGATTTGAAGCTCATTCCATGGTGATAGCCAAGATGGAAGACACCCAAGCTGAGTCTTTGATATGAAAACAGATAAACACACAATCAAAGGAAAGAATTTGGGAGGGTGGGTTGGTTTGTCTCCTTCAGGCTGTTCACTTGGAATTCTTCTCAGACTGGAGGTTCAAGGTAACTACATTTTCAGTATAAAGACTCTCTGTTGTCTCCCTGAATCTCTGCACCTGAGGAATATGCTTCTTTTTCCTTGGGTTACATTTTCCTTCCAGTACCATTGCATTGTTTATGGCACTGATTGTCTCACAGTGTCCCCAGTGCTGGGTGACTTCATTCTAACACTAATACACTGCTGCCTCTCCTCAAGGTAACTTCACCGAAAACAATGGGTGACATTCTTTGTTTCATCAGAGCAACAGAATCCCAGTTAAATCAATAACTTTTAGCTGGTTAACCAACCAGCTTACCCCATCTGAAGATCCAGCCATATGATGCTACTCAGGCACTGTGCCACGATACTGCAAAGGAAAACCAAGGCCATTTAATACTGTTGGGTTTATTACAGACTAAAAAATGACGTTCCTTTGTGTTGGAATTACAACAAAGACATTCATGTTCTGATCTGACTCCTCCAGCTCAATGTATTATCTCACGAAGATAAAAAGATATTAATTTTACGTGTGAAGAATGTCTGGGAAACTGTCAGGTTCTGTCTTTGTTTTTCCTTTTAATTACTGAAAAGGAAGATGGGAAACTGGCTCTCTACCTAAGCTCTGGAGCTAAAAGTATTTCAAGATGAGAAATAACTTGAGCAAACATCCTTCCCCTTATCTCTCACAGTTCCTCTAGGCTCATTTTGTTGGGTTTTTTTTTTTCCTTAGGAGCAAATCCTGTGCAGTTAATAAGCAGGGTGATAAAAAGAAATCAATGCTCCATACCCAAACTGATGTAATTCTGCTCTGAGCACAATTTTGCCAGCACGTCTCTTACAGTTTCAGTTCTCTTTCTCCCCATTTTTTCTTTTCTTTGGTGGTTGCACATCAAATAAAAAGGCTGAAAGGTGGTATCATAGAATCATAGAATGGTCTGGGTTGGAAGGGACCCCAAGGGTCATACAGCTCCAACTCCCCTGCCACAGGCAGGGCCACCAACCTCAGGCCTGGATCTACACAAGGTTGCCCAGGGCCCCATCCAACCTGGCCTTGAACACTTCCAGGGATGGGGCATCCACTACTTCTCTGGGCAGCCTGTTCCAGCACCTCACCACTCTTTCTGTAAAAAAACTTCCCCCATATATCTAATCTAAACCTTCCTTGCTTTAGTTTTAATCCATCCCCTTTGTTCTGCCATTGTCTATCCATTTAAAAAGTTGAATCCCCTCCTGCTTATAAGCTCCCTTCAGGTACTCTTCTCCAGGCTGAACAAGCCCAGCTCTCTCAGCCTCTCTTTGTAAGGCAGGTGCTTCAGCCCTCTAATCATCTTCGTGGCGGTGGTAGTATGTGAGATGCTGAGATGTGGAGAAGGAGAGATACAGGATATGGTCCCTTCAGATGGGCTGAAGGAGGGGCAGCAATTGTCTGCAAGTGTGAGTTGTACTTAGCCCCCTCAGCTCAGCCATGTCCTTGTTTTATATGTCTTAACCTGCCATGACACTGCCCTGTGCTGAACAGGCACTTTATGCCATCATTGATGCCACTGGCTGAGCTCTGCACATTTTAGCTTTGATTTCCTCTGCCTTTTCAGTGCCTGTGTGAATTATATTTCCCTTACAAACAGAAAGAGGCATAAAGAGTCATGGGGAATAAAGGGATGGGCTCCTAGGTGGTGAGGAAGAGTCACTGTCAACTTGCTGCTGGCTTTGGGCACCTGTCTCCCACAAAGATTCCCCCCAAAGTGTGTTTTGGTCTCAGAGCATATCAGTTAGGACCCTCTCCAAGAAGCCTTAGACTTCTTCTCTGCTTTTATTTTCAACCCCCTTTTATTTCCAAGCAGTCACAGATGTCATGCTCCTAATGCTTGAAGACACAAGCACAAGGTCAACAAGGTCACTTTACTCCTTCTTGAGATACAGCTGCCTGCGTGTGCTTCCCAGCCCACAGATAACGAGCAGCAATCCAGTTTAGGCTCATCCTCCCCTCTCATGAGCTAAACTCAAAAGAATAACGGTGCTTTTGCCTGGCGACAAGTTTAGACCCCAGCAATTGCTGTGGCTCAGCTGATTTGTTGTAAGCTGCTCGCGCAACGAGCACCAGCCATTTCCAAAGCCGTTGTAACAGCTTGCTCCAAGGACGGCAGCTACAGTTTGACAGCAAGGCCATTTAGCTTTAAAGCACAGGCTCCTCCAGGCTCCTCTAAGAGCACTGCTGTCTTTAAGGCTGGTAGTAATAGGCTCTTGACCTCCGTTGGGTTCAACAGCTATCACTGAGAAGAAATAGGGCTCTAGTGTGATGCGATGGCTTGGAGATGCTGCATTCAGATGGTCCCTTTGCAGTGGGGGTTGTTTATAAAGCGGGGGGGGCTGGTGTGTGGAAACATCACCCCTTGTTTAATTCAGGCAGTAAAAAGAGAGCAGTTTCCTGGCTGCATTTTCATGAGCAAGCATTCCTGACTCAAGTGAATTAATGAGTTGTATCTTGTTCTCCTGCATATTTGATATCACATTGTCCTGGGGCATTTAAAGGAATTAAGTTGGGTGGCTGTTTGGTGTGGGGTTTTTCTCTGTAAGAAAGAGACGTGTCGCCTCTTTCTTTGTCTTTGATGTCACCTAAGCTGTGCATTTGTTCAGCCTATTAAAATCCAGTGAAGGGAGGCATCAGAAAAGTCTGTTGTGCCTTACAGAGCTCGGTCACAACGGATTTCACAGACCACGCTGCTCCTCTCTGAAAGAGGAACAAGGTTTAGTCTTGCAAGACCTTGCTGAAATCCGTCAGTTTAATTAGGGACTATTTTGCAAGGGTGAGAAATAATTATAGTTCATACAAAGTAGAAATGACCAAAAATTGCCTCATTAACGTTGATTCATTGGAGCCAGCACAAAACGAGTAGAGACTGGAGACCCTTGATGAATAGTGCTCCCTCCACATCAACACACTCGCATCTGTAATGGCTGAACACAGCTTATTTTATGGGATCAACAATGTGGAGAGGAGGCAAGGCTGCGAGCAGGCAACCTACATGCAGATCAATGTGGTGGTGCCACCTATCTCCTGTGTAGGAACCCAGAGGCTGGAGCTTGGGGCATCCACAGAGGGGACAGCTCTTCCTACTCACAGCCCCCTGCCCCAGCCAGGGGGTCTGCCCTGGAGATGGGGCACCAGCAGCAAATTCAGAGAAGGGAAAAAATTGGGGATTAAAATTGGGAATTGCTTCCAGTGAGGTCTTGGCTGCTCTTTTATTATCACTTAGAATCATAGAAACATAGAATGCATTAGGTTAGAAGGGATTTTTAAAGGCCATCTAGTCCAACCCCCTGCAGTGAGCAGGGACATCTTCACTAGATCAGGTTGCTCAGAGCCCCATCAAGCCTGACCTTGAATGTCTCCAGGGATGAGGCCTCCACTATCTCTCTGTGTCAGCGATCCACCATCTTCATATTGAAGAACTTTTTCCTAATATCCAACCTAAATTTACCATTTTCTAGTTTAAAACCATTAGCCCTCATCCTATCACTCCATGCCCTTGGGAACAGTTCTTCCCCAGCTTTCTGATAGGCACCTTTCAAGTATTGGAAGGCTGCAATAAGGTCCCCCCAGAGCCTTCTCTTCTCCAAGCTGAACAACCCCAACTCTCTCAACCTGGCTTCATAGGAGAGGTGCTGCAGCCTTTGGATCATTTTTGTGGCCTCCTCTGGATGTGTTCCAACAGGTCCATGTCCTTCTTGTGCTGAGGGCTCCAGAGCTGGACACAGCACTGCAGGTGAGATCTCCCCAGAGCAGAGCAGAGGGGCAGAATCCCCTCTCTCCATCTGCTGGCCACACTCCTTGTGGTGCAGCCCAGGATGTGATTGGCCTTCTGGGCTGCAGATGCACATTAGTGGCTCATGTCCAGCTTCTTATCCACAATTACTCCCAAATCCTTTTCTTCATGGCTGCTTTCCAGCACAGCATCTCCTGACGTGTACGGATAATGGGGTTTTTCCTGACCCAGGAGCAGGACCCTGCACTTGACTTTGTTGAACCTCATGAGGTTCACCTGGGCTCACTTCCCCAGCCTGTCCAGGTCCCTCTGGATGGCATCCTGTCCCTCTGCCACATTAAGCTCATCACTCAGCTTGGTGTCATCAGCAAATTTGCTGAGAGTGCACTCAATGCCACTGTCAATACCATTAATAAAGATATTAAACAGCACCAGTCCTAGCACAGACCCTTGAGGAACTCTGCTTGTCACCGTCTTGCATCTTGACTTGGAGCCACTGACCACCATCCTGTGGATGTGACAATCCAGCCAATTCCTTATCCACTGGACAACTCACCCATCAAATCCATATCTCTCCAACTTAGAGACAAGGATGTTGTGGGGGACCATGTCAAAGGCCTTGCAGAAATCCAGATAGATGACATCCATAGCTCTTCCCTTGTCCGCTGATGCGTTCCCTGGGCCAGGAGTCTCTGATCACACTGTGAGCCTTGACCTATGGCTCAGGGATGGCATATGGTTCACAGCACCTTTCAGCATCAGACATAGGTCACACGGGGGACCACTCCCCATGTGTTTCTCCCAGATGGACAAATCAACGTCTCCTGGGTATACAGGACATGCAATGGCAGCAAGAACCAACATTCATCAATTCAAATCATGATGGGGGACAGGGTTTGATGTCAACAAATGACTTTGGCACAGAGAGAGCCCAGAAGAGGACACGTCTTCTGACAGTGGTTTTCAACCTGGACTGGACAAATTCCCCCATGGAGCTACAGACTCTAGTACAACAGCTGAGATGACTAAGCCTGCTGTTTCCACTTTTCACCAGCCCTTTGGAAAGGTCTCAAGGACTCACAGGCATCTGCAGACCAGAGGATTAAAATGCTCTTCTGGTTCACCACATGGGAGTGTGAACTTCAGAGAAATCCTGCCCGATTTTCTGGGGTCAACAGTTGTGTTAAACTGATCTTTATCCACATTCTTTAATGCCTGGGGGAAAAAAAATCCTTCTGCTGATTAGGCACATGAGGCTCCGTGGGGCTGTATCTCAATCCTTCACAGTTGGCATAGGCAACCAGAGGCAGTGAGGAGTTGTCTCGTTTTCTTTTAGAGGGACGATACATCATCTGACTTACCCTAAAGCAGGCACCTAAAATGGTTTGGGGAATTGCTTTAGCAGTGGCCATTTCTCTTCTGTGACTACAAATGAGAGCTGAGGGTGATTCAATCAAATGGAGACATTTGCATTTAGATGTGTGAAGGAAAATGAAGTTAATCCCACCCTGTGATGGACGCGGCTTGTGTAATAGCAGCATAACGATGCTGGGTAGGGCCAGAAAAAGGAGACCAACCACATGAAAGACAGTCTGTGCTCAAAGGGCAGAGCTGCTGACTACCTCATCTGTCCAAGAGATCAGAAAGACTCACAAGAAGAGTACAACATAGCACCCAGACCTCTCCTCCCTGCCTGTTACACTGTGGATACCTTCTCCAGCTGGAGCTTCAAACAGCTACACTTGGGCTAGCCTGATTAACCCCTGATGGTGTAATGACTTCTGCAATCAGGAATAAGAAATGTTTCTGTTTTGCATGTACAGATGACACAAGAAGATGAATCAAAGTAGAAGGAGAAGCGGGAAAAGAGAGAGGAGCAAGGCAGGCTGCAGATGATGCTCCTGTTCGAATCGTTGCAGCTGCAATTTGGTCTTAATAACAACCAGAGCATCTTTAATAGGTGGTTGTCCCTTTATTCTATGAAATCATGTCACCTTCTGCTGCAGCACAGCAATGGAATTGTCTCTAGAGTAAGCAGTTTGCTGGGTACCAGCTTTCCTCCCTTCTTTCTCCTGAAATTAGTTCAGCAAATGAGACATCCTGGATAAAGACCAGCACAAGCTTTGAGAAGAGCTGAAATAAGCAGTGAGCTGCACTCTCAGGATCAAATCTCACCTGCAACCTGAAAAAGCAGAACGGGAGGGACATTTTTCTGGAGGACTGAGTGTGACCTGAAAGCTTGGATCCCTCCAAATCCCAAAGGTTAGCAAACACCAGTCCAGTCTGACAAAGAAATAAAATTCACCAGCAAAATAAAATTTTCCCCTCTGTCCCTGAGGAAATTGTTTCCCTTCCCAAGAAGAAAACCACTGATTTTCAGGCTGGTGATACTTTTTTTATTTTGGGATGTGAGCAATGTCAAGGAAGAATAAAAACAAAGAGAGTTTGCTGGCTGCACTTTGAAGTGAGTGGTTTCTGAACAGGTTTTTCAGAACCTCCTCAGATGGATATGCCATTTTGAAAAAAAGAGACCCTTACTCTTATCCAAAATGAATGAATCAAAACAAGAACTTCACTTTAAACCGGGTCCTTTCTAACTTTCTTCCTCTGGAGAGAATTGTAGAATCACAGAATGGTCTGGGTTGGAAGGGACCCCAAGGATCACACAGTTCCAAACCCCCTGCCACAGGCAGGGACACCAACCTCCAGGCCTGGATCTACACAAGGTTGCCCTGGGCCACATCCAACCTGGCCTTGAACACCTCCAGGGATGGGGCACACACCACCTCTCTGGGCAGCCCATTCCAGACCCTCACCATTCTCTCTGTAAAGAACTTCATCCTAATATCTCATCTAACCCTTCTTTCCTTCAGCTTTAATCCATCCCCCTTGTCCTGCCATTGTCTGCCCTTTGAAACAGTTGATTCCCCTCCTGTTTCCCAAGGAAACCAACTTTCCTACATAGAGAAGGATTTATAGACACAGAGGCATCCAGAGCACCAGGCAATAACCTTGTCATTTCTAGTTTTCAGGCTCAACAAAACACAGTCACATGTTCAAAAATGCCTGCAACACCCCCCATCCCTCCCCAAATTTTACATTGAGGTGCTTAGAAAAGAGCTCCCTTTCTGGCCTGTTAGGAACAGGGGCTTTCTGGCAGGCCAGCAAGGCCCTTTTAATCTCAAATATCTACATTTCCATCTCTTTGCACATGTAATTTTGCACCTCATTGCTCCTAATTGAGTGGTTTTGAAAACCCATCCCATAGAGCTATCCATTACTCTGCCATGGCCACGGTGTCAAAGAAAATAAGTTCTCAGACACTTCTGTCTATAAATAATTCTGCTGTCGTGAGGTTATCCGCAGGGAGTGTTGACAGCTATCTTATTACTGGTGTATTTCACTGTTTTCTATCAAATTGCTTGGGGTTTTTTTTCCCCCTTAGCCTCTCCCTGAAAGCAAAGGTGCAGGTGGATTGCAGAGTTTCCTAAGCAGCACTTCCAGCATCCCAGCATCTTCCTCCTCCCACAAGGAAACACAGAATCACAAGGTTGGAAAAGACCTTTAAGATCATCAAGTCCAACCGTTCCTGCCCTATGATAAACCATATCCCTAAGCACTTCATCCACCTGTCTTTTAACCACCTCCAGGGATGGTGACTCAACCCCCTCCCCTGGGCACCCTGTTCCACATCCCAACAACTCTTTCAGTGAAGAATTTTTTCCTAACATCTAATCTGAACCTGCCCTGACACAGCTTAATCCCATTTCAGAGAATCACAGAATCACAGAATTGTAGGGGTTGGAAGGGACCTTAAGAGATCATCGGGTACAACTGCCCTGCCAAAGCAAGTTCCTTAGGAATTCCTTCCCCTTTTCCTATGCCCTGTCACCTGGTGAAAGAGACCATCACCCACCTCTCTACACCCTCCTGTCAGGTAACTGTAGGTAGTGATAAGGTCTCCCCTCAGCCTCCTCTTCTCAAGACTCAAAAGCCCTAGATCCCTTAGGCACTCCTCATATGATTTGCCCTTCAAATGCAACAGCCACCATGGCAGCTGCCATCTCCAGGACTCAGGAGTAAGACTTCAAATCACAGAATCACAGAATAATCGGGCTTGAAAGGGACCTCTGGAGATCATTCAGTCCAATCCCCAGCCAGAGCAGGATCACCTCGAGCAGGCTGCATAGGACAGTATCCAGGTAGGTCTTGCATATCTCCACAGATGGAGACTCCCCAACCTCTCTGGGCAGCCTGGCCCAGGGCTCTGTCACCCTTACAGGATACAAATTCCTCTTTATGTTTAGGTGGAACTTCCTCCAATTTGTGCCCATTTGCCTCTTGTCCTGTCCCTGGGCACCACTGAACAGAGACTGACCCCATTCTCCTGACCCCCTCCTCTCAAGCATTTACCAGCATTCATAAGATCCCCCCTCAGTCTTCTCTTCTCTGGGCTAAAAAGTCCCAGGTCCTTCAGCCTCTCTTTGTAAGAGACACTCTCTAGTCCCCTCAGCATCTTTGTACCCCTTTTTTGTACCCTCTCCAGTAGCTTCCTGTTCATCTGAAATCCTCCACAGCAATTTTCTGGAGTGAAAGGATGTTAGCTCCAGTCACACAGCCAAACTACAATGGTAATTACATCCTGATAACCCAAATTCCCCCTTGCAGTTTCAGCAGGATGCACAGAACTAAACCCCTGGTGTGGTGTATCTCAGAGACAGCTGCATTTTTGGTGGGAGAAAAGTGATTTCTGTAGATTCGGCCATGGAAACCAGTTATTAGTTTTGGAGCTATCACCACAGCACTGCCTTTTCTTGGGTGAGCAACAGCAGTTTAGTCTCCAGCAAGAAAGAGTTGTTACCAAAGTGGGGAGCTTGGGTGATTCCCCACAAAATAATAGATTTATTCATAGCAGCAATCGAACAGACGGACTCCCAAGTTCAAGGGCACAAAACTTACTGTCTGGCTTCCCAGCCCAAATGCCCAAGCAACCATAGAATCACAGCATCACACGGTTGGAAAAGACCTTTAAGATCATCAAGTCCAACTGTTCCTGTCCTGTGCTAAACCATATCCCTAAGAACCTCATTTACCCGTCTGTTAAACACATCCAGGGATGGTGATTCAACTCCCTCCCTGGGCAGCCTGTTCCAGGCCTTGAGAACTCTTTCAGTAATAAAATTTTTACTAATATCTAATCTGACCCTGCCCTGGTGCAGCTTGAGGCCATTTCTCCTTGTCCCATCTCCTGTCCCCTGGCTGAAGAGACCATCGCCCACCTCTCTGCACCCTCCCTTCAAGTAGTTGTAGGTGGTGATAAGGTCTCCCCTCAGCCTCCTCTTCTCCAGACTAAACATCCCCAGCTCCCACAGCCATTCCTCATATGATGTACCCTCCAGCCCCTTCACCATGCCCCAAGTAATGCAGGCAAACCCACACCTCTTGCTATCACTTCCCCACAAATCATCACCCATAAAGCAAACGGCAGAGCAGCACAAATTGAGCTTCCCCGCTGCTTTTGCACCAAGGCATCGAGTACTTGCACCCTCTGGTCTCTACCACTGTTACATTTAGTTCCTAATTAAACAAGCAAGGGACAGAAATAGCTGACAGCTTAAAAGCACTTTCTAACACTCATCTTCTTGCTTTGTAAACACAGACCCTACTTCTCCCATAAACTATGGAGCACAGCTATAACTCACTCTCCCCAGCACTGCCTTTTTTCTTCCTGAGCCCAGACTATATTGACATCAGTTGAACTGCCTTTTAAAAATGATTTATTTATTTATTGCCTTGAAATTTGTCTTTTTCTCTGAAGATGGCTTTGTCCATCCCTAAGGATTCCGGGGAACATCCCTGAGCTGGGCTAGTTCATCAAATCACTGTCTTCAAGTCAACATGGCACAAGGATATGCTTTTTATAACCAAGTTAGAGGAATTAGTTGAGCTTCTCCAGAACAGATATACTCTAATGAAAGATGTTAATACCATTTTTGTCATAGTCTGGAAATTCCCCCTGCCAGGGAAAGATGCTAGTGGTGGGGCCCTGGGGAGATGGGTGGAGCTAGATGATATAACATACATAACTTTGAAGCTTCATCTTTAGCATTTCACCCTACTGAAGCCTCAAATTGCAGTTCCCAGGGTGGGAAAGCTCTGAGCAGGAAGGGTGCTTGAGATGAGGTACCCCTGCCCTGGGATATGGGGCAGATAAGCTAAATTTGGGGTCTTAGAGCACCATCTGCTGGCACCTTCCCCCAGGCAGAGCCTGGGTGGGCTCGGACCCAGCCTTCACCGCAGCCAGGAGTGAGGAGGAGGTGGTGTTGAGAGCTGGGAAAGACATCAGGAGAAACCCCCAAGGGCTGCTTCGAGTCTCCTCAGAGGAACGGAGCAAGGGAAGGCAGGCAAGAGCCGCTCATTTCGCTGCCATCAGGTCAGATGGGTGTCAGCTACCCATCAGAGAGGGCAAAGGATGGAGCAGGGGATGAGGGCTCTTGCCACACAGCAGGGAGGGCCAGACCAGGCTTGTTTGGGAAAGCCCACAATCCCAGCAAGGAATTTGGATTATTTCAATGCAGCATCTTTGCATTTGGCCTGCTGGGCATCACAGGGAGGAGGGTAGACTTCTTCCACCCCATCCTGGGAACCAGCTGGCTGTTGGTAGGCAGATCTCCCATGTCCAGATAGAAATCCTTTCTGGAAGGGGAAGAAGCTGAACTTCTGGCTTTCCAAGATGCTTCTGACCTCCAAGGCAGTAAACAAAGGGTGGAAAGAAAGCAACCACCTCCCTTCCTGCTCCACTTTGGGAAAAGACTCAGGGTCCATGTGTCATGTGAGAGAGATCTCAGTGTGGCACATCTATCCCAGAGATCAGGGGACGTTGCCATGTGCACTGTGCTCCCTGCTGCCTGGCTCAGTGGTTCCTGTTTTGTATTGCCTGCCTGCCCTCCCACTGCACAGGGACATGGGTTTCCCCACTCTGCTGAGGGGACCTCTCCTCTGAGCTCTCTTGCGTATCCCTTAGCACCTGTGTGGGTTTTCCTCTTGCAAAACTTTCTTGTTCCATGATTTAGATATCTAAACTTGGTGTCTACATGCAGCTTTGGCCATTAGCTGCTTCAAAGGAGCTAATTCTCCATTGGGCATTTTCAATCATTTCCTCAGCCCTCTGGTTTCTCCTTTGTTCCCTTTCCACACATCTCTCCCATCAATCCTATTTTTAAGACCACAATCCAACAGGTTATAGTGGCTTTCAACAAGAGCTTGGCTTGCTGACCCCAAAATAGTCTACTGTGGGGCAGGCCAGATAAGACAGGTCTATATAAGGGATTCTTGGCTTGCTGCATCTCACAGAATCACAGACTCATAAAATTGTAGGGGTTGGGAGGGACCTTGAGAGATCATGGGGTCCAACCCCTGCCAAAGCAGGGTGCCTTGGACAGGTCACACAGTCTTGAATATCTCCAGAGAGGGAGACTTCACATTCCCCTGGGCAGCCTGTCCCAGGGCTCCCTCACCCTCACTGGGAAGAAGTTCTTCAGCATATTGGTGCAGAACCTCCTGTGCTCCAACTTGCCATTACCCCTTGTCCTGTCCCCACGGACACTGAGAAGAGGCTGTCCATTTCCCCCTGTGTCCCACATGTGAGAGATTTATAAACATTAATAAGATCCCCTCTCAGGCTTCCTTTCTCCAGGCTGAACAGCCCCAGCTCACTCAGCCTTTCCTCGCAGGGGAGATGCTCCAGGCTCCTAATCATCTTCGTAGCCCTACAAATCTCACCTTGCCTTCACTTGTTCCACCTCACCTCCAAGACAGAGGTACACAAACACCATACAGTGAAAATTTTATTCTCAATAAAAGCTTAAGCCTGTGGAAACAGAAAGGATATCCTTGTCCACGAGGACCAGTACTCTTGTTTTCATGAACCACTCACCCTGTAATATCCTTCATAATTCATTTTTCTCTCTCTCACCTATAATTTAGATGGGGCCATAATGTTGGAGCGTTTCTTGCATTCATGCAGAAAATAGCGTTCTGCTTGAAGGAGGTAAACTTTCTGCACGTAATAGCAGAGCAGAAAGTGTCTGGGATGACAGTCAGAGAGGATACATAAGTGGCATATTGATTTTTACGTGCTGCAAATAGCAAAAGGCAGTTGTCTTTTGATACACTTGGATTAACAAAGCACAACATTTGGCACCAGAAGCGTTGCTGTCACAAAGCAGAAGATGGGACTGTGGTCTCTCTGCTTTAGACACAAAAGCAAGATGAAGCAGTAAAACTACTGCAGTCCCATGGAAAGCTTGTTTTGAGGTATTCATCAAATATGAGTCACCAAATCATCATCTATTGAGACTTCTACTGTTTTCTTCTTCCTCTGTGCTACTTCATCCTACACTGTGGGAAGGTGAGGAGACAGGGCTGGAAGTGGGGGTGTGAGTCCCAGCTCTAGGCATTATATGAATACAGGAGACTCTCAATCTGACTTTTTAAGTACATTTCTAACTGTCTTGGTTAAAAAAAAAAAGAAAATGAGAACCTGCTGCACCTCTTATTGGGAAAAAAAGAAAGAAAAGTCCTACAGAATTTACTGATGTTTTAATCTCATAACTAGCAAAGGCAAGCATGGCTTGAGCTGAGAACTGGCGAGCTGCTTCAACCACCCCTGCTGAGCTGAGATACTGTAGGAAGCAAAATTACAGTTCACCAGTTCACCCGGCCCTTCTGTAACCTGGGATATTGGTGACAAATCCTCTAAGACTAAGGTGTTGAGTGAGAAGTACTCTTTCAGAACCTGAGGCTCATATGGTGGCGACTAACAGACCATCCTGCAACAGGCTGCCCAGGGAGGGGTTTGAGTTACCATCCCTGGATGTATTTAACAGACGGGTAGATGAGGTGCTTAGGGATATGGTTTAGCACAGGACAGGAACGGTTGGACATGATGATCTTAAAGGTCTTTTCCAACCTTGTGATGCTGTGATTCTGTGATCCTGAAATCACATCTGAAGAAGCAGAGTAGGAGACATGGAGAACGTATGCCAGGGGTTGGATCAGACTGGGTATCAGAGACAAATGCTCTGGTCTTTTGGTGACTTGACTTGCCCTATAATGCAGAGTTGGATTACACTATCTCTGTGGATGTTCTGTCCCACTCTCCTCTGTCTTTTCTGTCAAGCCACACGCTTTTGGCAGGAGGAACTGCTTGTACATGAACCAGCCCAGAAAGACTCTGAGCTGAGATGTAAATGCTGGTCTTTAGTGCAAACAGAAAATGGTTCTAAGAAATGTTATGTAATTTTAGATGATAAGTGTCCACTCAGGAATCCATCCCAGCCTTTGGGATTCACAGAGCAATGTCCAACAATCTGTAAACACTCCAGCAACACCACATCATTAATATGACCACCTTCATAAGCCCAACACAGGGCATTTCTTGTCAAAACACTCCTATTGACAATGCTTTTGTATTTACTGCTCAACTGTCATGGTTTAACCCTGGCTGGCAACTCAGGCCCGTGCAGCCACTCACTCAGTCTGCCCTGGTGGGATGGGGCAGAGAATCAGAAGGGTAAAAGGGCGATAACCCCAGGGTTGAGATAAAGACAGGTTAACAGGTAAAGCAAAAGCCATACACACAAGCAAAGCAAGACAAGGGATTCATTCCCCATCTCCCATGTCAGGACGGTGTTCAGCCAACCCCAGGACAGCAGGACTCCAACGAATGTAATGGGGACTTGGGAAGACAAACAGTATCACTCTGAACATCCCCCTTTCCTCCTTCTTCCCCTCACATCTGTATGCTGAGCATGACATCATGTGGTATGGGATACCCCTTTACAGAATCACAGAATCATTAGGTTGGAAAAGACCTTTGAGATCGAGTTCAGACATACCTGTCCTCTACTAAACCATAGCCCTAAGAACTTTGTTTACCTGTCTGTTAAACACATCCAGGGATGATGACTCAACCCCCTCCCTGGATGTTCCAGTGCCCGATAACCCTTTTGGTGAAGAACTTTTTCCTAATGTCTAAAACCCTTTGGTCAGTTGAGGTCAGCTGTCCTGGATGTGTCCCCTCCCAACCAACTCCTTGTGGGCCCCCAGCCTAATCACTGGCGGAGTGGGGTGAGGAGCAGAGGAGGCCTTGGCTCTGTGTCAGCAAGAACAAAAACATCCCTGTGTTATCAGCACTGATTCCAGCACAAATCCAAACCACAGCCCTGTACTATGAAGAAAATTAACTCTGTCCCATCCAAAACTGGAACACCAATTTGAAATGTGACACACAAGAATACCTTCCCAGTTAGAATCATAGAATCACCTGGGTTGGAAGAGACCCTTTAGATCATCAAGTCCAACCACAGCCTAACCCTGACTAGCCCACCTCTAGACCATGTCCTTAAGTACTTAATCCACACACCTTTTAAATCCCTCCAGGGATGGTGATTCCACCACCTCCCTGAGCAGCCTGTTCCAATGCCTGACAACCCTTCCAGTAAAGAAATTCTTCCTGATATCCAACCTAAATCTCTCCTGGTGCAATTTCAAGCCATTCCCTCTCATCCTATCACTTGTCACCCAAGAGAACAGACCAACTTAATCATCTCTGCAACTGCCTCACAGGTAGCTGCAGAGAGCAATAGTCTCCCCTCAGCCTCCTTTTCTCAAGACTAAAAAGCCCCAGCTCCCTCAGCTGCTCCTCACAGGACTTGTGCTCCAGGCCCTTCACCAGCCTCACTTCCCTCCTCTGGACTTGCTCCAGCATCTCAATGTCCTTACTGTAGTGAGGGCCCCAAAACTGGACACAGCACTTGAGGTGCAGCCTCACCAGAGCTGAATATAATGGAACAATCACTTCCCTACTCCTGCTGGTCACACCATTCCTGACACAAGCCAGGATGCTGTTGCCCTTGTTGGCCACCTGGGCACACTGCCGGCTCATGTCCAGCCATCTGTCCACTAACACCCCCAGGCCCTTCTCCTCCAGGCAGCTCTCCAGCCACTCTGACCCAGCCTGTAGCACTGCGTGGGGTTATTGTTACCAAAGTGCAGGATCCAGCACCTGGCCTTGTTGAACCCCGTATAGTTGCCTCTGCCCATCGACCCAGTCTGTCCAGGTCCCTCTGCAGAGCCATCCTGCCTTCCAGCAGATCGACACTCCCATAGAATTTGGTGTCATCTGAAAATTTACTGAGGGAGCACTCAATCCCCTCATCCAGATCATTAATGAAGATGTGAATCAGCACCAAGCCTGCAGGTTAGCACAAAGGAACTTTGAAGCAAAGATGGACTAAACAAACACCTCTGAATCAGTAGCTAAGAGATCAATTAGTCCTCAGTGGATTTAAACCTGATGCAGGGTGCTTTATCCTCATTATCCTATGGGAGGGCTTTTAGGTGACTGTGTTCTACCTACCTGCATGCAAAGTATTTCTAACAGTTGCAGGGTTACAGCTTTTCTGCAAGATCTATTTGTATCTCTGCCTCAAACACAACTCACAGCTCAGTCCCAAGGGGAAGGTGCCACGTAAAGTTACAGGCAGAGCCCATAATGGAGACCTACACATTGTGTAGGTGAGGGGTAAAGGCTGGAGGCATCGAACGCGCCCAAGGTCAAACAGAAGGTTTCATGGCTGAGAGCTCCTGACTGCCAGCATTTACTGCATCACCCCACGATCATCTGCAATCCAAATTTCCCTGTGTGCCTGCCCCTGCCCTCATTCACTCCAGTTATCTTGTTTAATTAAAAGACAGGGTACATGGGAGAATTGATTAACACAGGCTGCTCTGTGAAATGGCTGCTCTCTGCTGCAAATTTCAATTTTAAATGAAAAGGCAAAGTTTTGGGGTTTCCTGTTTCAGTGAACAGCTGACTTTTCATGCAAAGAATCTCTCACTCTTTTTGTTTCCCCTGCCCTGATTGCACTGGTAAAAGATGTTCATCAGGGATGTTTTCAGTCACTAGCCTTGCTATCATTTGCAATGCACTGGGACCTGTTCTCCATCCATAGGGTGATGATCACAGAAGACATAAGCCACCCAAAGAGCTCTTTCTTGATGCTGGACCTGTGCCAGGAGTTGTGATGAATGGCAGGAGGAATGAAGGCTGCAGGGATGTGGAAGATGTCTTGGGATGAGGAAGATGACAAGATTCAAAGCCTGTTTACCTCTACTCCATTTATGCATGCTGCAGGGGCTTCCTGCAATATGTTTTTTTTCTCCTGATAAGGCATTTGGAGCCCCAGTAGGAAAGACAAGTCCTTTATAATAGGAACTCACTTTCCCAGATAGCAAGTGATTGGAAACAGCCTTAAGTTGTACCAGGGAAAGTTTAGATTGGGTATTAGGAAAAAATTCTTCACTGAAAGGGTTGTCAGTCTTTGGACCAGGCTGCCAGGGAAGTGGGGAAATCCCCATCCCTGGAGGTATTTAAAAAACTTGTAGATGTGGTGCCTAGCAACAGGGTTTAGTGGTGGACTTAATGTGTGGTGGGTTAATGGTTGGTCTAATGATCTTAAGGGTCAAGTTAAGTTAGTGGTTAGTAGGTCAAGAGAGGTTCTTCTCCCCCTCTACTCTGCCTTGGTGAGACCACACCTGGAATATTGGGTCCAGTTCTGGGTCCCTCAGTTCAAGAAGGACAAGGAACTACTTGAAAGAGTCCAGTGCAGGGCCACCAAGATGATGAAGGGAGTGGAACACCTTCTTAATGAGGACAGGCTGAGGCAGCTGGGCCTCTTTAGCCTTGAGAAGAGGAGACTGAGAGGTGACTGAGAGGTTTATAAGTATGTAAAGGGTGAGTGTCAGGAGGTTAGAGCCAGGTTCTTCTCAGTGATGGCAGCGATTAGGACAAGGGTCAACGGGTGCACGCTGGAGCAGAGGAAGTTCTATGAGAATGTAAGAAGGAACTTTTTCACTGTGAGGGTGACAGAGCCCTGGGACAGGCTGCCCAGAGAGGTTGTGGAGTCTCCTTCTCTGGAGACATTCAAACCCTGTGATCCTGGATGCGTTCCTGTGTGATTTAGTCTGGGTGAACCTATTCTGGCAGGGGGGTTGGCCTAGATGATCTTTTGAGGTCCCTTCCAATTCCTAACGTTCTATGATTCTGTGTCTTTTCTAACCTAAATATTACTTTGATTCTATGACAAATCAGGGTCTGCCAGGGGTCCAGGAGAAGGGCTGTAAGGGCTGTAAGGGTCAGGGCAGCAGGTCTTCCCTGCCACCAAGAGGAGCCCTCTGGTAAAATAAGTTCACCAAATAAATAGTAAGGAACTGGCAGGTTCAGTGAAAGATACTTTAGGTAGGAAATTATGTTCAAAGCCTGAGCTCCAGCATAGACACACTCGTGTGCATGTCCTTCCCTGGAATCACATCTATTAGCACAGACAATCTGGTTTGTTGATGTGGCAGCTCTCTGTAACATCAATGTGTCAATGGTCTCAGAAAGGAATAGCAGTTCTTGAGCTCCAGGTCTTTTTTGGTGCCTCAGATTAGCTAACTAACTGAAAAGTCATGCTAACAAATTCAGCCTGATATTAGGAAAGTGAATGTAAGCATAGCTGTCACTGTCATTCACCAGCATAGCTGTGTGCCTACGCTGCTCAGGGTGTCAGCTGCAGCCTCTGTTTGCATCCAAATTCACATATCTAAATACAAGACCATGCTCAGCCGTTGGCTTGAGGAAACCTGGAGAAAATCCTAACTTCTCAGTTGGGACCTGACCCCACTTGTCAGCTACGTAGTCTGCTC
This sequence comes from Laterallus jamaicensis coturniculus, assembly GCA_022605575.1. Taxonomy (NCBI): domain Eukaryota; kingdom Metazoa; phylum Chordata; class Aves; order Gruiformes; family Rallidae; genus Laterallus; species Laterallus jamaicensis. Next base: position 22,551,418 of record JAKCOX010000012.1, on the reverse strand, counting down.
TTTCTGCACCCCCCTTCTGTCCTGGAAGCAACATTACAGGATCAATGGATCCTTCTAGGAAGGGTTTCCAGCATCGCTCATCTCGAAGACATGCTGGATCTGCAGGTAAAATCACATGGGCAGAACAGCATGCACATCTGGGGAGTATTCACATCATTTCAAGACATCTGAAGTCTTAATCCAATTCTGTTTAAGCTAGTCAGTCTAGTTTCTGTGTATAATTAACTAAAAAAAACCAGGACACAGTCTTACAGCATGATTAATCTGACCTCTTTTTAGACTTCTACTTTAAGATTAAATTATAGTGTCCACTGACAATAATAGGCATCTGTGGTAAACAGCTTGGATGGAAACACCTACTCTGTAGATATTTGTATTTCATCCTAAAATCAACCAGTCCCAAGAACTATCAGGTTCAAGCCCATTTTCAGGACCAGTCTGATGCCCATATTCTTGTTCCTGCACCTGGGTCAGGACAATCCCCATTATCCATACAGGTTAGGAGATGATGTACTGGAAAAGAACTTGGGGGTACTCATGGATGATAAGCTGGACATGAGCCACCAATCAGCATCTGCAGCTCAGAAGCCACAGCACATCCTGGGCTGCATCAAAAGAACTGTGAACAGCAGATTGAGAGGGGGAATTCTGCCCCTCTGCTCTTCTTTGCTCTGTGCTGGTGAGACCTCACCTGCAGTGCTGTGTCCAGCTTTGGAGCCCTCAGCACAAGAAGGACATGGACCTGTTGGAGTGCGTCCAGAGGAGGCCACAAAAATGATCCAAGGGCTGGAGCACCTCTCCTATGAAGACAGGCTGAGACAGTTGGGCTGGTTCAGCCTGGAGAAGGGAAGGCTCTGGGGGGACCTTATAGCATCCTTCCAGTGCCTGAAAGGGGCCTATGGGAAAGCTGGGGAACAACTATTCCCAAGGGCATGGAGTAATAGAATGAGGGGTGATGGTTTTAAACTAGAGCAGGGCAGGTTTAGATGACACTTTAGGAAAAAGTTCTTCAACATAAGAGGGGTAGACCATTGGTACAGGTTGCCCAGAGAGGTGGTGGAGGCATTCAGGGTCCCTGGAGACATTCAGGGTCAGGCTTGATGGGGCTCTGAAGAACCTGTTCTAGTAAAGATGTCTCCACTCACTGCAGGGGGTTGGTCTAGATGACTTTTAAATGTCCCTTCCAACCTAACTCATTCTCTGATTCTTCACATACTTGCACAGAGCTGTGGAAGGAAGGCTACAGCCCACGTTGGCTGAAGTCATTCAGGTCCCTGCTTTCGTTCACATTACCCAGAGGAGGACACAGGAGCTGGCAAGGGAGCAGATTTCTCAGCTTAGCTGTTCCTAAACACGGCATGGAAGCTTTGAACTTCTGCTGCAGGCAGGCTCAGAGCCAGAAAAGTGTGAACACTGCGCGGCTGATGAGTCCAAGTCCTCTTTGGAGCCAGGCCCGTTGGGCACCACTGACCATCGCTAAATGAATGCATCTGTAATATAGGTGTCACACAATAAAGGGGGGTGGCTGGGCAGGGTGTTGTTACACACAACCATACCTGTTTGGTTTGTGTGATGGTGTCTCACCTTTGAAAAAGAAGTAGGCCTGTTGGCATAATGACGCACATCGATGCTGAGGGGGGGTATTGCAAACAACAAGATAATCTATTTTCCTATCTTACCAGAACCTCTAGAGAATTAGACATTAATCTTTCATCCCAGATTGCTGAAGCAGGAGGTTTCCTGCATGCTGGCAGCAATCCCCTCCCTCCTAGAACTAATTTCTCCAGGATAAGAAGTTAGTCCCATTAAGAAAATCTCCGGACTCTTGCTTCCTCAACTCCTGCTCTGACATGTAGCTGAGCTGTAAAGCCCCAGCCACCTTGTCCTGCACACCTGAGGGCAAACCACACTTTCCATGAGCTAAAGCAAAAATAAAAATGAGGATTTCACACAGAGCCTCTCCCCTTCCCCCTCCTCCTTGTACTCGAGGCTCCTCTCTGCTCTTTGAATTAGGAGGTATGTCAGGCTTGTGGAACCAAGCCCAAACTTTCCTGAGAAAACACGAGAGTCAAAGGCATGTTTTGAAAATAAATATCAAAGCTGGCAAGTGAGGGTGATGGAAAGATGGAAGCGGCGTTGTCAGAAGATGGTAGGAGCAAAATAAGAGGGGCTCTGCACAGCAGTTTCACACAGGACCCAGCCTCCTGACAACAATATCTGGGGAATATTGCTGAAAAAAGTGTCGAGCCTCGAGCAGGGAAGAAATTAGAAGTGTCTGTCTCTGCCACTCCAATAACAGGAGCGATAATAATGGAGTGGGAGAAAAAACTGTTAAAAAAGGGTAAAAAAGAAGAAAAAAAAAAGAGGGAAGAGAAACTGGGCAACAGAAAAGCATGTCAGAATTATAAAAAGAGACAGAGAAGGGAATTTTATTCATGAGGCTTCCAAATGCATTTGCCATTATCGCCGGCATGAGAATATTATTCTGCTGCTGTCAGGGGGCATGTGACTGGGGCTCCAGCCGTCAGAAAAATCACTGCCAGCTGTCAGAGGGCCAAGCCATTAAGGGCAATGGGCCAACACCAGTCACACTGTCAAGAAATACAGTTGCTTGTCAAGAGATTAGCAGTCTGGCCTCCAAAGCCTTCGGAGAACGTAGGCTTCAAAAATGGAGACGGTCGTGTGAATAGTGCAGAGTCTCTGGCAACAGAAGCAGTGGGTAGAAAAGCTCCTTTTAAAAGAGGAATGCAAGAAAGTGTTAAACTGTTTCTGGTTGGCTCTGGTACACCAGGAGCATTGAACAACAGATAGCATCTTTGCTCTGATGGCATTTTAAAAAAAGAAAAAATAAATTAATTCTTCCAGAAACACTGCTTGGCCTTTGATCAAAAGTTCTGCTGCACAGGACTGACCCCTGAGCACATCACAGCCTTCTTTGGGAAGACTGGCATGAGAGAGAAGCTGATCTGTGCTGGAGTCTGGCTGAATTTTATTCCCCCTTCCTTCAAGCATCAGCAGTCCTTTCAGCTGTATTGGTCATACCTGACTACGGATGGGGCACATGATTTGGGAGTGCCGAACTGATGCAGGCATTTCAGTCCTACAGTAGACCCTCAGCCTTGCTCAGCCATGGTCTGAGAGCAAGTCCAGTCCTGGAACCAGCAGTGGCTCTTCCAAGGGCCATTTTCTTACTCTACAGGTGACAAACCTAGGCTTGGTTTTTGAAGTATAGCCAAAAAGGGAGAGTCACTGTATCCCTTTCCAGAGACAGTCATGCTCCAGTTCCTATCAGAACGCTACAAAGCCATTAATGTGGATCACAGAAATCATAGAATCATAGAATCATAGAATCATAGAATGGCAAGGGTTGGAAGGGACCCCAAGGATCATAAAGCTCCAACCCCCCTGCCACAGGTAGGGCCACCAGCCTCAGGCCTGGATCTACACAAGGTTGCCCAGGGCCCCATCCAACCTGGCCTTGAACACTTCCAGGGATGGGGCATCCACCACCTCTCTGGGCAGCCTGTTCCAGCCCCTCACCACTCTTTCCGTAAAAAACTTCCCCCTAATATTCAATCTAAATCTTCCCTCCTTCAGCTTTAAACCATTCCCCCTTGTCCTTCCATTCTCTGCCCTTTTAAAAAGTTGATCCCCCTCCTGTTTGTATGGTCCCTTCAGGTACTGGAAGGCTGCAATGAGGTCCCCCCACAGCCTTCTCTTCTCCAGGCTGAACAAGCCCAGCTCCCTCAGCCTCTCCTTGTAGGGCAGGTGCTCCAGCCCTCTAATCATCCTTGTGGCCCTCCTCTGAACCCTCTCCAACAGTTCTACATCCTTCTTGTATTGGGGGCCCCAGATCTGGACACAGTACTCCAGGTGGGGCCTCACGAGGGCAGAGCAGAGAGGGACAATCCCCTCCCTGTCCCTGCTGGACACCCCTCTTCTGATAGAGCCCAGGATCCCATTGGCCTTGCGAGCTGCAAGAGCACACTGCTGGCTCATGTTAAGTTTCTCATCCACGGTGACACCCAGGTCCTTCTCAGCAGGGCTACTCTCAAGAAGCTCTTCTCCCAGTCTGTATCTATGTCTGGGATTGTTCCGGCCCAAGTACAACACCTGACACTTGGCAGTGTTGAACCTCATTAGGTTCACCCGGGCCCATTTTTCCAGCCTGTCAAGATCCTTCTGGATGGCTTCCTTTCCTTCTAGGGTGTCAACCACACCACTCAGCTTGGTGTCATCCGCAAACTTGCTGAGGGTGCGCTCAATCCCATCATCGATGTCATTGATAAAGATGTTAAAGAGAACCGGTCCCAAGACAGACCCCTGGGGGACACCGCTTGTCACCGGCCTCCACCTGGACATAGCGTTCACAGAGGTTGCTTCACAGCTTGTGCTAAGCATTCTGCATCAAGTTTAAACCATGTATTAGCATTTCCTAACTCTTAGGGTGGCATTTGAACTCAGAAAACCACCGAGTGATTCAGACTATCCACGGCTGCCACACTCAGCACTTGGTACAGAGAGAGGACAGTAATTCAGTGTTATATCACATTGACTTACCATGGTCAGCCAAAACACCTTAGTGCAGAGAGAATTCAGAATGTGATTCATGCACATGATGTAGCTTCATACGTTGTAATTAGGTAGCTCACATTGCAATTAAATAATTATGTCCACAAGCAATGGCTTTCTGCAATATAACCTGAAGTGACTCACTTTGCAGGAGCTGATGCCACCGATAAAGTAGGGTCAGTGGTACCAAAGGTCCAGAAAATGTAGTGACAGGACAAGGGGTGATGATTTTGAATGGAAAGAGGGGAGAGGTAGGTTAGATATGAAGAAGAAATTTTTCCCTGTGAGAGTGGTGAGGCACAGGTGCCCAGAGAAGCTGGGGCTGCCCTTAGATCCATGGCAGGGTTCAAGGCCAGGTTGGATGGGGCTCTGGACACCCTGGGCTGGTAGGGGGTATCTCTGCCTATAGCAGGGGGTTGGAGTTAGGTGGGCTTTGAGGTCCCTTCCAGCTCAAACCAGTCTGGGATTCTGGGATTCTACAATTCTATGAAAACTTCCTTCTTTCTCTGCCTAGTGATGAGCTCTTATTGAGTCTGATCATCAAACATTTACCACGGGAATGACCACGGGACACAAGTCACCCCAGAAGAAAGCTGCAAGTGGAAATGCATTACTGTATTTCCTTGTGTTTCCTTTTAACCCCATTTTACTTTGTAGATCTGAAATACCCAAGCTATGCTAATAATGTCAATTTGAGCTGTCTGAGCAGGCTCTTTTATTAATGACTTATTAAGGGAAAGAGTTTGGTTGAGGTGTAAGTCGATTAGCTCGCTGGTAATTAACCGATATCCAGAAAAGTTGCAAAGGATTTTTGCCAAGTAAATAATGACTCGATCTCTTTCCTCTCCCCTCTCCCACAATAAATAGGAGAAACACAACAAAGGGTTGTTCTGGGGTTTTTTACACATATTTCCAGGCTAGGTAGAAAAATTTGCATATGCTTGGGGTAAATATGCCTTTTTCCTAGAGATCAAGGAAGAAAACAGCAGCTGCCTTCCCCACTGTAGGTGCAGCACGATTGAGGGTGTTTCAAGTGTTGACTTTTAAAAACTCTATTAGCATGTGACATTTTAATGTATCTGTACCTGCTTACTACTGAGACTCTGCTTGCTCCTAGCAGTTCCCCTCTTTTGTTGCAGAGGCTTCCAAGCATGGCAATACAAGGGAATTGCTGTCCCTGTCCATGAAACCAAATGCCAAACAGTGCATGAATGGATGGGCACAGGGTTTTTAGAGCGCTGAGTGGGGTATATCACCTTCCAAGTTCAGACATTAATTGATTCATTGTAGAAGATACAGTGAATGGATGGTTTGTGGGTGCTTTCTTCTCTAAACTGAAAGTGATAAGAAAAGGGTGAGACACAGGTAGTAGCTAGTACTTCTACATCTACTCTGTCTATGTTTTGGGGGTAAAAAGTCATAGCATCATAGAATGTACTGAGTTGGAAGGCACCCACAAGGATCAAGTCCAACTCCAAGCTTCAGTCATCCCTCAGAGATTTCAAATTGGCCTGTCTGCCAGACGGTTTTTTGCTACTTCACAATATTTTGCCTTCAAGATTTGCCTTAAGTCACCCTTCCACTGTTGGGACTTCCACTCCTGCAACAGGTGATCATTGATCAGTCTTTGCTCACTCTCCATCTGACTGTATACCCTAAAAATGGTAGGAATGGGAAGGATGGATATGCACCAGGAGTTGACACTTGAAATCTGTGGTGCCAAAAACTTCAGCAGTAAGAATGTGGATGGGAGGATGCCCAACCTTGAAGAGATTTAGCTGGACCTCTTAGTAAACTGATACTGACAACCCAAAAGCTCAGTATTTTTGGCCACCTGTCTGCACAAAGTAGCTGCTAGTAGCAGGAGACCTGCCCAATGGCTTCAGACACTGTCAAGTCGTATAAAATGTGGAGTCATCAAAATATTTCCTTCAGGGTTGAAAATACATTTGTTGTACAACTGCCTTTGCTCTGTGCACCAGCGACATCACGCTACCACATACGGATTCTTATTTCAACTGCAAGCTTCAGGTGCCCTCCCCTCCCTTCCTCAAAAGGAGCCGGTTGTAAGAGAGATCCAGCCACATGTCCTCCTCTAAACCTTTCCTCAGGTCCATTCATGGGGAGTTTAAGCTCAACTCAGTTACCAAAACACAGAAATTTTCTTGGACACAAAGCAGCTGGGAGCCATATGGGGTATGAAGCTGGATCTAGGTGAGATCCTGTGGCTCCAGGGCATCCTGCCTGGCCTTCAGCTCCTGCCCTGAAAGAATCTCAAATGAAACAAGGCACCAGCATTGAAAGAAGTGAACTGAGCCTTTAAGGCAGGATCTGAATTGACAGTAACACACTTAAATATCGTTACACGGTTCATGTGAGTCTCTTCATCTTGAGCTCCACGATAAATTAGCAGGCGGAAAGAGACAGCTTGCTACAGCTTTCCTAAGGAGAAGGCTGTTTACAGCTGTAAACAATGAATCCTCACCCTGGGTTTGCTTTTTTTCAAGCATGAGAAGACCTACAAAGCACAAAGGCAGACCGATTCCTAGATTTCCTTTGAAAATCAATGAGATTGAGGCACATGTCGTTGGTGCTTTCAGAAAGCATCCCTCCCATCATAGAGTTTTGTTTGATGTTTCTGTGTAAGCTGGTGTACGTTCACCATAGATATTTTGCAGCTAAAGGCTCTGCTTCACATCTAAGGGTGGATTAAGCTCCCCCTCTGCTCTGCCCTAGTCAGGCCCCACCTGGAGTGTTGTGTCTGGTTCTGGGCTCCCTGGTGTAAAAAAGACAGGGATCTCCTGGAGAGAGTCCAGAGGAGGGACACAGAGAGGATTAAAGGCCTGGAGCATCTCCCCTATGAGGACAGGATGAAAAAACTAGGGCTGTTCAGCCTTGAGAAGACTGAGAGGGGATCTGATCAATGGTTATCAATATCTCAAGTGTGGGACATGGGGGGAAATGGCCAGCCTCTTCTCAGTAGGCTGTGTGGACAGGACAAGGGACAACAGCCTCAAGTTGGAGCACAGGGACAGGCTGCCCAGGGGGGTGTGGAGTCTCCCTCTCTGGAGATATTCAAGACCTGTTTGGACGCCAACCTGTGTGACCTGTCCTAGGGACCCTGCTTTGGCAGGGGGGTTGGACTTGATGATCTCTGGAGGTCCTTTCCAACCACCTACGGTTCCGTGATTCTGTGATAACTGGAAAAGTTACCAAGACCAGCTCTCCTTCCATGCTTTCCCCAGTGTCAACTGCTTCTCCCTCAGGAACGACTGAACAGCAGGTTGATATCCTCCTGGACCAATTTCAGCCCTGCAAATTAGTGCAAACTGACATGGTTTTTATTTCATGCTAATACAATGGGTTGAAAGCTGCAGGTGCTTGGAGACACCTACGCATGCTGTCTGCTTTCAGGGTAGTAACCAGTGGGAGCAGAGAAGCTTCAGTATAATCCACAGCTACAAGAAAGCAAACATCCTGATTTGGGGAAAAGAAGAGCTGTTGTGGATGGGGATCGCCTGCCTCAACCTTGGATTTGAAAGGTTTGGGGATACATCTCTGTGGTGGGCTGATGTTGGCTGGAGGCCAGGTGCCTCCCCAAAGCTGCTCTGTCGCTCCCACTCCTCAGCTTGACAGGGGAAAGAAAAATGGGTTGAGATAAGGACAGAGAGAGATCACCAAAACAAAAGTCATCTAATTTATTACCAAGAAATAAAGCCAAATCTTAAAAGACCCCCCCTCCACCTCTCCCTTCTTTTCAGGCTGAACTTCACTTCTGATTTCTCTGCCTGCTTCCCCACCAGCAGCAGAGGGGGGTGGGGAATGGGGGTTGTGGTCAGTTCAAAACATGTTGCCTCTGCCGCTCCTTCCTCCTCAGGGAAGGGCTCCTTACGCTCTGCCCCTGCTCCAGCATGGGGTCCCTCCCATGGGAGACAGAACTCCATGAACTTCTCCAACATGAATCCTTTCCCACAGGGCTTCAGCTCTTCACCAGCTGCCCCAGTGCGGGTCACTTCCAGGGGTGCCGAGCTTCAGGACCAGACTGCTCCAGCATGGGTCCCCCATGGGGTCTCAAGTCCTGCCAGCAAACCTGCTCCAGCATGTGTTCCTCTCTGCATTGGGTCACAGGTCCTGCCAGGAACTTGCTCCAGTGGGGCTTCCCATGGGATCACAGCCTTTTGTGAATGCCTCCACCTGCTCTGGCGTGGGGTCCTCCATGGGCTGGAGGGGAATCTCTGCTCCCTACCATCCTCCATGGGCTGCAGGAGGACAGACTGCTTCACTATGGTCTTCTCCAAGGGCTGCAGGTGATTCTCTGCTCCCCATCACCCTCTATGGGCTGGTAGCAGAGGATGGTGCTTGATCCTGAGAGACCTGCTCAGAAGAACTTGTGCTAGGAAAAGGGTGAAGAAGAAAAATGCCTCCCTAAAATCTGCTTTGAGGATTGGATATAGGACTGAACCATCCTCTGGATGAGGGAATATCTTCTCTTTGGCTGGTCATGCCTCTTTTCCTCAATACCTGTGCTCAGCAGCCCCTCTTTTCATCAACCCTTTGTAGCACTGTTTGGGTTGTTGTATTCATATCTGAGCCCTTCCGTGCTGGATGCTCACAGCGTCCAGAGGGTTCCTCTCTCCACAGGTTCTGCCAGGAGCTTGCTCCAGTGGGGCTTCCCATGGGATCGCAGCTTTCTGTGGATGCTGGATGCTCACAGCATCCAGAGAGCTGAAATCTGTGATGCTGTCATCCACTACCACAGACACTTGCCAAAATGCATAAAATAGCCTTGAAAATATGACTAAGAACAGTCAAATTACATTGGAGAGTTTATGAATATTTATAAGGCTCTAGGACTTGAGTCCCTTTGATGATGCTTTACAAATGCATAACTCCATTTAACTCCAGTGCAGACACACTTCTGCTTTACCTAGCTATGAATAGGAAATCAGTTCTGCTAAAGTCTGTGGAAGCTTCTTGGATCAGATGCTTCTACCTTCCAGAGAACAGAACAGACTTCTCTGTTTCACTCATTCAGGTGCCAATGAATTTCCACAATATTACTTCAGGCATAATTATCATCATCCCAACAGCAGCGCTCATAAAGAGCCCTTAAAACTTCCAGACCCTTTACAAAGAGTCTGATTCAGCCTCACATAATCCTGCTTTTGGCATCTTACTCATTATCTCTGCATATAAATCAATGGGATAAATTACATGCTACACAGGATCAGGCTTGCAGGATCTAGAGGTGTTAATACACCTTTTTCTGTGATGAGTACAGGCTAGACAATTACCAGAAAGCTGTCAATGATGACATTTGGAACTGCAGTATTCGTAAGCCCACGCTATCATGGGCCCTGGTGGGGCCTTAGCCCTGGGGGCTAAGAGAGCCAATGGGATCCTGGGGTGCATCAGGAGTGTGGCCAGCAGGTCGAAGGAGGTGATCTTCCCCCTTTACTCTGCCCTGGTCAGGCCCCACCTGGAGTATTGTCTCCAGTTCTGGGCTTCCTAGTATAAAAAAGACAGGGATCTTCTGGAGAGAGTCCAGAGAAGGGCTGCAAAGATGATTAAGGGCCTGGAGCATCTCCCCTATGAGGAAAGGCTGAGTGAGCTGGGGCTGTTCAGCCTTGTGAGAAGAAGACTAAGGGAGACCTTATTAATGTTTATAAATACCTTAAGTATGGGATGCAGGGGGAATCAGCCAGCCCCTTTTCTGTGGTCGGTGGAGACAGGACAAGGGGCAATGGCTGCAAGTTGGAGCACAGGAAGTTCCACACCAACATGTGGAAAAACTTTTTCCCAGTGAGGGTGGCAGAGCCCTGAGACAGGCTGCCCAGGGAGGTGGTGGAGTCTCCATCTCTGGAGATATTCAATCTCCATCTGGTCACCTATCTGTCCAATATGAGCTAGGGAGCCTGCTTTGTCAGGGGGGTTGGACCCGATGAGCTCTCGAGGTCCCTTCCAACCCCTGTGATTCTATGATTCTATGTGAGACTTCGGAGCTGAGATCCCTCACTCAGGATTCCACACCTCAGATAATGTATACACTATGACCCAATAAAACTACACCCTAGAAGAGGCACAGGTTCATAATTAAGGTAAAATTTGAACAGGCAATTTGAGGCACAAAATTAATCCTCATTTATGTGGCTGATACCTTTATTTTAACATTATTAGAAACAAGGAGTGAAAGCATCTTCAAGATTTTCTGTCGGTTTTATCTCCCCCTTGGCATGTGTATATTGATGAGAGGGAAGATGTACAATCTTCTCCAACATATGTAGCCATAACGAGTTCTAATCAATCTGTTTGTTAGGTCTCATTTTATGCAGAAATTAAACAACCAGCAGCTCAAGCCAAGAGAGAGTGCCTGCATAGAAAGGAGATAGCAAAAAATGTTCTTATGCAGGTGTTATTCCCTGAATTTCCTGGATCACAAATAAAAACAGCCAAATATGTGCAATTTTTGAACAGCGGCCCCTTCCCCATCCTAAGCAAAAAAACCCAACTCATACTGGTTCCCCACACAGGATATATCCCTCTAGTGGTACAAACCGACATGACTCCACCTAACATCCCAGAACCACAGGATCACACAGGATGACACAATGATTTGGGTTAGAAGGGACCTCTGGAGATCACCTGGTCCAACCCCCCTGCCAGAGCAGGATCACCTAGATTAGATCACACAGGAATGCATCCAGACAGGTTTGAATGTCTCCAGAGAAGGAGACTCCACAACCTCTCTGGGTTTCAGTCTGTTTCAGTGCTCCTTCACCCTCACAGTGAAGAAGTTTTTCCTTATGTTCCCATGAAACCTCCTCTGCCCCAGCTTGCACCCACTGCCCCTTGTCCTATTGCTGCCATCACTGAGAAGAGCCTGGCTCCATTCTCCTGACTCTCACCCTTTACATATTGAAAGACATTGATAATGTCACCCCTCAGTCTCCTCCAAGCTAAAGAGACCCAGCTCCCTCAGCCTCTCCTCATAAGAAAGGTGTTCCACTTCCTTCATCACCTTAGTGGCCCTGTGCTGGGCTCTTTCCAGGAGTTCTATGTCCTTCTTGACCTGAGGGGCCCAGAACTGGACCCGATATTCCAGGTAGGGTCTCACTAGGGCAGAGTAGAGGGGGAGGAGAACTTCTTTCAACTTAACTAACCACACATCTTGTAATACACCCCAGGATGCCTTCTTGGCCATGAAGACACATTGCTGGCTCAAGTCATCCTGCTGTCCCCCAGGGCCCCCAGGTCCCTTTCCCCTCTGCTGCTCTCCAACAGAGATCCATCCCCAAACCTATACCGGCACTTGGGATTGTTCTTCCAACTAAGCCATGAGGCACCGGGGTAGCATGAAACTGTATGGAAAGAGGATCCTTTGCTACAGGCAACCTGAGGCCACTGGAAATTACTCTATTGGAATGCCAAGTACTTTTTTAATAATACAGAAAATAAATTTCAGGAGCTCTATGCTTGCTTCTCTACTTTTTGAGTATTTCAGAACCAAGACATCCCCTCCATAGGTCATAGAGATCAGACAAAGAAAATCCAACACTTGGACATAGGTAAGTTTGACTGTCTAATCAGATAGGTCACATTCACATACATTAAATGACTTCAGGCTGTTAACATAATACCAGCACAGTAATGTACACTACACTTTATAACTCAAGATTATAAAGGGAAAGTGTTGTTTTTAATATAAATTACCATAACAGCCGAAACAGTCAAAATTGGTTTTGTAGAAGATGAATTTACCTTTATAAAACAGCTTCAGAAAAACAAAACCAAAACATGTATTCTAATGATCTGTGGCTGCCTCTTCAGTGTCAGCCTCCTGAGTGCAGTGACTAAAATGTTTGCCAGAGTTGAACAGCAGAGAAGCAAACCACAGAATGAGTCAGAAATAAAGGCACATTAAGATGGAGAACACTACAGAAAAGTGTCAAATCAATAAAAGCTCCCCAATGATTCAAATTCAGGGGTAGCTATGCATTTTGGCTTGTCTTTCTATCTAGAAAAAACCCCCAGAATGGGTAACAACTCACATGGTTGTTGGAACCTATCCCATAACACCTTTCATTAACTTCTCTTACCCAGTTTTAAAGATAGTTTCACATCTGACTTTGTTTCTATTGTAAATGCAAATCTCATACCCAATACACGTGTGATGAGAAAAACAAGCATCAGGTTTTTTAATTATTTATTTAAAGCTAACTGCAAATGAATGTTAGATAAATTGTTTGCGCTTTCATATTGCCCCCATTTTGTGTTCCTGGTGTGCAGATGGGATATTTAATAGGTTTTGGTTTTTCTTTCATTTCTGAACTGCTGCAATTTCACATTTGGAATTACTCTTTCTGTTAAGAACTTTTAAAGTGCTTAACTACGATAACAGGATAGATCAAAGCACTAAAACCTTCCTTAGTATACAAACTGAATCTTCAAAACTCCAAGAAGTTGAAGCACATCAAGCAGGCTAGAATACTCCTCAATGTTTACAACTAATTTTGTGCTTCTGAATCAGTTTGGTAGTGTTCCAGACCTTAACCTTGAAAGTCTGAAGCTGGGGAAGATAATATGTATCTGAAAAAAATAGAAAGACAGGTCTGAATTAAAAAATGCACTGTGATTTTGATGAAGTTCTGACTATGAATTTTATCATTCCCAAGTGATAGTTCTGTTGTATTCAGCTCTGGTGAGGCTGCACCTTGAGTGCTGTGTCCAGTTCTGGGCCCCTCACTACAGGAAGGACACTGAGATGCTGGAGCACGCCCACCGAAGCCCACAGCCTGGTTGCCCTTCTGTGGACAGGCTGAAGTACATCCAGAGAAGGGCAAGGAAGCTGGTGGAAAGTCCTGTGAGGAGCGGCTGAGGGAGCTGGGGCTTTTTAGTTTTAAGAAAAGGAGGTTGAGGGGAGACCTTAGCGCTCTCTGGAACTGCCTTGCAGGTAGCTGCAGAGATACTGGGGTTGGTCTCTTCTCTCGGGTGACTAAGTGATAGGATGAGAGGGAATGGCTTAAAATTGCACCAGGAGAGATCTAGGTTGGATATCAGGAAGAATTTTTTAACTGAAAGGGTTGTCAGGCATTGGAACAGGCTGCCCAGGGCGGTGTTGGAATCACCATCCCTGGAGGTATTTAAAAGGCATGTAGATGTTGTGCATGAGGACATGATCTAGAAGTGGGCTAGGCAGGGTTATGTTGTGGTTGGACTTGATGAACTAAAGGGTCTCTTCCAACCCAGGTCATTCTATGATAAATACATCTCTACCTAACGTGGAAAGCAAAAATGTATGAGCTGAACTGGAGAAAGTCAGTTACTCTTTAGAACAGGTGTATACATAAAAGGAACATCAGCATTTGCCCTAGGGAAAGATCTGTGTTTAACTTGAGGGTTTTTAGCTTACAGAATGAGAGGTGAAGAGGAAAAAAAATGTGGAAATATAAGTTTGTGTCTTCATACACATGTGTAATGAGTTCTGCTGAGCAGCAGGGCGTAAACACTGTGTACCAACCTCAAGGTCTGCCCAAAGCCTCTCTCTTTTTCTGAGACAGAGAAATAAATATACACTATTATTAGGCTTTTACTTGTGTGCTGTGTTCTTTTCCCCACGTGTTCCAAGTTTGGGGTTGGGTTTTTTTCTCCTTTATAGCCTCTACTTGCCTTTGGAAGCCGGCTCCGCTTGAGAAGCACTATGACCTGGCCAGCAGGGACAGGGAGGGGATTGTCCCTCTCTACTCTGCCCTCCTGAGGCCCCACCTGGAGTACTGTGTCCAGATCTGGGGCCCCCAATACAAGAAGGATGTAGAACTGTTGGAGAGGGTTCAAAGGAGGGCCACAAGGATGATTAGAGGGCTGGAGCACCTGCCTTACGAGGAGAGGCTGAGGGAGCTCGGCTTGTTCAGCCTGGAGAAGAGAAGGCTGCGGGGGGACCTCATTGCAGCCTGCCAGTACCTGAAGGGAGCAGAGAAACAGGAGGGGAATCAACTTTTTAAAAGGGCAGACAATGGAAGGACAAGGGGGAATGGTTTAAAGCTGAAGGAGGGAAGATTTAGATTGAATATTAGGGGGAATTTTTTTATGGAAAGAGTGGTGAGGTCCTGGAATAGGCTGCCCAGAGAGGTAGTGTATGCCCCATCCCTGGAAGTGTTCAAGGCCAGGTTGGATGGGGCCCTGGGCAACCTTGTGTAGATCCAGGCCTGAGGTTGGTGGCCTGAGGCCTGTGGCAGGGGGGTTGGAGCTTTATGATCCTTGGGGTCCCTTCCAACCCTTGCCATTCTATGATTCTATGATTCTATGAATATTCTGGGTGTAAGCGTAGTACGTGTAGTAAGCTCTGAGGAAACTAAAAAAAGGCATCGAGATGAGAGAAAACCCCCGGCGTAGTAGGCAGCGCTATAAAAAAACCCACCCTCCTTCCTCCTCCCAGCCCACGACTGCGAGAAACACTCGCCTCCGTCGCCTAAAAACGTGCTGCCTTGCTCGAGTTAGAAACCTTCCTCCAAAGAAACCCAAAGGCGGAGGGAGGGAGGGAGGAACCACCTCGGCGTTCCCGAAGCGACCCGGGCCTTCGGGGCGGCTGAGGAGAGAGTGACCGCGGCTGGGCCGCAGCTGCGCCCGCCCTGCCTCCCCCCCTCGGCAGGGCTGGCTCTTCCTTCGGGGACAAACGTTCTCCCTTCCTTTCTCCCTCCATGGATTTTCCCTAAATCTGCCTTCCCCTCGCCCCCCCCGCTTCCTCCTTAGTATTTTCCTCCCTTTCAAGCTCTGCCCCCGCCTCAGACGACCAGGACCATGCCGGATCCGACCTTCCCGCGCCCGCAGGCCGTCGCTGTGGCAACACCCGGTCCTGTCCCCCTCGTTCACCCCTCCCTTCTTCCCTCCTCTCCTCCCTAGCCGCTGTCTCCGCGGCTCGGTGGCTCCTCCCCGGCCGGGCGGGCCCAGAGCTGTTCCCCGCCCGCCGCTGCCGTGCTCCGGGCCCAGTGCCCTTTCTTACTCCTCCCCCTCGCTCCGCTCTGGCCTGAAGCGGGCGCCGCGATGGCTCCGGCAGCTGACCGGGAGGGCTATTGGGGCCCGCCGACCTCCACCTTGGAGTGGTGCGAGGAGAACTACGCCGTCTCCTACTACATCGCCGAGTTCTGTGAGTGGCCGCCTCGCGGTCCTTGCTCCGGCCCCGGGGTCCGCGTTCCGCTGCCGCCTCAGTCATCACCCCTTTCCTTCCCCGCAGCGTTCCGTGCCCTCATCCCACTGGCTAGGCCCCGCGGCGGGGAGCCCCCCCCCCCTCTTCCTCCATGGCCCCTCTTTCCTGAGGGGGCAAACGGCGGGCTAACGGGGCTCCAGTCCTCCAGCCAGCTCCGGAGGGTGGAAATTGGTGCTTCTCTCTCCTTCCCGCCCCCCCCCCATCTATGTTTTGGGTGGGGGGGATGGTGTAGCCCCCTCTTCACCCCGTGTTGTTTGTGTCCCATCCCCACCCCTCAATGTTTGTTCCTTTGCCCTGAGTCTGAACCCATGGTAGGGCAGAAGGAGGGTGTCCTGGGGCTTTGGGAGGGTGGGGGTGTCTGGTGAGGTGGGTCACGGTGGGGCTTGGCCATGGAGCAGGGGTGGTTGTGTGGGTGGTTGAAGACTGGAGTTTTTTGGGGATGGGTCTGCAGTTCTGCTCCCCTGGAGAGGAGGTGGCCATGGCCCATCAGCCCAAAGAAAACCGTTCAGGGACAGCAAGGAGGGAGAAGGTAACTCTTTATGGGAAAGGGATCCTCATCCAGGCTTTGCCCCAACTGGTGCTTAGTGGGTCTTGATGGCCATCAGGTTGCTGTGTTGCAGGTGGTGGATTTTTAGGATAGCTCAGAATAATGGCAAGAGACCCAGCTGTTGTTTTGACCTCACAACTCCATTATTCAGAGGGAGTTGGGCGTCTAGATGTGTTAAAGTGCATTTTAATGGAAGAAGAAAGTGCTTCAACTATAAAGCCATCCAGCAGGTGCTTGAGAGGTTGTGGACTAAAAGAACAGTCCCTCTGTTGCTGATGTTGTGTTGGAAAATTAAATGTTTTTGTGTCCTGGGCAGTGACTGTAAAGGGTGTGTTAGTCAGTTACGTGCTGAGAGGCACCCTGTCCTACAAAAAGCTTTCACAGGTATAAGATAGGCAGCTGCTTTTGAAGTGTTGACACCCTAGGAAAATAGTACTAAAGTTAACAGGCTCACCTACCTTGGAGTGGGCGATCTGAGGAGGCCTTTCACATAGCTGGGATGCCTCAGCAGCGCTTTGGAAAAGCTTGGCATGAAGGAGATGGAAAGTTCTGGGTGTCCATGCCAGGCTGTGACTCCTGGTTACTAACACTGACTTGGGTGAAGGACCAAAATGAATAGTTATGAAAGAGTTTTCAGAGTGTGGGAATGGGAAGGAGTACAGGAACTGAACAACAGTAGCATAGGCAGCATAGAAACTTGCAGGAAAAAGGAAGTTGGTGTGTAGATTTATGGCTGAGAAAGGGGCAGGCTGGCTGAAGAGGGAAGAAAATTAAATGCTCTTAAAGCAGGGCAAACTTAGAAGTCTTTAAATAGAAGGAGACTTTTGCAGAGTATGTATTTTTGTATTTTCCTCATGGTAAAACAGTAATTTGTGAGATAATCCTCAAAGGGAAGAGGAAGCGCTCTGTTGCTTCACCCATGTAAAAATAAATTTGACTAGCATGTAAATTTTTGAAATAATCCCTGCATTGTTGGCCTTATGAACTGATACTTTTCATCTGCCTCTAGATTATACAAGAGAAAGATCCGGATGAGATTAACAGTGGGAGGTGGAAAGGTGTGTGTTCTAAAGAAAAAAGGGACTAATTACAGAAGGTCTGGTCCCTCCATACAGTTTTGATGTTTAGGACCACAGACTGCTGGTCTGTCAGTTGCACTGAAAAAAAGATGCGTGTAAATTAGACCACTGAAATGGTCCAGGCTTAAAAAGCAAAACAGTAAATGAGCCCACTTTATTTTAGGGTTATCTTAACAGTAGATAACTTCAGTGGGGATGTCAAGATGGTTTAAATTGTCTTTGGCAAGAATTTTGTCATTCCTTTTTCAGGGTCAGAGGAAATGATCTTGGGTTTTGTTTTTTGTTGTTGGTTGGTTGGAGTTGTTTTTCAGTATATGAACCCACTGCATTTCAGCCTTAGCCAAGACAAGTTGCTTGGCAATGTATCTTTTATAAAACAACTAAGGGGTCTTTTCCAGCTTTCTGTAAAATACTTAATGTGAAACTAAGAACATTGGAAGATGAGATGTTACCTTAAAATTTAGTTGTTTTGGTGTAAGAGCTGAGAGTGTATTTGGGCTCTCTGTGGTCCAGAGGTCTCCTGTCAGTTGCTGTGCCCTTATGGCCTCCTTGCTCTATCAAAAATTCAAATTCAGAGAGCAAACAAACCAGAAACTACAAAAATATTTTTCTCATCTCTCAGAGTTCTCATTGTGGTCATTTTTGGTGTTCCTGATTTTAAAACTCACACACAGCCTGTATTCAGTGTTACTTTACAGAAGAGTGAGAATCGGTTTCTCACTTACTGCTGCCTTGGTGTCACCCAGTTAAACTGATGGTGTTTCCAAAAATTAGCATTAAATGTTGATTATAAATAATTTATAAGAAGCTATTGGAGGCCCAAAGCTTGATGGACAGTGGCAGGTCCAAATTGAGTATTAATGTTTTCCTCAGGCTGCAGGCTGGAGAGCCAAACTGAAAGCTTGTTGTGCAAATTACATCTTTCTGCCATTTAGCAATTTGTTTTTAATATGCTAATTTTAGTACAAATCGCCACATTGTGTTCCAGAAGCCTACATGCAGTTCTTTGCCCTCTGCTCTTTAAAGAGCTAGTGTAAATGATGGCAGCTAAGCCATCCCCTATGCATTCAGGGGTGTGAAGGTGAGGTGAAGTGTCTTTGTAGCACTTCATACTTGGATCTTTCCATGTACCCCAAACTCAGTGACCTGTGCTCAAACACTAATTTTTTTTAATAGTGAAAAATGCTTTTTCTCACCCTGAATCTGCACCTAGCCAATTTTCCTCCCTTCTGGGGGTGGATGACTAACTGCTGTACGTCCTTCTGTAGAATATTAAGCCAATAGAAATGGAAAACCAGTTGAAAAGAATTATTTTGCCAGCTTGACTATGTTAAACCCTGAACCACTGATCAAGTCTGTTGTATGGTGGTGTAATTCCTTCTCTGAGTTTTCACAAGAGTTTTGGGTTGACTCCCGTGTGCTGGAGGGCAAGCAGTAGAGATGTTGGGTTTTTTTCTTTTTAAACTAATCTTGTCCAGCTCCCAGTGAATTACCCAACCAACATAAGCAAAATAATAATAATAAAGGAAAAAACCCATCCTCCTCCCACCCAAACAAACAGAACAAGGTCAAATGCAAGTGCTGTTGTTTAACACTAAGTGATTAAATGTTTACTCCTTATTTTAGCAGGATTGATGTTTTTAGGCCAGTTTAGCCCACATAGTGTTCAGTTTTGGGGATCTGTTTGTGAGTGTCCATACAAGTGCCTTACAGGGAGGATAGTGAATGTAAGAAGGGGTATTTATAGATTTCCCTTGTGGAAAACAGAGAGGAGTATCAGTTTAAACTATTTAAATTCAAAGGAGTCCTCTGTGGTACCCAAGGGTTTATAATTCCCAGTCAGGAGAGTCATGGGGGTGAATTTGTTGCTCTTATCAACTCGGTGCTGGGTTTCAGTCTGCATCAAACTTGAGTGATGTTTCCAGGGATGTGAAATATTGCCTTGAGCTATCATTGTCCATGAGTAATATGCATCATCTACAACATGACTGCTTTTAAGATATTATATCCTTATGTTGACATTTACAGCAGCAAGTATCTGGAATATAGCTTCGGGCTTCTCAAGGAATTGGTGAAATCATTTCTTTCTTGGCTTCTGGTCCTGTCTCAGTATGTTCTGCTACCTTCATATAACAAAAGATCTTTTTACTTTTTTTATTTTATTGGCAGGTTTAAATCCATCTCTTTGTGTTTTCCTTAGAGATCTGATAAATATTTATAACTCTGCTTCCCTTATGGGACCCTTATTTAGAAAAGAAAACCAAACCCTACCAACCAATCATGATAATCTGCCCATGTTTCTGTATACTTTGGCTGCTCTTGCTTAAATCCTTCCTATTTTTGCTTCAGACAAGAGACTGAGATCACTGTTACCTGTGGTGTTAGGTGCAAAGTATCTCATTAATGTGTAGAGTGCCATCTAAGCATTCTCTACATTGGGAACAGTGACACAAAAATACTGGGTGTTTTTTAGGCATTGCTCAAAAAAAACCCCAAAACCCCATCTTTCAAGATGCATAGCTCTGTTTTGCATGGGGATCATTACTTTGGAACTTAACAACTTGCAGAATATACTTCAAGTTTGAATAATGTCATTAATAGTGAATTTTGAGTGCCCCATATGTACTGTCACCTGTTCCTCTCAGGCCTCCTGCTGTACTTTGCCTCCTTTGCCAGAGGCTTTGGAAAGCAGCCAGAGGCGGTTGAGCAAGGTACTATCCCTATGAGCTAAAAAAAATAAAATAAAGCCAACTCTGGCTTCCAGAGCTTTTCCTTTTCTTCTTATAATGAAGTAGCAGGTGAAAGGACACTCACTGGGATTAATTGGGTGTGATCAACAACCTGGCTGTGGCTAAACCATTTAAAGACATGACACAGGTGAGTTCTAAAGTGCTGTTTAAGAGAAGACAGTGTCACAGCCTCACAGACTGAAAGGGATTTGAGTGTGTAACTTAAATGACCTAATTGCAGGAAGCCCCATCACAGGTTTCCTCTTTAAATTCATCAGGCTTCTCGAGGGAGCTCCCTCAACCAAGGGGGCAGTACAGACAAAAAAAGGGAATATTACAGCTAATTGATGGTGGCTGTAATGTCAAGTGGAGTGTACAGAGCAGTGCTCAGCTGTGGGGATGCTCTTCAGGATGAACACTTCTAGCTTGCTTTTAGTGCTGCAGACAACAAGAATTTTCTATGAAAGAATAATATCATGGTGGTAAACTCCCAAGCCAGATGGATGGTTTATGCTGTCATGCTTTCTTATTTCTTTAATGATTTTAACTGAATTTGAGTCATTTGCAAATACCTTTGCGTTAATTTATTTCCCCTCCCAGGTTGTAAATGTATATACTTAAGTATAGGAAGTTCCATGTGAATGTAAGGAGGAACTTTGTCACTGGGAGGGTGATGGAGTCCTGGGACAGGCTGCCCAGAGAGGTTGTGGAGTCTCCTCTGGAGATACTCCAACCTGCCTGGAAGTGTTCCTGTGGGATTTAGTCTGGGTGATCCTGCTCTGGCAGGGGTGTTGGACTAGATGATCTTTTGAAGTCTTTTCCAACTCCTATCATTCTGTCATTCTGTGATAAGCCTGAAGTTGTGTGAGGGGAGCTTTAGGTTGGACATTAGGAAAAATTTCTTTACTGAAAGGGTTGTCAGATACTGGCACAGGCTGCCCAGGGAGGCAGTTGAGTGACTTTCCCTGGAGGTGTTTAGAAGAAGAGTAGATGTTGTGCTTGGTGACATGGTCTAGTCTTGGACCTAGTAGGGCTGGATAGGTGGTTGAACTCTATGTGGAAGGTCTTTTCCAACCAAAACCATTCTAAGGTGATCTTATGGTACTGTTTTGCTGCATTTTGCTACAACTAATGATTTATGTGCTAATTTTTAAAAAATTCTCCCTTTCTTTTTCCTGTGACCCATGATGCAGCTCTGCCTCTCATCTCATACAGCCTTAATTTTCTGTTTTCCCAAGAGGTTTTCTTTGAAAGGTCATCAAACTCTTAACATTTGCCCACCCAACAGTTCCCATGTATCCATCACATACCCATCCATGCTTAGAACGTGACGACCGCTGCAGTAATGGATCGCATGTGTGTTTATCCACTAATACCTCTGTAGTTACTGAGTTAGAATAAAATTCTTAAGTACGGTTTAACAAAGCATTTGATTACTCTATAATTAGTGCTTCATATTCAGTACTTGTACAGCTGACAATTGGACATCTGCCACTCCAAATGGTAACAGCATAGTGGCATTTGTACAATTTAATTACGCTTATGTGCAAACGAAGGCAGAGAGGCTTGGGAGCTGCGTGATATGAATTCGCAGAACAGGAGCTAGAAATGGGGAGATTAAAGTAAAATTATGGTAAGGGAACACTACTCACTTTTAAATGGCTTTAAATGAGCCTTTAGTCACAGATAAAAAACACTCTTGTCATAATTGAAAGACAAAAATGTTTTCATTCTGGGGCTTGTTGTGTCTTTGTGTGTGTGTGTGTGTGTGAAGCTGTTATTTATGTACTGCATTTTTTGTATTTTGCTGGAGCCTTTCAGAGACCAGTGGGGAAAATGTGGGGTTTTTTTAAACAAAAGAAAGATTTAATAATTGCTGTGGAGATGTTCAAAAGAATTCTGGGAGTTGTCTCCAGTCCCAACAGCTCAGCAGTATATGGTTGTTTTATCTTGCAACGGATGCGAGTTCTAACACGCTTGACTGTTTATCTTAAGACCTAAAGAGGATCTTAGAAAGGTTCACGGATCATAAAAGTTTAAGAAACTGCCAGGAGTTCTTTTAGCTCAAAATATGTATCACAAAATGAAATGTATAATGCTAGAAGAGAGGCTACTTACAAGTGGGTTATCAGGAAACTTGCCTACCTTTGCTTTGAGTTTTCTAGGTGTGGGGTGCCTTTTTAATTACAGCCATTTTTCAGTCCATTAGCAGAGAAGCTGAGCTGCTGCATGGATTAATAGTACTTGGTTATTCTGTGGCTGTGGAAGTACAAGGAAGGTCTCATGGAGAGAGAAGTTCTGGACAATGTTACAACTAAGGAGTGGAACACCTTCCTTATGAGGTGAGGCTGAGGGAGCTGGGCCTGGAGAAGAGGAAACTGGGGAGTGACCTCATCAATGTCTATAAATATGTAAAGGGTGAGAGTCAGGAGGACAGAGCCAGGCTCTTCTCAGTGATGGCCAGTGACAGGACAAGGGGCAGTGGGTGCAAGCTGGAGCAGAGGAAGTTCCATGTGAATATAAGGAGGAAATTCACTGTGAGGGTGACGGAGCCCTGGGACAGGCTGCCCAGAGAGGTTGTGGAGTCTCATTCTCTGGAGACATTCAAACCCCACCTGGATGTGTTCCTGTGTGATTTAGTCTGGGTGATCCTGCTCTGGCAGGGGGTTGGACTAGATCATCTTTCAGGGTCCCTTCCAACTCCTAATATTCTGTGATAAAAAAACCCAATCCCAACAACAGAGCAGCACTGGTCTGAATATGCCCATATAGGCAAGCTCTGGGTAAAGTCCCTGTGACTTTGCTGGACACTGTTTAGAGTTAAGCTTTCAGGCCCAGATGCTTAATTTACTTGAAGAAATATGCTACATAGGCAATCTGAGCCATGACTGGAAACTGACACATTCTAAGTGATCAGTGCAGTCAGCATTTGTGGGATCATTATCTCCTTTACAGTAAGGTCCATCCACCACTGGCAGAGTATGTACTAGCAGGCAGGGACCGTCACCCTTTTAGCCCCCTCCACAGCCTTATGAAGTACTCTCCAGTTCTTTGCCTTACCAGCAGCTGGTGACTCAACCTGCCCTTCACATTGCAGAGCTGTCCTGAGGGGAATTCCAAACTTTATTTCAAAATTGAGGTTATAGTGTCCAGCAGCATATCTCTTTCCCAGCTGTGTTGTGTCCTGGGGCATTATTTCATTTGGTTTTGCTGGTAAGTCACAACTCCTGGGTTCCTTTGGACCCCAGTGTCCTTAGAGTGACCCAGCAATGATGTGTGCAGGGTGTGTGTGTGTCTGCTAAGGGGTGTTTAGCTGGCTTTGTGAGCAAGATGGTATTTTCCCTTGCTGCCTAGTCCACATGGCATTGCCCTGGTTCTTCTCTGGAGAAGGAGATAAAAGTGTGGGCTGGTTCAGCTAGACAAGGATCAGGATGTTAGTTTGAGACTTGACTTTTAAGTTTGAGGAGAAGGCAAGGCTCGACCTGACCTTCTTTAGGCAGGAAAGCAGACAAGCAGAATTAGGAAAAGGTGTGGTGTCAGTGGGGAGCTGAACATCTGCCTCTACCTAATAGCATGAGGTGATTGAAGTCAGGGCATAACTCACAGCAGCTGTTCCTCTCCCTCAGTTTTGTCCTTAACATCTAATTTTCTGTGAGTGGCACAGGACATCAGAGTATGTTTTGTATGAATTCAGACTAGTAGGATTTCAAAGTATCAGCTTTATGGTCATAAAATAGGACCCTGGAAGCTCTAGGATTTATGCAGTATTTGAACTTCTGCTGCAAATACTGAGTTTTTTAAAGATGCTGCTACCCATTAGGCTGGATTTTCTGTAATTGCTAATTCCAGTTGGAAAAGAAATTGAATTTGGACAAGATCCATCATCTAGGAATCAGATGCAGTATTAGATTAAAGAAGTAGTCCTGTAGAGCTGTGCAGCATTAAAACCAATCTGCACACAGATAAACTTGGGACAGAGTATGTAGTGAAATCTACCCTGAGTGGTGTCCCAACTTGGAGGAGGTATTGGGTCACATCCCATTGCAGTCCCAAAGAGCTCAGCTCATCAGGTAATTCCGGTACCTTCTAGATCAGGCTGTGAGATGGGGTTACAATCCAGGCAGCAGGACTTCCAGGTGTGGTTAGGGAGTGCCTGGTCATCTCAACTCACTGCACTTTTAAGCAAGACAAGAACACAATGTTGGGATTGCAAAATGGTCTGAGAAGGGCAGGGAATGCAAGACAAAAAAGTAAATTATGCTGATGTTAGTGGGGTTTTCCAGGCAGGTTAACCCATTAGAAGGAAAAATCCACTGTGCACTCACTCTGTCTTGCACCAGTATTATCAGAAACTTCCCAGTCCAGTGAGTCACGAGGTTTAGATAGAGGCACAGTACAGGTAGATTGGAGATCACAGGCTGTCCTGTCTGTAACATGGAATCATAGAATTGTCTTGGTTGGAAAGGGACCCTTTTAGATCAAGTCCAACCATCACCATAACCTGCCAACATTATTGGCTATTCTCTTCCCAGTAAGCGAAGCGCTAAGCTCATGTTTTGCAAAGAATGCTCAGTTCACAGGGCTCCCAGGAGGCCCATGACCATTATTTAATTGAAGAAGTGCTTTGGAAAGGTGAGCATCCCCCTGGGCCTCATGTGGCTTGAGGCTTTCTCAAAAAGCCACTAGCCCTTTGATTGAGGGTAGTAGAGGGTATGAAATACCCACTGAATTTCTTCCTGCTTTGCCCATTCTTGCACTTTCTCACATGAGAAGAGTGAGCCATTATCTCTTTGGATGACATTAGGAGTAGGTAGACGTAACCAAGATGAGAGCCCTTGTACTCTATTTTGTTTATCAGCCTTCTGGTACTTAGTTGCTATAAGGAAGCTGGAGACTACTTCCACTCCTGTGAGGATATATCCATATCCCACAGGGGGTTTGAATGGATCAGTATAATCAATTTGCTGTGTAGACCATAAAGTTTTTCCTTCATTGGTATGTAGGGGTGGTACTTTATCAGGGTGATCTGTTTGTAATTTCAGTTTACATTGAGGGAATCCTGAAAGGATAGTTTCAACCTGTTTTTAGAGGCCAACCTCAGCTTTGGGCCACAAAGTAAAATGAATAATAATAATAACCATTCCCCTAGGTGGTACCATTTAGGATCTGGTGTATCTCCTGTTTAATTTTCTTCATTCTGGCTAATTCATCTACTTGTTGGTTCTAGTTTGTGGCTGGTTTATTTTTCTTGCTTTGAACTTTCACCTATTCCATCTTAATGGTGATTTTTCTAGCTTTGTCTAATAATGTTGCCAATCTTGAGCTCTCTGATTTGAGGATCTGTTTACTTCCCAATTCAGGGCTTCCCACGGGCAGTGCCATAGGGTGGCACCTGTCTATATGGCACAGTGTCGACATAGATAACTTCTGTTTCGTTTTCTGAACAACTGCCTTTAATTCTCCTACTTGTACACTACTTTCAATACAACAGGGAGCTAAAATGACCCAAAAAATTGATTTTATTGTCACAGGGTGGCGTTCTCTTCTAGTTAAATGGGTGTATTTTTCCCTCTACAAGTACATAACAAGGCTTGCTGGCTAAGAGGGGATATATCTGTGTGATTGTAACTACTAACTTGATTGCTTTTTGGAGGGAGTTTCCAGTGCTGCTCTCCTGCCAGAAACTACCAGGTCTGTGCTGGCCCCAGACTGCAGCAGGCAAGTGGTGGAGCCTGATCCATGGGTTATTGCACTCAGGAGGAGAGCTGCAGGGTGTATTTCTACACATATTCCCTGCATTCCTCCCATAGGATACAGCTTTTAATTTAATTTTTTGTCCAGGTTTTAAATCACGTAGACTTAAGGGAAGAAAAAACCCAAAACACCAACTTCAGAAGTTGCTCCAGGTGATGTTTTGCTTATGAATGAAAACTGATGCCTTTATCTTTTTTTATTTTTTCTTTTGGGTTTGGGGTTCCCCCCTCTCTCCCCCCCAAGTCCATTTCACAGCTGTGGACATGTCCCAGGAAAGCAGAGAAAGCTATCTAGATGCAATGTGCTGACCGGTACCTGAGTAAACAGCCTGGAAAATTGGAGAAGCAAAACATTATTTCTTCAATTTAGTAACAGGAAGAAAGTTGGGGGCACACATTTACTCATAGCACCCTTATCCCTGCAGATCTGGCTTCTGCAAAGGGGTAGAGTTTAATGCCATCTGCACATAAAGCTGTGGGTAGCAGCGGCAGCGATGTGGAAGTTCATGGTTTTCATTAGAAGCAGCAGTGTGAAAACCAGCTGAGTGTTACCATGCCTCTTTCGAGCTGGTGAGTGCAGTCTCTGAGAAGAATGGGCTCAACTGAACTGTGTGGATGCCTTGGGAAGCAGCAGTGAAGTGCATCATGGCAGTGAAATCATACAGCAGATGTTGTTTTCATTCATTTCAACAAACTGCTATGGCTTTGTGATCTGTGATATCACAGTTGCTTTTCACTCAGAGGTTTGGGGTTTGTTGACTGTTTCAAGTTTTATCTTCCTGTGAGGTCCATCAGAATAAAAACTTTAGGACAGTATCTAACATCAGCACAGTACTCAAATGTTAAAACTGTTGAGTCCTACCCAATTTATTTTTTCTTGTCTTTTTCTTCTCACTCTGTTCTACAGTCTGCAGAGAAATATTTTAAAGCTATATTCTTTTCTTAAATGTGTCCTTTTCCAAGACCTTAGAATTTTTTTCTTGCATTGAAACTTTTCCATGCTGATTCCCAAATGGCTTTATTATTATTATTTAATCTTCCTTCAAGGTATTTTACTCTAGATTTCTCTCAAATCCATCCTGTGAAAGTTTCCTCTACCAATCTTTGGGCCATCATTTGTGCTTGGAACTTGGTTGTTTTTGTCTTCAACTGTTTAATATCATTAGCAAATTGTTTCCTATCATTCAGAAAAATTGAGTTGTGAGATACTCAAGATTTGTTTTTCCTTTGATCTTGCTGTCTGCAGATAAGAAGCTTTATTTTCCCTCTATATAATAGCTTTTGGCAAGGTTTGTGGGCAGATAGGCAAACAAGATCAAGGAAGTTGTCTTGAAATGACACTTGGACAGTGGCTAAAGAATGAAGTTGGAGTTAAAAGTTGCAGACTAGGAGTGACAACCTTCGAGTCTTGGGTTAGTGAGTTAATTGGGGACTATTGAAAGTTCTTGCCAGAGGTTGTCATATTAACTGGAAAAGGGTCACAGAATGTTAGGGGTTGGAATGGACCCTGAAAGATCAGCCAGTCCAACCCCCTGCCAGAGCAGGATCACCCAGACTAAATCACACAGGGACACATCCAGGCAGGTTTGAATGTCTCCAGAGAAGGAGACTCCACAACCTCTCTGGGCAGCCTGTCCCAGGTCTCCATCACCCTCACAGTGAAAGAGTTTCCCCTTATATTCCCATGGAATTTCCTCTGCTCCAGCTTGCACCCACTGCCCCTTGTCCTATTGCTGCCATCACTGAGAAGAGCCTGACTCTCACATATTTATAAGCATTACTGAGGTCACCCCTCGGTCTCCTATTCTCCGAGCTAAAGAGGCCCAGCTCCCTCAGCCTCTCCTCATAAGATGTTCCACTCCATCATGTTAGTGGCCCTGTGCTGGACTCTTTCCAGGAGTTCTATGTCCTTCTTGAGCTGAGGGGCCCAGAACTGGACCCAATATTTCAAGTGCGGTCTCACCAGGGCAGAGTAGAGGGGGAGACATACTAACCACCCCTCTTCTAATACACCCCAGGATGCCATTGGCCTTCTTGACCAAGAGAGCACATTGTTGGCTCACGGTCATCCTGCTGTCCCCTGAGACCTCCAGGTCCCTGTCACTAACACTGGTCTCCAAAAAGCAGGTTATGAAGACTTTAGAGGAAAAAAGCATCTATGTAGAAGAAATAAAGTTGAGTATTTGGAAGTGAAAAAGAAGGGTCCAAGACACTTCTGAGATCAGGTCACTCTGCCATGTTCTAGGTAACCTTAGGTTAAGGACTTAATGCAGTCCTGCGAAAGAGAAGATACTTAGAGGTGGGATTTTCTGTTGGTACCCGTGCTAAGAGAGGGGATGTCATGTCACCTGTCAGGGTTTGAATGGTTGCTGCATGTCTGAATCGGTCTCTGTTTGCTGGCTGGGTTCATGATCCCCACGTGCTCTGCTTTATGTTTGTCATGTAGTGTCTCACCTTTAATGTCCTGCCATCCAAGTAGGGCAAAATCCAGAAGAATGACCTTGAGTCATCAGTAGGAGAAACTTTAATCATTTTGGACACTCACACTGACAGCAGGGAGGAAATTGAGAGGATTTGGAGTTTGTAGAAAGGCTACTCAAAAGCTACAAATGCCTGGAAGAAGAACCCTGAGGCATGTTTTTCTCTGCCATCCACTCTCCGTGAGCATATTGGGTCCCCCTAAAGCTCACCTCTCCTGTGTCACTACAGTATCTCAAATTGTCCTGCCAAAGCCCCTGAGATGGTACCAACAACTTACAGTGCCTCAGGTTGAGATCTGTACATATAGTGACCACTGACAGATGCTGGGCTGGATGTACTCTGGTACTTCAAAACTGTCAGCTCCCACAGCTGTCCTTCCTGTTCTGGACAGAACCACGGGTGTAGAGTCAGTGCAGACACTAAATATGAAGCCAGGACGCTGACATCAGCATAGAAGAAGAAAGGTTGGGAAGAGAGTTCAATATTCTGGAAAACTAAATGGATGTTCATTATAACGTTGTATTGATCGCTGCTTGGCTGAAGAGCCAGCTTCTCCATCATTGTTGTTTGCTTCCAGTCTGACATCATCAAGCTGTCTTAAAATAACATTTAAAATACGTTTTATGTTGTTTTCCAGTAAAGTCTATAACAGCAGCAAATCCGCCCTTCAGCAATGAGCTTATTGCATGTAATACTCTAACTTTACATCATCTCAGCCTAGTCTCTTCAGACTTTGATTGCATTTTCCAGCACTAAGCACTAGCTTTCAGTGAGCTTTCTAGATTGATATTTCAAATGATCTGCATATGTCAACCATTTTTATCTTAAATTTACTTGCAAAATCTTTCTAGGTGTACTTCCAAGTAATTATTCTGCTTGCTATCATCTTAAGTGCATGGTTATCAGGGAAATGACACGTTCTTTTCCATGGAGTATCCCATACTCTAAGAGGGAAATGAAGCATGACAAGAGGCGTATCAGCTAGTTGTGATGGAAGTTTATTCCTTGTAGTCTAGTTTACTGTGGATATCTTGGTCTGGAAGTAAAATCTACTATAAATCACAGAATCACAGAATCTTAGGGGTTGGAAGGGACCTCAAGAGATCATCGGGTCCAACCCCCAAAGGACAAGTGCACTACCTAGTTTCTCCAAGGTGCTTCTTGCACTCTAAGAAAAGTGGCCAAATATAGATTCTGTCCCTTTTCTAGCCAACTTACTTATTTTCAGTGTAATGTTCCCTTCAAAACTCCCAAGTTTATTAATACTTCAGAATGCCCTGCACTAGTGTGTGATAGACATAGTTAGAGCCATCCTAATATAATTAACAAATCTGGCTTAAAAACTAAGGAACTTGACATTTTGATTTAGTTGTTCTGGCTATCTTTATTCTGGCCTGTCACCTCAGAATATTTTTCTTGCAATTCCTTCCATAATTATTAAATTTTATAGTTGCTTCTCCACGTTTTGTAATCTGACTTACTAACCCTCTTCTGAGGAGCAACCTCTCATGTGGATCTCAGACATCACTCATGAAAGGCTTCAAGACAGATCCCTCTGGAAAAAAAATCAGTCACCCTTCCTCAAAATAAACCATCTTTGGGCAACCTGTGCCAGGGATCCACCACCCTCAAAGCGAAGACCTTTTTCCTCATATCCAACCTAAATCTCCCCTTTTCTAGTTTAAACCCATCCCCCCTCATCCTATTGCTCCATGCCCTTGGGAACAGTTCTTCCCCACCTTTCCTATAGGCACTTTTCGGGGACTGGAAGGCCACTATGAGGTCCCCCTGGAGCCTTCTCTTCTCCATGCTGAACAAGCCCAACTCTCAGCCAGTCGTCTTAGGAGAGGTGCTCCAGATCATTTTTGTGGCACTTCTCTGGATGCGCTCCAACAGGTCCATGTCCTTTGTGTGCTGAGGGCTGCAGAGCTGGACACAAATGAGGTCTTGCCAGTGCAGAGCAGAGGGGCAGAATCCCTTCTCTCGATCTGCTGGCCACATTCCTTGGGATGCAGCCCAGGATGTGGTTGGCCTTTTGGGCTGCAGATGCACGTTAGTGGCTCATGTCCAGCTTCTCATCCACAAGTACTCCCAAGTCCACAAGAACACAAATGTTGGATTTCTGGGTTTGCAAAGGTGTCAGTTTCTTATTAAGAAATCCTCTGAGGAGCAGCTGAGGGAGCTGGGGGTGTTCAGCCTGGAGAAGAGGAGGCTGAGGGGAGACCTTCTCCCCACCTCCCCTGCCCTGCCAGGAGGGTGCAGAGAGGTGGGTGATGGTCTCTTCAGCCAGGGGACAGGAGATGGGGCAAGGGGAAATGGCCTCAAGCTGCACCAGGGCAGGGTCAGCTCAGATATTAGGAAGAAATTACTTAATGAAAGAGTTGTTGGGGCCTGGAACAGGCTGCCCCGGGAGGGGGTTGAGTCACCTTCCCTGGGTGTGTTTAACAGCCAGGTAGATGAGGTGCTCAGGGATATGGTTTAGTATAGGACAGAACAGTTGGACTTGATGATCTTAAAGGTCTTTTCCGACCTTGTGATTCTGTGATATGTGGAGCTTTAATATTTGGTTTTGTGTAGTATTAGCTTTCACTCATTCATTTTTAGCACAATACACGTAAGAGGCAAGGTCGGTGTTTGCACAGGTTCAAATTTTCTAGTGTCTTTACTACAAAGTAGCAAAGGACTTGCAGAGAGGGGAGGCTAGGGAAAAGGATAGCTAAATTGTAACCTGGGGCAATTCAGAAGCAGTTTAATAAGTGCTTTTGTAAGCCCTGCATACCAAGGACAGGGTTGTGCATTAGAAAATACACCCACACTTTTTTTACAGGTTTGAACTGAGCTTTCTTGTGTGTGCTTTGTTGTCAGGAGTGGGGAAAAGCTGTTTCTTCTAATTACCCTCTGATTGTTTTGAAGAACACAAATATAACCCAAAATACTGTAATCAGAGTAAAACCATCTGCAAAAGTATTAGCTGAGCTAGTATAGTGAATACCAATGGAATGAGTTCTGCAGCTGGAATATAAAGTGTGTGAGGCCATAAATCAGAACGTATCACTTTATGCAGCATGTTGGAACCACTCATAAATGAGAACTGGGAATAAAAATCAAATTGTGCTGTTAATAATAATTTTTTCTCCCTAAAATTACCTCCTTCCCCAATCCAATAAATTATTATCATAGAATCCCAGAATCTCATGAGTTGGAAGGGACCCCTAAGGATCAAGTCCAACTCCTGGCTCCACACAGGCCCAGCCAAGTCGGAGCATGGGACTGAGCGCATCGTACAGACACTTCTTGACCTCAGCCCAGCTCGGGGCTGTGACTCCTTCCCTGGGGAACCTGTGCCAGTGCCTGACCCCCCTTTCAGTACAGAACCTCTTCCTAACATCCAATCTAAACCACCTCATCAGAGCTGGGCAGAGTCTCCGTAGTGAGGGGAGAACTACCAGTTCTCTCCCAATGTCTTAAGGAGCCCATGGTATTTTCTGTGCACTATGTTTTTGCATGTTAATTGCTCTCCTATCATCAAAAATACTATTTTATACTAGAAGAGGGAGAATTTGATTTATACAAGGTTTTGTTACATTTAGACTTACAGATAAATCACTGAAAGGTTTTATGTTTTCATAAGGGTTTCTGTGTACACTTATATATCCTGGAGAAATGGAAGCCCAGCAAGGAAGAAGCAGCCAAGACAATCTAAAATCACTGCCCTGTGCACTGACTTTAAACACACAGACCGCCCTGTTGGCCACCAGCTCTGGAACACCAATGCTGCCTTGAGTTTTTTTGGCCTTGTCCCAGCACTTTGACTTACTGGAAGCAGCTCTCTGTTGTGGCCGGAGCTGAGACTCGTGCGACTGGAACGCAGTGTGCTCACAGTAGTGGTATGCATCTGTCTTGGTGCTAGCAGTGAGGAGGCAGCTGTGTTCCTGCCTCCTTCGCTTCCTTTCTTTGTCTGTGGTGGATTGTTTTCCTTTGTGTGTCTTGCAGCGGTGTTGTCCAGTCTTGTTTGAAACCATTCCAGGACACATCGCTTCTTTTAGAGAATGTTGTTCCTGCCACATGAACTTGATTTCTAACATTCTACCTAAACCTCCTTGATTCAGTCCATTAGTGCTGATCAACATGCTCTTCTTCAGGAACAAAAATAACTTCTTTTTTTTTCAGTCCTTCCCCTATGTAAGTCTGTTGGCTTCCATGTTGCTTTCATGTAGCTGCTGCCTGCCCAAGATCTTTCTTTTCCTTTGTAGTACTCCTTCTTGCTGGATCTGAGCCCCCTGCCTTGTTTGTCCCTTACAGTTTTATTCGTAATAGTATGCCAACATCTATACAGAGCTGGATTAGTGCAGCATTCCTTTGCAATATACTCATGTTATCACTTTTTTCACTTTATCTCATTTTTCTGTTGTGTTTTGCCTGCCTTTTAATTTTATGAGCTGTGTGAACTTGCTGTTCAGATTTCTGATTTTATTTTAAATACCCAGGGAGATCTAATAGTCCCTCTAATAACCCATTAGTTTGAATTGTTATTTATCTGTACCCATTTTTACAGCTCTTCAGGAAGCTTTCAGACACAGTTTATCCAGTTCACTAATTGTTTCACTGTTTCTTTGAGTGTTTTTGCCAATTTGCTGTTAGAACTGTGGTGGTTAATCCAAGGTGAAGCTGAAGTTGAGGTTTCAGTTAATCTCCAGGTAAAGTCAAGGCTTGCTTAGTATTCAGAAGGGAGAGTTACAGTAAGAAAAGAACCCTAGCACTTAAAAATAAATCACAGAATCACAAGGTTGGAGAAGACCTTGGAAGATCATCAAGTCCAACCAATCCCATCCTAAGCTAAACCATATCCCTAAGTACCTGTTTTAAAGACACCCCATATTTTATCCTCCTTTTTTTTCAGTCCTCATTCGTCCTGTTCTCCCAGCCTGGAGTAACATTGTTGTGTTTCACTGAGTAACAGGAAGTTTATATTGATCTTTCATGCGCATTAGGAAGTAGGGAGTTTAGTAATTATGTGCTGGCAAAATTCCCATTGGAATGACTCTGTTTTCTCCCCTTGAGCTCCTTCCAAAATATCAAATGGAGACAGGAGTTTTCATTTCCTGACGCTCTGAAGTGCAGCTATTGAAGACTTTGAAGTGGAAGATATTAAAAATGGCTGGTGGAAATGAAAATCTAATTGCTGTGCTGCCCTCCTGGCGATAAGCTCTAAGTGAAAACTCTGCAAGATTGAAGTTAGTGGCCAAAACAACTGATTCTGGGTAGTTGGGTCTTCTGAACAATCATGAGGCATCAGTGACACAAACCTCCTCTGGGCTCTAGCTTAGTTATTTGTGATTGATAACATGTATGGAAAGTTGTTGGATTTTATTCAAATTAACTCCTCTGTTGACACTTAAAATGCTGTGATAGGTGAGTTATAAATTATTTGTACCATAACAAGGAGTCCCTTGGTGTTGCTGGGCCAGGGAACTACCCTTTTTACACTTTTCTCTTGCTTTTATTCTCTGTGTTCATCTTTGGTTTCATATCCCTAGAGATCCTTCCAAGAGAAACCTTCTCTTTTAAGGAAAGAAGTATCCCCATGGTGGATGGTTATGCTCTCAAACATGCCTGAATCTGTGTGTTGCTTTGCAATTTCTTTAAATTTGGTAGACCCTCTAGTGAGAAGCTGTATTTTGTACCACAACTGCTTGAGATTATTCCAGAAGCAAATGCTGTAAGACAGAATTCCTTATATCTGAAAGCAGCTAGAAGGATGATTCAAGTTCTACATGCGTCATGATGCCATATGACAGGCTTTGGAGTTTTTAATAATTATTTTTATTCATGCAACGATGGATACATGATCCAGGAAGGGCATTAAAATTGAGTGTGCAGAGCACTGCTGTACCTGACAGTGGAATGGATGTTTTTCAGCCTTAAAACCTTGTTTGCTTGTTTGTTTTATTTAAAGGGGCACTTTGACTTTATTGTGACTTGGGCATCTATTTTAGAACATAGCAGCCACTTCCCTATCTTGTGCTGCACAGCGAGGTGCAGTTGTCCTTAAAGGGAGACTCCCTTGGGGGAGGGAATTTTTAGAAGGGCTTGTGATGACAGGATGAGGGGGAAAGGCTATAAACTGGAAGAGTGTGGATTTAAACTGGATAGAAGGAAGAAATTTTTCACTGTGAGGATTGTGAGATGTGGGCACAGGGTGCCCAGAGAAGCTGGGGCTGCCCCTTGCTGTTTTTCAGTTGAGCTCTGTAACTCAGCAGCATTGAATATCAGTGCTACTTCCCCCAAGGTGTCCCGACTGTCGAGCCCACCTAATTAAGTCCATAAGCCCCTTTGGAGACAACTGCTCGCTTTTCTTTGAGAAAATACTCAGAGTCAGTTTCTCCTCAGAAAGCCCTGCTGGAGTCACCTGCTCACCTCTCCTAGAGAGTATACTTAAGAGCAGCTTCTCCATAGTGGACACAGAGGGCGGGTAGCGACCCCGCTTCCAGCTACCGCAACACTCACAGCCTGTTCGGTGCCAGTCCATCTGCTGCAACCATCTCCAGAACCTTCTTCCCGGTCCCTGTTCTGGGTGCCAACTGTCGTAGTTCTCCCTTTGCCTTGTGGGGAATGTTTTAGAGTCAGGGTCTACGGAAGAGCGGGACGGTGCTTGGAGGAGATGGCACACCGATGCAGTTAAGAGCAAGCAATTCGCTTTATTCAAGACAGTTGCAGCTTATATACTTTCAAGGGAGGTTACACAATTGCTTCCCAATTAGCTGAGCGTGAGAAAGGGTGGGGGGGAAAGAGCATCTGCAGGTTTGTATCACCACAGCGGAATTTCTCAGAAGCAGGAGCTTGTTACAATTGCTTTAACTCCATATCAGTGATTTACTTTTGTCTCAATGTTCATCCAGAAGCAAAGCTTTCCCTTGGCTGTTTTGCAAGCAACAGCGAGATGTAACTCTTGCCTGGACCAACTAGCCAGGCGCCCACAGCCCCTGGATCCCTGTCAGGGTTCAAAGCCAGTTTGGATGGAGCTTTGGGCACCCTGGGCTACTGGGATGTATCCTTGCCCATAGCAGGGGGTTTGGAATGTGATGGGCTTTGAGATTTGAGGTCCCTTCCAACCCCTAAGATTCTGTGATTCTGTGTGATTCTGTGATCCCTTCCAACCCAAACCTGTCTGTGATTCTATGGGAAGCCTGTGATGTATGTTGTGGTTTTAGCCCTGATTTTAAATTTGCTTTTTATGTTTAATCAACATTTTCTAATTCTAGAAAATTTCTTCTTTGCTCTCTGAGGGTAACATTTATTTCTGTTGGGTTTGATCCTTATAGAAACCACAGTCCAGAGAGTTCTGGCTGTTGGACAGCGAGCCCACAATTTAATGTTTTAAAAGATCCTTGCAGTTGGTAAACCTTCTGTGTACAAACACAGGAGAAAAGATCTCCTGTGTTCAAATCGCACTGCTCATCTTGTCAAAAGCTGAAGATGATAATTTTTGCTTCTTTTTACTAATAGTACTTTTCTCACTGAAAACATCTCTTATATTCTAACTTGCAGTGTTGTGTTCCTCACGTTTTACATCCTGCCTCTTAGTTCTTTATGTTACAACTTATTGACAACTTTACTTGTTTTATCCTTCTGACTCTTCAGGCAAACTTACAGTAGAAATTACTTTCTAATGTAGAAACAACTACCTGGGAAGGAACAACCATTTGTATCGGTACAGGCTGGGGGATGACCTGCTGGAGAAGAGCTCAGTGGAGAAGGACCTGGGGGTCCTGGTAGATGACAAGTTGGCCATGAGGCAGCAGTGTGCCCTGGGGGCTAAGAGAGCCAATGGGATCCTGGGGTGCATTCGGAGGAGTGTAGCCAGCAGGTCTAAGTAGGTGATCCTCCCCCTCTACTCTGCCCTGGTCAGGCCCCACCTGGAGTATTGTGTCCAGTTCTGGGCTCCTTGGTTTAAAAAGGACAGGGATCTCCTGGAGAGAGTCCAGAGAAGGGCTACAAAGATGATTAAGGGCCTGGAGCATCTCCCTTATGAGGAAAGGCTGAATAAGCTGGGACTCTTCAGCCTTGAGAAGACTAAGGGGGGACCTAATTAAAGTCTATAATTTTCTGAAGCAGGGGATGCAGGGGGAATCAGCCAGCCCCTTTTCAGTGTCTGTGGTGATAGTGCAAGGGGCAATGGCTGCAAGTTGGAGCATAGGAAGTTCCACACCAACATGCAGAAGAACTTTTTCACAGTGAGGGTGACAGAGCACTGGAATAGACTGCCCAGGGGGGTGGTAATATCTCCAGAGAAGGAGACTTCCAAGACCTGTCTGGACTCCTATCTGAGTGATATTTCCTAGGGAGCTGCTTTGGCAGGGGGGTTGGACCCGATGATCTCTCGAGGTCCCTTCCAACCCCTACAATTCTATGATTTGGGGAAAGTTTATGAAAGTAATGTCCTTCAAATTCGTGTAATCCCTAACTGTCCCAAGCTGTCAGTATAACAGTAAGCAGTATATTGTGCCCATATTTGCCTGTAAATACTAGAATTTATATTTTTTGGCTTTGAGGTGATCAGTCTTTCTACAGATCGTTATGCATATATGATAACATGCGTAGTTTTAAAGACCTGAAGGTGACTGCATGTGTATGCATCTTAAAAAGACATGTCAAATTTTGCTGTTTGTAAAGAACAGGATGTAGATGTGGTTGTTTTAGCACCTAAACAACTGCCCTTCCCATAGACAGAAGCCTGCCAAAATGAGTTTTGACATAATCTTGATTTTGTTCTGGCATGATGTGGCATTAGCTATGACGGAGGAGGTTTAGGTTGGATGTTAGGAAGAAGTTCTGTAGTGAGAGGGTGCTTGGGCACTGTCACAGGATCCCTATGGATGTGGTCACAGCCCCAAGCTTAGCTGAAGGCAAGAAGCATTGACAGTGCACTCAGTGCCCTGCTCTGCCTTGGCTGGGTCTGTGTGGAGCCAGGAGTTGGACTCAATGGTCCTTATGGGTCCCTGCTGCCTCAGGAGATTCTTGGGATTCTATGATCCTGCATCTGTCACTTCAATCCGTGAGTTCATTCACTTCTGAGTTTTTTCCCTCTGATTATCTAGTTCTCCTTCCTGGTGACAGACATCCTGAAGATAAAATGCTGAGAAGCAGTCTTTGGTCACTAAAGAAAACGATATCTCTCTGACAACCAGTATTCAAGGAATCCAGTACTGAAATACAAGAACACTATTAAGCCCATGTCTATCTATCTATCTATGTGCATTCATCTAATCTCTGATATACTGTATTTCTTACAGGCATGATCAATAACCTCTTCTTTAATTATTTTGCATACTTTCTGCCTCAGCCACAAATTCTCCCTGCTTTGGTTTTCCCAAGGAGGTCTACTGCATTATAAGCTGCCCTAGGAGGAGAGGATGAGGGAGCTGGGCTTGCTCAGCCTGGAGAAGAGAAGGCTGGGACCTCATTGCAGCCTTCCAGTCCCTGAAGGGAGCAGAGAAACAGGAGGGGAATCAGCTTTTTAAAAGGGTAGACAATGGCAGGACAAGGGGGATGGATTGAAGCTGAAGGAGGGAAGTTCTTTACAGAGAGAGTGGTGAGGGGATGGAATGGGCTGCCCAGAGAGGGGGTGGGTGCCCCGTCCCTGGGGGTGTTCAAGGCCAGGTTGGATGGGGCCCTGGGCAACCTTGTGTAGCTCCAGGCCTGAGGTTGGTGTCCCTGCCTGTGGCAGGGGTGTTGGAACTCTGTGATCCTTGGGGTCCCTTCCAACCCAGACCAGTCTGTGATTCTATGTTCCTGTTTTAAAAAATGAAAATCTGTTGAAAAAGAAAAAGGTTGAGTTTCTTGACAATTTAACTTTCTTCTCTTTTTAAACTTCCCTATCTGTTTCCTTCAAAACTTGTTTCACTTGTCTGTGAATCTACTTCAGAGTTTGAGTCTGTGCTTGTGTCACCTTTTCCTTCTTTCTTGGGATTGTTTGCGTATCCTGCTGCTGACTTTTGATGGAATTAGTAAAAATCCCTTTTAATGAATTCATAAGCTATTCTGTGTGCAGATAATCCTGTAAAGACTAGCTAGGCTTTTCTGAAACACACACTCCTAGGGACCTCGAGTTTGAAAGAGGCCTTGTAGTTTTTGTTCTTGAAAGAAGTCATTTTCCAAGCAGCAAGCCAGAGGACTTCATTGTTCCCCCGCCTCCATTTCCCCTCCTAAAAAAATTTGCCTGACTCTCAATAAGTATGTTTTGCAAATGGGTTTGCCTAATCCGTGCTATAAATGTTCTGAATAATATGGGCCAAAAAGTGCAGAGGAGGAGTGGCAGGAATTTACAGCTAGATTAGGTCTACGGTATTTCCTCTCTCAGCAAGATGCTCCTAGATTAAACCCTCATAAATTTTCAATAATTTAACATAATTATAGCTTCAAAGGAAGTGTTGAAACCTGTGCTTTCCTACAGAAGAATCTATTTTTTCTTTCTGCATTCTTACATTCATCTGAGATTTGTTATGTTATGCACCTGGGATATAACAGCCCTTGTGCAGTTCTACAGGCTTGGGGGGAAGACTGGCTGGAGAGCTGTCAGGCAGAGAAGGACCTGGGGGTGTTGGGTGACTGCTGACTGACCATGAGCCAGCAGTGTGCCCGGGTGGCCGGGAAGGCCAATGGCATCCTGGTTTGTGTCAGATATAGTGTGGCCAGCAGGTCTGGGGAGGTGATTGTGCCCCTGTACTCGGCATTGGTGAGGCTGCACCTCGAGTGCTGGGTCCAGTTCTGGGCTCCTCCCCATCAGAAGGACACTGAGATCCTGGAGTGAGTCCAGAGAAGGGCAACCAGGCTGGGGAAGGGGCTGGAGGGAAAATCCTCTGAGGAGCAGCTGAGGGAGCTGGGGGTGTTCAGCCTGGAGAAGAGGAGGCTGAGGGGAGACCTTCTCAGTGCCTCCACTGACCTGTCAGGAGGGTGCAGAGAGGTGGGTGATGGTCTCTTCAGCCAGAGGACAGGAGATGGGACAAGGGGCAATGGGCTCAAGCTGTGCCAGGGCAGGGTCAGATTAGATTTTAGGATGGTAGTCTGGGCCTGGAGCAGGCTGCCCAGGGAGGGGGTTGAGTCACCGTTCCTGGCTTTGTTTAAAAGATGAGTAGATCAAGTACTTAGGGATATGGTTTAGCATAGGACAGGAACAGCTGGACTTGATGATCTTAAAGGTCTTTTCCAACCTAGTGATTCTTTGATCCAACTGCAGCTTCTAAAGTCAGGTGCCTTCCCAGTTGCAGATAAGCATTATGGTATTTCTTTCATTCAGCATTTTTATATTTTAATTTTTTCCCAGGATTTTTACAGTTTCACAATCAAGTAACCTTGAGCAGTGATACTTACCTATTCTCTAATATCTTTTCCTGAATGCAGATGTAGTTGAGAACTGCTTTAGATAGCAGAAGGTTTGCTCTCCAGCCTCTGTAGCCTTTACTCTCCTTCCTGAGGCCGGATGACATCTCTGCATCATTTGTGGGAGGACGTGGTAACAGTCAATACTGAATTTTAGTGGATTTCTTCCAAAGCTGGTCTCCACTGGGAGTGAATCACATCCCATTGCAACACTGTGGGAATGTGGTAAAAGGTTAATGATTCCACAAAGAATTTAAGCATGAAAAAGGCCTTTTATATTGGCGTAAACTTGTATGTCTTTGCAGAGCTGTTTTGACTTCAGCTTCTTTTACATGGAAGAACTTACTACAGAGCTGACTAGAAGAGTAAGATCTCTGGCACATCTCTTCTTTGCTTGTTGTAACAGTGAAATTCATGGTTGTGCAGGAGATGATGTTAAATCAATAATTGATTTAAAGAAGATCTGATAAAAATCAGATTTTTATCTGGTCGAGACAACTGTCCGAAGCTGAGATTTTAATCAACTTCATAGGAATTCAGAAGAGTGAACTTCTTAAGTAACTTAACACTTCTGCTTCGTTTTCTGAGATTTGGGGTTGAATTATCTGTAAACCTGTGAAGTATAGATTATTTCTTTTTTTTTTTTTTTTTTTCTGTTCCCAGAGGTGCTGTGATACTCTGGGGTCGTATGATTGTAGTTTGGTAGCTTTCACTTTTCTGTGGGATGGGTCTTGGGAAGTAGGACTCCTGAAAAAAGGGTTCTTGAATGAGGGGAGTGATTCAAACCTGGCCTGCTCAATCTTGTTCTTTGTTTTGTAGATTGAAATTCCTCTTAGATTTTCTGCCAGAAATAAGGGTGGTTTTGGCCTTTCCATAGCCCCATACATTGTACTTGTCATGGAGATATTTAGAAATTAGAGCTTAAATTTTATATATATTTAAGTGATGACATGTGAAAGTGCAGTTTAATTTATGTAGGCGACACTCTGCCTTTCTTTTAATAGGTTTGCTCTTTGTTCCAAATTGCATGTCATTTTATTCCCATTACATAACTTTCATTCTCACAATTATGATTTGTGGCCAGGCTAAAAGGCTGAATCTGCATCCCTTCTGCTAAGAAACATACCATTTCCTTATGCTTCACTTAAACTTCTCCCTATCTCATTGCACTCTTGCATAAGCCAGGACAGTTTGAAGAAAACATCTAAATCAGACTTGGGAGACTAGCCTTAAAAAAACCCAGAAGTTCACAGAATCACAAGGTTGGAAAGGCCCTTTAAGATCATCAAGTCCAATCGTTCCTGTCCTGTGCTAAACCATTTCCCTAAGTACCTCATTTCCCCATCTGTTAAACACATCCAGGGATGGTGACTCAGCCCCCTCCCTGGGCAGCCTGTTCCACAGCCCCACAACTCTTTCAGGGAAGAACTTTTCCCTAACATCTGAGCTGACCCTGCCCTGGTGCAGCTTGAGGCCATTTTCCCTTGTCCCATCTCCTGTCCCCTGGCTGAAGAGACCATCACCCACCTCTCTGCACCCTCCTGGCAGGGTAGGGGAGGTGGGGAGAAGGTCTCCCCTCAGCCTCCTCTTCTCCTGGAAGAGCCGTTGTGCCCCTGGGTACGAGAGCTGGGCTCTTGACTTTGTCTTGCTTTCTCTGTTCTCTGCAACACTGTCACCTCTTTGTATCCCAGCTTCAGCAGGAGGGATGGAGAGCAGTGGTATCTTCCTTAAGTTCAGGCTTTTGATAAGCTTTGACCGTTAGTTGGCTATCTTGCTGATCAGTAGTGGCTTCTGGCTTTTTTCTGCTCCTTATCGTACCCTTTTGCAGCCTTTGGTCTTACGTTGTGATCTGCGATGCAGCGTCCCATCCAGCTTGTTCTCTGTGTGTGTGCTGACCAGCATACTAATAGTGAAGACTGAACTGGTTTCATTGGGGAACAAGTCACTCGGTGACCTTAAAGTATCTTGAGGGATTCTGGAGGAGAGAGTTCCACAAATGGGTTTCAGGAAAGAAGAAAAAGAAAAAAAACAAACAGCTTTCTTAAAATACCAGGTTTGAATTATTTGGGGCTTATATCTCCTTAAGGTATTGGGTTTTAATTCCTGTGCAATCAGGGTAACCCGATTTTTCTGCCTCCAGACAAGAAAGCAAGCACCATCTAAGGCAACCTTTTTAGTTAAATTGATATTTTATTACTATCCATACATGTGAAAAAAAGATCAGAGTCAAATTACTTTTAGCTTTGAAGTAGGCAACTGTGTTGTACTGGAAGATAACTTCCAAAAAGGTGTAGCTTTCTGGATGAAAACTGTTGAACCTGACTTCAATGCATGAATGAGTGCAGCTTTATTAGTTTAAAATGCTTGGGACCCAATTCTAAATCAATGCTTTTTGTTTCTGTCCTACAGGGAACACAGTGAGTAACCTGATTTTCATTCTACCTCCAATCTATGGTGCGATTCAGACCTATAAAGATGGCCTTGAAAAACGGTATTTAGCTGCATATTTATGTCTTACAGGTATGTGTAAAACTTAATTTGCTCTTTCATTATAAAGAGAACTCAGATGTGCATTGAACAATATTAATATTAATAAACCAAGTACTTAAGCCCAAATGTTATGTGTGTATGAAAAGTAAACCTCAATTTGTTATCCTTATTAATGCTTACAGAAAATTGGTGTTTGTTTGAAAGAATTGAAGTTAGAATTTACTAAACCTTGGAATTTTAAAGTGATTCTTTTCTGGCTTTAAGTCTTGCTCAGTGCACCTTAGCTCAGTGTGTCATTCTATGATGATTGAGAGAGGGTACCGTGAGTGTCCCACTTCCAAACAATTTCACACCATGTTAATATTTTTGTGAAATTTGTATGGAACAGTAGTCCATGAAATGCCCAGGATCTTTAATGAATTTGAATTATATGTTTCTGGTATATATATCACCCAGCAACTTAACAGCAGTTGTATTTGGAAGCTTTGAAAGGGTGGAAGAATGATGTGACATTTGTGCATAGGGGGACTTAAGTGCAGTCTGTGTTTTCTAAAATAGCAAAATCCAGAAAAGAACCAAATTCCTTTTAAAACATTAATTGTTCAACTGGAAGTAATGTTCCTCATGAGGAAAAAACGATATTTGAATATGGTTCAGATTTTGGGGGTTGGAGCTTTATGATCCTTGGGGTCCCTTCCAACCCTTGCCATTCTATGATTC
Organism: Laterallus jamaicensis coturniculus; assembly: GCA_022605575.1. Classification (NCBI taxonomy): domain Eukaryota; kingdom Metazoa; phylum Chordata; class Aves; order Gruiformes; family Rallidae; genus Laterallus; species Laterallus jamaicensis. The sequence continues at coordinate 22,508,468 of JAKCOX010000012.1, read as the reverse complement.
TATGATTTTCAGCCTGGAGAAGAGAAGGCTGCTAGGGGACCTCATTGCAGCCTTCCAGTACCTGAAGGGAGCAGAGAAACAGGAGGGGAATCAGCTTGTTAAAAGGGCAGAGACTGGCAGAACAAGGGGGATGGATTGAAGCTGAAGGAGGGAAGGTTTAGATTGGATATTAGGGGGAAATTCGTTACAGAGAGAGTGGTGAGGGGCTGGAACGGACTGCCCAGAGAGGGGGCGGATGCCCCATCCCTGGTGGTGTTCAAGGCCAGGTTAGATGGTGTCCTGGGCAACCTTGTGTAGCTCCAAGCCTGGAGGTTGGTGGCCCTACCTGTGACAGGGTGGTTGGAGCTCTGTGATTCTTGAGGTCCCTTCCAACCCAGACCATCCCATGATTTGGTAGTTGGGTCTCAAAGTAAATTTCACAGAATTTTTTAGTTTCATAGGATTTCTGTTTGCTATAGCTCCTATCTCTGTGGAGTCTATCTTTCCCTGTCTTCTCAGACTGTAGACGTTGCTTTTAAAATTGGCATACTTATGTATTTAGGAAAACACTGTCAAAACTCGCATATCCATATGCTAAATGTATTCTTGATGCCAGTCAAACTGGAACACGTACTAGCTACAGCTTCATGGTTTTTCAGTTACATCAGCTTTGCTGATATGTATGAAACACAAGCAGCAGCAACGCACAGCTTTAGATGTTGTCTGAATGCTTTCCAAACAACCATTTGTAGGCTGTTTATGGTCTTGTGTAATTTACTCATTTTTTTCTCCCTATAAAATAATTTGGGAGAAGGAATTCTTGAAGGTCAGAGATTCCTTTTAAAAAAGCAGGGAAGGAAAGAGTGTGTTAAGTATTTGTTGAAGTTGACTGTGTGTTCTTGACTCAAAGTATCCTTTACTGCCATTCTTACTGAACTGGAATAAAACCCCAAAAACCTGTTTATTTGAGACTCAGCCTTCAAAATTCTAGTAAATCTAAGTTGTGGTTACCTCTGCCATTGATGCTTTGTTATGGGCTGTCTGACCAGAATGTGAGGTTGTCACATCAAGACTGCTCTGAGTAGGCATTTCTGATAATCCATGTTTAAAATATTTATACATTTTATATATATTTTATATAAAAATATAAATATACCTTTTAAGTATATATTTATATATTATATTTCATGTTTAAAATATTTTAAAAAGAAAGTCTGCCTGTGATCATGATACAGACTGTGGACTTCAGCTTTATACAGTTCTTTTTCACCAAGGAGAGCTCAGCCTGTGTCTCTGACAGCAGGACTGGAGGGCAGCCCTGTGCTCCAGCTGGGCTCTGCTCATCTGTGACTGGGATGCCTTTGACTCCTGTCTGAAGCAATAAGTGCTTGTGTGGCTTGATTTTAATCTCCTACGTTGGGGCCTAACATTAAAGGTCACTCCCAAAACCACTTCTGTCTTGTATCTGCTGTGTTGATTGTAACACTGTACTGTTCTACAGCAGTGGAAAGATGTGAAGGGATATAGAAGGCTTTGTAGTGTCTCAGTGAAAAATAGGAATGGGCTGGTTTGGAATCACAAACCTCTTCATATTTATTCTACTACAACATAAAAGCAACAAATGAGAAACAGAATTTTAGATATAGTTGCAGTGTGGCAGGAGCATTGGCATTCCATCTGTTCATGTGATTGAATGAGAAGCATACTGGAGGAGACACAGAGTAAGTGTACAGAGGTTTCTTTTTATAAGGAAGTAACAGAGAGAATTCTTTCTCTTCCAGTAATTTCATTTATGAATCCATTTTTCACTCTACTTGCTGAATTTGTAGTAAAGAAGTATACACTTAATCTGTAAAGGGATAGTGAATTTAACACAAACTTCTGATTTTACTTCAAGCACCATCCTTCATTAAAGACTATATAGCAGAACTTCTAACTAGCTAGTAATGTCTAAGGGTTGTTTTGTTGAAGTAGAAATTCTTCAGCAATTCTGCTATGAAGATGGGGGTGGAAGGGAGGGCAATTCAGTTGGGTTTTAACAACTTTGAATCATGATTGAGTTTTTACAAGATGTTTAAAGACAGCTGTCAAAGCGGACATTAAAATGAAATCTGTTAGCATTTGAGAATATAAGAAGTGTTGTTTCTAATCATTATTTTGATCCAAATCAGCTGTTTCTTTTGGATGCTTCCAGACATTTAGCTGATTGTCAGCTCCTTTGTGTGATACCACTCTGTGCTCAGTGCTTCTTCACTTTATACCCCACAATTTCAGTTGTTGACATTTATTTCCTCTTTGAACCAAATGCATTTTTAATTAGGGATGTTCTGTTCATTTCACATGTGTCAAGATCTAAAGTTAGGAGGGCAAGGAGGGGGTTTTCTAAATCACTGTTCAAATAAATTTCTTGTTGATACTGGTGCTGGATCAGAGTTGTACTTCTCAGTAAGTTCTTTAACCTACAGCCCTTATTTCTGCTGCCTTTCAGCTCAAAGGGCGTGTTGTCAATGAACTCAATAGGAACTGGGTAAGGTTTTTAAGCTTTAGGGAACTAATCAATCAAATTATAAATGAAGAAGGATAACATTAAGCAAATTCTTCAGCATGATGGAACTTGATGATCTTTAAGGTCCCTTCCAACCCTAACCATTCTATGATGCATCTCTTAAAGTTGGTGGAACAAATGATCTGACTGTCATTACCTCAAAGAATAAGCAGTTGGTTTTGGATGCTGTGGTGCTGTATCTTGTTCTATCATATGCCACTTCCTCATGCTTCGTGGAGTACTATGACTCACAAATGGTTCATATTCTAGACAGGTCTTTTAAAATAAATAAAAATAGATAGGGTAACTCTTCTGTACCTAAAAGAGAAGAAAAAGCAGAATCAGTGGAGTTACTTTATTAGATGCTTTACTTTTATATTTCTTTGGCCTGTTTAATAGGTTTCAGTCATTCAAGCTGTGCCAAAGTGGAGGAAAGAAAGGATGGAAAAGGTTTTCTATGTTGGATATATCTGTATGAACTCGTAAACAACTCACTGAACTTCAATCCCAGTGAAACTCTATCTGTAAAAACAGTTGTTTGAGGGCCTTCAAAGTTAATTCCCTTAATAGCCATTGAGAAGGTACTTAGCCCATGCCAATGTTAGCAAATCAAATGTGCTTAGGAACAGTGCTGAAGCCAAGTAGCATGGAATAGCCCATGTCTGTTCATCTTAGCCTCCAAAACAAGGTGACTGCATACAAATTCCCTGCCAGGCACGGGCCCTGGACTCTTCGGGCTGTTGGGCTGTGCCTGGGAGCTGCTCGGGGAAGGTGCTAGTTGGAACAGGCCGAGTTCGTGCCACAAACAGGTCTGACAAATCCCTAGTGCAGACAGTTGCATTATAGTGTCTGGGAACAGATTCAAACACCTAAATGTGTGTGTATCTACCTGTACAGAGGAGTTTGTCTCCCACTGGAGCCAGTAAAGCCTCAAAAAACATTTGGCTCATGGTAAAATACCCCCTTATATTCAGTCAGCTGAATTACTCTTTATGTTATTCTCTTTAGTGGAAGCTTTGACACCTAGTTCACTTGTAGGTAGATAAAAGTGTTTTCATACTGTGCCTGTCCAGTTTAAATTCAAACCATGTTTCTGAAATGCTAATAATCTGCTTTTTCTATGAAGATTTTAGGCTCATTATAAGAATTTTGAATGCTGATGGATAGTCTTGTATCTAAATGAATTATCACTGATTACGTGGTACTTCTGATTCTTCCTAAAACTGTTGAAAAATTCACAGGGGATATTTGTGTCCCTCTGGAGTTCAGATCATGGGAATTTATATGGCTCCTACATGCAGCTAGATCTTGTGTGAAATGGCAGATTACATCTAGCATGGATATTGCCTTGAAGTCTTTAAAGGTTTTGAAGCACAGTGGAAATGCCTGTGTATCAAGTGAAGCTTGCAGATGTGTCGCTTTTCTATCATCACCACAATCATCTTTATCAACTGACAGTAACCACACATTATTTCTGCTGCAGGGGGAAAGAGAGCATGTTACTCTGCATGTAGCAGCTAACCTCACCAGCCCTTCTCCAGCTTTCCTGGAGCCCCTTGAGGGACTGGAAGGAGCTCAGAGGTCTCCCCAAAAAGCAGTCTTCTCTTTTTTTCAGGCTGAACATGTCAAACTGTCTCAGCCAGTCTCCATAGCAGAGGTGCTCCAGCTCTTGGATCATCTTCATGGTCTCCTCTGGACCTGCTCCAACAGGTCTATGTTCTTGTCCTGGGGACCCCTGAGTTGGATGCCGTGTTCTGGGTGGGATGTCACCAGAGCAGGGGCAGAATTCCCCTCCCTCGACCTGCTGGTTATGCTGCTTTTGATGCAGCCCAGGACACAGGTGGCTTTCTGGGCTACTAGCGCATGCTGCTGGCTCATGTTGAGCTTCTCAACCCCCAGCACCCCCAAGCCCCTTCTCAAGGCTGATCTCAATCCATCTTCTGCCCAGCCTGTTGTGCCTGGGATTACCCCAACCTTTTTGCAGGAACCTTGCCCTTGGCCTCGTTGAATTTCATGCATTTTGCACAGTCCCACCTCTCCAGCCTGTCCAGGTCCCACTGGATGGCATCTCTTCCCTCCAGCATGTCAACTACAGTGCACAGCTTGGTGTAGTCAGCAGCTTGCTGAAGGTGCATTGATCCCAGTGTCCATGTCTCTGACAAAGACGATAAGCAGTGCTGGTCCAAATACCTGAGGAACACCACTTGTCACTGGTCTCCACTTGGATATTGAGCCATTGACCACAGCTTTTTGACCACAACAGGGATGGTGTTAGAATTTCCCAATGAACATACAGCTTTTAATGAATTAAGCTCCTTGGCAAAAGGAAGGATCTAAAAGAAAAACTTCAACCCCTACTTACAAGATATGGAGCAAATCTGTTGCTCATCTGTCAGCGACTGTATGGGAAAGGTGCTTCTGTTGAAAACTGGTGTGATTGCAGCGATTGTTCACTTGTATTTTGAGAAGTGCAAAGCAGGTAGAATATCTCCTTGTGGTGTTGGTTTTTGTGAAGTAAATATTCCTTAGAAATGTCTTGATCCTGATGTTGTGTGCTGAGATGGGTAAAGAGAGCTGCATTCCTGCAGAACCAGAGGTGAAGGTATTCCAACTGAAGTATTATATCACAATTTTTGGTGGACAAATACCTGCAATGGGCCTTTGTAAGTTTACCAGTTAGACTTTAAGTGTAGCAAAAAAGTTTGCTCTGGATATAGCAGAGGAAACAAAGTTCTTGTGTACCTTGTTGTGTGGTAGGTGTTTCCTCTTGGTACTTCCCAACATTTTCATCACCCAATACTAAGCCTGCCTTAAGCTACAAGGCAGTAACACAGAGTATCGCAGCTCTTGGCCCAGTGAGTGCAGTATTAGATACTATTCCCTTTCTGCTGGAGTTTACCAGTTATATAGTGATGTTAGAGAAGCAAGAGTCAGACGTACACTTCAGTTTATCATCTCCTAATATAGTTTCCCTCTTACTCCTTTTTACCTGGGTTCATGGAGCTTTTTGCACAGTTCTGTGCTAAGAAGTAACATGTGTCTCAAATGAGAAACCTGGTTCTTAGCTCATTTGGTGTCTAGGTGTAAACCATTTTAAGCTCTTCCTCTTGTGACACAAACCATGGCCTTTTCAGTTGTTCTTCTGCAATAAGCAGGTATAAAATAAATGCAGATATGAAGGGCAAGAGTCAGGAGGATAGAGCCAGGCTCTTCTCAGTGATGGCCAGTGACAGGACAAGGGGCAATGGGTGCAAGCTGGAGCAGAGGAAGTTCCATGGGAATATAAGGAGAAATCTTTTCACTGTGAGGGTGATGGAGCCCAGGGACAGGCTGCCCAGAGAGGTTGTGGGGTCTCCTTTGCTGGAGACATTCAAACCCCACCTGGATGTGTTCCTGTGTGATTTAGTCTGGGTGATCTTGCTCTGGCAGGGGGGTTGGACTAGATGATCTTTCAAGGTCCCTTCCAAGTCCTAACATTCTGTGATTCAGTGAAACAGTATCCATAAAGAATCAGTTTTAAGAAAACCATCTCTTCCAAAAGATGCTGTTGTGTATAGAATCATAGAATGGCAAGGGTTGGAAGGGACCCCAAGGATCATAGAGCTCCAACCCCCCTGCCACAGGCAGGGCCACCAGCCTCAGGCCTGGATCTACACAAGGTTGCCCAGGGCCCCATCCAACCTGGCCTTGAACACTTCCAGGGATGGGGCATCCACCACCTCTCTGGGCAGCCTGTTCCAGGACCTCACCACTCTTTCTGTAAAACCTTCCCCCTAATATCCAATCTAAACCTTCCCTCCTTCAGCTTCAATCCATCTCACTTGTCCTGCCATTATCTGCCCTTTTAAATAGTTGATTCCCCTTCTGTTTGTATGGTCCCTTCAGGTACTGGAAGGCTGCAATGAGGTCCCCCCGCAGCCTTTCCATCTCCAGGATGAACCAACCCAGCTCCCTCAACCTCTCCTTGTAGGGCAGGTGCTCCAGCCCTCTAATCATCCTTGTGGCCCTCCTCTGAACCCTCTCCAACAGTTCTACATCCTTCTTGTATTGGGGGCCCCAGATCCAGACACAGTACTCCAGGTGGGGTCTCAGGAGGGCAGAGTAGAGAGGGACAATCACCTCCCTGTCCCTGCTGCCACCCCTCTGCTGATGGAGCCCAGGATCCCATTGGCCTTGCGAGCTGCAAGAGCACACTGCTGGCTCATGTTAAGTTTCTCACCCACTATGACACCCAGGTCCTTCTCAACAGGGCTACTCTCAAGAAGCTCTTCTCCCAGTCTGTATCTATGTCTCGGATTCCCCTGGCCCAAGTGCAACACCTGACACTTGGCAGTGTTGAACCTCATTAGGCTCACCCAGGCCCATCTTTCCAGCCTGTCAAGGCTGTTACTCCAGTAATATTTGAGGAAACATTGTGCAGTCTTGAAGGGGAGTTATCTGATGAATAATCTAGTCGTATAATTTCTGTAGCCATGTAACATCCTGAATGTCTAGCCAAATGTGATTAAATGTGGTACAGACCTGTGTTCTCTGTCAAGCTTGGATGTATATAGCTAAAGCATCGTTGTCCAATGCATAGTAACATTTCATAATCAAAAGAACCTCCGGGTGCAATCATTACAGAGAAGCAAAAAGAGCTTTTTAATTATTTTTAGAAATGAATTGTAGTTGAGGAGTTAATGACCTGAAACACTAATATCTGCAGCGTTCTTGATTTTTTTGCAGGGACTGGAAGGGAGAAGTAATCTAGAAATAATCACTTCTAGTTGTGTAGAAGGAAGGGGAGGAGTTTGGTAGCTGATTGTTGGGATTTACAAACCCCAGTAATATTAACAGGAAAAAAAACCCCAAACAATGAAAAAATGATCCCATTTGTTAATTTAGTATCAGCTGTCATTCCTTATACATTGATTTTGCCCATTTTTATAAAAAATACAGTTACAAATTGTAACAGTTTGTGTCGTGGAGCTACTGAAATTACTGTGACAGGCAGGATAATGGATGGTGCCATTTTAATGATGATCTTAATGTTTTGGGGATTTTTTTTCCTTCAGAATGAGCAGCAGTTGTAATATATTCCGTAAAGATAGAAAAACAGCTATGAGAATTTCTCATTACAATCTCAATGAAGGTGAAAAATGGTTGTTGCTTGTTGTTTGGAAAGGTTTTTTTTTCAGAAGCAAAAGAACTTAGAGAAGTACATATGGTTGTTTATGTTCTGGTAGAAAGCCAGGCTTAATATTCCCAGGGAATTCATGGCATTAAAGTATTTGGCAATACATTTTTAAATGTAGCTGCATTAGTTTGATGTTTCAGTAAAGTGACAAGCTTGAGTATTTCATTTCATTGAATATTTGTAATACCGTTAGAGTCAAATAGCATCTGAAGAAACATCTCCAGATGTGTCTATCAACTGTCTTGGGAGCCCTTCACAAAGTGCATGTTTGGTTAGAGAGGTCTGATTCTGCATCAGTGGAATATAGCTCTTGTGTCTGGAAAAGGTTATTGCAGCAAAGCACACCAGCACTACCCTGTGATCAAGGCTTGAGTGCAAATTACTTGGCTTTCTCTGAATCTTGAATCTGAAGTAAAGCATAATTTCTTGAAGGAAGATGAGGCATTGCATTAATGTACCTGTTCTTGCAAAATAAAACTGAGCTGGTGCTTAATGAGAGTGTTTAACTGGTAACATTTCCAAGTAATGAATGATGCAATAAATCTCTACCAGCTAAAACTGTAAAAATCCAGCTGCCAAGGAACATTGTCCTTGTCTAACTGAAAAAGCAATGTACAGCCAAAGTATGTATCTCAGCAGTTACTTTCAGAAGTAAATTCAGAGTTTAAAAACAAAGCATTTAAAATAAAAATCAGTACATAGAAGGATGAGCTTCCAAGAAGAAGGTTTGGAAAATGGTGATTTTTGTTTCACAAAACGAATCCATACTGTGTGCATTTTGTTTGTTTACCCTGAATTTCTAGTTCTGAGTTCCAGTATTTAATTTGTGCTTCTATAACTGACAAAAAGCTCCTTGTAAAATCTGCCTTTTAAAACTGGACAATAAGCAGAAATGTCCCAGGCTTTCAGGACTACTAGCAGTTGGGTGATGCTTTGTGTTACAGAATGATTGAGATAGATAAATCTTAATGTACATTTAAAAAATATAGTATTACAACGTTGCATTCATTCTGCATTCTTTCCACACCTATCCTCATTGGGATTACACCACTTCATAGTGAGACAGTACTGCAAGGAGGGAAAGAGGTCACCCACCCCCCAAAAGAATAAATTTTAGGACACCATTGGTGAATGGAGAATGAAGTTGAAGGCTGTGGGAAATTGAGGTTTTGCCCTTTGAATGAGATGCCCTGTTTGTATTTTTTTCCCCAGTAAAGTTCATGCAATCACATTAACGTACCCAAAAGTTTTTCCATGTGGACTTTTATGTTAACCAGAGTTTATATTTGTTTTCAGCTGTGGGATTGGGATCTTGGTGCTTCCACATGACCCTGAAGTATGAAATGCAGGTGAGTAAGAATAAATGGCTGTGAATCACTGATGTATGTGTATCACACTGTGCTGTCACATTGCCATTTCTTGACTAGATGAAACTCGTATGACGTGAGTTAATCCACCTTAAGTATCATTTTACATGACTCCTGCTCTCAATGAGTGCAGGTCTTGTTTCATTAGATGTTTTCCACAGATATACAGGAATGTATATGTGCATCTAAAATAAGAGCTATGATCAGTTGCTTACATTGGTAGAAGGCACTTTCTCATTTGGGAAACGATACTATCTTTTTACTCAAGTTGTTATTTTAAAATTCCTATAGGTTTGGCCTCCTAGCAAGCAGTGTAGACTGCTGTTATTGTTATTGTGTCCTTTTTTTCATCTTAAATAGAAAACTTAATAGAAAGCATTATCTAGATGTACCTATAGCATTAATCCTGAAGTCGGTATCATTGGAGTACCAATAGTTGAGTCTCTTTTTCCTCTCTCTCTCTCTTATTCTTAAGTAGAAGGAATCTCTGGGCATAAGGATTTGGTCCAGGTATTCCCCATTTTCTGAAGGATCACAAGGAGTCACATCCTGTTGTCATGGTTTAGGTCTGAGAAGACCAAAGGAAATTCATCTTTGAATTGAAGTCAGGGTGAAGTGAGATGCAGCTTAGAATTTAGAAATGTCCATTTAAAAGTGTGTGCTGGAGCTCTGTGCTCCCACCACAGCCCATGGAAATACAGTGAAGTCAGTGGAGTTCAGAGAGCCAGTTGGCTGGGCTGAATCAATTCCCAGGCTCTGCTGACGCACTTAACTTGAATAATATTATCTGAGTATAGGTGTTTAGTGTCATTTTAGACCCTGTGAGTGTTTTATCTGGCCTCCAGCTGCCATCCCACAAAGGTTCAGATCTCTCAGACCCTCCTCTGTCCCATCAGTCAGTCTTGGGTGGGTGTATTGGAGCTGACAGAGTATTTCAGATGGCTTTGGGCACCTGCATTGTGGCAGCTGAGTTGAATCATGGATTTCTAGTGATCACAGCAGACCTGAGACACTGCATGTGTGGAAACCAAAAGTTAGGTGCCTGAGACTTGATCAGAATTGCTATCTGTAGTGATGCCCTGGTTTATTTATATCTCTGGCATGTGCCTGGAGGCTTTCAGCCTCTATGGATCAGACCATTGCCTCCACCTATGAAGATTTGGTGCTTTTCTCATGAAAAAGGTGGTTCCTAGATCCATCTCACCACTTCCTCACAAATTGAGGTGTGATTTACTTACGTTCTCTTCAGTGGCAAAAACTGCCTTGAATTTCCACCTTTTCATCTCTTTTTGCTCAGCTGTTTGTTCCTAACCTTGACAGTGTTTCAAATTTTCTTCCCTACAGTGGTGCAAAGGTCAGCAAGGCCACCGTGAAAAATTAAATTAAAATTATATGGGCTTAAAACATTCTTATGTCTTTTTCTTTTTTATTTTGGCATATAGAGGCTTTATTAATCCAGGTCCCTTTAATGCTCATTACTGTGTAGTTCTGGTGCTGCATCAGAACAACTAAGGAAGCTGTGAACTGTAGTAAGTAAAGGATGGGCAGAATCTGATGAGAGGAGAGCAGGAATGTGTTGCATCATCTTTCCCATTGGAGTAAAAGACTTTATGTGAGGCAGAGATTGTACACTTAGTATTTTGGTGACATTTGCAAGTGACCCATAATTATTCTGATTGCTAGTTCACAAATCACTACAGAGGAAGATTTCAACCAGTAAATAATCTTTCCTTATTCACTCTATCTCTCATTAGGATTATAAGTCAGCTTTGATAGCTCTTTGGAGAGATTTTTGTTTAGTTTGTTTTGCAGTCTGCATACTGTAAATGGTCAATTCAGGTTGCTTAATTAAGAGAAATGTGGAAGCTTCTGTTCTTGAAAGCATTATTTAGAATACATCTGAAGCAATCGTGTCTCTTTTTCTCCTTTTTTATGGGAATCTTCTTGTGCCTTCCTCAGGAATCCAAAATACTTATTTAATCAGTGAAATTCAGCTCACTGATTTTCCTTCTATCCATATTTCTTCACTGTTCAGACATGCTGTTGACAGGATTTCTGGAAGCATTAATTCATTTTGTTACAGAAGCCATCGTCTTCTGTGAGCAAATTCTAGCTAGGACCTTTTGGGAGGCTCTTTGGTGGTACCCTTATGTCCCCCAGAAGCTTCCAGCACATGAACTTTAATCAGCTGCCCAAAGCTTTAAGATATCTTGTATTTCTTACTCTTTTCCCCTCCTTTTTTTACTTATGAGGCCTTAGAGCTCCTACAGATGCATGAATAAATCCTGCAGCTAATTTCTATTAGACTTGTTAAAGACTCTCACTGAATTTATATAGAATAACTATTAGTATAAAGCTGAATTCAGCTATTGCTTCTGGGTTTTCCCCTCTAATGCACCACGGCAAAGATAATATGATGACAAGGTGCCACCTCACACACCTGTTACCTTCAGCTGATACTTTCTTTGCTACCTATTGCAGTCCCTGACCCTACAATGCACAGATTCAGGGATTTAAGCTTTTTTTTATTCTACAAGCTTAGTTGTGTGCTGGATCAGCTATGGGAACTGACTTGCCATGGGTTAGATGAGCATAAGAGAGAGAAGCGGTGGGAGGGATGGGTGAAACAGCAAAACCTGCCCTTTCAGTGGCAGATAATCAGCAGATCTGTCTAGTGGTATTGTGAAACATTTCCTGACATTTCTAAGGCCAAAATCACAAGAAGCTGATAGTTCACACTCAGGATAATGCATCTGCCTCCTTCCAGAAAGAGTTATATCACTTTTTTTTTTTTTTTTCTAATATGAAACTTCAAGATATTTTCAAGAAAGACATTGAGGTCCTGGAGTGAGTCCAGAGAAGGGTAACCAGGCTGGGGAAGGGGCTGGAGGGCAAATCCTATGAGGAGCAGCTGAGGGAGCTGGGGGTGTTCAGCTTGGAGAAGAGGAGGCTGAGGGGAGACCTTCTCCCCACCTCCCCTACCCTGCCAGGAGGGTGCAGAGAGGTGGGCGATGGTCTCTTCAGCCAGGGGACAGGAGATGGGACAAGGGGAAATGGCCTCAAGCTGTGCCAGGGCAGGTTTGGATTAGATATTAGAAAAAAAATTTCTACTGAAAGAGTTGTTGTGGCCTGGAACAGGCTGCCCAGGGAGGGGGTTGAGTCACCTTCCCTGGGTGTGTTTAACAGATGGGTAGATGAGGTACTTAGGGATATGGTTTAGCACAGGATGGGAACGGTTGGACTTAATGATCTTAAAGGTCTTTTCCAACCTTGTGATTCAAATTGCATTGGTTTGAACCTGGTAAGGGCAGAAATTTGTAAATGTTCTTTGAGAGAAGTTTTAGAAGAAAATGATGGTATAATACTTCTGTTTTTTCCCTCTAGTGATACGTAAATAGCTGTTTTGAGGGTACCTGTTCTTGAGAAATCACCTCTCTTGTGATTACTATTATATTTCCATTTAAGGTTGCAAGTTTCTGGAGAAATAACTGTTTTAGCTGTAAGACACCTGTCCTCTAAAGTATGAAAATTATTTAAGACAATAAAACATTATATAGCAGTCATAATTTTGGGTGGGGGGAAGAAATCAAGAACCCTACAACAAATAAACAAACAAAAATCCCGTCTCTGAATTAAAATACTGTAAGAAAGTTTCAAAATTAGGAAGCAAACATGCAAGCCTATCACAAGGTGCTTCACAATGGGCTAAAGTTTTATTTTATGTTCTGGAGAAAGTTTTACTTTAGTTTTTTCTGTGAAGCTTGTAGAGATGAAAATGCTACTGGCTCTGTTGAGCAGGCTATAAATGGGGTGGTCTTATTCAATCTGACTTTATGAAACTAATTGTTATAAATGTTTCAAGAGGTACGAATAGCGAAGACAGCATGATTCTGTGAAGGCATGGGCTTGTTAAAAACATAACAGTCAAAAGATTCAGAGTAATAAGCTAATTAATGCAGCAAGCTTTCAGTGGTTGCATATGATTTGACACTGCTGCATACTGAAGTACAGTGGAGAAGGTGGGTATCCCAATTAAACACCCGTTTCCTTAAGACTTCTCTCTCCTTAATTAACTTACACAAGCATGTAGTAATGTTCATGTTTCGATGTCTCTGCTTTTTGTAGCTCTTGGATGAACTGCCAATGATATACAGTTGTTGTGTGTTTGTCTACTGCCTGTAAGTATTTTTTTTTCTGAATATAAAATATTAACTTATGAAATGTAGAATCTCTGAAGCCCAATCTAGTGTACAGTGAACCTGTACCTTTGTGGTGTTCCCCAGGGCTTGGTGTTGGGTCCAGTCCTGTTTAATATCTTCATTGACAACCTTGATGAGGGAATAGCATCCACCCTCAACAAGTACACCGATGATACAAAGCTGGGAGGGGTGGCTGACACACAGGACACTGTGCTGCCATCCAGAGACCTGGACAGGCTGGAGAGATGGGCAGGGAGAAACCAGATGGGATTCAACAAAAGCAAGTGGAGAGTCTGGCACCTGGGGAGGAACAACCATTTGTATCAGTACAGGCTGGGGGATGACCTGCTGGAGAAGAGCTCTGTGGAGAAAGACATGGGGGTCCTGGTAGATGACAGGTTGGCCATGAGCCAGCAGTGTGCCCTGGTGGCTAAGAGAACTAATGGGATCCTGGGGGGCATGTGGAGGAGTGTAGCCAGTAGGTCAAAGGAGGTGATCCTCTCCCTCTACTCTGCCCTGCTCAGGCCCCACCTGGAGTGTTGTGTCCAGTTCTGGGCTCCTTGGTTTAAAAAGGACAGGGATCTCCTGGAGAGAGTCCAGAGAAGGGCTACGAAGATGATTAGGGGTCTGGAGCATCTCCTCTATGAGGATAGGCTGAGTAAGTTGGGGCTCTTCAGCCTTGAGAAGACTAAGGGGGGACCTAATTAAAGTCTATAATTATCTGAAGCAGGGGATGCAGGGGGAATCAGCCAGCCCCTTTTCAGTGTCTGTGGGGATAGGACAAGGGGCAATGGCTGCAAGTTGGAGCATAGGAAGTTCTGCACCAACATGTGGAAGACCTTTTTCACAGTGAGGGTGACAGAGCCCTGGAATAGGCTGCCCAGGGAGGTGGTGGAGTCTCCTTCTCTGGAGATATTCAAGACCTGTCTGGCCGCCTATCTGAGTGATATGTCCTAGGGAGCTGCTTTGGCAGGGGGGTTGGACCTGATGATCTCTAGAGGTCCCTTCCAACCCCTACAATTCTATGATTCTATGAAGCTGACACTGAAGCTTCTCCTGATCTCAGTGAGATCTCAGTTTTGCTGGCAGTCCAGCATTATGACTTGCCCATTAGAGTACCAAGCTGCCTTAGTCCTGCTTTTTTTTTTTGCTAGTTCAGAAATGTTTTACTAGTGTTTGTTTAAAAATAGCTCTGGCTAAAGACTTTGTGTAGTACACAGCCAGAGCTTGGTGTTACTTGGAATGAAAATGACAGATGTAGTAAAAACAACTTCGGTAACACCTACAAAATTATCAATAGTGGGATTTATTTCAGCTGTATTTCTATAATGTAGTCTGACTCCAAATGCAAACTTCAGATTTCTGGTTCAACCTGCTTTCCACTCAACTGGCAAATGAAAGAAGAAGTATTTTGTGAAGAATAGAGTGTGTATTTTGTGTAGAGTGTCTTGGAACATTCATGACAGCTTAATGCTATGCCAGGGTGCTATGTCCCACTTGATTTTGGGAGCAACACAGTATTTTGTGACTATAAAGATACAGCAGGTTGGCTTTTTCTACCAAGCCTGGATTTATCCTGATTTGTTCTGTCACTTGGAAAAAACAGATGATAAATCAACTTGTTGCAGACAGACTGGAGGAAAAAAAAAAGATTTTTTAGCTTTTGGACATATCAACTATTCAGCCATTGAAAATTGGAGTATCTTTGGTGAACAGCTTGCAGTGGAGGTGGGATGCTACAGGACTAAAGCCACATCTGTGGAAATTACCATCACTTTTTGATTCATATGTTAGTATGATTTGTACAAACTTGGGACCAGATTCTTAATGCCTCTGTTAGCAGAAATATTTCTACTGCAGCTCCCAATCTCCTTGAAATTGCCTTTGCATTTATTTTGTCTGATTTGAATGTGCTTGGGGAAAAAGATGAGAAGTGGCTATAAAAATCTCTTTGAGAAAATAATCATGCTTATTTGGTGCAGTGGTTATTCTAGTGTCTTCAAAAGAGCTGAAGCCTGTTACTGCATTTTATAGCTCTAATGTGAGCATACGTTCAGTAGTAATTAATATGGCATGAGGTGATGTTTAGTTTAGGAGGCCTTTGATGATAATTGTGATTTTTCTGGTAGGTTGGTCAAATAAACTAGGCAGATGTAAGTTGGAGTTGTATATGCAACTCTCTACACCAAATGAGTTTGTGCTGCCTAAAATTCTTTTTTTTTGGTATGTTTTGTTGAGTTTCTGGACCTTCTTTTCTGATGGAGATGTGGTCTGGGATGTCTGCATGTAATTCAGTCACAACTGTGATGAAGTGTAGTGGAGGGATTGTGAAGCTAATTTTAATTAGTTGTTTTACATACCAGGAGCAATTTCACAGAATCACAGGGGTTGGAAGGGATCTGCAGAGTTCGAGTCCAACCCCCCTGCCAAAGCAGGGTCCCTAGGACAGGTCACACAGGTTGGTGTCCAGATGGGGCTGGAATATCTCCAGAGAAGGACACTCCACACCCCCTGGGCAGCCTGTCCCAGGGCTCCCTCACCCTCACTGTGAAAAGGTTTTTCCACACATATTGGCTGCTTTACCATCAATTTCTACCAGTGCCCAACCTAGCAAATTTGCTGTGCTGTGACTGCAATAAAGCCATGGGTAGCGTGCATTTTAACAGATCTCAAGTTCACTGTTGGGTAAGGCAATCCCTTTCCCACACTGTCTTTAGCTCACAGATGTAATGTTTTTTGGCAGCCGTATTGCATTTTGAACTCATTTCTAATTTGCCATCCATTATCACCCCTTAAGCACCTTCTGAAAATGCTTCTGCTTCCCAGATTCTTTCCACTGGCTGGGTTGTGGAGACTGGCTGGAGAGCTGTCAGGCAGAAAAGGACCTAGGGGTGTTGGGTGACTGCAGACTGTACGTGAGCCAGCAGTGTGCCCAGGTGGCTGAGGGAGCTTGGGGTGTTCAGCCTCGAGAAGAGGAGGCTGAGGGGAGACCTTATCATTGCCTACAGTTACCTGAAAGGAGGGTGCAGAGAGGTTGGTGATGGTCTCTTCAGCCAGGGGACAGGAGATGTGACAAGGGGAAATGGCCTTAAGCTGAGCCAGGGCAGGGTCAGATCAGATGTGAGAGAAAAGTTCTTCCCTGAAAGAGTTGTGGGGCTGTGGCACAGGCTGCCCAGGGAGGGGGCTGAATCGCCATCCCTGGATGTGTTTAACAGAGGGGGAGATGAGGTACTTAGGGATCTGGTTTAGCATAGGACAGGAATGATTGGACTTGATGATCTTAAAGGTCTTTTCCCACCTTGTGATTCTGTGATTCTGGTTATTTTTTTTGTGTATGCATGTCTCAATTTAGTGCAAAAATCCCAATTAAAAGAAAGAAAAGGTAAAAGTGTGAATTTAAATGAAAATGACACATCTTTATTGGAGGAGCTGCAGCTTTTTGAAGGGCCTAAGAGTCATTTGGATCAATTTTCTCACAAACTTTGTGATAATATACCTTGAAAACCATCCTTTTTATGCTAAATGATGAATCTTACCTCTCTCCTTTATGTTCTCTTCCAGGTATGAGTGTTTCAAGTACAAGAACACGGTCAATTATCCACTGCTTTTCTTGTTAATAACATACAGCTTCGTAGTCAGCATAGTAAGTAACTATTTTTAATGTGCCATTTTCACCTGTAGGTTGACAGTGTTCCTGCCAGTGAAGGAACGTTGTACAGGCAGAACTGATTCTCTCTCGCTTCCAGTCACGAAGGGCAAATTATTCTTTTGTTGGGAAAATTAATTTGCTGGCCAGAGAAACCTGAAACCTTTCTATCTAAACCACCCTAACAAATAAATGAAGAAGAAAAGCAGTGATCCAGTTGCTAGAGTAGGAATGTGAGGAAAAACAGTCACTGTTGACTTGTTTGGAGACCTTGCACAAGCTGTGTGCCTCATCTTCCCTCATTCTAAATCACCCACAGAAGTGAGAATATTCCTGTTCAACAGACTGCAGGAAGTGAACTGAGAGGCATGGTCCAGGATATTGACTGGTGTGTTAAAACAGGAGTTGGAATAGGAAAGGAATTTAACTGCTAAAAAAAAAAAACAATAGAAGAATTTTAACTGTTATTAAAATTTTAACTTGTATTTCCTTTCTTACTGCAGTGACTCCCTTTTTATGAATAAAATGAGTTTTGTGCTGGCCATCAATGAAGATTGAATCTCCTTCATTGTTTTAATTGAAAGCCATTTCTTTAAAAAAAAGTTTTCTAGGTCATCTTCTGCCTTCAAAATACTTGCCTGCTCCCTGCTGGGCCTCTTAAAAGTTTTTTACATTTGTAGGGTGTTATGCTTCAGTTCTAGTGCCCTTCTCACCTTGAAAGCAGAAATTCAGTGAACTGCTTTAACAATAGGAAGAAGTACTAGCTTTTTGTAAAATTAATTGAAATGTTAAGGCATTGTCAAAACCAGTCATAATAGCAAGTCAGCTTGTTTTCTTCTTGCAATGCATGTCACGAGTGTGTCTGGTAATTTCTGCATCTTAATTGTTTTTGTATGTGTTGCTGCTCTATTAAATGAGGAGATTTTTAGGTGTTAATGTCTCTATTTATGCTTCTTAATTGAAAATAATTCCAGAGTTAAAACATAAGGCTTTGCCAGAGGAAAACTCTAGAGTTTAATCAACTTTAATGGCGCATGGATAGGCACTGATGTCTTTATTCATCTAAATATTGCCAAGACTTGTTCTGCTTGAATCATGTTATGATAGTTCTCTGTTGTAAATTATTTCTTTTTCTTTTTTTAAATCTTTCCAGGTTTACTTGAATTTGAAAGAGCCTGTATTCCATCAGGTAAATCTTGCTCTGTTGGAGGAGCTAATCTTGTTTTTTAGACCATCCTGGTTTAGTAGAATGTTTTATAGGATTATGTAGCTGGAAGGAACTTGGAAGGCGAGTGCAACTTGCCTTTTCTTGAAGCAGTATTGCTGCCTGTCATGTTGCCATCCTCTTAGTGACCTGAAAAACTAGAATGGTGTAATACTTGTTGGGTTTTACCATTTGACCTAGTATTTCACATGGTTTTCATCAGTGGCTTGTGTAATGAGGTGACCCTGGCTACGGGACTAAGGTGTGTGGAGAGGGAAGGCTTGGTGACTCCTTTTCCACTTCTTCCCATTAGCAGCTGCTGTTCAGACCGTGTCCTGACATCATAATGTGGCTTAGGTGACATCACCATGCTCTTCTCTCCACTTCAATGTATTGATTTAGGGTTGGTTTGTTGTGGTTTGGGATTATTTTTTTTTTTTAGCTATTTAATTTGACTTTGTGTAAATTCAAGCTGAATTTAAGCACAGAACGTCTTCTAGGGTTATGTAGCAGGCTGGTTGTTACCATCTTACAGGCTTAATGACATATTTGGTACATGTTCCTTTTGAAGCAGCCCAAGAATATTAATACACATCCACTGCCTGTGGGGGTAGGACTTGTAACACTTGCCTCTTCACAGGAGGTTAGAAACAGAGTTATGTATGCCAAGAGTGGCTTTCCCTCACTTATGATTTTTTTGATTAGGGATAACAGCTGAAAAATTGCCAAGCAAAAGCACTGAGCTCTTTGCAGGACAGAGCTTTAAAGCCTTAATTTCTGAAATTGGTTGTGCCATCACTTGTCAAAACGTGCCTGCTGCATCAGCAGTTGTAAAACTGATACGTGATTCCTGCCAGTGGATTAGTGAAGCAATGATGAATAAAATAAATTCCCAGCTGCTCCAAGTAATCTCCCCTAGAAACATGAATTGTTACTCTACCTATAGATAAAAGGAGAAGCTTGCAGGGCTTTTTCGATAATTTTAATTAAATCCTTTAATTTTTTTCTTTCCTCCTACTTACATTTCCGACAGGAAGATAATAAGCTGGGGTGAAAGCAGTAATTTCTGATGCTGGTTAGAATTGGTTTTGAATGAAGTGACTTAAAGTAATATTGTTAACAACAGAATTTATTATTGCTATTGGACTTTTATTCCTTTAACTAGTTATCTATTCAACCTGCATCACATCTTCGCTATCTTCCAGTTTGATGCAATAGCCATAGGTATTGTCCTGTGTCACAAATGTGAAGATGGAGGAGTGTTATGACTTGTCAGGAAAGAAAGGAATAGGGAAACTTTAAACTGTTGCCCCAGGACTTTAATTTTTTGCATCTGGTTTCTCTTAGGTTCAGAATATGAATTCCCTGTTATAATTTATACATGAGGAATCGATAGAGAAAAGATTTAGGCTCATAAAATTGCTGGCCATGTTACAACAACTCTTTCCAAATTGATTTTTATGGAGAACATACAGTTATGGCCAAATTCCAAACTTCCAAGTACTGCCCTTTTTTTTTTTTTTTTTTTAATAATCTTTGCCAAATATGTTGTAAATCCAGGGGAAATATTTCTCTGACTGCACAGCCAAGCAAGGTTGTTTTCTTAATACTTGTCCTTCATTTTGGAGTGCACCAAAAATAAATAAATCTCCATATAATTTCAGTAAGCATTTTCCAGCTGAGTGGATCACATAGACTCAAAGTAAAGTTAAACATGCTTGTGCAATCACAGTTTAAATCACAGTCTCTGCATTGGAAAGCAGTGTCAGGCCATAAAGCAGCAGCATTTGCTTCCTCTAGGTATTTGCCTGTGATCATCATCATTTGTCAGCCCTGCAGAAAAAGGGGAATAACTACATAGCTTTATATTGTTCATTGTTTCAGTATGTTTCCTTTTTCCCTCAAAGGAGAGTGATAGGAATGGAAAAGAATCCTATTATATTTAGTCACTGGCATCCAAACCTCGTCTTTCAGTGAATTACTTTCTACTTTCCTTCCCAACTTAGGCTCATAAATTGCTTACTAGCAGCAGGGTATGGAGAGAGTTTCAGTTTGTTATTCATGGCATATTGGTGACAGAGCCCAACTTTTTTTTCTCCATCCATGGCTTGGAGATCTTTACAGCCTTAGTGCTGTTAATCAGAGGAGAGATGAGATGTGTGTTTTTGTCAGTTGGAGGATGCACATCATTAGAAGGAAAAAATCACCTCCTTGCCTGACAACTGGTCTGGTTTTTTTGCTGCCTCATCAATTAAATGAAAGGTAGCAGTGGCCTTTACAAGCTTGTATTATCTTGTTTATGTCAAAATCTCTCAGGCTAGAGAACCATTATTACCTAATTTCCATGGTGCTAAACAAGCCTACATCCCAGTTTCGTAGTTGTTTATAAACCAGCATCATCAGCAAAAAAAGCCCCTATGCCTCTCCTCCCCTCTTTCCCATCTGGCACACAAATTTACTCTCTAGTGTGAATTTGATTGAGGAACTCGACAGGTTAAAATTCTCCTCAGAATTAGTTTTAAATCAGATGAGTTGCTCGTCCCTGTTTACCCCATATATATTTTTGCAAGCAAGGAAAGGGGAGGGATCCTTAGACACAAATATAAGCCAGCCCTGCAAGTAGAAGAAATTACCCTGGAAGCTAAAGGTTTAGACTCAAGTCTTACAAGTAGCCTTTCACCTAGAGGGCTGTCACATCCAAAGCATTGTTTCCCTTCCTAATTTGTTGACTTGTTACGTACCACATGCTGGCTATGCACTTGTAGTGATCAAAAAACCTTGTCCAGCTAGTGGGCCAAGTTAGGTGAATAATGAAATAGATCTAAAAAACCTGGCTTGTTTGCATAGCCAACTGCTGCAAGCCTTTGAAGCAAATTTTGAGCAAACAAATAACTAGAAGATAAACAGAAAAATAGATGAAGTGTCTGTTTCTTCTACATTAAGAAATGTGATTTTAAAAAACCAACAACCTTCTTTTGTGTAGACATTCCAGAAGCGTAGTTCTGGTGGCTCATGAGAAAGTCAGCAAGCTGGAGAATAGATCAGTACAGAACATACTGATGGACAAGTAGGGTGAGGGTATGACTAGTGGAAATGACAAAGGGAGATGATGAGAGGGCTTGGTAGAGATCAGTAGTGGGACTATTTTTATTTAACAAAGTTGTGTACAGGTGATATTTGTGATGATACAGAGGTCAGAGGCGTCACTGAGTAGAGGAGGACATGAAGAGATAACAGTGAGACCATGAGGACTTGGATGTCAACTTACTCAGAATGGAAGAGCATGCAGGGATGGGCAAATACCAACTGTACTTGTTCTGAGCTGCACGCAGATCACATGAGGAGGGAGGGGAGTGCCTGGATGTGTTTGCTGATCACAGCATAATAAAGTCACAGAATGTTAGGGGTCGGAAGGGACCTTGAAAGATCATCTAGTCCAATCCACAACCAAAATGATCAGTGAATTTTCTGGAACAGTGATAGAAGTAAAATGCTAGTATTTGGATTTACCAGTTAAAGTGATTTTGGGTAAGAGGGAGAGAGTGAGCGTGGGAGAAAAAGCTATTTCATTTGCCTCAATATAAAGATTAATAGAATTGTTTTCCACAGGTGTTTTAAATATACAAATGCAAAGAAGGAAGTGAAATCACAACGAAATGTGTATGTAGAAGTATGTATGGGAGTCTGAAACTGCAGATGTGTGATGCCAGGGTACAACTCGTTCAAACTTACAGGACTCCCCATTTTGGGGAACCTGTGTGGACCCACTCGGTGTCCTACAGCTCTCCAGAGTCCCTCCTGCTGTTAAGGCAGCATTTAGTTGTAGACTTGTGGCTTAATGCATTGTGCCTTTTAGCTGAAGCATGACTATGAAAGTGAGTCTGAGTCAGTTCATTCAGGAGCTGCCAGGGCAGCACATAGCCCTAACAGCAGCAACCATAACTATGCTGCTACTCAGTTGTGTTTTGATGTCATCACAGGGACTGCCTGCCCTTTATCTCTCTGCTCTGATTTACAGGAATCCATGAACGTGTAGGACTGTTGTCTTTGTTGTAAGTTGCAAACAGAGTTTCCAACTTGAGGTATTTAAACTAAATACATTTTCCTAGCTGGTTTGTATATTAATAGATAAGCAAGGGTGGCCAAGAACCCAAAATCTCTCCCAGTGTGTGCACTAAATTTGTGGCTGATAAATTGACTTTATTAGCCGAGGATGGGCAGAGGGCCAGGAGCAGAGGAGAAAGGGAAATAATAGGCTATTGCTGCTTTCTTTACTGGAAGGGTAGATAAAGATCCAGTCTTGTATGGTCCCCCAGAGTAGAATACCAACCTTGCCTCTGACTTCAAGTGAATCTGTATGATTTGCTTACCTGCCTTCACATGAGGAATGCCGCCAAACACAGAGACCTGAAACACTTCCCATTTGTGAATTAGAAGGTGTGTGTTCCTATTTGGCCTTCTTATCAGGAAATCCACTGTGTATTAATAAGACTTTGGGTTTTTCCCCATTGCAAAGATGCAGGCTTCAAAGCTGAAATATAGGTGGCTTTATTTGCATCTCAGACAGCAGAGGCAACGGCCTACTGAAAACAAAAGATGATGAGGATCTGATGTTTCCATTTCTTTCAGTTGTAGTGCAAGGGTGTTCTCTCACTTGCAATTCAAAGGCACCATGAGACTAAATAGCACACAATTTACTGGGGCTTTCATCTCCCATTTAAGTGATGCATAAGTTAAAGAAGGACAACAAGTGTAGAGTCCTGCACATGGGACATGACAACCCCATGCAGCGCCACAGACTTGTGGGAGACTGGCTGGAGAGCTGTCAGGCAGAGAAGGACCTGGGGGTGTTGGTTGACCAGTGGCATCCTGGCTTGTATCAAAAATAGTGTGGCCAGTAGGTCTGGGGAGGTGATTGTGTCCCTGGACTGGGCATCGGTGAGGCTGCACCCCGAATGCTGTGTCCAGTTCTGGGCTCCTCACCATAAGAAGGACATTGAGGTCCTGGAGTGAGTCCAGAGAAGGGCAGCCAGGCTGGGGAAGGGTCTGGAGGGCAAATCCTCTGAGGAGCAGCTGAGGGAGCTGGGGGTGTTCAGCCTGGAGAAAAGGAGGCTGAGGGGAGACCTTCTCACTGCCTATAGTTACCTGAAAGAAGATTGTAGAGAGGTGGGTGATGGTCTCTTCAGCCAGGGGACAGGAGATGGGACAAGGGGAAATGGCCTTAAGCTGCACCAGGGCAGGGTCAGATCAGATGTGAGAGAAAAGTTCTTCCCTGAAATGCGGGGATGTGGAACAGGCTGCCCAGGGAGGGGGTTGAGTCACCATCCCTGGATGTGTTTAACAGACGGGTAGATGCGGTACTTAGGGATATGGTTTAGTACAGGACAGTAACGGTTGGACTTGATGATCTTAAAAGTCTTCTCCAACCTCATGATTCTGTGAACAAAGGCAGCTAGAGAAACTTAAGAAATTGAGTCAACTTGAATAAGGTAGAAGTCTTTTATTTTATATGTTATCCTTCTTTGAGTGAAGGGATAATATCTGACAAGTTTTTATCATGATAGAATCAGTAAATCCATGGGTGGTAAAGGAGTAAAAGTAAGCACTGCTCCCTGAAGTGTAAACTAAGTTGTATAGCTCAGTTTATAGACCTCTAGTACGAACCAGCTGTAGTGAGACGTGCAGCTACGGTGTCCGCGTATCACAGCAACACCTCCTGGGTGCTTGCCTTCAGCGTGAAGAGGAGGATTGAAGCATGCAGAGCAGAACCGTTTGTTGTTCCAGTCTTTCACAGGCTTTTAAACACAAATGTGTTTCACTGCTAACAACCTGTTTGTGTGGGGGAGCGGAAAAGTCAAGAAATTGAAGTGTCAACTGCATATTTTTCTGCAAGGTTCTCTTTATTATTTCCTTTTCCCTTCCTCCCTCCATTAAGGCTGTCCTCTTCCACAAGCCATTAAGCAACTCACTGGGACATACCAAGCCAGAGGCTCCACAAAGAAAGCTTTTCTTAGTTTTTGCTCTTCCCTGCTTTTAACAGCTGCTACAAAAAAAACCCCAACAAAACAATAAATAAAATAGGAATTTGAAGCCTGTATTTTACCTGAGCTTTGAGCTGCCTGTAAGTCATGTTTGTCTTTTCAGAGTCTGATGTTATTTAACTTCTTGTACAAAGCAGACAAGAGTAAATTGGGTAATACACAAAGGTGGTCACACCCCAAAAGAGCGAGACAGAATTTTCTCTTCATGGGGAGGTTTTTCCTGGGTCTCTGATGCAGAGGAGCTTTTTAGCAATGGAAAATGCAGGAAGGAGAAGATCAGCAAGGAAAAAGCATCACACTGTGATTTGGGTTTCAGAGGAACCTTTCAATGAGTTTCTTCCCCTTGCCATCCCCCTCTTCAAATAAATTTCTGGGTTGGATTAGGGAAACCAAACAGGCTGTTTTAGATGAGACCGATAAAAGTTAAATGCCATTTTACTACAAACTTAGCCTGTATTTGTGTTATGGTAAGGTCCTTTGAGGCAGAATGTTTGTGATGAAGAGTTGTATCAGAGATACAGCACCTTACACACCTGAGCAGTCCACTTTCTACCTTTACACTGAATCACAAGGTTGGAAAAGACCTTTAAAAACATCAAGTCCAACCATTCCCATCCTATGCTAAACCATATCCCTAAGTACCTCATCTACCTTTCTTTTAAACACATCCAGGGATGGTTTAGCTTCAGACTGATAGGCAGTCTCAGTCTCAAGTCTACGCCTATTGGTTTGGTTTGGAGGTTTTTTCCTAATTCATGTGCTGTACCTCAGCAAGGGGACTGGAATTAGCTAACAGCTTTGTATAAAGTACAAGCCAGAACCAATTAGCCTTTCAAATAGTTTTGCTTTGCTTAGCTCTTCAGAGCAGAACACACAGTAGTAGTAGTTTACTTTACTGAAGTTATTTGATCTCACTCTGAATGCAAATAAAGAGCTGCTGTGCCAAATGACTTTGCATAGTCAATAATTAGAGCTTGCTTTTACCTGTTGTCAAGCATAAGGGCTCTGTTTGTCTGTCTTCTTCTGTTTGTACGCGCTGATAATGTGGTGTGTGCTATGAACCTCATCCTTACAAGCTAAAAGGAGCTTGAAAATTTGCCTTTGTGGACTTTTGAAAGTTAGATTTCACTTATTACAGCAACCTGTTTTATGCCAGATGACTGGAGATGTGTGTGTGTGCTTGCAGGGTAGGAGGAGCTGAGTTACAGCTCTGAGTTATGGTTACAGCAGAATAAGAGGTAGCCCTTGCCTTGAAGATGATAGAGTCTGAAAGGAGGACAGGTATGAGGTCAGTAAGGACATGGTAAGGATGCTGGTTTGTAAACACACCTGTATAAGGTTTAGTACCTTTTAAAAATGGGCAGCAAAGGTTTATAATTTTTCTGGTTCATGTAAAAGAAGGCAGCATTAGCTAAGAGTTAACTAATAAAAGCAAAATAACAAAGTGAGTGTAACAGGGTAAAAGTAAGTGAAACAAGGTCAGTGATCAAGGAGGCAAAAAATAGTGAGGGGCTTGTGGGCCACTGGAGAGAGCAAAGAGCAAGGCAGAGCTGCTTGGAGCAAACCACCTCCTGGCAGGAGGAAAATGGTGTATTGAAGAAAAACTATGGAGAGTAATGTCACTGGTGTCTGAAAATCCTCCCTGCTCACGGTGCCTTCTGCATTACTATTTAGAGATAACTGATCAGATATCTTCTTCAGTCTTCACATCGTGGAGATTGTGTAATGTGGAGCCTGGAGAAGAGAAGGCTGCGGGGGGACCTCATTGCAGCCTTCCAGTACCTGAAGGGAGCATACAAACAGGAGGGGAATCAACTTTTTAGAAGGGCAGATAATGGCAGGACAAGGGGAATGGATTAAAGCTAAAGGAGGGAAGGTTTAGATTGGATATTAGAGGGAAGTTTTTTACAGAAAGAGTGGAGAGGTGCTGGAACAGGCTGCCCAGAGAAGTAGTGGATGCCCCATCCCTGGAAGTGTTCAAGGCCAGGTTGGATGGGGCCCTGGGCAACCTTGTGTAGCTCCAGGCCTGAGGTTGATGACCCTGCCTGTGGCAGGGGGTTGGAGCTTTATGATCCTCGGGGCCCCTTCCAACCCTTGCCATTCTATGATTCTATGATTCCATGATCCTAAACTTGTGAATAAAAATCAGGGAGAGAGATTTAAAGATCACAAGGTAAAATCTTATTTTGACTTTTTTATATAAGTCAGGCAATTATTCAAGTTCATCAAGCTTACAGCAAGGTTTTTTCTCATGGATCTTTTCAGAACACGCAGCCTTCCTACTGCTAATCTAATCAATAATTAGATTGAATCCCAACAATCCATTATAGTTGGTTTTAAATGCTTTCTGGAACGTTTCTTCCATAGCTTGCTCATTGTGAGCATACTGCATAGTCAGATCAGGTGTTTGCTTTCAGGAAAAGTTATTAATCAAATATCAGTGAAGGCAGTATAGCTTTCAAGAACATTTTTAGCTGATGCTTGTGCAATCCTGGGCTTAAATGACACAGGTAAGGGAGAGATAAGAAGTTACCCTTTTGGTTTCAGGATGCTTACTGAGTGCCATCTAGTGTTTGCTTTATAACTCAAAAAAGTGAAAGTGTTTTTACACAACTGACTTCCTGTAATTGCATAAAGGACATAGTTTATAATCATATTTTTATTTGAAACTTTTATGAAAGACTTTCTGGAGAGGAAGTTAAGATACTGTTTTCCTGAGACTAATAAATAAAACAGAGGCTTCAAGAACTTTTTCATTCCTGTAGTGATTCTATAAAGTCTCTTGAATCCAATTGCTGAATCTTCTCTCTGTTTTTATTTCCAGATCATGTATGGAACACTAGTTTCCATTATAGTTCTACGATCTGTTTATATAGTATTATGGTAAGTAACCACTCAGTTTGGCATTATAAAATATAACTTTATAGTATCTTTGGTGGGTTTGACAGGAGAAATTGGCAGTGGCAAGATGTCTTTAATTAGGCACATAATGCTAGTTTGTGTGCTTTGCTTGGTTTGAAGGGAATGACTTATCTCTTTATGGTTTTTTTGAAGCTCCTGGGATAACATTAAGCAAAACACGTCTTTACACTGTGATCATTGTTCACTACTAGTGGTTTCAGCTGTTAGCCTGGGACTTCTAGGAGAATGAAATTTCTGTCTTCATATTGCTTAGTTGGAAAAGACCTTTAAGGTCTTCAAGTCCAACCATTACTCTTACACTGCCAAATCCATCACTAAACCATGTGCCTAAGCACCACATCTGCACATTTTTTAAATCCCTCCAGGGATGGGGATTCCACCACTTCCTTGGGCAGCCTGGGCACGTGCTTGACAACCCTTTCAGTGAAGAAATTTTTCCTAATACTCAGTTTAAACCTTCCTGGCACGACTTGAGCCCATTTCTTTTTGTGCTATTGCTTGTTAGTTGTGAGAAGAGACTGACACCCACCTCACTCCACCCTCCTTTCAGGTTCTTGTAGAGAGTGATAAGGTCTCCCCTCACCCTCCTCTTCTCCAAGGTGAGCAGCCCTGCTCCCTGTCAGGCTTGTGCTCCAGACCTTTCCCCACTTCATTGCCCTTCTCTGGACACACTCCAGCACCTCAGTGCCTTTCTGATAGAGAGGGGTCCAAACTTGAACACAGCACTTGAGGGACAGCCTCGCCAGTGCCCAGGACAGGGTGGGACAGCCCCTGCCCTGGTCCTGTTGGCCCCACCGTTGCCGATAGAAGCCAGGGTGCTGTTGGCCTTCTTGGTTACCTGGCTCACATCCAGATGACTGTCAACCAACAGACCCCAGATCATTTTCTGCGGGCAGCTTTCCACCCACTCTTCCCCAAGCCTGTAGCATTGCCTGCAGTTGTTGTGACCCAAGAGCAAGACCCAACACTGAGCCTTCTTCAACCTCATACAACTGGTCTATAGATCCAGCCTACCCAGATCCCCCAGTAGAACCTTACTACCCTCAAAGCAGTTCAAAACTCCCACTCAACCTGGTGTTGTCTGTAAACTTACTGATGGTTCCCTCAGTCCCCTTGTCTAGACCAATGTCTTGATAATCACAGAATCACAAGGTTGGAAAAGTCCTTTAAGATCAAGTCTGACCATCTCCCTAAGTACCTCATCTACCCGTCTGTTAAACACATCCTGGGCAGCCTGTTCCAGGCCCTGACAACGCTTTCAGTAAAAAAATTTTTCCTAACATCTAATCTGACCCTGCCCTGGCACAGCTTTGTTCCATTTCCCCTTGTCCTGTCTCCTGTTACTTGGCTGAAGAGACCATCTCCCACCTCTCTACAGCCTCCTGTCAGGTAACAGTAGGCAGTGATAAGGTCTTCAGCCTCCTCTTCTCCAGGCTGAACACCCCCAGCTCCCTCAGCTGCTCCTCAGAGGATTTGCCCTCCAGCCTGGTTGCCCTTCTCTGGACTCTCTGGAGGACCTCAGTGTCCTTCTTATGGTGAGGAGTAAGGTAAAGTCTTGATCAAGAGAACTTGCCCCAGTATTGAGCCCTGGGGAACACCACTGGTGACTGGCCAACAGCTAGATTTGACTCCTTTCACCACAGCTCTTTGGGCCTGGCCATCTAGCCTGTTCTTTTACCTAGCAAAGAGTTGCATGACATCTATTGCCATATCCAAACTCTGGTGATGCTTAGTTAAAAAAGACCTTTAAGATCTTTAGGTCCAGCCATTAACCTTACAATAAACCATGTGCCTAGGCACGACATCTATACATCTTTTAAATCGCTCCCTTTAAAATCCCTTTTAAATCTCTCTTAGAGAGAGTTCAGAGTAAGACTGCAGACTTGAACCATCGGTTAATATTTTCCTTTCCTCTTCCCTACTCAACTGTGTAAAATTCAAATGTAGTAGATAGTAATGCAGAAGCTTAAATGATAGTTATCCTTATGGTTTTGAGTGGGTAAACTTAGGTATACAGTATGGAAATTGAAATAAAAGCTATTTTTAAAAAACCAAAAGGATATTAGAAATGTTAGGCAGGAGAAGCGTTAGACTCATCAGAGCACAGACTTAGTGGTAAAAGTGAAAAAAGATAATTGAATCCATATCAGAATAAACATATTTCTTTAGCTCTTGGGCTCAGTTGGCTGCTCCTTGTGATCTCTCCCCTGTGAATAGTTGGTGTTCTGTGTTTGGGGATTGTCCCTAAAAATGTCTGATTTATCTTTTCATTCTAAGTGTGCTTTTTGTTAAACTTTGTTTCAAGTTACGTATCGCGACGAGGAATTGAACAAGAAGTGTGAATTTCAAGTAGAGGCATTGCATCACCTTCCAATTACTCTTCCAGTTTGGTTTGGCTTTCCCTGAGGAATCCCCATAGACCAGCTGTTAATGTTCACAGACTTTTATTAAGCATGAAGAACTGGTAACATCTTGCTTGCTTAGAGCTTTAGAAGCAGTCATCAGTGTCAAACCCATGGACATCAACATTTTAATCCTAACCTAGAAATCTTCAGTGATATTGCCTCAATTCACTTCCAAGGCAAGCTTGAGTCAAGTTCAGGTTGTTTCAGTTTTGTTCCTATACAAGAGTTTAGCACAGTTCTAGTCCCTTAGATTAAATTTCTTTGTGTAGACCAACTCTTGAGCCTGACATCCCTTTAGTTCTGCAAATCTCACCCATTTGTGCATTCTCATTATTTCTGAAGCATTTTGTTATCTCCTGTCGCTGTCAGTAACACCACCATCCTTCCTCCCAAGGTATCATTCATTGTTTTCCTCCAGCAAAGTCTGCCTCTAAAGTTCCACTTATTTATTTTTTTTACTTCAGTTTAAGGGGTTTGGAGTCTATTTTCTTGATTAGCTAGATCACTTGATTGCAACACAGCCCTACAAAGACTTGCTTCCCCTTTTGGTTATATTATGCAAACTGGTTAGAAAGTTGGGGTGGGGAGGGAAGTAGGTTTAAACTACTTCAGAATTTTAACTAAACTACTACTAATTTAGGAATAAATTCTTCACTCTGAGGGTAGTGGGTCCCTGGCACAGGCTGCCCAGAGAAGTGGTGGAGGCCCCATCCCTGGAGACATTCAAGGTCAGGCTTGATGGGGCTCTAAGCGACCTGATCTAGCGAAGATGTCTCTGCTTACTGCAGGAGGGTTGGACTAGATGACCTCTAAGTGTTCCTTCCAACCTTACACATTCTGTGATTCTATGATTTTAAACTAGTTCTGCTAGAGAAGCTCTGCCAACCCCATGGTACCCTTTCTTTTCCCTAAACGTCATCCACAAGTACATGTGGATTTACAGCCTCTGCGTTACTAAAACGTATCCCTGTCATTGCACTGATAGTCCTAACGCTTGCCCAAGCCTGATTCAACTCACATATCAACCCCAATTTCTGTTTATTTCTTACTTCCTTAATATGTTTTAACTTCCTGCCACTCATATTTCCTACTGAAAATAAGAAAGTCACTCTGAACTTAACACAAAAATCTCAAAGAACAGCATGTCATTCCTTCCAGGCTGTTACCTCCTCCTGTCCTCATTTGTTGTTCTTCCCTCATTCCCCCCACCCTTTTCATCCGTTTCTTGGTTCTGCTTCCTTCCCAAGATTGCAACTTGGCAAATATTGTTCTCTATTCACAAAGCATGTTCCCCATTAATATGTGGTGCCAGCTTCTCATTCTTTCACAAAATAACTCCATTTATTCTTTGAACAATTCTAGCTACAATTACCTAATTACCAGCATGTG
Organism: Laterallus jamaicensis coturniculus; assembly: GCA_022605575.1. Taxonomy (NCBI): domain Eukaryota; kingdom Metazoa; phylum Chordata; class Aves; order Gruiformes; family Rallidae; genus Laterallus; species Laterallus jamaicensis. The sequence continues at coordinate 22,477,595 of JAKCOX010000012.1, read as the reverse complement.
TAACATACTATTTAGTGCTCTTTCCCATCCTGGGCTTGCTTATGTTTCTAGAGCCCTGTGTTGGGAATATTACAGTGTACTCTCTGCCATGTACTGCGTGGTGCTCCATGCATTTATTAGACTAAGCAAATAATAATTGTGCTAGTTTATATTGGCAGTACACTTGGTGTGAATGTGTACAACTTGTACCTGTGGAAGAAGATCTGCTGGTTGTGTTTTGTACTCAAAACCTCATTGCAGCCTTCCAGTACCTGAAGGGATCAGAGAAACAGGAGGGGATTCAACTTTTAAAAAGGGCAGACACTGGCAGGACAAGGGGGAATGGATTAAAACTAAAGGAGAGAAGGTTTAGATTGATTATTAGGGGGAAGTTTTTTACAGAAAGAGTGGTGAGGTGCTGGAACGGGCTGCCCAGGGAGGGGGTGGATGCCCCTTCCCTGGGGGTGTTCAAGGCCAGGTTGGATGGGGCCCTGGGCAACCTTGTGTAGCTCCAGGCCTGGTGGTTGGTATCCCTGCCTGTGGCAGGGGGGTTGGAGCTTTATGATCCTTGGAGTCCTTTCCAACCCAGGCCATTCTGTGATTCTATGATTTTTGGTTAGCAGTGCTCTGAAATGTGTTGTTTATAACACAGGGGAGAAAAATTCTCCTGAGGAGAATTTTCTTTTTCTCTCCAAAAATGAAATCAAAGTTTTTCCATCCCTGATAGAACTCAGCAATAAAATGACATGAATAAAATAACATGAAATTGTTGTTTTCTGTACCCATTTGTTTGGTTAGTTGTTGGTCGTGGCTATTTTGAAAGACCTTATTTAAACAAGTCCCCTAGGATAGGGTTAACATGCATTGGAAAAGAGCCTCTTTTGGGAGAGTCCTAATTTGTAACACAGCTGGGTTTTAACCAGAAAATTATATGTGGGATTCAAGAATTGGTACCCTTTAGCAAAGTTTGGGTTTCCCACTTATTTGTTGTGTTGGGAGAGAGCAGTATTTAGGGGAACAATTAGAAATAGAAGTAAAACATTTAAAAGACCAATCTCAGAGAATGGGTGTTTAGGAGAGAAGGGAGGAGATAAAATACAATAGATGAGATCTGAAGTTTACATTGTTTCCTTTTAAAAAGAAAAAGAATAAAACACTTTTTTAAAATATGTAATAGTAATTATGTCTGTTAAAGCTGCCTTTAAAGCATCTTGAACTAAACTTTGCATTGTCTTTCTCCCTAGGGTATACCCATGGCTTAGAGGTCTAGGCTATACATCTTTAACTGTATTTTTAATGGGTTTTTTTCTCTGGAACGTGGACAACATTTTCTGTGATAAATTGAGGTGAGTTTTTTTCACTTTGGATAGTTCTTAATTGCCTTTTAGCATAAAGCTTTGGTTTTTTCTAGGGTCTATTTTCAAGTCCATCTCATGGTATGTATGGTGCACTGCCTGCAAAACATTCACTAGGGATTCATCCAGTTTGCTCGTGATTAGATTCAGCACTCAACAGTTTAACGCATTTTTTTATCCATCAATAGGCTTATTTTTTAAAATATTAGGTACTTCTCTTTCTCTCAATTTAAATTTAAAGTAATGCCACTGAAACAATTTTGAGGATCTGTGGCTTACTGAAGCCTGCTATTCACACCTGATTTCATCTGAATGAGGTTTTTTACTGTGCTTTTTTTTTGTTATTGGTTTATTTCTGCTTTTGCCATTTCCCAGGAAAATACCAAAAGTGATAATTCTACAGGTTAAAGAAATACCTATTGCAATGTCTGCAACCAGTAACCAGCAGCTGTTTGAGTGTCTCAGAAAGAACAGTAACTCTGTGAGCCAATATACCATGTTTGGTTGTCATTATTACCCTGAAGTCTTCTGGCTTAGCACTTAGGGGTGGCCAGGAGAGGCTTCCTCTCTCTTTAGTGTATTGCCAAGTGGGATTAAAAAAGGCCTACAGACAAAGCTTGTAGACACCCACTATGTGGCTGCATGGCTAAATATCCTGCTTGTGCAGGAAAGAACACCAGTCCAACTGCCTGTTCTCTGAACATATGTTCTTCTGGAACAGGTTAACTGCATCGTGGCACCTTTCTTAACTGTGATGCTTGTGTTCTACCATAAGCTGAAGGAGGTGAAAAGGTTGTTCTTGACTCTCTGATACACAGTTATGCCACTGAATCTGCAGCATACAGAATCACAAGGTTGGAAAAGACCTTTAAGATCATCAAGTCCAACCATTCCTATCCTGTGCTAAACCATATCCCTAAATACCTCATCTACCTGTCTGTTAAACACATCCAGGGATGGTGACTCAACCCCCTCCCTGGGCAGCCTGTTCCACATCCCCACAACTCTTTCAGGGAAGAACTTTTCCCTCACATCTAATATGACCCTGCCCTGGCACAGCTTGAGGCCATTTCCCCTTGTCCCATCTCCTGTCCCCTGGCTGAAGAGACCATTGCCCACCTCTCTGTACCCTCCTGTCAGGTCATTGTAGGCAGTGATAAGGTCTCCCCTCAGCATCCTCTTCTCCAGGCTGAACACCCCCAGCTCCCTCAGCCGCTCCTCAGAGGATTTGCCCTCCAGACCCTTCCCCAGCCTGCTTGCCCTTCTCTGGACTCACTCCAGGACCTCAACGTCCTTCTTGTAGTAAGTAGCCCAGAACTGGACATAAAACCTTCCTAGTCAGTTGCTTTCTTGGGGCCAGATCATAGCATGCTGCAGAGAAGTCTAATATTTTCCATCTGTCCCTTTTGGCTCTTTAATCCATGCACCAGGTTAGACCAGTTGAAATTTAACTCCAACAGAGTTTTCTTCAAACTTGTTTTAAAAATATAGACATACTGAAGATAATACATGGTACCTCATCCCTCTAAACACTTGATACAGGTGGCATGGAAAAGTTATTTACCAACACAAGTGGGTGAGTGTTCAGTGACTTTGCAAATATTGGCATCAGGGTTGATTTTTGCATCACCTGTAAGATCATAACCCCCAACTCACTATGCCTGCTGAGCTGTTGCAGGTCGGTGGAGCTTATGAACTTGCTCTTAGGTTACAACCAGCTGCTGAAGCACTTTTTTTCCATCCTCATTTTGCAAAGGAGAAAAGAAAAGCTTATTTTCTGTAATGCTTGTTGGGTTATGGTGCTGGTAAAGAAATAAATGTGCTTGTTTACTAGATTAAATCAGATGTCTGAAGAGCCTTGAGTTTCTCTGGGTGGTATTATAACTCCAACCCTTGGAGAAAATATATTCTAGTTCCTTGTAATTTTTTTATGCTCTAAAGATCTAAATTGTGACTCATCCACCTACCTGCTCTTTTTGCTTTTAATGTTCAACATCTTGTTTTGGGTTTGGTTTTGGTTTTTTGATACTTCATTAAATCTTAACCTTGTTTAAAAGAAAAAAACCAAACCAATAAACAAACAAAAAAACCCCACCCAAACTCAACATCTCTAGCACTTTGCTCCCCCAGTCCCACACACTTTTGAATCTGAGCTTTGAGATTCCCTGCCATCCAAAGGCTCAGAGGGTGACAGTCTGTGTGTTCCACTGTGTCATTGCTGGGCTGACTGAATCGAAGCTTTGTGTTCATATTCGTGACTGAGCAGTTCTGGAAATCATAGAATCATAGACTGGTCTGGGTTGGAAAGGACCCCAAAGTTCATGTAGTTCCACAGGCAGGGCTACCAACTTCCAGGCCTGGATCTACACAAGGTTGCCCACAGCCCCATCCAACCTGGCCTTGAACACCCACCCCCTCTCTGGGCAGCCCATTCCAGACCCTCACCACTCTCTCTGTAAAGAACTTCCCTCTAATACCTCATCTAAACCTTCCCTCCTTCCCAAGGAAGCTTCAATCCATCCCCCTTGTCCTGCCATTATCTGTCCTTTTAAAAAGCTGATTCCCCTCCTGTTTCTCTGCTCCCTTCAGGGACTGACAGGCTGCAATGAGGTCCCCCCCCCAGCTTTCTCTTCTCCAGGCTGAACCAGCCCAGCTCCCTCAGCCTCTCTTTGTAGGGCAGGTGCTCCAGCCCTCTAATCATCCTTGACCCCTCTCTAACAGTTCCACATCTCTCTTGTATTGGGGGCCGCAGCTCTGGACACAGTACTCCAGCTGGGGCCTCATGAGGGCAGAGCAGAGAGCAACAATCCCCTCCCTGTCCCTGCTGGCCACCCCTCTGCTGATGGAAATGAGGCAGTAGCTCAGGGATTAGTGATTTGTCAGGGGGACTGAACACTAGCTCACACCCCATAACTGTACATAATACAGATTATGTTGGTGGACTATTTTCAGACCCACTGCTTTTGTGCTAAAGACCACTTTGTCCCTGTTTTAGAGCACAGCAGAGAATCATAGAATCACAGACTGTGTTAGGTTGGAAGGGACATTTAAAGGTCATCTAGTCCAACCCCCCTGCAGTGGGCAGGGACATCTTCACTAGAGCAGGTCACTCAGAGCCTCCTCAAGCCTGACCTTGAATGTCTCCAGGGATGGGGCCTCCACCACCTCTCTTGGCAACCTCTGCCAGTGATCTAGCACCTTCATAGTGCAGAACTTTTTCCTCATACCCAACCTAAATCTCCCCTTTTCTAGTTTAAACCCATCCCCCCTCATCCTATCTCTCCATGCCCTTGGAAACAGTTCTTCCCCAGCTTTCCTACAGGCAGCTTTCAGGGACTAGAAGGCCTCTATAAGGTCTCCCTGGAGCCCTCTCTTCTCCAGGTTGAATAACCCCAAATATCTCAGCCTGTCTTCATAGGAGAGGTACTCCAGCCCTTTGATTATTGTGACCCTCCCCTGGATACACTCCAACAGGTCCATGTCCTTTTTGTGCTGAGGGCTCCAGAGGCAAGCTAACCTTCTCTGGAGCTGGAAAATAGATGGTGTGATTGCCCAATGTGAAGCAATGGTGTCTGACAGCTCCCATTTCCTCTTTCAGCCTTTATACTCAGCATTTTATCCCATGTTCACATGGGTTTGGCGAGGAGAATGGTAGAGCTCATTGGGGACTGTGGGATACCATAAATATATTCCCTGAAATTTGAGTCCAGAAGTAACCAGTCACTCAGTGTATGAAGCGTGTGCCTTCTTCAAATGTGAAGGAGCTGGTTTGCTAATAATCTTTCTATACTGAGAGTACGAGGTGTAAGTGCTGTTCCTCAACTGTTTGAAACCCTGACTGTGTGAAGCCTCACTCTTGAAGCACATGCCCATGATATGGAAACAATAATGTGTGATCTGACAATCAAGTACTGTGATTTGAGATTACTTAGCTTGAAAAATCCCCTTTCACATGGTGTTTCTTCCTTCCAGAGCACTACGAGAGAAGATGCCTCCAGTTGTGGGAGCTGTGACGCAGTTTCATGCGTGGTGGCACATTCTCACAGGCTTGGGCTCTTACCTCCATATCCTGCTAAGGTAGGACACGTTTTCTAAATTGGATATTCATAAAGCAGCCTTAGGAGACTTTCAGATTTACTTCAAAATGTTGTCTCAGCCAGAAGAGCAGGAAAATGGCTTAGAACTTACTAAACTGGTGCGAGTTTGTCTTTCCTCTTTGCAACTGATCTGAAAACTCAGTAAAAATAATTTATATTATTCAAAATTTATTCATTAATCTTTAAGTAATCATGGTTCAGGAAAATGCAACTCAGAAATGGGAGCCATCTAGCAGTAAAACTGCAAAACTCTCTGTATATGAATTTCAAAATATAAGCTATTAATACTGTTCTTGAGCAGCAACTGTGAAGTACCTAAACATGTTTAATTTTGGAAGCATAACTAACCTTTGTGATAGGCATCATCGCTCCTGAAAGCCAGCAGGCATCATGCTGCAGAGCAGAAGGGTGGTGGCTGAAGTGGCGTGAGCAGAACCGTTCCCCAGAAGGGCAGGGTGTTTCAGAAAGCACCTTAAATCAGAGCCTAAATTAGCAAATCCATAGCCAGCAGGTTTTTATCTGGTTTTGCTCGATACCACCATCTAGTGGAACCTGGAACATAAGTAAAATTTAAGCTTGAATCGGAATAATTTCTGCACTTGGGTCATTTAGTTAGGAAGGAACATTTTACATGTAACTGTAAGAGATTATCTGCTTAGCAGACATGATCTATATAGTTGAGAAAACCCAATTAACTACCAGTTTTTCTACATCTAATGTAGCAACAAGCATTCTCCTTTTTTGTCAGGTGCTTGAATAGCTAGTAAAAGGAAAATGCAAGGGAAATAAGTCCATTTCTGATATCTTTTTTAATATACACGTGGATGTGTAGTATATGTACCTGTTAATATATGTTGTGTATGTAAAATATGTCATGGTATGTAGGAAACAGCCTCTCTGCTCTGCCAGACAGGTTGTCTGCTGCCCTGAACAGCTTGAGACAATCTTTTGAAGATGATTCCTTACAGCAAGCTGATGCAAACACATTGGGTAGCATAGGCAAGGTTTTTCCAGCGTTTGCATCCTCTAGCCCTAGGGGGATGTGCAGATACCCGATTTGTCTGCCCTACGCCAATGAACTGCATGTTTTCCCTGCAGTAGCTTCCCTAATATTCTCCCAGAGACATAGTGGCATCACCTGTACCCACTTTAAAAAGTGATGTCATATTCAGGAAAACATCTGCTGAGGAGGGAAGCTGTATAGGAACAAAAATGAGATACAGAATCAAGCTATGCTGTTTCACTCCCTCCCTCCCCCCCCCCCCAGCCCCCGTTTAACATCTGCTGTATTTCTTGGTACACTGATTTAATTTCATCCTTCCAAATGACAGGCTCTAGTCCCTGTTTATTCTTTTCTAGAGTGGAAGCAAAACTTACTTCTCCAGGTTTCTCTCTCATATAGGTGATGGGGTAGATGAGTTTGTTAATCATAGTCTAGCACAGAGGGGTTTACTGTAGGGTAATGCCCCCTATATTGTGTAAATCTAGGCAGAATGGGGAGCTCTGCAATCACAAAAGAAATTATTTTCCAGTAGGAAAATGAAGCTGACACTAGTAGATCATTGCTATTTTAGATGATTACTATTTTAGATGCTGCCATACATGTGAAATTTTAAGGATGCTTTTCTCCTTTCCCTCAGTTTATACACAAGGACACTTTTCCTGAAACACAGGCCGAAGGTGAAGGTAAGCAATCAGTGTTTTGTGTCCATTAATGCTCTGCAGCATTCAGATGTCTTGTGCTTTGAGCTTGTACTGGGGGTCACTGATCACGCCTGCCTGGGCACTCTAATTGTTTTCTATTTACATCCCAAGAAATGCAGTTGAAATGATGGTTACAGAATGTTAGGAGTTGGAAGGGATCTCAAAAGATCATCCAGTCCAACCCCCACCTCTGCCAAAGCAAGATCACCCAGAATAAATCACACAGGGACACATCCAGGCAGGTTTGAATGTCTCCAGAGAAGGAGACTCCACAACCTCTCTGGATAGCCTGTCCCAGGGCTCCATCACTCTCACAGTGAAGAAGTTCCTCCTTATATTCCCATGGAACTTCCTCTGCTCCAGCTTACACTTGTTGCCCCTTGTCCTATTGCTGCCATCCCTGAGCAGAGCCTGGCTCCATCCTCCTGACTCTCACCCTTTATATATTTATATATGACCTTTGATGAGGTCACCCCTCAGTCTCCTCAAAGCTAAAGAGACCCAGCTTCCTCAGTCTGTCCTCATAAGGAAGGTGTTCCACTCCCTCCATCACCTTGGTGGCCCTGCACTGGGCTCTTTCAAGGAGTTCTATGTCCTTCTTGACCTGAGGGGCCCAGAACTGGACCCAGTGTTCCAGGTGTGATCTCACCAGGGCAGAGTAGAGGGGAAGGTATGGTTAAATGTTAACATTTGTTAACATGTTAAATGCTTAACAGCATTTACTTTTCTGTTCCAAGAGACATAATATTCCATGAAATCTTTTCTCCTCTTCCTACTTTTCTTTTAACAGTTTATTTTTGGAATTTGGCCTGTTCTTCTTGTGGAACCACCCAAGAAGCTTTGACTGAGACCTTGGCAGTCCCCTGCCATCACCTAGCCTGGCTGAATAAAGCGATTCAACAGTTACCTGTGGCTGGAGTATCGAAATTCCACATCAATTCAAGTACCATTGCTAAGAAAGGACATCTCTGGGCTGGAGCAGAGCGAAGAGTTGGCACACTAGGGAAATAAATGTTTAGTACAGCTTTATTCTAAGTTGTTAAAACAAAGTTTAAGACACAATATTTTTTATGTATATATTGTATAGCTGATGATACTGAGCTAATATTTCGTGCTGGTCACAGAAAACTAACCGTTTTTGAAGTGGGTTGCCTACATTTTTCATTCAGTTGTTGTTCTTTCTGTGGTTAAAACTAATCCTAGTAACTGAATGACAAAACTAGGCCAGCAATGGCCAAGCTAAGCATTTGTGTGGCCTATAGTGAACTGAATGCTTAACCTGAACTACTTTAACCTTGCACTTTTATACAATTAATGAAGTATGTAGTGATTTATTTAGGGCTTTGTTCTATCTTGCTTTACCCACAGCCTCCTTTGCAATTTATATTTGAAGCAAAACGTTTGGGATACCTGTGCCATTTGGTTAATTTTGTACCTAGCTTCAACTTTCTCTTTAGTCCAGCTGAGGTACATCATGGAGGGTATTCCAGGGTGTCACCAGCAGAAGACACTTAAGATGGTGAAGTGTTGTGGAGCTTCTTTTCCTGTGTGGAAACTGAATTCCTATGACCAGTGATCCATCAGGAGACTATAGAAACAGGAGAAACAGATTTCCTCTTTTATCATTATTATTTACATGCCTCCCTTTTCTAGCCCTACTTTTTATTTCCCACATCCCAGTCATGCTAGATTGACAAACACGTTAGATGTGTGCTAGTTCAGCTTCCAATTCATCTCTTTCCCTTGTTTTACAAGTTTTAAATACTTGTCTGACTTTCAGAAGCATCTTCTTATTCAGAAATATTGAAGAAGGAGTAAAGAACAAGATTGATGTTGAGGATACCCCAAAGTTATAATTGGCAGTGCTTTGCTTGTTCTTAATCTGCCCATCACACAGTTACTCTGTGGAGAATTGACTGCTTCTTAAAAACTGAACTTTGGGGATTAATGGGGGGGGAGGGGGGAAATAACCCTCTGGTTTCTACAGTTTTTATCTACCCAGCTGATGAAAGTTGTTAAGTAAGCATAAAGAAAACACTGAACTCATGTGGCTTTTCAAAATATACCTCATGTTGGAGGCTGTGGCTTTGTCTCTTCAGACCTTGGGGCAACTAACAGAGTCTGTCTCTGGGCCTCCTGGCTGCTGTGCTATGCAATTTTTGCCTGCTTCTGATGCTCCAAGGGATTGATCCTTCTTGCCATGAAGGAAAAAAGGGATATTCTCAGACTGATTGGAAATCCCATTCTGCATTGATTTAAAAACGTGCTCACAGGCACGGTCATGTAGGTATGAAGGTGTCTCCCAGACCACCAAGTCCTGGCTAGCACAAGTTTCCTTCCTCCAACTGCTGAAAAAACCTCAGACTGAAATCTATATTGTACAATCAACGCTGACTGAAATGGTCTTCTCCCTTTAATATCTTTATTTTTCCTCTTTGCAGCTTAGCTGCATCCTCCATGCCCAGCACTAGCATTCCTACTGATGCCAATCTCCAAATAAAACCACGGCTTTTCTTACGTGGCTGACCCTGGGCTCTTGGCATCAAATAGACCCTTTCTTGAATGACAGTTTGAAAACCAGTCCCATAGACAAAGTCAGCATCTGTGTTGGGAAACCTGAGTAATCTTTAGACTGAAAGAGGTTGGAATTACTAGAATAGGTTGGAAAATGCTACCTTGGATCGAGTGTCTTGAATTATCCAGGAGGCATATTTTTTGTAAAGAGATTTAAAAGCTGTTTTAAATATGTAGCTTAAAAATAAGTGCCTGCCTATTCACCTCCAGGCTCTCCCAAGCATGCCATCTCCAATTTCCTTGTGTTTACATGTTTCCATAAGTTAGGGAAAGAGTTCCATGTCAGGAACAGTGCAGGAAGAAGACCTATCAACAGTCACTCATGACATCTGCACCGTATGGTATTAAGAAAATGAACAAAGCTTTTATTTTAGTGGCCTTAGTTTTGTTACTTGAGAAGCTGGGGCTCCATTGGGTTTCCCTGTAATTGCAGGAACCAGAGTGAGCTGAAAAGCCTCTTTCTTATTGATAAGGGATCTCTACAATGGCAAATTATAACAAAATCTGTTGATTTCCCCTACATGTTTTCAGCTAGGAATCATTATGTTTCTTCACATCTTGTTCAATTAAATTTTCAGGATTAAAAAAAAAAATAAAATGGAAAAGCTCATGTTTTAATTGCTCCTGTTAGCTTTTCATTTACATCTCATTTGTCATTAATATTTTTACCTTTAAAAAAAAAAAACCACCCAAAATTATGCAGATTGGCTTTTTTCTCCTTTCCAAATAACCAAACCCATGTACAGCTCTACCCACCCCTCCAGCAGCCTTTCTTTCAGGTTATGTTAGACCCTGAAGAATGTAACTTAAAATGTGTGTTCTTCTAAGCCTAAATACTCTAAAATTATGGGTGCTTTGGTTTGTCTGCCTTACTGATCACCTGTGTGATGCTGAGAATGGCAAGGCAGTTTGTCAATGAAATTCAGTCTGCCTTTTCCTAGTGCCTGGAAAGACAGAGATCCTTACTCCTGTAATGTGTTAAGTGTCTGTTAAATTGCTTTTTATTTATACCACTTGTATGACAGGCTGGTTTTTCTTTCCTGCAAATCTTAAGAGAAGCATATCCCAAGCTTTCCTTGCACTGCATCATCGTATGACGCGGGTCATCGTTAATCCATTTGGGTTATTTTTTTTAGTAGGATTCAGACTGCAGCGACTTTAAAGGGAATTGTGGAAGTAGTGGGTAACTTTTAATGTGGATCCTACTGGATGGACTTAATAGCAATGGACTCTTTTGTTCTTTAATGTTTATGAAGGACCAGGAAATCTGCCAGCTCACGACCATCGGCTTGGTACACAGCAGCAGCAAGTAGCTCTGCAGACCACGAGCTGCAAAGTTATTCCTTGGAAATAAGAGGGAAAACCTCCAAATTACTCTCCTAATACAGTTCAACACCCCATACCTTATGCCAGGAATCTAGATTTTTCTGGATACAGCTTAAGACATGCATTACCCAGGACTGAAGACATGAAATCTGCTTTCAGGAGGCATCTGATCTGTGTTTTGAAGATAGTGGTGTTGGCCAGCAGTATTAATCATCTCTGGGCTTCATTTTTATGCTTTTTCCTTTAAGCACAGGGAAGATGGGCTACCCATGAGTGTTTAGAAGACTACCCCATAGTCAGAATTTGAATATGCAGTCGATCTACCTCTGTCACCTATTGTACTATACCTGTGCCCTTAATTACATCTGAAGATGTGCAGACATCAGAGCAGCCTTAGACCGTACAGCCCGTGAGGTTGGCAGCAGTGTTGTATTGATCCATGGCTGACTGTTCCCTCTCTAATCACCCCAACTTGTTTGGTACCTGTCACTTTTAGGTTGTGCCCAGTCTGCTGTTCACATGCGTGTAGGTGTCTGGCTGCTTTAGAAAGACATTCCAGGAGGAATGCTTTAATGCAGACAAGTGGAGTGAAACCTTTTTGGCAGTTAAGTGGCATTTAAAGCTCAGATGCAAACAGCACAACTTGTTTTACCTGATTTTGGAAGATGTGATGGAAAATGCTCTTTTATAATTAGTATTAATTCTTTCTTAATCTAATATTATGCTGCCTTGTTTGGCTGAAGGGAAATTCTGTGATTTGAAATGCAGTTTGATTCCTCTGGCTGTGCTTCCAGCACTTGGTTTTGAACAGTTGAATGAGTTTTTCAGCTAAATCCTCCATGTGAGAGTCACAGCAACAGAAAATGCTCCAGATTTCATGAATCATAGGTGCTATCACCTCGTTTAGTCTGCATTCAAGAGTTTCAGTAATACTGGATATTTTTAAACCTGTTTCTGGATATATTTTTGGCATTTGATAGCAGGTAGTGAAAGAATTCAGTACCCCACTGCTCAGTGGGAGATGAGCTTTACTGAAGCAGCAGGCCTCAGAATCCAGGAACACACCTTAATTTTGGCAGTAAATGCCCCCCATAAATTAACATATTGAGGTAAGACAGTTCATTCACTTGAAACTCCACCTGCACTTTGTGAGTCGGTGCTGGGAGGTGTTAACTGCAAGTACTGTTTAACTGTGAGACTCCACCACCAAGAGGGTAAATGATGGAGCCTTTATTACCAACGAGAAGTGAAAGCCAGAAGGAGATTAAGAAATCTTACAAGCAAGGAGAATAACGCAAGATTAAGCACAGAATCCCATAGCATTACATCAACTGCCCTCCTGCTAACTGCACTTTACTTACATAACAAGATTGAATGTTTTGCTATTTATACATTTAACTTTCCCTGCTGACTCTGCACTCTACCACAGAAGCGATACGGTCTCCATTACATTTGGTTCATTGTAGATTACTTAGCTGCTCTTTTATGAGTGTGGAACGTGACATGAATTGTTCTGTTCATGAATGAATGCGTTTCTTATCCATCTGGAACGTCCTCTGCCAGCTTTGTTTGAGAGTCTGTAAGTAACTTACAGGGAACATACTGTACTGCTATTAAGATTGGGTTTGGGTGTCTCTGTTCAGTTCCTTGCTCACAATTACCTAGAGATGCCAAGTGCCTGATCTCTTTGTCACGGGTCTTTTCTGAGAGCTGAGGCTGCTTCCTCCTGGGGTCCATAAGAAAAGGTCTTTGGTAGGTTTGGTCAGTTTGGTTTCTGTTAAAAACACTTTTACTGCAGGAGTCACAGTACTCTTTTTAGTTCCTTTCCAGCAACGTGGTTATCCAATATGTGGCTGCCTCTGCTTGGCTCAGGCTTGAGCCTGACTACACCACATCCCTCATGCAGTTGCCTCTTTCCAGGTTTTGAAAGCTGGTTGAGGGATGTAGCCCCACAGCTGGTTATTTTAGTCTGTGTGGTTCAGTGACAAGTGGTAGTCAGGCAAGCACTTCATGCAGAGCCCCGTTCCAGGAGCTCTGAGACAGGTGCTCCAAACAGCACTGAGGATATGGGGATTCATATGGACAATTTTGGGAGGCAGAGTTGATGCCTGAACCTCTTACTTTACTTCATAATCCTCCCTTTTTACTTGTTGATGGTGTCTAGATTTGGTTAAGCAAGCAATCCCAGATTTAAGAAGGACCAAATTCAGAGTCCAGCTAATGCAAGACCCTAAACCAGTGCCTACAGCATTTTTCTGCATAGATTGTACCTGCCTGATGTTTAGAGCAGATTGTTGGGACTTTACCAATTAAAAGATAAACAGTCTTTTGATTATTTGTCCATCATCACCGAAATACATGAACAGCTGTAAGCACAATGTCAGATTCTTCTTTCCCCAAAACTGTAGAATGCATGTATGTCCCTCCAAAGCTGATGTTGAACAGAGAACAGGCTTTAATACAGGCTCTTAGCAAACCCTGTACCAAAATGTTTTCTAAATTAAAGCCTTGGTCAGTCTCTGCAGAAGAATTTTGGTCATGTGTAGTATTGCTCCCTGGATTTTGAAACAACATAAACAGCATAAATCCCTTAGACTGAACAAGAACTGATTTTTCTCCTGGACTTCGAAATTGATGTTGACTATTTGATGTTGACTGTTGAGCTCAGCTTCATGCACTGATGATGTTTACTGTCTTAGCAAATAACATCTGTCCATCTGCAATGTACATGAAATACCCCACACGTTACGTGACCAAACTTCCTAACACTCCTAGTTCTAACATGTGGGTGGGGTTTTTCCCTCCCCCCCTGAAATTCAGTATATTGTTGAAGATAGGTGAGAGACCACTGTGAGAGATGAGTTAGCAGCTGACTTGTAAACCACAGCTGCAATGAGCAATGTTCATTGGCAGTTTTGATATACTGAACTGAGTCTTCATACCAAACCAGCTGGTAACTAACATGATGCTAATGTGTATCAGCATATCTTGTTTTGCAAAGCACAGTAGCTTTGAAATATTTAATGTATTTCGTTTGTTATTCATGCTGCAGTCAAGCACTAATTTGTGTCTTTATAGTTCAAATTATTAAAGAATTTTGGTTTAAATATAACTTTTCCCAGGTGTTTCTTGGCTTTTGTGTTACATGGAGCAGGCTGGTTCATCTTGGTGCTGTTGAGTAGATCACAGAATCACAAGGTTGGAAAAGATCATCAAGGCCAACCATTCCCATCCTTAGCTAAACCATATCCCTAAGTACCTCATCTACCCTTTTTTAAACACATCCATGGTCAGAGTGACTCAACCCCCTCCCTGGGCAGCCTGTTCCAGGCCCTGACAACTCTTTCAGTAAGAAATTTTTTTCTAGTATCTAATCTGACCCTGCCCTAGCACAGCTTGAGCCCATTGCCCCTTGTCCCATCTCCTGTCCCCTGGCTGAAGAGACCATCGCCCACCTCTCTACAACCTCCCTTCGTGTCGTCCTGGCTGGTGGGTGCACAAGGAATGGTGTGAGCTGCAGTGTTGGGGAAGCTGCCTGCAGCTGCCTCAGACTGAGCCCCTGTGGTAGTAGCACAACTTGGTCATCTTGTTTTTCTTCCTGCAGCCAGGAGTTGGACTCAATGGTTCTTTTGGGTCCCATCCAGCACAACAGAAACATTTTAAAATGAAGGGGGAGATGTGATTGTTTGTGTCCAGTTCTGGGCTCCCTGGTATAGAAAAGACAGGGATCTCCTGAAAATTGTCCAGAGGAGGGATAATTAAAAGCCTGGATCATCTCCCCTGCGAGGAAAGGCTGAGTGAGCTGGGGCTGTTCAGCCTGGAGAGAAGAAGACTGAGAGGGATTCTTATTAATGGTTTATCAATATCTGAAGTGTGGGACACAGGGGGAAATGGCCAGCCTCTTCTCAGTGTCTGTGGGGACAGGACAAGTGTTGATGGCCTCAAGTTGGAGCACAGGGAGTTCCACACCAACATGTGGTAGATGCCCTAGGACAGGCTGCCCGGGGGGTGTGGAGTCTCCTTCTCTGGAGATATTCCAGACCTGTTTGGACACCGACCTGTGTGACCTGTTCTAGGGACCCTGCCTTGGCAGGGGGGTTGGACCCGATGATCTCTGGAGGTCCCTTCTAACCCTTACGAGTCTGTGATTCTGTGTTAATTTTAAACTCAGGTGAGAGGCTCTGGGGTTCCCCAATCTTTACTGCCTTGTGCTGAGGCCCTTTGAGCATTGGACCTTGCTTCGAGGTGACCACAAATAGTGCAAGACCTTCTCACCTGCAAAGCCCATCCCTGGTAGGCCCCAGTACGAAGCAAATTCAGGTGCTTGTCATGGGTGGGAGAAAAAAAGGCAGGAGCCAGGTGAATGCACCACTAGCTTGTAGCATGCAGGCCAGGCATCCTTTGCCTCATCCTTCTGTTTCTTTCAGTGAGCAAGGAGGACAATCGCTGCAGGGCAGAACCTCTCCAGGCAGAAATCATGGACCAGTAGGTACTTGCTCAGCAAGTCTCATCACACCTCAGCAGCCAGGGACAGGTAGTGACCATCAGTGATCCCCTATTTCTGGCAGCTCTCCCAGGTCTTATTCAGAGACCCCATTTTCTCCTGCTCGTGGCTGCTATACACAGCTTTGTCTTTGCAGGGATAACCTCGAACCAAATATTCATGGGAAACCACATAGCCAGTGGTGTAAACGCCTGGGGGAGCCAGTGCCACCCCCCCTTGGTGCTTGCTCAGTGGTGCTGTACACAGAGGCACACCCAACCCCCCCAGAGAAGCGCTGCCTGAACGCAGGGCTGGGTGAAATCCAGCTTTGCAGTGTGAGCTTGCAGCTAGCCCAGGACCAAGTAATACTTGGAAATTTCCCTGGGGAGAAAAGCGCTGTGGTTCTGTCAAAGACCTCCTCCCAACCAGAAAATTCAATTTTGAGCCTGACAATTGCCTTTCAACACTGCCAATTTACTTGCAGGTTTATTAATTTTCCATTCCCTCTTCCCCCTGACTCCCTCCCTTGTATTTTTGCTTTATGCAGCCTGCTCAGAGGCTAGAACTGAAGCTGTGTATTTGCAAGGCCTTAATCCCACTGGGTCTGACCAGAGGCCTGGCTGTGCCCAGTGCTGTACCCATGATAGAAACACTGCACCCCTGATGGAGACACTTGCTGCTAGTTTGGCAAAGGAGCTGGTGATCCAGTGTGGACCTTTGGTGCTATGTGCATGGAGTAGGTGGACATCATGGGGTCAGTGATGGGTTTGTCTCCTCTGTGGGTCACTAAATGGCTCCTTGTTTGCTGCGAATGTACCACAAGCAGCTCAAGTGATCTTGGCTTGGCTCTTACTCAAGGGACTGAGCACTCAATGTGCCTCTGTTCAACGTGCTCCCTGCTGAGGGGAATCAAAGGGGCAGGCACCGATCTCCTCTCTTTGGGGACCAGGGATAGAACCCAAGGGAATGGCGTGAAGCTGCAATAGGGGAAGTTTAGGTTGGATGTCAGGAAGAGGTTCTGTCCTGAGAGGGGGGTCAGGCACTGGCACAGACTCCCCAGGGAAGTGGTCACAGCCCCGAGCTGCACTGAGGTCAAGAAGAGTCTGGACGATGCGCTCAGTGCCATGCTCTGACTTGTCTGGGCCTGTGTGGAGCCAGGAGTTGGATTCAATGATCCTCATGGGTCCCTTCCAACTCAGGAGATTCTAGGATTCTATGATCTCCTGGCCTTATGGAAAACAAGACTTGAACCAACCAGAGAGCTCTATGCCCTCAGAGAGCATCTTCAGGGCTATTTGCCCTGTCTCCACCTCCCCAAACAGCTCCTTCTTCAACACCTAAGATTTGAGTTGCTTGGAGGGATAGGCCCAACACCAGTTTGGGGTTCAGCAGGGTTCCTCATATGAGTCCCCATGGAGAGGGGACAGAACAGAAAACCACCATGGTTGCGCTGGCATGGCAGGGAAGATCTGCAGAGGCAGGACAAAGATAGATGCCTGAATTCAGCCTCGGTGTCATGTTGAGACCTGGAGCTCGAGGAGATCACTTGCACCCTAAGCAGGAAGAGAGCTGGGATGATGTCTTCATTCACTTTGTGTGTGTGAGGAACCCTGTGTCTACCAACACAGAAATGATGTGTGGAGCATGACCTGTGATGGATAAAACATCCCAACCTACAAGCAGAAACTGCACTGACTTACTTCAGACCTGCTTTGCAAGGTTGATCCAGCATCCTGGCTCTTAAATTCTTTCCAAGGTGAGGCATCCCCAAGCTGGGTATCTCACCTTGTTCGCATGCAACACCCAAGGGTCTCAGTGCAGGACACTTCCCAGCTGCTACAGTAACCCAAATAGCCACTGAAAAACAACCAACCTTGTTAATCTCCCTGAGACTGCCTGTGTAATTAGCATGCAAGATGCACGCACTGACTTAATGACATTAGCAGTAATTAATGGCACTGACAAACACACAGAGCCAGCGTGGGGACCAGCCAGACCTTCATGCATGCAGCTCCTGTGGGCCATGCACCCACAGCACAGCACCCAGCGACACCTTGAGACCCCGAGTGCTCTGACTCAGAGGTTCCTCATCGCTGAGATCGGGTAGGTGAATGCTAATGAACAGCAGCTCGCATGACCCCACAGAAATTTAATTAATTGAGTTACTCTGCTGATGTAAACTCGTGTCAAGCTCCCAGTATTTATAGGCTGACCAAGCATCAGGGCTGCAGTGATTTATGTGGAAGCCTAACCTAAGTGCTGCTTTCCCCTCGTAGCTGGTGTGTTGACTCACTGCTGAACAGCAGTGAGGAGGAAATTTCTTCAAATATTGCAGCACTGGAGAAGCCTGGGGAGAAGCTCAACTTGCTCAGGTAAGAGAGGCGATGAAAAGGGCACCCAAATCCATTCTGCACCCAGGCAAACCTGTCCAGGCACCTGTGAGTCATTGTTTAACAGGATTGAGTTTGGAGCCCTCCAAGGGTTTGCTTGTTTGGGGTTGGGTTTGGTTTTTTTTTTTGGTTTTGTGGGTTTTTTTCCTTCTATTTACTTTTTCTTTAATCTTGTTTTTAATGTCCTACCTTGGCTGGAATGAAAATAAGATGAAATGATGGTTACAAGATGAAAACCAGCGACAAACCTGCGAGCAGCAGCATCACAGCAGAGCTGTTAGAGAAGGGATATTTTTACACAGGTTATCTGAAAAGCAAACAAACTCCAGCTGTGTTTCCTTGCTGCTGGCATGAACTGAAGCAGGAGGGCTGATTAATGTCGTGGAGCTGTTTCTGCTCAAGTTCCCTCTGCCACATCCCCCTGAATCTGACAGTTTGCTATCAATTTGCTTTGCAGCCCATGCGCTCTCCTCCAGAGAGTAGTGGCTCTTCAGCACCATCCAGGACACCTGATACTTCAGTGGGTTTCTCCATACAAGAAACATGTAAGACTGTTGGAGAGAGTCCAGAGGAGGCCACTAAGATGATTAGAGGGCTGGAGCACCTCCCCTACGAAGAGAGGCTGAGGGAGCTGGGCTGGTTCAGCCTGGAGAAGAGAAGGCTGTGGGGGGACATCATTGCAGCCTGCCAGTCCCTGAAGGGAGCAGAGAAACAGGAGAGGAATCAGCTTGTTAAAAGGGCAGAGACTGGCAGGACAAGGGGGATGGATTGAAGCTAAAGGAGGGAAGGTTTAGATTGGATATTAGGGGGAAGTTCTTTCCAGAGAGAGTGGTGAGGGGCTGGAACAGGCTGCCCAGAGAGGTGGTGGATGCCCCATCCCTGGAAGTGTTCAAGGCCAGGTTGGATGGGGCCCTGGGCAACCTTGTGTAGCTCCAGGCCTGGAGGTTGGTGTCCCTGCCTGTGGCAGGACGGTTGGAATTCTGTGATCCTTGGGGTCCCTTCCAATCCAGACCAGGCTATGATTCTGTATGCTCATACCACGTTGTGTTCATGGATGGAGTGAAAGCCACTTTTGCCAGCCCATGATCCATGCTGCACCCCTGCAACCCCCTCCCTCTCCATCCTGGGGCACAGCAGCAGCTCCAGGTCAGGTTTGTACAACCATCACAGCAACAGCCCAAACCCACAATAAAATCTTGGCTTTAGGAAATCAGTGTTTAGACACCACTCACAATACATCTTTGTAAAGCCAGAACCCCAAATCCACAAAAAGCCCATGTCATTTGTACCTTAAGTACATTTACCAGTGCTAGACAGTTGTGGAGGCAGTTACCTCCAGCAAGGGTGGCAATAAGTATCTGCAGCAGAAACTTCATCAGATGGGAAGGCTGGAAGTGGAGGAGAACGTCTCTTTACGATCTCCTCTCTGATTTCAATTTAATCTCTGGTGTTTTCCTGCCTGAAGCCATGTCCAGCTTGGCAATTTCTGCCTAGAGATCTTGGATCAGGGAGATGGAGCAAAATGGGAGTAACACTCACTGACAACTTTGCTATATTTTAATTTCAGGTCTACAGGTGTATACATACACACACACACTGAACCTGGTAATGTCAGAGGCGGCTCCTGCAGCTTGAATTCAGAAGTCAGCAAATTAAGGGAAGCAGGAGGAGTCTCCAGTGTTACTCGTTAAGGTGTGACAGCAGCTGCAAATCTCCTATATCGGCCCCAGAAAGGCACATACATCTATATGAGCTGCAAAGGTATGTTCCACATCAAGGTGAAGAATGAAACTGTACTGGACTTGCTTTCAAGGCCTTTAATTTCCCTCTTCCCCCCTTTCCCTTTCCCCCCCTCTTTCCCTTTCCCCCCCCTTTTCCTCTCCCCTCCCTTTCCCTCTCCCCCCCCTTCCCTCTCCCCCCCCTTCCCTCTCTCCTCCCCTTTCCCTCTCCCCCCTTCCCCTCTCCCCCCCCTTTCCCTCTCCCCCCCTTTCCCTCTCCCCCCCTTCCCCTCTCCCCCCCTTCCCCTCTCCCCCCCTTTCCCTCTCCCCCCCCTTTCCCTCTCCCCCCCTTTTCCCTCTCCCCCCCCTTTCCCTCTCCCCCCCCTTTCCCTCTCCCCCCCCTTTCCCTCTCCCCCCCTTTTCCCTCTCCCCCCCCTTTCCCTCTCCCCCCCCTTTCCCTCTCCCCCCCCTTTCCCTCTCCCCCCCCTTTCCCTCTCCCCCCCCCTTTCCCTCTCCCCCCCCCTTTCCCTCTCCCCCCCCTTTCCCTCTCCCCCCCCTTTCCCTCTCCCCCCCCTTTCCCTCTCCCCCCCTTTCCCTCTCCCCCCCCCCTTTCCCCCCCCTTTCCCTCTCCCCCCCCTTTCCCTCTCCCCCCCCTTTCCCTCTCCCCCCCCCCTTTCCCTCTCCCCCCCCCTTTCCCTCTCCCCCCCGCTTTCCCTCTCCCCCCCCTTTCCCTCTCCCCTTTTCTGTTTTGCCCCTTTTCTGTTTTGCCTCCCTCTTTTTTCTCCTTTCTCCCCCTGGCTTTATTTTTTACTTTTAACTTTTCTCTTCCTCCTCCCTCTCCTTCCCCTCCGTCTTTCCTTCCTTCTGTCTGTCTGTCTTTCTTCCCTGGCTGAGGAGAAGTAGCCAACCCAAGTGGCCAACATGATTTCCACAGTCATTTGTGCTCACCTAGATATCAGGCTGTGGGATTTCCCCTGGCAGAGTCTAGTTTGACATCATCAATCCGTGGGTACAACTGGAGCAATACTTCCCCAGTTCAGGTGCCCAGAGGAAGAGACGATGCCCCATGTCCCTGGCTGAGCTGTGTCACCTATTAACTCACACCCTGCCCCATATGTGGGGCAGCAGCACAGGGATGTTTGTGCCTGGGCATCACCCCATTTTCCCCTGTGAATGGGGAGACTGGCCCAATACAATGCTGTACCCCCCGCCCCCAGCTGCCATGCCCCAGCAAAGTGCAGCCTTTTCCAAGATGTTGTTTGAAACCTCCAGGGATGCCATAGTCTCCCCTGCTTGCCTGCTCCAAAGCTAGACTTGGGAACATTTTCCCTTGTGTCTAAATTAGATACAAACCTTGTCTCTCCTTGGGGCTTTTCTCCTTGTAAGAAGCTGATTATGAGGGGGATTTCCACCACAGAATCACAGGGTTGGAAAAGAATATTGAAATTGAGTCCAACCATTCCTGTCCTGTGCTAAACCAGATCCCTAAGTACCTCATCTACCTGTCTGTTAAACACATCCAGGGATGGTGACTCAACCCCCTCCCTGGGCAGCCTGTTCCACATCCCCACAGCTCTTTCATGGAAGAACTTTTCCCTCACATCTGATCTGACCCTGCCCTGGTGCAGCTTGAGCCCATTTCCCCTTGTCTCATCTCCTGTCCCCTGGCTGGAGAGACCATCACCCACCTCTCTACACCCTCCTGTCAGGTATTTGTAGGTGGTGAGAAGGTCTCCCCTCAGCCTCCTCTTCTCCATCTTCCTTTTTTTTCTCTTATCATTGTCACTGATCTGGGTTAGGCTTTTCTTGTCTTCAGAGTTAAAATAGAAACTCCTCCAATTCTGAAACCTTTTTTTTCCTTTCTCTCTTTTTGTCTTCAGTGCCCTTTTACCTGCAAAGACAGGGAGCAGTAAAAAGGCATTTCATTAGCCATGTGTATCTTTACTTATTATACACCATGTTAAAAGAAGAAACGACCTGAATGCTCTAGGATGGATTTATACCCGTGGGCAGTACAATTTCCCAGCCTCACACATGTGATGAGTCTTTCTGTGCCATAGGACTGCTGCTGAGTCTGGTGTTTTCTCTCTTTTTTCCCCTTTGAAACACAGGGATGCCTGTGTGAGACAGCACCATCCCCCTGGGATCCCTTGGAGCAAGACCAAAGGCTCCCAAAGGATGAACAACCCAGGTCAAGCATCCCAAGCCCGTCCCACTGGCATCATGCAGCCGTACCTCCTTCCACAGCCCAGACCAGCTGAGGCCTGCTGAAAGCACCACTACAAACCACTGTAAGGAGGAAACAAGAAGCTCCATTGAGAATTAAAGGCAAACGTAATCATTTTGTCTTTGCTTTCCCTTACCAAATGCTTCACTCTTGTTTGCTAATTAATACAGCCCTTTTGTCGCAACTGGCAAGTGAGTGAGATTACTTGAGTTATTAAAAACTAAGGAGGACCTCAGATTGTAAGGAGAACCATATCATTATCTAGCTGGCTGCTGTCCCCTATTGCTAGCCTGGGATATTAATTATTTTCCTGCTGATTCAAAGGGAAGGAAGCCAAGCTATGAATCAGCCCTGCCACTTCTTTGCAACACCTGTCTTTTCCCTAGATCTCCTCTCCAAATCTCAGCCAGGTCTGGCAACGCTTAGTTAATGAGATCAGGCGTAATTGCAGCACGAGCCAGCGGGTAGGGTTGCAGAGCTGGGAAAGAACTGGAGTAACTGCTCTTCCTTCCACACTGGGAGGCTGGAAAGGCTTTCTGTGAGCTCTGAAAGGTGCACTAACATCTGCTTTTTTCACAGGAGCAGAGCGCAAGTGGTTCCTTCTCCAAAGCTCGGTCCATGGACCATGCGATGCGACCTCCTTTAAAAAACATCACCAGCACCCAGCAGCAAAGAATCAGAAACACATAAAAAGCCCAAGTATAGCCACCAGGGCACACTGCTGGGAGCCAGTGGGATCCTGGGGGGCATCAAAAGGAGTGTGGCCAGCAGGTCACAGGAGGGGATCCTCCCCCTCTACTCTGCCCTGGTCAGGCCCCACCTGGAGTGTTGTGTCCAGTTCTGGGCTCCCTGGGATAAAAAAGACAGGGATCTCCTTGAGAGAGTCCAGAGGAGAGCTACAAAGATGATTAAGGGCCTGGAGCATCTCCCCTATGAGGATAGGCTGAGTAAGTTGGAAGTCTTCAGCCTTGAGAAGAGAAGACTAAGGGGGGACCTAATTATAGACTTTATAGATATAGATATTATATATCTATATTATAGATATAGGCGGAGAGAGCTGGGGCTGTTCAGCCTGGAGAAAAGAAGACTGAGGGGGGACCTTATTAGTGTCTATAAATATCTTAAGTATGGGGTGCGGGGGGAAATGGCCAGCCCCTTTTCAGTGTCTAGGGGGACAGGACAAGGGGCAATGGCTGCATGTTGGAGCACAGGAAGTTCTGCACCAACACGTGGAAGAACTTTTACCCAGTGAGGGTGAGGGAGCCCTGGGACAGGCTGCCCAGGGGGTGTGGAGTCTCCTTCTCTGGAGATATTCCAGCCCCGTCTGGACGCCGACCTGTGTGACCTGTCCTAGGGACCCTGCTTTGGCAGGGGGGTTGGACCCGATGATCTCCAGAGGTCCCTTCCAACCCCTGTGATTCCGTGATTCTCGATTCATGTACACTGCCCAGCAGTCAAGCCATGCCTCCTTGTGTGAGTAAAAGTAGATATGACACAGATTTAATGAGGCAACAGCTTCTTGGCAGCACCACAGGTCTGCTCAGAGACTGTCGCTATTCGTTTACTTGACTTAAGGCAGTTGAGTTGTGCAAAAGAGGGGGGAAGCTATCTGGAGTGCTAATTAAATGAGGTGTTAACAGAAAAGACCAACCAGACATCGCTAACTCAGCAGGATTTTCTGAATCACAGAATCATAGAACTGGAAGGGACCTCAAGAGATCATCAAGTCCAACCCCCTAATTACCAGTACATTCTCAACATGTACTGGTGTCTCCTATGGTATCATCATCTTTGCACACACGCATGACAACCAAATAAGTGATCAGGTCCCGTCAACATGGGTTTACAAAAGGCAGGTCCTGCCAAACTAACCCAATCACCATTTAGTTGGGCTTTGGGCATATAGTAGTTTTGGGGTTAGTGGAGAAGCCTTCCCACGGACCCTCTGAAGATTTAGGGGCCCTCTGTGTAAGCCTACGCTGCCTGCACAGAGCATTGAAAAGTAGCGTCACGTTCTCAAGATTCCTGTTTGAGACATCCCTGGTCTATAAAACTTGGTGAAAGAGGGGAATGGAGGCACAGGAGATGTCATCGGTACCGTCATCTCTATTACTGGTGTGTGAGGGCAGTATTTGCACAGCACAGCTGGTGACCAGCAGTCCCACCAGTAATCATAGAATCACAGACTGGTCTGGCTTGGAAGGGACCCCAAGGATCACAGAGCTCCAACCCCCCTGCCACAGGCAGGGACACCAACCTCCAGGTATGATCCTGACAAGGGCCCCATCCAACCTGGCCTTGAACACCCCCAGGGATGGGGCATCCACCACCTCTCTGGGCAGCCCGTTCCAGCACCTCTCCACTCTTTCTGTAAAAAACTTCCCCCTAATATCCAATCTAAACCTTCCCTCCTTCAGCTTTAATCCATCCCCCTTATCCTGCCAGTCTCTGCCCTTTAACAAGCTGATTCCCCTCCTGTTTCTCTGCTCCCTTCAGGGACTGGCAGGCTGCAATGAGGTCCCCCCACAGCCTTCTCTTCTCTAGGCTGAACAAGCCCAGCTCCCTCAGCCTCTCTTCGTAGGGGATGTGGCTTCTGCTTTTCCCAGTATCTGGTAAAACCCTGTATCCAGAGCTCTCAAAATGCTGTCCAAGTCCATTTCACAAACCGGCAGCAATGAGAAACTGCTGTGTCAAATATCTTGTGTGGGGGGGAAAAAGGTACATTTGGGAACATCTCTTTCTCCTACATGTTTCTTTTGGCTATGGTACAGTATTTTCCCCTGAAATATAAAACTTGCAGAGGAAGAAGGGGCAGAAGCCAATCACCAGATGCTGCAAGGCAAGAGGATGATTTCTGAGCTTGCACTGAGGGGGCTGTGCCCGAGTCAAGGTGCTTGTGGTCTCCCAAACACAGCAGCTGGATTATGTTTCGGGGGGTTAGATGAGGATGCTGAGCAGTGCCTTCCTAATGGGGTTTACAGGAAGAATTATGCTGCTGATGTTTATTCCCACACCCTCAGCTCCGCCTTTCCAGCCAATCTGTACTGCAGCAAATAAATCTTGATTGAGTTAATGGGTTTATGCTTGCCTAGTGCTTGAAGTTAAGCCCGGATGAAGCTGGGATGTAGAGGTGACCTCTCTAATTAATACTCAAGCAACTTCCCTGAGCTCTGTAACCAGAGACAGTCTAGGAGCAGAGGTTGGAGTTGGCTTCCCCACCAAGTGCAGGAGTCAGCACAAGTGCTGGAGTGGCTGCACACTGAAGTTGAGGTCAAGGTTAGGCTGATAAGCAGTGTGTAGGAAGAAATATCTTAGGACCCTGCAGGACATGCCCCAGAGATGTTCCTTGCAAAAGGGGACTAGGTTGGAAAGTGAAAATATCTGCCTTGGAAATGGTGAGGAGATTCCAAGATGACATGTTCCCATGTGGTGAGAGTAGTTGGAACATGGGCGCACAGTTCCTGGGGCAGGAGCATGAAAGGACTCTTGGGACACATGGCCACCATAGCAAGTTATCTTCACCCCCTCTGAAACGTCTGTTTCCTTGGAATTTAATGGATGTGAGTGGCCAACCCTTAGGTTCTGGTGGGTGTTGGAGACTGTTCAGCCACAAATACATTGCACAAAATAAATCTCTGTGGAGATTTGTCCTTTCAGATCCACTGGATTTTCGTCTTGCTGTCTGATCTCGTAGAGAATCATCTGTGTCATCTTTGGTCCTGTCTTCTTCTGGGAGCTTTGCTGAACACACATGGTAGCAAGGACTTGGTTCAGTGTGTTCCCATGAGGTCCAATGTTTGCCTGTTCCTCCTCCCCAGAGTTGGCCACACCAAAAGCCAAGGAGGGCAATCCAAAAGTGACATCTGAGGATAACCCAGGCTTTGATGTATCTAAGGATTATAAATAGGCAGTACTGTTAGGCATAGAATCATAGAATGGTCTGTGTTGGAAGGCACCCCAAGGATCACAGAGTTCCAACTCCTCTGCCACTGGCAGGGCACCAATCTCCAGGCCTGGAGCTACACAAGGTTGCCCAGGGCCCCATCCAACCTGGCCTTGAACACCCCCAGGGATGGGGCATCCACCAGCCTATTCCAGCACCTCACCACTCTATAAAGAACGTCCCCCTAACATCTCATCTGAACCTTCCCTCCTTTAGCTTCAATCCATTCCCTTGTCCTGCCATTATCTGCCCTTTTAAAAAGCAGATTTCCCTCCTGTTTCTCTGCTCCCTTCAGGGACTGAAAGGCTGCAATGAGGTCCTCCCACAGCCTTCTCTTCTCCAGTCTGAACCAGCCCAGCTCCCTCAGCCTCTCTTCATAAGGGAGGTGCTCCAGCCCTCTGATCATCTTAGTGGCCCTCCCAGGCAACTGGGAAACAAAGAGAAACTCAAATTGCAGCAGATTTTTCCAAAATTTGCTTAGGAAATCAAATCCTGCCTTTCTGTGAGTCCTCCAGAAGCAACCCACTGTTCTGCACAACGAGCAGAAACAGGGAAGCTGTTACCAAGCCAAACTCGGTCTCAGTTACACCAGTGCAAATCCAAAGTCATTCCATCACTCTCAGCATTGATTTAACCTTGTGAAGCGACAATCAGAAGTTGTCTTAATGTCACAACAAGCTGCTAACTTGCAAGAATTGCGTGAAAGAGCCTTGATGTGAGATGCTGCCTTGCCTGGGTGTCTGTGCACTCTTGGGAGCTTCAGGTGTCTCTCTGCTGTAAGGTGACAGAAAGGGGAAAAAAACCCCAGTTTTATATTTTTTTGTCATTGAGGTGAAGAAACCGAGGAGGAAAATTGCCTAAATAGCGCTTGGTAGGCCTGTTTGGAGTCAGCATTTGTTTGGTTCGCTTCCGACCTGTCATTAATAAAGAGCGGCTGAGAGGACAGCAGTGCCGTTAGCTCCTTTCCTTCCTCCCTCTCCAGGGAATATGGGATTGCTAGCAACCTGCTTGTTTTTCAAACCATCTTGCTTCTCACTGTGAAAAACCCCATAGAAAAATCAAGGTCATGGACCAAACTCCTGTAACATAAGCAGAGGTGA
The DNA here is from genome assembly GCA_022605575.1 of Laterallus jamaicensis coturniculus. NCBI lineage: Eukaryota > Metazoa > Chordata > Aves > Gruiformes > Rallidae > Laterallus > Laterallus jamaicensis. The sequence continues at coordinate 22,450,699 of JAKCOX010000012.1, read as the reverse complement.
CTCCCTGCCAAGGAGGCTGAGCCCTGGTCCCCTCCTGCTGGGTGGTCATGGCTGAACGATGACTGGAGGGTTTATGGCCAGGAGATGCCATCGACTTCCAAACTCTCCAGCGTTGCTTGTGCCATGAGAAACACTGGCAAGGTGGGAGCTCTTGGGCCACCACCTTTTTCTACTGCTGTCTCAGGGCTGTGGTAGAAGGCTGCATGTGTAAGTTATTACTGACTGACTCCTTCCTGGTCCTGGCATCTTCTTTGGGGGTTCAAGGAAAGATTTAACTCTTTTTAGTAGGGAAGGGATGTAAGGGACGTGGTGCTGGGAGTTATCATCTCCTTCCTTTCCATATTAGACAAGCAGTGCTGCCAGGGGTTGATTTGTGATACCTGAGTTACCTTCTTTGGATGCAATCACATCTTGAGAAGAGGAGGCTGAGGGAAGACCTTCTCACTGCCTACACTGACCTGACAGGAGGGTGCAGAGAGGTGGGCGATGGTCTCTTCAGCCAGGGGACAGGAGATGGGACAAGGGGAAATGGCCTCAAGCTGTGCCAGGGCAGGGTCAGATCAGATGTGAGGGAAAAGCTCTTCCCTGAAAGAGTTGTGGGGATGTGGAACAGGCTGCCCAGGGAGGGGGTTGAGTCACTATCCCTGGATGTGTTTAACAGACGGGTAGATGAGGTACTTTAGCATAGGACAGGAACAGTTGGACTCAATGATCTTAAAGGTCTTTTCCAACCCTGTGATTCTGTGATAATCTTTCCCCTGGCGATTCACCTCGCTAGCTTCTCAAGAGAAGGCCAGTCTCTTAGCATCTGTCTGGGCCACGGCGCCCATCTTCACCTCAGCTGCAACGCTGTCTCTCTCCTGTGATATAAACCCAGATGTCACGTTGTCATTCCCCTCCCAGCAAGCTTCTTGCTGCTTGACTTTTCTTCTAGCTTAATAGCAGCCGGCGCATTAAAAAGGCGCCTGATTTGTGTCTGTGCAAGCGAGCCCTGATACAGACAATTAAGTGGGGAATTTAATGGGATGGATTTCCCAGCAGAGTTATCAATTAGCAGGAGCTGTTTGCCAGCCGGCCGCTGTGCAGATCATGGCACGGGCGCACCCCGAACCGCGGCTGATGCATTGGCCAGGGCAGCGGGGCAGAGGATGGGCTTCATAGAATCATAGAATGGCAAGGGTTGGAAGGGACCCCGAGGATCATAAAGCTCCAACCCCCCTGCCACAGGCAGGGTCATCAACCTCAGGCCTGGAGCTACACAAGGTTGCCCAGGGCACCATCCAACCTGGCCTTGAACACTTCCAGGGATGGGGCATCCACCACCTCTCTGGGCAGCCTGTTCCAGGACCTCAACACTCTTTCTGTAAAAAACTTCCCTCTAATATTCAATCTAAACCTTCCCTCCTTCAGCTTTAAACCATTCCCCCTTGTCCTGCCATTATCTGCCCTTTTAAAAAGTTGATTCCCCTTCTGTTTGTATGCTCCCTTCAGGGACTGGAAGGCTGCAATGAGGTCCCCCCGCAGCCTTCTCTTCTCCAGGCTGAACCAACCCAGCTCCCTCAACCTCTCCTTGTAGGGCAGGTGCTCCAGCCCTCTAATCATCCTTGTGGCCCTCCTTTGAACCCTCTCCAACAGTTCGACATCCTTCTTGTATTGGGGGCCCCAGATCTGGACACAGTACTCCAGGTGGGGCCTCATGAGGGCAGAGTAGAGAGGGACAATCACCTCCCTGTCCCTGCTGGCCACCCCTCTTCTGATGGAGCCCAGGATACCATTGGCCTTGTGAGCTGCAAGAGCACACTGCTGGCTCATGTTAAGTTTCTCATCCACGGCTTCATCAGGGCTTATGGTTTCCACCTTTCATTTTATGCAAAAATTGGGGGTGGGTGGGAAATGGGCCTTCTCAGACTGAAAGTTTATGATGTGGCTTTTTGGATGGAAATGTCTCTTCTGGCCAGGCACTGCTAGCATTAAAGGCCTGGGTGCCATGGTCGTACTGCTCTCCTGTGGGTGGTCATGCAGTAAACTGCATGGTGTGGGCTTGTTCGGTCTCAGTGACTCCATGTCACACCTGCCCACTCTACTGGCTGATTTTCCAAACTTAGCTGGTCCATTGTAGTGCACCATGGAGAAGAATGGAAAGGAAGGAGGTGCCTGACCTGTGGCAGCTCTTAAACTAGGAACAAAAGGATATTGCACGGTCTAATAGCTGCAAAAAGATGCTGGTGATGTTCAAATGTGAAGCAAACCACAAATACTAACAAAAAGGATAGGCAGCTACTGGATTGTCTACTAACAGAGGTGGCAAAATCTTGGGCGAGCACCTGTCTGCATGAGCAACTGAAGTGTTCCAGATACCTTCTGAGACCTCCAACCCTGCCAGTCACCTCCCAGCCACTGCCCAAGCTTTTCTCTGGAAGGATCATTGCCAAGTTCAGCCCCAAGCTGGACTTCACAAGGGCTGGCTCGCACCTTGAAAGGGTCCACAGGGTCTTTGAGCATCACAATGCTGTCTTCCAAGAGCCTCAACTTCTCCATTGTGGTCAAGGACAGCAATTTGGCTTCTCACCCAAGAGCTGTTTCTGCCAAAAAACAAGAGGAGTTGCTGTAGTTTCCCTTTTTGTGACCAACTGCTGGTCCTTTGGTCAGGATGACCCCCATAAATAAAACAGCTAATTAACACCCTTCTCCCACCAGTGATTGACTATGACCTTGAATGACCTTGCTTAATTTAACTTTCTCAACCAGCTATTTTTGACAGCGAATAATTTAACATCCTTGTGACCCCAGTCTTGTCTCTCTCCTGCCAACTGGCTCTGCAGTTTAAATGAACAGCAATAAATAAATACATATCTGCAGAGGGACCTAAATGACTCCCATTACTGGAGCATCTGAAGGCCTGCTTAAATAAATCAAGTGAGTAGGAGATTATGCTGCAATCATGTGGAGAGGGAAAGGAGAGAATACATTACTGTTATTCCAGAGGCTGCGACTGGGGCAAGCAACTTTGTAGAATTCAAGAATGATTCTGTTAATTCAAGTGCAGATGGACCACTGGAGGGATTGTAGTAGGAATTTTAGCACTGGAACAGGCTATCCAGGGGGTGTGGAGTCTGCTTCTCTGGAGATATTCCAGCCCCATCTGGACACCAACCTGTGTGACCTGTCCTAGGGACCCTGCTTTGGCAGGGGGGTTGGACAGGATGATCTCTTGAGGTCCCTTCCAACCCCTACGATTCTGTGAATCTGAAGTAGGCTTATTTTTTTGTGTATTCAAAGAGCAGCAGAAGATTGCAACCTGGTGGAATCAACAGTGCTCAGACTGCAGAAAGCTCTTGCACTGGGGATGGGGCCATTGGAGGTTGCTCTTGCACTGGGATGTGGCTGTCAGAGGTTCCTCCTGCATTGGCTATGGGGCTATTGGAGGTTCCTCCTGCATTGGGGATGGGGCTGTAAGAGGTTGCTCCTGCATGGGGCTGTGGGAGGTTGTTCTCTGCATATCCACTGCATGAAAACGAGGATATGGGCACTGCTGCCCACCTGCAGTTCTCTTCTCACTTTTCTCGCCCAAACATGCCCTCGGAGGGGGAGAAGTGGCCTTGCAGGGTGACAGGAGTGGGAAATTCTTCACTTCCCACCGCCCTGGGCAGGCAGACTCTCACTTTGGACAAACCCCAGGACCAAACCTCACCTTGGGGGTCCCCTGCACAAACAAGAACAACAAATTATTCCTGGGAAGGAGGAAAACCTCACTAAGTCATCAGCCTTGAAATCCCAGAAAGAAAAATAAAAATAAATTAATAATCCTATTTATCATAGGAACCATGAGCTGCAGTTTCCCCTCCTCTACTTCACCTTTCACCTTGTTCCTGTTTATTTTCAGGGTCTGGTTTTGAAGCATCACTATTTCTTCCTTTCCCCATCCCCCCCCCCCCCCCCAAACCTGTGCAGCCCTCACGTCAACCCCATCGCCGCAGCCTCATTTGTATCACGCTGAGGAGCAACGCAGCATCGTTACACATCCTATTTACATCATTCTCTTCCCCTGCTGAGGCTGACATAGAAAATGCAACTAAGTTAAGCAGAGAGATCTGGGGCTGCAATGAGACAGGGCTCTGGGCCCCATGGGGAGATGGGGGTGGCTGGGGACCCTCTCATTGCCTTAATTCAGCAGAGGAACTTTTCCCTAACGTTTTCCAGGCGGCTAAGAAAACAAAACCCCAGGCTCCCACTGCTGATTTGTCTCATGGGGTGAGCCTGTTTTATCCCAGTATTCATTTTTCCTTCCTCCTTTTTTCTATTTTAACCCTCTGCCTGGCGCTGCACGGCATCACCCATCACCCCTGGGGCTGACAAACTCATCCCCTCATCCCCAACAGTCCCCTTAGCAGCTTTGGGGTGCAAACCAGTGCAACAGGAATTCCCCTCTTTCCCTCTGTTGCTGTTAACACAAGCCCAGCGGCAGCTAACTGGGCAGGAGGTGTTTATACTGGTGGAAGGAATGATGGATGATGTTATTAATTAATTAACTAACAGCAATGGAGTGTCTTCCCGCTGAAGTGAGTCACAAATCAAAACAGGCTCTGTGCTCTCCCAGGGAGCAGCAGCATCCATCCCTGCCCCAGCCTGCCTGGTAGCTGGTTTTAAAGCTGTTGATGAGAATTTGAGGGGTGGAGACCTGTGTCGGATCTACTCTTACCCTTTGAGAATTGAAAAATGGAGGGTCTGAGGCTTTGCCTTACCCCACAAACCCCCCCTCCCCCTCCCTCTCCCTTTATTTTCCTTTTAAAGTCTTCGCTGTTTGCTGCAGGAGTTTTTTAACCATCACTGAATCAAAACCACAGCTTCTGATGGTTTTGAGGCTTCAGTTTGGGTGATCATAGAATCATAGAATGGTCTGGTTTGGAAGGCACCCCAAGGATCACAGAGCTCCAACCCCCCTGCCACAGGCAGGGACACCAACCTCAGGCCTGGAGCTACACAAGGTTTCCCAGGGCCCCATCCAACCTGGCCTGGAACACCACCACGGATGGGGAATCCACCACCTTTCTGGGCAGCCTGTTCCAGCCCCTCACCACTCTCTCTGTAAAGAACGTCCCCCTAATATCTCATCTAAACCTTCCCTCCTTCAGCTTCAATCCATCCCCCTTGTCCTGCCAGTCTCTGCCCTTGAACAAGCTGATTCCCCTCCTGTTTCTCTGCTCCCTTCAGGTACTGGCAGGCTGCAATGAGGTCCCCCCACAGCCTTCTCTTCTCCAGGCTGAACAAGCCCAGCTCCCTCAGCCTCTCTTCGTAGGGGAGATGATGGTTCAGCACTGTGCACAGCTGCAGGGCCCTGTAAATACAGGGTCCTAAAACACCCCTGGGGTTCGGGGTTAGGGGTTTTTTAACCTTTGGCAACTTTGAGTGAGGGGAGAGAAAAGGGGTGCGTGAAGTCCTGCACTGAGCTGGTTTTGAGTCGCAGCACCAAGTTGTGTTGAAGGAGGGGGTGGGGGGTGGGGAAACACCAGCAAAGAGACGGGAAAGACTAGAAAATGGCTTTGACTGCCAAGGGAAGCACTCACAGTACTGGAGGGTTTTTTTGGCTTTCCCATTCCTTTGGCTAATAAATGAATTAAAACAATTGCAAGGCAAGCAGTGCATGAACCGAGCAAGCAGTGTGTTTACCATCAAACACCCCGAACCTCGATGGGAAAAGCCCAGGAAGGTTTTGGATGATAAGGAACTTTGAGGGGGTGGCTGGCTCTAGAGGTGATGCGCAGTGGCCACGTGCAGCTGCAGGTGACACCTCGGTGGGAACGGGAGCTCGTGCCAGGCTAATGCTGCTCCAGGCACGGCCCCCTTTCTAATTTTATCGTCCAAATTTCACTGCATCGCCGCAGATGTGGCGAAGCAGATGTCCTCAGGCGTTCGCTCTGTGGCTGGCAGGCAGCAGCTAACCCTTGGCCCCAGTTTTTTGTCCATCCAAGAGCCTGATCGCCCACCACTCTGAATGCAAAGAGTTTATTCCCATCCTTTGCAATTATTTTCTTTGATTGTTCTTCCCTTGCCACCTATTTTTGGCCTGATTAATGATATATAGTCCTGAGTATTGACAGTAAAACTCGTGTGTTAAGTCAGAGCATTAGATCAGAGCTGCCCACAACATAGGGTCTGTAAAACCCCACCGGCTCCTTCCCACACTTTGGAGTGGATCCTGTTCATTCCTCCCCCCCTTCTTGGATGTGTATTTGGGGACTGGAAATGTATGTTTTCCACTTTGGGAGCACGGCTGGTCACCTCAGCCCTATCACCAAGCCCATGGCCCACTGCATATCCACTTCCAAGCACCCACCCAGGTTTTGAACCCCCTTCCTGGTGCCTCAGTTTCCCTCTTGCAAAACAGAAATGGAGGACTATTTTGGTCTCAGGCTGGAAAACACAGCTTCAGCCCCAGCAACCTTGCCCTGCATCATTCCTGCCTGGCCTGGGGGATATCCCCTTTGCACCCAAATCCTGTGCCCCCTGACGACTCTCCCCGGCACTCCCCAGTGAAGATGTCCCAGTGTAACCCGGCATGGCCCCAGTGTGCTGTGTCCAGCTGGTGCATACTTCTCCAGTTCTAAGTCTGGTACCAAGTCCCAGGCAGCACCAGTGGAACCTTGTCCCAGTATCCAGTGCCCAGGTGATCCAGGCACTGGTCCCAGTACCCCAGTACCCGGTTGTGCTGGTGCCTGGGCAGCCCCGGTTCCCCGTCCCAATTCCCTATCAGGGCAGTGCCACCCCCTTCCCGCTTCTGGACCCATTTCCCGGATGACCCCAGGTCTCGGTGCCTGGGCAATGCCGATCCCCAAATCCCGCTTCCCGGCGGGTCCCCTCAGTCCGGGGCGTAGGTTCTGGTCCAGCACCAACCGGTGCCGCTCCCACCTCTGGCTGCCCGGCGGGGCCAGTCCCCGTTCCTAGCGGCCGGGAGCACCGATTCCCAGGGCAGGCTCTCATTCCCGGTCCCCAGTCCCAGTGCAGTTCCCCGGTGCGGTCCCAGCGCAGGCGCGGCGGCGGCGGCCGCTGCCCGCCCCGTCGGGGCGGTGCTTGGGGCGGGGAGGGGGGTGAAGCGCTGCGGGCAGCGGCGCGCCCGGAGCGGCGGCACCGGCCACCGGCATCGGGCAGCGGCACCGGGAACGGGCAGGTAAAGCGGGGCCAGGGTCCCCGGGGGGAGGATGGGTAGAGGGGCGGGATGGGGGAGAGGTTCGGTCCTTGCACCCCGCCGCTGCTCCTCCTCCTCCTCCTTCTCCCTCGGCGGGGAAGCGGCTCCGCACCCTGTCCGGGGGTCCAACCCCCCCCTTCCCCCTCCTCGGGGGATGCTCGGAGCACCTGTGGCTTTTGGGAATCGGGAGCAGCTGCATTGCGGGGGGTGTAGGTAAGATTATTTTGGAGGAGAAAAAAAAAAGAAGCCCAAAAGCAGGCACCCGCTCCCTCCCCTGCATGGAGCACGCTGCTGCCCTTGCCTTGTAGCAGGGCTGGCTGAGGTCTGCTCTTGGGGGGGGGATGCTGGAAGTCGAGGTGCCTGGGGATGGTGTATCTGACTGTCATCACCCCCCTCCCCGAGGGGTTAAGAACTTGCAGCTGCTCCCGGGCCAAACCGGACAGAAACTTTGGGCAGTGAGGCCTCGTGGAGACTGGTGCTGGCTGGAGAGTGGGATGGTTTTGGACCCGGGAAAAAAATATAAATCCTGAGGTTACAGCGTTATTCCCTGTTCCATATTTTTGGGGACAAACCCAAGTTGCGTGGAAAGTTAAGGCAAGAGAGCTCCTGCCTCCCGGGCAGGCCAGGCTGCTGGTGACTGGTGCCTGTTCGGGTTTCCAGGCAGAGATGTGAGTCGGGATTTCCCGTATCCCGAGGGTGGGAGGCACCTTCCCTTTGTCTCTTTTCTTCCTTTCCTGAAAAGCGTTGGTTTGGGCCTGAGAAACCAGTGCAGTGCTTTCTAATGGAGGGTGTCCCATCAGAAGTGGCTCTGATCCCCTGCTTCCCACTCCAGTAAGCCGCCAGGTGAGCCCAGGCTGCTCGCCTGGCCCTGCAGGTCCACCTGTGTGTGATGCTTGGTTTTGTTACCTGGTATTTATTGCCAATCACTGTTATGTTTCTGCCTGGATGCTGCGTTGGCTCTGAGCTTGATGGGGAGTGCAGGCAAACGTGGCAAGAGGAGATGAAAGCAGGGCAGGGAACTCGGTGGGCAGGGGAGGATGCTGTTAAATCCACAGCTGCTTTTCTTGCTGCATCCAGCAAGGGCTGAGCTGCAGACTTTCATCTCCATCCACTCTCGCATCTTAAGGGGCTTGGATCCTCTTCCCAAGGCTCAGTCTGGTGCCTGGGTGCGCTGAACTGCTGTTAGACTGGGGTGAGGGCAGCACAGGGTTCCTGCAGCTGCACCTTCCCTCTCCTCCTCCCCCCCATTTCCCTCCTCTTCCCCCCCCACCTCCCCCAACTTTGCACAAGGGTGATGGGTAGCCCAAGGCATGTTCAGAGACGCTGCCTGGCCGTGCTGCTCCGGGTAGGGCTGAATTGAGGAGGGGCGAGCTTACGGATGCAGGCAAGAGCGAGTATCGTCATGGGAGCATCCTTGGGGTGGAAGATTCAAGGAGGGGGAAAACAGCGGAGCCAGGCATGGATGGAGGAGCAGTGCCTGATCCAGGTGCTCACCAAGTAGCTCCTACTTGGAGCAACATCTTGTTACAGGCACATCTGTCCTGCTGTGGTCCATTTCCCTTCTGCCCTTCCCGGGAGCATCAGCTGCCTCCTACTTATTTAAGTAATACTTCACCTGGGGATCAGCTCCAGCCCATGAACCTGGCAGAATAATAGATGTTCTTGGGGAGACCCTCCACCCTTGGGAGCTGGATGTGAGGTTTAAAGCCCCCCATCCCCCCCTGCCCCAGACCTGCAACGGGTGTGTGTGTGTGTACATGCTGCCTTGCTCAACATCTGGCACTTGCCAGGAGCGATGCGCCAGAATGGGCTGGGAAAAACTTTCTGGTTGGCAGTGGAGTTGAGGATCAAGGTGTTAGCAAAAGGAAAAGCAGGTTTTGAGGAAGGCAGCGGAGCTTGCTCTAGTAGGTCCTGCTCAGAATAGAAATCAAGTCCCTTTGTCATGTCCTAGGGACATGTGGAAGCAACGATCCTGTCCACAAAACGTTGACACGTTAAAAATGGGGCAAAGGAACATGACTGGGGCACTTAGGAGGCTCATGGGAGTCGAGTCTAACCCTGCCCTCTGCCACCAGTCTCCCCCGTCCTTGCCTGTTCTGGTAAGAAATTACTTAGGTGGAGCTTTGGCGTGGCCATCAGCCCAACAAAATCCCTGCTTGCCTGCCTCGTCCCCCTCAACATTGTCTGTTCAAGGGAGCTCTTTCAGTTGGTGATGGATGTCCACAGAGGACTACCATGGGCATCATCAAGCTCCCCAACATGGAAACCCAGGGCTGTTGCCAAAGAGGGCTGTGCTGGACTGACCCACAGAGGAGATGCTACAGGTCTCCTTTATCTGGGTATGATGGGGCTTGGCACACCTCGTGCATGTGGGAGTATGTCAGCAGAGAAGACTTCTGCTGGGGGCAGATGGCCAGAGTAAGCCCACGTGGGAGAGCTTAGATCTGCTTAAAGCCTTTAAGGGAAGATATGAGCTCATTCTCATTTTTCATGCCAAGATTCATCTGCAAAACCAAGCTAAGAAGCACCATCCTTACAGGGCGGGCGAGATGCTCAGCCAGAGGGAACCAGTTGACCTCAAGGATGAGTTCTGGGGTGTGGGGGTGTCCCCCAGGACATATATCAGGCTGTACAGTGCAGTGCTTTGTTCTCTGTTTAAAGGTTGAATCGCATCGGGATGGCTGAGACTGGATGCTCAGGGGTGTTTTGGTCCCTGGGTGCTGCTGAAAGGGTTGCAAAAAGGCAAGGGGAACCAGGCAGGGGGGTGTTGGCAGGACAAGGATACAGAAGAGTTAACGTGGAAGGAACCTGGCTCTCCAATCTGGTGATGGAGAGGGATTAACTCAGCCTGGAGCAGGTGCAGGGAAAGAGGGCACGGAGCCTGATCGGAGGGATGGAGAAAGGCTATAAAAGCCCAGTGAAACAAAGGCGGAGAGAGGATGTGCTTGCTGCCTATAAATACATCCAAGGGGGAGGCAGAAGAGCTGTTTAAACTGGATAGTGATGTTGCTGGGGGGACACACAAATGGGTGCCAGTTGATCCAGTTTAGCTTGGGAGGCTTATCTAGAGGTTCAGCACCCCATCGGAAAAGGGTAGGACCATGTTAATTAGGGTACATCACCTCTCTTCCAAGGTGCTCGACTATAAAGGGGGATTTGGGGCTAGGAGACCAGCCCTCTGGTCCAGGCACCCTGTTCTGGTATCTCCTTTGTGAAGGGTTGTGACAGCTGAGTGGGTCTCTCCACCAGGCCAGGCACACAGCACATGAAGCCCAGCCATGTCACTGAGCTAATTTTCCTCCTATTTTTTTTCTCCTCTCTCTTATTTTTCTCCTTTTTTTTTTTTTCTTTCTTTCTTATTCATAATCAAATCCAGCTCTCCCTTCCCTGCTCGCTGCAGAGATTAATAACAAAGCATCGATGCTTTAAGAAGGCTTTGGATCTGATCCCAAGAGGAGATTTAGGCAGCGTTTGTGCTGGGCTATGATACTAAGAACTGGTGCATCCTCTAAATCCGTTCATGCCTATGCATCCATTACCAGATATTTTTGGCCAGAGGTGCTGAGACCCTTCTCCTAATGTTTACTCCATGCAGGGCAGCAGCAGGTTAATATGTGGAGGAAGAGAAGGAAGCAGCTGTGCCTCGAAGGCTGGGGTCAGTCCCTCTCCTTCCTCCTCTTCCTCCTCACTAGTTTCTAGAGGTATAGACTCCTTTCTCTGCTGATGTCCAGAGGTGAAGCCTCTCCTGTACCTGCCGAAGGGTTTCAGCCTATAGAGAGGTCCCCATCCTCCTTCGCTCACGTTGTGGGGCACACTCAGGTACCACTGACTTGCTGATGTCTTCATGCCTTCACCCGCTCTCCTGAGCTGCTTGCGGAGCAGGAAGGCTCAAGGATGGGCTTGTGATGACCTGCTTTGGGCCAGGCTGTGCTCCTCCAATCTCCCAGTGCCTCAGGCAGTGTCACAGATGGGGGTTGAGGTGCAGGGACTACTCCCGCCCCACTCACTTCCAGTTCATTACCCAGGGAGAAAGGGCCAGGCTCTGGGCGCTGCAGAAAATGGACACAGGTCCATTGACTTCACAGGAGCTGCTGTGATTTGCACCAGCCCAGCGTCTGGCTGGCTGCAACATTAACCCTTCCCTGCTCTTAGCTCTCCCCTTTTGCACCGTGGAGCCTTTTAACTGGTGCTAAACTGGTTTACGCTTTAGGAGAGACCCCCATTTGGGTGCCTTGATACAGGGGGTAACTTTTTTGAGGTTAAGGTGGAAACAGGAAGGGTTACCACTGAGTTTTTTCACTCCCACTGGGGAAAAAAGTCCTTTCTCCTACATATTCTTGGACAAGGGGAGGGTCCAAAAGCTTTTGCTGTTCTGCACAATATGCTATTTTTCTGCCACGGTTGCAGACCTTCATGCTTTGGGGATCTTCCTGTGCTGGAGGTGTGACAGATGATACCCCTGCAAAGCCGTGCCGAGAGCCCGCGGGGTTTGCAGCATGTAGGTCAAAGAACTGGCTCCTTTGGGCCTGATCCAGCTCTGTAGAGGAGACTGGACTTAGCTCCTCACCCCGGCTGGACTCAGCTGCTCACCTCCTGCCTGCTTGCACGTCCCCGTAGGCGGCTTTCATGTGCTCTGGGGGGTACGTCCCAATTCAATGATGCTTTGATGTGTTTTACCTTAAAATACTGCTCTGGCATGGCAAAAGATACCCTGCCCCTTGGTGTGTCCTTGTGCAAAAATGACCAGTTTAATCCTCCCACCGTTCTTCTGAGCATCACCTCTGCTGCCTCCTGGCCTGCTATTTCAATCAGACAGGAACATAGGTTAAGGGGAGAGGGGACTCTAAAGCATCCCATCCACCTCAGTGCTGGGAGGCTGGAAAACCTGTCTGGGGAGCTCTGAAATGGTGCGTGGGAGGGGGTTTCTTCTCCCCAGTTTCTTAGCTGATGGGGCAAATCATGGTTCTGGCTGGCTGGAGCTCGTCCTTGGATGAGGGAGGCTGCAGATCTGATTTATTCTCTTGAGGTTTAATCCTGTAATCTGGCCATGACTATTCCAACGCGACTGCAGCAGCCCAGGGCAGGGCTGAGCTTTTACTATCAGGAAAAGGAAGGTGTAATAATGCTTTCTACTGAGTTACAACACACAGGCATCAGCTCTCTGATCACCAGGTGAAAAGGGCAAGGCTCTGCAAAGCTCTACTCCTTCCTGGCCTTCCCTTAAATCAAGATGCTTTTCCCTCCACTGTGTTTTTGTTGCTGCTGCTGGTTGTTTGTTGGGTTGGGTTTTTTTTTTTGTTATATCTCCAGATAATTCATGCAGTGACTTGCCTGGGTGAGAAAACGCCTCCTTTGCAGTGAGCAGCCTCCTTTGCAGTGAGCAGCCTCCTTTGCAGTGAGCAGCCTCCTTTGCAGTGAGCAGCCTCCTTTGCAGTGAGCAGCCTCCTTTGCAGTGAGCAGCCTCCTTTGCAGTGAGCAGCCTCCTTTGCAGTGAGCAGCCTCCTTTGCAGTGAGCAGCCTCCTTTGCAGTGAGCATCACTCTGCCCCAGCTCGCATTGCATTTTGGCTTGCTCGAGGTTCCCTGGCTCACAGTTGTAGGGTGCAGGCGGTTAACACCATCCCTTCCCAGCCCATCCTGAGCTGTTCTACCATTGACCCCAGCCCCATAGGGAGAAGAAGGAAGCACTCCTCTTTGTCACTCCTGGTTTTGGTTGTTGGTTTGTTGTGTTTCTTTGCAAGCCACACCCTGGCAAGCCAGAGCTCCCTACTAAGTATTTGCAAGGTGGCTGCTCGAAAGCCTTGCTGAGCTGGTCCTACCAGTTGTCTGAGCATGTGTAAACACTGTATGGATCGCTGGGGGATGATAAAGGTGGTGATTTCTTTGCTGGGCAAAGGGGAACCCTGGGTTGGTGAAAGGATGAAGCTGCAAAAAGTTTGCAGGGAGCCATGCCACCCACTGCTGCGTGGGTGTTGTTTGAGGACGGTGCCCGTTGGCTGCTTGCCTGGCAAGTCTTGCCTTTGGCTGCCTAGCAGGTCTTTGTGCAGGAGCAGGAGAGCAGTGATATATTGTGCCTAATGCTGGGCTGTGGCCCCAACCCCAGCAGGTTTTTGTCCAATGCAGGGAAGTGAAACTCTTTCCCGTATCAAGGGGAAGGTCTCACGTGCACCCTGTGACTCGGTGCTCCAGCTCAGGGCAGCCGCAGTGAGATGTCTAAAGAGATACGGAGCAAGGACTTCCAGCCCCATCCCTGCTGGGAGAGGAGGCAGGGGCTTAATGCTGCTCCCGGAGCCCTCTGTCCAGCCCATGCTCTCCTGCTTGCTGTTAACCATGGAGAGGGTTCAGAGGAGAGTCGTGGAGATGACTAGAGGGCTGGACACCTCCCCTGTGAAGAGGGGCTGAGGGAGTTGGTCTTGTTCAGCCTGGAGAAGAGAAGGCTGTGGGGGACCTCATTGCAGCCTGCCAGTCCCTGAAGGGAGCAGAGAAACAGGAGGGGAATCAGCTTGTTAAAAGGGTAGACAATGGCAGGACAAGTGGGATGGATTGAAGCTAAAGGAGGGAAGGTTCAGATGAGCTATTAGGGGGAAGTTCTTTATAGAGAGACTGGTGAGGTGCTGGAACAGGCTGTCCAGAGAGGTGGTGGGTGCCCCATCCCTGGAGGTGTTCAAGGCCAGGTTGGATGGGGCCCTGGGCAACCTTGTGTGGCTCCGGGCCTGAGGTTGGTGTCCCTGCCTGTGTCAGGGAGGCTGGAAATGCAGGATCACAACATCACAGAATTGTAGGGGTTGGAAGGGACCTCAGGAGATCATTGGGTCCAACCCCCCTGCCAAAGCAGCTCCCTAGCTCATACTGCACAGATAGGCATCCAGACAAGTCTTGAATGAAGTGATCCTTGGGGTCCCTTCCAACCTAGACCATTCTATCATTCTATGTACTAAGAACATGCTCTGAGCCGGTGCTCACCCCAGCTCTGAGCAGAGTTTTGTGTGTTGACAGGTATTTTTGCTGGGATGAGAGTAGGGGTGACGGATCCTGCTGCTGGGCACAGCAGCATGAGCAAGCACCAGCCGTGCTGCGTTGCAGCAGAGCAAAAGGTCTTCAAAAACAGGAGAAACCCTCTCCTGTAAGAAATCTTTTGACCTGAGTAGACATCTGCTTTTTATCCTGTCTGTGTAGGGTCTCCAGATGTTAATGCCTCTGGGGGATGTCCCTTAGGGACAGTCCCAGGAGGGTGAGTGGGTGCTCTCAGATGAGCAGGGATTTGGGATTTTGCCACTGATCATCAGGTTGGAGTTGCAGTGTGAGGAGCAGGGTTTTGGGCTCACTGTTCATATTTGTGGCTTGGTGATGGGAGCCTGTTAAGAAAGGGCTAGCAAATGGCAGGGTTGTCTTTTAGGTTACTACAGGAAGGGTCCCATAGGATGATGTGGAACCCCATGGGTCCTGTCTCAGCCTCTGGACAACACGGAGCGTGATGACATGGGGATGCATTGCATCCTGATGTCTGATGCTATCATGGAAGTTCTGGGAAGCAAAAGCCGAGGTGGGCACTGTACCAGAGCAAAGGTTGTGTTGGAGATCGTTGTCCCTTGTGGAATGGATCAGCCCCTGAGTATTTCTGCTATGCACAAAGAGCTGAAAGCACCTCCAAAGCAGGAGACAACCCATCCCTACCCCAGCAGACGTTCCAGTGCTGCCATGCATGTCATCTGCGGTGCATAGCAGGAGCTCTTGTGGTATTGGTTGGCTCTGACCATCCAGCTGTAGGTTACAGACCAGCTGTGGCCCATTAGAGGTGTCCACCCAACCTCTTGCTGCTTGATAGGGAGACGAGACCAAATTGGAGGTAACTTTTGGTGTTCAGTATTATGACCTTTATCTGTCTCCTTCGGAGAATAAAGCTGATGTGTGGTCCCTGCCTGGTAAAAAGCTGCAGCTTTTCAACTCCAAGGGCAGCACAGCAAACTCTTCCCTCTACATTAGAGAAGAGGGGTGCTGCTGAAGGGAAGGAATAAGAGGAAAAAGTTGGCTGGGAGGGTGAGGGAGCTGCAGCATCCAAGGCAGAAACACAACTTGGAGAGCTCTAACTGGGACAGCAGGAACCAGTTCAGACCTTTCAGCCTGTAAAAGCTGTGTGGAGCTGGTAATAGGGATTTCAAATAAACCTCACAAATTTGAGGGGGTAATCTACCTGAGAGAGGCTTCCCTCTTCAAAAGCCCTAGCAGCCTGAGTTGCTACAGGCCTTGAAAAATGACTTTTGTACCCATGATGCTTTAGAAGAGTCACAGGAAGAAACGCTCATTGAAGACAGAGAAAAACAGAGATAAAATGAAAAATAAAAGAAGGAAAGAAGCTCAGTCTAAAGTAGTACTTTCTGGCCCAAAGTGAAGGTTTTGCAGGCAAGGGGAATGCTCTCCTGAAGTCAGGCAGTACCCAGGTGTGATCTGGATATTTGCTGCTGTGGCATTTATAGGATGTGTAGCTCAGGAAGGGGCTTGCAAGGGCGTTAAGAGCCTGTCAAAGGGGAAAACTGAAAATGGAGGGCACGAGCTGGAGGAAGGCAAGGAGCAGAGTGCCTCAGTGCTTTTGTTCCAGTCCAGGTCAGGCAAAGAAAAATTCTAAAACTGTTAATTAGGCAAAGCTGGGGACGATCCCAGGAGGTGTTCAAGGCCAGGTTGGATGGGGCCCTGGGCAGCCTTGTCTAGATTGAGGGCTGGAGGTTGGTGGTCCTGCCTGTGTCAGGTGGTTGGAACTCTGTGATCCTTGGGATCCCTTCCAACCCAGACCATTCTATGATTCTATGATGTTGAGGCAGAGGGTTGAGCCCTGACTTGGGGCTGGGAGCTGTCCATTTGAGTCAAAACCTGGAGCCTGTTGTCAGAGGCAGCAGGAGGCCCCTGTTACCTGAAACTGCAGGTGGTGTTTGGATTCCACTTGGTTTGAACTGGAGCAGGTCAAGGGACACACCTCTGAGTCTGTCAAGGGGAGACCTGAAGGACTCGGTTGTACCTCCAGCCCTCCAAGAGGGATGCAGCTCTGCTTGCACCAAAGGGTGAAGGTGAGGGAGAGAGAAGAAATGTGTAGCCCTGGGGATGGAGCGGGTGTTAGTGACGTAATCTGGGCTGAAGCTGCCGGAAGGATGCTTTGGGTCAGCTGGAGAGATGAATAGCACATTTAGTATGGCCGGAGGATCTTGTAGGATCCAGCTGCCTCGATTCAGTCTCCTACAGAGTAGCTGCAGCCCCGTTATCTCCCCTGCTCCTCAGGCACGTGTCTCCACATCTTCTGAAGTTCAATTGCTTTAATTATCCCAGAGGCTGCAGAAGCTATTGAAGGCAGAGCATTTGCCTGCAGACGTGCTGCATTTTGTCTGTGCTAATGACGAGTGTGCTGAATGAATGTGCCAGTTATACCCAAGCCTCTTCAGAAGCATCTCCATGACCCATAACACCCAAGAGAAGGGCGCTCTTGGCTGCCTTGAGCAATGCCCTGTGACTCCTCTGTCCTTCCCTCTAGCCACATCACAGGGGCACAGGTCTGTCTTCAGATCGTGATGTTTTTGCCCAACTGGAAAGAAAAGTAGGGCGAGTATATAGATGTGGTACAAGGCTTCCAATGGATTTGGTGTGACTAGATTTAAAAGCAGCTGGTCCAGACACTCAATTAGAAGCCTTGAATAAATAATAGAAATACATGTTCAGTCCACTCCTATGAAGACAGCATCCCTTTTTATTTTTTCTAAATACAAAAAGTGATCAAATAGATCATAGAATCACAGGGGTTGGAAGGGACCTTGAGAGATCATTGGGTCCGACCCCCCTGCCAAGGCAGGCTCCCTAGCTCATATTGCACAGACAGGCATCCAGATGGGTCTTGAATATCTCCAGAGATGGAGACTCCACAACCTCCCTGCGCAGCCTGTCCCAGTGCTTTGTCACCCTCTTTTTTTATACCAGGGAGCCCAGAACTGGACACAATACTCCAGGTGGGGCTGGGAAGGGCACAACACTCCTGTTACCTTGTGGGGTGGGTGAGTGGTCTGCACTCAACGCGATGTGGATGACAGCTCTCTCATGAGAAGAGGCCCATCAGGCTGGACAGCCACAGATGGAGTTAGCTTGACCCTGCACGCTCTTCCCTAGGCTGTATTTCTCTGATGCCTGAAAACCTGCTGTCTGTTAGCCATGCCATGTTTGAGCATAAACCTTGCCAGATGGTGCCAGGGCCGCAGCTCTGTGCTACTCCGTCCTGGTTTGGGCTGCCATGTATAAACTCATGGAGACCCAGAGAACGTTCCTGCTGTCAGCAAGGTGTTTTTGAGAAGTCCAAGGGCTCCTGAGAGCTTAGGAGTGCTTCCTGGTTGCTGTTGCTCGGTGCTGCTCCTTGCAAATATTAACCAGGGTTATGGTTGGGGCACTGGGGTGTGGAGGGTTAGCAAAGCGATGGTCATCATACCTTGGCAAAGCCCATTAATTCACCTTTCCGTGCTTGTCCTGCAATATCTGCTGATCTACAAAGGGTTTTAACCCTTCTGTGACCTGGGGAACAAACCCAATGTCACATATCTGCTGTGGCAAGTCTGGCTCAGCACCTGGGGTTATGTTGGGGGTACTCAAAACTGAACTTCTGCATTCTTCCCAGACCATGAGTGGGTTGGGATGAGCTGGACTCGGACCCATGAATATCTTCAGCTCCTTTCTGCTTGTCTGCTGGCATGTTGTAGCCTTCCTCCTCCCACTGCTCTCGGGTCTGTCCTTGTGGAATCTCCTTTTGCTGTTCTTCCTTCCCCTGTCCCTGCCAGTCCTGTGTCTCTCCAGCCTCCTGCATTGGCTGGGCTGCTGGGGGATGCTGCCCACACCAGCTTTACTTTGAGCTTGCTACTCCATCCTGTGCCAAGATGTCTTCAGACATGCCCCAGTGCCATCTGACCTTAACATCTGTGTCGAGCTGAAGGAGAAGGGCCAGCCTGCCTGGTGCCATGGACCCATTTTGCGTGCAGCACTCTTCTTGCCAGGCAGAGCTTGCCGCCCACGCAGGGTTATTAGGGTGTTTGCGGCGCAGGGCTGCCCTTTCTTCCTGCAGCTCTTCCAAAATCGACTCTGTTTGCAAACAGTGACTCATATCTGCGAGGAATGAGGAACTCCCGAGGCCAAAGGCGTCCCTGGTATGAGTTATCCAAGCGAAAAGGAGCTGCTGGCTCCGAAAAGGAGCAGTGGGCTGGCTCCAGGAGAAGTCTGGGAACCAGGGATGCCCAGAGCCTCCCATTAACTCCAGCCTGCCTGGGAAAAAGTGTATTTTGAACGTGCACCTCCACACAAACCCACTATCTGGCTGTGTGTCTTGCTGCCACTTAGCAATGAAGGAGTGATGCTTTGGAGGAAAGAAGCCCAATAAATTAAGCAAGCATGACAAAAATCGCTGTGTGTTGTGGGAACCAGCCCCTGAACATCTTATCTCTGGTTGATTCTATGCAGGCTTTTCCAGCCAGCCTTGTCTGGTGATACGGAGCCGCTCACACCGGGTTTCTTCTGAGATGAGGGACCCTGGCCCCTTGTCTGGCTGTGCTGTGAACGCACTTTTTAATGAAAGATCACAATTTTTTCTGTTATTTCCTTGAGGTTTTTGCAGTAAAAGCCAGCTGTCACTTCCTCTGTAGGTCTCAGTGCCTTGCAGAAGGCACCAGGATCCCTGCAGATGCAGAGTGATGCTTTTCCCCACTCTACAGAGAAGGAGGAGGGGGTATCATCAGGGAGCCTTTGCCATACTTCGGTGCTTTTAAAAAGCTGTATCTGTGCAGCAAAGAAAACCAGCCCCTAACCCTATCACGACTTTTTTGAGACTAAATCTGCTACAGGGAGTTTTTCTGGGGGGTCCATCATGTTTCCATGTGCATCCACACAAGATTAACCCTCTGGCTGAAAGGTGCCACGTTCAGGTGTCTGGATTCAGTCCCCAGATATGCTGCAGCAAATCACTGATAAAAATTAGAGCTTGTTATATTTAAGTGTAAAAATGGTCGTTTTGCCTTGAGCCAAGAGGAGCTTTTAGCTCTTAGATGAGAACAGAGATACCACCAGGCAAAAGGAAGAGATAAAGGCCAGAAAGGGACATTCGGTCTTCCGTTCTTCAACGGTTTTACAGCTGCTGCTTGCTGAAATAAATGGTTGGTAATTTGCATTTTTGGCTAAAGCAGCTGCTCCAGAACGGCGTCCAACTCTGCTCGGAAACATCTGGATAGAACTGCCTCTACCTTCCCCTAGGAATTATCTCCTCCAGTTAACCGCAGGCAATTTGAGAAGAAATGATGCCTTGTTTCCTAATTTTCACCAGCGTGGCTTCACCTTCCAGCCATTGTGGACGTTGCTATTGGAGGATGCTGTGTGGTTCTGCTGGCTCTGGGCCATGCTCTGTCGAGTCCAAGCTACAGCAGATGCATAGCTGGGAGCAAGAAAGGGCTTGGGGAACAGAGCTCAGACCTGCTGTGGACATTGTGCTGATGGTCCTGGTGGCCTTACAATGGGACTGTTGCATTGTAGCCCATGACTTGAGGCTTTTTTTTGTTCATAAAGGTGTTGGCTAAGAGGCGCTGAGTGCTTGTCTCATGTTCAGTGTAGAGAGAGGTTCATAATTCAACTGCATCTTCCCTGGGTCATGAAGAAAGGGTGTATAAAGCTGTCCTGGTATTGGTAGCATTTCCTCTGCTGAGCTGGTGTCAGTAGGTGGAAGGGCACCCCTAACATTGTATCATGTCTGTCAACAGAAACACCCAAGAAGGATGGAAAAGACTATTTAAATAAACATTTTTGAAAGAACCTGGATGCTTGGAACACTCATTCATTAGGCTGCTGTGTTGCAGGCTGTCCTCAGACTGTGCCTGGGTTGGGCTTGGACAACCATATGCCTGGTTCCTGTTTCATCTTTTCCTTGGCTGATCCTATGCCTTTGAGACGTGACATCAAAGATATCTTGTGTTCGGTGAGAATAGAGCTGAAGAACATGGGCCAGTGTTTTGTCTGACCTAAAGGCAGTCAGCTGTAGGATCTACAGAGAATAGAGAACCTGGTCTCTTCAGCCAGGTGACAGGAGATAGGACAAGGGGCAATGGGCTCAAGCTGTGCCAGGGTAGGGTCAGATCAGATGTGAGGGCAATGTTCTTCCCTGAAAGAGTTGTCAGGGTCTGGAACAGGCTGCCCAGGGAGGGGGTTGAGACACCATCCCTGGATGTGTTTAACAGAAGGGTAGATGAGGTACTTAGGGATATGGTTTAGCACAGGACAGGAACAGACGGACTTGATGATCTTAAAGGTCTTTTCCAACCTTGTAATTCTTTGATTCTGTGATCTAGAAGCCAGGAGGCCATTGCTCCTGCCTGAGGAGTAGCTCTGTGCCAATGCAGGCATGGTTAACCAATGCCAGCTAGCCGTGGTATGGGAGCCTCCGAGCTGGAAAGGGAGGAAGCAGTTTGTGGAGGAGGAAGGAAGAACCTTTCAGCAGCTGTTTGGTCCTGGCTAACACAAACACTTTGAACCTTCCTCCCTATTCCAGTGCTTGGAGCTGTGATCGCTACAGCTGGCAGGAACTTGAATGCCTGGATGATGCTGGAGGTGAAAAGGTCAAGTCCACAACTCTCCTGAGTCATAAGTCTGGCTCCCTCCTTGCATAAAATAGTTTCTTGTTTAGCTCTGTGGCTGGGCTGAGGTTGGGCTCAGACCACTGTTTCCAAAGATTCAGCTCTGCTGAGAGGATTGTGAGTTCAGGTACACGCAAACACACGCAGGCCTAGGGCTGTGAATTCAGACCAGGTGTGAAAACACCCAATTCTCTTGCTCCTTGAGGACTGATCCTTGCTTGGTGCAAGAAAACAGAGAGTAATTAGGCAGCCCTTGAGTTTTTTATTGTGGGAGATTTTAACTTGAGCTGTCGAAGCATGTGATGCTGTACATTTGAACACTGCCCTAAGGACAAGGGGGAATGGATTGAAGCTAAAGGAAGGAAGGTTTAAATTCGATATTAGGGGGAAGTTCTTTACAGAGAGAGTGGTGAGGGGCTGGAACAGGCTGCGCAGAGAGGGGGTGGATGCCCCGTCCCTGGAGGTGTTCAAGGCCAGGTTGGATGGGGCCCTGGGCAACCTTGTGTAGATCCAGGCCTGGAGGTTGGTGTCCCTGCCTGTGGCAGGGGGGTTGGAGCTCTGTGATCCTTGGGGCCCCTTCCAACCCATGCCATTCTATGCTTCTATGATTCTAAGAACATTCCCCTCACTCCTTCCTTTTAATTATGTTTGGGTTTTTTTTAAGATGACCCTGAACAGTATCCCTCTTGTTCTGCTTGCCATTTCCTTTGCAACTCAAATCCATCTCCACCTTCTCATCTGAGAACATGCTTGCAGCGAGGACCAGTGGCCATCCAGGTGATGGTCCATCATGGGGTGGGAGAGCAGGGCAAGGAGTTGGCCCTTTAACCCCAGGCAGATTTGGGTGTCAGAAGGGCTAGAGCTCTAGCTTCAAAGGCTCTGATCCCGTTCTAATAAGGAAGGATGCTGCCCAGGGTGTGTCGTGGAAGTCAGCGCTGCAAGGGTTATTGGAAAATGCAGCTCCAAGCTGTCATTGCAGAGCTGCCTGGGGTGAAGCAGTAATTTTATGAATGAGCAGCCAAGTGCCAACCCTTGGCCATGGGAAAGGCTGCGGTGCAGCATCCAGCATCTCCTGCGTCAAACCCATAACTCCTGTTTTTAACTCTTAGAAAGGCAGTAGACATCCCTTCCTCTCTTCTCCAGGGTCTTTTCCTACATCTTGGTAGTTCTTTCTGCACAACCTCCCTTGGAAATGTCTTTTTCTGTTTGTCTGTCTGACTCGTGCACCAGTCAAAGCATTTTGTCTTACATCTCAGCAGCAGCATCCTTGCCTCTCAGCCTGTTATATTCATGCAGAAGGCAGCTGCCAACCACCCTTTCGCTGTGCTGCTGCTTTGCCTGTAGCAGCGAGTGCTCTCACTGCAAAAGTCCTGCCTGATGGTCACTCCAGAGGAGCACATTCACTGCCAAGGTGTCCCCATGACTTCCCTGAGGACATTCTTCACCCCCTTCCTCACTGGCACAGGTTGCCCAGAGAGGTGGTGGAGGCCCCATCCCTGGAGACATTCAAGTTCAAGCTTGATGGGGCTCTGAGTGACCTGATCTAGTGAAGATGTCCCTACTCACTGCATGGGGGTTGGACTAGATGGCTTTCAAAGGTCCCTTCCAACCTAACGTAGGCTATGATTCTATGGTGGAGATCTGGAGTCTAGCTTGGTTCTTGTCCCTCTTAGCAGGGTGGCTGCATTTTTTGACTCCTGGGTCTATTCCCTCACTGCTCAGGGAGGCTGTCTCCTTTTCTACAAAGAGTAAATCTGGTGTATTATTCGGGTCTTGATATTGGGCCATTTATTTTTAAGGGGATTCTGAGGGCAGGTGATGGACTCTTTCTTTGTAGCATGTGGGAGCTGGTCTGGATGCCAAAGAGAAAATACCATGAGGATCGCTGTAAGCTCTTTAGCAGCACCTCAGTGCCTCACTGAGCTGCCTTCAAAGACTCCTGTGTGAATTAATTCTTTTTTAACTCGCCTCATGCAGGCCAGGTTCTGGCAGATCATAAAGCACATAAAAGGCAGAGCTGCTGTCCCCATCTTTGTCCTGCCAGCTAAGATGTTATAGAATCATAGGATAGTTTGGGTTGGAAGGGACATTTAGGCATCATCTAGTTTCCACCCCGCTGCCACAGACAGGAATGTTTTTATATTATATAGTGTGGAGACCAGTGAGGAGTGATGTTCCTCAGGGATTGGTACTGGGACTATTGCTGTTTAGCATTTTTGTGGGACACATGGGACAGTAGGATTGATGCACCCTCAGAAAGTTTGTGATGACACCAAGCTGTGCAGTGTAGGGGACATAATGGAGGGAAGGGATGGCATCCAGAGGGACCTGGATAGGCTTCAGAGGTGGGACTGTGCAAACCTCATGAAGTTCCACAAGGCTAAGTGGCCTGCACATGGGTCAGAGCAATCCCAAACACAACTACAGGCTGGGCAGAGAATCGATTGAGAGCAGCCCTGAGCAGAAAGGCTTGGTGGGTTTGGTGGATGAGAAGCTCAACATGACCCAGCAATGTTCACTTGCAGCCCAGAAAGTCGACTATGTCCTGGGCTTCATCCCCAGCAGCATGACTAGCAGGTCAAGGGAGGGGATCCTGCCTCCCTCTACTCCACTCTGGTGAGACCCCACTGCAGTGCTGCATCCAGCTCTGGGTTCCCCAGGACAAGGACACAGAGCTGTTGGATTGAGGCCAGAGGAGGCCACAGAGATGATGGAGCACCTTTGCTATGGAAACAGGCTGAGAGAGTTGAGCTTCTTCAGCCT
Source organism: Laterallus jamaicensis coturniculus (assembly GCA_022605575.1). Lineage (NCBI taxonomy): Eukaryota > Metazoa > Chordata > Aves > Gruiformes > Rallidae > Laterallus > Laterallus jamaicensis. The sequence continues at coordinate 22,427,124 of JAKCOX010000012.1, read as the reverse complement.
GGAGAAGGCTCCAGAGAGAGCTTAGAGCCCCTTCCAGTCCTTAAAGGGACTCCAGAGAAGCTGGAGAGGGGCTGGTGCTAAGGGCAGGGAGGGACAGGCCCTGGCACAGGGTGCCCAGTGAAGCTGTGGCTGCCCCTGGATCCCTGGCAGAGTTCAAGGCCAGGTTGGATGGGGCTTTGGTCACCCTGGGCAAGTGGAGAGTGTCCCTGCCGTGGCAGGGGATGGGAACTAGGTGATCATTGTGGTCCCTTCCCACCCAAATCATTCTATGATTCTATGATTTGGAGAAAGGTGGGTGGCTGGCACAAAGGACTCCACAAGCTACTTTAGCAACTGATTCTCAGCAGAAGAGACCTTTGGATCAACCAGCAAGGGGCTTATTTTGGGTTCACTTAAGCTCTGAGTGATGAGCACTTGTGCTGCTAATCAGGCTGATAAATGCCATCAATTAAAACCTATGCTTTCCTCTTCTGCTTTGCAGAAGTGAAGTGTTTTTGTCTCTCCCAGACAGAGCAGGATGGCTGGGTAGTTGATGCTCTTGGAGGATCACTCTTATCAGCACAGGCATTGGTTTACCTCTCAAACACCTCCTTTCCTTCAGCTAATCCTAGAAACTCATTAACAAACGATGTGACACCACTTCTAATTTAATGCCCAACTGTAAGTGATCATATAATCCCTGGGATTTTGAATGTTTACAGATTAGCTGCTTCCAATTAGCCTTTATAGCAATTTCCTTGTCCTGCTGCATGTGATGCTCTTTAAGTGTCTGTGGATTTCCACTATAATAAGTGTGTGCTTTGTGAGCATCTCACTGGGAGTGATGGTTTAGGCCAGCTTGTGGGATGAATCTGCCTGATGGATGGGCTACCCTTCGTTTTACCATGGGTGATTAGATACCTTCTTTTTACCACGGCATTGGTGAGGCTGCACCTCAATTGCTGTGTTCAGTTCTGGGCCCCTCACCATAAGAAGGACATTGAGGTCCTGGAGTGAGTCCAGAGAAGGGCAACCAGGCTGGGGAAGGGTCTGGAGGGCAAATCCTATGAGGAGTGGCTGAGGGAGCTGGGGGTGTTGAGCCTGGAGAAGAGTAGGCCGAGGGGAGACCTTCTCCCCACCTCCCCTGCCCTGCCAGAAGGGTGCAGAGAGGTGGACGATGGTTTCTTCAGCCAGAGGACAGGAGATGGGACAAGGGGAAATGGCCTTAAGCTGTGCCAGGGCAGGGGCAGATCAGATGTAATGGAAAAGTTCTTCCCTGAAAGAGTTGTGGGGCTGTGGCACAGGCTGCCCAGGGAGGGGGTTGAGTCACCATCCCTGGGTGTGTTTAACAGAAGGGTAGATGAGGTACTTAGGGATATGGTTTAGCATAGAACAGGAACTGTTGGACTTGATGTTTTTAAAGGTCTTTTCCCACCATGTGAATCTGTGATAGTGGAAACTGCATCTGGGATTATGTGACCCACAAAATCCCATTTCTTTAGGAAACCAAACTTGATATTTCCAGACTAAGATCAGTAATTGTCAACAGTTAGAACAGGACATCGCATTCTGTGGAGGAAGAAGGATTGTACGTGGTTGTTATAAATAAATACAGTGTCTTTAGGGAGGGAGCTTTGGAAGAAGGTCTGTGATTTAATAGAATGGAATAATGTAGAGCAGCCCCTCTCCTTGTGCCTGTTGTGGGGCCAAGGCGACTTGGCCTGCGTGGGGTGGAGGGATGATGGAGAGGTGCTGCTGTCTCTCTGCGGTGGCACTTGGGCAATGGTTTCCCTCTGTCTTTCTGGATCGCTAAATTTACTCTCTGCCCTGGAAGCTAGACGCTTGTCAAAACAGAATAATTAATCCAGAAACACGTGGTGCTCTGCCAGGAGGCCTTTTTTTAATTAAAAACAGATCTGATAAAAGTCTACTGAGAAACTGGTGTCTCTGACAAAATCACGGAATCTGTGTCTGTGATTCCAGGCTGCATGGTGAGGGTGCTCTGGATAGGGCTCAGCCTCCATAAAACCCACACATGCCCATCTTGTCTTCTCCCTTTGCTTCGAAGGGCTTTGTTTTTCCTAAATGAGTTACAAGTTTACTAAAAGGCAGGACACCAATTATTGTCTCCATCTGTGCTTGGTTTGGTGGTGTCCAGACAGCTTTGGAGTAATGAGATTCCCACATCCCTTGTAGTGACAGGACAAGGGGCAATGGCTTCAAGCTGAAAGAGAGCAGGGTTAGATTGGACATTGGGAAGAAATTCTTTACTGTGAGGGTGGTGAGGCCCTGGCACAGGGTGCCCTGAGTGGTTGTGGGAGCCCCATTCCTGGAAGTGTTTAAGTGCAGATTAGATACAGCTCTGGGCAACCTGGTCTAGTGAGGGTGTCCCAGCCCATGGCAGGGGGTTGGAACTAGATGGGCTTTGAGGTCCCTTCCAACCCAAAGCATTCTATGATTAAATCCAGGGGATCTGCAATGTATGGATGTTAGGAAAAACTTCTACACAGAGAGGGTTAGGCATTGGGACAGGCTGCCCAGCAAGGTGGTGGAGTCGCCATCCCTGGAGTTATTTAAGAGATGGGTAGATGCGATATGTAGGGATATGGATTAGTTGTGGTTTTGGCAGGTTAGGTTGATGGTTGGACTTGATGATCTGAAAGGTCCCTTCCAACCAAGACAATTCCATGATTCATGGTTCTATGTATGCTTGAGCTTTGAGGAGTCATCCATCTCTCCTTGTTTGGATGCAGGATTTTCCCTGACTGCTTAAATTGGTGATGGAGCATACTGATATCTCCTGGAGTGAGCCAGATATGCTTCATGGGAATATAAACATGGGGTCTGATGATGTAGGCCACTCAGATCTGGGGGAATGCAGAGATAGGGGCTGAGTGGTTGTCTCCAGCCACAAGTGTTTGGTCCTGCCACCCAAATGCTGTGGAGGAGGATTGAGTGTCCCTGGCAAGACCCTGCCCTATCTCACTGCCCCTCTGCCTGTCCTCCCAGGGCCGGTGAGGAAGGATGTTTTCCTCAGTGAAGCCATACGAGAACCAGCGCTATGCATCCCTGAAGAAGGAGTGCCAGAGGCGGAAGCAGCTCTTTGAGGACCCGCTTTTCCCTGCAAACGATGACTCGCTCTTCTACAAGTCAAGGATCCAGGGCATCCAGTGGAAGCGGCCAAAAGTAAGTGTGCCTGTCCACTTGCACCTTGACACTGCTTTACACCACCTCTTCTCTCAGGCATCCCTAAAAACACAGTGTGTCCTTCACCAAGGGTGCCAATCTCCAGCTGACTTCTCCTTTCCCCAGCAGAGTTTGTTTGCCCAGACTCAGCATCGTGAGGCTCTGGGGTGCCAGGGAGACCTGCAGCACCCAGGTCCAAGCTGTTCTGCCCCCAGTGAGGCCCAGGAACAAAGGAGGCTTCTCTGTGACTCAGTTTCCCCATGCATAAAACAGAGAAGTTGTTTGCAGCCAGGTTGGTGTTGGACAATCTTGTTAAGCCTGGTGGGTCCAGCAAGGCAGTGTTATCTCTGAATATCTTTGGCAGTCCATTTGGAAAGGGAAAAAAGATAAGCTTTGGGTGGTTGAGGTGGTTTGTGGGGGGTCTTTGGGAGGCAGGTGGTTTAACCCATCTTTCCTCTCCTGTGGGAAACCCCTGTCCTCTGCAAAAAGCACTCTGTATGTCCTCCATGCTGCTGTATCTGTGGTGGAGGCAGGCTGTGGAGAGCTGAGGGTACCATTGCCCGTCCCCAGAGCTGCCTGTCCCCCTTCTGTCCTCAGTGCCTGCCTGAATGATGCACCTCAGGGCCTGAAGGCTCTACATCCTGGGGGAATCTGTACACCTTAGTATCCCCCTCTGCTTGGGGTTGACTATGAGGCCACCTCTTTGACTGCCACTAAATACAAGGCACCTTAGGGAGACAGGATAATTGCAGGAGGGAGAGGTGCTATCACAGCATCTGACAAACCTTGTTCTCCTTTCTTGCCTGTGGGCAGGAGCAGTCCTCCCTGCGAAGCCTGTGCTGCTCAGTGGCATTTCAGTGTGGCAGGGTCGCCTGGGTGGCTGTTCTGCTCCTCCTCCTCCCCACTGTCTGCCCAGAAAATCAGCTGGCCTTTCCAAAGACAGTGCTGCATGTGTCTGGGTGAGGGCAGTCTCGGGGGTGGGGGGCTGGTGAACAAAAAGGCTTTGTGTGAAGGGAGGGATGGAGCTGAACGGACTCTTTCTGTGCAGCACGATGGCCTGAGCCCCACAACATCCCTCCCAGCTCCTTGTGGGAGGAGGTCTCACTTCCCTCTGCTCTGCCTTGGGCTCTTCATCAGCAGCTCTGCCTGGACACAGGCTCTGTGAAAAACTCTGTGTGTGTTTTAGTTTATTCCCTTTGTCAATAGAGTAGAAAGATGCTCATTGCAAAGCTGCCTTCTGAAGGTGGGCCCAACATGGTTTGGTCTCTCTGGGGGGGACAACATGAACACACCTTGTACATTCACCCCATTCATATATCAGATAGGTGGTGCCTTAGACTTTCTAAGCAACTTTGTGACTAAAGGTTAGCAAGTACCCTCAGCAAGTACGCCAATGATACAAAGCTGGGAGGAGTGTCTGACACGCAGGAACACTGCGCTGCCATCCAGAGACCTGGACAGGCTGGAGAGATGGGCAGGGAGAAACCAGATGGGATTCAACAAAAGCAAGTGTAAAGTCTTGCACCTGGAAAGGAACAACCATTTGTATCAGTACAGGCTGGGGGATGACCTGCTGGAGAAGAGCTCTGTGGAGAAGGACCTGGGGGTCTTGGTAGATGACAGGTTGGCCATGAGGCAGCAGTGTGCCCTGGGGGCTAAGAGAGCCAATGGGATCCTGGGGTGCATCTGGAGGAGTGTGGCCAGCAGGTCAAAGGAGGTGATCCTTCCCCTCTACTCTGCCCTGGTCAGGCCCCACCTGGAGTGTTGTGTCCAGTTCTGGGCTCCTTGGTTTAAAAAGGACAGGGATCTCCTGGAGAGAGTCCAGAGAAGGGCTACAAAGATGATTAGGTGTCTGGAGCATCTCCCCTATGAGGAAAGGCTGAGTAAGTTGGAAGTCTTCAGCCTTGAGAAGAGAAGATTAAGGGGGGCCCTAATTAAAGTCTATAATTATCTGAAGCAGGGGATGCAGGGGGAATCAGCCAGCCCCTTTTCAGTGGTCTGTGGGGATAGGACAAGGGGCAATGGCTGCAAGTTGGAGCATAGGAAGTTCCACACCAACATGTGGAATACCTTTTTCACAGTGAGGGTGACAGAGCACTGGAATAGGCTGCCCAGGGAGATGGTGGAGTCTCCTTCTCTGGAGATACTCAAGACCTGTCTGGATCCCTATCTGAGTGATATGTCCTAGTGGCCCTGCTTTGGCAGGGGAGTTGGACCCAAATCTCTCGAGGTCCCTTCCAACCCCTACAATTCTATGATTCAATTCTTTGATTATGGAAGTATTTGACACCCCTTGCTGGTTTGCTTTCAGAGACACACACATTATTTCCACACCACATCTACTGACAGAGGGTTGTACCCAGTTGCAGATGGGCAGAGTTTGCCTGTCTTCTGCTGAGCATCTATATCTTAGAGCTTTTCTCCATCTGGATTTCAGCTCACTTGCAGCCCTTGGTGTTCAGGCATGTAGCCTCTACTCTTGGCTTAGGAAGCCATGAGGTCAGCCAGCAAGGCTGGCATCCTCTGGCTGCCTTGCTCTGGAAAGCACGAGGTCTTTCTAAGAAAGCTTTCTGGACCTCCTGGTCTTCACCTGCAAGCTGGCATGCTCATCTAGTCCAAGCCCATCCCTGCTTGTGAATTCAAGCTCTTTCCAACCAGCCAGCTGTGCAGCTTCATAGACTAGTTTGGGTTTGAAGGGACCTTTAAAGGTAAAAGCAATTAGCAGGGGATGGTTGGACAGGAGGTCCTTCTAGCATGGGATGGCAGTGGGAAGGGGTGCTGTGAGTGGGTGCCACACGGGAGCAAGGTCCTGTGTGCTTAACCAGAGGTGGAGATGGTCCCTCTTTCACTGTTCCTGCCCCAGACAAAGAATTTGCCAGCAATTTTGGCACCAGAAGGAGTCCATGCTGAGCAACAGCAGCCTCCTTGGTGCTGCTGTCCGGTAGGATCATCTGGTCAGACCTCTCCAGCTGCCTTGACCATGGAATTACCATAAAGAAAAGAATTTGAGCTCACATGTGCCCTGGTTACCTCTGAAGTTTCCAGAGAGCTCTTTGTCTAAAGATCTTCCCCAGGTCTTCTCTTTCCTTTGAGTTGTCCATTTTGGCAAAGTGGCTAGATTTATGGGGGGAGAAGAACAGCTTTGTGCCAGCCAACACATAGTGACATTTTCAGTTGCTGGACCCCGAATTCTGCCTGAATTCGTACCAACTTTTTTAAGCCCAGGAAAAGGTCCCAGCATCTTCTGCAAGAAAGAAAACACAGCGCATCTGGGTGTTGGGGGTCTTGATATGTATCCCACCACTTTGCTGTCCTCAGGAGAGCAGGGGGAGGGTGGAAGAAACTGTGTGAACACCGTTGTAAAATCCCATGTTGCTCTGAAACAATTTTACGCTGCCGTAGTGGGTCTTGCTGTGTGCCCAGCCTGAGCTCTGCTGCAGAATTAACCAAGCTCTCTCCTACACATATAAACTGCTCAATCTGGCCTCTGTGTGAGGCACAGTTGCAGTGCTCAGAGGTTGTGGAGGAAAAGCTGGAGGCAAGTGTTGGAGGTTGGGTTGCATTGTTGGCTTCTCCAATTTAATGCAGTATTCAGTAGGGTCCAAAATGTTCGTGAAGTTCAAAACAGCTGCTCTGATAATGGCATGGTGTGGTGATTAAGCCACACTTAATCCCTCAGCATCCTCTTTCTATTACAACCAGCGAATCTTTCCTTAGGGAATCGCATTTTCTTCTCGCGTAGGAAAAAACAGAGTGATACTCCCAACGTTTGGCAAGTGCAGTTTTGGGGAATTCCTGTCCCAGAAACAGAGCCTGCTGGTCTGGAGGACACTGTCTGCAGTGAGGGGATGGTGTGTACACACCTCTGTTATCTCTCAGGGCCATGGTTTGTTTTGGAGAGTGTCAGCTCTGACTGCGTGATAAAACTCGAGAGCTCACGGGGCCTCAAGCCTTGCTCTGAGAGGAGAGTGGGTGGAGGGGTGGGGAAAAAAGGCATCAGCTATTAAAAACAACTGTTTGCTTTCTCAGGGAGGTTGTCAGCTATGACCATGAAGAGAAGAGATACACAGGGGCTATGTTTTTTGGGCAGAGCACTTGCATGTGAAAAGTGACAGCAGTGAACTCATTGGGGTTGTGGGAATGAGCTTTGGCAGAGCTGGGATCTCATTCCCGTATGTTTACATGGCACTAGGACAGACCTAAGCAGCCCATCCCTTGTGTGTACATCCCTTCCTTCCCTACCAGGACCTACCCTCATCCTTTCTGCTCCTCCATGTGCTTCCTTTTGCTTTGGAAAACAAAAAACCCAAACCACACCCCCAGAAAAACACCCCACAATCTTTGCATTGCCCTGCCTCTGGCTTGAGGTTTTTTTCTGGGCAGGGGGATAAAGGGATGGCTGAAGGGCTTTGCTGGAACAGCTCATGAATAACCAATTCCAGATCAGGCTGTTTTGCTTCAGCTTCCTGCTGCATCTGGCTTTACAGCCTCTCCTGGAATGGGCTCAGCCTTACTCTTTCCAGTGGGGTGTCCTCCCTCCCTCTTTGCTTTCTCCTGGCCTCGAGCCCTGCTTTGGATGCCAGGTTTTTTGCAGAGGGAGCAGCTGTTTGAGCCCTCTAACCGAGCTTTGGCTTCCATGGTTGTTTGCCAGGCGCCTTCATGATGCAGCACAACGAAGCCAGGGAGCTAATTGTTGGAGTGTATCAGAGGGAGAGAAGCCACAGCATCAGCCTGAGCTGGGAAGGGGGTCCTGGAGAGCGTTGTTCTACTACATCCACTTAAAAAATGAGACTGGCTGCTCATTGCTGAGCTAAAGGAAGTTTTGGAGCTGGCTAGGGTAGCATCAGTGGCTCTGCCTGGCCACAGTGCTCGGCTATTGCTTTAGAAATTAAAACTAGTGTTTTGGGCTTGCTTGAATCTCCTTCTCCCTTGCATTCTGCCTGCTGCTGTGTGAAGGGGAGGGGGATCTCTGTACTTGTATGGGAGTAGCACCACCCATAGAAGAAGTCATAGCCTGATGCTCAGGCTTTGGGGTTTGTGCTCCCGGTGTGAGATAGGAATGCTGGCAGCACGGCGTGGGAGTTGGGTGAGATGGTGTGGGGTTTTTGGGAGCTAGGTAAATGAGGATGGGTGGTACTGAGAAGAGGGAGAGGGGATGGGTGAGATGCAGGCTGGGAGGCAGAGATTAGGGAGCCAGGGAGATCTGGTGCACCGGGCTGTGTCTGTTGATCCCTGGGGAAAAAAGCAGTGGTGGCCCAGGGTGGGAGAGGCTCGTCTACCTGTGGGAAAACTACTCATCTCTTCTAATATCACTGTCCCAAATTCTCTTCTTGGGTACAGGCTACTTCCAGAGGTGCCATGGGATTGGTGCAGGGTTAAATTAGGGTCATTAGTATCTCTGGGCCTTAGCAAGGGCTTGTTTTCTCTCCATAGCCACGTGATTCAGGTTCAGTCCACCCAGTGATGACCTGCTGCTGAGGCCAGTCACCAGCTGGGACAAATTTGGGGATCATTATGCTCCTGTGGGATGAAAGTGAAGCCTGGTGGGAGGCTTAGACCATGCACAGATGTGATGCTGAAACGCATGAACTCCACACTCTGATCCTTCAGCTCTTCCTAGGGAGCAAGGTTGAGCCTGGAGAAGGTTTTTTTTCCCTCCCTTCCCTGGGAGACAGAGTGCCTAGTGTTTCTCTGTCTGCAGCAGTGTGTTGCAAGACCTTGCAGAAGCACCTCATGGCCTTCCCTAAGACTCAGAGTGGTTTGGGACAGGAGATCCCAAAGGTGCTGGAGGAGACCAGACTGTGACAAAGCACAAGGGTTTCCAGGCAGGCAGCTGTCACAGTGACTGGGTGGCTCAAGGTGATATGCGGTGATGGTTGAACCTGAGCTGCACCTCTGCACTGTGAGTTCAAGCCTGGCTGGTTGCAACCACCAAAGAAACACTCTTGAATGAAGCCTCTGCTGTCTCATCTTCAGGGGCACACGTTTTGCCCTCCAACCCTGTTTCTTGGTATTTTTATAGCTCTCCAGTGTGTGCTTGCAAGCGCTGAGTTATCTCTGCAGGGATTGTCAAGGGAGGTTGTCACTGATTAAACAGCACAAAGGTAGATCCTTGCTAAATGGCAACGTTGTTTTATCTGGGTGCAGAGGCAATGTCATTTGGAGGGGAGAGTCTGAGAGTCAGAGGAGTTTTGGGGGCAGACAGAGAGACCAGGTATTTTGGGAAGGGTTGTGGGAAGTGTGCAGTGGAGCCATGGCATCTTCAGCCCTGCTGTGGCACTGGGGAGAGATGCTTTTATTCACAGCCCTGGTGTTCTCTTGTTTGGGGGTTATTTTGTGGTTTATTTTGTTTTGTTTTTCCTCAGCCAGACAGAGGAATCTTCTTGTAGAAACAGAAAATTCCATTTTTCAGTAGCCTCTTCCCCATCAGCCTGACATACATCTTGCCTGACTTGTGTGTAGGGTGGGTTTTTTTTTGTCCATTATATCTGTTGTCTCCTGAATTCAATGTTACTGTGTTTGGAGGATGAAGAGAAGTTGCAGGATGGGAGAGCATCTCACAGACCCCCTTTTCCTTGAGTTATTAAGCACTTAGCTCCTTTCACTTGCTGAGTGAGGGTTATACAATCAATCCCCGTGGGGTTTTCCTGGAAGGGGAAAGGAGTCAATGAACTAATTCACTAAAAGCAGAGCCGGCACTTGCCTGCCCACAAGTTTCTGCATTAAAAGGTCTTTTCCCCAGTGTATAGTGCAGGCTGGGAAGCTGGCAAAGACACAAGGGTGAAGATAATGGGGAAGACAGCGGTTCAGTTCTCCCAGTTCTTTGCTCTGAGAGCTCACCTGTAGCAGGCACACAGAGGCAATTAAAATGGCAATGGTGAGGGTGTGATAACCTTCTGGTACCCCAATTGGACCCTCTTCTGCTAGAAATACTAACCTCTGGCACTCACACCCCAGGGATGCCTTTGGTTAGGTTTTTACAGCTTTTTTGGCCTGTCTTACTTGGGTTTGGTCCTTCCCAAAGGATGCTCATGGTTAGCATTGATGCCATGCCTCCTCTGTGCTGCTGGATGGACTGAGGGACCGTCTCCTCCAAGCAGAGTCTGTCATCTGTCTGCAATCCATCATGGGAATCAGAGTCCTTCCAGACCTTTGCATTTCTCAGCTCAGGGATTTATGAGCCAGTCTCCTGTTAATTCATCTGCCGTTTTCAATAAAGCCTGGTGCTGATTGCCAGTCTGTCGCTCCTTGCCAGGAAAGGATTTGGTCACCATTTAATGCAATCTCTGAATTGACCTTGTTTTTGCATTTTTTTAAGCCATTCACAAGCCTTCCCCCACCTCCCTTCCCCTCAAGGATGGACAATGAGAATTTTTGCTTATTTTAAAATATCTCTCTTCTCTCGTTGAACGTGATGCTGACCTTGGCTGTGTACCAATAGATCTCACCAGATCCTTCCAGGGTCACAGCCCCGTGAGGCCAGGCAAACACTGTCTCCCCCTTTGCCCCAGTGGGGATATGGGGTGATAAACTACCCAGCATGAATGTGCTTATGATAAGAAATGAGCCAGACAGTCTACTCCGTCCTCAGCATCAGAAGGACACGGCCTTAAATGCAAAACCAATGATGAAATCAGTGGATTAGATTCATTGCTGCCTCTTAATGCAACTGCACATCGGTGTCTAGAAATTACTGTGTCAGTAACTGGGAGGAGTGTAACGGAGGCAGAGGGTGTCACAGGAAGGAGCCTTGGGCATCTGCTGCCCTCGCCAAGCTCTGCGAGAGGGAACAGTCCAAATCCTCCTGGATTTAGCTTTGGGCTGCCAGAGGGGCATGTTGAGCCTGGGAAGGATCTACAGAGCTGGTGTACGCCCTAGACCCGCTCAGGCTTTTAATTTTGGTGCAAGCTGGGAGGTGTTGCACTGAGAGCTCAAGTTTTTGAGCCCTCTGAGAGGAGAGGATGGGATTTCAGGGCAATTTGCCTCTGTTAAGGGCAGCCTCAGAGGCTTTTGAGAAAGCCCTTGCCAAAAAAAACCCCAGCCCAACAAATTCCCCTTGCAAAGACTCGATCGGGCACAGTGCTGCCTCTTGCAGAAGGAAAATGAAGCACGAGGTGCAGTAAAACCTCCAGCTGCTGCAGGAAGTGGTTAAAGAAAGAAACAAATAGGAGGAAGCGTTGGTGGGAGGGAGGACAACAGCCGGAGCCGGGCTGGCCCCTGCAGTTGGAGCAGAAAAGGACCAGTTTCCTTGGTCTGACAGATTTGAAGCCAGAGGGAAACTTTGTCGATGAGTCGACTGATTTCTGCATAATGAGAGGTCACACCACTTCCTTGAGTTAACTCCCCCTTGAACTAAACTTGACCTGCTTCCTACAAGCACCATCCGGTTTTGTTTTTCCAGGAGAGGAAAGACCACCACAGGTCTGAATCGCTTGCTTGGAAGACCAGTCCCTGCCTCAGGATTTTCTTTTTATTCTGTGTATATGAGCTCAGCTCACATACATCCCTTAGATCTTGCATGCATGCTTGCTTGCTTGCTTGTGCATTTCTGCTCTGTTTAAATGTATGGTAAACCTGTAGCACATATGTGATCAGGGCAGAGGGATGCTTACACCTGTACAGAAGCAAGTACAAACTCTCTCCATCACCTTTCCTTCTTGCCTTGCTGTCCAGAGCCTGGAATCCTGTCCAGCCCAGAAGCATTGATGGGTTGACTGGGGATGCATAAATGCAGCTAGCGTCTGTCTTTGTAAACACCCCAGGGCAAGGGCTTGTCCTTTTCTTGCTGCCAAATGACTGATGCTGTCTGAATTACTTGGAGGGATCATTAAATTCTCCAAGTCATCCCTTTTTAAACTCAAACCCCAACACAATTTGACAGTAAGTGAAACGGCACCCTTTTTCCTCTGATGTGTATATAATTTAATGCAGAGAGTGTGTAAATACTGCCCCAAAGCTCTGCAAAGATTTAAATACCTGTTTAGGAGTCAGGCTGAGATGTGCAGTACAAAGAAGTGTGGTAGAGTGTGTTTTTTGTCTCAAGCAAACTACACTGCAATGGGGAGACAAATTGCTCGGAGTGGTGCTGCCTTGCTTGACCATCCTACCCATGCTTGTGGCCATCTGTCCCCAGCCTGCATGCTGTCTCCCTGCCACATACACTCGTAAGGACCTGCTACTCAGCTCCTTGAGCAACCTTGAGAAAGGACAAAGCCTTTAGGTGCTGGCAGTGCCCTGGAGCACTGGCACGTGGTAGTTGAGCCCACCAGTATAAAGCGTGCAGATTGGGGTGGCAACCCATGTGATCTATTGACCTTTTCACATCCTCATGTGGATGCTCATCTATGAAAACCCACCAGTCCCTTTCAGACGACCCTTTAGCGTAGAAAGCATGGCCAAAAACAGCACCCCAGGGTGATGCTCTCATGGGATTTTGCCAGATGCTCTGCTTTCACCTCCTTTTTATCCCTGGTATCTCAAGTGCCCTAGAAGAAATCAGTGCTTCAGCCACTGTACCCAGTCCCTGGGGGGCAAGTGCAAGCTGGCATCACTTCTCCACGCCTTGTGATGTCTTGCTCAGATCTCACAAGAAGAAATCAGGTCAGCAGGTTTGAGCTGAAGCATCTGTTCCCTTCAGGGGCCAGCAGGAGCTGTGTTGACCAACAAGGCAAGAGACTGCAGCTTCGGGGGGTGACCTTCCCAAGGGCTGACATCTTCATGTAGAGAGGAAACAAAGCATCCCACAGCTTTGATATTTCTGGAGGAAACCACTGCTCAGTAATGTGTTCCTCCCAGTTCCCCTCCAAGAAGTAAAAAAGGTGAAGAAACCATCTTAAAGGAGAGTGGTCATGCATGGTTAAAGCTTGAATGTGGTCTGATACAAATACCACCAATAGATTTATATAAGAATTAATGATGTAAAATATAAACAGTGCTTGGTAACTGAAGAAACTGGATGAAAGTCTAGCCATACATGTTTAGTTTGTATACAACCCCTGTAAAGTGAGTTTGTATAGAGCCCCTGTGCTACCTATTGCTGTGAGAGACTGTGCATGTTCCTGTCTTGGAGCTGCTGCTGCTGCCCCTACATCATTGTGCCTGTCAGCAAACTGAGCATGAGTTGAAGGCTTCAAAGCCTCCTCTGGAAATGCTGCATATTGCCTGTTCCTGGGAAGTTCAAACAGGTCAGGAGGAAATGAGAATAAAGGAAACTGATGTTACCATGGAGATGTGAAGCTTGCTTGGGTTTGATGTCTCTGAACTTTTCAGTTTCATGACTCAAGCCCATAGCCTCATGGGAAGATCCCTGCTTGTTGTTAAATACGTCCTTTTTGGTGACACCTTGGAGGTGCCGGCCAACACCAGCTAATACTGGCTGCTTACAGCCAACCCTGCTGCCAACCCTGCCTGTTCCTTCTCTCAACAGTGGTAGGAGCTCAGCCTCTTCTTGGTGGCTGAATATTGCATCACTTTCTCTAAATAATGCCCCATTTTGTCTCTTCTTCCAGCTAACAGAAGCTCATGAGTCCACATTTCTAGAGTGTGGTTTTCTCCTAAATCATAAAATGGTCTGGGTTGGAAGGGACCCCAAGGATCACACAGTTCCAACCCCCCCAACACAGGCAGGGCCACCAACCTCCAGGTCTGGAGCTACACAAGGTTGCCCAGGGCCTCATCCAACCTGGCCTTGAACACCCCTAGGGATGGGGCATCCACCACCTCTCTGGGCAGCCTGTTCCAGCCCCTCACCACTCTCTCTATAAAGAACTTCCCCCTAATATCTCATCTAAACCTTCCCTCCTTTAGCTTCAATCCGTTCCCCTTGTCCTGCTATTGTCTGCCCTTTTAAAAAGCTGATCAAAGTGTGTTTCTCTATAAATCTACACCCAGGGTATGAATAACAAGAATAGGTGTGGGCTGGAAGACATGTCTTAAAATGACTTGAACTCATGCTAAGTTCTGTATCATCATTGCATAATCAGGGATTAATTTGGACTGTGATGGGGTCAAGTCCTGGTCTTGGATCAAGGTGTTGCTGTGCTATAAATATGACATAGTCACAAACCAAGAGATAGTTCCTCACCCTGGGACATTACAGCCCAAGGGGCTGTGGGAGGTATTTCCCCTGTGGAAAAGTAGATAGGAAGTTTTGATCTGAGATAGGCCCAGTGGAGGGTGGAGGTGATTTTCCTTCACAGCTTCATGTTCTTTCTTTTCCTGTCAATATCATGGCACTTAGGCTAATTAAAAAACCCCACAAAGCAAACAAAACCCCACCAACCAACCAACCAAACCCAAACAAAAACACACACCCCAAAGCACACCTTGCGTAATTTAGACATCTACATCCTGTTTCAGAAGATTGATTTTCAGTGAGAAGGAGGAATTGGGATTCAGGCAGGACAGCATTCAGCAGGTATGAGTGCCAAACCTAAATTATGTCACTTGGAGGCAGAAATGAGGCAGCTGAGCTCATGGCCACACCAGCTGTCTCCAACATTTCACAATAACTCTGTGTTGAGTTCGTGGTTTTGGACCATTCCTCCTAAAATACTGGGATTTCTCACAGCAGGGCTTATTTGAATAGATTCCTTGCTCCTCAGGAACACATCCCTACCACCATGTCCTCCAGTGTGGAGGCACTGATGGATCAAAAGTGGTGCAAGCAGTGGATATCCTCATGGCTCATACCTATGGTTCATGGTCCCACACTTGTACCAATCACCATGAACCTCCCCAAGAACCAGTGTGGGTTCTGTTGCAGATAGTTTCAAGCCAAATCAGTTCCTCTGATTGAGGTAGACCCCACAACTAGAAGTGTTGACACAACTGAAGGTGCAGCATGCCATGGTGAGAGGACAGGCTTTAGGGGGTGGATGCATTTTAAACCCATGATGCTGCCAAACCAGGGTTGTTCCTCACCCTAGCAGTGTCCCAAAGGAACTTGGTCAAGAGAGATGTGTAGGACAGCTCAGGGCTAGGATATGATGGAGGATGGGGGGACTTGGGATAAGATGGCCAACAGCACTGTGGTGAATCAGAGGACTATATCTGTGTTAGGGTGTTAAAGGGCCATGGGAGTTGTCTGTTCTCCATCTCTCTGGTGGAGCTCCCTAGAGCCCATTGTCTTCTCCTTGGCTTTAAGAGTCTACTTGTGTGCACTCATAAGGATTGGGCTGGCTTAGGTGATGCAGAGTGAAATAAAGCTTGGTGACATCATTTGCGTAAAGGAATGATGGCCTGTGCAGTGATCAGACTGGACTAGAACTTGAAACCAAGAGGGACCACTTCTGCTTCTGGATGGGAATAACCTGGGGCACATCATCTCACTACTCTAAGCATCCCACACACACACACCCCCCAATATGTCAGCAAAGCACATGAAGACTTTCCTGCTTCAGAGCACAGGTCTGCAGATCTTGGGGCTGTCAGGATCCATGGAGTATTTTTTCTTAGCAGCTCTGCTATAAAAACAACACACTTTGGGAGGGACAGTCTGGGGAGGGCTGCATCTGAATGTATGAAGATCTTAAAAGCCGGGCTATGGTGGTCTCTGCATCAGTCTTGTCTGGGTGGGGGCTGAAGAAATCCTGGGCTGAGTAATGGTGAGGATTTCCAAGAGTGCATCCCCAGAGAGCATCATCTGGAGGAATGAGAATGGTTGGTCTGGGGTCTCTGTGCTTCTGATCTTCTTCCCATCCTTCTCCCTCTCTGTTTTCTTTCATGGGAAGTGCAGTCCTCTTGTGACATGTTGCGTCTCTCCACATCTTGTTGCTTTCAGAGGGATCTCTTTGGTGCCTTTGTACTTTGGATACGTGGAAGATAAACCCGCAGAGAGATCTGTCAAGGCAGCTAAGCCTGCAAATTGACCTTTAGATCCTGTTTGCCACCGTACCCCGCTCTTTCTGGTGCCAAAACAAACAGCACAGCGTGGTGCTGAGGTACACAAAGAGAGTCACAGGGGTGGGAGTATATTTTTTTTTGATGCCTCCCTTTACAAGCAAGTCCTGTTTGCTGTGGGTGGAGTGTCCAACATCCTTTGCATGGTGTGGGAGCTGGTAACAGAAATAAATGCATATACATGCAGATACTCAGGGTGGATTAGCAATGGGGATGTCTTACTGAGGCAGTACAAACCCCCCCTCCCCGCCCCCCCAAACTGTTTTATAGGGTGTAGATATTACCAACCCAACCTACACTTCGATGTGTGTGAAGCCAAGGCACTGAGGATATAATTTGCAGTAGGGCCTGTAGTGATGGGACATGGGGTGATGGTTTTAAACTAAAGGAAGGGAGATTCAGGCTGGATATAGGAAGAAATTTTTTACATTGGAGTGGTGAAACACATTAACAGGTTGCCCAGGGAGGTGGTAGATGCCACATCCCTGGAGATATTCAAGGTCAGTTTGGATGGAGGTCTGAGCAAGCCGATCGAGTCACAGATGTCCCTGCTCATTGCAGGGGAAAGATTAGATGACCACTAAAGCTCCCTTCCAACCCAGACCATTGTATGATTCTATAATAATCCCTCTGAAAACATACCCCCCCCCCCCCCCGGTTTTCTAAACACCCTATTTCCCTCCCCTGTGTCACCCTGGTACAAAATTTTAATTGCCATTTTTTTGCCAGGGGAGGTTCAGGTTTAGAAATGAGGAGAAATTTCTCCTCAGAAGGAGTGGTTGGGCATTGGAACGGGGTGCCCAGGGAGGTGGTGGAGTCACCGTCCCTCGGGGTGTTGAAGGAAAGGTTGGATGAGTTACTTAGGGACGTGGTTTACTGAGTGATATAGGTGATCCGGGGATGGTTGGACTAGATGTTCTTGGAGGTCTCTTCTAACCATAATGAATCTATGACTCTATAATTGCATCCTAAAGCAGGGACCTTTGTGTCAGCTGCGTCACCGTTGCTCACTGTGCTCGTATGCCTCTCGCTCTTCTTGGCTGTGTGAGTGGCATTTAAGGCACAGGATCCTTTTGGTTCCTCATTGCCTGGGAGAGGGGAAGCTCAGTCACACTAATAGGTTATCTTGCTGATTTTGCAAGTCTGAGTGAAAGCGTTGTTCCTGAAACAGCCAGGCTCTGCAATACAATTGGACTAGTCTGCTCCTTGCAAAATCTTGTTAGTAAAAAAAATGGTTTTGGCATGCAGCAGATGTTGTATCTCACATGGTTATTTTCCCCTGTAGCTTTTTACCTCCCCACAGCTGCCTTGACATGATCCAGATCCCCAGTGAATCTAAACCTCAGAAGTCTGCACTGGGAAACATTTGATAAGACAGACACTAATTATAAAGCCAATTAGAGGGCGATTTGCTCATTACTACCCTGTGTGGATGGGTGGTATTTTCTGGTTTTAAATGTATTTAGAAGGAAATTGTGCATCTTGGGGGAGAGAGAGAGTACCAAAAGGGAGAGCAGACGAAAAGCCCACGTGCTTTTCAGTGGGAGGCAAAACTACATCACCAAGTGCAAGATAATTGCACTGATTGGGTCTTTTTTACCTTAATGGACTTCAATAACCCAAAGCCAGGGGGAACAAACTGGCACAGATCCATTCTGAGTTCCCATAAGCCAGATCTCTGCAATCAGCTTCTCATCAACTGGGATCTTAGAGTCGCCTCCCAGCCACGGCTCTGATTTTCACCTCTGTCCCTTGCAGGAGGAAGGATGTGGGAAGGAGTGTATGAATCACCAGGACTTTGAATCACTAGTTTGGCCCTCCCTGTGTTATCAGGCTGTAAGTTTCCATGGGACCATCCACACAGGCTTTCTCCAAATTGTATTTTGCTGCTTGGTGCTCCGCGTTCAGCAACATTTAAGGAGGGCACATCAGCTCTGATGGTGATTAGGATCTGTGAGAACCCCCAAGACAAGTTCTCCTTGGGGGTAAAGAGGCATGGATGAGTGTCTTGGCTGAGGTGGAGTTAAGAGCAATGCTTGGAAGCCATAGCTTCCCTACAGCCATAGCTTTTGGCTGTCCCCCCTATTCCTTGCTGTGCTCAGACTAGGAGCAGCCATGACCTGGGCTGTCATGAGATGAAGGGCAGGACAGACTCCCTGTTTGCTGAAGCCTTGGGTGCTGCAAAGCAGTTTGAGCTGGTCCTGTGCAGGCTGATGCCTGAACCCAAAAGGTCCCTGGGCTGTGTGTGTGGGTGTGTTTGTGTGCTGCCCTCTTCTCTTGGGGTCGTGGTGCTGGGAGGGTGACGTGTTGTTTGCTTTTCGGAGAAGCACCCGCCTGGGTAAATGTTATGGCTTACCTGGTTTCTGTCTCCTGCACAGGAGGGAGGGGTGGAAACCAAGGTGATGACCTTCTGTGATCAGAGCATCTTTGCTTCTCTCCTCTCCTTGCACATACAAAACCCAGGCCCCATAATTCAGTCTGCAGAAGAAGCTCTTTGCCTTCTTCAGCTCCATCCACAGGAAAAGAAAAACCAAATTCAATGCTTTTCTTGGCTTATTTTGACTGAGTTCCTACTGGTCTCTCTAGTTTGTCACCCATCTCTGCCTGTGGGAATGAGTGTGTTTGCACCCTGAAGGTACTGCCTCACACATCAGGGCCCCATGATACTCTGTGCTGTCCTTGGAGGCATTGCAGCCTCACTGAAGCAATGCCTTGGTCCCTTGGTCCTACGTCAGTAGAGCCAGATCACTCTGGGAATGTTATCCCTGTGAACTGAAAATCATACAACCTAGACAGGGACCAAAATGTGTGAAGGGAGCTCAGAAGCTTCAGTGGGGAATGACGAATCCAAGTAAATGAATATTGTGAAGATCCATTCTAAGGGACTTGGGAAACACTCACAGGAGGTTTTGCTGAGCAGACTGACCCACAGATGAGTCTTATCCTGATGGGATCTGCTCCACAGTGCGGGAGCAAGGAGGGAATGTAACCTTCTGCTGTGCAAGGGAAATGAAGAGCCATGAGGGTCTTTAAGAGATGGGAGCATCTGACATGAGCAGATGCTGAGAGAGCTGGGACTCTTCAGGCTCAGGGGAACCTTAACAATGTACACAAATACTTGATGGTGGGGAACAAGAAGATCGAGTCAACTTTTCAGTGGTGTCCACTGACAGGATAAGAGACAGTGAGCACAAATTGAAAAGCAGGAAATGCCATTTAAACATGAGAAAAGCTTTTTGACTGTGAGGTTGGACCAAACACTGGCACAGGTTGCTTAAAGAGGTTGAGGAATCTCCATTCCTGGAAATACTCAACACTAGACTGGACATGGTCCTGGGTAACCTGCTGCAGCTGGCCCTGCTCTGGGTAGGTGGGATGGACAGGATAATCTCCAGAAATTTTTTGTAACCTCATTGATTTGGTGAGTCTATGATTAGGATCACAGGGAGTCCACTGGGACCAGGCTTAATTCTGTATCTTGGCGGTGCTTTATGGTCCTTCTGTCAGGAAGCATGACTGCCTCTCTTTGCCCTTCAGGGTAGACTCCTGGGAAGACTCACTGAGAATTTTGGGACTTGCCCAAATTGTGTGCAGTGATCACCTGA
Organism: Laterallus jamaicensis coturniculus; assembly: GCA_022605575.1. Classification (NCBI taxonomy): domain Eukaryota; kingdom Metazoa; phylum Chordata; class Aves; order Gruiformes; family Rallidae; genus Laterallus; species Laterallus jamaicensis. The sequence goes on along the minus strand of JAKCOX010000012.1, from coordinate 22,407,454 downwards.
TCACAGAATCACGGAACATTACGAGTTGGAATGGACCCTGAAAGATCATCTAGTCCAACCCCCTGACAGAGCAGGATCACCCAGACTAAATCACACAGGAACACATCCAGGCGTGTTTGAATGTCTCCAGAGAAGGAGACTCCACAGCCTCTCTGGGCAGCTTGGCCCAGGGCTCCATCACCCTCACAGTGAAGAAGTTCCTCCTTATATTCACATGGAATTTCCTCTGCTCCAGCTTGCACTCGTTGCCCCTTGTCCTGTCACTGGCCATCACTGAGAGGAGCCTGGCTCTGTCCTCCTGACTCTCACCCTTTACATATTTATAGACATTGATGAGGTCACCCCTCAGTCTCCTCCAGGCTAGAGAGGCCCATCTCCCTCAGCCTCTCCTCATAAGGAAGGTGTTCCACTCCCTTCATCATCTTGGTGGTCCTGCACTGTACTCTTTCAAGGATTTCTATGTCCTTCTTGAACTGAGTGGCCCAGAACTGGACCCAATATTCCAGGTGCGGTCTCACCAGGGCAGAGTAGAGGGGGAGAAGGACCTTTCTTGACCTACTAACCACCCCTGTTCTAATATACCCCAGGATGTCATTGGCCTTCTTGGCCAAGAGAGTACATTGCTGGCTCATGGTCATCCTGTTGTCCCCCAGAACCCCCAGGTCTCTCTCACGTACTCTGCTCTCCAACAGGCCAGTCCCCAACCTGTACTGGTACCTGTGGTTGTTCTTCCCTGATGTCTCCTTCCAGCCAGGCCTGTATATTGTGGTGGGCTGATCCTCATGCAAAACATCACTCCATCCTTAGACAACAGGATCCAAAATCCTGGGGTAAGGGAGAGGCTGCCACCCCCTGACACAGTAGAGGATTGTGGCATTTAGCAACATTTGTGCTCCTAAGGAACTTCTGGTTTGGCAGCAGAGGCTAAGAAGTCCACAGGCTGCTCAGCTGTTGAGCAGGTGTGTGCTTCCAGCCACCGCCTCGCTGGACCAAAAGCACCTTGAAATACCACATCCAAGTGTATGCCTGAAGGGGAAACGCCTCCTGCAGCATCTGAAGAGCTGCCTGAATAAATCCTTCAAGAACGATACGGCCTCAGGGACCCATCTGTATTAGTGGGAAGAGAAGCTGAGCCAAATGAGAAGTGTGTTTTGCATGAGGAGCCTGCCCGGGCATGAGCATCACCAACTGTGGCACCTTTGCTGTTGCCATGGGTCCAAAGAGAGGAGCATCTAATGAGCTGCACCCTCAACTGTCCCAGGGCAGGCTGCTCTTTCCATGAGCACACACAACTCCTATGTGCTCATTTTAACTGGGGTGTGTGTATGTGTGTGTGTTTACTTTGCAGATTACTTCCTGATGGTGGTGGAATCATGGCTAACTGGCAGCTCTGCTCTTAGAAAAGGTCCCTGAACATCTGACACCATATGCCCTATGCTAATTTCTGCCTAACAGGCTAATGTTTTTCATGTTTTCCTGCCCTCCCCCTTTCTGCACAATACCAAATGAATCCTTTTCTGTGCACTGTGGATTCACCCAAGAGTAGCATGGGCAGCAGTGGTCCTAGAAAGGGGTCAAACACGGTGCCTTTGCCCCCAAGAGCAGCGTCACTAAGACCTTGCGAGTGCCTCCTCTGCTGCCGGGTGCTTCCTTCGGTGGTATGAAACAGGAGTTAAATCCCACAGCTCTCTTCCCATCCCTCTCTGCTCCTCTCCCATCCCTCTGCACTCAGCGATGCTGAGTGCCTCTTGGCTTTGGAGGCTGTCAGCTTGCCTCCCTCTAGCGCTTATCCCAATCTCCTGCAACGCCAGCAGCTGGGAGGGGATTAACCCTCTCCCTTGGGCTTGATCCCTGCCCAGTTTCTGTCTGGATGGAGCTCAGGCTATTTTTTTTATAGGTTTACAGTGGTGGCTGGGTTAGGTGAGAATAGTATGAGGTGCTTATGAAGCAGAAATTCCTGTTCCTCCCTGTGATGAGGGCAGGCAATGCAAGTCCTCATGTGCAAAGTCTGAGGGTGGGGGGGAACATGTTAATTTGGGTGCAGCCAGCCTGAAGAACTAGGAGATATATGGGAAGGAGAAAAATCTACTTTACCCCCTTCATATTAAATGTACTAACAAAGAGGAGAAGATTATTTTAGCTCTCTGTCCTGTCTACTAGCAGCCTCCAGATGGAGATGTGACCTTCCAAACTGGATTTTTTTTTTGTTTTAAAAAGAAAAAATGGTGTCTCACATGAAGCTTGGTCAATGCCCTCTTGTCATTTAAGGACTTTCTTGGCCAAGCTCTAAATGGGAGTGGGAAAAAGGGAGGGCAGGCTGGCAGCAGCTGGGCAGATGGAAGGTGATGTGGCTGGTGCCTAAGTGGTTGGAGGTTGAGCTCCTCATTCACCAACACCCCTAAATCATAGAATCATTGGGGTTGGAAGGGACCTCCAGAGATCATCGGGTCCAACCCCCCTGACAAAGCAGGGTCCCTAGGACAGGTCGTACAGATCGGTGTCCAGATGGGGCTGGAATATCTCCAGAGAAGGAGACTCCACACCCCCCTGGGCAGCCTGTCCCAGGGCTCTGTCACCCTCACTGTGAAAAAGTTCTTTCACATGTTGGTGTGGAACTTCCTATACTCTGACTTGCAGCCATTGCCCCTTGTCCTGTCCCCACAGACCACTGAAAAGGGGCTGGCCCTTTCCCCCTGCATCCCATACTTAAGATATTTATAAACATCAATAAGGTAGTCTTCTTTTCTCCAGGCTGAACAGTCCCAGCTCACCCAGCCTTTCTGGACTCTCTCCAAGAGATCCCTGTCTTTTTTATACCATGGAGCCCAGAACTGGACACAATACTCCAGGTGGGTCCTGACCAGGGCAGAGTAGAGGTGGAGGATCACCTCCTTAGACCTGCTGGCCATACTCCTCTTGATGCCCCCCAGGATCCCATTGACTCTCTTAGCCACCAGTGCACACTGCTGGCTCATAGCCAACCTGTCATCGACCAGGACCCCCAGGTCCTTCTCCACAGAGTTCTTCTCCAGCAGCTCATCCCCCAGCCTGTACTGATTCCAGCGGTTATTCCTTCCCAGATGCAGGACTCTCCACTTGCTTTTGTTGAATCCCATCTGGCTTCTCCCTGCCCAGGTTTCCAGCCTGTCCAGGTCTCGCTGAATGGCAGCGCAGTGTTCCTGCATGTCAGCCACAATCCTTCTCCTTAATCCCTTATCCTCCCAGCCTGTAGTTGTGTTTGGGATTGTTCCAACTCATGTGCAGGACCTTGCACTTGGCCTTATGGTTTGCATGGTCCCACCTCTCCAGGCTGTCTAGGTCCCTCTGGGTGCCATCCCTTCCCTCCAGTGTGTCAATCGCACACCAATTTGCTGAGGGTGCACTTGATCCTACCGCCTGTGGCTCTGACAAAGATGTGTGCTGGTCCCCATACCAATCCCAGAGGAATGCCACTCGTCAGTGGTCTTCACTTGGACATTGAGCCATTGACCACGACTCACTGAGTGTAACTGTCCAGCCAATTCCTTATCCACCGTGTGCTCCATCCATCAAATCCATGTCTCTCCAATTTAGAGATGAGGATGTAGTATGGGACAGTGCCAAGTGCTTGGACAAGTCCAGATAGACGACGTCATTTGCTCTTCTTTTATCAACCAGTGCTGTAGCCCAGTTGTAGGAGGCCACCAAATTTGTCAAGCAAAATTTGCCCTTCCTGAAACCTGCTGACTGGCACCAGTCACCTCCTTATTTTCCATGTGCCTGAGCATAGTTTCCTGTAAGATCTTCTCCATGATCCTGTGGAGCACAGAGGTGAGACTGGCTGTCTTGCAGTTCCCTGGATCTTCCTTTTCCCTCTTTTTAAATTTGGGGGTTATCTTTCCCCTTTGCAGTCAGTGGGAACTTCACCAGACTGCCACAGCTTCTCAGATATGAAGGAGAGTGGCTTAGCCACTTCATCTGCCAGTTCCCTCAGCACCTGTGGATACATTTCATCAGGTCCCATGGACTTGTGCACCCTCAGATCCCTTCAGTGTTCTCAAACCTGACCTTTCTCTACAGTGGGTGGCTCTTTATTATCCCAGACCCGTCCTTTGCCTTCTGTGACTTGTGCAGTGTGGCTGTAGCCCTTGCTGGTGAAGACTGAGGCGAAAAATTCATTGACTGCCTCAGTCTTCTCCATCTGCTGGATAACCAGGTTACCTGTTTCCTTCCAGAGAGGGCCCACATTTTCCCTAGTCTCCCTTTTATCACTAATGCTGGAACAGTGTAGGGACTAGGTCTGGTGTCACTCCAGAAGTGATGCTGCCCGCATATTGGTGAGATCAGAAGGCAGGACAGGGTCCTCCTCCCACCAGCATGATGAGCAAAGCCAGCAGGAAGCTGGAGGTGAAATTTAAGTGGCCTGAGGAAGGGAGATATTTTACTTTACCAAGAAACCTTGCTCCTCATTTCCCTGTCTCCTTACTTACCCAGCATGTCTGTTTTCTCTTATCCCACAGGAAATCTGCAACGATCCACATCTCTTTGTGGATGGGATCAGCTCCCATGACTTACATCAGGGCCAGGTTGGGAACTGCTGGTTTGTGGCTGCCTGCTCTTCCCTGGCATCCCGGGAGTCTCTGTGGCAAAAGGTAAGTGACTCCCCATGCTAGGGGAAAGCTTGTCTTCAGCACCTTGGCTTTGATTTGTCTTTGTCTGGCTCAAAAACTGGTTCTTCAGGGGCAACTTAGGTTCTGAAAAACTATTCATTTACAAAAATGCCCCATAAATGATTGTCTTTCAAGGGTAAGTTAGACATGCCTGCAGTCATATCACATTCAAACCAAAGCCTTGGTCGGTTTCTCCTTAACCAAGTGAATCAACTCCCCTTCCTGTCCTCTGAATCCCAAATCTGAGCATCCCCACTCCAAAATAATCTAAAAAACAATGAGAAGAGCAAAATTCAAGATGCTTGGCTGCAGTGTTTGGCCTTTTTTCCCTACTTCCCATGGTATTACCTCTCTTTGGCTGCTTGCTCTGCACCCATCTGGGCAATAAGACACCTTGAGCTGGGGCAGGTAGAGTGATTTGAGGGTATTCATATCTTTCCCCATCCACTGCTTCCCCAAACATCCATCCCTGGCATGTTCTATGGCTGGATCACACCATGAAGCAGTGTGCCTTCAAGTGTGAAGTCCAAAGGACTGCAGGCCAGAAGCCATAAAGAGGCTGCACAAGAGCATGGACCAGGGGAGCAACCATAGAGGTACAAAGGAGGAAAGAGGTCCTCAGTGCCACATCCATGGACAGTCTGTGCCATCTCTGCCATGTCCTCAGCTGCAGAAGAGATCAGGCCTGTGAAAGCCAAGACAGACGTGGGCTTCGGTCCTTGGTCACATCACAGAATGTCTCCTTGTGGAATCTTAGTAATGTTTATAAATATCTCAAGTGTGGGACATAGGGGGAAATGGCCAGCCTCTTCTCAGTGGGCTGTGGGGACAGGACAAGGGGTGATGGCTCCAAGCTGGAGCACAGGAAGTTCCGCACCGATATGGGGAAGAACTTTTTCACAATGAGGGTGAGGGAGCCCTGGGACAGGCTGTCCAGGGGGTGTGGAGTCTCCTTCTCTGGAGAGATTCAAGACCCGTCTGGACACCAACCTGTGTGACCTGTCCTAGGAACCCTGCTTTGGCAGGGGGGTTGGACCCGATGATCTTTGAGGTCCCTTCCAACCCCTACGATTCTGTGAAGACACCAGCAAGTTGCAAGCACCTTTTCCTTGTCTTTTCTGCAAAAGGCAGCCACCAGAGTCCTACAGTGTGTGCTGACAGCATCACCTATTTCACCCACAGCCTCCTACAGCAACAGAGCCGCAGGGTCTGAATATTCCCTCTGCCCTGCTCCTTTGCATCAGCTCTGTGTGCTGCAGTACTCCTAGTCCTGCATGTGTTTTATTGTGACCATGAACACTAAGCTCAGCCCTGGGAATTTGTGTTCCTTACAACATCCCCAGTTTGGTTACAATCAAGTCTTCTATTTATATGGGAACAGGGTAGCTGCTGTTGGCTTCTTGGGTAAGCAGTAAGGTTTCCTCCCATCATGGCTGTGGTGACCATTGTGGCTGTGTTTAAGAGGCGTGGTGCAAGGGGTTGTTTAGCTTGTTCCTCTCCCAAGGTAGAGCGAGTGAGTTGCCTTCCCTCCTCACCATTCACTTCCAGCCCTGCTCTGGGAAATGCCGACTGAACAGAAGCTGTGTCCCTTTGGACACCTCATTATTTCAGTTTGCCAACAGCATTGCTTTTCCTCCCTTGGCAATTTGGCTGTGAGTGTTTGTGATTTCTCATTTTCCATGCCCTTAACTCTCAAAGGCTCTTCTTTAACTGCCACTTCTATCTTTCAGAAAAGGTTTCCTTTCTGGCTAAAGCAAAAGCTGCAGCCCTCTCCCCAAGCCTTCTCTCCCAGTTGTTTGTGGTGTTGCTCATAACAGGGCTCTGGTCAGACATGCTTCAGCACTCCCCTGCTTTTGGAGACCCCTGAATTAGATTGGGCCCTTATTTACGCTTTGCAAGGTGATTTGAGAGCTCATGGTGAGTTGCAAGGAGTAAGTATGGCTATAAACAGCAGCAGCAACTTTTAAAGCTAACCAGGAGATGTCAAGTGTGTAGATTAACCCCATGGTCCAAAGAGGCACCAGCTCTATTGAATGTTCTGGGACTAGAGCATGGTCCTTGCCAAAGATCTCAGACCCCTTCATTGGCCCAGAAATAATGGATCTCTTGGTCCTTGGTATAGTCACACGTGCAATTGTGATAGCTTAACTGAAGGTACCTGTTGCTTGCTCCTTGGGCATCTCCATACGTAGGACCCAGTGTCTGCAGAGGAAAACTCTACTCCTGACTGGTCAATGTGATGATGTAAGCAACAGTTGAGAGGACAGACAAGGCAGCAAAGTAGCAGGCATTTTAACCTACTTTAAAACATAGTTCTACTGTCATTAGACACCAAAACCTCTCTGATTCAGAGCCCAGTTGAAAGATGGTTTTAGTATCACTGAAATATCAGTACAGGGATCTTGGCCCAGGCCTCTCATTGCTGCTAGAAAATCTAATCCTGATTTACACTAGGGTGTAACTTAGGCTTTGTGTGTCCGTTACTGCACTTCACACAGTGAAACTGTCTCTCTCAAGTGTGGGGAGGGGGGAATACCTTCAAGGGAATAAGACGGGCCAGCACATCCCTGTGTATCCCAAGAGATTATTTTACTTGCATGCTTTCTTCCACCTCACCTCAAGGCTCCTTCCATGTCCCTACTTCCCATTAAGCGTGTGTTGTTTGAGTCACTGAGTGGGAATCGGGTACTGGAATTTAATTTAGAACTGGTTTCTAAATTCCTGAGTTTTGGCTGGTCCTACGTGTGTTTAGGTGCAATCTGTCTCTGTAACATCCTTTCTGGGACCCTTCAAAGGTGTCTAGGTCTTATGAAAAGAACTGAAGGCCTTGAAATTAGGGGATTAAAATAATTTCCAGCAACACTTTGTCCTAAAGGATTGTCTGGGTCTATACCTGTGCTCCTACAGGTTTCATTGGTATTGCTCAACAAACAAAGGACAGGACCCAGGATCTGAACCAAGTGCTTCAGACAACCCTGCATCTTCACCACCTAGCTTGGTCCTCTTCCCCCTCAGTGGCTTCCGGAGTGCAGAGCAGTCTTAGATGGGACGCCATAAGCAGGTGGTAGCTCTGAGGGCACTGACCCCCCAAAGTCCATAAAATTACCTGCCTTGGGCCCCTGGTGCCTGTGGCTTGTCTGGCCAAGGTCAGCTTGGTCTTTTTGGGGTAGTCTTCTTGAAGTCAAAGTGATAGCCTCCAGGGATGGTACCACATGGTTGTGAGTCAAGTGTGACCTAGTCCAGGGGCTGGTACAGCCTTTTATTAAAAAGTTTTAGAAAAAAACTGTTTCCTGGAGTTAATTTAATACAATTTGAGCTCCCAAAATACCTTACAAACATGGGATGTGGCAGAAGCCAACCTGACTCACAGACAAGAGGGGGCGAACCCAATTGGCTTGACTCCACACAATGTCTAAAGCTTTGTGCTGAGACCCCTGCACTGCGCTGGTGCCCAGTAACTGTATCCCAAAGATACCACAGCATGCTTGCAGGAGCCAGGCCTTTCCCATGGTGCACCTGTGGTTTAGCTGTTATTTGGTGGGACCATTTGGCAGAGGGGAACAAGGCTTGGCATGGCACCTCTCTTCAGGATCCACAGCCTCATGGAGACCCCCATCACCCTGCAAAGAGAAAAGCATCCACCACTCTCCCTCTTTTCCCTTTTACTGTCTGGACAACCCACCAGCACAGTACTGGTTCACTAGATTTAACCATGCCCTGTAATTGATGAGGAATGGGTGGTTCCAGGTTGGGCACGATGGTCTTACTGGTCTTACCATCCCTAGAATGCCAGGAAAGAAATTTAGGTTGCTGGTATCTTGGGCTTGCTTCTCCACCTGCCCCAAAGAGACAACCTTAAGGCACTTACAATGCCCATGTTCCCCTTTCCCAGACACACTAAGGTGAAGGCCACACGTGAGTGCCCTCTCCAACTCTGTGCCAGTCCATCTGAGGGCAGGCAGACCCACACTGAGTTGCTGGTGCCCACATGCTGCTGCCAGAGTGGTGTGGAGCCCGAATCCTGCTAGCTATGCTATCCAGAAAAGAACACAGGGTCCTGAGGGACATATTGCCTCTGAGTCAAACATGAACCATTTCAGAGGTGGAGGCCACGCTGACACAAGTGCAGCCATCAGGGTAAGGGAAATTTTTCTTTCCCTCTGTCTGGCATTTGTTAATCCCCATATGTGGGATAGTTTTGGGGTCCCCAGAAGAAGACAGTGTCAGAGTGAAGCGAGGATGATAGTCTGGAGAACAGGACCTAGGAGGAGAAGCTTAGAGAAGTGGGGATTTGCATCCAAGAGGAGGGAAGCTGAAGGAGGAGCTTATTTCTATCTGCAGCTATGTAATGGGAGAGTGTGGACCAGACGGAATCAAGACTCTTGGTGGGGGTGCACAGTGACAAGATAGAATGCAACAGCACAAGTTGCAACTTATCTTCAGTATGAGTGTGGTCAGACACTGGAACAGGGGCCCAGCAAGGCTGTGGAATCGCCATCCATGCAGATACTCAAAGATGGACTGGGCAAAATGCCCTGAGCAACCTGAATTATCCTTCAAGTAAGTCCTACTTTGAGTGACAGGCTGGACAGGACCCCTCCAGAGTCTTCTTCTAACCTGAATTATCCCATGAGCCTGCACTCAGAGAAAGCCACTGCCACCCAGAGCTGTCGGCTGGCATCCCTGCTTGCACGCCTTCATTTCGGGATAACGAGCCGCGGTTGTCAGGGAGGTTGCCAGGGAGGCTGACATCAGACATCCCTTCCCTATAGATTATTGTGCACAGTAGCACCATCAGTTCCTAATCTGCAAACGAGGCGGGAGGGCACCCAGAGGAAGCCCCTGAGGGTGTTTTGCGTCACTGGCCCGGGTTGCCTAGCACTGCTGGGACCGTGGAGAGGGGGCACCAGCTCCGGGGGCTTGGTGGCTTTATTCTCCACCGTGTCCTCTTTGAGATCCAAACATCGCTGAGGACACGTAGCAGAGGAGCAGCTGAAGTGATGGCAGCCGAGGCAGGGTTGCTGGAGCTGCCTTTCGTCCGTGATGACCAGCTCACCCGGTGCATGCGGCTGCGATTCCAGAGCCTGCAGCAAAAAAACGTGAAGCCCCAGGATGGTGAGAAGCTTCTGCATCCCAACGAGCACGTCTACAGAGTGGATTTCATCCGGCAGCACAATCTACGCTTCCTCCGCTGGGACATGCAGCTGGAGACACCTGGGAAGGTCACAGTGACCGGCACCTCCCAGCACTGGACTCCTGATCTCACCCATCTTATGAACCGGCAGCTGCTGGAGCCCGTGGGCATTTTCTGGAAGAAGCCAGGGGCCAAGGAGGTGGAGTGTAATGAGGCAGATGCCCAGGAATTTGGGGAGAGGATAGCAGAGTTAGCCCAGATCCGCAAGGTGATGTATTTCCTCCTCTCTTTCGCCGAAGGCCTTGAACCAGCTCAGCTGAAGGGGTCTGTTGTTTTTAAAGCCTGATCACCCTCTTGCTCAGCCTTCTTGCTCCAGCTATGCTTTTGTCTTCATTTTTCTTTCTTTCAGTTCAGCTGTTGGTTGGCTTTTTATGTGGTTCTTCGTTGAAGGACAGCATCATGAAAAAGTGGAGGACAGCTCGATGCTTCTGGAGCCCTTGCCCCTGCAAAATGTTAATCATATGTCCTGTCTTCTGTTTGAATGATGGGGAGGAGGGAGGATGGGCCATGAGCTTGCTGCTGCATTTACCCAGGGTATAAGACTGCATGCTTGTGGATTCAACAGGGAATCACCAGGTCTGGATTCAACAGGGAATCACCAGGTCTGACTGGCGTAGGGTCTTGCTGGCTTGGAAATATCCAGCTGTGGCACCTGGATATCAAATGCCTGATGGAAAACAGTTTTTTTTAAAAATTAGAAACAGGAGAGACAACCTGGAAAGAGTCTTTGCTTCCAGTTTCCATCCTAGCTGTTAAAAAGGGAGTGCTTGTTTGTGATGGAGTGCTTTTCCTTGCAAGGATGCTGCATGCTAGTGACTGTGGCTGCTCCGTGTCTCTGAAGACCAGTCCTATGGAGGATCAACTTGCTGTGAAGCTGAACTACGTTTGGCTATGCCATATTCTGCAGATGCAAACCCACCAGACAAACCAGTGCAGGGAGGCTGGAGCACCCTTTTCCCGTCAGCCATCACCATTTCTTGTGGGGAGTCAATGCTGGGGAGGTGGTCTCCAGCACTTGCTCATGTTATGCTGCCTGGAGATTGTTGATCCTGAGACTGTTTGGAGCAGCTGTGTATGTGCGTGCGAGCCAGGCAAGTGAGCCAGCAGCTCAAAGCAGACTGTAGGTCTGGGCAAGCAGTGAGTACCCTGCAGCAAAAAGCAATTTATATATCATTGTGGCCTTAAAGCACCCATGAATATCTTTGTTCTGGAGCATCTGTAGAGTGTGAGGCTGCAGAGCATTTTGCAAACCACAGAGCAGGAACCTGCTGCTGCTGTCTGCAAAAAAGCAGTACCTCCTAGCCTCCCCAAATGCAGGGTGGCTGTGGGAGCAAAGAGGAGAAAAGGAACCTCTGCAAGTTTAGGAGCAGGAGGGCATTTTGTGTCTGGCTTGCACCATCATTGTGAGTAAACTGCTGACTTTGGATGCTCCCTTTTCCTTCAACAAAAAATAGATGGCACTTTGGTGAAGTTTCTTGAGACACTCAAGTAGAAATGTCCTTTGACAGAGCATTATTGCAACTGGTTATTTGCTAAGACTGCAAACAAACATGGTTGAGCACTCCTAGATGACTGGACTGAGATTTTTCCAGAGATGTGTAAGGAGAGGGCAGTGATGGGAAAGCCAGGACAAGGTGGCTTTGTACTCATGGCCTGCTGACTTGTACAGACCATCCCAAAAACAGCCCAACCTCCTTTTCATAGCCTCCAGAGATGCAGACTACATGCCCTCCCCAGTCCAACAAAGTGTACAAAATAACTTGCACAGGCTATGCCAAGCAGAAAGAAGGAAAGCAGGAAGATCAGCTGCTGGCTGGAGAGATGGTGGGATATTTGAGTCTTAATCACAACCAAAGCTCAGAACCATAAAGCTATGCCTTGGGCAGTGATGGAGAAGCTGCTGTCTTTGCTCAGACCCCAAGAAATTCTGCACTCTGTGAAGAGAGATAAAAGTTCTGGGGTATCAGCAGATTTTCTCATAGGAGACTCCTCCTTGTACACCCCAGAGCAGAGCTGACTACAAACCACATTAAACCAAATAACAGGAGCCACCTCCAACTTCCAAAGGGGATTTTGCATGCCAGGTCTCACAAGATGCCATTGCTACGTTGCCTGTTGCTGGGGTAGAGTTCTTGCTGCAGATACCTGGCTGAGTATTGATGTAACAAGTGAATAAAAGCCTAGTCAACAGGGTTCCCCTTAAGGACTGAGGCTGTGTGTGTCTTCTTCATGCCCTTTTTGGAAGCTGCCCCAATCCTGCATGCAATAAAGCAGCACCCAGCAATTTTCAAGTCACTGTTGTTGTTTTTCGAGCACCTTTTTCTCCTGCAAAAAGTGAAACGAGCATTTGCCTTGTGTGAAATCCTTAATGAAGCATTTAGTGGTTTGTGTGCTTTGGGGAGGGGTTTGAAGCTGGGCAGAGGAGGGGGAACAGTCTTGGGGTGGATCCTCAGGTGGATCCTCTTTTCCATCAGAGCTGGGGTAGTGAATTAGGGTGATGTTTCTCTGCTGCAGGGGAGATGAACAAGCCAACTTTATGCCAGTGACTGAAACTCTCCTTACACAGTTTCATCATGCCATAAAAGCTTTCAGATAGACCACTGTATCCCATCTCCCAGGGGAATTTCATCCTGGTTTGTACTATGGTTCAGCAGACTGGCACAGACGGGTCCTTCCTTCCCTTTCCTAAGCTGGCAAGTTCCCAGCAGAAGAGTCCCTGCTTGGCAGAAGCAGTGTCTATCAATTCCTCCTTCTAATTGGGATGTTTCTTCAGGGTCACAGGTGCTTTTTCTTTTTATTAGCCACCCTTAAGAAAAATGAGGAAAACCTCTGAACCAGCTTAGTGGAGTGAAACTGCTGTTTCTGGGCTTCCAGATTAACTTTCACTGTGAATTTGTCACACAAAAGGGCATTACAGCTCCAGGTTTTGGGACCCCCTAAGCAAAAGGCAGAATGGGTGGGAATGAGGAAATCTGGTGGGATCTTAGGATGAGTGGTCCATGGCATGCTGTCCAGCATCTACTGAGGAGGGATGGAGATGTCTGGGGAGGTTTCCTGGAAGTGGGTGGGAACTGAGGACCTCAGCCATATGATGATCTGGGCTGCACCCTCTGCTGGGGTTTGTAGATGTGCCCCAGGTTAATCTATTAGTTAATACACGGCATCAGGTCACGGGCAAGGGTTGTGCTTTGTGCCTTGAAGTGTGCTATCCCAATAGGCACTATCTCCAGAGCCACTACCTCTCCCCTACAGACACATTGTCCAGGGTGTGAAGCAACTGGAGGGATCCTTGGCCTGGGTGGGATGCTGTGCTCTGGGAGGAGCTGAGGGAAGGAACCCAACGTTTGAGCTCACACCTTGCTTTTTGGCAGGTTGAGGACAGAGTGAATGAGGGCTCTGGAGATCAGGCTTCTCTCATTTTCCCTTGGGTCAGTGTGGAAACACAACCAGTCCTTGCTCCTGGATCCTGCTCTGCACAAAGGCTGGCAGAGGATGTTTCCAATGCTGTCCTCAAATGAAGGGACAGTGAAGGTACCAACATCTCCTGCCACCACTGGCAGCAATGATGAGCCTTCAGAACCAGCCAGCTGGAAGCTGTTGCTACCAGCTCTGGCTGACAAGCTGCCTCTAATCAATGTGTAATCATTTCTAAGCCCACATTAATAGTGAGTTGATTAGCACAATGGCCCTCTATGACAATTCATTAGGATGAGCTCCAGTCAAGAGGGAATCGATGGGGACTGATGGAGGGCTGTCTGACCTTTCCTGGCATTGTCCCAAAGGAAGTCTGGGGCACTGCTGCTAGTGCTCCTGGAAAATGCCAAAGCCTCCAAAAGTGGCTCTTTCTCATGGCTCTGTCTGCTCTACTTCTATTGATCCAGACAACTCAAGAGAGCCAGTGAGCTCTCAGGGCTGATGTCGTCATTAATATTTCAGTGCAGGAGCAATGAAATCCCTGGGATGGATCATTGCTGCTAGCTAAGGAGCCTGGGTTGGTCTCCAGAGAGGGGTCTTTGCAGGGTTGCAGCTTCATGAGGGCAGCCGATTGAAAAAGCAGAAGGCTCTGGCAGCTGGACAAGGGCCAAGACACAATCCAGGGGGTCTCAGCATGGCCCAGGACTTCCTGAAGAGCATGTTTCCATGCGATGTAGCTGTTTCCCATCCTATCCAACTCCCAACACTTGCAGCTGTCTCCATAGGGCAGTGATTATTTAGGTGTATGTCAAGATAGTTTTCATCCTGGCTTGATAGGGTTTTTTCCTTGCTTAAGTCATGATGCTTTGTGAGCAGGTAAGTAAAGAAGCAAAGGTGTGGACAGTTGGTCGCAGCACTGCAGCTGAATTGGTTGCTGCTGGGTTGGTTTTCCATCTAAATCAAAGCTGATGGTGTCCACAGCCATGAAGGAGTATGGATTTGGGCCATTACCCTTCACTTGTGCCATGTCCCACTGGCAGTGCATGTGGCAGTGGTGCCAAGCCTGCACTCCCTCAGCTCCTTCATCTGCTCTAGGGTTTCTTTCACCCACATTCTCTTTTCATCCTTTCACCAGATCACTTCCTCTTGGATGAGTATGGTAGCTCATGGGGATGTGGATCTCACTTCTTTCATTTTCATAGAATCATTGAATGATTTAGGTTGGAGAAGACCTTTATGATACGCAGAATGTCTTGTACCTGTTCATTACCACCAGTTAGATGGATACAGTACTTTCTCCTGGGCCAGTCAAGTCACACCAGAATCAAGTAAGAGAACCAAAAAAGGTGCCCACTCTTAGAGGTACCCAACTGACACTAAAATGAACAATAATGTGGTCATAAAAATAACCACTCCTGGTGAGACCAAGGGCTCTTCTAATTAGACCTTATTAATGTCTATAAATGCATAAAGGGTGAGAGTCAGGAGGATGGAGCCAGGCTTTTCTCAGGGATGGCAGCGATAGGACAAGGGGCAACGGGTGCAAGTTGGAGCAGAGTACGTTCCATGGGAATATAAGGAGGAATTTTTTCACTGTGGGGGTGACAGAGTCCTGGGACAGGCTGCCCAGAGAGGTTGTGGAGTCTCCTTCTCTGGAGATATTCAAACCTGCCTTGATGCCTTCCTGTGTGATTTAGTCTGGGTGATCCTGCTCTGGCAGGGGGGTTGGACTAGATGATCTTTCGAGGTCCCTTCCAACTCCTAACGTTCTGTGATTCTGCTCCAGTAGCTTGTCTACAGCAACAGATGGCAGCAGAATTTGTAAGAAAGTTCTTCAGGTCCATCTTTCAAGGCACAATGAAGGTTAAGCTATTTCAGTTCATGTTAATCTAGTCTGTATCGGAGGAACTTAGTCCAAAATCTGGCCCCACCAGGCTGCAAGCAAGTCTATCTTGTATTCTTCCTTGTCTTTGATATTGTCTGTGTTAGTTCCAGGATAAGGTTCAAACCCAGCAAAGGGAATAACCTAGGTGCATGTACCTCCTCCTTCACAGGTCATCCCAGACTGGAAGGAGCAGGAGTGGAACTCTGAAAAGCCTGAGAGCTATGTGGGGATCTTCCACTTCCAGTTCTGGCGTTTTGGTCAGTGGCTGGATGTGGTGATAGATGACCGCCTGCCCACACTCCACAACCAGCTCATCTACTGCCACTCCAACTCCAAGAATGAGTTCTGGTGCGCCTTGGTGGAGAAAGCTTATGCCAAGTAGGTACCTGGGCAGTTGCAGAACTGTGACCTGGGCACCCTGATTTTCCTCTCTGTTAATTCATCAATTGATTTGCAGTAGTGGAAACGACAACTTTTCTGGGGAGGAGTAGGAAATATCTCAGACTGACACATACTGTAAGAAAAAAAATATCTCTAGCCTTAAGGAAGATATCCTTCAACTCCATGTTTAAGTAACAACCATCTTAGGGATTTCAAGTTCTCTTTACTTTGTCCTATGACAACAAGAGTGCTGCAAGCAGCATGGGTCTTATTTTTTCACCCTAGTTTTCTGCCCTCATCCTCAGAAAGTTTACAAATCTCTGTTCTCCAAGCTGTCCCAAGAACTTTTCCAGACACCTTAAAATGTCAAACCAGTGTTGTTGTGCCATTCCTGTTACCCTCTTTCAGGTTGTCAGGATGTTATGAAGCCCTGGATGGAGGCAACACAGCTGATGCCCTGGTAGACTTTACTGGCGGCGTCTCTGAACCCATTGACCTGACTGAAGGGGACTACATCACTGATGAAGCCAAGCGAAACCTCCTTTTCGAGCGTGTGTTGAAGGTGCACAACAGGGGAGGCCTCATCAGCTGCTCCATTAAAGTAAGCAGCATTACCTGTATGGTCACAGTGTCACAGGGAAAGGCATTTTAGGATGCAGTAATCTGATATGATTGGAGACTTCTAAATTATATCAGATAAATTATGGCCAAGGGTTCCTACTTCTTCCCATCGATGGCAAAGGGAGTCAAGCCTGGATGCCAATCCTCTTTATTCCTCATTGTTACGTCCAAAAGCCCAGATTCATCCTGCCACACTTTAAATATTTGGAGAGGATTCACTTCCAGAGAAAGGCATTTTGGTGTCTGGATGTGGACATCTCTATTATAATCAGTAGAATAAGCTTTATTGGTTGATAGTATGGAAACTCAGAGGCCTCATACAGCAGATGGAGAACAGGAGTGATCTAGCACCAAAAATGGCATCTGATCCATCTGACTAGGCAACTGGCTCTCTCCCTGAGCATTGGTGCTCTTCCTTTTAGCTCAGAGAAAGCTGTAGGGAAATATGAGCTCCCTTTTATCCCTGAAAAGGTGGTCACATCCCCCTCATACAAGCACTGTCTGTGTCCCCCTGCCCAGGCCACATCAGCAGCTGACATGGAGGCCCGCCTGGCCTGTGGACTGGTGAAGGGCCACGCATACGCGGTAACGGACGTGCGGAAGGTCCGCCTGGGCCATGGCCTGCTGTCCTTCTTCAAGTCAGAGAAGCTGGACATGATTCGCATGCGCAACCCCTGGGGCGAGCGGGAGTGGAATGGCCCTTGGAGTGACACGTGAGTTAGGATGGGCAGCAGTGACAGCACCTTTTCTTGGTTGCAAAAAGCTGGGTTGGAGCAAGCCTTGAGACATGAGACAGTTTGACTACATCCACACCCACAATGTTCTATGGACAGTTGTGGGATGCTGCTTCAACCCACGTCCTAAACCTAATATTTCATTGGGGTAGATTCATTCATTGGCAGAGGTTGATTCTGTTGGGTGCTGGTTTAGTTGGAACAAGACTGAGCTATAATCATCCTCCAGTAATGTGAACATGCTGGCAATTTCACAGAGCCCACCACAGTCTTAATGAGAAGGTCTGCCAAACTCTTGACACCACTGGTTGCTGTGTTGTCTGTGGATGGCGTAGAACCAAGGCCTGATGTAACTAGAGCCTTTGGCCAGAGTACATTTTGTTGTCTTCACTGATAGGGTTGTGATTGTACTGGACAAACAGAAGTCTTGCCAAGCTGAATTCAGCTCCACTGGTCAGGATGGAAGCTGAAGCTCCAAGCCATGCTGCACTCCTCTACTGTTTGGAAGATGAGATAACCAGAGCAGTGTGGGGACTGGTTGCATGTCTGGAGCTTTATGCAGGCCTTGTGCCCTTGACAGATCCTGCTGAGGCCAAGTAGCCTCCTGATTTCTTGCATGTCCCCTGGACCTCACAGTAATGACCCTGTACTCTTCCCGCAGCTCTGAAGAGTGGCAGAAAGTGAGTAAAAGTGAGAGAGAGAAGATGGGGATGACAGTGGAAGATGATGGAGAGTTCTGGTGAGTCCCTCCTGGGGTTGTCACCATGGGCCATGCCTACAGAGTCCTCCCACCTCATGAAGCATGGGAGTTATTTCCATGCACACAGCTATTCAGAGTAAACGGTGTTCCAAACCCTAGGATCATTAGTGAAGCCTCCTCCTTGAGCCCATGGATATTAGCTCTGGATGGCCGTGACCTTAGGATTGCAAGCTGCTCCATATCACACTGGGTCCAAACCATTTCACCAGGGTACAGGAAACCTATTATGAACGTGCTGAACTTAACAGCCTCACCAGGTACGTTTCAATACAACATGTACCCATGTGTGGAGGAAGGATGACTACTCTGCTCCTCCTGCTACAAAAAAATGTAGCTCTATTGTTTAAACTGAAGAGGAGGTATTTACTGCATACATGTAAGAGAGTCGTGGGAGAGTAGTGCATGGAGAAAGGTATCTCCATCTCTTTTGTTATTCATCAGCCATCAGACACAGCCTCTAACAGGTGATCCATAAAATCCCTGCAGCATACTGTTCAGGGGAATGAAGAAGCATAACCCAGCTCTGTCCTTTCCTGATTTAGGATGACCTTCGAAGATTTCTGTAAATACTTCACAGACATCATCAAGTGCCGGCTCATTAACACGTCCTACCTGAGCATCCACAAGACTTGGGAGGAGACAGTGCTACATGGGGCATGGACCCGAAACAGTGACCCCTTAAAGAACCGCTCTGGAGGCTGTATCAACCACAAGGACACCTTTTTGCAGAACCCCCAAGTGAGTTATGGTACAGAGGACCTTCTGGAGCCTTCACATGTGCTTGCAAGTGTTTAATTATCTTACAGTGACCTAGAAGGCCAAAAAGGCTACCAGGCCCCTAGTAGATTAAATGTGCACATAACGATTCTCTGGCTGAGACCCCTGGCACAGCATGACCAGCATCTAGGTCAACTCTGTTAACCTTGTCCCTCTTACCAGGGAGACTGCTTCCAAGTCCCTGTTGTAGAGTGTCTTGGCACAAGCAAACAGCAAACTGTGCCACAGGGTAGCAGTGTCAGCTGGTGCCCATTGAACAGGACCAGGAACCAGTTCCAACAATTTGGATGTCTGAATGGTCACATTACTGTGCCTTTTCCCACACCTTGGCACTGCTAAATTTACCAGGACAGGTGTAGTCTATAGGGACGTTTCCTTCTATCCTGTGGGCTACACTGTTGGAAGGAATGGGAGCCTGTGAGAGCTGGCTAGCATTCAAACAGCACTTCTTCCAAGCACAGGAATGATGCATCCCTTTGAGTAAGAAATCAGGAAAGAGAGGTAAAAGACCTCTGTGGATGATCAGGGAGCTAATGAATATACTCAAAGGGAAGCAGAAGGTATATGAACTGTGGAAAAAGGGTCTGTGCACCTGGGAAGAATACAGGAATGTTGTCAGGGCCTATAGGGACGCCTTCAGACGAGGCCCTGCTCTTGAGGGCATCTCCTGGGACAAGCTCTTCTGTCCTGTCCTTCCCTGAACTGAGATTCTCAGTAATATGAGACAAGTCCTTGTGAGTTCATCTAACAAGCAGATGAAGGATAGCATGGCCCATTGCAGGAGTTGTTATTAAGGAAGTGGAAGAGTTGTTTCCTGCTTCCTGCTCTGATTTAGCCTTCATTTAAGTCTCTGTGAACATCAGTTCCTTCCTTCTGTGCCTTGTAAGAGGACTTGTGGCAGACTGCAAGGGGTGAAAGTCTCTGGTATGAGACTGCATCTAAACTCCTTGGATTCTGCTGAGCAATTGAAAGGCTGGATTTGCCAGTTTTTTCCTAAGATGAGTAAAGAAGGCCTCTGCTTTGGCAAGGTGATGCCAGTTCCCAAGAAGAGTGAGTATGAACTCTCAATGCTGGTACTGAAGCCAGGTTGTCACTGAAGTAAGGTCAGTGAGATGAAGCTGAGGCTAACTCTACTGTGTGTCCACCCCCACCCATATCCAGTGATTCTGTCTTAAAAAAAGTCATCCCTTACCTTCCTTCCTTTGCTTCTAGTATGTGTTTGATGTGAAGAAGGCAGAAGATGAAGTGCTTATCTCCATCCAGCAGAAGCCAAAAAGGACCAGTCGCAAAGAAGGCAAAGGAGAGAACTTGGCCATAGGCTTTGATATCCATAAGGTAGACCATGGATCCTGCATGCTAGCCTGAACCCCCTGTAAATTTGTTAGTGGTGGACTGTGTATATCAGTCCTGCATGACTGTTGGCATTGTTCATTTAAGCATTACTCTGGGTGCCTTTGAGGTGCTTTCAGCACATCCTGACCACCTCTAGAGATGTTGTGAGATTTCAGAGATGAGCAGTGACAGCATGGACAAGTTCTCCTTGCTGAAAACAATCAGAGAATCATAGAGGTTGGAAGGGACCTCAGGAGATCATCGGGTCCAACCCCCCAAACAATGGTTAGTCTGTTATCTCTAGGTGTTGAAATACACTAGACTCATCCCTGTGTATTGCTTTCTGGGCTCTTTGTTGAGCTGGGATGCAACAAAGATAGAGTCCCTGAGTCAACAGGACTGGGAGAGCCACATCCATACTTGTTTTCCATCCAGCCCAATTGGCACCATTCTGATGGTTCTCTTAACTCCAGCTCTCCCAGCACTGTGGGGTCATCCCTTCAAGTCTGGCCTTCCAAAGTGGACACCAGCACATCATCACTCAGTGTTGTCCTGCTGATCACAGTGCTGTGGTTTCTGCCCAGGTGGAGCTGAACAGGAACTACCGGATGCACACCCTGCAGCAGAAGGTGGCCAGCTCCATCTACATTAACTCCCGCAGCGTCTTTCTGAGGACAGACCTGAAGGAAGGCCGCTATGTCATCATCCCCACCACTTTTGACCCTGGTCATGAAGGCGAGTTCCTTCTCAGGATTTTCACAGATGTGCCTTCAGATTGCAGGTAAGAGTCAAGAGCAATGATGGGAACGAGCTGGCTATTTGAAGAACCCTGTACTTTAGACGTCTGGTTTTCCTGACTGGAATGGGTCATAGCCTTTCCTGGAGCTGGTATTTGGGTTTCTTTCAAGGGTGGCCAGGAGATAGGGCATCTTTGAAGGTTTTACCAGAAGCATGCTTCTAGGCATGACCTGGAAGAGCATCCTGAAGCTGGGTTGAGGACACTGGAGTGGGGAGCAGCCTGACAGTGGACAATGCAAAATCTTTTGTACTGGTAAGGCTGAGCACCTCTCAAAGTCCACATGTTTGTACCTACAGAGAGCTGACTCTGGATGAACCACCACACACCTGCTGGAGTGGGATGTGTGGTTACCCACAAGTGGTGTCCCAGATTCATGTCCTTGCTGCAGCTGGCCTCAAGAATCAGGACTCCCAAGGAGGTACTGGTCTTTTCCTGCCTGTTGTGTGGTCCCAGAGGAGTTGGGAAGTGGTTGTTTCAATGGAAAAAGGGGGAGGTGGTTTCATAAAGTGGGAGGTTGCTGGTATATGGTTTGTCTTCAGATATTTTTTCCAGTGAGAAGACCTGATTCAAACACCAGAGAAGGAGAAAGTCCATGGAGAATCAAACTCACTTCTTGCTGTGGACATGAACTGGGAACTGCTATGTTTAGTCTCTGATCTAAGATCCTTGGGAGATCCTCCCAAAACTTCCCCGAAGTCCTTAGCAGTGATCCCGTAACAATACAGGCTTTCCTCCTGAGTATGAGTAGCTATAAGAGTCAGGCATGGTATTTAAAGATTTTTTAGTAGGAAGGACAGAGAAGCAATGGGACAGGAGGATGTGTTGGGGTAGTGTTCATCACCAGAGGCTGGATAAATATCCATCAGTAGACGCTCGGTCAAATTTAGTTCATTTTGGGATGGTGTGGATCAAGAGTCTCTCCCTCTATTTCCAGTGAGTCCTGCTCCACACTGGGCTCCTAGGAGTCCTGTGAGATGGCCTGTACACTGTGTTTCTGCCTTCTTGATCCTCTAAAGGTTTATTTCATAGTCCTACTATGCTCTGATGTAATTTTGACATCCAACACTTCTCTTGCATGAAAAACAGCAGCAGCACCATTCCTCACCATGTCCTGCAGCCACCCAGAAGCTCATGGCAAGATCCCCATATTCAGTCCTCCTGGGACATCTGGACCACAAAAGCCAGGGGTAGTAACAACTTGTACTGGGAGATCATTGAAGTAGGGATGACAGATCTAGAGGTTGTGATTAGGGAAGTGAATTCAACCTGTGTTGAATGTGGGAAGGTTTAGCCAGGCACTTTTGAGCCAGATTTAAAGTATAAACATTGAAAACTTAAATATTTTAAAAATCTAAATTAAACCCCTTTATTTTTCTTTTCTTTTTTCACCCAAGAATTACTCTCAGGGTCTATCACTAGAGATTTGTTTTTCCTTCAGACAAGGGTACATAAAGTATTTTTTTCAGCAAGGGGACCTTGGGAATGGTTTTGTTCCATCTGTTTTCCAGCTGTTCAGTTCTCACCACTAACAGCCTGCATGTTTGGTGCTTTCCAGTACAATGGTATCCTTTACATCTCCCAGCCCAGGCCTTTCACACAATTTTGGAAATGGAGATTTACAGATAGGAATTTGGCTCTGGGTGATGGAATATGTGGATTTAATGGGACATCCCAAAAGACAGGGCTGGTTTGGAAAAACAGCTGTGAAATCCAGCAGCTGTGTCCCACCAGGGGAGCCAGGTCCTTGCAAACAGAAAGCTAGTGAGGAGGTGGTCTGGCAATCAAAAATGTGATTCTAAATCCCTGGCCCTCAGAAGGGGGTGGTTTGTTTCTCCTCATTTCTACATTTCCCTTGGACAAGAAGAGTCATCCACCTGGGCTGTGTTTCCAGCATAGCCAGTAAAGTTCAGGGTGAAGAAATTAATTCTGGCAGTTAAATTTCCATTGCAATAGCTCATTCTCTACTGAAATTCCTCAAACGAGGATTTTTTTCCAAAGGGGGAAATGTTCACTCATGAGGGATTCTTTCCCTGTCCTGGAAGCCAAGGCACTGTCCAGCTGTGAGCTGGTAGTCTGAACTTTGTAGCTACTCTCCTTCTTTGTGGCTTGCTTTTTCCCCATGACTGTCCTGATCCAGCTGGGATAGTGCCCTAACTTCCCTTTCCTTATGACACATCCCTTCACAAACCTCTGCTTTGTCTGCTTTCATCTCATCCAGTTCCCACTCATTTATCCTCACCGATGTCCAATCTTTCTATTCCCTGTGTCTCTCACTATGACCAATAATCCTTTTTGATTCTTTGATCTTCTCCCTGAGTTCTTGCCCAAAGCCAATACTCTAAGAACCATCTTCACCTTTTTAAAAGCCTTTTAAATATATTTCCATCCTAAGGTCCCCCATTCATTGGTTACTCACCACACCTTCCCATCACCCAAGTGGTCCCATTTTTGGATCTCATAAATCACCACATCTTAATTTTGGCTCAGCGTTGTGCCATCTCTCATTAACTTGACCATCCAGCATTTTTCTTACCCCAACATTAGTCGTTTTACTGACAGTTCCTGCAGTAAAAACTCACTCAGTCTGGAAGGAGTTTAAGATGTGCCAATGATTTGTGTATGAGAGTGAAAAGCACAGTCCCTGCTGAGGAATCTAGCAATCACATTAAATGAAAACAAGGGGAGTCTGGTTGGGAAGTATACGAGCTGAAGGGGAAGCAAGTGGGGTTTTGCAGCTTGAAGGTTCTTGCCATTCCTCTCAGTTTCCTTGTGTGAAATGAGCTCTGTGAGTCCCGTTCTCTTCTCCATGGCTTTATTTCTGCCTGTATCAGAGCAAACCTTGAAAGGGAGAGCTGAGCTGGTCAGTGTCTTCCATGAAAGATTTATCCCAAAGGTCAGGAGGGTTTGAAGTGATGAAGGAATGTTTATGTAGAATATTGGGTCAAGGAGGAAGCAGTCATTTCATAGCAGTCGGTCACCACTTGCCACCTGAGGACAACGTCACCTAACAGAAGTAAGCCTGAACCCATCATCTGAGCTTCATGGGCATCATCTGGGTGGGATGAACACTTCAACAGATGTCCATCTCCTCTGGTGGAGTATAGAGAAAACTGCTTCATGACACCCCTGGAAAAGGTCTCTGAGGAATCACAGGAGTTACAACAAAGCAAAAAATTCCACTTTCTCTCCCCAGGAGCTGACCCTTATGTGATCATAAAGTGTGAAGGGCAGAAGGTTCGCTCTCCGGTGAAGAAGAACACAGTGTCTCCAGAATTCGACGTGAAAGGTCTCTTCTACCGGAAGAAACCAGGGCAACCCATCATTGTTCAGGTACCTAGCAGGCAAGCAGCAAGCCTAGGGTTGGAGATCCTCTCTCAGTTGGACCCCACCACACCTGCCTCACACTTTCCATAGTGGGTTGGTTCTCCAAGGCTGAGCTGACGATGGTCAGCATGAACTGATGATGTCCATGCAGCTCAACCTCTGAGCCTTGACATCTGGTGTATGCATGTCCTTCACCCCTCTCTATTAGAGTGAACCCCACACTCTTCAACCACCTCCACAACTCCAGCTCAGAGAAGGTCCCCAGTAACCCCTTCTCCTCCCCATTGTGTGAATGGTTGGCTGCATCCTTCAAAGACCTTCCTTCACATCTGTTTTGTTTCCCCAGATCTGGAACCACAACTTAATAAGTGATGAGTTCTTGGGCCAAGTGGTGCTCACGGGGGATCCCAGCGACCGGCAGTCAGTACACACGCTGCATCTCCAGGACAAGGGGAACAGGAGATCAAATGATCTCTCTGGAACCATTGCTGTGAGGCTGCTCAGCAGTAACATCCTCACCAATGTCTAAATACTCAAGGACTTTTCTTCTGGTGCCACATATGTGTATATATACATGCACACGTACATACATACATATATATATATACACACACACACACTCAGAGCCTACCTACCAACTGCAAAGTGTATGTGAACTATGCATGCATTCCACTCAGAGGAGCCAATCTTGTGTTTTCAATGTTAAAACATGGTGCCTTTTTGGGGAACCGCAACGATCTTTCTGCTGGCGTCCTCTGCAGCCCCCAATCGCCTCCATGTGCCCCGTGGGACCGCTGCAGGCACGCTGTGTGTCCTGACAGCCAGAGCGTGATGCCCTGATGCTGTTTGTTTACACGGGCTGGCACACACGTGCTACCATGGACACGTGTGGCCACCGCGGTCCCACCAGCTGCTTCAATGCATCTTCGATGTGTCTGCTTGGTTTAAGAGTAGTGTGCGTGGAGTCGTCTCCTGTGAAACTGCCATTTAATTGCTTCTCTGTTGGAGGCACCTCAGCAAAGGAGAAGTGGAAGAAAAAAAAACAATTGGGGCCTTCTGGGTGTTTTCTGGGTATGGGTTTTCATACTGCAGCTGGAAGGAAAATGCACCAAGGCAGTCCCAAATTCGCAGGGGCAACAAGACTAAAGGCTCCATCATTTTAGGGATAAGCTGTCTCCTCCCCAGGCTTGTTCAACCTCATTCAACTCTGAAGGATACAAAGATGCCAACAACCATTAGTGGGACAACTGTTCTCTGGGGTCAAGTTTTCGAATCGGTCTGGATTCAGCTCCTGTGTGTGTGCCTCTTGAACTGCCACGGTGCCTGCTGTCTCCATGTCTTCATGCAGTCCTCATCTCACTAACTCACCCCAGCAGCTGGGGGGAGTTGTCTGCTGGGGCTGTTCAGTATCTAGATGGGAGGAAATCAGTTCCTCTGAAGGCCTAAGTGCCAGATCCATGAATGGGGAGCTTTGCTCAGTGGGGGTCCATCTTTCCTGCTGCATCACTTCGCAGTGCCTCGCTTTCCCAAATTCTTTTTAAAAATAATGAGATTTTAGCTTGTACTAGAAGAGGGAGGAGGAGCATGTGCTCCCAGTGCCGCCTGAAAATGCTGGGAATATTAATTTCGTGCCACTGTCCATCCCTCATCTTTAATTTCCACTCTACCAGAGTGGGGAACGAGTTGCACAGTGCTGGAGCCCGTCTCACAAGCACAACCCAAGCGCATCCTTGGGGCCATGCCTAGGACCATGCTCTGCTCCTCTTTGCCTTGAAGGCTGAGTTTATCTTCCTCATTCCACTGGGTGGCAGGATCCGGCTTTTTATAAACCATCCCAGACAAGCCAAACAACAAACCCTTTTCTGGCTTTTCAGCAGCTGAGCAGGGCAGGTTTTGTTATTTTTTTTTCTCCTGTTTTTAGGTTGATTTTGTTTTTATTCATGTGCCTTTTAAAATGGTGCAAGTTAAGGGATTTTTCTGTCAGGTTTTCTAACATGCAAATGTTTTCCAGTCACCTGCAGGCAAGTGGAAATTAATACATAAGATGTAATCTTGCCATCGTGGGATATTTTTTGCCTGAGCAGAATCTTCTGCCTGCAAGGACAAGTGAACAGGAAAGCCTTCTTTTGCCATAGCAAGTAGGATTTCTGGCTGTCCTACTAAATGCCTGTGTTTGTGCAAATCTGTGATTTTTTTAATTTTTTTTTTTTACATCTGTAAAGATCTTCTAAGTCAGTAATGTGGTAAGATGTTCCCCAAAGTCACATTAGCTGCGAGTTCAATTCCTGGTGCTTACAGAAGCACAGAGTACAACTTCATTGAGTTTTTCAGGCTGTTGTTCCCCTTTCCTCAGTTTCAGATTTTACCTCCTGTGGTTATGAATCGGCACCACACTGCACTGGGGTCACCTCACCTCAAGTCCTGGGGTAGGTTTGGATGCCAGAGTACAAGAGGGACACAGAACTCTTGGAGAGTGTCCAGAGGAAGGCAAGGAGGATGGGGAAGGGTCTGGAGTGGAAGTCTTATGAGGAGATGTTGAAGTCCCTGGGTTTGTTCAGCCCGGAGAAGAGGAGGCTGAGGGGAGACCTCATGGGGTCTGTGGCTTCCTGACAAGGGGGAGTGAAGGGGCAGGTGCTGATCTCCTCTCTTTGGGGACCACAGATAGAACCTCAGGGAATGGCATGAAACTGCCAGGGGAGGTTCTGTACTGAGAGGGGGGTCAGGCACTGGCACAGACTCCCCAGGGATGTGGCTACAGCTCCAAGCTGGGCTGAGGTCAAGAAGTGTCTGTACGATGCGCTCAGTGCCCTGCTGTGACTTGGCTGAGCCTGTGTGGAGCCAGGAGTTGGACTTGATCCTTAGGGGTCCCTTCCAACTCAGGATATGCTGTGATCAGGTTCTTGACCAAATTCCTTATATTATTAGGTCTTGTTTTCCAGGGCTTAGAGGCAAGCAGTGGCCCATGGGATGCTCTTTCCAGGTCTCAATTATTCCTGACTTGCACTGCGCACCCTCCAGCTCCTGGTGCCGTCACTGGGACATAGCTTCAGCAGAATTGGCTCAAATGCTCCCGGTTTGGTAAAGTGATATAGTGACCTCCAAGGTCAAAGTAAATCACTGGATTTGGGTAAACCAATTCAGAGATGTTTTGATTTTATTCTGGTTTTGTTCATGGGACTCATCACTGAAATGAAACGGAAGCAGCATTGTGGGACCAGAATAGATGATTTAGGTCCTAGAAGAAGATCTTACAGTTCAGAGTGGTATGTGAGAGGGACTGTGATGCCTGAAGATACCTCACTTGTCAGGGAGAAGCTATTTAGTTGAGGGAGAACATCACAGGAACATCAGAGGAGCTTTGTCTCATCATTGGCAGGTGAGCTTAGCCATCTTGCCTGAATTAGCCTTGTTTTCTCAGGAAATCAGGCTGCCACAAGAGCCACTTGGCCAGGAATGTCCTGACATGCCAAACAGGACCGTCAGCCCTAAGGAATGACACTGAAGCTTGTCAAGGAACAGTTATGCCCTGGTATCCATGGGCAGCCTCCTTCCTACAGAGAGCCAAGCCATAAAGAGAAGAAAGGCAGCTTTTAAACAGCTTCCTCAAAAAAAAAAGAAAGAAAAAAGAAATATATCAGGACCTATATATCTTAATATTAGTAATATTTTTCCTTTAAAAAATAAATCTTTTTAAAAAGTCAAAGCAGAAGCCTTCTTCCCCCTGCATTTCCAATGGAATAGCAAAAATTAGCTTTGTTGGGTGCTTCTGTTTTTTTTTTTTTGTAGAGCAGATGGGGAGGGCAGGTATTGAATGCCATTCCTGATGTCGATGCCTTTTCTCTTTGAATGAAGTAAACAGAATTATTCAGGGGTTTTGAGGGGAAGGCAAGTCTGATAAGCACTTTCCAGTCCTTCCCAAGGGGTGTAGGACATATCTTTGATTCATTTTCCATTTCTTTTGTTAAGCATTTCAATGGTTGCAGGTAGCCTGCCATCACACTCTGTGAAAATCGGTTCTTTTTGATGGGCCATGACTTGTCTCCATCTCCAAAGGCACTGTCATGTCATGCTGCACAAGATCAGAGAGTGGTCCAAACAGAAAGCCAACGTTGTACAGCTGTAAACCTCCTATAAATAAATTGTGTATATTTTATTCAGACTCTCTGCCTCTGTAAGTTGCCGGGTTACAGAATGCTTCTGATGGGCACCAGGTGGCTCTGCAGAGCCTTTTTAATTTGTCTGGTTTTCTAAACTCCATTCAAAAAGTGTTTTCTCTGTGGACTTTGAGACTTAGGTGAGGCAATCTCCAGGATGATTTCACACAAGGTTGCACTCGTGTTCACTGAGAAAAGCCATGGAGTGGAAGGGTAACCTCCTCTGAATATAAAACCTTTGCATCCTGTGCCTCAGAGCCACCACAGTGCAGGGAATTTGGAGTTTTTTGAACCTCACCTGATTTGGAAAAAGCTCTGCAGATTGCTTAAAAAAAATTATGGACAAAGCAGCAGGGGGATTTGATTTCTGGATGGCTTTCCCTCAAAGAACATACCAGTGAAAATCCTGTCCCTGCCCATGGGGAGTCCCCAGTCTTGCTGCTGTAACACATGATCCTAAAGTGCTGGCACCAGGATCTTGTGCCCATCTCAGCTTCATCACCTGGCTGTGATGGAGGTCTTTGTGATGGGGGAGGGGTGCCCTTCTACAGCCCACCCTGAAGAGCCTGGAGCAGGCGTGTGGAAAAAGCCTTTTTATTGTGGGGTGGAGGCCCCCACCAAGGTCCTCCTGCTCCTGGGATCATCCCCTGGGACAGTGTGTCACCAAACCCTAGACAGAGAAAGGAGCATCCTACTCCTCTGCCTTCATCGCTGGAACAGCTTGCAAAAACCATTCTTCAGGGGAGGGTGAGCCTCACAAACATCTCAACCTCACAAACATCATAATCCTGTCCTCAAGGATGTCCTGAGCTGTAGGCATGGCTGAGCACCAATGGGGCTGTGATACTTGTTGATGGATGTAGCACGAGAGCTCTGGTGTAGATCAGGTGGCTTTGCAGAGTCCTGCTTTATGCACCTTTAAAAAAAAAATCAATTTTAAAAGGCCTGTGCAAGCCTGGATGAGCCATGGATTTAATTGTCCCATAGGCATGGGGTGCCATGCAGCATCCACTTCTTGGTTTCTCTGGCAGTGAGCTTGAAAGTAGAAGTTGAAAGCTTGAAAGAGCTTTGAAGCCTTGCCTGTGCTTCTGCTGGTGGTGCACACTACCACATGGGTTGGCAGTGTGGGCAGGGATCCTAGAATGGGTGTGGGACCCCAGCACATCAGTGTGATGTGGGGATCTTGTGCACATCCAGAAACCAACAGCAGACAGTAAGAGGGGTGC
The DNA here is from genome assembly GCA_022605575.1 of Laterallus jamaicensis coturniculus. Taxonomy (NCBI): domain Eukaryota; kingdom Metazoa; phylum Chordata; class Aves; order Gruiformes; family Rallidae; genus Laterallus; species Laterallus jamaicensis. Next base: position 22,378,204 of record JAKCOX010000012.1, on the reverse strand, counting down.
ACAGCTCCAAGCAGGATCCAGCCTGAGCTCCCCAAGGGTTCTGCAACATCTCTTCATCCCTCCAGAGCTGACATCTGCCAGGGATTTTATCTCATTTACTTCAAACTAACTAAACTGACACTTCAGAGTGTCCCTTTGACCTTCAAGAGCATCTTCAGGGAGGAACAGACAACCTGCCATGGTTACAAGGTGAAGGCTGGAATATTTCTCCTTGGCGTTGGGTTCCGTACACCCTGCAGATTTCCACCCTGACACCCATATACAATAGCCCCTGTATGAGCCTCCTGCTACTCAAAAGGACCAGGGATTCCTAGCAAGAAGGGCTACAGAAGTAGCAGGGCTTTCAGCAAGGGGATGGGTTCATTACCTGTCCCTCAGAGCTGCTCAGGTGCTACCACATCCTTGGCCAGTGTCCCAGGTATTAAATACCGAGGGATTAGCCTGTGAGCCGCAGGTGTGACAGTCTGCTGAGCAGGAATCATCCAAAGCCTCCTCTCACTCTTCAGAGCCCACCTCCAAAGCCAAGCTATGCAGGCAGAGGACCCTGTCCAACCCCATGTCTCTGGCAGAGTCTCCCTCGCTGCCTTCCCACACACCCATGGGACATGCTGGGCACTAGAAGAGGCTGCCCAAGGCTGGACCCATTCCAGGCACATCGGATGTGGCTCAGAGCAAAGCGATTCCCAAGCACAGCCAATATTTGCCTTCACATCCACACAAACCACACTGGCACGGGGGGTAGGGCTTGAGTGAAACTGGGCATGGCCCCAGGTGGTCATAAAACATCTCTCTTGAGCTTAACATCAACTGAGTCTATTTATACCTGGTTCCCAAGAGAGGGCTGGGCAGCAACAGGGAGTTTCAAAGGGCTGGGGAAGGGACAGGGTGGCCGAGATGTGACTTCTCCCCACATTTTTGAGCAGAGTTCAGAGGAACACACCTTAGTTCTGCAGTATCACCCCAACAAATTGAGCCAGTCCGGTCCCCAGGACACCTCTAAGCCCTCTTACTCTCAAGCTGAGCTTAAAAACACCTGCTGTGTTGACACAGCAAAAAAAAAAGGGGCGTGTTTTGCACCATTCACTAAAACACCACGATTCCTACCAAACCAAGAAACTCCTGTGGTGGTTCACAGCACGCTCAAAATCTGACTCCACCTCTCCCAGCAGGAAGGAGAAGAGACACTAGCCCAGATTTGGGCAGGGAGTCACTAGGTTAAAGCTTCTAGGGAAAACCTCAGCTCTGTTTTCCGGTCCTCGAGTGTTTTCCTCTCCCACTTTCCACGTTTACAAGCACAGGTTGGTGCGTGTGAACCAGAATGCTCCTGTCCCCATCCCACAGGACTTCAATGTGTCCCCTTGCGCACACACACATTCGCATGGGGCAGAGGGGTCCTCCCAGCCACCCCTTTGCCCAAGGAACCATCAGGGCTCTGCACAACGAGGACTTGAAAACGCGGCTTAAATCGCAGTCTGGGGCAGACCCCGGGAATGGATGCAGGAGGATGCGGCTATGGGGTGCTAGGGGGGGGGGAGAGCGGCGCTTGCGTTGTCTCCGGGCTGGAGGTGTCACACACACCCCCCTCACACTTCCACCCCCAACACACACACCAGGGGTTGGCTGTATCCCGGCTCCTCCCCCGCTAAGAGGCTCAGCAGCGGGCAGGGCAGGCGCTGCCCTCACTCGGTGCCGGAGGCAGCGCGGCTCCGCGCCGGGCACCAGCGCCCCTTCCCCGGCTCCCGCCCCGGCCATGCCCCGCTAAGGTAAGGTCGAGGGGCTGGGGAGGGGGGGGGGTTGTTTTCAGGTTGCACCCGGGAGGGACGAGGCTGAGGTCTGGGGATGCTCCGTGTGGGGTGCGATGGGGTGCGGCGGTTGCAGTGGGGCGGGGTGAGGTTGCGATGGGGTGGGAGGGACCGGGGGGTACCACCCTGCCGGGTCTGCACGGCCAGCGAGCCTGCTCCAGAGCCCGCATCCAACCCGGGGATAGGGCTGGGCTCGGGGTGGGGGGGGTGGTGGAGGAAACAGGGGGAGACGACACGACCGCAGACCTGCCAGGAATGCCCGTCAGCCCCGAGCCAGCTCGGCTCCTGCTGCAGGGATTAGTGCCTCGGTAATTTCTAGCTGCTGCTTAATTTAGCTTGGGTCACCTAGCCGTGAGCCGGGGTGTGGGGTGGGCGTCGTTTCCCTCCTGCGCTGCGGCATGCAGCCCCCCACCCCCCCAACCCCGCCTCTTCGCTCCACAGCCCTTTCATATACCGGGATACGTCTGGAAATGCTTAGGGATGGGGAAGAGGCTGTTGGAGATGCACCTGCTGCACCGACCCCACTGGTCGTTGCTCAAGAGCCCAGGTGTCCCCCCCCAACCCCATCAGTCTCAGGACAACCTCACCCTTTCCCTGCTCTGATCCAGCTCTGAATGCACCACCCAGGTGGTTAATGCTCAGCCTGGACCCGGGAAGCTGGAGCTGCTCTTAGGAGAGCATCAAGAGTTTCCCCTCTTGCGTCCAGGCTGTGTTTTGGTGATGGGTCCCCATCACACCAGTGATGACCATCAATGCCAGGGACCTTACTGGCCAGTGTGGGACAGGCAATTCCCACAAAGCCATTTGTGTTTTGCTGGCTGTCTGGTTTAGGAGTACGATTTTACTGGCATGGGCTGTAACAAGGAATGCTCCCAGGCTTTCCTAGGGTAGTTTCAGTCATGATATCCTAGTGAAGGTGGAACTGGCATCTCTGGGAAGACCAGGCGGAGGACCTGTCTTGTAGGCAACATGGAGGGAGAGTCTGCAAGGCAATAGGCCAGTGAGTCTAAGACTGCCTGGTTGCCCCTGGCTCTAAAGGCCCTCTGCTGAAGGTGCTGAGAAGAACTGGAGCTGATTTTCTCACAGACTGTTTTGTTGGTGTGAGAGTACTTGTATCCATAGTCCAGGCAAAAGAATGTCCCAGCACCATCCCCATGGGGCTAACAGGCACTTTGCATCAAGGTATTGAGGACATGGCTTGTGTGGCAAGCTGACTCCTCTCCCTTCCTTCTCCACTGTATGATGCTACAGGTCAGATCTCTCTTCCCATGAAGAGAGGAGACTGCGAAGTCCCAGTGGTGGTGGTGCTGTGAAGGCATGGGATGGTTTTTCAGCTTTGGACTGAGCTTGCCAAAGCTTCAGGCAAAACCTGCATCCCTGCGAGACCCTGTGCAAGTGTCCCCCCCAAAACCCCATCCTGTGTCTAAACTGTCCCAGGAACTGCAGAACAGGGACAAACAAGGCCAAAAACAAGGACAGCACTTCCCTCCTGTTGGTTGATGGTCAAAATTGTTTTCACCTGTGGCTTTGAGACCTCTGAGCTCTGCTTGTTTCCAAACACCTTAGTCTAAATTGTATTTAATGTTTAAGTTGTGGTGATGGGCTTTTTGGGCTGCAACTGGAGTAACTTCATTAAGGTACAGCACCCACCAACACCAACATTTATGAGATCTCACTCCAGCCCAGGGATGAACCCCTTCTCCACCTCAGTCGTCATTTCTAACTCATTTCCCTTCCCCAGAGCAGTCGATTCATCTTTCTCACTATTAAGTTTCCACAGCCCCAGGTCTGCTGTACAGCCTTTCTGTCTTATGCTTGCTAACTTGTGACTTCGCAATCCTTGGGTTGCCATGGAAAGGATTATGCTGTGATTAATGAAAGCATTGTCAGCTCCTAGGTTTGGTTTGTTGTTTTGTTGTGGGGTGGTTGTTTTTTTTTTTCCAAAGCCTTTCCTGGAGCTGCAGAGAACAGCTTCCAAGCCTGGCAGAAAGGGGCTGATGGGAGAGGTGGTTTCAGGTGCTCAGTCCCAGGCATGTTTTTGGTTGTCCGCACTGACACCGTGCTGTTGCTGCCTCTGCTCACTGTTAGATCAGCTCTGCTGGTTACTTTTGAGGGTGAGAGGAGAAATGGGGGCATTCGTTGCTCATTTGAGGCAGAACCAGAAGTTCCCTGCTCCTGAGGCAGAGTGGGACAAGTGTCACTGTAGCAAGGGGCTGGCAGGATGTGGAGACAGCATGTCAGAAGGCTTTGAACTGTGAAACACTCGTCTCTGTTAGGCAACATGCAAGGAGAACCTGATATGCGATGAGGGGATGTGTTTGTGTTGGTCTGGTCCATACATACCAGTTCCATAGCTGAACTGCTATGTAGAGCCAGAAAGCTTCTCAGGACAGTAGATATGAGCTGGTGAGGCCACAGAGGTCTGGTTCTGGGCCCCTTAGTTCAAGAAGGACACAGAACTCCTTGAAAAAGTCCAGCACAGGGCCACCAAGATGATGGAGTGGAACACCTTCCTAATGAGGACAGGCTGAAGGAGCTGGGCCTCTTTAGCTTGGAGAAGAGGAGACTGAAGGGTGACCTTAGTAATGTTTATAAATATTTCAAGGGTGAGAGTCAGGAGGATGGAGCCAGGCTCTTCTCAGGGATGGCCACTGATAGGACAAGGGGCAGTGGGTGCAAGGTGGAGCAGAGGAAGTTCCATGTGAGTATAAAGAGAAACCTTTTCACGGTGAGGGTGACAGAGCTCTGGGACAGGCTGCCCAGAGAGGTTGTGGATTCTCCTTCTCTGGAGACATTCAAACCCACCTCGATGCATTTCTGTGTGATTTAGTCTGGGTGATCCTGCTCTGGCAGGGGGTTGGACTAGATGATCTTTCGAGATCCCTTCCAACTCCTAATCATCTGTGATTCTGTGACAGGACTGTCCCAGCGGTGTCCATACTTAAGTTGTCCATCCAACCCCAGTTAGCACCCCCAAACCGCACTGTGCCTCAAGCTGTGCACAGAGCCTCTGCTCTGAAAATCTCTTGCAGTCAGGAAATGGGGAGAGAGCTTGCTGCCATTGTTCCTACTTTGCAAGGAAAGTGCAATGTGTGGAAATTCAATGAAAAACAGGCATTTGAAGTAGACTGAGTGTCAAATAAATATACAAAAGTTCAAAATCCAGAGCCAGAAATCTCTAGGAACCCCTTAATTTCTTGGCACTGTTGGCCAAGTCCTCCACAGACCTGCCCAACCTGAGAAGTTACATATCAACTCCTACATCAGCCCAGCTGGGATCCAAAAACTGAGTGCTTTATCCCATTGGCAATCTCAGAGCAACTCCAGAAAAGCATGGAGCTCTTCTTGTACCTCAGTCCTAGCAAGTTCCTTTCACAGTATGTTGGTTCAGCTGCTGCTGTCCCCTTTCCTGCATTTAACATGGTGTAATAACCCAGTGTTTCCCTGGGGTGCAGATGACCCGAATACAGTTCACACATGCATGAAAGGAGATAAAACTTAGGTTTTAATCAACTTTTGGTTGATTATAGGCTTACAGGCTGCCTTGGGTGGGGGTTTCCACTGCTGTTATTGCTGCACAAGCAGCCTGGCCTCCAACTTTAGTATATGTGAAGGAGGGAAGACTTGCAAGAGGACATGGCTGAGGTTATGCTGATTGTTGGTGAACTGAGCCTCTGTGAATCCCAGTCTTGTCCTCTCTTCCCCTCTGACACTGGGTTGTATGGTGGGAGCTGTGTCGGGAGGGGGCTTCACCCCAGGAGACAAATCCACTCACTGTGGCAGTTCCTGGCTTTGGAAGTGGTAAGATAATTTTGGGATCATCACAGGGCTGGAGAGAGGATGGGCACAATGTGGAGGTTGGCAAAGGAGCATAAATAGAAAATGGAAGGTATCTACAGTGCCTGGATGAAGGTGGCTGTCAATGGCACCATGTAAAGACTTGTAGGAATATTATGGTTTAGTCTTATAGTGCTTGGAGGTTGCAGTCATGAAATACCTTCTACCTGAGAGGGTTTTGCAAATGCTGAACAGAGTTCAACTGCTCAGCACACTGAGGCATCAGGAAAAGGTTCTCTGAGCCCTATCTGGGCTGTGCTTCTCATGGGGACTGGATCCATCCCTTGGGACCAAGCCCTTCTGTGTTCTACAGGGCATCTGACATTGTCCAGAGAGCGAATTTCCCTCCTCTGTTGACTTATTTCAAATAATCCATAACAAAAAAGGCAAAACAGATGTCAGGAGAGTAATGAAGACTGAAACAGCACTGCACCTTCGTGAGTCTCTGGAGTGCCTGCACCTGGATTACTGAGTGCTGGTTTTGGTCCTTCCATCCCCAAAATTATGTAGGTCAGCTGGAGAGGGTTCAGAGAAAGGAAGAATGGTCAGAGGTCTGGAACAACTTCCATGTGAGGAAGCATTGTTTAGACAAAGACTTCAGGTTGGAAAAGAGATGGGGTGAAGATATACATTATAGATCCTGGAAGATCATGCTTGCAGGGTGAAGGCAAAAGGAAGATTTTCCTTAATTTCCCTGTGCAATATAAGAGTTAGTTAGAGAGCATAAACCAAAGCTAACAGAGGGCAGAGAGCATAAACCAAAGCTAACAGAGGGCAGGTTCAAAAAAGAGTTGATATTTTTACCAGTGCAGTAAGGAGTAACACCAGCATTTGCGGTGCTCCTTACTGCAGGACCCTATGGATCCTAAAAGAGTTTGTGGGTTAGAAAAAGGATTTGGAAAAAATTGTGGATGAAAAGCCTCTCAAAACCTATAAAATACATATAAGGATAAAAGGAGCCGTTCTCTGGCTCTTGAGGTTCTTGAGCTGCAATTTATTACAGTCTGGGGGAGTATTAAGGACTAATGCCACTAAATCTTCACCCTGATTTTATATGGCTCCCTGGGCATCCTCTGTTGTCCACTGTCAGAGAAACACAATATATGAGGAGACCACAATCTGGATCCAGTATGCGCTTTTTAATGTATAGTTGATGAGCTCATGCTTCCCTCTCACAAAGAGACGTTAGTGCCCTGAGAACCTCCTCAAAACAATTCTTTTCAGATATTTGCTTCACTGGACTTCTGATTTGTCTTCAAGAAGATAAAGTGTCTTAGTAGCAGTACCATGAATCACGTGGATCAAGGAAAATAAAGCCTGTTCTTTTCCTTTTTCATTGAAAACATTCTCATATCAGCAAGTGCAGAGAGGAGCTTAATGGTATTTTTTGCAGGTTCTATATCAGATCTCTTTCAGGTCATTAAGAAATTCCCACAAAGATGGTGATCAGCTAGATCACTGCTAGTAAGGTCAAGGTTTGTGGGTAGTTTCTTGAGAATCCCAGAGCTGTTGTTTGTCTGAGGTTACCTCTGCAAGTCAACCAGCTGGTTTTCTATGCCTGGTTTGTGCTGTTGTGGGGGAGTTTGAATTAATACAGATGAGAGAAGCTGGGAGAAGAAGATGGTTTGTCTCCTGGTGGCACTGAATTTCTGGTCTGGGCAAAGGTTCCACTGAGCTCGTGTGAGACCAAAGAACTTTCACCATAACAGCAAGGCTGAAAGGGAAGTGGTGGAACCACCCACATTCAGTAACACCTCTCATCATCAGAGATAGGGTTCGTTCCCTCACTGGCTGAGGCTGTCAGGGGGACATGCAGACCTTCTTCACAAGAAGAGAAGTGTAAAGTAAGTGCATGTTGCGGTGAGTTAGGAGGAGTCTGGCAATCCTTGCTAGAGTGCATCACACCTCTGCCTCCTACATCTGAGCCTTTGGGTGTTTTCCAGCATCAGTGGTGGTTGTCATCACATTGTATTGCCCTGGCTATTTCTGTCCTGCTTCCTCTCATCCCTCAGCTTTGCTGGAACAGTGCCATCAAGGCCAGCAGATTTACCCTGGGCTGAGATGAACTCCAGAAACCACACGCACATTGGGTTTGTCTCTCCTACGGGCAGAAGCAGGTTTCTATCTGGAGCAGTAAAAGGAGTGGTTATTTCCTCTCTAACCTCTGTGCAAGAGCCTTCCTCAAGCTCATTGAGAAGCTGCATACAGAGGACTCTCAGCATGAGCAAGGCAATCCCCGTTTCCTCTCCAGATCCCCTGCTCAGCTTCTTGATTGCCTTTAATCCTGGTAGAACAACAGAGCCAGGATAGCCAGGACTTCTGTGGTCTGTCTTTGGAGGCAAAACACAGGAAAAGGTCAGGCATAGCTGGCCTTTTGCACAGTTTTTGTGTGCTGGAGAGCTGCAAGAGCCCAGAGCTGTCTCTGGCGCAGGCATGAGAAAACATTGTGTTGTTGGAATGACTGAAAGTCCCCATGAACTGTCAGGGGAGCTCCCATGACAGGTGGGTGCTGCTACAGCATCCTGGAGTAAAAAAAAAAAGAGGATGGGCATAACTCTCCATTAATCCTAAATCCTTTAGGATTTCTTTTCATTTCTGCAGGCTTTCAGGGCCACCATCTCAGAGCACTTGGGGTGCCGAGACACAGCTCACCCAGGGATCAGGATCTGTAGCAGGAACCTTTTATGTAATTCAGTCAAGTGGTACATGGAGACATATAAACAATTAATGAGCAGGTCAGCCCAATCTGATGTCACGCTGGGAGGTCTCTCAGAGCAGGTATACAGCAAGGACATCGTCCCTCCTACATAAGAAATTGCTCCTCTGCAGCACAAAAGGGAGGAAGTTCTGCCTGGTGATATCACCAGTGCTTTTTGGGTGCATTGAGATGTGGCTTTCTCCACTGCTGGATGTCATGCCTGCACCCAAAGCAGCAGGGGGTAGACAAGAGAGCACCCAGTGAACTTGGCCAAATCGCTGTGAGAGCCATGTTAGCTTGGGACACCACTATGATGGGGCAAATCTGGGCTGCTCTTCGTTCAGGTTAATTGTACGAGTATGGATTAAGCTGGTAGGTAACAGAGGGTGAAAGCTCTTCAGGCAAGTGTATTGCTCTTAGAAATAACTCCCTAGATCTCCCCCAGTGCTGTGTTAGGTCTGGTTTTGGCACACAGTAAATTATTGTTTGGAACAGTAAAGCAGGTCCTGTCCTCCCAGGGCTGAGCTCAGCAGTCAGGGAAGATGTTAAATAAAAAGGGCTGGCACAAAAGTCCAGCTTTTCAGGTGCAGCTGTGATGTTGAACTCAACCCAGGGGGTGAGACTTGTCTCCAGTGAACACCAGTTTCTTATGCGTAGCTGAGAGCAAATCGCAGATAGCAAGAGCCGCCCTTTTCCTCTGAGGAGCAGCTCAAAATACTGCAAACCAGGGTGAGAATGGAGCAGCTTGTTAAAAATGGAATAAATTACGTACCTGATTAAAGCTGACTTGTTTATCTAGTCTGATTTACATAGGAAAGATGGTTTGTGTTGTCACGCTGCCTGTCCCTTTAGATGTGTCACCTAATCGCGGTAGTTTGTTGACCAAGTTCACCCCAAATTTGACAGAGCTGTAGTAAGTAAATTAAGTTCCTAGGCACTTCATAAAAATACATGGTGGGCCTTGGAGAAAGCAAGCACCCTGCAGTGTGACGCCAGCTCTCCTTGGACAGCAGGGAGCCCAGGTAGGGGGAGAAAGCGATTCTAGATGCCCTACCTGCAGGAAAGTTTTCTTGGGGGGGGGACTATGTCCTATTGCCTGTCAAGAAAACTTATTGTTTGGAGTTTCATGGTTGTAACTGAAGCTCTTGTTAGCTCACAGAGACACTTCTATTATCATCTCTGGCTCTGCTCTTTACCAGATGGAAATTTGACAAAGTCACTTTACCTGGAGCCTGCAGTTCTTTTGCCCATCCAGGCTGCTTAGGGATGCGCTTTACTTTATGCCCATGCAACACCTAGCATGTAGAATCAGAGAATGATTTGGGTTGGAAGGGACCTCAAAGACCATCTATTCCCACCCCTTCCAAGGGCATGGACACCCTCTGCTAACCCAGGGTGCCCAAAGTCCCATCCAACCTGGTCTTGAACCCTGCCAGGGATCCAGGGGCAGCCCTAGCTTCTCTGGGTACCCTGTGCCCATGTCTCACCACCCTCATAATCAAGAATTTCTTCATCATATCTAATCTAAATCTGCCCCCTCATATATGCTTTAGTCTAACTCTGCTTTGGCAAAGACTCATAAGCATGATGTCAGCTCAGACAGGTGATGCTTTTGAGAGCCTGGAGCATCCCATGAAGAACACATACCAACTCAACATGCCACCAAAATGTTAAAAACAGTAGATGGAGCAGCAAACAGCCCCCTGTGACTCAGTTTCCCCAGCTGCAAAATCAGTATAACATTTTTTTTATGTGCAGCCAGTGAGTCAGGGAGTGTCTGTCCCCCTTCAGTCTGGGCTATTAAAGGGCTGATGTCTCCCAGCACTGCCTTACGCTGCCCTGAGGGATGAGATGGGAGGCACCCTGGAAGGGCAGAGCAGAGTCTCTACTTAATTTGTACAGTCCCTGCTCCAGCAAAACAACCTCTGGAGTCATCAGAAGTCTCAGCAGAACAACACAGGGCTGGTATCTCTGATTTGAACCTACTTAATCCTACTGGTCCCCGAGTTTGGAGGCTGACCCTAGCCTCTCTGAAGGGCCGTCCTGAATTTCTCTAGGACCATGAGACATAAGAGGATAGTGTTGGGGCAGGCAGAGGGAGGATTTCACTGAAAATCCCAGGAAAGGGGCTCCTGCTGAGAAAAAACCTTGCAGGATTATAACAGCTTGCAGAAGCCCTGCTCCAGCCAGCACTAATAACACTGAAAGGAGAGTACACAGCCGAGGCCATACCATTAGGGACCAGCAAGAGTAGAGGGTGAGACAGCCACCTATTAGGACAATTTAAGGACAAAGAAGAGCAGGGGAGTTGCCTTTATTAAAGGCATTTTGATCTGGAGTCATAGGCACAGGCTTGGTTGTCTGCAAGAGGCACATCCCATCGTCCTGGTCCTCCCGCGTGACCTTGGGGAAAGTCACGTCTCCCTCCACGCCTCAGTGTGAGATGAAGAGAGAACCATCCCCTCCTCCATAAACAGGCTTGGGGTTCATTAGATAGAAACACAGCATAATGGCTTGCTGGAGTGATTACTACAACAGTGGCTGCAGTAAAGACTCTCTTTAATGAACCTTTCCATAGCAGCAAAGCAGCAGTGGGTTAGTCATTAAGTTACTGGGCTGAGATTAGTCTGGCATGCAGATCTTACCTCTGCCCTACGTTGCCTGAGTGATGACAAGATCATCTAGAGACTGTTTTAAAAGGGAGCACTTCATGAGACTTAGTAAGATCCCAAATACCTAAATCCCTCTGAAACCAGTTCAGGAGCAAGCTCCAGAGTGCCATGGGACAAATCACCTGACACCCCGTAAATTCTATTTTGGGGCCCTGGTCCCAGCCAGCAGTGGGTGCAGTGCTCCTTCTGATGCCCTCTGTCTTGGAGCAAGGCCCATGATCTTGTAGATTCACAAGGTAGAAAGCTTGTAGGGACAAGGAGATGATCCAGTTCAATCCCCTCCAGAACATGGCATAGTTATTCTTAACTGGAGCCAGTAATATAGTATTGGCCAGAATATATATATCCAGGGGAGATATATATATATATATATATATATATCATTCTCTATAGGGTATATATTCATGTATATATGTTTGCCTTGGATCTTCATGGTGGTGTTCTCAGATTACAGGCACAGTCTTTATAGCTGCCTGCTATAAAGGATTAAACCTGCATTTGAGCTAAAGTCTAATGGCTGTGGTTTAACTGCAGGGCTGGCAGAGCCCACTTGGCTGAGAAAGTTGCTATCTCCTGAACCTGGCCCAAAATAGGACATGCCACACAAGATTCTCCTCCAGAATTCATGTATTACTTTTAAAACACATTGAGTCTGATGTCAGCCACCACATCTCTGCATATACCTTGCTCTGTCAATGGCAGGGGATGAGCAGCCCATGAAGGAGCAAGTCCATGGTGACCCCACCAGCACTTGTTGGTCATCTCAGCCCAGGCCAGTTGAGCCTTCCTGAGTGTGTGTGGGCCAGATCTGAGCTCTGATCATGGCACAGTGCTGTGCGAATATCCCAGTGTGCTCAGGACCAGCAAGGGGACTTCTAGTACAACCCAGCACTGTGCAGGACAGTCTTACTCCAAGAAGAAGAGTCTCAAGAACATGTTCACGTGCTAGATCACCCTCAATTTCAAATACAGGCTTTACTCCTAATTTGTTCTTGTCATGTGCCGGGCCCTGTGTGTAGACTCTAGCAAAAGTGAGAGTTCATCTATAGATAAAGAAGAGATGAAACAGATTTCAAACACCATTTGGCCAACCTGCAAGTGCAGCATTTTACCTAGATCAGCTCAGCCTGGTAGGTCTGGATTACACTGAAATTACACCTGACCACTTTGCCAAAGGATACTTTATTTGATTAATTATTGTGGCCATTGAAAAAATACTCAGTCACAGGTAGAAGCTGGTGCACAAAGGGAAATTGCCTTCCTCAGGAGGCTGTGCTGAGCACTCTGCAGTGAGCTGGGATCGGATGCCGCTGTGGTCCATTGTTCTTCCCTGGCTAAGTGAAAGCATGGGGAGGAAGAAAAGGTCAGGTCTTTTGTTCAGCTTCTCTACCTGCTGGGCTTTTTGGAGGGATTGAATGGAGGGCAATTCTATTGAACTTCCTGCTGGAGGCTTAAAAAATTGATGTCCATTTCCTGACTGCCCTCAGATGAGCAGAGGCTGTGTATTGATTCTCTAGGCTTTTCCAGAGGAGGGAGTTTTCTGTGGTCCCTTACTCTAATATAGTTTTTTGGCTGGGACTCATTCACATGAGTTGTTTGTTTCCAGTGGTGCTGCTACCAAGACCCTTCAAATAGTGGCTTGAGAGCCAAACCAGTCCCACAGAGTCAGTGGTGTGGTCTTTTGACATATTCCCAACTGCTCAGGAATACAGAGCAGAGAGGTGGGAAAGATGAGGGTACATCCAAGTGAAACCTATCACTTCAGGTAGTCGGTGGGATGAAACATTGCTGACTTCTCCAACAGATTGAGTGAATTGGTTCTTGGAAGCACCTGTTTGTCCTCATAGCCATGGAGGTGATCTTGGATGACTAGATCAAATGCCGTGTCTGTATGTGAATAGCTCAGTCCTGGTTTGGGTGTTTGGCAGGACTCAGAGCACAAAGTAAAGACTGAGAACCACAAAGTGACCTAAATGACAAGGCTATCACTGATGAAAGGACAATGTGTGCTGATTTAGTGCAGAAAGCTGCAGCAGAGACGTGTAATAATAAACTCCCATTCTAGGATTTGCATGCTTCTGCCTCACTCCATGGTCCTCAGGCTTGTGTGTATAAACACTGGTCACACTGATATTAGCACCCAGCTCTCTTGGAATCTGTGCACGTGGCCAGGAGGAGGCAAAGAAATGCATAGGCATTGCTTCATGCCATTCCTAGACAGCAAGTGCATCACAGGACAGGCTCTAGGCTTTGTGGAAGCTTTAGCTTTTCTCTTAAGCTCTGATTATCACATTCTGATGCCAACAATGTTATTGCTTAGTTTTGTTTCTTTTAATGCTGTGAGATATGTCCTCCTATGTGAGATATGGTGTTGACTTGCACCCTCAGTACAGCTAAACACACATGCAGTTGCCTCACTGGGGAATTGTCTGCCTTTAATCCAAAATATGAAAGTGTTGCTTTAACTCAGTTAGGTGGTTGGTACTGGCATGTACAGGACCAAACAAGCTTTGAGATCCTGCAGCTGGACTTGAGTCTCCAGGGTCCTTTCACTGACCAGTGTGCTGCTTTGCAAAGGCAAACAGGATGGCACAGCCTGGATCTGTCATCGCGGGCTGTGATTAATGCCTGTGGCTCCTGGCAGAGGAAAGCACAGAGGATCACGTTCCTTTCACTTGCTGTATTTCAAAACCCTTCACTCTTGGCCTCCAGAGACATCATCAGCGTGGCATTTCATGATGTCCTGATTCTCAGCTCATGGAAATCAGCATGGTTGGGCTGAAGTCAGTTGTGTCTCAGACATTTCATACTGCTGGAGTTCTGACTAGTGAGGTTTTTTTAGCTGGGTCAAAAGAAATAACAGTGTTTACATTTTTAGCTGACCCATAGTCAACCTGACCAATGAGGAGAACTTAGGATATGTGTCAAGTGCTCAATTTTCAGGGATAAGCCAGTCCTTTTTGGGAAACTTTAAGTTCAACCTGAGATGCGTTGAAAATCAGGCCCTGCTTTTGGATACTGAAGGCTTTGTCTGGAAACTCTACCTACTGCACATCCTGACACCTCTCTGTCATGTTGAGTAGATTACACCCCATTTATTGGTGGTTTCAGTTACGAGCATCATTTCCCTGGGTTTCAGTTGCACTTGCAGAATGACAGACTGCAGCACATTGGTGCTGCACTCTCTTCATTGAGCTACTTGCATGAAACAATCCCTAATGTTCAGAAAGGCAGAATATGTTTGTGCCCAATGTATCATGACTACTCCTACGCTGGACTGCTTTATGGCAGTAAGCCACCTTAGTACCTGCAGTGTCTTCTCCCTTTAATTATTTCATTAATTGATTAGCACGTTGGCTGTGTTCCTCTGCATAGGAAAGATTGGTTTTACCTTGACTACCTGGAATTTTCTGGGTTTGGAGATCACAGATTTGCAGGATAACTGGTACAAACTACAAGGTCTTCCCTGGGAACAGCATCCACCCAGCAGAAATAGAAGCCCAATGGAAGTACCCTCAAATCTAATGAGTACCTAATCCTGTGGTTGTCATCATATGAGACTGAACACTGCAGAAATAGCTGGAGAAAAATCTGCATGTTCCCTAAAATCTGTATGTTTTGCTGAATGACAGGATGGCCAGGAGCCAGCAGTGTGCCTGGGTGGCCAAGAAGGCCAATGGGATCCTGGAGGGCATTAAAAGGAGTGTGGCCAGCAGGTCAAAGGAGGTGATCCTCCCCCTCTGCTCTGCCCTGGTCAGGCCCCCCCGGAGGATTGTGTCCAGCACAAAAAAGACAGGGACCTCCTGGAGAGAGTCCAGTGGAGGACTATAAAGATGCCTGGAGCATCTCCCCTATGAGGAAAGGCTGAATGAACTGGGGCTGTTCAGCCTTGAGAAAAGAAGACTGAGAGGGGATCTGATCAATGCTTGTCAATATCTGAAGTGTAGGACACAGGGGGAAATGGCCAGCTTTTTCTCAGTGTCTGTGGGGACAGGACAAGGGGTGATGGCCTCAAGTTAGAGCACAGGAAGTTCTACACCAATATGGGGAAGAACTTTTTCACAGTGAGGGTGAGGGAGCCCAGGGGAATGTGAAGTCTCCTTCTCTGGAGATATTCAAGACCCGTCTGGATGCCAACCTGTGTGACCTGTTCTGGGGACCCTGCTTTGGCAGAGGGATTGGACCCGATGTTCTCTGAGAAGTCCATTCCAACCCCTACAATTCTGTGAAAACATCCCTTCCAGGCTGTTGTTTGGTTGCATATGTTGCATCTGTGACTAGACACCTCGGAGTGATTCTGAGGATCTAGGGCTTCACAATGGATCTTTACCCCCTACTTTCACCTACATCTTTATCTTTTTTTCCTCAGTTGTCCAGGAAGCTGGAGCCACAGCTGATAGTTAATAATTCTTTACATCAAAATGCATTTCTTGTTCAAAGCAGCTGTTCCCCATCTCCCTATACCAGGACTCAATTGAAATCTGGTGATCACGCAAGGTCTGATCCAAACGCTGTAGGAAAGGGTTTTCTTGACTCTCAGTGATTTTGAAGCAGAGTTTTTTTTCCAGGAAAATTCTCATGTTTCCTGCAGTTTATTGCTGTGGTGACCTGCCTTGCTGAGGTGACAGCTTCCTTGCATTCCTCTCATCACCTGTCAGCATGACCTCAAGCTGATCTGTCCATGCGGAGGCGGCAATTAAGATGTAAACAAGGGAACTTTCTCAGCACAGTGGCAGACAGCATGCTGCCCAGTTGGTTCTTGCTGTGTCTCCACATCTCCTTCATGAGATTCTCATACTTGTTGCTCATTTATAGAAACCTAGGGAGTACCATCCTGTGTGTATAAAAACATCACCAAATTATCTTAGTGAATTTCTGTTGGCATTGCATTCAGGGCAATAGTGTTGCTTTTAATGAAATCTCTTCCCCACATTAAATGACATGATATGAGTTGGGTTTGTTCAGTCTGGAGAAGAGAAGACTCCTGGGGGACCTTATAGTGGCCTTCCAGTACTCAAAGGAGACCTACAGGAAAGCTGGGGAGGGACTTTTACAAGGTCATGTAATGACAGGACATGGGGTAATGACTGTAAACTGGAAGACAGCAAATTTAGACTAAATATAAGGATATAAGAAAGAAATTTTTCACTGTGAGGGTGGTGAGGCACTGGAACAGGTTGCCCAAGGAAGTTGTGGATGCCCCCTCCTTGGCCAGGCTGGATGGGGCTTTAAACAACCTGGTCTAGTGGGAGGTATCCTTGTCCATAGCAGGGAAGTTGGAACAAGATCTCTAAGATCCCTTCGAACTCAAACCATTTTGTGATAGGTAACAGAACTAGAAGATTGCATTTTACTCTCCATGCAATCTGCACTGGAGGAGTTAGAAATTAAGATTTCTTCTTGCAAGGATGAAGGCACTTGTGTTTCAGGAAGGGAAGGTGTAAGTGAATGACCGTTGATGTTTCAATCCAGAGTTCAGGCGAGGGAGATACATATGTTTTAAGCCACACCCCAGCAGCTAAAGCATTCATCCAGTATGATTCAAAGTCTAGAGTCTCCTTCACCAAGGAGGAACTTGAGTCACCCACCTCTCAGCAAATCCTGGACAGCCACACTTCACACAGCCTTTGATGGCAAACCAAGGCAAATGGGAGAACTCACCTTCTGTGCAGAAAAGAAAGCAAAAGTGGAAGCTGCAGTCCAACGAGACAGGGAAATCCCAGGGAGCACTGACTGGATGGCAGGTGATCAGAAGTATCTGTGATTGATCCAAGGTGGGCTCAGGAACCATGGTGGGTGGTCTGAAGTTCCTACTGTGGGAGCCTCAGTGTTCAGTTCACTGAAAAGCAGAGTGAGAACTGATGGGATTTGGTGGCAAGTGTCTTCATGGGGAGCAGACATCAAGCACTGAAGCTCTGAAAAACCAGTAGGTACAGGTCATAGCATGAAAAGCAACCAGTCTGATATCAAAGTAAGAGCATGTGACTCTCAGAAAGACTTTCCCAGACTTGGCATATCAGCCTAGCCTCCTTCTGCTTCATGCCGTGGTCACCTCACCAAGCCACGTGGTACCTGACACCCTGGCACAAAGGAAGTGAAGGTACAGCAGCGAGACAAAACCCTGACACACGGGCCCATCTGTGTGGTCAGTTGTAGTTGGTAAGATGTGACTGGCCTCAGTTGAGAAGCTGAAGACAAATGCAGATGAGGAGAACATACTTGCTTCATTTTAAACTAATGATGATTTGACCTTTGGAGCTAATTACCTAGAGAAATAGTGGGTTGTGTCTCCTGAGAGCTTGCTTGTTAATCAAGCTATCAGGGAGGACACTTCTAAGCCTTGAAGATGGATGGGTGCCATATTCAGACTAACAACATCTGACTTCAAAGCCCTAGTTCTGATTCAGAACTGTCATAGCTTCCCAAGCAGGCCATCTTCCAGCAGGACAAAGAATAGAAGGAGTAGTAGGTAGTGACATTGCCTTCTTCCTCATGCACATTCAATGTTTAGATAGCCCAAAGATGGGTTTGTTAGTTTAACCTCATTGAAGAGCCATTGTTTTTCTTCCTGATCTGAATCATGGGGTTGGTAAGGACTAAGGCGTTTGCCTCACAGGGTGTAGGCCTGACCTTTTTATTCACCATTTCTCAGATGAACAGTAAAACACATTACAAATTCTTTAGTTCTTCTCAGATCCTTTGCTGTAGGACAGCAGGTGAAAGAAGCAGTGTACAGAGAGCATCGGTGTGTTAAATCTCTTTGCTCAGCTAAGGTGATAAGTTACACGTCTGCCAGTCAAGCGAAGTCCACATAAGGCAGTGAATGAACAGTCACCTTTCTTGTTTTTTCACCCTGCAAAGTGCTCAGGTTGCTCTCCAAAAGACAGGCTCTACAACAAGCTGGGTGCAGAGGGCGACAGGTTGTCATCTAATGTGAATGCACACACCCCGTGAATTATTTATTCATTTTCTTCATTGCATTTGCAGTCAGGAAAATCACATGGGACACGGAACTTCAGGAGAAAGGAACAGAATTTGTATTTAGACTGAAATACCTGAATTTTTCCTGACCAATGCTTAATGTGCATGTGCTCTGAAGGATTAGTGCTGCAGAGTGACCTTCCCCCCCGCCCATCCCTGGCAGTATGGCCAGTCATGTGGTTGGACTCCAGTCCCGAAGTCCCAAGAAGGAGGAAAGAAATGCCAGCTAAACAGATTAGAGTAGCAACCCCATTCTTTGCAATTGCAGGATAATGTCTCTGTCCAGGATCTTCAGGCTTTGTCCTTCCAGAGTTGAGCTCTGTTGGGTTCCTTCTGCACTTGGGGTCTCTTAAGAACCAGCACGAAAGCCACTGGGGAGGTCGTCATGGTGGAAACCTTGTCCTGAAGTTCTTCTTGACTTTTATTGACCACTGTTTGCAAGCAGGTGGCATGTATAGTTCCATGTCACACACCTCTTTGCATCCAAGTAGTTTAAAGGATACATTAGCCCCTTCAGAGTTGCCCCACTGCCTCCCTCAGATGATCTGTTCAGATGATGTTCAACTAATGATGCCCACAAAGCTGCAAAATGAACCATATTTACAAAAAAAAACCCCACTTCCCAGAGGGGTGCCTTTGTGATTTTATGGTACATGTGAGTGATTTGGGAGACATGCTGTGTACATTTTGCTTAGCCCTGCTCATTTCCCATAGCACAAGGAGCTGTAGAGCTTCACAAAGGACATGAAGGTGAGAATGAAGTCCCCTGTGCTTATCTGCCAGCAAGGACTGGAGAGTCCAGATGGCCAGTTCGTTGTACCAGGACCCCCATGAATTAGTGCAGCTGATCTCCCTGGTGCTCAGACAAGCCCAATCCTTCTTACTGATCCCTGTGGGAAGAACGGACAGCAGCCTACTGCTCCCTCCCCCTTCAGATATTAAAGTGATCTTCTAGAAAGAGCAAAATTAATCCATTAAGTCATTAAATATGTTCCATGGCCAACATTTTTCTAGTGAGTATTCCCTAATGAGTAATGATGCCTTGGGTAGGTACCCAAGTTCCTTTTCAGGGCAATGCCGAAGGATCATGGAGATGGCTTCAACAGCTGGGTGTTTTCACTAAGGTGCCTTTACAGGCACTTAGATGGAAAACTCCTATAACTTTCAGTGGCATAGTTGGTTATCTGACCACAAATATGTTGGTAAAAATATGGAGGTGGTGAAGGCAGTATGGTGAGGAAAAGGGGAATAATTGGAAATGCTGCTGAGGCTCTGCAGTCCCTGGAGGAGCTGACAGATATAAATCCTACTGTTCTAGCTAGGATGGGAACACCTATGTTTCTCACTGCAGCTGAGAAGCTACAGAAAATTAGCCAGCAGGAATCACAGAATCACAAGGTTGGAAAAGACCTTTAAGATCATCAAGTCCAACTGCTCCTGTCCTATGCTAAACCATATCCCTAAGTACCTCATCTACCCATCTGTTAAACGCATCCAGGGATGGTGACAGCACCAAAGACTAAGTCCTACATTACTGAATGGGATGAGTGCAGTTGCTGCTGGTGGGGATGAGAGATTGCTCTCCTTGCCATGAGGAAAATGTGTTGGGACACTGGCACAGGGCATCATCACTCCTTTGTTTTTGAAAAGTCTGAGTCTGTACCATACTGTCTCTCTGGGACATCTCACCTGGAGATGGTTGAGGGAGCGTGGAAAGACTTCACTATTCCTTCCTGTCGTCCCCCCCCAGGAAATGTCCTGCTTTTAGTAGGGAAAGCACAAAAATAAAAAATTTGGTTAAAATCTGAAAGAAAACGTTTATGTTTGCATTACCACTAGTCACTGTAGAGAGAAATGTCTTGTGTCCTGCAATATTATCCTTCATCAGCCTCCCCATCCTCAGTGTCTCGTGGGAGCTGTGCCTCTCAGAGAGAGTGCCTTTTTGCCTGCTTTTTTAAGGCACGAGCATTTTTACCATACTGAAAAATGTTCCACATCATAAATATAACAATTACTCATTTCCATGTAGCACAGATGAGTTGGAGACTAAAAGCTGCAGAAATTCAATTCTTTGAAAGCATTTTTCACTCATATGCACCAAACCCATTTAATACTGGGAGCAGCACACACAAACTCAGGAGCAGCGTGGGACCTTCCCATGTAAAATACATCTGTAAATCACACAAAAGTACAATTTGCACAACAGGCAACAGCAGAGTATGGAGATACTCAGGTTGTATTAGTTGTAGGCTTTGGTGGAGGGCTTGGTATTTTCTTTCATCTCTTGAAAGCTGTTTTGATAGAGAGATGATAATCCATCCAGTCTTGTGGGCTGTAAGGACAGGGCTCCCCTTTTCCATGTGCTATAATTCGTACCACGGGATCTGATGACACATGTAATAAATCAGCATCTGTCTGTTTGCTGGGTTAATCCTTGGATAACTTTCTAGGACTCAGTTTACAAAATATTCCTTGCATAAGTAACCTCCAGTCCCAGTCTCATTCACCACAGTGCAAGCATTAATCTGGATGTATTAGGGGATTGTCTCTCACTGTCTGGAATTAATATTATGAAAGCGTTGGTAGTTGAAGTGCTCCCAGCCCTCAACCACACTTAGGGGCTGTATCTGTCCCTTTAGGGTTATGACAGTCCCTGGGCTGGGGTCTATGAGTAAGGATGTCAGTACATTAATCAATGATTTCTTTTGCCTTAGGTCCATTCCTGGTGACTGATTGCTGATGTGTTTATACAGGAACCATGGTTATTCTACGACAGGTAAGGGAAACGTTCCTCTCTTCAGCATTTCTAATTTTACTCCATCACCCCAAGGACTAATAAAAGTCTTTTTTTGGGGGAAAGGGTCAAGACAGGCTATTTTTATCCTATTCTATTTCCCTAAAAGGACTGTTACAAGATGCAGAGATACTCATTAGCCTTAATCCTTGATTGGCTTAGAGGAAATCATTGCTCTGTGTGTGTGTGTGTGTGTGTGTGTAGTCCAGATTAACCTCACGCAATGTTCCACTTCTATTTTCTCATCTGGGATGGCCCAGAAGCTGCACGTGAGTCCTGGATAGGCAGAAGAATAAAACATCTTATTGCCTGCCTTGAAGAATGATTTAGTCAAGAATTGATTTTCAGCTTCCAGAGACAGCGCTGCTTTGGTTGTATAAAACTGGAGTCATTTTGAATGTTTAAGAAGAAATTTAATTAAGTTGTATGACAGGTCTCATGTTAACTCTGGAATAACATAAGGCTTCAAATTGTAGTGTTTTCCCTGTGTATAGTATGTCTCTATCACTCTCATTTCCTGGGTTGTCTCATTGTCCTATTTTTCCTGGGGAAGACTAGCAGTACTGCCATGTGTCCAGGGTTGGGGCTGCAGAATGAGGCTCAAATTTGTCAACACAGTCAAGCACTGAGGCAATGGAGAAAACCAACCCAATCATTTTGAGTCATCTCTATGTCTGTCTTGTCAAATACACTTTGACTGCAATTGGAGAGAAAGCTCTGGACCTTTGAAGCCACATGCAGGAACTCACATGGTGCCAGTTTATACCAGTGGCATAGAGAGCTGAGGATAGCTTTAGGAGTGGAAAGCATGACAAAGATCTCATGGAGCAACTGAAATGCTCTTTACAGTGTTGCCCTGACCTATCAGGAGCTGTGGCCCAAGAAAAACAGGCTGCACTTTGGTTAGGGAGATAAGGAAGTCAGTTATCCTTAGAAAAAGCTCAGAGGTGTTGGCCCCATGTCACAAGCTCTGACTGATTCATTTTGAGATACCAGGGAAAGCAAGTGTGGAAATTAAAATAAAATAAGTTCATATGCTAATTTGAAAGCTCAGAATAGCAGCTGTGGGTCTAAGAAATACCTCATAACAGCTCTGTCTAGGATGGCACCACTGCAGGCAGCCTGAAATGTCTCTCTGCTGGAGGCTACCCCTTTGTGGTTCAGCTACTAGTCCATAGTCTTCTGTACTGGCCTGAATTCACCCTTTGCAGGGCTTTAATTAAATAGACCATCTTCCTACTTATCTAAAAACAAAGTGTTTTGTCTAGGTGTGGTGTTTCTGAAGTAATTTCCTTCCCACCTTTCTTAAGTTAGGATGGATATCCTTTCTGGGTGTGTCTCTCTCTCTTGTCTACCTAAGCCCTAAGCAAGACTAGCTTAGGTGCTTGACATTTAGGTGGACCCAACTGTGAATAGAGAGCTGTAGTGCAAGGACATCATTATTTTCTTCTGTCACCTCTGCTATCATGAAACTAACTTATGGCAAAGGGGAAAAGTAGATGGCTCCAGTAGCATCATCAAGGTATCTTATCCAGACAGCAATTAGCTAGTCCCATCCACCATCTACACACCAATTAGCTAGTCCCAGGATCTGGTCTGGGATTTCAGTCCTTATTAAAACTTCAGGCTCTGGTTGGTTGATCTGGTGTGAAAATGGGGCTGAATTCTTGTGCTCTTACAGAATCACTGAATCACAGACGATTAGGAATTGGAAGGGATCTCGAAAGATCATCTAGTCCAACCCCCTGCCAGAGCAGGATCACCCAGACTAAATCACACAGAAATGCATCGAGGTGGGTTTGAATGTCTCCAGAGAAGGAGAATCCACAACCTCTCTGGGCAGCCTGTCCCAGAGCTCCACCACCCACACCGTGAAAAGGTTTCTCTTTATACTCACATGGAACTTCCTCTGCTCCAACTTGCAACCATTGCCCCTTGTCTTATCAGTGGCTATCCCTGAGAAGAGCCTGGCTCCATCCTCCTGACTCTCATCCTTTAAATATCTATAAACATTACTAAGGTCACCCCTGAGTCTCCTCTTCTCCAAGCTAAAGAGGCCCAGCTCCCTCAGCCTGCCCTCATTAGGAAGGTGTTCCACTCCATCATCTTGGTGGCCCTGTGCTGGACTTCTTCAAGGAGTTCTGTGTCCTTCTTGAACTGAGGGGCCCAGAACTGGACCCAATATTCCAGGTGCAGTATCACAAGGGCAGAGTAGAGAGGGAGAAGGACCTCTCTTGAGCTACTAACCACCCCCCTTCTAAAACATCCCAGGATGCCATCGGCTATGAGGGCACATTGCTGGTCATGGTCATCCTGCTGTCCACCAGGACTCCCAGGTCCCTCTCACCTATGCTGCTCTCCAAGCTTTACCTCTCATGTCTGTAGTGTTACAGCAGTAAAGCTGGAGCAGAGCAGCAGTGATGCTTTCCCTATGTTAGCAAATAAGGGGCGTTATTTCTCGGATACTGTAATAGAAAGAAAAACTTAGTGGTATTTCTGTACTGAAAACTGAATGCTGGAGAATAAAGCCAGAGCCATTTGTGTTTCATGTGCTTGCATCACTCAACTGTTCAAAGCCCATCGCCTCCAGGCAGGTATCACAAGCACCCATAACAGTGAAACCTTCACATTTGCTGTGTATATCCAGTCTCCTATAGGCTTTTCTAGAGAAGATAGTTGTTTTCCATCTTTTTAGCTCATAAGAACTTGGTGTTGAAAGTGTGTAAGGGCCTCCAAGTGGACTCCCAGAAGCTATCAACAGTATTTCATATATTACTTTGGGATTAGAGCTTCTTTTTATTGAAGAAGAAAAACCCCAGCCTTCTAAAACAACCTGCAGTCTTAAAAAAGCTCTTCCACTTCTTGCTGTTCTCAAAAGTTTTGAGACTAACTCTCCCTTTGGGATCAGATGCAGAGCAGGTGCTGACAAATACCAGGGAAATAAGCTTGTGTAGCAACTGTTGCTTACTGCAAGCTTCTCTCTGCATCACACATATGGTGAGCAAGGACCCCTCTGAAATGAAATGTGGGAGATTGCCCAGTAGTTAGCTGATATAAGAACTTTATGAAGTCACCTTGTAATAATTTTCTGCATCTAAAAGTCCAGTCTCAGTCACACTTGAACCACGTTGCTCTCTGTGGTCCAGAGAGCTGCTGTTTATGGTGGTGCTTAATCATAAGTAGCACCAATATATGTATTTTGCCTCATTCAGTTTTTCTGAAAGCTTTTAGAAATACATCTATTTTGTTCCTGATCAGTATGGTTTTCCAGAGAGCTTCCCTTCTGTCTTTTATTTTTGTCTTGTTTTTTGGGGGGAGGTGGGAGTTCAATCTTCAATATATACATTATGCTTAAGGTCCTCCCCTCCTACCCCTTTTTCCCTGAAAACTTTCAGCACAAGAGCAACTTATTCCTCAGACTAGATCAGTGCAGAGCTATTGATCCCTACAGCCTGTTTTTCCAGTCTTTGCCCAGCTAGAAATCCAGGAATTTTGAAGATGAGTCCATGGAATTGCACTCCTTCTGCTCTCCCACCAAAACTTTTCCTGCTAGGATCTCCTCTGGAGGTTGGCCCTGAGCAGCTGAGCTTGGAGGGCAGTGGAAGTCTCCGAGCAAGGAGGAGAAAATGCACAGAGCTCCTGCCCTGTGTCTTCCACCCAGTAATTCAGAAGAAAAAACAATATTGTTCCTCAGCAGGGGCCCACAGGGAGCCAAACTTATCAGCTTTAGTCACTAGCAAATTACTCGTGGCAAGTCCATTTCTGTGCACAAAGAAAGGGAAGAAGAAAAAAGGAGGGCTCCCTAAATTCCTGCCTTGGCAGCCTGACAAGCTCATTTGGCTCAGCAGCACAGCATCAGCTTGCTCCTGCATGTTTTGTCTTATTTAAAGCAGAGATGGTTTTAGAGCCAGAGCGGAGCCCAGGAGGGTGTGGTGGCCCTGGCCACAGATGACCACAGAACCTGATGAGGAGCACATCACTGCTCCAGGGTGAGGGCTTTGCCACGGCCACCATGGTCCCTGTGCCAAATAAAAAAATGTTTGCTGCTTGCTGCATGAGAGCTTTTTGCCAACTGCATCTTCTTGCTCATGTAGACAAGGCTCATACAGCCTGATCTTAAGGCCAGGGTTTCCCAGTGCTGTAAATCTCCTGCTGCTGGGCAAGACCAACAGAAATCAAACCCACTTATCTGCCAGGGAATAAAACATGGGCACAAAATTTAAGTACTGTATGTAGGATCATAGTTCAGCATCCCATGAAGCTCATCACCAAACTAGACTTGGCAGAAGGTTGTTTCTGTATTCTTGTGGTCTCCTGACCATGTCCAGACCATCTGAAGAACACTGTTGCTGTTATGGGTTTCTCCAAGCCTTAGTAGCACCTCAATCTGCTCCTGGAGTTACAGGAAAAGAAGTAGAAATAGGATTGAAAAGAAACAGCAGGCAACTAAGCTAAACAGATATAGGAAACCAAAGCTCAGCCAGAAATTAATGTCCAGAGGGATGAAGCACTGTGGATGCCTCATGCTCTCAAGCTTGTTTTAGGTCAGTACCAAGCCAAGGAAAGTGTCTCCAACTAGTCTCAAGCTCTGAAGGAGCCAAGACTTGGTCGCAGACTTCAGCTCTGCTCTCTTGGCTCAGCAGTGCTCCTTGGTGGGGTGACTCTTGGGGCAATGGCACCGCTCAAAGTGTCTCTGCAGCCATGACCCTGACAGCTCTGGAATTTGAGTATAAAACCTCCAACACAGCTTCAGTTTTAAAGCCTATGAAATGAGTCTTACACAAATGACACTTACCTTGATTCAGTCATGTCTCTGTTTTCTAAGGATATTTGTGGCTTCCTGTTTCTGTGCCAGGACTGGCTTTTAGCTGAAATTGTCCTTTCCCCTTCTTGCCATTTCTCAGGTGTTTGTATGGAGAGCAGTCACTTTCCTTTCTAGCCTTGGAATTGATCAAAATCCTACCAAACCCTCTTTCCCCCCTGGTAAAAACAACCTCTGCATCCTTCTCCTAATGGTTGCAGCCCTTCCTGCACCTGCTCCAGCTTAATTTCTCCTTCCTAAGAGCTGAATTGCACATTGCACTTGCAGGTGAGAGGGATTTGTGCAGCTCATTAATGGGCAGGAATAGATTTTGTGACCACTGGCGTTTGCAGAGGCTTGGTTTGATGCTTTAGGAGATGTTTTCCCTCAGTGGAAGTAAGAATAGCAGAGACAACAGATTTTGAAATCATTCAGTCCCTTCATAGGCATCTCCCAGCTGGGACCTGTGAGCGTGGGTTTTACCTGGGGCTGACACACGCTGTTTGGGGTGTTATTGAATAATATGCATTCAGCTTTGCTAAGTGATTCATTGCGCCATATATTTTGTCAGCAAGGAGGAAGGGGCGGGTGGAGAAAACCGTTATTGCAGGTCTTCTCAGGGCTGATCTGTAATCATGTTATTATAAAAAGCAAAGTGTAAGTCCACTGTTTGGCTTCTCTTTCTCATAAACACTGAATAATTTAAGTCTTCTCCCATTTATGCCTTGTATCTGTCTGATCTATGAGTCTGAGGCTTCCCTGGATAGCTGTAACGCAGCAATGAAAAGTCCAGCACAAGCCAACCAAAGGGCACATTTGCATATAGATTGAAACATGAATCGTTGGGAGCCATTCATTAGTTGCAGTGCTCAAGACATTTGGCATTTTAACAGCTCTCTGCATCAAATCCTTTCCATCAAATTTATGGGACAATTAAAGTGCTGGGTTAGCTGTGTGCAGAAAATGAAGCTGCAGGCTAGGGAGATGTTCTTGCAGTGCTATGGCTGCAGAATATAAATCGCATGGTGTCAAATAAAGGTAGAGAGAGCAATCTCAGCTCTGGTGTGGAGATACCCTGCCTCTTAGGGAGCCTGTCTGAAACATATTCATTCCTCTTTTTGATACCTTAGACAAGCACTCAGGATTTATCTTCCCCAAAGTATAGGTACTGAAACTTTATTCTATCGCAAGATAGGAATGGCTTGGCCTGAGAGTTGTTGTATGTGTGGGTGAGTTTAATTTTGCTTCTTTAAGAGGCAGTAACAAAATACCCAGCCAATGAGACATTCATTTGAGGGTACAGGAAACTTCAAAGGACACAATAACAAAATTTACCTTGAATTAAACTTGGAGCCTTAGGTTTCCCCAGGGAAAATCTGCACCCTCAGGAACAGCTCTTGCACAGCAGCTCACATATCATCTTGTCTGCTTGACTGTAACTTCTCCATGTCTGTCAGAGCCCTTAAGACGTGATTTAACTTGCTGAGACCTGAAGTCTGGAGCAAGAAGAGAGAAATTCAGCCCTTCAAACTGCCTCTTTCTCTTACAGCATCTAACTCATCATTGCCTTAAATTGTACCAGGGAAGGTTTAGATTGAGTATTTGGAAAAAGTTCCTCACTGAAAGAGTTGTCGAGCACTGGAACAGGCTGCCTGGGGAAGTAATAGGTCACCATCCCTAGAGGGATTTAAGAGACATGTAGATGTGGCATTTAGGGACATGTTTTTGGTTGACTTGGAAGTGTTAGGTTAATGGTTGGACTTGATGATCCAACCTTTCCAACCTTGATGAGTCTTTTCCAACATAGATGATTCTATGATTTTATAACCTGACTCTGAAGAATACTCACTGTATATGATTGCTTAAAAGAAGAAGCCTGTAATGAATATTGAATCCCACTGTGCACCAGCTGCTAGAGCTGGGGGCTGCTGGGCCTTCCAGCAACCCCTTTCCAAGAGTGAGGATCAGGGATAGAGGTCAGAAATCCCTCATTTCCACCCACACCCACCCCACCAATCATTCTGCTGCTAGGGATGAACACCAGGGTTGATTTCCCTTGGTCCTCATTTCAGTCATTGAGCCTCCAAATACTTGTGGTGGTTTGACTCTGACTGGAGTCCAGACACCCACCAAAGCTGCTCTATCACTCCCCTTTTCAGCTGGTCAGGGGAGAAAGTATGTATTGAGAGGCTTAGGAGTTGAGATAAGGACTGGGAGAGTTCATTCCACAATCAGCGTCACAGGCAAAAGAGACTCAACACAGAATAAAGGGAAGAAAACTCTCTAATTGATGGCACTGCCCTGCACCCCCACTGACACCAGAGTCGAGTGATGAGAAGTGTGACCAGATCTTAAAACACCTTCCTCCACCCCTCCTTTCTCAGCAGACTGAGCTTTAGTCAGGATTTCTCTCCCTTCTTTCCCCACACTGTGGCATGGGGAGGGGCAGGGAAATAGGGGTTTCAGTCAGTTCCTCATGAGATATTTTCCCTCTTGGCCAGGGAGGGCATTCATTACACCCTTCCCCTGCTGCACCTTGGGGTCCCACCCACAGGAGACAGTCCTCCACGAACTTCCCCAATGTGAGTCCTTTCCCACAGGGCTTCAGCTCTGCCCCAGCTGCCCCAGCGTGGGTCACTGCCATGCGTGCAGTCACAGATCACAGAGTGCCTTTCAGTCTCTCAGGTCCAGACTGCTCCAGCCTGGTCCCCCACAGGGTCACAAGCCCCAACCGCCCCCTCCACCCCCAGCAAACCTGCTCCAGCGTGGGCCTCTCTCTCACTCATCTCTGTGTCTCTGTCTCTCTCCATGGGCTGCAAGTGCTGGCAGGGGCTTGCTCCAACGTGGGTCACAGCATCTCCTGTCTGTGTCCCCCTGCTCCAGCATGGAGCCTCTCCATGGGCTGCAGGTGGGGTCTGGGCCTTTCCCATGGGCTATGGGGGGACACCCGCTCCACCATGGGTTTCTCCAGGGGCTGCAGGGGCATCTTTCTCTCTGGCACCTGGAGCACCTCCTCCCCCCTTCCCCAGCCTTGGTGACTGCACAGTTTCTGACATCTTCTCACTCCCTTCTCGGGAGGCACAAAGCAGCTGCTTGTGGTTTTTTCCTCTTAAATGTGACTCCCCGAGGTGCTGTGACCATCACTGATGGGCTCGGCCTTGGTCAGCAACAGCTCTGGCCTTGAGCCAGCTGGTGTTTGCTCTGTGAGGCCTGCAGGGAGCTTCTGTCTGCTTCTGCAGCCATCCCTTCTCCACCAGAACCCAGCCATGCAAACCCACAACAATACTGTCTGTAATGGAAGGAAGTATCTCCGTTCCCTCTGCAAACAAAGCAGAGAAAAAGATCTCTTGTCCCATCCCACGCATCCGCCTCCCTCTATCTGCCCTCTAATCTCACCCAGATGTGTGATACAGCTGTTGGCTGGACCATGTTGTCCACAATTTCACCAAAATTATAAGACTTATAACTACTTTAAAAAACCTTTAAGGTAATTTATTATTTCTTACTCATTGCTGGTTTACTCAGATCATTTCTGTATTGGGGTACAGGGAGTGACAACTGGAGGGGTTTGAGTAAAAGCCAACATGGCTGCTGTAAGAAATGTTTGTGGTATGACATCCTTAATGAAGTGTGGAACCATGCTTTTAATCTGTTCCTTGTACAAAAGGCTGTGCAGCAGGCAGGCTGCTCTCCCTGTTCAAGGAGACCTTCCTCTTCATCAAATTCCTCTTGCAAAAATGGAAAATATTCAACAACAAGGCAGTAGGAAGGAAGCCCTCAACATTTCATGGATTCGGGGTCATAGGCACACCTGTGAAATGACCTTAATATACCCCTAGTGAAAGATTTGGCCCTTGTGGTATAGAATTCATTCTTTTTCCAAGTCACAGCATTTGCTAGCACAGTGTAGATATGACAGCTGTTTTCCTAGAAAAACCTCTTAGCTCTGGTTTCTGCAATCAGGTTCGAGAAGCTGTGTGCAGCTCCTGGGGCCCAGGGGAAGGAAAGTAATAACAGACCTTTTCAATAGCACAAATTGAAAAATGGCATTTCTTTCTCAGGAGAGAGTTGAGCTGGGAGTACAGATAATATCTCCTGAGATGTCATTGTCTGGTCAATAAATAAAATAATTTTATTGGAATCAAAACCTAACTTTGAAGACAGGATTCCAATGAGAATATCAAAACGATACGCTCCATGTCAGTCTTTAGCCAAACTCAAGTGGTTTCACGACAAGCCTTGTTTATGCATTTTTCCTGTTGCATTTCATGTTTTGGTGAAATGGGATTCTCTGGGAAAGATTTAGAGTAAGAATTCTGGAGCAGTAGGTTTATTTTTAGTTGTTTTACAAATGTTACTGAAACAGAAGGAGGATTTGGATGTTTGGTAGAATACACATAAGGAGGCTGCTCTGAAGAAAAAGACCCCAACCTGTTTAAGAGCAGAGAAAATTCAGTACTGTGAGTGACATAGCCTGACATATGCTGACAAGCCAGCTGGTGCTTTAGATACCTCTACTGGGGCTTCCAACAGTGGGGAAATGGGATAAACAAGTGTGGACTGGGACTTGGGAATTTGCATGCTGATGGTTTCCCATTTCCATTTCACCACTCCTGGGTATATTTACAGATACTGGTCTTGAGGTCAGCAGTACTGACTAGCTTGTACAGGGCTTGTGCATTAGGCTGTTGGAAGATAACAAGAATTTCCTTTTCCCCTTTGACCATGAGAAGGTGATAGGGCACATCAGTGTCCTTCCCAAATCACCCTTGCTGCTATCTACACACAGGAGGTGGCAGTGGTGGAGGAATGAAGCTGCTTTCTTTCACTGGGGAAAGGTCAATCTTAAAAGTTTACAGAGGTTTCCTTCTCTGTTAGGCAGTTTGGTGAAAGGAAAGTATTTCAGCAGCAATAAATTAAGAGGACTTATGTCCTTGAACAGAAGTTGTTATAAAATTCTGAACAGAGTTACAGTGTGCTGAAGTTAGTTTATATTTTAATGTATATAAAATGATCATAGCTGTTCAGACCCAGGTCTGTCCCATCTGGCATTCTGTATTCAAACTGATGGTGAACACCAAGGGATGAGCAAGCATATGGTGTAATTTCCTCACAATATTTTCCTATCCTTCAGCAAAGTTCCTGGCCTCCACCTGCGAACTTTCAGCTCAAGGATTCCTTGAGCCTGATGTGATTTTTGGTTAGTAGCCACTAATGCATGTCCCTTCAAAGCATTTGTTCACCTTCCTTACTTATCTAACTCACCTCCATTGCTTTTTGCTGATCCTTGTCCCTTCTGCCTTTGGTTGATGTCCCCTTACTCTACAGACTTTTCCACTCTTCCCTGTCCACATGGGCCAGTGGTGAAAATAAGATGCTACTTCTAGATGGTCCTTTGGTGTGCCTTAATCTTGCAGACCCATTTTCACACCCTGACTGAGGCAATCCCACTCCCATCCTGATAGTATTTCTCCTTCCCAACTCCTTGACCAAGAAGCAGATGCCTTCCATCCTTTCCACGGTCACTTTAGCAGAACCCAAGAGAAAAAGAGGTAGGCTTATTTTGTATGCTGAAGAAGAAAAAAGCATAGACTGAGCAAAACACCTTGCCAGTGATTTGCACACCACAACTTGCAAGCCTTTTGTGCAGCCAGTGTGAATACAGCATGACCAATTTATGTGCATCTCCTACCACCCAGCCAGATGTTTTATTGCCAGCACCATTGCTGGCAAATTACTCTTAAGGTCACACATTGCATTTTCATGATCTGCAAATCACTTTGTAAAGGTATTTTACTGCCCCTTAGCCCCATAAAACTGCTACATTTGGTGCAAGACAGACAGACAGCCCTTTCCCCCTCGTTAAGTAGATGCTTGGAGTTAAACAGCATTTGCATCCAGCAAAATGCAATGGAGGCATTAACTGTATTTCTATGCTGATCTGTCAGCCCATTCCTTACAGGAACATAAGCATAATTAATATATCCATGTGATAATACACTTGTAGTCACAAAACTAAGGCTATATGGAAATTACTGATTTTCCTAAAAAATAAAAATTATGAGTGTTCTTCACATGAATTAACTTCTTTTTACATGATTTAGGTTTTCACATGAGCACTATAACCAGCTGCCTATTGCTAGACCAGGATCTCTCCCCTGCTAGGCAGCTTGCAAACCTACAACAAACCTCAAAAGTTTGCTTCCAGGAGTAACATTTAACAAAACCTATTTGTAATACAACCCTCTTCATATGAAAGTGGATCAAATGTGAGGAAAAAAAACCCCTTTGGAGGCTGCAAGCACCTGTGGAGTGTATGCAGAATGTGCTGTTCATGTAATAAAACACCCATGAGAAAAATAAGAAGCACCAAGAATACAGGAATTAGTTACCATGCCAAAATCATGGAGAGCTTCTTTCTTTCATGGTTTTATTTTTATAGCTACTAGAGTTCAGGACATCCCTATGAAAGCATAATCCCTCTGGCAATCTTGCCACCCACCATTCTTTGATAATTTCATGTAAGAAGTAGGTACAACTGGCTTTTTTCAAGCTGTGGCCATTGCTTTGTTTGCAATGGCTTGTGGTTGTTTGGTGGGACATGGAGTTTGAAGCCAATTTCTGGGTTTGTGTTGGTAAAAAGGAATGGTGTTCAGGGTCTGCCATCTGATCGCTCTCTGAAAGCCAAGCCTCTTCAGTATGTGCCCAAAAAGCTATAAAGCATTATCTGTAAAGCTGTCCCAAGCTCACAGTTTGGAGGCATCCACAGGGCACATCTGTCTGTGTCCTGATCCAACTAGTTGTGATTTTAACAGTGATGATTATCGCTATCTCTATCACTTTGTGCCATCCTAAAAAGGGTTTGTCTAGCTGGACCTGCTGACTGGTTCCCTGAGGCACTTTATTTCACCATGTTGTCCTCCGGGGTCCCTATCCCAGATCTTCTTGGAATTTCACACCTCCCACAGCACAGTTCTCATGGTGTAAAACTTGGGATTAAAATGCACACACTGTCATTCCTCATTCTGCTTAGGGTTCTGTTAGCATGAAAGTTGAATTACAAAGCATGGAGAAATCATCAGGAACAAACCACCTGATGCACTTGGTAATTCCAGAGTGTTACAGCAGATGGGGCTGGTATTGTGCTGCTGGGAGTCCATGGCGCAGCTCTGCCTCTGGTCCATCTCCTCCCTCAGATAGACCCACCACCAGCAATTTGGGAAGTTTTCCGAACCTGATAGGCAGAGGGACTAGAAGAACCCAGGCAAATAGCTGCAATTGCCAACCTGCTTTGGGCTGCCCTTTCAAGGGTGGTCTTGCATGCAGCCAACCCTGGAATCTTCAGACCCATGAAGCTAGCAACAAAATATGGATTATTTTGCTGGTTTTAATAAATACTGGCAGGATTCTTCTTGTTACCAGTTTCCTGGTGACAAAAGAAATCCAGGTACTCCATGTTTTCAGGATTTTTGGGGGGCATCTGGGATTATCTTCTTTTGGGAGGGATGTTACTTGCACTACAACATCTCTGTCCATGTGACTGGCACCTAAGGCAGCAAAACTCAGTATCAAGATATTCTCGATTGCATCAGAAGCATTGCCAGCATGTTTTGTTTTGTTTTGTAGCCTGTTATTCATTTCTCTCAGGATTTGGCTTTACAAACACAACCCTGGAGAAGTCCCTTAAGCAGTCATATGACAAACTCCCTCAAGATGCTATTGACTGAGCTGCAAACTAACCTTCCTCCAGACCCCCACACTCTCCTCAGTAACCAAGACAACCCTCAGTGAATAACCAAAGGCAGTGAGTGAAAAAGAGCAGTGCTGCTCATATCCAGTATTGCAGCAAAGGGAAAGCAGTATTACTCCCCTTTCATTCAATATTTCCAAAGATGAGACATGATGTTTTAAATGATAGGGCTTGTCTAGACACATCAGTGCCACTTGGGCTAATGCAGAACCCTTAGCACAGTTGTGTTTCTGCTGGGAAAACTGCACGTATGTTAGTATATATTACTCCTGTATAGGAAAATAATACATTTTCACTAGGATTAAACACGGTTTTTTGGTCTATATTTCTGTTTATGCAGGAATTGATGTGCAGATTACAACGGTCCCACATCCATTTGGTATGCAGGAACTAATTGCAGACTAGATCTCAGTAAGGTTACAAAAAGGCAGGGAGGAGGGAAAAGAGGAAACTTGAGTAAAGACACGAAGGAGAAAGGATCTTCCCGCAGCACAAAAGGCGAAGCTGCCTCCACCAGCTGAAACTCTGAAAGATAATTTGACAGGAAAAGTAAAAGAGAATTTTATCACAGATGGTAGAAAAATCCTGGTTTATTTGCCTGGGAATTAAATCAGGTAAAACAATTGAATTCATGTCATGTCTTTTAGGTTTCTTTGAACAGCCTTTCTGAGCCAGGATGAAAAACATCCCTTCTGATTTGCATTTCTCTGCATGATCTTTTTTAAAAATTTATTTTATATTTCCCTTCATCAGTACTGTACATTGGGATTCAAACTGTGTCCTTTTTTGTGAATCACTGTGATCTTGAAAAGGCTGCATGCCTCCGAGGCAGACAAGTCTTGGGTGGAAATACCTGGTTGCCTCCATCTGTTGCTTAGCTCTGGAGCTCTCGTGCTCATCGGCTGGGACCCTTCTTTCATGAATC
This sequence comes from Laterallus jamaicensis coturniculus, assembly GCA_022605575.1. Taxonomy (NCBI): domain Eukaryota; kingdom Metazoa; phylum Chordata; class Aves; order Gruiformes; family Rallidae; genus Laterallus; species Laterallus jamaicensis. Next base: position 22,343,944 of record JAKCOX010000012.1, on the reverse strand, counting down.
AAATCAAAGAGCTCTCTGCCTTCACTTGGGAAATAAACCTTTATCCATGCGTGAGGCAGAGTCTACACCAACACTGCCTGGTGATGCCACACGTTCCTGCTTCACCAGAGCTTTGCAGATTTGATGAGCCAGTTTAGGGGCTAAACCAGCAAGACACTTGGTAAAAACACATGGAATTGTTGCCGCTGGGTTAATTCCCACAGTGAAACTGTGGGATCAATCAAAGGATGGGAGCGTGAAGCTTAGCTGTATTGTGCAGCCATAGGGACCTGCTGGAACCAGCATCCCTCTAAAATTGTGCTCAGAAAAGGAGATGTAATTCCCTTAATCCCTTCTTCCTAAAGCCTGACATGCAGAACTGTTTGCATTTAAAGGAATATGTCAAAAATCTTTGCTTCTGGGTGGCTACAGGCAACTGATTTCCATCATATCTCCCATTGCGAACTAGGGAGCTCTTAGCTGTGACCTCGGTTGTCTAGGGGGCAGGGGTGGCTGTTGTTGGCAGGTATTGCATGGATCTGAGAGCTCCCAGTGCTGCACCAGCACAACCTTTGTACTCCTAGGACCTGAAGGAATCTGTCTTGGTCTAACAGTATGAAATGACATGCTCCCATCCTAAAGCATCCCCTCTCTGATTCGTCCTGGTCTTATTTTTCCCCTCTCCAGTTTTCCAGGTCTGTATATCTTATGACTGCTCTATTGGCTTCCCATGGATTTCTTCTATTTGCATTTAGGACAGGACCCAGCCATGGGGCTAAGCCTGAGTCTTCATTTCCTGTTCTACTTCTGTGTCTTAGCAGATTTTTTCAATCACATCCCAAGCCACCGCCACCAGCTTTTTGTGTGAGACCTGACACTGGTAGTCAACAACCCAAATAACTCTGGCACGGCGTTTGGGTGGGTGATGCCCAGGGCCAGCCTAATCTGCTTGTCACGTCAGTGGATTGTGGGATTCTCTGCTTTGTCCATGACAGTAATGCTGTAGGAATCACAGATTAAATCTTCTATCTCCGTGTTTGTCTTCATGCTTAAAACCCACTCCTGAGCCGAGAGGCCCCAAAGAGTTGACAACAAACTCCTTGCCAAAAGCCAGGGATGAGGGCAGACGTCACTGGGAGCTGAGCCTTGTTGTGCCACACCGGACTGTGCCCCTGCAAATCTGATTAAATCCATCATCTTTGCTCCTGGAGTCTTTTACTATCCCTCAGCACCGAATGGGAAAACGTCAGGATGGATGCCACGTTTGTGGGTTGTTTTTTTCACTCCTATCAGTATCAAAGTTACACGATGAGTGAGCAGTGCATTGATTATTGAATTATTTAACAATTCCTCTTGCATCTCTGCCTGTGCTTCAGAAAGCCTTTGTGTGTAGCTGAAAGCCAGTGCCTGATGTACTACAAGAAATTGGGAAGAGAATCTTATTTATTTATGAAACAGGAAAATTATTTGGGTTGCTGACTACCAGCACGTGTGTGTCTTGCACTAGGGTTTGCTGTTAAGTAGAAATTCAAGCCTTTTTCCTCCTTTCCAACTTTTTCTTGATGCAAATGCACAGCTAAATATGAGTGCAAGGAATAGAAATCAGCAGTCTTATTTCTCCCCTGCAGATCGAGAAACTGAGCAGGGCACACCTATGTAATCAAGAGCTGAATTGAATCAGATAGGTGATATCTAGAAGTGATATGTGTTTTTAGTAGTACACAGGCATCATTCCAGTCCTGTTTAATATCTTCATTGACGACCTTGATGAGGGAATAGCATCCACCCTCAGCAAGTACCTGATGATACAGAGCTGGGAGGGGTGGCTGACACGCATGAACACTGCGCTGCCATTCAGAGAGACCTGGACAGGCTGGAGAGCTGGGCTGAGAGAAACCAGATGACATTCAACAAAAGCAAGTGTAAAGTCTTGCACCTGGGAGGGAACAACCGTTTGTATCAGTACAGGCTGGGGGATGACCTGATGGAGAAGAGCTCTGTGGAGAAGGACCTGGGGGTCCTGGTTGATGAGAGGTTGGCTATGAGCCAGCAGTGTGCCCTGGTGGCTAAGAGAGCCAATGGGATCCTGGGATGCATCAAGAAGAGTGTGGCCAGCAGGTCCAAGGAGGTGATCCTCCCCCTCTACTCTGCCCTGGTCAGGCCCCATCTGGAGTATTGTGTCCAGGTCTGGGCTCCCTGGTATAAAAAAGACAGGGATCACCTGGAGAGAGTCCAGAGAAGGGCTATGAAGATGATGAAGGGCCAGGAACATCTATCCTATGAGGAAAGGCTGAGAGAGCTGGGGCTGTTCAGCCTGGAGAAAAGAAGACTAAGGGGGGACCTAATCAGTGTTTATAAATATCTTAAGCATGGGGTGCAGGGGGAATTGGCCTGCCCCTTTTCAGTGGTCTGTGGAGACAGGACAAGGGGCAATGGCTGCAAGTTGGAACATAGGAAGTTCCATACCAACATGTGGAGGAACTTTTCCACAGTGAGGGTGACAGAGCCCTGGGACAGGCTGCCCAGGGAGGTGGTGGAGTCTCCTTCTCTGGAGATATTCAAGACCTGTCTGGATGCCTATCTGTGCAGTATGAGCTAGGGAGCTGCTTTGGCAGGGGGGCTGGACCCGATGATCTCTTGAGGTCCCTTCCAACCCCTACAATTCTGTGATTCTGTGATTATACTGCTGAAAGGATTCGGGTAGCTGTTGGAGTCTGCACTGGCATAATATGCTGTGATGCGCCAATGCATTTAGATTTCAGCCTCCTCCCTAAATAACACGGAAATTTGGAGTTGGGGGAAGGCCTATGCTTGCACTCATGTCTGTGTGCCCTAAGGATTTTCTGCTTCAAAGGTGAGCTGTAAGGAAGTAAAGTACTCAGCTTGGATCTAGCACTCTGGAGACCTGGGTATGCGACTGTGACTGTTTCCAAAAAATGAAAAAAAAGAAGGGAAAATAATTGAGAAAAAAAGCTACATAGTTTGGTTTACATCATTTGTCAGGGGTATGGCCCACACACACATCTGGCTCACACAGCAGGTTGACGCCCATTCTGCAGGGTATCCTCTTCCCTATTTTAGGAAAGTTTAGTGCTGGAGTAACTGGTGGAGCACTGCTGACCTGAGCCTGCAGACAGCCTCTGATAACCAGTGACTTTCCATATCCTTCAGCAATTTACCTCAGGGCTCCCATGCTAGGGGCAGGAGCCACCTAAGCTAGCTTTAGACACCTGTACTGAAGGTTTCTACCACCAAACTGTCCTCTTCACACATCCTTTTCAGTCAGTATCATCTGACCTAGTTTAAATACCTGCTTTGTGCAGAGGTGACTGTGGTGGTGCCCCTTTCTTTCCCCTGAATGGAGAAGAGAAGGGAAGAAAAGGGAGAGGAGAGGAGAGGAGAGGAGAGGAGAGGAGAGGAGAGGAGAGGAGAGGAGAGGAGAGGAGAGGAGAGGAGAGGAGAGGAGAGGAGAGGAGAGGAGAGGAGAGGAGAGGAGAGGAGAGGAGAGGAGAGGAGAGGAGAGGAGAGGAGAGGAGTAGAATCGGAGTATTTCAGTTTGAAGGGACATATAATGATCATCTAGCAAAAATCTGGATGTCTTGCTCAGAGGTGGATACATGCACTAAGCTAATTGAGTCCCACATGACCTGTTTCACTGAATAACTGAGCTTTTCAGTGACAGCTGCAAAATAACTGGTACAAGAACACTTCCTCAGCCCTGGCAGTGCCTGTCTGATGCATTTTCTTTTGGTCTGAGAAACATACTGGGGCAAAGAAACTCAAGCTTTCATTAAATTTGGGGGTTCACGTGCTGTGAGGGTGCTCCCCACAGGTGGCATTTCCCTTTTTTGCTCCAGCAGTGAGGCTCACACCACCACGGCAGCACTTAATGGGAGCTCAGGTCTCAGCAGCAGCATAAACCTATTGCCTGGGTCACATCAGTTCCTTAGGATAAGCATTTACCTCTTACTGTGCTTGTGCACAAAGTGTGTCACAGCAGGACCTCCGTCTCAGCTGTGCCTGCTGCTGCAGAGGTATAGTAAATCATCAGATCAGGGCCCAGCATGGCTCTTTGGGCTCATACTTCTGTCTCTGCAGTGAAGAGTCTAATGTTACCCCAGGGAGCTGTAACTGAAACCGGATGGTATTGCTGATGGGCTGCCAGCCAGGTTTGTTTTCCTCCATCATGTCCCTCCCCTTATTGTCCTAAGTGTGCTTGTTTGCTTCCCACATAAGCTATAGCATGTTCCTTTAGAAAAAGCATGCTGACAGGAGGTTTCGTGCTGTTGCTTTGCCCTGTGATGTATACAGAAGGGAGGCTGGTTTCCAAGCTGGGCCATCCCTTCAGAGGGATGGGTTTTCCTTTTGCAAGTGACTCTGGCTGACACATGTGACTCCATCTAACAAGTCCCACTCCTGCTAGGAGAGGAGCAAGAGAGAAAAAAAAGCAATTGAAATGTGTGGAATTACAGACCTTCAGCAGCCCCAGTGTCAGGGAAAAAATGAGCATGCTCATGTAATAGGACTGCAGAGAGAAGATTCAGCTCTCCATGCTTCCACCTCTGCTCCAAGGATAACCGAGAGCAAATCATTCCACTCCCCTGCGTCTTACTTTACTCTTTGGCAGCACATAGAGATACACAGCCTCAGAAGTACGGTACAAGGTGTAGCTGAGTGGTGCTCATAATGTCTTCTCCAGTGCAAAGTGGAAAGTTTGGCAGCTCTTTCCCAGATCTGCTTCTCCCACGCTGCTCCACTTATCGTGGTCTGGTAGGGAGGGAAGGTGTGCTGATGAGCAAAGAGCATCTGTAGGACCCAGCTCAAATCAGAAGTCCCCATCCTACACATCCCTTTAAATATATATATGTATCTATCTAGTCCTTCCTTTCACACTATCCCTGGATGTGTTTAACAGACGGGATGATGAGGTACTTAGGGATATGGTTTAGCTCAGGATGGGACCGGCTGGACTTGATAATTTAAGGGGCTTTTCCAACCTTATGATTCTGTGTGATTTGATGATACATGTGCATCCACTCATTGATTATTAGCTATGATTGGATATCCTGTACTTTCTAGGGGAGCTAAAATACAGTCACTTACAGCACTATGTGTTCAGGCCATGTTGTAGGTAGATACCTCCTATAAGACCGCTACATTTGATCTGCATCTCCTCCCTACAATCCTCTTGCATCTCATGTACATTTTTGCTTGCTCCATTGGTGGACTGTAGACATCTAACCTGCCTCTTATCCATGAGATTCAACCTCTTCCTTCAACCCGCTACAAGAATTAGACACCTTATTGTTTCAGGGCTTAGTAATATGGCTTAAGCCTACAAAGTTATTAACCCATTATCTGTCCCTTAGGCAAGGCTTTCCTCACTATTGTCATTGCTATTCACTGATGAGCAGAAGTAGCTCACTATGAGTCTGATGTATCCATCATCTATGGTTGTCCTTGGTGACTATGTCGCATCAAGGGGACCTATAAAGCTTTTGTTCTTCTAGATAACTTTACGCCGTCAATATGTCCTCTGCATCATGGACAAATGGATCAAAAACTCTATGGAATCAAGGCATTGGTGGAGTTCTGCATTAAAACAGTGATAAATGAGGATGCTGCACCACTGCCTAAGCATGCATTGCTCTGTTCTGTACAAATAATGCTGAGTTATATTCAAAATTTCCATGGAAGAGACTGGGGGCCAGCTAGACTAGCTTTAAATTCTCTAAATGAGCAGAATAGCTTCCCTAGATGAAAATGAGAAATGTCAAGTGTATCTAAGATAAGACAGGTAAAAGAAAAATCTGGGGTGAGTACAAAACATCTTCTGCTCTTCTGGTTGGTCACCAGTCCTGATTAGTCCTTACAAGAATGGTGAAGGAGACATTGCAGAAGTGGATCTGTAGTGTGGTCAGTGCAACCTCGATATCTCCATCTTCAGCACATTTTTCATCCACAGCCCCAGCGCTCCTCTCACCTATAGGCACAGAGGCTGTGCTGCCCTGAACACCTTCCACTCAATTATTTAAAATTTAGTTGCTATGGATCTACTCAAGGCGATCAGTTTAAAGAAAATGCAGATGGCCTCTGGTTTTGAGTTCCCGCTGTGCTTTGGTTAATTTGGTATGTACAGGTATTAGGTTAATTAAATGCCATGTGTTGCATGGGGACCGACTGCATTTGTGGATTAATAAGTACCCGGGTGTGTTGTGTGCTGAAAGTCCTCATGCTGGCAGATGGCTATTTCGCAAAGAAAGGAAGGTAACGGAGAGAAGTCACTGGGAAATTAAGAGCTTTCCTGTTAAATCCTGCAGCTGTTTTTCCAGAACGGGTGATTGCAGTGTCCCTTCAGATCTCTGACTAAGTTATCACCCCTTACTGGAGACCCTGGAAGATTTTAAGTGAAGACAAGTAAAGTTGTTCAGTTTGCTTGGAGGCTCCTGCAGTGCCAGTCATATGGAGAGACCGTGCTAGCTGGCCAGTGGAGGACCATGGCCAGTGCATGGAAATTTTTCTGCTAGGAGAAGATCTTTACCAAGAGCCATATTGTGAATCAGGTCAGAGTGTGTCCTGCAAGCGGTTGGCATGGTCATGCTGGAGGTCTGAAGCAACCCGGCTCTCTGGCATTCATAGTGGAATACATGTAGAAAAGCAGAGAGGAGTGTATACCACCGCAAAATTTAGGAGATGCTGAAGAGGAAGAAAGTTGTTTTCATGCAGCCATGTGCTGAGGTGGTGGAAGATCAGGAGAAAGACCAGGGTAAATGGACGCTACTCCGCAACGTCAACCAGGCCCTGAAGCCCACGACCATTTTAGCGGTAAGATAGGGGGGTCCAAAGCCCTGAGCATAGCTGGATGCTTTCAGGATACTTTGAAATCAGTCTCATTGTTTCATTGGATTCTCATACTGCTTGTGCCAGCTTCTCTTACCTTCCTCCTGAGTCTTTGTTCTCCCCTGCAAGGACTGTAGCTCTTTTGTGGTGCAACCATCTCACTCTTTGCATTTGGAAGCTCTTCCTAAAGATCCTCTTTATGGGTTGTGTTGATATATGTGTGTGTTTCCTCCTCTTGCACTGCTGCTTGGTTGTCACTGTACATTGTGGAGTCGTGAGAGTCCCTCTCCATTTGAGTACAGTGGAGGGCTACAAAGGTGATGAGGGGACTGGAGCATCTCTCATGTGAGGAAAGGCTGAGAGATCTGGGATTCTTTAGCCTGGAGAAGACTGAGAGGGGATCTCATCAACACTTATAAGTATCTAAAGGTTGGATGTCAAGAGGAAGGGGCCAGATTCTTCTCAGTGGTGCTCAGGACAGGATGAGGGGCAACAGGCAAAAGTTGGAACAACGGAAGTTTCATCTCAGTGTGAGGAAAAACTTCTTTATTCTGTGGGTGCCTGAGCCCTGGAACAGGCTGCTCAGATACTCAAGACCCACCTTGACACAAACCTGTGCAATGTGCTTGAGGTGATCCTGCTTTAGATGGGGGGTTGGACTAGATGATCTCCAGAGGTTCATTCCAACCCCTGGTGTTCTTTGAATCTGTTTGGAAATACACTTGTACCCAGCAGCTGTGTTGAGGAGGAAGAGCTGGACCACGTTGATACTGTAAAGTAACTGGTGGTATTCTCACTTCTCTCGTACTCAGTCCTGTGTGCTTTAAAATAAACTGCATCAGTCAAGGCATAAGGCAGGTTACACAACTTAGAAGCAGTTGTGCCCAAGCTGGTAAATGCATGAATCACCATGATTTGCCCTGAAATCCCCAATTATATTTGCTGCTTTTTGGGCTGATGCGAAGGTGATTGCATCAGTGGAAGGAATGTAACTGACTTCCATGGGGTTTATATCAAATTGATTAAAGTCAGGGAAGGAAATAGGTCGGCACCCTTAATAAGTGATGGGTTTTTTTAACCCTCCAGATCTTTCTGAGCTTACCAGCTTAGCCTATCCCATAAGACTTGCTTTTTTCACCAGTGTTAAGAACTGTGTTGTAATGTGTTTAGAAAGAGCATTTTGATGGGATGAGTGCTCTGTGCATTAGGCAGGCAAAGCACAGGAGCTGTCTGAGTGGTAGTGCAGTATCACTTTACTTTGGGAAGAGCAGACCACCTTTTTATCTCAGCTGTATGGTAACAGAACATACAAAGCATGCTGATTTCACAGCTATTTTAAACTAGAGATTAAAAAAAACCCAAAAAGCATTGAAATTCTTGTTTTCTTAATTGAGGGCAACTTTTACTCAGGTGCTGAAGTGTCAGAAGGGCTTTCTGCTGAGCGGGGACTGAGCAACCTGAATCTTCTCTTGCTGACACCTTGATCAAGTTACCCACTCTGTGTGTGAATTTGCCCAGCTATGTAGTGTGGATAATAGTGCTGAACACTCTGAAATGCTTTGACAGTCTTGGATCAAAGGAGATAACAAATTAATATTCATATATGTGGATTTATAATGTAGCTGTACATGATTTACTGCATTCATTAATGTTGTTGTTGTTTTTTTTCTTTTTAACTGAGTTATGAGTTGTGAGGGTAAGGCAGTTAATGAGAAAAAGATCTGAATATTATATTTTTATGAGCTGAGTAAAGATACTTAGTGCTGTAGCACACCCCTCTGAGGGAAGGAGAACCCAAACTGAGGGTTGGAGTCTCAGCTCCATGTAAGGAGGATGACTTTGTTGGTATCCTAGATAAACCTGGGAAGCAGGTGCCAGGGGTGGAATTGACTGTAAAATGGCTGGGGACTTTTTCTCCATGTGCAGGTCTGTATTGTCTTACATCCCTGTGACACTCACACTTTAGTATCTCCCAGAAGTCCTGGTGAGCAGTGACTTGGATGGTGAACATCTCACTGTGGTTTATATTGCTAGATGTCTCCAGTTCTGGCTGTCCAGAATGGAGCTGAAGGTTGTTCAGCAGCCCCCTGGGTCAAACAAAATCTGAAAATACAGAAACAGTCAATAGTGGATACTCAGAAAAGGGGTTGTACCAGAGCACACGCAAAGTGATCCCTCCCATTTGCCACTTTCCCTACTCCCAGCAGTTTCTCAGGACTTCAGAAGGTAGATATAGCATTTGCATTGCAATTAATAGATACAAGTAGAACTGGCCCCCAGGAATGTGGCATTAGGTGGGGCTACAAGCTCACAACATTAAACTCATGCATGAAAATGTGCATTTGCTTGCTTGATGAAAACTTGCCTGAATGGCTCTACAATTTTAGCACCTCTTCACGTTGGGTGGGAAACAATTCTGCTTTGCATCAAAGAGTGTGGGTCCTGCTTGGGAGTATGGTTTGGGGTTATTTGGGGAGGGGTTGCTTTCATACTGAGGAAAACAGCTTCTTTAAAAGTCGTTTTTGCATTTGAGAAATTTAATACCCACAGAGCTGATGAGCAGATAGTCCCTGCCCAGCAGGACTGACAGAGGTCTATAGGATCACCAGTGACATGGACTGAGTGGATAGGGGTCAACTGTTTGCTGTGTCTTTCAAAACAAAAAACATGGAGGTCTCAAATGAAAGAGGTGATACATTTAAAACATGCCAAAGGACACGGAGTAGGGATGCTAAATCTTTCACTGCTTCAGGAAGCAATTGGGCACACTCATGGTAGATAAAACTCACTGAGAAGTATTAAATGCACCTACAAATTGCTGTGGCTGGAAGGCATCCTAAAAATGTATGTGTATATATACCTCTCTGGTATGTTCTTAACCCCTTTTCAGCCATCCCCTTCTCACTAGCCTCCAAGGTGAGGGAATATATATTTGATAATGGTTATCTGCATGGAAAAAATGTGCCAGAAGGCTTTCCAGAGTTTTAAAACCATCTCCCAAGTGTGACTTCCTAGCACAGAGGGGTTTTTCTGCCTGTATCCCTGCTCTGTGACTTGTTTGCTGATGGATGCAGTGTGTGACCAACAACCACCCACAAGCTCATGAAACAGAGATAGTGCAGTTGGTGTATGCAGACTGGAGCGTGCCCTGCTGCTGTTACCTTGAAGGGGGGTTCCTGAGCATCTATGAACAAAAGAGGGTTTGTGTCTTGACAAGGAAGTCATTTGACTTGTACCAATGATTTGGGACCAAAACATTTGAAACTTGTGTCCCAAGGGATGATGAACCTTCTACAGCCCTTAGTGTAACTGTCTTCTCTTTGGTTTCAGGGGGATTATGTGTGGATGGACCTCAAAACTGGACGGGAATTCGATGTCCCCATTGGAGCGGTGGTTAAACTGTGTGACTCTGGACAGATCCAGGTTGTGGATGATGAAGACAATGTACGTACAAAGAACTGTGATAGTCCTTCTTCAGCTCAAGGTCTGGTTAGGCCAGGTGTTACAGGGTCACAATGACTGACTTTGTCATGGGCTTCTCACATCTGGGAATCAATTGTGCCATGGTTTTCTATTTGTAGTGGCAAGATAACGTTATGTCCCTATGTTTGTGGATGTACTGGGAATGAAAGTTTGAGAAGCTTCTTGAGTGCAATGATAATAAAAGCCTCCAAAGTACATTTAGATAGTGCTTTGAACAAACAGAATCAGAGAATCATTAAGGTTGGAAGATACCTCCAAGACCATCTAGTTCAGCCATCCCCCTATCACCTAAATTACTCATTAAAGCATATTCCTAAGTACCTCATCCAATCTTTCCTTGAAGACCCCGAGGGATGGTGACTCCAACACCACACCATTCCAATGCCCAAACACTCTTTCTGAGATGAAATTTCTCCTCATTTCAAACCTGAACTACCCCTGGTGCAACTTGCAGCCATTCCCTCTTGTTCTATTGCTGGTTACCTGCGAGACAGGCTGACCCCCAGCTCACCACAACCTACCTCTACCTCTGATCCTCTTCTTTTATCCAGTCCTTCCTGACTTCCTACCAATACAGGATGTGTCCTAACACTGGTTCTCCTTCAATTTCCCTACTCTACCTGGCAATACACTTGCTGCCCAGAAAACCTACTGTATCCTGGGCTGCATCCTCAGCAGCATAACCAGCAGGTCAAAGGAGAGGATTCTCCCCTCCAGTCTGGTGAGGCCTCTCCCTGCAGTACTGCTCCAGTTCTGGGGTCCTCAGAACAAGGATGTGGACCTGTTGGATCAGGTCCAGAGGGCGATGTGAAGATAATTCAAGGGCTGGAGCACCTCTGCTATGGAGACAGGCTGAGAGAGTTGGGGTTGTTCAGCCTGGAGAAGAGAAAGTTCTTGGGAGACCTCAGGGCCCCTTCCAGTCCCTAAAGGTGATCCAGGAAAGATGAAGAGGGACCGTTGACAAGGGTAGGGAGGGATAGGGAAAGGGGAAATAGCCTTCTGCTGAAGGAGGGGAGATTTAAATTAGATGTTAGGGAGAAATCCTTCCCGAGGAGGGTGACGAGGCCCTGAAACAGGGTGCCCAGAGAAGCTGAGGCTACCCCTGGATCTCTGGCAGGGTTCAAGGCAAGATTGGATGGGGCTTTGGACACCCTGGGCTAGTGGAGGATGCCCCTGCCCATGGAAGGGGGTTGGGCCTAGATGGGCTTAAAGGTCCTTTCCAACCCAAACCTGTCTGGGATTCTACTTCTATGCAGTGATGGCTGGTTTAGAGTAGCATCTATATCACAAGCAGAGAGATATCTGAGGAGGTTCTCTGTATTTTATTATTCTTTCTTCCAGATTGATATAATTTTAAGTGCTCTGATTCCCTTTAAATATGGTAGAAAGCGATTTGGTTCAGCGAGGTCCTTGTATCCCACTTGTACTGGCTGTTGAAGCTCTTTAGAAGGTATTGGTCTAAACAACACTCTAAATATTCCAGTCAACAGTATTTTGTGTCAGAGAGTTAACCAGTGATGTGAAAATGTAGTTGTATGAAGGGAAGAAGAAATCTGCTGTTCATTTAAACCTCTGTATGATGCACTGGATATCCACGCTGCCGTGTGTGTCTCCTTTTGCTCCAGTAAATCAAAAGATTTTCTTTCTGTTATGAGTCTTTCAAATTAAACACTGCCATGCCCCAGGAATTGAAGCTGTGGCCTGTGTGTTAATACTCTACTATGAATGTTCTTCCATCTGGTACTTCTGTCTGGGATTGGCTGTTTCAGTCACTCATCCCAGTGGTATCTCATTTGACTTACCCTTCCCTGCCCTTGCTGTTTTCCCAGGAGCACTGGATTTCCCCACAGAATGCCAGCCACATCAAACCCATGCATCCCACCTCCATCCACGGAGTGGAGGACATGATCCGCCTGGGGGACCTGAACGAGGCAGGAATCCTCAGGAACCTGCTGATCCGCTATCGGGAACACCTCATCTATGTGAGTGTCCTCCCTTCCTCCACCTCTTGGTCTGCACTGCATTTCCTGCTCTCCTTAGCTTTGGGGAACCCACATTGGGGAAAACATGATTGAACTGAGCATCTGGATTTCTACTTTCACCCGGAGCTAAGTGGTGGAGGCCTTCTGCATTGTTAGAGGTTATGGATGCTCCAGTGAAAGATCCCATGAGCTGGGTAATAAGCAAAGCCCCTATCACCTCACTGTAGAAGTTTTGGGGACATGCATTAACTTTTTGCACACACAATAACCCGTTCAACCCAGACCATGTGCAAACAGTCGTAAACCTAAAGCCAAAACCTTTGGCAACTGCATACTGGATGTGGCCCTTCTGCCCTCTGAAGCGTTAAATCATTCAACCCAAGTGGGTGAAGGCAACAATTGCTGGAGGTGTAAGGAGTGGAGGAAGGGTGAGGAAATGTATGCATTAAATAACTGAATACAATGAAGTGAGCCACTCCCAGACAGCTCTAAAGTATCTCCCCATCTGTGTTTATGACTTGCTACCTCTGGGTTACCCGGGATCCTGACAGCTGACCTCTGGGGATCACAGTGTTCTTCCTTAAGTCATCTCAGTCATTTCATGCCCAGTGGACCCTGTGCAGTCTTGCAAACCCAACCAGACATTCATAAATCAAGGGGTTTACATGGAGCCAGCCAGAACTGCATCTCTTTTCTGCAGTAACACCACAAAGGTCAGCTCCCCAGCAGGACAAGAGTCTCTGTGCTGGTTTTATCAGTGCGCACCATGCTGTATGGTCTAGAGCACATTCTTGGTGCAAAAGTATTGGGAGTGTGTGTGTGTGTGTGTGTGTGTTTGCCAGTAGCTAATGTGCTCAGCCAATGCAAATACGGATCATTTCATATTGCTCTCAGATCCTACAGTTTTCAGATACTCTGGTAAGTGCGTGCTGTGATTTTCAAAGCCTTTCCAAAGCCAACTGGGAATCTAACTTTTAAAGGTTCCAGGGACTGCTAGATTTTCAGGCCAGAAGAAATCCCAGACAGCATATGCTAACAGCCCACATCCAAGACTTTATCTATGAAGTTTTCTTGTTCTGCTTGATTTCCAGTGCCTTTGCAAAGGATGGTTTTGGATTAGAGTTGGGCAGTGATGGAAAATATAATGCTCTATCACATAGGCTGTTCATATGGTTGATGGCCCCCTGCCTCCAACTCTGGAAGATATCCATCTTTCCTTTCAGAGATGGATTTCAAACCTAAAGGTCTATTGTTGCTGAAAAGGTACCCCTAATTTCCCAAAGCTTGGAGGAGAAAAGAGACCCCAAAATTCATCACTCCCCAAAGCACCTTACTTCTTGTGCATGATCCCCACATCCCCTGTATTGACAGCTTAGGAAAAAAGGCATTACCAGAAAATTATTCATTTATTAAATTAGCTGAGTTACTCGCTGGAGCTCTTTTGAGGGAGACAGAGCCATTTGTAATGATGAAGCAAAAGTTAGCAGGCCAAATTCCTACTTGAGGTGGTGCCTTCATGTGCACACAGAGCAGTCTCCAGAGATATTGATAGAGCCAACAGAGCCAAGACTGCCTTTCAGCTGTGCAAACATAGGTGCCTGTCAGATGAGGTTATTGCTTTAGAGCTGTCTGGAGCTTGGATATCACACAAGAGCTTATGTTGGAAGGAAACTTCAGGCTGAGGGTCTCAGTCCAGCCTCCAGCTCAGAGAATGTCCATCTTCAAGGATAGATGTTGCACTTATGTAGATAACTAAATTCAACCAACCTGAATGCCTCCCAAGAAGCAGAGATAGCCAAGAAATTGTAGGGAATTGGAATGTGAATTTATCCAGCGATCATTGCCCCTTTCTCTCCTGTTTGTGGGCACCCTGCAGTGGTACCAACTGGATTCCTGCAGTGCTCTCTTCTTCTCTGAGAAAGTTGGGACTGAGTTGGATATGGTTTTCAGTGGTGTCCAGGGTCCCTAGGTTGTCAGGATAGTGCTGAGTGAACAGAGGTCTCCTCAGATAACATTTCATGTGTGAAATATCAGATAGCTCCTAAGAAAAATCAGCTCCTTCAGTAAAGCTCTGCCTCTGAGTCCCCTCACCAAGACATTCACAGGCATCCAGGGAGATTACGAACACAAATGAGCCCTGGGCAGAGAGTTGCTTGGCAGCGTCATCCTAATAAGAGCTAATGCAAAGGGCAGCTGCTTACCTGGAGCAATTTGCATTGAAGTGACTCAGTAACCACGTGGTTTCTCTACTAGTTATGTTTGAGTATGATGTTGACAGTGCAATGTGTGTTACAGAGCTACTGCATAAAGGATGGCCACATGCCACAGAAAGATTTGCATGACAGAGGTTTGAGGTTACTGCATCTCGATTGTTCCACACCGATAATGGCTTTGGAGCACCAACCCACTTGTACCTGGGCACAAGACAGAAATTGGTGCAATCTCAAAACTAGAATGACACTTTCACAATGACATAGAATATGTAGCTTGACAGAGAAACATGCAAACCACCCCTGAATACACATGTATTTTTGGAGGCTCAGGAACCCAGCTTTAGATCTCACCTCTTAACAGTGGTGTCACTAGGAGTAGATTTCTGTCAAATGTGGTAAATATTGATGGCAGTTTTGTAAAACCAAGGTGCTGTATGGATGCCATGTGGCCAGGGAAGTTGTTTTTTTTTTCCTGGAATATACTATTTTAAAGGTGGTGAAGCTCAATGTGACTTTTCCTTCATTGCTTAAAAGGATTTCTGAGCCTCCTGACTAAAGGGTGACTTTTCCAATGAGACTTCAGTCCCTCTTGCTTCCTCATCTCCTTAGCTTTGTAGAAGGTGTAATTCTGCTCTAATAAAACACAATTTTCCTTTTTCTCCTCCCTCACATTTTACTCACAAGACAAACTGCGGCGGGAGGGTAAGTATAGCTCTTGGTGCTATCATATGCAATCGCTGTCATGCTTTCCACTGGATCACTTGTTTCTGTTCACCATTGTGGCTTCTCATTTACATTGCACCACCATTGCTGCTGCTTCACAAATGCACTGACAGCATCGTCACCTTTGCCACAGAGCTTGACCATCATAACAGAAGTCTAACACCTTTCCAGAGCTGGAAAGTCTACAACCTGTGAATGCATTTAAACCTCTAAGTGATCCTCAGGAGTAACCTCATCTTGAAGGAAAGAAGCTTCTGTAGCAAAATGAGAAAACCTTCAAGAAAAGCTTGTTACCCATGGTTTGGCTTGCATGCACCAGGAGAAACTATGCTGAATAACAAATGGGTCTGGTGGGGAGTTTGGACTCGTGAGTAAGGTTATAGCTCTTTATTTAGAGACAAAGCCAATACCTGCTGCTGTTCTCTGAGGGCTGACAAAGTGCAATAATGTTTGGTAGAGCTTTAACCCACTAAAAATCCAGATGAAGTTAGCCATGGTGTCCTGGGTAGCAAGGGAAGCAGGCTCAGAAGGGATTTGTTTGCAGCTAATTAAAATGTAGGCCATGCAGGCAGTAATGAATTTGCTCTGAGATGTGGTTCCTGTGGTCAGCTATGGCATATTCCCTGCCTACTGGTAAAGCTTTATTTTTCTAAGACAGGAGGCCTTTTCCCTCACCCAGCAATAGAAACCAGAGATAATATTTCCTTGGAGATGCCCTTTGGCCCCTCATCAGCAAAGTGGACAAAGCTTTGTGTCCTGTCAATTGTGAGAACTGGGCAAATTGTGAGTATTCATCAACTAGGAATGACCAACAAAAACAAGCCATAGTACAAGAGTTCATGCTGACTAAGTATTTTGTGGATCACAAGGGAAGGGTCATCAAGAGCTTCCAGAAAGCACTCCTGAAACTAATGGTTAACTCCTGTAAAAGCCTCACTGGCTGCATTTGGGGCAGGGCAGATCAGTGTGGCTGAAACACAGTGATTTCGGATGCCTCTGCAAAGAGTCAGTCTTTTTTGAAGAAAGACTAGAAGTGTTCCTAAAATGAATGTGTTCCTAATATTAATGTGTTCCTAACATGGTAAGAAATTATGAAATGGTCTTTCAACCATCTCATCCAGAACTGGAAGGAGACAGGGTTCTTTGGGGATCTTGGTGACATAATCCCATTCAGGAATCAAGCTGACTCCTGTGAGCACTAAGCATACCCGCTCTGTCTCTGTTGAAGGCTGCTCTGGGACTTCTCTGCTCCCTTATTTCAATACCTTCTTCTTCTAGCATCCAGGCCACATGACTTCACAGCCAATTTCTACCCTTTGGATTTGTGACAGCTTCATTCTTGAGCTTAAAGGGCTTTTTTCCTTGACTGACACGTAACCCCCTATTACAGGGAAGTCTATCATATCCCTTCTCAGTTACCACTGTAAATTCAAACCTCACCTGGGACTGAACCGAAAGTTACTCTGGTTTTGGCCGTGAGGCTAGAAAGTGATGAGCCCCTCAGGGCTTTCAGCATCCCTAGGATAGGACAAAATTGCCACCTACTGGCTGCCTCTCAGGAAGCCTGAGGTGGTGGGAAGTGTTGCACAGTTGGTGGCAAGCAAATTGTCATCTCACTCCGCTCAAGTCCTTTCCATCATAGTTGAGTGATACTAGACTTGATGGGAGAAACTCGACCTGGGGCTGACAGCTCGTATCTCCCTTTTCACTCCTCTCCCCAGAAGTGATAGTTATTGTCTTGCCTTCAGAAATGAGGAACAGCTCAGGCTTGTTTTATTTCTCAGCCATTTTTCAATAGGCACAAAAAGAGGAGCAGCCAGCAGAGCATGGATTGATTTTCATTCTATGATTCTATAGCCTTCTAATACACGAAGGGAGCAGAGAAACAGGAGGGAAATCAGCTTTTTAAAAGGGCAGACACTGGCAGGACAAGAGGGATGGATTGAAGCTAAAGGAGGGAAGGTTTAGATGAGATATTAGGGGGAAGTTCTTTACAGAAAGAGTGGTGAGGGGCTGGAACAGGCTGCCCAGAGAGGTGTTGGGTGCCCTGTCCCTGGAGGTGTTCAAGACCAGGTTGGATGGGGCCCTGGGCAACCTTGTGTAGATCCAGGCCTGGAGGTTTGTGGCCCTGCCTGGGGCAGGGGGTTGGAGCTCTGTGATCTTTGGGGTCCCTTCCAACCCAGACCATCTTATGATTCTATGATTCTCAGTTCACAAATATCCTCACCTGTGCTGCATCACTGCTTTATGTCGAAGGTTTATTGTTGGTTTTAAGCCATGCAGATAAAAAACCATGAAGATTATTTTTACATGGATTTTTTTTTCCTTGGAAAGAATATATGCAGCAGTGGTGGCACTTTCACTGCTTGTCCCAATATGAAAGAAAGGTGAGATTAATCTTGTAACTTTACTTTCCAAAAGTTAACCTAGAGAAGATGACTTGGCTCCTTTGAATTCATGGAGTAAAAGCCTTCATACTTCTTGGTTAGCCCTAGATGGAGCCCCATGTATTCACTTGCTCTAGACACTAACTTTTAGACAGCAAAAGTAGGGCAAGAAGGTGCTTCTTCCCTGCCTTCAGCTTGGGCTAAGCCTCCTCACCACAGAGCTGCACCTGAGTAAGATGACAAAGTTCATTGAGTCCATTGGGGAGAGGCTAGAGAGAAACAGTTCCTGAAAGAGCAAAACACCACAAAGGGTTTTTCTGCCCAAGGCCCAGGACAGCTTTGCTAATTGTAGTGCCACAGAGAGCATGGGATGGAAAAAGAGGTCATTTTCCAAAATAACCCAGAAATAGCTGAGAAGGGTTATGTCAGGACTTTGTGGGCCATATCCATGGGCATGGGACAAGTTTTAAATTGCAGCCTGGAGAGGTTTGGTTAGGGAGAGATGGTAAAGAAGAATGCACTGTAGAGGGAAGATTAGCAGCTATGTTCTAGATTTGTAAAAACAGGTTAGACAGACATCTGTCAGGAATAGTTTGGATCCAGCTGGTTCTGCTTTGAGACAGGGCAATGGTCTCCAGGCCCCATTCATCACGATTTTCTCATATCTTTTTGCAATGCAATAAATATGTATGGATATGTGCTGACTCTGGCAATTCTTTTGCAAATATAAGCTTGACTTGAAACTCTGAATCTTAATCAAAGAACATCTGAAATATTAAAAATTAAGCTTGAATCCAAGTTGTGTGTGAACAGGGCTGAGTATGAACTGATTTAGGTAGTTCAGGTCATTTCTTCCGGTTTTGCTCCAGGCTCCACCCTGCAAGCATCTTTGACTTGAACATCACTTGGGCCGGAAGAATCCCAGACATAGATACAGACTGGGAGAAGAGCTCCTTGAGAGTAGCCCTGCTGAGAAGGACCTGGGTGTCATAGTGGGTGAGAAACTTAACATGAGCCAGCAGTGTGCACTTGCAGCTCGCAAGGCCAATGGTATCCTGGGCTCCATCAGAAGAGGGGTGTCCAGCAGGGACAGGGAGGTGATTCTCCCTCTCTACTCTGCCCTCCTGAGGCCCCACCTGGAGTACTGTGTCCAGATCTGGGGCCCCCAATACAAGAAGGATGTAGAACTGTTGGAGAGGGTTCAGAGGAGGGCCATAGGGATGATTTAGAGGGCTGGAGCACCTGCCCTACAAGGAGAGGCTGAGGGAGCTGGGCTTGTTCAGCCTGCAGAAGAGAAGGCTGTGGGGGGACCTCATTGCAGCCTTCCAGTACCTGAAGGGAGCAGAGAAACAGGAGGGGAATCAACTTTTTAAAAGGGCAGATAATGGCAGGACAAGGGGGAATGGTTTAAAGCTGAAGGAGGGAAGGTTTAGATTGGATATTAAGGGGAAGTTTTTTACGGAAAGAGTGGTGAGGTGCTGGAACAGGCTGCCCAGAGAGGTGGTGGGTGCCCCATCCCTGGAAGTGTTCAAGGCCAGGTTGGATGGGGCCCTGGGCAACCTTGTGTAGCTCCAGGCCTGGAGGTTGGTGTCCCTGCCTGTGGCAGGGGAGTTGGAGCTTTATGATCCTTGGGGTCCCTTCCAACCCTTGCCATTCTATGATTCTATGATTCTATGATCATCTTTCATCCAGCTTTTGAAAAGCCTTCATTTTTTTGGCCTCCACACTCCATCCAAGCTGCCAAAGCCTCTCAGCCATGTCTCACTGTCCCCATAAACCTTCATGTGCTTCTCCTCCAGACGTACACTGGTTCAATATTGGTGGCAGTAAACCCCTACCAGCTCCTGCCCATCTACTCACCTGAGCAGATACGCCTGTACACCAACAAGAAGATTGGTGAGATGCCACCCCACATCTTTGCAATTGCTGACAACTGCTACTTCAACATGCAGCGCAACAACAAGGACCAGTGTTGTATCATAAGGTGGGTTGGTGAATTTCCAAATGGGCCATATCCTTAAAATGGATGCTGGTGGTTGATAAGGAACAAGTTATCAAAATAGAATCAGAAATTTGAATGACAATAAAGCTTCTCCAAGGGACTAGCCAGTCCCTGGACCATAGGCTCATGGTCTGGTGATTATACCTGGAAAACCACTGTCTGAAAGTACTTCCTGACTTTCTTACTGCTGATTGCATGTTTGTATTTGCTGGAGAGACCCAAACACAAGCCACAGCTTGAGCCAATCTGGATCTTGTTTGAAAGCTGTCCAGTACTCTGTCCTACCATTTCTCCTACAAGTAGTCCATGGGATTTTGGAAAAGCCATCCTTGGTGGCCTCATCCTACCTGTGCTAACAGAAGAGGCACAGAGGTAACAGTTCCTTTGAAGGCAGAGAAAGGGACATGGGCAGGGATGCAGTAGGGTTTTCACTGACCTCCATTCCTGTTGTCTTCACAGCGGTGAATCTGGAGCAGGGAAGACAGAAAGCACAAAACTGATTCTGCAGTTCCTGGCAGCCATCAGTGGTCAGCACTCCTGGATTGAGCAGCAGGTTCTGGAGGCAAATCCCATTTTAGAAGGTGAGGCCTCAGATGATGGAGCCATTTTTTTTCCTGGCAAAAAAAGTATATTCAGATTCAGGAACCACAAAATACAGCCAAATGTGAGTCACTTTGTTGTATTTTGAGTTTCAAAAAGTGACATTTAAAAAAAAAGTCAGAATAATGATGTAAACATTTGTTAACAGCATATTTGGTTTCTTTCTGTCTGAATTTCTGTTTCCCAAGACAAATACTCTCTGATTTGGGCTCTCAAATTTTGGACAACTACTGTTGAAAGCAACATATCTTAGCCAACCTGAAATTTTCAATTGTTTTATTTACTTAAAATTGAAAACCACGGATTTATTTCACTTAAATCGGCACTTTTCCCCCCCAACATTTCACAACAGAAACCCAAGCTTCACCTAATTCTTTGAGTAGGCTGGGATTTAAAAAACGCTGGTCACCAATACACAAAGCTCTTTTGAAATATCTCACCACCTCTTCCAGTGCTGGAATTATAACTGTATGCAGCACACCAATATCCTGCATTCAGCTAATTAATTTTCTGTTTTAGTTGAGCATAGCTGCAAAAAATCCCATCCCTATTCTTTGCTGGTTCAGCAGAACATGAAATTAATTTGATCAGAACTTCACAAACTAAACACCTTGTGCTGGTGATGCATAATAGCAAACCCCACCTTTTCCTTCCAAGATCAGTCAACAGTAGGAGAATACAGAGAAAGAAAGAAAGGCCAGAAAGAACCAGACAACATGAAGCAGTTCATGGCCTTAATAAGTTCATTGGCAAGCTGTTACTGTGATCAGCCCCACCGTTTTAATTGGATGTCTGTAAATTAAATAGGTGATCTGACTCTCTGGCCCCAATGTGATGCCAGATGGACCTGTTAGACTTAGGCAGAAAAACAGCATTTTCCTTAAAGAATAACATTTTTACTTCTTCTGCTACTCAGAGAGAGTAGGGTTTTGCTCCCTAGGAATCAATGGAAATATGAATATCCTAACAGCTTTCCATGAGTAACATTAACAGAGCAGACAAGGAAATCCCTGGACCAACTTTCCTTCTCTGTGTGCTCATTTTGAGCTTCCTTCTGTTGTGATATGAAGATGTCACAAGGTTCTCAGGGCACTGCATGGCTGCCCGACCACTGGCATCATACAGCATCATGGTGCATGTCATGCACACAGGGTATTTGTGAAAATGCACATCATCATTGATAGGACTGAGGAGAAGAGAGACTGTACCTTAAATGTATCTTCATCACCTGCCAGCAATCCTGGAGCAAGGGCATGCTGGCCAAGGTGCTCATGCCACTAGCCCACACCCACACAGAGGACAGACGTAGGTACCTTTTTCTGCATGGTCTGTTTGCAGAGAAAAGGTTCTCTCTGAAGTTGGCTTGGTCCCTCTGTATTTCCCCAAAGGACCTCTTTCCCTCTCAGCCACCAAATCACTCACCACAGCTCTGTCATTTCCCTTGCAGTGTCACCTTGCACACTGCAGCATCCTCCTGCCAGCCTTGCACAACCCTCTTGTATTTCATTGGCTACTGCCAAAATCCTGCTGTTCTAACCCTTCTTCCTGCATGAGATCATTCTGTTCCCATGCTTTCTCTTCTCTTTATTTCTGAGGACAGTGATCTGTGGTATATCCTGTTTCCCCATGCTGAGATGCAATTGAACCAGCCATACTTAAGGGAAACACTTTACAGGACCACAGAATCACAGAGCGTTAGGAGTTAGAAGGGACCCTGAAAGATCATCCAGTTCAACCCCCCTGCCGGAGCAGGATCACCCAGACTAAATCACACAGGAACACATTCAGGTGGGGTTTGGATGTTTTCAGAGAGGAAGACACCACAGCCTCTCTGGGCAGCCTGTCCCAGGGCTCTGTCCCCCTCACAGTGAAAAAGTTCCTCCTTATATTCATTCCCATGGAACTTCCTCTGCTCCAGCTTGCACCCATTGCCCCTTGACCTATTGCTGACCATCACTGAGACTTTAGGGATGATTTTACCCTCTCAGCCATCCTCTTTTGATCTTTTTTTTTTTTTCTCCTCATGAGACCAGAGCCGTGATCATCCTCTCTAACCCACTGCAATTCTTCCCCATAGCTTTTGGGAATGCAAAGACCATCCGTAATGACAACTCCAGCCGATTCGGGAAGTACATCGACATCCACTTCAACAAAAGGGGAGCCATCGAGGGGGCGAAGATTGAGCAGTACCTCCTGGAGAAGTCCCGGGTCTGCAGGCAGGTAAGGCAATATATCTGCAAGGTTCAGGAGTGGGCACTTGGTCAGCCTTTGTGGTGCCATTCTCCTCACAGAGCTGGCACTTGTTCTTCTACTGCAGGCCCAGGATGAGAGGAATTACCACGTGTTTTACTGCATGCTGAGAGGAATGACAATGGAGCAGAAGAAGAAGCTGGGTCTTGGGAAAGCCACAGATTACAACTACCTTGCAATGGTGAGAGCACAGCGAAGCAGAGGTTTGGTGGGGTGATGGGGTGAAAGCTTCTTAGCAAGGGAGACAGAAGTGAGAGGTGTTCTCCCTGCAGCCTAAGAGTTGTTACACAATCACAGAATCCCAGACTGGTTTACGTTGGAAGGGATGTTTAAGCCCATCTAGTTCCCACCCCCACCATGTGCAGGGACACCACCCAGCAGCCCAGGGTGCCCAAAGTCCCATCCAACCTGGCTTTGAACCCTACCAGGGATCCAGGGGCAGCCCCAGCTTCTCTGGGCACCCTGTGCCAGGGCCTCTCCACCTACACATTGAAAAATTTCTCTCTAATACCTAATTTAATTCTCCCCTCCTTCAGTTGAAGGCCATTCCCCTTGGCCTGTCCCTCCCTTCCCTTGTCACCAGACCCTCTCCAGCTTTTCTGGAGTGAGGGACTGTAATATTACCCTGAGGTCCCCCTGGAGTCTTCTCCAGGCTGAACAAGCCAAATCTTTTCAGCCTGGGGACCCCAGAGCTGGACACAGTATTCTAGGGAGAAGACTCACCAGAGCAGAGCAGAGGGGCAAAATCCCCTCCCTCAACCTGCTGGTCATGATTTTGATGCAGTCCATGGTTGGCTTTCTGGGCTACAAGCACACATTGCTGGGTCATGTTGAGCCTCTTGCCCACCAACACGCCCAAGTCCTTCTCCTCAGGGCTGCTGTCAATCCACTCTCCATCCATCCTGTAGCTGTGCTTGGGATTGCCCCAACCCATGTGCAGGACCTTGCCCTTGGCCTTGTTGAACTTCATGAGGTTCAACAGATCCATCTCTCAATCTTGTCAAGGTCAATGAGTCTTACCAACAGGGTTTGTGAGACCTCTTTGTCCTACCACTCCAAGCCTTGTAGTCTTAGGGCAAACTCTTAACCTCTGTGTATAAGACAAGTTATTTCCACTCTTCATGTGAAGCAGGACAGACACTTGGATGGTTTTGGCACTGGTGCCCAGACCACTTGTTTGGAAATAAGCAGAGTGTTAGATATGACCCAATGGGCTTGCAGCTGTGATGGACAGGGAGGAGTGCATGGCTGGATGGCACATTCTCAGCAGTATATGATGCTGAGCTGTTTCTGCTCCACATACCTGGCAGAGCAAACAATCTCCAGCCCCACTCCCTATACACCAGTGTTGCAATCCAGAGGAGCTGGTAGAAGCAGTTGTAATTAAAACTGGCTCATCAGCAGCAAGGTGGAGTCTGGCATGTTTCCTTCTTGCTCTATATCTAGGGAACTTTTTCTCCTCTGCTGATTGCAGCCAGACACAGGGGAGACGAGGACAGCCCACAAGGCTGAGCACCAAATCATAGTACGCATCAAAGTGCTGAGCCAGATCCACAGGTTCAACACCACCTTTTACTGATTCATCCCTTAAATAAAACGGCTGCTGATTTAGGGGGAAGCCCTGGGTAGCCTAGGGTTACACCTGTCCATGCCAGGTGCTCTCTGCTTTACCCCATGTACTGTATGACCTCTTTGCCTCCCCAGGGTAACTGCACAACCTGTGATGGCAGAGATGATAGCAAGGAGTACGCCAATATCCGCTCTGCAATGAAGGTCCTTATGTTCACCGACACGGAGAACTGGGAGATCTCCAAGCTGCTGGCTGCCATCCTGCACATGGGGAACCTTCAGTACGAAGGTAAAAGGACAAAATATGGGGGCTTGTGGTCCAGCACACTTTTACTCCTTATTCTGCATGGAGGGACAGAGGCAAGCCTAGGGACGGAGGGCCACCTGCCACGGTGCCATGCGAGGGATTGAGGTGTTCATGGTGGCATGTCAGGATAATAAAAGAGGACTCAGCTGACCTGCCCAGTCTGCAGGGCTGACAGACTCTGGCATGCTCAGTGACATCTGCCTTTCATGAATTTAAGGCGGTAGGAAAGTGCCACAGGCCACTCAGTAGACTCAGGTTTTTCAAGGAGAGACTAATGGAGCATTTGACAAGTGCCTGTGTGATTGTATATGCCTTTGTAAAGGTACCAAACCACTCTCCTGCCAGAAGACTAAAGCACTGAGATGCTAGAAATGTATTTACCCCAGCAGTCATTTAGGGTGGCTGGCAGAGCAGAGCACAGGTCCTTTGCAGGCAGCAGCAGGACTCCAGAGGCTGCATGAACTTTTCTTTCCTTTCTGATGGTGAGATGTTTCCTCTCCATCACATGGATCCAATGGAGAAAGACCCTTCCCCTCACCCCATCTACCTTCTGCAGAGCTGCATCCCTTGCTGACAACTTTCCCTCTGCCTTGTTTCCCCCAGCTCGGACCTATGACAACCTGGATGCCTGTGAGGTTGTTCAGTCTGCATCACTAATCACTGCGGCATCGTTGCTGGAGGTTGGTGGCTCTGTGGTGTGGCTGTCCTCTTTCTGACTTGTTTCAGTGTTTCTAGTACATCTGAGCCAGGCTCTGCTTGCACCTCCAGCTCTAGGAGGCTGGAGAGGCCTGGGTACACATACTTGCACTGGCAGCCTGAAGGTGGATGTCTCTATCTGAGCTAGGTGTCTGAGCTCCCCTTCACACCAGTGGAGAGAAACAGACACTTGGGTGGCACATCATCCTAAAAAGGACATCCAAAATAGCTCAGCCCTTAAAACAGAGTGTTTTCCTCAGTGATGTAAAGAGAGTTCACTACACTACCTGAAACAGATACATCCCTTACATTGTGTGTATCTGAAGTGAAGTGAGATAACCCTCACCCAACCCGTCCATGCAGTGGCTGGAGCATTCTTCAGTGGCCTCCCTAGCAGGTACCAGGGCTCCTTCAGGGAGTGCCTCCATAGGCACTGCTAGTCCCAGAGCATGGTCCACAGCTGTCTATAGGCTGTTTTGTGGACTTTAGGGGGTGAATGTTTCCTTGGCTTCGTATCAGAAGTATGAAAATGGGTCAAGGGGAGGCAAAACTGATAGGATACAGCTTCTACAAGTTTTCCTTCATCTTCTTTCCCCACACCTCATTAACATTTCACACTAAATCACAAGAACACCTTGTGTTATAAAGACAGCAGCAGTTTTTGGTCGTATCTTTGCCAGGTTGACCCTCAGGATGTGATGAACTGCCTCACCAGCCGCACTATAATCACCAGGGGTGAGACTGTTTCCACCCCTCTCAGCATGGAACAAGCGCTGGATGTGAGGGACGCTTTTGTAAAGGTAAGTCTTACAACATTCCCTTCTGCTCCTGTTTATAAGCTGAAGAAATCTGCCTCTTTTGAGACCAGAGTGTCCACTGCATAGTAGAAGTACCTTACTTGGTGCTCATCTGAGCTCAGATCAGCAGATATCCTTGAAACTGTGTCCTTATTGGGATGCACAAAGAGTTGAGGTGGAAGGAGTCTAGGTCTTCAGACCTGAACTTGAGACTGTCTATACTCAAAGGTGGCCTATGGAAGGAGCCAGCATTCTGAAATTACTTCAACTTCAAGAAAACTTCAGCTTGAACCCCAGGGATAGATCCTCAGCTTCTATAAATCAGAGCAGCTCCATTAACACCTGCAACACCCACACCTGAATTTCAAGATCTGGGCATGTCTGCAGCAGTAAATAAAGCCAGATGTCACTGGAATAGAGATTGAGCAGTTTGGCAACCATCAGAGGACTTGATATCAGTTGAGGCTTTGGGATGATGAAGGTGAATGGGGTGGGTGTTCATCACTGCTGTGCTATTTGCAGCCTCATGTAAGGTTGCACGACAAATATTGATAGCATAGTTGCCCCCCACCCCACCCCCCACTCTATCTATGGGGAGCTGGTAGATCAAGCTAGCTGGTTTGATACCTAATTAGTTTGAAAATCCAGACAGTGTCTTCTCTGGTGGTGTAGGGCATATAAATCAGGCTCCCCTCATGATAGTGCTGCTGTACCTTATACAAAATAAATGAATAATGCTAAAGCATGGAGTTATGGGATTACTGAAGCAGCAATAGCTGCTTCATTAAATCAGAAAACCATTCAGCCAGTGCTGCAACATTTAAGTTAGCATCTTGTCCAGGTGAGATGTCTTTGGCCTGCCTAGCAGTGTAACGTGGCTCTGATGATCTGTAGAGAGAGATGTTTAGAAACCAAGAAGAGGCTTAGACCAAGCCCATAGAGACAAAATTTAGGGAATTTGCTTTCAGCTGACTTTTATCTAGGTTTTCAGGTCCATTATGATCTCCATAATGGTTCTTGAAGCTTTAAACCATGCTAAGAGTCTGGCATAAATTTTTGTGAGCCTGTGCTTACAGATTGTTTCTGGCCATTGTTTGGGGAGCCTGTGCTATCTAAAGTGGCGCTGCAGACTAGATGGGTGAATTCCTAACCTGTCTCAGCGAGCTCCATCTTTTTGATGTTGCAGGGAATTTATGGGCGGCTTTTTGTGTGGATTGTGGAGAAGATCAACGCTGCAATTTACAGACCTCCTTCCCAGGAACTCAAAAGTGTCAGGAGATCCATTGGCCTCCTTGACATCTTTGGCTTTGAGAACTTCACCGTGAACAGGTATGGGGCCTGCAAAAGGAAAACCAGGTTTTAACCCCCTGTCACCACCCAAAGCTCAAGGTCTTGTTGTCCTTTCACCCCTCCTGAGATGAACAGGACTGGACAAAGTGGGGGCTTTTTAATACGAGAGCTTATGAAAACTAATCACATTTACCTTGTAGAAGTCAAGATATTTCCTTTAGCTGTTCAAGTATTGGCCATGTAGTAGCTATAGGAGGCTACACACATCTAATGCCTACATTATTGTTTTTGGGGAGAAAAACTGATTATCTGAAATAATAAGGAAATGATCAGCCAGCAGCAACCTTACTGAGTAGTTAGTGAGGTCTTAGAGTATTGCTTCAAGCGTGCAGAGATGGAGGAAGATAGCACAGGGGATCTAAAGTGGCCTTTCCTTGATCTTCCCTCCACAGTTTTGAGCAGCTTTGCATTAACTTTGCAAATGAGAACCTGCAGCAGTTCTTTGTGCGTCACGTCTTCAAGCTAGAGCAGGAGGAGTATAACCTGGAGAACATCAACTGGCAGCACATCGAGTTCACAGATAACCAGGATGCCTTGGACATGATTGCCATCAAGCCCATGAACATCATCTCCCTCATTGATGAGGAGAGCAAGTTCCCCAAGGTATGTTTTAGACTCAGCCCTACTACCAGTGACTCTCTTGGTTTTACCCTCTTTGCACTTCGTATGCTGACACCCTATGAGAGGGCTGATCAGCCCCAAACATGCATTCACCAGTTGATTACTTATTCATAGCTTTTATTGTTCTGTCACATTTTCTTCCAAGTTACCATTTCTGGTGGAAGAATAGCCTGCAAGAGGCTCAAGAATAGCCTTTGACAAAGCTCAAGAGAAAATAATATTAAATATACTTCCCTTGGATCATTATCTTGAATATAGCACAACTTACCAGTGATATTTCACCTATTTCTTTATTTTTTCACATTTTGAGATATGCCTTCCTACACATCTCAACATCAATACACACTGTCACCTGAGACAACAAAGAAATACACTATTGATTGGAAAATTATCTTCATGGGACAAACCCATTAAGATAATTAATGGGTTAAACATTGGATCTTTTTCTGTGTGCACAGGGTACAGATGCCACCATGTTGCATAAGCTGAACTCCCAGCACAAGCTTAACACCAATTATATTCCTCCGAAGAATAACTATGAAACCCAGTTTGGTATTAACCACTTTGCTGGAATTGTTTACTACGAAACAAAAGGTATGGGGCACCTCCTGGGGCACTGCAGGGCTGAGGGGATGCTTGGGGGAAGGTGAATTGCTGCCTTGTTGGAGCAGAGCAGGATGGTAGCCTATTGTAGTGTCAGTGTACTCCTTTTCTGGCTGCAATGACTTGGCCCTTCAGTGCTGCCTGTGGTGGTGTTCTTACACTCCTATGTGCCCATGGTAGAATTGTAGTGCTTTGCACCATGTGCATCATTGACCCAATCTCAAGAGGTGCCTCTGTCTTTCTTTTGGTCCCCCTTTCTCTGACTGCTCATCACCCCCATTACCTCCCCAAAAACACCTAGTAGTCCAGCCACCCAGAAGACGCTTGCATGGACATCCTGGCCATGTTGCACTGAGTCATCTGTCTATATGTTGTCCCATTATTCCTCTAGGTTTCTTGGAGAAAAACAGGGACACGCTGCATGGAGACATCATTCAGCTGGTGCATTCCTCAAAAAACAAATTCATCAAGCAAATCTTCCAAGCAGATGTGGCAATGGTAATGCAGGCAAGATAAGATATTCATTGGTGAGGGGTGGGGGGTAGGGGGTGGGGGGGAGGAGGGGGTTGTTCCTGAAGGGGTAGAAGATTTACAAAGAGTTATATTGCTCTAATGATGTTTGGGGTGTTTTGAACCTCTTAGTGTGAGACGACCATCAGAAAGCACTCGTGTGGTGTCACAGGTACATCCAGACCTGCACCCCTTGTTCACTGCATTTTGCTCATCAGATGTTATTTTGTGCTGTGATTACTCCTCCCCTCATTGTGTAAAGATGGGAACAATAAGGTCTTTAATTGTAGAAATCAGAGTGAGAGCGAGCTGGCCCCTCCAGTTGAGTAGTACAGGTCTGTGTATAATAGAATGAGATGTGAAAACCAAATACTTGTAGACCAAAGCAGAGCAAAGGAACAACCTGGCTGCCCATAAAGCACCACAGCAGTTTAAGAGGGGATCTTATTAATGTTTATAAATATATGAAGTGTGGGACATAGGGGGAAATGGCCAGCCTCTTTTCAGTGGTCTGTGGGGACAGGACAAGGGGTGATGACCTCAAGTTGGAGCACAGGAAGTTCCTCACCAATATGCAAAACTTTTTCACAGTGAGGGTGAGGGAGCCCTGGGACAGGCTGCCCAGGGGGATGTGGAGTCTTCTTCTCTGGAGATATTCAAGACCTGTCTGGACACCGACCTGTGTGACCTGTCTCTGCTTTAGCAGGGGGGTTGGACCTGATGAGCTCTCGAGGTCCCTTCCAACCCCTACGATTCTGTGATTCTGTGATTCTGTGACCAGCCCACAGTTGTGTTTTACCTTTAATGACAGCCTACACAGGGGACATCAGTTACAAAAGCCAAACTTCTACCTGCCCTTTCCAGATTCCAGCCCTCCAGGAGGGTATGTGCTTGCTCCATGCTCAGTGTGGGAAAAGACCATGTGTTCTGAAGCTTTGGAGAAAGGCACAATTTCAGCCTTAACTCTTCTCACTACATGTAAGCATTTAGCTCAGGGATACCATCTTAAATGCTGAGATTAGTGACTATTTCAACATTAATAACACAAATATATGATGTTTTCTTGAGCGAGTTGAACATCTCCATCTCCCTACCAAGACATCATCAACCCTGCTCCCAAAATTAAAGGAGGAACAGATTTAAAATATCAGCCTTGCCAAACCTGGAAGTCTACCAAAAGAGACGACTATGGCCAGATCCCCCAGTCTTTCCCTAGGCAGAGCCACAGGGCTGCAGAAGCTTTAGGGATAAAGTTTTCCAAAGCAACTGATTTTTTTAGAAGTTGTAGTCCTGTTTCCAAAAGCAAGCCAATGCCACTGATGGTCCAAGGGACTTAGCGATTTTCAGTAGTGCCAAACAGATTTAAGTGCTGAATTTCTTTGTCTGCTAAGGGAAAGAAATGTTTAAATTCCCAGGAAATTTATTTAAATAGACTACACTCACTTTTGCAAGCCTGTTTCCTAACCTTTAGCCACTCACTTAGGCTCCTGCTGAAATGAATGATCAATATCTTTTTGACTTCATTAAGAACAAGATAACATTTGTCAGCCCAAATTAAGCCACCGATTGGCATGACACTCCCAGTGGGTTCAGAGCTATCCCCAGATGTGGATACTCCCACTGAACTAGATGCTAACTCCCTTAGCATCAGTGCTGCCACTTGTTTTGCCTTTCATTGCTTGTTCCTCACTGCTTTTGATTTTCAGTGCAAGCTTTGCAGTTCACCGTGGAAATTATTTCTTGCTTCCTTGGGCACAGCAGGGTTAAACTCTGGTAAATCAAAGAGAGGGAGCTCTCAGGTTTAAAGAGTCATGCCAACTTCTTCATGGGAACTCTTATCAAGCATCCTTAAATGATGCTGGAAGTACGTATCAGGAAAAACAAGATTTTCACCTGGACATTCACTAGTACTTGAGAATCGAGACCTTTTAAAGCATCAGAGCACTGGGTGGTTTTTTAAATAAACCTTTTATTTTATAGTTTATATATATATATTATAGTTAAAAATATATATTTTTAACAGAAGTTAAACATCTTGGGAATCTGTCCCGAGTGGAGGTCCCTGTGCTTTGATACTTCAATGATCTCTGCATTTCTTTTGTGAATAAGATTTGTAACCTGAGTGTACCAGCTCCCTTAATCATACACAATATCAGTGTAAACTGAGAGAGCACAAATCCCCTAAACGCCATGCAAACAAAACTGATCAGACAAGCAGGATCCAACATGGAGCTGTGATGATTTTGCCATTTTTTTCCTGGGAAATTTTGCCATTGATTTCATGGGATCCTGGGGGGCATTAGGAGTGTGGCCAGCAAGTCTAAGGAGGTGATCCTCCCCCTCTACTCTGCCCTGGTCAGGCCCCATCTGGAGTATTGTGTCCAGTTCTGGGCTCTCTGGTATAAAAAGGACGGGGATCTCCTGGAGAGAGTCCAGAGAAGGGCTACGACGATGATTAAGGGCCTGGAACATCTCTCCTATGAAGAAAGGCTGAGAGAGCTGGTGCTGTTCAGCTTGGAGAAAAGAAGACTGAGGGGGGACCTAATCAATGTTTATAAATATCTTAAGTACGGGATGCAGAGGGAATTGGCCAGCCCCTTTTCAGTGGTCTGTGAGGACAGGACAAGGGGCAATGGCTGCAAATTGGAGCACAGGAAGTTCCACACCAACACGTGGAGTAACTTTTTCACAGTGAGGGTGACAGAGCCCTGGGACAGGCTGCCCAGGGAGGTGGTGGAGTCTCCTTCTCTGGAGATATTCAAGACTCATCTGGACACCTTCCCAGAGCATCAGTTGAGACAACCTGTGGAGAAACCTTCCAGAGATAGTCAGGACAGGTCAATTAAATCTAACATCTTCCCTTAAAAAGATACAAGAGGCTGGTCTGCTAAGGACTAATTAAAATAAGGAAGCATTTTGCTCAACAGCTTCCAACCTTGGGTCCTCAGGAGCTCATTGATGAGTTTGTAGGGTTTTGTGGGTCAGTGAAAAGCAAATCCATTTCTGCTTTACATTCAGCCTTTCAAATAAGATCTTTGTATGCCAGAAACTTGAGAAAGCCATGAATCAGATGAGTTTGAAAATTAGATGAGAGTGTATATTTGAATATTGTAATAACTGCATGGTCTCTGATGGGACTTGATGATCTCTTGAGGTCCCTTCCAGCCCCTACAATTCTGTGGAAAACCTAATATTTGAGCATAACAAAACCTGTGTGGTGAACTGGGTATTGGTGGAGCACGTGGGGCTGTGAAGCCTGATTTATGCATGCCTGTCATGGAGAAGGTCTGTCTGCATGTGTTTGCTGAATGAGAACATTGCTTTGAGCGGTGCCAGGTGAAATGAAGGATTCAGTGGGAACTCTACACTGTTCCTCTGAGGAATCAGCTAGTACAGCCTGACAGCACTGCTTGTTTGCGGAACAGGTAGAAGAAGCATCAGGGGATGGAAAAATGTGAAGGGAAAAACAAAGAGGGGGCTTTCTCCCTGGCAA
The DNA here is from genome assembly GCA_022605575.1 of Laterallus jamaicensis coturniculus. Lineage (NCBI taxonomy): Eukaryota > Metazoa > Chordata > Aves > Gruiformes > Rallidae > Laterallus > Laterallus jamaicensis. The sequence continues at coordinate 22,311,539 of JAKCOX010000012.1, read as the reverse complement.
AAAAAAAAAAAATCAATTCTGTGGAATTTAGATTACTGGATTAAAATTAGGGAGGTAGATTAATTTCTTTAGAATATTTGCCAAAAATTGTTTTTCCCTGGCACCTTCCCAACAGCTACCTGTTGAAAGCACTGGTCATGTAAGAGGAGGGATGCCTGAGGAAGAGGAGTGGGGATGCTTGAAACTGGATAGATAAAAAATTGAGTTTAAAAGTTGGAGAAGAGTTGTTTCCAGGAGGCAGGAACTGGACAGTGGTGGTTCCCTCAACTTCAGGGACATGAACATGGAGATGAAGGGGAAAAGCCAGGAGGGAGATAGAGGAATATCTAAGAATTAATGCATTTTGTTTGTGAGCTATTTTAACAGCTGGACCTCCAAGACTAATAATGCCAGGTTCCCATTTCAGTTATTTCTTCTTTTCACTATTTGCTCTTCTCTGTCTCTGTTTTTTGGTTTTTTTGTTGTTTTTTGTTTTGTTTTTTCACCTGTGCTTCATGTAGTTTCTCTGTGGCTATGCATCCAGCACATTTGGCCAGTCGCCCACACCCACACCAAAGGTAAACTGAATACATGAGTTCATCTGTTGTATATTCACCTCTCCTTGGCAAGGCTTGTGCTTTGTTCCTGTTGGTTTATTCCTCTTCCTGCACTGTCTATAGAGGATCCATTTCAATGTGATGAGGAGCATTTTTACAGCTTGCTGAATAGATGCAGGTGTATGACTGTGTCGTTTATTTCTAGGATTCAACTCAGAAGAGCTTTGTAATGACAGGAATTTGGTTTGGATAAAATCAGAACCAGCCCGAGCCAAAGTCTGGGGGATTTTTTTTCTGATATTTGAATCATTTTAATTAACTTCAGATGTATCATATGAGGGATCTGACTGTCATGGTGCCACCATTGGCTTCAGCAGGACATTATTCCTCCATGCAACTGCAAATCTGGCCCTGTTTTGCCCTTTTTGGAGTAGGAAGGCAACAGTTGATGTGCAAAGATAGACTCCTGGATTGCATTTCTGGGTCACTTGGAAATGCCATCATTTTTGGGAGAGGTTAGATCTTATTCAAGGGAGAATTAAAAATCCAAGTCTTAAAAGATACAGTTAATATTGATCTTTGCAATGATCATCAAAACAAGCTCTTGGCACCTTTTTTAGGTCTTTTCTGTTGCATCTCATCTCCTGACTGGTTCTGATGGCTTCCCAAACCTTTCTTGATAGATATTTAGCAATAGGGTAGCATACTGTGTGCTAAAGGGTTTGTGACATTAAGCTTTGTGACTCTGCTCACATTTCCACAGCAATCTTCCAATACTCAGAGGGTTATGTTAGAGATGAACCTGACTTTCAAAACTGAGATCCTTGCATGGGGCTGAATTTCAACCTTTTACCTCTGCAGTGTCTCAGGATGTTTGGACTTGGAATTCCAATGAGGGGAGTCTGACCCAAAATGACCCAAAGCCATTCATTCCAGAGATGGATTGCTTCTCCTTTGTATCATCATTGAAAATTGTTTGGATAGCAACATCTCACTGGACCCTGCTCTAGGGCTGTAGCAGTAGCACATACCAAAACAGACAATCCTTCCTGAGTTAGGATATGGTGGGATTAAGCTCAGGAGACAGAAAAATGAGAGAAGTAACACTGATGATTTCTATGAGTTTTGTTCTTGTCACATTTGTTGTCATAATACAGGCTCATGTTTTGTAGGTTTTCTAATGAGAAAATAATTTATCTTATTTGTTAGAACAGTGAAGCCAAAAAAGAGTTTCTAAATATATCAACATCAGTAAGCTCTATAAAACGGGGGTTGAGTTCAAAAGCAGTAATCAGCATTATGTGGTTATGCCAACTTTGCTTCTGAAGGCACTTTCCAGACTGTCAAACCTTTAGGAGAGAGACTATCTCTTCACTATACACCACTGCTGTGAGGGGAACCTCAACTTTCAGTGGTCACTTGAGGCCACCAAAGTGACATTTCATATAACAGAATAATAAGCAACAAGCATAATTTCTCTCAGACTGCAGAACCAGTATGTCACATTGGCTTGGCCCAGTTTAGTAACCTTACAACTGTAAAGAGATGGGAGGACAGTCCTTTACCCAGAACTTTTCCCTAAAGTATTGTTGGTGGTACATCAATTCCCTCTCCTTCCTTAACTCACCTTAAGTAATTAATCTTTCTGCATTTCCACTGAAGCAGATCACCATCTCCCCAGTAAACCTAGTGCTGATCACAGAGATCCTGATGCACCATGCAGCCTTCTCCTTAAAGCAGGAGAATGTGCAGAGCTACAGCAGGAGGAATTCTTACCATTTCTGACTCAATGGCATTTCTCCATCTACTTGCTTTTCTCCTTGCTTCTGTTTACTTTGTTAAACTGGTACAAAGGAGAAAAAAACCCCCAAGCTAACTGGTGATCACCCTAGCTGGAAGTCCTACTCTGTATTAAGACCATCCTACTTAACATAACTTCATGTCCACCTTAATCTACTGAACCCACAGGGTGCAGATAGGCTGGTTATTGCTTTCTCAGCCCTGGACACGTGATAAGTTACCTAAACATGTCCAAGACACCAAAAGAAAGAGTCTCAATAGTCCCTTAGAGATTTTATAGCTTCACAGAGATGCTGGGAAATATTCTGATTCTCCAGCTGTGGCATTGGGGATCTCATGGACAACAGCCTCTTGTGTCCTGCTGCTGATGCTCTACCTTAGCTTTTGTCTTTACCTTACTGCAAACAGCCATACACATCTCTGTCCAGATTGGCTTGAGGTGGCAGAAAGAGATGATATTGAAGCATTTCTGAATGTCATACTGTTCTGCACATCTTTCTGAACATCTCTTTTGAGGTGATGCTTCTCAGTAAATCATGTAATTCTCTTATTTTTCATATTTTTCTCTCTTTTTTTTCTTTTTTTTTTCTTTTTTTTTTCTTTTTTTTTTCTTTTTTTTTTCTTTTTTTTTTCTTTTTTTTTTCTTTGACAGTGTGCACAGGCTGATTACTCAGTGCCCCAATCTGGGCTATTGCACCTGTAAATCCTGCTCATCCTTCTCTGTGACACACAAGTCATGTTCTCCAGTATGCTAGGTTCTCTATGGACACCAGTGAAGAGATAGTCTGTGTCCCAAAGATGCTACAGTCTCAGATTTTGAACACTAAAACACGTCTAGCCAGGAGAAAATAATGTGTTCACCTCTTTCTGCTCCAGGCTACAGGGACTGTGCTTGTTTTGAGCTAAACAATGTTCCTCCTCTGCAGTAAAACCTGTATTTTAGTGCCTCACTAGCCTGTGTAGGCAGGCTATTCCATCCTTTTTTTCAATTTTTGGTGCCACATTGTTGGAATAAGGAAGAGGTGGGATTCTCCCCATGCTGGTGTTGAGGTGACAGGGTGGGAGGAACCATAATGTCTGATGCAAAGCCCTCGTCTGAGGTTTTGTTGTGTAGCTGAGAGCCTAGTTAGTGCCTGTGTAGCTGGTACCCAGTATTGAGATGGGTCTGTGCACAACTGTCAGGCCCAGAAAGCATGGGAATGGCTGGGGTGGCTCACTCTTGAGAGGAGGAGCCCAGACTCCTCTGATGATTTGCATAAGAAAAGTTGCTTTCTGGGCGGTGTCCCTTCCCTACCCCCTCTCTCAGCAAAAAGCTCTCACATATAAGGATGGAGATGGCAACTCTGCATTTTAGCAGAGCCAGATGGATGCAAGGAAGAAATGCAAGACGTTAGCAACCTAGAGAGACAGGTCCTGCCATCTAGGAGTGAACCATTCATGTGCTTCCCTTGTAGACCCCTGTAAAAAGTCTTCCTAACACCATTACTAAAAACTTGCCTCTTCCATCCAAGCCCATTAACAAACCTGGCTTCCAACTTTCAGCCCTGCTCCTGATCTGTTGCTGCTTCTAACCCCTGTAGGTATCCTTTCACTTTGCAGAGAGTTGACCCCTTACACTTAATTAGCAAAGTGATAATAAAACATTAATCAAAGCTATCCAAACCAGGATTCTTGCTAAAAAAGCCTATTTCTCATCAAATATGTGTCTGAATGTGACCACCAGACTCTACAATGCTCTGCAGAGCTGAGCAGCTGCATCCATTATTTGCTCTAGATTGTTTTAATGTTTTGTCTTTTGGGATGGGGGGAATTTTGCTGGGAAAAATCACTGAAAGCCCCCTTGCCAAGCTCTGCTGGACAAGCAGGCCAGGTTTTCCTGGTGTGTGCATGAGCTGGGTTTTCTCTTGTTGGAATTCCATGATAACTTTCTGTTTGTGTTGATTGGATTTGTCTCACCATCACATCCAACCTGAGCTGTGCAAACTCCTTGCCCATGGCAGGGAGGTTGGACTAGATGATCTCTATAGTCCCTTTCAAGCCACACCGTTCTGTGATTTGATTGAATTTGTTAGTTTATGGGGGAGGGAGGGGGGAATGAAGATGTTATCTATCAGGTTATTGATGATATACAACAAAGCACATGTAAAGGTTTTAGTAAAAATAGAAATAAAACTCGCTGTCTTGCAAAACATAGCAGCCAGACCAGTGCAAAAGTAGACTTTGTGACTCCACCCATGGCTTGAAGTCCTGCAAAGAAGAGTAAGTTTGGAGGAAACATGCAGTAGAACACTTCTGGAATCTTCCCTTTGTGAAATCCCTGGCCATCAGGTCATGCCATAGTTTTTCCTATCTTTGATTCAGAGGAAGTCATATCCTGGTGCCCAACTCTTCCTTCAACTCACCAGCTACACTCACTGCCCCGCACAGGCTCTCTGAGACATACATGACCACTGTGGCTGATGTGTAAGGAGGTCAGGGAGAAGGGGCTATTTAGGGAAACCACTCCATTCTGCTCTAGAAATGCTTGCCCCAAACTGGAGATTGGATTATAAATTTAACCAAGAGAGCAAAAACAAGGAAAATGCTCAAAATCATCCTGATTCACCCCAAATAACCACCTCATTTGGTCTAGTTAATATTATTTTCCAAACAGTTTGAAATTTCCATGTAGCACAGGCTGAAGACTATAGACCTCTCCAGCTCCAACTGGAGCTGTTGCTGTGACCCCACAGTGAACATGACTGTAGCTTGTTTTTCACTATATGTGGCCCTCTGGTCCAATACCCCAGGGAGCAGGAGAGGCTCAGCCTGACATAAGGAACCACAACAGAGGGTTGACATGGTCATGCTGCGAGGCATGGGGCCAGGGAGGCCCAAGCCATTCCCCAGGATAATCCCTGGGCAAATGCATCATCTCAAGCTGCAACACAGAGATATTTGATGGCCCAGAAGGGACTGTTTGTTCTCACGGGCAGATCTTCCTCATGGCTCTGCATAAGGCAGGTAGGATTGCCACTCACACAGGGAGGTTTTAGCAGGAGAAATTAAATCATGTCACTTTTCCTCCCTGGGTAGAGGCATATGGAGCAGGCTGGCCGTTGTGAACTCACCAGCTCTGCCCTGCCCCTCTCCTGCTGCAATGCTCAACCACCTCTGGCCCTGATCCCTCCTCCAGCCCCAGCTGTCACAGGAGGTTCCCAGGGACGTGGCCAGAGGGGAAAGGCACTGTTATCCTTTCATTTCCTGAGCCCGCTCTGCTGCGGTTTTGCAGGGAGCTGAGACAAGGAAACGCTCGCCGACGCTCAGCAGCCAGTTCAAGCGGTCTCTGGAGCTGTTGATGAGGACTCTCAGCGTGTGCCAGCCCTTTTTTGTCCGCTGCATCAAACCCAATGAGTACAAGAAGCCCATGGTAAGTCCTGCTTTTGTCTCTTGGTAGGTTTTTGTACAGGGAATGCCTTCAGGGTCACTCTGCCCTGTAGCCAATGGCAAAAAAATTCATGGAGCTAACATTGGCCCTGGGTGCTTAGATAACCAACCTGCAGCCCTTTCTGCAAGCAAAAGGGTTGGCAAAATTGGGCACTTTCTTTGTGATCCAACAACACCCCAGTACATTTTGCAGAGAGGAGCTCCTGCTCTTGTCCTTCTTCCCAAGGACAACCTCAAGGAGCTCTTTCTCCTGTAGGAAATGCCTCTGGACTTCTACAGTGTGTAGGTGCCTTCCTACTAGAGGCTTAGGTTGAGCTGTAGGACCCGGGGTTCAATCATATTACAGGGTTCAGTGTTTCCTAAAAGTGGTTTAGTTCCTATGTGTGTTTTCTACCAAAACTTTGCTTCCAGGTACTCTCGCTCTGTTTCACCCCTATTAGATCCTTCCAACTGTTTGGGGCTTTTTTTAGTACCAAATGTGAAAGCACAATTCTAAAAGCAGGGGGAAAAAGAGGCAAAACAGCGCAGAGGAAAGGTGAGAGGAATTATTTTGCTGATTCCCAGAGAGTTGCTTCAAAAGCAACAAACACTCCAGGGACAACTTTAGGGAGCAAATGAAAGGGGAGGAGATGGCTGTAAATCCTGCTGAGCACCAACAGGTCATGGAAGGGACTCTGAGTTTTGCAACAAAAAGCAGGTGTGGCCCACTCCCAGCACTTTGCAGGACTGGACCCTGATGCTGTTAGCAATCACTGTTAGCTGCTCATCACTCTTTAACAGTGATACTGTTTGAGGAGGAAAGTTTTATTTAAGAACCATTCCAGCTATTAGCTTCTGTGAGTTCCATGCCTTTGCATTTCAGTAGTGGCTAATCTAGCCAGAGCTGGAGCTTTATCTATAGTCTGCTAGCAAAGCTCAGCTGAGTGTAAAAAAAGCTTAAAATAATGAATTTCAGAGTTGATACCTACAAGAATTTTTTTTCTGCAACTTATACTTGCTGTTTGGTGAACTTAATATAATGCAGGGGAAAGTTTGGTGGCTTTCTCAGAGCAGTTTATGGTGCCCTTATCCTGGTTCTGGTGAGCATGAAAAGGCACCTAATAGCATGTTAAGGGAATATTCTGGGTTACTGTTTAACAATACATCTGGTTTGAGATTATCATCTGCATGGAGATCAAACCAAGAACATGGGTGATGTTGAAAACTAATGTACATCCTGATTGTTAACAAATTATTCCCAATGCCCTCAATGACTTTGAGCTGCTTCAATGCTGGGATGTTTATGATTCAATCTGGCATATTTTGTCCCACATAGCAGCTCTGTATTTCATCAGTTCTTGCAAGTGCTAGGCCAGAAGTCTCCATCCCTTACCTGCTAAACTTTTAGTGCACATAAAAACAGTTATAAGATTGAGAGAATCAGGGAAAGAAAAATTAATATCCCCATTAAGGTGGATGAACTAAATTTAATTTACTGCTAAATTTACTTTTGGCCTTGGCTTAATAATAAAAAGGGTAGAAAAAAATCCCAGATAACAGTACAGAGATCTGTGCAGGGTGACTGCAAAAGAGAACATTTTCTGGAAGTTCATTTTCTGTCCCTGACTTTGAAGGAAAGTGTACTGATAGTGATAGGAAATGGAATAGTGGGAAGTGAAAGGTCAGTGGAAAGTCCTGACTGTTACTTTATGTTATTTTAAAACTTTGCTTCCTTCTAAAATGTGCTTTGGGGAGGGAAACAAAAAATTAATTGTCTGTATCAGGATGCTGGCTGGAGTTCTTTGGGTCTGTACCTCATCCCATGCTGCTGGTTCCGAGCATTGCTCTGTTTTTCTGGTTAGTCTGAGAGAAATGCATGGGATAAATTAGGCAAAAAATCATGCAAAGTCAAAACTGTCTCCTACAGTCCATTAGCATGGGTGCCTCATCAGACCTTGATGCCAGGAAGCTCGCAGTTTCCCTTATGTGCAGTGACCCAGCCCTGCAGACTCTGGAAGGTTGTTTTCAAGCCCACAACTGCTCACATACCCTTCTGTTCCACGGTGTGGGGAGGCAGAGTAACACACACCTCCTTCATTTGCACAGTTCTTTTCCCCACACTTCAATATGCACTGTAGATAATGGTTTGAGTTGGAAAGGACCTTAGAGATCCCCTTGTTCCAAAGCCCCCTGTCGTGAGCAAGGACAGTAGACCAGGTTGCCCAAAGCACCATCCAGCCTGGCCTTGAACACTTCCAGGGAGAGGGCACCCACAACTTCCCTGGGCAACCTGGTCTAGTGCCTTACCACCCTCATAGTGAAGAATTTCTTCCTTATACCTAATCTAAATCTACCCTCTTCCAGTTTATAGCCATAGTCTTCTGGAATCAGGATCTGTCTTATGTCACTCCAGCCCTTTCATGGCTAAGTGGCTGCTATGAGCTAGTCAGTCAGGGCAGATAGATACCACCCTGGAAATAACTCTTTGGCCCAGGCTAGGGTTTACTGTCCCAACTTTCTGTGGTGTGCCAACACCACTCCACATCTGCCTTTATTTTACACTTACACTGGCTGCTCCCAGCAGACAACATCAGGCTTCAAGAAGGTGCACTAAGGGTTTCAGGATCCTCCTCAATGCACTAAAGCATTGAGGCAACAGCAGGGATGTTCCTGAATCCCCCTTTCCTTCAGAGGATCTGCCCATCTAGCAGCACCATTCACTATCCACCCAGAGGTGCCTAAAACAAGGGAGAGCAGCAAGGTTTATTACCAAAAATCTCATAGGACTGACTGGGTTACCTAAGTCTGCTGTCTGGCCTTGAAACAGTCCAGCAGCAGCAGCCATGGACACTGGTCTGAGACTGGTCCTTTCCCTAAAACCCTCAGCTGGTCTCATTTCATGTTCATTTTAAGCTCCTCAGATGTCCTATGGACAAAGGGTGGTTTGATGATTGCAGGTTTATTTCAGAGCCTCATCATCTCTAAGGCTGCATTCTATGTGACTTTGGGGTGTCACCTACCCTAACATCAACTAGTACAGACCTTTGAACGTCTGAGCCTTTGCTGATATGGTCCTTTTCTTCTTCTGCCTGCAAAACAGTACTGCCTTGCCCATGCAGGAGTGATGCGGTCATGCTGGTAAAGCTCAGAATGGTGGTCAGAAGTTAATGACTATGAGGGGTCATTGCAAGGGTGACTGTATAGTTTGGACCTTGTAGCTAAGGCATTCTGCCCGTTTTCCCTAAGTAATGTTCACTGTTGCATCTTGCTCTCCAGTTCTCTCAGTGCTTTGTATAATGCATAGGGCACACTCTTGCATCCACCATGCGAAGGGTCTGGCTGGATGCCTGACTTGGTTGACCAACACGTCTTCAGAGTCACAGCTCTCTGATGGTAGACACAGGCCAAGGTGTGCAATTAAGCCACTCTCTCCTGTAACCCCCCCAGCTGTTTGACCGGGAGCTGTGTGTCCGTCAGCTGAGGTACTCAGGGATGATGGAGACCATCCGGATCCGCCGAGCTGGCTACCCCATCCGCTACACATTTGTGGAGTTTGTGGACCGGTACCGGGTGCTCATGCCCGGGGTGAAGCCAGCATACAAGCAGGTAAACATCTTCTTGCATTGGTAACGACTGGTCTCCAGAAATACTTATGGGCTGCACATCTTCTCCAAAAGCAATTTTCAACATTTAATCCCCAGATGTCACAGTGGTGCTCTGGGTTTTCCCAGTGAAGGAAAAATGGTTACAGGGTTGTATGATGGCAATATTGGTCCCTGATGGGCTTGGGAGGAGCAATAGGTGAGGCTGGTCCTGGTGAATCCCACATCCTCTCCTTCCAGATAATGGCAGGACAAGGGGGAATGGTTTAAAGCTAAAGGAGGGAAGGTTTAGATTGGATATTAGGGGGAAGTTTTTTACAGAAAGAGTGGTGAGGGGCTGGAACAGGCTGCCCAGAGAGGTGGTGGATGCCCCATCCCTGGGGGTGTTCAAGGCCAGGTTGGATGGGGCCCTGGGCAACCTTGTGTAGCTCCAGGCCTGAGGTTGGTGGCCGTGCCTGTGGCAGGGGGTTTGGAGATCTATGATCCTTGGGGTCCCTTCCAACCCTTGCCATTCTATGATTCTATGATTCCAGGGTGACCTGCGTGGTACTTGCCAGCGCATTGCTGAAGCGGTGCTTGGGAAGGATGATGACTGGCAGATCGGCAAGACAAAGATATTCCTGAAGGTAGGTGGTTCTCCATGTCTCCCCTGCCATCTGGGACCCTTATATGTGAAGGGGTCTCCTATCATCCCTTTTTCATCACCAGACCCTTTCCCATGGTCTCTGGGCTGGTGTGCAGTGGGTAGAACCTGGGCTAAGGCAGGATATTTGGGGCTGATTTAGGAAGTGTTGGGCAGGAAGAAGTCCTGATGCTGCACCAGCATCGATGCATGCACATACTCATATGGACACAGAAATACATAGAGCACACAGCCTTTTCCCTCCAGGGCTGAGACACTCGATCTCACCTCCACCCAAAAGGCACAGCAGCTGGAGGGATATCCATACAAAGACCTGCAGAGAGAAGGACTAAGAGCACAACAGACTCACTGTGATTGCAGCATGTCCTTGCATGGCCCAGAACATGCCCACAGCCTCCTTCTCTGCCTTGGTCCAGCTGACACAGAGCAGCCCAGTGTTGTAGGTTGCAAGTCTCCTTACAAATCCACTCCTGTGTTGCTCTAGGAAGATGAGGCTGAGCTGGCCAGGAAGTTGGAAGTTGCCTCTCTTACACAAAAATCTCAGCAACAAACCCTGTCTGCTTATGCCTAAATTACCCCCAACCCCATCACCAGTGCAGACACCCCCATCTCTTACCCAGGAGCTGTTCCCGCTAGTTACTCTTTCCAGAGACTGTTATCAAGATCTTGCAGCTGTCAGGGCAGGAAACGGGGAAATCAGGAGGCCCCGAGGGGCTGCATGAGGTTGAGCAAAGCAGGAAACATGTAGAGCTGCCTTTGCTGCACCCAGCACAGCAGGGCACAGAGTGCTGTCACTAGGAAAGAAAGAGGAGTTACACATGACATGGGAGGAATCAATAGAACACTTAGAGTGATGTAACTGAAAGTCTCAGGGCAAGGAAATTCAGTGTTTTGGGGAGCTGTTTTGACCTTAAAGTGTAGTAGAGGCACAGCAGCCTTGGCTGGAGGGAGCAATGGGACTCAGGCAGCCTGGAATTTGTTCCCAAACCTCTCCGATGCTCCTAGGAGCTGTTGGCACTGTCAAGGAGCTCTGCATGAAAGGAAAACATACTTTGATTGTTTTCAGACTCTGAAGTATTACATGTACAGCTTCTGGATGCTCTGGCTCTCTTGGGAATGAAGGCAGTAGATCACTAGGGTTTATGTTAGGATTTCCCCAGTGCATAGACAAGGTGATATATAGGATGTAAAATGTCCCAAGAGTTTATTTTGGACATCTCCTCTGGGGAAGTGCCTTGTACGATCCCTTCTGCCACATCAGACAGATGGAGAGCTTCAGACATGGGTGCTGAGTTTTTTCCTCCCACAGGACCATCATGACATGCTGCTGGAGATTGAGAGAGACAAGGCCATCACGGATAAAGTCATCCTCATCCAGAAGGTGGTCCGTGGGTTTAAAGACAGGTAGGTGTGAGCCCCACTGCCAGATAGGAGGTGAGCTAAGTGGGATGCTTCACCCAGCAAGCAGCTCACCTAATTGTCATCTGACCTGTCTTGCCTGCAGCTAGGGAGAGGGGATGTGTTGGCACGCAGGTGCAGCAAATATTGGAGGAAAAGAGTAGAGGAAACAAGAATCTGCCTCAAACATGGACAGAATAGGACCTTCTGACCCTGTTCAGTGCTGTCTTCAGGCAAAGTGTTGTTTGTTATGGCAATGCAGCAGTGGAACTCTGAGCCTGGACTGCAATGGGACCATTGGCTTGTCCATTGTGATTAATGTTGCTCTCCCCAAAGCCCAAGGGGTTCAGGACTTCTCCCTTTGCAACCCCGTTGCCAGACTTGGGAGGAGGACAGGTAGTCCATTAGGAGCTTATGGAATAGTTGTGGAAGAATAGGAGGAGATACAGCCAAGGACATGCTTCATCAACAGAGGAGAGACAGTTCTTAGGACTTTGTGCTCTTTGAGTGTCTGAGCCATGGCTGTGACTCAGGTTGTGCCTTGGATTTTTGTCATGGTTTTGTCCCATGCAACAGCTAAACTATTTACTCACTCCTCAAAGGGGATGGGGAGGAGAATGGAAAAAACCCTTGTGTTTTGGGATAAAGATAGTTTAATAAGATAACAAAGGAAGATAATAATAATCACAGAATCACAAGGTTGGAAAAGACCTTTAAGATCATCGAGTCCAACCGTTCCTGTCCTGTGCTAAACTATATCCCTAAGTACCTCATCTACCCATCTGTTAAACACATCCAGGGATGGTGACTCAACCCCCTCCCTGGGCAAGCCTGTTCCAGGTCCCAACAACTCTTTCAGTGAAGAAATTTTCCCTCACATCTGATCTGACCCTGCCCTGGCACAGCTTGAGGCCATTTCCCCTTGTCCTATCTCTTGTCCCCTGGCTGAAGAGACCATCGCCCACCTCTCTGCACCCTCCCTTCAGGTAGTTGTAGGCCGTGATAAGGTTAATTCTTAAAAAAAAAAAAAGAATAAATAAAACCAGTAAAAACTATCACAACAATAATAATAAAATACAATTGTGCATCACACATGCAGAAGAAGAGTAAAGCAATCTGACACCCAGTTTGTTTCCAAGCAGTGATCCCAGTTCCCAGCTCACTTCCCCAGTTATATCTAGAGGGTGATGTTCTACAGTCAGGAATATCCCTTTGACCAGTCTGGGTCAGCTGTCCTGGCTGTGCTCTCCTAGCTTCTTGTGCACCTGGCAGGGTGTGAGAAGCTGAAAAGTCCTTGATTTAGTGTCACACTACAACAACACAGCAACAACTAAAGCATCAGTTGTGTTATCAATCCAAAATATAGTACTATGCCAGCTACTAGAAAGAAAAATTAACTCTATCTCATTTGAAACCAGAAGAGTTTTGCAGAAAAGTCATATGCCAAATAACTCATTAATCCTGCCCACAATGATCCCAGTGAGATCCCAAAGTCCTTCTAATGCAGTTGTCCCCAAGGTGCCTACAGGTTAGATCAGGTCAGACTAAAGGGGATGGGAGAAGCAGATGGGGGTAAGAGGGAGGTGCTACTGAAGTTTGCTCTTGATCATTTGAGTGAGATAGAACCTGGGACTGAAGCAGAGAACAGGCAGGTAAGGGATTTTAAATGAGAGAGGATGGTACAGCAGGGTAACAGGAGGGGACCATTCTCAGCATCTTCTGCTTTGCCATATACATAACCTGTCAGATTCTGCTTTGAGAGACCTAACAGAGAGCCCCTCCAGATCTTTTTATGAAAGCAAGGAGAGCTGAGGGAGGAGAAATTTTGAGACCAAATATGCAGTGCTTACTTCACCTAGATTCTCAGTTTCAAATCTCCAGAGAATGAGGCTCAGGAGGTGATAACTTGTAGCCAGACCTCGGAGGTGGGTGACTGGAATGCCTTTGCAGGTCTAATTTCCTGAAAGTGAGAAATTCGGTCCTGATGATTCAGAGATACTGGCGTGGACATAACTGCAGGAAGAACTATGGTGCTGTAAGTATGGGGGTGCTTCGTCACACCTCTCACTCCCTACCTTTTTCAGCTGGGACATGTTGAAGTGTTTCCTGGCTCAAAATACCCCACTGAGTATTGGAGGGGGACAGATTGGCTTTTATCAGCTGGTACAATGAATGGAGGTCTGCTCTTGCTACTTTGTCTTCTCATTGAAGAGAGCATCTAACCATATCCTAGGTGTCCTTTTCCCTGTTAGATGTCTATTGCATTGTCACTTAGAGATTTAAAAGTCTTCCACTAGTTTCCAGGTGACTGAAAACTCAAGAGCAGCTTCCTCTGAAAAACAGATTCATCTCCAAGTGGGATTGTAGCTAGGTTTCTCCTCACCCGAGTCATGGCCCTCTTCTCTCCCTATCCCAGCTGACACTATCTCAAGTGCAGGTCATTGGGAAAGTGTGTTTGGGTTCTAAAGTGCCTTAATATCACACTCCAAGCCTGCAACTTGATAGGAAGAGCCACTACCGTGATGTTCAGGATGCTGCCTCCTGTCATGAAACAGCACCTTGGCTGTTAGACAGGAGGTATGCAGATGTTAGACCTCCATGGGAGCAAACCTTATGGCTTGGTGGCTACCTTGAGATCACCAACCAGATATCCTGAGCCCTCTCAAAAGCAGAAACTCTGTAGGACTCAGTGATGAACAAACTGCCCTTTTCCTTCCTGGACTTTGAATCAGTATGGCAGCAGGAGGGCTTAATTTCTCCACCCTCTTGGAGAACCTCCCTCCAAAAGTCCTGTCCTAGTGGGAGCTGATTTCTTATTTACAGCAGTGTAAGAAGGAGATTAGCAATGTAAATCTGCTTAGGATGGGGCGAGCTCCTAGGCAGCAGGGTGGTTTCATCCTGCTTCCTCTTGCAGATGCGGATCGGCTTCCTGAGGCTGCAGGCCCTCTACCGATCCCGCAAGCTCCACAAACAGTACCACATGGCTCGCCGGCGCATCATCGAGTTCCAGGCGCGGTGCCGAGGCTACCTGGTCCGTAGGGCTTTCCGCCACCGCCTCTGGGCTGTCCTCACCGTCCAGGCATATGCTCGGGGCATGATCGCCCGAAGGCTCTACAAACGCCTCAGAGGGGAAGTAAGTAGCATGGAGGAGAGGTCAGTCATGGGAAATGGAGGTGGGGAGAGGGGAAATCAATGTTCTTCTGCACCACGTGCTTGTGGGATCGGTTTTTAAAGAGCAAAAAAGGAATTTTAAAAGTATATATATATATACACATATATATATGAGAGACTATTCAAAAGGGCTCTTGTATTTATTCTCTCAGTATCATCGACGCCTGGAAGCAGAGAAGCTTCGTCTGGCAGAAGAGGAACGGCTCCGTAAGGAGATGAGTGCCAAGAAAGCCAAAGAGGAAGCTGAAAAGAAGCACCAAGTATGTGGCAACTGATCTCTTTCTGGGGCTCCTTCTCTGTTTTTCAGGGACTGTTTTTGCTCCTTTGAGAGGGAATGCCAAAAATATCTGAGGGATTTCTGCCTTGCATTTAATTCGCTAAAGCGCTCCGTGCTGTAGCTAGTTTGAAGCTGCTCCAGAATTTCTGATCTGCTGCACAGGAATGCCAGAGATTACAGTTATTACTTGCTTGCTTTTGCTGCCATACAAAGGCTGAAGGGTGAACTGGGACACCGCGAGTGTGTGCGCTCACACAGGGTTGTTGTATAAAAGATATAATTGAGGTCAGTGAGAGTCCCTGTGCATGGACCAAGCTCTCTAAATAGGCTCAAAGGAAGGAGAAAATGCTGTTGCTTTGTCCTTCTGCAGTTATGAAACTGAGGCATGGACATGTCACCGATTTGCTCCAAGTCACATTGCTGGGATACTGCCCCAAGCACCAGGCAGCTTGCCTTCCTAAAGCCAGGCTCTGCGGAATGTAGTCCCAGATCTTTGGATGGAGAAGTTTAGTCATTGTACTTGTCCTCTTCCAGGTACGCCTGGCCCAGCTGGCACGGGAAGATGCAGAGAGAGAAGTAAAGGAGAAGGAGGAGGCACGTCGGAAGAAAGAGCTCTTGGAAAAAATGGAGAAAGCACGTAATGAGCCAGTGAATGACTCAGAAATGGTGGACAAAATGTTTGGATTCCTGGGCACAACCTCCTCCCTGCCTGGCCAGGAAGGACAGGCACCCAATGGCTTTGAGGTACTGGAGATATTAATGAGCCTGGCTATCACATGAAAGACTAGCAACACCTTAGTGAATCAGGGGGCAGTGGGGCAATCCAAAAGGGGCTCTGAAGGTTTCCTTCAAGACTAGGCTTTTTGCATGGCCTCAGAGGGTATCCATGCTGTGGCTGGGGACAGGCAGGTGGTGTGCAGGCTTTCTTTGGGGCTGCTGTATGGAGGGAAGCAGTATTGCTATAAGACCATCAAGGACTTCTGGCCCTTGAGATCCTCTGCCTTGTGGTTCATCATGGCTCATGACATTTAGCTCTTAGACATCCTTTCCCCATGCTAGGAGTGGGGCCATGCTAGATGCTTCCCCTGTGTCTCTGGGGACATTCCTGGGTACTGGCATGTCCTTTGTGACCTGGGCTTTACATGGGCAGTAGAGTTATATGTCATGGTTTTCCCTCTAGATAGCTGCTTCTTTTGGGATGGAAATTGGATGGGCAGAAAACCAGGCCCAAGGCAAAATGGTAGTTCAGTATCTAAAGCCAAGCTGAATGCCTGACATGTCCTTCCCCACCAGGATCTTGAGAGAGCTCAGAAGGAGCTGGAGGAAGAGGACCTTGATGCAGCATTGCCTCTCCCAGAGGAAGAAGAGGAAGACCTCTCAGAGTACAAGTTTGCCAAGTTTGCTGCCACATATTTCCAGGGCACAACAACACACACGTACATCCGCCGACCTCTCAAGCAACCTCTCTTGTACCACGAGGATGAAGGAGACCAGTTGGTGAGGCAGGGGATGAAAATCCTCAAGCAGGGCAGGGTGGGTTGGAACAAGCCAGAGGAAACCTTCAACCAAAGGGTACCAGAAGTTTCTCTTTGGGATATACTGGTGTGCCCATGGTCTGATAGAGATCACAGGCCTCATCTGCTGCTCATGTGTCAGTAGACATTGTCCCTCCAGCATGCTTTGGGCACTAACAAGATCAGTATTGGAGGGAAGTAGTGATGAGTTCATCTGTGTACCTTGATATTTGTGTTAGGATAATTAATGAAGTTCTCCGGGCTCAGGGCATAGATGATGCGAATTTTTAAGCAATTCGCCACTTGTGAAGCAGCTACTTGGCAGCTGGAAAAATTGCTTCTTACCTTACTAGTGCAGAGCTAGCAGAGGAGAAATAGTTGCCCTGTAACCAGCAGAAGAACCATAATGAACTTGCATGGCTACAATGAAGATTACTCTGGCCATGAACTTGTCTTCATCATGGTTCCCCTTCCCCTCTGCAGTAGGTCAGGAGCTGCCAGTTGCAGCTCTTCTGTAAGTTTGGCATCTCCTAGCCAAGAAGCAAACTTCTTGCAGTGTGCACAAAGACACCCATGATGGCATGAGAACAGAGACTGAATTCATGATCCTAGCCACCAGCCTGCCTGGATTGCTCATGTGGGATGTAGACTGTGGGAAAAACTGTTATGTTTGGCAAGGGAAAGTGTTTTATCTCCTATAGATGTACAGGGAGGTCACAGAGGTGATCCTGATGGACTCAGCATGGCTTGACCACCCCATCTACAGCTAATTAATATAACTTTCCTTTCAAACAGGCAGCACTTGCTGTGTGGATCACTATCCTCCGTTTCATGGGAGACCTCCCTGAGCCGAAATATCATACAGCCATGAGTGATGGTGGTGAGAAAATACCAGTGATGACAAAAATCTATGAGACTCTTGGGAAGAAGACCTATAAGAAAGAACTGCAGGCTCTGCAGGGAGAAGGAGAGGTAACTGCTCCAGCTGTGAAAGAGATGTTGTTGTTAGGAGCTGGATATTGAAATGTGTTGGAAAGAAATGACTTGTTGGGCTTGCTGCAGGCAATCAGTTTGTCAATTTTATTTGCAATTGTGCTATGAAGGGAGAATTGCTTGTGTCAGATGATGATCCTGTCCCTTCTTATTCAGAGGCATAACAGAATTTCCCCCAGCAAGTAAGGAAAGTGGCCTGATATCTCTCATGGGGCTTTGATCTCTTTCCTCCTCCTTGTAGGGCAGAAAACACATGGCAGGGGAATGTGATGTCCTGTGATGTCATCATCTCTCATTTAGGGATTTCTTTCTGATCTGCCCTGGGTGAGAAGAGACTAAATTAAAAATGTGCCCTTAATCTTGGAGCAGGAAACAAAGGGTTGCCAGGAGGTTAAGCTATTGAAATAATTAAAGAAAAAAAAATATATCCCCATTGCATCCTCAGTGCATTCTGGGATGTCACTTTGTCTTAAAACCTCTCCCAGATAAGGCATTGTTCTGGATTAATTGCTCTCCATAGCACTGATACACTTTCATCTTTGGCAATTGCTTTATTCAATCAGACAAGATATTATCTGGTACTGGGTTCTTCTAGATGGCACTGCTGCGTTTTCCAGGAAGTTTTCTGTAGTATCATCAGGACAAGACCCTAGAGCATTTGCAGATGTAAACTAACAAATCTCCTAGTTTTTAGAGTCAGTGATATCATCCAGCACTTTCAGTGAATTACCTGAAGAGAGTAGCTTCACCTGGTTTGTAATTCTGTAAAAATATACACCAAGAATCACCTTTAATTCCTTCTGCTTACTGTTTCTTGCTTGTTTATTACAAAAAGTCTTATTTTGGCCAATTGAGACATCAGATAATACAGAAGAGAAGGAAAATTTAAGATGTCATTTTTGCCTGTGATTACATCTGCTCTGCAGTGTACACAACAGTGCAGAGAGATGTCTGAACTGACCCTGAGCATGATGGTATGGAAATCCAGGTTTGCAGTACCAGCTTGGCTTTATAATGGATATAAAGATATAAGTGGATATCACAGCTGTGCAGCTCAAAGTAGCGATCTGGTATAAATTAACAGTCTTTTCAAAACTTTTTAATGGGGAGAGGTTAACTGAGTCAATTATCCATGCCATTTTGATCCCACAGCTGGCATACAGTTGACATAAAAGTAGGAAGCCAACAGTAACTTGATGGTATGTAGTCAGTGCCTGGGTCTGTCATCAAATGTATTCTTCTGGGAAACCTGATAGACCACGGAGATGGTTGATGGTGATGAAAACACAATAGGTAACTACCTGTCCATGAATTGAATTCCAGCTCACAGGCCTGCTGCGCAAATGGCTCATCTCCAAGAGTGGTTTTGCTTATCTCATTTGTGATGTATAAACAATTCTGAATGGGACACAGCAGAACTGGGTGGACAGAAGTTGAAACAGATACTTATCCTGTAGGGATGGAATGGAATGGAATGGAATGGAATGGAATGGAATAGAATAGAATAGAATAGAATAGAATAGAATAGAATAGAATAGAATAGAATAGAATAGAATAGAATAGAATAGAATAGAATAGAATAGAATAGAATAGAATAGAATAGAATAGAATAGAATAGAATAGAATAGAATAGAATAGAATAGAATAGAATAGAATAGAATAGAATGAAAGAGGGGGGAAGAGGGAAAAGGGAAGAGGGGAGGAGAAGGGAATAGTATTTCAGTTGAAAGAATCAATAATTCAATTGAAAGGTACTTATAAGGATCATCTACTCCAATTGCATGACCACTTTAGGACTGACCAAAAGTTAAAGCCAATTAAGGACATTATTCAACATAACTTTTTTCAGATATCCCCAATACGTAGTTTTGGTCTTCGGTGGGTAGTGTTTCACTGATTAGAGAGTATCTACAAAATTCAGAGTCAGATCTGGGTTATCTCAGGTGTCATAGCAATATGGGTCCACACTTCTGCTTCCAGCCAAGCTCTGAAAGAGCTCAATCAGTGCCCAGGATTATTGGAGTTTTGCAGAAGCCCAGAAGAGACATAGCATGTACTTGGCCAGGGAAGCACTTACACGACAGGGTGCTGTGTCTCACCACATTGCACCCCACACTTTTTTCTTTGCAGAGTACTCACATTGATGGGCACAAGAAGAGCAGTGTGCGACACAAACTGGTCTCCTTAACACTCAAGAAGAAATCCAAACTGACGGAGGAGGTGAGAGGAGACATTTGGCCGCCTGGCAGCACAAGTGCCGTTGGATTGTCTGCAGCCCTCTCTGACTCTCTTCTGCTTTTCCCTAGACAACATAGAACCAGCCCTCCTCTGGGTTTGGCGCTACCTGTCTCTCTGCCTGAAAGATTTAAGGAGTGTTTAAGGGGAAAGGTTGGCTTCCCGTGTCTCCTTGAGTCATTCTGCACTTCGCGCCGGCCTCCCCTCGGCTCCCGTTCTCCATCCAGCCAGCACCTTCCCTCCCCTCTTTCACAGCCCTCCATCCAGCTGTCGATACCTCCCACCACTCTGTGATGGTCTGAATGCTATCCCTGCTTTTAGTTTCCTGCCCTCCACTATGGCATAGGCAGTAGATGTGGGGTCTCCAAAAGCACTCATCCATCCTCTGCTCCTCACTAGTGCCAGGGGGAAAAAAAATCCCAATCTCTGGGAGCAGTTTGCCTAATCTGAGAGCTTTTGAAAATCCCATCCCAAAACAGTGAGGAGCAATAGTTATTTTCTTTTTTTCTTTTGGGGGGTGGGGATGACATGAAAGCAATGCAAAGACATGGATTCAGTCTTCTTTTACACACTGCCTTGTCCATTTCATCATCTCACCTGGCTGTAGCTGCTTGAGAGCATGAAGATTGCTCTATGAGATAGTTACCCTTCTCTCTAGAGTCAGTAGGGAGAAGTAGAACCCGATCCTGCTCACCTTAATGTGGATTTAAACACACTCTAGAAATGCCCATCTTTCTGCAGTGTCTGTAATGGGACATGGGGCTGACTAGCTAAGGCAGAGAGCTGGAAGGTGGATAAATGCCATCCTTGTTCTCAAAAACAGCACAATGCTGATGTGCTTTCAGCTGCACAATTAGCATGGGGAACAGGTCCACTTTGTTTACTGTCCTCCTTGGCAGTAAACTGGAGTTAGCAGTAAGCTGGAGTTATTCCAAAGATCCTTGGTCACCCTATCCCAGCTGCAGGACCAGCTCAGAGCTGTAGGGTGCCATTATAAAAAGCCTGAGGAAAGATCAAGCAGGTGGGAGTGTCACTAGATAGGACTATTTTCAGGTTCACCCATATGTGATTGTTGCCAACAAAGTCAAACCCTCCCATTGGTATTAAAGTGCTAGATTGAAGAACTTCTGAGACCCCTCCTGGCTGGTGGAGTCCTCCTCCTGGGGGGCAACCATTTGGGGTGGGGGTGGGGGGAACATAGTAACTAGCAGTACTGAAAGAGAGCATTGTGTCTGCTTGGCAGGTGACAAAGAGACTTCACGATGGTGAGTCCACGCTGCAGGGTAATAGCATGCTTGAAGACCGACCAACATCCAACCTGGAGAAGCTCCATTTCATTATTGGTAATGGCATCCTCAGGCCAGCCTTAAGGTTAGAAACAAGACAAAGGCATGAACAGCCTTGAGCTATTCTTGAGATGTTCAAATTATTGTTCTACTGTGTGCAGCTTTGCAAAGCTCTCATTATATCATTTTTCTGGTTGTAACGTGTAATATGGGCTGTTCCTTACTGCCCATATCAGGTCTGATGGAAAAACCATGCAGAGGGACTCAAATGGTTCTGTGAAAGTGCTTGTGTTTACTGAATTGGTTTTTTAATGCTCACTCTTGTTGTTCATTACCCTTTGTTTTCTGTTTGACCATTCAGATGTCTTATGTTTGCGTGAATAATTTTAATGAACTAGTGAATGAAAATACAAATGAAAACCTCTAACTCATTTCAGTTGCTAAATTAAGCATTCAAAAATGGGAAAGTGCCAAATTAAGGCCAACTGCACATCTTTGTTTTAGCACATTTATGTGTGTGTGTTTCAATACAGTCCTTGTTTATGTAGACTCATGTTCTTTCCACTGACACCTATCTGGTCACTCCAGGAACATACTCATCTGGTGACCAGCTTTTCTAATTTTCATTTTAAATCCCAGTTCACTATGAATCCTTTAGCTTTACTTGTCTGCCCAAAGTCCACTCTGAAGGCAGACCTGCTAGTATTCTGTGGACCTGCCTATGGGGTTTGGCTGTTTTTGCTGCCTCCCATGTAGATGAGGAAATAGTGTTATCCCTCATTCTGCACGGAGAGAACTAAGGTTAAAGTCAATACTGGACATTAACTCCCAAATTGAGATACCCACCAATGTACAAACCTGTTTATTTGTAAGAGCTGGACAAACCTTAACCACCACTGGAGCTGAGAGTGCCCAACACTTTCAGAAAGCAAGTTGAGGTATTTCAAGAGAAACAGCCAGCAAATGAAGACTCCTAGCTGGTGACCCTCTATCAAAGTTAGTTTAGAAGATTCTCTTGGTATCACTGGGAAATCTTTGTAAGAAACCAAGGCTGACTCCATCATCTAGAGGAGATATTAAGCTGCCTGAACCTTGAGACTTCCCTTTATTTCCCTCTTCCTCTATGCAGTGTGTCAGCTGTGGGAAATCTCAACTTAAGTCTAAGGAAGGCTGAAGCATAGGGAAGACTCAGCAGACATTACAGGACTGTTGATGGACAACATGTTAGAGTGACACAATCAGGGTGACCCTCATTAGGGCAGTGAAGTTAATAGTCTTGTGATTCTAAAACAAACTTTTAACTATCAACCACATGCAGACAGGGTCTGGCTTTATCTCTGTAAATGTTGAAAACACCACCTTGTTACCTCTAATGTTGTTTGGGTTTTTTTAATTCCTATTGCAGGGATGAAATCTATTGTCAAATCTGCAAGCAGCTGACCCAGAACCCATCCAAAAGCAGCCATGCCAGGGGTTGGATCCTGATGTCCCTCTGTGTCGGGTGTTTTGCTCCTTCTGAGAAGTTTGTGAAGGTAAATTGTAGATTACATTTGTCTTGTGAATTATCTGTCAAAATGTTTTCTTTTCCATCCATGGGACCAGTTTTCTTTTGGGTTTCACAGGAGAGGGAATCCTGGTCTTTATTTTTACAAGGAATGAAATTGACATAAGGCTCTTAAGAAAATTGTGTGTGATCCCAAGCTCAACATGTAAAGTGGATCAGATGGTCTCTTTCCTGTGACTCTACAGGGAGTATAGACATTTCAGTTCAGATGATGCCTCCTGCACTGCAGATGTGTGAAGATGTAATTATGTAAATTCTGGCAGGAAAGTTCATTGTGGTAGGCTGCAAGTGGAATTACCACACCCAGAGTAGCCCACATTTCCCCCCTGCAAAGGTCTAAGCATTCATTCAAGCATCTACCGGCTTTGACAGTATGACCTCAGGCATGTACTCTAACAGAACTGGCAAAGAATGGTACTACACAGCTAATTATAAATATAATTTAATATAGAAAAAATCCACATGGAAAGGGATGTGTTTAATTTACCTGGAAGTATGTTTGCATAGTGGCTTTCTGCATACTACAACTTGTCCTAAAATGTGTCATACTGAAAATGCCCAGCTCTACATAGATGACATGTAAGGTATCTTCAGAAACACTGAAGGATCAGCAGGACTGAAGACAGTGGGACATGCTAAATGGATGACACTTTTGAAAATCAGGTTGTTCTGAAGGGTGGTGGGGTTTTTTTCTGGGCAAAGTTTTCTTGCTTAAATTTGAACACTCTACCTTCCAAAATGAGTTGCATAGCTAGAGACTAATGCCCACTGGACTGCTCAAGTTAATCCTATGCCTGAGTTCAGCTGAAAGAGGGCAAAGGGCTCAGCACTGTGTCCTTGCATTGCCATGACATGAAAGACCTCCTTTGTCTCTCTCAGATCTTTGAAGGCTGGAGCCTGGACCTGCTCCCAACCTGCTGGAGATAAAAATATTCTATTAATTTCCATAGATATCAGATCAGGTAATTGTTCCTTAGCACCGAAAGAGCTGAAGCCAAGAATAGAAATCCTTCCTTCATCCCCAGGCATTGCCAGTATGAAATCTAATAAAGCACATAAATTCCTGGCAAAGTGTAAGAAAATAAATTATGCCTGGAAATGAGATCTGAGAAAGTATGCCACAGGAGGTTGTGTAGGTTTAAATCTTTAATAGTGGAAGATTGTTTTGGGCGAGTGAAGCACTTCTCAGGAATAATTTATGGGTAGCTCAGAAGACTCAGGCATGTCCCTCAATCCAAAGTTGTGGTCCATGCTGAAATATAGGGCAATATTCTCAAAATCTTTGGAGACCATTTATTCTGACTTTATTCATCCTGGACAATAGAGGCAACTTTTACACCTGGCGTCCTACTCTGAATCTCCTTCCAAAGAGGTTTCCGTCCCCATAGGCAACCTGTGGTGACTGAAGCTCTTTGAGTACCAACAACCCACCCTGTGGTTATGCTTCAAGGCCTCAGCCTTGTGAAAAGCAACACATAGGCAGTGACTCAGACAATGCCACAGAGCTCCTTTGAAGCCACTGTACTTATCCTTGGGCCATCATTGACACCTTTCAGCTTAAGAGCTATGGATGTCATCTATCTGGATTTCTGAAAGGTTTTTGACATGGTCCCCCACAACATCCTTGTCTCTAAGTTGGAGAGATATGGATTTGATGGGTGGACTGTTCAGTGGTCAAGGAACTGGCCAGATGGTTGCATCTAGAGGATAGTGGTCAAAGGCTCCAAGTCAAGATGCAAGACTCTGAAAGTGGTGTTCCTCAGGGGTCTGTGCTGGGACTGGTGCTGTTTAATAACTTTATTAATGATATTGACAGAGGGATTGAGTGCACCCTCAGCAAGTTTGCTGATGACACCAAGCTGAGTGGTGAAGTTAATGTGGCAGAGGGACAAGATGCCACCCAGAGGGACCTGGACAGTCTGGGGAAGTGGGCCCAGGGGTACCTCATGAGGTTCCACAAAGCCAAGTGCAGGGTCCTGCACCTGGGTTGGGACAATCCCCCTTATCCATATAGGTTAGGAGATGCTGTGCTGGAAAGCAGCCCTGAGGAAAAGGACTTGGGAGGACTTGTGGATGAGAAGCTGGACATGAGCCACCAATGTGCATCTGCAGCCCAGAAGGCCAACCCCATCTTGGGCTGCATCACAAGAAGTGTGGCCAGCAGATTGAGAGAAGGGATTCTGCCCCTCTGCTCTGCTCTGGTGAGACCTCACCTGGAATACTGTGTCCAGCTCTGGACCCCTCAGCACAAGTGTGACATGGAGTTGTTGGAGTGCATCCAGATGAGGCCATAAAAATGATCCAAGAGCTGTAGCACCTCTCCTACAAAGACAGACTGAGAGAGTTGGACTGGTTCAGCCTGGAGAAGAGAAGGCTCCAGGGGGACTTTATAGCAGCCATCTAGTACCTGAAAGGTGCCTATAAGAAAGCTGGGGAAGAGCTGTTCCCAAGGGCATGGAGTGATAGGATGAGGGGTGGTGGGTTTAAACTAGAAAAGGAAAACGTTCTTCACTCTGAGGGTGGTGAGACACTGCCCCAGGTTGCTCAGAGAGGTGGTGGACGCCCCATCCCTGGAGATATTCAAGGTCAGGACTGATGTGGCTCTGGGCAACCTGATCTAGTGAAGATGTCCCTGCTCACTGCACGGATGGGACTAGATGGCCTGTAAAGGTCCCTTCCAACATAACACATTCTATGATTCTATGAAAATGTTATGCTTTGAGATAAAACATTCTCATGATGAAATGTTAACTCTGCCCCCCAACAACATATGCTCCCATCAAGACTTGTTTCTTTTGTTTTGCAAAAAAGCAGAGGAATATTCAAAGTTTGTTGAAGTTCAGTGACCAGTTCTGTTTTGAAGCTACATTAACCTAGTCCAGTCTGTTCTGGATTGGAGACAGACTCCATGTCAGTGCCAAAACTTACTCTCAGATTCTTAATCTATTAGTATCATGTTTTCAAGAGTTAATAGTCAGCCAAAATCTGATTCACTATGAATTCACCGATTACTGCTTCAACCATGCAATTGTTGCTATTGAATGTATGACAGCCACACATGAGCTATCAGCCATTTAGCTAGATGATGCTTTGGTAACCTCATGTCTTTTTCAATTGATACCCTCACTTCTTATTTAGCAATAATTATCCACCATTTTAATAGAAGAAAAAGTATATAAGAGTAAATATTTCTTCCTATTTCCTTCCCAGACTCTTTTGTGCAGTGAATGGTGTATCTGGCTCATTGTTACTTTTCTGCTGAAATCTCTAAACTCCAATCTCTAAGCTCCAACTTTAATAGCAGCAATATTATGGAGGGGAAAAAAAAGATGAGAAATATTCAGGAAACTATTGTGCCTGGAATTTCTTCCACAACTTTCAAAAGTGTCAATTATGAGTGAACATTTTGAGAAGACGTTAGCTGATAATGAGGCAGTCTATGATAAATTTTCCTGCTCCCAAAGATGAAGGTCGTGCTTTGGATCCCATTAACCACCTTTATTACATTGCATGCTATGCATGGGTCAAGATACATTAGCACTCCTGTTCTTTGTACCTTTATTTCAACTAATAATAGACTTCAGCAGGAAGGTTCAGTCACAAGGAGGAATATAAAAAATATGCAATTTGCATAGTTCATTATTAACAGCATAATTAAAACTACACTTTTATACAGAATCAGCTACAAGTAATCATTTTCAACATCTCCCACCCATATAACTTGTCTGTGTTACTTTATTACTTCACAGTATCTTCTAATCATAAGATTATAAAATAATACATTTTATAAAATATATTATTATAAAATCATCCTATAGATTAATTATGATTGACAGAGATGTCTGTCTCTCTGCTCCTGTTATTTATGGACTGACAGTGTTATAGAGTGGTCTGTGCAACTAAAGGAACCGTTGTGTGTTACCATTCAGAGAACTCGTTATCTACAAAGTCTCTCTGTAAAATAGGATTTACAGAATTATTAGTCTTAGCTAGCATTTTATCTAAGATATTTATGCAATATTTTAAAGTGTATTACCTTTCATGTCATGGCAGTCACCGGATTTAATTTTCTCTACAATAATGTGGTTGCATTTTTAACATGTGGTGAAGTGCTTCAAATTCTAATTTAGTATCTTCTAAAATGCAATTTAAAATCTGGCCAAAGAAACATCTGTTGAACGTCATTTTGAAAGATCTTTTGCACTGACAGCTAAGTATTCTGAGTGTCATTTGCTTATACTTCCAATGCTGGATCATTACTTACAGGTCTTTTTAATTCAGTCCAGTATTTTTGGCTAACAATTAATAACTTTTAATGCATCTTTAAAATACAGAAATAGAAATCAGAGGCAGAAATAGCAGGAACAGAAAAGCTGCTGCACTAGCTTTGATCAAAGGTCTTTCTAGACTGGAATCTTAACTCCACTGAGGCAAGAAATGGACAGTATAAGAGTGATATGTCCTAGGGAACCTGCTTTTGCAGAGGGGTTAGACCCGATGATCTCTTAATGTCCCTTCCAATCCCTACAATTCTGTGATAAGGCAAGGGGGCAGACTGTCCTACTCTCTAAGCCTCCAGCAGTGTGGTGTAGGAACATCCTGAGCCCAAGAGGTATCACTGCCATTGGCAATCCTAGAGGGCTTTTCTCCAATGAACCAGTGCTTTTTAACTTTTGCAAATGCCTAGCCCCTAGAGACAATGGTCTAACCAATGTGTTCCCTGCTCCCAAAAGTATTTAAGGAACTTTATCAATGGAGGTCCCCCGGGTTATGCTCCCTACTGTGAAGAGAGGCTGAGGCGGACGTTTGCCAATGGAACCAGGACACAGCCACCCAGCTGGCTGGAGCTGCAGGTATGAGCCCCACCATCCTCTCCCCAGGTACCTGGGACTCAGGGTTTGAGCCTTTCATTATGACAGGAGCCACATCTCTGGCAAGGCAAAAAGTAGCATGAAAAATATGTTTATTTCTCTCAATAATATTCAAATATTTCCAAGACACTGCATCCTGGGTTTGCTCCAGAGCATGTTGAAGATCAATCCCTTTGATTACATCAGTACTTGTAAATTAAATGTGCTCAAGAGTGCTCTCAGGCACTGAGGCCAGCTGGCACGGATCAAGCCACCATGTATGCTAGAAAACTCTTCAAGATGAAGGTGGTTGCAGGCAAAATGTGTACTGAGAATAGTCCCTGGGACTTTTTTCAGGGATAGCTGTAGCTGGAACAAGCACAGTTTGTACAATAATTGCTCAATTTCTACACTGTTTATTAGCATAGACAGCTGTGCTCCAGTGCCCAGGAGCATTCCCAGGCATGCCTGGGTTTATTGGATTAGGCACTTTGATGAATGAATGTATTAAATAAAAAAATCTGGGACTTCCAAGTGCTTCCAATGGCTGGCCATACATTATCCTCTTGAAAAGTATATTATGGTAGTATTGGAAAGCAGACAGTTAGAGGGATCAGGAAGTAGAAAATAGTTACTACAGTTGGGTGGTAGTCTTGATGGGATTGAAATGCCTTTATAAATTTTAACTTTAATCCATTAGGCAACCAAGTCCAAGAAACCGATCATGCTGCCTGTCACGTTTATGGATGGGACAACAAAAACACTGCTGACTGACTCTGCAACAACTGCTAAAGAGCTCTGTAACTCTTTGGCTGACAAAATCAGCCTGAAGGATCGATTTGGCTTTTCACTTTACATTGCACTTTTCGACAAGGTATGTCTGAAGTTATAGCTCTGGGAAAGAAAAGGGGGGTTCTTGTTGCCATCACATAACTTCCAGAGGGCAGAAGGACCTTGTGCCATCAGCAAATGGCTGGCCTTGTGGTCAGGGATGAACATTTTTGCTGTGCAAATGCCGGTATTATTTTCATAGTAAGCTGGACTGGGGTTGCAGAGATGCATAAATCTTCCTCCTTGGAGATATTCAGAATTTAATAGCAGAAGGCATGGAGCAACATGATCAAAGATTGTGGTGGGTTGACCCTGGCTGGAGGACAAGTGCCCACCAAAGCCTGTCCATCACATCCTCCCCTCCACAGCTGGGCAGGGGAGAGAAAATATCATGGAAGGCTTATACTTTCAGATAAGGACAGGGAGAGATCACTCATCAATTGAGTTGAATTTCTAGTAAAACAAATAGCCTAGATTTTTATGTAGGGGAGCAACTATTCTTAATTAGAAAGATGATGATTGAAATTAAGCTTCCAAAATGAGCTAAAATCCAAACTGCCATACCTGCATTAGCATTTAGTCTAATTTATTCAACCTAAAACCCACAATTTTTTCAGAAATGCCATAAAAATAAAGGTGAGCATAAATGAAAAAGGAAGACAAACCTAGGGTAAAACTTCATCACATGAGACAACAGCTCTAAACCAGTGAAACAGAATTATATCCCATAGCTGTTGTGTAATAGGATGAAGTATATTCTCACCTGTAGATTGTGAGTGAAGAAGAAAATGGTTTAAACTCCATCTTCTTGGTCTTTCTTGACAACATGTTCATCCAGGGATGTTGTCTCTGAGGAGAGAGTGTTTTAGGGCCTCATACAAGACCATAGTGAGAAGAGAGAGGTGATAAATCTTAGGGAACAGGACAAGGTTTTTATTTTGGGTTTGTCTGATTCTTAGCATGGTGGTATCCAGGTCCATGACTTTGAAACAGGGTATTCCAAAGCTCAGTAGGAATAAGCAATACTTATAATGGAACTGTTGGTTTTGCTAATTCATGTTGGTCTCCTTTCATTCTGGATGGGTAATTGTGGCTCAAACAAAAATGACTCACCCAGATCTGTGCAGATCTATTCAATCTTGGCTGTTGAGTAGAGATAGATACTTTGATTTACCTTAATTAGAAAGGAAGTGTGGACAAGTGACTCAGAGATAGGTATCTCTACCTAGAGTGGTCAGCATTTATTCAGGTGAATGCCAAATTTCTTTCTGCCTTGCCTAGGTCTCCTCTCTGGGAAGTGGCAATGACCATGTGATGGATGCTGTCTCTCAGTGTGAGCAGTACGCAAAAGAGCAGGGAGCACAGGAACGCAATGCACCGTGGCGGCTCTTCTTCAGGAAGGAGATCTTTACTCCTTGGCACAACCCAAGTGAGGACAATGTGGCCACCAATCTCATTTACCAACAGATTGTGCGAGGGGTGAAGTTTGGGGAGTACCGGTGTGACAAGGTATGTGATCTCAGCAGATACTGGTCTGGTCCAACATGTATCTATCTTTGACATGGTGAAATAAGTTTCCTCCCTGAAACCCTTTTAGCTGTGGAATTATAGTATTCACTTGGGAGACAGTAGCTGCCTGAATGATAGAATTACAGAATGGTTTGGGTGGAAGGCACATCAAAGCCCATCCAGTTCCAATGCCCTGCCATTGGCAGGGACACCCTCCACAAGATCAAGATGGCCATAGGCCCATCCAAGCTGGTCTTGACACTTTCAGGGATCCAGGGGCAGCCACAGCATCCCTGGACACCCTGTGCCAGCATCTCACCACTCTCACTGTAAAAATTTTCTTACTAATATCAAACCTAAATCTCCCTTCCTTCAGTTTAAGACCATAACTCCTCATCCTGTCACTCCCTGCCAGTGTAAACAGTTCCTCTCCAAATGTACTGTAGGCCCCTTTAAGTACTAGAAGGTGCTCTGAGGTCTCCCTGCAGCCTTCTCTTCTCCAGGCTGAAAAAGTCCTACTCTTTCAACCCGTCTCCAGAGCAGAGGTGCTTCAGCTCTCTCATCATCTCTGTGGCCTCCTTTGAATTTGTGCCAACAGCTCCATGTCCTTCTTATGCTGGTGGCCCAAAGCTAGATAGAGAATTCCAGGGAGCTCTCACCAGAGAGGGCAGAATCCTTTCCCTCAATCTGCTGCTCAAGCTGCTGGGGATGTTGATCAGGACACGTTTGGCTTTCTGTGATGCAAACACACATTGACAGCTCATGTTGAGCTTCTCATGCACCAACACGCCCAAGTCCTTCTCCTCAGGATTGCTTTCAATCCATTCTCCACACAGCCTGTAGTTGTGCTTGGGCTTGCACCAACCCATGAGCAGAACCTTGCACTTGTTGAACTTCATGAGGTTCACATGGACCCACCTCTCAAGCTTGTCAGAGTCCCTCTGGATGGCATCTCTTCCCTCCAGTGTATTGACCACATCACACAGCTTGGAGCAGTGAAGGATGGATGTCGAGGTAGCGGCTTGGTTAAACATTAAGTTTGCTTTTCTGGCTCCCACAGGAAGAAGATCTGGCAGAACTGGCTTCACAGCAGTACTATGTGGACTATGGGTCAGAGATGGTACTGGAAAGGCTGCTAAATCTAATTCCATCCTACATCCCTGACAGAGAGATTACAGCTTCGAAAACAGTTGAAAAATGGGCTCAGCTTATTATAGCTGCACATAAAAAGGTGGGGACAATTGATCACCTGGCAAAGGCCAAGGTGTGCTTCAGTAGCTTTGTGTGCCTTTTAAACATACATCAGACATCGTAGCTCAGGTCTTAGCCTGGCCTGAAGCTAGATCAAAGAGAAAGGGCAGGTTCATATTCATCTTTACCACTGGTCCTGAGGCAAGATCTGACAGAAGAAAATAGCCTGCAGAAATGCACTGCATCAAAAAGCCATCTCTGTGGTCTCATTTCTGTTACACAGGATTGTGGTTGTATGATAGTGGTAGTTCGTGTCTCCAGACAGACAGGACCTTATTGTGCCAGGCATTATATAAAACCTCCCTGACTTCCATAATAATATTTGTGACACCCTCCCACAGCAAAACCTTCCATAATACATTACCCATAACTCCTGAGGGTTGGTGATCCAGGCATGAGAATTGGCATTTATGTAACAGTAGGACCCAGCTTCAGATTAAGACCCTTAAAATGTAAGCATGTCCATGTGTATTAGGATTCTCACCTCCAATTACTGTCAGAGGATGCAGTTCAGTTGGATCTTGCAGGTCTTCCACCTCACCTTTCTGAGGATATCTTAATGATATTGATGCCTGTGCTTAAGGAAGGCTATTGAGTGCCTGTTTCCAACTAAAGGACTGTCAACCTGAAAGGTAGATACCTATGTACCTTAGGGAACGCAAAGTTAGCCAAGATGAATCCAGCCAGACTGGTCGCTTTAGATGGAAGCACAGTCTTCTCACAGTTAAATTATTCCCTGAAGTGGAAACCAAAATTTTGCCAGGTCCTTGTCCAACCGATCACACATTCCTGTAGGACTTTGGCCCTTAGCCTCACTAGGACCTAATTTAATAGTAGTTTTAAGATCTTCAGGTAATGTGAATTAGTTTTGCTTGCTCTCTTCCTGCTCTTTTTGGCTTGTGCTTCATGTTGGCATTAATTTGCTTTGTCTGTAGGGAATTTATACTCAGAAGAGACAAGACCCCAAAAAAGTCAAGGAAGAGGTAGTGGATTTTGCACGTTTCAAGTGGCCTTTGCTGTTTTCTCGGTTTTATGAAGCCTTCAAATTCTCAGGTAGGTCAACAGAGCACATCCTTGGACCACAGGATGCTCCAAAGCAAAAGGAAGGAGAGATGTGTACTCCACAAACGAAAAGAGTTAATATCCATTTAGCTGGTCTTTTTTCAGGTCTGTAGTTTTTGGTGCATCTTCATTAGCAGTAGCTCAAGCTATGAGTCTGTTGGTATTTCTCTAACTAAAAATATCACTAAGTTTTTTGATCATTGCATCTTCCCTTGAAATGCCCATGTTTTCTGCATCCTAAGACACTTCATGAACTGATTGCATGTCTTGTCTTTAACCCAGGGCCAAGCCTGCCTAAAAATGATGTGATCGTAGCTGTCAACTGGACTGGGGTGTACTTTGTGGATGAGCAGGAGCAGGTTCTCTTAGAACTCTCTTTCCCAGAGATCACAGCTGTGTCAAGCAGCAGGTAAGGAGGAACAGACTAAGCTGGTGATCTCACCCTAAAACAGCCTTTTTCCAGGTTTTGACTCCTGATGCCATTATTTTTCTTCTTTATTTCTCTGATTACAATATATATCCCAGAGGGGGAAAGCTGCAAGGGCAGAGTTTCACCTTGGCCACCATTAAAGGTGATGAATACACTTTCACCTCCAACAACGCAGAAGATATCCGGGACTTGGTGGTGACCTTCCTTGAAGGACTAAGGAAACGATCCAAGTATGTGGTCACTCTCCAAGACAACCCAAACCCTGGTAAGTAAATGGTCCAGCCAGTGACTGGTATACACAGATTAATTACTCCCAAGGAAACTGGGGGGCGTGTGTAGAAAATAAAACTAATGGCTGTTTTTCTTGCAGTGGGAGAAGAATCTGGGTTTCTCAGCTTCCTCAAAGGAGACCTCATAGTTCTGGACCAGGACACAGGAGAACAAGTAATGAACTCTGGGTGGGCTAATGGGTTCAATGAACGGACCAAGCAGAGAGGGGATTTCCCAACAGATTCAGTCTACGTCTTGCCTACAGTCACCATGCCTCCACTGGAGATAGTGGTAAGCTATCTTAGAGAATGACACAACTTGATACAAAGCCTGAGGAGGTCAAAGGCCTTTCTGAATTGCTTAGATCTAGACCAGAATCTTCCTGACAGTAAGGTGGATATCAGAGTGGCTGAGAGAAGTGACAAGTTGTCCAAAGCAAAAGGGATCTCACCTTTTTCTCTGGTTTTGAACATCCCAATCTTATAATTTGGAATATCCATGAACCCTGCTACACCCCTCCATCTGGCCTGATTACTTCTGGATGGATACATTCATGTGTGAAGCTGTAGGACCAAAAGCATGTTCTCTTCATTGGGAAATGATCCACACTATGGAAACCTTTGTTATTCCTTACATTAGTGACTAAGAATGGAATAGAAATAACAATTGCACCATTCTTACTATTAACTGGGATTATTGTTACTTGCTGTTTTTCTTTTTATTTTACATCTGCTTCCTCTTTCTGGATACATCCAATATATTTCATATCAAATATACCAGCTGACAGAGACTTTTTCATCCCACAGGCACTGGTCACAATGACCCCTGATCAACGACAAGATGTTATCAGAACTTCTCAGCTGGCAATTTCTGACAGTGAAGAGAGGGTAAAGCCATACACCTTGGAGGAATTTTCCTATGATTATTTTAGGTGATTTTTTTTAAAGCATCTTCAAAAATTTTAAGATTAGGAATCCATCTCCTGGTAGTTTGGGAATCAGGGATTATTTTTGCTACTGGAAAAGACGCTGAATATCCCCTTGTATGACTTTGTAGAACTACAATCTCCTGTTTAGGTCATGGCATTTGAGATTTATGTTTTCCACAGGTAAGGTTTTATGAAACATTCTGTCACTTTGGCTCAGCACAGGTGAAACAGTGTGAAATTTGGTATTATACAGGAGGCTGTGCTTAGTGGCCTGGTATTCCTTTTCTGTGATCCCATACACAGCCTCAGGCCATATAGGCAACAGCAGCTGAATTAAGTGTGGACATTTTCATCTCAGCTCCAAAGATTTAAATGTGCACCACTGCTGATCAGACTGATCCCAAAACTCCCACGCCTGTTCAGGTGGGCTGTCAATCCAAAAAGGCAGACCAGATCCTCTGGGATGTCTTCACCCTGGTAGGTTTGTTCAGCTAGGCAATGTTCTTTTGGTACTCCTGCCCTGACCACCCACATCACCACAATCCTTCCTCTCATAGCTAGAAGCTTCTTTGTGAGGTAGAGAAGGTTATTTTGGTGTCAGTGTTTGAGTAAGGTACTTAAAAGGACTTTTCTGAGCCCTAGGGAAGTAGAAATGGTTATCCTTGGGCAGAACTGGAGCTAGCTACTTGCTAAACCGTGTAAGAGTTTGTTAGCCAGGTGCTGTGAGCTACCTTTTGAGGTGAAGCATTGGTCACCAGCAGTCCCTTTCAGCCCTGTAACCTCTGTACCTTTCCTCTTGTTTTGCCTTTGCCACCAGGCCACCTCCCAAGCACACCCTGAGCAGGGTCATGATCACCAAGAGCCGTGGGAAGGACAAGCTGTGGTGTTACACCCGTGAGCCAATCAAACAGCCATTGCTGAAGAAGATCCTGGGCAGTGAGGAGTTGTCTCAAGAAGCCTGCATGGCCTTCATTGATATCCTTCCACTGGCTGAGGCAAGCCCTTGGGCAGCAGATCTGACAGGCAAAGAGATGAGCAGGCTCTTTAGGGCCCCAAGCAAAGCTAATGGAAAGGTCTCTGGTCCCTCTTGAGGGCTTTGGGACCATGTCACAGGCTTGGGTCTGAGCCTGAAAGCTGTCCTCCAACATTCTTGAGATCTGAGGGGTGTCAGTACTTCTTAAAAAATGAGGGCCAGGAAGCAAGTTAATGAGTCCTACTTGTCCTCACTGCTTAGTGGTTAACTCACCAGCTCATGCAGGATAGTTGAAATATTTGCATGATGGTGAAAGTCATCATTTGGCTTATGTTACTGCAGCCCCACCGGTGTCTGACACTCACTGAAAATCTGGTCTCTTACAACAGAACCTGTAAGAGTGATCAGGTAACACATGATCACACGCAGCTTGCTTAGGTCTATATAGCCTGACTCCAAAACAATTCTTTCAACCTGAGATCACAGAATCGTAGGGGTTGGAAGGAACCTCCAGAGATCATCAGGTCCAACCCCCCTGCCAAAGCAGGGTCCCTAGTACAGGTCACACAGGTCAGTACCCAAACAGGTCTTG
This sequence comes from Laterallus jamaicensis coturniculus, assembly GCA_022605575.1. Lineage (NCBI taxonomy): Eukaryota > Metazoa > Chordata > Aves > Gruiformes > Rallidae > Laterallus > Laterallus jamaicensis. The sequence continues at coordinate 22,276,419 of JAKCOX010000012.1, read as the reverse complement.
AATATCTCCAAAGAAGGAGACTCCACATGCCCCGGGCAGCCTGTCCCAGGGCTCTGTTACCCTCACTGTGAAAAAGTTCTTTCACACATTGGTGTGGAACTTCCTGTGCTCCAACTTGAGGCCATCACCCCTTGTCCTGTCCCCACAGCCCACTGAGAAGAGGCTGGCCATTTTCCCCTGTGTCCCACACTTCAGATATTTATAAACATTAATAAGATCCCCTCTTAGCCTTCTTTTCTCAAGGCTGAACAACCCCAGATGATTCATGATAAAGGGTGAGAGCTTGCTGGACATCTCCTATAGCAATTTAAAGCCTTTACCATACACTGTGCCCCCTCCACAAAGCTGAATTCACGTCTGTAGTCATGTGTTAGATGTCTTTAATCACATCATCCACTCAAGGGCTTCCCCAAACATCCTGGTTAGCTGAGCCTTGACTCCTACCTCCCACCAGTCCTGAAGTATATGGGTGACTATCCATCCAAAAGGACCCGCTCAGTCAATGAGCTGACAGACCAAATATTCGAAGGTGCCTTGAAAGCTGAACCCCTGAAGGATGAAATCTACTGCCAGACCCTCAAGCAGCTGACGGACAACCACATCAAGTAAGAGTTGTTCATTCTTCTTGGCCCAAATGCACTAGCCTGTCTTGGGCAGAGCAGATCTGTAGTATCCATACTATGAGTGAATTTTTTTTCTTCCTGGGTCTCTTCTTTTGTAGGTACAGTGAGGAGAAAGGCTGGGAGCTCTTGTGGCTGTGTACAGGCCTTTTCCCCCCAAGTAACATCCTCCTGCCCCATGTCCAGAGGTTCCTGCAGTCCCGGAAACATCACCCCTTGGCAGCAGACTGCATCCAGAGACTCCAGAAAGCCCTGAGGTATGGTACCAAATGGCCTCCTAGTCCTGGCCATGATACAGCAACCAAATACACATGAGAAAATATGCAATAGGAGATACAACAGTGCTTGGGGGCACAGTGAAAACTCACAGCATCTCACTGCATTCAACCAAGCTGAACAAAAGGGGCATTGTGCGAGGGATGACGCTGATAAACTGTGTGGCCAAAGAGAGATTAAGTTGTCTTTATCAAGGTCCACTTAAGTCACCTACAGCTTAAGTAAATACACATTCCCCATTATAATTTTTCTTTTTATGAGGGAAAAACCTAATATTAAAGGGTTTTTTTAAAGGAAAAACCTTAATTAATAAAAAAAGAATATGTATTAAATACTAAATTGTTTCATTTACATGTAAACACTAAATTCTTGCTTTGATGCTGTGGCACTTGCCACCTCCTGTTTTCCAGGAATGGATCCAGGAAGTACCCACCCCATCTGGTAGAAGTTGAAGCCATTCAACACAAAACCACCCAAATTTTCCATAAGGTTTACTTCCCTGATGACACCGATGAGGTAAACAGGGGGGGAAAGAAATTCTTCTTTTCTGGCAGGATGCCTGTGAACTTTCTTATTAAAATCTCAGAAGTGGCAAATATTAGTTCTGATTCAGAAAATTCAGCCTTCCCTGAAGACTCTAGACCAGAGCACTGTAAGGAAAACCCATCCTTATCTATCCTGACTCTCTGAGGGGGTCAATTGACTCCAATTTACATTTTTTAAAATTCACAGATTTGTAGGAGTTGGAAGGGGCCTCCAGAGATCATTGGGTCCAACCCCCCTGCCAAAGCAGGGTCCCTAGGACAGGTAACACAGGGAGGCGTCCAGACGGGTCTGGAATATCTCCAGAGAAGGAGACTCCACACGCCCCGGGCAGCCTGTCCCAGGGCTCCCTCACCCTCACTGTGAAAACATTCTTCCACACATTGGTGTGGAACTTCCTGTGCTCCAGCTTGAGGCCATCACCCTTTGTCCTGTCCCCAGGGCATTGAAAAGAGGCTGACCATTTCCCCCTGTGTCCCACACTTCAGGTATTTATATACATTGGTCAGATCCCCATGATGTGGGTGCTGTGCTGGTGTTTACTGGAGTCTTTAGAGTATGACCCCAGCAAGAAGGAAACCGGTTGGGTTCATCTCCATTCACTTGGAGGTTCACAAGCTTTTTATGTCAGTTACTTGCAGCCTAGACCAACAGATATTGTCCACTTTATTTTGTACATTCATCCCCCCCATGATGGGGCTCCCTAGGGACTGGGCAGATTCTGGCAGCATTGAAAATTAGGTAACTGAAATTATACCTTCTGACCTGAGGTGACACAGAAATCATATCTGCACTTGGGAACCTCTCATTAGGCATCTTACATGCTAATAAGGCAGCTAGTTATGCTGATGCCAGAGCAGATATGCATGTCCTTGCAGATACTGCTGTCTCATGATACTGATTAGTCTTCCTGTGAGGCTTGCATCTTTCTCCCTGCTCCATGCCCTTGGGCACAACTAAATTCTTGTATTTCCAGGTGGGTTTATGTGTGAAGCAGTGTGCACTCATGGAAGAAAAAGAATGATTCCTTTCCAGAAGCTGTGCATACTTTATTTTTTATCTGTAATGGAGAGTTAAAAGAACTGCTGGGATTTCTCATCACTTCAGTTGTTTTTCCTTTGTGGTCAGCAATAAGCATGAGACTGCTTTATGCACATGCATCTGCATGAGAGTCAGTAGAAGGAGGCAGTGGGAACTTCTGCACTTGGATGGGTTTGCTGTGATCCTTTTGGCTAGTCACTAGGTGGACTGGTAGAGGAGCTTCACTCTGGTACAAGATACATCTGTGCCAAAGGGCTGCTGAACAACCAGCAGTACTGAGCTCCAGGCTGGTCTCTCACAAGATTTGGAATATGGGTCCTGGTGGTTTGGTGGTTCAAGCTGAGTCATGCATATGGTGTTCAGCAGCTTGAATTCCTTAAACTGCTATGAACTGAATCTCTTTTAGTGGGCAGAATGAAACTGAGCCCACAAAAATGCTGAGCACAGCTCGAAAGGCAAAAGAGGTGCCGGGACCTGCAAGCAGGTGGGACAGTCTTTTGGATGTCCCATCCACACATAGAGCAGGAGTCATCTCCCCTCTCCTCAGCTATTCAGGAGTCAATTATTTGGCCTAAGCCAGGCATCTGACATCATCATCAGTGGAGAAATGGTAAGGACAAATCCACCTGGAGGTATCTCTTTCTCTCCACCACCTAGAGAAATGTCTCTGGGACCTATCTGTCAGCTCAGAAAAAATCTGTTGCATTGACTGGGGTCTCTTTGATAAGCCAGCATAGGATATAGGTCATAAAACACAACAGTGCAGCAGTAGCATGGCTGAGATTCTGCAAAAGTCCCTTCCCACACCCAAAGCCACAATGCACAATGTCATTGACTTCATTGGTGGTGGGCACCTAAATCCCTTCACGTGTCTGAGCCTGGAGTTCCTCAGAGAGAGTATAAAGTGGAAATTAATCATGACATAGCAGTGGTGAGGGTTTTCTTTTCTTCACAGGCATTTGAGGTGGAGTCCAGCACAAAAGCCAAGGACTTCTGCCAGAACATCTCGAACAGGCTGCTCCTAAAATCCTCTGAGGGCTTCAGCCTCTTCGTCAAAATCTCCGACAAGGTGAGTGACCCACCGACAGGCTGGGGTAGCCCCACCTGCCAGTGAATACTCACTGGTGGTGCAGAGCTATCTGTACCCTCAGAGGTCAGATGCATTTCTCAGCAAGCACTGTGGTTAGATGCAATTGTTACAGGTGGTGTGGCAGCCCTGGCTTACAGCAGTCATCCCAAAGGGCTCAAGACACAGACAGGCAAAGCTCTCCTGAGTTGTTGCTAAGTCAACTTGATATGAAAGGACTAAGAGAAGCATACAAGCTTAGAGCTGCCTTGGGCAAGTGAAAGAAATATATGGAGATTGCCATCTTGAAGGGAAATTAATTGCTCTGGTTAAACAGGAAGCGGTAATAAGGAGTAATGGGTGATATTAGAGACAGAGCCTGCAGCAAGGTGCTGGCTGTGGCTTTCTCAGTTTGCAACACGTCTGTGTAACTGGGATAAAGCAGTGAGCGAGGGCTACAGGAGAAGAGGCAATGGCCAACCCTGCCTCTGGTCTCTTGTAACCATATCCAGCCTTTGTAACTTTGTGCTGTGCCCCCCAGGTAATCAGTGTTCCTGAGGGAGATTTCTTCTTTGACTTTGTGAGACACCTGACAGACTGGATAAAGAAAGCAAGACCTGCAAAAGACGGTAACAGTGACTTTTCTCCATTGTGGGTCACACAGAGCTCTCCCAGAGCCCTCCAGCCCTTTAAAACAAGGTTGACTCCACAGTCTGCCATGTACATGGGACCACACTACTGTGGGAACATGAGAGGGCTGAGAGATCTTCTGTCCAGGAGCAGCAAGACATCTGTCCCAGGGTTGGACCTGGCCTCTATAAGGAGCACCTGCTGGCAGGCAACTCTCCAGGGCCTGCCTGGAGGGTTTCAGTGGTGGGATTCATCTCACCTTGCTGTTCCCATTTGCAGTGGAGCTGACTGCAGCTCTGCTGGATGTATCTGTGGCTGTAAGATACTGATGCCTCCAGGAGGCAATTCCTCCATCCTGCATTAGTCATGAGCACTATCATTGAACCACAGGGGTGCAAAGGAATCCAGACACTCTCTCAATTTTGTTAAAGCATTGCAAGGGAAAAATATGGTTTTCTCTGCAAGGTCAGAACCTATTTGGCCTTGTGAGTGTCCCCATCCCTGCAGGTTGTGACAGCATATAGGCACCACTGGCTTGGAGGGACACCGATTGCCAGCTGGTACTCACAGTATTGCTCTTAAATATCTGCTCCCTGCTCCCCTTGTACAGGTATAGTGCCTTCCCTCACCTACCAAGTGTTCTTCATGAAAAAGCTGTGGACCAACACAACGCCTGGAAAGGACTCGATGGCAGACTCAATCTTCCACTACTACCAGGTATTCCAGGAGCCTTAGGAGGAATTGGGAGCGGGTTACAAACACGTTGGCCCTCTGCAGATGGACACACTCGTGCATTAAATGGGAAGAATTTTTGCCTTAAATAGAGCATTAAAAAGAGCACTATTGAGCTGTGTGGCAAGGAGCAGCCTTCACGTGCTTTAGAGTAAACAGCTCAGAAGGGATTTGGGCTTTAGGTGGCAGCAAGAAACAGGAGAGAACACGTCCTGTTGGCAGCCTCAGCAGGGAGGTTCAGATAGAAACATCCTGAGGGTTTTCAGTCACCTCCATTCATGGAGATGAGCTGTGATGGCCCAGCAGTAAGACATTACAGTTCTTCTGGTCTTGTTTCTCCTGGGATGGAAGAGATGTCTTCATGTCATAAAGCTCTCTCTCACATACATTTCCTGTGTTCTTGCCTGGATAAAGTGGTTATCCCAAAATTACTGTATCCATTAATGCCTGAGTTAGTAATCTGACACATTTTCAGACCCTTCTGATAATGAGGAAGTAGATTTTTTTTTTAATTGAAAAAAAATCAGAAACCACACTCAATTCCAATTGGCCATTACTAGGGGTGGATTTCCTAGGATGAGGGAGGGTGAACTAGACTGTAGGTTTACAAACCTGACAGCTAACATTGGGACCTCCCTGTTCCACATAACAGGAAACTGTTTTAGACCCCAGGGGATCTTTAGATATCTGGTGTGGTCTCAACTGGGCAGCTGCCTCTCCAGCACACTCAGCACAACTACTATGAGTATTTCCCTAGGCACAGACTCTTATCCAGGGGCTGGATACCTCCACGAACTCCATTTAACATCTGAGGGTGAAGGTCCATGGTCATCCCCTCTATCTCTGAATTGTTCTTTCCTCCATGCAGGAGTTACCAAAGTACCTGCGTGGCTACCACAAGTGCACACGGGAGGAGGTCCTGCAGCTGGCATCTCTCATCTATCGTGTGAAGTTCGAGGATGACAAATCCTATTTCCCCAGCATCCCCAAGCTCCTGAAGGAGCTGGTGCCTCAGGATCTTGTCCGGCAGCTCTCTCCAGATGACTGGAAAAGGGTAAAAACTGCTGCTTGACCCATACTGACCTGGCTGAGGGAAGCCCAGAATCTTGGGTGACTAGTTTGACATTCAACAGCAAAGTGGGGCTGCTAGAATGAGTGAACCTTGGTCCCTCTTAAACCTTAGCAGAACTGCATCACCAAGAGGAGGAACCATACATGGAAGTTCACACACATGTGCCTTGCAGTGGGTATTGTTTGCCCAGCATGTGGCTGCAGCTGAAGTGGTGGATGCAGCACCGTATGGATACATGTAAAGGCCAATTGTTTAAGTCCAACTATTGAGTAGAGGGGTAAATCTCCCTAGTTTACACAAGGAGAGCTGTGGCATAGATGCAGGCAGGTCTATAGCCACAAAATAACCCATATGTCTCACTGCCAAGAAACAGCCTAAGACCTATCTGTTTCTTGAGACTTGAACTCAGCCATGTGACTAAAGAGCAGGCTATCAGCATTTCTGGGTTGAAAGTCTCTCAGTCTCATTTGCTGCATAGATTTGAGGATCAAAACTTATAATCTCTTTAATGGATTCTCCAGCACAGCTCATCTAAAGAAAGAAGGACCTGTCTTGGTTCCGGGCCCTGCTCCAATGACCAGCCAGCACTTCTGTAAAGTGTTTATTGGAGTGGAGACTTAGAAACAACTGTCTTTGTGGGACTGATGATAACATCCCCAGTGCTAGGTAGTGCAAACCCTCCAGCTCTGTTGTGTTCTCTGTTACAGTCAATTGTGGCATACTACAATAAGCATGCAGGCAAAACAAGAGAAGAAGCCAAGCTTGCCTTCCTAAAGATTATCTTCAAGTGGCCTACTTTTGGATCAGCGTTCTTTGAAGTGAAGGTACCTGCCATGTTTGGGCATTATTCTGCAGCTTTCAGTCAAGGTCAGGAGTCCTGTATCACAGAGGGTTTCCAGGTATTCTGAGTTGTCCCTGTGTCTGAACCAGACTGGGACAACCTTGATGAAGCAGGGAAAGAGTGTGAGACTCTCCATCAGTAAAGAATTGACACACTCCTTTGTTGCTGTGCTGCATCTTTACCCAGACAGAGGCACTGTAGAGCTTCAGCATATCTCAGTCATTGGGTCTGTGCTTGTAGCTGTGTTGCTGAAGAGCCAAGTTCCATTCTCTGATTTGCCAAGGCAAAGGGGAATGTTCGGTTTTCCAAGGGTTCATTCCCCTGAACCAAATCCATGATGGCACCAGGCTTCCATCAAAGACAGTAAAGGCCAGTAGTCAGTAAGCCTGTCCAAGCACCTCTTTGCAACTCCCTCTTCTCAATGACCACACAGGGAGCCTGGGCTGGAAGCAAACTGCTGAAATTAATCATCAGTTCCTTGAACTTGGGCACTCCATTTTCACAGATTCACTAATTCACAGATTGGTAGGGGTTGAAAGGGAACTCTGGAGACCATCTAGTCCAACCCCTGTTTTCTGTTATGTCCATCTTAGATGGCATAAGAGATCTGATGATATTCTGTGATTTTTTCCACCAGAAGTGACTTGGTAGCAAAGAAATCTGTGGAAGGGCCAGGAGCTGTGCACTACCTCATCAATGGAACAAAATGAAGGTCCTTCATAGCACAGGGCTGGAACAAAGGTTTACCAGCAGGAACAAAATTCAATGTAGAGGTCAGAAGGGGGCATAGCAGTATAGTCTTGGCCTGGAGGTCCACAGCAGCAGGCATGAGGAAGAGCAGAGGAACTGGAGGGGAAAGAGGATGTCTGTGGTTTGTCAGGCTGTCACAGCTCTTCCTTGTCAATGGCAAGGAACTTAAAGCGGTCAGAAAATCACCCATGGGTTATCGTGCATTTAGGAGATCTATACTTAACTAGACATTCCTAACTATTGCTGATACCTTAATGAGCTCTATGTTTATCTTTAAAGGATAAACTGGATAGCAGTTAATGGGCCACTAAATGCTGGCAGAGCACAGAGAGAAAGAAAATAGGAAGGGATCTGATTTTGCATGACACATCCCTAATCAGTTCATCTCATTTCCAACAGCAAACTACAGAGCCAAATTATCCAGAAATCCTTCTAATTGCCATCAACAAGCATGGAGTCAGCCTCATCGATCCCAAAACCAAGGTAAGCAAAATTGAGGTCTTCACCAGATGCTCCTGAGCCCACTCCCCAAACCCCTCATAGGGATCATCCCAAAAAGTGGATTGTTCAAAACTTGGGGACTTCTCATTAAGCCTAGTTAGAAAGGCTGGACAGACAGAAAAGCTTCTGGAGGCAGAAATTCACTGTTGCACAGAGCCAGCCCAGCCTTTTTCAATAGAGGATGGCTTGAGAACATCAACTATAATGGGATCTGTAACTGGAGGATGCACTCCCTTAATCTTTTCATTAGACATAGGGACAGGAGCTGGAGTAAATGACCTCCTACTAGTTTCTTGCACCACCCACATGGTCATTCCAGTATGAAAGTCCTCCTCAAGCACTGGAAGATCCAGAGTCTTGCATCTCACTGCCATTTCCATGAAGCTGTGGTACAGTCTTGTCTCAGTAGACATCCTTGGTCTGCTTTGATGGAAACTGAATGTGGATATGAAAGGTCCCCACAGTGCTCTGTGAAAGTTGGAGCTCTCATGTGTTGAGTATCAACCTTGTGTTCCCACAGGATATTCTCATCACTCACCCCTTCACCAAGATCTCCAACTGGAGCAGTGGCAACACATACTTCCATATAACCATTGGCAACCTGGTGAGAGGAAGCAAGCTGCTCTGTGAGACCTCCTTGGTAAGGAGTATTAAAGATTATTGGGTGCAGTTAGACCACATCCTGACTTGGCCAGGCAAAATGAAATGCTTCCAGCAAACCGCATCTCAGGGATTCTCTGGGCTTAATGTGGTCTCTTAGAATAATCCCAATAGGTTTGATTCTTCTGGTCTTCCTATGGCTCTGCTCAATGGATGAAGTCCATCATCCACCTTAAGAGCAAGTCAGAGGTGTTTGGGACACTGCCATCTGAGGAGCATGGGACATTGATCCCTGTTACTGGACTGGGCTCTTGAGCCGTTTCACCAAGATCCTTTGCCCAGTTTGTCCCTAATAACAATCACAGCAATAAACCGCCTCCTAAACTATCTTAAACCCGAAGCATGAAGGACAAAAATTCCTGCTGGATTAATTGTTATTAATTTGACCAATTCAGCATTTTTTTGTCCATTTGAAAAGCCAGGTTCCATCCAAAGCTCCTTTTTCCTTTGTCTCAACAGCATCATGAGATGGTAAATTTCTCCATCTCAACACTGCAAATTATGTTTGGACTGTGTTCCTTCTGGTGGTGTTGACTGAGCTCAGAGGGTTGTGATCAGTGGAGCAGAACCTGAAGGGAGGCCTGTGACTAGTGGTGTTCCCCAGGGCTCGGTGTTGGGTCCAGTCCTGTTCAATATCTTCATTGACAACCTTGATGAGGGAATAGCATCCACCCTCAGCAAGTACCTGATGATACAGAGCTGGGAGGGGTGGTTGACACGCAGGAACACTGCGCTGCCATCCAGAGACCTGGACAGGCTGGAGAGCTGGGCAGGGAGAAACCAGATGGGATTCAACAAAACCAAGTGGAGAGTCTGGCACCTGGGAGGGAACAACCATTTGTATCAGTACAGGCTAGGGGATGACCTGCTGGAGAAGAGCTCTGTGGAGAAGGACCTGGGGGTCCTGGTTGATGACAGATTGGCCATGAGCCAGCAGTGTGCCCTGGGGGCTGAGAGAGCCAATGGGATCCTGGGGTGCATCAGGAGGAGTGTGGCCAGCAGGTCCAAGGAGGTGATCCTCCCCCTCTCCTCTGCCCTGGTGAGGCCCCATCTGGAGTATTGTGTCCATTTCTGGGCTCCCTGGTATAAAAAGGACAGGGATCTCCTGGAGAGAGTCCAGAGAAGTGCTACGAAGATGATTAAGGGCCTGGAACATCTATCCTATGAGGAAAGGCTGAGAGAGCTGGGGCTGTTCAGCCTGGAGAAAAGAAGACTGAGGGGGGACCTAATCAATGTTTTTAAATATCTTAAGTATGGGGTGCAGGGGGGATTGGCCTGCCCCTTTTCAGTGGTCAGTGGAGACAGGACAAGGGGCAATGGCTGCAAATTGGAGCACAGGAAGTTCCACACCAACATGCGGAGGAACTTTTCCACAGTGAGGGTGACAGAGCACTGGAATAGGCTGCCCAGGGAGGTGGTGGAGTTTCCTTCTCTGGAGATATTCAAGACTTGTCTAGACACCTATCTGTGCAGTATGAGCTAGGGAGCCTGCTTTGGCAGGGGGGTTGGACCCGATGATCTCTCGAGGTCCCTTCCAACCCCTACAATTCTGTGATTCTGTGTGATTTCACTCAAGAAAAATGGTGGAACAGGTGAAAATGTACTTAAAAATCCTGAAACGCAACTATTGGTAACCAGTGTGTTCAGGAGGCACAAGCCAGAAACTTTAAAGGCAGGTAACATCTTCTCTTTCCTCCTCAGGGGTACAAGATGGATGATCTTTTGACCTCGTACATCAGCCAGATGCTAACAGCCATGAGTAAACAGAGGAGTGCAAAGGGTAGCAAGTGAACTGCAAGAAGCCACTGGCAGGTGGCCATGAGGCTAATTCACCAGCTGAGGCCTGTGGGATACCCATGCAGCTGGGGGAGAACCTTTGCCTCCCAGATGTGGAAGATGAGCCGAACACCGTCAGGGAGTTCGCTGGACTCTGACCTTGAAGTCTCAAATCCCACATCCCCTTCCAGCGAAGACGACTATCTCTGACCTTCTGTTCTCCTTCCCCACCCTGCACCCTGACTCCATCTTACACCTCAAAGATTTCCAGGGGACACCACAGCTCTCAGATACTGACTGAGTAAAGACACTCCAGTGAGAGGCTAGCCTGAACCCAACAGTTGGCATCACAAAGGCTCTTGGAAGAGGATTTGTGTGTGTGTGTGTGTGTGTGTGTGTGTCTTGGTTTGTTTTGTTTTATTTTTCTTAAGTAAGAGAGAACTATTGGGATGCTAATGGCTTTTGATGATGTTATGGGTATTTCAGGTTTGAAGAGGAATAACAGCACCCCAACTTATGCTGGAAATCTATCCAATGAACACTGAAGGGCTTGGTTTTTGACATTACAAAAGAATACATGGTGTTCTTCAGAAGGACAGAAAGAAAAAGCAGGCTGGGAGGAGCACATTTTAACTAGGAATGAGAATAAACAAACCACTGATCGAACAGGCTAGAGTACTAAAGTGCTGTCTGTGCAATGCTGGAAATATTTAAAGAACAAATTTTACAGTTCTGTTTCTTCTATTTATTTTTTAAAATATTAAAAAGAAAAAAAAAAAGAAAAAAAAAAAAAAAAAGCCCTGCATTGCATGCTGGTATCTGGATGCTGACTTGGGGCTGAGGGCAACCTGCAGGACAATCCCTTGCCCAGGGATTCCCCCAGAGCCATGACTGCCAGAGCCTAAAGCACATCTTTCCCAATTTACAGGCTGAGCTGGACATGAAGCTTGGAAGATGAATTAATCTCCTTTTCCTCTCTGTGCACAGGCAAAGTAACCTTGGAAGGATCTTTACTGCAAACTTCAGTATGGATGTGGGGGGTTTGAAGTTCCCATGCTTGGAAGACTGAGATCAAGCCTGTGTTGAGCTGTAATTCAAACACAGACTTGGCAGTAAGGGTTGGAAACAACTAGTGACTTTATTGTGCTTTTGTGTGTGTTGCTGTATAAAATGGCTTTTTTATGGGTCCCAGCTGGACCCAAACCACTCACAGCGAGGGCAGGCCCTTGATTTTGGTGGGTTTTTCCTCCATCTTTGGTTAGCTGTACCAATCTGCTGGCTGGCTGTCCCATCTTCCACCTGATGCCACACAATGTGGACCAACCTTCTTTGGAGTAGAGGTGGGACCAGAGAGGAGGCTGAAGCCCTGTTGTGTGTGCAGGGGAAGGAGCCTGAAGTATCTTTCCAAAATCAAGGCTTCAAAGGAGCACGTGCCTGGGTGTGTGGCATCATGAGGGGGTGACAATTGTCCACCATGATCTGGTGCTGGCATCACTAACACTGAGTGGATCTCAGTAGATGCAGGAGACCTCTCTTGGTCCCAGGCATGGGGCTGAGTTTGGCTGCTTTCATGAAAGTCCATCTTGTGGGGTGTTGTGTTCAACTCAGCTGGGCTCAGTCCTCCAACACCATGGAGTGCTGGGCAGTCAGCAACACTGCCTACCCGACCTCAAGGAACATGACATCTGGGATGTAGCAGTGTCTTTGGGTCTCAGCTGTTCCACCAAAGTGAATGAGATGCTGCACGGAGACATTCACCAATCAGTCAGGGCTGCTAGGAGACCCCCTTCCTTCACCATCCCCCCTACCCAAGGCACTCTGGTAATGGGCATGGTTACACCAGCCAAGGCTACACTGTGAGCCAAGCTGCCTTCTCACCATCCATCTCTGATACTTCTCTCCCCTCCCCAGCTACCATGTGTAAGCCATGATCCGGCCATCCTAGGGATCCCATCTGCCCTCAAACACATGTCCATCATCCCTCACCACCACCACCACCACTGCTTTTCGTGAGTCTCCAACCATCCCTGCCTCCCACGGCATGCTCAGTAGACCATGCTGCACAGCAGTGCTTTACAGCACTGTCCTGGGCCAGTTTTCCCTCACCACCACCCTCATACATCCACTCACAGCTCTGTCAGCGTCCCATGCACCCCACCTTTTGGGGAGGGAGGGGGAGTGGGGGTGCCGGGACTCCGTGTGCGTGTGCCTGTGTGTCATATGTATTACTGTCTGCTGGCCTCTTTGTATTCACACCAAGTGATGTAACATGAAACACGTATGTCCAAGCTAAATACTCAAATTAAAAAGCATCAAGTGTTTTGTGGGAGGCTGTTCTGCTCTGTGTGGCTGGGGTGGTGTCTGCATGGGGAAAGGTGGGCTCAGGGCTCCCAGGTCCTTGTTGGGGACAGGATTTCTACTTGCAGAGTGGGACTCCTGATGAGAGTATCTAGCAACAGAGAGCAATTGGAAATTAAGTAAAATCTTTTGGGTAAAAGACACTGGAGCCTCAGACATCTCCCTCATCCTCCAAAACAAGGTCTGGTTGTCTAAGACAAAGGCCAGTTTTGGGCTGAATCACTGGATGTAAGAAATACTGGCTGAAAAGTTTGTGTGTGGGAATCAGCCTGCCAACCACATGCTTTGTGGCATTGCAGACCCCGCTAGCTGTGAAGCAGCAAAAAAGGTAGCTGAGATGTGACAGAGCATAAGGGATTGCAGGAAGCCACAGGTCTGGTTTGCCAGGCATGGTCTGGAAAAAAGTTGCTGAGGATGAGGAAGGTGAGTACAGGAAGATACCACTGAGCAATGTCCAAGCAGCAGTTAAATACATGGATTACGGTGCATTGAGGTGGCTTTTCCTAACACATATTAAGAGTAGTGGTTGGGGGATCACAGCCAAGCTCCTCACCTGGACATCTGGGGACAGGCTGAGGACCCCATGATGCTTCACCATTGCTGAACACACATACTCTCCACCTCTTATTTTTTGCTCCTTACATACCTCCACGTGAGTAACACCCACAACAAAGTAACACCATCAGTAGCATCTTCTCCCAATGCTTCATAGATCTGGAGCTGCTCTACACTAATCTATGAGCCCTTTAGCGCCTTTACAAAGGCTAAATGCTGCGTTTTGCATGTCTAGCCTCCAAAATGCTCCTAAATTACAAGTTAGGAAGGTCTGAGTGCTTCTCAGTACTGTTAACTCTGAAACTTAATGCTTCCCTGTCACAATTCACTTGTGATGGCTTTATTTAGCAAAAACACCAAGCTGCAGGAGACTTATGTATGAGAAAATGTCTAAAACCTGATGGGGGCAAATAGTACTATTTTCTTCCTCTTTCCCAGTCCAACGGAATAAGAACAAAACAGGATAGGAGAGCTAGAATGTATTTAAACCAGCACTTGAAATTTACCCCAAAAAACGTGGTGTTATCTGTTCAAATAGAAATTTATGGCTTAAACCTGGGAGGTGCTCACATCTCCCCACAGAGCAGGGCAGACACCCCATTCCCACTCTGTGTCAGCAGCTGCTAGGGGAAACAAACATCAGAATAAATCCCAGGGTGAGAAGTGTATATAGAGACCTTCCCAAGGGAAGAGCAAACAGCACACATGGTGGGACCAATTCACATGCAGCTCAGTTCTTCTGGAGAAAAGTGGTGTGCTCAAGGTCATTGTCCCAGTAGCTACATGGCCAAGGCATGAATGAGTCCTTTAGAGTTCATGGAAAGATATCCCCTTGCCCACAGCCAAGGGGAAGAGGCAGTCCTGTTACAGTCCATGGCAAGGCAAGAGTGGGGAAAGGGAAAACCTAAGCTGCTCCTGCCTGCATTAGAGAGGTACAGTCCATGGTAAACCAGCCAGCAGAACTTGACCATTGCGATGGGGCTGGTGTGCTCTTGCAGCTGGAGGAAACCTGTGAGGAGGGAGGGAGCATGTGAAGAGGCTGGTCTGACAGAGAAACATGGGCAACCATGAAAAAGGAGGACCAGAGATGCTCAGATATTTGCAGTGTGTGTAAAACATAGCCGTGAAAACTAAGGACTTGCACATGGAAGGTGGTATCACGGTATGACTGCCTTGTGAGATGCCAGAGGTCTTGAAGGGAAATGGTGGCTCCTGTGGGGTTGCGGCATTTCATGATGGTGCACTGTTTCTTCATGGCTGCAACTCTATCTGGGCTTCCCTACGTCCCAGGGATCCCAGCCAAGCACAGGATTTCAAGAAAAACTGTAGGAGAAGAAACTCAGTGCTCATCTCCAGTAGGGTCACGCAGGCAAATGACTTGTCCTCACCAGGTGGATCGGAGTCCCTCCCAACCTCTCAGCTGGCCTCCATGGAAGGTTGATGTTTGCATTGCAGGAAGGGGCATCAGGGGAGGGTCTGTTCTCCAGTCCTCATCGAGATGGCAGGTTCATGTTCCCTCCCCGTCCATGTCAGGCCATGACAGTAGGCATGTCACTGAGCTCTGGAAAAGAGGACTCGCAGTGAGCTACTGAAACATCTACAGTTGTTTTACCAGCTGTCATGAGCAAATAATCTGACTGAAAATGCATGCAGCCCAGGGCAGGTCATTTTGTCTGGCTGATAGCTCCATAGGTGCAGAAACCTGGGGCAGGGGAGCGTCCCCAGCCGATCCCACCTTGCTTGCTCAGAGTGCTCAGCACCTCTGGGCTATCTTTTCACAGTATCACAAAGTAATGCAAGTTGGAAGGACATCTGGAGGTCTCTGCCTCAACCTCGGCCTGAAAAAGGACAATTAGGTTGGTCTGCTCAGGGTTTTGAGCCATTTGGCCCTGGTACCCCCAACAGAGATGGCCCTGACCCTCCCTGCCCTGCTCACCTGTCCTGAACTTGTTGTAGGTGCCACTCTCCAGCATCGGGCCACCATCTTGGGCACAGCAGGAGAAGCTCCTCTCTCGCCACCTGCATGGGGCAAAGCACCTGGGTGAGGTCACTGCTTGCTGAGGTTCCCCTCACAGCTCCCTGGTGCCCTGGATGACATTTTTTCTATTGCTCATGGGTGAAACTGCCCTGGTATTCTGGGATTTGCTCAGGTCCTTCCCAAGAAGGGACTCCACGTGTGCAACAGCATTTTGAAGGCAACCTTGTGACTAAGCCTTGTATTCTTAGAGATATTTAAGAGCTCAGAAATGTTCATAGTTGCTGGTTCCTAAGCAGTTAGAGAAATTTAATAATAGTGATTTTGGTGCATTCATAAAGCTGACAAAGAAGACCATGCCAGGCTCTCAAGCACTTGCCGACAGCTCTTCACTCCTAGCAGAGCCCTTGCTGCAATACCAGCCCAGAACAAGTTGTTATTTGGCAGGGTCAGAAGCATCTGTTGGGCCCTGGGAAATGCACACACAACATGAACTGAAGCATGGAGGAGACAGACAGGATTGTGAACCACTCTGCAATTTGAAGCCTTGAAAGCGGGGTGAAAGCTTCTAAAGCAGGACCTGGGAAGGACAGCAGAGAGCAGGGCAGGGTGAAGAAAGGAAGTACACACTTTGTGCCTCTCCCAGTTTCCCCAATTATGAGATTCAATGTGTTTGGCAGCGTGGGAGGAAACAAAACACAGTGTCTGCAACATACTCAGACATTTTCATCTGGGATGATGAATTTCCTCAGGGGCTCCAAGGCATGCAGATAACGCACAGGGTGCTCAAATATTAACACTGAGACCTTTCCTCCTAAGTCAATCCAATGCAACAGTGTATATATATCAACAGTAAGAATAGAAAGATCCATTCCTCTCTCAGCCCATCAGCTTTGCTCACTGGTTTTTGTCCCTATTTTAAATATACCAGGTCTCCACTGATTCCTGATGGTAGATGATGCCAAAGCTGCCAAAATGGAAGGGGGAAATGAGAGCAAGCAGGAGAAAGAATAGAGAGATATTTGGAGACTTTCAGAGCTTTCACCTAGTTCCTGAACAAAAATTTCTCAAGAGTAGTTTTAACCATTGAGATAACCTGGAAGCATCCCTACTTCCCTCCACCTAGCACAAAAGATCAGGTTAACATGGCCATGAGCAACTTAGTAGTTACCAGTGCAGAGCAAAGATGAGTGAGATGAGGAGCACAGACGTCAGATCTGTCAGGATCCACATGATGTTGTACTGCTGTGGAGTCTGGAAGAGAACAACAGAGGATGTGTCCACCACCAAGGATCTCAAGATATGCAAAAAAGTAGCTCAAGCTCTCTCTTTCTCCTCAAATATGGCCATTCAGCTGCCTGGTTTGCATGTGCATTAACACCCCTCAGGTGTTTAAAACATTTGGTGGCATATCGAAGTGGCCACTCACCAGTAGGGCTTGCTGCCAAACCATAATCTTTCATAAAAATAGGTCTGCTGCATGGCCAAGGAGATTGTATCACATCACAGTGACTATAACAGGGAACTTTTCGTTTGTACAAGAAGGCCCTTTAGTTCACTCCACTTCCAATCAACTGGTCACATCTCATTTTCCCTGACAAAAATTGTTCTTTAGTGAACACCAGAGGGTCAGGAATGGCTCCTGCTATAAGTCTAAGAGCATCTGAAGATTCATCCTTAGACTGGGCCTCCAACCTCTCTCAGGAAGGATTGAACCACTGCAGTTTTCTGAATAAGAACGCCATAAAATCTACTTCAGAAGTGTGAAACCAGTTATTCAGTAATACCGGTAACCTTTAAGCTGGGACGGGTGTCCAGGTGCTCCTTAGCCCTACAAGTCATCAAAAGCAGAGCAGAAAATAGGCAAATTATATGGAAAATTCCTCCCTGTAAGGAAGGGTTATTTCTGTGGTTGTTCCCCTTGGGCTTGATGGGCAGTGGGAAGCCCTGAGAAATGAGGAAATTCTGACATCAATAAGGTGCTTCAAGGCTTAGAAATGGAAATTCTCATCCATCAGCATGTGCCCTCAAATGCCTGTCCTTTCTCCCTGTACAGGCCTCAATGTGACTTCTTTTCTCTCATTCTCAAGGTGATTCTACCTGAGCCAGGAGAAAAGAGAGGAAGGGTATGATGATACTTGGAGTGGCTCACTGGTGTCAGGTAAGCCGTGTTTCAACTTGGGTCTTTTTCATGTGAAGGGTCATATCATTTACCTGTGCATGAACTGGGCCCAGGGTCTCCAAAGGTAATCACTAACATCTCATCCTTACTTGCAGCCCCTGGGGGTGGTTAGAGGAGTGGGGGGCAATTTTTGCTTACCATGAGGAAGAGTGGCTGGCTGAGATTCTTCAGCGTGTGGACAGCATTAGTGGTCACAGAGTGTACCCCAGAGCACCATGCCAGGGAGAAGAGCCATGGTTCATTGACCACATAGAGGTTGGTGGTAATGTTTGCCTCAGCGTATTTCCTTTAAAAGACCAAGAGTCAACACCCTTCATTTAAAAAGGAGGTGAATACTTTGGGCTGAATCAAGGAGCAATAGCAATTTTCTGTAGGAGCAACTTGCTTTAGGAACTAGATAAGGAATGGAAAGGAAAGCCAACCAGACAATACTTAATTGTTCACAATTGGTCAAAACAGAAAACCTGTTCTGCTGGAAGCAAATGCAATTAAAGCTCAAAACATTGCTTATCCTTCTGCCATATGAATCAGTGTAATGATGTATTTGTAATCTCCCAAGAATGTGTTCAAAACCACCTCAATGCTAGTCACTCATGTTCGTTATATTAGCTGCATCAACCCATAATTTTTCAAGTTCTTATAAACTATTGAAACTTAAGATGAATTAAGACTATATTCTGTAAAGGAATGTATCATCAATATCAGCATTTGTAAATCTACCTAGGATCCACCCAGGGTTTACTCAAAAGGGATCTACCCAGGATTTTACATCCTCTGAAAATTATAATTGAGAAAACATGAATATTATTCTCATTCAGAGGATAAACCTTTTTTTCTTCTTTTTTTTTTTAATCTCTTTTTTTTTCCATGGGGAAGAGTAAAGAAAAGAAAAATTTTGGCATTTCAGCCAGTAAGTCAGCTTCACTGGGGGCCCAACTTAAATGCCTCTATGCAAATACAAATAAAACATCTGGCTCCATCTTCTTTATTCCTTCCCATTAGATGGATGACTCAAAAAGGGGAAAAATAACCCCCAGTTTTAAAAAAGGAAAAAAAGAAAGATCGAAGGAACTAAATGAAGTCAATCTCACCTTTGTGTCTGGCAAGCTCATGGAGCAGATCCTCCTGGAAACTCTGCTCAGGCACATGGAAAATAAGGAGGGAATTGGTGACAGCCAACATGGCTTCACAAAGGGCAAATTGTGCCTGACAAATTTGGTAGCTTTCTACAACTGTGTTACAGCACTAATGGATAAGGGAAGAGCAACTGATGTCATCTAAATGGACTTGTGCCAAGCATGCATCACGCTGTCCTGCATGAAATCCTTGTGCCTAAATTGGAGACACATGGATTTGCCAGATGGACCAATCAGTGGATAAGGAATTGGCTGGATGGTCACACTGAAAGACTTGTGGTCAACGGCTCCATGTACAGATGGGGACCAGAAAACTAGTGGTATTCCTCAGGGTTCAGTATTAGGACCTGTGCTCTTTAACATCTCTATCAGTGATGTGGACAGTGGGATCAATGCACCCTCAACAAGTTTGCTGATGACACCAAGATGAGTGGTGCAGTTAATGTGCTGGAGGAAAGTGACACCATCCAGAGGGACCTTGACAAGCTTGAGAGATGGGCCTCTGCAAAACTCCTGAAGTTCAACAAGGCCAAGGGCAAGGTCCTGCACATGGGTCAGGGCAATCCTGACAACTACAGGCTAGGTGAGGAATGATAGAGAGGAGCCATGAAGAGAAGGACTTTGAGGTGTTGGTTGATGAGAATCTCAACATGTGCAACAGCAACATGCACTGGAAGCCCAGAAAGCCAACCAAGTCCTGGGCCGCATCAAAAGCAGCATGACTAACAGGTCAACCAAAGGGACTCTGCCCCTCTGCTCCATTCTGGCGAGATCTCTCCCTGTAGTACTGCAACCAGCTCTGGGGTTCCAAGCCCAAGAAAGGCACTGAGCTGTTGGCACAAGTCCAGAAGAGACCACAAAGATGATCTGAGGGCTGCAGCACTTCTGCTATGGACACAGGCTGAGAGAATTGGGGTGGTTCAGCCTGGGAAAGAAAAGGCTCTGGGAAGACCTTAGAGCAACATTGCAGTACCTAAAGGGGCTCCAGGAAATCTGGAAAATGAACGGTTACAAGGGCAAGGAGGGGCAGGACAAGGGGAATGGTCTTCAGCTGCAGGAGGGCAGATGGAGATTACATGTGAGGCAGAAATTCTACCTGAGAGGGTGGTGAGGCCCTGGCACTGGGTGCCCAGAGAAGCTGTGGCTGCCTCTTGATCGCTGGCAGGGTTAAATACCAGGTTGGATGGGGATTTGGGCACCCTGGGCTAGTGGAGGGCGTCCCTGTCCATGACAGGGGGTGGAACTAGATAGGCTTTCAGGTCCCTTCTAACTCAGCCTGTTCTGGGATTCAATGAACCGTTCTATGATGGTTTATGTAAGACAGGGTTTGCCTTGTTTTGTTTTTCAATAGAAAAAAATATTTTGGAAATTCCTGCAATGAACGTGGAATCTTCCACTGGAGACATGACATTTCAGAGTATCTCAAGCAACAGAGAAATGGTAGCAGCAGAGACAAGAAACAAAATTCTCTAAAACACCAGCTACAAAGGGTGATGTTCTCTCACCACAGCATTATGCACTCACACTGATGTTTGTGGAAGAGCTATGGGAGGTTAAATGGTTGTTCATTCTCCATGATTCAGTGTTGGTGGGACCAGGGATGGCATGAATAGAAAGACAAGTGATCAGGACATAACTGTGTTATTCTACTCAGGCTATCTTCAGATCCTTGTCAAGTTAATATGGGTGCATTGGAGTGTATTTACATGTGACGCCTCTTGGCCACACACAGGGTCAACAGTAGAAGTGAACTAGAGTACAACAGGGATGGCCACTTGATATAAAGAAGCTCTTCTCAAAATGCTATAGATCCTGGATCTGGTCACTGGAGGGAGACATTGCCACATGCATGAGGCAAACCATAGCCAGATGCAGCTACTGACTGTATTTGGGGCTGAAACTGCCACCTACCTGATATCTTCACTGGACATTTCAGTGTAGGCCAGATTGAGTTTGACAATATTGTCCATCAATAGGTCTTCCACTGGTGCCTTACTGCCCATTGTTTGCTGAAACCCAGGGGCAACAGATTGAACAAAGGACCTCATGTCATTCTCCAGCCATAGGACCTGCACGCAACAAGAGAACCAGTGAATTCACACTGGACTTACTAATGTGCCCTGCCCTTCACACAAACCAAGTAAAGATCAATCCTGAGGCGCTTAACCCTGCCTGTCAAATGACACACTTGTTACAATGATCAAAGAGCATTGGATGCAGGGTTAGAACTTTCACCAAGAAATAAGTGTTCACTGTTCCCTGCTTATCAACTTGAAATCAGTGAGCACATTTCACACAGCCCAACAAAAGATGTGGTGCATGAAAAGTCAGTTTGGGTTTATGGGAAAGGACACAGAAAATACTCTGTTCTCCCATTCTCCCAGCATGGGAGAAATCCTTCAGCAGATAGAAAGCAGGGTAACTGCCCAGACATCAATGGATAAACTTATCCACATGGAATTAGTATCCCCCCACCCCAAGCAAGGAATGAAGGCTCACAGCTTCATGTGCTTTACTTTAAGCCTGAAAGCAGTATATAAAATAAGCATGGGTGGCAGGGAGTAGGCTACTAATTCTTTGAGGGCTAAGACATCAGCGGGTATAGATACATGCTTATTTCTGTTGTGCTGTAGGATTAATCCATTTTGTACCTGCTGAGGAACCAATAGTAGGAACATACTCCAAATGATGCCTCTTAAAACAATTAATGGGGTCAGACTTTATGTAGATGAAATTGTGCAAGGTATGACCCAGAAGTCCCAATTCAGAGAGCAAGAATACAGGACACAGAGGAACGAGACCACCCTACCAGGTGGGGTCTAATCCCCGACTCATTGAGGATGACTTCCAGGGTTCTGTTGATCCAGGAGTTCCTGTAAGGATGTTTCTCTGGAGGGCGGTAGAGATCAAATATCACAAGTTTGTTCTGACTGTCTGCGAGGCGCAAGAAATGACTTAGCTTGTAAACTGACTGATTCATTGCCTGGTTTTGATCTGCCCTTGACAGTGAGCCCATGCATGAAAATGGTTTGTCCTAGAAATAAACAGATATAAAAAAACAGAAAATCAATCAGGCAGTCAACTCTGGGAGTCAGCTGCATGCAAAAAACTCATAACTCTAAGGGAAAAAAGTTTGTTATCAGCCTTCAGTCGGTGATGATTAGTTTTATTTTGCTTAGCTCTTTTACATGTGAAAGAAGGGAAATTAACCCAGGCTGTGATGACACTGCTCCTGGGACTTAAACTGTGAGGTTCACAGCTAGTTCTGTTGTCCTTCTCTGTCCCACTGTTATCTGTGACTGTTGCAAGCTACTACCTTGCAAAAGTAGTAGTTGTCTTCTTCCTCCAATCAATGCATTCTGCTGCTGCTGTGATAAGGAGCCATGACAACATCCACCAGCCAATTGTTACAGGTCTCCGAAGTCTAAAGGCCAACTGGACAAAGCTAGGACACCCCAACTGAAGGATTTTACTGACTTTGAGTTTTGGCTCAACCCCTTGTCCCTAACATCCAAGCTATTAAGTTCTTCACTCTGAGGGTGGTGAGACACTGCCACAGGTTGCTCAGAGAGGCGGTGGATGCCCCATCCCTAGAGAAATTCAAGGTCAGGACTGATGAATCTCTGAGCAATCTGATCTAGTTAAAGGTGTCCCTGCTCACTGCAGGGGGTTTGGGCTAGGTGGCCTTTAAAGGTCCCTTCCAACCTAACATAATCTGTGGTTCTATGACTCTATGAAGTAGTTGGTACTATGGTAGACAGTTGGTACCACTTCTACACCCAGCTCATGACAGTCCTTTATGGTGCTTACCTTAAGGAACCATGTTCCAGCATTCAACTCCTTCAGAGTATCCCAGGAGAATAACGCAGCATTTTGAGCAGTGTCATTGGGGTAGACCTCATTGATGTTAGTTGTCCTCCTCAAGGTGCTGTCATGCATGAGGAAAGGAACCCCATCATAGCTGTTGGAGAACAAGAGCTCAGATCACCTGGGGTGCGGGATCATTTGTGGCATGAGCAGACTCATGCCAGGTCAAAGGAGTATGTGGGCCACTATGAAAGCAACAGTGCAACCTCCTTCAGTGCTGAGGGTAGGATAGGGAGGAAGACTGAGGTTCAAGACACAAGGTTATTTCCGGCTTAAATACTGCTGGGTAAATTGGGGAAGTCAGCCCTGCCTGTGCCTCGGTTCCCTCAGGGGTAAAGTGGAGATTGTGGTGTTTATGGCTTCCAGCTCCCCCCAAAAATGGGTAGTAACTTATGGTTGAAATCTCTTTTTGCTGCTCCCAAAGTGTTTATATGGGTTTCAGAGGATTGAAGTCTAAATGGTCTGCGATGGAAAGGCAAAATTTTTTCTTCTAGAAAAGTCTACATTAGTAGAACACCTAAGCACTAGTATATTTTTTCATTCAGTGCCTGGAAACTGCTCATCCTGCACAGCACGTTAGCAATTCACCTCAATGGGTCTTCCAAATAAATGATTAAAGATCTAATAATGAGGGTGATGCCATCACAAGTCTGAATACAATTTTCTGTAGGTTTGTAGGGCAGGTGCAGTGTGGCCTGGAAGTCAGACTAGGGTAGGGATTTGTCTTTATACTCTGCAAAGCATTTAAAATATACTGTACTATAACGATTGTAAAATCAATAGCTACAGCTTATTGACTGGGCTGGGAACAGCCATGCCCTACAGCCCCTATCATCATGTGCCAGCTGAAGGGCCCTGTCCCATCCATCAGTAAAACCTAATTGCCTGGAGCTGTATATCTCCAAAGGCAACTCTTACATGAGATGCAATGTTTTCCTCTTACCTAATGGTGACATCTGTTTCAAGACCATCCCCACCATGTTCAATTGTCTTCTGAAATGACATCTCAGTGTTTTCTGGTGCCAACTGGGAAAAAAAAATAATGAGCAGATCATTCTCAAACACATTCTGGAGGACTTATAAAAACTCTATAAAACACCTGCCTGTCTCTCTGTAAAACACCTGTGGTTTTTATTAAGGGGTCATCATTATCTTAGTGATGCCTACTGCTTGATTTCATCCACTTTAGCTACCAAATCCACCCTGTTCATCGGAAACAGCATTATCCTTGCTAGCAAACCCATGCAGCAATGCCTTCAGTGTGTCTCCCCTTCCACCCACCCCAGATTTAATGGGAAAAAAAACAGAAGAAGGTTTTTTAAGATCATCAAGTCCAACTCTTCCTGTCCTATGCTAAATCATATCCCTAAGTACCTCATCTACGTTTTTTTCAAACACATCCAGGATCCATGACTCAACCCCCTCCTTGGGCAGCCTGTTCCACATCCCCACAACTCTTTCAGGGAAGAATTTTTTCCTAACATCTAACCTGAACTTTCCCTGGCACAGCTTGAGGCCATTTCCCTTTGTCCCATCTCCTGTCACCTGGGAGAAATGGAAGAATGGGAAAAATAGAAGAAATTACTCAAAGTAGCATCCTGACCTACCATTGGTGCTCCACGGTGTCCAATGAGAGCTGGCTTTGGTCCAAGTGTCCCCATCTCTCTGATGCAAGGTGAGTACATTCCCAGAGGTATCAAGAAAAGAAAGAGAAGGATAGCCAGGTATGGACCAACAATTATCATCTGAACAACTGAAAGAATTTGAAGGAGGAAGGCTAGAGTTAATCCATGTGGTAACATAAGGGTCTGCCTTGTGGCTTGACTTTTAATACAACCCACCAGCTAAAGAGCTGTCGGGCTTTGTCCCATCCCTTTTCCCATCCCTTCTTCCTCTAATTTAATCACTTTGTCTCCAAACAAGGCAACCCAGGGAAACAAACTGGTCAAAGCAAGGACACGGAATAAGTCGGGACTGCAGGTTTTGTGCCCTAATTACATCCTGCTATGCCTTACAGACACACATGGTCTTATCCCCCACCTGTAGAACAATCCTCAAAAGAAGGATGCTTATTTTTTCTAAGATAAGAACAAGCAACATTTTGAAGTTTCATTCATAGTGAAGAGGAGGAATCTTTCTCTTTCAACTCTGGTACATCCCCTTAAGGTGAATACTTCCCTGGTTCATTCAGACTGCTGTCAGTGACATTCTGTCTGTGACCTGCAGTATCCTACAGACTCTGACTGCACTGGTATTGAATCTCAGGAACTTGCCATCTCATTACCTGTTATCTTCTCTGCAGTCTGTTGACATGTTGCCCAAGAGCCCCAGTGAGCCTTCACCCCAGGGAACAAAACAGTTCTGCTGAGAAATGAGCTCCTATTCACCAACAGCTCTTTCTTGAATGAGTACCATCACCCATCTGCACATTGTGCCAGCGGCTTAGAGGGAGCTTGGGCTTACACCAAGCTAATGTATTGAACTGAGAGACCACTGGGCACAGTGGACTTTAATTTCTAGGGTACCAGCATTTCCTCCTCACAACCTCCCCAGCTATAGTTCAATAAGAAAAATCCTGGGCAGGAAAAAAATATTTTCATCAGCCCATTCTTTCATTTTTATTACAAATCCACATCTGCAGATGGGTGTCATAGAATTGTAGGGGTTGGAAGGGACCTCGAGAGATCATCGGGTCCTATAGATAATTTTGGCTATATGGAGAGACTAGTTCAGAGAAAATCAGCCAGGTTCTGAAGTTGGTTTTGGCATCTGGCCTTGCCCTTACACTACTCTGTCACACTTCTTGGACATGGACTTCCCATGAGATAATCACTAGGAATGTTCTTTCCCGTGTCTCAGATGGCTTCTCTTGATATGCAGTAGTCTGAAGTGGATTGACTGGACTGGAGATCCCTTCTGAGACAGTGAAACTGAGCGTAGCAAGCAAAGGTCCACCAAGAGAGCTTCTGCTGGCTGCTTTCTCCTGCAGAGAGCTGACCAAATTCCCACTAGTGACTCAGAACATGGGGATTTCTGCTAATCTCCCTCATCTGAAAGCAGGTCACTGCCTTGGAATAGGCCAAAACTGTGCAAGGGAGCATGCAAACCAGTAACACATCTGGTCAGCTACAAGACAGTTCTCTGCCCAAGCCCCTGCCCTCCTAATATCTCTGGGATACACAAAGGTTAAAGTCACCTTCAGCTGGAGAGCAGCCGTGGGAGGAAGGGGCTCCTGCAACCTGCTTTCCCACACTGATATTTGTCTTTTATCACAAAGGGAGCAAGAAGCAGAGCTACTGTACCTTTCTTATCTGCTCTGATGGCATGAAGAGCCACGGGCCAGGACAGGAGGACCATGATGCTTATTGCCCCTATGTGTAGATAGGGAGCTGTTATCTAGCAAGGAGACAAATGGATTTTAGTCAAAGGATGAAGTGTGGAGATATACAGAAACAAATCCCAACATGGCTACAGCCTTCCAGCTGGATGGGCTCCTGCTGCAGACACCAGTCCAACCTCTTTCCTGCAACTGTGTTGGATCCACCAAAAACCTCTGGAGTTGGAGGAGAGGTATGTGTCCCCACCCAGGCCAGCTGAGGAGTGCTTCTCACTGCACTACACAGCTCTGTCTTCTCCTACATCAGCGGAAGGGGACAGGGCTGTCCTCATCCATAAGGACACGGTTGCCATTACTGCCATGCCATAATCCATGAGCATCTTGCAGGGAGCAGCTAGTTTAATCCAATCTAACCCAACTCAATCTCATCCAGGTAATTGTCATCTCTATACCACTCCACATCTAAATCATGAAACTGATGTCAACAAACCTGAGTGATAAAATGGAGTATTTACACCTGCGTGGAATTATTGTGGTATAGGAGTAGCAGTTAATCTAGTACATGCCCAGTCACAGACTTTATTAGACCCATATACATTCTGCAATGCCTCGTTTCACATGTTACCAATATATTCCAGAAAAACAATTTGGTTTCATTCATTTCAAAGCTTTTAATTCACATGCATTAGGGCTAATTGCATTTTTTTTCTCTTTACTTTTGTAGATATTTTTTCTTGATTTATTAACACAAAAATATATTCATTTAATGCTTATGATATAGTACATAATGCCTATTGCTGGACAGATATAGCACTTGAAGTTGATTTATCTTGTCCTAAAGATTAGACAAAAAGATCAGAAACTAAGAAGCACTTTTTTGCTTATCAGAAATGCTCAAGCAGAGCTGGAAACCCAGCAGAAATATCTTGTCACTTGTACAGGCACTGAATGGACGTTGGTATGACACACTTTTCATAAAACTAGGAAAATCTGTCAAAGAAACCAGTCCATCATTTTCTCATGCTCATCAGAGCCCATGGATTCTGTTCCAGTTAGAACCAAGAGTTATGCTACCAAAAAAAAGCTATCCATATTCAAGTTGTTCCTATTGCTTACTCCATGCCTGCTTCTCTAAGCTGGAAGGGTGGAAGAAAGCAGCAGTCATTGAGAGATGTTACTGCATATGGTACTGTCTGCCCCAGACACCTGATACCAACATCCTTTGATCAGAATCAGGATTCAGTTGCGTAAACAGAGGTGCCATCTGAGATGTCCAGGATATTTGAGATCGCTCTTTAAGGCTAATGGACTTGAGGCAGGATCTACAGGAGATACACATCCTTTGGGAAAAGCAACTGGAGGCAAAGTGGAGCATCTCAAATGGCATGGACACCCAAAATAAACAGCATTTAGGGAACCCAAATGCTCTTGTGTGTGTCTCCTCCCCATCCACCTCCCCTGAAGGTGGATATAGGGACAGAATCGGATGTTTTCTCCTTATGTTTGCCAGTGCATAGCCCAACAGTTGCCAAAGTCTACCAAAGCTAATTACACATTCCTGCCAAAAAGCAGGAATGTGCAATTAATTACATCCAACAAACCCTACATCTGTGATTCCTCTTCCAGTCCATATGCACTACTCTCCCAACATTCACAAGGAGTAAGACACATGGGGGAGAAGTGGTAAGCCCAAATAGCATCTGCAAGGCAGCTGTGTAGTCAAAAGCTACATGTTTCTTCCTCCTCAATACACATGGGGACCCAGATGCTCAGACACAGCACTGGGCATCACCATCTTCAGGTGAGGAGCTGAGGAGGCCAGCAGACCATGCAGCCTGACCTCTTGCAACCAGCATGTTCCAAACTGAGACATGTTACAACAGATAGCTTGAAAGCCAACCTCAGGTCTTGGCTTCCTTTCTCCCAGCAAGAAATGTTGAGTCATAATAAAAGTTTACTCAAAACCATGTACCCTGCCAGGAAAACACATCTGAAAAATGCTCACATACACAGTATTTTCTACCAATTACCAAATTCTTCTATCAACAATTTGTTCTTTCAAACAGACCTCCCAGCCCATTTTACCTGAAATGACAGGCGGACAGTTTTCCATTGATCTCCCCACAGTACTGATAAGATGAAGAGGGCTGTGATAGAAAAGCCCAGGACAAGAAAAGTCCCAATCTAGGGAGACAAAAAAAAGACATAAATCAGCTTCAGCATTTCTGAGCAGGGTGTGCCACCCATCTGACTCACGGGCTTATTTAAGCAGCCTGGACTTGATAACTTTGGGATACACGAGCTTGACTGTGCCAGTTCAGAGACAGAGAGATGCACTGTGACTAAAGCCAGATCAGCAGTGCTAAAAGAGACAGCAACATGGCTTCTCTATAGAATCATAGAATATCCTGAGTTGGAAGGGAACCATAAGGATCAAGTCCAACTCCTGGCTCTACACAGGGCCAGCCAAGTCAGAGCAGGGCACTGAGCACATCATCCAGATGCTTCCTGATGTCAGCCAAGCTTGGTGCTGTGACCACTTGACCACTGTGCTGGTAACACTCAATCACTTGCTTGGCCACTTCCCTGGGGAGCCTGTTCCAGTGCCTGCTTCCCCTCTCAGTACAGAACCTCTTTGTAACATCCAACCTAAATCTCCCCTGGTGCAGCTTCACACTGTTCCCTGGGGTTCTATCCCTGGTCCCCAAAGAGGGGAGATCAGCTCCTGTCCCTTCGCTTCTCCTCGGCAGGAAGCCACAGACCCCATGAGGTCTCCCCTCAGCCTCCTCATCTCCAGGCTGAACAACCCCAGGGACTTCAGCCTCTCCTCATAAAACTTCCCCTCCAGACCCTTCCCCATCCTCATTGCCCTTCTCTGGACACTCTCCAAGAGTTCTGTGTCCCTCTTGTACTGTGGCACCCAAAACTCAAGGTACTCAATGTACTAGCGCAACATAGAGCAGGGCAATCACCTCCCAAGAAGTGCTATGAGCTGCTTTGCAACACACTTCAGCAGCAAACACTCCTATAAATAAGAGATGAGAGTTCACTCTTTAACCAAAAAAGCGAAGATGTGGCTCAACCTATTTTTGGTTTCTTGCATAGTTTGTTACCAACACAGTTGGTGGGTCAGTTTGTTCTTGATACTCCATCTGTCTGCTGTAATTGCAAGTAGAAATTGGACCCATGTCCTAACCATTCTTCAGGGAGATCCTACAGATCAACACCTTAATGATCCATCCCTAATCTCTTCCACCCAAGGATGCAGTTTCAATTTTTTTCACAAATTATTCTACATCTTTCTGGTTCTTCTGGAAGCCAAGTTTCAATAGTAAAGATGAGTCTGTTTCCATTGCTCAAATGAAGAAACACAGGATGTCCAGCTATTCCCTTCCACTGCAAGATATGCAATCATATATTCTCCCCTAAACTGCATAGCTAGAGGCTCAATTTGTAAATGTCTCATATAGCCTCAAGAAAGTCTTAAGGAAAGTGATTCTACTGCATCTTTTTGCAGCAACAGCGCTCTGAGGATTTCTTTCTGCACCTTCAAAACTTCAGGTGGTGGTTTTCCAAACCATCTAAAAGATGAAAAGGCATGAGGTATCAATATGCCTTGGAAAAGCCAGATTTCCCTTCTGCAGAGACAACAGCCACTGTTTTGTTTGTTTGGTTGGTCTTGTTTTTACCACTGCTGGACCCTGCTGCACAAAATTACATTGCTTCAAATGCAAAGTTTGTGCTTCATCTTAATGAGTCACCACAAGCACCTTATGGAGTCAGTGGGGGAAGAAGGTACTTTAGGTGTGATTCATCTCAATTTAGGTGTCTGTGACCAGCTGGATGAATTCTCAGATGAATAATTTCCCTCCACTGACTAAAAGGCAGTTGAGGTGATCAGCTCAGGTAGAGACATCATTCTTACGGGCATCTAAATTATCCTGAGATTAACCTCTTCCTTCCCTTCCTTCTCTCCCATACTATAAGTTGTTTTTTGTGCAGAGAAACACTGCACACTCAATTGGTTTAAAGCATGGAACAGAGATACCAGAAAGCCCTGACTCTTCTCACCTTGTGACTCCAGTGGAGGTACAGCTGCTGACCTTCTGCAAGCAAACACATCGCTAGGACCTGGGAAATCAAGAAGAGATTGTTTGCAACCTTTGTAGAAGATGGTGATGTGTGTTCAGGGAGATACTTCTGGGGTTATTTTTGCATTGGGAAGTCACTTTACACTAGGTCTCCCTGTACCATGTCAAGGCTGTTAGCAGCCAGGTACATGGAGAGAAGTGTTTAATGCTACAGCAAAAATGCTTTTGAAATAGCCAAGCACATATCAAGGCTGCTGTGCAGAATCAAAGGCCTTTCACAGGTGACAAATAATTTGGCACTTTGAAGTACACAATTTTAATGCCTTTTCACAAAGAGAAATGATGGCCAGGATCAATTTCTATGGTAGGAACCCAGCCAGCACTAACCTCACCTATTTTCTGAGTATTTGTTGTGATCAGAGGCATATCTGCCATGGAGGAGAGGCCAGGGACTAAAGAATGCCTCCAAAGCACCATAAACCTACAGAGCAGACAGCAAAGACAACAACACTTCCACAGTAATCACAGGAAACACAAGAGATAGACAAGTCTCAGAACTGGGAAAACTGCCTTGGAGGTTAAAGGACTCCAGTGCTTGGCAACTGGCACCTTCCTTCCCTCTGATGGCAAGTGGGAGCCCTTGGAGAGGGTTGCTGTGAGGCATGGCACAAACCCCAGCCAGGGCAGGGGACAACCAGAGAACCTTTGGACACCCAGAAGCAAAGGGGAAGGAAAGCCAGTCCGTGGCTCTGACAGAAAATTTCTTCAAGTTGTCCCACACCTAAGCAGCCAATGAACCTGATGATGAATTTCACCAGGAGAAATACCCTGCTGCTGCGAAAATGCACAGGTCTATGCTTAGGAATCTGCATATCTGGGCAAGCTTCTCGACCACCACAAGGAACAATCTGGGGACCAGTATCACCAGATCTCAAGGTTTAAAGAAAAGTATCTCCTAGCAGACATCAGTGCTCCACAGAAGGACATTCATGATCCAGGTCCCTCCAGTCTCTAACACAGTGGTGCTGTGTGAAAGCAGAACATACAGATTATGGGGAAGGGGCTCTGCTGTCCCAAAACACAACTACAAAGGAATCTAAGCTTTTTTACATCCAGCTACAAAAACATTCTCTCTTTACAGGATCACATTGATTTGAAGTGAGATATAAGGTCAGCGGAGAACACAGATCAGCTTCTAAGTGCTTCTTGACATGTTAGCCTCCTTTAATTGAATCCTACACTCTGTACATGATGAGTAACCATGGGAGCAGTTAAGATAGAATTTCATTACTGCTGAAGATCTTAAGCCATTTAAATAAGCCATTTCAGAAAAGGGAAGAAGAAAAGACATAAAAACACTTTTAAAATTGCCCCTTTTCCTCAAGCAATGTTACAAAGACCTGGTCTTTACCTAAGGTACAGCCAAACACTTCACAGCCTGTGCTCAAGACACCCCTGTTACTGTATAGTGTATAACTTTTGTGTGAATGATGCACCACATCTGGGAATGCCATTGGAGGGTGAGCTCATTTTTATAGACAGAAGCAATATTTCATTATCAGCTTACAAGAAAAATAATCACCAGGGTTCATCCTCCAAGAGTGAAGAAGGAACTCTTTGCAGTGACCCCTGTGGTCAGCGTAGGAGACCCATCTTGATGAGGTGATATGATAAGGACAGTGTTTGTTCTCCAGCAAAATCAGCTTCAGCTTGTTTTCTGTGGTACCCCTGAAGCTTATCATCTCAAGCCACAGTAACCTAGCTTCATCCTGCCCCTCAAAAACTGATTCAGAAACTGTCCAACATGCTCTTCCATGGAGAACAGCTGCCTTTAACAATGTCCCACAGGCTTGTACGTAGAGCAGGACCTCCTCAGGCAAAGGGATGACCAGCACCAGCAGGTCTGGCTCTTCCAAACTGCTGCCATACATATCCTGGGACTGTCTAACACAAGTACACAGACATGCTTAGGTGATACATGTCTGGCTATTACTGCTGAGGCTAGAGCCCAGATCCCTCTTGCCAGCCCTGTCACTGCTCCGAGTCTTACAGCCTCCAACACTTGGATTCTTCTTTACTATAAGGTGTGGAACTGTCTCCCTTTCACTATCTACCTGCAAAGTGGTAATTAAGGGATGTTTTCCTCTGGCAAGAGAGATGGATTTGCTGCAAGGGGGGCATTGCACCCTTGCCTCCCTCTTTTTTGAGTTGGTTCACTGAACGCAAGGCTGCAAAAGGATGGACAGTAGACCTTTAATCTCACTGTGCTTCATGGGAATTACTTTGTGCTGAGGCAAGCACTTAGACACTGAGCTCACCTAAAACATCTGCTCATTTAGATGTTCACAAGAGCAGAATTCAGGTCCTTCCATTCACTTTCTGGCAAAAATGAACTTCTCTGGTACCCTAGTCTCATAATAATAGAGGTTTGACATCACTTTTTGGACTTCGGTGCCAATGCATTATTTTGAGTACTTTCTTAGCCTACAAATGCAGAGGCCATAACACATCTGAACCTCTTCCTCTTGGGCAGTCATGAGTCACCTCCCCAAAAACCCTTGGAATAAACATGCTTGAACTGCAGAGAGGAAAATACTATGTT
Organism: Laterallus jamaicensis coturniculus; assembly: GCA_022605575.1. Taxonomy (NCBI): domain Eukaryota; kingdom Metazoa; phylum Chordata; class Aves; order Gruiformes; family Rallidae; genus Laterallus; species Laterallus jamaicensis. The sequence continues at coordinate 22,243,808 of JAKCOX010000012.1, read as the reverse complement.
GGTGCTTGAAAGACTAAACAAGAAAAGTTTTCTTCTCCACTGAGCATGAAGTGTTCTGCAATGAGACCCCCTCAGTTTAACCATTTATCTCTAATGAGGATGAAAAAATTGTCTTGCAGGGTGATAACAACTGAATTAATTGAAACTTATTGTCTGAAAAGAAATTACAATGATGCACGCAGACAAGAGAGTCTTTGCTCATGCCTCAAGTGCTTTGTTGTGCAGCATTGTGTTCAGCCACTGGTGGGCAGAGGCGTTTGCTTCAGTGGTTCACAATAAGGTCACAGAAGCAAGCAGGCTCACAGGCTCCGGTTGGGTGCCATCATTAAGAAAGAGGCTATGGTGCTCACAAACAAAACCCCAGACCTCCCACTGGTTGCTATAAATTCTCTTTGCTCCAACAAGGGAATGAGTGTGCTCGGTTTTCTGATGCAATGGGCTGCTGATGCCAAACATGGCAAGGAAACATTGTCTGGGGGAAGGTCTCCAGTCCTTCCTGCAACACACACAAGGATATTCTCCATCCAACGCTGTTCAACCAGACCATGGGATGTAATTCATCATGGTGGACAAACTATTTGGCCATCAGTTGTCTGAAATGTGTGAGAGATTCAGCTATCAGATAGTACCTCACCAATAGATTTATTCAGATGTGGAAGAGATGAATTGCACTTAGCCTGTAAGGCTACTAGTGTTTTCTGGGTGCTTTATCAAAGACTCCAGTGAAAGGCCAACCACAGTGGCAGTGAGGCTCTGCAAACAGCAATGGAGTGGTGATGCCTGGCAGAGTCCTCCTCTGAAAGGAGCCATTCTGCGTGAGCACCAAGACACAGTTGTCATAACAGGACCCTGCAAGCAGGCATGTGACTCTCATGTGGCCCTGCATAATTTGAAACAGTGTGAACATGGATTCTGGTGGTGAATACTCTCCTATGTCCCTTTTCCTTCAAGGCCTAAGCCTACTTCATTAACAGTTCTGACAGCATGAGGTGTCATGCTTCCCAACGGTCACTACTCAACACAGATGCATCCAGCAATCTTGCCAAATGAGACATGGTGATGCAATCAACTAGAGTGCATGTCTTTAGAAATACCCAATAGCTTTGGGTGGGTGTTAAGAGCTTCATAAAAGCAAAGATCAAATGGACCCTCACTGCAAGGGCTGTCCCCAGAGTAGAGGCACCTCTGAAGTGTTTCTCTTGTAGGACTTGTCTAATAAAAAATCCTCATATCCTTTCAGTTTTACCTTCATATCACCCTCCTGAGGAAGGCAAATGATACAAGACTCAGATACAGCTGAGATGCTGCGAGGAGGAGGATCTATCTACCTCATGAGGAGTGGGACCAAGGCTGAACTGAACCATATAAGACACCAATTTCACCTTGTATTTTTCATCTACCTTTCTGGTTTTATTTTGTCCAGCACCTGCCCTGATAACTTGTGACCATCTCATCTGTTCTGTCAAAGACATTAAGCTCCTCTAGAAAAGGCCACTGCTTGGACACTGGCTGATGTTGGATCCAGAGTGAGCATGACCAAGCTGACAAACCAGCCCCAGGGCTCTCCTGGCTCATCAACTCAAGGAAATCCTTTAAAATCCATTTCTAGCATGTGCTATGATGGGTTAGTCTGATCCTGAGTTGACTCCAGATCCACAGCCTGCTGAGGTATGATCTCAGAGGTATCCATGTCACTTGGGCATCTCCGGCAAAGCACAAAAACTTGAGTTGCCCAAAACAGCCCTGAAATCACCAAACCACTCACACTGTCCTATGACCACTGGGAAAACCAGGTAGGCTTTGCTGAACAATAGACATTGAGACCTACAGCCACCAGCGTGTCACAAAATCTTTGTAATTAGATGTTGTTATTTGTCCTAATCAGAGCTGCTAGCCTAGTCCACAGCATTTAGGATGCTATTGATGACTGTGGGCATGGCCAAGCTGCTGCTCTATTTATCACTTTGATATTTTTTATTGCTAGCACCAGAGTAAAAATAACTATTTATTTGTACTTCAATAAGGACTATGGACCCTGGAAACCTACTGGGTTAGGCACCACGTGAACAAAGCAAAAAGAGATTCCTTGCCATGAGCAATTTACAGACAGACTATGTGATGACACATCAGGGAATGGGTAAGAACAGCAGGAACTGATGGTAAAAACTGATTGTAATCGTCACAGAGGTGAGTCAAAGCCATAACCTCATACTCAGTAACTGGAACTTCAAATGAAAGTTGGAGAAGGCATGGGACTTAACATGGACTCCAGTCCCTGGAATTCAAGTGATTTCTTAGCCTATAGCTCTGGATGCAGAGAGTGGAAACAGAGACACAGGTCTGTCTTTATTTGGGGTGTCCCTATGAGAGAAAGGGCAGGGGAAAAGGGGGGCTATGGAGAAATTTTAAGAAACACTTGGTTTTTGTATGCCTCCAGTAACAAAAGCAGACAGCAGATCAGAAGGCTAGAGAACATTCCATAGGATTTAGAAAAATGAAGGTTTCAGGAACGTCGCCTCTTTGGGCATAAACTTCAGGAGCATTTTGTGGCCACCTGGAGAGAAACCCTCCAGCCAAGCAGAGACATTCAAGACCGCCTTCTAATGATCATTTTTCTTCAGGATTAAGGGAATAACTCAACAACATATCACCGCTGCTACATGAGTCAGAGCCCTTTAATTCCCTGGTGTCAGAGCAATAACATTAAGCTTACCCTAAATCTAGATCCAGCGACTGCTTGGCACATCTTTGCTTGGGTTCAGGGAGAGACTGGACAAATTCAAAGGGGAATCATAGAGAGGTAGCACAGGAACTACATGTGGCTCAGGGACCCACAAGCTGAAATCCAGAGATGAGCATGATGAGGAACGACCTCATCTTCCCAATATTCCCCAGGTATCCTCTGTTATTATCTGCAGGGCTAGGCTGAACTTTGGTCTGAAACATTAAAGCCATCTCCTGTGCTTACTTTTTAGGGCTATAAATCACGGTCAGCTTACAAAGAGCTTTACTTACCAATAACAGTGTGATGTACGTAAACAAGATCGCAGCCACTATCAGAAGAACAAGAGACCAGAGAAACCAGAAGCCCAGGTTCCCATAATTATACCTAAAAAGCAATAAAATATTATGCCAGTGTTTATGTTTAACCTATGGACTGAGGGGAACAACAGCCCTGCTCCTTGAAATTTTCAAAGAAGTAAAACAAAGAGGGAGAGAGGAATAACCTACCCTGTAACATGAAGAAGAGGTTAAAAGCCTCCTTCCCCAAATCCATGATTGCATTAGCCACCAGACTAATACCCCAAGGTACTGGGGTGGAAAAATACAGGACCACATGGATGGTCTTGCTCCAAAGAGCTCTTGGTCTGACAGTAAGACCTCGCTGCAGACAAGGCAAACACAAACAGTGAGATGCCATGAGTCAGCCCAACAGCCCACCTTGTCTGCCTGCAGTTGTTTCGGGCACTGCAGCAAAAAAGGGGGATTTCAAACAGATTTTGAAGGAGAAAACACCAGAAAGCTGGAGGGGTTGCAGAAGGATTGCCCAAGGAGAGAGTGAGGGAAGTTTTACTTCCTACCCAAATGCTCAATAAGGATGAATAACATTATTTTCACCTTTCCTTCCCATAACATCTGAGCTGCTTTAGTTTAATTTTAGAGGCCAGATTTGTATAACTGTTACCAACATGTTGCAGATGGAAAGGATTTGCATAAATCCCTGCTGGTTATTTCTTACTTTTGAGCCCAGGAACATGCAATTCTCTTTGCAGTGAGATAGCTAGTGTGATGCCATTGATGACAGCCACCACATTTCTTCAGAGGAAATGGGAGGGTGGGGAGGAAGACTCAGAGAAGCAAAAGAAAGAGAAATTTAGTCCCTTGCACTCACAATTTTTGTGGTGTCCCTTTTCTCCCTAATTCACGCTTACATCTACAAACAACAGCCAAGCAAAGGACAGACCCTCAGCACCTCTAAAATCACTGGATATTCATTTTGGATTCTGTAACAAAGAGTTTAAGGAGCCAAATCTTTGGCTCCCTGCTGGGGAGGGCACACATCTCTTCCCAGCCATGCTGGGGACGTGCCCAAGGGGTGAGAGAGGAGGAAAAATGGTTACTTACCAGTCAAAGTTATTGTAGTCATTTTTTGCTTCACCCCACATGTACAGAAAGATCAGAGAAAAGCAGAAAGCTCCAACAAGCAATGGGAAAAACATGCATTCCCGCTGCAGAGGGAGAGGAAGGACAAGTGGTCAGAATCTTGTCTACCCTAAGGCAATCAGAGCAAATGGTAGGCACTTTTTGGCTGTGCCTAAAACACACAGCTTGGTGCTGGACCACCAGAAGCAGAAATAGAGATGATTTCCCTCCCTGTCTTCTGTGAGTGGGGAAAATACCCTCAAAAGCATACTCCACAGTATTTATTTTGGGGGAAAACAGATCACATGACTTTGCAAGTGTACAGGATTTTAACCACCTCACTGCACCAGGCAGAAGCCCTCTGTGAAATTCTTACTGCACACTCATCCCAGATTTTCCTTCTTTAATTTGATCTCATGGTTTTGAGATGTTTCACTGACCCAGAAGGTTTGGTGCCACCACATAATTGCTAATTGAATGGTGGCCCATATTGGCTGTTAGGAAACATTTCTTCACAGAGAGGGTTTTTAGGCATTGGAACAGGTTGCCCAGGGAGGTAGTGGAGTCACATCCCTGGATTTATTTAAAAGATTGGTAGATGCAGTGCTGAGGGGCATGGTTTAGCAGTGGCTTTGGCAAGTTTGGTTGATGATTGGACTTGATTATCTGAAAGATCCCTTCCAACCAAGACAATGCTATGATTCTACACAGGAACTGGCACTGGTTCTGAGCTAATTTACCGTCTTGCAGCAGCATTTCCCAGGCTCAGTCCTTCTGCGCTGGTACCGCTTCCACCTGCAGCTGTAGAAACCAGCCAGGCAGGAGATGAAGGGTTGATGTTCATACCTCTGCAGCAAGTGCCTACGTACCACCTTCAGCTTCCCAAACTTGATCCTCTTGAGGCTGGCGGAACTGGCCTCCATCTGAGTGGCTTTATCTCATCTTCCTCCTGAAACAAGACCACAAGGATTAAGGGGAGACCCTCCTTCCCTTTTGTTGAAGCCTTTCACATCAGAAAAGAAAGAGGAGGTTTTCTCAAGAGGAGGCTGCAGGAAAGGGTGCCGAGGACACCCCACCGAATTTTATATACCTCAAGTGAGATGCCTAACAGAAAAGCGTGGTCATTGCACTCAATGTCAGTGGTGCTCCCAGCTGTAACCTAAGTGCTCTGAATCACCTCTGAGGGAACCTCTGCCTCCAAAGTGACTATACAGGGAGCTCTGGGGAAATGAAATCGCTAACTTAACAACTCTGTGCAGATCCCCAAATTATGACAGATGAACCTGAGCCTAGGCTTAGCCATGGGAATTAACATCACCGTGACCTGTCTCCAACCTCCTATCAGTTGATTTAGCTCTGCAGGAAAGGCACTAAAACAGTCATTTAAGAACAAGAATTAACCATTTGCTGCACTACTCACATGGACAAAATGCAGACGTAAATATTATGCAAATAACTCAGAGCCTAGTGTGTCTTTATGGTGAATGAATCCTTGCAAATTGGTACTTCCAAAAAATGTATCAGTTTGCAGATATCACAAATAAAACAGAGATGTAGGACATGAGTCAAAACTGAGATGACACATCCCTCATACCCTCCAAATGTCCCAATCTCTCTGCAGCTGGGGTGCAAGGAGAGAGGATGGAAATGCAACAAAATAGGGGGGGGTGGTTAAGACTGCTACTAATGAGCAGTGCCCAAGCATGCCATGCCTTGAGTGTATTCCTGAGGCAGACGTGTCTCCCCATCCAGGACAGGAGAGGGAATCACGCACTCTGGGATATCATGGGGTCAAGCCACTGCTAGAAGCTCAGCAGTATTGGATCTGGGCACCAGTATGCTACCACACGGTAAAACATTGATGCCAATCTCATGTAGCAACATGGGGTTCCTGCTCTTGAATTACCCAGAGCATAGAGAAGGGGGGGGGGGGATGTGAGCATCATGCCACTGGTGATTGGTGCAGACGACAGCTGATCCCATTGTCTTCATCAGCCATCGTCAAGGATGCCTGGCATACACCCAGAAGTTACCCAGTTACCCCAGACACTTATTTGAATATATCTGACCCTTCAGAGCTCCTACCAGAAGGGTGTCATGTGCCACGGGGTTGCAGTATTTGTTACCTCCTGTTGAGGATCATGAGTTTCCCTATCGAAGACGCACAGCATCGGTTCCTCCCCAGCCTCTCTCCTTCAGCAATAGGAATTCAAGACACTGGATCAAAACCAGCAGTTTTGTTGGCTAAGGGACATGGCGTGTCCCTCATGATGCAAATTCCTGGTGCAGGCACAAGGCTCACATGTCAATATTTACCTGTGAGCACACAGGAGTTGACAGGAAAAGAGATTACAGAGAGCTCAAAACATTGCTCGCTCCATCTGCCTGGCTACAGTAGCATGTCAGGTGTAAAATCTAGGGGTTGGTCTTACCTACCCATAAAAAAGGCCAGTGATGGAGATCCCACCAGCTCCCAAGACAGGCTAATTCTGACCTACACAGGGGTTTTTTGACCCTAGTGCCTAGTCTCCTGTATTACAGTTTAACCTCATGGTTGTGTGCTATATCCACCTGACCATGGCAGATATAGAAAACAGACTAAAATTTTCTTCTGTTACAATTTCATGTTTAACATTTGGGTGCCTCCTCTTAAGCCTTCTCTAGCCTGAACAACCTCAGCTTTTCTAGTCTTTCCACATAGTTCTCATTTTCTCCTCCTCAGAGCATCCTTACATGGAGTCAACAGTCACCTGCTATTTGGGGGTTTCCTTCCTGCATTTCCCTTGGGTTTTGGCACCCTTTAGCAGTAACAGGATGTGGTAAAAACCCCAGTCACTCCAGGGAAGACCTGTTCCCCATAGCACAGGCTACTCGATACTTCTAGCATCTAGTTTCCTGCATGTATCAAACACATCATCTGGCCTCAGCCTTCTGAATGCTTAAATAATTCACCCTGGACTCATTCCCAGCAGCAAGGGAACTGTGTTTTCAGCTTTGTGCATCAGACAACTCATAGCATCAAAATAATTAACAATTTTGTGAAATCCTGTCTTAACCTTCCCATACATCATCTCTCCAAGCCTAGGTGTTGTTGTGGAATTGACCCTTCCTCTCAGAGGCAGCTGGGGAAGGAGGGAGAGAGGAACACAGCCTCCTTTCCACAACTACCTCCACTAACCCCTGACCCTCCCAAAAATATCAGGCTAGCCAAAGAAGAGGAAAACCCTTTCATGCCTGGCATTCCCTGAATCCCCATTGATGCTGTTGTCCAAGATGTTTGGCAATAAAACCTTTCAGTATAAAAATACTCAAAGGGCATTGCTTCTGCTGGTACAGCTTCCTTACTTCCTTCCTTCACTGCTCCTCCTCCTTCTCTGCCCAGATGCCTTCTTCCTCCTCTCCCAGGACCCAACAGATAGAGCTACCTTGCCCAGATACTCTTCTGCAGTCTGCAAAGGGTCAAAGCATCCCACAAAGGCAATAAAGCTGGGCTGAACATTCATCTTGCTGAGCACAGATATTATCTAATATATCTCCATTCAAGTAAATGGAGATATATGGGACTACACAAGACAGTCTGGCCCACTGATGAGATACATGGTTCCCACAGACCAATTACTCTCAGCTATCTCAGTGGTGCTAGGCTGAAGTTACAAACTGCTTTTACTTCAGGAGCATTTCACAAGCTTGGGCATTTGAAGGCTGTTTCCAACAGGAGGAGAAACTCACAAAAGACAGTCACTCGCTAGACAAATCCAAATATACAGCCAGAGACCAACAGAGGCTAGGGACCAGGAAAGCAAATAAACTCATTATACCACATTTACTGGGATCAGCAAGCTCTCATGCAAAGAGAAAACCACCCTCCCAAACCCCAGAGCATGACTTGACACAAGGCTGCTCCTGATTCCTCTGGGCATACAAGGGTCACCTAGGAAGTGAGAGACTTTGAGCCAATCTGCCCAAATGTTTTAGGAGAGTGATGGGTCTCTGCAAGACTGCTGGGTATCAAACCAAAGGGTAGGAGAAGCTTGAGACACTAGACAAAAGTCAATGCTTGTGGGTAGATTCCAAGGAAAGAGCTAAAGGAAAACCAGAGATGACTCACCAAATATTTGGGCTACTTCAGTCTCAAGGTAGCAGCTCCTAAGAAGAGCTCATCTCCCTTTGCAGCCTGGCAGGATTCAAGCATCTGCAATCCATTTACATTGTGCTCTTGCTAGTATCAGCAAACACTCCAAGAGAAGTCCAGGAGAAACCCATCTTAGCAGTGAAAAGTCCCATGTGATGATGAGAAAGACTGACAGACATAAAGGCAGACAAGAAAGGTCCTTCTCCTCTCAAACTGTACTCAGATCTCCAGTGACTTCGCTGTTCCCTTCATCTGTGTCCATTCACACAGGCATCACTCCTTTCTTACCTCCACACCTTCCCCCAGGTCCCTGCAATCAGGTGCACCTCCAGGTGCTCAGATGTGTTTAATCTAATGCAAATTCCTTCCTTACACCTCAACTACCCTCCAGGTTCTCCAGGACATACCATCTCATGGTTTCCTCTCTAATCGCTAAGTGTCAGCCTGCTGTTACTGCTGTGGTGGGTCATCTAGGAACCATAATATCTCTCCCAAGGTCTGCCTGAATCTGTCATGGCTCAGATCACAGAGTAATAGGGGTTAGAAGGGACCTATGGAGATCATCTAATCCATCCCCCTGCCAGAGCAGGATCACCTCAAGCACGCTGTACAGGACAGCATCCAGGTGGGTTTTGAATGTCTCCAGAGATGGAGACTCCACAACTTCTCTGTGCAGCCTGTCCCAGGGCTCTGCCACCCTCAGAGTGAAGAAGTTCCTCCTCATGTTTGGGTGGAACTTCCTCTATCCCAGTTTGTATACTCAAGTTTATTCAAGACCACGTTAAACAATCAAACATTTGAATTCACAAGCATCTGACCCAAACAAATATCCCAGCATCTGGCCCAGCACCCAACTGTGGATCAAACACCACCAGAACACAGGGCAGACACAGAGGCCAAAAAAGAGGAGGCTTTTGCATTAGGATTTGGAGCAAGGACACAGCAAGAGACTTTACAGAGCTTGCACCTAGATCTGATGCACGCTGCTCCTAACCTTTAGAGGTTGTCTGCAATTCCTGCCATCTTCAGCAGGCAAAGCTAAAAGGAGGGATGGAGCAAACTTGAATCCACTCACTGGGAAAGCCACAGGAGGAGAGAGAAAGCAGGAAAACCTGCAACAGTAGGAGAGCAGAGTTTGGGACTCCTTAGCAAGTGAGCCGTGAAAGCAGTAACATATGGTTTTCAGCTCCATAAACCCAAGAGATCTCAGGTATTTCCCTTGCAAACAGAGGCTTTGTTTGCTTGCAGATAAGAGCCCCCATAATCACAGGCAGTTGAACAAGGCTGCTCGTTTCCCACTGCTGGACAGAGAGTGAGGAAAAGCATGAGAAATAGCCCTGGAGGGATGATGGAGGGCAGAAAAAGCAGGAAACATTCAGCTGCATGGGCTGAAGGCAGGGGGTACTGCAAGAGGGACTTGCCCAAGAGGCCAGTGGAGAAGCAAAGAGAGTATCCTTGCCTTTTTTGGTGCTGTAGGGCTAGGACATCCAGCTTTGAAGGGGTAAAGAAGTACAGCAGATGAATTTAGCATTGCCCTATAGCTTTTTCATTTGTTTTTTTTTTAAGGTTTTCCTCTTTTTCCTTTCTGTATCTACCCATCTCCACCACAATATCCTACAACATGTGGGCAGGTGGGTGCAGGGCTCTTTTCAGATATTACATAATTCCCAGTCAGCTGCAAGAAGATAATTGGGGTGGGGGCAAAAAAATTACATGGGTACCAGCAGCCATGTGAGGGAAGTACAGATGGTTGCTTCTCAACACCTGAGCATGGCCAACTTGCCCTGAGCATCTTGATGGTGTGGGAAGACAGCAGATAGGAGTGATGCCCACTTTGCCCATACAATTCCCAAGTGATATGGAGAGAAGATTAAACCTGTACTAAGGGAGGGATGTGTCTTAAGGCTGAGCTGGGCCTCCTTGACACCTGCAGCTGTCTTCCATGGGGACTCCTGGTGCCACCCCACCACTCTCTGGGGCATCATTTCCTGCCTTTCCACACAGGGAACTCTTCTACTGCATTGTACCAACACAGGCAAAGGAGCAAAATCAACCTCCTGGCAAGCTGCTGGTTGATCACCATCACTACAAGCTGCACACAGACCTTGCCACCAGCCAGAAAACCTCAGCAAAGGGCATCCCTTAAACCTGCATTTCAGCCCAAGGCTCTGGATCACAGCCTAGGATCGCTTCTATTTCACCATCTTCTGCCTTCAGATTCTTTTCAGGGAATTAATGAGGTTTAACACCGGAAAGGAAAAAGGATCAAATAAAATAAAGCTAGTTATGATCTCTGTGTGAGAGTGTATATACTCTATATCCTTTCCCTGGAAGTTGATAATTATAACTTATGACTAAGACTCTCAACAGCTTCTCTATAAGCCCTAATTAGACCTTAATTCCATGTGGGATCCTAGGGAATATGTGCAGCCTGGGAGAAATACATGCAAAGTACACCTCATTAATTGATTAGCCTTTGAGGTGAAGATCACAGCCATCAGCACAAAGAAACGATAGGGATTAACATAGGAGACAACTAACTAATGTGGAAGTAGAAGGGGTTAACAAGGAATAACTGCTCCTGTGGCTGCAGGGATAGTATTTCTCCACTTCATTTGTTGAAGTACATCTCCACCATGCAATGGGTATGGTTTTCAAAGTAATGGGGAGTTTTCCATATTTTTTAATATGCCACCACAGTTTGAAAAGATAAAAATAATCAAACTCATTTCAACCAAACTAACCTACAAATAGAGAGGAAATCTTGCATTGGTTCACCAAATCACAAGGTTGGAAAAGACCTTTAAGATCATCGAGTCCAACTGTTCCTGTCCTGTGCTAAACCACATCCCTAAGTACCTCATCTACCCATCTGTTAAACACATCCAGGGATGGTGACTCAACCCCCTCCCTGGGCAGCCTGTTCCACAGCCCCAAAGGGAAGAACATTTTCCTGACATCTAATCTGACCCTGCCCTGGCACAGCTTGAGCCCATTCCCCCTTCTCCCATCTCCTGTCCCCTGGCTGAAGAGACCATCACCCACCTCTCTGCACCCTCCTGTCAGGTAACTGTAGGTGGTGATAAGGTCTCCCCTCAGCCTCCTCTTCTCCAGGCTCAACACCCCCAGCTCCCTCAGCTGCTCCTCAGAGGATTTGCCCTCCAGCCCCTTCCCCAGCCTGGTTGCCCTTCTCTGGACTCGCTCCAGGACCTCAATGTCCTTCTGATGGTGAGGAGCCCAGAACTGGACCCAGCACTCGAGGTGCAGCCTCACCAGTGCCCAGTACAGAGGCACAATCCCCTCCCCAGAACTACTGGCCACACTATTTCTGACACAAGCCAGGATGCTGTTGGTTGTCTTGGCCACCTGGGCACACTGCTGGCTCATATTCAGTCAGCAGTCACCCAGCAGCCCCAGGTCCTTCTCTGCCTGACAGCTCTCCAGGACTGCACAGGGACTTATCCCCATCAATAGGACACTGTGCTACAGTCCAAAGCTCAGATACCCAGCAGGAGCTGTGCTGGAAACCCTTGTCCTGGGCTGCTCAACTTTCAGTCCTGGTATCTGCTGAGACCAGGATCCATCTGCAGTTGCATGCAAACACTTTAAAGCAAGATCTTCTGAAGCAACCAATCGATTTTGTGCTTTAAGTTTGACAAGTCCTTGAGGAACCTCCATGGCTATGGGTGAGTAATACAGGTTTGGTAATGGGTCATGGTGAAGCAAGCCTCCCTCCAAACGGGATCTATTAATATTAAAACAAAGACATGTTGACCATGAGAATTTAGGGTAGAAAAGGCACCTTAATCCATGGTTTTATTCCAGAGTGATCATAAATAAAATATAAATAAATATAACAAAGTTCAAAGTTGAACCACCCTGCACACAGATCATTTTTCCCCCTTCCCCCAACCTTCCCTCAAAAACTGTTTGGTCTCTCTCTACTCCTTCAAGGTACCTCTCTCAAAAGTCTCTCGTGCCTGGAAGCATGTTCAGTCCCCAGGGATGACTCGTTATCCACAACCACTTGCAGAAATCTTGTTTAATCATTATCATCATCGTTAGAAATTACAGCTGTTTTTCTTCATCTTTAAAGCACTTTGCAGGCTACGTTAACAACTGTGTGCCCAGGAAATTACTGGCCAACCCTCAGAGTGTTTACAAAGGATTTTATACAAATGCTTTCAGCCTCATATGGAAACAGGCAAGGGGAAATCATCGTGTTTGTGAAAGGGTCTCAGGGAGCTACAATAGAATTTCCCTCTCTCCTGCTAGAAGCAAAATGAGTGTTTTGAATAAAGCTGATCAATAGAAGCTTAAGAAAAAAGAAGGAAGAAAAGAAGGGGTGGAGAAAGTCTTTTCACAAACTCCATGTCTTTCTCTATACTCTAGTATTCCTGTCCATTATCATTAACATCCCAAAAGGTCTGGGTGGGTTTGGTTCTGCAGAAGTTTGCAGGCTACCAGCATCCCTTCGATGGAAGGAGCAGAAGTGTGGGTCTGGAACAGACAGGGATGATTTTGGCTAGGAAAGTTTTCCTTTGAGGGGCAACATGAGGTTGTTCCCAGCACAGCTGTTCAGTGGGGTCTGGGTTTAAATGATTTTTTAAGGGAGAGGTTCTTTCCACAGCTTCTTTCTGCCCCACCAACTTTCTAGAGATGCCCTCCCAGCCCACTCTGCTTTTCTTCTGGATAGTCTTGCCCACCCCAGTCCTCCTTGCCAAATATCAGCCTTCCCTCTCTTCCCTCTAGAAAGTCTCAACACCCCCGATTGCCCTTCTATAAACTTCTACTGCACCACTGGAGCAAAGGTGACCACCCACAGCCACTAGCCTAGCATAATTGGTGGCCATTAGAACACGCTAGCCCTGGGTCTCCATGGTCCCAACTAAAGCTACAGCTGGTCCATCATGATGGGTCCAGATGATGAGTGGGCAGGAGACTCACCAGCACTCACTGCTCTGGAGAGGGGATGCTCCAGTCCCAAGGGGAGGAAAGGGTGACTCATGTTCAATCCAAGGTGCTCTCCTAGTCCCGGGTGGCAGGAATTGATGTGGGCTTTATTGATGGAAAAAGGGGAGAGGAAATTCTGAGTGTGGCTATCAAAACTGTCCCAAAATCCAGCATCATACGCTGACCCGAACACAGCAGAATTTTGTACTTTCATGTCTGTTTTCCATATTTTCCTCTGTATTAAAATACATATACAGCTCAGTTTGGCCATGGAAGGGCCTGAAAGCTCTGGTACATCAGAAATCTCATTTTAAAAGGTAGATACTCGCCTATATGAAATAGCTCAGATGTGTTTTTCAAGAATTTCTGTCCCAGGGTATATTCTGGTTTACACAAGGAAAAAGCTCTGTTCCAAGAACAGACTCTACAGGCACTTGCCAAGCATCAAAGAAATGGGCGCAATGTCAAAGTAGCTTTAGCTCTACCAGTGTACCTTCCCACTTTGACCTTGAGATCCTCTATATAACCCATACACTTCTTATAGCCTCTCTTAGCTCAGTCTTAGGAGTCCCCTGTAAAAGGACAGGGAGTCCTCTAGGGAAGCTGGCATCCCTCTTCTCGACAGTACTGGTGGGTAGAGGCAGAAATTAATCCCCCAAAAGAGTTGGGAATGGTGACCTTCCAGCTGTGACCACAAAGAGACCTTCCACCACACAACCAGGTGTTCATCCTGGCAGAGGAAAGATGTCCATGTCTAGGTGTCATTTTGCTCACCCAGAGAGGGAATCAGGAGCATCGGTGAGCTCATACCTTCAGGTCAAGCCTGAAAATGAATCACAGAATCACAAGGTTGGAAAAGACCTTTAAGATCATCAAGTCCAACTGTTCCTGTCCTGTGTTAAACCATATCCCTAAGTACCTCATCTACCCATCTGTTAAACACATCCAGGGATGGTGACTCAACCCCCTCCCTGGGCAGCCTGTTCCACAGCCCCACAGGGAAGAACTTTTCCCTCGCATCTGATCTGACCCTGCCCTGGTGCAGATTGAGGCCATTTCCCCTTGTCCCATCTCCTGTCCCCTGGCTGAAGAGACCATCACCCACTTCTCTGCACCCTCCTGGCAGGTAACTGTAGGCAGTGATAAGGTCTCCCCTCAGCCTCCTCTTCTCCAGGCTGAACCACCCCCTGCTCCCTCAGCCACTCCTCATATGATTTGTCCTCCAGACCCTTCCCCAGCCTATGTACTCACTCCAGGACCTCAATATCCTTCTTGTAGTGAGGGGCCCAGAACTGGACACAGCACTTGAGGTGCAGCCTCACCAATGCCAAGTACAGGGGCAAGAAGTTTCAGGATGACCAAATTGGGGTGAAATGCTGCTTCCCCCACTACAGCATAGTCAACAGGAGAAGGGAAGAGATCTGTCCTCACCATGCTTGTGGCTATGCAACATCCCCAGAAGCAATGCATGCATCCCTGCTCAGCTCAGCCCCATGCAGCACGTGGGGCACAAGCCCCAGACTCTGCCCCTGGGTGGCCTTCAGCTTTCTAAGAAGTCGCTCTCCCACCATTCAAAAGCCACTGTGGGGAGGCAAAAAGTGTTTCCACTGCTCAAAGCCTGCCTGGGGGGAGGAGGGGGAGGAGAAATAAATCCCATGGGAAAAAAAAAAAAAAAAGGAGCTCAGAAAGTGGGGAAATATTTCTTTGAAGATAAATCCTACTTTGTGCAATTCAGCATGCCCTGGCTTGAGTCCCCCTCTGCTCCTGTGAATGCCTAAGCAGCTCTTTGTGTCCTGTTGTTAAGGGGAGACGAGGAGATTGGGAGGCAGCGTGGGGGACCCTCTCCGGCCCCACAGCCCTGCTCACCGCCACAAGCATCATCTCCAAGGGAAGACTTTGTCCTACGGCCAAAAGGAGGGAAGAAAAAAGGTTTGCAGATTGCATACCTCCCCCGGGCAGCTCTGCAGAACACTATTCAACTCAGACAAAGGACGGGGGCCCTGGATGGCCACCCTGCCGAAGCCCCCAGTGCTGGCCCTCCCCCAGGCTGTGAGTGTTAAAGTTCAGACCTTGGAGCAAAATAACCCTGTGAGGAGAGAAGGAAAAGGGAGGAAGGGATGCTTTCTGTGCTGCCAGCTAGAGGTTTCTCTGTTCAGACACCTACAGTATCTAACTGCATCAGGGCTGGCCCATTTCTGCACCATAACAACGTGGTTCTGCTGTTCCCAGAGGAAAATCCTTCCTGGCAAGTTCAACACTACCACATTTCTGTGTGAGCCACCTCAGAAAACTCTTGAACACACCACAGAGCAAAAGCACAGTCTGGCACACAAGGTCCACGCTCAAACTCCCTGAACCAACTCCAACCTACTGACACAGAAGAGCCCTCACCCAAAGCCTCAGTTTCCCATCTTAGGGATGTACCAACAGTGCAAGAAGAGCAGCAGATGAGGCCTGTGAAGCTCACTTGATATTCATCCATCTACTAGTGTAAGCCACGGAGTTTGCTTAGCAAGGCAAGAAGACCAGTGTAGATAACCCATGGTCAGAACCTTGATGGACCTCCCCAGGGTCTAGGACACCCAGCAGTCAAGTCAGCACCCACCAGCAATCACTTCCCAGCAGCCTTGAGGAAGGGAGCAATTTGTCTAATTGCAGAGCTTGGGGTATGTGTTTTTATTCCTCCCTTGGTCTTCCTGGAAATGTGGTTGGACTCATCTCCTCTGTGTTTAAGTGGTCACCCTGAGCTTCCAGTACAGCCACCAAAGAGAAATGGGCACAACTCAACTCATCCAAGGGCAGGGGAACTGTCTCAGACGGGTCCAGAGTGCCAGGGCATGAACCCAGCCCAAGACAAAGGGACATTCATCACTCCAAACCAGCAAGCCCAGTTAAGCCCTGTGACCTTTCCAGCTCACCTTCAAGGAATTCCTGCATCCTGGGCTTCACAAGCTGCCTTGGTATGGGCAACAAAGCCCATGACTACCTGGAAGACACCCAAACACTCCCATAGAAAAGCTCAGACTGGGCAAGTATCAGCTAATGGTATGAGGGAAGTGTTTCCAAGGATCAGGGAGAGCCAGGCACCACCAAGCTCATGATGGACCTTGCCCTGCTCAGTTTTTCCTTGCTCAGTTTAGGTCCTGCAGTGCTGGGAGCCAGGCTGGGACATGTGTGCTGGGGTTGAGGCACAAGGGCTCTGTGCCTACATCTGACAGTGACAAACATACACCACCATTGCGCCAGGAGCCAGCAGGCAAGTGTCTGATGTCCCATACGGGTTCTCCTGACACCAGCTCTGGTGGCACTTCCAGATGATGATGTTTTCTGGACCTCTGTTAAAGCCTTTGTCATCTATAGCTTGTGCTTCACTTTCAACCATGTCTTTCTGCCACTTGCAGCCCTCCCCACTCCCTGCAGGGACAGGGTGGCTTGTTGCCACCCAATCAGGAACAACCAGCAGAAGAGGGGTGGCCAGCAAGGACAGGGAGGTGATTGTCCCTCTCTGCTCTGCCCTCATGAGGCCCCAGCGGGAGTCCTGTGTCCACATCTGGGCCCCCAATACAAGAAAGATGTAGAACTGTTGGAGAGGGTTCAGAGGAGCCACGAAGATGATCAGAGGGCTGGAGCACCTCCCCTACAAAGAGAGGCTGAGGGAGCTGGGCTGGCTCAGTCTGGAGAAGAGAAGGCTGCGGGGGGACCTCATTGCAGCCTGCCAGTCCCTGAAGGGAGCAGAGAAACAGGAGGGGAATCAGCTTGTTAAAAGGGCAGAGACTGGCAGGACAAGGGGGATGGATTGAAGCTAAAGGAAGGAAGGTTTAGATGAGCTATTAGGGGGAAGTTCTTTACAGAGAGAGTGGTGAGGTGCTGGAACAGGCTGCCCAGAGAGGTGGTGGATGCCCCATCCCTGGAGGTGTTCAAGGCCAGGTTGGATGGGGCCTGGGGCAACCTTGTGTAGCTCCAGGCCTGGAGGTTGGTGGCCCTGCCTGTGGCAGGGGCCTTGGAACTCTGTGATCTTTGGGGTCCCTTCCAACCCAGACCATTCTATGATTCTATGGAGAGGCCAAGGCCACCACTGCCAGTGGGTTGCCTTCCCCTTGGCTGTAGGTCTATCCCTGCTGCCATACAAAGGGCAGCCACGGAAATTCTCCCACAGGGTTACATGAAACAAGTCATGGAGACCACAGATCGTCCCATGGGTAGGACCTCGTGGAAGATACCAACAGGCTTATAGGGCAGTAGTTCCCAACCCTATAGTGTCTCATTCTCACAGAAAGGCCAAAAAATCATGCCCCCCAAAACAGCCTTCACCACGAGTTGTGGAGGAATATGAGACAGGCTCAGCTTGGTAGCTGGTTGCCAACTGGCAGCAGGGAGGGAAGGAAAAGGTCTCAGCATTAAAGCACTAATATGGGGGCTGGAAAATCTGTGGGATGGAGAAGGTTGGTGTCTTTCACCTGCCTTTCTTGCAAGAACTGGGTTTCACTCAACCAAAAGTACTTAAAAGTTTCACAGGGAAAACAAGCACTTAGGAGAGAGCCCCTGTGACCCCACAGAACCTTTCTGACTGCTCTAAGGCATGAATCAATTAAAGCAATCATGGAGCAAAGGTTAACCAGCAGCAAGTACATCTTAAGAAATAAGTAGTCTTTGAAAAAGCAATTGCTCTGGCCAATTTCTCCCCCTCCTCCCCTCTTCTCTAAAGTGTCTTTTATTTCTCCAACTCTGGAGACCTTCCAAAATAAGTTCAGTGATTAAGAGCAGCTGCTGAAAGGACCAGACTGAATCATGTGGCAGCAGCCAGGGCGATGGGAGCAGAGGAATGGACCTGTTATTGTCACAGAGGCTCGGTTCTGTACAAACATGTTGGGGACTGAGAAACCTTCCAGGGATTCCCAGCCTAATTAGAGCAGATGGAGGATAGAGAAAGAAGAAATTGCTCACAGTTGCTTGGGAGAACAGAGGAAATGAAGTGGGAGAGTAAGAAAGGGACTGACTCCAAAGAATTTCCACACAAGCAATGAAACTTCAGATGGAGTGTGCACGTGTCCAGTCATGCTTTGAGCTGCTCCTGCTCTGTGTCCTCTTGCAGATACATTCTTCATCCTTCTTGCACCCAGCAGTGGAGCTGACATCAAAAGAGTACCCATGGCCACAACCTCATTCAAACATGTACACGTTCCTCTCACCCAACTCTGCTCTGTCTTCCTGTTTGCTGCTCTTGCAGGTCACTCTAAAATCACAGAATTGTAGGGGTTGGAAGGGACCTGGAGAGATCATGAGGTCCAACCCCCCCACCAAAGCAGGGTGCCTAGGACAGGTCACACAGGGAGGTGTCCAGAAGGGTCTGGAATATCTCCAGAGAAGGAGACTCCACATCCCCCTGGGCAGCCTGTCCTAGGGTTCTGTCACCCTCACTGTGAAAAAGTTCTTCCACATATTGGTGTCAAACATCCTGTGCTCCAACTTGAGGCCATCGCCCCTTGTCCTGTCCCCACAGCCCCCTAAGAAGAGGATGGCCCCTCCTCCTTCAAAGTATCCCAAGGCATGGAGTTAGGTTTGGACTGTAGCCAAGCTGCTGCTGCACGCACAGTGTGGCTCTCCATAGGCACCAACCGTCCCAGAGCTTCCTCCAGCCAGTCCCACACAAAGCCACCGAGCTGGGACTTTGCCACTGGGCAGGATCTGCTCCACCTTGCGAGGGGGCAGGAGCACACGTGCCTCAGCTGATGGGTGGCAATGTCTGAAGGCAGTTGCACACAAGGAATGTTTGGCTGAAGGAGAGTTTCTGGGCTCTCACACGGTGAGGAAATGAAGAGCACATTGTCAAAGGGACACAAACTTAGAGCAGAACATTTCCTCTTCCATTTTGCTGACACTTTATCACTCTAAGCACCACCGTACGGCAACGACTTGCACAGAGGTGTTTGGCAAGCTGCAAGTAGTCTCACAACAAGCTACCACCACCCGATTTAAAGAACTGTGTTTCCATCACCATAAAGCTCAAAAGACACCATTCAGTCCCCTCCTATGTCATGGCATAACAAATGCCACAGAGCTGGTCATGGACCCCCACTTTGTATTTCCCTGCAAAGACTTCAAATTGCCCTGCAAACCTTGCATACTTTATAAATAAATCAATATCAAATTTGGAAAGGAAGCCACAGCTTTGCCTCCCTTCCCATTCAGAACATTTTTTTAATTAAAATCCATCTGGTCCCATGGCACATTATGCTTTTTTTTTTTCCTTTTTTGTTTTGTTTGGTTTTTTTGAGGGAAGGGGGGGGCTGTTAAATGCAGCTTAAAAGCTCTGAACAGCTGTAGGAAATTATTTCTGTTCTCTCTCACCCTTCCACCTGGTATCACGTATTTGAGGATAAGTCCTGAAAGACACTATATTGTGAGATCAGGATTCCCAAAGGAAGCATAGAAGTGATGTACACCACAAGCTGGATCTCCAGCTGCTCAAACTTTGCCCTGTTCATCCCAAAGTTGGCCTAGTCACGATCCCCAGGTTCATATCACCCTGAATTAAAATTCACTCTTTACTAGACGTGAAAAGCCCCCTGTTTCACTGCTAATTATGGTAATGCTTAGACATGATGTGGAAGCATTTGTCATAGAATGGTCTGGGTTGGAAGGGACCCCCAAGGACCCATTTCTTCAACAGCAGGCTAAAGCCAAGGCCAAATCCTGTTTTCAGTTTCAAACTGAACTGCTCTCCAAATAGCTGCGTATTAAAACTCTCAGGGTGACGTGCAGTGGTGGGACAAACGCTGGACCAGAGGGTTGCTTCCAGCCTTTCCCATCAGAACCTGATTATTTACAGCAGTTCCCAGAGGTTGCCCTTTCACGGGTTATTTGTTCCCAAGTCAACCTCTCCGTTCACACGCTCAGGGGAAGAAAGAGAGAGGCTCCTTTCTCCCTTTTTACTATGGAAACAGCCCTTTATCCCAAGCATTGCAAATGCTCGGCCGCTGTTTCCCTCCCACCGATGCCCCAGCTCCAGCCACCCCACCGGCCACCCACTGCTCACGTCCCATCCCACTGCCCCTTTCTCCCCTCAACAGGTCACAGACAATTCACACAGGACAGACCCTAAGAGCGAAGCCGGCCTGTTTGAGCACCTTCGCCCCAAACAGCCATGAGAACCCACCCCACACACTCACAAATCACCCCCTTTCACTCCCCTTTTGTTACCAGTTCTCCCCATTCTCCGACTCTTCAGCCTTTGTTTCTCACTGCAGCCCAGGCAGGAGCTGGATCAATTACCCGCTGTTGCATCCCAACCAGCACACTCAAAAGTCCAAAGAGAAAGAAGGAAAAGTCAAAGCAATCCCCCCTCCCTCTCTCCCTTCTCTGCTAACTTTTAGGTCAGGCAGGAAAGAGCAGGCAGAGAGGCATCTCACCAGGCAGGAGCATCTTTAGGAGTTAGGAGAGAGAGAAGGCAACTTACCTCACCGGGACACACATGGAGGGGTTATTTTTACTTTCTGCTGCACTTGGGTTGCTCTGTCCTTTGCTTGTGACACTCCAGGACCTGAATGGTGGCACTGCTGTGTGACACTCTGTATTAGAGAGGCTGCTGGAGCTGTCCCTCCCACAGTAGGAGGGGCCACACGGAGCTTCATAAATTCAGTCCCCACGGCTGGAAAAATTAAAAATCTCATCATGGGACACGAGCAGCTGCTCACTGAGAGATGCCAGGGACTCATGGGTGAACCTGGGTTTGATTCATTCCTCGTCCACCCAGAACAGGAGATGCTGGTATTCAAACCCTGCCTCGGCAGAATTAGGTTTCCAAAGGATGGGGTACAAGGAAATATCCTACAGGAGATGCTGGTAAGATGTGTCACTGCTGAGCCTCAGAATTAAAACTCCTGGACTTCCTCTATGAAGAAGTTTTCCATGGTTGTAAGAGCCAGGTGGGGATTCACTGCACCAGATTTCTGAGTGACCCTGGATGCAAAACCTGCTTGTTTTACTTATTTTTTTTATACAGTTCGGGGCTTTAATATTTAAATCCTATTAGAGGCATAACTTCCTTTGGAGGAGGAGAGGGGCCAGGTCAGCACAACAAAAGCAGTTTGTGCGGCTGTGTTTTGTAACCTCTAATGAGCCCTGGACTAACAGAGTGGCATCCGTGAAGTTTCTTGGGCTAGGAAGCTGCACAGCTTTGTGGATATCCTCCTGCTGCTAAAAAGTTATTTGCTGTATAAAAACGTCCTCTTCAGCCCTGGAAGGATCTCTGAAAAACACACTGGTGCTGTTTTTTCATCCCTGTCATCTCTCATTTTGGGATTTTTCTTGTTGGCTGAAAAGACAGATCAGAGGGTCCCTCAAAAGCAAAATTAGTAAACTGCCCTTGCAGACAGAGAGGGGAAGAACAGGGCAGAAATGATGACTCATCAGGTTTGGGGCAGCTCACATTACAAAGAGAAACTTTTAATTAGAAGATGAGCTACAGCCTGGTTCACTCTGAAACCTAATGATGGCCAGAAGGCACATAAAACTTCCCCTTTAAAGCAGCATTGTTTGTTAATCCTTACATAGCACAAGGTCCTAAAATGACATCATCTCCCTTTGGAATTGTAGTATTAAATAAATGAGGGAACTGCAAGGTGTGAAGGTAGAAGTGGTTGTTGCTGCTGATTGTCTTCCAGGTAACGCTCAGGAATAAAGAGGCATGGGACCATGTGTGAGCCTCTAGAAATACCACTTGCATTATGGTCTGATTCCTGGAAATCTGGGCAGGGAAGGGTGAGATTCAGAAGTCTGATGGGACTCATGAGATGTAGGGAGCAGCAACTGCACCTTTTCCACGTACCTTGTGGTTTTAATCTCCTGAGTTGATCCACTAGATTTTTCTCAGACAGTCGTGGCTGTGTTGAGCCCAGCTTCGCCACAGGGCCACATTAAGGTCCTGAAGGTCCATGCCCAGGGGAACCATGGCATGGAGATGGCCCAGCCAGTTTGAGTAGCAGTGGAGAGCCCAGAAAGCCCAGAAGCTTTGCTCTGCCTTTGAAGCCAACAGCAAGGTCAGAACTCCCCAAAATACCTTCTGAAGGAGCTTCACCATCGTCCTTGCCCAGGCTGCCTTTCTTCCAATATGTTTTATCATCATGGCATGGATGGACTCCAAGGGGCATGTGGGGGACCAGAGGACAGGGTTCAGCAATGCTGTCAGTGCAAAAAAGCTCCCTGAAGCAGTGGGAGGCGCCCTGTAAAATGATTTTTAAAAAAGTAATTAAAAGCACAGCCATAGCCCCACCTCCTCACAAGCAAAGCCAAGCCCAGGTATCTCTGTCCTCTGCCCTAAAATAACACAGTGGCTTTGCTTGATGCTGTATGCAGAGAAACAAAGCCTTCAGCACTGCAGATTTACCCTGAAACCCCCTGGCAAAGGACTCACCAGCCAAGCAGAGGCTGCTCTGGCTTCAGTATCTTCATCTCAGAGTTCATCAGTTTATCTCAAGCACAAATTCCTTGCCCAGTGTCCCAGCTGGTGTCCCAGCCCTGCCCACAGCTGGCAATGACAGCAAGGAAGGAGCTGCTGGAGCCCTGCCACCAGCGAGCCCAGCAGCTGTTTTTATGACCCTATAAAGAACGTGCCTGCAAAGGGACTGGTGCTGCACAAACCCGCCCCGAGGATATCAGCAGGGCAGGTCAGCCTTGAACCCCACTTGTTTTTGACTCTGTTTGTGTCAGGAGAAGATAAAGAGAGGGAGAAAACAGCACAAACTGGGAGCAGGGATGGTGTCCCTGCCCAGCTGCCAGCCACGGTGCAGAGCACTTGGTTGGGAAGTGTATATGTTCACATCCTCCCACCCTATGTCCTACCCTGGTTTGGACTTTTGGCCTCTTGCAATGCCCTACCTTGGCAGCACGAAGGGGCTGGTTTGGGTGTCCCTCCCCAGACTGTGCTTGGGTGTCTCCCTCCCTCCTGCCAGTTGCATAACAAGGTGCTGCAGAGCCTTGAGAGCAGGTGACTCATGCAGGTAACAATGTCCCTGTGAGATTAATGACAGAAATTGCACCATTTATGGCATTGGTGTTTCCAGGAATGATAAGGGAGGTGGGGCGAGAAGGAGAAGGTGATCTGAACTGTTCCAAAATTCAGCCCTTGCTCTCCAGAGTGCTGGAACAGATCACTGTGGGTATGGGTGAGCAGCATATGCCCTGTGCTGTGAGTGGTACCGCACCAAAAACCACAATCATCAAGCAGTGGAGACACAGGGGATGGGCTTAGGGATGAAAGACACTTTGGGTAGCTCCAAGCTCCATCATTGAAGAGCAGAGATGCCATCAGACCTGCAACATGAGGTGTGTCCAAGTATAAAGATGCTGACAGCCAGCTGCTTTGGTGGGGTGTGGGAGACAATGATCTCTCAAGGTCCCTTCCAACCCCTATGATTCTGTGATTCTATGACTCTGTGATTCACACTGAGGCCTGGGAGACATCAGTTCAATGTGGTGCTAGGGACATGGTTTAGTGGTGGTTGGCAGGTTGGGGTGATGGTTGGACAAGTCCAACCAAGACAAAGAAAGAAGATGAGGCTGCAGTGGGGTCTCTCCCCCCATCTCCCAGCCTGAACGCTTCAACACTCAGCTCTGAAACATCATAAATCAGGGAGAACATCAGCATCCCAAACCATCAGTGCAAGAAAACTCAGGGCAAAGTAGAGACACCGTGTAAATGGGGAGCAGCAGCTTTTGCACAGTGCTGGCAAACCTCCTAGGGAAGCCAGGGCCAGCCCTTGCTCCTGCATCCTTAGATATCTCCACTGTCACTTCTCAGGCTGCTTGGATTCATCAGAGAGTTGGTTTTAGACCTGCTTGCTCCCAAGAAAAGCTGCTGTCCCTTCCCCAGTGATAATGGTGCAAAGCCTATAGAGATGTGCCAACAACCTGGCAGTTTCTTCTGAAGTGAGCAACCACTGGGTGCAAAACTTACCCAAAGGGTCAGAAATTAAACTAAAAACAACAAAAAAAATCAACCCAGAGAGGGACTCTGAGCATTGGTTTCTGAGTGAGGAGCATCCCTTGGGCAGGCAGAGTCACGGCGCAGCCTGACTCCAGGGAACCAGCCCCCCAGCACAAATAGTGCTGCATGGATGGAGGTGGCCATGGGAGCTTTCACATCAGCCTTCAAAGTGTCCAAGAGTGACAAACTCTGCCTCTTGCAGCTGTTGCTGCAGCAACTCGGCTACCTGTGCTCCCATGGTGGGGCTGGCTGCTGCTGGTGCCATGGACCAGCTGATAGAGCATTGTATAAAGGTGGGGAGAGAGGGTCCTCATCCTTCTTCTTCTGTATTTTATGGTTGTCCTTTGGGAAATGGCATTGTTTTGTTCTTCCCTGGCAGAAATCAGGGGGTGTCACACACCCGGGAGGATGCAACTTGATTTACCCTGAAAGGGCCAAGAGATTATCAGAAGGGAAAAGCAGATGCAAGGACTGGTGAGGAAGAAGAGGCCCCATAAACCATCCCTTGGTTCTGCACCCAAGCAATGTAATGTGGCAAATGGTGTGGCAGGACCATGATGGATGCCAGGAGTGAAGCACATCAGGGGGTTGTTTCATGAGCACATGGGCAGCTATGCTGTGCTGCCTCCTCCTGCCTTACCCTGCTCTTTGGTGGGTGAATCTGGAAGACCACGTTAGCCCCTTCCCTGATGGTCTCCCCTGGGTGGTAGAGACATTCTGCTGCTCCTCAGTGGAGATCATAGAATCATAGAATGCTTTGGGTTGGAAGAGACCTCAAAGCCCATCCAGTTCCAACCCCCTGCCATGGGCAGGGACACCCTCCACTAGTCCAGGGTGCCCATAGCCCCATCCAACCTGGCCTTGAACCCTGCCAAGGATGGGACTTCCACAGCCTCTCTGGGCACCCTGTGCCAGGGCCTCACCACCCTCAGAGTAAAGAATTTCTTCCTAAAGTCTAATCTAACCCTGCCCTCTTCCAGCTTAAAGCCATTGTCCCTTGTCCTGTCCCTGTACTCCCTGTTGAACAGCCCCTCTCCCACTTTCCTGTAGGACCACTTTAAGGATTGGTAGGCCACAATTTGGTCTCCCCAGAGCCTTCTCCAGGCTGAACCAGCCCAGCTCTCTCAGCCTGTCTTCATAGGACATATGCTGCAGTCCCCGATCATGTTTGTGTGGCCTCCTCTGGACTCACTCCAACAGCTTTATATCTTTCCTGCCCTGAGGACCCCAGAGCT
This sequence comes from Laterallus jamaicensis coturniculus, assembly GCA_022605575.1. NCBI lineage: Eukaryota > Metazoa > Chordata > Aves > Gruiformes > Rallidae > Laterallus > Laterallus jamaicensis. Next base: position 22,218,361 of record JAKCOX010000012.1, on the reverse strand, counting down.
GGAGTCAGCACTCCAGGTGGGGTCTCACAAAAGAGGAGTAGAGGGGCAGAATCCCCCTTTCCCAGACCTGCTGGCCACACTGTTCTTGATGCAGCCCAGGACACTGATGGCTTTCTGAGCTCCAGCACACACTGTCAGCTCATGTTGAGCTTGTCATCCCTCAGCATCCCAAGTCCTTCTCCTCAGGGCTGCTCTCCATCCATTCTACACCCAGCCTGTAGCTGTGCCTGGGATCGATGATGTCTCTTCCCCAGCTCACCAAACAGGTAGTGTCACACCCACCTGGGTGTACCCAGCCCACCCTCCCCAGTGCAAGGAAAAAGCCAAGCTGGACAGTGCGTGACAACACCACAATCTTCCTGTGCCCCAGCACCACTGCAAACCTTGCACTGGTCCTCCCTGGCCTGGGACCTGCCTCTTGGCTTCTTCATGACAGCAAAGGAGACAGGACAACCTATTGCATCACTGGGTTGGGGCAGGGGTGCCCTGGGGTGCCTACAAAACACAATGAAGTTGGGTAAGAGGTGGGGTTACAGCCTGACCTGTTTGAGAAATGTGGGAAATGAAGTGGTGGATGCTTCCCACCTGGGGACCATCATCCATGCAGCCTTGAGCTTGGGGAAAGAAAAAGAGTGGGGTTGGGGTGGAAGGAGTGTTTTGCGCCCCAGATCACTGCCCTCCTGTGCCAGCTCAGCCCCCAGGAGCAGCTTCTGAGCATTTCAGCTCTCCATCAGTGAGAAATCAGAGGGCTGTTACCTGCCCACTGCCCTTCATGGCATGGTCCAGGCACATTGAGCCCTGGACATTGTTACAGCTGCACTTGTGGACAAGAAGATTTGATTGGCAGCTGAGCTGCTTGCCCCAAATTTATTCAGGTTATTGGTTTGGGCACACAAGTTGAGGGGTGAGGGATGGGTCCTGGTGGACTTGACCTATTTGAGGAAGATGAGCATCTGCTCAGAAGCACCTCCCAGCCTCTCTCAACCCTGCCAGCTGTCATGAAACAGTTGTGACATGTCCCTTCTCTGTTATCAAGCTTAGTGTCAGCATGGACCTGGCTCACCAGAGAGCCCCACCAGCCCCAGGGGAAGGATGGAGGAACACCCACCCTCTTTGCACACACAGAGGACCCAGCACCAGGGAGCTGTGAGCTATTCCTTGATGGCTTGTGTGTAGCTGTTGGCATGGGAGGGACACACTTCCCTTAGAAGGCTGCTACAACACCTAAATGTCAATAATAACTTAAAAATTAAGTGATCACAGGAAACGAACACACCAAGGCACCAAAGTCCATGTCATGACCATCTCCTTATCCCCGTTGGTGGGTGCCAACTGCCCTCAGCATGCAGCCTCCAAAAGAAATGTGAAAAGCTTCTTTTCACATTGCTCCTGGAAGCTGAACATAAAAGGACCCGACTCCTCAGTGCAGCTGCCGGGAGAGGGCATTAGAGCCCCAGGAATGGGGAAGGACGCGCCAGGGAAGCCCAGCAAGCTCCCTGCTTCCCGTGTTGAAGCTGCAGATCTTCCCAAAGGATGAGTTCGGGAACCGAAACTTGGAGGTATTCCAGGTGCTGCTAAAAACGAGGGGCAGTCGGTAAGAGCATCACCTGCATGGTGAAACATCACTGCACGGGGTGCTGCAGTGTTGCCCACACAGTGAGATAAGGAACATCTCCGTTGTACCCAACAGCGTGCTGCTTCTCCAACCACCAGCTCCCCCATTTTGCTCCTAAACAAACTCATATCACAGAACATTAGGAGTTGGAAGGGACCTTGAAAGATGATCCAGTCCAACTCCTCTGCCAGAGCAGGATCACCCAGACTAAATCACACAGGAACACATCCAGGTGGGTTTGAATGTTTTCAGAGAAGGAGACTCCACAACCTCTTATATCCTGCAATTACACATAGAATAATTGTTCCCACCAAGGTTTAGCCACCACTTCACCCCATCTGGCTCAAACCTGAAGGTGTGTGTTCCCCAAAGCTTCTCCCCATCTTTCCTCCCCTCTTTTCCCTCTGTAGATCAGCTGGTCTAACACACAACATCATCTCTCCCTGTAAGTCTTACCCCAGAGTCACAGGGGAGCTAAGAGGATAGGGCAATAAACTCAGGGATGAATGAGTGAAAGTAATTTAAGTATCTGGAGGAGCTGCCACAGAAACAGCAGTAATTGTAGCTTCAGGACACCCCTCTGTGACCATGATGTGGGGTTTCCCCTCTGTGCAGAAAGAAGAAAATGTGGCACTGGGACTAGAGAACCAGGACATCTTGACCAGGACTGCTGCAGAAGCTCACCTCCTTTGTCATGGGTCTGCCTTCCCACACGCAGCTGAGTGGGTCCTGTCTTTTCTCTGTTTGAAAGGGGCCACCACAAACCTGCTGCACATACCTGAGAAGACGAATGTCATATTCTGCTGTTTTGTACCTCAGAAATGCACCCACAATGGACAGGTATGAAGGTTTGAGAGGGTGACCTGTGCCTGGGCCAACTTCTTTAGAGGCTTCCAAAGCAGAGCTGTGTTGAACCCCCAGTTTGGTAGAGATGGTTGGTTAGAGGCTGAAAGCTTTGGAATTTGGTATTTGACTCCAAAGCTGATTCATCCATGAACAAGCTCTCCACCAATTATTTATTTTTTAATTTTGTCATGAATTCACCTTTGAGAAGAGCTCCCTAGGGCTCTGAGGAGCCTTCAGATGAGCTATACTTCACTGAAATCAACATCAACCATTCACAGAATCATAGAATGGTCTGGGTTGGAAGGGACCCCAAGGATCAGAGTTCCAATCCCCCTGCCACAGGCAGGGACACCAACCTCCAGGCCTGGATCTACACAAGGTTGCCCAGGGCCCCATCCAACCTGGCCTTGAACACCTCCAGGGATGGATTTTGATGAGAGACACACAACCCCTGCCTTTAAGTAACCCCTGCTCAGTCCTGCATCACTGCAAGGGTCGCTGGAATGGCAAGTGAAGGAGAACCAAGTCATTCGTTCAGGTTTGATTTCAGGGTTTGGATTTATTTTTAAATGGCTCTGCTGACCTCACATATTATCCAACCCTGGCAAGACAGGTGAGTTAGGCCAAGGCAGTACAATGAGAAAACACATTATCTGGCTGATTTTAAAAGAGGAGCAGCCCCCATATTTCCAGGTGGGACTTGACATGAAGACATTTGCTGTCAGGCTAAAGCTGCTGCAGTCTGAAATCTGTAGGTGCAGAGCAACCAAGTCTTCTTTACAAACACAAGAGCAAAGCCCAGTGGCAGCTGACACCACCCTAAAGCCGTGCTGATGGCAGAAAGGCGCTGTAGCGATGCTGCAAGGCAAGTGGGAATGAGCTGCTTGTCCTCCACAGAAATTAAATTTGCTTCTGTTTCACATATCTGTGAAATCTGGCCTCCCTCCTCAGCTCCTTGGCACACTGAGGCCATCTCCTCTGCTCTAGCTCCTGCTTTGCCTTTTTAGCTGAATTCTCTCACTTTTTGCAAACCTCCTGGCTTAGCTCCAGCTCCCTTAAACCGGGCTGTGACTCAAAGTCATGCTGCTCCAAGTCTCCACTCTCAGCACCTCTTCCTTTCCCAGGGTCCTTTCTGCTCTCCTCTTTCAGAGATGTTACTGCCTTGAGATGCAGCATGCTGCTGTGGCACCACCTGTTTCCTCAGCAACTGCACAGTTGAGGTTTTAACCTTTGCATCATCCTACCCCAGCACTCCTTGGACCATCTCAAAGGTCTTTTCCAACCTTGTGCTTCTGTGATTCTGGGATCTTCATCTTCTTCCGTAGCATCTGTTTGGACAGCAAGTTGCAGTCCAGCTCCCATCTCTGGATTACAGTTCCACTCCCGTTGGTCATTCCCCATCAGAACTGGCAGCTGCCACTCTTAAGACCCCATCTTTGACATTGTGAGTTGACATGAGCAAGAAAAGATTTGATCCTAGAGCATTAATTATCCAGAATTTGAACCAGTAGGGGTTAGGACTCCAAAATACATCTGCAGGCTCTTTGTTACTGCTGAAGTAAGAAAGAGTTAAAAAGTCTTGCTATGTTATGGTGGGAAGATGGAGAATCAGGCTTTGCCTATAACAATTTAACATTGAAGATGTCATCATCCATGGTACAAATGGATTAAACAAGGTCTTAATTAGGTATGAGGTACAAGCAAATATTATTCTTAGACTTCATTTGGACCGATTTCACTGTCAGCCAAGGATGCTGGGCATGATGGAAGCAAGTGCCTACTAAGAGGCCATCGCAATCTGCTCTTGCACAGTACTGCAAATGTGCCCTACTTACACCAACCTGCAGCATTCTGAGAGACAGATGGATCAGGATACTAACAGAGATCATGGCTGAGAAGCAACAGCCTTTTCCACGCCTCACATTTCTGACCAGGCAATATTTTTGGCACTTTCTGAAAAGCAGAAAAGGGGCATCAAGTTGGGAATAAAGCACTGCTGCAACCCCAATTGTTTTGCAAGATTATGAGTTTTGTGTTGATGGTGTTTATCCCCCCGAAGCCCCTTCTCAAGTCCAAACCAGATCATTTAAATCAAGTTAAGTATCTCCATGGAAACCCTCTTTCTCAAGGAGCATCCTTGTTGGGAGAGAACCACGCACCCTCTTTGTTTAAAAGGGGAACACAGTTTGGTAGGAGCACAATGCCTACCTAGAGAGGAGCCTGTGATAACTCAACACCCAGATTTATCTCCTTGAAAAACACATCCATTCAATTGAGACATTTTAGGGATGGCTGAAGGTGGGCTATCACTGCCACAACTAAAGTAGTAAGTTCTGCAGTCCCCTCCATCCCTGCCCCAGCTCTTGACTCTCAACATCACAGGGTCTGCCTACCCCTCTCCCACAAACTCCCATCCTGGTGAACTCCAAATCAATCGTCTGTTTAAAGAAAACTTAGAGCCAAAGTAATAAAAGTAATAAAAGTAATAAAAATCAATGCCTGTTCTTGAAATATAGGAAGCATCTTGATGAAGCTACTAATTGCTTCTTAATTAAGACAGTCTTTTTTGTTTTGGAGAAGAAGGTGAGTTTTAGCCTCTCCCTCCACCAAGCCCTTCGTAGGTTGTAGCATGTTACGTTATTTCTGGCATAGGATTGCTCAAGACCCCTTAAAAAGGGAGCCAATTTTCTGAAAGGACACTCAAACAATTTAATATTTTATGTTCTAATATGGAAGATTTTAATATTAATAGGCAAATAAATAATTAAGGGATTAAAAATGGTTTAAACTCAGGCAAATCAGTTCATAGAGGGTTTTATTTTTGGTAAAAAAAGAGCAAAGCCACTGAAGTTCTCTAGTTGGAGACGCTTTCAGAGTCAAGAAGTTCTCAGAAAAATAAGCTCCAGAGGCTGATTTTTAAGTTGGAGAGCTTCTACTGAAAGAGATCTCTGTAGAGAGCAAGGTGGGGTAAAGGGCTACACAAAAAGGGATGCCAGGTGATGCACAGATGAAGAGAGCAGAGGAAAGGACGTGTGTCACAACAACAACAAAAACAATCCCTTCTTGGAAGCTTCAGGAAGTTACAAAATTTTTTGAGACTTTCTGAGGACGTAAAAAGGTGACATCCCTGTTGTCTTGGAACAAGGTCCATGCACACTGTAGTAGTGGCCTCCTTTTCTCATATGTGGGAAAAAATAAAAGCCTGGGACAAGATAACACATGTCCACGGGCACAGCCTTGCAGCTTCCCCTGGAGAACAAAAGGCTTTTGGCAAACTCCCTTTCAGGCAACTAACAGAAACCAGTCAGGACCAATTCAAAGTAGCAGTCAATGAGACAGAAGCACATCACTAGCAGAAGAGGAGGGATAAACAGTCATTTGTGACGAGTCTTTTCCGTTTATGCAATAGAGAACCCAGGAGAGCAACCTAAACACAAACAACCAACCTTTCCTCCTTTCTTTGGGGAAATTTAGCAGAAATCCTGCTCCAGAAAAATTAGCTTACATGCATACTCACAGATGGGGCGTATCTGCATTAAGGCTCTCATCTCACTGGGGTGCTGGGGATGGAGTAGGGAAGGCAGCTAAGGAGAATTCAGACATCAAACACATCTGTGGACTGGGTTTAATCCCCTGCTGTCAAAAGAAGGCAATTGCCAAATGCATAAGATCAGAGCAATATGAGATTTTAGATCAAGTGAGATCTAGCCCCTAATTCCTTCCTTCCCACATATGCTATCTTGAGTCTTCCAGAAGAAATGCAAACAAACTCCTTATCAAAGAGAATTATTCAAAGGTAGCGGCCTTCCATTTCAGAATCTCCACCCAAGCTCCAAGCAGAGGAGCTCACCAACAGATCATATCCCTCCCCTGGCATTGCCAGTTTCCCCAAGGAATTCACCCTTGGATACGAACTTTGTGAGGGGAAACAGACTTGTCTCAGTGACAGCAAATTCTCTGATCCTCTCTCAGTCCCAAGTTAAAGAAACATGGCAGTCATTTTATTAAAAATCAGTACACAGTTGAACATAAACCCAGTGTTTACAACCAACCCCTCTAGTAGTCCCAGGTTTCTGGTTGGTTTACAGACCATTAGCAACCAAAGGAATCAGTAGCATAAAGAAACCACTATCATTTCAAGAAAGTCCAAGTCCCCATCTCTCCAAGAAAGCAGCATCCACGATCAGTTTGTTTTCCATTGGACTTGCTCGAAGAAACAAGAGTTTTCAACATCATTTTGCAGACAGATCTTATCTTTATAATTGTAATTGCTCTGTTTGCTTAATCACAGAGGACAAGGGTCTCCAAGAAGCCTCACAGCACTGATAAAATAACCCCAACAGAGCAATTTACCTTCTAGAACATGAGAAATGCTTGAGATTTGTTCAACTACTTGAATTGAAAGTAAAAGGGGAGGGGAGGTCTCAATTCACACCATTTGGCATAAAGATCATCCATGAATTAAGTTCTCCAACAGCTGCAGCAGGAAGCACACAGAGGTTTTCTCCATGGTGGAGGGGTGGTGGATTCACACCCTCACTCCCCTTTTAGCTGTTACAGCCGTTCACGTTTCTGCTGCTGGCTTCTTTCCCTCCTCAAGTCATCCAGAGCACAGAGCAGCCTCAGTGGTGTAACAGCAGCTTGGCAGAAGCAGAAGAAGTCCAGCCAGCAAAAGATTTAATTTATTAAGATAAACATGGTCTAAGGCTCCATATTATTTTTAAAAATAAACACAATAAGAAATATGAAAACAAACTGGCTTTGCTACGTGTAGGTCAGGTTCAGACGTTCTCAGAAGGACCTTCTCAGCCATACAAGAGACTCATCCCCTCTCACCCCCATCATGAGGATGGAAAGACAGTTGGTTATGTAAGATCAGCAATGTTGTGTGCCTTTCCACACTCGGTAAACAACACCTCTGCCACCCTTCAGGGCAGATCAGAGGTTTACGAACACCCTTGTGAAGAAGGAGCAGAAGGGGAGAGGGGCAGGTGAGTCAGTCTGAAATGAACATCTAAAAGTCTTGCCACGACGACCGTGTCGAGTCCACCACTTTAATGGTTGTTCTTGGCTGCCTCTTTAGCTGCAACAATCAGAGGGGTGAGACTAGACAGAGGCTTGGCAATTTTCAGGAACTGGTGCTAGAGAGAAGAAAAAAGAAAAAGAGTTTATATTTTCCAGGACACAGAAGCACAGAATGGTTTGGGATGGAAGGGACCTTAATATTGGCACAGAGACCCATACAAAGTCTAACAGCCAGCTCTAATCTCTGAGCAGGTGAAACCAAAAGGTCTGTTACCACCACAAGCTTTTTGGGATTGCCCTGAAGTGCTGAACAGATTTGCACCCAGCATACGCTACATTGGCCAATGTTTGTACGTGTTCAAGACCAAGCAGAGCTCAGTGAATTCCCCTGGGGAATGAGATATTCCTGTAAAATCTCTAGTGAAGTTCTGTGTGGAAGGAAGACAAAAACTAACAGCGCCCACTGTGGTTGAAATACATGGCACAAGGCTTCCTGCAGGAATCACCTCTCATTTCTCTCTTCCCAGCTATCACAGGTCTGGTGAAACAGTTCCTTGACCTGAATAGGCAAAAAGAGCTGGAGTTTGGGGCAGAACCACAGAGCTTCCAACACAGAGCCAAACAGTCACTCTCCTATACAAGGTGCTCTGTTAAGCAAAACAATATTGGTTCTCAAAACAGCTCTCAGGTGAGATGGAAGGAGTGCAGGGCAAGTTCATGAGGTGTTCTGAAAACAAAAAACAACCATGTAACACAGGACTTCTGAGCATCAGAAGGGTTCAATCACCCAAGGCAACACGCTTCAGAGATGGGAAAAAACAATCAGAGGCCAAAAGATAGTTAAAACCAGGCAGAAATGTTACAGTCCAAACGTCCTCCTGCTCTGAGGAACAGAACATTACTGATATCTGGTGTTTTGGGGCTGGAAATTGCAGGAGAAAAAGTGATCTTTCAACGACTGCCATTCTGCCAGTGTTTAATGCTTCATTATAGTCTCTGAAGGCAATGAGTTCAAAGTTGAATTCACACTAGACAAACAAGTGGAAAGAAAGGAAAACAAAAAAAGGGAACTGCCTCACAGTTGAGGTCTGAGTGCCCTTGATCATGTATTTGTTTTACAAAGAGCTGAAGCACATTTTCCACCTTCGTGGCAAATTTGACAGAAGAAACACACAAACCATTCCTCTCATCCATAGCAGTGAAAAGTCTGGCAGCTTGGTTCTCCCCTTTAACTAGGAGTTCAGACTAAGGCACTAGGTTTTCAGTGAAATAACTAATGATGGGTGGTGAGGCTCTGGCACGGGGTGCCCAGAGAAGCTGGGGCTGCCCCTGGATCCCTGGCAAGGTTCAAGGCCAGGCTGGATGGTGCTTTGGGCACCTTGGGCTGGTGGGGGGTGTCCTATCCTTGGGAGGGGGGTGGACCAGATGATCTTTAGGGTCCCTTCCAACCCAAATCATTCTGTCACCTCTGTAAGAACATGGCAAAATGTGGTAATGCCAACCTGCTCCCATCAAGGCAAGCCATGCATATTCCAAAGAGCTTTGCAATGTCTCCACTAGAAGGGAGACTACCAGAACATCTGACAGCTAGAAGTCCTCCTGCTGTCCAAATCAGAACAAGCTCAGCCAGACCATGACAATGCATGCAGATGTTGGGACTAGCTGTGTGAAGAAGCCACAAGAATTAAGGGGCTCAGCATTTGGTGGGCCTGGGGCACAGCTATTATCTGAGGTTGGTTACAGAACACGCTGCACAGCTGCTGCTAATAGGAAGCACAGCATAAAAAGGGAGTAGTCTGTTAACCCTTTACCATGGGCTCAGGTTTTGGGGTTGGGTTTTTTTGGGGTTTTATTTTTTCTGAGAGGTTACCTTAGCTGTGCTTGTGCCTTCAGCTGATGCAGTATTTAAAACTGCAACAGGATCCCTCCATAAGCCTGGCCTGACTGAAGAGCACACAATTCAGCTCTAGTTCCTCATCACCTACCTGGAGCAGCTCTTTGGCAGAACCTCTCTTTTCCACGTCCATTTCAAGACAGCGATTTAAGAAGTCTCGGAATATGGCTGAAAGCTTCTCTGGATTCTGCAGCTCTGGAGTCCCATTAGTAGCAATGAGATACAGGGCCTAACCCAAAAAACAAGCACCAAGGAAACAGGAAGGTTAGATTCCATCTCTGGATTACAGAGGCACCCATTTCTCCTCTCATTCCCCCAGCTCAATGGGGAGAAACCCCCACACCACCTATCAGGGTGACCAATGAATGCTTAAGTTTCAGCAAACAGAATAGCTGCCAGCCCTATTTTTATGTGGACAGGATCCAATCCTTTGTTGTTTTACACTCATAATGTGGGTTTGGATCCTGCAGCCCTCTCAAGGGATTAGGAGGACAAAACCAACATTCCAGACTGTGTTTACACAAGGAAGTTAACTGGCATGACTCTACCAGTGCTAGACTCCTGCAATAACTATATCCTCATGGGAAGGTACCCCTGAATAAATAGGAGATTTTGTTCTGTTGGTACTTTGCCTGAGTGCACTAAAAGGCAGGGCACAGAGGCCTGAAAAGTCAGCACTATAAAGATGTAGCTGGCTCTTTACAGAAGATGTCCAACACACCCTCAAGCAGCTTTTATCATCCTGCTGAAACAAGCAGGTTGGCTGCTATTTGGGGGTGAAGCATTCAAACACACATACCCCCTGCATCAAGGAACTCAGAATTCACCCATTTCAAGATTTCATAGAACCCCAGACCAATTTGGGTGGGAAGAGACCTCAAAGCTCATAGTTTCACCCCCTGCCATGGCAGGGACACTCTCCAACAGCCAAGGGTGCCCCAAAGCCCCATCCAACATGGCCTTGAACCCTGAGAGGGATCCAGGGGCAGCCACAGCTTCTCTGGGCACCCAGTACCAGGGCTTCCCCCTCCCCAGGAAGGATTTCTGCTTCCCAGCTCCTCTCCAGCTGTCCTCCTGAAGCTGAAGGCCATTCCCCTGCACCTGGCCCTCCCTGCCCATCGCACCAGCCCTTCTCCAGCTTTCCTGGAGCCCTTCAAGGGACTGGACGGTGCTCTAAGTTCTCCCCAGAACCTTCTTTTCTCCAGGCTGAACCACCCCAACTTCCATATCATGCAAGAAACATCCTGGACGGATTTTAAAAGGAAACAGAAATCTGTCACAGACCTGTCAATATACAGACCCTCTGAGCACATCGCTCAGCACAAGCCATGGGAGTGGGAGCAGTCTGATAGACTGGGAATTGGCACAACTTGAAGTAAATGAGGCCAAATTACTGTTATTTAACCACCCTCGTTTAACTCAACACCCAGTTTCTTTCCTTTCACTCTTCTTTGCTACTTCTCTCACCCAAAAACCACTTGAGTGCAAGAGGTGGTGAGAAAAGTAAGAGTTTTACTAGATCCTTTCATCCTGCCTATCTGAGGGAGAAGCCCTCATTAAATCAGCATAAACCTGGTTTATAATAAGAGCAGTTACATCCCTACAAATTGTCAGCATCTCTCTCATTAAAAAATTAACAAGGGAAAGACAACAGGAGGCACAAGCCCTGTCTGAGGGCTTATTAAGACTAGCTTTGTTGGGACCATACAAGGAGGAACAATCTGCCTGTAGGAAAATGCTTTGTTTGAAAGAAAAGTAGCATGTTATACTTTTGAACTTAAGGATAACTCTTCCACACTGCCAAGGCATAAGGATTCTGGAAGTCAGCTATGGCTTTTAACTAAATTGGTGACATGGAGATATGAGCTGGAGGTGGGGAAACAACACTACCTCCTTTGGAGCCTAATTGCACCATCAGGTGCTGTGAAATCCTGAGGGCAGAAGATACTCGCTTACTCTCAGCGGGTTCTCATTGAGGTAGGGGGGCTCTCCTTCGATCATCTCGATGGCCATGATCCCCAGTGACCAGATATCCACTTTGGGCCCGTAGGCTTTCCGTGTCACCACTTCAGGTGCCATCCAGTACGGGGTGCCCACCATGGTGCTGCGTTTGCTCTGCTCAGGAGTGATCTGGGCACAGAAGCCGAAGTCAGCTGGAAAATTAAAGAGGAGTGGGGGGGGAGAAACAGACATAGAAATGAGGAAGTTTCTCCAAAAACAACGCTTACCAATGCCAGAGCTGTAGCACATGTTACCCTGTTGCATTTTCTGGCGCATTGCTGCTGCAACTGTGAAAGGAGGGGTGGTTTTGTGGCTCACACAGGAGATGGTGTTGTGAAGTTTCTAAATCTGACTCACTGAGGCCAGAGGATTACAGAGCTGCTGACTTGTCTATGTGAACAATGAGGATCAATAAATAACCGTATACTTTCAGTCTCAGAGATATTACTTCCTCAGCAGATAGATCATCCCTCAAACAGGACTTGATTTACAGAGCAAACAACGGTCAGACTAAAGTAGATAAATTTATATTGATTATTTTCTTCAAATAGACAGACAGATGGAGAACCTTCATACAAAGATTGCTGGGTCCTACCTCTTGTTTGTAATTGCCTTACTAAAAGGAAACTAATTCTGTTCTTGTGAGCCCAGCAGAATCAACACAGCAAGAAGCACTGCCCATCCTGCCCCCTCCATGGCACCGCGGGTCTAATTTTAGGCCAAATGATGAAAATTAAACTGATCCCTGGCTGAGTTTTCATCAAGGGTAACAACTAGGAAAGGTACATATGGTTCACAAACAGAGCAGATTTCCAGCAGAGCCAATAAGCAGGTCAGGTCCGGAAGGTTACAGCATCTTATCCACAGGGACGTCTCTAACTTTAACCTACAGCCTGGTACCCACATACTGTGCTCAAAGAAGTTACTCCGTATCAGAACACTTTGGCCCTAATCAGCTATTCATTGCTAACCCTCCAGAGATGTGACTGTACCAAAGTACAGCTTTAGCCTAAAAAGCAATTATGTGCAAAAAAAAAACCCCTACCTTCTTACTCAGCATATCTGCACTGTGTGAATTTTGAGTCATATCTGCTGTCACTGTCGACAAAAAATAGATTTATTTATGCATATTGGGTGCTGGCCAACAGAACTGAGAGGGAGAGAAAGGAAGCACAGTTCTGTTAAAGCTATAGGTGGAAGATAATCATTCACTGGTTTCCAGAGATATCTCTGCATGGGCAGTGACAAGCACGACAGCTACCTTAGCACCACGGGGCAGAACAGTCTCAAGGTCTTCATTACTGGAGATAACACAAGGAGGAAATGATGTTTAGAGTCCAGTCTGGGTTGATGGTGTAAGATTACAGGTTTTCTAGCTATGTGGTTTGCAATTCTCCTTCCGCTTCCCCTGCCCCCCAAGTACCTGCAGTGTTTTCCAGACTGAAGAGATCCTTCACAAATAAAAACTTCTGTCCCTGCATCTTCAAACCCAGCTTTCTAGACCAGAGTAGCATTAGTTCAGCCCACAAAAAAAAAAAAATTATGTCCCAAAGCTAAATGAACCCCAAACCTCACTTTGAGCCTGATATCAGTTCACAAGGATTCACACTTGTCAATCTCCATTAAAACTAACACCACAAAATACCTAAAGGAGTGTTTCTACAGTCTCTTCATCACCCAGGGGTCAGGCATCTGAAATACCCATCTCCCTGGCCTGGTCCAGAGCAGATAACAGGCCTGAGTTAGTAACTGAAGTCATCACAAGCAATGTTCCCCACATACTTAGTTTGACAGAGCCATCCATTCCCAGCAGGATGTTGTCACTCTTGATGTCTCTGTGAATAACTTGGTTTGAATGGAGGAATTCCAGAGCTTGGAGACACTACAAAAAAAATAAAAAATAATTGAGACATTCTTACTGCAAATGAAATTATTCACCAGTCACATTTATCCAATTAATGGACTCTTACAATGTGCATTTTGAGTAGCCAGTGCTATGTGTCTTAGAGTCTTCCATATATTCAGTGTGGTACAGGGCTACAGAGAGAGATCCCACTGGAATCAGCAGGTCCTAGGAGGACAAGTTAGTCCCAAAAAGATCTGGAGAACAGACATAACCAAGTGGATTCCAACCCCATTTCACAACCCAGTCCTCCCTCCAGGGTGAAAAATATTCTTGCATTAGGTTGCAGGCTTGGAAAGAACGACTGTTGCATTAGAGAAACTGCAGACAGCTTATCCTGCAGAACCAGTGACAGGCTGTGGAAAGCCCATGTCTGTCCCCCTTCCCAGTGCCAGCTCCCTCTGAGCATGAGCATTGCTTTACCTCTCTGCACACAGCTGCAATTTGTCCTTCATCCATGCAGGTTTCTGTCACGACATCTGTTAGGGAGCCTCCTGCCAAGTATTCCATGACCACCCAGAGCTCTTCTCCTACAAGGTAACTGAAGAACCCAAACCAGATTTTAAAATCAGCAGGTATGAGCATGCCACCAGTTACCTAGCCAGAATGCACTGGGCTGTAAAGCTGCCTTAGAATTGCAGAGAAACCATGAAGCTTGAGAAGCATAAATGGTATTGGGGCACCAGGTACTCATGGTGGTTTTGGTACATGGGAGGATCTGACCACAGCCTGAATGAGCAGAGGGAAGGGTGAGTGTAGAGTTGAGGAAACAGATAATGGGAAAGTGGACTATGAGTTTCCTGGCTAAATTTTTCTGCCATGAAAAGGACTCAGACTAAGATGGAGACTCAACCATATAATTCTTGCAGCTACTGGAAGAGGAAGGGAAGAACTCCTAGTCAAGGATGAGGCCCCAGTGTTTGGTATGCAGCATGGCTTTGGAAGGCTCTTGCATCAGAAGAAGTGGTGTGTCATCACAGCTGGCATCTTGCTGTCCTAAGGAACTGCCTAGTTTGCTTAGACCCAGGGACAATCCTGGTCGACACCATCAATGGCTGCCCATGAAGAACAGAGAAAGAACACCATTTTTTAAACATCCTAAATCACCTCAGGCTTTTTTCTGGTACTAAACCAGTTTGGGATTTTATCTGAATAATTTGGAACTGTTCATAAAGGCAAATGAGAACATCTTGCTGGATGTGATAGCAATTCTAGAGATTCAAAAGAAAAAAGGAAAGGCCAAAAGGGCAGGTAGTGTGGGAAAAGGCCTGTGGGAATATGGAGAGGAGATAGTTGAGGTGAGCACAAGTTTCCTCAGCCATCTGGGATATTCTTCTCTGCTGGGAATGTGTGTGCTCATGTCTAAAAGTAGAAGACCCAGGATGAAGATTTCAGCATTAAATCATTTAAAAAAAAAAAAAATGAAACAACAAGCCCAAACCACCAACCACTTCTGGCCTTTTGGGCCATCTGGAAAAACAGCACAATCTTTCCTGACATACAGGAGAATGACACATTTAGGAAGGAAGGGAATGAAGGAAGGGAAGGAAGGAAAGAAAGGAAAGAAAGGAAGGAATTATCAGCTTAAAAACCTGAAAACCCACTTTCTCAGTCAATCCTCCATTTTTAAAGTGAGTGCACAGATGAGTCGAGACAGATGGCTGTACAGCCCTACTAGGTCTAACACTAGACCATATCACCAAGCACAACATCTACTTTTAAACACCTCCAGGGATGGTGACTCAACCACCTCTGGCCTGTTCCAGTACCTGGCAATCCTTTCAGTAAAGAAATTTTTCCTAATATCCAACCTAAACATCCCCTGATGCAATTTCAGGCCATTTTCCCTTGTCCTGTCAGTAGCTACCAGGGAGAACAGACTGACCCCCACCTCACTACAACCACCTTTTAGGTAGTTGTAGAGAGCGATGAGTTCTCCCCTCAGTCTCCTTTCTTCCTGGCTAAATATACAAGGAGACAGAGTCTGGAATTTCCTTCAGGATACAGACCCCAAGGACACACAGACTGGTCTCCAACTCCACCATGGAAGAGAAGCTGATGCCCTGGCAGTTTTTTCCCCAGCACCACAGATGCCAGCAAAAGCATTATCACCTGCACAGCAGCCCCATGGAGCAACAGAGGAGCAGCAGAATTGCTTTCAGGTGTACTCCTGCCACCTCTGGGGGGTCATCTACCTTCTAATGGACTCTGAAAGCCACTCTGTCCACACCTTTCCTTCTTGCTTCTATGCCAGTCCTTCTTCTTCATCACTTCTGCCAACCCAGGCTCTCTGCAGATTTTATCAGCATGATCTTAACACCTCAGTGTCACCCTGGACATGATGGTGCTTCCCTTCATTGCCAACAGCACACTCTGCAGCCCAAATCCACTCAGCCATAAGGATGGGGGCAGAATGGACTCCACTGTTCCTGCATGACAATCTCAGGTTGCACGTGCTGGGAACAAGCTGGTACCTCTCCACAGCCAAAAGCAATGGAGCAAGCCAAGACCCACACTGTGAACCAAAGTTGTGCCAAGAATAACCTAAGGCACGTGCCAAGACCCAGGCACCTCAGTAATTGATAGATCTGACATTAATCTGACATTAACAGTGGCTCCCTGCCTGCTGCTGCCAACAGAATGTCATTTCAGAAGACCAGGTCCCACCGTGGCGAGTGCATCCTTCTTCCTATGTCCTTCTCCCACAACAGTAGGCAGAAGCCAGCAAGTGGTGTTCCAATATCAGCTTCATTCAGTGCTCAGGAAGCAAAGAGGCACCTGAGGCCAGGCAGGAGGGAGGCAGATCCCCAGCAACAGGACTCTGCAGTTGCAGAGCTGAGGTGACATAATAGGCACAAGAAAGCCCATGTCCATCCCAGTCGCCACTCTGTCCATTTGCAGCACTCAAACAAAAGCTAATCCCTCCAAAAAACACCACTGAGAGAAAGCAGAGGACAAAAGCAACAGCTTTTGTTGCTGGAAGTTTGAACAAGGCAGCAGGATGTGCAGCTTCCCTGTAGCTGGGATGTACTGGCGAGACAAGGCAAGCGCGTGTGGTCAGCGGTGCCAGTGAGAAGAATGTGACTCTCAAACAGTTTTGCCATAACGAAGCTTCTGAATCATAGAATCACAGACTGGTCTGGGTTGGAAGGGACCCCAAGGATCACAGAGTTCCAACCCCCCACTGCCACAGGCAGGGACACCAACCTCCAGGCCTGGATCTACACAGGGTTGCCCAGGGCCCCATCCAACCCAGCCTTGAACACCTCCAGGGACTGGGCATCCACCACCTCTCTGAGCAGCCTGTTCCAGCCAGGAGAAATACACAGTTTTAGCCCAGATGCAATTTTTATATATTTTGTTACTTCTTGTTTCATATTGCACAGGCAATATCCTTTTGCTCTTCATAAGAAAAGGGCATCTGCCCAGCATCACTTCCCTGTGCTCACAGCTCTTTCAGAAGATTCCAGAAGCAGACTTCCTGTCCCTTCAGTGAAGTAGCTCTTTACAACCATGCACAGGCCACAGCACTGTACAAATTCAGCATCACAACTGATGCTGCCACAAAGGAGAGGTAATTTTTTTGGCTAAGACATTAGAAGCCCATTAAGAATCCTTTTAAAGAAACAGCTGGTAAGACTGAGAAATGTGTGGAAAGCAAACAAGTGTGTAAATGCTGCCAGCATCTCAAAGGAGAGCCTAGATACCTCTCTGATACCAAATCAGACACCTTTTCTCCTAGGATATGGAGAGAGACCACCAAGCCACCCACAGCCCAACACTGCCACATGCATTAAACAATGCAAGGCTGTCCCACGCCTACAGTAGCTGCAAGAGGATCACTTATCACAGCGACAAGGAAGCATTTTCCAGAGTCCCTTTGTGAAGTCTTCAAATCATGACATACCTGTCCAAGTAGTTGACAATGTTAGGGTTTTTGTTTTCCCTCATCACAAGGATTTCATTAATAATCAGTTCTTTTTTGGGTTGCTGCTGCAAATTCATCTGTTTGATTGCAACCTGCAGTGAAGAAAGACCAAGGAAAGCATTGTTAACAGGAGTCCCTTTAAAACCTCCCCGGATCAGCATTAACTTTTAGTCCCCCCCATTCATGTGAAGTGGGAAAGAACGTTTTCATTGTGGATTGTTCAGACATGTAGTAACTCTGAGAGTCCTCACAGCAAGTCAATTTCCACACATGCTGGAGCATCCTTGGTGTGAAAAAAAGGCCACAGCCCACTGAAAAGAGGCTGGCCATTTCTTCTTGTGTCCCACACTTGCGATATTTATAAACATTGATTAGATCCCCTCTTTGCCGCCTTCTTTCAAGGCTGAACAGCCCCAGTTCATTAAGCCTTTCCTCGTAGGGGAGATGTCTTTTCTATACCAGGGAGCCCAGAACTGGACACAATACTCCAGGTGGGGCCCGATCACAACAGAACAGAGGGGGAGGATCACCTCGTTTAACCTTTTGATGTGCTGGCCACGCTCCTTTTAATGCCCCCCAGGATCCCATTGGTCTTCTTGGCCCCCAGGGCACACTACTGGCTCATGGCCAACCTGTTGTCCACCAGAACCCCCAGGTCCTTCTCTGCAGAGCTCAAAATGCTCCTTTCAAACAGGTCAAAGGTGTTTAACTCTATATTCAACTCTCCGCCCTACCAGTACTTCAGGAGAGCAGCTGTCCCTCAGATAAGCCCTCCAAGTACTAAGACTACTCAGCACAGCAGGTGGCAGAAACATTTCCATAGATGTTACCATTCAACCCTACTTGGTCTGATATTTAGGCAAAGGGAATGAAATATAATTGCACCTTTACAAAGCTGCTGCCAGCAGAGAAAAGGCTGAGGCAAACTGTGGGGAGCTAGTAACCCACAACTCAGGGATGAAAAGAAACAAACCACCAAGTGTCAACATAGGCAGCCATAGTGAGCAGTTTGATAGTATAGCAAGGGAGACTAGAGAAAATCCCAGCACATGAGAAGGCAAGGACAGACACCACACTGCTCTCCCACTGTATTTAAGGCGGCTACCACACAGTATTTAAAGATGCTAACCCCCTCACCCCATGCTGTTCACGCAAGACTAGAGAGGAGAATGAAAGATGGAGAGGGAAGGCATTTGTCGCAGCTAAAGAAATCCCAGACCAGTGCTGAGGGAGCTTGGGAAAGGCCCCTGTGCTTCCTTGTTCCTGTTCAGAGTCAGACCGTGGTCCAAGGGCAAATGGGGGCATTTTCCTTATCTACAACTGTCCCAAGCATCAGGATACAAAATAAACTGCTGAAGTTGTACTAGATCATAGAATCCCAGGTTGTGTTAGGTGGGAAGGGACCTTTAGAGTTTGTGTAGTCCAACTCCCCTGCAGGGAGCAGGGACATCTTCACTAGATCAGGTTGCTCAGAGACCCATCAAGCCTAAGCAGGGATGGGGCCTCCATCACCTCTCTGGGCAACCTGTGCCAGTGTCTCACAACTGTCAGAGAGAAAAACTTCCTAAGGTCTCATCTAAACTCACTCTGCTCTAGTTTAAAACCATTGCCCCTTGTCCTATCACTCCACGGCCTTACAGTTCTTCTTAGCTTTCTTGTAGGTATCTTCAGGGACTGAAAGACGCTCTGAGGTCCCCCTGGAGCTTTTCCCAGGCTGAACAAGCCCAAGTTTCCCAGCCTGTCTTTTTAGGAGAGGTGCTCCAGCCCCTGGATCATTTTTGTGGCCTCCTCTGGACCCATTCCAAGAAATCCATGTCCTTCTTGTGCTGAGGGCTCCAAAGCTGGACATAGCACCCAAGGTGAGGTCTCCACAGAGCAGAGCAGAGGTGTAGAATCCCCTCTATTGACCTGCTGGCCATACTTCTTGTGATGCAGCCCAGGATGCCATCGACCTTCTGGGCTTCAAGTGCACATTGTTGGCTGATGTCCAGCTTTTCATCCATGAGTACCCCAAGTCCTTCTCCGCAGGGGTGCTCTCTATCCCATCATCCCCAGCCTGTGTTGCTAATGAGGTTAGCCAGCCACCATCAGTGAAAATCTTCAGCATTTTTAACCCTGGGAGCTGCTCAAGGCTCCTGCAGTACAAAATAAAGGGAGTTTCCTCCCAGTGCTTTCAAAATGCATTACTGTTCACTTTGCTCCCGAGCTCAAAGGACCAGTAGCAGCGTGCTCCTCAGAAAGGAACAGGTCAAGAGCATGCCAAAGACCATTTAAAAATCCAGGGCCCAATCACACTAATGTTAATTGAACTCCTTTAAAAGTCTGGTGTAATATAAGGGTTCAAATATTCACAAGGGAATCATTGAAGGGGTCCAGAAAGAAAGCAGAAAAATATCAGACCTTATCTTCCTATAAAATTTCTCCTTGCTTCAAAATAAATCCAACACCCCTTCCTTCCTCAAGAGTCTGCAATACCTCTGGAACTGGAAAAGGAGGTTGAAGGACTTTCAGCCAAAAGCACAGTAATGAAATGTATTGGTGGATGAGCCTGACATTGTACAAATGCAAAGTAGACCCAAATTGCTGTAGACTTCCATAAATATATTTGGAATAATGCATACACTTGCCTCTTAAAAATCCTCCATCCAGCAATAATGATTTCCAGAGATGCTGCGTGACTGTCTCTACTCGTGTATTATGCATGAGTGCAATACACCAGGCACCTTCCAGTGCTCAGGGGTGGGAGGGGAAAGACAGACAGACAGACAGACATTCCTTGTCTCTCAATTCAAGGGCAGAAAGCAAGTGGGCAAAGGGTGTGAGAGGAATTATTTCCATGCAAGTCAACTAGTGTTAAGTGTAGGAAGCAAAGGAACAGAGGGGGTATGAAAGAGTTGAAATGGGGACAAGCAGGGACCATAGGAATGAGGAGATCAACTTCCACTGAGCAACTATCTGGTCCAAACGTTTGCTTCTGGCCTTTGTGCTCACAGAATGATTCTTTGCAAATATCAGATGATGATTCAGGAATCAAACCTTGGGGAATAATTTTTTCCAGTTCTCTGCTCAGACCGCTCAACCGTGACTCGTTAGCAAGGAAATAAATACCTCATTAGCAATAAGATGTCATGAACCCTTGAAAGACCATCTTTATTTTGTAGTGTTAAGTTGAACTTTTAGGACACAATCCAAAATCCACTGCAGTGGTATTCTAGTAGCACTTACCTCCTGTCCTGTAGCTATATCCATTGCTGTGTAAACTGTACCTGAGGCTCTAAATAAGAGAGGGAAAAAAACAAACCCACCTTTATTAGTGTTTCCTAGCAAGACTGAGACCCTTCCCACTTGTCTCTAAGTGCTCTCAGTCCCATTCCTCTTCATGCAATAACTCCAGTGGTAAATAGCATCTGAAATATTTCTGAGCCAAGAAAGTAGAAGCCAGAGAATTTATGGGGAACAAAGCTCCTCCTAAGGGTCATCCAAACCCTTTGAAAGGGACCTCGAGAGATCATTGGGTCCAACCCCCCTGCCAAAGCAGGGTCTCTAGGACAGGTCACACAGGTCGGTGTCCAGATGGGTCTTGAATATCTCCAGAGGAGGAGACTCCACAACCCTCCTGGGCAGCCTGTCCCAGGGCTCTGTCACCCTCACCATGAAAAAGTTCTTCTGATCTCCATGATTTGCACCAATTTGCCTCACCACAGCTTCTCCCACAACCTCTTCTTTCCTCCTACCCTGCTAAGAGGGGGTATAACACCCGCGTGGAGGAAAGTTGATTCAGAAAGCAAAAACGTAATTTGAAGATTATCTTGCATGCTGAAAATAAGCAGTTCCTTCCCTGCTTGCAGCTCTATTTAGCACCCTGCACATCTGATGACATACTGTCTTATATTAAATTGCAATAGCACAAAAAAAATCCAGTTCCTGCAACTCAAGACTTTGCCAGAAAAGGGAGAAGAGCTGGGGAAGGGACCCCTCCCCAAAAAATACAAACTAAAATGAAATAACAAGCAAACAAAATAAATTCTCCAAAGCCTCACCAACAGATTTTCCAGTAAACTAACTTAGCCTGGTCTCAGTGCTTCCTCCCTAGCATAAGGAAAGGTATAGGGGAGAGAGAAGGAACTTATACTGACCCTTGTCCGATCTTCTCGAAACATGTGTACTTCTTTTTCGGATCGCCCACACTCACAATACTTCCTACAAAAAAAACCCAGAACAAAAATAAAAAGATTTGATAAGCATTTTTTCATACAGTTCTAAGAACCAAATGTACTTTAAGAGCAGCCCCGTAGCCACAGAGTGTTCTGCTGAGCCTCGTGGACCTCTTGTCAGAAATCCAGAGACACGGGAACACTGAGGAAGTCCTTGGCTATTTACACACATACCAGCTGCAGCACCCCCTTTTCACAGCTATCTCCCTTCAGAAATGGTGTAACGCAGACATTAAGGTCGTTTAATTGTCACTGGCAGGCAGTGACTGCTTGATGCTGCACATAGGGTGGGTATACATCAACCCCACAAGTGTAAGTACAATTATTTGCTGGAAACCAGCTTCGACACTCACAGAATCACCGGGTTGGAAAAGTCCTTGAAGTTCATCGAGTCCAACTGTACCTGTCCTGTGCTAAACCATATCCCTGAGCACCTCATCTACCCGTCTGTTAAACACATCCAGGGATGGTGACTCAATCCCCTCCCTGGGCAGCCTGCTCCACAGCCCCACAACTCTTTCAGGGAAGAACTTTCCCCTCACATCTGATTTGACCCTACCCTGGTGCAGATTGAGGTCATTTCCCTTTGTCCTGTCTCCTGCCACCTGGCTGAAGAGACCATCTCCCACCTCTCTACACCCTCCTGTCAGGTAACTGTAGGCGGTGATAAGGTCTCCCCTCAGCCTCGTCTTCTCCAGGCTGAACACCCTCAGCTCCTTCAGCTGCACCTCATATGATTTGCCCTCCAGCCTCTTCCTCAGCCTGGCTGCCCTTCTCTGGACACGCTCCGGGACATCGATGTCCTTCTTGTAGTGAGGGGCCCCTCACCCAGAACTCTGGATGATCTAAGATGCCCCTGCACTGCAACGTGCTCTGACTTTTAAGGCAAGGGCTTTGTTCACCTTTGAGCTGACAGTCTGTTGCCAACCTAGCCAAAGATTTCCCTACACCACAACAATTTCTGGCCAAACAAAAGTAATTAAGGATGTCTCTGTACCAGCAGGACCGTAGCAGTTACTGACCCAGTGACTGGGTTGCAGGACGCAGGAGGTTAGCTGGAGAGACCCTTCAGAGCCAAATTTCCCCTGGCCATTTCTCAGCTGCTCTTCTACGAATCCATCAGTGCAGGCTTTAGCAGCAGTTACCATGCAACTACAGCACTGCTCTGGTTTTGAAGAGCAACTCGAGGCGATCTCAGCTTATTTTTCCATAATGTAGCTGTTGAGGCAGAAGAAAGCCTATTACTGAGTCCCTCAGAGGGAAAAGCACTTTGCCTGGTGCTCTGCGACACGGGGCAGCGAGAGGCCGCTCCGGCTCAAGGTGGGTTTGGTATCTACAACAAACACAGTGTTTTCTGTATGAGGGGAGGAAGCTCTCAGCTCCAAGGGCAGGCAGTAGGTAGGCTTCATAGATGTGCTGGAGTCCCACACAGGTAAACTGAAGCTGATAAAAGAATGATCACTGAAACTCACCACTCCGCTCAAACATTAACCTGAAATTCGTGACGTCCCTACGGCAGGAACCACCTCCTTTTTAGGAAGATCAGAGCAAACAATTCCTAGAGCTCAGCTGGGAGCAAGTCCCCTCTCTAACAGCACCAGAGTGGATAATAGAAGGGAGGGATGCAGACCTGCAGCTGCATCGGTGTGTGCAAGTCACTCGAGCTGCCAACATATGGTGCTGCTTTTGCAGGGGTCTGGGGCTGAGCCTGAGCAGATGTATATTGGCAAAGAAACTGCTTGTGGTCATCAGGCCAAGAAATCCAGTAGCAGGGAGAGTAAGAGCAGGCTATTTTCAGATGCTGCTGGAGAGCAGCCAAACCCAGAGGGTTTAGGGCAGACAGAGGTAAAGGAAAGGAGAGGAGGGTGGGAAGAGAAATACAACTATATAAAACCCACTGAAGGATTACAGAAGCGATGCTGCCTGCCCCAAGAATAAGAATTTCTGGACAAATGTTCATAAACTTTCCTTCAAAGCCTAGCATGGGCTACAAGCTCAGGCTGTGAGACAGGAGAATGCTTACTTGAGGCAGCGGCAGGCCAGAATGCTGCAGGGACAAGGGGCAGTTGCCAGTCTTGCCCTGGTTAATGGTCTCATCTGTAAAATGGGGTAACACTTCCTACCTTCCAAAAAGTCTGGTAAGGATTCATCACTGTTTGCACCAGTGCTGTGTTAACACTAAGAGATGGGGATTTATCAGCTTCCTTTCACACAAGCACAGAACATTAGGAGATGGAAGGGACCATGAAAGATCATCTAGTCCAACCCCCCTGCCAGAGCAGGATCACCTAGACTAAATCACACAGGAACACATCCAGGTGGGTTTGAACGTCTCCAGAGAAGGAGACTCCACAGCCTCTCTGAGCAGTCTGCACCAAGCACCATGTGCTGGAGCAAGCAAGGTGTCAGAAGGTACATTTGCCTCCCTGCACCTCTAAGAGTAGCACCTGCATTTCTCTTCATTACAGAAGTGAATGAATTTGGCTTAGAATAATACTTTTGTCCTGCCACAGTGCCAGCTTGCCTAACCTGGTCCCAAAAATGGCTTGAATCCTTAATGGTACAAAGGTCCTGCTAATTAAGTGTGTGAGTGAAGTTGCTGCTTTGAAACAATGAGTTTTCCAATAATGAGTGGTTCCAGTTAACATGCCATCAGTTCAATCTAGGTTTCGTTTAGAGGAATGATATGCTATTTTAATATATATATATTTAAGTTATACCCCCAGATTGAATGTTCCTTCATCTAACTGTTTCTTGTTTCATAAAATACTGACCTTTAGGGGTATACCCTTCAACCAAGGAGACCAGCCTGACCATAGAGGTGCTAACATAGTCATAGAATTAGAATCATAGAACGCTTTGGGTTGGAAGAGACCTCAAAGCCCATCTAGTTCCAATCCCTTTCCACAGGCAGGGACACCCTCCACTAGCCCAGGTTGCCCAATGCCCCACCCAACCTGGCCTGGAACCCTGCCAGAGATCCAGAGGCAGCCCCAGCTTCTCTAGGCACCTTGTGCCAGGGCCTCATCACCCTCAGAGTAAAGAATTTCTTCCTAATGTCCAACCTAACCCTGCCCTCTTTCAGCCTGAAGCCATCACCCCTTGGCCTGTCCCTGCACTCCCTGGTGAGCAGCCCTTCTCTAACTTTCCTGTAGGACCCCTTTAAGTATTGGCATGCTGCAATTTGGTCTCCCAGGAGCCTTCTCTTCTCCAGGCTGAAAAAGCCCCTCTCACAGCCTGTCTTCTTAGGAGAGATGGTCCAGCCCCCGATCATCTTTGTGGCCTCCTCTGGACTCGCTCCAACAGCTCTAACATGACATCATTGACAAGCAAGGCACGTATGTAATTAATACAGGATTAGTAGTTCAAAGCATAAGAAACGCTCACCCTGAATAAAAACTGGCCTAGGCTGAGGATAGCAACCAATTGCAGAGACAAAGCAGTTCAGCTGTTGGATATACACAGCATAACCCAAAAATACCAGGCAGCTGAAGAGCACTTGAACTGGAGGTAGGGACTGTTACAGAGACTAGCACACCTCAGAGGAATGTGATGAATTTTTCACAGAAGCAGATGAAATTTGGGTCCCCACACTATGTTAAAGTACTGAAAAGTAACAAAGTCACTTTACAGGATGGTATTGTGGCAGGCAAACTTGGGGATGCATTCATTTTCTCTCCATCTTTTAGACACCTTACATCTAACATCGCATTGCAAGCAGTCACACTCAAGCCACTGAGATGCAGAACAACCTCAGGCTCCATAGTTAAGTAGATGGAACTTATTTAGGGCTTCTTTTGCAGAGCCTGAGGATCTCCAACTCCGTAGGGACTTCAGTTGGCATCAGAGGTGCTCAGCTTACATTTTACTGCCTCTTTACATCTGCCCCCAAATTTGGCACAGAGTCACAACGCGATGTCTTCAGTACGGGACCTCAAAACGGGCATGTGAAAACATTTCAGCTCAAGATTTTGAGAAATCAACCCAGGAGGACCTGGAATTTAAGGGTTTTTTTTTAAAAAAAGGACATACTTAATTTTTCCAAGATCTCTTCATCTGACATTTTTGGCTTTTTCTTTTGTTTCTCCATGTTCCTGACCAGCATGTCGGGCGCTGCTGTGCTGTTTTCTGAGGGAGAAGAAATAGGAGACGTGGCCGCATCTCTGGTAGGAGGAGGAAGAGGTTCTATCACAGAGCGGGTGTATATCTAGTTTTGTTGAGAAAAAAAATACATATTAATACCATTTAAAGACTTCTTCTCATTATTGAGAAGAATTAATCTCATTACTGCTCTTGTTGCTGTCAGGGATGCATTTCTATAGCTACTTCGTTAACAGCTAATGTTAACAAGGACTATCTCATTGTCATCCCCAACAAAGGAGGTGACAACATAAAGGTGTTCTGCTGGAAGGAATGCCTCCCACCTCCCCCCTCCTGCTCCCAAAAGGGCTCAGCACCATGCCACACAGTGGGGATACAGAGTCACAGTCAAGACCTGACTGTAGTTGCCACGGTGGGGGCTGAAGGAAGTATTTCTGCTCACAGATTTTGTGTGTTCAGGTCGTGGAGCTATCACAGGGGGTGGAGCTGCATCATCTTCATCATCTTCATCTTCAGACACTGAGGGCACTGCAGGGGTCTCAGAGACAGCCTTCACATTCTGCATGTGGTTACACAAACAGCACAAGTAAAACCCCGTTCACTTTTTATACACAAAATCACAAACATTGGATGAAGCTCCCAACAGACACTCCATTGGATCAAGCACAGGAAAATAACAGAATCACAGGATGACTGGGTTGGAAAAGACCTTTAAGATCAAGTCCAACCATTCCCGTCCTATGCTAAACCATATCCCTGAGCACCTCATCTATGGTGACTCAACCCCCTCCCTGGGCAGCCTGTTCCACATCCCCAAAACTCTTTCAGTGAAGAACATTTCCCTCACATCTGATCTGACTCTGCCCTGGTGCAGCTTGAGGTCATTTCCCCTTGTCCCATCTCCTGTCCCCTGGCTGAAGAGACCATCGCCCACCTCTCTACACCCTCCTGTCAGGTAATTGTAGGCGGTGATAAGGTCTCCCCTCAGCCTCCTCTTCTCCAGGCTGAACACCTCCAGCTCCCTCAGCTGCTCCTCATAGAATTTGCCCTCCAGCCCCTTCCCCAGACTGGTTGCCCTTCTCTGCACTCACTCAAGGACCTCAATGTCCTCCTTATGGTGAGGACCCCAGAACGGGACCCAGTTCTGGGCGCCTCACCAATGCCCAGTCCAGGGGCACAATCCCTCCCCAGACCTACTGGCCACACCGTGTCTGATACAAGCCAGGATGCCATTGGCCTTCCTGGCCACCTGGGCACACTGCTGGCTCATATTCAATCTGCAGTCACCCAACACCCCCAGGTCCTTCTCTGCTGGACAGCTGTCTAGCCAGTCTCCCCCAGGCCTGTAGCACTGCACAGGGTTGTTATGTCCCATGAGCAGTCTCACTCTAAATGAGGATTGACATACAATGGCACATAATAAAGGACAATGGTGGAAATGTTCTCCTCCCCTTTTTTTTCAGAGTCCTAAGGAGTCAGAATACGTTGCCTGAGGAAGGGAGCAGAACAAGGCAACAGTGTGGAAGGGAGAAAACAAGAGATGATGCAAGGCTCCTTTCTTCTGTCTCACATGCACGTGCAGAAACGTGTTGTGTCTCCTAACAAAGCTCACAGGAATTGTGCCTGCTCTGCAAATGACAGAGTAAAGGTCAAGCAGAGAGGAGGAGAACCTTTTATTTCCTTTCCTGCTGGAGATTAGTTTGGTTAATCAATACTAATCAACATTAGTTTTGGTCAATCAGACCTTACAGGTTAGTAATTAAACTGTTATACCACAATTACAAAGACATATAAAACCTGAAAGTGGGGTGGTTATCAAAGGCTAGGTACAGGAACAGATAAACTTCTGTGAAAACAGAGCTACTTCTGTTCATTAATTTACTCATCTGTTCACTAATAAAAACCACCTCTGCCTACTTGATTCTCTCACAGTTGAAAAGTGAAATAAGCCTGATTGTTTTAATCACAAAAATCCCAGAACTTTAGGAGCTGGAAGGGACCATGAAAGATCATCTAGTCCAACCCCCCTACCAGAGCAGGATCACCTAGACTAAATCCTACACAGGAATGCATCCAGGTGGGTTTGAATGACTTCAGAGAAGGAGACTCCACAATCCCTCTCGGCAGTCTGTCCCAGTGCTCTGTCACCCTCACAGTGAAAAAGTTTCTCCTTATATTCACATGGAACCTCCTATGCTCCAGCTTGCACCTGTTGCCCCTTGTCCATCACTGAGAAGAGCCTGGCTCTTCATCACTGGCCATCACTGAGAAGCGCCTGGCTCCATCCTTTTGACTCTCACCCTTTACATATTTACAAAACAGGTCCCACAGCATCTCCTCATAAGGAAGGTGTTCCACTCCCTTCATCCCTTAGTGGCCCTGTGCTGGGCTCTTTCAAGGAGTTTCCTGTCCTCCCTGAACTGAGGGACCCAGAACCAGACACAATATTCCAAGTGTGGTCTCACTAGGGCAGAGTAGAGGGGGAGAAGGACCTCTCTCGACCTACTAAACCACCCCTGTTCTAATCATAGAATAGAATAGAATCATAGAATTGTAGGGGTTGGAAGGGACCTCGAGAGATCATCGGGTCCAACCCCCCTGCCAAAGCAGCTCCCTAGGACATATCACTCAGATAGGGATCCAGACGGGTCTTGAATATCTCCAGAGAAGGAGACTCCACCACCTCCCTGGGCAGCCTGTCCCAGGGCTCTGTCACCCTCACTGTGAAAAAGTTGTTCCGCATGTTGGTGCGGAACTTCCTGTGCTCCAACTTGCAGCCATTGCCCCTTGTCCTGTCCCCACAGACCACTGAGAAGGGGCTGGCTGATTCCTCCTGCATCCCCTGCTTCAGATAATTATAGACTTTAATTAGGTCCCCCCTTAGTCTTCTCTTCTCAAGGCTGAAGAGTCCAAACTTACTCAGCCTATCCTCATAGGGTAGATGTTCCAGGCCCTTAATCATCTTCATAGCCCTTCTTTGGACTCTCTCCAGGAGATCCCTGTCCTTTTTAAACCAAGGAGCCCAGAACTGGACACAATACTCCAGGTGGGGCCTGACCAGGGCAGAGTAGAGGGGGAGGATCACCTCCTTTGACCTGCTGGCTACACTCCTCCAGATGCACCCCAGGAACCCATTGGCTCTCTTAGCCACCAGGGTACACTGCTGGCTCATGGCTAGCCTGTCATCTACCAGGACCCTCAGGTCCTTCTCCACTGAGCTCTTCTCTAGCAGGTCATCCCCCAGCCTGTACTGATACAAATGGTTGTTCCTTCCCAGGTGCCAGACTCTCCACTTGCTTTTGTTGAATCCCATCTGGTTTCTCCCAGCCCAGCTCTCGCTGAATGGCAGCGCAGTGTTCCTGCGTGTCAGCCACCCCTCCCAGCTTTGTATCATCAGGTACTTGCTGAGGGTGGATGCTATTCCCTCATCAAGGTTGTCAATGAAGATATTAAACAGGACTGGACCCAACACCGAGCCCTGGGGAACACCACTAGTAACAGGCCTCCAGTCAGATTCTGCTCCTAATACACCCAAGGATGTCATTGGTCGTCTTAACCACAAGGGCACACTGATGGCTCATGGTCATCCTGCTGTCCCTCAGGACCACCAGGTCCCTCTCACCTACGCCGCTCTCCAATACATCTTTATAAACACGTATTCACTATACAAATAGATAGAAAGGTTTTAGAACACTCAGCAAACTAAAAGCTTACATGCCGTTTACATTATGCGAATTTTTAAATCCCCAAATTTGAGGCAGAACGTGGATATGAGGCTTACCAATGTGTTGGATGAATTGTAATCCTCTGCTGATTTATCTGAAAGACACAGGTAGCAGTGCTGTTATAATGAGTCGTGATCACAGCTGAAGCGGGGAGAGGAGAAAGGAACACATTTCCTTCAGAAGGGGCAGGGAAAAGGGCTGCTCCCAAGCCTGGGCATTACCTTCAGCTCCTCAGAACAAGCCAACACATGGCAGATATGGGAATAGAGGGTAAAAAAGTTCTGCAGGTAAATGCAGGGGTCCCAAATCTCTACAGCAAGGGGGTGGGATTTCTCAGAGCAACACCTGAATGAATACTGTCTGTCCATACACACAGAATACTTTCATGGCTAAATGACCAGCAGAGGCCTTGCAGCTAGCTCAGGACCTGCAAGGTGCTCAGCCACCTAAACCTCCAGGAACAGCAACAGAGAGCCCCACAAGTCAACTGGTTCTTGTTTGACTATCCAGGCACTCATGGTAAGCATCTGCACTTTAAGCCCTGCCTGGACCCTTCCTAATTAATACCAGTTCTGGTGACATGGCTCCATCATCTTAAAAAGAACCAAAGCAGGGATTAATATTTATAAGGGAAAGGAGTTAGAATTGAAAGGGAAAAGGAGCGATTGGTTGCAGGAGTGTTCCTGTGGGCAGGAAGCACACCACCTCAGCAGCTTTGATTTTTAGAGGAATCCAGCCAGCAGTTATCAGGCACATTGCAGCTGAACCTCAATCACAGCACATGGGAGCAGGGAGACCCTCACCCCAAGCACTGACAAAGCAACACCCACACTGGAAACTGAAACTGGTGCAAAGTTTAGTTGCCTCTTCTCTCCAGGGGTTTTCAGCACTGGGAACCCAACACCAACGCTCTGGGATCTAGTTTCCAGATCCTGGCCATAAGCTTCAGGAAACATTTTTGGGTTTGGGGATTTAGGCAGCTGACTGACCTCCTCTTTTGCAGCTGTGCTTGCAGGATTATTGTTATGGATTAGATTATTCTGCATCAGGATTAACAGAGCAGCATTTTGAAAGGAAAAGGTGTGCTTGAGCAGCTGGAGAATCTCATTCACCTTTTCCTGGAAAGGACAGATCTACTCTTTGATTAAATGAAAGAAACCCCACCACATGTAACAACTAATGGAAAGTTGGCCCAAGGGATCCACATGTACCTGTGAAACTCATGTACTTCTGGCTGTTGGAGATCTTCTTGGAGTTGTAAAACTCCAACACATCCAGCACAGCCTGAGGATTCTTTTTCTGCTCCGACTTGGTGATGTTGGAAGTCTGCAGTAAGCGCGCCCATTGCTCCGGCATTCCCTGTGGGGAGAGGGGCCTGGTTAGCTCACAGTGAGCTGAGCTGAGGGGTTCACAGCACACACAGGAACAGCCTCAAGCCAAAAAAACCCTACCTTTATGCACAGGTATACACATATTTACATATATATTTACATACAGCCAAGAAAGACTATAGAAGGAACGTCAAGCATGTAACATCTAATGCATGGAATGATGTTTATTTGGGTCTTGTAGCACTGGAGCTCTTTGATAACAGTAGTTTGGTGCCTGCTGTAACCAAAGCTGGGAAAGGAGATGTTAACCTCACATATGGAGCTCAGGATTCCATGACAGGGACATCAATTTCAGCCAAAAAATCAACCCATCTGGAGTAGGACCTGAGTTGTACCTTTCCCACAAGGAAGAATAAGAGTTTGTGTAGACAAAGTGACTGGGATCCTCTGTCAATAAAGTTACCCTCAAAAGGATGGCTGGTCACACCACGTGGGTAACGGCCATTGGTACATCTAGGTTAACTTGGGCAAGTCTAGAAGCTGACAATGCAAAAGGCAACTGCAGACACAGTTCAGGTTAGGAGAGCAAAGTCCTTGGAAAGAGTATATTAAAGACAGGTAAAACCGACCTGGTCACAAACAACTTCTGCTGCTGTTAAATACTCTCTTGCAATTAAATTAAGAAGACTAATACGATGAAATACAACTCTGCCTTCATAGCATTTTGCATGTCAACAAAACCCATAAAAGCATCTGACATTTAGCCTTAGGCTAGCACATACACGTCCTGTCATAACCTGCTACACACAGTTATGTGTCTTCTAAAGGGGAGCTCTGGTTTGGCAGACAGACTGTGTTATAGACTTAATCCAGCTCCAGAAGAGGAGGGGAAGGGGAGAGAGCTATACCATATTTTGCTGTCCACATTAGCCAAAAAAACAAAACAGAAAAGGAAAAGTCTGCTGGCAGCCTGGGCTCCTGGGATGTGCCGAGTTCGACAAATAGTCTCTCAGCAGAAATTAGTGGATAACCTCTGCAGACGTGTTTCGAAGATCAAACTAGATGATGGTAATAGCCTTTCCAGCATTACTATATAAAAGATTAATAGGTCCTGGCTCCTCCCAGCAATAAGCCAAACCACATAGTTGTCTTCTCCTCCAGATTCACTTACTGTGAATTCTCCCGTGACGGCATCAAACCCTACATGAATCGTGTGTTCAAAGTCTGAAGGCAAGGAGATCTCTGGCCTCTCTTTCTCTTTCTTTTTATTGGCTAGAAGAGACAACAGCAGCAACAAAAAAAAATATCCATTAATGCATCAAGAATTAAAATCTCCCCAACAGCTTCCAATTTACCTGCCCATCCACACGCACCTTTTGCTAGTCAAAGGGTTTTGATTTGGGGCAGAGAAACAGCAAGGTTAAAAACTTGTTGACTCACTTCTGAGCAGCCACAGAGGGGTTGACAATAAAAAAATCAATGTCCCAAAACATAGGACAAGCGTGAGACAATGGAAAGGAGAAACTTTTTCACTGTGAGGGTGACAGAGCCCTGGGACAGGCTGCCCAGAGAGGCTGTGGAGTCTCCTTCTCAGAAGACATTCAAACCCACCTGGATGTGTTCCTGTGGTGATCCTGCTCTGGCAGGGGGATTGGATTAGATGATCTTTCGAGGTCCCTTCCAACTCCTAACGCTCTGCGATTCTGTGAAACTGCTATTTTCACAGAATCACGGAATTGTAGGGGTTGGAAGGGACCTCAAGAGATCACCGGGTCCAACTCCCCTGCCAAAGCAGCTCCCTAGCTCATACTACACAGATAGGCGTCCAGACAAGTCTTGAATATCTCCAGAGAAGGAGACTCCACCACCTCCCTGGGCAGCCTATTCCAGCCAGGGCTCTGTCACCCTTACTGTAAAAAATTTCCTCCACATATTGGTGTGGAACTTCCTGTGCTCCAATTTGCAGCCATTGCCCCTTGTCCTGTCTCCACAGACCAAAGAAAAGGGGCTGGCCAATTCCCCCTGCACCCCATACTTAAGATATTTATAAACATTGATTAGGACCCCCCTCAGTCTTCTTTTCTCCAGGCTGAACAACCCCAGCTCTCTCAGCCTTTCCTCATAGGAGAGATGTTCCAGGCCCTTCATCATCTCCATAGCCCTATTTTGGGTATGTCAAGTATCAACTGGTAACGCTAGATTTGTTAGCACAAGTTATTTACCTCCATATTCCCTCAAACTGATACAGGTCAGAAGCAAAAGCACTCCAGTGGCTCTAGGTGGGAGCCATGAAGTTTTGAACACATTATTTAATTCATTTAATTCAAGCAACTTAAAACAATACTATGTGCTGCTAAATACATGCTTGCCATGCAGATTAAAACGGGGACAAAATTAACAACACATATTTCTTGTGGATTGCTTCCTTCCCCCTACATCCTCAAAGCAGATTTTAGGAAAAACCCAAAATACAATGTGCTTTTGCTACAAAATCATACTTGAGCACAACTAATTCTGGTTTTCTGCTCAGAAAAA
The DNA here is from genome assembly GCA_022605575.1 of Laterallus jamaicensis coturniculus. Taxonomy (NCBI): domain Eukaryota; kingdom Metazoa; phylum Chordata; class Aves; order Gruiformes; family Rallidae; genus Laterallus; species Laterallus jamaicensis. The sequence goes on along the minus strand of JAKCOX010000012.1, from coordinate 22,185,243 downwards.
GAACTAAAGGTGTTTTTAATGCCTAGCTTGGAAGACACAGAGTGAGAGGGGCAGAATCTGGCAGGTGAGGAGACAAAGTCATGAAGAAACAGAAAAGAAAATAAAACAAAGCAGATGCACCCTGCAAATGTTCAAGTCAAGTGTTCAAACAAGATTATCATCGTGCCTTGACTTAAATTCATCCATATTCATGACATATTAAGGGCTCCACCTTCCTTTTAGGATTTATTGTAGTGAACAAATTGAGGTCAGTTTAAGGAAGAACGACGTTCTATTCAGCTTTGCTTGCAGTTATGAAATAAGCAGAGGCAGGAGAAGGTGACTAAACCACTTGTGTGTTCCCAGCTGCTGCCTTCTGTATCTGAAGCCAAACAGAATTAGCTTCATGGCTGACATTCCCCGGTGTGTTTTTTGGCAACATGAATGCCAAACCGCAGGTATTTTGGGAACCTGTGAGGCTAACGCTCAATACTGCAATTATTTAAGATACTGCTGGTGGTTAGTTGTGTAGAGATGATCAAGGCATGCCCCAAAGGACCAAATCCTGTTTCCTTCAGTGCCAGAATGGGCACTGTTCTCTGTATCATTACAGAGTTACCCCTGCACAGAGTAATTCTGGAGGAAGAAAAAGGATCAGATGCTCCATTTGGGACATGAAGATAGAACAGATTGTTTTCTTTCTAACAAAGGGGATGGGGGAAGCCAAATCATAGAAGAGCAACACAGTTGCCAAAGGGAAGGAGGAGTGAAAAAGAGAAAGCTGCAATGCTGGAGGAGACATCGTGGAGTGGAAAGCTAGAAGGAGACAGGAGCAGCTGCTGGTTAGCAGATGGTGAGCATCTGCATCACAGAGGCCTGCCAAAAAGGAGCAAGCAGCTGCATCCAGCAGGTACGCAGAAGAAGCTGCATGCATTAGCGGCGGATGGAAAGCAAGAGGAAAAGAGAAGGAAAGAGCCATGAGAGGTACCCTATTCTGTAGGCCTGTCTAGAGGGTCAGTCCGTTACTCCAAACCAAATAGTAAGGTGGCAGCTCAACCTGGAAGCCCATGACATCGGTGAGGATAGAGATAACAGCTGTACCAGCACTGCTGTACAGGAATGCAACACAGGTGCTGCACACCCACATGTGGTTCAGGATAACTGCTGAAGATCTGAACATATCCATAAAAAAAACACCCTGAGGGCATTAAGCTGCTATCCAAAATGTCCATACACTTAAGATTCTTTTTCCTATTTCTACACTCAGACAACCTGAGCTCCTGCCACACACCAAAATCCTTCCTCTGCCCCCAACCCTAACAGCATCCATTCAAACAGCAAACCACAATGGCTGCTAACTTATCCACAGCAGGAGACAGAGGCCTGAACAGGCCTCAGCTCCACAGAAGAGTACAAACAGTTCCGGACGGATCAAAGACAGAGAAGGACCTGGGGGGTGTTGAGTGTCTGCCAAATGACAATGAGCCAGCAGTGTGCCCAGGTGGCCAGGAAAGGCAACAGCATCCTGGCTTGTATCAAAAATAGTGTGGCAAGCAGGTCTGGAGAGGTGATCATGCCCCTGTACTCAGCACTGGTGAGGCCGCACCTCGAGTGCTGGGTCCAGTTCTGGGATCCTCACCATAAGAAGGACACTGAGGTCCTGGAGTGCGTGGAGAAGGGCAACAAGCTGGAGGGCAAATCATATGAGGATCAGCTGAGGGAGCTGGGGGGTGTTTAGTCTGGAAAAGAGGAGGCTGAGGGGAGACCTTATCACCACCTACAACTACCTGAAGTGAGGGTGTAGAGAGGTGGGCGATGGTCTCTTCAGCCAGGGGACAGGAGACAGGACAAGGGGAAATGGCCTCAAGCTGTGCCAGGGCAGGGTCAGATTTGATGTTAGGAAAAAGTTCTTCCCTGAAAGAGTTTTGGGGATGTGGAACAGGCTGCCCAGGGAGGGGGTTGAGTCACCATCCCTGGATGTGTTTAACAGATGGGTAGATGAGGTACTTAGAGATATGGTTTAGCACAGGACAGGAACGGTTGGACTTGATGATCTTAAAGGTTTTTTCCAACTTAGTGATTTTGTGATTAAATAATGTAATGGCTTCTTTACATCAACACTCCAGCTCTCTGTTCACATTCGACACATGGATGGAGAGTTTCAGCATGGCTACGCTGCAATACAGAAACAGGATGAGGTTTTTCTGCATGTGCAGCTTGGCATGTTTTCATGCCCCTGCAGCAGCCAATGTTCACCCTATCATCTTAGTTTCCTAAAACTATTTCCTACCACATCTCTACCCTTTGCACCTTCCCCATCTCTCAACAGCTCTTTGGGACAGCTACCACAATCTCATGCTGAAATCACTGCTTCAGTTATGATGACATAGAGGGTGAAACAGTAAGTGCTCTGTACGTTTTGGAAAGCTGTCTGCCTGCCACACTCAGGGGTTCAGAGCTCCCAGACTGAATTCATCATCATGTGAATGCACACGAAGCCGGCACATGAATTCAGAGATTTTCCTCCAGCAGTCTCAGAGGACAATGTATTTCAGAAGCTTTAGATCCAAAATCTGACAGATCTAAAAGCCTAAATGTATTAAACCATTAATAACATAATTGCTTTTTATAGCAGATATTTATGTCATAGCAGGAGGTATAAGACGAAAAGAATGAGAGGTGGGCACTCCCAATCCTGCTAAACACTTAATCCTCCTCTACAAAGATTACATTGTCTTTACAATGAGACAAAAAGCCTTGAAGAATCTTAAAAAAATAAATTAGAGGAATCATGTGTCTGACTAAGAAGGTCTCCCTACCACCAAGTGCTGTTTTCCCACAAACACCTTGCCACCTTGTCATTCAAAAACTTACGTGTCTGACACTGTTGTAAGAGCCACCCATAAAGCCTCCTCACTCAGTTATCTCTGGCAGCTTCAGCTGTACCTAGGGAGCCCAATGTCTAACCATGAAGACAGCCCATGAGCCTATCCTGAACCACAATGAGATGAGAAAGGTCTTCTCCACCAGTAACACTGGCTACACATCCAGCCTGGGGGAACAGGCACTGGATGCCAGCCGTGCTGAGAGGAGTTTGAGGGTCTTGGTCAACAGCGAGTTACCCATGAGCAAGCACCATGCCCAAGCAGCCAGGAGAGACAGCCCCAGCCTGAGGTGCATCAAGCCAGCCAGTCCAGGGAGGGATTGTCCTGCTCTGCACTGCGCTGGGGTGGTCTCACCTCGAGTCTTGGGGGCAGGTTTGAGCACCACAGGACAAGAGGGACACAGAACTCTTAGAGAGTGTCCAGAGGAGGGCAAGGAGGATGGGAAAGGGTCTGGAGGGGAAGTCTTACGAGGAGAGGCTGAAGTCCCTGGGTTTGTTCAGCCTGGAGAAGAGGAGGCTGAGGGGAGACCTCATGGCAGTCTGTGGCTTCCTGACGAGGGGGAGTAAAGGGGCAGGTGCTGATCTCCTCTCTTTGGGAACCAGCGATAGAACCCCAGGGAATGCATGAAGCTGCACCAGGGGAGGTTTAGGCTGGACGTTAGGAAGAGGTTCTGTACTGAAAGGGGGGATTGGGCACCAGAACAGGGTCCCAGGGAAGTGGTCACAGTGCTGAGCTGGACTGAGGTCAAGAAGCGTCTGGACGATGCGCTCAGTCCCATGCTTGTCTGGGCCTGTGTGGAGCCAGGAGTTGGACTCGATGGTCTTTATGGGTCCCTTCCAACTCAGGAGACTCTATGATTCTATGAAAGCACTCCATGACACCAAGAAAGGGTTCATGGGCATTGAAAACTATCACCTTGTGGCTAACACCCTGCCTTTGCTGTGTGAAGATACAGCTGAACTCAGTAGAGCTCAGAGGAGCTAAATGTCTGATGTTCAAGCCAAATTCATTCCCTTAACTAGGGCACTGATGAGCCCCAAGCCCAAGAAGCTTCAATGTTCACAACTCTTGTTGAAAGAAAAAAGTCACTCAAGCTCTGCATCCACTTGGCTAGGAACCAACCCAGAATTAACCTGGCAGGTTTTTTAAATAGACGTTTTTGGGTTGAGGCTGGGACAGAGGAAATCAGGACTGTAAATGACACCCTGAATTTTGCAGGAGGAGCATGACACCTCCAGAGTGGCCTGGCAAAGGGACACAGCTCAACCAAAGTGTGCAAACATATATGAGGCCCAGTATTTAAGCCCAACATGTCCTTTACACCATGCCTCTGCTTGTGCTTAGGGGAAGAACAATAGAAAAGACACATTGAGTGCACTGAGATAGAACTACACTAGAACACACTAGCACATTGAGCTAGAACTTCCCTTCTTCACACAGTGAGCTGTAAAAGATGCCCTCAAGATGTCCCCCCTCACAGGACCCCCCCCGATCTGCACTCAGAGGGTCTCAGCAGTTCTATCACCTGCTCTGCAGCAGGACTCCACACACTTGAGCTGCACCTTTGAGTAAAGGATAACCCCTTCACCATCCTTCCCAGCTGTCCTTCACAAAGTGCCTGCTCAAGAGACCTGGCCAGGCTGGAGAGCTGAGCAGTAATAAACCAGATGAGGTTTAATAAAAGCAAGTGTAGAGCCTTGCACCTGGGAAGGAATAACCATTGAAATCAATACAGGCTGGGGGTGACCTGTTGGAGAGGAGCTCTGCAGAGAAGGACCTGGGGGTCCTGGTGGATGACAGGTTGGCCATGAGCCAGCAGTGTGCCCTGAGGGCCAAGAAGGCCAATGGGATCCTGGGGGGCATTAAAAGGAGCATGGCCAGCACATCAAAATGTCAAACGAGGTGATCCTCCCCCTCTCCTATGCCCTGGTCAGGCCCCACCTGGAGTATTGTGTCCAGTTCTGGGCTCTCTGGTATAAAAAAGACAGGGATCTCCTGGAGAGAGTCCAGAGAAGGGCTATGAAGATGATTAAGGGCCTGGAACATCTATCCTATGAGGAAAGGCTGAGTGAGCTGGGGCTGTTCAGCCTTGAGAAAAGAAGCCTGAGAAGGGATCTGATCAATGTTTATAAATATCTGAAGTGTGGGACATAGGGGGAAATGGCCAGCCTCTTCTTAGTGTCTGTGGGGACAGGACAAGGGGCAATGGCCTCAAGTTGGAGCACAGGAAGTTCCACACCAACATGCGGAAGAACTTTTACACAGTGAAAGTGAGGGAGCCCTGGGGCAGGCTGCCCAGGGGGTGTGGAGTCTCCTTCTCTGGAGATATTTCAGACACGTCTGGACACCGACCTGTGTCACCTATCTGAGTGATATGTCCTAGGCACCCTGCTTTGGCAGGAGGGTCCCAATGATCTCTGGAGGTCTTCCAACCCCTACAGTTCTGTGAATCTGTGAGTAAAGAACTACCACTTCTCTGCCGGGTCCGACAGCATCAACTTCAACAGCTCCAAGGCTGCAGCATAAAAGCCCAGATCCATATTTGCTAACAAAATGAACCACCGAGTGTTTCAGATCTCTGCAGGCTCTTTGCAACCTCTGCAGAGGTTAAACACAAATCAGTGGTCATGGATTTGCCCAAAACGACATTCCTCTACCTGAATGGAAACCAAATCCACCTTTTATTCCAGCCAAAGAAACATATAGCACCCAAACTATTCCAGGCACAAAGCAAAGAGACTGTCTGAATACCTGGGATTTTCATTAATGTTCAAGCAGCAGGAAGTGCTTGGAATTTAGTTGTCATCATGAGATCAGAAGAAGTTTCCCTGAGATTAAAATTGATCAATCTGAAGTGAAGGTGAGTGTTAAAGGTATTTTTTGCTCAACAGGATTTAGAGGACAGAAGCAGTCCTTCTCATTTCAGCAGGTATATTGCAACAGAAGGCTCTGCTGGGCTTGGCTAACCAAAAATCTCTCATGTCTCAAAGCATCTGCCACGTTGGCCAATCTTCAGTAAACACAGGCATCTTCAAATCAGCAGCAGTCTGTCTGCTGATTTTACTTGAACCTTTTACTTTTGCAGCTCTCCTTCAAAATCCAGTGCAGCTAGCATTTCAGGCTGTATTTCTTTTACTCAGAAATTTCAGGTGGTATTTTCATTCTCTGCAACTGCTGAGCCTTGATGTAAAACCCCCACTCCCCTAAGTAAGGCAACGCAGAAATCCTGCAGCTTTTTAGGATTAGCACTCATAATGGCAAGTTCTAACCAAGATCCAGGGAAATTTAAACATGGAGTTCATGGGTTTCTGGATTGCACAATCAAAAATCCTCATTTGTAAAAGAATCAAAACTCCCTGGAGATATTGGATTATAATAATACTAATAATAATGAATGCTGTGATATTTTGTAGGAAATAAACCTACACCTTACTTAAATCAGTGGGAGTATCACTCCAATTAGTCGTTTCACTAATGAAAATTAAGGAGGCAGCATCCATCCTGAAGCCCAGGAAGCAGAAGATAGTTGGGCTTGACTTTAGTTATCCCAGGTCCAGATACCATCGTAATGCAGACTATCCAAAAAGCTGATATATTACAAACTAAAAAAAAAATAGGTCAGATAAAAAAAGGAACCAGCATGTATCAGGGGATGGAGAATATTTTTCCTTAAGTCACTTCAAAAGATTCGTGTGTGAGAGAGAGAGAGGTGTTTTTAAAACATTCTGATCTTAAAAATTAGAATTTAATGTACAATTTGCTCTTCCTATCTCCATTTCTATCTGTTACAGTCCACTGAAGGGGAAAATTCCTTCAGTTCACAAGAAATGTTCAAGAATTTGCTGTAATGAATTATTCTTGTAGACAATCCCAGCCACAAACTCTACGACACAGTAAATGACCATGCAGTAACATATGACAGGCCTGGCAGGAGATGGCCTGTTAGTCATGCTTAACTCAAATTATTTGCTGTTCAAAACAACAAGCAAACAAAAGACCCTCCCCCCTGCTCCCCACTGAAGGAATTGGCCAGCTTGTAATTGGTACAAAAATAAAAGGGTTTTTTTAAGACCATTACAGATGAGTCAGGCTGGGAAGTGGCAGAGCAAGTTCCAGCTTTCAGGGATGCTGCTCTCATAATTTTTAGGAAGGGAAGGAGCACAAAACAAACAGAGTAAGAGGGATGGATTAATTACAGCAGGATTAATCATTAGGAAAAAAATTAAAACTATCTACAGCCAGTACCTTATGTACTCTGATATGACCAAAACAGTGTTGCAGGAAACAAAATGCATAGAACTTTGTAAAACCTAAGCCATTACTACGCAGAGAATTACAGGATGGTCTGAACTGTTAGGGACCCCAAGGATCACAGAGTTCCTAATCTATAGTGACTACAGGCAGGGACACCGACCTCCCGGCCTGGAGCTACACAAGGTTGCCCAGAGCCCCATCCAACCTGGCCTTGAACACCTCCAAGGACAAGGCATCCACCACCTCTCTGGGCAGCCTGTTCCAGCACGTCACCACTCTCTCTGTAAAAAATTTCCCCCTAATCTCTCATCTAAACCTTCCCTCCTTCAGCTTCAAACCATACCCCTTGTCCTGCCCTTGTGTGCCCTTTTAAAGAGTTGATTCCCCCAAGCACCAGGTGCTCAACTAAGGCCATTCAGAGAAACACTCAGACTGGAGTTTTATAAGAAGAGACAAATACTGTACTTTTATCTCCTGGCAAAATAGCTCGATAAAATCGATCCTTCCTTTTCTTCTCTTCTGGGTTGGGAGGCAAAGGTTTTGAGCCGTGGTTTAAAGTCCCAGCATCTTTGCTTCCTGATCCAATCATCGTGCTGGTGTTTCTCATAGGAGGAGCTGGTGGTTTGTCTTCTGTTTCAACTCCATTGTTAGACATCTTCAGCTGGGGATGGTGTTACTGGGAAGAGAAAAAAGAAATAAGAATTTATTTTTTCATACACTAGGATCACACACTCTCAAGTAAAACACAAGAAGGTATTTGCAGAGCAGCCAGTAACCTCATTGTAACTCAGCCAAAGTGTCAGTGCAACAAGTTCTACTTAAGCTCCAAGTTTTTTTTTGTTCAAGTGTTTGATTCATCACAAAGAGCCTGTTTCAGGATGCAGCCAATCAAGGAAAACACAGAGCAGAAGCTGAGGATGGGGAGGCAGGTCATAAATACAATTAGCGAAGAGTGTTCATAGGACCTCTCAGATCCCTGCTAGTTCTACTAAAAACTACCTGAAAAGGCTCAGTGTCCAGCACAGTGTGATGTGTTAAGACCAAAGTTTGCACTCACAGGGTTTCAATGCAGCCTCTCAAGCTAAAAAAGCTGCTGACCAGGCTCAGAGATGGCCAGGAAGCCGCAGGGCTGTACCCACGTCATCTCAGTGCTGTGCTCCTTGCTGATCCCAAGCCAGCTCTGGCTTTACCCCGGTAGCGACATGCTTCAGTGCACAATTCAAACCACCAGAAAGTTGACTGCATTTTGTTCTGTTGGGAGGGTCAAACAAAACTAGATCCCCAGCACACAGAGAAATCCCTAAGTAAATAATCCCCGCTGTGCAGATTTAGAGACGGAAGCTTTGGAACAGGGTAATAGATTATTCTGCAGCGACTAGCCTGTTCCACCCAAATGAGATCAGCACTACTCCAGACACAGCCTAGCTGTAGCAAGATCCTTCTGGAAACTGAAACTGGTCTGCATTACGTTCTCAAAAGCAAGTTGGGAGTTTACTGTAGGGCAAAGACCAAAGCAGGAACCGTTTGTGTTTGGGTGGAAAAAGCAGGTCCAACAGTGCTATGAATTTCACAAGCAGTAGGAGAAGATCACAGAATCACAGAATCGTAGGGGTTGGAAGGGACCTCAAGAGATCATCAGGTCCAACCCACAATGTTTCACTCTGAGAATTATCAGGTGGTGGAAAGTCAGAGGTGGTTTGCTCTCCACAAGTGGGAAGCAAAGGTCACTGCTGGCTTCCAGGGAGTTGCTTTTTCCCAAGCAGGATTCAGAGGAACCCCACTGGATCAGACTCCAAACAGATCCCGCAGCCACACAACACTGTCCTGCCAAGTCTTCAGCTTCTTCTTTAGCCAAGCCACTGCTGCTCAGTGTTAACTGGGAAGATCTGGACCCAGGGCATGTGGCTGTCACAGCTGCAGGGAGTTAAGGGAGGCAAATGCTGCCTGCAGAAGGCACATCAGACTTTGCTGAAAGCAGCAGTTCCCTAGCTGTCTCCTGCCAAGCCATGGATGCTCTGCCAACCTTCTCCACTGGAGAAACCACTCTGGTTTTCTTCATACTTGCTCTTAAGTGGGAGGGCTGGCAGTATTGTACAGACTGAAAGGCTTCAGACAAGCCTTCACACCCAGGGAGCTCTGTAAGAGGTTTGACCCCAACCCTGCCTCCTGTCAACACAGCTCTGCCACGGAATTATAAGTAACAGACTAGTGTTTGGGGTATTGATTTTAATGGTGGGATAGCTTTGGTGTTTGGAAGGGGCAGGGGGAAATCAGCAGTGCATTTTTCAGGGCATGTTCTGGCATGTGCCCTGTGCATCTCCCATCACTTGTGCTTCAGTCTCATGCCATTCTCCAGTATAAAGGAGCAGAATTAAATGACAGCTGAAGTGCAGCCTGAAGTGGTGCAAGTGACTACTCTGCCTATCTAAGCATATGGAATGTCGTGTCCAGTTTTGGGCTTCCCAAGTCAAGAAGGACAGGGAGCTACTGGAGGGGGTACAGAGAAGGGCTACGGACATGCTGAGGGGACTAGAACATCTCTTATGAAGAGAGGCCGAGGGACTTGGGACCTTTTAGCCTGGAGAAGACTGAAGGGGGATCTTATCAATGCTGATAAATACTTGAGGGGTGGGGGTCAGGAGGATGGGGTTAGTCTTTTTTCAGTGGTGCCTAGGGACAAGACAAGAGGCGATAGGCACAAACTGGAATAGAGGAAGTTCCACCTCAACATGAGGAGGAATTTCTTTCCTGAGAGGGTGGCAGAGCCCTGGGCCAGGCTGCCCAGAGGTTATGTAGTAGAACAAACAATATTGGTTTACATCTATTTGGTAACTGCATCTTTCATGTGGGCAAAGCCTACAGTACACCCTCTCCTTTCTTCTCCATCACTCAAGCTCCCAGACTGCCCTCCTCATCAAAGTCTTTATGTTTGGAATGACAAGAGCTATTTAATCTGTTTGGATATGGGGGGGTGGTGGTGGTGGTGGTGGTGGTGTAGAAATCCTGCAACCCACAAAACTGAGACACAGGTTCTACAGAAGTTATACCCTGTACAGCAGCACTATCCTAGAGGGTTCCTAAAAGCCTTTTCCTGCTACGTATTTAAAGGAAAACCCAAAAACCTGATTATGTGAGTCCTCCCACTGTGATGCAGAGACACTGTCCATCCCCAAACTCAACGCTGTTCCACTCTGAATTTCCACTGACTTCAAAAATGTACATGAAATCCTGTCCTGAAAGAATTTCAGCCACCTCTCCAGGGCCTTCCAGCTGAGCTGAGAGCCCAGAGCATGGAACCATTCCCAGTGATTACAGAGGTGACTGTCTCCCTCACTGTAAACTAGCTGACTGTGCAAATTCTCTTCTCCCTAAAATAATCTCCTGACAATTTCCATGTAAGCAGGCTTTAAACAACCCCCTTGCTTAGGCCCTGCTCACATTCAGAGCACCAGGCACTTGCTTCACCGGGCTGCATAACATCAGCACTATGACACTGAAGTGAGTCACTCTGCTCAGCACGTTTCATCCTATCAGGAGGAATCCACAGCATCACTAGGAGCGAGCTCCCTTCCTTCTTCACCCCAGCATGACTGTGCTTTGAGAAACCCATCTTATGTTTCCTTGGGATGATTAAGTGAAGAGTGGAAGCAATGAAACAGCACATGAACTTTTCAACTGCAGTCAGATGAGGGGAATACATTTTAGCTGCAGACACAATTATTCTCAAAACTATATGTATTAAAATACCAGCACTCAAACCAAAGCCCACAGACACCATTTAGGAAGGCACAGTCATGATGTAGGACTATTGTTTCTCCAGCCATATGGGAGTACTGAGAGTTCAGATAGTTTCAGCACACAGAAAATAAAAGTTTTATTGCATACAGAATCACAAGGTTGGAAGAGACCTTTAAGATCATCAAGTCCAACAGTTCCTGTCCTATGCTAAACCATATCCCTAAGTACCTCATCTATCCGTCTGTTAAACACAACCAGGGATGGTGACTCAGCCCCCTCCCTGGGCAGTCTGTTCCACATCCCCAAAACTCTTTCAGTGAAGAACTTTTTCCTAACATCAAATCTGACCCTGCCCTGGCACAGCTCGAGGCCATTTCCCCTTCTCCCATCTCCTGTCCCCTGGCTGAAGAGACCATCACCCATCTCTCTGCACCCTCCCGTCAGGTCATTGTGGGTTGTGATAAGGTCTCCCCTCAGCCTCCTCTTTTCCTGGCTGAACATCCCCAGCTCCCTCAGCTGCTCCTCATAGGATTTACCCTTCAGCCCCTTCCCCAGCCTAGTTGCCCTTCTAAACCTAGGACTATACTGCAACCCATGACAGCCTTAAGTCACGTTACAGCAGCTTTCAAATGCTCCCTGCCCCTCCTCGTGGATTTCTGAAGCCCGTTTAATAAATTAAATTACCCCAGCCTCAACAGAGTCAAACAGCAGGCCTGAGAAACTCTCACACCTACGGAATGCTTCTGCAGACAGGAAGGAGTGACAGGCAACCACACACAAGGGGACCAGAGACTCAGGAAACCAGTAGCAGCTCAAGCCCAAGCAAGCAGAGGCACTGAACAGATGGTGACACCCACCGGCGCCAACAGCAGCGCCTAAGAGTTCGGAGTCCACAGACATGCAAAGATCCACCTTAAGTAGATGGTGAGAAGTTAAGAAGTTGGTGAGGCCCTGGCACAGGGTGCTTAGAGAGGTTGTGGAAACCCTACCCCCAGAAGCGTTCAAGCCCAGGTTGGATGGGGCTTTGGGCAACTTGGGCTAGAAGAGGTGTCCCTGCCCATGGCAGGGGATTGGAACTAGATGGACTTTGAGGTCCCTTCGAACTCAAACCAGTCTGTGATTCTATAAAGTGCACAAAGTTTATGCCTGTAGCTTTTCTGTAATACAGGCACAGGCTCCTGAGCCGTTCATCTAGCAGAGTGGGACCTCAGCATATGCAGAGCCTTCTGGCACTACTGTGTGTAACAAACCCCCCTCACCCTCCAGAAAATAAAAAAAAAAAGAGAACAAAGATCTATTTATATCTTTTTTTTTCCCCCCTTCTGGTAAACCACATTATTTCCAACCTGATGCTCCACACTGAACTGTGAGCCTCTATCAAACTGGTTGTGTTTTCTTTGCATTCCTTAACAAGACAGGCAGATGACTGATTGCTGAAACAGAAAGCAATTAAAAAGTCAGAGGAGCTGAAACCTACGCTACAGTAGATGCCATAAAGATAACTATGTCCAACGCATACTAATTGCTGGAGTCAACACGAAAACTCATAAAAGAGCCATCTATAATTCATGCAGTCTGGCAAGACGTTAGCTGTAAGTTACTCGCTACAACTTACAGATGAATAAACTATATTAAACAAGAGAGAGGGGAGGGAGATGTGCAGCAATTGTTCTTCCCTCTCTGCCCATTACCAGAAGGAAATCTCACATTCTTCAAGATGCTATTTTTCTGTCATTGCCAGGGGTGAGGAAAAGGTGTCTTGTCCACAAAAAGAGCAGCAGGAGTCTTGTCCAACTCGAATTGAGTTGGTCCTGATTGGAACAAGCATTTTAGCTCTGCACCAGTATCACAGAACTGTGAGAGTTGGAAGGAATCTCAAGGGATCATTGAGTCCAACCCCATCTGCATCCCTCCCCCCCATGACTAGAGATTGTGCGCGCACAGAGTTCAAACCTCCTTCTTCCTCCTTGTAGTCCCCCAGTGAAAATTCATTCAAATCCCAGCAGAAAATTAATGACAGTTTACCAGTGGGGTTTCAGCACAGGAAGAAAGACGCACATTGAAGGAAAGGCACCCCACAGAATCACAGAATCATAGGGGTTGGAAGAGACTTCCCAGAAATCATCGGGTCCAACCCCCCTGCCAAAACAGGGTCCCTAGGACAGGTCACACAGGTCAGCATCCAGACAGGTCTGGAATATCTCCAGAGAAGGAGACTCTACATCCCCTGGGCAGCCTGTCCCAGGGCTCTGTCACCCTCACTGTGAAAAAGTTCTTGTGCATATTGGTGTGGAACTTCCTGTGCTCCAGCTTGGAGCCATTGCCCTTTGTCCTGTCCCCACAGCCCACTGAGAAGAGGTTGGCCATTTCCCTCTGTGTCCCACACTTTATTTATAAACACTGATCAGATCCCCTCTCAGGCTTCTTTTCTCAAGGCTGAACAGCCCCAGCTCACTCAGCCTTTCCTCACAGCGGAGATGCTCCAGGCCCTTCATCATCTCCATAGCCCTCCCTGGACTCTCTCCAGGAGATCCCTGTCTTTTTTATACCGGGGAGCCCAGAACTGGATACAATACTCCAGGTGGGGCCTGACCACCCCACATGTGTTCCACCTGAAAAGGGGGCAAGAGGTGTCCTTCTCCTGCACCCAATAGTGATGGGATCTGGGGGACACGCTCTCACAGCAAAGGGCAGTAGCATACACACTCCCTGAGGAAGAATAGAGTGATGGTCATATTTTGAGGTGACTAAAACCCCCACAAAGTGCAGCCTCTTGCTGTCTCCCCAGCCAGTTACCACACACCTGAGTGCTGTGCAAGCGTGCCAATTAAACAAAGGGCCATCAGTGCATCAGCCCAGCCCAAACAGTCACATGTGAATTAAGAAGAAACCCACCACCAAACAGGTTCTCATAAAGTTCTAGCAAATAGTTACAAAACAGCAGCAATATCTCATAGATCTTTAGATTTTACCCCCAGCAGGTGCTGCCAACACCCCGAGATGCAGATGAAATTGTTAAATTAAATAAAATTAAACAATAACTGCTAAAAACCAGTACACATTCTGAAGAGAACATAACAATGGCTACATCAGGGTGGGTGGGTGTGAGGAGGGGGAAGGGAGGCACACTCTCATGGCAGATGGCCAACTACTGGTTGCAGTCTCGCTCTGCTGCCAGCGTGACTTCCATCATGCTAGACATAAAGGATGACTGGCCAGTTAAAAGTCAAGGGGAATGCTGGAGGCTTCCCTGGTTTGGGATTTTAAAAGCCTAAAGACTGGAAGGTCCTTTTTAAAAGAAAAAAAAAAAGTCTTTAATTCAACCCCAAGAAGTGTCGGGCAGGGTTGTGCAACCTGTTTTATCCAGGACATGGACAACACCAAAGCAGGTACTGGGTCACTGGGATCTTTCTAGAAGTCAGCCTTCAGAAAAAAAAAAAAAGTAATTGAAGTAATTTTATGTAAAGATGAAGCAGAAGACAAGAAAAACTTCTTTCCTTTAAGGGTGACAGAGCACTGGGACAGGCTGCCCAGAGACATCGTGGAGTCTCCTTCTTTAGAGACATTCAAAACCCACCTGGACACAGTCCTGGTGCACCTGCTTGAGGTGATCCTGTTTTGGCAGAAGAGGTTGGACTAGATGATCTCCAGAGGTGCCTTCTAACCCCTAAATGTTCTGTGATTATGTGCTTCTGTTCAGGAGAGCTGCAAAATCTCTTCCTTGGGCAGATATACGTGCTAACCCACTGTACCGCACACTTAGGCTTCTGAAGAAGAACAGCCTAATTATAACTGCTTGGATCCTAGCAACAGAGCAGAGGCCTTTCACTCTAGGAAGCTTCTTTCTGTTTTGTTTTAAATAACCAAGGCCCAGCTTTCTCCAGGCTCCCTGGTGCAGGCCCACGCTGTGGCAGTGACCCGGACACATGGCAGGTTTCAGTAGCACCGAGGCAGGTCAAGCCCTTTCCACCAAATTAGGCTTGAATCCAAAACTGCAGCAGCAACACCAGCTTAAACTGTCATGCTTCAAATTCACTTTGGTTGTTCCATGGGTAACTGGCGGTGTCAAACAATAACTATTTTGCACTCAGTGCCAGCTCTGCCCAAGTCCCAGGAGTACAGGGTAAACTAACCAGTGCTCCTTGGGTAGCTCAAGGTTTGAGAGCTGTGGAGATCAGGTCCAGTTTTTTCCATCCCTGGGCAGGAGCCCACTCATTCTGACTGAGAGCTTACCCATTTTAAGAGTGTTTGTAAACAGCCTAAGAGAAATAAATTGCATCAAGAAAGAGAGGGAGAAGGAAAGAGGAGGAAAGAGAGAGGAGGAAAGAGAGAGGAGGAAAGAGAGAGGAGGAAAGAGAGAGGAGGAAAGAGAGAGGAGGAAAGAGAGAGGAGGAAAGAGAGAGGAGGAAAGAGAGAGGAGGAAAGAGAGAGGAGGAAAGAGAGAGGAGGAAAGAGAGAGGAGGAAAGAGAGAGGAGGAAAGAGAGAGGAGGAAAGAGAGAGGAGGAAAGAGAGAGGAGGAAAGAGAGAGGAGGAAAGAGAGAGGAGGAAAGAAAGAGGAGGAAAGAAAGAGGAGGAAAGAGGGAAAATAAATCCAAGCCAAGGCAGAAGGAACTGAGAATAACATTTTTAAAACTTCTCAGCCCACAAATCATCCTCCTTATTTCCTCATCTCCAGAAGTGCTGTCTCCCCTCCCCCAGCTACATGCCTGAACAAGCAAGTTCACTGTTGCAGATGTCAGTACAGGCTCAGTTTTCCAGTGCCGTACGGAGTAGCCTTGGCTCTAGTTCCACTTTTGCTCACAGGAAGGCAGGGCTTCCACTGCACAAGTGAAAGTAGCAATGGGAGTTGAAGCTTGCTAAGCAGGGTGGGGAAAAAATAAAGGCCTCTTATATTAAAGCATACCCAGAGCCCATATAAGCAGGTTTCCTGGAGGAAATCTGTGCTCCCGAGGAAGTGCCTAGATGCAGCATAAAGAAAATATACTAGCAGACAGTTAAACACTCCCCTGCTACTCCCCACATAAGTTACATGGCTCCACGACCAAGCAGCACATTAGCAGCAACTGGAAGCACCTGAATTATTAATAATTTTTCCATTCAAAAGTTTCCAATCCAGAAGGTGAACATAGAGCACAAGGCTCAGAATTACACCCCCCTGTCCCCTAATGTAGAATAATTCCTAGCATGCCAAGAAGGCCAACAGCATCCTGACTTGTATCAGACACTGTGTGGCAAGCAGGTCTGGGAAGGGGATTGTGCCCCTGTACTCAGCATTGGTGAGGCTGCACCTCGAGTGCTGGGTCCAGTTCTGGGCTCCTCAATATAAGAAGGACATTGAGGTTCTGGAGCGTGTCCAGAGAAGGGCAACCAGGCTGGGGAAGGGGCTGGAAGGCAAATCCTATGAGGAGCAGCTGAGGGAGCTCATGGTGTTGAGCCTGGAGAAGAGGAGGCTGAGGGGAGACCTTATCACCACCTACAACTACCTGAAGGGAGGGTGTAGAGAGGTGGGCGATGGTCTCTTCAGCCAGGGGACAGGAGATGGGACAAGGGGAAATGGCCTCGAGCTGTGCCAGGGCCGGGTCAGATTAGATGTTAGGAAAAAGTTCTTCACTGAAAGAGTTTTGGGGATGTGGAACAGGCTGCCCAGAGAGGGGGTTGAGTCACCATCCCTGGTTGTGTTTAACAGACGGATAGATGAGGTACTTAGGGATATGGTTTAGCATAGGAGGGGAATGATTGGACTTGATGATCTTAAAGGTCTTTTCAAACCTTTTCCAACCTTGTGATTCTGTAGTCACATCTTAAATATCCATAGACATTTGCAAAAAAGACACCAGGTACGTATGCACCTTGCTCAATGCAGTGATTTGCCATTTAGCAATGGGGGGTGGGGGTAAGATCAATGTCAGAGAACTAAACCACTGCCAGGTCAAGCCAGCAACATCACACACACAGAGGATGCCATAGTGCAGTGGTGGGGAAAAAAAGGCATAGCTCAGAGGCAGCAGAAAGTTTGCATTAAAGGTGAATTTTTCTGAGGAGAAGAGACACTGAGACACAGACCCCAAGGAGAAGAACCCACGCAACTCCTTTCTCACTGGGAAAGCAAGGAGGAACCACGAGCATCGTTAGCTGATGAAGCCATCCAGGAGCCTCAATTAGTCTGAGGGGGAAATGCCGCAACAGTTCAGTGCTAATTGGAAATGCAAACATTTATCATCAGGGTAGCGCTGCTCCTGTGTGTAGCTCCATTGTGCTCACCGCGGCTAATGATGGCAGGGAGCCCCGTGCTCTGCAGCGTTTATGTAATGACTGGCAAAGCTGTCACATTCCCTTAATTGCCAGCCAGGATTTTCAAGCTGGTGGTAGTTTTTCAATTAAAGGAAATCACAAGGATTGCTTCAGTTTCACGTTGCTTTGTTAGGGTTTCTGTTCTTCTTCAAAGCTGGGGAAAGAGGAAGAACTAATAATAATTCTCCCAAGGCAGAAAGAGCTCTGCATCAAACACGAGCTTTTTGTAGACAAACTGAATTAAGGAAGAAGGAAAACATGGTCAGACACCCAGAACTGAACGAGCTAACTTAGCATCAGTAAAGACAGTCTGAGAAGCACCCAGAAATCTGCCTTGAGTTTGCAATCATTACTCCTTCAATCATGATACACATAACACTCCAAAAGTGGTTCATTTAAAGGCACAAAGCCTGAGGTAGCTTTGAGTTTCCACCTAACTGAGCTTTGACAGTAGAACCTCTTCTGCTGGTAGAGCTTCAGCTCTGTGTTTGCAGTGATTTGTTGTCCAGTAAAATGCTCTGTCATACCGAGCTGACCACCTGTCCCTCCCTGCCGTTGTCACTAGTCCTTCTCCAGTGGAACACTTTTAGGTACTGTAAGGGGCTCTGAGGTCTCCCCAGAGCCTTCTCTTCTCCAGGCTGAGCATACAGAAGTGCATACTGCAGCAAGGTCTCTCGTTCCTGAACTTCCTCACAGAGGAAGAGCCCATTAAGAACCATCATCATTAGATTAATGAGCAGCAGTTTGTTTTTAGAAGGTACCATCAGGCCTTTTACCATTTACCCGGATCCCCATCATATTTACTGTATGACAGTAGAGAGATAAAGCTCTGTGGGACCAGTACAAAGGATCTGCTGTTCTGTGATATATTACAACACAACCCCACATTAGCTCTCAGTTAAATACAGCCCATGAGCCAAGAGAACTATTGTTACCCCACTGAATAAAAGGAAATACAAGAGCACCACTTATGACAGCAGAAGGCCCATTTTAAAACAACATGTAATTAGGAGTAGGAGTTAATAACAGGACCAGAAAAAAGTAGGCAAGGTTTTCCTCAACATCTTTGTACAAGTCTTTCTGGGGCATGGATCTTCTCCTGTGTTCTTGCCACAATTACCTAAGCAGCTTTAAGTAGGGCATGCGGATCGTCACTGCTACCTATTTAAATCACATCCTTGCTCACGAAGCAGCAGCATTGGCTACAGCCACAGAACAGGATCCATCAGAGGCTGATGGAGCTCCCATACACAGCCCTGTCAGCAGCTACAGCAGCAAGCGACTTCCTTCTTCCAACCCAATTCCCAGTGGACGAGCGAATCCACGTCGTCGAATTAACAACATGAATTGCAAATTCAGCAGAATCTGGATTTTACTGATGGATGGACTGTCACTCGGCATGTTTTATTCATCTCAAGATTGCTTTGTCAGGTTGGTTGCATCTTCTCTCTATGCATAAATTGTCAAAAATCATTTTATGGTCACTACCGAGCAGCCAAGAAGCTATATGGACACTGTGGTACCATTTCTAACTGCTAGACCAACCTCAGATTTCAAAAACAAAGACAATAAAGGACTAAAGTTAGAATCACACACCAGTTTGGGTTGGAAGGGACCTCAAAGGCCATCTAATTCAAACCCCTTGCCATGGGCAGAGACACCCCCCACCAGGCCAGGGTGCCCAAAGCCCCATCCAACCTGGCCTTGAACCCTGTCAGGGATCCAGGGGCAGCCCCAGCTTCTCTGGGCACCCTGTGCCAGGGCCTCTCCACTCTCTCAGGGAAGACTTTCTCTCTAATATCTAATTAAAAATCTCTCCTGCTTCAGCTGATGGGCATTTCACTTGTCCTGTCCCTTCCTGCAATTGTCACAAGTCCCTCTCCAGCTTTTCTGGAACCCCTTTAGGTACTGGAAGGTGCTCTGTGGTCTCCCTGGAGCCTTCTCTTCTCCGGGCTGAACAACACCCAACTCTCTCAGCCTGCCTCCATAGCAGAGGTGTTCCAGCCCTTGGACCACTCTCATGGCCTCCTCTGGGCCCACTCCAAGAAGCCCATGTCCTTCTTGTCCTGGGAACCCCAGAGCTGGACACAGCACTGCAGGGGGATCTCATGAGAGCAGAGCAGAGGTGCGGAATCCCCTCTCTCAATTTGTTGGCCACACTTCTTGTGATGCACCCCAGGATACCGTTGGCTTTCTGGGCTGTGAACACACATTGCCAGGTCATGTTGAGCTTTTGTCGGGTCATGTTGAATTTCTAGGAAGCTGTATGAGTCAAGGCATTTTTTTCAGTATAATAATTCCCTCCCACAACTGTAAGTCACCTCACTGAAGTCCCACAGCTACTTCCCACTAAGGTCATCAGCATGTGAATTAGCTTCTCTATGAGAACACAGCATGCAGCAGATCAAGGTGAAGAGTTTTCTGATCATCCTTCCTTGATTCTAATAATTACGATTCAAGAACTTGCACTACCAGCACACACTTGTAGATATTCCTGCTACCTACCCATAACCCTAAAGCTTCCTCGGCACTCAGACCAATTCCCATTTCAGCATCCACCTCCCGTTACCTGCCCACATGCCCTCTCCCTCCTATTGCAAATCCAAAGGAAGAGTGTGTCAAGTGAGACATTTTAAATTCCATAGCTGGCACAACACAATTTCACCTCTCACCTCTACAGGAGCAGCTCTCTTTGCTATGAAACTCAACAACAATAATGCTTGTGTGGCCAGCAGGTCCAGGGAGGTGATTGTGCCCCTGTACTGGGCATTGGTGAGTGCTGTGTCCAGTTCTGGGCTCCTCACCATAAGAAGGACGTTGAGGTCCTGGAGCGAGTCCAGAGAAGGGCAACCAGGCTGGGGAAGGGGCTGGAGGGAAAATGGTATGAGGAGCGGGTGAGGGAGCTGAGGGCGTTTAGCCTGGAGAAGAGGAGGCTGAGAGGAGACCTTATCACTGCCTACAGTGACCTGATAGGAGGGTGGGGTGCAGAGAGGTTGGCAATGGTCTCTTCAGACAGATGATCGGTGATAGGATGAGGGGAAATGGCCTCAAGCTGCACCAGGGCAGGGTCAGATTAGACATTAGGAAAAAGGTCATTACTGAAAGAGCTGCCAGGGCCTGGAACGGGCTGCCCAGGAAGGGGGTTGAGTCACCATCCCTGGATGCAGTAAAAAAAAAAGGTAGATGAGGTACTTAGAGATATGGTTTAGCATAGGACAGGAACAGTTGGATTCAATGATCTTAAAGGTCTTTTCCAACCCTGTGATTCTATGACCAAACAGGGCAGTTTTGGAAACAGCCTCAAAAAATCTAGACATCAGTCCCTGACCATACCCAAGAAGAACACATGCACCTGCAATTTCCAAACTAATTTTGCTCCATCCACTTTGTGGCATTTACACCCTGACTCATGTAAGCTCTGCCTCCCTCTATACTGAAGTTAATGTTCATACACTTCCCATAGCACAACCCACACTAACTTCCTTCCCCCTTTCCTGTTCTTACATCCCTCAGGGAGGGATGCAGTGAAGTGATCCTACGAAATACACTGCCCATGGGAAAGAAGATCCCATGAATCACAACAGAGCACAACCTGATGGCTTAAATGCACTGTCTCCTATCTAAATATAAAGTTCCTCCTTCCACTTGTTTTCCAGTCGGTTCCTTTCAGCTGAGTTTTCCTCCATCCCTGGTTATTCTTGCACTGCTGGTATTCACAGGTGCTGATTCACGGCCTCCCAAGATAACACATGTTTGGCTGCTTTTATTTTTAAGACAAGTCACTTCAGGCTGGAAATAACTCTTGTTTTTCTGTGAACACCCTTTCACTTCTCTCTTGTTTTATCTAAGGACATTAACTATTCTACTTTAACAAAAGTCTCAAAGTTTTAGCAGTCTCTGTTCCTCCATTAAAACATTATAAAACAGACATCTATATATGTGACCCACCATTGTGCTGAGTCCCTTTCAGCATTAAAAATAGAAGCTGGGAGTTGAGCATAATATATGGTCTTTGAATTTCCAATATGGTTTGAATTTGCATCCCTGTAGATTAAACTTCCCGTGAGGATTTAAAACCTTAATGGAATTTAGAAATCTACAAAAGCCAAACGCTGACAAGGCTGAACTGAAGGATCTCAGAGAATCACAGAATCATAGGGGTTGGAAGGGACCTCCAGAGATCTTCGGGTCCAACCCCCCTGCCAAAGCAGGGTCCCGGGACAGGTCGCACAGTTAGGCATCCAGATGAGTCTTGAATATCTCCAGACAATGAGACAAGATCTCAAATAGAAGATCTTTGACCACAACTTTTTGAACCGGGCTCTGAAGAAGCATCCCCGAGCTGATCAGCCCATGGGTCTGTCATTTGAACGTTGCATGTTATCAGTGGATGGCTTCTATCTTAGATCCGAGGTGATGCACTGTCTCCAGCCCCTGCTTTGCTGACTCCCAACCTTCCCTCCCCCATAGACCATCTGTATTCGGGACATTTCCTTGGACATTTTTTAACTGCTCCTTGCTCAAAGGCTGAGATTATTGGCATTTTTCTCAGACTACGTTTCTAAGTGTCTGAAAGACCTGTCAGGACAGAAAGATATCAATCCATCATTCTGTCTGTCGAGACATCACAGGTAAAGAGAAGACCTGAGTTTTGGCTAATGCCTATAAAGACTGTTTTCTATCTTACATGTCTGCATATCATTTACATATCATTTCACTCTCTTAATATCAGTGCCTTCAGAGGGGGAGGGTGAATTAGAATATTGGTATCTCAAATTTAGCAGGCAATTAGACCAACAACAACAAACCAGAGCTGAATGTATGCTCAAAACAATCTAGTTACAATTCTATTTTAATTAAAAACCAGGCAAACAATCCTATTATCCTGAGGATTGCTTTAGGCATCGTTCCAACCCAGTACATTTTTTAACCTTTGTTTAGTTCCACACCCAGAAAGTGATTGAAAAAAAAACACTGCAAACTACTGAAAGGGTGTTTTCTGTGCAAGTTCCTCTCACAACTGGAGAGCTTAGGAAGGCAGGGAAATAAAGGGAAATAAATATTCCAGTATCAGTCACTGAACAAGCTGCTTAACGAAAGAGTAACTCAGCTTCATCAGGTGTTTCAACTTTAATGCCTCTATGCAAACACACATAGCACAGAGACTAAACAGGAGGAGATAGGGATGTTTGCCTGTCTGCAGGGTCAATGATAATGTCCTTCTCTAAGTGGACATGGAAAAGGAGTTGGTTGGTGACAGTCAATATGGCTTCAGGAAGGGCAAATTGTGCCTGTTAAATATGGTGGTGTCCTACAATGGGGTTACAGTGCTGGTGGATAAGGGAAGAGAAACTGATGTGATCTACCTTGCCTTGTGCAAAGCATTTGACACTGTCCCACACCTCATCCTTGTCTCTAAATTGGAGAGACATGGATTTGATGGATGGACCACTTGGTGGATAAGGCTGGGTGGTCTCACTCAGAAAGCTGTGGTGAATGGCTCCATGTCCAACTGGACACCAATGCCGAGTGGGGTTCTTCAGGGGTCAGTAATGGGACTGGAGCTGTTTAATATCTTTGTCAGAGACATGGACACTGGGATCAATGCACCCTCAGCAAGTTTGGTGATGACACCAAGCTGTGCCGTGAGGTCAACATGTTGGAGGGAAGGGATGGCATCCAGAGAGAACTGAACAGGTTGGAGAGGTGGGACCATGTGAACCACATGAAGTTCAACAAGGCCAAGTGCACATGGTTTTGGGGCAATCCCAAGCACAACTACAGGCTGGGTGGAGAATAGATTAGGAGGAGCCCTGAGGAGTCCTTGGTGGGTGAGAAGCTCATCATGAGCTGACAGTGTGCACTTGCTGCCCAAGACACAGTTTGCTTTCTGGGCTGCGTCCCCAGCAGCATGACCAGCAAGTCAAAGGAAGGGATTTTTCCTTCTACTCCATTTTGATGAGACCCCCTGCAGTGCTGTGTCCAGCTCAAGGATCCCCAGGACAAGGACATAGGCTTCTTGGAGCAAGTCCAGAGCGATGCCCCTGGCTCTCCGGCAGGGTTCAGGGCCAAGCTGGGTGGAGTTTTGGGCACCCTGGGCTAGTGGAGGATGTCCCTCCCCATGGCAGGTGGGTGGAACTAGATGAGCTTTAAGCTCCTTTCAAACCCAAACCATTCCACGATTCCATGAATAACATAAAAGCAGCATACAACTCAGGCCAACAGCTACAATTTCCCTGCACCTGCAAGCATCACCTCAAAGAACTCCCTTTGTTTTCTCCTATTTCCCCCCTTTTGCCCCCTTTCTCAGGAACCAACGCTCATCTCTTCTACAGCTGCACACTTCACATGCTTTTTTATTAAAAAAAAAAAAGTACTCAAAAAAATCACCTTTCATTCCTGGATTTGCTCTCACACTCTCTGTGGGACCCTTGTGCATAAACAAGCATTTCATCCGTAGGAGACAGCAGCAGCACAAGCCAGAACAAGTTACCTGCACGTGTGGCTGAACTGGGGTCCAAGGGATGATGGCAGAAGGAGCAGGGCCAAGGCAGAGGCCATAGAACAGCACTGAGTGTGTGTGTACACACACATGTGTGGGTATATGAAGGTGCACACATGCGTATGGGCACAGTCATGGGTAGAACAAGCGCTACCCAAGTAACCCACCAATTTTGTTTATTCCTGGAAAGCGAGTACACATCAGCTGACCATTTATAAACCACAATGATCCTGATAGTACTAAAACTGAAATAAGCTGTAATGAGGTATAAAGCACAAGAGACAGCTCAGATTTCCTGTGCTTTGATAACCACTGAGTTCTTTCTGTAAGCATGTGTGCACCAGATTGTGTTTCTATTAACTGGATCCATATTAAGT
Source organism: Laterallus jamaicensis coturniculus (assembly GCA_022605575.1). Lineage (NCBI taxonomy): Eukaryota > Metazoa > Chordata > Aves > Gruiformes > Rallidae > Laterallus > Laterallus jamaicensis. The sequence continues at coordinate 22,161,216 of JAKCOX010000012.1, read as the reverse complement.
TTAAAACAAACAACTCCCAGAGGCATATGATAGAATCACAGACTGGTCTGGGTTGGAAGGGACCCCAAGGATCATAGAGTTCCAACCCCCCTGCCACAGGCAGGGCCACTCACTTCCAGGCCTGGAGGTACACAAGGTTGCCCAGATCCCCATCCAACCTGGCGTTGAACAATTCCAGGGATGGGGCACCCATCACCTCTCTGGGCAGCCTGTTCCAGCACCTCACCACTCTCTCTGTAAAGAGCTTCTCACCTAAACCTTCCCTCCTTTAGCTTCAACTCATCCCCCTTGTCCTGCCAGTCTCTGCCCTTTAACAAGCTGATTCCCCTCCTGTTTCTCTGCTCCCTTCAGGTACTGGAAGGCTGCAATGAGGTCCCCCCACAGCCTTCTCTTCTCCAGGCTGAACAAGCCCAGCTCCCTCAGCCTCTCTTTGTAGGGGAGGCGCTCCAGTCCTCTAATCATCTTCGTGGCTCCTCTGACCCCTCTCCAACAGTTCCACATCTTTCTTGTGTTGGGGGCCCCAGATGTGGACACAGGACTCCAGCTGGGGCCTCACGAGGGCAGAGTAGAGAGGGACAATCCCCTCCCTGTCTCTGCTGGACACCCCTCTTCTGATGGAGCCCAGGAGCCATATAACCAAGGTTCTTGCCCAAATTTACACTGATCTCATGCACACAGGTCAATCAGCCACTACCATGCACTGTATGGAAATATAGTCAGGAATTAAACAAGAAAAGAAAACCACGATGCTTTTTGAGCACATTTCCTCTTCTAAGACACTTGTGTGAGGGATGGGAAGGAGGGAGGGACAGGCAGCTCCAAAAAAGGTTGATTTCACATTTTTCCTTCAGACTTGTGCTGAAGAAAGAAGAGATTCAAGGTCTTCCAGTTCCAGAAACAGAAATCCCCCTCTGCAAAAGTTTTATTCTACCAAGTCACAAAACAGAAGACAGTGGTGACTCCACACATCTCCTCCACCACTTCTTGCTCTGCTAAGCCCTCAGGTCTGAATGCCTTGGGCTTATCAGGAGGTGAAGAAGATGCCAACAGGCAAAATTAACAAAATCCCTGTACATTAGTTATTTTTAGTATTTAAGTGTAGAAGTCCAAGAACTTGTGGTTAGTAACAAGCTTTCACTCATTGTCATGTTCAGCAGTAAGACAAATCTTCAGCTGTGAAGTGAAGCCCTCTTGGCTCCTCCATCCCTCAAACACCATTGGGAAATCAGATCAGATGGTTCCAGTGTGTCAGTAGTGGAAGATTTTCCTTATTACAGGCTTTCCACAGCCTTAAACTTAAAGAAAGTCTGCCTGAAGAGACAAAAGTTGACTCCCTGCTAGGCTAGGGGGTAGACTCAAGAGTATAGAATCATAGAATCCCAGAATCTCCTGAGTTGGAAGGGACCCATAAGGACCATTGAGCCCAACCCCTGGCTCCACACAGGCCCTGCCAAGTCAGAGCAGGGCACTGAGTGCATCGTCCAGATGCTTCTTGACCTCAGCCCAGCTTGGGGTTGTGACCCCTTCCCTGGGGAGCCTGTGACAGTGACCAACCCCCTCTCAGTACAGAACCTCTTCCTGACAACCAACCTAAACCTCTCCCAGTGCAGCTTCACACCGTTCCCTTGGGTTCTATCCCTGGTCCCCAAGGAGAAGTGATCAGCATCTGCCCCTTTGCTCCCCCTCGTCAGGAAGTCGCAGACCCCCATGAGGTCTCCCCTCAGCCTCCTCTTCTCCAGTCTGTACAAACCCAGGGATTTCAGACTCTCCTTGTAGAACTCCCCCTCCAGACCCTTCCCCATCCTCATTGTACTAATGGAGATGGCCTCATTGAGTACTCTACATAAATATGTAGAGGTGGTGGCCATGTTTCTTTTCTCCTCACCACCCCAAAAGAACTACAGAACAACTTCTGGACCTTTACAAGTCCAAAGGAAAAAATCATTCCAGAATAATCTTTTAAGAAGGGAAAAAACATTCCAGAACATCAAAGTCTTGGTGTAACTTGGAGATATTTTTTTTTTACTTTACACAGTCAGAAAGCCAGAGCTTTGCACACATGCAGGATTAAGCACGGCCATCCAACACAAAATCATAGAATCACAGACTGGTCTGTGTTGGAAGGGACCCCAAGGATCACAGAGCTCCAACCCCCCTGCCACAGGCAGGGCCACCAACCTCAGGCCTGCATCTACACAAGGTTGCCCAGGGCCCCATCCAACCTGGCCTTGAACACCTCCAGGGATGGGGCATCCACCACCTCTCTGCGCAGCCTGTTCCAGCCCCTCACCACTCTCTCTGTAAAGAACTTCCCCCTAATACCTCATCTAAACTTCCCTTCCTTTAGTTTTAATCCACTCCCCCTTGTCCTGCCATTACATGACCCATGCTGATGTCCTGCAGGTTCAGGATCAGTTTGATGGGCACCAAGGCCGAACTCTCACCCACACACAAACCCAGCAAGAGGCCGCAGGACAGCATGGCAAGACCACCTCTGAAGACCAACTCATGCAGCCACACAAGTGCAAAGCTGATGGAAGAGGCAGTCAGCATTTGGTTTGAACCTTTTCCTATACATTAGTGCTCACACTAATTACGATGGCCAACAGCAGTCACTCTGATGGGAGGGCTGAACAGAAGCCACACAGCTGTCAACCACATTCAGAGAAACAAATCCTTAGGAGTTCATCGTTTTGGGGCCAGAACACAACCCTTCCAGGAAGATAAACAGGCCTGAGGCTTCCCTAGGACAGAAAGCCTTAGGGACTAAGTACAGCTGAGGCAGACATTAGAAAACTCAGCGGGTTTGCTTGTTTCTCAGGGGGATTTAAACAGCAGGTGAGTAGGGCTGGTCTGTGGGACATGACCCTTTTTTATCTCAGCTATTTAGATGCAAATTGTTCCCCCTCCCTCCCCCTCACACCACCATCTGTTAGCCCAGAGGTTTAAGAATGGTGCAGGGTTTTTTGGGGGGAGGGGGATAGAGATAAAGTGCTGAGAAAAATCTCAGTTGCTGCCCCTGTTTTCTCTGGGGCACAGTTTTGGGGGGAGAACCCCCCTCCTCCTCCTCCTCCCCATTCTGCAATGCTGTTAAATGACAGTAAGATTTCTCTCTCATTCTGCTGCACTTTTCCTACTGGCACCGAGGGTTTCCTACCTTCAAAAGCATACCTTGTCCTCCAGCTTTTGCCAACAAGCAGCTTTAGATAGCGACATTTGGCAGGTTGCTATGGTGTTAGCAGACAGGACATGAGCTGGTGTTGCAGGAAGTCATCAGAGACTGAAGGAATTAAGTGTATTAAATAATAATGACGCTGTCCCTCACTACAAAGCCCAGCTTTAATGTTCTTTCAGTGCTAGGGCAGCTCCCTCATCTCAGTCTGGTCTTCTCCAGGGAACAGCAATGTACTTTTAAAGAACAATTGAGAGATTTGAGTCATTAAACACTTCACCCAGGGCTCTGGGTTCTCCCTAAATAAAAGGTTATGGGTGGTGGCACAGAGTACACTTTTGGAAAGCTTGAAGGTGATACCAGAAGGAGTGGAAGGGGCAGCACCAGCACAAACTAGGAGCCAACCAGCAGAAAAGCAGCTGTGCGGAGAGACACTTGGGAGTCCTGGTGGAAATCAAGTTGACCATGAGCCTCCAAAGAACTTCTGAAGCAAAGGTCAACAGTATCTGAGCTACATTAGGAAAGACACTGCCAGCAGGTCAAGGGAGGGGTGATCCTTCCCCTCTGCTGAGGGCTGGTGGATACATCTGGATTGCTGGGTCAAAGTGCTCACCTCCCCAGTACAAGGGAGGCACGGACATACTGGAGAGAGTCCAGCAAAGGTGCACAAAGATGATTAAGGGACTGGAGCATCTGGCATACGAGGAAAGGCTGAGGGAGCTGGGACTGTTCAGGCTGCAGAAGGAAAAGCTCAGGGAGGTCATATCAATGTGCATAAATACCTGATGGAGGTGTAAAGAAGATGGAACCAGGCTCCTCCTGGGAGGGTGGGGGGAACTGATCAAAACTAAACACACACAAAAGCACAAAAAACTTTGGGGGGTGGGGGTGGGGAGGGAAGTGGACAACACCACCAAACCACAGAACAGGTTGCCCAGAAAAATCATGAAGGAAAAATCAGGGGAATGCTCAAAATCCCCCTGGATCTGTCCCTCAGCAAACCATTCCAGCTGCCACCACTTTAAGTGGGGAGTTAGGCTAGACTATCCACAGATGTTCCTTCCAACCTCACCAATTCTGCGATTACAAGCCACAAAAAGCAGCAGGAAGGTGCAAAAGGAGAGAGAGAGGGGCAACATTAGTCAAACATCCTATCTGAAGCAAGTGTTTTCCATCAACAGCATCCCAGGCCCCAGTTTAGTGATAAAGACAAAATGAAAGAGGTGATAAGTGAAAACCTGAAGCAGAAAAATCAGTGAAAGATTTGGGACCAGTACTACAACACCCTAATTTTGAGTTTTAATGTGTGGAGTACTTGGTACTTGAGAGATGCAAGCTCATGTCCCAGTTCTCACAGAGACCTCATTTGTGATCTTGGAGGCACAAGAGAGGAGAAAAAAAAGTTGGAGTACTTCATGTTAGCTCTGCCCTCCTCCAATCAGTCAACCACCACTTTAAAGGAAAGGCAATTCAGGTAGCACACAGAATGAAAAAGATCCCTTTCAGGTTCTTCTGCAGCTTCAGTTTCCCCAAGAAACACGTGCTCATTATAAAAGAAAAGAAAAAAAAAAGGAAAAAAAGAGAGAACTTGGCATGCAGTCCTGATGGTAGAGAGTAAAGGAGGACACAGAAGGATAGGAAAACCCTTCCTCCCCTTACACCCAGACAATGGGACAGAAAGGCCCTCCCTAACTTGAAGCGTGAATAAGCACAGACCACCTGAAGGGCAGTGGGGAAGCAAGAAAATACAGCATGGGCTTCAGAGCCTCAACAGCAGCTGAGCAAGTTGTTAGGCTGCCCTTGCACAACATTCAAGGTTGACACCAAGATGGGTTCAGGCAGACATGAGTGATGATGCTCTAGCGAGGTGAAGAAGCCGTTACTTCAGCTGGGAAGACTTCCTGCTGACACAGTTCACACAGTGATGCTTTTTAAAGGGTTTGGGGCATTTTCTTTTTTTAACCATTGGGAAACTGGTTTGGGGTTTTTGAGTGTTGTCAACACAAACACAGTATTTTTCCTCTGTCAGGCACAGATGGAAGAGGCCAGAACAATATATATGATCACAGAAGCCTAGAACCTCCTGAGCTGAAAGGGAACCATAAGGACCATTGAGTCCAACTCCTGGCTCCACACAGGCCCAGCCAAGCCAGAGATGGCACTGAGTGCATTGTCCAGATCCTTCTTGACCTCAGCCAAGCTCAGTGCTGTGACCTCTTCCCTGGGGAGCCTTAGACCTAAAATAAATTTGAAATTCAGGTCTTCATCCAGTGCAGTTACAATGAGTTCCCATCAGCTGATTATTTGATCCTGTGTAACTTCCATCCCTGCAGAAGAGACTTCAACAGCTACAGAAGATGCCACAAATATGCACTTGAGCTACCTTAGAACTACCTTGGTACCTGGTAGTAGCATACCCTGAGCTGCATACAGCTCAAGTGTAAACTAAGTTAAATTTAATTTAGACTACCAGAATTTCACAGTTTAGGCTGAGCTCTGTGCTTGCACAGCTTGTACCCAAGTCAGGTAACACAAATCTAACAAAGCCACAGTGCTCTCAACTATTTTGTGAGAGTCAGGAACTTCAGGTACCTACTTTCAAGCAACTAACTTCTAAACTATGTGTTATTCAGCATCTCTTGATGGAAAGCAGCATTCTGACAAAGCTGCAGGCATTTCATGGCATCATTTTGGTAAATAACAAAATAAAAATTCAATTTTCTGAACAATTTCAACACTTTGTGCTGGTATTTTGAAAGAATTTGACGTTTCCATTTGAAAAATAAAAGTGGATACAATTTATCCGTTCATACAAAGGAGAGTTCAGAACATCAGCAGAATGAGGGGGGAATCAGCTTTTTGGAGGAGAATCAACTTTGTAAAAGGACAGACTGGCAGGACAAGGAGGGTAGATTGAAGCTGAAGTAGGGAAGGGTTAGATGAGGTGTTAGGGGAAGTTCTTTACAGAGAGAGTGGTGAGGTGTTGGAATGGGCTGCCCAGAGTGGTGCTGGATGCTCCATCCCTGGAAGTGTTCAAAGTCAGGTTGGATGGGGCCCTGGGCAGCCTTGAGTAGCTCCAGGCCTGAGGTTGGTGTCCCTGCCTGTGGCAAGGGGGTTGGAACTCTGTGATCCTTGGGGTCCCTTCCAACCCAGACCAGTCTATGATTCTATGAATGAGAGTCATCTTTATGCACTGCTCTAAATCACCAGTTAATTACTGTTTCCAGATTTCTGGCATTTCACCAGTGTTACCGAGAAGCTAAATAATACTTACTGGAAATGTTTTTATTTAACCAACTTCTAGTTCACAAATCCAAGTGCATGTGCATAAATTTTTAAGGGCTCCAATTCCATAGTTTGATCTGTTAAGACAAGATGCATGCACCAATTCTCTGTCTCCCTGTCTTTAAAAAGACAAGAAGGTCATCTGTGACAGCTAAGGGATACTTGGCCTTAGTGTCAGCAATCCACCCACTGAAAACAGTGGGTGTTTGGCCCAAATTAGGATCTCAGGACTTCTCCCATAATGCCCTGTAACACTTCCCACACAGTACTACCTGACAGCTTCTGAGAATTGGCAAAATGCGAAGGACGTGGTGACAACATCCAAGATGAGGTTTCCAAGGGTGTATTTGGTACACGCGTCAGCATATGCACATATTCCAGCAATTCTAAAACCACATCTCCAGGAGCTACTCAATGCCAAACAAACCAGACCTTTAAAAGCCAGAACCCCAAAGCAGTTGCATCCAGGACATCGTTGAACTTGCCCAGCAATCGCCCACCTTCAGTTCCCTGATGTTATTAACAATTAGATAAGTAACACCAATAGGCAGATGCTTTTCTAGAACCTCTTTCCAGCAACAAATTGCCACCTACCCCCAGAACAGCCCTAGAATAACCACTGCCACCCCCAATGTGACTTGAAACAAGGTGGATGGGTTTTCAGCCAGAAAACACTGAGGTCAGAGAGAAGATTGCTGCACACACAAGGCCTCTGTACTCAAATTTAATGGCATAGTACTCAAGAAACCAGTCTGTTACAAGCTGATTGTCTTTCCAGTCCCTGGAAAGTATCTATCTGGTCAATACCTGCTTGGTTAACTCCATGACTGGGGTTGAGCATTCTCCCTGCAAAGGGAAACGTGCCTGTAAGTCTTGTTCAACCCCATCTGACTTTTATCCTGTAGGGAGCCAAGCAACAGCCAGTTTATGTGTGCCACGAGCTCTGTACAGCAGCTCTGCTCTGAACAGGGGGCCTGGATCCTGCCCAAACTGAAGTCACAGATTTCACTGACAACAGCATAGGGTCTGTGCCATCCAGTTCTTAAACAGATGCTTTATTTGCATCCCTGGAGGTAACGGGGGCTTGCACATGACAGGATAAACACCTACAGTGCAAATCACATCCCTGTAAATAATCAATGCAGCAAGTGGGACACAGTATGTAAGGATTCGGTACAGTCACTTTGGCTGTCACAGCAGTTCCCTGACATCCACTAATTAAAAAAACCCAAACCACAACACAAAGAAAATAAGTCTTAGGAGGTAGTCAAGGGAGAGTGGGTCTTTCAAGGATTGAAACATGACTCACTTCGGAGCAAGAATCAAACTAAGCACGTGCACTGCTGAAGAGAAAAGACAGGTCCCAATTTCAAAGCGATTAAACTTAGTTTTCAAATGAGAAGCAGACTTCCAGAGATCAGTCGGTAGTGCTTGTATTTCACTCTGAAACCAGTCGTTTCTTAAAGACAGTTCAAATTTGGAAGGAAAGGAGGCTGACTCAAAGAGGAAAAGTAAAAAAAAAAAGCAGCCAAAAAATGTCATAGTTGTCATGATAATAGAATCCCAGACTGTATTAGGTTGAGAGGGACCTTTGGAGGCCACCTAGTCCAACCCCCCTGCAGTAAGCAGGGACTTCTTTAATAGATCAGGTCACTCAGAGCCCCATCAAGCCTGACCTTGAATGCCTCCAGGGATGGGGCCTCCACCACCTCTCTGGGCAACCTGTGCCAGTGTCTCACCACCCTCGGAGTGAAGAACGTTTTCCTAATATCCAAACTAATCTCCCCTTTTCTAGTTTAAAACCACCACTCCTCGTCCTATCACTCCATGCCCTCGGGAACAGCTCTTCCCCAGCTTTCCTATAGGCACCTTTCAGGTACTGGAAAGCTGCTATAAGGTCCCTCTGGAGCCTTCTCTTCTCCAGACTGACTCTCTAGACAGGAACTCTCTGGAACAAGCAAAAGCCTGCCTGCCCTGACGTACAAAAATCCTTGATATCATAATCATATTTTTAAAATATAGCTTTCTTGACTGAAGTGAATTAAAAGGCATAAATAATTCTCTGACATACTATTGTAAACCACACACACACGTTAGCAATTTATTGCATGCAAGGCCATTAAACAATTACTTACAGTGCAATGATCAGACACCACCGTTACCACTGAGTGGAAAACCTGGGAGATTCCTTGTCCCTGGCCCCTGGAGTTTGAGTGAGAGGAGATCAATTGCTCCTACTTAGAGCAGGTTTTTGTCCTCCAGAAAGACTGCAGTATTTCAGCTAACACACTAATTGTCCCATAATCACAATATGTCAGGGGTGGAAAGGGAATGCAAAAGATCATCTAGTCCAACCCCCCTGCCAGAGCAGGATCACCCAGATTAGATCACACAGGAACACATCCAGGTGGGTTTGGATAACTCCAGAGAAGGAGATTCCACAACCTCTCTGGGCAGCCTGTCCCAGGGCTCCATCACCCTCACAGTGAAAACGTTCCTCCTTATATTCACATGAAACTTCCTCTGCTCCAGCTTGCACCCACTGCCCCTTGTCCTGTCACTGGCCATCACTGAGAAGAGCCTGGCTCCATCCTTCAGACATTCGCCCTTTACATATTTATAGACAAATATACATAAATATACATATACAAATGTGCATATTGATGAGGTCCCCTCAGTCTCCTCCAGGCTAAAGAGGCCCAGGTCCCTCAGCCTGTCCTCATAAGGAAGATGTTCCACTCCATCACGTCAGTGGCCCTGTGCTGGGCTCTTTCAAGGAGTTCTATGTCCTTCTTGAACTGAGAGGCCCAGAACTGGACCAAACATTCCAGGTGTGGTCTCACCAGGGCAGAGTAGAGGGGGAGAAGGACCTCTCCTGACATAGTAACCACCCCTCTTCTAATAGACCTCAAGATGCCATTGGCCTTCTTGGCCACGAGAGCACATTGCTGGTCATGGTCATCCTGCTGTCCACCAGGCCCCAGGTGCCTTTCCCCTAATTATCATGTAGGCTTTATGGTCAATAACACAGAAAGGACCCTTAACTTTTTTTCAGGAAAATCAGCAGAAAGCTTTTCAAACAATGACTGTGAGAGGAGAAAGAGAGGAGATGGTGCATCACTAAGGCACTCATCACCACAACTGTGATGGAGGACAGTCACGGGGGAGAGTGGGGTTCATGGGGGACACTGAAAGAGGTGTCCCACAGAGGGAATGCAGTTGCCAACCACTCAGAACGATCTCCAAAAGAGAAGGCAGGCTTGCAAACCAGAACAAAACACCCAGCTAGCTCCACAGTCTGATCAAAAGCTTGATTCTCTGAAGCTTTTTATTTCACTTTCCTTTTCCAGCATTAAAATTGGGATGGTATCAGTTCTTCCTTCCCAAATGGAAAGCCCTCTGAGAGCAAAGCAGATTTCAAAGCCTTCTAACAGCTACACAGACGATGCCATCAGAGTTTGCTGCTTAACAAGTATGTGTGAGTGCTCAGGGCATCCACAGGGCAATCTTGGGATCAGAGCAGAGCTACAGTTGGATGATCTCCAGGGATATTTTAGGAGAAGGGAATCAAATTGCCACACAAACTTAATTGCCAAGTTTTAGTCTAATGCTACAGCAATTTGCTTGCCATGTTTCAGTTCAGAGGACAGACTGGTGGAGTAATATTTCTTGTTATTAATGTGTCCAAGTCCCCTAACACAGCACTCATATCTTTGGTAAGAGACAGGATTCCCTCTCCTTCAAGTTCTGCTCTTGATAACAGAGAGCATTACAACTTCTTCCTGCAGCCTGGAAAAAAATTTGGATAGACCGAGCTTAAGACAGTCAGTGAGGAAGATGCAAAGCAGTATTCTTAAATGATGTGTTCCCTCCCAAAATCTACAAGCTTAGAGCAGAGGATGCTTGGTCCTTTGTTTTTTCTTCTACAGGTCCATTCAGAAAGTCATTGCATTACCTGATGCTTTCAATTCTTGCAGCCCACGTAGAGCTGAGTCATCTGGGAAACAAGATTTCTCTGCCTCCAACCCCAGAGTATTTAAGAAGGGTCAAATTCTGACCCCTTTTGAAAAGGTTGCCTAGAAAACACATGCAAGATCAGTATGTATTTAAGCCCCCATCCCCAAACCACTGCCTTCCCAGCTCTTGCCTAGTGCAACTCTTCGTTTCCAAACCTTGCAGGCATCTCACAGCATCACAGAAAACACACACAGACCATCCAAGTGCATCAATATGCATTCAGACCATCCGTTAGACCCACAAGGCATGCACAAACCTCAGCATGAGTATTACATAATCACAGGATGTCAGGGGTTGGAAGAGACCTCTGGAGATCACCCAGTCCAACCTCCCTGCCAAAGCAGGATCACCTCAAGCAGGCTAGACAGAACAGCGTCCAGGTGGGTTTTGAATGTCTCCAGAGATAGAGACTCCCCAGCCTCTCTGTGCAGCCTGTCCCAGGGCTCTGCCACCCTCACAGTAAAGAAGTTCCTCCTCACATTTAAGTGGAACTTCTTCCAATCCAGTTTGTGCCCATGGCCTCTTATCCTGTCCCTGGGCATCACTCAGACTGACCCTATCCTCCTGACCCCCACCCCTCAAGTATTTATCAGCACTGATAAGATTTCCCCCTCAGTGTTCTCCAAGCTAAAAAGCCCCAAGCCCCTCAGCCTCTCTTTGTAAGAGAATCACAGAATCGTCAGGGTTGGAAGGGACCTCAAGAGAACATCAGGTCCAACCCCCCTGCCAAAGCAGCTCCCTAGCTCATACTACACAGATAGGCATCCAGACGGGTCTTGAATATATCCAGGGAAGGAGACTCCACCACCTCCCTGAGCAGCCTATTCCAGTGCTCTGTCACCCGCACTGGGAAAAAGCTTTTCCGCATGTTGGTGTGGAACTTCCTATGCTCCAACTTGCAGCCATTGCCCCTTGTCCTGTCCCCACAGACCACTGAAAAGGGGCTGGCTAATTCCCCCTGCATCCCATGTTTAAGATAATTGTAAACACCAATTAGGTCCCCCCTTAATCTTCTTTTCTCTAGACTGAACAGTCCCAGCTCACTCAGCCTTTCCTCATAGAGGAGATGCTCCAGGCCATTAATCATCTTCGTAGCCCTTCTCTGGACTCTCTCCAGGAGATCCCTGTCCTTTTTATACCAGGGAGCCCAGAACTGGACACAATACTCCAGGTTGGGCCTGACCAGAGTAGAGTAGAGGGGGAGGATAACCTCATTCGACCTGCTGGCCACACTCCTCCTGATGCACCCCACCCCATTGGCGCTCTCAGCCACCAGGGCACACTGCTGGCTCATGGACAACTTGTCATCTACCAGGACCCCCAGGTCCTTCTCCACAGAGCTCTTCTCCAGTAGGACATCCCCCAGCCTGTACTGAACTGAACTGTTGTTCCTCCCCAGGTGCAAGACTTTACACTTGCTTTTGTTGAAGTTCTAGTCCCCTCAGCATCTTTGTAGCTTCAAGTCCCCTAATAATACCCTGTGCTCTAGGCAAATTGACACACCTACCCATGTTCCAAACACACTTCCAACGGCAGAGCGCAATGCCAGCCAACAGATTGTCACGTGACAGCACTATTTCAACAGATGCTCAAGCACAACCTCAGTTTCCACTAGAACCAAAAGGCTTTTCTAGGACAATTCAGATGATTAAAGCTCCACGCAGCCTTACGTCACTCGCCAGGTCGCGATCCAGCTGGTTCTAAGAATCTGTGTGCAGGCTCCTTACCCAGAAATTAACCTACTGACTTGGAAAGTGTTGCTTAATTTAGAAGAGTGATTACTTACAGCACCTGCTGCTTGCCTCCCAGCCTTTGGTATGCCAGCTCCTCGGAAATTAATGCTAAGTCGTTGAAAATTATTTACATAAGCAATTAAGAACTAAAAAAGAGTCTGTGGAACGTATAACGTAAGGATCAGCTGGGTTCCCAGCTGCAACAGAAATTGTCCTTTCCAAAGCAAATAGTAAGAGCTACAAAGAGAGGCTGAGGGAGCTGGGCTTGTTCAGCCTGGAGAAGAGAAGGCTGCCAGTCCCTGAAGGGAGCAGAGAAACAGGAGGGGAATCAACTTGTTAAAAGGGCAGACACTGGCAGGACAAGGGGAACGGATTGAAGCTAATGGAGGGAAGGTTTAGATGAGGTATTAGGGGGAAGTTCTTTACAGAGAGAGTGGTGAGGGGCTGGAACAGGCTGCCCAGAGAGGTGGTAGATGCCCCATCCCCAGGAGCGTTCAAGGCCAGTTTGGATGGGGCCCTGGGCAACCTTGTGTAGATCCAGGCCTGAGGTTGGTGTCCCTGCCTGTGGCAGGGGGGTTGGAGCTTTATGATCCTTGGGGTCCCTTCCAACCCATGCTGGTTGCATAGCTGGTCCTTGCGGCAAACACATGTCATCAGCCAGGAGTAACAGAAACTGCATTGCACAGGCTACACCTGCTCCAAACTGCGTATGTGTGTGATACCACCACCCTAGGAGATGCTGCACACAGGAGAACCTTTGCAAAAGAGGTCTCCTGGCTTTAAAAGCCACACTACCTATAGGCTTTAAATCTAAGGCTGAACCCAGAGTAGCCTTGTCGTGCAAGCACAGAGCCACTTGCAGCAACTGAGTGCTGAGGTCAACAGGCAAAGGACAAAAGGATTGAGGAACATGCTCCCTTCTCAAGGCCTTAGTCCTTCTCCAGAGGTTTCTGTTCCCCTACAGATGAAGACTCAAAATAAGTCCATGGGCCTTGATGGGATGCACTCACAGATGCTGAGGCAGTTGGCAGATATTGTGAGGCAAGACTCAGTATTTTATCATCATAGTTCCTATAGACTGGACCAAAGCAAATGTCACTTCTATCTGCAAGGAAGACAATCCAGGGAACTGCAAGCTGGACAGCTGCACCTTGATCCCTGGGAAGGTGATGGGGCAGCTCATTTTGGAAACAGTTTATAGGCATATAAAAGACAAGGAAGTCATCAGTAGTAGTCAACATGACTTCACTAAATAGGTGGCAGCAGAAAAGGAGGTGGAGGTGCCGGTGAACACCAAGTTGAACATGACCGAGCAATGGGTCCTTAGTACAAAGAAGGCAAGTGGCATTCAGGGCTGCATCAGGCAAAGTGTTGCCAGCAGGTTGAGGGTGGTGATCCTTCCCCTCTACTCAACATTCAGGAGGCCACACTTGGGAGTTCTGGGTCCAAATCTGGTCTCTCCTGTCCAAGAGACATGGGCATACTGGAGAGGGTGCAGCAAAGGGCAATGAAGATGCGGAAAGGACCGAAGCACCTCTCCTATGATGAAAGGTTGACAGAGCTGGGACTGTTCAGCCTGGGGCTGAAGAGAAGGCTCAGGGGGGTCTCAAGGTATATAAATACCTGCAGGGAGGGTACCAAGCAGACAGAGCCAGGCTCTTGTCAGTGGTGCCCAATGCCAAGACCAGAGCAACAGTCACAAACTGAAACACAGGAGGGTCCCTCTGAAAATCAAGAAACACTTTTACTGTGAGACTGACCAAGCACTGGCACAGGTTGCTCAAAGAACATCTCCAACCTTGGAAGATGGCTCCTTTAGTATCCATGTGGACATGGTCCTGGGCAGCTGGCTCTGGTGGCTCTACTTGAGCATGGGGGGTTAGACCAGATAACCTCCAGAGGTCACTTCCAACCTCAAACAGTTTAATTCTGTTCCCAAGGGCATGTAGTGATAGGACAAGGAGTAATGGCTTTAAACTGGAAGAGGGCAGATTTAGATTAGATGTAAGAAAGACGTTTTCTATGATGAGGATGGTGGATCACTGACACAGGTTGCCCAGAGAGGTGGTGGAGGCCCCATCCCTGGAGATATTCAAGGTCAGGCTTGATGAGGCTCTGAGTGACCTGTTCTAGTGAAGATGTCCCTGCTCACTGCAGGGGGTTGGACTAGACGACCTTTGAAAGTCCCTTCCAACCCAAACTATTCTATGAATGCAACCCTTTACCACACAGGTCTGTTTGGCCAAAGAGTCAGCCCACTTGCTTGTGTCCACAGAAGTTGGAAGCAACTCAAATTTGGGGGCTTATTTCCATTCTTAACCGAGATAGAGGCTATTTGAAAAAAATTCAGCTGGGATCTTAAAGCTTCCTTCATGCATTCAGAAGGACTTTTTCAGCAGCTTGAAAACATCTAACTGGCTATGCCTCCTTCCTCCCCTGACCCATATATCTCAAAGTATAAAAGCTGTAAGCGGTCTATACAAAAAGGTTTGCCTTTTAAGAGGTGGAACAAAGAACATAACATTCCTGTCTGAGTGCAACAAAACCAGTTTGAATAAGGTTTCAAAAGGTCACAGTCACTACAGCCTCCCAGAACTAGAAGCACCCAGTTGCATTTCAAGCTACACAGCTCATCTTTGTCAAGCCCAAAAGCTTGGCTAAGTTTGCAGGTCTTTTGGGGACACTAACCAAAAGTACTGGAGTGCCTCAGCTCCAGACATGAGCTGTCTCTGAGGCCAAAGAAAATAAAGTAAAACTCCAAGTACTGAGGTTCAGGAGATCTGTGAGGGAAAAAAATCTTACCTCACCCATCACTTCAGAGCCGTGCAGCAGTCCAGAAAGTATCACTCTCCATACTATTCTGAATAAACAAAGGAACATCCTTCATTAGGATGTTTCATCCTATTTTCTTTGCTTATCACAGAATGTTAGGAGTTGGAAAGGACCTTGAAAGATCATCTAGTCCAACCCCCCCTGCCAGAGCAGGATCACCCAGATTAAATCACACAGGAATGCATCCACATGGGTTTGAATATCTCCAGAGAAGCAGACTCCACAGCCTCTCTGGGCAATGTGTCCCAGGGCTCCATCACCCTCACAGTGAAAACATTCCTCCTTATATTCACATGGAACTTCCTCTGCTCCAGCTTGCACCCGTTGCCCCTCGTCTTATCTCTGCCATCACTGAGAAGACCCTGGCTCCATCCTCCTGACTCTCACCCTTTACATATTTATAGACACTGATGAGGTCACCCATCAGTCTCCTCCAAGCTATAGAGGCCCAGCTCCTTCAGCCCGTCCTCATTAGGAAGGTGTTCCACTTCATCATCTAGGTGGCCCTGCACTGGACTCTTTCAAGTAGTTCCTTGTCCTTCTTGAGCTGAGGGGCCCAGAATTGGACCCAATATTCCAGGTGCAGTCTCACCAAGGCAGAGTAGAGGGTGAAAAGGACCTCTCTTGACCTAACCACATGGCTTACATATTCAAGAATCTTCTAATCTGTGCAGCTTTCAAAAAGAACCGAGTGACAAAACGTTACTACTGTGGGTGAAGTAACAACTTCTGCCAGGTGATACCTGAACACGTACAATAGCTCTGCTACTCATGTATAAAATGACGACATAGTATGAGCGAGTTGGGAAAGGTCACTTAAGTCTACAGCAGAGGATAAACAGCATGTGGGATTCCAGTCTCCTGTCCTGCTCAGGTTTTTGGCTTTGTGTTTCTGCTCCCCCTGTTCATTTTGCAAGTAGCTACAGAGCAAGGCACAGAGCAGGGACCAAACAGCTGGGCCAAGCTGGCAGGGAGAGGCTGCTGCGTCTGGTACCACACTTGGAATGGATACAGTGCAGGGAGCAGAGCAGGAGCTGGCAGCTCTCTGCCATCCTTACCTGTCTCCTATGCAACATTCGTGATTGGAGATATTGGCACTGCTCACTATCCTCTCCTCCTGAAGGAGCCTCGCTGGTTCAAATTACCTAGTGATTATCCTACTTTACCCTACTCTTTACAGGGCACAAGTGGGCTGAAGTGGAGATCTGGATTGCTGCTCTTGGTGCACCTTATGGTGATGTTGTTCTGATCACATATACCAGAGGTGGGATTTTCATTTCAGGCCTCTCTCTCTCTGGAAAACCATTTCACCATCAGGAATTTCTCTAGAATTTCTGCCCTCTGAGGTCCTCAAAGTCCTCAGCACATCAGACTGACACTAAACCTGACCAGGCTGAATCTCTGCTGACCTCCACTAGAAGCACATGCCCCGACCTACAAACTCACCACACAGCAGAGCACATTCAAGTTGCAACCACCTCCTTGCTGATCCACTCCTCCAAAGCTTCTCCTTTCAAAGGAGACTGGTGGCCGGAGCCCATCAGTTGTGTACAACTGCAAT
The DNA here is from genome assembly GCA_022605575.1 of Laterallus jamaicensis coturniculus. Taxonomy (NCBI): domain Eukaryota; kingdom Metazoa; phylum Chordata; class Aves; order Gruiformes; family Rallidae; genus Laterallus; species Laterallus jamaicensis. Next base: position 22,144,616 of record JAKCOX010000012.1, on the reverse strand, counting down.
GCTACAGCATCACCAGTTACTTCCCATCAACTTTAAGTCCTGAACACTTCTCAGCTCCACAGTATGAATTGCCACATCAATAAAACATTAAGAGCTGAGCATCATAACCCTCCTTTGACGCATGTAAGATGACTACTTGTTTTGACAAGAGAACATGAATTTCTAGACACTCTCTAGAGACAGTTCTTGAGATAGGAACAGGAGTTTAACAAATGCAACATGGACCTCACTCAGTGGCATCAGTGTTTGAACAGGGTTTAAAACAGTGAAAAGGAAAGGTATCTGCCCTTCGTATCACCAGATGCAATAAGCAGACAAGTCAAACCTCTCCAGGGTTTTGGTTTCAGAAGAATAATTGTCAGCCACCACCAGGTTCAGCAGGACACCACAAGGTCACAACTGTGTCATCTACCAACAGTTTAGTTTCTTCAACAGTGAGGGTGACAGAGCCCTGGGACAGGCTGCCCAGGGGGTCGTGGAGTCTCCTTCTCTGGAGATAATGCAGCCCTGTCTGGATGCCAACCTGTGTGACCTGTCCTAGGGACCCTGCTTTGGCAGGGGGGTTGGACTCAATGAGCTCTGGAGGTCCCTTCCAACCCCTACAATTCTTTGGTTCTGTGAACACTACACTGAAATTTTAGTATCAGGATGGTAAACCCACCTCCAGTACATGGATTCTGTGATTGCAGCCACAGAACTTCAGATGAAACAAGATGGGGTTTGATTTTAAAACAGATGAAAAAGCATACGAGTGCAGTGGAGAAGAACTGGTGCTTGTGGGCTCAGAATAAGTGGAATTTGGTGACAGCATTCACCCATGCAGTGCAAACCCCACCTGCACTGCCTTTCTGAGTCTGCATGACCCTTTCCCCAGGGCTCCCTTCTGTAGCTTTTCAGAGGAAGTGATTATCCAGGTGGCTGGCAAGTGTCTGACACTCCCTTTGTGCACAGCCAGATTTTTTATTTTATTTTTTTTAATTACAAGTGACTTATGCCTCATAGAAGTGATTTTTTTTTATAAATGCTGCCTTCAGCAGGGTGTGCATGTGAACTTTATTTTAATTAAGGGCGAGGAATCTGTTTTACATAACTATATCCCAGATTCTCATGAGAGAGTGAAAACAGCCCTGAGGGAGCGATGAAGAGGCCGGTGAAATCAGTTGCCTCACCGATGGAAGGCCTGATTACAATCTTTCTTAGGTTCTCTCCACCTGTGGGACTAGCTCTGGGCTGGCTGACAGCCAGAGAGATTGAACTGATGCAAAGGGGCTGCCACCATAGTTTTACTTTGGGCCACTATTGGTTGGTTTGGGGCACATACAGGGGTGGCGATTGCAGCTCTGTCTGAGGTTGCTGCCCTTGTAGTGGGAATAGCTGCTCAGGATGTGAATCTCCCTTCAAGACCTTTCAGCCACAGCTTGATGCTGCCACTATGTTCAGTGCCAGGGTGTTCTGTTGCAACACTTGGTTCATCCATCTTCTTGGAACGAGAGCGACTATTGCCATCAAGTGTGGTCCCCACCAGCCAATTGAGGTGCTTGGGTTTTAGTAGTGATGCTGGTGGGATTGAGTTTGAGGGGACTCCCTGAGTCTTTGAAAAACAAATTGCACAGGAAGTCACCAAGGAACTTTTCAGAGTTAGCTGTGTAAATCTTGGGTTTGTTTTTTACAATGCTGTCAACTAAAACTTCATTTCAGTTGAAGCCTGGAAGGAACAGGGAACAGATGAGTAAAATGTTTCTGTCCCTTTAAGAAGGGAAAAATCTGGAGTGTGTGCATGGCCTTTTGTTTGTTTGCTTTTTTTTTTTCCTTAAGAAGAAAGAAGCAATAAAGGTGTTGCAGTCCTGGAAACAGCATAAAAGAGGATCTCTTACACTGTGCACAAAGAGAAAGATGAAAACCAAACCACAAACTGATGCTAATGAACTGTATGAGTCAAACCTGGCTTGTCGTTAGCATCTGCTGCTCCTTCCCAGTGGCTGAAGTGAGCATCCCTTTCAGAAAGCCTCATATACTGGAGGTAAGTTCACCATCCTGATACTAAAATTTCAGTGTAGTGTTCACAGAATTGTAGGGGTCGAAAGGGACCTCCAGAGATCATCAAGTCCAACTCCCCTGCCAAAGCAGGGTCCCTAGGACAGGTCACACAGGTCAGCATCCAGACGGGGCTGGAATATCTCCAGAGAAGGAGACTCCACACCCCCTGGGCAGCCTGTCCCAGGGCTCCCTCACCCTCACTGTTGAAGAAACTAAACTGTTGGTAGATGACACAGTTGTGACCTTGTGGTGTCCTGCTGAACCTGGTGGTGGCTGCATATTTGTGTGGAAATTCCTGTGATCCAACTTGGAACTATTGCTCCTTGTCCTCTCTCCAAAGACCATTGAAAAGAGGCTGGGAGCTGATAGATGGTTTATATTCAGGTTTGTCTGCTGATGTTATCATTTAAACCTCACCTGTGTTCCTCCCCCCTTCCCAAAAGAAAGAGTCCCAGCCCTCTGAGCTTGTTACTGGTAGGGCTTCTTCTCCTGACTCACTTGTAGGTGGGTGAGAAACTCTCCATGAGGCAGCAGTGTGCTCTTGCAGCTGGGAAGGGTGATGGGATCCTGGGCTCCATCAGCAGAGGGGTGGCAGCAGGGACAGGGAGGGGATTGTCCCTCTCTGCTCTGCCCTCCTGAGGCCCCAGCTGGATCCTGTGTCCAGATCTGGGGCCCAACACAAGAAAGATGTGGGACTGTTGGAGAGGGGTCAGAGGAGCCACGGAGAGGCTCAGAGGGCTGGAGCAGCTCCCCTATGAAGAGAGGCTGAGGGAGCTGGGCTTGTTCAGCCTGGAGAAGAGAAGGCTGTGGGGAGACCTCATTGCAGCCTGCCAGTCCCTGAAAGGAGCTTATAAGCAGGAGGGGATTCAACTTTTTTAAAGGATAGACAATGGCAGGACAAGGGGGAATGGATTAAGACTAAAGAAAGGAAGGTTTAGATTAGATATTAGGGGGAAGTTTTTTTACAGAAAGAGTGGCGAGGTGCTGGAACAGGCTGCCCAGAGAAGTAGTGGATGCCCCATCCCTGGAGGTGTTCAAGGACAGGTTGGATGGGGCCCTGGGCAACCTTGTATAGCTCCAGGTCTGGAGGTTGATGTCCCTGCCTATGGCAGGGGGGTTGAAACTGTGTGATCCTTGGGGTCCCTTCCAACCCAGAACATTCTATGATTCTATGACAGTCCCTATATTTGACCCTTTTAGCTGCCTTTCTGCCATGGCACTGTGCCCTTCTGGAGATGGAGACCAGAACTGCACTTTGCACACAAGATGCTGCATTCATACAGAAGCAAAACAATACCCTTCATCCTTTCCTGATTAGGATGGTGGCTTTTTTGTTTGCTGCTGCAGTGACGTTTCCTTCTCCATCCTGAAAAGTGAATCATCCCCACTTCTCAAATTCCTGTTATTCACGTGGCTTTCAAACTATGAAATAACCTTTCCTCCAGACTTGTAGGAGCTTAAGAACTTGACAGAAAATCCAAAGATATTACATCCATTTTAACCTTTTTTTCCTGACACCCACAGAGCTTCATGGGGTAGGGCAGCAGGATTTTAGTTTTCAGAAGCCACGCTGCTTTCTTCCCAACAGTAAACATTTATCTACATATTCAGAGACCCTTATTACAGACCTTTCCATTACTGGTAGCATGACTCTCTGGTTTACTGTTCCCAGGATCCCCTCTAGAGCCCTTTTTATAGATGGGAATGAGGCTGGCAACTTCCCAGTCTGTCTGCAGTGATAAATTATGTGGCTTGGCCAGCAGTTCTGCAGTTTCACATTCAAGTTCCTCGGACTCTTGGTTGAACATCATCCAGCCCTGGTGACTTATTAACATCTAACTTATCTATTTGGTCTATTTTTTTCCTTTTGTATTTATGTCAAATTAGTTTATCTGGTCTATTAGCTTATAAGAGCACATTTGGTGAGTCCCCAATACCTGCAGCAGTTAAGACCTGATATTCTCTGCTACGGCTTTATCAACTCCAAGTAACACCTTTACCATCACGCACTCCCCAAGATACCTTAACCCTAACAGGTGGTATCCTAATGTATGCAATATTTATATCCTAATGGATATAGAAAGCAAAGCCCTAACATCTTAGGAGAGCAGTTCCAAGGCTGTTTTGCCTGCTCTCCTCCCCACACCAACCTGTACCCTGGCATGGCTCTCACCCTGCCTTTCCTTCCTGGTGGAGGTTTCAGATACCAGAGAGATCAGTGAGATTAAACTGTGTCACGATGGTAGCCAGCTCTGCTTTAACAGAGGGTGGAGATCCAAGGACTAACAATACACATTTGGGACAGGGCGTAAAATGGGGTTCTGTCTGGGCTCCTCAGATTGGGAAGGCACAAATGGAAGGTAAGTTCTGTGCAGCGTGATGACACTGATAGATGCCAGGTAACCCAAGGTGTGAAACAACCATAGGTTTCCCCTGACTGAGGCACTAAAGCCAGCTCTTCCCTTGCTGCCACACAAAGCATTTCTGTTTCTCACTAGCATGTCCCCATAGCACTCACAAGCTCAGAGGAGGCTGCATGGGAAGCTACCTGCCTGCACAGGCACTTGTGGAGCACAGACCAAAACAGTTTCCTTCTTCCACACCCTCCATTCCTTGGCATTTATACCCTTTCAGAAGCCCATAAACAGTCCTGCCCTCCTCCTCATTTTATAAAACTACACAAGCATATAGCTCTTTTATCTTTCTCTTGTGTGGATCCCTCCAGCCCCAAAGTCATTTCTCTTGCATTCCTTCAACTTCCTCCTGTTTATCTGCTAGACAGTAGCAAGGATCAAAGGCAGCAATTACTTCAGAACAAGAATTCCCCCACTCCCCACACCGATTAGCAACATCAGACCCCATTTTCAGAAGGATATTTAAGAGGTTTTTTTTAAAAATACTTTACCAGCTTAGGTGCCAAACCCCAACAGGGAATCGAGCGCCCACGCGCTTTCTGGATTCCCACTAGGTCCTACCCGCATCTTTTAGTATGTAACCACATGAAACGCTCTACTTTTGTTCTCAAGGTTAGGCTCTCCAAATGCTGCTAAGACAGTCCCTGAACATTCCCACTACAGCCCACTGGCTACTCAGTTAAATCTCTAGGTCACATAAAAGCCCCAAAAACCAAACCAAAACAAACAAAAAACCTCCACAACTTCTCTTTCGCTCCTTCATGCCTGACAGATGGTAACAAATACCTGCTGTGCAGGGCCAGACAATATTAAAGTTTCTCAACTTCTTTTCACCTTGCCTGTGAATTCTGAGTCACAAACGTTGCCAAAGCCTTTCTGTAGGTAATTCAGGGCATTCAGAGATAAGGTGACATTAGGCTATACTGGAACGTATACATTCAATGTCTTGAATGTATTTTCACAGAATCACAAGGTTGGAAAAGACCTTTGAGATCATCGAGTCCAATCATTCCCGTCCTATGCTAAACCATATCCCTAAGTACCTCATCTACCCATCTGTTAAACACACCCAGGGATGGTGACTCAACACCCGCCCTGGGCAGCCTGGTCCACATCCCCGCATTTCAGGGAAGAACCTTTCCCTCACATCTGATCTGACCCTGCCCTGGCACAGCTTGAGGTCATTTCCCCTTGTCCTATCTCCTGTTCCCTGGCTGAAGAGACCACCACCCACCTCTCTACACCCTCCCTTCAGGTAGCTGTAGGTGATGATAAGGTCTCCCCTCAGCCTCCTCTTCCCCAAGCTGAACATCCCCAGCTCCCTCAGCAGCTCCTCAGAGGATTTGCCCTCCAGCCCCTTTCCCAGCCTGGCTGCTCTTCTCTGGACACTCTCCAGGACCTCAATGTCCTTCTTGTAGTAAGAGGCCCAGAACTGGACACAGCACTCGAGGTGTGGCCTCCCTAGTGCCAAGTACAGGGGCACAATCACCTCCCCAGACCTACTGGCCACACTATTTTTGATAGAAGCCAGATGCTCTTGTCCTTCCTGTTCTTCCCTGTGCCTGCTGCTTCTGTGTTTGCCCAATACACCTGCAGGACAGAAGAAAGCATATTACTTCCCCAGGACAGTTGTGTTTTATGCTCACTATGAGCCTTTACTTTGAAGTTTTTCCATGGAAGGTGACAGAGACACTCAGGACCTCTCTAAACAAGCCACAGGCTTGAGATAACCCTGATGTACAGGACTTTGATGTACAAAGATGTACAGGAAATGATCCGTGCAGTACAGGACTTTAACTGCATACTTAAGACTCCAAGGTGGAAGAGGCAGAGGAAAACAGTAGGATTATTAGATAAAAGTTTCTGTGACTGACAGCAGCATTAGCAATTAAATTCTGTCTTGAATCAGAGTTATAGTTCCAGTGGGAAACCAGCAAGAGCTCTGGGCCCAGAGGACAGCTTATATCTGTTGGTCTTTCAATTCTGAATGATCTTTTCAAGATTACAGGAAGATATCATAACCCTTGTAAGATACAAGACATTATGGAGGTCCCGAAAGCACTCTGCTACACCAAAAATTGAACACACCAGGGGAAGAATGGAATCCTTACAGCATGGCAGGGAGTACAAGCATTGTGCTTTCACGCTGCATCAAAGGAGGCTCCAGAACAGTACAAGAGCAGGGAGAAATACACTGTCCAGTTGTGATTTTCTGTCATGCTCTTTCTCCAATATATATTTATTAAAGGTAGAGAACCAGTTAGAGAGGAGTCAAAATCCCTTTTGTACCAAGGGCTTTCAGATAGGCAACACAAGCAGGTCCAGCAGGAGCTGACTGGAGAGGAGCTAGAGGTTCAGAGAGCTCAGGGACAGAGGACGGTAAGAAAACAATAACCAAAATAAAAAGCTTTACACAGCAGATACCACAACGACAGGAAGATGTTTCAAACTTAAAAAGTCACTCACTTGTGAGCTAATCCTGAGTAGCCACCAAATCTAGCCATATGTCTTACAGCCCTTACATCCAGGTTTCAAACCTACAGAGAGCTCCAAGACCTTTAATACTACACCACGTCTCCACGTGCTCATAGTGCTCTGTTAAGTTTTCTGCCAGGTCAGCTCACAGCCAAGTGCTGAAAGGGAAAAGCACCCTTGCCTAGGGATGGCTGCATGCCACAATGAGCTCAGCTACATCAAGCTGCACCTCCTGATCGTAGCCTCCCAGAAGAACACAAGTGAAGAGCACGCACCCACCAGGCAGAGAGAGAGAACCCTCCTCTCCTTTCATCACTCTTTTGGTCTTCAAGAAAATGCAAGTTCAGAACTATATTTTTAGAGTTAATTTTTACTTGACCACATCAAAAGGAAAGCAGCTGCCAACAGCCACATCCGTGCTTTACAGCTTTGTGATGGAGGTGCACATGCTGGTTGGTTGGTTGGGGGTTTTTTCTATTTTAAAAAAAAAGGCAAACAGAGACTTCTCATCTGTTTGTCAAGAATAACACAAAGTCAACCCCAGGCTTTTTCCTTCCAAATTTGTATTTAGTTCATTAGGAATTTAAAATCAGCGCTCTCACAGCGAGATCACAGAATCACAAGGTTGGAAAAGACCTTTAAGATCATCAAGTCCAACCGTTCCTGTCCTGTGCTAAACCATATCCCTAAGTACCTCATCTACCTGTCTATTAAACACATCCAGGGATGGTGACTCAACCCCCTCCCTGGGCAGCCTGTGCCACAGCCCCACAACTCTTTCAGTAAAAAAATTTTTTCTAACATCTGATCTGACCCTGCCCTGGCACAGCTTGAGCCCATTGCCCCTTGCCCCATCTCCTGTCCCCTGGCTGAAGAGACCATTGCCCACTTCTCTGTACCCTACTTTGAGGTAACTGTATGTGGTGATAAGGTCTCCCCTCAGACTCCTCTTCTCAAGACTAAACACCCCCCCAAGCTCCTTCAAATGTTCCTCATAGGATTTGCCCTCCAGCCCCTTCCCCAGCCTGGTTGCCCTTTTCAAGGACCTTGATGTCCTTCTTATGGCGAGGAGCCCGGAATTGGACACAGCACTGGAGGTGCAGCCTCACCAATGCCCAGTGCAGTGGCACAATCACCTCCCCAGACCTACTGGCCACACTATTTTTGACACAAGCCAGGATGCTATTGGCTCTCCTGGCCATCTGGGATCAAATAGTCTTTATGCTGAAAGTAGTGCAGGTTATGCTTTCTGTGGAAACCTTTCACTGCTCCCCCCATTCACATCCTGGTGAAAAGAGAAACAATGCCAACGAGAGCCCTACCACAGAAGGGAAGCATATGAATTCCTGAGGAAGGAGGAAGACAGACCATGGAGATCACACATGCTCATCTTAGTGGATTTCAGGTGAGTTACCCATAGCGATAGGAAGCACTGATGGAACATCACCTCGATGAAGTCACTGTTCCTCTAATACTAAGCCAAAATAACAGGGTGGGATTCAAAAAGCAGCTGAACATCACCAGGTACCACAAACATCTGCTGTAATACTAAAGTTGAAGCTTGACAACAGAAATAGGTGTGATGCTGAAAGCCAGGCTGGTCAGGTGAGATTGTTTTAAACTCCATGACCATTACCTCCTGAGCTGCACCCCAGCGCATTTAAAGCTGTTGCACATCAACATGTGATCAAACCTCTTTGAAACAAACCAAAAAAGCCCACACAAGCACTGCTGGTGGCATTTGGACTAGGTCCCAGGATGAGTAAGTGTCGGATCAGAAGGCAGGAAGGGCTCTTGCAGGATGTACCTAGTATTAGAAAGGATTTGCTCTTAAAAAAAGCAAAAATAAAATAAAATTGATGATGTGAATTAAGCAGAGAGGGAAAAAACCCACCATGATGCTGGTAATCCCCTAATCAGCTGTGGGAGATGGGAAAAATCACATTGAGATCATGACAGCTTTCGTTTTTTAAAGTAGCCAGTAACTTTAAAAGAAAACACTGCACACAAGAGACTTCTGGCCAGACCAAGTAAATGACTAAATTCTTATGGCCAGCTCATCACTTCTCAATGTTTTTCTTTTCCAATTCTAGGACTCATTTCAGAGAGACACAGCACGAATGAAAAAGCTGGAGCTTGGAAGTCTGCAATGCTTAACATCCCCATGTTGCCACCTTCTGTCCCAACCACCCCCCCTTCACCCTGAGTAAACTGGAGACATGGGGTTGCTTCTTTTTTTTTTTTTTTGGGGTGGGGGGTGGGAAGGTTGTTAATATGAGCTGGGAGAACGCTCTTCAAGCGAGTATAACTTTCATGTGCAAGCCAGAAGTCCTACTGTGACAGTGCAGTGAGTCATTTGATGACAAGTCATTGAGGCATTTAGATACTGTATTTGAATCCTAACACATGACAGTGTTTTGCCTTTTCTAACTGAAGGACATGCCTTTATTGAACCTAGAACTCAAACACCGCCTATGACTGTCTGCCTGCACTTAAGAGACAGCCTACACAGGAAGATAAACTGGTTGTGTTCTACTTGCTAGCTTTCAGGAGAGCCCAGAAGAAATCTGAATATTTTTTTTTGCTTTTATTTCTTGAAGAAAGTTCTGCTTTTTGCCATTCCCACCCCACCATCACCTCCTCAGCCATCCTATATGAAAGCTACACATTTAAATATCTCCAGATAACCCATCAGCCAAACCACCTGCTTGACAGAGGAAGACAATGAGTCTAAGGTTTCCTCCACCACTCCCTACCTTCATCCTTCTCCCAAGCCTTGAGGATGCTGCTTTTTACTGACTTCCCTGCTGCTCATCTGTGTTTGCCTGATTTCTTCAAGACCACAGATGTATGAGGACTTTGTTTCTCATCAATCTTAAGGGCGGCCAGGGAAAGTAAAAAGACATGCAAATGAGCAATGCTTCTGTAGAAAGGCAAAAGAAAAACAACCAAAGAAGCAAGGCACTAAGAGATGGAGAAAAGAAACCAACCAAACAGGAAGAATACAAAAGGCAGTTCCCACACACAAGCTGCAAGAGAAGCTCAGTATGAGTGTCAAGGCTTCCAGATATGGAGAGAGAGAGAGAGAGAGAGAGACACTTAGTCTGACACTGGAGGCAACAGCTTCATCAGGACAGCGTTGTTTCAGTTTTGTTCTTAGTCTTCAAAATCTAGTCGAGGAACTAAAGGGACTACAAGGGACTAAAGCCAGCCTGCAAAAGTTGTTCTAGTCCAACTCTTTCAGACTCCTTTGGTGTTGGTCTGGTAGTGGATGAGATTCCTCCTGCCTTTTGTGAATTTGGTACAGCATTTTTCATCATTCTCTTTGCTACCAAGGGAGTCAAAGTCACATAAGAGAAAAATTTACAGGACACACAAATGTAAGAGACTGCAATTTCTACCAGAAACCTTATTACCAAGACATACAGGCTGATGTAACAACTAGAAATTTGATGAGACAGAAGTTAGAAGAGAGATTTTGGAGTTTTTTTATTAGAACAACAAAACTGTGCCACAATATTTGGCGTTGATGCTGCACTTCCCTCTCCTTCCTCCCCTTGCAACTTCTCTGGCTGTCTCTGAAAGGCTACCCAGTGATGAATTCACCAAAGATCACTGAAATAAGTTCTAATATTAATAACTTACTGTTAAGATACTATCACTCTCCCCTTCCCCCCCCAAAAAAAAATCCATATTAGGAACTGGAGGCTCAAACCAAAGCCTCCATGTGCTTAAATCTCATTATTTAAGTCTTCAAGGCACACTTGGATCAAATTCTGTCATTTCTCTCTCCAGATAGGAGGAGTGGGAGAAGTCTCTTTTACATGGCACAGATTTTTGCATAGCTTTCACATCTCCAGAATCTTGGAGCTTAACATCAAGCATCAAACACCTTAACACACCCCCACAACAGGCATACACTTTACCAAAGAACCTTACCAATTACTCTGAATATCAGAAAGCTCCTGGGTTAAATGAAGGGCTATGTGGCATCATCACCATTTATTCCCTTTTGAGATCAGCTCCCAAAGCTTTTCTGTTCTCAACTGCAATCACAAGGCCCGAGAAGCAACAATGAAACAGAACTTAACATCTTATCCCAAAGTGGGACTGAAGGTGAGCAGGATGTTAGGGCAAAACAAAGATGTGAACTGTAAGTTTGTGGTTAACATGTGTGGTTAAGCAGGAGAGTTAGCTCTCCTGGGCAGTGTGGCAAGAAAATTCAATCAAATTTCTGTAGAAAAAAAGCATTAGCACTGACCACATCCATGAGAAGTGCCATCCATTTAACAGTCATTCCAGGGTCTTTGTTTCATGTCTTTATGCTCCTTCAGCCTCCCTCCTGACTGGAAACTGAGTATTCCTAGAGCGATTTCTCATCTTAATAAGGGTGAGTCAAGCAACTCAAACCCTCTCAAGCAAATCCTTTATTAAAGATGCTATTTAACAACATTCAACACTTCATAAAACAGAGAGATTCAGGTGGGAAATCCAAAGCTCTAAGTCATTTAAGGTTCTACAAGGCAATTAGATCTGTAGCCTGAAAACTGCATTTCTGTATTACGGAGGCCATATATATGTTCCTGAAGAACTTGGGAAAATATGGCACTTTTCCTTTTTACAAAGCACCACCACCTCTCAGAACATTGTTCTTCAAGTTCCCAAGCTTGAATCAAAAAGTTTCCCCTTTATTGTGTTGTGCTTTGAAACAGAATCGTTGGATTTGCTAAAAAGTAGCCAGTATCTGCCTTGTTATTTTTTACAGCAACATTAGTCCAATTACAATTGGTTCAATTAGTCCAAATACAGTAATTTGGATGACTAAAAAGTTGCTTTAATTGGGTGTTTTCTATTTTACTACAAACAATGTCCCATCTAAAAAAAAAAATAGATAAAATTTTGCTAAACAAAACAAATTTGGGCTCCACTAAGTCTTAACACATTCTGCAGTTTGCAATGGAAAATAACATTTGTCTTGAGTGAGGCATTCCTGAAAGGATATGGACACTGAAACTGTTCTATTTCCAGAACTGCAAAATGTAATGGGAGTTTTATAATTGAGTATCTTATTAATTTTAATGAGCTAATCAATATTGCATTTCAAATCCTGATGTGTCCGTTTGCTGCTGGCTCCTTTCTGCACCACGTGTACCCTTGTCTTTGCAGCTGTTACCTGACTGTTAAATCTCCCTTCTGTTACAAAGGGACACCAGAGTTCAGACTCAGGTGAGCAGTTTAACGAACCAGAAAAGCAAAGGATGCACTGTGAGCCTGGCCTCACTTCCCACCCCACCTCAACACCCACTGGGGTTACAGAGAGCAGCAAGGGCCTCAAACACACAGGCTGGAGCAGGGCCTTGAGCAGAAGTAAACACAATGGCTTCAGCAATGCAGACAGGATTGGGAAAAGGGGGTTGGAATATTCCTTGCTGCTGCTGAAGGAAATCAGTTTTTCCATCAGAGAATCACAGAATCATCTGGGTTGGAAGGGATCACACAGTTCCAACCCCCCTCCCATAGGCAGGGACATCAACCTCCAGGCCTGGAGCTACACAAGGTTGCCCAGGGCCCCATCCAACCTGGCCTTGAACACTACCAGGGACAGGGCATCCACCACCTCTCTGGGCAGCCTGTTCCAGCACCTCTGGAAAGAACTTCCCCTTAATATCTCATCTAAACCTTCCCTCCTTTTGCTTCACTCCACCTCCCCTTGTCCTGCCAGTGTCTGCTCTTTTAACAAGCTGATTCCCCTCGTGTTTCTCTGCTCACTTCACCCCAAACAAGTCTGAACCATGGAGGCACATGAATTCTACATTCAGCTGTGACTTTTAGCCTCTTAAAAGCACGACTGAAGTAAAACATTCTTGAAATACCTACTAAAGGCAAATGATAGCTTCATCCTGGCACAAAGCCTTTAGGTTGAACTTGTTGGTGAAACTGCACAATGTTGACTCACAGGTAGCTGGGGACATTAAATCCAAGTTTTACAAAAGAATTCACTTTACTCTTTCTACAGAGGAGTTTGGGTTAAGTGGCCAAACCACTTGTGTTTTAAGATCAGCAGAGAACATGTTTTTGGGAACATGTAGGTGCAGAAAACAATTTATATTGGAAATTCTTCAAGCTAAAGAAGTGAGAAGGTATTTCACATTACACTAAGCTTTCTACATGTATATGAGGAGAAAATACATATGAAGCAATCCAGCACTTCAAATAAAAATACTTCTCTCTCCAGCTCCTATTCCACAAGTAGAAGATGAGCTTTGAGAAATTAATTTTGTCTCCTAAGAGGCATCACCTAAAATACTTTCATGCCACTTCCAGTCCTTAAGAGAATTGACAGTTCAAAGCCCTACTGATGCTTGGAGAAAGTAACTTTAAGTGCCAAAGTGGTGCTGTGACACCTTAGCAAGCCAGTCTGTCAAACTGCATCCTGACCTTTAGTATTTGATTTTGCTTCTCTCTGCTGCCATCTGTAAAGTCATCACATGCCATCACCCCTAAACCATGCAGACACACTGTAACTACATGCATCAGACTCGTAAGAGCAGGAGACAATGCCTTAAGGTAAACTTGGATGACTCCTCCTGCCCCAAAAATACACATAATAGTAATTCATTTCCCTCACTTATTCTCCATTTAGATTGCAGGTATGGACTGACTTTATGGAAAAAGAAGAGAACAAAAGGCCTGAAACAAGGCATTACGCCCACTTGCCACTTGATTTGTTCATAGTGCCACACTTACAGACCCACCTAGATGAAGGAGATGCTTACAACTAGGTACCATACACTTCAAGGCAGTCACAGTACATTACTCACATTGCCCCCTCACTTGGTAATTTGGATCACAAAAGGCTACTGTAGAAATCACTTCTTTTCAGAAAGTACATTCGGTTGCTCCTCCTGCAGTACTCTGATTTGACCTGGTTTTCCCAAATTAGGACCTTTCTTCTGTACCGTTAACCTTTTATTTTTTTTTTAATCCTACCTTTCTAAAATCTAAAATGATAAAAGGGTGCCCAATCTGCCACCACTTTACTTGACAGGTTCTAGAGAGGAAGTAGGAAATAGAATGACTTTAAGGCAGTTATATCAGCTAGTGGGTGAAATAAAGGAGCTATATAGCAGGTCCAAAGAGCACAAAGGGCAAGAAAGAAGGAAAACAGGGAAGGAAAGTTATTGTTTAACCTGCATCTCAGATCTGACACAAAAGACAGACAAAGGCCATCATTAGCTACACGACTGGAAGCCAGGACACTTGGATTGCCTGTGTGAACAGCTATTCCACAGCCTTGAGAACATACCAGAAGTTTATAAACCAGAAGGTCCATAAGCCAGAACTTAATACTTCTATTTTTTCTTCAAATTTCCCTGGAAATGCACTTAATCAGATGACTCTTTTGTTGCCCCTTCCCCCACCCCAACAAGCAAGTGCTGAAACGAAAGGAACTCATGAAAGCTGCACTACTACGGTGCTTTTTCCACTGGATTTGCTAGCAGTGCTGCTTGCCTGCATCCCCACAGTAGAGGGAGTATACGAAACCTCTCCCAGCCACCCGCTGCCATCTACCACGCAACACATGGGAGAGGAAGGAGACCTGGGTGACCACAAAGAGGAATCAGCATTTTTGAGTGACCTGTTTTTGAGTGACATGCCTACTGGAGGACAAGATGCATCACACATCCTAAAAAGGGCTTTAGTGATGACACAGGGAGCCTGAGAAGACTCATTCAGCTCTGGGTATCTAGGTTTTCATCAAGCGAACCTCAAAACTGTGACATGCACCCCACTGCCACATGCTGAAAAGACAAAGCATGGAAGGTCCCTACAACTTATCCACAGCTCTGAGGCAGCACAGGACCAAAGCAAGCTTCCTCCCCTGCATCAAGCCAGGAGTAGTCATCACCAGTCGCAGCACTGAGGGTTACACCCTCAGCCAGCCATAACCTCCACATCTACACAGGCCGTGCACAGCCACATCTAAGTTCAGGGATTTCAAGCTTGGACTTGAGTTTGAGTAAAAGCCTGGTTAGCACAAGCAGTGTCAGACATGTTTAAGCTATTCATTCCTAAAGTGCATCACATGCCTTGTGCTCAGAAGGGAAGAACTGATCACAGTGACTTATGTGCCACATGAGCGAGCATCTGCCAACACTCCCAGTTCTGCTGGTACCAAAGGGAACAGACCCAGCCATTCCCAGCTCTTGGCAACAGAGGTGCAAAGCAGATCCTTCCAGGTGAGGACCACCCAAGTACATAAGAAGAGTCACACACTAGACATTATTTTCTCTGTAAGAGCAAGCCTTCAGTATGGAGGAGAACACGTCTATACTCCCCCCAACTCCTATGCAGGCCAAGACATTGGTCTGAGAAAATGAGTTCAGCTCCTTGCCAGCCTTAGAAAAAGGCTCCTTCACACAATATGATTCCAGCCCACAATATTCTTTTGCCTTCCCAGAGAGGTAAAAAGCCAACAAGAGATATTCTTGTACCTGTCAAAGGGACAATGATCAACTACGACTTCTGTTTTTAGTTGCCTGGTTTCAGTGTGTTTCTTGTGCCTCCTCACAAAGATCAGTTGTTTTTCAGATCCTTTATGAAGCCTGTTTGCTTCTGTTATCTGCTGTTGACAGGATGAATTCTCAACCCAGATCACTTGAAGGGTGGAGCTCTGGATCATTTCTGTATTTTGCTATGAGAGAAGTCTGTTTCAGCTCTAGGTGGTTCTGCACTCTCCTAAGAGCATAAGGGAACTGGACCACGACAACTACTTTTTGAAATTACAGAACTTCCCACATCTAGAAAGCGAGGCAGGTGCTCAAAAAGGGAGAAAGATGGAAAAAAGCCACACTGCAGCTCACTCATATTAAAAAAATAATTTAAAAATAAAATCATGCACTTGTAGACAAAGCTGAAAGAAAAGGTCCACACAGACTTGGAAAGGGGTAGACAAGAATCAACAGTAATCAAATAGTTCTTTGACCTCTCAGGGAAAAAAATAGCTAGCATCATTTTTTAATCTGGTACAAGCAAGGCAGTCAGAAGCACACTAAACAGGCAAAGAATTTTCACTTGTGGAAGTTATGCTGGACTCATCACACATTTCTTCTAATACCCCTGTGATGCAAGGAAATGCATGAACCAGAAGCCTTACACCTCCCTACTCTTTTTTACTGAGCAACATCCAGAGCACATAATATTCCCTAAAAGCAGGCAAAGCACTCCTGCTGTCATTCCACAGGAGCATTTTCCTCTCCAATTTTATTTTTGGCTTTCATTTCCAAGTCAAAGAATGGTAGCTGTATCGTCCCATTTAAAAGAAGTTGGTCCTTCCCCACAGGACTCAGAAAGATTAAATACCCACCCAACTCATCAGCCTCCAGTCTTGCACTCCAACTTTGTTATACAGCACAGCTAAGAACTAATTCTGTCCCATGGCAATCCATAGTTTTATAGATTTATTTAAGCTTCCACCGTACCTTCTGTTTTCTGGGGAGAGATGAGCTTTACTCCTCTGACTTGAAATTGAACAGGGAAAAGCAAGGGACACACAAGAAAACTGTTCCACAAGGAGTTTTTCCAGCCTTATCCTAAAAACCTGTGAGTATGGTTAACATACCCACACTGAGATGTTAGAACAGCAGATGGGAAGATGCTCCCGGCTTTGCCAGGTAATGTGTGCAACACCAGGAAACTCCAGGTATGGAAAAGGGGGAGGTAGTTCAGTGAAAGGCATCCATGAGTCACTGTACAAAGAGAAATTGCAAGCAAAGAGAACAAACACTCTTCCGTCTGCAAGACACAGCCATTTCACCCAACTACAATACCTGCTTTCACTTTGAAAGCCTTGACTATCTAAACAGCTTTCACAGTTGTTCTTACATATATATATATATCTGTATCTCACACTTGATCACCACATAAAGTACATGCCTCACAGTCTGTAACAGGTCTCCAGCAAAGTGCCAGGTTATGACATCTATTTATAAATCCTGCTCCTGAGGAAACACTCCTGGAGGTAATGTCGGAATAAGGATCAAGTAATGCTCAGCAGGGGCAGATGCACCATGACACGCACACGGATGGAGCCAGCTATTCCCCAAAATCATGAATTTTAAACCCTCTGGATAACAAAAGCAGCAAGAATGGGGGTTGCAGGCAAGGGGGAGCTGTGGATTGGGGCATTTCCGTACAGAGTGAAAGAAAGAAGCGCTGCTACCCCCCAGGGCTCGTCCTGCCGGTGCTGCCTCTCCTTTGGGCTCCCAAGAGAATTCAAGAGCACCCAGAGAGGCCACCCATCTCTCAAAGTCCCTTCAGCGCTACCCACTGCCCAGGCAGAAGCCCCTGTTTTGAGAAGGGGGCTGAACTAGACACCTTCCAAGCGATTTATCCCCCGACCCTAAGTTCAGCTTTGCTTCTAAGTACTTTAACAGCAAAAAGCCACGGTTTCATACACACGCGGGCGGCGGATGGGGGGGTGGGGGGGGAGGAGAAGAGTAAGGAGGAAGGAGGAAGGGTAAGGAGGGGGGGCGTTAATAGACACGTTCCCACCTCTCCATCCTTTCGCACCAGCCACACAAAGCCCGGAGCTGCATCACCCCATCGCCCAGCGAGGGTCCAGCTCTTCAATTCTTTGTGTCTGCCCAAAGCGCTCGCCCCTCCAGCCGAAGCTAGGGCAGGGTGCTCAGCACAAACTCTGTGCTGAACCCCGACTCCCACCCCAAGCTGTGCCCCGGGACCCCCAAGCATGCGGGCCCGAACGACTCCCCGCTCGCAGAGCCCGAGGGCTGAAGACAACACCCTTTGTTAAATGAGCGAGCGGGGGAGGCAGGGGGAGGGAGAGGCACTCGGTACCCGGCTCCTAAAAGAAAATTTAAAAAAAAAAAGGCAAAAAAAACCCCCAAACCAACCCCAAACAACCCCCCAACCCGGCCGCACTACCGCTTTGCAAACTTCCCGGCTACAACAAGCGAGGAAATCCCCTTCCCCGGCCCGGTAGGACCCACCTTCAGCCCGCCGCAAGGTGCTGCCCGGCTCTCCGCCCGGCTGGCCGCCCTGCCCGCTCCCCACGCCGCCCTCCAGCAACCCCTATTGTCGGCCCGGCACCGCCTCCCTTCACCCTCCCCGCCTTGCCGCTGCCATTGGCTCCGGGGGGGCCCGCCCCGCCGCCCCCCTGCCGCCAAGGTGGGCAGCCGGGCACGGCGGGGCAGGACGTTGCAGTCTCGTCGGGGAATGGGGCGGCGGGGGAGAGGGTGTGGGGGGGGTGAAGCCTCTGCCGGGGCGCAGCATCGCAGCCGAGTGGCTCGGGGTGGAAAGTTTGGGGTTTGTTTGGGTTTTGGTGGGGTTTTTTTTTGGGGGGGGGGAAGAGGGGATGGTACCTTCCCGGTGCAGCAGATCCGGAGCTCGGAGCTTGTTTCTCTGCTCTGCCTCGGGAAACCGTGAGCTGTGCTACATACAGCCTCGCCGCAGCTGCAGTTTGCTGCGCGGAGCCCGGCACCTTTGCAGGGCTGAGAACTCGGGGAGCGGCGTTTGCCTGGGACGGGAGAGTCTTCCGCGATCACGCCATCATCATCACCGAGGCGCGGAGCGGGTAGTTCTACCTTCGGTACGCGGCGCCGCAGCGACTTTCCCTTCCGCTGTTTCGTATCGCGCTGTTGCTATCGCAGAGCCGGCTCCATCGGGCAGGGACTGCGTGCGTGCAGATCCAAAAAAGGCAAGAATAAAACCAGCTCTGCCCTGCTCCTGGCTTGCAGCGAGCCCAGCCGAGCCGAGCCGTCTGTACCTTGTATTGCTGGGGTGCGGGTCTTTGCTCTTCCCCGAGATCCAAAGCACGCTGGAAACTTGTCCCCCTGGTTAACGGGAGTTTCCTGCTCGGCGCTTGTGATCTGCTGAGAGGGAGAAAGAGGAAGGATTTGGTTTCACAGGCGTGGAGCTGCACGGCTCTCGAGAGCACAGCATGGTCACGGTGAGGTTGTGTTCTTGGAACCTGCTGTCTAGGCATACATAGGAAACTGCGGAGTGAAGAGGGTAGGTACAGCCAAAAGGGGAAACAAATAATACAGGTCACCACCCCAGACCTGCCTTCTGTACTGAGACAGCGTGCCCATATATGACTGATGAAGACGGTGCTACCAGAGCCTTTCCCTTCCCTCTTATATTGACATAGAATCATAGAATTACCTGGGTTGGAAGAGACCCTTTAGATCATCAAGTCCAACCACAGCCTAACCCTGACTAGCCCACTAGCTCTAGACCATGTCCTTAAGTACTTCATCTACACATTAAATCCCTCCAGGGATGGTGACTCCATCACCTCCCTGAGCAGCCTGTTCCAATACCTGACAACCCTTTCAGGAAAGAAATTCTTCCTGATACCCAAACTAAATCTCTGGCGCATTTTTAAGCCATTTCCTCTCAGCTTGTCACCTGAGAGAAGAGACCCCCACCTCTCTACACCCTTCTTGCAGGTAGTTGCAGAGTGCAATAAGGTCTCCCCTCAGCCGCCTCTTCTCCAGACTAAAAAGCCCCAGCTCCATCTGCTGCTCCCCACAGGACTTGTGATCCAGACCCTTCACCAGCTTCATCACTCACCTCTGGACACGCTCCAGTATCTCAGTGTCCTTCCTGTGGTGAGGGGCCCAAAACTGGACACAGCACTCGAGGTGCAGCCTCACCAGAGCTTCCCTATTCCTGCTGGCTACACCATTCCTGATACAGGCCAGGATGTTGGCTTCTTGGCCACCTGGGCACACTGCCAGCTCATGTCCAGCCATCTGTCCACTAAAACCCCCAGGTCCTTCTCCTCCAGGCAGCTCTCCAGCCGCTCTGCCGCAGCCTGTAGCACTGCCTGGGGTTATTGTTACCAAAGTGCAGGACCCAGCACTTGGCCTTGTTGAACCCCATACAGCTGGCTTCTACCCACAGATCCAGCCTGTCCAGGTCCCTGCCTTCCTGCCTTCCAGCAGATCAACACCCCCACATAGTTACCAATTCTCCTGCTAAGTTCCTTCAGGAGCTAAACCAGCAGAAAAATAACCCCACAAAACTAAACAAATGATGAGAGAACATGAGTCTGCAGTAGAGCTGATTTCAAGCAGCTTAACCTGTTGTGGAATTACTTCCCTCTGTTGGATACACTTAAAATGGGATTCAAAACCACAAACACAGACTAACTGCATGAACTAACACCCCCAGAGCCTGGTCTGTCCATAGTCTGTTTGGATGCAACATAAAGGTGCCTGTGTCAGAACAGGGCAGTGTATCTGTCACTTCAACTGCAGCCACCATCAGCCTGCATCAAGAATCCCACAGTCATCTGGGAGTTGTGGTGACATGATGGATGTGGAGGGGGAATGGAGGAGATAACTCTGCAGCCCAGCTTGAATGCCAGATCTGTAAAGGGGGGGGTTTATCGAAGCTGGAGTTAAAACTGAACAGTTACCTGAGCTGAGACCTGAGCAGTAATTTTCTTTTGTACCGTACTCAGAATCACAATGTCTTTCCAGAAACATGGAGACATGTTGATAATTAAAAATTTAAACAAATAAACAAACAAATAAACCGCTCTTGAAGCCAGGTAAGAGATCTGTCCAAAATACTCATAAATGTACCTGAAGGGAACATGTAAACAGGAGGGGAATCAACTTTTTAAAAGGATAAACAATGGCAGGACAAGGGGGATGGATTGAAGCTAAAGGAGGGAAGGCTTAGATGAGGTATTAGGGGGCAGTTCTTTCCAGAGAGAGTGGTGAGGGGCTGAAACAGGCTGCCCAAAGAGGTGGTGGGTGCCACATCCCTGGGGGTGTTCAAGGCCAGGTTGGGTGGGGCCCTGAGCAACTTTGTGTAGCTCCAGGCCTGGAGGTCGGTGGCCCTGCCTGTGGCAGGGCGGTTGGAACTCTGTGATCCTTGGGGTCCCTTCCAACCCAGACCAGTCTATGATTCCATAATATGTCTTGTTTGGTGAGATATTTTACCAAGCACATTCATTCAACCACTCAGAGAATGGCTGTGTAAGGCAACTGCAGTGTTTGGCCTAAGGCCTGTTTCCATACACAGCTGATGTACTCCCCTAGCAGCCCCTGCGGCAGCACTATTTGTATCTGTATAAAGGCACTGAAAGCAGCATGACATAGCCAGGACTTGAATTATAGGTGCTTTTAAAGCCACTTCAAGATGAGAAAAAAAGACTTTGTACACAGGTTAATTCAGAACTTGTTTCAATTAAATCTTCGTATCTTCACTGCCAAGGGATCTCACCAAAACCTTCAGAACTTTGTTCTTCTGTTTTGTTATTATCCTACTCTGTAGTGATGTGGAATCCTAAAGAGCTATCCCAAAGGGATATCCTGGCATTATGATACACCTTTTTGTATTCACCCAAATTTTAAAGAGTCCTTTCTCTGGAAATATTGCTGGCTATTTCAGAGGGAGTTCCCAAACAAAAGGAAGGATTGGCATTTGGGATGTCTGTGAGCAGCATCGGAAGGGAATACAGAGCTACCACTGCAAAATAGAATTTGGTACTTGAGAAAGGAATGAGTGAAATGCAGCTCATTGTTTTTGTGTTCTAAGCACTCAGAGCAAAGTGCTCAAGGGGTTTTCAGGGAAAGGATCCATCTTGCCTCCTACTCTGGATAAAGTCACATGGCTCCTTTCCAGTATGAAAGGGGGAATGGAGATTTCTTACACCTCAGAAGGGTCTCCTGTGTTCTGTGGGAAGAAGCCTGGCACCAGGCCCCAGCCTCAGAGACCAACTCTCCTGAACAATCGATTTTACAGTGATCACGTAAGAACCACATTTTCCTCCCCTTCAGACGTGCAGAACAAGCAGTCCAGATGCTGTAGGGCATAGCCTGATGATTTCTTTTTGTCAGCAGTACCAGTGTGGATAGTTCTTACACTCCTGTGCATCTCTGCTCCTGAGCTACTCCCTGTGCGATGCCAGCACAGCTATTTCTATGGGTATATAATGGAAGGGGGGATCAAGGCATCACGTAAGATGTTTCCTAGGTGTATTTCAGCCAGATCAAATCCCCACCTATATTGGCTGGCATAATGAGAGAGGACACAAGAGCATGTGATATCGTAGAAGCTGTATCTTAGCTGAGAGACAGTAACTTGGTATGATGTACTAGGTCAGTCACCTGCAATAATCCATCCACTCTGTTAATCTGCTCCAGCAATTAGAGACAAATTGGCCTCACTCTAGAAGGAAGAAACTAGAGTTCATGAATGACTTGAGAACTAATTACAAGTCTCTAAGTCTCGGTAGTCAGGCAAGGATTAGAAAAAGACAAAAAGAAAACAGGAGTCCTGTAGTCATACAATACACCACTACAAGGTTCCTCAGACAAAGATTTCACTACGAAGATGTAGACCCAGCAAGCAGTGGCAAGCAAAACTGAAGGGGTCAACTACAACTGCCTTGAGGTTTCTAACCCAGCAAATCGAAGTCAATCCAGCAAAATAATGTTGTTATATTGGAGTGAAGCCATGAATAAGACAGACTATGATTCATCACTGCCCTACACAGCGTGTAAGCTTGGACAGCTTTGCAAAAGGTACATAAACCACTTCCAAATGAGCATTATTTCCTTTTCATTGTACTCTGCACAGATAACAGGCTAAAACAGTGGGGAATGTCTTTCTAGACACAAATGTATGATGCACAATAGTATTTTTTTTTCTAGAGAAACCACAAAAGCACATCAGCAACAATTTTTCAATTCCTCCCTAAAGTTTTAGGGTGTTCTAGTGCCAGAAGAATAAAGTTGCAAATAAACAAAAGGGCCAGAACATCTGGTGGGTGCAGAGCATCACCTGGTTCCTATTTTACAAATCCATCACAAAGGAAGTTAGAATCAGCTCCAAAGTACATGCAAGTAGTACATTACACCTGGTGAGTATTTAATGTGGACTCACATTTCCTACCATCCTGGAGAAAGGTTTACTAAGATTTCTCCTCCTAGAAGGAAATCAAATAGAGGGGTAAGAATCAGGGCTGCCATTTTAGTAAAGCTGACTCTAGATTACACTTGTTTGACCTTAGCACTGTATGCAGTTTTATGAACTGGAAATGATAATCCAGTTTATGCATAGCCATTCCTGAGTATTTGGCTGTATCATTGGGGATAAATGGTTAAGGGACCTTACTGGACATGTTCCCATTTGCCCCTTGGTTCTCCATTTCTGTACTGAGAGGCTAACAATAAAGAGTCAGGATCTGTCTGGTACTGATGGTAATTACAACCTGGTGGGGTCTTTTTTTAATGCATAAATCACAAATCATTCAGGTTCTCCTTAAGGGTTACTTTCTCATTGGTGAAGTTCCTCTATAGTTGATTGAAAACTCATAGGAATCTTCATGCCATTCCAATTTTAAATCATTTCTTACCGCTTCAGTGAAGTCCTGGAATCCAGTAAAACCTCTGATGATGAATATACTTTCACATTCCAGATCTCCTTTAGCCAGGAAATTGCACAGAGGCAGCTAAGAGCACCCAGAGCTTTGGGGAGCCGTCAGCGAGTCAGGGTGAATAATAGGGAAGCCACAAATGACTATTTTTCTGGAAGCCTTCTGGATCTCTGGTAGTCATCAAATAAAGATAGGCAATAGCTTAAAAATTAGGTGAGTCTTTGGTTCATTAACTAAAAGCTGAGTCTAAATCTAACCACGTATAGCCCAGGCATGCTGCTAGTTCAAGCTTTAAAAGATGAGGGGAGTTCTATCCTGAGCTGTAAGTTTCTGTGGAGCTTTACTGGGTCTTGGTTTTGATTTAAGATTTTGTATGTTTTCTCAATGGTCTGAAGAGTCTTGTTTCTTAAAAAAATATGACTAGCCACAGGTACTCTTAGGTAAAACCATGTTCAAATGTCACAAGCTTTCTTTTTTTTTTCCTGGGGTGCAGCATAAGCTTCAAACACATCTGGACAGCCACTGGTGTTATGTGAACTCATACCAGGACCTGACTGTTGGCATTTTAATTCTACATTGTGCAAGAATCTGTGGAGATGAATGGCATAACAGAAAATCCTGCTTTCAGATATTAAAAATAGGACTGACATGCTCTGCAGCAGACCTGAAACTAGAGTCAGAATTTCCTCTTTTAATCTGACTGCAGTCACAACTATACTGACCTCTGCCTGCGCTCCAGCAAGTGCCTATCCATCTCTGCCCCAGCTGCCTCTTGAAACATCTAGTCCTACTTCCTTCCATTTCCCCTTCCCTTCATTCCCCCAGCTTTACTTAACCATTCACCTCATTTTCCAAAGTCCCTTCTCTCCCAGATCCCACCAGCCAGCCTACAGCTAGGACACAGATACAGGCCTGATGCTCATTCAGTGATCAGTGTTCCACCTTGACTGGGAATCACAACAACTCTGCTTTATAAAAACCAAAGCAGCATTTTATGGCAGTGCTGCAGACAAAGAACGAGGCACCCAGGGAGAGCTGGGGGGAGCAGGGGGGAGGAAGGGGGGAGGCTGTAAATACTGCTTATTCACTTGGGCCTTTGGAGCATGAAGGAACTTGCTGACAGTGCAGGAAGTGTGGAAAGTAGCATGGGAAATGCAGACAAACGTCTCGAGCACATGAGATCTTGTCTCCAGCCTGGCAAATACCTGCAGGAATCATGGAACAAGCCACAGTCACTGGCTCTGGCCCAGCTGGCAGTACCAGCAAGCAGTCCTGGCCTGCACTGTTGTGTGGCAGAGCCTTCTCAGAACTGTTTGGGTGAGTGTCCTGGCCTCAGGAATGAACAGGTTTTCTGGCCTGTCCCAGAACCATGACTCTAATCTTCTCTCCTCAGTATAAAGAATTCAGAAAAAGACCCCCCCCAAAACCTTGGCGTTGCCCAAAATTGAAATTTGCTGTCCAGAACACTGTTCAGAATAATCATGGAGTCACAGAACGTTTTGGGTAGGAAGGGATCTCAAAGCTCATCTAGTCCAACCCCCTGTCAAGGGCAGGGACACCTTCCACCAGCCCAGGGTGCCCAAAGCCCCATCCAACCTGGCATTGAACCCTGCCAGCTGTTTCCAACAGACACATCTGTGACAAGCTTTCCTTCCAGAATTCAGCTTACTGAGCTGCAATGGATTTGTAGCACACACTCCAAAATCACTTTTCTATTAATTTTACTGTCTATTTTACTGTAAACCTCTGATGAGAAAAATCCTTGTCTGTGAGCATGTGGGAAAATACAATAGAAATGGATTTCCACATACCTTGAGCTCAACAACTCCTGCTGAACCAGTTAAGAAATCCAGAAAAAGCACTTCTGAAAGTGAAATTAATCCAAATTATCCTGGACTATGTTATTTTTTAAAACACCCTTTTACCTATAAGTGGGGAGAAATAAAAAAGCTGTAATATCAAGGCAACAAGGGAGATGACTCTGAAAGTGTGGTAAAAGAGGCTGCAGTAAACTTACCTTTCATTAGGGACTGCCAAGTTTGATGGCCTATCTTATAAAGAAAATAATAATAAAAATAATTTTAAATTCAATTAGCCCTTCCTGTCTGTATTGATTTTTGTTTAAAGTATGCCTCTGGAGAGCTTCCACTTCCAGTATCAGGGTTTGAAAAAAAATAATAAAAATAACTAGGTAATGCAAGAGACAGTCTGAATGAAACATCAGATGGGGATGCTAACCCAGGGCTACTTTATTACTCAAAACCAAATACAAGCAGCTCATCTTCCTGCACAGAAAGTCTTGGCTGCACCAGAGGACACCGCAAACAGAAGAGGGTGAGCAGGACAGAGATTACAACAGTGTAATGGGACAACAAAATTAGATTTTTTCCCTGGTTTTGCTGAGCTTATTGAAACTCCATGACTCCGAGGACCCAATCTTGTTTTGACTGAAGCCAGGGAGAGATTTGCCACACATTTCAGAGAGAACAAAAACAGCCTTTTCAGTCATAGCACCTCTGCCAGATTTTGTTTCACACCCTGCCAAAATGTCATAGCTTGAATCACTTCAGTAGCTTGAGCCATTTAAAACTGGACTGAACAAAACCCCGGAGAATAAACTGCAGAGAGAAATCTTCCTCCTGTTCTCTCCCTTATCTCTGCTATTCTGCCTCACTGGGTTACATGAATAGCAACCAGAAGCTGCAGAGCAGTGACGGACGTGGAGTCTCTGAGCATTTCAGATGCTTCACAAGCTGTGAAAATACAAACCCACCATCCTTCATTTCTACCTATTTGCATTGAGTCCCAGGTGGACTAAGTGGATCTTAAGGCAAAGATCACAGAGTGGTTGGCTTCAGATGTTTTGAAAAAAAACCTGTCCTGAATTGGAGATATTTCATGGCAGCTTCAAGCAACAGAGCAGTTAAATTCGATTAAAGTGCTAAGGAAAGATCTTCAGCAACATAATCTGTACTGACCCAGAGTATGGGAAGGATCAAAAAACCACCAAGATAATTGAAATTTGAGGAGCAACGTTAACTCATCAAAAAGCTGGAGACATGGAGCACCCACCCATTTTTTCAGGCGAAGACGAGCTCTGATAATTAATCCAACAGCAGGAGCTATAAAACTCGGGCAATTTGGCCGAGGACAGTGACACTGGGTGATTTAATTATACTGGTTGGTCACACTAAAACCGAAATTACACTGGACATACAGATCACTTCAGGCCTGCCAAGAGAGCTGGCCCTGCAGAATTCTTTTGGTATGATGCACTTCTCTCTCGGTGCTCTCCAAATCTCTGATGAGTCACAGATTGTTCTGCAGGACACAGGAAATCTTAATAAATTCATTTCATTGCATAATCCTTTCCAACTGCTTCCTAGTATGTACCTGCAGAAACTGCAGAATAACAATGTGCATCCCCTTGAGCTTTTCCACTGGCTGCCTTAGCATACCATGTGGATCTTCCAGGATACAGCTGAGGTTTCAGGAACATGCCAACCTCTTAACTCCTGACAAGCTGCCTCTGGAGTCAGAGGAATCATAGACTGGTCTGGGTTGGAAAGGACTCCAAGGATCACACAGTTCCAACCACACTGCCATAGACAGGGCCACCGACCTCCAGGCCTGGAGCTACACAAGGTTGCCCAGGGCCCTATCCAACCTGGCCTTGAACACCCCCAGGGTTGGGGCATCCACCCCCTCTCTGGGCAGCCTGTTCCAGCCCCTCACCACTCTCTCTGAAAAAAACCTCCCCCTAATATCTCATCCAACCCTTCCCTCCTTTAGCTTCAATCCATCCCCCTTGTCCTGCCAGTCTCTGCCCTTTTAAGAAGCTGATTCCCCTCCTGTTCAGGGACTGGCAGGCTGCAATGAGGTCTCCCCACAGCCTTCTCTTCTCCAGGCTGAACAAGCCCAGCTCCCTCAGCCTCTCTCCAGAGGGGAGATCATGGCAAGTTGCACTGGTCAAGAAAGAATAACTTCAACTCGGATCTTCACTTTAGACAAAATGCCCCATTGTAACAGGCCATCATTCCTTTGGTGAGGTTTCTGTCCTGGATCTCACCATCTTGTCTGGGTTTGTTGGTTACAAGTTTTAAGGCTTGCTGTTAACGTTTTTCTTTTTGCCACACTTTCTGGACTACATTGAGATTCTTATCAAATTATCAAATTCTTTACTAAATAATTAACTTCATCAGCACAAATTAATCACCAAAGCATCCTCTGAGCAGTACTGCAGATGGGGAAAATGAGGTAAGAGCTCAACCAGTAGCCTCAGGACGTGCAGCAGAACTAGTGCAATTATGCTTCCTGAAGTCAGGCATACCTTCCTCACAGTTCTGTTCGCAGACCAGATCAGTCCTTACTGCTGCCTCTGAAGGCTTCCAGTTACAGCAGATACAGGCCTGACTCATTGCAGTCATACAGAGAACTAATCTTCAAAGGGCAAGGAGAACTGTAGGGAAGAAACATAGAATACTGCTGTTTGCATCAGATTGGCAGCCTCTGTCCAAAGGCTTATTGTTAGCAGGCAGCAGCCTTGCAGAAAAACATGAAATGGAAACTTATTCTCTGTGGAAGGTGCCCTCTATCCCACACAGACAGGAAGATGTAATTGGCTATATAGAGAAAAAGGGCCTCGAGGTGCAAGGTAAATAATTCTCCCAGAACAGTGCAGAAAGTGAGCCAAGTGCTGATGTATGTGGACTGTGTTTGGAACAGTGTGGGAAAGCTACTTGCTCACGGGGAAATGGGGTTGGGAACATTTAAGTTACATGATGGACAATGCTCTGCTGTCTGTGCATGGAGGATTTCTTATTTTCTGCACATATGCCTAGATTTCTGAGACGAGAGCATTTAATCAAGCCATATTCAAGAGGACTGCGATGAAATAACTGGTTTTCCCCTTTAATTTTTAAGTGGTTACAAAACAATGAAGCTCTCAGTGCTTTACACTTCACAGGGGAGGACGTACAAAGAGCTGCTTAATCTCTTTCAGTTCAGCTCTTTTATTCTCATGGGTATTCGGTTGCAAGGTATCCCTACCAGACCAGTCCCGAATTCTCAGCCCATCCCCTAAGTAAAGCGCATCCAACTCTAAGCTCTTGTTTCAACATGCCCTGTCCAGGTTTCAGCATGAGCCTGTGAGGGTTGGCTGTGCCTAAATCTGTTTGACATCAGCAGAGCAGCACTACTCACTCTGATGATGAAATGCAGAGTAAGCACTTTCACAATGCTAAGCTAATCTTAACGCTGATGTCTGTGATCTAGAAGGAAGCCAGCTATACAACTAAAGTAGGCATGTCACCAAGAAAGATTTGAATGCTTCCTGATTGGTTTTCCAACTAATTGTTTCATTTGCTTCTAACAGAGACAGACTTGCAATTCAAGTATTATATGGTTTTCTTCACTGCAAACTGCAATTAAGGAATTGGATGGCAAGATAGAAATCATGCCACAGGATCAGCTAGGGAAGAATGGTGAAACCAGACAACATAAGGGATTCAAATTAATTTTCTCCCATTATAGCCAGGCAGTCTCAAATGCAAAGAGGAAAAAATAGGAACATAAATATATTTTTAGTTAAGGTAATAAATTAACACCTGCATGCTAAATTAATTTGTTGAATTTTCCTAAATTAAAATGCTAAATTTGGTTCAGTCACTTAGCAACAGCTGCATCAGTTTAAGATGTTTCCATTCTGCAGCTGTTAGCTGTCACCTCAGGCTGGAGCTCCCATCCCTCTAGCAAAGTCAGCAGAAGGCAATGCATGCCTACATTTTGTCTGCTCCTCTCCACAATCCAGCATCTCAGCTCAGGTGCATCTTTATCATCTATCTATGAAAATGACTTTGTCACCCAGTAGAAGCCTCAGCACATGTTCATTCTGACAAACCTGATGTGAAGTGGTAACCCACACCAGAGAGACAGAACAAGCCATCACACTTTAAAACTGCCAGAGCAATGCTCAGTAGTGTGTATCCATCAACACCTGAAGTTAAAATGAAAGCAGAATTGTGAATAAGCATCAAAGTGTCCAAGGAAATAAAGACAAGAAAACTATCAGAATTTTGTCACGTGTAACAAAGTTTAGGAATTCCTGGGCCAAAAAGAGCAGGCATAAGGGTTAGTGCTCAGCTGGGGGAAAAGGTTCTCTTGACTACTTAATTGCGATGCTGCTGTACCCTTGGTTATTTATTTGTTACCTCAATGTAAGTCACTGTGCATGCTGTGATGTGTGCTCAGCACAGCACTATCCCCTTCAAGGCAGGTGTGCTTGGAGCACAGCTTCCAGACCACAACCCTCAGGAATGCCTACTCTGAGGACCCACAATAGGGTTAAAAGCAATGCAGGAGGAGCAGAACCTGCTTGCCAAGACAACATCCAGCCAGCTGCGCAGAAGGAAAATTCAGAGTGCAAGGAATTGCTTGGCTAGTGATTTTGGAGGACTGTGCTTGTGAACTTCCAAAGCTAGACTCCAACAGGACAATTCTATTTCAATCCTTAGATATTCCTGTCAGAGAATATGACTGGAACAAACACATTGCCTCAGTTGCAGTCACAGGAGAGTCTCTCTGGGCTGGTGCTTGCATTTTCAAGTGGATCAAAGAAATGGCTCTTTAGCAGTTGCAGCATCTCCACCTTCAGTGAATGCCCTCAGGCAGGGCATACAGGTGTATCTAGTGCAACGGGGAAGATGGTCTAGAAGTCCCTCCAACAAGGTGTTTTCCCCCATGCTGTCCTTCAACAGGAAGAACAGAACAACACTGCAACCTCCTTCCCACTACAATGAAATTTAGGCTAAGGATGATGATGCTCAGCTACAAGGAAGCAGTCGGTGTGCTGGAAATGCTGCTTATTTTACTAATCATCACAGTTTTTTACTGTGTTGTCTCTCTTCATGAACTACAAAAAAGAAGCAGCCTTTCTGTTATCACACTGTGTCACAGTCACAAGGAATGCCACAATCTCTGGCTGATGCATTTCAGATTTAGAAGCTGAGCAGACAAAACACACACCTAGCCAAGGCCATGCAGCCGTTAAACGCACATGCACGAAGTCATACCTAAACTACATGTATTACCCAGTCCAAGATCAAGGTTTGCATCCTGTGGTTTTACCACCACCCTCAATGACAAGGCCACAGCTCGCAGACACCACTTTGACATTAATTACGTCTAACAATAGTTTACCAAGCCCAAACTCACAGCACCAGCGTGACACAAACACAATTCCCGCCTGCCCACTGGTGCTGAAGAGAGCAGGAGTTATTTTGTGCTCATTCCCACTGAGAGAAGCACATCTTTGGGTATAAATGGAGAAAAACCATCCAACGTTGACAATATATGACTAATCTCTCTAACAAACAGGCGTCATAAATATACCTAGGAAAAAGACCTAACAAGCCAAGTGGGCCTGATTCTCCTTTGGCCAGTATCCCTCATAGTCATTTATCATGGGGAGTAGGATACCAACAGTTCATTATCCTTTTTTTTACCTCTATTTTGTTCTGTACTATATGTACATATGCATATTAGAGCTATTAAAAATATCTCCTTCAGGGAATATGCTACATTCACATCACTAGGAAGTCCTATGTAGGAATTTCATGTAGCTCTTTCCTATTTCAGGAGCGAAATTTCCTCAGACAGTCCTCAACAGAATAAGTAAATGTGGAACAGAATATTGGTGGGGAAACATCAAAAAGAAGTAAACAGGATGCTATTGTTAAACAAATTCAGATCAGAGATTGCCAGTGGCTATATTGTTTTCTTGTTTTCTTCCCCAAAACCTGGAAGATAATGTGATGATTAAGACCACAAAACCAGAAGCAGGTCATAAGGCCTACTTAATAAGAGAAAATACATTTGAATACATAAACTTAAGTTACCCCCCTCCAAAAAATCAGCTCAGAAAGCAGGCCTAATCCTCAAAAAACTATAGGAAGATCTCCATTTCCAAAGTGTTCTCTTGCCCCTCTTTTGCCTTCAAGGCTGAGAGTTTCTTTTGTTGGTTGTTTTTCACCAGCATAGCTATTTGCAGGTGCTCAGGATGAGCAGAAATACAGCTGAAACTACTGCTTTGCATAGTGTGAGGAATGCTTCCAGCGTTGGATTGCTGCCAGAGCTTCTCTTTCCAGACAGACCCTTTCTCTTCTGACTGTTCCAGCTTACCTGTCCTAGTCTGCACCCCCTCCAAAGGCTGGGAGGGGGCCCAATCGGTCCCAACAAGGAACACTGATTTTCTGCCTCCTTCCTAGAGCATTCTTTTCAAACACATCTTGATCCTGGTACACAAATCACATAGCTAAAACCAAGACTGACAGCAATTTCCCTTTTACATCCGCTCTGCAAACCACCCCCTGAACAAGCTAATGAAGTCCTGGTCTACTTCATACAGTAGAACATTGATCTTCTGTAAACTTACAGACACTATAGAAGGAGTGGATTTTGCACTATGCCAGGACTCAGCAGCAGACGGTGTCAAGCACTCAGTCAGTTTGTCCAATCACATTCAAATCACACAGCCCTCAAAAACATGCACAACCTACATAACGACGTTCCTTCATCCTTTAGTCACCAGCCCAGATGGAACTTTGCTCCCTTTGCCATTTGCCTGCACGCTTTCTGACCGTTTACTTCACAACGTGCTAGTTTGATGGTTAGTTTGAAGCTTGAGACCTCTTCCCCACAGAGAACAGGGGTTTCTTTCAAGTACTTTGCCTTTATGCTTGCAATGCAATCCCAAAGAAAGCATTACATGGCAGTAAAGTCACAATGTCCAAGTGTTACCTACCCTTTGCTTGCAAGAGAAGTTTTGCTAGCTGTGCCCACTATTTCTGTTTGCTGTGGTGTCACCTTGTGTGGCGGTGGGGGCTGTCATTAGGACATCTACACTAGCACTTCTCCCTTCTATAACAAAGTAATCATTTAAAGTGTGATCACTGGCACTTAACCGCAGATCAAAAGGCAGCAGCTGATGAAACCCAAGTTTGTCTTAGCGCATGAGATGACTTTTCTTGTTCTTTCAATTGAAATGGAAAGTTTTGATCCCACCGTTCATCCACATGCCTGCAAACTGAGCCAATTCTCCTGTCAATCCTGAGTTTGCCACACGCATTAGACCAGAGTCATTCCAGGTGTAATTCTACAGACTTCCACACAATCAGACCATGAGAAATTTAGCCTGCTGCTATCTTTTAAAAATTATTTGATCTACATTTTTCACCAGGCTTCTAGGGTAGACACATAACTGGGCATACAAACTCCATGAATTACGCATGCAAAATAAGTTCCAAGAAAAGCAGGGAGACAAATTTAATGAGTGTTTTTTAGCATCTTTTTTGTGTGTTTAATTAACCTATATTGTTTCTATACAGGTAGAACCTGGAAGCCACAGGCAAGTATTGTAAGGCTTTGCAGTCACCACACAGATATAATAAGCTGTCTGTGCCAAAGAAGTGGGTATACCGAAGTTGGTAACACACCTTCTGCGCTCTCACACTGGTAAGGCCATCACTGGTGTGCTGTTCTGGAGATGTGACAGAGGTAGGTGGCAAGGCGGGGAAAGGAGGAGGATGAGAGTGGGAAAGTGGGCCTTTTCCTGGACAAGTTGTGATGATTTGGCTTGTTTTGCAGGCTATGGATCGACTTACTTTGAAGGGGAATAAGTCTAATGTAGATCTAGAGGACACTCTAGGTAAGAACTGACTGTTTGCCCTAATGATGAAAGAAAACCACCTATTGGTGAAGGTTGAAATAGGTCATGGTTAAATCTGCACTGCGTGGGGACAACAGCTAGTGAGGATGGGTTTTACAGTCCTGTCAGTCTGCAGTGGGAGGGGGACAGCTACAAATAAAACATCTCGTTGCCTGATAAAAAGCCCTGAACGAGTGACAGAGATGAATCATGAAGGTAGACTGGAGTCTGTAGGACCACAGGAAGTTCTGCACCAATATGCTGAAGAACTTCTTCCCGGTGAGGGTGAGGGAGCCCTGGGACACGCTGCCCATAGGGGTGTGAAGTCTCCCTCTCTGGAGATATTCCTGATCTGTCTGGACACCGACCTGTGCGACCTGTCCTAGGGTCCCTGCTTTGGCAGGAGGGGTTGGACACCATGATCTCTCCAGGTGCCTTCACCCCTATGATTCTGTGATTCTGTATCTCGGAATCAGGGTGCTTGGTTCAAGGAATAACCAGCCAGAGATGGGATCTTGGGTGTTTAAGGTAACGATTATGTTCTGGTTGTGGGGTGTCAGGAGCAATCTGAAGTTTGGCTCTCCTGAAAGGTTTCTTCCAAGGCGTGATGT
This sequence comes from Laterallus jamaicensis coturniculus, assembly GCA_022605575.1. Taxonomy (NCBI): domain Eukaryota; kingdom Metazoa; phylum Chordata; class Aves; order Gruiformes; family Rallidae; genus Laterallus; species Laterallus jamaicensis. The sequence goes on along the minus strand of JAKCOX010000012.1, from coordinate 22,110,959 downwards.
GCTTGCTCTTCCCCTTACACGGGTGGGTCACATTTCCAAGTATGGCTTCCAGGATTCGAATGAGGGAGAGCCTTGGAGTGACACCAGATTTATCAAATCAGAGTTCTGCCTGCCTCTGTTGGCACCAATGAGGGCTCAGCACTAATAAGGGCTCAGTATGCCTATGATGTCACTATGGGGGGTGTTGCCGCTGGTCAGGTATAAGGGGGCGCAGGGCAGTTGCCACTGCACACTGTAGTCTGGCCGTCACTGCAGACTGCAGCCTCAGCCACTGGCTGTCAGTGTCTTGGTTTGCCACTACTGGAGATCTCGGAGCTCACTGTTGACCCGAGTGACACAGTTGTACCCCAGCCAGAGCCATGGGTTGCTTCGGCATCCCCGTGGCGGATCTGATCCCAGTCATGATGCTAGGGATCTATATCAGGTTCATCAGCGCCTTTCAATGGGCCAGGAAGCTCAGGGTAAGGGAACGTTGCAGCACACTGAGCCGTGCCGTGTCCTGACACGGGCTGGTGTCGGGGGTTGTGGGTGGCTGGCAGCTGCTCCCATTTCACCCGCATTCTGGGGGTCTTGCAGGGGCGTTGGAGAAGGAACCAAGGGAAGAGCAAGGCGAGACTCAGGGTAGGTGAATGTTACTCCGCACCACACTGTGCCGCACTGTGTCATGACACAGTGTGGTGTAGGCTGACCATGGGGGACTGTGGCACAGGGTGGGAGCTGCTCCACACTCACCCACATTCTGGGGCTCTTGCAGGAGTGTTGGAGGAAGAGGTTTCGGAGGACCACATCCAGAGTCTACCCCAGGCAGCCAAACCGTGAGTGAGCCTGGCACAGAGCGCCCTGGAAAGGGCTGACACCCCACGGCAGACCTGACAGAGGGCTGTGCTGGGGGCTGCCAGCCACTCACTTGGCCTCACCCCTCATCAGGTTCTTCTCAAGCAACCGGCGCTGCAGAGATGCCTGCGTCACCCCAGTACATGTGGTGAGTGCTGGGGAGAACCCCAGCTCCTGCCCCAGACTCTCCCCTTGTGCCCTCCCCATTTCGGATATCCCTGCCTGCCTGCCGGGGAGGGGCTGCTGCCCAGGGGTCCCACAGGAGGCTGCAATTGGTCCCTTCCCTCTCCTCCTCAGCAGGGAGAACGAGAACACAAGGAGCCGGAAGCGCCCATCACCGCGTACCCCGCTGAGCTCCATGGGCTCCCTGGACTCCCTCTCGGATAGTGGATCCGTGTCTCTTGACTCCCTCCCTGAGTCCAGCCCCAGGAAAGGGCATGCTTCCCCCAGCAGACTCAAGGTAGGTGCCTGTTACTCCCCACCACAGGGCACTGCACCATGTCATGACATGGAGTGTTGGAGGGGGGAGCATGGGGGTGTTGTAGCATAGGGCTGGGAGCTGCTCCACACTCATCCACGTTCTGGGGCTCTTGCAGAACTGGTGGAAGAAGATCTTTGGGAAGAGCAAGGCGAGCGTCCACCCAGAGCAGCCAAGCCGTGAGTGATCCCAGCCCTGAGCACCCTGTAAAGGGCTGACACCCCATGGCAGCTCTGATATAGGGCTGTGCTAGGGGCTGCCAGGCACTCACTCGGTCTCGTCCCTCATCAGGTTCTTCCAAAGCAACCGGCGCTGCAGAGAGTCCTGCATCTTCCCAGAACATGTGGTGAGTGATGGGAAGACCCCCAGCTCCTGCCCCAGACTCTCCCCCTGTGCCCTGCCCGATTCAGGTATCCCTGCCTGCTGGAGAGAGGCTGCTGCCTGGGTGTCCCACAGGAGGCTGCAATTGGTCTCTTCCCTCTCCTCCTCAGCAGGGAGAACGAGGACACAAGGAGCCGGTATCGTCTGTCACCACGTACCCCGCTGAGCTCCATGGGCTCCCTGGACTCCCTCTCGGATAGTGGATCCGTGTCTCTTGAGTCCTTCCCTGAGTCCAGCCCCAGGGAAGGGGACCCTTCGCCCAGCAGACTCAAGGTAGGTGCCTGTTACTCCCCACCACAGGGCGCTGCACCATGTCATGACATGGAGTGTTGGAGGGGGGAGCATGGGGGTCTGTAGCATAGGGCTGGGAGCTCCTCCACACTCATCCACGTTCTGGGGGGTTCTTGCAGAAATGGTGGATGAAGAACTTCGGGAAGAGCAAAGCGAGCGTCCACCCAGAGCAGCCAAGCTGTGAGTGACCCCAGCCCTGAGCGCCCTGCAAAGAGCTGACACCCCACAGCAGCCCTGACACAGGGCAGTGCTGGGGGCTGCCAGCCACTCACTCGGTCTCGTCCCTTATCAGGTTCTTCCCAAGCCAATGCTGCTGCAGAGAGGCCTGAATCACCGCAGAATATGTGGTGAGTGCTGGGGAGACCCCCAGCTCCTGCCCCAACCTCAGCTCATGCTCTGCCCGTTTCGGGTATCCCTGCCTGCCTGCCAGGGAGGGGCTGCTGCCTGGGGGGCCATAGGAGGGCCCAGACTGCAATTGGTCCCTTCTCTCTTCTGTTCAGCAGTGAGAATGTGGAGACAATTAGTGTGAAGCACCTGCCCCCGCGTGCCCCACTGAGCTCCATGAGCTCCCTGGGCTCCTCCTGGGACAGTGGATCTGTGTCTCCCAACTCCTCCCACGAATCCAGCTCCAGGGAAGTGGACCCTTCCCCCAGGAGACCCAAGGTAGGTCACTGTTACTCCCCACCACACGGCACAGCACCATGTCATGACATGGAGTGGTATGGAGCATGGGGGTCTGTAGCATAGAGCTGGGAGCTGGTCCACACTCACCCATGTGCTGGCTATCTTGCAGAAGTGTTGGAAGAAGAGGTTTGGGAAGAGAAAGGGGAGAGTCCATCTGGAGCAGTCGAGCAGTGAGTGACCCCAGCACCAAGCGCCCTGTAAAGGGCTGACAGCCCACAGCAGCCCTGACATGGGGCTGTGCTGGGGGCTGGCAGCCTCTGACTCATGTCTCTTCCCTCATCAGGTTCCTCCCAAGAGAGTGCACGTGCAGAGAAGCCTGTGGTGCACGAGGACATGTGGTGAGTGATGAGGAGACGTCCAGGTCCTGCCCCAGACTCAGCCTGTGCCCTATCCTTGTCCACACTGGGCAGCTCTGCCCGTTGTCTAGGGAGGGGCTCCAGCTCGGGTCCCACCATAGAGGCCAGGCTGCAACTGGGTCTCTTCTCTCTCCTCCTCAGCAGGGAGAATGAGGGGACAAGGAGCCGGAAGCGCTGGTCCGCATGTGCTCCGCTGAGCAACATCGGCTCCCTGGGCTCCCTTTCAGAGAGTGGATCTGTGTCTCTCCACTCCTCTCCCGAGTCCAGCGCTAGGGACATGGAGCAGCCAAACTGTGAGTGACCCCGGCACCGAGCGCCCTGTAAACACCTGACACCCCACGGCCACCCTGACACGGGGCTGTGCTGGGGGCTGCCAGCCACTCACTCGATCTCGTCCCTCATCAGGTTCTTCCCAAGCAACTGCAGGTGCAGAGAAGCCAGCAGCACCCCAGGAGATGTGGTGAGTGCTGGAGAGACCCCCAGCTCCTGCCCCAGACTCTCTGCCTGTGCCCTGTCCTTGCCCACATTGGGCAGCCCTGCCTGCTGGCTGAGGAGGGGCTGCTGGCCCGGGGGTCCCTCCAGAGAAGCCAGGCTGCAACTGAGTCTCTTTTCTCTCCTCCTCAGCAGGGAGTACGAGGAGACAGTCAGCGTGATCCACCTGTCCCCACATGCTCTGCTGAGCTCCATGATTTCCTTGGGCTCCCTCTTGGGCAGCCTTTCCATATCTCTCGACTCTATCATGGAACCCAGACCTGGTCCGATGGCGGAGCTGGAGGCTCGCAACCGATCGCGAGCCCTCCAGACCCAGCAGAGCAGGAGTGTCACGCGCCTGTCCCCATGTTCTCTGGTGGGCTCCATGGTCTCCCTAGGGTCTTTCTTGGGCAGATCGGTGTCTCTTGACACCTTCGTGGAGTCCAGGCCCGGCGCAATATGGGAGCAGGGAGCTCGTAACAGATCGCGAGCCCGCCAGACCCATCAAGCTCTTGAGGGGCCAGCCCATGACCAAGTGCCCCCTCTGGAGCTGTCCCCACATGCTCTGCTGAGCTCCATGGTGTCCTTGGGCTCCCTCTTGGGAAGCATTTCTGCATCTCTCGACTCCTTCCCGGAGCCCAGGCGTGGTCCGACGGCGGTGCTGGAAGCTCGCAACAGATCGCGAGCCCTCCAGAACCAGGAGAGCAGCAGTGTCATGCGCCTGTCCCCACGGACACTGTGGCTGGGCTCCATGGTCTCCCTAGGATCTCTCCTGGGCAGATCCGTGTCTCTTGACACCTTCGTGGAGTCCAGGGCCGGTGCGATGGTGGAGCAGGAAGCTCGCGACCGATCGCGAGCCCGCCAGACCCATCAAGCTCTTGAGGGGCCGGTGACAGAGCCAGGGCCAAGCTGTGAGTGATCCCGGCACGAGCACCCTGCAAAGGGCTGACACCCCACAGCAGCCCTGACACAGGGCTGTGCTGGGGGCTGCCAGCCGCTTACTCTGTCTCTTCCCTCATCAGGTTCTCCCCAAACAACTGGAGGTGAAGAGAAGCCTTCAGCACCTCAAGACATGGGGTGAGTGCTCGGGAGACTCCCAACTCCTGCCTCAGACTCTCTGCCTGTGCCCTGTCTTTGCCCACATTGGGCATCCCCTGCCTGCCTGACGGGGAGGGGCTGCTGCCCGGGGGTCCCACAGGAGGGCCCACGCTGCAACTGGGTCTTTTCTCTCTCCTCCTCTGCAGGGAGACCAAGGAGACAACGAACGTGAAGCGCCAGTCTCCACCTGCCTCGCTGGGCTCCACAGTCTCCTTTGGCTCCCTCTTGGACAGCAGATCTGCCTCTCTTGACTCCTTCCTATAGCCGAGGCCTGCTGTGACTGAGGAGCTGGAAGCTCTCAACTGGTCGTGAGCCATCCAGACCTATCAAGCTCTTGAGGGCCCAGTTCATCTGTTAACCAGAACCCCCCTATGGAGCTTCTGCACTTCCTGAAGATTTCACTTTTTTTGTTTCCCCCTCCCTACCCTCCCCCATTGTTAGTCACTTTATCTCTTGATCCCTGTTCGTGTTTAGAACCCAACTCCTGTCCCTCTAACCCATTCTCAATTCACCCCTGGTTACATCAAATATACAAACCCAAACCAACAAACCAAGAGTTTCTAGTGGTCCCTTTTTCTCTCTCTCTCTCTCACAGATTGGTGAGTGACTGAGTTGCAGCAACTCACACCAGAGTTGACTCATTTCACTCACACCAACAGTTCATCAAATCTAAATCAATTTTCAATACTCAGCTCCTTGTAACAATATCCAAAGTCAAGACCAATCCGTCAGTGTCACCAGAGCAGAGACTCCCGTTGGGAATCAAACTCTGGTCTCCTGCATGACAGGCAGGAGTTCTCCTGCTGCCCTGCAAAGCAGGACTCCACACACACTTGGTGCTTACTTTAACATCTCAGTCCCATGTATGATAAATCCAAACCAGCGCATCCTCCCCTTCTTAAAGAATTTTGAAAAGTATTCCCCTGTCTCCACTTGATGCCTTATTTTATTACCCCTCCAATCCTTGTAAGTCTTAGTGGTGTGTTTACACCACCACAAAGAACAGTGATTCACCACACAAGAACCTCAAAGCAGAATACCAATCGTAAGAATCAATGCAAAATGTTGTTTGAGCCAGGCAAAGTTTGGGAGCCAGGAAGGAAGCTTATTCCAAACCTCTTTAGATCCCCATGATGTTTCAACCTGAGCTACTTTGTGATTAATTTTTGTTTCCACATTGCGGTGGTTCGGCCCTGGCTAGAGCCCAAATGCCCACCAACGCCACTTGCCCACAGAACATAGGTATCTGGAGGCTTAGGACTCGAGGTAAGGACAGAGGGATCACTTGCCAATTAGCAAGATGGGCAAAACAGAATCAGCACAGAAGAAAAGGGACTTATTACTACTACAACTACACACCCAGTGAACCAGCGCCCGGTGATGAGAAGCACAGCCAGGTCTTAAAGCACCTTCCCCCCACCCCTCCCATCCTCACAGTCCGTTCCTCACAACTTGTCTTCCATCTTAGCTGGGGGGGGCATTCCACCCACACACACCCTCCCCCTGCAGCACCCTGGGGTCCCATCCACGAGAGATATTCATATCCACAAACTTCTCCATCATGACTCCTCTCTACCGGGGAGTCGTCTCCTCACCACAGGCCTCTCAGCAGGACTCCCTTCCATGGGTGCTGACGTTCAAGCCCAGACTCCCCTGGCCCAGAGTGCCCCACAAAGTCACAAGTCCCCAAATTTGCTTCTTGTCAAATATTAGCTACCTGTTGTTTTATCAAATGGTTCCTCTTCTCTACCTGTCCACATGCCTGTGGCCTGTAAGGAGTCTTTAATTACCAAGCAAGTCCCAGGAGTCTTGCTCACTTGTATGAACTGTGCACAAAAATGGGATCCCTTGTCTGATGGAATCCCCAAATCGAGGTATTACTCCATATTTCGCATCAATGTCAAATTATAATATATCTTTTTTCCCTATTAACTTTGATTGAAAATTTATACAGGGAGCCTGCTCCCCAGTGTGTCCTCTGACAATTCCCTTTACCTGCAATTAAGTAAAGAGTAAAGAATTAGTCTAGAATTTCTAAGGGTAAAGAATTACTCTACTCATTCTTTATCAGCCCCAAAATGTTCAACATATTCCTGCTCATTCAAAAACTCCTCTTCCTATTATCTGGAATTAAGGTTAGAATCTTACCATCATCCAGTCTATGACCTTCTTCAGATGTCCTCAGGAGGGCAGAATGGTGATCTTGGTTGGCAGTTGAGCTGCTTCTAATAAGCAAAGTATTTCTCCTGCATGCTTAATGTTCTTCCCTTGGCTCATTAAAAGTCCACACTCTGTCCAAATTGCTCCATGGGCACGCACAACTCCAAAGGCATCCTTAGAATCTGTCCATAGATGTACCCTTTTTCCTGCTACAAGCTCTGATGCTCTGGGTCAGGCAATAATCTCTGCCTTTTAGGCTCAAGTTCCACTAGGAAAAGGATTTGATTCTATGGCCTGCTGGGTAGTGGTCACTGCATATCCAGCCTTACAGATACCGTGCTGGATGGAACTACTACCATCTGTGAAGCAGGAATCTCGAGCATCTTCCAAAGGCTCTTCTTTCAAATGGGCTCTGCTAGAATACACAGCTCCATAGTCTCCAAGCAACCATGTGTCAGTGGTTCAGTTGTGGTTGCACTGAGGAAGGAAGCTGGATTCACGCTGTTCGTTACTTCAATCACAACCTCATCACACTCCACAAGAATACCTTGATAGTTCAGAAATCTGGATGGGGAAAGCCAATGATTTCCCTCTTGTTCCAGAACAGCAAACACAGTATGAGAGAGCATTCCTGCCATCTTCTGGCCTACAGTGAATTCCCTGGCTTCTTCAATTTGAAGTATCACGGCAGCTCCCGCTCCTAAACACCCTGGCCATCCTCTGCTCTCTGTCATCCTCCAGCTCTTTAGGGAAGTGTGGCACTGCTCTTTCACGAGGCCCCAAGTGTTGAGCCAGCACTCCTAGGTTGACTCCTGGTTTTTCACGGAAAAAGAGCAAGAAGTATTTAGTCACTTCCAGCAGCCCCAAGGCTGGAGCTCTCCCAAGTTCCTTTTGAAGTGTATGAAAAGCTTTCTCCATCTGTTTTGGCCACACCAGTTGGGCACGATTAATTCTCAAGAGTTCATAAAGTGCTTTGCTATTACTCCACAGCCAACACCAGCTCAACACTCACAAAAAGGTTCGGAGTTCTCTTAAGGAGGTCTGAGGATGAGGGGTCTTAGAGATGGCTTTTTTTTGCTCGGTATATAATGCTTGTTGTCCTCCAGAACTTGCATATCTCACCTAGGTTACTCGTTGTTGTACCATTTCAGCTTTCTGTTGGGAGACTCAATACCCATTTAGCCCCACCCAAAAAAACTTGTCCCTTGAATCCAGTCAGGTTTTGTTTACACTGTCCAGGTAAGATGGGGTTTCCTACCAGTGGTAGGACCTTCCCATTATGCACCAAATTGAGGTAGTCTGAGGCTTAAGTATATTAAGTCTCCTTTGGAAACACAGATCTTACCATGAAGAATGTACAAATCCACCCTTCACACATCTTGGGGATGTGGTAGCAATCCAGCCTTGAAAGCATCCGCAACCCAAACCCTTTTTTCCTCTTTGGTTCGTGTGTGTTCCAATACCTGTAAGCTGGCTAAACCTGGAGACAGAAAATATTGATTTATTTTGCATTTTTCTATCATTTTCATCATAAAAGAATCTCAGCATTTCTTTCCTATTTTTATAATACTCTAGAATGGGGAGAAGTAATCTCTCCAGTCCTATAAGGAACAGGTCTTGCTAAGTCTCAGTTTCTCACTTTTCAAACATCCTCTCATTTATGTTTATTTGTCTAATTTATTTGGCCCTGCACACACCAGACTGGTTAGATAAATCTGTCTCTACTCCCCCACAGCCAATCCAGGATCTTCTTAAGGCCAGTCCTAGTTTCCTGTTCATGTCTCATCTCTCCTACCATCTTCTCCTTCAGTCCCTGTCATTCTCCCACCCACTGTTTTATTTCACTGTTGAAGTTCAGCACATCTCTCCAGAACATGAGAAGTAAGATTCTTTTCAAAAGCTTCTGATTTGGCCAAATTTAGGTCAATTTTCACAGGCACAGGACGTACAGTCCTGACACACAGCCCATCCTCTTGGCAAACTGAAAAAACCCACAAATACATCCAAGCTTCTAAGATGTTTTAAAACTGAAAAACAACCTATTCTTCTCTTTTCATACTGGGAAACAACTGAACAGCTCTGCTGGAAACGTCATGGGGACGTAGGGATGAGTCAGTCCAAGACAGCCCCTTGGATGGAAAACACAACTGGAAATTAAACCTAAATAGGTAACTTCAGAGGTCCCATCACAACTGATTAAAGGAAAATAATGTTTTTCATTGTAAATCATGCTCTTTCATTTCTCTTGGTATGAGCTGTGATTAGCATGGCAAGACAGCAGTCACATTTCTGAAGACATTTTCAAAGTTACAGGCAACTGACTCTTGACATCAGTTCATTAGATTCATCTCAGACTGTAAACACTAAGGGAGGGAACTGGGTTTTCACATGCACTTGCTGAATACCTCACTCAAGGGGATCCACAGAGCTAATTATCGTGCTTTGAATGCACTTTAAATATGTTTTGAATGGATTGCATCCTTTGGTAAACAAAGGATAACTTTTAAAAATACCTTACATTTCTTTCTCCAGGCTCTCCTTTTATCAGAATCAGCAGGATTCACTTTCCATGTAGGATTACCAAGCCTAGCTCCTTTGTTCATTGTAAGTTTGCATCTTGGAATCTGAAGTATTCATGATCCTTGCTATTGGTGCTTTACCAGTTTGAGATTGTAGAACTGGACTGGAGCGAGCACTTTCCCTAACAGTGAAGCATGATCCTACATAACCTGCTGCAAGAGCACACTGTTGGTTCATCTGAAGTTTATTGTCCACATATGCCTAATAAAAATAGTTTATCTAAGCTTCACAGCTGTTATAGTTCCTGTTGCTTTCTTCAACTTGAAAACTGTCACTGTTCAGAGTCATCGGGCCACTAGGCAGAAATTCTGATGCCACTTTAGTCAAATTCCTGAACAATATTCCAACACCAATGAAACAATCTCATTTCTTAAGTTCAGAAAAATTACCCACTGAGAAGAAAGGCATCTGTTATGTTATGTTATTTTTCTGAGTCACATACTGAACTGTCTTCTGAAATCCTGAGGGCTAGACATTGGAGAAGGTGGGAGAAAATGGGTATTTATAAGAAAAGTTTCAATTCTGGGGAACTAGTGGCATCACATAAAATTAGTGATTGCCTGTACTAATGCACTGGCTGAGTCTTATCCTAAATCAATTTTTGTGTTTAAAGAAGTTCATGGAAGTTCAGACTTGGAAGTTCAGGCTTCGGAGAATTGAACAGGGCACCTCTCAATGGGCAAAAACTCAAAGGTAGAAAGAGAATCATTGAGAAGCAGCAGGCTTAACACAGAAGGTGTTTCAAGGATTGTCTCAATATTGTCCTTCAAGTCACCTCTGTTATCTGTCTTCAAGGACCATGCCTAATATCTTACTGAGGAAAAGAAAGTATCTTGATACTCAGTGACCTCATCTCACCCTCACAAAAACTTCCTAAGCTTCGGTGGATCCAACTAGGGCCCAGCATGTCCACAGCAAATAGCAAAGCCACTGCTCATTGTTTTAGGCTGAGAATACCCAACCAGCAGAAGCTGAAGGTAAAGAACAGCCAACAAAAGCATACCCAGTCACCTGAGCTCTCCACACGTGAGCTGGGTCACCCTTTCTGATAGCACAGTTCTCAGGTCTACTGATAACTTGACCTGGCTGGAGGGAGCATCTTGTGGGGATGGTCTATCCTTTACTTTGCTCCTGTGATTACAGGACAAACTTGGGAGTCAAAAGGCCTAGATGTTGTTTAGCTCCTCCGCATAATCCACAGCCTTCCTGTCATCTCAGGCAAGGCATTTAGCTATCTGCTAATTAACCACCCAGTAAAATGAGGAATTTTCTACTGTATCTCATGATGGTGCTGTGAAACATACTTTAAATGTTCATGTAACATTCCAAGATCATTGCTATTAGTCATTCTTTGTAATACTTTAGGGATAGAGATCTCATCTGAGATCTGATTGCATGCCACACTGCAATGGTAATCAGCACACAAGTGTTTATGCTGGAAATTGGCAAGCAGAAGGATGCAGGCAAGCAGAACAGGAGTGGAATCAAGACTGCAACACAAATAATTACACAAGCAGGATTAGACTGCAACTCTTAACTAACATTGACCCATTGCCTCACCTCTCTCAACTAAATTATGACTGATATATGGAAGTAATCCACTCAACACCTCTTCTTACACAGGAAAAAATATATATCAAAGGATAAAATATAATCAAACAACAGCTATGGCAACATTGCATAGAAAATGTTCTGTATCTATCTGCTTGAGTGAAGAAAAGAAAAAACATATGAGTTGTTATCACTAACAATGGAGAGTGAGAAGAAAAGAACTCACTTTCCCACTAAGAAGATTCTGGCACACTTACTAACTTGTGCTTTTTGATAAATGCTTTCATAATTGTCAGACAAATGTCATATGTGATAGCAGGTTCAGAAGAGCACTTGGCATGTTTATGCCAACTTCAGTGAGATTAATTAAACTTCAATTATATATTCAAGTATGAATCAGGAACTGCTTTCCCTGACCCAAAACACTGCTTTAGGACCAAGTGCAAAAGGAAATGCTACTAGTACAAGCCCTCCTGCTCACACATCACAGTGAGTGCTGCTCACAACCCAGATCAAAGTCAAAATGAGTATGAACCAGGTTGAAAAGGTTTTCCAGAGTTTAAGGGATTGGCTAAAAGTAAGACAGCATGCTAAAAAACTGCAGGATCCAAGTCTCTAACTCAAACACTAATGGGTATTTAAAGATACTTTCATGCTACATGAGACAATACAGTCCATCTTAACGTTGGCCTTGAAACCAGATTTGTACCCAAAAAAAGGGCTAATTTGAGCCACTGTAAATCACAGTGACAATTTATTGGTTGCTTTTGTTCTCTGGCACTTTACAGTGTCAGGGAACGCTAGCCAGCAGTGACAACAGCTGGAATTCAGTACTGTAAATTCAGGACTGTATCCTTCTTTGCAAGTTCAGCAGAATATCATGGTTTGCTCTTACACAATTATTTTTCTCAGAAATACCCATAGGTAAAAAGATAATACAGCCATATTTTTTGTTGGTTATGGCACTCTGCATAAAAAAGAGCAGAGAACAGAAGTTCCTTGGTTTGGAGACTGTTGTTCTGAATACACTTGAAAACTGGTCATTTCACCTCAGGGCCTTCTACTGGCTTTTGAGCATTTACAGTTCTTAGAACCATGGTTCTAAGGTACTTTACATAATTAGGTATGTTTATAAACAACCAAATGAACTGTACACCGATATCTTCACATTCCTATGAGGTAGAATATATTTTTAATATTAATTTATTCTTTAAACTGTACCCTCACAGGTTTAGCAAGCTATTCAAGAGGGAAAAATAAAGGGGATACACGAAGCACTGTACATTTAGCACAAACGTGCCTGAAGAAATATCATCAGCAGATGATATTTCTTTTGAGAGCATGTGAGTAAGCATGCTACCTTTAAATGCATGTACCTTCTCCGAAAAAGGGTAGAAAACAGCAATTGCAGGAGCAGGGGGAGTTCTGGGCAGATGATTCTGAAGAAAGCACTTGGGCTTTAGCAGGTGTTGAGGAGGAGACTCACTACCCTGAAGCTTTGGTTTGCTTTTTGCAGACCTGGAAGACCAGCTCACCACAACCTCCTTTCAGGGAGTTGGAGAGAGCCATAATGTCTGCCCTGAGCCTCCTCTTCAACAGGCTAAACAGTCCCAGTTCCCTCAGCTGCTCCCTGTAAGACTTGTGTTCCCTCTTTCAGCTTGAAGCCGTTCCCCCTTGCCCTATCACTGCACTCCCTGATGAACAGTCCCTCTCTCACATAATGCCCAATTTCACCCCTGCAAAACCCATCTAATAGGTTTTAGCATGTTGATACCCTCTGAATGGCTCAACCTCCTGTAGGAAAACGAAGTAGATCAGGGAATTTTAGGAAGAAAAAGTGCTGAAACAATACACAGAGCAGTGAACTGCATAAATGCTCTGGGAAATAGCATAGGAAATATGAGGGCCTGGGCAGAGAAGGAAAATAGGAGTACACACAAATAGGAAAGAAAGTACAAGCACTGATATGCATGGAAGGGAATATGGGAGAAAAGGATGTGGAGGGATGCTGAAATGAGCAGAAAAGAAAGTGGGGAGTAGCAGAAAAAGCAAACGATATACATCCTGGTATAGAGCAGGCAGAAACGTGAGGCAAGCTGGTACATGAAGCAGACACAAGGACAACTTGGAATGAGACACAGAGCCAGCAGTGCCACAAGGAAGAAGAAACTGATGAGCACAACTCAATCCATTTCAAGAAAACAAAGGTTGGAAAATGAATTTGAGAAGACATTCCAGGCGTGAGCATTCATTTTTTACAAATTGCAAAACTAAGGGCTTGCACCTCTATCTACAAGATCCATAGTCTCACCTATCAGTGGCCAAACACAAAATAAAGCTGCTGTAGGGGCACACCGAAAGGACTTGTTTGGAATGACACTACCCTCTGGTGGTCAAAAAACACTTACATGTACACCCGGAAAATAACACGTTTGGAAGTCGTCAGACAGGTAACTATGGCTTGTTGGATTCCTTATTCACGTCATTGGCACCTTGAAATAAAACCAAAAGCAATCAGTAACAACCCATACCTCACAGACCGTGCTGCTAAATGACATATCCACCTTAGCAGTCTGTGTTTTGAAATGACACCTTCAGGACTGGTCCTAAAAACAAGTAATTGCCTGAGGGTCTGAAACAGGCTGGCAATAAATTTTAAGTTCTCTGGTAGCCTGCAAGAATAGGAATTTCTTAATTCCAGGTTGGATGGGGTTTTGGGCAACCTGGTCTAGTGAAAGGCATGGGGGGGGGGAATAGATGATCTTTGAGGTCCCTTCCAACCCAAAGTATGGTATGATTCTGTAACACACAGGGTTGTGCTTACCTATGTACATAAAGGAAAAGACACAATACTAAATTCCCAAATTATTGCCGAAGAAAATACAAAGCTATTCACAGCAATTTTCTACTTTATCTCTTAGGAAAACAAGGTCTTCATCTTCAGAACTGACATTCACTTGTAGTGTGGACACGAGCTCCTAGACCAACAGACTCCAGTCTCTGGATGCCATTTCAAGACAAGTTCTTAATAAAAACTACAATATTGCTTGTAGAAAAGAAAAATGGAATTTTTTTTTTACACATTGGTGCAGACCACATTTATAACTGAGTACACTGTCACCATTTAATTTAAGACATACTCTACTAAACCGTATCCCTAAGCACCTTGTATACCCATCCCCATCTTTTAAATACATCCAGGGTGGGTGACTCAACTGCCTCCCTGGTCAGCCTGTCCCAGTGCCCGATAACCCTTTTGGTGAAGATCTTTTTCCTAATGTCTAGCCTGAATCTGCCCTGGAGCAGCTTGAGGCCATTTCCCCTTGTCCTCTCTCCAACACCCCCAGCTCCTTCTCCACCAGGCAGCTCTCCAGCCACTCTTCTCCAGGCCTGTAGCGCTGCACGGGGTTCTTATGTCCCGTGTGCAGGACTCTGCACTTGACCTTGTTGAACCTCATCCCACTGCTCTCAGCCCATCACTCCAGTCTGTTCAGGTCTCTTGGAAGAGACTCCCTACCCTCGGGCAGGTTGATGCTTCCTCCAGCTTAGTGTCATCCACAAACTTACTGAGGGGACATTCAATCCCTCCATCCAAGTCACTGATATGGAACAGGACTGGACCCGGGACTGAGCCCTAATGGGGAAGGAGGGTATTTCTCAGGGCCCTCTCAAGGCCGTTGGAGGCTTGGTATGAGAGCAAGCGACAGCACCTCGCACAGCATGAGGACACCACCTATTTTTAGCATTGCTTCCATTGGAGAAGCCCAGGAATCATCACCTGCCGCCTCCTGGCGCTGCCAGGCCCCTTCCTCCTCAGGCAGCGAGCGGGAGGGGAGAGGCTGGATTAACCCACACACCCGCCCCTTGCGCTGAGCGAGGTTCCCAGGCGCGAGGGAAACCCCTTCGAAAGCCTTCAGCCAGGCGGCTGCCAGCACCGCCTGGGCTTCGCCCCTCGGGGCTGGCTGGCTGGATGACGGGGGGGCTGGCGGGAAGGGGCCGCTCCGCTCCTCGCTTCCCTCAGCGCCAGCGGCCGCCGCCCGCACGCGGACGGGGAGACAACAGCCACACCTCGGGCCCCAGCACGGCCCCTCCCCTGCAGAGCCCATTGCCCCGCGACGGGCACTGCGCGCATGCGCAGCCCAGCAGCCCTCTCCGCGCGCTGCCGGCGGCCCGCCTGAGGAGGAGAAGGAGGAGGAGGAGGAGGAGGGACGCGCAGGAGAAGGAGGAGGAGGGACGCGCCGGCGGCAGCGGCGCTGCAGCTCACCCCGCCGCGGGGACGGACCTTATCCCGTACCTGCTTTCGCCTGGCTACGGAGAGGTCGCGGTACCAACCCGGCTGAGAAATTGGCTCGGCTCCCGTTGACCCATGGGCGGGGCCCTGCCCCCGCAGGCTGAGGGGAGGAGAGGGGAGCTCCGTCCGCCGCGCCGCCGAGGGACAGCGGAGTCTCCTCGGCCCCCCTCCCTCTTTTCCCACCGCAGGGAGAGAGACCTTCCTCCTAGCGCCTTCTCTGGTGGGGAAAGGAGGGGAGAGAGATCCCCCTGCCCTCGCCAGGTCAGCTGGGCACCGCTTGCCCTTTGCTCCCCGTCAGGCAGAGGGTGAGTCAGGCGTCTTCGAAGGCTGCAGCAGGTGGGGACGGGAAGCTGGCTCCCACCTCGAAGGGATAGGGTGGTCGTTTGCCTTCCCTTTCCCGCTTTCTTTCTAACCCATAGGTGGTGGGACTGGAGCAGGGTGAAGTCCTTCTTCGAGTCCTCCGGCCTGTGAACCTCTGGCCATGGCTGTCAGTGAGGTTGGGACCTCGCTCCTGCTGATGGCTGGCATGGTGGTAACAGTGGGGCTGTGCAGGAGATTAACCCGCCGCCGGCTGCGCTTCCACCCGCGCCTTTGCACTTTCCTTTTGGAGATGTTTAGCACCTTCCAGATTTGCGCCTGCACTAACGAGCTGTTCCTGCTCGGTAAGGTAGAGCCCAAGCCGCATACCTCCCTCACTCTCACCTACGGGTTCACCGTCCTGCACGGCTTGACTCTGACTGGCAGCACATGCAATCCCTGTGGCACTTTACAGCCCATGTGGGGCGGTGGGATACCCGTCAAGCTGGGTGGACTCAAGATCGGCGCTCAGTTTGTGGCTGCAGTGCTTGCCAGGGCGTTCGTGCACTTTATCTGGAGCCTGAGGATGGCAGAGCCACATTTGGGAGCACTCTCGCAGGGCTGCAGCAACCCCATGCAGACTACAGAGACGCAGGCGTTCTGCATAGAACTGCTCTTTTCTGGCGTTTTCCAGCTGACCGTCCTGCGAGTGGAAAATGTTCATCCCAAATACAGAGTCCATTTGATTGCCCTTCTCATCACCATGCTCGTGTATGCAGGTTAGTCTCTCTTTTTATTATTTATTTCCTCTGTTCCTGCAATAAAGTTTTAATGGAAGGGTGATTTGTAGAAAAAAACCATCTTAGAAGTCTTAATGTGCAAAGTTCTTTTTCTTAGATTACAAAAAAAGGCATGGAGGAAAGTCTTTGGGCCTACATATGTGGAGTACATGTTTATGTATAAAGTTTGCTTAGATTCCAGGCAGGTGTGGGGTTAAGAATGAAATGAGTTGGGAATTTATGTCAGACCTCCAAGGAAATATGGCCAAGAGCTTCTCAGAACACTGTTAAAATATCTCAGAGAAGGATCATTTCACAATCTGACTTCATACAGCGTGAGAGATGTCACACAATGTGCTCTGCTTTCTAAGTGGGGTGGTGAGAGAGCACCGCTGTCTGCATTGGGGTAAAAAACTGCTGATTGTGCAAGAGCAGGGTCCAGACTGGCAATATGGAAGCTCTGCATTTAAATAATGCCTAATTCATAGCAGTGTAGTTAATTTCACTGCATGAAGTCCTTAAATCGGAAGCAGGAATGGCTCTTTGTGGAACGCACATGGGTACGATAAAATCAGACCTCATTAAACCCAGTGTGAAAAGAGGAAAGCAAGCTGGGTGCCAGTTGTATCGGGGCATTTCCAAGAGTCTGGTGTGTCTGTGATGCCCTGTGTGGCCATGTCCTTACCCCTGCCTCTCAGTGTCACCTGCCCAGCTTCTCTGGACCAACAGGAAGGAAGAGGTGAGGGGAGGCAATCTGAACTTCTCTCTGCTGCCTCTTGATGCTCCCTGTTGTTCCCAGTAAAGCATCACCAGTTCTGTCACTTGAGGACAGCCCTGCAGGGAGTGGGTTGTACTGGGAAGGAGATCCTGTAGTTCAGGGAACAGGGAGGTGTGAAAGAGTTGCTTCTGGAGCCCCTCAGTCCCACCAGTGAGGGAGTCATCTAGGAAATTTGAACTACTTTCTAAAATTAAGTTTTGGCAGCAGAAGCAAGGTGTCAATGCATTTTAGCACGTTAAATGTATTTCTGAGTTGCTCAGTGAAAGTGTAGCCAAAGATTAACTCAAAAAACTATAGGAAGCTCTCCATTTCCAAAGTGTTCTCTTGCCCACCAGAATTGCTATTTGCAGGTGCTCAGGATGAGCAGAAATACAGCTGAAACTACTGCTTTGCATAGTTTGAGGAATGCTTCCAGCGTTGGATTGCTGCCAGAGCTTCTCTTTCCAGACAGACCCTTTCTCTTCTGACCGTTCCAGCTTACCTGTCCTAGTCTGCACCCCCTCCAAAGGCTGGGAGTGAGCTCAACCAGTCCCAACAAGGAACACTGATTTTCTGCCTCCTTCCTAGAGCATTCTTTTCAAACACATCTAGATCCTGGTACACAAATCACATAGCTAAAACCAAGACTGACAGCAATTTCCCTTTTACATCCGCTCTGCAAACCACCCCCTGAACAAGCTAATGAAGTCCTGGTCTACTTCATACAGTAGAACATTGATCTTCTGTAAACTTACAGACACTATAGAAGGAGTGGATTTTGCACTATGCCAGGACTCAGCAGCAGACTGTGTCAAGCACTCAGTCAGTTTGTCCAATCACATTCAAATCACACAGCCCTCAAAAACATGCACAACCTACACAGTGACGACGTTCCTTCATCCATTAGTCACCAGCTCAGGTGGCACTTTGCTCCCTTTGCCATTTGCCTGCACGCTTTCTGACCGTTTACTTCACAACTTGTTAGTTTGATGGGAGGTAACGTGGCACAAAACAACTGTGTCTCGGGACACAATCCTGAAAAATCCCGAATAAGTAGGGACCTTTGATCTCACCTGCTTATGTCACCATTCTTGCCATAATTCTGGCTTTTGCCTGTTTGACTCAGTTTTCTTTGTGACAAAACATCAACTCTGCTCACTGACGACCTGAGACATCCCACACAAGGCCAGATGAGTGGGTTTGAGAGGCTTACTGGCTCAGTTGCAGTTTGCTGGTTGCTCTTGCAGGATGGCTAATGAAGAAGTAGGAAGCTTGAGACCTCTTCCCTACAGAGAACAGGGGTTTCTTTCAAGTACTTTGCCTTTATGCTTGCAATGCAATCCCAAAGAAAGCATTACATGGCAGTAAAGTCACAATGTCCAAGTGTTACCTACCCTTTGCTTGCAAGAGAAGTTTTGCTAGCTGTGCCCACTATTTTTGTTTGCTGTGGTGTCACCTTGTGTGGCGGTGGGGGCTGTCATTAGGACATCTACACTAGCACTTCTCCCTTCTATAACAAAGTAATCATTTAAAGTGTGATCACTGGCACTTAACCGCAGATCAGAAGGCAGCAGCTGATGAAACCCAAGTTTGTCTTAGCGCATGAGATGACTTTTCTTGTTCTTTCGATTGGAATGGAAAGTTTTGATCCCACCGTTCATCCACATGCCTGCAAACTGAGCCAATTCTGTCAATCCTGAGTTTGCCACACGCATTAGACCAGAGTCATTCCAGGTGTAATTCTACAGACTTCCACACAATCAGACCATGAGAAATTTAGCCTGCTGCTATCTTTTAAAAATTATTTGATCTACATTTTTCACCAGGCTTCTAGGGTAGACACATAACTGGGCATACAAACTCCATGAATTACGCATGCAAAATAAGTTCCACGAAAAGCAGGGAGACAAATTTAATGAGTGTTTTTTAGCATCTTTTTTGTGTGTTTAATTAACCTATATTGTTTCTATACAGGTAGAACCTGGAAGCCACAGGCAAGTATTGTAAGGCTTTGCAGTCACCACACAGATATAATAAGCTGTCTGTGCCAAAGAAGTGGGTATACCGAAGTTGGTAACACACCTTCTGCGCTCTCACACTGGTAAGGCCATCACTGGTGTGCTGTTCTGGAGATGTGACAGAGGTAGGTGGCAAGGCGGGGAAAGGAGGAGGATGAGAGTGGGAAAGTGGGCCTTTTCCTGGACAAGTTGTGATGATTTGGCTTGTTTTGCAGGCTATGGATCGACTTACTTTGAAGGGGAATAAGTCTAATGTAAATCTAGAGGACACTCTAGGTAAGAACTGACTGTTTGCCCTAATGGTGAAAGAAAACCACCTATTGGTGAAGGTTGAAATAGGTCATGGTTAAATCTGCACTGCGTGGGGACGACAGCTAGTGAGTAGTCTGGCCGTCACTGCAGACTGCAGCCTCAGCCACTGGCTGTCAGTGTCTTGGTTTGCCACTACTGGAGATCTCGGAGCTCACTGTTGACCCGAGTGACACAGTTGTACCCCAGCCAGAGCCATGGGTTGCTTCGGCATCCCCGTGGCGGATCTGATCCCAGTCATGATGCTGGGGATCTATATCAGGTTCATCAGCGCCTTTCAATGGGCTCCACGCCTGGAGCTACACAAGGTTGCCCAGGGCCCCATCCAACCTGGCCTTGAACACCCCCAGAAACGGGGCACCCACCCCCTCTCTGGGCAGCCCCTTCCAGCCCCTCACCACTCTCTCTGCACAGAACTTCCCCCCAATCTCTCCTCTCACCCTTCCCTCCTCCAGCTTCACTCCATCCCCCTTGCCCTGCCAGTCTCTGCCCTTGAACAAGCTGATTCCCCTCCTGTTTCTCTGCTCCCTTCAGGGACTGGCAGGCTGCAATGAGGTCCCCCCACAGCCTTCTCTTCTCCAGGCTGACCCAGCCCAGCTCCCTCTGCCTCTCCTCATTAGGTTCACCTGGGAGCATTTTTCCAGCCTGTCAAGATCCCTCTGGATGGCCTCCTTTCCTTGCCTCAGCCATCAAGATCACCTTTTGCAGACACTTCTCCTCTGGGTGAGGAGAAAGGCAAGAGCGCTTCAGTGCTCCTCAACTTGCTCCAGCCACCAAGACTTCCATGGCTGGGAGTCTGCCCTCAACATCAAGATGCAACTGGAACACTCACTGTTTTGCCCTAATGTTCATAATTTTAGAAATTATCAAAGAATAATTAACACAATGTTTAGAGCAGGCTACATGTGTTTTAAAAATGCTCATATTACAGAATCACAGGATCATTAAGGTTGGAAAAGACCTCCAAGAACATCCAGTGCAGCTGTCACCCTACCACCTCTATCACTCACTAACCCACGTCCCTCAGTACCTCATCCAACCTTTCCTTGGACACACTGAGGGATGGTGACTCCACCACCTCCCTGAGCAACCCCTTCTGATGCACAACTGCTCTTTTGGAGAAGAAATTCCTCCTCATTTCTAACCTGAACCTCCACTGGCCCAACTTGCAGCCATTCCTTCTGGTCCTATGGCTAGTTATCTGCAAGAAGAGGCTGAGCCCCAGCTCACCACAAGCTCCTTGCAGGGAGTTGGACAGAACAAGAAGGTCTCCCCTCAGCCTCCTCTTCTCCAGGCTCAACACCCCAGCTCCCTCAGCTGCTCCTCAGAGGATTTGCCCTCCAGCCCCTTCCCCAGCCTGGTTGTCCTTCTCTGGACTCACTCCAGGACCTCCATGTCCTTCTGATGCTGAGGAGCCCAGAACTGGACCCAGCACTCGAGCTGCAGCCTCACCAGAGAAGTGCACAGGGGGATGAACACCTCCCTGGTCCTGTTGAGTAAAACATATATATATATATATATATAACATATAGACATGTTATGAAGGTTGGATAATCTGTTCAATTACTGGCACAAGAACCACATTGACCTCTGGAGGGTTTTGTGTTGGACAACCTCAGATGTCCTGAAGCCACATGAAAGCATTTTTAGAGCATCACTGCCAGGGACCTGATGAATATCTGCTACCACACCAATCACCACCGACTGTTTCCACTCCAGACCTTCAGTCTCATGCTCTGGAGAGGTAGCCAGAGCCAGTGGGGAGCAGCAAACCCCCAATGCCATGTGCTACAAGCCTGGGCAGCCAGACGGGTGGACAGCAGAGGGCTCTCGAGCCCTCAGCAAGAAGAGACACTCAGCTCAATGTGCATTTGGCCACTCTTGTGAACTCACTTGGGCAGGCTGCAATGGATCAGCTGCTCCAGAGAGTGATGGTGCTAATAGGGATTTACTTCTGCTGTGAAGGGAAGTTCATTCCCCAATGAAATGCCACCCCTGTCCCTGCCAGAGAGGTGTGGTGAGATTAAGTAAGGCTGGTTTTTCCACTAAAGCTTTTATTCATTAACTACCCTGAGGAATTAAGCACCTTTTTTGAGATTAAAAGAGAGGGGAAGAGAAAAAAAAGAAAGCTCCCTTTGCTCATGCAGAGAACTGGTCTTCAGGGAACAGTGCTGAGGGTGGTGGGTACACCAGGAAGCTCTTGTGGGATCCATGCTGGTGGGGTTTCCCCTTCCCACCCCACTGTGGGACTTGGTCCCCTTCCCACTCTCTCTGCAGGGACTTGGTCATCAGTCTGGCTTTGGCTGGGATCTGAGCAAGGGAAGGAGAAACTCCACTCCCTTGGGATGGGTTGGGAAGAACCTGGAGGGTTATATTAGGATTTCAAGTGGGAGTCAAGGGTAGGGGGCTGGGGATATCAGACTGGGGGTTTTCAGCCTTCCCACATTACCCATTGGAAAAAACAAAGCCAGAGTTTGCCTCCCCTAATCACAGAATTGTAGGGGTTGGAAGGGACCTCAAGAGATCAGCAAAGATGCCCCAAAGAAGGGTTTGGGAGGGATAACACTCCTTTGGGATTCACATTTCTGTGGGTCATCCACATCCCTTGGGAGTCTGCATCCTCATCCTGTTCTTTCCCATCTATATAATGAGGACCAGGAGGTATTTCCCTTCTCCTTCTTTTTTTCTTCTTTTTCTTTTGAAAGGCAAAGGTTCTTTAGGAGCCCAAGAGTGGGAACTGGGATGCCCAGACAAGAATTAGGCACTTTGACATAAAAGGCTCTGCCCTTTGCAATGCTCAGGGATGCCTGCCAGAGCAACAAGGCTCTGTCATAGTCTCTCTGCCCATCCTAGTCCCAGAAATAAGCCGTCCTATGGAATGAGATTGCACAGATCATTTAGATTCATGCTATTTCCCTGCTATCTCCCTCCCCTAGATGCTATGACTCTGCCTTATCCCTGCCCTGGATGCCATTTCCTTGCCATCTCCTTACCCTGGATGCTATTTCCTTGCCTTCGACATACCCTGGATGCTATTTCCTTGCCATCTCCCTACCCTGGAAGCTATTTCCCTGCCATCTCATTGCCCTGGATGCTACTTCCTTGCCATGTCCCTGCCCTTGATGCTATTTCCCTGCCATCTCCCTGCCCTGGATGCTATTTCCGTGCCATCTCCTTACCCTGGATGTCATTTCCCTGTAATCTCCCTTCCCTGGATGCTATTTCCTTGCCATCTCCCTACCCTGGATGCTATTTCCTTACCATATCCCTTCCCTGGATGTCATTTCCTTACCATATCCCTGCTATGGATGCTATTTCTTTGCAAGCTCCCTACACTGGATGCTATTTCCTTGCCATCTCCCTGCCCTGGATGCTATTTCCCTTCCATCCCCTTACCCTGGATGCTATTTCCCTGCCATCCCCTTACCCTGGATGCCATTTCCTTGCCATCTACATACCCTGGATGCTATTTCCCTGCCATCTCCCTAGCCTGGATGCTATTTCCCTGCCATCTCCCTATCCTGGATGCTATTTCACTGCCATCTCCCTACCCTGGATGCTATTTCCCTGCCATCCCCTTACCCTGGATGCTATTTCCTTGTCATCTCCCTGTCCTGGATGCTATTTCCCTGCCATCTCCCTACCCTGGATGCTATTTCCTGCCATCTGGTTGCCCTTCATACTGTTACCCTGCCATCTATTTACCCTGGATGCTATTTTCGCTGTCATCTCCCTACCCTGGATGCTATTTCCTTGCCATCTCCTTACCCTGGATGCTATTTTCGCTGTCATCTCCCTGTCCTGGATGCTATTTCCTTGCCATCTCCCTACCCTGGAAGCTATTTCCTTGCCATCTCCTTACCCTGGATGCTATTTCCCTGCCTTCCCCTTGCCATTCATGCTGTTACCCTGCCATCTCCCTGCCCTGGATGCTCTTTCCTTGCCATCCCCCTGCCCTGGATGCTATTTCCCTGCCATCTCCCTGATCTAGATGACATTTCCGTGCCATCTCCCTACACTGGATGCTATTTCCCTGCCATCTGGTTGCCCTTCATGCTGTCATCCTGCCATCTCCCTGCCCTGGATACTATTTCCCTGCCATATCCCTTCCCTGGATGACATTTCCTTACCATTTCCCTGCTATGGATGCTATTTCCCTGCCATCTCCCTGCCCTGGATGCTATTTCCCTGCCATATCCCTTCCCTGGATGACATTTCCTTACCATTTCCCTGCTATGGGTGCTATTTCCCTGCCATCCCCTTGCCATTCATGCTGTTACCCTGTCATCTCCCTGCCCTGGATTCTATTTTGTGGCCATCTCCTTACTCTGGATGCTATTTCCTTGCCATCTCCCTGCCCTAGATGCCATTTCATAGAATCATAGAATGGCAAGGGATGCCATGCCATTCCCTGGATGCTATTTCCTTGCCATCTCCCTTCTCTGGATGCTATTTCCTTGCCATCTCCCTTCTCTGGGTGCTATTTATTTGCCATCTCCCTGCCCTGGATACTATTTTGCTGCCATCTCCTTACCCTGGATGCTATTTACTTGTCATCCACTTACCCTGGATGCTATTTCCCTGCCATCTCCCTACACTGGTTGCTATTTCTTTGCCATCTCCCTGCCTTGGATGCTATTTATTTGCCATCTCTCTTCCCTGGATGCCATTTCCCTGCCATCTCCCTGCCCTGGATGCTATTTCCTTGACATCTCCCTACCCTGTATGCTATTTTCCAGACATCTCCTTGCCCTGGATGCTATTTCCCTGCCATCTCCTTAACCTGGATGCTATTTCCCTGCCATCTCCCTGCCCCGGATGCTATTTCCCTGCCATCTCCTTGCCCTGGATGCTATTTCCCTGCCATCTCCCTACCCTGGATGCTATTTCCTTGCCATCTCCCTTCCCTGGATGCCATTTCCTTTTCATTTCCCTGCTATGGATTCTATTTACTTGCCACCTCCCTGCCCTGGATGCTGTTACCCTGCCATCTCCCTGCCCTGGACGCTATTTCCCTGCCATCTCCCTACCCTGAATGCTATTTCCTTACCATCTCCCTGCTATGGATGCTCTTTCCCTGCCATATCCCTGCCCTGGATGCTGTTACCCTGCCATCTCCTTACCCTGGGTGCTATTTCCCTGCCATCTACTTACACTGGATGCTCTTTCCCTGCCATCTCCCTGCCCTGGATGCTATTTCCGTGCCATCTCCCTGCCCTGGATATTATTTCCTTACCATCTCTCTGCTATGGATGCTCTTTCCCTGCCATATCCCTGCCCTGGATGCTATTTCCCTGCCATCCTCCTGCCCTGCATGCCATTTCTCTGCCATCTTCCTGCCCTGGAGGGGTGAGGGCAGGAAAACCTGAGGTTTATCTCAGCCTTTGCAATGGAGGAATAGAAAATTGCCAATAACACCTTGCTCTTTGCCACCACTGGCATCTATTGTGGAGATTTACCTTTCTCATTTATGTGTAAATAAGCCCCTTTCTTCCTGACACAGAGCAGGTTCTGCAAGTAACTCTGGGTACAGGAGCTCAGCCTGTACTGGGAGCTTTCAGAGGAGGACTCTGAATGTGCAGGGGGAGTTTGGGAGAACAAAGGTCTCTCCAACACTCCCCATCTCCCAACCTGTGTCTGGCTAATCCCAGATGACCTGACATCATCCTCAGCGTGGAGAACAAGGTGGCAGAGGTGTGCTGCTGCTGCTGAGCTCACCTATTAAATTGTGTGGGCTCCTCACTCATGAATTCTGTATCTCTGCCTTACCGTTTCACCAGGGCGGCTTCTTTGATGAAATTCTCCTCTTTTGATAAGGATTAAGCCACCTTCTTCAAAGCACAGCACTGAAGCAGCCCAAGTGTTTAATAAACCCCGGGGCTGGGGAGGAGAGGAGGGATGTGTTCCTGGGTCAGGGTTTGCAGAGATGTGCTCCAAGGCTGCAGCATCATCCCCCTGGTGCTGGTGCCTTCCAGGAGATAGGAGGATAGGTGAAAACAAACTAAAGATGGGCAGAAAGGCTTAAGGGAGGTGATGGGGTTGTTTTAATGGTGTGTGATGTGGGGAGGTGGGCTGAGGTCTGGCAGACCTCATCCTGGGTCTGTCTTGTCTGGACAGCAGTAACTGATGTTGGTTGGGATGCCTTGTAGCATCCAGCCCACCACCCAGCAGATAACCCAGCAGTGTAGAGGCTTCCCCTGGGTTGTGCATGAGACCTCCCAGCCCTGTGTGGTGAACAGAGGCAATCAAAGAATCACAGGGGTGGGAAGGGACCTCCAGAGCTCATCAGATCCAACTCCCCTGCCAAAGCAGGGTCCTTAGGACAGGGCACACAGGTCAGGTTCCAGATGGGGCTGGAATCTCTCCAGAGAAGGAGACTCCACACCCCCTGGGCAGCCTGTCCCAGGGCTCCCTCACCCTCACTGGGAAGAAGTTCTTCCCCAGATTGGGGAGGAACTCCCTGTGCTTCAGCTTGAGCCCATCGCCCCTTGTCCTGTCCCCACAGACACTGAGAAGAGGCTGCCCATGTCCCCCTGTGTCCCATACTTAAGATATTTATAAAATATCTTAGAATGGTCTGGACAGGAAGGGATCCCAAGGATCACAGAGCTCCAACCCCCCTGCCACAGGCAGGGACACCAACCTCAGGCCTGGAGCTACACAGGGTTGCCCAGAGCCCCATCCAACCTGGCCTTGAGCACCCCCAGACACAGGGCACCCACCCCCTCTCTGGGCAGCCCCTTCCAGCCCCTCACCACTCTCTCTGCACAGAACTTCCCCCCAATCTCTCCTCTCACCCTTCCCTCCTCCAGCTTCACTCCATCCCCCTTGTCCTGCCAGTCTCTGCCCTTGAACAAGCTGATTCCCCTCCTGTTTCTCTGCTCCCTTCAGGGACTGGCAGGCTGCAATGAGGTCCCCCCACAGCCTTCTCTTCTCCAGCCTGAACCAGCCAAGCTCCCTCAGCCTCTCCTTGTAGGGCAGGTGCTCCAGCCCTCTAATCATCCTTGTGGCTCCTCTGACCCCTCTCCAACAGTTCTACATCCTTCTTGTATTGGGGGCCCCAGCTCTGGACACAGGATCCAGCTGGGGCCTCCCCAGGGCAGAGCAGAGAGGGACAATCCCCTCCCTGTCCCTGCTGCCACCCCTCTGCTGATGGAGCCCAGGATCCCATTGGACTTGTGAGCTGCAAGAGCTGAGTGATTCAAGGCCAGACCCCTGGCATTTTACATCACTGTGGACAGCCCCATGGTGCAATCATGAGGAGCAAGATCACCCACAGCCTCCCCACCATGCTGTGACAGGTCACACCAACCAGAAGCTTGAGCAGGGACTTTCCTTCCAGCCCAGGGGTTTTTAAACAGAGCTGTGCCCTGAAGGTCCTGATGCAGGTGAGGCTGCTTGGATGATTTACACCAAAGGGTAGGAAGTTCTGTAGTCTCCAGGAGACCTATCTGCAGGGGATGGCTGGATGAATTGGCTCCCTTTATCTCTGATTTCATTCCCCAGCAGCTTGTCAGTAAATCAGAGATGTCAGATGTTATCAGCACCTGCAACTTTTCTTTGGAAGGGATACAGAAGCACACAGGTGACTTTGAGAGGGTTGAGAAAGGAAACAAGAGGTTAATAAATCTTCCTCTAAGCCACAACTATCCCAGTGTCCTCAGCCTATTCCTGGCCTTGAACAGAGATGTGACACCTGCTTATTCTTTAGTCACAAAGCCAAACCCTGCAGTGAGCTCCCTCCTCTCTGCATCATGGAACCCCAGACTGGGCTGGACTGGGAGGGACCCCAAGGATCACAGAGCTCCAACCCCCCTGCCAGAGGCAGGGACATCAACCTCCAGGCCTGGAGCTACACAAGGCTGCCCAGGGCCCCATCCAACCTGGCCTTGAACACCCCCAGGGACATGGAATAACCCTGCCCTATAGCCTTTTTTCCAGCCCAGATAGCTTAGAGCTTCCCAGTGCCACCTTGACCTTGCTGTGCAGAGACAGCCTCTGACCCACACTTCGTGGATTGAAGCTTCTGATCAAGCAAGACTATAGCAAGGTCCTGAGCAGGTCCCTGCTTCCCCAGTGCTGGGAAGATGCAATGGTGATGAGCACAGAGCAATTCACAGAGTCAGAGGGGGTGGGTGCCCCGTGTCTGGGGGTGTTCAAGGCCAGGTTGGATGATTGGAATGTTGATAATTATATCGAGTATTGCTCTGGTTTGGATTGATCACACAAAGAACTTGTGCAGGGGGGACTGAGACATTACCGTAGGCACCTGCTCTCTGGGGCAGCAGCAGAACTCCTGTCTGTCATGCAGGAGACCAGAATCTGATTCCCAACAGAGTCAGTTCTCTGGTGGCACTGATTTGTCTTGACTTTGGAGCTGAGTATTGAAAATTGATTGAGATTGATGAACTGTTGGTGTGAGTGAAATGAGTCAACTCTGGTGTGAGTGGTGAGTGACTGAGTTGTAGTCAATCTGTGAGAGAGAGAAAAACAGAGCACTAGAAACTCCTGGTTGGTTGGGTTGGGTTTGTATATTTAATGTAACCAGAGGAGAACTGCGAATGGGTTAGAGAGACAGGAGTGGGGTTATAAACAAGAACAGGGATCAAGAAATAATCTGACTAACAATGGGATTCTTCTGTGATTCTGTGAAAACCTTGATGGGCCTGAACATTCACAATCAGGTGAGAGCATCCAACTCCACCATGGCACCGGGACATTATTTGGGGAAGGAGTCTGGAGACGGGGATCATCTGTACAAGAAGGAGCCCAAGGAGACCACGGAGCTCACTGATGCACACGGTGACAGGGGCTTCATGCTCCCTGTCTCCTCTTTCTCCCTGCAGAGAAGGAGAGAGAAGGGACTGATTGCAGCCTGGGCGCTCCTGTGGGACCCCAGAGAAGCAGCCCCTCCCCACCTGGCAGGCAGGGATAGTCAAAATGGGCAAGGCACAGGTGAGAGACTGGGGCAGGAGCTGGGGGTCTCCCCAGCACTCACCACATGTCCTGAGGTGACAAAGGCTTCACCGCAGCTCCAGGTGATTGGGAAGAACCTGATAAGGGATGAGACATGAGTCAGAGGCTGGCAGTCCCCAGCACAGCCCCGTTTCAGGGCTGCCGTGGGGTGTCAGCCCTTTAAAATGCACTTGGTGTCGGGGTCACTCACTGCTCGACAGCTCCGGATGGTGTCTCCGCTTGCTCTTCCTCGACCTCTTCTTAGAATACTTCTGCAAGATACACAGAACAAGGCTGAGTGTGGAGCAGCTCCCAGCCCCATGCTACAGACCCCCATGCTCCACACCACTCCAAGTCATGACATGGTGCTGTGCAGTAACAGTCACCTACCTTGAGACTGCTGGGGGAAGATTCCACGTCCCCGGGGTACAGCTCTCGGAAGGAATCCAGAGAGGAGGATCCCCTGCCCGAGAGGGAGCCCAGGGTGATGGTGGAGCCCAGCGAGTCACGAGGGGACAGGCCCTTCAGACTCCTTGTCTCCTTGTTGTCCCTGCAGAGGAGGAGAGAGAAGAGACACATTTGCAGCTAGGACCCACCTGGTAGGACCCCCAGGACAGCAGCCCCACCCTGGCAGGCAAGACAGGGATACCCGAAAAGGGCAGGGCACAGGTGGAGAGTCTGGGGCAGGAGCTGGGGGTCTCCCCAGCACTCACCACATGTCCTGAGGTGCCACAGGTTTCGCTGCAGCTCCAAGTGATTGAGAAGACCCTGATGAGGGATGAGACCGAGTGAGTGGCTGGCAAACCCCAGCACAGCCCCGTGTCAGGGCTGCTGTGGGGTGTCAGCTCTTTAAAATGCACTCAGTGTCGGGGTCACTCACCGCACAACAGCTCCGGATGGACGCTTGCCTTGGTCTGCCAGGATGTCTTCTTCCAACTCTATTGCAAGATACACAGAACAAGGCTGAGTCTGGAGCAGCTCCCAGCCCCATGCTACAGACCCCCATGCTCCACACCACTCCATGTCATGACATGGTGCAGTGCAGTGTGTTGGGGAGTAAGAGTCACCTACCTCGACACTGCTGGGGGAAGTGTCCACGTCCCCGGGGTACAGCCCTCGTAAGGAATCCAGAGACGTGTATCCCCCGCTTGGGGTGGAGAGCAGGGTGACGGTGGAGCCCAGCGAGGCACGAGGGGACAGGCCCGTCACACTCCTTGTCCTCCTCCTTGCCTTGGTCTTCCCAGACGTATTCTTCCAACTCTTCTGAAAGATACACAGAACAAGGCTGAGTCTGGAGCAGCTCCCAGCCCCATGCTACAGACCCCCATGCTCCCCCACCGGCACGCCATGTCATCACATGGTGCAGCACAGTGTGGTGGGGAGTAACAGTCACCTACCTTGAGACTGCTGGGGGAAGTGTCCCCTTCACTGGAGCTGGACTCGGGGAAGGGGGGCAGAGACACGGACCCGCTGTCCCAGAAGGAGCCCAGGGATCCCGTGGAGCCCAGCGAGTCACACAAGGACTGGCCTTTCAGGCTCTTGATCTCCTCGTTCTCCCTGCAGAGGAGGAGAGAGGAGACCCAGTTGCAGCTAGAACCCACCTGGTAGGACCCCCGGGCAGCAGCCCCTCCCCAGCTGGCTGGCTGGGCTGCCCAATGTGGGCAAAGACAGGGCAGAGGCGGAGAGTTTGGGGCAGGAGCTGGGGGTCTCCCCAGCACTCACCACATGTCCTGTGGTGTCACAGGCTTCTCTGAACCTCTAGTTGATTGGGAAGAACCTGATGAAGGATGAGACATGAGTCAGAGGCTGGCAGTCCACAGACACCCCAGTGTCAGGGCTGCTGTGGGGTGTCAGCCCTTTAAAATGCACTTGGTGCTGGGGTCACTCACTGCTCGAGTGCTCTGGGTGGCCTCTTTCCTTGGTCTTCCTCGACCTCTTCTTAGAATACTTCTGCAAGATACACAGAACAAGGCTGAGTGTGGAGCGGCTCCCAGCCCCATGCTACAGACCCCCATGCTCCACACCACTCCATGTTATGACATGGTGCAGTGCAGTGTGGTGGGCTGTAACAGTCACCTACTTTGAGTGTGATGGGGGAAGGGCCCACTTCCCAAGAGCTCAACTCTCGGGAGGAATCGAAAGACGCGGATCCCCTGCCCGAGAGGAAGCCCAAGGTGAGTGTGGAGGCCAGCGAGGCACGAGGGGACAGGCCCTTCATACGCCTTGTGTCCTCATTGTCCCTGCAGAGGAGAGAGAAGGGACCAATTGCAGCCTTGGCCCTTCTGTGTGACCCCCGGGCAGCAGCTCCTCCCCGGCGGTCAGGCAGGGATGCCCGAAGTGGGCAGTGCACAGGTGGAGAGCCTGGGGCAGGAGCTGGGGGTCTCCCCAGCACTCACCACATGTCCCGACGAGTCGAAGGCTTCGCTGCTCCTCCAGGCGATTGGGAAGAACCTGATGAGGAATGAGACCGAGTCAGAGGCTGGCAGTCCCCAGCACAGCCCCGTGTCAGGGCTGCTGTGGGGTGTCAGCCCTTTGCAGGGTGCTCGGTGCTGGGGTCACTCACCGCTTGGCTGCTCCGCATGGCGTCTCCCCTTGCTCTTCCCAAAAATCTTGTTCCACCAGCTCTGTAAGAACCCCAGAATGTGGGTGAGTGTGGAGCAGCTCCCAGCCCCATGCTACAGACCCCCATGCTCCCCCACCGGCACGCCATGTCATCACATGGTGCAGCAGCACAATGTGGTTGGAAGTAACAGTCACCTACCTTGAAACAGCTGGGAGAAGGGTCCTCTTCCCTGGGGTTGGACTCGGGGAAGGAGGGGACAGAAATGGATGCCCTCTCCGAGAGAGAGCCCAGGGAGACCGTGGAGCCCATTGAGGCACGTGGGGACCGGC
This sequence comes from Laterallus jamaicensis coturniculus, assembly GCA_022605575.1. Lineage (NCBI taxonomy): Eukaryota > Metazoa > Chordata > Aves > Gruiformes > Rallidae > Laterallus > Laterallus jamaicensis. The sequence goes on along the minus strand of JAKCOX010000012.1, from coordinate 22,079,777 downwards.
CGTTTATGCTCCTTATTTCCTCATTCACCCTGCAGAGGAGGAGAGAGAAGAGACCCAGTTACAGCCTGGGTCCTCCTGTGGGACTCCCAAGGCAGTAGCCCCTCCCAAGCCAAAACAGGCAGGGAAGAGGTGGAGAGTCTGGGGCAGGAGCTGGGGGTCTCCCCAGCACTCACCACATGTCCTGAGGAGTCGAAGGCTTCTCTGCTCCTCTAGTTGATTGGGAAGAACCTGATAAGGGATGAGACAGAGTGAGTGGCTGGCAGACCCAGGCACAGCCCCGTGTCAGGGCTGCGGTGGGGTTTCAGCCCTTTAAAATGCACTCGGTGTAGGGGTCACTCACTGCTCGACAGCTGCGGATGGACTCTTGCCTGGGTCCTCCGCGATCTCTTCTTACAATACTCCTGCAAGATACACAGAACAAGGCTGAGTGTGGAGCAGCTCCCAGCCCCATGCTACAGACCCCCATGCTCCACACCACTCCAACATGGTGCTGTGCAGTAACAGTCACCTACCTTGAGACTGCTGGGGGAACTTTCCACGTCCCTGGGTTTCAGCTCTTGTAAGGAATCCAGAGAGAAGGATCCCCTGCCCGAGAGTGAGCCCAGGGTGATTGTGGAGCACAGCGAGGCACGAGGGGACAGGCCCGTCAGATTCCTTGTCTCCTCGTTGTCCCTGCAGAGGAGGAGAGAGAAGAGACCCATTTGCAGCTAGGACCCACCTGGTGGGTCCCCTGGGCTCCAGCCCCAGCCTGTAGGCAAGGCCGGGATACCCGAAACTGGCAGGACACAGGTGGAGAGTCTGGGGCAGAAACTGGGGGTCTCCCCAGCACTCACCACATGTCCAGAGGTGACAAAGGCTTTGATGCAGCTCCAGGTGATTGGGAAGAACCTGATGATGAGACAGAGTGAGTGGCTGGCAGTCCCCAGCGCAGCCCCGTGTCAGGGCTGCCGTGGGGTGTCAGCCCTTTAAAATGCACTCAGTGTCGGGGTCACTCACTGCTCGACAGCTCTGGGTGGCCTCTTTCCTTGGTCCTCCCCGACCTCTTCTTACAATACTCCTGCAAGATACACAGAACAAGGCTGAGTCTGGAGCAACTCCCAGCCCCATGCTACAGACCCCCATGCTCCACACCACTCCAAGTCATGACATGGTGCTGTGCAGTAACAGTCACCTACCTTGAGACTGCTGGGGGATGAGTCCACATCCCCGGGTTTCAGCTCTCGGAAGGAATCCAGAGAGAAGGATCCCCTGCCCGAGAGGGACTCCAGGGTGATTGTGGAGCACAGCGAGGCACATGGTGACAGGCCTTTCAGGCTCCTTGTCTCCTCGTTGTCCCTGCAGAGGAGGAGAGAGAAGAGACCCATTTGCAGCTAGGACCCACCTGGTAGGACCCCTGGGCAGCAGCCCCAGCCTGTAGGGAAGGCCAGTGTACCCGAAACGGGCAGGACACAGGTGGAGATTCTGGGGCAGAAACTGGGGGTCTCCCCAGCACTCACCACATGTCCAGAGGTGACAAAGGCTTTGCTGCAGCTCCAGGTGATTGGGAAGAACCTGATGAGGAATGAGACCGAGTCAGAGGCTGGCAGTCCCCAGCACAGCCCTGTGTCAGGGCTGCTGTGGGGTGTCAGCCCTTTGCAGGGTGCTCGGTGCTGGGGTCACTCACCGCTTGGCTGCTCTGCGTGGCGTCTCCCCTTGCTCTTCCCAAAAATCTTGTTCCACCAGCTCTGTAAGAACCCCAGAATGTGGGTGAGTGGGGAGCAGCTCCCAGCCCCATGCTACAGACCCCCATGCTCCCCCCCCCCAACACTCCATGTCATGAATTGTATCAGCAGCACAGTGTGGTTGGCAGTAACAGTCACCTACCTTGAGCCTGCTGGGAGAAGGGTCCTCTTCCCTGGGGTTGGACTCAGGGAAGGAGGGGACAGAAATGGATGCCCTCTCCGAGAGAGAGCCCAGGGAGACCGTGGAGCCCATTGAGGCACCTGGGGACCGGCCGTTTATGCTCCGCATTTCCTCATTCTCCCTGCGGAGGAGGAGAGAGAAGAGACCCAGTTGCAGCCTGGGTCCTTCTGTGGGACCCCCGGGGCAGCAGCCCCTCCCAAGCCAGCAGGCAGGGATACCCGAAACAGGCAGGGAAAGGTGGAGATTCTGGGGCAGCTGCTGGGGGTCTCCCCAGCACTCACCACATGTCCCGAGGAGTCGAAGGCTTCTCTGCTCCTCTAGTTGAATGGGAAGAACCTGATGAGGGATGAGACCAAGTGAGCGGCTGGCAGCCCCCAGCACAGCCCCGTGTCAGGACTGCCATGGGGTGTCAGCAGGGTGCTCGGGGCTGGGATCACTCACAGCTTGGTTTCTCCATGAAGACTCTTGATCTTTTTCTTCCAAACCTCTTCCTCCAACACTTCTGCAAGACCCCCAGAATGTGGATGAGTGTGGAGCAGCTCCCAGCCCCGTGCCACAGTCCCCCATGCTCCCTCCACACCACTCTGTGTCATGACACGGTGCGGCACAGTGTGGTGGGGAGGAACAGCCACCTACCCTGAATCTCGCACTCCTCTTCCCATTGTGTTTCCTCCTCCAGCGCCTCTGCAAGACCCCAGAATGTTGGTGTAATGGGAGCAGCTCCCAGCCACCCACACACCCCCGACACCACCCCATGTCAGGACATGGCACGGCTCAATATGCTGCAACGATCCCTTACCTTGAGCTTCCTGGCCCATTGAAAGGCGCTGATGACCCTGATGTACATCCCCAGCATCAGGACTGGGATCACGTCAGCCACGGGGATGCCGAAGCAACCCATGGCTTGGGATGGGGTACCACGATGTCTCTAGGGTCACCAATGAACTCCCAGATCTCAAGCAGTAGCACACCCAACGCACTGACTGCCAACCGCTGAGACTGCAGTCTGCAGTGACTGCCAGACTACAGTGTCCAGTGGCAACTGCCCTGTGCCCCCTTATACCTGTCCAGCAGCCACACCACCCTTTGTGACATCATGGGCATGTTGAGCCCACATTGCTGCTCAGCCCTCATTTGCGACATCAGAGGCAGGCAGAACTCTGATTTCGTAAAGCTGGTGGCACCCCAAGGCTCTTCCTCATTCCAATCCTGGAAGCCATCCTTGGAAATGGGTCCCCCATGTCCAAGGAGAAGAGCAAGCACATCACGCATTCCACAGCCAGTGCAGACAGATAGAGGGGCTCAGAGGGGCTTGGATATCTCCCTGGACATAGAATCATAGAACCATAGACTGGTCTGGGTTGGAAGGGACCCAAGGATCACAGAGCTCCAACGCCCCTGCCACAGGCAGGGACACCAACCTCAGGCCTGGAGCTACACAAGGTTGCCCAGGGCCCCATCAAACCTGGCCTTTAACACCCCCAGGGATGTGGCATCCACCCCCTCTCTGGCAGCCTGTTCCCACCACTCACCGCTCTCTCTGTAAAAACTTCATCAGCAAACTTGCTGAGGGTGCACTCAATCCCATCATCAGTATGATTGACAAAGGTGTTCAAAAGCACCCGTCCCATGACAGACCCCTGGGGGACACTGCTTCTCAGTGGCCTCCACCTGGACACAGACCCATTGACCACCACCCTTTGCCTGGAACTTGAGAATTATGAGAGTCCTGGCTGCCAGAGAAGACCCAGGCAAAGAACTCATTCACTACCTCAGCCTTCTCCACATCACTTGCAGCCAATTCTCCTTTCTCCTGTACCAAAGGGGGTATGCTCTCTTTGGCCTGTCTCTTCTGGCCAATGTGCCTGTAAAATCCCTTCATGTTGTTTGTAACATCCCTCGCCAAGTTCACTTCCATCTGCACCTTGGCTTTCCTGACCCCATCTCTGCAATTCCCAACAGCATCCCTGTATTCTTTCCAGGCAACACACCCCTGTTTCCAGAGCTTGTACTTGCCTTTCTTTTCCCTCAGGCTGACCAGCATGTCCTTGCCTAGCCATGCTGGTTTTCCACCCCTCCTGCCCACTTTCTTATTCAGAGGGACAGAGAGCCCTTGAGCTCTCAGAAAGGCGTCCTTGACTCAGGTTTAGGATTCGAGATGAGGACAGAGAGGGATCAGCCTGCAATTAGTGTCATGGGCCAAACAGACTCCATACAGAATAAAGAAAACTCATGGATTACTACTAACCACACACCCAGTGAACCAGAGTCAGTGATGAGAAGTGCAGCCAGATCTTAAAGCCCCTTCCCCCCACCCCTCCCTTCTCAGCAGGCTTAAACTCCAGTGTGATTTTACTCCCTTCTTCCCCCCTCAACATGGCACGGGGAGGGGCAGGGAATGGGGACTGGGGGTTTTCACTCAGTTCCTTTTGAGCTGGGGGCAGAGGGAGGCACAGATTACACACACATACACACCCACCCTTCCCCTACAGCAGCCTGGGGTCCCAGCCACGTCAGACAGTCCTTCCCTAACTCCTCCAGCATGACTCCTCTCTATCAGGGAGTCATCTCCTCACCACAGGCCTCAGCACAGCTCCCTCCATGGGGTGCTGACCTCCGGCCCCAGGCTGCTCCGGCCTGCTCCCCCAGAGTCACAAGTGCCCTGGCAAACCTGCTGAGGCGTGGATCAATCTCTTCACAGGCTGTAGATGTCTCTGCTCCCTTATCCATGGGCTGCAGGGGACACCTCCTCTCCCATGGTCTTGTCCAGAGGCTGCAGGGGAATCTCTCTCCCCAGCACCTGGAGGGCCTCATTCTTCCCCACCCCCTCTCCTTGGGCCTACCCTTGGTGCCTGCACAGCTTCCTACATCTTCTCAGTCCCTCCTCTGGAGGCAAAATGCACCTGCCTGCGGGTTTCTTCTCCTCCCTGTGATTCCCAGAGGCTCTGTGACCATCGCTGATGGGCTCGGCCTTGGTCAGCAGCGACTCGGGCCTGGAGCCGGCTGGTGTTTGCTCTGTGGGACCTGCAGAGAGCTTCTGGCTGCTCCTTTAGCAGCCACCCCTGCAGCCCCCCTTCTCTACCAGCACATTGCTCTGCAGAACTGTGACAGGAAGGAACTAGCTAAAGGATATGGGGACAACCCCTCGGAGGTGGCAGAAGGATCTGAATTGACTGTTAAGAGTTTGGATCCAGGCTGGAGGGACATCGATCTGATGTGAAGTGAAATGACAGTTAGTAGTGCAAGCTGCCTGCGCTCATGTGCAGGCACAGGGAAATGGAAACTTTCTAGAATATGGATCATTACTGGAATGGGAATCAGAGCAGAATACTCCTCTTTTACCAAGTAAAAGCTCGGTGGAACATCCTGAGTAGTGCAAGACCTCAGAGCAAGAAATAATATGGTTAAAAATCTCCACCCGTTGGTAGCTAATCCCTACACGCTGCTCACACACCTCAAGCATGCTCAGGTTTGGTTTACAGCCCTAGACTTTAAAGATGCTTTCTTTTGCCTGCCATTAGCCAAAGAAAATCAAGAGTTATTTGCATTTGAATGGGAAGGTGCTACCTCTGGTAGGAAAACCCAGCTTACCTGGGCAGTGTAAACAAAACCTTAGAGCATTCAAGGGACAGGTTATTTTGGGGAGGCTAAATGGATATGGAGTCCGCCAACAGAAAGCTGAAGTGGTACAACCACGAGGAACCCAGCTGGGATATGCAATTTCTGGGGGACAATGAGGAGTGGATACTGAGCAAAAAGAAGTCATCTCAAAGATCACTCATCCTCAGACGGTAAGAGAAATCAGAACCTTTTTGGGAATGTTGAGCTGGTGTTGGTTGTGGAATAATAGCAAAACCTCTTTCTGAACTCTTGAAAATGAATCCTGCTGGTGAGGGCGAAGTACACCCAGAAAGCTTTTAATACACTTCAAAAGGAACTTGGGAGAGCTCCAGCCTTGGGTCTGCTGGATGTGACTAAACCCTTCTTGCTCTTTTTCCATGAAAAACCAGGAGTAGCCCTGGGAGTGCTGGCTCAACATTTAGGACCCTATAATAGAGCAGTGGCATGCTTCCCTAAACAGCTGGAGGATGACAGTGAGCAGAGGATGGTCAGGGTGTTTCCGAGCAGGAGCTGCCGTAATACTTAACATTGAAGAAGCCAGGGAATTTACTTTGTGACAGAAGATGGCAGGAATGGGCTCTTATACTGTGTTCTGGAATTAAAGACAAATCGTTAGCAGGGGCAGCTCAGCTGGGAGGGCAAAGTTCTTCCCTGGCAGAGTTGTGGGGCTGTGGCACAGGCTGCCCAGGGAGGGGGCTGTGTCCCCACCCCTGGTGGTGTTTAACAGATGGGGAGATGAGGTACTGAGAGATCTGGGTCAGCATAGGGTGGGAATGGCTGGACTTGATGATCTTCAAAGGTCTTTTCCAACCTTGTGATCCTGTGATTCTGTGGGGTCATTTCCACCCATCACATTGATTTTTAAGTGCTTCCCATGCAAGATGCTGTGTCCTTGGGTGGGAAGCAGCAGTCCTGGGCCCTGACTGCCTGTGATCACACTACCCCATGGTCACAAAAACCTTCTCCTGTATTTAGGCACTTACCCAAGGCATGGATACTTGTGGGAATAGGCTGTATGGGGAAAACTCCTCCAGGACAGCTCTGCTTTGTTCTGAGGAGGAATATGCTCCAGTTTCCCACAAATACAATGACGTGCCATGGAGTTACACACAGAATCCTTGGAGGTTATGAGTTGGAAGGGACCTCGAATACCTGCTTCAAAAGCAGACCAGGGGCCTGGTATTTATATGGTGCAAAGGTAGGATGGGGGATCAGCTGGGGAGGGAAAGTGGCCCTGTTTAACAGATGGGAAGATGAGGTACTTAGGGATATAGTTTAGCTTAGGATGGGAATGGTTGGACTTGATGATCTTCAAGGTCTTTTCCAACCTTGTGATTTTGGGGTTCTTTGTGTATCCTCAACACCCTGTTCCCCTGGGCCTCTTGGCTTACCTGGTAATACCTCAGCGACTCCCATCCCTTGGCTTCCCTCTCTCAGAGCTGCATGTTGCTCTGCAGGCAGAGCACAGAGAAAGGGAGAGGGCTGGTGGGTGGGAAGGATGCAGCACTGAGACTGGGAATCTCAGAACCCCTGGCTAGGGGGTTGGAGTGACTTCTGGAGATCAGCCAGCCAGCCAGCATTCCCCTGCCCCAGCAGGGTCACCATGAGCAGGATGTGCAGGATCCCATCCAGGACCCTGGAGTTGGGAGAAGGAGACTCTCCACCCTCTCTGGGCAGCCTGGCTCAAGGTTTGGGAACCCACAGAGGGAAAAAGTTTTCCTCCTGTTAGATGGACCTTCCTCTGCTCCAGTTTGTGCCCATCACCCCTTGTCCTGTTGCTGGACACCCTGAGAAGAGTCTGGGCCCATCTCCTGGACACCTCCTTTGGATAGGGGTCAGTGTTGATGGGATCCCCTCACACTCTTCTCTTCCCCAGGCTGAACAGGCTCTCTCAGCCTTCCCTCCCACCAGAGATGCCTCAGCCCCTCCTCATCCTCATACCCTCCCAAGACTCTCCCCAGCAGCTCCCAGTCTTTCCTGAACTGGGAGCCCAGCACTGGCCACCCAACTCCAGCTGTGGCTCAGCAGCGCCAAGCAGAGGGGAGGAGAACAGAACCTCCCTGGAGCTGCCGGCCACGCTCTGCTCAAGGCCCCAAGTCATGAGAGGATACGCTGCCTGTCCCTAGGCTCTCTCATCCTCACTGGGAAGAAGTTCTGCCCCACATTTTGGGGGGAACTCCCTGGGCTCCAACTTGAGCCCATCACCCCTTGTCCTGTCCCCACAGACACTGAGAAGAGGCTGCCCATGTCCCCCTGTGTCCCACCCTTCAGCTATTGAGAACCATTGATCAGATCCCCTCTCAGGCTGCTTCTCTCCAGGCTGAACAGCCCCAGCTCCCTCAGCCTTTCCCCCCAGGGGAGATGCTCCAGGCCTTTCATCATCTCCATGTCCCTTCTCTGGACTCTCTCCAGGAGATCCCTGTCCCTTTGATCCCAGGGAGCCCAGAACTGGACACAACACTCCAGGTGGGGCCTCACCAGGGCAGAGCAGAGGGGGAGGATCCCCACCTGTGACCTGCTGCCCACACTCCTTTTGATGCCCCCCAGGATCCCATTGGGCTCCTTGGGCACACTGCTGGCTCATGGCCACCCTGTCACCCACCAGCACCCCCAGGTCCTTCTCCACACAGCTCCTCTCCAGCAGCTCCCCCCCAGCCTGTCCTGATTCCAGCAGTTATTCCTCCCCAGGTGCCAGACTCTCCACTTGCTTTTGTTGAATCCCATCTGGTTTCTCCCTGCCCAGCTCTCCAGCCTGGCCAGGTCTCTCTGGATGGCAGCACAGTGTCCTGTGTGTCAGCCACCCCTCCCATCAGCAATTCCTGAGGGACTGTGAAGTTCAGGGGTGCTTGGATGTTCAGCACTGTTGGTGGAGCAGAGCTGTCTGCTCCCACCCTAACCCAGAGTAAGGCCCCAGCTTTGCAAAACCTCAATACCATTGGACTGCTGAAATGTGATTCCCACCAAGAGCAGCCACTGGATCCCAGATGCAGTGGACACTGAAGTCCCAAAGCCTCCTAAGCCTCCCTTTCCCCTCCATACGGCTCCATACTCCCTGATTTCCTAGAGGAACACAACAAGGGGCTGATGGGGTGGTCCAGGTAGATCCCCAGAGATCAGACCTGTCACTGCTGCCATGGGAGTGATCCCCTTTCCTGCTCCCATCACCAACCCAAATGACTCTGTGATGCTGGGATGGAGAGACAGACATCTTCCCAAGCCTGGGGATTCAGGGACAAAGGAAGGACAGGGAGGATTTTGGCTTTGGCAACACTCTACCTACAGCCTGCCCATTTGTCTGGGTGAGTCAACCCAACCATGGAGTCCAGAAACCTTTGCTATTCATAGGGGACCATGAATATTTCATTTTCTTCAACCATTTCTGTGAGGATGCACTTGCTGCATGGGGTGTGGGGGGGGGAAGGATATGCCAGGAGGTGTCTCATAGGTGCATCCTTCTTGTCATCCCCTCATCCTCCTTGTCGTCCCCTCATCCTTCTTGTCATCCCTGCATCCTTCTTGTTATCCTACTGCTGATTCTGGGTGGGATGCAGGCTGTGGAACTGTCCTGGCCATGGGGTTGGAGTATCTCTCTCCTCCTGTGAGTATCTCTAGATCTTGCAAGGGACATCACAACCCCTCAACACAAGGAGTAGCTCCAGAGAGAGAGAAACTTCACACACTCCAAACAGGCCAGAAAAGGGAGCCAGTGACTCCAAATCAGGAGGTCTCACATATAAATAATGTATTACCAGCAGAATTGAAAAATGAGGGGTTTATGGACTGCTAATAAAACAAACAGACTGGGCTGGGTTGGAAGGGACCCCAAGGGTCACAGAGCTCCAACTCCCCTGCCACAGGCAGGGACACCAACCTCCAGGCCTGGAGTTACACAGGATTGCCCAGGGCCCCATCCAACCTGGCCTTGAACACCCCCAGACACGGGGCACCCACCCCCTCTCTGGGCAGCCCCTTCCAGCCCCTCACCACTCTCTCTGCAAAGAACATCCCCCCAATCTCTCTTCTCACCCTTCCCTCCTCCAGCTTCACTCCATCCCCCTTGTCCTGCCAGTCTTTGCCCTTGAACAAGCTGATTCCCCTCCTGTTTCTCTGCTCCCTTCAGGGACTGGCAGGCTGCAATGAGGTCCCCCCACAGCCTTCTCTTCTCCAGCCTGACTCAGCCCAGCTCCCTCAGCCTCTCTACATAGGGGAGCTGCTCCAGCCCTCTGAGCATCTCCATGGCTCCTCTGACCCCTCTCCAACAGCCCCACATCTTTCTTGTGTTGGGCCCCAGCTCTGGACACAGGATCCAGCTGGGGCCTCCCCAGGGCAGAGCAGAGAGGGACAATCCCCTCCCTGTCCCTGCTGCCACCTCTCTGCTGATGGAGCCCAGGATCCCATCACCCTTCCCAGTTGCAAGAGCCACTGCTGGCTCATGGGGAGTTTCTCATCCCCCAGAACCCCCAGGTCCTTCTCACAGGGCTGCTCTACAGGAGCTCTTCCCCCAGTCTGTATCCATGTCTGGGATTCCTCCAGCCCAAGTGCAGCACCTCACCCTTGGAAGTGTTGAATGCTCATATTACAGAATCACATTAAGGTTGGAAAAGACCTCCAAGAACATCCAGTCCAGCTGTCACCCTACCACCTCTATCACTCACTAACCCACGTCCCTCAGTACCTCATCCAACCTTTCCTTGGACACACTGAGGGATGGTGACTCCACCACCTCCCTGAGCAGCCCCTTCTGATGCACAACTGCTCTTTTGGAGAAGAAATTCCTCCTCATTTCTAACCTGAACCTCCACTGGCCCAACTTGCAGCCATTCCTTCTGGTCCTATGGCTAGTTATCTGCAAGAAGAGGCTGAGCCCCAGCTCACCACAAGCTCCTTGCAGGGAGTTGGACAGAACAAGAAGGTCTCCCCTCAGCCTCCTCTTCTCCAGGCTCAACACCCCAGCTCCCTCAGCTGCTCCTCAGAGGATTTGCCCTCCAGCCCCTTCCCCAGCCTGGTTGCCCTTCTCTGGGCTCACTCCAGGACCTCCATGTCCTTCTGATGCTGAGGAGCCCAGAACTGGACCCAGCACTCGAGCTGCAGCCTCACCAGAGAAGTGCACAGGGGGATGAACACCTCCCTGGTCCTGTTGAGTAAAACATATATATATATATATATATATAACATATAGACATGTTATGAAGGTTGGATAATCTGTTCAATTACTGGCACAAGAACCACATTGACCTCTGGAGGGTTTTGTGTTGGACAACCTCAGATGTCCTGAAGCCACATGAAAGCATTTTTAGAGCATCACTGCCAGGGACCTGATGAATATCTGCTACCACACCAATCTCCACCGACTGTTTCCACTCCAGACCTTCAGTCTCATGCTCTGGAGAGGTAGCCAGAGCCAGTGGGGAGCAGCAAACCCCCAATGCCATGTGCTACAAGCCTGGGCAGCCAGACGGGTGGACAGCAGAGGGCTCTCGAGCCCTCAGCAAGAAGAGACACTCAGCTCAACGTGCATTTGGCCACTCTTGTGAACTCACTTGGGCAGGCTGCAATGGATCAGCTGCTCCAGAGAGTGATGGTGCTAATAGGGATTTACTTCTGCTGTGAAGGGAAGTTCATTCCCCAATGAAATGCCACCCCTGTCCCTGCCAGAGAGGTGTGGTGAGATTAAGTAAGGCTGGGTTTTCCACTAAAGCTTTTATTCATTAACTACCCTGAGGAATTAAGCACCTTTTTTGAGATTAAAAGAGAGGGGAAGAGAAAAAAAAGAAAGCTCTCTTTGCTCATGCAGAGAACTGGTCTTCAGGGAACAGTGCTGAGGGTGGTGGGTACACCAGGAAGCTCTTGTGGGATCCATGCTGGTGGGGTTTCCCCTTCCCACCCCACTGTGGGACTTGGTCCCCTTCCCACTCTCTCTGCAGGGACTTGGTCATCAGTCTGGCTTTGGCTGGGATCTGAGCAAGGGAAGGAGAAACTCCACTCCCTTGGGATGGGTTGGGAAGAACCTGGAGGGTTATATTAGGATTTCAAGTGCTCTGTCATAGTCTCTCTGCCCATCCTAGTCCCAGAAATAAGCCGTCCTATGGAATGAGATTGCACAGATCATTTAGATTCATGCTATTTCCCTGCTATCTCCCTCCCCTAGATGCTATTACTCTGCCTTATCCCTGCCCTGGATGCCATTTCCTTGCCATCTCCTTACCCTGGATGCTATTTCCTTGCCTTCGACATACCCTGGATGCTATGTCCCTGCCATCTCCCTACCCTGGAAGCTATTTCCCTGCCATCTCATTGCCCTGGATGCTACTTCCTTGCCATGTCCCTGCCCTTGATGCTATTTCCCTGCCATCTCCCTGCCCTGGATGCTATTTCCGTGCCATCTCCTTACCCTGGATGTCATTTCCCTGTAATCTCCCTTCCCTGGATGCTATTTCCTTGCCATCTCCCTACCCTGGATGCTATTTCCTTACCATATCCCTTCCCTGGATGTCATTTCCTTACCATATCCCTGCTATGGATGCTATTTCTTTGCAAGCTCCCTACACTGGATGCTATTTCCTTGCCATCTCCCTGCCCTGGATGCTATTTCCCTTCCATCCCCTTACCCTGGATGCTATTTCCCTGCCATCCCCTTACCCTGGATGCCATTTCCTTGCCATCTACATACCCTGGATGCTATTTCCCTGCCATCTCCCTAGCCTGGATGCTATTTCCCTGCCATCTCCCTATCCTGGATGCTATTTCCCTGCCATGCCCTTACCCTGGATGCTATTTCCTTGTCATCTCCCTGTCCTGGATGCTATTTCCCTGCCATCTCCCTACCCTGGATGCTATTTCCTGCCATCTGGTTGCCCTTCATACTGTTACCCTGCCATCTATTTACCCTGGATGCTATTTTCGCTGTCATCTCCCTACCCTGGATGCTATTTCCTTGCCATCTCCTTACCCTGGATGCTATTTTCGCTGTCATCTCCCTGTCCTGGATGCTATTTCCTTGCCATCTCCCTACCCTGGAAGCTATTTCCCTGCCATCTCCTTGCCCAGGATGCTATTTCCCTGCCATCTCCCTACCCTGGATGCTATTTCCTTGCCATCTCCTTACCCTGGATGCTATTTCCCTGCCTTCCCCTTGCCATTCATGCTGTTACCCTGCCATCTCCCTGCCCTGGATGCTCTTTCCTTGCCATCCCCCTGCCCTGGATGCTATTTCCCTGCCATCTCCCTGATCTAGATGACATTTCCGTGCCATCTCCCTACACTGGATGCTATTTCCCTGCCATCTGGTTGCCCTTCATGCTGTCATCCTGCCATCTCCCTGCCCTGGATACTATTTCCCTGCCATATCCCTTCCCTGGATGACATTTCCTTACCATTTCCCTGCTATGGATGCTATTTCCCTGCCATCTCCCTGCCCTGGATGCTATTTCCCTGCCATATCCCTTCCCTGGATGACATTTCCTTACCATTTCCCTGCTATGGGTGCTATTTCCCTGCCATCCCCTTGCCATTCATGCTGTTACCCTGTCATCTCCCTGCCCTGGATTCTATTTTGTGGCCATCTCCTTACTCTGGATGCTATTTCCTTGCCATCTCCCTGCCCTGGATGCCATTTCATAGAATCATAGAATGGCAAGGGATGCCATGCCATTCCCTGGATGCTATTTCCTTGCCATCTCCCTTCTCTGGGTGCTATTTATTTGCCATCTCCCTGCCCTGGATACTATTTTGCTGCCATCTCCTTACCCTGGATGCTATTTCCCTGCCATCTCCCTGCCCTGGATGCTATTTCCTTGACATCTCCCTACCCTGTATGCTATTTTCCAGACATCTCCTTGCCCTGGATGCTATTTCCCTGCCATCTCCTTAACCTGGGTGCTATTACCCTGCCATCTCCCTGCCCTGGATGCTATTTCCCTGCCATCTCCCTGCCCTGGATGCCATTTCCCTGCCATCGCCTTACCCTGGATGCTATTTCCCTGCCATCTCCCTGCCCCGGATGCTATTTCCCTGCCATCTCCTTGCCCTGGATGCTATTTCCCTGCCATCTCCCTACCCTGGATGCTATTTCCTTGCCATCTCCCTTCCCTGGATGCCATTTCCTTTTCATTTCCCTGCTATGGATTCTATTTACTTGCTACCTCCCTGCCCTGGATGCTGTTACCCTGCCATCTCCCTGCCCTGGACGCTATTTCCCTGCCATCTCCCTACCCTGAATGCTATTTCCTTACCATCTCCCTGCTATGGATGCTCTTTCCCTGCCATATCCCTGCCCTGGATGCTGTTACCCTGCCATCTCCTTACCCTGGGTGCTATTTCCCTGCCATCTACTTACACTGGATGCTCTTTCCCTGCCATCTCCCTGCCCTGGATGCTATTTCCCTGCCATCTCCCTGCCCTGGATATTATTTCCTTACCATCTCTCTGCTATGGATGCTCTTTCCCTGCCATATCCCTGCCCTGGATGCTATTTCCCTGCCATCCTCCTGCCCTGCATGCCATTTCTCTGCCATCTTCCTGCCCTGGAGGGGTGAGGGCAGGAAAACCTGAGGTTTATCTCAGCCTTTGCAATGGAGGAATAGAAAATTGCCAATAACACCTTGCTCTTTGTCACCCCTGGCATCTATTGTGGAGTTTTACCTTTCTCATTTATGTGTAAATAAGCCCCTTTCTTCCTGACACAGAGCAGGTTCTGCAAGTAACTCTGGGTACAGGAGCTCTGCCTGTACTGGGAGCTTTCAGAGGAGGACTCTGAATGTGCAGGGGGAGTTTGGGAGAACAAAGGTCTCTCCAACACTCCCCATCTCCCAACCTGTGTCTGGCTAATCCCAGATGACCTGACATCATCCTCAGCGTGGAGAACAAGGTGGCAGAGGTGTGCTGCTGCTGCTGAGCTCACCTATTAAATTGTGTGGGCTCCTCACTCATGAATTCTGTATCTCTGCCTTTCCATTTCACCAGGGCGGCTTCTTTGATGAAATTCTCCTCTTTTGATAAGGATTAAGCCACCTTCTTCAAAGCACAGCACTGAAGCAGCCCAAGTGTTTAATAAACCCCGGGGCTGGGGAGGAGAGGAGGGATGTGTTCCTGGGTCAGGGTTTGCAGAGATGTGCTCCAAGGCTGCAGCATCATCCCCCTGGTGCTGGTGCCTTCCAGGAGATAGGAGGATAGGTGAAAACAAACTAAAGATGGGCAGAAAGGCTTAAGGGAGGTGATGGGGTTGTTTTAATGGTGTGTGATGTGGGGAGGTGGGCTGAGGGCTGGCAGACCTCATCCTGGGTCTGTCTTGTCTGGACACCAGTAACTGATGTTGGTTGGGATGCCTTGCAGCATCCAGCCCACCACCCAGCAGATAACCCAGCAGTGTAGAGGCTTCCCCTGGGTTGTGCATGAGACCTCCCAGCCCTGTGTGGTGAACAGAGGCAATCAAAGAATCACAGGGGTGGGAAGGGACCTCCAGAGCTCATCAGATCCAACTCCCCTGCCAAAGCAGGGTCCTTAGGACAGGGCACACAGGTCAGGTTCCAGATGGGGCTGGAATCTCTCCAGAGAAGGAGACTCCACACCCCCTGGGCAGCCTGTCCCAGGGCTCCCTCACCCTCACTGGGAAGAAGTTCTTCCCCAGATTTGGGAGGAACTCCCTGTGCTTCAGCTTGAGCCCATCACCCCTCGTCCTGTCCCCACAGACACTGAGAAGAAGCTGCCCATGTCCCCCTGTGTCCCATACTTAAGATATTTATAAAATATCTTAGAATGGTCTGGACTGGAAGGGATCCCAAGGATCACAGAGCTCCAACCCCCCTGTCACAGGCAGGGACACCAACCTCCAGGCCTGGAGCTACACAAAGTTGCCCAGAGCCCCATCCAATGTGGCCTTGAACACCCCCAGGCACAGGGCACCCACCCCCTCTCTGGGCAGCCCCTTCCAGCCCCTCACCATTCTCTCTGCAAAGAACTTCCCCCCAATCTCTCCTCTCACCCTTCCCTCCTCCAGCTTCACTCCAGCCCCCTTGTCCTGCCAGTCTCTGCCCTTGAACAAGCTGATTCCCCTCCTGTTTCTCTGCTCCCTTCAGGGACTGGCAGGCTGCAATGAGGTCCCCCCACAGCCTTCTCTTCTCCAGGCTGACCCAGCCCAGCTCCCTCAGCCTCTCCTTGTAGGGCAGGTGCTCCAGCCCTCTAATCATCCTTGTGGCTCCTCTGACCCCTCTCCAACAGTTCTACATCCTTCTTGTATTGGGGGCCCCAGATCTGGACACAGGATCCAGCTGGGGCCTCCCCAGGGCAGAGCAGAGAGGGACAATCCCCTCCCTGTCCCTGCTGCCACCCCTCTGCTGATGGAGCCCAGGATCCCATTGGCCTTGTGAGCTGCAAGAGCCACCGCTGGATCATGTTAAGTTTCTCATCCACTATGACACCCAGGTCCTTCTCACAGGGCTGCTCTCCAGGAGCTCTTCTCCCAGGCTGTATCTGTGTCTGGGATTCCTCCATCCCCAGTACAACCCCTCCAACTTGGCAGTGTTGAACCTCATTAGGATCACCCAGGCCCATTTTTCCAGCCTGAAATGACAGCAATGACAACCCTAATGCACAAAGCTTCTCTCCTTCCACCTTTCCATCCTACCAGACACCAGGCACTGAGTGATTCAAGGCCAGACCCCTGGCATTTTACATCACTGTGGACAGCCCCATGGTGCAATCATGAGGAGCAAGATCACCCACAGCCTCCCCACCATGCTGTGACAGGTCACACCAACCAGAAGCTTGAGCAGGGACTTTCCTTCCAGCCCAGGGGTTTTTAAACAGAGCTGTGCCCTGAAGGTCCTGATGCAGGTGAGGCTGCTTGGATGAGTTACACCAAAGGGTAGGAAGTTCTGTAGTCTCCAGCGGACCTATCTGCAGGAGATGGCTAGATGAATTGGCTCCCTTTATCTCTGATTTCATTCCCCAGCAGCTTGTCAGTAAATCAGAGATGTCAGATGTTATCAGCACCTGCAACTTTTCTTTGGAAGGGATACAGAAGCACACAGGTGACTTTGAGAGGGCTGAGAAAGGAAACAAGGGGTTAATAAATCTTCCTCTAAGCCACAACTATCCCAGTGTCCTCAGCCTATTCCTGGCCTTGCAAAGAGATGTGACACCTGCTTATTCTTTGGTCACGAAGCCAAACCCTGCAGTGAGCTCCCTCCTCTCTGCATCATGGAACCCCAGACTGGGCTGGACTGGGAGGGACCCAAGGATCACAGAGCTCCAACCCCCCTGCCACAGGCAGAGACATCAACCTCAGGCCTGGAGCTACACAAGGCTGCCCAGGGCCCCATCCAATCTGGCCTTGAACACCCCCAGGGACATGGAATAACCCTGCCCTATAGCCTTTTTTCCAGCCCAGATAGCTTAGAGCTTCCCAGTGCCACCTTGACCTTGCTGTGCAGAGACAGCCTCTGACCCACACTTCGTGGATTGAAGCTTCTGATCAGGCAAGACTATAGCAAGGTCCTGAGCAGGTCCCTGCTTCCCCAGTGCTGGGAAGATGCAATGGTGATGAGCACAGAGCAATTCACAGAGTCAGAGGGGGTGGGTGCCCCGTGTCTGGGGGTGTTCAAGGCCAGGTTGGATGATTGGAATGTTGATAATTATATCGAGTATTGCTCTGGTTTGGATTGATCACACAAAGAACTTGTGCAGGGGGGACTGAGACGTTACTGTAGGCACCTGCTCTCTGGGGCAGCAGGAGAACTCCTGCCTGTCATGCAGGAGACCAGAATCTGATTCCCAACAGAGTCAGTTCTCTGGTGGCACTGAGTGATTTGTCTTGACTTTGGAGCTGAGTATTGAAAATTGATTGAGATTGATGAACTGTTGGTGTGAGTGAAATGAGTCAACTCTGGTGTGAGTGGTGAGTGACTGAGTTGTAGTCAATCTGTGAGAGAGAGAAAAACAGAGCACTAGAAACTCCTGGTTGGTTGGGTTGGGTTTGTATATTTAATGTAACCAGAGGAGAACTGCGAATGGGTTAGAGAGACAGGAGTGGGGTTATAAACAAGAACAGGGATCAAGAAATAATCTGACTAACAATGGGATTCTTCTGTGATTCTGTGAAAACCTTGATGGGCCTGAACATTCACAATCAGGTGAGAGCATCCAACTCCACCATGGCACCGGGACATTATTTGGGGAAGGAGTCTGGAGACGGGGATCATCTGTACAAGAAGGAGCCCAAGGAGACCACGGAGCTCACTGATGCACACGGTGACAGGGGCTTCATGCTCCCTGTCTCCTCTTTCTCCCTGCAGAGAAGGAGAGAGAAGGGACTGATTGCAGCCTGGGCGCTCCTGTGGGACCCCAGAGAAGCAGCCCCTCCCCACCTGGCAGGCAGGGATAGTCAAAATGGGCAAGGCACAGGTGAGAGACTGGGGCAGGAGCTGGGGGTCTCCCCAGCACTCACCACATGTCCTGAGGTGACAAAGGCTTCACCGCAGCTCCAGGTGATTGGGAAGAACCTGATAAGGGATGAGACATGAGTCAGAGGCTGGCAGTCCCCAGCACAGCCCCGTTTCAGGGCTGCCGTGGGGTGTCAGCCCTTTAAAATGCACTTGGTGCCGGGGTCACTCACTGCTCGACAGCTCCGGATGGTGTCTCCGCTTGCTCTTCCTCGACCTCTTCTTAGAATACTTCTGCAAGATACACAGAACAAGGCTGAGTGTGGAGCAGCTCCCAGCCCCATGCTACAGACCCCCATGCTCCACACCACTCCAAGTCATGACATGGTGCTGTGCAGTAACAGTCACCTACCTTGAGACTGCTGGGGGAAGAGTCCACGTCCCCGGGGTATAGCTCTCGGAAGGAATCCAGAGAGGAGGATCCCCTGCCCGAGAGGGAGCCCAGGGTGATGGTGGAGCCCAGCGAGTCACGAGGGGACAGGCCCTTCAGACTCCTTGTCTCCTTGTTGTCCCTGCAGAGGAGGAGAGAGAAGAGACACATTTGCAGCTAGGACCCACCTGGTAGGACCCCCAGGACAGCAGCCCCACCCTGGCAGGCAAGACAGGGATACCCGAAAAGGGCAGGGCACAGGTGGAGAGTCTGGGGCAGGAGCTGGGGGTCTCCCCAGCACTCACCACATGTCCTGAGGTGCCACAGGTTTCGCTGCAGCTCCAAGTGATTGAGAAGACCCTGATGAGGGATGAGACCGAGTGAGTGGCTGGCAAACCCCAGCACAGCCCCGTGTCAGGGCTGCTGTGGGGTGTCAGCTCTTTAAAATGCACTCAGTGTCGGGGTCACTCACCGCACAACAGCTCCGGATGGACGCTTGCCTTGGTCTGCCAGGATGTCTTCTTCCAACTCTATTGCAAGATACACAGAACAAGGCTGAGTCTGGAGCAGCTCCCAGCCCCATGCTACAGACCCCCATGCTCCACACCACTCCATGTCATGACATGGTGCAGTGCAGTGTGTTGGGGAGTAACAGTCACCTACCTCGACACTGCTGGGGGAAGTGTCCACGTCCCCGGGGTACAGCCCTCGTAAGGAATCCAGAGACGTGTATCCCCCGCTCGGGGTGGAGAGCAGGGTGACGGTGGAGCCCAGCGAGGCACGAGGGGACAGGCCCGTCACACTCCTTGTCCTCCTCCTTGCCTTGGTCTTCCCAGACGTATTCTTCCAACTCTTCTGAAAGATACACAGAACAAGGCTGAGTCTGGAGCAGCTCCCAGCCCCATGCTACAGACCCCCATGCTCCCCCACCGGCACGCCATGTCATCACATGGTGCAGCACAGTGTGGTGGGGAGTAACAGTCACCTACCTTGAGACTGCTGGGGGAAGTGTCCCCTTCACTGGAGCTGGACTCGGGGAAGGGGGGCAGAGACACGGACCCGCTGTCCCAGAAGGAGCCCAGGGATCCCGTGGAGCCCAGCGAGTCACACAAGGACTGGCCTTTCAGGCTCTTGATCTCCTCGTTCTCCCTGCAGAGGAGGAGAGAGGAGACCCAGTTGCAGCTAGGACCCACCTGGTAGGACCCCCGGGCAGCAGCCCCTCCCCAGCTGGCTGGCTGGGCTGCCCAATGTGGGCAAAGACAGGGCAGAGGCGGAGAGTTTGGGGCAGGAGCTGGGGGTCTCCCCAGCACTCACCACATGTCCTGTGGTGTCACAGGCTTCTCTGAACCTCTAGTTGATTGGGAAGAACCTGATGAAGGATGAGACATGAGTCAGAGGCTGGCAGTCCACAGACACCCCAGTGTCAGGGCTGCTGTGGGGTGTCAGCCCTTTAAAATGCACTTGGTGCTGGGGTCACTCACTGCTCGAGTGCTCTGGGTGGCCTCTTTCCTTGGTCTTCCTCGACCTCTTCTTAGAATACTTCTGCAAGATACACAGAACAAGGCTGAGTGTGGAGCGGCTCCCAGCCCCATGCTACAGACCCCCATGCTCCACACCACTCCATGTTATGACATGGTGCAGTGCAGTGTGGTGGGCTGTAACAGTCACCTACTTTGAGTGTGATGGGGGAAGGGCCCACTTCCCAAGAGCTCAACTCTCGGGAGGAATCGAAAGACGCGGATCCCCTGCCCGAGAGGAAGCCCAAGGTGAGTGTGGAGGCCAGCGAGGCACGAGGGGACAGGCCCTTCATACGCCTTGTGTCCTCATTGTCCCTGCAGAGGAGAGAGAAGGGACCAATTGCAGCCTTGGCCCTTCTGTGTGACCCCCGGGCAGCAGCTCCTCCCCGGCGGTCAGGCAGGGATGCCCGAAGTGGGCAGTGCACAGGTGGAGAGCCTGGGGCAGGAGCTGGGGGTCTCCCCAGCACTCACCACATGTCCCGACGAGTCGAAGGCTTCGCTGCTCCTCCAGGCGATTGGGAAGAACCTGATGAGGAATGAGACCGAGTCAGAGGCTGGCAGTCCCCAGCACAGCCCCGTGTCAGGGCTGCTGTGGGGTGTCAGCCCTTTGCAGGGTGCTCGGTGCTGGGGTCACTCACCGCTTGGCTGCTCCGCATGGCGTCTCCCCTTGCTCTTCCCAAAAATCTTGTTCCACCAGCTCTGTAAGAACCCCAGAATGTGGGTGAGTGTGGAGCAGCTCCCAGCCCCATGCTACAGACCCCCATGCTCCCCCACCGGCACGCCATGTCATCACATGGTGCAGCAGCACAATGTGGTTGGAAGTAACAGTCACCTACCTTGAAACAGCTGGGAGAAGGGTCCTCTTCCCTGGGGTTGGACTCGGGGAAGGAGGGGACAGAAATGGATGCCCTCTCCGAGAGAGAGCCCAGGGAGACCGTGGAGCCCATTGAGGCACGTGGGGACCGGCCGTTTATGCTCCTTATTTCCTCATTCACCCTGCAGAGGAGGAGAGAGAAGAGACCCAGTTACAGCCTGGGTCCTCCTGTGGGACTCCCAAGGCAGTAGCCCCTCCCAAGCCAAAACAGGCAGGGAAGAGGTGGAGAGTCTGGGGCAGGAGCTGGGGGTCTCCCCAGCACTCACCACATGTCCTGAGGAGTCGAAGGCTTCTCTGCTCCTCTAGTTGATTGGGAAGAACCTGATAAGGGATGAGACAGAGTGAGTGGCTGGCAGACCCAGGCACAGCCCCGTGTCAGGGCTGCGGTGGGGTTTCAGCCCTTTAAAATGCACTCGGTGTAGGGGTCACTCACTGCTCGACAGCTGCGGATGGACTCTTGCCTGGGTCCTCCGCGATCTCTTCTTACAATACTCCTGCAAGATACACAGAACAAGGCTGAGTGTGGAGCAGCTCCCAGCCCCATGCTACAGACCCCCATGCTCCACACCACTCCAACATGGTGCTGTGCAGTAACAGTCACCTACCTTGAGACTGCTGGGGGAACTTTCCACGTCCCTGGGTTTCAGCTCTTGTAAGGAATCCAGAGAGAAGGATCCCCTGCCCGAGAGTGAGCCCAGGGTGATTGTGGAGCACAGCGAGGCACGAGGGGACAGGCCCGTCAGATTCCTTGTCTCCTCGTTGTCCCTGCAGAGGAGGAGAGAGAAGAGACCCATTTGCAGCTAGGACCCACCTGGTGGGTCCCCTGGGCTCCAGCCCCAGCCTGTAGGCAAGGCCGGGATACCCGAAACTGGCAGGACACAGGTGGAGAGTCTGGGGCAGAAACTGGGGGTCTCCCCAGCACTCACCACATGTCCAGAGGTGACAAAGGCTTTGATGCAGCTCCAGGTGATTGGGAAGAACCTGATGATGAGACAGAGTGAGTGGCTGGCAGTCCCCAGCGCAGCCCCGTGTCAGGGCTGCCGTGGGGTGTCAGCCCTTTAAAATGCACTCAGTGTCGGGGTCACTCACTGCTCGACAGCTCTGGGTGGCCTCTTTCCTTGGTCCTCCCCGACCTCTTCTTACAATACTCCTGCAAGATACACAGAACAAGGCTGAGTCTGGAGCAACTCCCAGCCCCATGCTACAGACCCCCATGCTCCACACCACTCCAAGTCATGACATGGTGCTGTGCAGTAACAGTCACCTACCTTGAGACTGCTGGGGGATGAGTCCACATCCCCGGGTTTCAGCTCTCGGAAGGAATCCAGAGAGAAGGATCCCCTGCCCGAGAGGGACTCCAGGGTGATTGTGGAGCACAGCGAGGCACATGGTGACAGGCCTTTCAGGCTCCTTGTCTCCTCGTTGTCCCTGCAGAGGAGGAGAGAGAAGAGACCCATTTGCAGCTAGGACCCACCTGGTAGGACCCCTGGGCAGCAGCCCCAGCCTGTAGGGAAGGCCAGGGTACCCGAAACGGGCAGGACACAGGTGGAGATTCTGGGGCAGAAACTGGGGGTCTCCCCAGCACTCACCACATGTCCAGAGGTGACAAAGGCTTTGCTGCAGCTCCAGGTGATTGGGAAGTACCTGATGAGGAATGAGACCGAGTCAGAGGCTGGCAGTCCCCAGCACAGCCCTGTCTCGGGTCTGCTGTGGTGTGTCAGCCCTTTGCAGGGTGCTCGGTGCTGGGGTCACTCACCGCTTGGCTGCTCCGCATGGCGTCTCCCCTTGCTCTTCCCCAAAATCTTGTTCCACCAGCTCTGTAAGAACCCCAGAATGTGGGTGAGTGGGGAGCAGCTCCCAGCCCCATGCTACAGACCCCCATGCTCCCCCCCCCCAGCACTCCATGTCATGAATTGTATCAGCAGCACAGTGTGGTTGGAAGTAACAGTCACCTACCTTGAGCCTGCTGGGAGAAGGGTCCTCTTCCCTGGGGTTGGACTCAGGGAAGGAGGGGACAGAAATGGATGCCCTCTCCGAGAGAGAGCCCAGGGAGACCGTGGAGCCCATTGAGGCACCTGGGGACCGGCCGTTTATGCTCCGCATTTCCTCATTCTCCCTGCGGAGGAGGAGAGAGAAGAGACCCAGTTGCAGCCTGGGTCCTCCTGTGGGACCCCCGGGCAGCAGCCCCTCCCAAGCCAGCAGGCAGGGATACCCGAAACAGGCAGGGAAAGGTGGAGATTCTGGGGCAGCTGCTGGGGGTCTCCCCAGCACTCACCACATGTCCCGAGGAGTCGAAGGCTTCTCTGCTCCTCTAGTTGAATGGGAAGAACCTGATGAGGGATGAGACCAAGTGAGCGGCTGGCAGCCCCCAGCACAGCCCCGTGTCAGGACTGCCATGGAGTGTCAGCAGGGTGCTCGGGGCTGGGATCACTCACAGCTTGGTTTCTCCATGAAGACTCTTGAACTTTTTCTTCCAAACCTCTTCCTCCAACACTTCTGCAAGACCCCCAGAATGTGGATGAGTGTGGAGCAGCTCCCAGCCCCGTGCCACAGTCCCCCATGCTCCCTCCACACCACTCTGTGTCATGACACGGTGCGGCACAGTGTGGTGGGGAGGAACAGCCACCTACCCTGAATCTCGCACTCCTCTTCCCATTGTGTTTCCTCCTCCAGCGCCTCTGCAAGACCCCAGAATGTTGGTGTAATGGGAGCAGCTCCCAGCCACCCACACACCCCCGACACCACCCCATGTCAGGACATGGCACGGCTCAATATGCTGCAACGATCCCTTACCTTGAGCTTCCTGGCCCATTGAAAGGCGCTGATGACCCTGATGTACATCCCCAGCATCAGGACTGGGATCACGTCAGCCACGGGGATGCCGAAGCAACCCATGGCTTGGGATGGGGTACCACGATGTCTCTAGGGTCACCAATGAACTCCCAGATCTCAAGCAGTAGCACACCCAACGCACTGACTGCCAACCGCTGAGACTGCAGTCTGCAGTGACTGCCAGACTACAGTGTCCAGTGGCAACTGCCCTGTGCCCCCTTATACCTGTCCAGCAGCCACACCACCCTTTGTGACATCATGGGCATGTTGAGCCCACATTGCTGCTCAGCCCTCATTTGCGACATCAGAGGCAGGCAGAACTCTGATTTCGTAAAGCTGGTGGCACCCCAAGGCTCTTCCTCATTCCAATCCTGGAAGCCATCCTTGGAAATGGGTCCCCCATGTCCAAGGAGAAGAGCAAGCACATCACGCATTCCACAGCCAGTGCAGACAGATAGAGGGGCTCAGAGGGGCTTGGATATCTCCCTGGACATAGAATCATAGAACCATAGACTGGTCTGGGTTGGAAGGGACCCAAGGATCACAGAGCTCCAACGCCCCTGCCACAGGCAGGGACACCAACCTCAGGCCTGGAGCTACACAAGGTTGCCCAGGGCCCCATCAAACCTGGCCTTTAACACCCCCAGGGATGTGGCATCCACCCCCTCTCTGGCAGCCTGTTCCCACCACTCACCGCTCTCTCTGTAAAAACTTCATCAGCAAACTTGCTGAGGGTGCACTCAATCCCATCATCAGTATCATTGACAAAGGTGTTCAAAAGCACCGGTCTCATGACAGACCCCTGGGGGACACTGCTTGTCACTGGCCTCCACCTGGACACAGACCCATTGACCACCACCCTTTGCCTGGAACTTGAGAATTATGAGAGTCCTGGCTGCCAGAGAAGACCCAGGCAAAGAACTCATTCACTACCTCAGCCTTCTCCACATCACTTGCAGCCAATTCTCCTTTCTCCTGTACCAAAGGGGGTATGCTCTCTTTGGCCTGTCTCTTCTGGCCAATGTGCCTGTAAAATCCCTTCATGTTGTTTGTAACATCCCTCGCCAAGTTCACTTCCATCTGCACCTTGGCTTTCCTGACCCCATCTCTGCAATTCCCAACAGCATCCCTGTATTCTTTCCAGGCAACACACCCCTGTTTCCAGAGCTTGTACTTGCCTTTCTTTTCCCTCAGGCTGACCAGCATGTCCTTGCCTAGCCATGCTGGTTTTCCACCCCTCCTGCCCACTTTCTTATTCAGAGGGACAGAGAGCCCTTGAGCTCTCAGAAAGGCGTCCTTGACTCAGGTTTAGGATTCGAGATGAGGACAGAGAGGGATCAGCCTGCAATTAGTGTCATGGGCCAAACAGACTCCATACAGAATAAAGAAAACTCATGGATTACTACTAACCACACACCCAGTGAACCAGAGTCAGTGATGAGAAGTGCAGCCAGATCTTAAAGCCCCTTCCCCCCACCCCTCCCTTCTCAGCAGGCTTAAACTCCAGTGTGATTTTACTCCCTTCTTCCCCCCTCAACATGGCACGGGGAGGGGCAGGGAATGGGGACTGGGGGTTTTCACTCAGTTCCTTTTGAGCTGGGGGCAGAGGGAGGCACAGATTACACACACATACACACCCACCCTTCCCCTACAGCAGCCTGGGGTCCCAGCCACGTCAGACAGTCCTTCCCTAACTCCTCCAGCATGACTCCTCTCTATCAGGGAGTCATCTCCTCACCACAGGCCTCAGCACAGCTCCCTCCATGGGGTGCTGACCTCCGGCCCCAGGCTGCTCCGGCCTGCTCCCCCAGAGTCACAAGTGCCCTGGCAAACCTGCTGAGGTGTGGATCAATCTCTTCACAGGCTGTAGATGTCTCTGCTCCCTTATCCATGGGCTGCAGGGGACACCTCCTCTCCCATGGTCTTGTCCAGAGGCTGCAGGGGAATCTCTCTCCCCAGCACCTGGAGGGCCTCATTCTTCCCCACCCCCTCTCCTTGGGCCTACCCTTGGTGCCTGCACAGCTTCCTACATCTTCTCAGTCCCTCCTCTGGAGGCAAAATGCACCTGCCTGCGGGTTTCTTCTCCTCCCTGTGATTCCCAGAGGCTCTGTGACCATCGCTGATGGGCTCGGCCTTGGTCAGCAGCGACTCGGGCCTGGAGCCAGCTGGTGTTTGCTCTGTGGGACCTGCAGAGAGCTTCTGGCTGCTCCTTTAGCAGCCACCCCTGCAGCCCCCCTTCTCTACCAGCACATTGCTCTGCAGAACTGTGACAGGAAGGAACTAGCTAAAGGATATGGGGACAACCCCTCGGAGGTGGCAGAAGGATCTGAATTGACTGTTAAGAGTTTGGATCCCGGCTGGAGGGACATCGATCTGATGTGAAGTGAAATGACAGTTAGTAGTGCAAGCTGCCTGCGCTCATGTGCAGGCACAGGGAAATGGAAACTTTCTAGAATATGGATCATTACTGGAATGGGAATCAGAGCAGAATACTCCTCTTTTACCAAGTAAAAGCTCGGTGGAACATCCTGAGTAGTGCAAGACCTCAGAGCAAGAAATAATATGGTTAAAAATCTCCACCCGGTGGTAGCTAATCCCTACACGCTGCTCACACACCTCAAGCATGCTCAGGTTTGGTTTACAGCCCTAGACTTTAAAGATGCTTTCTTTTGCCTGCCATTAGCCAAAGAAAATCAAGAGTTATTTGCATTTGAATGGGAAGGTGCTACCTCTGGTAGGAAAACCCAGCTTACCTGGGCAGTGTAAACAAAACCTGAGTGGATT
This sequence comes from Laterallus jamaicensis coturniculus, assembly GCA_022605575.1. Classification (NCBI taxonomy): domain Eukaryota; kingdom Metazoa; phylum Chordata; class Aves; order Gruiformes; family Rallidae; genus Laterallus; species Laterallus jamaicensis. The sequence continues at coordinate 22,053,440 of JAKCOX010000012.1, read as the reverse complement.
CAAGGGACAGGTTATTTTGGGGAGGCTAAATGGGTATGGAGTCCCCCAACAGAAAGCTGAAGTGGTACAACCACGAGGAACCCAGCTGGGATATGCAATTTCTGGAGGACAATGAGCATTGGATACTGAGCAAAAAGAAGCCATCTCAAAGATCACTCATCCTCAGACGGTAAGAGAAATCAGAACCTTTTTGGGAATGTTGAGCTGGTGTTGGTTGTGGAATAATAGCAAAACCTCTTTCTGAACTCTTGAAAATGAATCCTGCTGGTGAGGGCGAAGTACACCCAGAAAGCTTTTAATACACTTCAAAAGGAACTTGGGAGAGCTCCAGCCTTGGGGCTGCTGGATGTGACTAAACCCTTCTTGCTCTTTTTCCATGAAAAACCAGGAGTAGCCCTGGGAGTGCTGGCTCAACATTTAGGACCCTATAATAGAGCAGTGGCATGCTTCCCTAAACAGCTGGAGGATGACAGTGAGCAGAGGATGGTCAGGGTGTTTCCGAGCAGGAGCTGCCGTAATACTTAACATTGAAGAAGCCAGGGAATTTACTTTGTGACAGAAGATGGCAGGAATGGGCTCTCATACTGTGTTCTGGAATTAAAGACAAATCGTTAGCAGGGGCAGCTCAGCTGGGAGGGCAAAGTTCTTCCCTGGCAGAGTTGTGGGGCTGTGGCACAGGCTGCCCAGGGAGGGGGCTGTGTCCCCACCCCTGGTGGTGTTTAACAGATGGGGAGATGAGGTACTGAGAGATCTGGGTCAGCATAGGGTGGGAATGGCTGGACTTGATGATCTTCAAAGGTCTTTTCCAACCTTGTGATCCTGTGATTCTGTGGGGTCATTTCCACCCATCACATTGATTTTTAAGTGCTTCCCATGCAAGATGCTGTGTCCTTGGGTGGGAAGCAGCAGTCCCAGGCCCTGACTGCCTGTGATCACACTACCCCATGGTCACAAAAACCTTCTCCTGTATTTAGGCGCTTACCCAAGGCATGGATACTTGTGGGAATAGGCTGTATGGGGAAAACTCCTCCAGGACAGCTCTGCTTTGTTCTGAGGAGGAATATGCTCCAGTTTCCCACAAATACAATGACGTGCCATGGAGTTACACACAGAATCCTAGGAGGTTATGAGTTGGAAGGGACCTCGAATACCTGCTTCAAAAGCAGACCAGGGGCCTGGTATTTATATGGTGCAAAGGTAGGATGGGGGATCAGCTGGGGAGGGAAAGTGGCCCTGTTTAACAGATGGGAAGATGAGGTACTTAGGGATAAAGTTTAGCTTAGGATGGGAATGGTTGGACTTGATGATCTTCAAGGTCTTTTCCAACCTTGTGATTTTGGGGTTCTTTGTGTATCCTCAACACCCTGTTCCCCTGGGCCTCTTGGGTTACCTGGTAATACCTCAGCGACTCCCATCCCTTGGCTTCCCTCTCTCAGAGCTGCATGTTGCTCTGTAGGCAGAGCACAGAGAAAAGGAGAGGGCTGGTGGGTGGGAAGGATGCAGCACTGAGATTGGGAATCTCAGAACCCCTTGCTAGGGGTTTGGAGTGACTACTGGAGATCAGCCAGCCAGCCAGCATTCCCCTGCCCCAGCAGGGTCACCATGAGCAGGGTGTGCAGGATCCCATCCAGGACCCTGGAGTTTGGAGAAGGAGACTCTCCACCCTCTCTGGGCAGCCTGGCTCAAGGTTTGGGAACCCACAGAGGGAAAAAGTTTTTCCTCCTGTTGGATGGACCTTCCTCTGCTCCAGTTTGTGCCCATCACCCCTTGTCCTGTTGCTGGACACCCTGAGAAGAGTCTGGGCCCATCTCCTGGACACCTCCTTTGGATAGGGGTCAGTGTTGATGGGATCCCCTCACACTCTTCTCTTCCCCAGGCTGAACAGGCTCTCTCAGCCTTCCCTCCCACCAGAGATGCCTCAGCCCCTCCTCATCCTCATACCCTCCCAAGACTCTCCCCAGCAGCTCCCAGTCTTTCCTGAACTGGGAGCCCAGCACTGGCCACCCAACTCCAGCTGTGGCTCAGCAGGGCCGAGCAGAGGGGAGGAGAACAGAACCTCCCTGGAGCTGATGGCCACGCTCTGCTCAAGGCCCCCAGGTCCCCTTGGCCATAGGAGGACACTCTGCCTGTCCCAGGGCTCCCTAACCCTCACTGGGAAGAAGTTCTTCCCCACATTGGGGGGGAACTCCCTGGGCTCCAACTTGCAGCCATTGCCCCTTGTCCTGTCCCCACAGACACTGGAAGAGGCTGCCCATGTCCCCCTGTGTCCCACCCTTCAGCAATTGATAACCATTGATCAGATCCCCTCTCAGGCTGCTTCTCTCCAGGCTGAACAGCCCCAGCTCACTCAGCCTTTCCTCACAGGGGAGATGCTCCAGGCCCTTCATCATCTCCCTGTCCCTCCTCTGGACTCTCTCCAGGAGATCCCTGTCCCTTTGATCCCAGGGAGCCCAGAACTGGACACAACACTCCAGGTGGGGCCTGAGCAGGGCAGAGCAGAGGGGGAGGATCCCCTCCTGTGACCTGCTGGCCACACCCCTCCTGATGCTCCCCAGGATCCCATTGGGCTCCTTGGGCACACTGCTGGCTCATGGCCACCCTGTCACCCACCAGCACCCCCAGGTCCTTCTCCACACAGCTCCTCTCCAGCAGCTCCCCCCCAGCCTGTCCTGATTCCAGCAGTTATTCCTCCCCAGGTGCCAGACTCTCCATTTGCTTTTGTTGAATCCCATCTGGTTTCTCCCTGCCCAGCTCTCCAGCCTGGCCAGGTCTCTGGATGGCAGCTCAGTGTCCCTGTGTGTCAGCCACCCCTCCCATTACCAATTCTCGAGGGACTGTGAAGTTCAGGGGTGTTTGGATGTTCAGCACTGTTGGTGGAGCAGAGCTGTCTGCTCCCACCCTAACCCAGAGTAAGGCCCCAGCTTTTCAAAACCTCAATACCATTGGACTGCTGAAATGTGATTCCCACCAAGAGCAGCCACTGGATCCCAGATGCAGTGGACACTGAGGTCCCAAAGCCTCCTAAAGCCTCCCTTTCCCCTCCATACGGATCCATACCCCCTGATTTCCTAGAGGAACACAACAAGGGGCTGATGGGGTGGTCCAGGTAGATCCCCAGAGATCAGACCTGTCACTGCTGCCATGGGAGTGATCCCCTTTCCTGCTCCCATCACCAATCCAAATGACTCTGTGATGCTGGGATGGAGAGACAGACATCTTCCCAAGACTGGGGTCTTAGGGACAAAGGAAGGACAGGGAGGATTTTGGCTTTGGCAACACTCTACCTACAGCCTGCCCATTTGTTTGGGTGAGTCAACCCAACCATGGAGTCCAGAAACCTTTGCTATTCATAGGGGACCATGAATATTTCATTTTCTTCAACCATTTCTGTGAGGATGCACTTGCTGCATGGGGCGTGTGGGGGGGAAGGATATGCCAGGAGGGGTCTCATAGGTGCATCCTTCTTGTCGTCCCCTCATCCTCCTTGTCATCCCCTCATCCTTCTTGTTATCCTACTGCTGATGCTGGGTGGGATGCAGGCTGTGGAATTATCCTGGCCATGGGGTTGGAGTATCTCTCTCCTGCTGTATCTCTAGATCTAGCAAGGGACATCACAACCCCTCAACACAAGGAGCAGCTCCAGAGGGAGAGAAACTTCACACACTCCAAACAGGCCAGAAAAGGGAGCCAGTGACTCCAAATCAGGAGGTCTCACATATAAATAATGTATTACCAGCAGAATTGCATAATGAGGGGTTTATGGACTGCTGATAAAACAAACAGTAAAAGTCTCATCGCTGCCTGAGGTAACGCAGCCAGCATGAGCACCTCATTTTGGCTCTGGGGACAACTTTGTGTTTAATCCTCCCTTTCACCATTTAGTGACCAGTTTTATACAGGTATGAATTCTGGAATCCAGCCAAGCCTGCCCCATGCTCCAGCAAGCCACGCTCTCCATCCCTGAGGCTTGTAGTAACACTAGTACCACCACAGCAATCACTTGTAGAGTTTCTGTGGGTGTATAGATGAGGTAAAGTGTCATAGAATCATAGAATCATGGAATCCCAGACTGGGCTGGGTTGGAAGGGATCCCAAGGATCATAGATCGACAGCCCCTCTGCCACAGGCAGGGACACCAACCTCCAGGCCTGGAGCTACACAAGGTTGCCCAGGGCCCCATCCAACGTGGCCTTGAGCACCCCCAGACATGGGGCACCCACCCCCTCTCTGGGCAGCCCCTTCCAGCCCCTCACCACTCTCTCTGCAAAGAACTTCCCCCCAATCTCTCCTCTCACCCTTCCCTCCTCCAGCTTCACTCCATCCCCCTTGTCCTGCCAGTCTCTGCCCTTGAACAAGCTGATTCCCCTCCTGTTTCTCTGCTCCCTTCAGGGACTGGCAGGCTGCAATGAGGTCCCCCCACAGCCTTCTCTTCTCCAGGCTGACCCAGCCCAGCTCCCTCAGCCTCTCTCCAGAGGGGAGCTGCTCCAGCCCTCTGAGAATCTCCATGGCTCCTCTGACCCCTCTCCAACAGCCCCACATCTTTCTTGTATTGGGGGCCCCAGCTCTGGACACAGGATCCAGCTGGGGCCTCCCCAGGGCAGAGCAGAGAGGGACAATCCCCTCCCTGTCCCTGCTGCCACCCCTCTGCTGATGGAGCCCAGGATCCCATCACCCTTCCCAGCTCCAAGAGCCACTGCTGGCTCATGGGGAGTTTCTCACCCCCCAGAACCCCCAGGTCCTTCTCACAGGGCTGCTCTCCAGGAGCTCTTCTCCCAGGCTGTATCTATGTCTGGGAATCCTCCATCCCCAGTACAACCCCTCTCACTTGGCAGTGTTGAACCTCATTAGGTTCACCTGGGACCATTTTTCCAGCCTGTCAAGATCCCTCTGGATGGCTCCTTTCCTTGCCTCAGCCATCAAGATCACCTTTTGCAGACACTTCTCCTCTGGGTGAGGAGAAAGGCAAGAGCGCTTCAGTGCTCCTCAACTTGCTCCAGCCACCAAGACTTCCATGGCTGGGAGTCTGCCCTCAACATCAAGATGCAACTGGAACACTCTCTGTTTTGCCCTAATGTTCATAATTTTAGAAATTATCAAAGAATAATTAACACAATGTTTAGAGCAGGCTACATGTGTTTTAAAAATGCTCATATTACAGAATCACAGGATCATTAAGGTTGGAAAAGACCTCCAAGAACATCCAGTGCAGCTGTCACCCTACCACCTCTATCACTCACTAACCCACGTCCCTCAGTACCTCATCCAGCCTTTCCTTGGACACACTGAGGGATGGTGACTCCACCACCTCCCTGAGCAGCCCCTTCTGATGCACAACTGCTCTTTTGGAGAAGAAATTCCTCCTCATTTCTAACCTGAACCTCCACTGGCCCAACTTGCAGCCATTCCTTCTGGTCCTATGGCTAGTTATCTGCAAGAAGAGGCTGAGCCCCAGCTCACCACAAGCTCCTTGCAGGGAGTTGGACAGAACAAGAAGGTCTCCCCTCAGCCTCCTCTTCTCCAGGCTCAACACCCCAGCTCCCTCAGCTGCTCCTCAGAGGATTTGCCCTCCAGCCCCTTCCCCAGCCTGGTTGCCCTTCTCTGGGCTCACTCCAGGACCTCCATGTCCTTCTGATGCTGAGGAGCCCAGAACTGGACCCAGCACTCGAGGTGCAGCCTCACCAGAGAAGTGCACAGGGGGATGAACACCTCCCTGGTCCTGTTGAGTAAAACATATATATATATATATATATAACATATAGACATGTTATGAAGGTTGGATAATCTGTTCAATTACTGGCACAAGAACCACATTGACCTCTGGAGGGTTTTGTGTTGGACAACCTCAGATGTCCTGAAGCCACATGAAAGCATTTTTAGAGCATCACTGCCAGGGACCTGATGAATATCTGCTACCACACCAATCACCACCGACTGTTTCCACTCCAGACCTTCAGTCTCATGCTCTGGAGAGGTAGCCAGAGCCAGTGGGGAGCAGCAAACCCCCAATGCCATGTGCTACAAGCCTGGGCAGCCAGACGGGTGGACAGCAGAGGGCTCTCGAGCCCTCAGCAAGAAGAGACACTCAGCTCAATGTGCATTTGGCCACTCTTGTGAACTCACTTGGGCAGGCTGCAATGGATCAGCTGCTCCAGAGAGTGATGGTGCTAATAGGGATTTACTTCTGCTGTGAAGGGAAGTTCATTCCCCAATGAAATGCCACCCCTGTCCCTGCCAGAGAGGTGTGGTGAGATTAAGTAAGGCTGGGTTTTCCACTAAAGCTTTTATTCATTAACTACCCTGAGGAATTAAGCACCTTTTTTGAGATTAAAAGAGAGGGGAAGAGAAAAAAAAGAAAGCTCCCTTTGCTCATGCAGAGAACTGGTCTTCAGGGAACAGTGCTGAGGGTGGTGGGTACACCAGGAAGCTCTTGTGGGATCCATGCTGGTGGGGTTTCCCCTTCCCACCCCACTGTGGGACTTGGTCCCCTTCCCACTCTCTCTGCAGGGACTTGGTCATCAGTCTGGCTTTGGCTGGGATCTGAGCAAGGGAAGGAGAAACTCCACTCCTTTGGGATGGGTTGGGAAGAACCTGGAGGGTTATATTAGGATTTCAAGTGGGAGTCAAGGGTAGGGGGGTGGGGATATCAGACTGGGGGTTTTCAGCCTTCCCACATTACCCATTGGAAAAAACAAAGCCAGAGTTTGCCTCCCCTAATCACAGAATTGTAGGGGTTGGAAGGGACCTCAAGAGATCAGCAAAGATGCCCCAAAGAAGGGTTTGGGAGGGATAACACTCCTTTGGGATTCACATTTCTGTGGGTCATCCACATCCCTTGGGAGTCCGCATCCTCATCCTGTTCTTTCCCATCTATATAATGAGGACCAGGAGGTATTTCCCTTCTCCTTCTTTTTTTCTTCTTTTTCTTTTGAAAGGCAAAGGTTCTTTAGGAGCCCAAGAGTGGGAACTGGGATGCCCAGACAAGAATTAGGCACTTTGACATAAAAGGCTCTGCCCTTTGCAATGCTCAGGGATGCCTGCCAGAGCAACAAGGCTCTGTCATAGTCTCTCTGCCCATCCTAGTCCCAGAAATAAGCCGTCCTATGGAATGAGATTGCACAGATCATTTAGATTCATGCTATTTCCCTGCTATCTCCCTCCCCTAGATGCTATTACTCTGCCTTATCCCTGCCCTGGATGCCATTTCCTTGCCATCTCCTTACCCTGGATGCTATTTCCTTGCCTTCGACATACCCTGGATGCTATTTCCTTGCCATCTCCCTACCCTGGAAGCTATTTCCCTGCCATCTCATTGCCCTGGATGCTACTTCCTTGCCATGTCCCTGCCCTTGATGCTATTTCCCTGCCATCTCCCTGCCCTGGATGCCATTTCCGTGCCATCTCCTTACCCTGGATGTCATTTCCCTGTAATCTCCCTTCCCTGGATGCTATTTCCCTGCCATCTCCCTATCCTGGATGCTATTTCCCTGCCATCTCCCTACCCTGGATGCTATTTCCCTGCCATCCCCTTACCCTGGATGCTATTTCCTTGTCATCTCCCTGTCCTGGATGCTATTTCCCTGCCATCTCCCTACCCTGGATGCTATTTCCTGCCATCTGGTTGCCCTTCATACTGTTACCCTGCCATCTATTTACCCTGGATGCTATTTTCGCTGTCATCTCCCTACCCTGGATGCTATTTCCTTGCCATCTCCTTACCCTGGATGCTATTTTCGCTGTCATCTCCCTGTCCTGGATGCTATTTCCTTGCCATCTCCCTACCCTGGAAGCTATTTCCCTGCCATCTCCTTGCCCAGGATGCTATTTCCCTGCCATCTCCCTACCCTGGATGCTATTTCCCTGCCTTCCCCTTGCCATTCATGCTGTTACCCTGCCATCTCCCTGCCCTGGATGCTCTTTCCTTGCCATCCCCCTGCCCTGGATGCTATTTCCCTGCCATCTCCCTGATCTAGATGACATTTCCGTGCCATCTCCCTACACTGGATGCTATTTCCCTGCCATCTGGTTGCCCTTCATGCTGTCATCCTGCCATCTCCCTGCCCTGGATGCTATTTCCCTGCCATATCCCTTCCCTGGATGACATTTCCTTACCATTTCCCTGCTATGGGTGCTATTTCCCTGCCATCCCCTTGCCATTCATGCTGTTACCCTGTCATCTCCCTGCCCTGGATTCTATTTTGTGGCCATCTCCTTACTCTGGATGCTATTTCCTTGCCATCTCCCTGCCCTAGATGCCATTTCATAGAATCATAGAATGGCAAGGGATGCCATGCCATTCCCTGGATGCTATTTCCTTGCCATCTCCCTTCTCTGGGTGCTATTTATTTGCCATCTCCCTGCCCTGGATACTATTTTGCTGCCATCTCCTTACCCTGGATGCTATTTACTTGTCATCCACTTACCCTGGATGCTATTTCCCTGCCATCTCCCTACACTGGTTGCTATTTCTTTGCCATCTCCCTGCCTTGGATGCTATTTATTTGCCATCTCTCTTCCCTGGATGCCATTTTTCTGCCATCTCCCTGCCCTGGATGCTATTTCCTTGACATCTCCCTACCCTGTATGCTATTTTCCAGACATCTCCTTGCCCTGGATGCTATTTCCCTGCCATCTCCTTAACCTGGGTGCTATTACCCTGCCATCTCCCTGCCCTGGATGCTATTTCCCTGCCATCTCCCTGCCCTGGATGCCATTTCCCTGCCATCGCCTTACCCTGGATGCTATTTCCCTGCCATCTCCCTGCCCCGGATGCTATTTCCCTGCCATCTCCTTGCCCTGGATGCTATTTCCCTGCCATCTCCCTACCCTGGATGCTATTTCCTTGCCATCTCCCTTCCCTGGATGCCATTTCCTTTTCATTTCCCTGCTATGGATTCTATTTACTTGCCACCTCCCTGCCCTGGATGCTGTTACCCTGCCATCTCCCTGCCCTGGACGCTATTTCCCTGCCATCTCCCTACCCTGAATGCTATTTCCTTACCATCTCCCTGCTATGGATGCTCTTTCCCTGCCATATCCCTGCCCTGGATGCTGTTACCCTGCCATCTCCTTACCCTGGGTGCTATTTCCCTGCCATCTACTTACACTGGATGCTCTTTCCCTGCCATCTCCCTGCCCTGGATGCTATTTCCGTGCCATCTCCCTGCCCTGGATATTATTTCCTTACCATCTCTCTGCTATGGATGCTCTTTCCCTGCCATATCCCTGCCCTGGATGCTATTTCCCTGCCATCCTCCTGCCCTGCATGCCATTTCTCTGCCATCTTCCTGCCCTGGAGGGGTGAGGGCAGGAAAACCTGAGGTTTATCTCAGCCTTTGCAATGGAGGAATAGAAAATTGCCAATAACACCTTGCACTTTGCCACCACTGGCATCTATTGTGGAGTTTTACCTTTCTCATTTATGTGTAAATAAGCCCCTTTCTTCCTGACACAGAGCAGGTTCTGCAAGTAACTCTGGGTACAGGAGCTCAGCCTGTACTGGGAGCTTTCAGAGGAGGACTCTGAATGTGCAGGGGGAGTTTGGGAGAACAAAGGGCTCTCCAACACTCCCCATCTCCCAACCTGTGTCTGGCTAATCCCAGATGACCTGACATCATCCTCAGCGTGGAGAAGAAGGTGGCAGAGCTGTGCTGCTGCTGCTGAGCTCACCTATTAAATTGTGTGGGCTCCTCACTCATGAATTCTGTATCTCTGCCTTTCCATTTCACCAGGGCGGCTTCTTTGGTGAAATTCTCCTCTTTTGATAAGGATTAAGCCACCTTCTTCAAAGCACAGCACTGAAGCAGCCCAAGTGTTTAATAAACCCCGGGGCTGGGGAGGAGAGGAGGGATGTGTTCCTGGGTCAGGGTTTGCAGAGATGTGCTCCAAGGCTGCAGCATCATCCCCCTGGTGCTGGTGCCTTCCAGGAGATAGGAGGATAGGTGAAAACAAACTAAAGATGGGCAGAAAGGCTTAAGGGAGGTGATGGGGTTGTTTTAATGGTGTGTGATGTGGGGAGGTGGGCTGAGGGCTGGCAGACCTCATCCTGGGTCTGTCTTGTCTGGACACCAGTAACTGATGTTGGTTGGGATGCCTTGTAGCATCCAGCCCACCACCCAGCAGATAACCCAGCAGTGTAGAGGCTTCCCCTGGGTTGTGCATGAGACCTCCCAGCCCTGTGTGGTGAACAGAGGCAATCAAAGAATCACAGGGGTGGGAAGGGACCTCCAGAGCTCATCAGATCCAACTCCCCTGCCAAAGAAGGGTCCTTAGGACAGGGCACACAGGTCAGGTTCCAGATGGGGCTGGAATCTCTCCAGAGAAGGAGACTCCACACCCCCTGGGCAGCCTGTCCCAGGGCTCCCTCACCCTCACTGGGAAGAAGTTCTTCCCCAGATTTGGGAGGAACTCCCTGTGCTTCAGCTTGAGCCCATCGCCCCTTGTCCTGTCCCCACAGACACTGAGAAGAGGCTGCCCATGTCCCCCTGTGTCCCATACTTAAGATATTTATAAAATATCTTAGAATGGTCTGGACAGGAAGGGATCCCAAGGATCACAGAGCTCCAACCCCCCTGCCACAGGCAGGGACACCAACCTCAGGCCTGGAGCTACACAGGGTTGCCCAGAGCCCCATCCAACCTGGCCTTGAGCACCCCCAGACACAGGGCACCCACCCCCTCTCTGGGCAGCCCCTTCCAGCCCCTCACCACTCTCTCTGCAAAGAACTTCCCCCCAATCTCTCCTCTCACCCTTCCCTCCTCCAGCTTCACTCCAGCCCCCTTGTCCTGCCAGTCTCTGCCCTTGAACAAGCTGATTCCCCTCCTGTTTCTCTGCTCCCTTCAGGGACTGGCAGGCTGCAATGAGGTCCCCCCACAGCCTTCTCTTCTCCAGGCTGAACCAGCCAAGCTCCCTCAGCCTCTCCTTGTAGGGCAGGTGCTCCAGCCCTCTAATCATCCTTGTGGCTCCTCTGAACCCTCTCCAACAGTTCTACATCCTTCTTGTATTGGGGGCCCCAGCTCTGGACACAGGATCCAGCTGGGGCCTCCCCAGGGCAGAGCAGAGAGGGACAATCCCCTCCCTGTCTCTGCTGCCACCCCTCTGCTGATGGAGCCCAGGATCCCATTGGCCTTGTGAGCTGCAAGAGCCACCGCTGGATCATGTTAAGTTTCTCATCCACTGTGACACCCAGGTCCTTCGCACAGGGCTGCTCTCCAGGAGCTCTTCTCCCAGGCTGTATCTGTGTCTGGGATTCCTCCAGCCCCAGTACAACCCCTCCAACTTGGCAGTGTTGAACCTCATTAGGATCACCCAGGCCCATTTTTCCAGCCTGAAATGACAGCAATGACAACCCTAATGCACAAAGCTTCTCTCCTTCCACCTTTCCATCCTACCAGACACCAGGCACTGAGTGATTCAAGGCCAGACCCCTGGCATTTTACATCACTGTGGACAGCCCCATGGTGCAATCATGAGGAGCAAGATCACCCACAGCCTCCCCACCATGCTGTGACAGGTCACACCAACCAGAAGCTTGAGCAGGGACTTTCCTTCCAGCCCAGGGGTTTTTAAACAGAGCTGTGCCCTGAAGGTCCTGATGCAGGTGAGGCTGCTTGGATGATTTACACCAAAGGGTAGGAAGTTCTGTAGTCTCCAGGAGACCTATCTGCAGGGGATGGCTGGATGAATTGGCTCCCTTTATCTCTGATTTCATTCCCCAGCAGCTTGTCAGTAAATCAGAGATGTCAGATGTTATCAGCACCTGCAACTTTTCTTTGGAAGGGATACAGAAGCACACAGGTGACTTTGAGAGGGTTGAGAAAGGAAACAAGAGGTTAATAAATCTTCCTCTAAGCCACAACTATCCCAGCGTCCTCAGCCTATTCCTGGCCTTGAACAGAGATGTGACACCTGCTTATTCTTTAGTCACTAAGCCAAACCCTGCAGTGAGCTCCCTCCTCTCTGCATCATGGAACCCCAGACTGGGCTGGACTGGGAGGGACCCCAAGGATCACAGAGCTCCAACCCCCCTGCCAGAGGCAGGGACATCAACCTCCAGGCCTGGAGCTACACAAGGCTGCCCAGGGCCCCATCCAACCTGGCCTTGAACACCCCCAGGGACATGGAATAACCCTGCCCTATAGCCTTTTTTCCAGCCCAGATAGCTTAGAGCTTCCCAGTGCCACCTTGACCTTGCTGTGCAGAGACAGCATCTGACCCAAACACGTGGATTGAAGCTTCTGATCAGGCAAGACTATAGCAAGGTCCTGAGCAGGTCCCTGCTTCCCCAGTGCTGGGAAGATGCAATGGTGATGAGCACAGAGCAATTCACAGAGTCAGAGGGGGTGGGTGCCCCGTGTCTGGGGGTGTTCAAGGCCAGGTTGGATGATTGGAATGTTGATAATTATATCGAGTATTGCTCTGGTTTGGATTGATCACACAAAGAACTTGTGCAGGGGGGACTGAGACGTTACCGTAGGCACCTGCTCTCTGGGGCAGCAGCAGAACTCCTGCCTGTCATGCAGGAGACCAGAATCTGATTCCCAACAGAGTCAGTTCTCTGGTGGTACTGATTTGTCTTGACTTTGGAGCTGAGTATTGAAAATTGATTGAGATTGATGAACTGTTGGTGTGAGTGAAATGAGTCAACTCTGGTGTGAGTGGTGAGTGACTGAGTTGTAGTCAATCTGTGAGAGAGAGAAAAACAGAGCACTAGAAACTCCTGGTTGGTTGGGATGGGTTTGTATATTTAATGTAACCAGAGGAGAACTGCGAATGGGTTAGAGAGACAGGAGTGGGGTTATAAACAAAACAGGGATCAAGAAATAATCTGACTAACAATGGGATTCTTCTGTGATTCTGTGAAAACCTTGATGGGCCTGAACATTCACAATCAGGTGAGAGCATCCAACTCCACCATGGCACCGGGACATTATTTGGGGAAGGAGTCTGGAGACGGGGATCATCTGTACAAGAAGGAGCCCAAGGAGACCACGGAGCTCACTGATGCACACGGTGACAGGGGCTTCATGCTCCCTGTCTCCTCTTTCTCCCTGCAGAGAAGGAGAGAGAAGGGACTGATTGCAGCCTGGGCGCTCCTGTGGGACCCCAGAGAAGCAGCCCCTCCCCACCTGGCAGGCAGGGATAGTCAAAATGGGCAAGGCACAGGTGAGAGACTGGGGCAGGAGCTGGGGGTCTCCCCAGCACTCACCACATGTCCTGAGGTGACAAAGGCTTCACCGCAGCTCCAGGTGATTGGGAAGAACCTGATAAGGGATGAGACATGAGTCAGAGGCTGGCAGTCCCCAGCACAGCCCCGTGTCAGGGCTGCCGTGGGGTGTCAGCCCTTTAAAATGCACTTGGTGTCGGGGTCACTCACTGCTCGACAGCTCCGGATGGTGTCTCCGCTTGCTCTTCCTCAACCTCTTCTTAGAATACTTCTGCAAGATACACAGAACAAGGCTGAGTGTGGAGCAGCTCCCAGCCCCATGCTACAGACCCCCATGCTCCACACCACTCCAAGTCATGACATGGTGCTGTGCAGTAACAGTCACCTACCTTGAGACTGCTGGGGGAAGATTCCACGTCCCCGGGGTATAGCTCTCGGAAGGAATCCAGAGAGGAGGATCCCCTGCCCGAGAGGGAGCCCAGGGTGATGGTGGAGCCCAGCGAGTCACGAGGGGACAGGCCCTTCAGACTCCTTGTCTCCTTGTTGTCCCTGCAGAGGAGGAGAGAGAAGAGACACATTTGCAGCTAGGACCCACCTGGTAGGACCCCCAGGACAGCAGCCCCACCCTGGCAGGCAAGACAGGGATACCCGAAAAGGGCAGGGCACAGGTGGAGAGTCTGGGGCAGGAGCTGGGGGTCTCCCCAGCACTCACCACATGTCCTGAGGTGCCACAGGTTTCGCTGCAGCTCCAAGTGATTGAGAAGACCCTGATGAGGGATGAGACCGAGTGAGTGGCTGGCAAACCCCAGCACAGCCCCGTGTCAGGGCTGCTGTGGGGTGTCAGCTCTTTAAAATGCACTCAGTGTCGGGGTCACTCACCGCACAACAGCTCCGGATGGACGCTTGCCTTGGTCTGCCAGGATGTCTTCTTCCAACTCTATTGCAAGATACACAGAACAAGGCTGAGTCTGGAGCAGCTCCCAGCCCCATGCTACAGACCCCCATGCTCCACACCACTCCATGTCATGACATGGTGCAGTGCAGTGTGTTGGGGAGTAACAGTCACCTACCTCGACACTGCTGGGGGAAGTGTCCACGTCCCCGGGGTACAGCCCTCGTAAGGAATCCAGAGACGTGTATCCCCCGCTCGGGGTGGAGAGCAGGGTGACGGTGGATCCCAGCGAGGCACGAGGGGACAGGCCCGTCAGACTCCTTGTCCTCCTCCTTGCCTTGGTCTTCCCAGACGTATTCTTCCAACTCTTCTGAAAGATACACAGAACAAGGCTGAGTCTGGAGCAGCTCCCAGCCCCATGCTACAGACCCCCATGCTCCCCCACCGGCACGCCATGTCATCACATGGTGCAGCACAGTGTGGTGGGGAGTAACAGTCACCTACCTTGAGACTGCTGGGGGAAGTGTCCCCTTCACTGGAGCTGGACTCGGGGAAGGGGGGCAGAGACACGGACCCGCTGTCCCAGAAGGAGCCCAGGGATCCCGTGGAGCCCAGCGAGTCACACAAGGACTGGCCTTTCAGGCTCTTGATCTCCTCGTTCTCCCTGCAGAGGAGGAGAGAGGAGACCCAGTTGCAGCTAGGACCCACCTGGTAGGACCCCCGGGCAGGAGCCCCTCCCCAGCTGGCTGGCTGGGCTGCCCAATGTGGGCAAAGACAGGGCAGAGGCGGAGAGTTTGGGGCAGGAGCTGGGGGTCTCCCCAGCACTCACCACATGTCCTGTGGTGTCACAGGCTTCTCTGAACCTCTAGTTGATTGGGAAGAACCTGATGAAGGATGAGACATGAGTCAGAGGCTGGCAGTCCACAGACACCCCAGTGTCAGGGCTGCTGTGGGGTGTCAGCCCTTTAAAATGCACTTGGTGCTGGGGTCACTCACTGCTCGAGTGCTCTGGGTGGCCTCTTTCCTTGGTCTTCCTCGACCTCTTCTTAGAATACTTCTGCAAGATACACAGAACAAGGCTGAGTGTGGAGCGGCTCCCAGCCCCATGCTACAGACCCCCATGCTCCACACCACTCCATGTTATGACATGGTGCAGTGCAGTGTGGTGGGCTGTAACAGTCACCTACTTTGAGTGTGATGGGGGAAGGGCCCACTTCCCAAGAGCTCAACTCTCGGGAGGAATCGAAAGACGCAGATCCCCTGCCCGAGAGGAAGCCCAAGGTGAGTGTGGAGGCCAGCGAGGCACGAGGGGACAGGCCCTTCATACGCCTTGTGTCCTCATTGTCCCTGCAGAGGAGAGAGAAGGGACCAATTGCAGCCTTGGCCCTTCTGTGTGACCCCCGGGCAGCAGCTCCTCCCCGGCGGTCAGGCAGGGATGCCCGAAGTGGGCAGTGCACAGGTGGAGAGCCTGGGGCAGGAGCTGGGGGTCTCCCCAGCACTCACCACATGTCCCGACGAGTCGAAGGCTTCGCTGCTCCTCCAGGCGATTGGGAAGAACCTGATGAGGAATGAGACCGAGTCAGAGGCTGGCAGTCCCCAGCACAGCCCCGTGTCAGGGCTGCTGTGGGGTGTCAGCCCTTTGCAGGGTGCTCGGTGCTGGGGTCACTCACCGCTTGGCTGCTCCGCATGGCGTCTCCCCTTGCTCTTCCCAAAAATCTTGTTCCACCAGCTCTGTAAGAACCCCAGAATGTGGGTGAGTGGGGAGCAGCTCCCAGCCCCATGCTACAGACCCCCATGCTCCCCCACCGGCACGCCATGTCATCACATGGTGCAGCAGCACAATGTGGTTGGAAGTAACAGTCACCTACCTTGAAACAGCTGGGAGAAGGGTCCTCTTCCCTGGGGTTGGACTCGGGGAAGGAGGGGACAGAAATGGATGCCCTCTCCGAGAGAGAGCCCAGGGAGACCGTGGAGCCCATTGAGGCACGTGGGGACCGGCCGTTTATGCTCCTTATTTCCTCATTCACCCTGCAGAGGAGGAGAGAGAAGAGACCCAGTTACAGCCTGGGTCCTCCTGTGGGACTCCCAAGGCAGTAGCCCCTCCCAAGCCAAAACAGGCAGGGAAGAGGTGGAGAGTCTGGGGCAGGAGCTGGGGGTCTCCCCAGCACTCACCACATGTCCTGAGGAGTCGAAGGCTTCTCTGCTCCTCTAGTTGATTGGGAAGAACCTGATAAGGGATGAGACAGAGTGAGTGGCTGGCAGACCCAGGCACAGCCCCGTGTCAGGACTGCTGTGGGGTTTCAGCCCTTTAAAATGCACTCGGTGTAGGGGTCACTCACTGCTCGACAGCTGCGGATGGACTCTTGCCTGGGTCCTCCGCGATCTCTTCTTACAATACTCCTGCAAGATACACAGAACAAGGCTGAGTGTGGAGCAGCTCCCAGCCCCATGCTACAGACCCCCATGCTCCACACCACTCCAACATGGTGCTGTGCAGTAACAGTCACCTACCTTGAGACTGCTGGGGGAACTTTCCACGTCCCTGGGTTTCAGCTCTTGTAAGGAATCCAGAGAGAAGGATCCCCTGCCCGAGAGTGAGCCCAGGGTGATTGTGGAGCACAGCGAGGCACGAGGGGACAGGCCCGTCAGATTCCTTGTCTCCTCGTTGTCCCTGCAGAGGAGGAGAGAGAAGAGACCCATTTGCAGCTAGGACCCACCTGGTGGGTCCCCTGGGCTCCAGCCCCAGCCTGTAGGCAAGGCCGGGATACCCGAAACTGGCAGGACACAGGTGGAGAGTCTGGGGCAGAAACTGGGGGTCTCCCCAGCACTCACCACATGTCCAGAGGTGACAAAGGCTTTGATGCAGCTCCAGGTGATTGGGAAGAACCTGATGATGAGACAGAGTGAGTGGCTGGCAGTCCCCAGCGCAGCCCCGTGTCAGGGCTGCCGTGGGGTGTCAGCCCTTTAAAATGCACTCGGTGTCGGGGTCACTCACTGCTCGACAGCTCTGGGTGGCCTCTTTCCTTGGTCCTCCCCGACCTCTTCTTACAATACTCCTGCAAGATACACAGAACAAGGCTGAGTCTGGAGCAACTCCCAGCCCCATGCTACAGACCCCCATGCTCCACACCACTCCAAGTCATGACATGGTGCTGTGCAGTAACAGTCACCTACCTTGAGACTGCTGGGGGATGAGTCCACATCCCCGGGTTTCAGCTCTCGTAAGGAATCCACAGAGAAGGATCCCCTGCCCGAGAGGGACTCCAGGGTGATTGTGGAGCACAGCGAGGCACATGGTGACAGGCCTTTCAGGCTCCTTGTCTCCTCGTTGTCCCTGCAGAGGAGGAGAGAGAAGAGACCCATTTGCAGCTAGGACCCACCTGGTAGGACCCCTGGGCAGCAGCCCCAGCCTGTAGGGAAGGCCAGTGTACCCGAAACGGGCAGGACACAGGTGGAGATTCTGGGGCAGAAACTGGGGGTCTCCCCAGCACTCACCACATGTCCAGAGGTGACAAAGGCTTTGCTGCAGCTCCAGGTGATTGGGAAGAACCTGATGAGGAATGAGACCGAGTCAGAGGCTGGCAGTCCCCAGCACAGCCCTGTGTCAGGGCTGCTGTGGGGTGTCAGCCCTTTGCAGGGTGCTCGGTGCTGGGGTCACTCACCACTTGGCTGCTCCGCGTGGCGTCTCCCCTTGCTCTTCCCAAAAATCTTGTTCCACCAGCTCTGTAAGAACCCCAGAATGTGGGTGAGTGTGGAGCAGCTCCCAGCCCCATGCTACAGACCCCCATGCTCCCCCCCCCCCAACACTCCATGTCATGAATTGTATCAGCAGCACAGTGTGGTTGGAAGTAACAGTCACCTACCTTGAGCCTGCTGGGAGAAGGGTCCTCTTCCCTGGGGTTGGACTCAGGGAAGGAGGGGACAGAAATGGATGCCCTCTCCGAGAGAGAGCCCAGGGAGACCGTGGAGCCCATTGAGGCACGTGGGGACCGGCCGTTTATGCTCCGCATTTCCTCATTCTCCCTGCGGAGGAGGAGAGAGAAGAGACCCAGTTGCAGCCTGGGTCCTCCTGTGGGACCCCCGGGCAGTAGCCCCTCCCAAGCCAGCAGGCAGGGATACCCGAAACAGGCAGGGAAAGGTGGAGATTCTGGGGGAGCTGCTGGGGGTCTCCCCAGCACTCACCACATGTCCCGAGGAGTCGAAGGCTTCTCTGCTCCTCTAGTTGAATGGGAAGAACCTGATGAGGGATGAGACCAAGTGAGCGGCTGGCAGCCCCCAGCACAGCCCCGTGTCAGGACTGCCATGGGGTGTCAGCAGGGTGCTCGGGGCTGGGATCACTCACAGCTTGGTTTCTCCATGAAGACTCTTGATCTTTTTCTTCCAAACCTCTTCCTCCAACACTTCTGCAAGACCCCCAGAATGTGGATGAGTGTGGAGCAGCTCCCAGCCCCGTGCCACAGTCCCCCATGCTCCCTCCACACCACTCTGTGTCATGACACGGTGCGGCACAGTGTGGTGGGGAGGAACAGCCACCTACCCTGAATCTCGCACTCCTCTTCCCATTGTGTTTCCTCCTCCAGCGCCTCTGCAAGACCCCAGAATGTTGGTGTAATGGGAGCAGCTCCCAGCCACCCACACACCCCCGACACCACCCCATGTCAGGACATGGCACGGCTCAATATGCTGCAACGATCCCTTACCTTGAGCTTCCTGGCCCATTGAAAGGCGCTGATGACCCTGATGTACATCCCCAGCATCAGGACTGGGATCACGTCAGCCACGGGGATGCCGAAGCAACCCATGGCTTGGGATGGGGTACCACGATGTCTCTAGGGTCACCAATGAACTCCCAGATCTCAAGCAGTAGCACACCCAACGCACTGACTGCCAACCGCTGAGACTGCAGCCTGCAGTGACTGCCAGACTACAGTGTCCAGTGGCAACTGCCCTGTGCCCCCTTATATCTGTCCAGCAGCCACACCACCCTTTGTGACATCATGGGCATGTTGAGCCCACATTGCTGCTCAGCCCTCATTTGCGACATCAGAGGCAGGCAGAACTCTGATTTCGTAAAGCTGGTGGCACCCCAAGGCTCTTCCTCATTCCAATCCTGGAAGCCATCCTTGGAAATGGGTCCCCCATGTCCAAGGAGAAGAGCAAGCACATCACGCATTCCACAGCCAGTGCAGACAGATAGAGGGGCTCAGAGGGGCTTGGATATCTCCCTGGACATAGAATCATAGAACCATAGACTGGTCTGGGTTGGAAGGGACCCAAGGATCACAGAGCTCCAACGCCCCTGCCACAGGCAGGGACACCAACCTCAGGCCTGGAGCTACACAAGGTTGCCCAGGGCCCCATCAAACCTGGCCTTTAACACCCCCAGGGATGGGGCATCCACCCCCTCTCTGGCAGCCTGTTCCCACCACTCACCGCTCTCTCTGTAAAAACTTCATCAGCAAACTTGCTGAGGGTGCACTCAATCCCATCATCAGTATCATTGACAAAGGTGTTCAAAAGCACCGGTCTCATGACAGACCCCTGGGGGACACTGCTTGTCACTGGCCTCCACCTGGACACAGACCCATTGACCACCACCCTTTGCCTGGAACTTGAGAATTATGAGAGTCCTGGCTGCCAGAGAAGACCCAGGCAAAGAACTCATTCACTACCTCAGCCTTCTCCACATCACTTGCAGCCAATTCTCCTTTCTCCTGTACCAAAGGGGGTATGCTCTCTTTGGCCTGTCTCTTCTGGCCAATGTGCCTGTAAAATCCCTTCTTGTTGTTTGTAACATCCCTCGCCAAGTTCACTTCCATCTGCACCTTGGCTTTCCTGACCCCATCTCTGCAATTCCCAACAGCATCCCTGTATTCTTTCCAGGCAACACACCCCTGTTTCCAGAGCTTGTACTTGCCTTTCTTTTCCCTCAGGCTGACCAGCATGTCCTTGCCTAGCCATGCTGGTTTTCCACCCCTCCTGCCCACTTTCTTATTCAGAGGGACAGAGAGCCCTTGAGCTCTCAGAAAGGCGTCCTTGACTCAGGTTTAGGATTCGAGATGAGGACAGAGAGGGATCAGCCTGCAATTAGTGTCATGGGCCAAACAGACTCCATACAGAATAAAGAAAACTCATGGATTACTACTAACCACACACCCAGTGAACCAGAGTCAGTGATGAGAAGTGCAGCCAGATCTTAAAGCCCCTTCCCCCCACCCCTCCCTTCTCAGCAGGCTTAAACTCCAGTGTGATTTTACTCCCTTCTTCCCCCCTCAACATGGCACGGGGAGGGGCAGGGAATGGGGACTGGGGGTTTTCACTCAGTTCCTTTTGAGCTGGGGGCAGAGGGAGGCACAGATTACACACACATACACACCCACCCTTCCCCTACAGCAGCCTGGGGTCCCAGCCACGTCAGACAGTCCTTCCCTAACTCCTCCAGCATGACTCCTCTCTATCAGGGAGTCATCTCCTCACCACAGGCCTCAGCACAGCTCCCTCCATGGGGTGCTGACCTCCGGCCCCAGGCTGCTCCGGCCTGCTCCCCCAGAGTCACAAGTGCCCTGGCAAACCTGCTGAGGCGTGGATCAATCTCTTCACAGGCTGTAGATGTCTCTGCTCCCTTATCCATGGGCTGCAGGGGACACCTCCTCTCCCATGGTCTTGTCCAGAGGCTGCAGGGGAATCTCTCTCCCCAGCACCTGGAGGGCCTCATTCTTCCCCACCCCCTCTCCTTGGGCCTACCCTTGGTGCCTGCACAGTTTCCTACATCTTCTCAGTCCCTCCTCTGGAGGCAAAATGCACCTGCCTGCGGGTTTCTTCTCCTCCCTGTGATTCCCAGAGGCTCTGTGGCCATCGCTGATGGGCTCGGCCTTGGTCAGCAGCGACTCGGGCCTGGAGCCGGCTGGTGTTTGCTCTGTGGGACCTGCAGAGAGCTTCTGGCTGCTCCTTTAGCAGCCACCCCTGCAGCCCCCCTTCTCTACCAGCACATTGCTCTGCAGAACTGTGACAGGAAGGAACTAGCTAAAGGATATGGGGACAACCCCTCGGAGGTGGCAGAAGGATCTGAATTGATTGTTAAGAGTTTGGATCCCGGCTGGAGGGACATCGATCTGATGTGAAGTGAAATGACAGTTAGTAGTGCAAGCTGCCTGCGCTCATGTGCAGGCACAGGGAAATGGAAACTTTCTAGAATATGGATCATTACTGGAATGGGAATCAGAGCAGAATACTCCTCTTTTACCAAGTAAAAGCTCGGTGGAACATCCTGAGTAGTGCAAGACCTCAGAGCAAGAAATAATATGGTTAAAAATCTCCACCCGGTGGTAGCTAATCCCTACACGCTGCTCACACACCTTAAGCATGCTCAGGTTTGGTTTACAGCCCTAGACTTTAAAGATGCTTTCTTTTGCCTGCCATTAGCCAAAGAAAATCAAGAGTTATTTGCATTTGAATGGGAAGGTGCTACCTCTGGTAGGAAAACCCAGCTTACCTGGGCAGTGTAAACAAAACCTGAGTGGATTCAAGGGACAGGTTATTTTGGGGAGGCTAAATGGGTATGGAGTCCCCCAACAGATAGCTGAAGTGGTACAACCACGAGGAACCCAGCTGGGATATGCAATTTCTGGAGGACAATGAGCATTGGATACTGAGCAAAAAGAAGCCATCTCAAAGATCACTCATCCTCAGACGGTAAGAGAAATCAGAACCTTTTTGGGAATGTTGAGCTGGTGTTGGTTGTGGAATAATAGCAAAACCTCTTTCTGAACTCTTGAAAATGAATCCTGCTCAACTGGTGTGGGCAAATGACACCCAGAAAGCTTTTAATACACTTCAAAAGGAACTTGGGAGAGCTCCAGCCTTGGGGCTGCTGCATGTGACTAAACCCTTCTTGCTCTTTTTCCATGAAAAACTAGGAGTAACCCTGGGAGTGCTGGCTCAACATTTAGGACCCTATAAAAGAGCAGTGGCATGCTTCCCTAAACAGCTGGAGGATGACAGTGAGCAGAGGATGGTCAGGGTGTTTCCGAGCAGGAGCTGCCGTAATACTTAACATTGAAGAAGCCAGGGAATTTACTTTGTGACAGAAGATGGCAGGAATGGTCCCTCATACTGTGTTCTGGAATTAAAGACAAATCGTTAGCAGGGGCAGCTCAGCTGGGAGGGCAAAGTTCTTCCCTGGCAGAGTTGTGGGGCTGTGGCACAGGCTGCCCAGGGAGGGGGCTGTGTCCCCACCCCTGGGGGTGTTTAACAGATGGGGAGATGAGGTACTGAGAGATCTGGGTCAGCATAGGGTGGGAATGGCTGGACTTGATGATCTTCAAAGGTCTTTTCCAACCTTGTGATTCTGTGGGGTCATTTCCACCCATCACATTGATTTTTAAGTGCTTCCCATGCAAGATGCTGTGTCCTTGGGTGGGAAGCAGCAGTCCTGGGCCCTGACTGCCTGTGATCACACTACCCCATGGTCACAAAAACCTTCTCCTGTATTTAGGCACTTACCCAAGACATGGATACTTGTGGGAATAGGCTGTATGGGGAAAACTCCTCCAGGACAGCTCTGCTTTGTTCTGAGGAGGAATATGCTCCAGTTTCCCACAAATACAATGACGTGCCATGGAGTTACATACAGAATCCTTGGAGGTTATGAGTTGGAAGGGACCTCGAATACCTGCTTCAAAAGCAGACCAGGGGCCTGGTATTTATATGGTGCAAAGGTAGGATGGGGGATCAGCTGGGGAGGGAAAGTGGCCCTGTTTAACAGATGGGAAGATGAGGTACTTAGGGATATAGTTTAGCTTAGGATGGGAATGGTTGGACTTGATGATCTTCAAGGTCTTTTCCAACCTTGTGATTTTGGGGTTCTTTGTGTATCCTCAACACCCTGTTCCCCTGGGCCTCTTGGGTTACCTGGTAATACCTCAGTGACTCCCATCCCTTGGCTTCCCTCTCTCAGAGCTGCATGTTGCTCTGTAGGCAGAGCACAGAGAAAAGGAGAGGGCTGGTGGGTGGGAAGGATGCAGCACTGAGACTGGGAATCTCAGAACCCCTGGCTAGGGGGTTGGAGTGACTTCTGGAGATCAGCCAGCCAGCCAGTCATCCCCTGCCCCAGCAGGGACACCACGAGCAGGGTGTGCAGGATCCCATCCAGGACCCTGGAGTTTGGAGAAGGAGACTCTCCACCCTCTCTGGGCAGCCTGGCTCAAGGTTTGGGAACCCACAGAGGGAAAAAGTTTTTCCTCCTGTTTGATGGACCTTCCTCTGCTCCAGTTTGTGCCCATCACCCCTTGTCCTGTTGCTGGACACCCTGAGAAGAGTCTGGGCCCATCTCCTGGACACCTCTTTTGGATAGGGGTCAGTGTTGATGGGATCCCCTCACACTCTTCCCCAGGCTGAACAGGCTCTCTCAGCCTTCCCTCCCACCAGAGATGCCTCAGCCCCTCCTCATCCTCATACCCTCCCAAGACTCTCCCCAGTAGCTCCCAGTCTGTCCTGAACTGGGAGCCCAGCACTGGCCACCCAACTCCAGCTGTGGCTCAGCAGGGCCGAGCAGAGGGGAGGAGAACAGAACCTCCCTGGAGCTGCCGGCCACGCTCTGCTCAAGGCCCCAAGTCCCCTTGGCCATGGGAGGACACACTGCCTGGACTCACTGGGAAGAAGTTCCTCCCCATATTGGTGGGGAACTCCCTGTGCTCCAGCTTGAGGCCATCACCCTTTGTCCTGTCCCCACAGGCACTGAAAAGGGGCCGGCTGATTCCCCCTGCATCCAATACTGAAGATATTTATAGACATTAATCAGATCCCCTCCTAGTCTTCTTCTCTCCAGGCTGAACAGCCCCAGCTCCCTCAGCCTTTCCCCCCAGGGGAGATGCTCCAGGCCTTTCATCATCTCCATGTCCCTCCTCTGGACTCTCTCCAGGAGATCCCTTTCCCTTTGATCCCAGGGAGCCCAGAACTGGACACAACACTCCAGCTGGGGCCTGAGCAGGGCAGAGCAGAGGGGGAGGATCCCCTCCTGTCACCTGCTGCCCACACTCCTCCTGATGCCCCCCAGGATCCCATTGGGCTCCTTGGGCACACTGCTGGCTCATGGCCACCCTTGTCACCCACCAGCACCCCCAGGTCCTTCTCCACACAGCTCCTCTCCAGCAGCTCCCCCCCAGCCTGTCCTGATTCCAGCAGTTATTCCTTCCCAGGTGCCAGACTCTCCACTTGCTTTTGTTGAATCCCATCTGGTTTCTCCCTGCCCAGCTCTCCAGCCTGGCCAGGTCTCTCTGGATGGCAGCACAGTGTCCTGTGTGTCAGCCACCCCTCCCATCAGCAATTCCTGAGGGACTGTGAAGTTCAGGGGTGCTTGGATGTTCAGCACTGTTGGTCGAGCAGAGCTGTCTGCTCCCACCCTAACCCAGAGTAAGGCCCCAGCTTTGCAAAACCTCAATACCATTGGACTGCTGAAATGTGATTCCCACCAAGAGCAGCCACTGGATCCCAGATGCAGTGGACACTGAGGTCCCAAAGCCTCCTAAAGCCTCCCTTTCCCCTCCATACGGCTCCATACTCCCTGATTTCCTAGAGGAACACAACAAGGGGCTGATGGGGTGGTCCAGGTAGATCCCCAGAGATCAGACCTGTCACTGCTGCCATGGGAGTGATCCCCTTTCCTGCTCCCATCACCAACCCAAATGACTCTGTGATGCTGGGATGGAGAGACAGACATCTTCCCAAGACTGGGGTTTCATGGACAAAGGAAGGACAGGGAGGATTTTGGCTTTGGCAACACTCTACCTGCACTTGCTGCATGGGGTGTGTGGGGGGGAAGGATATGCCAGGAGCGGTCTCATAGGTGCATCCTTCTTGTCATCCCCTCATCCTCCTTGTCATCCCCTCATCCTTCTTGTCATCCCCTCATCCTTCTTGTCATCCCTGCATCCTTCTTGTTATCCTACTGCTGATGCTGGGTGGGATGCAGGCTGTGGAACTGTCCTGGCCATGGGGTTGGAGTATCTCTCTCCTGCTGTGAGTATCTCTAGATCTAGCAAGGGACATCACAACCCCTCAACACAAGGAGCAGCTCCAGAGGGAGAGAAACTTCACACACTCCAAACAGGCCAGAAAAGGGAGCCAGTGACTCCAAATCAGGAGGTCTAACATATAAATAATGTATTACCAGCAGAATTGCATAATGAGGGGTTTATGGACTGCTAATAAAACAAACAGACTGGGCTGGGTTGGAAGGGATCCCAAGGATCACAGAGCTCCAACCCCCCCTGCTACAGGCAGGGCCACCAACCTCAGGCCTGGAGCTACACAAGGTTGCCCAGGGCCCCAGACAACCTGGCCTTGAACATCCCCAGACACGGGGCACCCACCCCTTCTCTGGGCAGCCCCTTCCAGCCCCTCACCACGCTCTCTGCAAAGAACTTCCCCCCAATCTCTCCTCTCACCCTTCCCTCCTCCAGCTTCACTCCATCCCCCTTGTCCTGCCAGTCTCTGCCCTTGAACAAGCTGATTCCCCTCTTGTTTCTCTGCTCCCTTCAGGGACTGGCAGGCTGCAATGAGGTCCCCCCACAGCCTTCTCTTCTCCAGGCTGACCCAGCCCAGCTCCCTCAGCCTCTCTCCATAGGGCAGCTGCTCCAGCCCTCTGAGCATCTCCATGGCTCCTCTGACCCCTCTCCAACAGCCCCACATCTTCCTTGTGTTGGCCCCGGCTCTGGACACAGGATCCAGCTGGGGCCTCCCCAGGGCAGAGCAGAGAGGGACAATCCCCTCCCTGTCCCTGCTGCCACCCCTCTGCTGATGAAGCCCAGGATCCCATCACCCTTCCCAGCTGCAAGAGCCACTGCTGGCTCATGGGGAGTTTCTCATCCCCCAGAACCCCCAGGTCCTTCTCACAGGGCTGCTCTCCAGGAGCTCTTCTCCCAGTCTGTATCTGTGTCTGGGATTCCTCCATCCCCAGTACAACCCCTCACACTTGGCAGTGTTGAACCTCATTAGGTTCACCTGGGACCATTTTTCCAGCCTGTCAAGATCCCTCTGGATGGCTCCTTTCCTTGCCTCAGCCATCATGATCACCTTTTGCAGACACTTCTCCTCTGGGTGAGGAGAAAGGCAAGAGCGCTTCAGTGCTCCTCAACTTGCTCCAGCCACCAAGACTTCCATGGCTGGGAGTCTGCCCTCAACATCAAGATGCAACTGGAACACTCTCTGTTTTGCCCTAATGTTCATAATTTTAGAAATTATCAATGAATAATTAACACAATGTTTAGAGCAGGCTACATGTGTTTTAAAAATGCTCATATTACAGAATCACAGGATCATTAAGGTTGGAAAAGACCTCCAAGAACATCCAGTGCAGCTGTCACCCTACCACCTCTATCACTCACTAACCCACGTCCCTCAGTACCTCATCCAACCTTTCCTTGGACACACTGAGGGATGGTGACTCCACCACCTCCCTGAGCAGCCCCTTCTGATGCACAACTGCTCTTTTGGAGAAGAAATTCCTCCTCATTTCTAACCTGAACCTCCACTGGCCCAACTTGCAGCCATTCCTTCTGGTCCTATGGCTAGTTATCTGCAAGAAGAGGCTGAGCCCCAGCTCACCACAAGCTCCTTGCAGGGAGTTGGACAGAACAAGAAGGTCTCCCCTCAGCCTCCTCTTCTCCAGGCTCAACACCCCAGCTCCCTCAGCTGCTCCTCAGAGGATTTGCCCTCCAGCCCCTTCCCCAGCCTGGTTGTCCTTCTCTGGACTCACTCCAGGACCTCCATGTCCTTCTGATGGGGAGGAGCCCAGAACTGGACCCAGCACTCGAGCTGCAGCCTCACCAGAGAAGTGCACAGGGGGATGAACACCTCCCTGGTCCTGTTGAGTAAAACATATATATATATATATATATATAACATATAGACATGTTATGAAGGTTGGATAATCTGTTCAATTACTGGCACAAGAACCACATTGACCTCTGGAGGGTTTTGTGTTGGACAACCTCAGATGTCCTGAAGCCACATGAAAGCATTTTTAGAGCATCACTGCCAGGGACCTGATGAATATCTGCTACCACACCAATCACCACCGACTGTTTCCACTCCAGACCTTCAGTCTCATGCTCTGGAGAGGTAGCCAGAGCCAGTGGGGAGCAGCAAACCCCCAATGCCATGTGCTACAAGCCTGGGCAGCCAGACGGGTGGACAGCAGAGGGCTCTCGAGCCCTCAGCAAGAAGAGACACTCAGCTCAATGTGCATTTGGCCACTCTTGTGAACTCACTTGGGCAGGCTGCAATGGATCAGCTGCTCCAGAGAGTGATGGTGCTAATAGGGATTTACTTCTGCTGCGAAGGGAAGTTCATTCCCCAATGAAATGCCACCCCTGTCCCTGCCAGAGAGGTGTGGTGAGATTAAGTAAGGCTGGGTTTTCCACTAAAGCTTTTATTCATTAACTACCCTGAGGAATTAAGCACCTTTTTTGAGATTAAAAGAGAGGGGAAGAGAAAAAAAAGAAAGCTCCCTTTGCTCATGCAGAGAACTGGTCTTCAGGGAACAGTGCTGAGGGTGGTGGGTACACCAGGAAGCTCTTGTGGGATCCATGCTGGTGGGGTTTCCCCTTCCCACCCCACTGTGGGACTTGGTCCCCTTCCCACTCTCTCTGCAGGGACTTGGTCATCAGTCTGGCTTTGGCTGGGATCTGAGCAAGGGAAGGAGAAACTCCACTCCCTTGGGATGGGTTGGGAAGAACCTGGAGGGTTATATTAGGATTTCAAGTGGGAGTCAAGGGTAGGGGGCTGGGGATATCAGACTGGGGGTTTTCAGCCTTCCCACATTACCCATTGGAAAAAACAAAGCCAGAGTTTGCCTCCCCTAATCACAGAATTGTAGGGGTTGGAAGGGACCTCAAGAGATCAGCAAAGATGCCCCAAAGAAGGGTTTGGGAGGGATAACACTCCTTTGGGATTCACATTTCTGTGGGTCATCCACATCCCTTGGGAGTCTGCATCCTCATCCTGTTCTTTCCCATCTATATAATGAGGACCAGGAGGTATTTCCCTTCTCCTTCTTTTTTTCTTCTTTTTCTTTTGAAAGGCAAAGGTTCTTTAGGAGCCCAAGAGTGGGAACTGGGATGCCCAGACAAGAATTAGGCACTTTGACATAAAAGGCTCTGCCCTTTGCAATGCTCAGGGATGCCTGCCAGAGCAACAAGGCTCTGTCATAGTCTCTCTGCCCATCCTAGTCCCAGAAATAAGCCGTCCTATGGAATGAGATTGCACAGATCATTTAGATTCATGCTATTTCCCTGCTATCTCCCTCCCCTAGATGCTATTACTCTGCCTTATCCCTGCCCTGGATGCCATTTCCTTGCCATCTCCTTACCCTGGATGCTATTTCCTTGCCTTCGACATACCCTGGATGCTATTTCCTTGCCATCTCCCTACCCTGGAAGCTATTTCCCTGCCATCTCATTGCCCTGGATGCTACTTCCTTGCCATGTCCCTGCCCTTGATGCTATTTCCCTGCCATCTCCCTGCCCTGGATGCTATTTCCGTGCCATCTCCTTACCCTGGATGTCATTTCCCTGTAATCTCCCTTCCCTGGATGCTATTTCCTTGCCATCTCCCTACCCTGGATGCTATTTCCTTACCATATCCCTTCCCTGGATGTCATTTCCTTACCATATCCCTGCTATGGATGCTGTTTCTTTGCAAGCTCCCTACACTGGATGCTATTTCCTTACCATATCCCTGCTATGGATGCTATTTCTTTGCAAGCTCCCTACACTGGATGATATTTCCTTGCCATCTCCCTGCCCTGGATGCTATTTCCCTTCCATCCCCTTACCCTGGATGCTATTTCCCTGCCATCCCCTTACCCTGGATGCCATTTCCTTGCCATCTACATACCCTGGATGCTATTTCCCTGCCATCTCCCTAGCCTGGATGCTATTTCCCTGCCATCTCCCTATCCTGGATGCTATTTCACTGCCATCTCCCTACCCTGGATGCTATTTCCCTGCCATCCCCTTACCCTGGATGCTATTTCCCTGCCATCTCCCTACCCTGGATGCTATTTCCTGCCATCTGGTTGCCCTTCATACTGTTACCCTGCCATCTATTTACCCTGGATGCTATTTTCGCTGTCATCTCCCTGTCCTGGATGCTATTTCCTTGCCATCTCCCTACCCTGGAAGCTATTTCCCTGCCATCTCCTTGCCCAGGATGCTATTTCCTTGCCATCTCCCTACCCTGGATGCTATTTCCTTGCCATCTCCTTACCCTGGATGCTATTTCCCTGCCTTCCCCTTGCCATTCATGCTGTTACCCTGCCATCTCCCTGCCCTGGATGCTCTTTCCTTGCCATCCCCCTGCCCTGGATGCTATTTCCCTGCCATCTCCCTGATCTAGATGACATTTCCGTGCCATCTCCCTACACTGGATGCTATTTCCCTGCCATCTGGTTGCCCTTCATGCTGTCATCCTGCCATCTCCCTGCCCTGGATACTATTTCCCTGCCATATCCCTTCCCTGGATGACATTTCCTTACCATTTCCCTGCTATGGATGCTATTTCCCTGCCATCTCCCTGCCCTGGATGCTATTTCCCTGCCATATCCCTTCCCTGGATGACATTTCCTTACCATTTCCCTGCTATGGGTGCTATTTCCCTGCCATCCCCTTGCCATTCATGCTGTTACCCTGTCATCTCCCTGCCCTGGATTCTATTTTGTGGCCATCTCCTTACTCTGGATGCTATTTCCTTGCCATCTCCCTGCCCTAGATGCCATTTCATAGAATCATAGAATGGCAAGGGATGCCATGCCATTCCCTGGATGCTATTTCCTTGCCATCTCCCTTCTCTGGGTGCTATTTATTTGCCATCTCCCTGCCCTGGATACTATTTTGCTGCCATCTCCTTACCCTTGATGCTATTTCCTTGTCATCCACTTACCCTGGATGCTATTTCCCTGCCATCTCCCTACACTGGTTGCTATTTCTTTGCCATCTCCCTGCCTTGGATGCTATTTATTTGCCATCTCTCTTCCCTGGATGCCATTTCCCTGCCATCTCCCTGCCCTGGATGCTATTTCCTTGACATCTCCCTACCCTGTATGCTATTTTCCAGACATCTCCTTGCCCTGGATGCTATTTCCCTGCCATCTCTCTTCCCTGGGTGCTATTACCCTGCCATCTCCCTGCCCTGGATGCCATTTCCCTGCCATCGCCTTACCCTGGATGCCATTTCCCTGCCATCTCCCTGCCCCGGATGCTATTTCCCTGCCATCTCCTTGCCCTGGATGCTATTTCCCTGCCATCTCCCTACCCTGGATGCTATTTCCTTGCCATCTCCCTTCCCTGGATGCCATTTCCTTTTCATTTCCCTGCTATGGATTCTATTTACTTGCCACCTCCCTGCCCTGGATGCTGTTACCCTGCCATCTCCCTGCCCTGGACGCTATTTCCCTGCCATCTCCCTACCCTGAATGCTATTTCCTTACCATCTCCCTGCTATGGATGCTCTTTCCCTGCCATATCCCTGCCCTGGATGCTGTTACCCTGCCATCTCCTTACCCTGGGTGCTATTTCCCTGCCATCTACTTACACTGGATGCTCTTTCCCTGCCATCTCCCTGCCCTGGATGCTATTTCCGTGCCATCTCCCTGCCCTGGATATTATTTCCTTACCATCTCTCTGCTATGGATGCTCTTTCCCTGCCATATCCCTGCCCTGGATGCTATTTCCCTGCCATCCTCCTGCCCTGCATGCCATTTCTCTGCCATCTTCCTGCCCTGGAGGGGTGAGGGCAGGAAAACCTGAGGTTTATCTCAGCCTTTGCAATGGAGGAATAGAAAATTGCCAATAACACCTTTCTCTTTGCCACCACTGGCATCTATTGTGGAGATTTACCTTTCTCATTTATGTGTAAATAAGCCCCTTTCTTCCTGACACAGAGCAGGTTCTGCAAGTAACTCTGGGTACAGGAGCTCAGCCTGTACTGGGAGCTTTCAGAGGAGGACTCTGAATGTGCAGGGGGAGTTTGGGAGAACAAAGGGCTCTCCAACACTCCCCATCTCCCAACCTGTGTCTGGCTAATCCCAGATGACCTGACATCATCCTCAGCGTGGAGAAGAAGGTGGCAGAGCTGTGCTGCTGCTGCTGAGCTCACCTATTAAATTGTGTGGGCTCCTCACTCATGAATTCTGTATCTCTGCCTTTCCATTTCACCAGGGCGGCTTCTTTGGTGAAATTCTCCTCTTTTGATAAGGATTAAGCCACCTTCTTCAAAGCACAGCACTGAAGCAGCCCAAGTGTTTAATAAACCCCGGGGCTGGGGAGGAGAGGAGGGATGTGTTCCTGGGTCAGGGTTTGCAGAGATGTGCTCCAAGGCTGCAGCATCATCCCCCTGGTGCTGGTGCCTTCCAGGAGATAGGAGGATAGGTGAAAACAAACTAAAGATGGGCAGAAAGGCTTAAGGGAGGTGATGGGGTTGTTTTAATGGTGTGTGATGTGGGGAGGTGGGCTGAGGGCTGGCAGACCTCATCCTGGGTCTGTCTTGTCTGGACACCAGTAACTGATGTTGGTTGGGATGCCTTGTAGCATCCAGCCCACCACCCAGCAGATAACCCAGCAGTGTAGAGGCTTCCCCTGGGTTGTGCATGAGACCTCCCAGCCCTGTGTGGTGAACAGAGGCAATCAAAGAATCACAGGGGTGGGAAGGGACCTCCAGAGCTCATCAGATCCAACTCCCCTGCCAAAGAAGGGTCCTTAGGACAGGGCACACAGGTCAGGTTCCAGATGGGGCTGGAATCTCTCCAGAGAAGGAGACTCCACACCCCCTGGGCAGCCTGTCCCAGGGCTCCCTCACCCTCACTGGGAAGAAGTTCTTCCCCAGATTTGGGAGGAACTCCCTGTGCTTCAGCTTGAGCCCATCGCCCCTTGTCCTGTCCCCACAGACACTGAGAAGAGGCTGCCCATGTCCCCCTGTGTCCCATACTTAAGATATTTATAAAATATCTTAGAATGGTCTGGACAGGAAGGGATCCCAAGGATCACAGAGCTCCAACCCCCCTGCCACAGGCAGGGACACCAACCTCAGGCCTGGAGCTACACAGGGTTGCCCAGAGCCCCATCCAACCTGGCCTTGAGCACCCCCAGACACAGGGCACCCACCCCCTCTCTGGGCAGCCCCTTCCAGCCCCTCACCACTCTCTCTGCAAAGAACTTCCCCCCAATCTCTCCTCTCACCCTTCCCTCCTCCAGCTTCACTCCATCCCCCTTGTCCTGCCAGTCTCTGCCCTTGAACAAGCTGATTCCCCTCCTGTTTCTCTGCTCCCTTCAGGGACTGGCAGGCTGCAATGAGGTCCCCCCACAGCCTTCTCTTCTCCAGGCTGACCCAGCCAAGCTCCCTCAGCCTCTCCTTGTAGGGCAGGTGCTCCAGCCCTCTAATCATCCTTGTGGCTCCTCTGACCCCTCTCCAACAGTTCTACATCCTTCTTGTATTGGGGGCCCCAGCTCTGGACACAGGATCCAGCTGGGGCCTCCCCAGGGCAGAGCAGAGAGGGACAATCCCCTCCCTGTCCCTGCTGCCACCCCTCTGCTGATGGAGCCCAGGATCCCATTGGCCTTGTGAGCTGCAAGAGCCACCGCTGGATCATGTTAAGTTTCTCATCCACTGTGACACCCAGGTCCTTCGCACAGGGCTGCTCTCCAGGAGCTCTTCTCCCAGGCTGTATCTGTGTCTGGGATTCCTCCAGCCCCAGTACAACCCCTCCAACTTGGCAGTGTTGAACCTCATTAGGATCACCCAGGCCCATTTTTCCAGCCTGAAATGACAGCAATGACAACCCTAATGCACAAAGCTTCTCTCCTTCCACCTTTCCATCCTACCAGACACCAGGCACTGAGTGATTCAAGGCCAGACCCCTGGCATTTTACATCACTGTGGACAGCCCCATGGTGCAATCATGAGGAGCAAGATCACCCACAGCCTCCCCACCATGCTGTGACAGGTCACACCAACCAGAAGCTTGAGCAGGGACTTTCCTTCCAGCCCAGGGGTTTTTAAACAGAGCTGTGCCCTGAAGGTCCTGATGCAGGTGAGGCTGCTTGGATGATTTACACCAAAGGGTAGGAAGTTCTGTAGTCTCCAGGAGACCTATCTGCAGGGGATGGCTGGATGAATTGGCTCCCTTTATCTCTGATTTCATTCCCCAGCAGCTTGTCAGTAAATCAGAGATGTCAGATGTTATCAGCACCTGCAACTTTTCTTTGGAAGGGATACAGAAGCACACAGGTGACTTTGAGAGGGTTGAGAAAGGAAACAAGAGGTTAATAAATCTTCCTCTAAGCCACAACTATCCCAGTGTCCTCAGCCTATTCCTGGCCTTGAACAGAGATGTGACACCTGCTTATTCTTTAGTCACGAAGCCAAACCCTGCAGTGAGCTCCCTCCTCTCTGCATCATGGAACCCCAGACTGGGCTGGACTGGGAGGGACCCCAAGGATCACAGAGCTCCAACCCCCCTGCCAGAGGCAGGGACATCAACCTCCAGGCCTGGAGCTACACAAGGCTGCCCAGGGCCCCATCCAACCTGGCCTTGAACACCCCCAGGGACATGGTATAACCCTGCCCTATAGCCTTTTTTCCAGCCCAGATAGCTTACAGCTTCCCAGTGCCACCTTGACCTTGCTGTGCAGAGACAGCCTCTGACCCACACTTCGTGGATTGAAGCTTCTGATCAAGCAAGACTATAGCAAGGTCCTGAGCAGGTCCCTGCTTCCCCAGTGCTGGGAAGATGCAATGGTGATGAGCACAGAGCAATTCACAGAGTCAGAGGGGGTGGGTGCCCCGTGTCTGGGGGTGTTCAAGGCCAGGTTGGATGATTGGAATGTTGATAATTATATCGAGTATTGCTCTGGTTTGGATTGATCACACAAAGAACTTGTGCAGGGGGGACTGAGACGTTACCGTAGGCACCTGCTCTCTGGGGCAGCAGCAGAACTCCTGCCTGTCATGCAGGAGACCAGAATCTGATTCCCAACAGAGTCAGTTCTCTGGTGGTACTGATTTGTCTTGACTTTGGAGCTGAGTATTGAAAATTGATTGAGATTGATGAACTGTTGGTGTGAGTGAAATGAGTCAACTCTGGTGTGAGTGGTGAGTGACTGAGTTGTAGTCAATCTGTGAGAGAGAGAAAAACAGAGCACTAGAAACTCCTGGTTGGTTGGGTTGGGTTTGTATATTTAATGTAACCAGGGTTAGAGAGACAGGAGTGGGGTTATAAACAAGAACAGGGATCAAGAAATAATCTGACTAACAATGGGATTCTTCTGTGATTCTGTGAAAACCTTGATGGGCCTGAACATTCACAATCAGGTGAGAGCATCCAACTCCACCATGGCACCGGGACATTATTTGGGGAAGGAGTCTGGAGACGGGGATCATCTGTACAAGAAGGAGCCCAAGGAGACCACGGAGCTCACTGATGCACACGGTGACAGGGGCTTCATGCTCCCTGTCTCCTCTTTCTCCCTGCAGAGAAGGAGAGAGAAGGGACTGATTGCAGCCTGGGCGCTCCTGTGGGACCCCAGAGAAGCAGCCCCTCCCCACCTGGCAGGCAGGGATAGTCAAAATGGGCAAGGCACAGGTGAGAGACTGGGGCAGGAGCTGGGGGTCTCCCCAGCACTCACCACGTGTCCTGAGGTGACAAAGGCTTCACCGCAGCTCCAGGTGATTGGGAAGAACCTGATAAGGGATGAGACATGAGTCAGAGGCTGGCAGTCCCCAGCACAGCCCCGTTTCAGGGCTGCCGTGGGGTGTCAGCCCTTTAAAATGCACTTGGTGTCGGGGTCACTCACTGCTCGACAGCTCCGGATGGTGTCTCCGCTTGCTCTTCCTCGACCTCTTCTTAGAATACTTCTGCAAGATACACAGAACAAGGCTGAGTGTGGAGCAGCTCCCAGCCCCATGCTACAGACCCCCATGCTCCACACCACTCCAAGTCATGACATGGTGCTGTGCAGTAACAGTCACCTACCTTGAGACTGCTGGGGGAAGAGTCCACGTCCCCGGGGTATAGCTCTCGGAAGGAATCCAGAGAGGAGGATCCCCTGCCCGAGAGAGAGCCCAGGGTGATGGTGGAGCCCAGCGAGGCACGAGGGGACAGGCCCTTCAGACTCCTTGTCTCCTTGTTGTCCCTGCAGAGGAGGAGAGAGAAGAGACACATTTGCAGCTAGGACCCACCTGGTAGGACCCCCAGGACAGCAGCCCCACCCTGGCAGGCAAGACAGGGATACCCGAAAAGGGCAGGGCACAGGTGGAGAGTCTGGGGCAGGAGCTGGGGGTCTCCCCAGCACTCACCACATGTCCTGAGGTGCCACAGGTTTCGCTGCAGCTCCAAGTGATTGAGAAGACCCTGATGAGGGATGAGACCGAGTGAGTGGCTGGCAAACCCCAGCACAGCCCCGTGTCAGGGCTGCTGTGGGGTGTCAGCTCTTTAAAATGCACTCAGTGTCGGGGTCACTCACCGCACAACAGCTCCGGATGGACGCTTGCCTTGGTCTGCCAGGATGTCTTCTTCCAACTCTATTGCAAGATACACAGAACAAGGCTGAGTCTGGAGCAGCTCCCAGCCCCATGCTACAGACCCCCATGCTCCACACCACTCCATGTCATGACATGGTGCAGTGCAGTGTGTTGGGGAGTAACAGTCACCTACCTCGACACTGCTGGGGGAAGTGTCCACGTCCCCGGGGTACAGCCCTCGTAAGGAATCCAGAGACGTGTATCCCCCGCTCGGGGTGGAGAGCAGGGTGACGGTGGAGCCCAGCGAGGCACGAGGGGACAGGCCCGTCAGACTCCTTGTCCTCCTCCTTGCCTTGGTCTTCCCAGACGTATTCTTCCAACTCTTCTGAAAGATACACAGAACAAGGCTGAGTCTGGAGCAGCTCCCAGCCCCATGCTACAGACCCCCATGCTCCCCCACCGGCACGCCATGTCATCACATGGTGCAGCACAGTGTGGTGGGGAGTAACAGTCACCTACCTTGAGACTGCTGGGGGAAGTGTCCCCTTCACTGGAGCTGGACTCGGGGAAGGGGGGCAGAGACACGGACCCGCTGTCCCAGAAGGAGCCCAGGGATCCCGTGGAGCCCAGCGAGTCACACAAGGACTGGCCTTTCAGGCTCTTGATCTCCTCGTTCTCCCTGCAGAGGAGGAGAGAGGAGACCCAGTTGCAGCTAGGACCCACCTGGTAGGACCCCCGGGCAGGAGCCCCTCCCCAGCTGGCTGGCTGGGCTGCCCAATGTGGGCAAAGACAGAGCAGAGGCGGAGAGTTTGGGGCAGGAGCTGGGGGTCTCCCCAGCACTCACCACATGTCCTGTGGTGTCACAGGCTTCTCTGAACCTCTAGTTGATTGGGAAGAACCTGATGAAGGATGAGACATGAGTCAGAGGCTGGCAGTCCACAGACACCCCCGTGTCAGGGCTGCTGTGGGGTGTCAGCCCTTTAAAATGCACTTGGTGCTGGGGTCACTCACTGCTCGAGTGCTCTGGGTGGCCTCTTTCCTTGGTCTTCCTCGACCTCTTCTTAGAATACTTCTGCAAGATACACAGAACAGGGCTGAGTGTGGAGCGGCTCCCAGCCCCATGCTACAGACCCCCATGCTCCACACCACTCCATGTTATGACATGGTGCAGTGCAGTGTGGTGGGCTGTAACAGTCACCTACTTTGAGTGTGATGGGGGAAGGGCCCACTTCCCAAGAGCTCAACTCTCGGGAGGAATCGAAAGACGCAGATCCCCTGCCCGAGAGGAAGCCCAAGGTGAGTGTGGAGGCCAGCGAGGCACGAGGGGACAGGCCCTTCATACGCCTTGTGTCCTCATTGTCCCTGCAGAGGAGAGAGAAGGGACCAATTGCAGCCTTGGCCCTTCTGTGTGACCCCCGGGCAGCAGCTCCTCCCCGGCGGTCAGGCAGGGATGCCCGAAGTGGGCAGTGCACAGGTGGAGAGCCTGGGGCAGGAGCTGGGGGTCTCCCCAGCACTCACCACATGTCCCGACGAGTCGAAGGCTTCGCTGCTCCTCCAGGCGATTGGGAAGAACCTGATGAGGAATGAGACCGAGTCAGAGGCTGGCAGTCCCCAGCACAGCCCCGTGTCAGGGCTGCTGTGGGGTGTCAGCCCTTTGCAGGGTGCTCGGTGCTGGGGTCACTCACCGCTTGGCTGCTCCGCATGGCGTCTCCCCTTGCTCTTCCCAAAAATCTTGTTCCACCAGCTCTGTAAGAACCCCAGAATGTGGGTGAGTGTGGAGCAGCTCCCAGCCCCATGCTACAGACCCCCATGCTCCCCCACCGGCACGCCATGTCATCACATGGTGCAGCAGCACAATGTGGTTGGAAGTAACAGTCACCTACCTTGAAACAGCTGGGAGAAGGGTCCTCTTCCCTGGGGTTGGACTCGGGGAAGGAGGGGACAGAAATGGATGCCCTCTCCGAGAGAGAGCCCAGGGAGACCGTGGAGCCCATTGAGGCACGTGGGGACCGGCCGTTTATGCTCCTTATTTCCTCATTCACCCTGCAGAGGAGGAGAGAGAAGAGACCCAGTTACAGCCTGGGTCCTCCTGTGGGACTCCCAAGGCAGTAGCCCCTCCCAAGCCAAAACAGGCAGGGAAGAGGTGGAGAGTCTGGGGCAGGAGCTGGGGGTCTCCCCAGCACTCACCACATGTCCTGAGGAGTCGAAGGCTTCTCTGCTCCTCTAGTTGATTGGGAAGAACCTGATAAGGGATGAGACAGAGTGAGTGGCTGGCAGACCCAGGCACAGCCCCGTGTCAGGGCTGCTGTGGGGTTTCAGCCCTTTAAAATGCACTCGGTGTAGGGGTCACTCACTGCTCGACAGCTGCGGATGGACTCTTGCCTGGGTCCTCCGCGATCTCTTCTTACAATACTCCTGCAAGATACACAGAACAAGGCTGAGTGTGGAGCAGCTCCCAGCCCCATGCTACAGACCCCCATGCTCCACACCACTCCAACATGGTGCTGTGCAGTAACAGTCACCTACCTTGAGACTGCTGGGGGAACTTTCCACGTCCCTGGGTTTCAGCTCTTGTAAGGAATCCAGAGAGAAGGATCCCCTGCCCGAGAGTGAGCCCAGGGTGATGGTGGAGCACAGCGAGGCACGAGGGGACAGGCCCGTCAGATTCCTTGTCTCCTCGTTGTCCCTGCAAAGGAGGAGAGAGAAGAGACCCATTTGCAGCTAGGACCCACCTGGTGGGTCCCCTGGGCTCCAGCCCCAGCCTGTAGGCAAGGCCGGGATACCCGAAACTGGCAGGACACAGGTGGAGAGTCTGGGGCAGAAACTGGGGGTCTCCCCAGCACTCACCACATGTCCAGAGGTGACAAAGGCTTTGATGCAGCTCCAGGTGATTGGGAAGAACCTGATGATGAGACAGAGTGAGTGGCTGGCAGTCCCCAGCGCAGCCCCGTGTCAGGGCTGCCGTGGGGTGTCAGCCCTTTAAAATGCACTCAGTGTCGGGGTCACTCACTGCTCGACAGCTCTGGGTGGCCTCTTTCCTTGGTCCTCCCCGACCTCTTCTTACAATACTCCTGCAAGATACACAGAACAAGGCTGAGTCTGGAGCAACTCCCAGCCCCATGCTACAGACCCCCATGCTCCACACCACTCCAAGTCATGACATGGTGCTGTGCAGTAACAGTCACCTACCTTGAGACTGCTGGGGGATGAGTCCACATCCCCGGGTTTCAGCTCTCGTAAGGAATCCACAGAGAAGGATCCCCTGCCCGAGAGGGACTCCAGGGTGATTGTGGAGCACAGCGAGGCACATGGTGACAGGCCTTTCAGGCTCCTTGTCTCCTCGTTGTCCCTGCAGAGGAGGAGAGAGAAGAGACCCATTTGCAGCTAGGACCCACCTGGTAGGACCCCTGGGCAGCAGCCCCAGCCTGTAGGGAAGGCCAGTGTACCCGAAACGGGCAGGACACAGGTGGAGATTCTGGGGCAGAAACTGGGGGTCTCCCCAGCACTCACCACATGTCCAGAGGTGACAAAGGCTTTGCTGCAGCTCCAGGTGATTGGGAAGAACCTGATGAGGAATGAGACCGAGTCAGAGGCTGGCAGTCCCCAGCACAGCCCTGTGTCAGGGCTGCTGTGGGGTGTCAGCCCTTTGCAGGGTGCTCGGTGCTGGGGTCACTCACCGCTTGGCTGCTCCGCGTGGCGTCTCCCCTTGCTCTTCCCAAAAATCTTGTTCCACCAGCTCTGTAAGAACCCCAGAATGTGGGTGAGTGGGGAGCAGCTCCCAGCCCCATGCCACAGACCCCCATGCTCCCCCCCCCCAACACTCCATGTCATGAATTGTATCAGCAGCACAGTGTGGTTGGAAGTAACAGTCACCTACCTTGAGCCTGCTGGGAGAAGGGTCCTCTTCCCTGGGGTTGGACTCAGGGAAGGAGGGGACAGAAATGGATGCCCTCTCCGAGAGAGAGCCCAGGGAGACCGTGGAGCCCATTGAGGCACGTGGGGACCGGCCGTTTATGCTCCACATTTCCTCATTCTCCCTGCGGAGGAGGAGAGAGAAGAGACCCAGTTGCAGCCTGGGTCCTCCTGTGGGACCCCCGGGCAGCAGCCCCTCCCAAGCCAGCAGGCAGGGATACCCGAAACAGGCAGGGAAAGGTGGAGATTCTGGGGCAGCTGCTGGGGGTCTCCCCAGCACTCACCACATGTCCCGAGGAGTCGAAGGCTTCTCTGCTCCTCTAGTTGAATGGGAAGAACCTGATGAGGGATGAGACCAAGTGAGCGGCTGGCAGCCCCCAGCACAGCCCCGTGTCAGGACTGCCATGGGGTGTCAGCAGGGTGCTCGGGGCTGGGATCACTCACAGCTTGGTTTCTCCATGAAGACTCTTGATCTTTTTCTTCCAAACCTCTTCCTCCAACACTTCTGCAAGACCCCCAGAATGTGGATGAGTGTGGAGCAGCTCCCAGCCCCGTGCCACAGTCCCCCATGCTCCCTCCACACCACTCTGTGTCATGACACGGTGCGGCACAGTGTGGTGGGGAGGAACAGCCACCTACCCTGAATCTCGCACTCCTCTTCCCATTGTGTTTCCTCCTCCAGCGCCTCTGCAAGACCCCAGAATGTTGGTGTAATGGGAGCAGCTCCCAGCCACCCACACACCCCCGACACCACCCCATGTCAGGACATGGCACGGCTCAATATGCTGCAACGATCCCTTACCTTGAGCTTCCTGGCCCATTGAAAGGCGCTGATGACCCTGATGTACATCCCCAGCATCAGGACTGGGATCACGTCAGCCACGGGGATGCCGAAGCAACCCATGGCTTGGGATGGGGTACCACGATGTCTCTAGGGTCACCAATGAACTCCCAGATCTCAAGCAGTAGCACACCCAACGCACTGACTGCCAACCGCTGAGACTGCAGTCTGCAGTGACTGCCAGACTACAGTGTCCAGTGGCAACTGCCCTGTGCCCCCTTATACCTGTCCAGCAGCCACACCACCCTTTGTGACATCATGGGCATGTTGAGCCCACATTGCTGCTCAGCCCTCATTTGCGACATCAGAGGCAGGCAGAACTCTGATTTCGTAAAGCTGGTGGCACCCCAAGGCTCTTCCTCATTCCAATCCTGGAAGCCATCCTTGGAAATGGGTCCCCCATGTCCAAGGAGAAGAGCAAGCACATCACGCATTCCACAGCCAGTGCAGACAGATAGAGGGGCTCAGAGGGGCTTGGATATCTCCCTGGACATAGAATCATAGAACCATAGACTGGTCTGGGTTGGAAGGGACCCAAAGATCACAGAGCTCCAACGCCCCTGCCACGGGCAGGGACACCAACCTCAGGCCTGGAGCTACACAAGGTTGCCCAGGGCCCCATCAAACCTGGCCTTTAACACCCCCAGGGATGGGGCATCCACCCCCTCTCTGGCAGCCTGTTCCCACCACTCACCGCTCTCTCTGTAAAAACTTCATCAGCAAACTTGCTGAGGGTGCACTCAATCCCATCATCAGTATCATTGACAAAGGTGTTCAAAAGCACCGGTCTCATGACAGACCCCTGGGGGACACTGCTTGTCACTGGCCTCCACCTGGACACAGACCCATTGACCACCACCCTTTGCCTGGAACTTGAGAATTATGAGAGTCCTGGCTGCCAGAGAAGACCCAGGCAAAGAACTCATTCACTACCTCAGCCTTCTCCACATCACTTGCAGCCAATTCTCCTTTCTCCTGTACCAAAGGGGGTATGCTCTCTTTGGCCTGTCTCTTCTGGCCAATGTGCCTGTAAAATCCCTTCTTGTTGTTTGTAACATCCCTCGCCAAGTTCACTTCCATCTGCACCTTGGCTTTCCTGACCCCATCTCTGCAATTCCCAACAGCATCCCTGTATTCTTTCCAGGCAACACACCCCTGTTTCCAGAGCTTGTACTTGCCTTTCTTTTCCCTCAGGCTGACCAGCATGTCCTTGCCTAGCCATGCTGGTTTTCCACCCCTCCTGCCCACTTTCTTATTCAGAGGGACAGAGAGCCCTTGAGCTCTCAGAAAGGCGTCCTTGACTCAGGTTTAGGATTCGAGATGAGGACAGAGAGGGATCAGCCTGCAATTAGTGTCATGGGCCAAACAGACTCCATACAGAATAAAGAAAACTCATGGATTACTACTAACCACACACCCAGTGAACCAGAGTCAGTGATGAGAAGTGCAGCCAGATCTTAAAGCCCCTTCCCCCCACCCCTCCCTTCTCAGCAGGCTTAAACTCCAGTGTGATTTTACTCCCTTCTTCCCCCCTCAACATGGCACGGGGAGGGGCAGGGAATGGGGACTGGGGGTTTTCACTCAGTTCCTTTTGAGCTGGGGGCAGAGGGAGGCACAGATTACACACACATACACACCCACCCTTCCCCTACAGCAGCCTGGGGTCCCAGCCACGTAAGACAGTCCTTCCCTAACTCCTCCAGCATGACTCCTCTCTATCAGGGAGTCATCTCCTCACCACAGGCCTCAGCACAGCTCCCTCCATGGGGTGCTGACCTCCGGCCCCAGGCTGCTCCGGCCTGCTCCCCCAGAGTCACAAGTGCCCTGGCAAACCTGCTGAGGCGTGGATCAATCTCTTCACAGGCTGTAGATGTCTCTGCTCCCTTATCCATGGGCTGCAGGGGACACCTCCTCTCCCATGGTCTTGTCCAGAGGCTGCAGGGGAATCTCTCTCCCCAGCACCTGGAGGGCCTCATTCTTCCCCACCCCCTCTCCTTGGGCCTACCCTTGGTGCCTGCACAGCTTCCTACATCTTCTCAGTCCCTCCTCTGGAGGCAAAATGCACCTGCCTGCGGGTTTCTTCTCCTCCCTGTGATTCCCAGAGGCTCTGTGACCATCGCTGATGGGCTCGGCCTTGGTCAGCAGCGACTCGGGCCTGGAGCCGGCTGG
The DNA here is from genome assembly GCA_022605575.1 of Laterallus jamaicensis coturniculus. Lineage (NCBI taxonomy): Eukaryota > Metazoa > Chordata > Aves > Gruiformes > Rallidae > Laterallus > Laterallus jamaicensis. The sequence goes on along the minus strand of JAKCOX010000012.1, from coordinate 22,010,951 downwards.
TGTTTGCTCTGTGGGACCTGCAGAGAGCTTCTGGCTGCTCCTTTAGCAGCCACCCCTGCAGCCCCCCTTCTCTACCAGCACATTGCTCTGCAGAACTGTGACAGGAAGGAACTAGCTAAAGGATATGGGGACAACCCCTCGGAGGTGGCAGAAGGATCTGAATTGACTGTTAAGAGTTTGGATCCCGGCTGGAGGGACATCGATCTGATGTGAAGTGAAATGACAGTTAGTAGTGCAAGCTGCCTGCGCTCATGTGCTGGCACAGGGAAATGGAAACTTTCTAGAATATGGATCATTACTGGAATGGGAATCAGAGCAGAATACTCCTCTTTTACCAAGTAAAAGCTCGGTGGAACATCCTGAGTAGTGCAAGACCTCAGAGCAAGAAATAATATGGTTAAAAATCTCCACCCGGTGGTAGCTAATCCCTACACGCTGCTCACACACCTTAAGCATGCTCAGGTTTGGTTTACAGCCCTAGACTTTAAAGATGCTTTCTTTTGCCTGCCATTAGCCAAAGAAAATCAAGAGTTATTTGCATTTGAATGGGAAGGTGCTACCTCTGGTAGGAAAACCCAGCTTACCTGGGCAGTGTAAACAAAACCTGAGTGGATTCAAGGGACAGGTTATTTTGGGGAGGCTAAATGGGTATGGAGTCCCCCAACAGAAAGCTGAAGTGGTACAACCACGAGGAACCCAGCTGGGATATGCAATTTCTGGAGGACAATGAGCATTGGATACTGAGCAAAAAGAAGCCATCTCAAAGATCACTCATCCTCAGATGGTAAGAGAAATCAGAACCTTTTTGGGAATGTTGAGCTGGTGTTGGTTGTGGAATAATAGCAAAACCTCTTTCTGAACTCTTGAAAATGAATCCTGCTCAACTGGTGTGGGCAAAAGACACCCAGAAAGCTTTTAATACACTTCAAAAGGAACTTGGGAGAGCTCCAGCCTTGGGGCTGCTGGATGTGACTAAACCCTTCTTGCTCTTTTTCCATGAAAAACTAGGAGTAACCCTGGGAGTGATGGCTCAACATTTAGGACCCTATAATAGAGCAGTGGCATGCTTCCCTAAACAGCTGGAGGATGACAGTGAGCAGAGGATGGTCAGGGTGTTTCCGAGCAGGAGCTGCCGTAATACTTAACATTGAAGAAGCCAGGGAATTTACTTTGTGACAGAAGATGGCAGGAATGGTCCCTCATACTGTGTTCTGGAATTAAAGACAAATCGTTAGCAGGGGCAGCTCAGCTGGGAGGGCAAAGTTCTTCCCTGGCAGAGTTGTGGGGCTGTGGCACAGGCTGCCCAGGGAGGGGGCTGTGTCCCCACCCCTGGGGGTGTTTAACAGATGGGGAGATGAGGTACTGAGAGATCTGGGTCAGCATAGGGTGGGAATGGCTGGACTTGATGATCTTCAAAGGTCTTTTCCAACCTTGTGATTCTGTGGGGTCATTTCCACCCATCACATTGATTTTTAAGTGCTTCCCATGCAAGATGCTGTGTCCTTGGGTGGGAAGCAGCAGTCCTGGGCCCTGACTGCCTGTGATCACACTACCCCATGGTCACAAAAACCTTCTCCTGTATTTAGGCACTTACCCAAGACATGGATACTTGTGGGAATAGGCTGTATGGGGAAAACTCCTCCAGGACAGCTCTGCTTTGTTCTGAGGAGGAATATGCTCCAGTTTCCCACAAATACAATGACGTGCCATGGAGTTACATACAGAATCCTTGGAGGTTATGAGTTGGAAGGGACCTCGAATACCTGCTTCAAAAGCAGACCAGGGGCCTGGTATTTATATGGTGCAAAGGTAGGATGGGGGATCAGCTGGGGAGGGAAAGTGGCCCTGTTTAACAGATGGGAAGATGAGGTACTTAGGGATATAGTTTAGCTTAGGATGGGAATGGTTGGACTTGATGATCTTCAAGGTCTTTTCCAACCTTGTGATTTTGGGGTTCTTTGTGTATCCTCAACACCCTGTTCCCCTGGGCCTCTTGGGTTACCTGGTAATACCTCAGTGACTCCCATCCCTTGGCTTCCCTCTCTCAGAGCTGCATGTTGCTCTGTAGGCAGAGCACAGAGAAAAGGAGAGGGCTGGTGGGTGGGAAGGATGCAGCACTGAGACTGGGAATCTCAGAACCCCTGGCTAGGGGGTTGGAGTGACTTCTGGAGATCAGCCAGCCAGCCAGTCATCCCCTGCCCCAGCAGGGACACCACGAGCAGGGTGTGCAGGATCCCATCCAGGACCCTGGAGTTTGGAGAAGGAGACTCTCCACCCTCTCTGGGCAGCCTGGCTCAAGGTTTGGGAACCCACAGAGGGAAAAAGTTTTTCCTCCTGTTTGATGGACCTTCCTCTGCTCCAGTTTGTGCCCATCACCCCTTGTCCTGTTGCTGGACACCCTGAGAAGAGTCTGGGCCCATCTCCTGGACACCTCTTTTGGATAGGGGTCAGTGTTGATGGGATCCCCTCACACTCTTCCCCAGGCTGAACAGGCTCTCTCAGCCTTCCCTCCCACCAGAGATGCCTCAGCCCCTCCTCATCCTCATACCCTCCCAAGACTCTCCCCAGTAGCTCCCAGTCTGTCCTGAACTGGGAGCCCAGCACTGGCCACCCAACTCCAGCTGTGGCTCAGCAGGGCCGAGCAGAGGGGAGGAGAACAGAACCTCCCTGGAGCTGCCGGCCACGCTCTGCTCAAGGCCCCAAGTCCCCTTGGCCATGGGAGGACACACTGCCTGGACTCACTGGGAAGAAGTTCCTCCCCATATTGGTGGGGAACTCCCTGTGCTCCAGCTTGAGGCCATCACCCTTTGTCCTGTCCCCACAGGCACTGAAAAGGGGCCGGCTGATTCCCCCTGCATCCAATACTGAAGATATTTATAGACATTAATCAGATCCCCTCCTAGTCTTCTTCTCTCCAGGCTGAACAGCCCCAGCTCCCTCAGCCTTTCCCCCCAGGGGAGATGCTCCAGGCCTTTCATCATCTCCATGTCCCTCCTCTGGACTCTCTCCAGGAGATCCCTTTCCCTTTGATCCCAGGGAGCCCAGAACTGGACACAACACTCCAGCTGGGGCCTGAGCAGGGCAGAGCAGAGGGGGAGGATCCCCTCCTGTCACCTGCTGCCCACACTCCTCCTGATGCCCCCCAGGATCCCATTGGGCTCCTTGGGCACACTGCTGGCTCACGGCCACCCTTGTCACCCACCAGCACCCCCAGGTCCTTCTCCACACAGCTCCTCTCCAGCAGCTCCCCCCCAGCCTGTCCTGATTCCAGCAGTTATTCCTTCCCAGGTGCCAGACTCTCCACTTGCTTTTGTTGAATCCCATCTGGTTTCTCCCTGCCCAGCTCTCCAGCCTGGCCAGGTCTCTCTGGATGGCAGCACAGTGTCCTGTGTGTCAGCCACCCCTCCCATCAGCAATTCCTGAGGGACTGTGAAGTTCAGGGGTGCTTGGATGTTCAGCACTGTTGGTCGAGCAGAGCTGTCTGCTCCCACCCTAACCCAGAGTAAGGCCCCAGCTTTGCAAAACCTCAATACCATTGGACTGCTGAAATGTGATTCCCACCAAGAGCAGCCACTGGATCCCAGATGCAGTGGACACTGAGGTCCCAAAGCCTCCTAAAGCCTCCCTTTCCCCTCCATACGGCTCCATACTCCCTGATTTCCTAGAGGAACACAACAAGGGGCTGATGGGGTGGTCCAGGTAGATCCCCAGAGATCAGACCTGTCACTGCTGCCATGGGAGTGATCCCCTTTCCTGCTCCCATCACCAACCCAAATGACTCTGTGATGCTGGGATGGAGAGACAGACATCTTCCCAAGACTGGGGTTTCATGGACAAAGGAAGGACAGGGAGGATTTTGGCTTTGGCAACACTCTACCTGCACTTGCTGCATGGGGTGTGTGGGGGGGAAGGATATGCCAGGAGCGGTCTCATAGGTGCATCCTTCTTGTCATCCCCTCATCCTCCTTGTCATCCCCTCATCCTTCTTGTCATCCCCTCATCCTTCTTGTCATCCCTGCATCCTTCTTGTTATCCTACTGCTGATGCTGGGTGGGATGCAGGCTGTGGAACTGTCCTGGCCATGGGGTTGGAGTATCTCTCTCCTGCTGTGAGTATCTCTAGATCTAGCAAGGGACATCACAACCCCTCAACACAAGGAGCAGCTCCAGAGGGAGAGAAACTTCACACACTCCAAACAGGCCAGAAAAGGGAGCCAGTGACTCCAAATCAGGAGGTCTAACATATAAATAATGTATTACCAGCAGAATTGCATAATGAGGGGTTTATGGACTGCTAATAAAACAAACAGACTGGGCTGGGTTGGAAGGGATCCCAAGGATCACAGAGCTCCAACCCCCCCTGCTACAGGCAGGGCCACCAACCTCAGGCCTGGAGCTACACAAGGTTGCCCAGGGCCCCAGACAACCTGGCCTTGAACATCCCCAGACACGGGGCACCCACCCCTTCTCTGGGCAGCCCCTTCCAGCCCCTCACCACGCTCTCTGCAAAGAACTTCCCCCCAATCTCTCCTCTCACCCTTCCCTCCTCCAGCTTCACTCCATCCCCCTTGTCCTGCCAGTCTCTGCCCTTGAACAAGCTGATTCCCCTCTTGTTTCTCTGCTCCCTTCAGGGACTGGCAGGCTGCAATGAGGTCCCCCCACAGCCTTCTCTTCTCCAGGCTGACCCAGCCCAGCTCCCTCAGCCTCTCTCCATAGGGCAGCTGCTCCAGCCCTCTGATCATCTCCATGGCTCCTCTGACCCCTCTCCAACAGCCCCACATCTTCCTTGTGTTGGCCCCGGCTCTGGACACAGGATCCAGCTGGGGCCTCCCCAGGGCAGAGCAGAGAGGGACAATCCCCTCCCTGTCCCTGCTGCCACCCCTCTGCTGATGAAGCCCAGGATCCCATCACCCTTCCCAGCTGCAAGAGCCACTGCTGGCTCATGGGGAGTTTCTCATCCCCCAGAACCCCCAGGTCCTTCTCACAGGGCTGCTCTCCAGAAGCTCTTCTCCCAGTCTGTATCTGTGTCTGGGATTCCTCCATCCGCAGTACAACCCCTCACACTTGGCAGTGTTGAACCTCATTAGGTTCACCTGGGAGCATTTTTCCAGCCTGTCAAGATCCCTCTGGATGGCCTCCTTTCCTTGCCTCAGCCATCAAGATCACCTTTTGCAGACACTTCTCCTCTGGGTGAGGAGAAAGGCAAGAGCGCTTCAGTGCTCCTCAACTTGCTCCAGCCACCAAGACTTCCATGGCTGGGAGTCTGCCCTCAACATCAAGATGCAACTGGAACACTCTCTGTTTTGCCCTAATGTTCATAATGTTAGAAATTATCAAAGAATAATTAACACAATGTTTAGAGCAGGCTACATGTGTTTTAAAAATGCTCATATTACAGAATCACAGGATCATTAAGGTTGGAAAAGACCTCCAAGAACATCCAGTCCAGCTGTCACCCTACCACCTCTATCACTCACTAACCCACGTCCCTCAGTACCTCATCCAACCTTTCCTTGGACACACTGAGGGATGGTGACTCCACCACCTCCCTGAGCAGCCCCTTCTGATGCACAACTGCTCTTTTGGAGAAGAAATTCCTCCTCATTTCTAACCTGAACCTCCACTGGCCCAACTTGCAGCCATTCCTTCTGGTCCTATGGCTAGTTATCTGCAAGAAGAGGCTGAGCCCCAGCTCACCACAAGCTCCTTGCAGGGAGTTGGACAGAACAAGAAGGTCTCCCCTCAGCCTCCTCTTCTCCAGGCTCAACACCCCAGCTCCCTCAGCTGCTCCTCAGAGGATTTGCCCTCCAGCCCCTTCCCCAGCCTGGTTGCCCTTCTCTGGACTCACTCCAGGACCTCCATGTCCTTCTGATGGGGAGGAGCCCAGAACTGGACCCAGCACTCGAGCTGCAGCCTCACCAGAGAAGAGCACAGGGGGATGAACACCTCCCTGGTCCTGTTGAGTAAAACATATATATATATATATATATATATATAACATATAGACATGTTATGAAGGTTGGATAATCTGTTCAATTACTGGCACAAGAACCACATTGACCTCTGGAGGGTTTTGTGTTGGACAACCTCAGATGTCCTGAAGCCACATGAAAGCATTTTTAGAGCATCACTGCCAGGGACCTGATGAATATCTGCTACCACACCAATCTCCACCGACTGTTTCCACTCCAGACCTTCAGTCTCATGCTCTGGAGAGGTAGCCAGAGCCAGTGGGGAGCAGCAAACCCCCAATGCCATGTGCTACAAGCCTGGGCAGCCAGATGGGTGGACAGCAGAGGGCTCTCGAGCCCTCAGCAAGAAGAGACACTCAGCTCAACGTGCATTTGGCCACTCTTGTGAACTCACTTGGGCAGGCTGCAATGGATCAGCTGCTCCAGAGAGTGATGGTGCTAATAGGGATTTACTTCTGCTGTGAAGGGAAGTTCATTCCCCAATGAAATGCCACCCCTGTCCCTGCCAGAGAGGTGTGGTGAGATTAAGTAAGGCTGGGTTTTCCACTAAAGCTTTTATTCATTAACTACCCTGAGGAATTAAGCACCTTTTTTGAGATTAAAAGAGAGGGGAAGAGAAAAAAAAAGAAAGCTCTCTTTGCTCATGCAGAGAACTGGTCTTCAGGGAACAGTGCTGAGGGTGGTGGGTACACCAGGAAGCTCTTGTGGGATCCATGCTGGTGGGGTTTCCCCTTCCCACCCCACTGTGGGACTTGGTCCCCTTCCCACTCTCTCTGCAGGGACTTGGTCATCAGTCTGGCTTTGGCTGGGATCTGAGCAAGGGAAGGAGAAACTCCACTCCCTTGGGATGGGTTGGGAAGAACCTGGAGGGTTATATTAGGATTTCAAGTGGGAGTCAAGGGTAGGGGGGTGGGGATATCAGACTGGGGGTTTTCAGCCTTCCCACATTACCCATTGGAAAAAACAAAGCCAGAGTTTGCCTCCCCTAATCACAGAATTGTAGGGGTTGGAAGGGACCTCAAGAGATCAGCAAAGATGCCCCAAAGAAGGGTTTGGGAGGGATAACACTCCTTTGGGATTCACATTTCTGTGGGTCATCCACATCCCTTGGGAGTCTGCATCCTCATCCTGTTCTTTCCCATCTATATAATGAGGACCAGGAGGTATTTCCCTTCTCCTTCTTTTTTTCTTCTTTTTCTTTTGAAAGGCAAAGGTTCTTTAGGAGCCCAAGAGTGGGAACTGGGATGCCCAGACAAGAATTAGGCACTTTGACATAAAAGGCTCTGCCCTTTGCAATGCTCAGGGATGCCTGCCAGAGCAACAAGGCTCTGTCATAGTCTCTCTGCCCATCCTAGTCCCAGAAATAAGCCATCCCATGGAATGAGATTGCACAGATCATTTAGATTCATGCTATTTCCCTGCTATCTCCCTCCCCTAGATGCTATTACTCTGCCTTATCCCTGCCCTGGATGCCATTTCCTTGCCATCTCCTTACCCTGGATGCTATTTCCTTGCCTTCGACATACCCTGGATGCTATTTCCTTGCCATCTCCCTACCCTGGAAGCTATTTCCCTGCCATCTCATTGCCCTGGATGCTATTTCCCTGCCATCTCCCTACCCTGGAAGCTATTTCCCTGCCATCTCATTGCCCTGGATGCTACTTCCTTGCCATGTCCCTGCCCTTGATGCTATTTCCCTGCCATCTCCCTGCCCTAGATGCTATTTCCGTGCCATCTCCTTACCCTGGATGTCATTTCCCTGTAATCTCCCTTCCCTGGATGCTATTTCCTTGCCATCTCCCTACCCTGGATGCTATTTCCTTACCATATCCCTTCCCTGGATGTCATTTCCTTACCATATCCCTGCTATGGATGCTATTTCTTTGCAAGCTCCCTACACTGGATGCTATTTCCTTGCCATCTCCCTGCCCTGGATGCTATTTCCCTTCCATCCCCTTACCCTGGATGCTATTTCCCTGCCATCCCCTTACCCTGGATGCCATTTCCTTGCCATCTCCCTATCCTGGATGCTATTTCCCTGCCATCTCCCTAGCCTGGATGCTATTTCCCTGCCATCTCCCTATCCTGGATGCTATTTCACTGCCATCTCCCTACCCTGGATGCTATTTCCCTGCCATCCCCTTACCCTGGATGCTATTTCCTTGTCATCTCCCTGTCCTGGATGCTATTTTTCTGCCATCTCCCTACCCTGGATGCTATTTCCTGCCATCTGGTTGCCCTTCATACTGTTACCCTGCCATCTATTTACCCTGGATGCTATTTTCGCTGTCATCTCCCTGTCCTGGATGCTATTTCCTTGCCATCTCCCTACCCTGGAAGCTATTTCCCTGCCATCTCCTTGCCCAGGATGCTATTTCCCTGCCATCTCCCTACCCTGGATGCTATTTCCTTGCCATCTCCTTACCCTGGATGCTATTTCCCTGCCTTCCCCTTGCCATTCATGCTGTTACCCTGCCATCTCCCTGCCCTGGATGCTCTTTCCTTGCCATCCCCCTGCCCTGGATGCTATTTCCCTGCCATCTCCCTGATCTAGATGACATTTCCGTGCCATCTCCCTACACTGGATGCTATTTCCCTGCCATCTGGTTGCCCTTCATGCTGTCATCCTGCCATCTCCCTGCCCTGGATACTATTTCCCTGCCATATCCCTTCCCTGGATGACATTTCCTTACCATTTCCCTGCTATGGATGCTATTTCCCTGCCATCTCCCTGCCCTGGATGCTATTTCCCTGCCATATCCCTTCCCTGGATGACATTTCCTTACCATTTCCCTGCTATGGGTGCTATTTCCCTGCCATCCCCTTGCCATTCATGCTGTTACCCTGTCATCTCCCTGCCCTGGATTCTATTTTGTGGCCATCTCCTTACTCTGGATGCTATTTCCTTGCCATCTCCCTGCCCTAGATGCCATTTCATAGAATCATAGAATGGCAAGGGATGCCATGCCATTCCCTGGATGCTATTTCCTTGCCATCTCCCTTCTCTGGGTGCTATTTATTTGCCATCTCCCTGCCCTGGATACTATTTTGCTGCCATCTCCTTACCCTGGATGCTATTTCCTTGTCATCCACTTACCCTGGATGCTATTTCCCTGCCATCTCCCTACACTGGTTGCTATTTCTTTGCCATCTCCCTGCCTTGGATGCTATTTATTTGCCATCTCTCTTCCCTGGATGCCATTTCCTTTTCATTTCCCTGCTATGGATTCTATTTACTTGCCACCTCCCTGCCCTGGATGCTGTTACCCTGCCATCTCCCTACCCTGTATGCTATTTTCCAGACATCTCCTTGCCCTGGATGCTATTTCCCTGCCATCTCCTTAACCTGGGTGCTATTACCCTGCCATCTCCCTGCCCTGGATGCCATTTCCCTGCCATCTCCCTGCCCCGGATGCTATTTCCCTGCCATCTCCTTGCCCTGGATGCTATTTCCCTGCCATCTCCCTACCCTGGATGCTATTTCCTTGCCATCTCCCTTCCCTGGATTCCATTTCCTTTTCATTTCCCTGCTATGGATTCTATTTACTTGCCACCTCCCTGCCCTGGATGCTGTTACCCTGCCATCTCCCTGCCCTGGACGCTATTTCCCTGCCATCTCCCTACCCTGAATGCTATTTCCTTACCATCTCCCTGCTATGGATGCTCTTTCCCTGCCATATCCCTGCCCTGGATGCTGTTACCCTGCCATCTCCTTACCCTGGGTGCTATTTCCCTGCCATCTACTTACACTGGATGCTCTTTCCCTGCCATCTCCCTGCCCTGGATGCTATTTCCGTGCCATCTCCCTGCCCTGGATATTATTTCCTTACCATCTCTCTGCTATGGATGCTCTTTCCCTGCCATATCCCTGCCCTGGATGCTATTTCCCTGCCATCCTCCTGCCCTGCATGCCATTTCTCTGCCATCTTCCTGCCCTGGAGGGGTGAGGGCAGGAAAACCTGAGGTTTATCTCAGCCTTTGCAATGGAGGAATAGAAAATTGCCAATAACACCTTGCTCTTTGCCACCACTGGCATCTATTGTGGAGATTTACCTTTCTCATTTATGTGTAAATAAGCCCCTTTCTTCCTGACACAGAGCAGGTTCTGCAAGTAACTCTGGGTACAGGAGCTCAGCCTGTACTGGGAGCTTTCAGAGGAGGACTCTGAATGTGCAGGGGGAGTTTGGGAGAACAAAGGGCTCTCCAACACTCCCCATCTCCCAACCTGTGTCTGGCTAATCCCAGATGACCTGACATCATCCTCAGCGTGGAGAACAAGGTGGCAGAGGTGTGCTGCTGCTGCTGAGCTCACCTATTAAAATGTGTGGGCTCCTCACTCATGAATTCTGTATCTCTGCCTTTCCGTTTCACCAGGGCGGCTTCTTTGGTGAAATTCTCCTCTTTTGATAAGGATTAAGCCACCTTCTTCAAAGCACAGCACTGAAGCAGCCCAAGTGTTTAATAAACCCCGGGGCTGGGGAGGAGAGGAGGGATGTGTTCCTGGGTCAGGGTTTGCAGAGATGTGCTCCAAGGCTGCAGCATCATCCCCCTGGTGCTGGTGCCTTCCAGGAGATAGGAGGATAGGTGAAAACAAACTAAAGATGGGCAGAAAGGCTTAAGGGAGGTGATGGGGTTGTTTTAATGGTGTGAGATGTGGGGAGGTGGGCTGAGGGCTGGCAGACCTCATCCTGGGTCTGTCTTGTCTGGACACCAGTAACTGATGTTGGTTGGGATGCCTTGTAGCATCCAGCCCACCACCCAGCAGATAACCCAGCAGTGTAGAGGCTTCCCCTGGGTTGTGCATGAGACCTCCCAGCCCTGTGTGGTGAACAGAGGCAATCAAAGAATCACAGGGGTGGGAAGGGACCTCCAGAGCTCATCAGATCCAACTCCCCTGCCAAAGCAGGGTCCTTAGGACAGGGCACACAGGTCAGGTTCCAGATGGGGCTGGAATCTCTCCAGAGAAGGAGACTCCACACCCCCTGGGCAGCCTGTCCCAGGGCTCCCTCACCCTCACTGGGAAGAAGTTCTTCCCCAGATTGGGGAGGAACTCCCTGTGCTTCAGCTTGAGCCCATCGCCCCTTGTCCTGTCCCCACAGACACTGAGAAGAGGCTGCCCATGTCCCCCTGTGTCCCATACTTAAGATATTTATAAAATATCTTAGAATGGTCTGGACAGGAAGGGATCCCAAGGATCACAGAGCTCCAACTCCCCTGCCACAGGCAGGGACACCAACCTCAGGCCTGGAGCTACACAGGGTTGCCCAGAGCCCCATCCAACCTGGCCTTGAGCACCCCCAGACACAGGGCACCCACCCCCTCTCTGGGCAGCCCCTTCCAGCCCCTCACCACTCTCTCTGCAAAGAACTTCCCCCCAATCTCTCCTCTCACCCTTCCCTCCTCCAGCTTCACTCCATCCCCCTTGTCCTGCCAGTCTCTGCCCTTGAACAAGCTGATTCCCCTCCTGTTTCTCTGCTCCCTTCAGGGACTGGCAGGCTGCAATGAGGTCCCCCCACAGCCTTCTCTTCTCCAGCCTGAACCAGCCAAGCTCCCTCAGCCTCTCCTTGTAGGGCAGGTGCTCCAGCCCTCTAATCATCCTTGTGGCTCCTCTGACCCCTCTCCAACAGTTCTACATCCTTCTTGTATTGGGGGCCCCAGCTCTGGACACAGGATCCAGCTGGGGCCTCCCCAGGGCAGAGCAGAGAGGGACAATCCCCTCCCTGTCCCTGCTGCCACCCCTCTGCTGATGGAGCCCAGGATCCCATTGGCCTTGTGAGCTGCAAGAGCCACCGCTGGATCATGTTAAGTTTCTCATCCACTGTGACACCCAGGTCCTTCGCACAGGGCTGCTCTCCAGGAGCTCTTCTCCCAGGCTGTATCTGTGTCTGGGATTCCTCCAGCCCCAGTACAACCCCTCCAACTTGGCAGTGTTGAACCTCATTAGGATCACCCAGGCCCATTTTTCCAGCCTGAAATGACAGCAATGACAACCCTAATGCACAAAGCTTCTCTCCTTCCACCTTTCCATCCTACCAGACACCAGGCACTGAGTGATTCAAGGCCAGACCCCTGGCATTTTACATCACTGTGGACAGCCCCATGGTGCAATCATGAGGAGCAAGATCACCCACAGCCTCCCCACCATGCTGTGACAGGTCACACCAACCAGAAGCTTGAGCAGGGACTTTCCTTCCAGCCCAGGGGTTTTTAAACAGAGCTGTGCCCTGAAGGTCCTGATGCAGGTGAGGCTGCTTGGATGAGTTACACCAAAGGGTAGGAAGTTCTGTAGTCTCCAGGGGACCTATCTGCAGGGGATGGCTGGATGAATTGGCTCCCTTTATCTCTGATTTCATTCCCCAGCAGCTTGTCAGTAAATCAGAGATGTCAGATGTTATCAGCACCTGCAACTTTTCTTTGGAAGGGATACAGAAGCACACAGGTGACTTTGAGAGGGTTGAGAAAGGAAACAAGGGGTTAATAAATCTTCCTCTAAGCCACAACTATCCCAGTGTCCTCAGCCTATTCCTGGCCTTGCAAAGAGATGTGACACCTGCTTATTCTTTGGTCACGAAGCCAAACCCTGCAGTGAGCTCCCTCCTCTCTGCATCATGGAACCCCAGACTGGGCTGGACTGGGAGGGACCCCAAGGATCACAGAGCTCCAACCCCCCTGCCAGAGGCAGGGACATCAACCTCCAGGCCTGGAGCTACACAAGGCTGCCCAGGGCCCCATCCAACCTGGCCTTGAACACCCCCAGGGACATGGAATAACCCTGCCCTATAGCCTTTTTTCCAGCCCAGATAGCTTAGAGCTTCCCAGTGCCACCTTGACCTTGCTGTGCAGAGACAGCCTCTGACCCACACTTCGTGGATTGAAGCTTCTGATCAAGCAAGACTATAGCAAGGTCCTGAGCAGGTCCCTGCTTCCCCAGTGCTGGGAAGATGCAATGGTGATGAGCACAGAGCAATTCACAGAGTCAGAGGGGGTGGGTGCCCCGTGTCTGGGGGTGTTCAAGGCCAGGTTGGATGATTGGAATGTTGATAATTATATCGAGTATTGCTCTGGTTTGGATTGATCACACAAAGAACTTGTGCAGGGGGGACTGAGACGTTACCGTAGGCACCTGCTCTCTGGGGCAGCAGCAGAACTCCTGCCTGTCATGCAGGAGACCAGAATCTGATTCCCAACAGAGTCAGTTCTCTGGTGGTACTGATTTGTCTTGACTTTGGAGCTGAGTATTGAAAATTGATTGAGATTGATGAACTGTTGGTGTGAGTGAAATGAGTCAACTCTGGTGTGAGTGGTGAGTGACTGAGTTGTAGTCAATCTGTGAGAGAGAGAAAAACAGAGCACTAGAAACTCCTGGTTGGTTGGGATGGGTTTGTATATTTAATGTAACCAGAGGAGAACTGCGAATGGGTTAGAGAGACAGGAGTGGGGTTATAAACAAGAACAGGGATCAAGAAATAATCTGACTAACAATGGGATTCTTCTGTGATTCTGTGAAAACCTTGATGGGCCTGAACATTCACAATCAGGTGAGAGCATCCAACTCCACCATGGCACCGGGACATTATTTGGGGAAGGAGTCTGGAGACAGGGATCATCTGTACAAGAAGGAGCCCAAGGAGACCACGGAGCTCACTGATGCGCACGGTGACAGGGGCTTCATGCTCCCTGTCTCCTCTTTCTCCCTGCAGAGAAGGAGAGAGAAGGGACTGATTGCAGCCTGGGCGCTCCTGTGGGACCCCAGAGAAGCAGCCCCTCCCCACCTGGCAGGCAGGGATAGTCAAAATGGGCAAGGCACAGGTGAGAGACTGGGGCAGGAGCTGGGGGTCTCCCCAGCACTCACCACATGTCCTGAGGTGACAAAGGCTTCACCGCAGCTCCAGGTGATTGGGAAGAACCTGATAAGGGATGAGACATGAGTCAGAGGCTGGCAGTCCCCAGCACAGCCCCGTGTCAGGGCTGCCGTGGGGTGTCAGCCCTTTAAAATGCACTTGGTGCCGGGGTCACTCACTGCTCGACAGCTCCGGATGGTGTCTCCGCTTGCTCTTCCTCGACCTCTTCTTAGAATACTTCTGCAAGATACACAGAACAAGGCTGAGTGTGGAGCAGCTCCCAGCCCCATGCTACAGACCCCCATGCTCCACACCACTCCAAGTCATGACATGGTGCTGTGCAGTAACAGTCACCTACCTTGAGACTGCTGGGGGAAGAGTCCACGTCCCCGGGGTACAGCTCTCGGAAGGAATCCAGAGAGGAGGATCCCCTGCCCGAGAGGGAGCCCAGGGTGATGGTGGAGCCCAGCGAGTCACGAGGGGACAGGCCCTTCAGACTCCTTGTCTCCTTGTTGTCCCTGCAGAGGAGGAGAGAGAAGAGACACATTTGCAGCTAGGACCCACCTGGTAGGACCCCCAGGACAGCAGCCCCACCCTGGCAGGCAAGACAGGGATACCCGAAAAGGGCAGGGCACAGGTGGAGAGTCTGGGGCAGGAGCTGGGGGTCTCCCCAGCACTCACCACATGTCCTGAGGTGCCACAGGTTTCGCTGCAGCTCCAAGTGATTGAGAAGACCCTGATGAGGGATGAGACCGAGTGAGTGGCTGGCAAACCCCAGCACAGCCCCGTGTCAGGGCTGCTGTGGGGTGTCAGCTCTTTAAAATGCACTCAGTGTCGGGGTCACTCACCGCACAACAGCTCCGGATGGACGCTTGCCTTGGTCTGCCAGGATGTCTTCTTCCAACTCTATTGCAAGATACACAGAACAAGGCTGAGTCTGGAGCAGCTCCCAGCCCCATGCTACAGACCCCCATGCTCCACACCACTCCATGTCATGACATGGTGCAGTGCAGTGTGTTGGGGAGTAACAGTCACCTACCTCGACACTGCTGGGGGAAGTGTCCACGTCCCCGGGGTACAGCCCTCGTAAGGAATCCAGAGACGTGTATCCCCCGCTCGGGGTGGAGAGCAGGGTGACGGTGGAGCCCAGTGAGGCACGAGGGGACAGGCCCGTCACACTCCTTGTCCTCCTCCTTGCCTTGGTCTTCCCAGATGTATTCTTCCAACTCTTCTGAAAGATACACAGAACAAGGCTGAGTCTGGAGCAGCTCCCAGCCCCATGCTACAGACCCCCATGCTCCCCCACCGGCACGCCATGTCATCACATGGTGCAGCACAGTGTGGTGGGGAGTAACAGTCACCTACCTTGAGACTGCTGGGGGAAGTGTCCCCTTCACTGGAGCTGGACTCGGGGAAGGGGGGCAGAGACACGGACCCGCTGTCCCAGAAGGAGCCCAGGGATCCCGTGGAGCCCAGCGAGTCACACAAGGACTGGCCTTTCAGGCTCTTGATCTCCTCATTCTCCCTGCAGAGGAGGAGAGAGGAGACCCAGTTGCAGCTAGGACCCACCTGGTAGGACCCCCGGGCAGGAGCCCCTCCCCAGCTGGCTGGCTGGGCTGCCCAATGTGGGCAAAGACAGGGCAGAGGCGGAGAGTTTGGGGCAGGAGCTGGGGGTCTCCCCAGCACTCACCACATGTCCTGTGGTGTCACAGGCTTCTCTGAACCTCTAGTTGATTGGGAAGAACCTGATGAAGGATGAGACATGAGTCAGAGGCTGGCAGTCCACAGACACCCCAGTGTCAGGGCTGCTGTGGGGTGTCAGCCCTTTAAAATGCACTTGGTGCTGGGGTCACTCACTGCTCGAGTGCTCTGGGTGGCCTCTTTCCTTGGTCTTCCTCGACCTCTTCTTAGAATACTTCTGCAAGATACACAGAACAAGGCTGAGTGTGGAGCAGCTCCCAGCCCCATGCTACAGACCCCCATGCTCCACACCACTCCATGTTATGACATGGTGCAGTGCAGTGTGGTGGGCTGTAACAGTCACCTACTTTGAGTGTGATGGGGGAAGGGCCCACTTCCCAAGAGCTCAACTCTCGGGAGGAATCGAAAGACGCAGATCCCCTGCCCGAGAGGAAGCCCAAGGTGAGTGTGGAGGCCAGCGAGGCACGAGGGGACAGGCCCTTCATACGCCTTGTGTCCTCATTGTCCCTGCAGAGGAGAGAGAAGGGACCAATTGCAGCCTTGGCCCTTCTGTGTGACCCCCGGGCAGCAGCTCCTCCCCGGCGGTCAGGCAGGGATGCTCGAAATGGGCAGTGCACAGGTGGAGAGCCTGGGGCAGGAGCTGGGGGTCTCCCCAGCACTCACCACATGTCCCGACGAATCAAAGGCTTCGCTGCTCCTCCAGGCGATTGGGAAGAACCTGATGAGGAATGAGACCGAGTCAGAGGCTGGCAGTCCCCAGCACAGCCCCGTGTCAGGGCTGCTGTGGGGTGTCAGCCCTTTGCAGGGTGCTCGGTGCTGGGGTCACTCACCGCTTGGCTGCTCCGCATGGCGTCTCCCCTTGCTCTTCCCAAAAATCTTGTTCCACCAGCTCTGTAAGAACCCCAGAATGTGGGTGAGTGTGGAGCAGCTCCCAGCCCCATGCTACAGACCCCCATGCTCCCCCACCGGCACGCCATGTCATCACATGGTGCAGCAGCACAGTGTGGTTGGAAGTAACAGTCACCTACCTTGAAACAGCTGGGAGAAGGGTCCTCTTCCCTGGGGTTGGACTCGAGGAAGGAGGGGACAGAAATGGATGCCCTCTCCGAGAGAGAGCCCAGGGAGACCGTGGAGCCCATTGAGGCACGTGGGGACAGGCCGTTTATGCTCCTTATTTCCTCATTCACCCTGCAGAGGAGGAGAGAGAAGAGACCCAGTTACAGCCTGGGTCCTCCTGTGGGACTCCCAAGGCAGTAGCCCCTCCCAAGCCAAAACAGGCAGGGAAGAGGTGGAGAGACTGGGGCAGGAGCTGGGGATCTCCCCAGCACTCACCACATGTCCCGAGGAGTCGAAGGCTTCTCTGCTCCTCTAGTTGATTGGGAAGAACCTGATAAGGGATGAGACAGAGTGAGTGGCTGGCAGACCCAGGCACAGCCCCGTGTCAGGACTGCTGTGGGGTTTCAGCCCTTTAAAATGCACTCGGTGTAGGGGTCACTCACTGCTCGACAGCTGCGGATGGACTCTTGCCTGGGTCCTCCGCGATCTCTTCTTACAATACTCCTGCAAGATACACAGAACAAGGCTGAGTGTGGAGCAGCTCCCAGCCCCATGCTACAGACCCCCATGCTCCACACCACTCCAACATGGTGCTGTGCAGTAACAGTCACCTACCTTGAGACTGCTGGGGGAACTTTCCACGTCCCTGGGTTTCAGCTCTTGTAAGGAATCCAGAGAGAAGGATCCCCTGCCCGAGAGTGAGCCCAGGGTGATTGTGGAGCACAGCGAGGCACGAGGGGACAGGCCCGTCAGACTCCTTGTCTCCTCGTTGTCCCTGCAGAGGAGGAGAGAGAAGAGACCAACTTGCAGCTAGGACCCACCTGGGGGGTCCCCTGAGCTCCAGCCCCAGCCTGTAGGCAAGGCTGAGATACCCAAAACTGGCAGGACACAGGTGGAGAGTCTGGGGCAGAAACTGGGGGTCTCCCCAGCACTCACCACATGTCCAGAGGTGACAAAGGCTTTGATGCAGCTCCAGGTGATTGGGAAGAACCTGATGATGAGACAGAGTGAGTGGCTGGCAGTCCCCAGCGCAGCCCCGTGTCAGGGCTGCCGTGGGGTGTCAGCCCTTTAAAATGCACTCAGTGTCGGGGTCACTCACTGCTCGACAGCTCTGGGTGGCCTCTTTCCTTGGTCCTCCCCGACCTCTTCTTACAATACTCCTGCAAGATACACAGAACAAGGCTGAGTCTGGAGCAACTCCCAGCCCCATGCTACAGACCCCCATGCTCCACACCACTCCAAGTCATGACATGGTGCTGTGCAGTAACAGTCACCTACCTTGAGACTGCTGGGGGAAGAGTCCACATCCCCGGGTTTCAGCTCTCGTAAGGAATCCACAGAGAAGGATCCCCTGCCCGAGAGGGACTCCAGGGTGATTGTGGAGCACAGCGAGGCACATGGTGACAGGCCTTTCAGGCTCCTTGTCTCCTCGTTGTCCCTGCAGAGGAGGAGAGAGAAGAGACCCATTTGCAGCTAGGACCCACCTGGTGGGACCCCTGGGCAGCAGCCCCAGCCTGTAGGCAAGGCCAGGGTACCCGAAACGGGCAGGACACAGGTGGAGATTCTGGGGCAGAAACTGGGGGTCTCCCCAGCACTCACCACATGTCCAGAGGTGACAAAGGCTTTGCTGCAGCTCCAGGTGATTGGGAAGTACCTGATGAGGAATGAGACCGAGTCAGAGGCTGGCAGTCCCCAGCACAGCCCTGTGTCAGGGCTGCTGTGGTGTGTCAGCCCTTTGCAGGGTGCTCGGTGCTGGGGTCACTCACCGCTTGGCTGCTCCGCATGGCGTCTCCCCTTGCTCTTCCCCAAAATCTTGTTCCACCAGCTCTGTAAGAACCCCAGAATGTGGGTGAGTGGGGAGCAGCTCCCAGCCCCATGCTACAGACACCCATGCTCCCCCCCCCCAGCACTCCATGTCATGAATTGTATCAGCAGCACAGTGTGGTTGGAAGTAACAGTCACCTACCTTGAGCCTGCTGGGAGAAGGGTCCTCTTCCCTGGGGTTGGACTCAGGGAAGGAGGGGACAGAAATGGATGCCCTCTCCGAGAGAGAGCCCAGGGAGACCGTGGAGCCCATTGAGGCACGTGGGGACCGGCCGTTTATGCTCCGCATTTCCTCATTCTCCCTGCGGAGGAGGAGAGAGAAGAGACCCAGTTGCAGCCTGGGTCCTCCTGTGGGACCCCCAGGCAGCAGCCCCTCCCAAGCCAGCAGGCAGGGATACCCGAAACAGGCAGGGAAAGGTGGAGATTCTGGGGCAGCTGCTGGGGGTCTCCCCAGCACTCACCACATGTCCCGAGGAGTCGAAGGCTTCTCTGCTCCTCTAGTTGAATGGGAAGAACCTGATGAGGGATGAGACCAAGTGAGCGGCTGGCAGCCCCCAGCACAGCCCCGTGTCAGGACTGCCATGGGGTGTCAGCAGGGTGCTCGGGGCTGGGATCACTCACAGCTTGGTTTCTCCATGAAGACTCTTGAACTTTTTCTTCCAAACCTCTTCCTCCAACACTTCTGCAAGACCCCCAGAACGTGGATGAGTGTGGAGCAGCTCCCAGCCCCGTGCCACAGTCCCCCATGCTCCCTCCACACCACTCTGTGTCATGACACGGTGCGGCACAGTGTGGTGGGGAGGAACAGCCACCTACCCTGAATCTCGCACTCCTCTTCCCATTGTGTTTCCTCCTCCAGCGCCTCTGCAAGACCCCAGAAAGTTGGTGTAATGGGAGCAGCTCCCAGCCACCCACACCCCCCCGACACCACCCCATGTCAGGACATGGCACGGCTCAATATGCTGCAACGATCCCTTACCTTGAGCTTCCTGGCCCATTGAAAGGCGCTGATGACCCTGATGTACATCCCCAGCATCAGGACTGGGATCACATCAGCCACGGGGATGCCGAAGCAACCCATGGCTTGGGATGGGGTACCACGATGTCTCTAGGGTCACCAATGAACTCCCAGATCTCAAGCAGTAGCACACCCAACGCACTGACTGCCAACCGCTGAGACTGCAGCCTGCAGTGACTGCCAGACTACAGTGTCCAGTGGCAACTGCCCTGTGCCCCCTTATACCTGTCCAGCAGCCACACCACCCTTTGTGACATCATGGGCATGTTGAGCCCACATTGCTGCTCAGCCCTCATTTGCGACATCAGAGGCAGGCAGAACTCTGATTTCGTAAAGCTGGTGGCACCCCAAGGCTCTTCCTCATTCCAATCCTGGAAGCCATCCTTGGAAATGGGTCCCCCATGTGCAAGGAGAAGAGCAAGCACATCACGCATTCCACAGCCAGTGCAGACAGATAGAGGGGCTCAGAGGGGCTTGGATATCTCCCTGGACATAGAATCATAGAACCATAGACTGGTCTGGGTTGGAAGGGACCCAAGGATCACAGAGCTCCAACCCCCCTGCCACAGGCAGGGACACCAACCTCAGGCCTGGAGCTACACAAGGTTGCCCAGGGCCCCATCCAACCTGGCCTTGAACACCCCCAGGGATGTGGCATCCACCCCCTCTCTGGCAGCCTGTTCCCACCACTCACCGCTCTCTCTGTAAAAAACTTCATCAGCAAACTTGCTGAGGGTGCACTCAATCCCATCATCAGTATCATTGACAAAGGTGTTCAAAAGCACCCGTCCCATGACAGACCCCTGGGGGACACTGCTTGTCACTGGCCTCCACCTGGACACAGACCCATTGACCACCACCCTTTGCCTGGAACTTGAGAATTATCTTTGGCCTGTCTCTTCTGGCCAATGTGCCTGTAAAATCCCTTCTTGTTGTTTGTAACATCCCTCGCCAAGTTCACTTCCATCTGCACCTTGGCTTACCTGACCCCATCTCTGCAATTCCCAACAGCATCCCTGTATTCTTTCCAGGCAACACACCCCTGTTTCCAGAGCTTGTACTTGCCTTTCTTTTCCCTCAGGCTGACCAGCATGTCCTTGCCTAGCCATGCTGGTTTTCCACCCCTCCTGCCCACTTTCTTATTCAGAGGGACAGAGAGCCCTTGAGCTCTCAGAAAGGCGTCCTTGACTCAGGCTTAGGATTCGAGATGAGGACAGAGAGGGATCAGCCTGCAATTAGTGTCATGGGCCAAACAGACTTCACACAGAATAAAGAAAACTCATGGATTACTACTAACCACACACCCAGTGAACCAGAGTCAGTGATGAGAAGTGCAGCCAGATCTTAAAGCCCCTTCCCCCCACCCCTCCCTTCTCAGCAGGCTTAAACTCCAGTGTGATTTTACTCCCTTCGTCCCCCCTCAACATGGCACGGGGAGGGGCAGGGAATGGGGACTGGGGGTTTTCACTCAGTTCCTTTTTAGCTGGGGGCAGAGGGAGGCACAGATTACACACACATACACAGCCACCCTTCCCCTGCAGCAGCCTGGGGTCCCAGCCACGTCAGACAGTCCTTCCCTAACTCCTCCAGCATGACTCCTCTCTATCAGGGAGTCATCTCCTCACCACAGGCCTCAGCACAGCTCCCTCCATGGGGTGCTGACCTCCGGCCCCAGGCTGCTCCGGCCTGCTCCCCCAGAGTCACAAGTGCCCTGGCAAACCTGCTGAGGTGTGGATCAATCTCTTCACAGGCTGTAGATGTCTCTGCTCCCTTATCCATGGGCTGCAGGGGACACCTCCTCTCCCATGGTCTTCTCCAGAGGCTGCAGGGGAATCTCTCTCCCCAGCACCTGGAGGGCCTCATTCTTCCCCACCCCCTCTCCTTGGGCCTACCCTTGGTGCCTGCACAGCTTCCTACATCTTCTCAGTCCCTCCTCTGGTGGCAAAATGCACCTGCCTGCGGGTTTCTTCTCCTCCCTGTGATTCCCAGAGGCTCTGTGGCCATCGCTGATGGGCTCGGCCTTGGTCAGCAGCGACTCGGGCCTGGAGCCGGCTGGTGTTTGCTCTGTGGGACCTGCAGAGAGCTTCTGGCTGCTCCTTTAGCAGCCACCCCTGCAGCCCCCCTTCTCTACCAGCACATTGCTCTGCAGAACTGTGACAGGAAGGAACTAGCTAAAGGATATGGGGACAACCCCTCGGAGGTGGCAGAAGGATCTGAATTGACTGTTAAGAGTTTGGATCCCGGCTGGAGGGACATCGATCTGATGTGAAGTGAAATGACAGTTAGTAGTGCAAGCTGCCTGCGCTCATGTGCAGGCACAGGGAAATGGAAACTTTCTAGAATATGGATCATTACTGGAATGGGAATCAGAGCAGAATACTCCTCTTTTACCCAGTAAAAGCTCGGTGGAACATCCTGAGTAGTGCAAGACCTCAGAGCAAGAAATAATATGGTTAAAAATCTCCACCCGGTGGTAGCTAATCCCTACACGCTGCTCACACACCTCAAGCATGCTCAGGTTTGGTTTACAGCCCTAGACTTTAAAGATGCTTTCTTTTGCCTGCCATTAGCCAAAGAAAATCAAGAGTTATTTGCATTTGAATGGGAAGGTGCTACCTCTGGTAGGAAAACCCAGCTTACCTGGGCAGTGTAAACAAAACCTTAGAGCATTCAAGGGACAGGTTATTTTGGGGAGGCTAAATGGATATGGAGTCCGCCAACAGATAGCTGAAGTGGTACAACCACGAGGAACCCAGCTGGGATATGCAATTTCTGGAGGACAATGAGGAGTGGATACTGAGCAAAAAGAAGCCATCTCAAAGATCACTCATCCTCAGACGGTAAGAGAAATCAGAACCTTTTTGGGAATGTTGAGCTGGTGTTGGTTGTGGAATAATAGCAAAACCTCTTTCTGAACTCTTGAAAATGAATCCTGCTCAACTGGTGGTGGCAAAAGACACCCAGAAAGCTTTTAATACACTTCAAAAGGAACTTGGGAGAGCTCCAGCCTTGGGGCTGCTGGATGTGACTAAACCCTTCTTGCTCTTTTTCCATGAAAAACCAGGAGTAGCCCTGGGAGTGCTGGCTCAACATTTAGGACCCTATAAAAGAGCAGTGGCATGCTTCCCTAAACAGCTGGAGGATGACAGTGAGCAGAGGATGGTCAGGGTGTTTCCGAGCAGGAGCTGCCGTAATACTTAACATTGAAGAAGCCAGGGAATTTACTTTGTGACAGAAGATGGCAGGAATGGTCCCTCATACTGTGTTCTGGAATTAAAGACAAATCGTTAGCAGGGGCAGCTCAGCTGGGAGGGCAAAGTTCTTCCCTGGCAGAGTTGTGGGGCTGTGGCACAGGCTGCCCAGGGAGGGGGCTGTGTCCCCACCCCTGGGGGTGTTTAACAGATGGGGAGATGAGGTACTGAGAGATCTGGGTCAGCATAGGGTGGGAATGGCTGGACTTGATGATCTTCAAAGGTCTTTTCCAACCTTGTGATTCTGTGGGGTCATTTCCACCCATCACATTGATTTTTAAGTGCTTCCCATGCAAGATGCTGTGTCCTTGGGTGGGAAGCAGCAGTCCTGGGCCCTGACTGCCTGTGATCACACTACCCCATGGTCACAAAAACCTTCTCCTGTATTTAGGCACTTACCCAAGGCATGGATACTTGTGGGAATAGGCTGTATGGGGAAAACTCCTCCAGGACAGCTCTGCTTTGTTCTGAGGAGGAATATGCTCCAGTTTCCCACAAATACAATGACGTGCCATGGAGTTACACACAGAATCCTAGGAGGTTATGAGTTGGAAGGGACCTCGAATACCTGCTTCAAAAGCAGACCAGGGGCCTGGTATTTATATGGTGCAAAGGTAGGATGGGGGATCAGCTGGGGAGGGAAAGTGGCCCTGTTTAACAGATGGGAAGATGAGGTACTTAGGGATATAGTTTAGCTTAGGATGGGAATGGTTGGACTTGATGATCTTCAAGGTCTTTTCCAACCTTGTGATTTTGGGGTTCTTTGTGTATCCTCAACACCCTGATCCCCTGGGCCTCTTGGCTTACCTGGTAATACCTCAGCGACTCCCATCCCTTGGCTTCCCTCTCTCAGAGCTGCATGTTGCTCTGCAGGCAGAGCACAGAGAAAGGGAGAGGGCTGGTGGGTGGGAAGGATGCAGCACTGAGACTGGGAATCTCAGAACCCCTGGCTAGGGGGTTGGAGTGACTTCTGGAGATCAGCCAGCCAGCCAGCATTCCCCTGCCCCAGCAGGGTCACCATGAGCAGGGTGTGCAGGATCCCATCCAGGACCCTGGAGTTTGGAGAAGGAGACTCTCCACCCTCTCTGGGCAGCCTGGCTCAAGGTTTGGGAACCCACAGAGGGAAAAAGTTTTTCCTCCTGTTAGATGGACCTTCCTCTGCTCCAGTTTGTGCCCATCACCCCTTGTCCTGTTGCTGGACACCCTGAGAAGAGTCTGGGCCCATCTCCTGGACACCTCCTTTGGATAGGGGTCAGTGTTGATGGGATCCCCTCACACTCTTCTCTTCCCCAGGCTGAACAGGCTCTCTCAGCCTTCCCTCCCACCAGAGATGCCTCAGCCCCTCCTCATCCTCATACCCTCCCAAGACTCTCCCCAGCAGCTCCCAGTCTTTCCTGAACTGGGAGCCCAGCACTGGCCACCCAACTCCAGCTGTGGCTCAGCAGCGCCAAGCAGAGGGGAGGAGAACAGAACCTCCCTGGAGCTGCCGGCCACGCTCTGCTCAAGGCCCCAAGTCATGAGAGGATACGCTGCCTGTCCCTAGGCTCTCTCATCCTCACTGGGAAGAAGTTCTGCCCCACATTTTGGGGGGAACTCCCTGGGCTCCAACTTGAGCCCATCACCCCTTGTCCTGTCCCCACAGACACTGAGAAGAGGCTGCCCATGTCCCCCTGTGTCCCACCCTTCAGCAATTGATAACCATTGATCAGATCCCCTCTCAGGCTGCTTCTCTCCAGGCTGAACAGCCCCAGCTCCCTCAGCCTTTCCTCACAGGGGAGATGCTCCAGGCCTTTCATCATCTCCATGTCCCTTCTCTGGACTCTCTCCAGGAGATCCCTGTCCCTTTGATCCCAGGGAGCCCAGAACTGGACACAACACTCCAGGTGGGGCCTCACCAGGGCAGAGCAGAGGGGGAGGATCCCCTCCTGTGACCTGCTGCCCACACTCCTTTTGATGCCCCCCAGGATCCCATTGGGCTCCTTGGGCACACTGCTGGCTCATGGCCACCCTGTCACCCACCAGCACCCCCAGGTCCTTCTCCACACAGCTCCTCTCCAGCAGCTCCCCCCCAGCCTGTCCTGATTCCAGCAGTTATTCCTCCCCAGGTGCCAGACTCTCCACTTGCTTTTGTTGAATCCCATCTGGTTTCTCCCTGCCCAGCTCTCCAGCCTGGCCAGGTCTCTCTGGATGGCAGCACAGTGTCCTGTGTGTCAGCCACCCCTCCCATCAGCAATTCCTGAGGGACTGTGAAGTTCAGGGGTGCTTGGATGTTCAGCACTGTTGGTCGAGCAGAGCTGTCTGCTCCCACCCTAACCCAGAGTAAGGCCCCAGCTTTGCAAAACCTCAATACCATTGGACTGCTGAAATGTGATTCCCACCAAGAGCAGCCACTGGATCCCAGATGCAGTGGACACTGAGGTCCCAAAGCCTCCTAAAGCCTCCCTTTCCCCTCCATACGGCTCCATACTCCCTGATTTCCTAGAGGAACACAACAAGGGGCTGATGGGGTGGTCCAGGTAGATCCCCAGAGATCAGACCTGTCACTGCTGCCATGGGAGTGATCCCCTTTCCTGCTCCCATCACCAACCCAAATGACTCTGTGATGCTGGGATGGAGAGACAGACATCTTCCCAAGCCTGGGGATTCAGGGACAAAGGAAGGACAGGGAGGATTTTGGCTTTGGCAACACTCTACCTACAGCCTGCCCATTTGTTTGGGTGAGTCAACCCAACCATGGAGTCCAGAAACCTTTGCTATTCATAGGGGACCATGAATATTTCATTTTCTTCAACCATTTCTGTGAGGATGCACTTGCTGCATGGGGTGTGGGGGGGGGAAGGATATGCCAGGAGGAGTCTCATAGGTGCATCCTTCTTGTCATCCCCTCATCCTCCTTGTCGTCCCCTCATCCTTCTTGTCATCCCTGCATCCTTCTTGTTATCCTACTGCTGATGCTGGGTGGGATGCAGGCTGTGGAACTGTCCTGGCCATGGGGTTGGAGTATCTCTCTCCTGCTGTGAGTATCTCTAGATCTTGCAAGGGACATCACAACCCCTCAACACAAGGAGTAGCTCCAGAGAGAGAGAAACTTCACACACTCCAAACAGGCCAGAAAAGGGAGCCAGTGACTCCAAATCAGGAGGTCTCACATATAAATAATGTATTACCAGCAGAATTGAAAAATGAGGGGTTTATGGACTGCTAATAAAACAAACAGACTGGGCTGGGTTGGAAGGGACCCCAAGGGTCACAGAGCTCCAACTCCCCTGCCACAGGCAGGGACACCAACCTCCAGGCCTGGAGTTACACAGGATTGCCCAGGGCCCCATCCAACCTGGCCTTGAACACCCCCAGACACGGGGCACCCACCCCCTCTCTGGGCAGCCCCTTCCAGCCCTTCACCACTCTCTCTGCAAAGAACATCCCCCCAATCTCTCTTCTCACCCTTCCCTCCTCCAGCTTCACTCCATCCCCCTTGTCCTGCCAGTCTTTGCCCTTGAACAAGCTGATTCCCCTCCTGTTTCTCTGCTCCCTTCAGGGACTGGCAGGCTGCAATGAGGTCCCCCCACAGCCTTCTCTTCTCCAGCCTGACTCAGCCCAGCTCCCTCAGCCTCTCTACATAGGGGAGCTGCTCCAGCCCTCTGAGCATCTCCATGGCTCCTCTGACCCCTCTCCAACAGCCCCACATCTTTCTTGTGTTGGGCCCCAGCTCTGGACACAGGATCCAGCTGGGGCCTCCCCAGGGCAGAGCAGAGAGGGACAATCCCCTCCCTGTCCCTGCTGCCACCTCTCTGCTGATGGAGCCCAGGATCCCATCACCCTTCCCAGTTGCAAGAGCCACTGCTGGCTCATGGGGAGTTTCTCATCCCCCAGAACCCCCAGGTCCTTCTCACAGGGCTGCTCTACAGGAGCTCTTCCCCCAGTCTGTATCCATGTCTGGGATTCCTCCAGCCCAAGTGCAGCACCTCACCCTTGGAAGTGTTGAATGCTCATATTACAGAATCACATTAAGGTTGGAAAAGACCTCCAAGAACATCCAGTCCAGCTGTCACCCTACCACCTCTATCACTCACTAACCCACGTCCCTCAGTACCTCATCCAGCCTTTCCTTGGACACACTGAGTGATGGTGACTCCACCACCTCCCTGAGCAGCCCCTTCTGATGCACAACTGCTCTTTTGGAGAAGAAATTCCTCCTCATTTCTAACCTGAACCTCCACTGGCCCAACTTGCAGCCATTCCTTCTGGTCCTATGGCTAGTTATCTGCAAGAAGAGGCTGAGTCCCAGCTCACCACAAGCTCCTTGCAGGGAGTTGGACAGAACAAGAAGGTCTCCCCTCAGCCTCCTCTTCTCCAGGCTCAACACCCCAGCTCCCTCAGCTGCTCCTCAGAGGATTTGCCCTCCAGCCCCTTCCCCAGCCTGGTTGCCCTTCTCTGGGCTCACTCCAGGACCTCCATGTCCTTCTGATGCTGAGGAGCCCAGAACTGGACCCAGCACTCGAGCTGCAGCCTCACCAGAGAAGAGCACAGGGGGATGAACACCTCCCTGGTCCTGTTGAGTAAAACATATATATATATATATATATATATATATATATATATAACATATAGACATGTTATGAAGGTTGGATAATCTGTTCAATTACTGGCACAAGAACCACATTGACCTCTGGAGGGTTTTGTGTTGGACAACCTCAGATGTCCTGAAGCCACATGAAAGCATTTTTAGAGCATCACTGCCAGGGACCTGATGAATATCTGCTACCACACCAATCTCCACCGACTGTTTCCACTCCAGACCTTCAGTCTCATGCTCTGGAGAGGTAGCCAGAGCCAGTGGGGAGCAGCAAACCCCCAATGCCATGTGCTACAAGCCTGGGCAGCCAGATGGGTGGACAGCAGAGGGCTCTCGAGCCCTCAGCAAGAAGAGACACTCAGCTCAACGTGCATTTGGCCACTCTTGTGAACTCACTTGGGCAGGCTGCAATGAATCAGCTGCTCCAGAGAGTGATGGTGCTAATAGGGATTTACTTCTGCTGTGAAGGGAAGTTCATTCCCCAATGAAATGCCACCCCTGTCCCTGCCAGAGAGGTGTGGTGAGATTAAGTAAGGCTGGGTTTTCCCACTAAAGCTTTTATTCATTAACTACCCTGAGGAATTAAGCACCTTTTTGGAGATTAAAAGAGAGGGGAAAAGGAAAAAAAAGAAAGCTCTCTTTGCTCATGCAGAGAACTGGTCTTCAGGGAACAGTGCTGAGGGTGGTGGGTACACCAGGAAGCTCTTGTGGGATCCATGCTGGTGGGGTTTCCCCTTCCCACCCCACTGTGGGACTTGGTCCCCTTCCCACTCTCTCTGCAGGGACTTGGTCATCAGTCTGGCTTTGGCTGGGATCTGAGCAAGGGAAGGAGAAACTCCACTCCCTTGGGATGGGTTGGGAAGAACCTGGAGGGTTATATTAGGATTTCAAGTGGGAGTCAAGGGTAGGGGGGTGGGGATATCAGACTGGTGGTTTTCAGCCTTCCCACATTACCCATTGGAAAAAACAAAGCCAGAGTTTGCCTCCCCTAATCACAGAATTGTAGGGGTTGGAAGGGACCTCAAGAGATCAGCAAAGATGCCCCAAAGAAGGGTTTGGGAGGGATAACACTCCTTTGGGATTCACATTTCTGTGGGTCATCCACATCCCTTGGGAGTCTGCATCCTCATCCTGTTCTTTCCCATCTATATAATGAGGACCAGGAGGTATTTCCCTTCTCCTTCTTTTTTTCTTCTTTTTCTTTTGAAAGGCAAAGGTTCTTTAGGAGCCCAAGAGTGGGAACTGGGATGCCCAGACAAGAATTAGGCACTTTGACATAAAAGGCTCTGCCCTTTGCAATGCTCAGGGACGCCTGCCAGAGCAACAAGGCTCTGTCATAGTCTCTCTGCCCATCCTAGTCCCAGAAATAAGCCATCCCATGGAATGAGATTGCACAGATCATTTAGATTCATGCTATTTCCCTGCTATCTCCCTCCCCTAGATGCTATGACTCTGCCTTATCCCTGCCCTGGAAGCCATTTCCCTGCCATCTCCTTACCCTGGATGCTATTTCCCTGCCATCTCCCTACCCTGGAAGCCATTTCCCTGCCATCTCATTGCCCTGGATGCTATTTCCCTGCCATCTCCTTACCCTGGATGTCATTTCCCTGTAATCTCCCTTCCCTGGATTCTATTTCCTTGCCATCTCCCTTCTCTGGATGCTATTTCCTTACCATCTCCCTTCCCTGGATGTCATTTCCTTACCATATCCCTGCTATGGATGCTATTTCTTTGCCATATCCCTACCCTGGATGCTATTTCCCTTCCATCTCCCTACCCTGGATGCTATTTCCTTGCCATCTCCCTGCCCTGGATGTTATTTCCTTGCCATCTCCCTGCCCTGCATGCCATTTCACAGAATCACAGAATCACAGAATCACAGAATCTTAGGGGTTGGAAGGGACCTCAAGAGATCATCGGGTCCAACCCCCCTGCCAAAGCAGGCTCCCTATCTCATATTACATAGATAGGCGTCCAGACGAGACTTGAATATCTCCAGAGAAGGAGACTCCACCACCTCCCTGGGCAGCCTATTCCACTGCTCCGTCACCCTCACTGTGAAAAAGTTCTTCCGCATGTTGGTGCGGAACTTCCTGTGCTCCAGCTTACAGCCATTGCCCCTAGTCCTGTCCCCACAGACACTGAAAAGGGGCTGGCCAATTCCCCCTGCCACCCATGTCTAAGATACTTGTAAACACTAATTAGGTCCCCCCTAAGTCTTCTTTTTTCCAGGCTGAACAGACCCAGCTCACTCAACCTTTCCTCATAGGGGAGATGTTCCAGACCCCTAATCATCTTTGTCGCCCTTCTCTGGACTCTCTCCAGAAGGTCCCTGTCTTTTCTATACCAGGGAGCCCAGAACTGGACACAGTATTCCAGGTGGGGCCTGACCAACGCAGAGTAGAGGGGGAGGAAAACCTCCTTCGACCTGCTGGACACACTCTTCCTGATGCATCCCAGGATCCCATTGGCTCTCTTGGCTACCAGGGCACACTGCTGGCTCATAGCCAACCTGTCGTCAACCAGGACCCCTAGGTCCTTCTCCATAGAGCTCTTCTCCAACAGGTCATCCCCCAGCCTGTACTGATACAGTCGGTTATTCCTCCCCAGGTGCAAGACTTTGCACTTGCTTTTGTTGAATTTCATTAGGTTTCTCCCTGCCCAGCTCTCCAGTCTGTCCAGGTCTCGCTGGATGGCAGCGCAGTGTTCCTGCGTGTCAGCCACTCCTCCCAGCTTTGTATCATCAGGTACTTGCTGAGGGTGGATGCTATTCCCTCATCAAGGTCGTCAATGAAGATATTAAACAGGACTGGACCCAACACTGAGCCCTGGGGAACACCGCTAGTCACAGGCCTCCATTCAGATTCTACACCACTGATCACGACCCTCTGAGCCCGGTCTGACAGCCAGTTCTCAACCCACCTCACTGTCCACTCGTCTATCCCTCGTTTCCTCAGCTTCTCTATCAGGATGTTGTGGGAGACAGTATCGAAAGCTTTGCTAAAGTCGAGGTAGATGACATCCGGGTAAGGGAACGTTGCAGCACACTGAGCCGTGCCGTGTCCTGACACGGGCTGGTGTCGGGGGTTGTGGGTGGCTGGCAGCTGCTCCCATTTCACCCGCATTCTGGGGGTCTTGCAGGGGCGTTGGAGAAGGAACCAAGGGAAGAGCAAGGCGAGACTCAGGGTAGGTGAATGTTACTCCGCACCACACTGTGCCGCACTGTGTCATGACACAGTGTGGTGTAGGCTGACCATGGGGGACTGTGGCACAGGGTGGGAGCTGCTCCACACTCACCCACATTCTGGGGCTCTTGCAGGAGTGTTGGAGGAAGAGGTTTCGGAGGACCACATCCAGAGTCTACCCCAGGCAGCCAAACCGTGAGTGAGCCTGGCACAGAGCACCCTGTAAAGGGCTGACACCCCACGGCAGACCTGACAGAGGGCTGTGCTGGGGGCTGCCAGCCACTCACTTGGCCTCACCCCTCATCAGTTCTTCTCAAGCAACCAGCGCTGCAGAGATGCCTGCGTCACCCCAGTACATGTGGTGAGTGCTGGGGAGAACCCCAGCTCCTGCCCCAGACTCTCCCCTTGTGCCCTCCCCATTTCGGATATCCCTGCCTGCCTGCCGGGGAGGGGCTGCTGCCCAGGGGTCCCACAGGAGGCTGCAATCGGTCCCTTCCCTCTCCTCCTCAGCAGGGAGAACGAGAACACAAGGAGCCGGAAGCGCCCATCACCGCGTACCCCGCTGAGCTCCATGGGCTCCCTGGACTCCCTCTCGGATAGTGGATCCGTGTCTCTTGACTCCCTCCCTGAGTCCAGCCCCAGGAAAGGGCATGCTTCCCCCAGCAGACTCAAGGTAGGTGCCTGTTACTCCCCACCACAGGGCGCTGCACCATGTCATGACATGGAGTGTTGGAGGGGGGAGCATGGGGGTCTGTAGCATAGGGCTGGGAGCTGCTCCACACTCATCCACGTTCTGGGGCTCTTGCAGAACTGGTGGAAGAAGATCTTTGGGAAGAGCAAGGCGAGCGTCCACCCAGAGCAGCCAAGCCGTGAGTGATCCCAGCCCTGAGCACCCTGTAAAGGGCTGACACCCCATGGCAGCTCTGATATAGGGCTGTGCTGGGGGCTGCCAGGCACTCACTCGGTCTCGTCCCTCATCAGGTTCTTCCAAAGCAACCGGCGCTGCAGAGAGTCCTGCATCTTCCCAGAACATGTGGTGAGTGATGGGAAGACCCCCAGCTCCTGCCCCAGACTCTCCCCCTGTGCCCTGCCCGATTCAGGTATCCCTGCCTGCTGGGGAGGGGCTGCTGCCTGGGGGTCCCACAGGAGGCTGCAATTGGTCCCTTCCCTCTCCTCCTCAGCAGGGAGAACGAGGACACAAGGAGCCGGAATCGTCTGTCACCACGTACCCCGCTGAGCTCCATGGGCTCCCTGGACTCCCTCTCGGATAGTGGATCCGTGTCTCTTGAGTCCTTCCCTGAGTCCAGCCCCAGGGAAGGGGACCCTTCCCCCAGCAGACTCAAGGTAGGTGCCTGTTACTCCCCACCACAGGGCGCTGCACCATGTCATGACATGGAGTGTTGGAGGGGGGAGCATGGGGGTCTGTAGCATAGGGCTGGGAGCTGCTCCACACTCATCCACGTTCTGGGGGGTTCTTGCAGAAATGGTGGATGAAGAACTTCGGGAAGAGCAAAGCGAGCGTCCATCTGGAGCAGCCAAGCTGTGAGTGACCCCAGCCCTGAGCGCCCTGCAAAGAGCTGACACCCCACAGCAGCCCTGACACAGGGCAGTGCTGGGGGCTGCCAGCCACTCACTCGGTCTCGTCCCTCATCAGGTTCTTCCCAAGCCAATGCTGCTGCAGAGAGGCCTGAATCACCGCAGAATATGTGGTGAGTGATGGGGAGACCCCCAGCTCCTGCCCCAACCTCAGCTCATGCTCTGCCCGTTTCGGGTATCCCTGCCTGCCTGCCAGGGAGGGGCTGCTGCCTGGGGGGCCATAGGAGGGCCCAGACTGCAATTGGTCCCTTCTCTCTTCTGTTCAGCAGTGAGAATGTGGAGACAATTAGTGTGAAGCACCTGCCCCCGCGTGCCCCACTGAGCTCCATGAGCTCCCTGGGCTCCTCCTGGGACAGTGGATCTGTGTCTCCCAACTCCTCCCACGAATCCAGCTCCAGGGAAGTGGACCCTTCCCCCAGGAGACCCAAGGTAGGTCACTGTTACTCCCCACCACACGGCACAGCACCATGTCATGACATGGAGTGGTATGGAGCATGGGGGTCTGTAGCATAGAGCTGGGAGCTGGTCCACACTCACCCATGTTCTGGCTATCTTGCAGAAGTGTTGGAAGAAGAGGTTTGGGAAGAGAAAGGGGAGAGTCCATCTGGAGCAGTCGAGCAGTGAGTGACCCCAGCACCAAGCGCCCTGTAAAGGGCTGACAGCCCACAGCAGCCCTGACATGGGGCTGTGCTGGGGGCTGGCAGCCTCTGACTCATGTCTCTTCCCTCATCAGGTTCCTCCCAAGAGAGTGCACGTGCAGAGAAGCCTGTGGTGCACGAGGACATGTGGTGAGTGATGAGGAGACGTCCAGGTCCTGCCCCAGACTCAGCCTGTGCCCTATCCTTGTCCACACTGGGCAGCTCTGCCCGTTGTCTAGGGAGGGGCTCCAGCTCGGGTCCCACCATAGAGGCCAGGCTGCAACTGGGTCTCTTCTCTCTCCTCCTCAGCAGGGAGAATGAGGGGACAAGGAGCCGGAAGCGCTGGTCCGCATGTGCTCCGCTGAGCAACATCGGCTCCCTGGGCTCCCTTTCAGAGAGTGGATCTGTGTCTCTCCACTCCTCTCCCGAGTCCAGCGCTAGGGACATGGAGCAGCCAAACTGTGAGTGACCCCGGCACCGAGTGCCCTGTAAACACCTGACACCCCACGGCCACCCTGACACGGGGCTGTGCTGGGGGCTGCCAGCCACTCACTCGATCTCGTCCCTCATCAGGTTCTTCCCAAGCAACTGCAGGTGCAGAGAAGCCAGCAGCACCCCAGGAGATGTGGTGAGTGCTGGAGAGACCCCCAGCTCCTGCCCCAGACTCTCTGCCTGTGCCCTGTCCTTGCCCACATTGGGCAGCCCTGCCTGCTGGCTGAGGAGGGGCTGCTGGCCCGGGGCTCCCTCCAGAGAAGCCAGGCTGCAACTGAGTCTCTTTTCTCTCCTCCTCAGCAGGGAGAACGAGGAGACAGTCAGCGTGATCCACCTGTCCCCACATGCTCTGCTGAGCTCCATGATTTCCTTGGGCTCCCTCTTGGGCAGCCTTTCCATGTCTCTCGACTCTATCATGGAACCCAGACCTGGTCCGATGGCGGAGCTGGAGGCTCG
Organism: Laterallus jamaicensis coturniculus; assembly: GCA_022605575.1. Classification (NCBI taxonomy): domain Eukaryota; kingdom Metazoa; phylum Chordata; class Aves; order Gruiformes; family Rallidae; genus Laterallus; species Laterallus jamaicensis. The sequence goes on along the minus strand of JAKCOX010000012.1, from coordinate 21,977,346 downwards.
CAACCGATCGCGAGCCCTCCAGACCCAGCAGAGCAGGAGTGTCACGCGCCTGTCCCCATGTTCTCTGGTGGGCTCCGTGGTCTCCCTAGGGTCTTTCTTGGGCAGATCGGTGTCTCTTGACACCTTCGTGGAGTCCAGGCCCGGCGCAATATGGGAGCAGGGAGCTCGTAACAGATCGCGAGCCCGCCAGACCCATCAAGCTCTTGAGGGGCCAGCCCATGACCAAGTGCCCCCTCTGGAGCTGTCCCCACATGCTCTGCTGAGCTCCATGGTGTCCTTGGGCTCCCTCTTGGGAAGCATTTCTGCATCTCTCGACTCCTTCCCGGAGCCCAGGCGTGGTCCGACGGCGGTGCTGGAAGCTCGCAACAGATCGCGAGCCCTCCAGAACCAGGAGAGCAGCAGTGTCATGCGCCTGTCCCCACGGACACTGTGGCTGGGCTCCATGGTCTCCCTAGGATCTCTCCTGGGCAGATCCGTGTCTCTTGACACCTTCGTGGAGTCCAGGGCCGGTGCGATGGTGGAGCAGGAAGCTCGCGACCGATCGCGAGCCCGCCAGACCCATCAAGCTCTTGAGGGGCCGGTGACAGAGCCAGGGCCAAGCTGTGAGTGATCCCGGCACGAGCACCCTGCAAAGGGCTGACACCCCACAGCAGCCCTGACACAGGGCTGTGCTGGGGGCTGCCAGCCGCTTACTCTGTCTCTTCCCTCATCAGGTTCTCCCCAAACAACTGGAGGTGAAGAGAAGCCTTCAGCACCTCAAGACATGGGGTGAGTGCTCGGGAGACTCCCAACTCCTGCCTCAGACTCTCTGCCTGTGCCCTGTCTTTGCCCACATTGGGCATCCCCTGCCTGCCTGACGGGGAGGGGCTGCTGCCCGGGGGTCCCACAGGAGGGCCCACGCTGCAACTGGGTCTTTTCTCTCTCCTCCTCTGCAGGGAGACCAAGGAGACAACGAACGTGAAGTGCCAGTCTCCACCTGCCTCGCTGGGCTCCACAGTCTCCTTTGGCTCCCTCTTGGACAGCAGATCTGCCTCTCTTGACTCCTTCCTATAGCCGAGGCCTGCTGTGACTGAGGAGCTGGAAGCTCTCAACTGGTCGTGAGCCATCCAGACCTATCAAGCTCTTGAGGGCCCAGTTCATCTGTTAACCAGAACCCCCCTATGGAGCTTCTGCACTTCCTGAAGATTTCACTTTTTTTGTTTCCCCCTCCCTACCCTTCCCCATTGTTAGTCACTTTATCTCTTGATCCCTGTTCGTGTTTAGAACCCAACTCCTGTCCCTCTAACCCATTCTCAATTCACCCCTGGTTACATCAAATATACAAACCCAAACCAACAAACCAAGAGTTTCTAGTGGTCCCTTTTTCTCTCTCTCTCTCTCACAGATTGGTGAGTGACTGAGTTGCAGCAACTCACACCAGAGTTGACTCATTTCACTCACACCAACAGTTCATCAAATCTAAATCAATTTTCAATACTCAGCTCCTTGTAACAATATCCAAAGTCAAGACCAATCCGTCAGTGTCACCAGAGCAGAGACTCCCGTTGGGAATCAAACTCTGGTCTCCTGCATGACAGGCAGGAGTTCTCCTGCTGCCCTGCAAAGCAGGACTCCACACACACTTGGTGCTTACTTTAACATCTCAGTCCCATGTATGATAAATCCAAACCAGCGCATCCTCCCCTTCTTAAAGAATTTTGAAAAGTATTCCCCTGTCTCCACTTGATGCCTTATTTTATTACCCCTCCAATCCTTGTAAGTCATAGTGGTGTGTTTACACCACCACAAAGAACAGTGATTCACCACACAAGAACCTCAAAGCAGAATACCAATCGTAAGAATCAATGCAAAATGTTGTTTGAGCCAGGCAAAGTTTGGGAGCCAGGAAGGAAGCTTATTCCAAACCTCTTTAGATCCCCATGATGTTTCAACCTGAGCTACTTTGTGATTAATTTTTGTTTCCACATTGCGGTGGTTCGGCCCTGGCTAGAGCCCAAATGCCCACCAACGCCACTTGCCCACAGAACATAGGTATCTGGAGGCTTAGGACTCGAGGTAAGGACAGAGGGATCACTTGCCAATTAGCAAGATGGGCAAAACAGAATCAGCACAGAAGAAAAGGGATTTATTACTACTACAACTACACACCCAGTGAACCAGCGCCCGGTGATGAGAAGCACAGCCAGGTCTTAAAGCACCTTCCCCCCACCCCTCCCATCCTCACAGTCCGTTCCTCACAACTTGTCTTCCATCTTAGCTGGGGGGGGCATTCCACCCACACACACCCTCCCCCTGCAGCACCCTGGGGTCCCATCCATGAGAGATATTCATATCCACAAACTTCTCCATCATGACTCCTCTCTACCGGGGAGTCGTCTCCTCACCACAGGCCTCTCAGCAGGACTCCCTTCCATGGGTGCTGACGTTCAAGCCCAGACTCCCCTGGCCCAGAGTCCCCCACAAAGTCACAAGTCCCCAAATTTGCTTCTTGTCAAATATTAGCTACCTGTTGTTTTATCAAATGGTTCCTCTTCTCTACCTGTCCACATGCCTGTGGCCTGTAAGGAGTCTTTAATTACCAAGCAAGTCCCAGGAGTCTTGCTCACTTGTATGAACTGTGCACAAAAATGGGATCCCTTGTCTGATGGAATCCCCAAATCGAGGTATTACTCCATATTTCGCATCAATGTCAAATTATAATATATCTTTTTTCCCTATTAACTTTGATTGAAAATTTATACAGGGAGCCTGCTCCCCAGTGTGTCCTCTGACAATTCCCTTTACCTGCAATGACGTAAAGAGTAAAGAATTAGTCTAGAATTTCTAAGGGTAAAGAATTACTCTACTCATTCTTTATCAGCCCCAAAATGTTCAACATATTCCTGCTCATTCAAAAACTCCTCTTCCTATTATCTGGAATTAAGGTTAGAATCTTACCATCATCCAGTCTATGACCTTCTTCAGATGTCCTCAGGAGGGCAGAATGGTGATCTTGGTTGGCAGTTGAGCTGCTTCTAATAAGCAAAGTATTTCCCCTGCATGCTTAATGTTCTTCCCTTGGCTCATTAAAAGTCCACACTCTGTCCAAATTGCTCCATGGGCACGCACAACTCCAAAGGCATCCTTAGAATCTGTCCATAGATGTACCCTTTTTCCTGCTACAAGCTCTGATGCTCTGGGTCAGGCAATAATCTCTGCCTTTTAGGCTCAAGTTCCACTAGGAAAAGGATTTGATTCTATGACCTGCTGGGTAGTGGTCACTGCATATCCAGCCTTACAGATACCGTGCTGGATGGAGCTACTACCGTCTGTGAAGCAGGAATCTCGAGCATCTTCCAAAGGCTCTTCTTTCAAATGGGCTCTGCTAGAATACACAGCTCCATAGCCTCCAAGCAACCATGTGTCAGTGGTTCGGTTGTGGTTGCACTGAGGAAGGAAGCTGGATTCACGCTGTTCGTTACTTCAATCACAACCTCATCACACTCCACAAGAATACCTTGATAGTTCAGAAATCTGGATGGGGAAAGCCAATGATTTCCCTCTTGTTCCAGAACAGCAGACACAGTATGAGAGACCATTCCTGCCATCTTCTGGCCTACAGTGAATTCCCTGGCTTCTTCAATTTGAAGTATTACGGCAGCTCCCGCTCCTAAACACCCTGGCCATCCTCTGCTCTCTGTCATCCTCCAGCTCTTTAGGGAAGTGTGGCACTGCTCTTTCACGAGGCCCCAAGTGTTGAGCCAGCACTCCTAGGTTTACTCCTGGTTTTTCATGGAAAAAGAGCAAGAAGGATTTAGTCACTTCCAGCAGCCCCAAGGCTGGAGCTCTCCCAAGTTCCTTTTGAAGAGTATGAAAAGCTTTCTGGGCCTGTTTTGGCCACACCAGTTGGGCAGGATTAATTTTCAAGAGTTCATAAAGTGCTTTGCCTTTATTCCACAGCCAACACCAGCTCAACACTCACAAAAAGGTTCAGAGTTCTCTTAAGGAGGTCTGAGGATGAGGGGTCTTAGAGATGGCTTTTTTTTGCTCGGTATATAATGCTTGTTGTCCTCCAGAACTTGCATATCTCACCTAGGTTACTCGTCGTTGTGCCATTTCAGCTTTCTGTTGGGAGACTCGATACCCATTTAGCCCCACCCAAAACAACTTGTCCCTTGAATCCAGTCAGGTTTTGTTTACACTGTCCGGGTAAGATGGGGTTTCCTACCAGTGGTAGGACCTTCCCATTATGCACCAAATTGAGGTAGTCTGAGGCTTAAGTATATTAAGTCTCCTTTGGAAACACAGATCTTACCATGAAGAATGTACAAATCCACCCTTCACACATCTTGGGGATGTGGTAGCAATCCAGCCTTGAAAGCATCCGCAACCCAAACCCTTTTTTCCTCTTTGGTTCGTGTGTGTTCCAATACCTGTAAGCTGGCTAAACCTGGAGACAGAAAATATTGATTTATTTTGCATTTTTCTATCATTTTCATCATAAAAGAATCTCAGCATTTCTTTCCTATTTTTATAATACTCTAGAATGGGGAGAAGTAATCTCTCCAGTCCTATAAGGAACAGGTCTTGCTAAGTCTCAGTTTCTCACTTTTCAAACATCCTCTCATTTATGTTTATTTGTCTAATTTATTTGGCCCTGCACACACCAGACTGGTTAGATAAATCTGTCTCTACTCCCCCACAGCCAATCCAGGATCTTCTTAAGGCCAGTCCTAGTTTCCTGTTCATGTCTCATCTCTCCTACCATCTTCTCCTTCAGTCCCTGTCATTCTCCCACCCACTGTTTTATTTCACTGTTGAAGTTCAGCACATCTCCCCAGAACATGAGAAGTAAGATTCTTTTCAAAAGCTTCTGATTTGGCCAAATTTAGGTCAATTTTCACAGGCACAGGACGTACAGTCCTGACACACAGCCCATCCTCTTGGCAAACTGAAAAAACCCACAAATACATCCAAGCTTCTAAGATGTTTTAAAACTGAAAAACAACCTATTCTTCTCTTTTCATACTGGGAAACAACTGAACAGCTCTGCCGGAAACGTCATGGGGACGTAGGGATGAGTCAGTCCAAGACAGCCCCTTGGATGGAAAACACAACTGGAAATTAAACCTAAATAGGTAACTTCAGAGGTCCCATCACAACTGATTAAAGGAAAATAATGTTTTTCATTGTAAATCATGCTCTTTCATTTCTCTTGGTATGAGCTGTGATTAGCATGGCAAGACAGCAGTCACATTTCTGAAGACATTTTCAAAGTTACAGGCAACTGACTCTTGACATCAGTTCATTAGATTCATCTCAGACTGTAAACACTAAGAGAGGGAACTGGGTTTTCACATGCACTTGCTGAATACCTCACCCAAGGGGATCCACAGAGCTAATTATCGTGCTTTGAATGCACTTTAAATATGTTTTGAATGGATTGCATCCTTTGGTAAACAAAGGATAACTTTTAAAAATACCTTACATTTCTTTCTCCAGGCTCTCCTTTTATCAGAATCAGCAGGATTCACTTTCCATGTAGGATTACCAAGCCTAGCTCCTTTGTTCATTGTAAGTTTGCATCTTGGAATCTGAAGTATTCATGATCCTTGCTATTGGTGCTTTACCAGTTTGAGATTGTAGAACTGGACTGGAGCGAGCACTTTCCCTAACAGTGAAGCATGATCCTACATAACCTGCTGCAAGAGCACACTGTTGGTTCATCTGAAGTTTATTGTCCACATATGCCTAATAAAAATAGTTTATCTAAGCTTCACAGCTGTTATAGTTCCTGTTGCTTTCTTCAACTTGAAAACTGTCACTGTTCAGAGTCATCGGGCCACTAGGCAGAAATTCTGATGCCACTTTAGTCAAATTCCTGAACAATATTCCAACACCAATGAAACAATCTCATCTCTTAAGTTCAGAAAAATTACCCACTGAGAAGAAAGGCATCTGTTATGTTATGTTATTTTTCTGAGTCACATACTGAACTGTCTTCTGAAATCCTGAGGGCTAGACATTGGAGAAGGTGGGAGAAAATGGGTATTTATAAGAAAATGGGTATTTATATGGGGAACTAGTGGCATCACATAAAATTAGTTATTGCCTGTACTAATGCACTGGCTGAGTCTTATCCTAAATCAATTTTTGTGTTTAAAGAAGTTCATGGAAGTTCAGACTTGGAAGTTCAGGCTTCGGAGAATTGAACAGGGCACCTCTCAATGGGCAAAAACTCAAAGGTAGAAAGAGAATCATTGAGAAGCAGCAGGCTTAACACAGAAGGTGTTTCAAGGATTGTCTCAATATTGTCCTTCAAGTCACCTCTGTTATCTGTCTTCAAGGACCATGCCTAATATCTTACTGAGGAAAAGAAAGTATCTTGATACCCAGTGACCTCATCTCACCCTCACAAAAACTTCCTAAGCTTCAGTGGATCCAACTTGGGCCCAGCATGTCCACAGCAAATAGCAAAGCCACTGCTCATTGTTTTAGGCTGAGAATACCCAAACAGCAGAAGCTGAAGGTAAAGAACAGCCAACAAAATCATACCCAGTCACCTGAGCTCTCCACACATGAGCTGGGTCACCCTTTCTCAGGTGACAGGTCTACTGATAACTTGACCTGGCTGGAGGGAGCATCTTGTGGGGATGGTCTATCCTTTACTTTGCTCCTGTGATTACAGGATAAACTTGGGAGTCAAAAGGCCTAGATGTTGTTTAGTTCCTCCACATAATCCACAGCCTTCCTGTCATCTCAGGCAAGGCATTTAGCTATCTGCTAATTTACCACCCAGTAAAATGAGGAATTTTCTACTGTATCTCATGATGGTGCTGTGAAACATACTTTAAATGTTCATGTAACATTCCAAGATCATTGCTATTAGTCATTCTTTGTAATACTTTAGGGATAGAGATCTCATCCGAGATCTGATTGCATGCCACACTGCAATGGTAATCAGCACACAAGTGTTTATGCTGGAAATTGGCAAGCAGAAGGATGCAGGCAAGCAGAACAGGAGTGAAATCAAGACTGCAACACAAATAATTACACAAGCAGGATTAGACTGCAACTCTTAACTAACACTGACCCATTGCCTCTCCTCTCTCAACTAAATTATGACTGCTGTATGGAAGTAATCCACTCAACACCTCTTCTTACACAGGAAAAAATATATATCAAATGATAAAATATAATCAAACAACAGATATGGCAACATTGCATAGAAAATGTTCTGTATCTATCTGCTTGAGTGAAGAAAAGAAAAAACACAGTTGTGTTTCATAAGATTTCATCTTATTAAACTTTCACAGCAATTACATGAATGCAATGATAAGCAGGCATGTGATGTCTCCCAGTGCTAGAAGCAACAACTTCCCTCACATAAACTCCTGCCACAGGGAGCCACTCACTCAAATTGATCTTCCTGTCTAACACTGAGGTTTTCCTTCACTGCAGCTCTGTGGCATCAGAAGCAAAGAACAAAAGCACCTGATCAACAGGGACAAGGATGAGCTTGTAAAAAGCTCTCTGAAGGAAACCACAAAGGATAGAAGCATGGTACAGCTCAAAGGGATCATGTCTATAAAAACATGAAGCAGTTACGTTCCTGTTTGCAGTTCCACAAGCTTTGGCATCAGAAGCAGACAACATCAGAGCCAACTAAATGCTCTGATCGTTCCCTTTCTAGCTGTTTCTTCCCTCTCCTTTGGTCAAGCTTGCTGCTGCAGCTAATTCAAATCCTAAACAGGTTGCCACCTTTTTTCTCTTCACATCTTTCATCACCTGCTCATAAAGAAAACTAGGACTCCCATTTGCTTTCTGAACTACTGCTATTGTATTTTTGAGGCTATAAGCAACATATGAGTTGTTATCACTAACAATGGAGAGTGAGAAGAAAAGAACTCACTTTCCCACTAAGAAGATTCTGACACACTTACTAACTTGTGCTTTTTGATAAATGCTTTCATAATTGTCAGACAAATGTCATATGTGATAGCAGGTTCAGAAGAGCACTTGGCAGGTTTATGCCAACTTCAGTGAGATTAATTAAACTTCAATTATATATTCAAGTATGAATCAAGAACTGCTTTCCCTGACCCAAAACACTGCTTTAGCATTAAGTGCAAAAGGAAATGCTACTAGTACAAGCCCTCCTGCTCACACATCACAGTGAGTGCTGCTCACAACCCAGATCAAAGTCAAAATGAGTATGAACCAGGTTGAAAAGGTTTTCCAGAGTTTAAGGGATTGGCTAAAAGTAAGACAGCATGCTAAAAAACTGCAGGATCCAAGTCTCTAACTCAAACACAAATGGGTATTTAAAGATACTTTCATGCTACATGAGACAATACAGTCCATCTTAACGTTCTTTCTAGCCTTGAAACCAGATTTGTACCCAAAAAAGGGCTAATTTGAGCCACTGTAAATCACAGTGACAATTTATTGGTTGCTTTTGTTCTCTGGCACTTTACAGAGTCAGAGAATGCTAGCCAGCAGTGACAACAGCTGGAATTCAGTACTGTAAGTTCAGGACTGTATCCTTCTTTGCAAGTTCAGCAGAATATCATGGTTTGCTCTTACACAATTATTTTTCTCAGAAATACCCATAGGTAAAAAGATAATACAGCAATATTTTTGGTTGGTTATGGCACTCTGCATAAAAAAGAGCAGAGGACAGAAGTTCCTTGGTTTGGAGACTGTTGTTCTGAATACACTTGAAAACTGGTCATTTCACCTCAGGGCCTTCTACTGGCTTTTGAGCATTTACAGTTCTTAGAACCATGGTTCTAAGGTACTTTACATAATTAGGTATGTTTATAAACAACCAAATGAACTGTACACCAATATCTTCACATTCCTATGAGGTAGAATATATTTTTAATATTAATTTATTCTTTAAACTGTACCCTCACAGGTTTAGCAAGCTATTCAAGAGGGAAAAATAAAGGGGATACACAAAGCACTGTACATCAGCAGATGATATTTCTTTTGAGAGCATGTGAGTAAGCATGCTACCTTTAAATGCATGTACCTTCTCCGAAAAAGGGTAGAAAACAGCAATTGCAGGAGCAGGGTGAGTTCTGGGCAGATGATTCTGAAGAAAGCACTTGGGCTTTAGGAGGTGTTGAGGAGGAGACTCACTACCCTGAAGCTTTGGTTCGCTTTTTGCAGACCTGGAAGACCAGCTCACCACAACCTCCTTTCAGGGAGTTGGAGAGAGCCATAACGTCTGCCCTGAGCCTCCTCTTCAACAGGCTAAACAGTCCCAGTTCCCTCAGCTGCTCCCCGTAAGACTTGTGTTCCCTCTTTCAGCTTGAAGCCGTTCCCCCTTGCCCTATCACTGCACTCCCTGATGAACAGTCCCTCTCTCACATAATGCCCAATTTCACCCCTGCAAAACCCATCTAATAGGTTTTAGCATGTTGATACCCTCTGAATGGCTCAACCTCCTGTAGGAAAACGAAGTAGATCAGGGAATTTTAGGAAGAAAAAGTGCTGAAACAATACACAGAGCAGTGAACTGCATAAATGCTCTGGGAAATAGCATAGGAAATATGAGGGCTTGGGCAGAGAAGGAAAATAGGAGTACACACAAATAGGAAAGAAAGTACAAGCACTGATATGCATGGAAGGGAATATGGGAGAAAAGGATGTGGAGGGATGCTGAAATGAGCAGAAAAGAAAGTGGGGAGTAGCAGAAAAAGCAAACGATATACATCCTGGTATAGAGCAGGCAGAAACGTGAGGCAAGCTGGTACATGAAGCAGACACAAGGACAACCTGGAATGAGACACAGAGCCAGCAGTGCCACAAGGAAGAAGAAACTGATGAGCACAACTCAATCCATTTCAAGAAAACAAAGGTTGGAAAATGAATTTGAGAAGACATTCCAGGCTTGAGCATTCATTTTTTACAAATTGCAAAACTAAGGGCTTGCACCTCTATCTACAAGATCCATAGTCTCACCTATCAGTGGCCAAACACAAAATAAAGCTGCTGTAGGGGCACACCGAAAGGACTTGTTTGGAATGACACTACCCTCTGGTGGTCAAAAAACACTTACATGTACACCCGGAAAATAACACGTTTGGAAGTCGTCAGACAGGTAACTATGGCTTCTTGGATTCCTTATTCATGTCATTGGCACCTTGAAATAAAACCAAAAGCAATCAGTAACAACCCATACCTCACAGACCGTGCTGCTAAATGACATATCCACCTTAGCAGTCTGTGTTTTGAAATGACACCTTCAGGACTGGTCCTAAAAACAAGTAACTGCCTGAGGGTCTGAAACAGGCTGGCAATAAATTTTAAGTTCTCTGGTAGCCTGCAAGAATAGGAATTTCTTAATGCCAGGTTGGATGGGGTTTTGGGCAACCTGGTCTAGTGAAAGGTGTCCCTGCCCATGGCAGGGGTGGGGGGTGGAATAGATGATCTTTGAGGTCCCTTCCTTCCAACCCAAAGTACGTTATGATTCTGTAACACACAGGGTTGTGCTTACCTATGTACATAAAGGAAAAGACACAATACTAAATTCCCAAATTATTGCCAAAGAAAATACAAAGCTATTCACAGCAATTTTCTACTTTATCTCTTAGGAAAACAAGGTCTTCATCTTCAGAACTGACATTCACTTGTAGTGTGGACACGAGCTCCTAGACCAACAGACTCCAGTCTCTGGATGCCATTTCAAGACAAGTTCTTAATAAAAACTACAATATTGCTTGTAGAAAAGAAAAATGGAAAAGGTTTTTTACACATTGGTGCTGACCACATTCATAACTGAGTACACTGTCACCATTTAATTTTAGACATCCTCTACTAAACCATATCCCTAAGCACCTTGTCTACCCGTCTTTTAAATATATCCAGGGTGGGTGACTCAATTGCCTCCCTGGTCAGCCTGTCCCAGTGCCCGATAACCCTTTTGGTGAAGATCTTTTTCCTAATGTCTAGCCTGAATCTGCCCTGGAGCAGCTTGAGGCCATTTCCCCTTGTCCTCTCTCCAACACCCCCAGCTCCTTCTCCACCAGGCAGCTCTCCAGCCACTCTTCCCCAGGCCTGTAGCGCTGCACGGGGTTCTTATGTCCCGTGTGCAGGACTCTGCACCTGGCCCTGTTGAACCTCATCCCACTGCTCTCAGCCCATCACTCCAGTCTGTTCAGGTCTCTTGGAAGAGACTCCCTACCCTCGGGCAGGTTGATGCTTCCTCCAGCTTAGTGTCATCCACAAACTTACTGAGGGAACATTCAATCCCTCCATCCAAGTCACTGATATGGAACAGGACTGGACCCGGGACTGAGCCCTAATGGGGAAGGAGGGTATTTCTCAGGGCCCTCTCAAGGCCGTTGGAGGCTTGGTATGAGAGCAAGCGACAGCACCTCGCACAGCATGAGGACACCACCTATTTTTAGCATTGCTTCCATTGGAGAAGCCCAGGAATCATCACCTGCCGCCTCCTGGCGCTGCCAGGCCCCTTCCTCCTCAGGCAGCGAGCGGGAGGGGAGAGGCTGGATTAACCCACACACCCGCCCCTTGCGCTGAGCGAGGTTCCCAGGCGCGAGGGAAACCCCTTCGAAAGCCTTCAGCCAGGCGGCTGCCAGCACCGCCTGGGCTTCGCCCCTCGGGGCTGGCTGGCTGGCTGACGGGGGGGCTGGCGGGAAGGGGCCGCTCCGCTCCTCGCTTCCCTCAGCGCCAGCGGCCGCCGCCCGCACGCGGACGGGGAGACAACAGCCACACCTCGAGCCCCAGCACGGCCCCTCCCCTGCAGAGCCCATTGCCCCGCGACGGGCACTGCGCGCATGCGCAGCCCAGCAGCCCTCTCCGCGCGCTGCCGGCGGCCCGCCTGAGGAGGAGAAGGAGGAGGAGGAGGAGGAGGAGGGACGCGCAGGAGAAGGAGGAGGAGGGACGCGCCGGCGGCAGCGGCGCTGCAGCTCACCCCGCCGCGGGGACGGACCTTATCCCGTAACTGCTTTCGCCTGGCTACGGAGAGGTCGCGGTACCAACCCGGCTGAGAAATTGGCTCGGCTCCCGTTGACCCATGGGCGGGGCCCTGCCCCCGCAGGCTGAGGGGAGGAGAGGGGAGCTCCGTCCGCCGCGCCGCCGAGGGACAGCGGAGTCTCCTCGGCCCCCCTCCCTCTTTTCCCACCGCAGGGAGAGAGACCTTCCTCCTAGCGCCTTCTCTGGTGGGGAAAGGAGGGGAGAGAGATCCCCCTGCCCTCGCCAGGTCAGCTGGGCACCGCTTGCCCTTTGCTCCCCGTCAGGCAGAGGGTGAGTCAGGCGTCTTCGAAGGCTGCAGCAGGTGGGGACGGGAAGCTGGCTCCCACCTCGAAGGGATAGGGTGGTCGTTTGCCTTCCCTTTCCCGCTTTCTTTCTAACCCATAGGTGGTGGGACTGGAGCAGGGTGAAGTCCTTCTTCGAGTCCTCCGGCCTGTGAACCTCTGGCCATGGCTGTCAGTGAGGTTGGGACCTCGCTCCTGCTGATGGCTGGCATGGTGGTAACAGTGGGGCTGTGCAGGAGATTAACCCGCCGCCGGCTGCGCTTCCACCCGCGCCTTTGCACTTTCCTTTTGGAGATGTTTAGCACCTTCCAGATTTGCGCCTGCACTAACGAGCTGTTCCTGCTCGGTAAGGTGGAGCCCAAGCCGCATACCTCCCTCACTCTCACCTACGGGTTCACCGTCCTGCACGGCTTGACTCTGACTGGCAGCACATGCAATCCCTGTGGCACTTTACAGCCCATGTGGGGCGGTGGGATACCCGTCAAGCTGGGTGGACTCAAGATCGGCGCTCAGTTTGTGGCTGCAGTGCTTGCCAGGGCGTTCATGCACTTTATCTGGAGCCTGAGGATGGCAGAGCCACATTTGGGAGCACTCTCGCAGGGCTGCAGCAACCCCATGCAGACTACAGAGACGCAGGCGTTCTGCATAGAACTGCTCTTTTCTGTCGTTTTCCAGCTGACCGTCCTGCGAGTGGAAAATGTTCATCCCAAATACAGAGTCCATTTGATTGCTCTTCTCATCACCATGCTCGTGTATGCAGGTTAGTCTCTCTTTTTATTATTTATTTCCTCTGTTCCTGCAATAAAGTTTTAATGGGAGGGTGATTTGTAGAAAAAAACATCTTAGAAGTCTTAATGTGCAAAGTTCTTTTTCTTAGATTACAAAGAAAGGCATGGAGGAAAGTCTTTGGTCCTACATATGTGGAGTACATGTTTATGTATAAAGTTTGCTTAGATTCCAGGCAGGTGTGGGGTTAAGAATGAAATGAGTTGGGAATTTATGTCAGACCTCCAAGGAAATATGGCCAAGAGTTTCTCAGAACACTGTTAAAATATCTCAGAGAAGGATCATTTCACAATCTGACTTCATACAGCGTGAGAGATGTCACACAATGTGCTCTGCTTTCTAAGTGGGGTGGTGAGAGAGCACCGCTGTCTGCATTGGGGTAAAAAACTGCTGATTGTGCAAGAGCAGGGTCCAGACTGGCAATATGGAAGCTCTGCATTTAAATAATGCCTAATTCATAGCAGTGTAGTTAATTTCACTGCATGAAGTCCTTAAATCGGAAGCAGGAATGGCTCTTTGTGGAACGCACATGGGTACGATAAAATCAGACCTCATTAAACCCAGCGTGAAAAGGGGAAAGCAAGCTGGGTGCCAGTTGTATCGGGGCATTTCCAAGAGTCTGGTGTGTCTGTGATGCCCTGTGTGGCCATGTCCTTACCCCTGCCTCTCAGTGTCACCTGCCCAGCTTCTCTGGACCAACAGGAAGGAAGAGGTGAGGGGTGGCAGTCTGAACTTCTCTGCTGCCTCTTGATGCTCCCTGTTGTTCCCAATGAAGCATCACCAGTTCTGTCACTTGAGGACAGCCCAGCAGGGAGTGGGTTGTACTGGGAAGGAGATCCTGTAGTTCAGGGAAGAGGGAGGTGTGAAAGAGTTGCTTCTGGAGCCCCTTGCTTGTGCTACAGTCCCACCAGTGAGGGAGTCATCTAGGAAATGATGGAATCCCTTCATGAGAGAGGAAGATAATCATCTTATCTGGAAACATCTGAGATGTCATTGATGCCTTGTGCAAAAGATTTAACGGTGTTACATTATCTGACAGAAGGTAGTGGAGTACAGTCAAATTTTCAGATGTATTAATGATAACCTATTACTCATTATGTTTAGCTGAAATTAGCTAATAATTCTTGAAAGTTTAGAAGAAGTCCATGGAGAATTCTGGGAATTAACTTAGCAATTTGAACTACTTTCTAAAATGAAGTTTTGACAGCAGAAGCAAGGTGTCAATGCATTTTAGCAAATGAAATATATTTCTGAGTTGCTCACTGAAAGTGTAGCCAAAGATTAACCTACCTCTTCCACAAGCATTGAAAGCTAAATTCCTGATTCTTAACATTCCTTTGCAGCTTAGTACGTAGCTATATAAAATAATACGTGTCACATTGCCTTTCTCTTAGCTAGCTCATACGAAGAATTCATGCCCAGTCTTGTTGGCCAGGTTGGCCTCATGTATTTTTCTAGCAGAAGGCTGTGTACTACGTCTCCTTCCTTGTCACAAACTTGGACATGTTTCCACCATTCAGTGCAATCAATCTGTGTGTTCTTCTAGGAAACACAAGACCTACTAAGCTCAGTTTCACGTGCACAGTTTGTACGGTATTGTGTACAGAATATCCTGAGCTACCTGGACAGTTTTCCTTACATTTATTTTAAAATAGAATTAAGTCTACTCTAAGAATATATATTGCATTCCGGGAAGCAGACCCTCAACCTAGTTTCATCCCTTCCTTAATGGAAAATCTAATTCTTTCTTGTTTGCTGTGCTCCAAGCGTCGTAAGGTTTGAACTCTGCTGTAATCTGAGTTTCAGAAGGAGAGGTGAAAAGTGTGGTCCTTCCCCATGCAGCAGTCATGAGCTCAGTGTTTACTGTGCGCTCCTGGGATGTGGGTTGAAGCCTCCTGAAGTAGAGGAGGGCGTAAAACCCAAGATTCTTCTCACTGAGCTATTACACAACAAATGTGGGAGCAGACTGCTGCTATTAATATTCTTCTGCAATGAAGTCACAGGCTTGCACTGTAACACATCTCTTTTTCAGTGGAAGGTTAGGTAAGCAACATGTAGGACACCTTAGAGGTTCTCAGACCTTTTGAGCTGCATCTTTCTGCCCACAGCTACACAGAAACGTTCCACAGGATGCCCTCCATTATCCTGTATTCTCTGTTCTCCTGTGCCCTCCATTCCAGAATCATAGAATCCCAGAATCTCCTGAGTTAGAAAGGATCCATAAGAACCATCGAGTCCAACTCCAGGCTGTACACAGGGCCAGACAAGTCAGAGCATGGGACTGAGCTCCCAAGAGTGCCCAGATGCTTCTTGACCTCAGCCCAACTTGGGGCTGTGACTACGTCCCTGGGGTGCCAGTGCCTGAGCCCCCTCTCAGAACCTCTTCCTGACACCCAGCCTCAACCTCCCCTGGTGCAGCTTCACGCTGTTCCCTCGGGTTCTGTCCCTGGTGCCCCAAGAGAGGAGATTGGTGCTGCCCTTTCACTCCCCCTCGGCAGGAAGCCACAGACCCCATGAGGTCTCCCCTCAGCCTCTTCTTCTCCAGGCGGAACAACCCCAGGGACTTCAGCATCTCCTCGTAAGACTTCCCCTCCGGACCCTTTCCCATGCTCACTGCTCTCCTCTGGACACTCTCCAAGAGTTCCAAGTCCCACTTGTACTGCAGTACCCATAACTGCACACAGTTCTCCCATCCCCTCTGTTTTGGGGGCTGCCCACCCCACTTGGCACAGCTTCCTGACAGCGTGCCAAGTATCTGAGGCAATAACAAAGGGCTTGGTAGGCATCTGGTGGATGTATATGACTGCAGTACATCCTGTGGGTCTTGTGGCATAGCTCTAGCCACGTCCGCTCTATCTCTGATCTGACAAATGGTGCTTCATAGATGCAATAGCAAGAGTGACTTCCAAATTAGGTGGTGTGGCTAGCGACCTTCAGCAGGCCAAGTGGCTTTGAAGCCAGGCAGATGCTTAACTTGGCTGTGCTGAATCATTCTCAGGAAATTTCCTGTACCTCTCCGTTAACGGTTCCTAAGGAACTTCAGTGCTTTTCTAAGAGGAATGGATCTTTCTTGCTCACCCTGGACCAAAGAGCTAGGCAACCAGTGCAGATTTAGGCAAAGCAATGCTAATTTAGGCAAGCTGATAACATTCTTCCTTTTTTCATTCAAAAATACCAAGTGGTTGAGAGTATTGGATAAGTAATGATTTTTTAAACTCTGACAGATGCAGTGTTCTATCTAGGAGCTCGGGTGCATTACATTTACAAAACAAACTGGTTTATTTTTACACTCTGATTTTGAAAAAACAAAACGATCATGTCTTCAGGCCCCAAGTTTATTAGTTATGAGTGAAACAGAAATGTTAAAAAATACATATTGTACATAGTATATCACATTTCATTCCATGAATTATGTTCTACTCCATGTTGGAAAGCTGTATCCTACAAGATGAATGATTCCAGTCTTTAAAAAGAACAGTAAACAAGGAGTATCTCTTACTCCAGCCAGTTTGGGTAAAATTTTGCAGGATCGTTATATCCCGTATACATCCCCTACGAAGAGAGGCTGAGGGAGCTGGGCTTGTTCAGCCTGGAGAAGAGAAGGCTGTGGGGGGACCTCATTGCAGCCTTCTAGTCCCTGAAGGGAGCAGAGAACCAGGAGAGGAATCAGCTTTTAAATAGGGTAGACAATGGCAGGACAAGGGGGAATGGATTAAAGCTAAAAGAGGGAAGGTTTAGATGAGATATTAGGGGGAAGTTCTTTACAGAGAGAGGGATGAGGGGCTGGAACCCCTCATGGTGGATGCCCCATCCCTGTGAGTGTTCAAGGCCAGGTTGGATGGGGCCCTGGGCAACCTTGTGTAGATCCAGGCCTGGAGGTTGGTGGCCCTGCCTGTGGCAGGGGGATTGGAACTCTGTGATCCTTGGGGTCCCTTCCAACCCAGACCACTCTATGATTCTATGATCCCTACAGCTTACACCCACCCAAACGCATCGATACAATATCCAAGGCTCAAAAACATTAATTGTATTTATACGGTTGACTAGGTTCAGTTAAAACAACTGGTGACAAGTCACTTTTGTGCGTACCCCATAAAAGGTACTTAGCCATACCGTGCAACTTACTGCACCAAATAACATAGAGTTTATGCAGTACCTACTTCCAAAAGCACAAGCCAGTGCTTTAATTTCTCTTCTGCTTTTCCATAGTTAAAAATATTTGGATTTTTTTTTAATCTAGAGATTCACACAGACCAAATTTTTCTAATTAGTGCATATACTGCACGCAGATACCACATTCACTGTTCCTTCTACTGAAAAGAAAAAGAGGATCTTATGTCTTTACATATTAAGGGAATGATTTGAAAGCTGAGGATGTAGACCATAAGCATCCTGTTAAAGAATATTTCTGTATATTTCCTTTGGGAAAATATTTAATTAGGTGAAGAAAAAAAAATACACCTTTTGGGGGCTTTTTCATTTGCAGGTGGTATTACAATGAAGTCAGAATTGTATGAAATTGGTTAGGTATTTCTGAGTCTAGCATATCAAGGTTAAAATAACATATTTATTTTTTAATTCCAAATTTCTTCCTAATTTTGGTTTTGTCTTTAGCAATTTCAGAAGCTAAAATTAATTTCTCACACATTACTTCACCTTTTTAAGTTTTCACCTGTACAACAGGAAAGATATTACCCTTCTCTTGCCATAAAATCTTTTACACAGACTGAGATGTTTAATAAATGTTTTTAAGTAAGATGATACTGGTCATTCCAGCCTATGGTTTATATTGCAGTAGTTAATAACAATGAATATTGAAGAAATACAACAGTTCAAATTTCTAATGTTTAATATTCAGAAGCAGCAATTGTCTCCTGAGAGTTGAAATTGTACTCCTGAATGTGTGTTTGTGGATATAAAAGCAGAAGCAGGGAATTTATAAATAGATTAAAGCAAAGTAAATTATTGTAGATGGCCTTCCTGGCAACAGTGGAAAATGTTAATGTGTCGTTGTGCAGAGTAACAGACCCCAAGGTAAATCAGAGTCACTGTTGAGAACAAGCATAAAACCAGAGTACTCTGCATAGGGCAACAAAGATGAAACCCCTCCTGAACTGTAATAACAGTAAAAGAATTACATAGAAATAGAAATACAGGAGAATGGCAAAGATCTTGCTAAAACTTTGGGAAATGGTTGCATGCTCAATTTGGGGATTTACAGCAGCATGGCATTTGTACAGAGGGCAAGTTCAAAGCTCACACTAGCTCATGTGAGAAAAATCACAAATAAGATACTGAACACGATTGTATTTTATGGAAGTTGATTAATGGATAAAACAGAGAGGGAGTGGTTAGTAACTAATCGTAATAAAGATAATTTTGCTATGAGTAATGGCTTCTCTGCAGGATTGCAATGAGAGGAACAATGTATATCAGAATTAAAACCCCTTAAACTCTGAGTTCATCTGCAGAGCAGTTACTGTTTAGTCCCCACAGTGAAATGTGTTTGGATCTAGTTATTCAGAGAACGTTTAGGCACTTCATTTACATCTGAGGTCAGAGGTGGGGAAAGATGCTTGGCTTCTTTAAGCTTCCTTTTCAAGCAAGTGGAGTAGGGTTTGCTTCTGTTTTCTTCATATAGTTTACAGCACGATTGTGAAGCCTTCTCCCTGTGTCATTACTTAGCCTTCTAGAAATTGCTGTGATATTTTTAGTGTTTTATTAAGAAAGTATAGAGATCAGTTTAGCAAGAACAGCACTTGACTACTTTTTCCATTCCCTTCCTTGTTAAACAAGCCATGGGCATGTGATGACAGCTCAGTAACCATACACTAATATTTGCCTAATTTCTGTCTCTTCTGGAAGCATAATGCAGACTATTAGCAAAGCAGCTTGCAGCTTTATCAACAGAAACACACAACATTAGCCAAACCCATCCCTTTGAACAGTATTTGCTAGAAAGAGATAAAGTTATAGCTTAGGCTTTGGGTATTTTGAAACATTTTAGAAAGCAGTTAAACATAATGTTACCTGGTGAATAACTTCAGCAGAGTTCATCTGTTCAGAGTTCCTGCTACTGTATTGTATTGCAGAGCATGCATTTCTTTCAGTATTGTCTTTGTGCATTACAATACCCGTTTAAAATAAAGAAAGATGGTTTCATTTCATGTTGTTTACATTGTGTTGCAGGTGGAAATCTCACAGGAGCAATATTTAATCCAGCATTGGCTTTTTCATTGCATCCATATTGCTTCTACGACAATTTTATGAGTTATTCACTAGTCTATTGGATAGCACCCTCCTTAGGTAAGTTCTTTATGTGTTTGAGAAAGTGTTATTTAGTACCTGGCTCAAAAAATGTCTCTTCTTTATTTGATAGCCTCATTTCCCATTTTAAACAAAATCCAGAGAATAATAAATTATAATTTATGTGTAGAACTTGCTCAGAAGTGTGGCTTTGTATTGCAAATGTAAGCTTTGTGTTTTAAACTTGTTTAATGCTCCATGTCAAACAGCCCTAACACCTTGTTTTGTGAGTCAACCATCTAATACTGAGATTTAAACAACAGGTTTTATTCACAAAACAACATCTGCTGTTTTGATCAGTTTAAGAAACAACCGTGTCAGGTTATATAATTGTTTAGTTTAGATGTCATGTTCAAAGTCTAAGTACTTTGGAGATATTTTGAGCAGGATAATTTACCTACTAAAAAAGCAACACAATGGCACAGTTCTACATGGAAAAAGGTTAGTGTTCAGGTTAGGGTTAACTAGTTGGCTATAAACCAGTGGCTGTTTACTCTGGAGCACGATCCTTTTGAAGCTGCCTGTTGTTTGTGACTTCATGCCTTGGTTATAAAAAATCCAGCCTGTTTGAGGTATGCTGCATATTCTCAGGCAGACTAAAGGCCCCCTTGCAGATTCTAGCAGAATATTAAAAAGGAGAAGAAGCTAAAAGTAAGTATTAGCCCAATTGACTTCAAAAAGAGAAACACAGCATTTAGTTAGCACACAGATTTTGTCTTGCTTTGTGACAGCATAGAAGAACATGAGGATGACTGGAAAAAAAAAACCCCCAAACTCATAGGTATTAGGACAAGTGCTTAGAATTTACTTTCTCAATTATTTCTGTTATAATGTAAAATCTTTTTAATCTCCATTTTTTCTAAACTTTGCAGTTCCTGTTCAATTTTTTTTCCCCCTTAATGTTGGAAACAATCTGCTTTTAGTTTAAGGAATATTAGTAACTGTGGGGGTTTTTTTGTAATTTAAATTACAGTTTTCATTTGAAAGTTACTGATTTTAAGTTCTAGTTTTGAGCAGATGAAAATGCTCCATGTAATGCTTCATGCTGAGGATTGTTTACAGTTAGTCCCTACAGATCTTGAGCTTTCTGTTTACAGGGTATATAAAGAAGCAGTCTGCTAATCCCAAAATTCTTTCATGTCTGTTAATCCTATTAGAAGGTACAGCAGTGATGAAGGTACAACAGCATGTGAAACACACAGAGGGAACACCTCAAAGGCCTCCAAATAAGTTAATTTTTCTTGTTTCAGTCCATGTCTGTGGATGTTTTATTGACTCAGTGAAAAATGGAGACAGAATGTTTGTTGTAACTAAAATTCACTTTAAAACATTTTTATTAAATTAGAGAACAATACTGAACAACAGAGTAAGCTTGGTGGAAGTCCATGCACTGCTCAATTAGTAGCTAATGAAATGTCTTGAGCAAAGCTGCTGAGCATCATGCTGATGAAATATCATGGATATTTCTCTGAATTCAAGTTTAGCTTTCAGGTAAAAACCTGACCTGAACCTGAGAACTGTTTTGAGACTTCCCAGGCTGTAAGCACTTGGAATTTAAGACTTTGGCAAGTGATCTGAAGAAACAGGAGGCATTCTGAAACACTGTGTTCTACTTCCTTAGCAAGATGAGTCCTGCAGAACTGCTTTGCATGGAGCCTTTGGGTGATATAGGATCAAGTAAGAGAATCAGCAGCTGTTAAATGGAACTTGAGGAATTCAGGATGTGATTAGGGAGCACTGTTCTACTCTGGTGGTTTGTTATTAGTTGACATAATGAAAATACATACAGAATATATTGAATGCTCTGTCTTAAGTTAGGAGGAACTCTGGACCAAGCAGTTGTAAAGATGTGAATGCTGAAGACATGTTCCTTTTTGTGCAGTGTCATTACTGCAGCCAAACTTTTTGTTAGAGGTTTCAGGTCAGTGGATCACCTGAAGGGCCAAGTAGCCTATTGGTAATATGAAGGGCAGAAATAAAATGAGTATTTTCTGATGCTTTTTGAAAACAAGAAAATAATGGGAATAGAACTTTTCTTCCAAAATTGGACAGGGTCATAAGGCATCTAGGGAAGTGACCTGTTATGATGAATAAAATTCTTGTGAAAAGAACCTTTAAGCAGAATCACAGAAGTAGATGATGAAGGAAGGAATATTTTAGATTTACTTGTAAAAATCACTTTCAGAATTCATGTGTCAGCAGAAATACTGCTTCAGACTTCCTAGAAATTGGCAGAGCCATAGTGATATGCTAACTTGATGTCACACTTTTTCCAGCATCAGCATCTTAGATGCTTAAATTACTTTGTTCTTATTTTGGGGAATCTATTAGGGGGTTTTGTGACATGCTGTAACAATGACCATACGCAGAATCATGGACTAGCAGACCATGAAACTCCCAAGTTGCCTGTGCAAAGTGCAGTATGATCTCATTTATGGGCACAGCAAATACCCATGAGGACAAGGAGACTGAGACCATTTGGTATATAACAGATACCCCAGTCTTAGCTGTAAGCATAAGTTCTTAACTGTCAACTTCAAAACAACTTCCTTGGAAAAGAGCACTTAGAACAAGAGGAAGATTGCCTGTCACCTTCACAAGAGGAGGAGGAAGTGAAAGTTTTATTTTAGGATAAAGAAATCTAATGATGGTTTATGGTCTTCCCTGAATATAATCTGGGAACTCTAGTTTAAAAACTTATTTTTCAAAATGGTTTCACTGGTGCTTTGCTGAAGGTGATTCTCCAGTGGCATTAAAACAGCCAATTTCTGCAGTAAATATAGATGTCATCAAGTGTTTATGACTTAGCATATGAAGGCCTAAATTCTGCACCACAAACATAGAATCAGTAAGCAGCAGTGGAACAAAGATAGTTTCTGTTTTACTGCCAAAGGGATTCCTGTTAGTTGCCCAAGCATGATTATACCATTAATAGTGTGGGGACTGAGCTAATGCTGCTTGTTCAGCACCAGGGAGATGGCAGCTATGAATGCAAGAGTTGGTGACAAGTTACTGACATGAGGGCAGTAAATTGGGATGCTCTTCCCTGGACAGGTGCCAGCTTAGCATCCTGCTTGGTTTCTAATGTTAAGAACAGAATCATAAAATCTAGTTCCAGCCCCCTGCCATGGGCAGGGACACCCCCCACCAGCCCAGGGTGCCCAAAGCCCCATCCAACCTGGCCTTGAACCCTGCCAGGGATCCAGGGGCAGCCCCAGCTTCTCTGGGCACCCTGTGCCACGGCCTCCACCCTCCCCAGGAAGGATTTCTGCCTCCCAGCTCCTCTCAATCTCCCCCCCTTCAGCTGAAGACCATTCCCCTGGGCCTGGCCCTCCCTGCCCTTGGCACCAGTCCCTCTCCAGCTTTCCGGGAGCCCCTCAAGGGACTGGAAGGTGCTGTAAATTCTTTCCAGAGCCTTCTCCAGGATGAACAAGCCCAATTCTCTCAGCTTGTCTCCATAGTAGAGGTGTTCCAGCCCACTTTGTTAAATCAGTTTTACCTGAAAGATTAATGCTGTTCCTTGGAAGAAAAAGGTTTTCTACTGCCAGGAGAGAAAATGATGGTTGGAGATATCTTTGAGGTCTTTTCCAACCTTAAAGATCCTGTAATTCTGTGGACATAAGTGCCACAAAAGTGACTTAGCAGTAGATATAAATGGAGGCAGTAAGAAGGGAGAAGACTACAGGTGAAACTTTCACCTTTCTGCTTAGAAGAGAGAGTATTCACAGGTTTCTATCAAAGTCAGGAAACTTAAGCATGTTGCTTAGCCAAGAAACAACTGTCCATGTGCAGTGAAGTCATTGGCATCTCAGGGACTTGGTAGCAAAGGAAGGTTTCAGCAAACAACTAGCAGAAGTTTCCTACTCCCAGACCCTGGTTCTCCTGGGGCTTTCCAGCTATTCAGGCATCTTCTAACAGAGCAGAACTCTTATGCAGCGAGTCAGTGCAATCCCAAGAAGTTTCTAGAAACACATCACTGCTCAAGTTAAAAGCAAATACTAAAATGAGTGGTAATCCTGTACTTGACCTGTTCAACCGGGAAGAACTGGTGGCAAATGTGGCCTCTTGGGTGTAGCCCCCACAAGAGTTCAGGGTCCAAAGGCTGGGAAGGTAAATAGCAGAGCAGCTTGGACTTTGGACTTCAGGAGAACAAAATTCTGCTTATTTAGGGCACTGTTAGGTCAGATAGCAGTAACTCCCTTGGAAGCTGCCATAAATGGCAGAAATATCCCATGGAAAGGTGATCTTTCAAAAAAGCTTACTGAGAGCTCAGCAACACATAGCTTCCCTCTGAACTAAGGAGAGCATGTAATCATAGAATCATAGACTGCTTTGGGTTGGAAGGGACCTCAAAGCCCATCTAGTTCCACCCCCTGCCATGGGCAGGGACACCCTCACTAGCCCAGGTTGCCCAAAGCCCCATCTAACCTGGCCTTGAATGCTGCCAGGGATGGGGCTTCCACAGCCTCTCTGGGCAACCTGTTCTTCTAAGGAATAGAAAGAGGAATAGGTGGCAAAAGAGGAGTATAAAGGCTTTGCACAGGCACCTGGGAACAAAATTAGGCAGGTCAAAGGTCAGCTGAAGTGAGTGTATATAGTATATCTTCTCTTTAAGTGAAGCTTTTGATACCATCTGCCCCAGCAGCTTTGGTTCAGGTTCAGGTCACACAAGAAAAGGGTTTTTAGACAGAATAAAAATTGGCCAAACCACTGACCTCAAAATGTCATCATCATCAGGGTGACAGCTGGTTGATGGCCAACAGCATGCAGAGTGTGCTGCTGTCAGTCCTGGAGCTGATCTGGGTGTGTTTAACTGGGACCTGAATGCAAGTTTGTTCACAACAGTTTGTTCTTTCTGCAAGACAAACTGCATGCTTCAGCAAATTGAGGTCAGCACATCATGGGATGTTATTGTCTCCCTCTACCCAGTGGCTGTGAGGTGGCATCTGAACACAAGTCTGGTCTGGAGTTCAGGAGCAGTGTAGAGAGGGCAGAGGATCTGATCAGTGGAGGACCACCAAGGTGGGGGAGGGCCTGGAGTACCTGATTTGTGAGAGGAGGTTCAGGGAGCTGGGCTTGTTTAGGCTGATAAAAATGAGGTGAATGGGTGTTTGAAGAGCAGTCAAGGGTTAGTTGAGATGTTGGGAGGATGACAGAGATTAACTGGTTCTCATTGGCAGACAATGTAACAGCAAGGCTTCAAATTGTGGGGTGGGAAGTTCAGCTTAGACTGCAGGAAACCTTCAGAAGGGTGCAGCAACATTGAAGCAACTTGCCTGGAGAAGTGCTACTGCCTCCATCCATGGAGGTTTTCAGGACCCAGCTGGGCAAGGCTACTTTAATGTATCTGGCAGAGGAAATAGTAGTCCTGAACAGAGTGGGAGACTGGCCTAAAGAGAATCCCTTCCAACAACCATTTCTGTAAAGCTTCATAAAATACAAGCTGTGGGTGAGGAACACTATCAACCAGAATCCTCTTTGTTTCAGAAACAGAATATACTGATGTTTCCAGGAGAAAGGATAATGGTCTTAAATAATTCTTTAGGTGATCCTTACCAGTCCCTTCCAACTTTGAAATATTCTGATTCTCATGAAAAACCTACAGTCTAACTTCACAGTTTTTCAGCTTCAGAATAAACACTAAACCAGGCTGCTCTTCAAATAAAACCCAAACAATCATCCAGCTCCAAAGAAAGGAGCTCTGAGACAGCACAGGAAGGTGCACGTGTTGGATTTAGCTGCTCCAACTGTGCTGCCTGGGGCTTGGCTTACACAGATCAGAATTAAAACATTAAATATACAAAGAAAAACCAGATTATGAGCTCATAAGGATGGCAGATCATGCCAGCATGATCTGTTGAAGGTTTCATTGTGAAAAAGATTGTGTTTGGAAAATTACTCATGATAAAAAATGCCCTTTTTTGGCAATCAATCCCTGCTGTGCAGTGTGTTAAACACTCCAATACTGAAGTGTGATTTTTATTTCTAATACCAGTACCTTGTCCTTGTCCAAATACATTTAAATCAAGGTCCTTTCTGTAATTTCTCTTTTCAGGTACAATACTTGTGGCTTTTATATGGGATGAAATCCTTCCTCGGATAGCATGAGACATCAATCCTGAACTCTGGCAGCACTACAGTGAAGAAAACACTTCCAACATCTTCAGACATGAAGCTTTCTGAAAGCTGTTGGCAGGTTTCCATGCTGCTTTTCAGTTGCACTTTCAGATTTCACCTTTGAAATATCTGACTGACTTAGAACTTTGTATTCAAATCCTGATTTTGTGATGACACAGTGGGACTTTTGAAAATATCTGCCAACAGTTTCAGTTAAGCCATAGGAATGTGAAGGACTGTTAAAACACTGGAACTTGTCACTTTAGCCATAAGTGCCATTTGCTGACCTGTATTACAACAGCATGTAACGCTCTGATTTTAGAGAAATGCCTGGTCCTTTCAAGGTTTGATTTCATTGGAGTTCTTCCTGTCAAAGGCACCATTCTTAAACTGACCTCATCATATTCCTACTTGCAATACACACCCTCTGAGAGGAGGAAAGGCTACACTACGCCCTAGGAGAGTCTCCACAGCTCTATTCTAGAGGTCCCCTACACCAAAATTAAAAGTCTGTAGGACCAGCAATGTTTTAATAATAACTAAGTGCAGGTTCCTAACCCCTCACTTCCTTTCAAGGAAGGTGCTGGCCAATCCTGTCCCGTTACAGCCTGTTGAGTGATCACAGAATCACAAGGTTGGAAAAGACTTTTAAGATCAAGTCCAACAGTTCCTGTCCTGTGCTAAACCATATCCCTAAGTACCTCATCTACCCATCTGTTAAACACATCCAGGGATGGTGACTCAACCCCCTCCCTGGGCAGCCTGTGCCACAGCTCCACAGCTCTTTCAGGGAAGGGCTTTTCCCTCCCATCTGATCTGACCCTGCCCTGGCGCAGCTTGAGCCCATTGCCCCTTGTACCTGCCTGAAGAGTCCATCGCCCACCTCTCTGCACCCTCCTGGCAGGTAACCGTAGGTGGTGATAAGGTCTCCCCTCAGCCTCTTCCCCAGGCTGAACACCCCCAGCTCCCTCAGCTGCTCCTCAGAGGATTTGCCCTCCAGCCCCTTCTCCAGCCTGGTTGCCCTTCTCTAGACTCGCTCCAAGACCTCGATGTCCTTATTATGGTGAAGAGCCCAGAACTGGACCCAGCACTTGAGGTGCAGCCTCACCAATGCCCAGTACAGGGGCACAATCACCTTCCCAGACCTACTGGCCACACTATTTCTGACACAAGCCAGGATGCCATTGGCCTTGGCCACCTGAGCACACTGCTGACTCATATTCAGTTGGCAGGCGCTCAACACCCCCAGGTCCTTCTCTGCCTGACAGCTCTCCAGCCAGTCTCCCCCAAGCCTGTAGTGCTGCACGGGGTTGTTATGTCCCATGTGCAGGACTCTGCACTTGACTTTGTTGAACCCTATTTATCTTGGTTGGCAAGAGTGGTAATCAAGTGCCATAAAATTCAGCAGACACACACACAACAGGGCATTCAAGGCAAAAAAAAATTACCCAAGCTTACTGCTGCCTTCTCACATAATGCAATAGATACAGTATGTAGGGATGAATCATGTGGAACTTGATTTGTCCTCAATTTTATGTAACTGTTATCTGATATTTTTTTCTTTAAATAAATGAATTTGCAATTGAGGAGGAAAAAAAAGGCAGAGCCAAAACCACAGGAAAGCTACATACACAAACTGGCCCACTTCTTACACTTCATAGCCTCTGCTGAGACCACCACTGACAGGCACTACACACTTGAGGTTCCATTTCTAGCATGAGGTGTCGTCTTATGTCTGCATCTTTAATCTTAGGCATGCCAGAAGAGACTTTTCAAATTTAAGACTAAATTCAGGTTTTCTTTTCATAGTTACAGGTTTGAAAGGAGAGATCACAGATTCACAGAATCGCAGGGCTTGGAAGGGACCTCAAGAGATCATGGGGTCGAACCCCCCTGCCAAAGCAGGGTCCCTAGGACAGGTCACACAGGTCGGCATCCAGATGGGTCTGGAATATCTCCAGAGAAGGAGACTCCACACCCCCCTGGGCAGCCTGTCCCAGGGCTCCCTCACCCTCACCATGAAAAAGTTCTTTCACATATTGGTGCAGACCTTCCTGTGCTCCAACTTGAAGCCATTGCCACTTGTGATTAACAAGTTCTAGAAAGATCCCACTAGTAAGTAAGTAAACTCCTCTACTCATTACCAAGGATACCTTGCAGACCATATGCTAAGATGAAGGGAGGGAATCAGATGGGGTTTTGCACAGCATAATTACAAACCAAGTCTGACCCAGGTCCTGGTGCCAGCTCTCTTTTTTTGGCAAAAGTTTGGGAAGGAAATATTCTCATTTCTTACTCGATGCAATAAAATCTTTTCTCCTTTTCATTTTCCAAGATCTATTTAAGATGACATTGCAAAATGAAACCAACCATTTGGACATGCTTTTCAGCCAAGCCAGTCTTAATCCATGACCCTGTATTCAGCCATTCCAATAAAATTTTAAATCATAGAATCATAGAATGGCAAGGGTTGGAAGGGACCGCGAGGATCACAGAGCTCCAACCCCCCTGCCACAGGCAGGGACACCAACCTCCAGGCCTGGAGCTACACAAGGTTGCCCAGGGCCCCATCCAACCTGGCCTTGAACACACAGGGATGGGGCATCCACCACCTCTCTGGGCAGCCTGTTCCAGGACCTCACCACTCTTTCTGTAAAAACCTTCCCCCTAATATCCAATCTAAACCTTCCCTCCTTCAGCTTTAAACCATTCCCCCTTGTCCTGCCACTATCTGCCCTTTTAAAAAGTTGATTCCCCTCCTGTTTCTCTGCTCCCTTCAGGGACTGGCAGGCTGCAATGAGGTCCCCCCGCAGCCTTCTCTTCTCCAGGCTGAACAAGCCCAGCTCCCTCAGCCTCTCTTAGTAGGGCAGGTGCTCCAGCCCTCTAATCATCCTTGTGGCCCTCCTCTGAACCCTCTCCAACAGTTCTACATCCTTCTTGTATTGGGGGCCCCAGATCTGGACACAGTACTCCAGGTGGGGCCTCACGAGGGCAGAGTAGAGAGGGACAATCACACGCTATCCCAATAACACGCTGAAGCCAACATGAACTGCTGGGTTATTGCTCCACAGCTCTTTACTAGCCCAAGTAGGCCTACTAAAAGGAAACTCCTCTTTGGCAAAACGCTTCATGGCAAAGAACACCCCATCACACTGTGAGCCAGGTAAGCTGCGCTCCTGCAGCTGGTTTCATGTTCATCTGCTTCATTATAACTTGGCCAGGGAGGGTGAGAACAGAAGCCTGGTGCAGGAGGCCTCTAAAAAACATGCTTTAGATACCACACACTGCACTAGGAGGCTGTGACCTGGCACTTTCTTGCTCTACTGCTTTTTGTCACTTTTACCTGTTTTAAAGTGATCCATACCTTACAGATGTTAATTTTTTCCCCCTCCTTGGGATTTTGCCCTTACATTATACCCAAGCTGAGGTTTTAGTCTTGTTTCCAGGACATGGAGCTGTTGGAGCATGTCCAGAGGAGGCCACAAAAATGATCCAAGGGCTGGAGCACCTCTCCAATGAAGCCAGGCTGAGAGAGTTGGGCTGGGTGAGCCTGGAGAAGGGAAGGCTCCGGGGGGACTTTAGAGTGGCCTTCCAGTCCCTGAAAGGTGCCTATAGGAAAGCTGGGAAAGAGCTGTTCCCAAGGGCATGGAGTGATAGGATGAGGTAAGATGGCTTTAAACTAGAAAAGAGGAGATTTAGGTTGGGTATTAGGAAAAAATTCAATATGATAGTGGTGAGACACTAGTACAGATTGCCCAGAGAGGTGGCAGAGGCCCCATCCCTGGAGACATTCAAGGTCAGGCTTGATGGGGCTCTGAGTGACCTGATCCAATGAAGATGTCCCTGCTCACTGCAGGAGGTGGGACCAGATGGCCTTCAAAGGTCCCTTCCAACCTTACACATTCTGTGATTCTCAGGGAAATGAGCCTTACATAATGAACTGATTTGCATATCTCCTTTGAGCCCATGAGGCCCACAGGGTAAAGGTCTCCAAAATAAATCTCTGAGCATAAACACAGGCAGCCAGGGAAGAGAGAAAGCAGAGGTCCACACCTACAAGCAGCCAAGATCTGTTTGATTGGAGGCCCTACATCCATGTATTTTTGACGATCTGCAGAAGCAAAGTCCAGAAAGCAAAGAGGTTGGATCTGATTTCTGTATGCCTGTGTTGCTGATCGTGGCAAAACAGTTTTAAAAAATGGCCCAAGTCTGGGTGATTAACAAGTAGTTGCTTAATTTCTGGCCACTAGAATTTAAAAACAAAACTAGTTTAGAATTGCAGGAAGTTTCCAGATGTTTCAGAACTTGGATACTTCAGTGTCCCAGGAATCTCACCACACAAAGATTCTCCAAATCACAATGCACAAAGTAGAGCCTCACCCGGTGCTCTCCTTTGTTACACTGTATCCCTAACAAAAGTATGCATACATTTACATAAGCATATACACAGAGGGGATGGGGAGACTTTCTCATGGAGTGTCTGGCTGCAGAGCGTGCTAAATAATTTATTCAGCAACCTCAGTGGTTCACAATACGATTCCATCAGCACTGATTTGGTGTCCTAATGAATATTCAACAGAGTAGTTATAATTTTCAAACAGTTTCACAGATTCATTATGGTTGGAAAAGACCTCCAAGATCATCTACTCCAAACATCCCCCCCTACCACCTCTATTACTCACTAAACCATGTCCCTAAGTACATCATCCAACCTTTCCTTAAACATCCCGAGGGACGGTGACTCCACCACCTCCCTGGGCACCCCGTTCCAATGCCCAGCCACTCTTTCTGAGGAGAAATTTCTCCTCATTTCTAACCTGAACCTCCCCTGGCACAACTTGCAGCCATCCCCTCTTCTATCACTACTTGTCTGTGAGAAGAGGCTGAGCCCCAGCTCACTACAACCTCCTTTCAGGGAGTTGGAGAGAGCCATAATGTCTGCCCTGAGCCTCCTCTTCAACAGGCTAAACAGTCCCAGTTCCCTCAGCTGCTCCCCATAAGACTTGTGTTCCCTCTTTCAGCTTGAAGCCGTTCCCCCTTGCCCTATCACTGCACTCCCTGATGAACAGTCCCTCTCTCACATAATGCCCAATTTCACCCCTGCAAAACCCATCTAATAGGTTTTAGCATGTTGATACCCTCTGAATGGCTCAACCTCCTGTAGGAAAACGAAGTAGATCAGGGAATTTTAGGAAGAAAAAGTGGTGAGACCATACACAGTCACAATTCCCTCAGTCGCTCCTCATCAGACTTGTGTTCCAGACCCTTCACCAGCTTCATTGCCCTTCTATGGACACACTCCAGGGCCTTGATGCCCTTCTTGTAGTGAGGGGCCCAAAACTGAACCCAGTATTTATATTGCAGCCTCAGCAGAGCTGAGCACAGAGGGATGATCACCCTGCTGGCCACACTATTCCTGACACAAGCCAGGATGCCATTGTCCTTCAGCTACCCAGGCACACTGCTGGCTCATGTTCAGGTGAGCATCAACCAACAGCCTCAGATTGTTTCCCTTTTCCCAACACGCTAAACAGAGCGGGATCACCCATACTGCTCCAAGAGCAGCTATTCAGACACCAACATACAACTGAAATCAGTTTCGGACAATACTGAAATAAATACTGGAAGATACTGGGAAAAATTCACCATCGCCCTGAAAACAGTCTGCCCTTTTATTTACTCTCGCACCCAGGTGAACAATGAAAATGGCTTCACTTACACACTTGACTTCTAACTTTGTTATAAACAGTGCTAAGAGTCAACTGAGGTCAGCTCAGAGGAGCCAGCCCCCTGCTGAAGTAAAGGACTGAGAACTGCAACACAGAGTTGGTTGTGAGATACAAAAAATCGTAGTTTATTTAACAACGTTGTTAACATTTAATACAAAGACACAAAACAGTTCTCTCTCTCAAGCACTTTACAGGCTTTATTCCACCTCCTCCACCAGCCAAACTCTGCTCTTGGAGAAATGAAAAGGACAGCACTGAACTGATGAAGCTGGTTACTTGAGGGGCATTAAATTTAGCATTGCTTTTAGTCCTTGGCCAACCCCATTTCCTATCAGTTGAATTCAGTAAAGTTTCTATTTCCGTACTCCGCCGACTTCAATGAACAAGTACAAAAATAGGGAAAATTCTAGAACAACCTAAAATTCTGTTCTACTTAACAGTTCTGGTTCTCAAGTCCTGATATTCCTACAAAGGCTGCTTTGACATAACCCCTGATTAGCCCCATTCAAGTGTTAGGCGCGAGAGGTTTTATTGTTTATTTGTTTTGCTTTTAAATAACCCCATAGTGGTCACAAATGTCAAACCCCTGTTTTTAAACATCTATAAAAGCATTTATAGACCCAGATGTCTAAGCTTAGGTCGTTAATAGATAGATTAACTCCCGATAGTCACTGCAATGCCTTCAGTTTTTACAGCTTATTCTGGAAGTGCCACAAGAGGAATCTGAAAGATACAAGACACCGAGTTTACATCATTGAGCATTCAAATAAAAGCTTATCAGTCTTCACCCAGCAGTTGCTAGCTAGCTGTTGTTAGCAGTTAAGGAGAACAGCGCAGAGCCCACTGATTTGCAGAAAGACTCAGCACCTTCCCCTTTGACAGCAGCTCTCAGCTCAGGTCAGCTAAGGACAGTACAGGCTTACAATGCACAGTTGTACACCCATGCCCTGGAAGACCCCGTGTCGCACAGCCACACACAGGGAACACCAGTTGCTTCAGAACAATTACGAAACCTCGTGATGTGACAGACAAAACACTGCTTATAACAAGACCAGTGGAAATGTCCCACATCAACAGTCAGCGAGTCTTCCAGGAGCTCCAGCGGGCAGCTGTCACATCTTGTTTGGGTAACGAGCAGTAACATGCAACATAAGCGTCCCACAAGGGCATCGCTTTAGAGGCAGGGCAGCACGTGGCTCTCTAAAGGATCACCAACAAGATGTTCCTGTAGATCGTTTATGTAGTTCAGAAGGTTGAGCTGTTCCACTGAGACCACGGCACGCTCCCTCCCTGCCCCTATTCTCAGAGCACAGAACCAAGCTGCCCTCCTGCTCAAACCTGTCAGCAGGGCCATCAGCAAATCTCCAAGAGGGGTTCTTTGGCACCTTGCATCTCCGGCTGTTTATTGCTGCCTATAGCCTAGGTTTTCCCACCTACTTAAATTACATCGGCACGCTCAGGCTGGTGGTTACTTTTACAAGGCCCATCATCCCCCCAGCTCCCAAACTGCGGCTGGGAGTGATGTCACTACAACGCTTGATGCCACATGGCATAGATCTGCTCTGACAGGGCTCAGCTCCTCAACTGATCAGCACAAGCAGGACTCCTTCCCCAATGACCTCTCACAGCAGTAATCCCCCACAGCCACCTGCTGCGCTGTGAAAGGACAGAGGAAGCAGCATGAAGAATTCCACTGATCAAAACTGCTCCTTACAGGGTTTGCTTTGTGCTTAGCTACAAGATTAGTCAACATCCCTTCCACCAGGACTTCCAGGCTCCATAGAGATTGCCTACCAGTCACTAACTCTCCTTAATCCTGCCCAAGTTTAAACCAGGACATGAAGCATTCACACCTGGATTGTCAACAGCACCATTTTGATCTTTTGGGTTTTTTTTAATAAGCCATGGAACAAAATCATCTTGGAGATGGAGTCAGAGCCAAGCTGTCCATTCACCAAGAGGCAGGCACTTCAGCTACAGATGAAGAGTCTTCCCTAATTACATGTCCTTTATCAAATAAGAGAACCATCCAATGGTGGGGCCACTGGTATCTTGACTTTCTCTGGAAGAACACTCCGTACTGCAAAGCCTTTCCCAGGGTAGGAAGAGCAACTAAAGGAAAGTCTGAGCTCTTACACCAAGCAAGAACTACCAATTCAGTGGCAGTGGTTGAGATCAGTGAGGGAACACAGGGCTACTGGGAGACTTTCAGAACCGCAGGAGAATCAACAGCAAAGTAAAACAAGCAACAGAGGTGGAAAGCAGAACGTAGAATGGTAGAATCGTAGGGGTTGGAAGGGACCTCAAGAGATCATCGGGTCCAACCCCCCTGCCAAAGCAGGCTCCCTAGCTCATATTACAGATAGGCATCCAGACAGGTCCTGAATATCTTCAGGGAAGGAGACTCCACCACCTCCCTGGGCAGCCTATTCCAGTGCTCTGTCACCCTCACTGTGAAAAAGCTTTTCCGCATGTTGGTGCGGAACTTCCTGTGTTCTAACTTGCAGCCATTGTCCCTTGTCCTGTCTCTGCTAACCACTGAAAAGGGGCTGGCTAACTTGCCCTGCATCCCATGCTTAAGATAATTGTAAAAACCAATTAGGTCTTCCCTTAATCTTCTTTTCTCTAGACTGAACAGTCCCAGCTTATTCAGCCTCTCCTCATAGGGGAAATGCTCCAGGCCCTTTTATCTTCATAGCCCTTCTCTGGACTCTCTCAAGGAGATCCCTGTCCTTTTTACACCAGGGAGCCCAGAACTGGACACAATACTCCAGGTGGGGCCTGACCACCTGGAAAGTAGAGGGGGAGGATCACCTCCTTAGACCTGCTGGCTACACTCCTCCTGATTCACCCCTAGGATCCCACTGGCTCTCTTAGCCACCAGGGCACACTGCTGGCTCATAGCCAACCTGTCATCTACCAGGACCCCCAGGTCCTTCTCCATAGTGCTCTTCTCCAGTAGGACATTCCCCCAGCCTGTACTAAATGAACGGTTGTTCCTCCCCAGGTGCAAGACTTTACACTTGCTTTTGTTGAACTTCATTAGATTTCTTCCCAGCCCAGCTCTCCAGCCTGTCCAGGTCTTGCTGGATGGCAGCGCAGTGTTCCTGCGTGTCAGCCACCCCTCCCAACACTTGCTGAGGGTGGATGCTATTCCCTCATCAAGGTGTCAATGAAGATATTAAACAGGACTGGACCCAACACCGGGCCCTGGGGAACACCGCAAGTCACAGGCCTCCAGTCAGATTCTGCTCCACTGATCACAATCCTCTGGGCTCAGTCCAACAGCCAATTCTCAACCCACCTCACTGTCCACTCATCTATCCCACGCTCTCTCAGCTTTGTTATCAGGATGTTATAGGAGACAGTATCGAAAGCCTTGCTGAAGTCAAGGAAGATGACATCTACTGTTCTCCCTCCATCTACCCAGCTGGTGATGTGCATCAGCCCTCTGCAACAGCCTCTTTCTCCCTAACCAACTACTTCCGACCCATTTCCATCCTCTTATTTGTGGCCCTTTCCTCCCCTGCCCCTCTCCCTTTTTTTCTCCCATGCTTTCAGCTGTGTGCTCCACGACTGTTTTCTCTGGCATTTCAAGCAGGATAGTTCTGTGCTTGCTTTAAGGCAGAGCCAGGAGTCTCCCTCCCTAGCAAGGAGGAAGCACTGTCCCAACAGATCACCCATCACCTTGTAATGCCACTGAGAGGAGAAAAGCAGCACAGGTGATGGGAGGCGAGAGGGGACAATCACCTAAACAGGGTGTTGTCTCCCAAGCTGTGCAGTTCTGACAACTGAACTCTACCAGGAACTGCTTCTGCTCCACTTACAGTGAAGGAAGAGCTGGACTTGCAGTGCTGCGATGTGTTCTGCCCCCTTCAAAGGCCTGGGAAATCTTGCACACTAAGGGCGAAATAATGGATACTAAGGACAGTAGCTTCCCAGCAATGGCTCCAGTGTTCATGTCTCAGCATCTAAGAGCCTCTCAGCATCTAAAAGCCTCTGAGATCTGACAAGTCTTTATATACCAAACAGCTGACCTGTCTTCCAGACAGGCACATCCATGCAGGTTACCCCTGCAGTGTGCCAGACTGTGCCGATAGGCAGTTTTGGACAGATCAGTGAACACCTTTCCATACACGCAATAATCACAGCTACCTACCTTTTCCTTCTCTAAATAAATCACCATCATCCCAGTATCACAAGATACTTCCCATGGGAGATCCAGGATCATTTGCATTACATAAAATTACAGAGACAGAAGGCTCTGCAGGACTGAAAAGCATCAGTGTTGGAAGACAGGAGAACTTACAGGAGCATACGTCCTCCTCAGTGATCGACTTCTGCGTCTTCAAACTGCCCTGCAACCACTGGAGCGATGTCCACCTCCATCCCATCTGCAAAAAAGCGTAAAGCTAAGTCACCGGGCAGGCATTATCAGAGGAAAGGGAGAGAGAGCCCTCTGGCGACAGGAGAGAGCCCTCTGGCGACAGGAGAGAGCCCTCTGGCGACAGGAGAGAGCCCTCTGGCGACAGGAGAGAGCCCTCTGGCGACAGGAGAGAGAGCCGGAGCAGAAAACTCCACTGAGCTTCTGAAAGTGGCCTAAGGAATCTCTGAGGTGCTCAAGAGTTTGCGGTTTTGTTCCAGCTCTGTAAGTCGGTTACCTAAAGATGTCACTGTTTCCTCCAACCTCATCTCACCCTATTTGCTACAAGATATAAATACTGCATTTAAACTGTTTGATTTTTTAAAAAGATGAAGTTTCAGCGTTAGAAAGCGTGATTCCTTTAATAGCTTTAAGCACCCTCTAACAGAAAGAGGCTGGATCCTGTTCTGAAACCGCTCTCAGCAATCAAAGGCAATAAAAGGAAAAATCACTCCATGCCATAATGTCAAAACATCCCAGAATTCCGAAGCTGCCACCCTGGGGACATCAGTAATTGCAGCAAACTAAGAAGCAGTACTGTAGAAAATGCGATTAGTAAAGCAAACCCCACAGATGAAGATGACTTTGAGACACATGATGTACTTGCTGCTCCTTTTATGCTTTCAAAATCTGGGGGTTCAGAAACCTGACAAAATTTTCTAATGAAGGGAGCTGCTGAAACACAAGCAGACTGTCCAGTGTATTTCAAGGACTAGGGGGTCTCTCTAGTAAATCGGCAGATGACACCAAACTGGGAGGAGCTATAGACTCTGCTGAGGGTAGAGAAGCCTTGCAGAGAGATCTGGACAGGTCAGAGCACTAGGCAGTCACCAAAAGTGTGAAGTTTAACAAGGGCATGTGCAGGATTCTGCTCCTTTCCTGGCTGCACATCCAGCCTGGGGGATCAGATGCTGGAGGCCGGCCACGCTGAGGGGCTTGGGGGGCTTGGTCGACAGTGAGTTACCCGTGAGCCAGCAGTGTGCCCAGCAAGCCAGGAGGGACAGCCCCATCCTGGGGTGCATCAAGCCCAGCATGGCCAGCTGGTCCAGGGAGGGGATTGTCCTGCTCTGTGCTGTGCTGGGGCAGCCTCACCTCGAGTCCTGGGTCAGGTTTGGGCGCCACTGGACAAGAGGGACACAAAACTCATTGGAGAGCAGCCAGAGAAGGGCAACAAGGATGGAGAAGGGTCTGGAGGGGAAGTCTTATGAGGCTGAAGTCCCTGGGTTTGTTCAGCCTGGAGGAGGGTGAGGGGAGACCTCATGGCAGTCTATGGCTTCCTGACAAGGGGAGTGAAGGGGCAGGTGCTGATCTCCTCTCATTGGGGACCAGGGATGGAACCCAAGGGAACGGTGTGAAGCTGCACCAGGGGAGGTTTAGGTTGGATGTTAGGAGGAGGTTCTGTACTGAGAGGGGGGTCAGGCACTGGCACAGGTTCCCCAGGTAAGGGGTCACAGCCCCGAGCTGGGCTGAGATCAAGAAGTGTCTGGACAATGCGCTCAGTGCCATGCTCTGACTTGACTGGGCCTGTGTGGAGCCAGGAGTTGGATTCAATGGTCATTAAGGGTCCCTTCCAGCTCAGGAGATTCTTGGATTCTATGATTCTAAGTTTATTTTTATTTCTTTACAAACCTAAATCAACTTCACCCTACCACTGGGGTAGTGGCACCATTAAAGAATCAAGAATTCTCAACACAGAAGTCCTCATCCTTTAACAGAGCAGCCCTCAATCCACAGCATGTCACCTCCTGCCTGCAGGACCACAGGCAATTTTTCAACCTGTGGCTGTGAACGACAAACCTGATGCACACAGTGCAGCACAGCAACATCAAGTAGGATGCTTATGGATCAGTCAAGAGAACCACTGCTTTCATATATTCTTCAGTAAAAAAAGAAAAAAAAAAAAGAATTTCCTACCTTCAAATTCCCTTATTGAGTCTTCTGTCCTCACTCCAGCCATGTTGTACTGACTGCTGACAGACTGGGCCAACATGCCTTCTAACCTCTCCAGAGTGGTCTGTC
This sequence comes from Laterallus jamaicensis coturniculus, assembly GCA_022605575.1. NCBI lineage: Eukaryota > Metazoa > Chordata > Aves > Gruiformes > Rallidae > Laterallus > Laterallus jamaicensis. The sequence goes on along the minus strand of JAKCOX010000012.1, from coordinate 21,939,700 downwards.
CTTCTGCAGTTAGATGTGACAGTCCTTCCTCGTAAGTGTAGAAGCTCGGGATGTCACCTTGTTCTAGTTCTGCAAAACCAAGTTTATGTTTATCAGACCTGAGTTTAGGAGCCTGGATCAAGCAGGGGTGGAGGAACAGAACAGCTAGACAAATTATGCTTACATTGAATAAGATTAAAAGGCTGCTTACATCAATTACAGAATGCACAGTGATGGGAACTGACTACACCACAGCATGGGCACTGAACTCGTGCTAGCACGCCCACTGAGAATGGGAAAGGCTGGTGTTTGTGTCTCAGGGCTTTTGAGAACAAGAACAATGTTTTTGCTGAATTCCAGTTATTTGTGATGGCTAAACTACAGATTTTCTGCAATTTTCTGAGGCTTTTTATTGTGCCTGAGGCAGACTGAATGCTTCAGGAAGGTAAATACTACACATCTAAACAGATCAAAGCATCCTCATGACAGACAGCGCAGGAGAAGTACCAGGTAGTGCTAAGGCTTTACGAACCATGGGCCTCAACGTCGTACTCCTCCCCTTCATAGTCGTTGTCTGAATCTTCATCGTCTGGGTCTGGGTGCAGTGCCTGGCACTCACACATGGCTGAAAACATGGCTTCCACTGCAGGGACACAAAGGAACAAAAACCTCCCTCATCTCTTCACCAACACTCCACAACAACAGGCAAGAAATCCAGGATTGAGAGGCTGAAATTATTCTTTTACCAGAAGCACCACTGAATTCCTATTTGAAAATATCATCCGATAGAACAGCAGCCATACAAAGATAAATCAGGTTTCTGAGGTCCAGGCAGGTGCTTTACCCTCTGAATGAAACTCTTCCAATTATTTCACTATGCTTATCATAGAATCAGAGAATGGTCTGGGTTGGAAGGGACCCCAAGGATCACAGAGTTTCAACCCCCTGCCACAGGTAGGGCCAACAACCTCCAGGCCTGGAGCTACACAAGGTTGCCCAGGGCCCCATCCAACCTGACCTTGAACACCCCCAGGCATGGGGCATCCACCATGAGGGGTTCCAGCCCCTCATCCTTCTCTCTGTAAAGAACTTCCCCCTAATATCTCATCTAAACCTTCCGTCCTTCAGCTTAAATCCATTCCCCCTTGTCCTGCCATTATCCATTCTTCTAAAAAGTTGATTCCCCTCCTGTTTGTATGCTCCCTTCAGGTCTTATGTCTGGACAATTCAGTCTGTGATTACCTGCTACAGGATTCCTTACACCATTTAAATACTAGATTCTTAAAATGTGGATCCAACCCTTAGCTCTGCACTAGATGGGATCTAACTGCTTTCCAGCAATAGCATCTAGACATTACCGTGTTCCTAATTAAATTATCCTGGCTCAAATATCACTGAATTCGTAATTAAAAAGATGTTTCCCATAAAGGTTCTCTGGTAACATACATAGATAAGATTCTCTCTGCCATGTCTTTGCACTTAAAAGTCTCTGTTTTAAAGCACTGGAATTTTCCTTCGGATGTGACTGCTTGAACTATTCCGGTATCAAGCAAGATAAAACAATTTGCTTTGTTTTCAGCACATTAAAAATAGTAATTAGAGAAGGACACCAAGGGATGATGTCCTTTACCCCTCTATACCCCCAGTGTCTTCCACACACAGCCAGACCTTTAAGCCAAACCACTTCACTTACAGGCTGATTTGTCGCTAGGTACAAATCTGAACTCTGCGATTGGTTCAACATCGTCATCGCTGTCGTCCTCCTCCTCCCCTTCAGCCATGGGAGCCTCTTTCGTCTCTTCTTTAGGAAATTGAAACATTTAAAATAAACATGTTTATTTTGTCTAATAAAACCCCCTCAAACCAGAGTCACATTTGTTAGTTCTTTCAGGAACATGCACCTAATCATATCAGAAACCTGGACACAACCTAGAGAGGCATAAACCAAGCCACTCCCATCACATTATGCAGGGCACAAACCTCTCTATTTATCATTTTAGGACGTGGAGATTTCTGTCCCAGGATGTATTCATGTACTTCAGGAAAGCAAAACCAACTGTACTCCAAAACCCCACAATGCATATTCGTTTATGAGCACAACGTATATTTCAAATCACCTGAATTTTATGGATCCTTTACACTACTGTCACAAAATCAACTTGCTTCCAGCATGGCCTCTCACAGGGGGCTGTGACACTTATGTAAATCTCTACTTGATTTCTGACACAAAACTGGCACCGCCAAGAATATGAGGAAGCCAAGAAGCTGCCAACCAGCTGTCCCCCAAAATGAAGTGTCCAAGGAAACTACCCCAATCCTCTTCCAGCTGACACCCGCAGGCACAGCTTGTTACTGCTGAGGCCAGCTCTCTGCTTGCAATGAAGTCAACCTCTCATTGCCTTTTCTAAAAAGGGATGAGGAGAAGGCGCACACACACATACAGAGCACAAAAACTTTCAGAGGAAGCACAAAATGTACCCTGCCCATCTAAGAAATGAAGACTCCTGCAGCCAAGAAAGTGGAGAGGTCTGAGTTTAGTGCTATTCAGGAATTATAATCAGATTTACTGTAGCCAGAGTTTGTATTTTTCAATAAAAATCCCTACAAATATAATCTATTACGGATTTATAGATAAGAACTATCAAAGGATATCTGTATTCTCCAACGTAATTATCAGAATGAATCAAAAGCTGGAAACTTCTTTCATCAGACTAGGCTCAGTTTAAGAAAGACTGTTAAAGCAAGAGAGGAAGACAAACCAAGAGGTGTACTTACACATTCTCATACTACTGGTAGTGATAGATCATCAGAGAACATTAGTAACACGACAGGAAAAAATAAAGAAGAGTATTAATAGCTAAAAAACACCTCTGCCTCCTCAGTCTTGTCAGTACTTTCAGTATACAAACTAAAGGAAAATGAAATGCCAGCTTTTAACCTTTAACTACAATGACTAGTAGGCACGAAGAGGAAAGGAGACCTGCTTGAGACTTAACGCCGCTCCTCTTAGATGGAGATGGCAGTTTATGACAGGTAGAATATTAACAGGGGTAAAAAATAAAAGTCTATACATGAAAAATAGAGAGAAGCTTCATACAAACAAGGAAATGGAAAGCTTGGTTTCACTAGGTCAAAGCAAGAACGGCCAAAAGGTTGGTTTTGTGGGAAATCTATGAAGATTCACTAGCCTGGTAACATGAGCTAGCCTCTTTTTTATTATTATTATTTTGAAGCAAGCTGTGGGAGAAAATGAATGAAAGCTTGCAGGGTAATGGGGAACAGCAGGGATTCAGAAAACCCGGAGAGGGTAGCAACATTAACATAAATTCAATAAAGCTGAAAAGATCTGCAAGCTGGAATCATGGGGAGACAACAGAGTACCTAAATTGTTTAAAATGAGTATAGGAGCAGGGAACCGACTCTTGGTGGCACCAGCTGTACAGGTTCACATGCTGAGAGAAGGGACCCTCAGCAAGGGCAAAGCTATAGTTCTAAAACAAATAGTAAAGATAAGCTATTACATGAACGAAGCATAAAATTTTTAAACCAAAAATAAACTCTTTTTAAAGAAGAAATCACGCTGCTCAGGAACACTAAGCAACACCCTGGGCATACCTTCGAATTTGGCATTCACCATGACGTACAAGTGCTCCCATGGGTAGGCAGTCAGGTCTCTGGAGACAGCATGTAAACTTATGGTGGGATAATCCAAGGAGAAGCCAACTCCAGAGTTTTCCAGCCAAGACAGGCGACTAACATGGTGAAGGAATGAAAAGTAAAAAATTAAAGAGAGACAAGTGAGAGGAATTTAAGGTACCTGACTCGTGCCTTTAGAAAAGCAAACCAACCTCAAAAGAGTATTTCCTGACAAAGCACTGACACCACTCTCAGCTAACACACCGGTTCTGGACCTGCCCTAATGGCTTTAACATATGGACTGAGGTAAAAGAAACCTTTTCTTAAAGACCTTGAAAGCTGAGCACCCTAAACACATTTCAACTTTGTATGCGCTCCCACTGAATTTCCCTCACCACCTCTTCATTTTCTCCTCCCTGTAAATATATATCATCCCAAAGATAACTACTGATATTCTAGAGTGTGATGTATAACTCGAATTATTAAACATTCAGTGTTTTTTCAAGTCAAAGAGAACACTAGGAAAGTCACTCGTGTATGGAGGTGTTGCAGTTTTGTGTAGCTGTGCTGCTTCAGAGGCTTTTGTAAGCCACAGTTACAGCTTTCTGCAAGCCCCATATTTTGAAAACATGGTCAACTCAAGGCCAAATTTGAGACTGGGCCTATCAGAGCTGGTCATAGTGCCTCTGTGAATCACATATAGGAGAAAAGAAACCTGCTGGCAGGGGCACTTTGCCACCGGACCGGGAGAGAGAAGATGTAACAAGCTGCACAGACACCAAGGCCAGGCCTGTAGGAGGCAGGGGAAGGGTGAAGAATGCGAAAAAGAGTTTCCCTGGCAGCTCGTGGTGAGACCATGGTGAAACGCGTGTCCCCCCCGAAGCCCATGAATGATGACGGGGAGCAGAGACACCTACACCCTGTGAAGATTGATCCACGCCTCAGCAGGTTTGCCCGGCAACTTGTGACTTTGCAGGGGACCAGGCTGGGGGGTCTGGACCCGAATGTCAGCACCCCATGGAGAGGAGCCCTGCTGAGAGGCCTGTGGTGAGGAGATGGCTCCCTGATAGAGAGGACTCACGCTGCAGAAGTTGTGGATACGACTCTCGCATGGGTGGGACCCCACAGCGCAGCCAGGGAAGTATGTGTGTGTGTGGAATGCACCCCCCCCAGCAGAGACAGAAGACAACTCGGGAAGAATAGACTGAACCCCCCACTCCCCATTCCCTGCCCCTCCCTGTGCTGCCAGGGAGGGATGAAGGGAGCAGATCTGTGATTAAAGTCAAGAGTGCGAAGAGGTGAGGGGTGGGGGGGAAGGAGAAGTGTTGAGATCTGGGGAAGAAAAGCAGCTTGTGAGGAATCGCTGGAATCAAACTGCTCATTCCCTGCCCCTCCCTGCGCCATGGTGGGGGGGAAGAAGGGAGTAATATCGTGATGAGTTTTAAGTGTGCTAAGAAGGGAGGGGTGGGGGGAAAGGTGCTTTAAGACCTGGCTGCTTCTTATCTCGTTCCGGTTCACTGGGTGTATTAGTCGTAGTAGTAATAAATCACTTTTCTTTCCTTTATTCTGTGCTGAGTCTGTTTTGCCCATTGCACTAATTGGAGAGCAATCCCACTCAGGTCCTAAGCCTTGTAATATCTATTTTCTCCCCTCTTCAGCTGAAGAGGGGAGTGAGCGAGCGGCTTGGTGGGTATTTGGCCTCTGGCTAGGGCCAAACCGCCACAGGAGGACAGAGATCTGATGTGGGTACAGCCTGAACAGAGGAAAAACAACCAGTTCTGTAATCAGCAGAGCTAACAGAGCCAGGTTGTGGTTTTTTCCACCTCACAGCTCATGAGCTATAACCTCCACTTCCCCCCATTCTGTCATCCCTAACCGCAGCAAGAGAGCGCTCAGGTTGTCACCATTGGGCTGTTACCTCCTTCCTATCAGAAAGATCAACATCTTTCCAGCAGCTGAGAAATCAAATTCAAGCTACTTTGGGGTATCTGTGATCAAGGAGGTCACACAGAGAACCGAAACACCAAGGGGCAGAAAGCAAGACCTCTGCAAGTTTCTGCAAAGGGACAAAACCAATGAAAAGGTCCCAGACCTCAGGAAATCAGGCTGAGAGCAAGCACTAGCTAAGTGGGAGTGTGGAATTTCTTTCCTAGCCTCAACATCTACAGCTGCTGACATAGAGTCAGTACACAGATCCAAAGCCACATTGTCCTCCTGCTTCTCCCATGGCACAGCACCCCCCCACACACTGCTGTTTTCTATTCATCACCAGCAAGTGACTCTGGTAAAAGCAATGGGCTCGAGATGTGTTGGGAGGAGAAGAGGAGAAGATTGGAGAAGAGGAGGCTGAGGGGAGACCTTATCACCACCTACAATGACCTGACAGGAGGGTGCAGAGAGGTGGGCGATGGTCTCTTCAGCCAGGAGACAGGAGATGGGACAAGGGGAAATGGCCTCAAGCTGCACCAGGGCAGGGTCAGATCAGATGTGAGGGAAAAGTGCTTCTCTGAAAGAGTTGTCAGGGCCTGGAATAGCCTGCCCAGGGAGGGGGGTGAGTCACGACCCTGTGTGTGTTTAACAGACAGGTACATGAGGTACTTAGGGATATGGTTTAGCACAGGACAGGAACAGTTGGACTTGATCTTAAAGGTCTTTTCCAACCTTGTGATCCTGTGAGGAAGCTGGCAGGCTTGCACATGCCTCACACAAACAGCTACTGAAAGCAGCTTGCAAGGAAACTTGATTTTCTATATGTTGAGAGCAGATGCTGGGAGAACAGAAGCCCTTGTATCTGCAACCAAACAGCTAAACAAAACAGCAAGTGAAATTCCAGAGAGACTCCTCTCCAAAAGGAACACAACATCACTAGCAAGTTCAGTTGGGGTAAAAGCCCCACAAATAATACTCCCCATTTTGGAGTCTAAAGGTTTTTGAAGACAACTCACTCCTCAGTGCACATTTTTACAACTTTTTGTTCTAGCAACACTTTTCCACCTCAGAAAAATAGAATGAATTTTGATTTTTTCATGGCTAAAAAAAAAATTGCACTGCCTTTATTAACAAGCTGTCCTCCTGAACTCTAGTGAAGGAAGGAACTGTTGCAACTGCTCCAGAGGAGGCCACAAAAATGATCAAAGGGCTGGAGCACCTCTCCTATGAAGACAGGTTGAGTTGGGGCTGTTCAGCCTGGAGATGAGAGGGTGGCAGCGGACCTTATAGCGGGCATTCCAGAACCTGAAGGGGCTACTTTTCAGAAGGGCAGGGAGTGATAGGATCACGGGGAATGGTTTTAAACTGGAAGGGGGTAGGTTTAGGTTGGATATTAGGAAGAAACTCTTCACTACGTGGGTAGTGAGGTTCAGTGGTTGATGTCCCCCCTCCCTGGAGAAGTTCAAGGCTGGGTTGTATGGGGCCTTGGGCAGCCTGGTCTGGTGAGAGGTGTCCCTGCTCCAGGCAGGGGGATTGGAACTTGATGATCTCTAAGGTCCCTCCAACTCAAACCATTCTGTGATTCTAAAGGAAACCATAAAGAGCTCAGATAACCTCTTCCAGAATAACTCAATGTACTTCCGTCTAAGAAACCCAGCAGCCCCATCTGCTTTAAGAGACATCTCATGTTTTCACCCCGCGGGCCAGCCGGGCTCCCTTGCCGTGCTGTACCCCCTTGCCTTCTTTAAAACAACGAGTAGAGCCAGGAACTCCCCTCGTAGCCCTCTCCGGTGGCTTACCCCACACGAACGCCCTCCCTTCTCCGAGTCTCTTATCCGCGTTGGGCAGCCCTCGGTCAAGGGGAGACACCCTCCCCCCCGTCACCGCAGGGCAGGGAGGCAGCCCCGAAGGGGAGGCCACACACGTCCCCCCCTCAGGGGAGGGAGGGGGGCCCCACACACTCCCCCAGAGACCCTCTCGGCCCCCGGGGCAGCCCCCACAAGCCGTCCCTCTCAGGATAACCCCCACAGTTCCCTCAGGCAGCCCCTCACACGGCGGTTCCTCAGCGCGGCCCTCAGCGCGGCCCCCGCAGAACCGTAACCCGCCGCACGCACACTCCGGTCCCGCCGCCCTTACCTTTCGGCGATGTAAAGCGTCCCGGCTCCCAGGGTGCGCCCAGCCAGCACCGCCTCCGTGTCCGGCTGCTGGTGGCGAACGCCCTCGGCCGGGGGCGGGAACCGCTTGAGGAAACTCATGGCGCCGCCGCCGCCTCCCTCCTCCACCATCTCTTCCTCCGCGGCCGCAGGAAGCGGAACCGTCCCGAGGGCCGGCGGAAGAGGAAGCTTTCCCGCTGTGGGGCCTCTCTACGCACCTCTCGGGTAGTGCCCGCCCGCGCCGCCATGTTGGAGCCGTTCGCGCCTCAGAGGCGGGAGTCGCCCGCGCCGCCATGTTGGAGCCGTTCCAGCCTCCAAGGCGGGCGTCGCCCCTGCCTGAGGAGCGGGCTGTGTGCCACCACAGGGCTCAGCGAAGGCTGGCCAGCTTCCTTCTCCCCTCTCGCAGGGGTGGGGGCGGCGTTTCACCCCAAAACACCCGTGTTCCTGAGGTTGAGTCGTGGCCTCTCTCCAGAGCGATGCAGTCTGTGCCCCACGAGCATCTGTCTCTGGCAGCCTTTGAATAAAATTGCCATTGCCTGGAAAAGAGAAGCAGAGAGGAGCGCTGAAGTGACTGCCGGCAGTACTGCCTGATGGCAGCCGATAAGCAGCGTCTATATTCTAGCCTGTAGATTGGGTGATAAAGTAAAAAAAACCCCAACCCTAAAGCAGCTTTTCCTTGACCATTATTAGAAGCTGCAAAGGAATTTTTAAAGTCACAAGTACCACAACTGCTCAAAGAGTATCTGGTTGATTTCCTTCAGTAGTGATGAAGACTCAGGACCCTGGTACCACTACGGTGCATATTAAGCTGCCCCAGCATGGGTCTCTGCTATGGGTGCAGCCATAAATCACAGAATGTCTCTCAGGCCCTGACTGCTCCAGCGTGGTCCCCCACAGAGTCACAAGCCCCCCCAGCAAACCTGCTCTGGCATGGGTCTCTCTCTCACTCATTTCTGTGTTTCTGTCTCTCTCCATGAGCTGCAAGTTCTGGCAGAGGCTTGCTCCAACAATGGGTCGCAGCATCTCCTGTCTGTCTCCCCCTGCTCCAGCGTGGGGACCTCTCCACAGGAGACCTTTCCCATGGGCTGCAGGGGGACACCCGCTCCACCATGGGTTTCTCCAAGGGCTGCAGGAGCATCTTCCTGTCCGGCACCTGGGGCACCTCCTCCCCTCTTCCCTGGCCTTGGTGACTGTACAGCTCCTTACACCTTCTCACTCCCTTTTCTGGGGGAAAAAGGGGCTGCTTGCCTTTTTTCCTCCTAAATGTGGTTCCCAGAGGTGCTGTGACCATCGCTGATGGGCTCGGCTTTGGTCAGCAACGACTCCAGCCTTGAACTGGCTGGTGTTTGCTCTGTGAGGCCTGCAGAGAGCTTCTGGCTGCATCTTACAGCAGCCACCCCTGCAGCCCCCTCCTCCACCAGAACCTGGCCACAGAAAACTACAGCACTGGGGAGCTGCCATCAGGGTCACTGTCCCCTCCTGTGTGCTGGCCCTGCTGCTTCCCCTGGATTTACACCATTTTGTGCAGTTAGTTTCTCTTAGGACACATGCTACTGCACTGGGAAACAAGGGTTACACCAGTACAGCATGGGTAAGTGGTAACGTTCAGTCTATACCAGTGAGGTATGTTGCTGTTAAGGGACGTTCCTGGTAACTCCCATCAGTGAGTCAACACCACCTCAAGTATCTCTTCTCCCTGAATTTCAGGTTGGAAAGCTCCTGCCACAGCACCATGTTCTGTCCTAAGCAACCTGCTTTGGCAGGGAGGTTGGACTTGGTGATCTCCTGATGTCCCTTCCAACCCTTACAATTCTGTGATCTCACCAAGAGTCCATGCAGTAGTTACCTTGTTGTCACAGTTTTTAATCTTCCTTTTCATCCATTCGAATTTACTTTTAAGGTACCATTTACCTACCTGTGTAAAAACCCAGATTCTCACAAACACGGACCAAGTATTACCAGAATTAGGTTTCCATCTTTCCCTTCTCTGGACATTCCTAGTTACTATCTTGGATAGCAAAGAGCCAAAGCAGCATGTTCTGGAAAATGAAAATGTATGAAGAATCCAGGGAGGACAAGAACATAACATAGTTCTTTTAGGCTGAGCTTTCTAAAACGTCTTGGAAAGCTCCTCAGCCACGCCTAACCATTTGGGATTCTAATTATGCAAATAATCATTACTCATTCAAATAACCACCCTGACCAAAATGAAAGCAACTTCCATGAAGTGATACTTCAACACTGCTGGTGTAGCTTGGAAAAAAGGATGACAGAGGCAATAGATGAGGAAAAGGAAGCTGCTTGAAGGAAGTCTGCCAAGCCAAGAGAAGTGCTGATCTGGAAACATGAATCTGTGATTGATCTATGAATGCAGATCAGACTGGAGCAGCTGGTGGGAAGAGATGGAAATACATGGAAACTGGTTCAGCACACTTTGCGGTTATAAGTCAAAATTCCTGTTCCTGTCCGTTACAGGCTGTTCCTGTCAGGCACAGAGAGCCCTCACCATCTCTGTAGGTAACTGGAAAACCCACGACAATTCTTTTAAAGTAAAACTTCTAAGTAATGGAAACAGAATAAGCCACTCCACGTGGAACACTACGGAGTTCATTCCTCCTCCTGCAGGCAAATGCAGTTCTTTGTGCTACATACCACTTTTCCAAAAGAAGATAGGAGAAAAGCTGGTTTAAGCCCAGGTTGGGAAGTTGGTTTTGAGGCTGAGGCATTAGGGAAGAGGAGAAATCCATGTCTTCCTCATTTATAGGATCCCAGCATGGAGTGTTGCATCTAACTGAAGTTTGGAGTGGGTAGGCAGGTGTTTCCTGTATGTTCATGAATGGAAGAGAACTGCACTACATGAGAACTCTTTTCCTCAGCTGCAAGAGGTTTAAAAAGTGAGTTAGGATTCATCCCCCACACCAATGCCTGGATATTGGATGTCCAAGAGTGATTTGGTAGAGCAGGGCTGTGTTTAGAGGCAATGGAGAGCATCAGGGACCTTCACATGGTGACTAAGTCACCCTAGGACCAAGGACTAGGGAGACTCCACTGAATAGAGGGCACTGCCTGCTGTAAGGTGGAACTTGAACACCAAGAGTCCATCCAAAAAATGCTGATGTCCAGCTTTGGCATTTCATTTGGAGAAGGAGGATGGATTTCCCTGCAAGTTCTCATTGCTACAGGAACGTGCAGGAGCTTGACATTAACCACAGACCTATTCAAAGAAAAAAAGACCCCAAAGATTGACAGGCTTCATTGGATTCACATGGAGAAGTGTCCTAAAACATCATCAGTGTCCACTGCCATAGCCCCCTTTCAGAACACAGGCACCTTCAGTGCTTCTTATAGGTGTCTACTCACTGGTTTTACATGGCTTGGCCTAAATAAACGAACCTGTCATTAGCACCATGTGGAAACCTCACAGATCTGTGCTGGATCAGCCAAGCCGGGTACGATGCAAACAAATCCTGGTAGCAACTGGGCAGATTTTCTCCCTAGCTGTAAGAATTCACCACTGATCCAGCAATTCTACAACTCCAAAAGCAAACAAAATGGACGTTGTAGCATAAGGCAAGGACTGAACCCTGTTTGATCTACTGTTTTTTGTCAAGCGACCGCAACATGCCTATGAAATTAGATATAGAAGTTAAGTAGAAGATGAACCAATAAGCAGAAAATCATCACAACTGCAAAAATAAATCCATCAGGGCTTCCCCACCATCAGCCAGAGCCGGTGAAAGAAAGAAAAACTCTTTTGTCAATTGAGCTGCTGTAACAACATCACAGTGAACCACCAAGTTCTGCATTCCCGTGGCAGGCAGCATTACCCTCAAAGGCAGCTGTTACTGAGAGCATGTTTTAAAAGTCAGAAAGAAATCCCTCCTGCACACACACAAGGTGACCATTAAAAACCACTTGTTCCCTCAGTACACATTATACTTTGTACATCAAGTTATTTCAATTTTTCTTTTTTATTATGACAATTTACATGTCATATTTATATGAAAGAAATGACAGTAGATATTATAACAAAAACCATTATGAAAGAAAAGTTACACAATTAGGCCTGCAAGCTATAAAATGGCTTCAGGCCCAGCTTATACACAAAGAGTTCTGACCAGACTGTAGTGAGAGACAACGCTGAACAACTCATTAACAAAAATATTGGCACCAGCCTTAACATTATTATTTCTTTTTAACTTCATTTACAAGGAATACAGTATTTAAACAGTTGTGTACTGCAAATCTAAAAACATCAGCTGTTAATAAACTGCAGTTAACCCTTTGAGCACTGAGGCCACCATGACTTCCATTTTAAAAGGCTTTAACGCAGTGTGTTTTACATGCATCTGGTGAGGGGAAGGGGGGGAAAGACAGTGAAAGCACCACCCAGTTTATGTGCAACAAGAATAACACTTCCAGTTTTTTCAGCGTATCTCCCCTCCTCCCACACCCACACCCACACAGAGGCAGCGTGTGTCCCCTCAGTCCCTTCCCTTTGATACTGTAGCAAGCCATGATTGAAGAGAGATTGAGAAACCAAGGTTCAGGACTCAGGAAACACAAGGGTTAAACTCTACGTAAAGAGCTTGTGGAACTTTATGGTGTTAACTCTGAATAGAGAAAGAAAACAAGAAAGGAGGCCAACTGTGAATGAGAGAGGCTTTAAGGAACTCAAGGTTTGCAAACATAACAGCACACAGGAGTAAGACAAGACTGTATTTCGTGTATCTGAAACTTGAAGAGACCTATCAGGCAGGTTTGTTCTAATTCTCAGGGGATATCGGAGGATAACCACTCTGCTAGGGAGGAACCTGTTCTATGTTACCTGGGGCAATGGATATACCCAACATTTGTCTAATGTACAGGGTCTAGGCCTACGTGAGAGCTGTCATGCAGAAGGAGAGTGGTGATGTTATGCATTTGAATCGGTCACATCCCACCTCCTGGATGCCACAGGGAGGAACTAGGAACCGCATCAGCATTGACAACAAATCCCTTTAATGCAGGTTGGGGCAGGAGTACCATTGGAATGAACATAGTATAGGAGTAAGGTAACTGTACAGGATTTGAGAGTCCATATAACCAGGATGAAATGGAAAACTAAACAAGGCTTAGAGCTTTTTGACTCAGTTTCATTTTCTACCACTAACTTGAGTAGCAGATTAGTATCTATCAAGGACTTTTAACTGCTTTAACTAAACTGTGGTGCACTGGTAACTAGACCTATCGTATGTTTAAGTAGGAGGATTTTATCCCCATGAAACCATTTAAGTCAATGTCTGACAGACTTTTAAGTCATGAGGGATACAGCAAGAGGAACAGTAAAGCAAACTGTGTGGACTCTGACCGACGTCCCCCCCAGGCAAACATTGTCATAACACTCTATGGACCGATCCTGATTTTTTTCCACATCCAGGTCAGCTGATGGAACGTTACTGATTCCCTCGAGGAAGGAGACCTCAAGATTTTCCTGTTACTTTGAAGGTTGCGATGAGAATAGGAGGGTTGATGATTCTCCTAAATGGAGACCTTCCATGGGGAAAGAAAGTCTTTAAAGGGCGAGTCACAAGTAGTTTGTTGGCCTGTCCAAGACCTGTCTGGCAAGGGCTTGCACAAGCAATTTTCCATTCCACTTCCCTCCATCCATTCCCCATCTCCTGTTCTTTGAAAGAGCATTCAAACAGCAGGAGAAAGCGACTCTGTCTGCACCTGGGGAACCAGTGAGACTGACTATACACAAAGTGCTGCGAAGTGCACAAAGTAAACCACACCTGAACGAAGAGAGCAACTCCGCCGCTCCGTTCTCCTTAGGAACCTTTGGGGTCAGACGTAGCAACAGCAGAGAGATTTGCAGACACACGTGCCCCCTCTAACTGCTATATTGTCCCCTCTCCCGCTCCTCAGCTCAGGCGAGGGCTGCCAGCATTTACAAAATGATAGTCAAAACCCCAAGTCGTAGGACTTCCTTTTAATTGCAGTTAAATCCGGAGCCTTTACACCACATATTCGATTATAAAACCTTCTTTTAATCTACTTTAGAGTGTTCTATTCTTTCCCCCAGAAGCTGTACACAATCTTTTTAACTGTCATACTAAGCAATATACATATTTTTTTTTTGCAATATACAAAATAAGTTAAATTACTCTGAAGTGTTGGGACAATCAATTCCCAAGCACACAATTTTATTTATTTCATTTTTTTCCTATTTGGAACTATCACAGTTAGTTCCAACCTCATCTAAAATAAGAGCTTGGTTAAGTGATGCACGTTTTCAGAAGTGACTGGTATCATCTTTGATACCTCAGCTGTCCCAGCTTCAGAAATAATTATCTACTGACAAGTATTTATGAAGCCAGAGCTCTTTGCTAGGTCTCAGATTGGGTACCCAACTCTAAAGCACCAAAGATTTAGTCATAGAGAATTTTTCTCACATCAGTATATAAGGATGGTTTCCATTGGATTATTTTTTTCCTGTCTTCCAACATTTTTAAGTGAGAGAGTAGTCCCTACACTAACTGTTAGGGGAGGAAGGAAAGTAAAACTACAAGGAGATGTGGGGCTTGATCCTGCAAATCCTTATTTCAGATGATATCCTCAATGCCTTTGTATAAGTTTTAAACACTTGAGGAATTACAGAGTTGTGCCCTTTCACGTGAGTTGCTGGAGTTTCCCCCACTGTAGTCAACACCATTTTTATCTCAGAAAGTTACTATTTTTGTTGAAGATATTTGATCATTTCTATATATTATATATATATATTTAAGGATTTTGTATACCCAGTGAATTGAAAGCATATGTCAAATGTAAATACACAGTTACATCCAGATTACAAGCCTGTGAACAGTAGTCACTGCACACATACCAATCCTAATTCTCAAGACTGTTTTGAACTAACGATACAGACCTTTTCATCAGACCAACTCTGGGGGCTGCCATAATTTATTTAAATTACTGGGTACTAAGGGAGTTTAAAAAAGAATCAGGTGCCATGAAAATTCCTCCTTTCCTTAATTCATTAAGTAAACTAAGATCTGAAAGCTCAGACCAGGCCTTCCTATTGAAGAGCACTGAGAACAAGCTGTAAGGGCCTGAAAAGAGAGGGATGGGACAGATACACCCTGACAATGAACTAGTCAAATTAGGAAACAGCGTCGGTACCTGGATACCAGCATAATTGGAACAGTAGATGTGAAGACAAGTAAGTGTACTGCTATCATACAGCTTCTCTTTTATGACCATACACTTTTTCCACCTTGAGGATCTCTTGAGTAAGATCTCTCACCAAGAGTTCAGGCACAGTGATTAGAAACCAGAGGTGAACAGAAAACAAGCCCAAGTTGTTAGCTCTCACTGTATGCAGAGCAACTCAGACACTTTAGCCAAAGAAACCTGGAAGGTGGCAGATTCATAAATGAGATGTAGAAAGAATCAATCACAGACTTTCCTGAGTTGGAAAGGATCCATAAGGATCACTGAGTCCAACTCCTGAAGAGGCATCATCCCTTTTTCTCTCAAATGCCATTAGAGTGATCTTTTCATTCAGTACATCAGGAAGATGCAGTAGTTCTATAACCTAATTCGACACGTACAAAGTCAAACTATCAAGAGACTTGATTGCTCAGCGCTGATGAACAGGGTTTCAACACTAAGGGGATGCATTGGTAGCTTGGTGATGTCATTTCCCATTTTTGAATCAAGAATACGCTCGGGCTTTGAAGGTTTGATAACTAAGAGATGGCAACTGCGATGAAACAAGAGTTCTTAACTCTACCACACTTCTGTTAACACACCACGTTCATAAGGACAGAGCAGACTGAGCGTGGACTTTATGGTGCTGGCAATCACACAAGCTGCACATGAGAGAGCAAACAGCCATCCTTTATCTGGGTGACACAAAAAAGGTCCATTCCTCCACCCCATTTACAGGTTCTTCCCCCCACCAGCGCTACTGAAACTGCCCTTTGAAATCAATTGGCTTTCTTGGCAGTCAGCTATACCCTGAAGAGTTGGCAGTTACAAACAGACAAAGCTTTTAGTGACAACCTGTGTGGAATAAACAAGAGTTTGTTGAGTAAATGCTTCCTATGTTCAGCCAACAGCTGCTTGTTCTTGTACTTTTAAATCCATTATGCTAAAAACCACTAAAATACAAAATCCCTGGCCAGTTTTCCCTCTGTTTCTTGTGTGGTTTGAGCTTTGTTAGCCCAAAGTCACACCTGAAGATCGGTATTCAGAGACATTTAACTTCTGATCTCACGATAACTACAGAAGAGCACAAGACTAAGGATACCAAAGTACCTGAAGGACATTTCCACTCTGGAATCACACACAGATACTGGAACAGTGCGAACCCTGTGCGGCAGTCAGCTGGCTTCGCGTCAGAAAATGCCATCTTTCTAAAGACTGGACATTTTCACCAAGTCTGAAGCCTTAGGGAAGAGGGAAACAAGAGTTTCAAAAATTTTAAGACTTTCTAGGGTGTTTTTTTTGCAGTTTTCACTTGTGTGACATTCCCACTGGTCTAAGGGAAAACTCGATCCTGGGAGATGAAACAGTTTTGGGCACCCGAAAGTGAACTTCTTAGAAGACACAAAAAAAATATTGCTTTTTAAAATTCACCTCTAGGAAGTGAAACTTGGCAAGGACTTGTCATCAGCATTATTAAAACCTGACACTCCTGCTGTAAGCTTCAACACTCCAATTCTGCTTCCTGATCTTTCCCACTTTTACATCACTCCCTAACTCAGTACTTCTTTTATTTCTGGTTGGGATGTTGGATCTCAGAACTTCTATTTCCCTACAATCCCCCATTAATTACCTACTAAGTAACATTTGGGGTTAACTCTATGAGCAAGAACATTTGCTGCAACACTGATGAGATACTAAAAGGTTCCATCAGGCAGCAAAGAAATCAGGGCACTGCCAAAATGAGAACCCAGCAGCCGCGCAGCGTTGCTGCACAGGAATCAGGTGGGTTTGCTCAGCAGTTACTAACATTTAGAGTGGAAGCCTTATGTTCCTGCTCGTTTTAAACCACAAGTATATTAGAAATATAATAGAAATAAGTGTAGCAGCACTATGTTTACACATCACCTAGGTAAAGAAAACCATGAGAGTAGCTTAAAATCCTATACGTGCCTTTAGGAACTCGTTTCAGACTTGTGGCTTTTGCTCCCCTGTTTGAATAGCTGGTCATGAAATAGTCATTCTTTAATGGAATTAAATTCTCCTTTAGAAAGAGAGCAATTTCTCATTCTTTTTAAAATAAATCCCAAGCTTGCTTCAGCACAGCAGGAAACAGAGGAGTTCCAGCTCTGACACTTCCAGCTTTACAGCAGGATACGTGCACTGCTGGAACCCAAGGAAGAGTCATGGAGTGGTTCTGAGAGGACTTGTGGAGGAAGAGGAGGAGGGGGAGGAACAAAACCAAGACTTTCAAGGGCAGAAGGTAGGAAACTTTCGGATCTAAGTTTTCTAGAGGTATTTAGTAAAGGCCTAATGACAATTTTATTACAAAGAAACCAGAAGTGCTTATTGACCAACTAGTAAATACAATGTAATGGAGGGGAATCAGGTGGGGCAGGAAAGGAGAACTCACTCCTTGGTGGCAGCAGCAGTTTTGGTGCATCTGTTGCCAGCAACAGACATAAACACCAGTGAAAACCCAAGTCTCAGAGCAAAAGGATTAATAGTGTGACCTTTCCAGATTTCAAGGTTTGGCAGATCTGTTGGAGCTGTCTGTGTGCTATGACATGAACAAACACTACAGCCTGCATCTTAATTTGGAATAAAAAGAGAAAACCTGGATGCTACCTGGAACAAATCTCAGCTCTGCTCTTGACGTGCCCCAGGTTGGCTTTGCTTTTTGTCATCCTTTTTTTCCCCCCTCCTTTTCCTTGAATGAAAAGCACACAGCACTTGGTGCCCACTCCAAAGCTGATGTCTTGGTGTCAAGCGTTTTCTCTCAGAATTACTGCCCCTTCTTGAAATCAGTTGGTCACGTGGCGATTATTAAAATGTATTTTATGAAAATTCTACTGGCCAAAGGCCGACACTACATTCAAAACCTGCTAATACATCCAGGCAGAGAAGTAAAATCAAAACAAAAAACCACACACACACACAAACCCCAAACAGAAAAAACCTCCAAAAGGAAAACTGTTCCATTTGTTTACTTCAATTTGAAGTAGATATTAAGGACATGAATGGACCAGTCATGGTTTATTTGAAAGGAAACCCCCTCAATCCTCTGATGCACTGTCAATCTGTGGTCAATGCCGTTCGCACACACGTATTGCATCCAGCATAACTCCAACAGATGGTGAAACTCGAGTGGCCGGGGGCAGTTTACCGCAGGGTTCTTTTGTCTCTGTTACAAGTCTGCAGCACATCAAGATGCCATCCAACTTACAGACTGGACTTCACATGGATACATCCTCCAGCTAGACACTGTGCATCGAAGACCAGCTGATGGACTATGCGTGAGAGAGCTTTAGAAATTCATGGCTAGCGACTGTCAAAAACTTCATTACAGTACACTTTACTGTACAAACACTTTAAAGGATGTTTATTAGGAAAGTCTGCAAGTCATAATGGATAGTAGAGTTCTTGTTTATGGTACCTTCTTGGCCTCTAATAATTCTGTTTGCCTCCAGTATTAAAAATCAAACTGCTTTCATGAAGGTGATTACTAAAATGAGCTATGGTATGTTAACCTACAACTCACAAAATGCGACAGTACAGACATTAAGTTTTGTTTTTAACTGTCTGTTAAGTTGTAATCTAAGTTGTGAACATTTAAATATAATATATATCTCATATGAAAAAGCTAAAGCACAAGTGCTTCTGCATCCTCCCCCCACCCCAACCCCCCTCCCCCACCCGCTCCCCCCATGAGCCAAACCCACCCCAGTTCTGGTTTGGGCCCTGACCGATTTGGAATGCTTTCTTAGGCCACCCATTTCCACAAATTTGTATGCACTCAGGAAATATAAAGTCAAAAATATACAAATCTCTTGTTGTTATAAGGTTTTTGTGAGTGAAATTACCCAGGACCATGGACTTGGAAGGAGAAGGGGGCAGGAGGAGGAGGGGGATAAGAGAGGGAATTTACAGCAATTCATCTTCAAAGTTCAAAACTGGTCACTTCACAGAAAGACTGCAGGACTGGTGAAATTCTTGCTTCTAAAAAGTGATACTGTAGTGGAGAATTTTCTAGGAAAAATAAAACAGCTTTTAATAACTGGCCCGCTGGTATGAGCTACCGTGGAATAAATTAGCACAAAAATGGAAGTCTTATAACTGTTCACTGTTACAGACGTAATCAACAAGGTCAGTCACTCTCAAAAGTTCATCTTCATCTTCCTCTGGCCCTACTGCTTCCTGCCCGCTCCCTGTGCCGTTGGGCGCCAGGCTGGCGCTGGCTGTGCTGTCCTTAGGGGCCTGGGTCTTCTCGTTTGGCTTGCCAATCAAGTTCTCAATGGTTTTACCTGGGCTCTGTCCGTTGGTGGAAGGCAAATCCACCAGGCTGTAGTCCAAAGGGCTCTCTACTTTCCCTACGTTATCAAAGTCATCTTCATCATCGCTTTCTATCCGGTAGCAGTGCTTCTTGGCATTGTCTTGAGGAGCTTGTGGTGCTGGCAGCTTATTTGCAGGAGCGGGGTTCTCGGAGTCGTCGTTAGCATTCTCGCAGTTGTCCTCGTCGTCAGTCTCGATTCGATTCAGCCGCTTGCGGACAGGTTTCCCCTCACCTTCCTCCTCTTCTTCTTCTTCCTCAGAGTAGTCGTCTGTACTTCGCCGGCGCTTTCGGATCAGTCGCTTGGACTCCTTTGTGGATTCGTCTTCTTC
Source organism: Laterallus jamaicensis coturniculus (assembly GCA_022605575.1). Lineage (NCBI taxonomy): Eukaryota > Metazoa > Chordata > Aves > Gruiformes > Rallidae > Laterallus > Laterallus jamaicensis. Next base: position 21,920,153 of record JAKCOX010000012.1, on the reverse strand, counting down.
CGAGTGCTTAGAGGTGTAGCTCTCTGCAATAAGCAGCAGACTTAAAGCCATTAGCAGAACAATGACACTTTATTTTTCATCTTTCACAGTCACTAACAAGCCACCTCTGGTCACACGTGTTTCTGTCCCCTTCCCCAGGGTCCCTGACCACACCAAAATGGTTACGTTCCTGCTTTTCCTTTTTAACTCAACTGCTCAAGCTACAAAGGCCAACGCTTTGCTGTTTCCACTCTGAGGAGTGCCAGAGGCTCTGGGGGCATGTGTGTTCCCCCGGAACGTGGTAACTGTGTGCCAGGAATAGCACAGAACCTTGGATGGCTCAGAAACAACAGAGACTGAAAAATGAAGCGGAAACACCATTTCACAGAATCACAAGGTTGGAAAAGACCTTTAAGATCATTGAGTCCAACCGTTCCTGTCCTGTGATAAACCATATCCCTAAGTACCTCATCTCCCCATCTGTTAAACACATCCAGGGATGGTGACTCAGCCCCCTCCCTGGGCAGCCTGTTCCACAGCCCCACAACTCTTTCAGGGAAGAACCTTTTCCTAACATCTAATCTGACCCTGCCCTGGCACAGCTTGAGCCCATTGCCCCTTGTCCCATCTCCTGTCCCCTGGCTGAAGAGACCATCACCCACCTCTCTGCACCCTCCTGGCAGGTCATTGTAGGCAGTGATAAGGTCTCCCCTCAGCCTCCTCTTCTCCAGGCTGAACACCCTCAGCTCCCTCAGCCGCTCCTCAGAGGATTTGCCCTCCAGCTCCTTCCCCAGCCTGGCTGCCCTTCTCTGGACATGCTCCAGGGCCTCAATGTCCTTCTTGTAGTGAGGAGCCCAGTACTGGACACAGCAGTCGAGGTGCAGCCTCACCAGTGCCCAGTCCAGGGGCACAATCCCCTCACCAGACCTACTGGTCACACTATTTCTGACACAAGCCACGATGCCATTGGTCTTCCTGGCCACCTGAGCACACTGCTGGCTCGTGTTCAGTCAGCAGTCACCCAACACCCCCAGGGCCTTCTCTGCCTGACAGCTCTCCAGTCAGTCTCCCCCCAGCCTGTAGCACTCCACAGGGTTCTTTTTGCTGCATCCTTGTGATTTTTCATTAGGAATGGATGTGAATTGTCACTTTTCAAGGGTATTATTTAATGTGGGGTCAAGCTGAAAGAGTTGGGTATTTTTAACACAATTAATTTCCACTAACTCTGTTACACATTTTATACTGCTGAGGGAGAGTACTGCAAAGGTACTAAGTGGTGCTGATTTTAATATGCAAGAAGCCAGCACCAAAAGTTCTTAAGGAGATGGGATTTCATGGAGCAAAATCATCATCAGTCAGGCACTGTGTAAAGCCATGAGTGCAGGCAGCAAAAATCTCAGCCACCATACAGCAGGTTTTTTCCTCAGAGAGCCCATACATGGTACTTCTGAGCACAGTCTGTCTTAGAGTACAAGATCAAGTTTCAGATTCCCTCCTTGATTCCCTTCATCTACAGTGTGCTACGGGTTCCTTTCCAACTCATGCCAGCACTTCCAAAACTTACCTACAAGCTGATTCTTTGAGCAAGCCTGGCATCCAGTGCAACCTGTACTGCCCAGCGCCTCTGAAAGCCGTGCCTAAGGTCTCACAGGCTGGATGCCCAAAATACAAGGTAACCCCATCATAAGCAGTCGCTTTCACAAAAGCTCATTTGAAATTAAAACCCACACCAGTTGCTGGTGGTGTGACTCGTGTTGCTGAGAGCAGGACTTACCACAGCTCCTTCAAACAGAAGGTTGACTGAGGTTTAACCACCAGCAGAAATGCAACCTGGGCACCAGAAGTTACGCCCTTTCTCTCACAGAAGGGCTTGTGGGAGGAAACTTTGTGACCTCTCAATGGATAAAGTGGTGAAACAGTGACATTGGTGCTGATACCCCAGCACTCCGTGTTCCAGACATGGCAAAAATTAGGACCTGAAGTCAGGATGAGGGACAAGGATGACTTTGAGAAGTGGCTGTAGTAGCACATCAGGAACTAACAGTGTCTCAGAAACATCAAAAGACTCTACAAAGAAGATCCTCCCACATCTCTGAACGACATCGTTATCTCTTCATGCAAACGCTGGTCTGTACCAGCTCCTGCCAACAGCGGGCTGCTTATTTTACCTTCACTGTCTGAAGTGGAAAGCCTGCGTTTGTGAACTCTTCTCAACTCCTTCCCGTATCGGACACTCTTCTGTGAGCCATCACTTTCTGAATCTTCCTTGTAATTAACTTGTCTCTTCTGATTCCGCCTTGATCTTCTCCTCCTGGTTTCCAAGTAATCATCATCACTGTAATCTGTGTAATCGCCGCTCTCTGTACAGGGGAAAGAAGAGACAAGTGTGTTATTTCATTAAAGCCCAACAGCTCAATTCAGAGAAGGTTCAGACCAGCACTGATGAATTCATACACTCTTCCAGCACAGGAGAGTCTCAACCATCACGCCGCATCACCCTGCCCCTTCCCAGGCTCACACATCAGTTCTCCTATTCATTATCAGTGCAGAACTGCTTCATTTTAAAAATCTCACAAACCCTTTTCCTGTCTCCCTGAAACTCCTCCAGAAGGTCTCCTTCCAGTGTGCTTCCCTCATTCCTACCAGTGCCAAAGGTGCCTCCGCTCCAATTCCAGACATCCAGAACAACCACACTGAATTGGAGCTGATGACGCACATTGCCACTGGCACTGGAAAGTTCTTTATGGTTCTAGGGTTTAAAGAAATTATACTCACTCAAAAAACTTTTAAGAATAAGTGGATGAAAACCCACTGACAAGATGGAACTCCAGCTAAAATCTGAGTTACAGAATTTAAACCAACAACAACCAATCCCACTTGATTGTAGGTTTGCTTGGAACAGAACTTACCATCGCACACGGTTCTTCCTACACCACTCCACTGCAGCTACTGTCTTTAAGAATTAAACTTGTTAACATCAGTGCCTTTAATTGACTTTAGCTGCTTTTTCATTCAGCTGTGCCAAAGCAATTTTCCCAAGATACATTTCAGTATGTCACAGCCTGGCCCTAAGTTAGTGATTGACACGAGTCACAGCTCTAAGTGGCATCCTCTTTGCTTCCCAAGATGTTCGAGACAAAATCAGAGCAAGTGAACAACCACCTTCAGCAAGAAGCTCCATCTCTGGAGAGTGAAATCAAAGCCACTCGCAGGACACCTTATTTCTTTATCTCAAAACAGGATCCTGAGGGATGGGGGAAAGACACAAACACCCAGTTAGTACTGTACTTGAAGACACAAAAGGAATGACACGGGAACCAGCTGATTTTATCAGAGATGCATGTCCAGCAGGACACAAATAGGTGCTCCTGTGCATCAGAGAACACAGGAGCAACCTCTCTACATCTCTAGCTTCTACCAGCATCTTCACTGACTGCACACGGTTGGTGCAGGGAAGCAATCAGGGCAGGGAAGCAGCAGCTCTTTTAGGTGCATACAGCTATCCTTCATCTGCCTGTGCATGAACGTCTGTCTGTCTGGGAAACCAGGTCTTCTGAGCAACTAACTCCAACACAGTCATTATCTATGTTCTAGAGACACAAACACCACTGGGAAGGCAGCATACACTACAGTACATTAATGCTCCAGTGTACTTAGTGCCTTAAATTCACCATAAAAAGAAGCTAAAGTAAGTTCTTAGGTATCTGGGACTGGGTCGCAACTGAAGCAGAGACGCCGAGGGCAGTCTTAGGACCATGAAGATGATTAGAGGGCTGGAACACCCCTCCTACTGAGGGAGCTGGGCTTGTTCAGCCTGGAGAAGAGAAGGCTGTGTGTGGGGACCTCGTTGCAGCCATCCAGTCCCTGAAGGGAGCAGAGAAACAGGAGGGGAATCAGCTTCTTAAAAGGGTAGACAATGGCAGGACAAGGGGGAATGGATGGAAGCTGAAGAAGGGAAGGTTTAGTTGAGATATTAGGGGGAAGTTCTTTACAGAGAGAGTGGTGAGGGGCTGGAACAGGCTGCACAGAGAGGGGGTGGGTACTTCATCCCTTGGGGGTGTTCAAGGCCAGGTTGGATGGGGCGCCCTGGGCAACCTTGTGTAGATCCAGGCCTGGAGGTTGGTGGCCCTGCCTGTGGCAGGGGAGTGGAATTCTGTGATCCTTGGGGTCCCTTCCAACCCAGACCAGTCTGTGATTCTATGATTCTGAGACAGATGCTAACCGAGACAAGGTGCAAGTACTGAGTAGGTGTTAGTCTCACACTTCAGACTGTGCAAAGAGAAAAGGAACTGGTTGAAGGACAGGTGGAATAAAATGAATTATCAGGTTTCTCCTGCACTGGAAGACTCTTCAGTTAATAAAGATCAAAAAGGATACCTACAGAAGAGACAGTCTCAAGGTGTTATCATTTGCTTTCAAGCTGAACAGAGAACACAGAGCGCTGTACAACTGAAAGAATTACTCTTGTACAAAGTGAGGAGAAATGTTTCTTCCAGAAGGTTTTCAGGAGGTCTTCAAGTAGCTACAAAGAACTACTGCTTTGCCTCCACCCTTCCTTTTTCCTGCAACTCTATTCCAAGCAGGAAGATACATGGTATATGAAACAACAGCAGCATTTTCTATGGTACCACAAACATTTTGTTACACAGTAACTACTTAAAATGCCAAGAGCCTCCTGTTCAAAGGTGTCCTGCAGAATATTCACAGGAGAACAAGTACTAAACTGCGCGAGGAGCAGCGGAGGGAGTTGAGGGTGTTCAGCTTGGAGAAGAGGAGGCTGAGGGGAGACCTCATCACCACCTACAATGACCTGGCAGGAGGGTGTCCAGAGAGGTGGGTGATGGTCTCTTCAGCCAGGGGACAGGAGATGGGACAAGGGGAAATGGGCTCAAGCTGTGCCAGGGAAAGTTCAGGTTAGATGTTAGGAAAAAATTCTTCCCTGAAAGAGTTGTGGGGCTGTGGAACAGGCTGCCCAGGGAGGGGGCTCAGTCACCATCCCTGGATGTGTTTAACAGATGGGTAGATGAGGTACTTAGGGATATGGTTTAGCACAGGACAGGAACGGTTGGACTTGATGTTCTTAAAGGTCTTTTCCAACCTTGTGATTCTGTGATTCTCTTCACACAGGAAACAAAGGCGCCACCTGAACTGACCAAAACAACCAATCAAGAGTCAGTCTTCACAGGAAACTGAGATTTTCCCCTCTTCCTCTCTCCAGTACGCACTATTTAATGCATTTCTTCCACTCACCAGATTCTCTGCTTGAATTGTCTTCAGAATCTTCATCTTCATCATCTTCAGAGTATTTTTTCTTGACTGTTTTCCTTCGTAACCTCCTGCTTTGCCTCATGGGCCGGGAGAGGTGTCGCCGGGAGATGCGGGCACAGAACTCGGAGTCGCTGTCTTCGTTTGATGGTGGGTCATCTTCACTCTCATCCAGGTTTTCCTCTGATATAACAAACTCATCCTGAGATCTGTTCAGAGAGAGACCACAGAGATAGATACCAAAAATAAAGGCTCAAAGTGGTACTTTATTTTACAAACGAGTGATAAGATGCAAACTAAGTATTGTATTAAAAATTCCACTATAGCATCCAGAAGGCACTGAGCAGAGCACGGAGCTGAAAACAGATGAGCACAACCTGAATGGCTCAAGGCACTGTTAATTCCCTGAGATTTCTGCCAGCTACACTCATGGATTGGAAATTTCCAGCATGTTCAGCTATTCAGGGTGCCACTAAAATGTCCTCAGCGTGGTCACAGGTGGAAAACAAAGCTCAAAATTTGCATCTGTGTGGTAGAGATTATCTGTATGCTTAGTAAGTTGGCTCTGCAGGATGTAAAGCTTTAAGTGTTGATGGTAAAGAGTCCAGGCTTCATCCTCCATTATCTGTCTGCACTGAGGCATATGGGAGGTGTGAAATCATTAATTTTTTTTAATATTAGGAATTCTGTTCAGCCTGGAGACTGAACAGTGAGGAATTTCATGGAAAGAGAGTTTCAGCTAGAGCAGTACTCAGCATTTCAAGCTTCACATGACACATATTTACTTCCAGGGATGGGGCCCTGGGTAACCTTGTGTAGATGCAAGCCTGGAGGTTGGTGGCCCTGCCTGTAGCAGGGGGGTTGGAACACTGTGATCCTTGGGGTCCCTTCCAACCCAGACCAGTCTATGATTCTATGATTCTAAAGTGTAATTCCCTTCTTTGGCTGCTTTCAAACTCCCTCCTAGACAGCAGAAATCAAGAATTGATTTCAGTACCTGCACACCAAGTCCGGTGTGCTCTACATGGGGAAAGTGTACTCTTCCAATTTCTAAATGACAGCCAATCATAGAATAGAACCCTAGACCGTCCTGAGCTGGAAGGGACCCACAAGGACCATCGAGTCCAACTCCTGGCTCCACACAGGGCCAGACAAGTCAGAGCATGGCACTGAGCATATCATCCAGATGCTTCTTGACCTCAGCCCAGCTGGGGGCTGGGACCACTTCCTATGGAGCCTGTGCCAGTGCCTGACCCCCCCCTCTCAGTACAGAACCTCTTCCCAACATCCAGCCTAAACCTCCCCTGGTGCAGCTTCACACCGTTCCCTTGGGTTCTATCCCTGGTCTCCAAAGAGAAGAGATCAGCACCTGCCCCTTCACTCCCCCTCAGCAGGAAGCCACAGACCCCCATGAGGTCTCCCCTCAGACTCCTCCAAGCTGAACAGAGGGACTTCAGCCTCTCCTCATAAGACTGCCCCTTTGGACCCTTCCCCAACCTCACTGCCCTCCTCTGGACACCCTCCAGGACTTGTGTGTCCCTTTTGTCTGGTGGCACTCCCCAGGACTCAAGGTGAAGCCACCCCAGCGCCGTGCAGAGCAGGACAATCCCCTCCCTGGACTGGTCATGCCAGGCTTGATGCTCCCCAGGATGTGGCTGTCCCTCCTGACTGCCTGGGCAATAAAAAGCCCAATAAAACCGCCACAAAACGGGGCATATTTTCAAAAGGAAGCAGCCAGCCTCAGTTAGCTACATCTTCATGAAGCATTTTTGCTAGACAGTCCCTTCAATCGGAGGACTGAGCCCACCTTGTTTCTTCTCTAGTGTATCCATGTAGAGAACCCCAGAGCACATCCTCAAACATACTAGTAACACTTCCAGAACTTGTTTTGCTTAAAATACAAGTTGAGTGATTCCAACACATGGATCCCCAGAGCAGTTTTCCCAGTACAATGATGCTCCTTTAGGCCAGGAGAACTTTTGTCGGCCCTGCGCAGCGCTTTTCCAGCACTAAGCACATGGTTCCTGATGACCCCTTTCAGAGGCACTGCAGACAAAGGAGCCTCCAGCCATCTGTGACTTGTGGTGTAAGTTAAATTGCAGACCTACCCATCACTGATCTTGAATTCATCCTCACTTTCTTCTTCATCCAGATTACTGTCACTATCCAGGTCATTCAGTCGCCGTCGTTTCTTGCGTCGCGCTGCAGCAGCCCGTTGTGGTCGCTTGTTCTCTTTCCTTTCTTCCTCTAGGATCGTGGAAATGTCTTTCCCACGGTGACCTGTGATATTGGACATGTCTTTGCCTCTCCCAATGCCTGAATTCAGTGATAGAAAGGGGGGAAAAAAGAGCAAGTTTATTTTTTAACACACATATCTATATCTGTATCTCTATCTCTTTTTTCCATGCTTCTACTGTCAGTTAACTTTCTGTAAAGCAGAGTAATTTTTTGCCACACAAGACTCTCTCTGGAGCCTCACTCCTGACATACCCAGCCCCAGCCCCTCAGAAATGCCAAGGGCCACACAGACGACGTGGATAAGGGTCAGTATTGTGATACCCCAACCCACACAACTGCCAACACCAGCACCTTCTGAGCAGGGCAGCTATCAGGAAATGCATCTTCTTCACAATGCTGAGTAGCCTTCTTGGGAGATCACAGAATCGTAGGGGTAGGAAGGGACCTCCAGAGATCACTGGGTCCAACCCCCCTGCCAAAGCAGGGTCCCTGGGACAGGTCACACAGGTCAGCATCCAGATGGGGCTGGAATATCTCTAGAGAAGGAGACTCCACACCCCCTGGGCAGCCTGTCCCAGGGCTCTGTCACCCTCACCATGAAAAAGTTCTTCCACATGTTGGTGTGGAACTTCATGTGCTCCAACTTGAGGCCATTGCCCCTTGTCCTGTCCCCACAGACCACTGAGAAGAGGCTGGCCATTTGCCCCCCATGTCCTATACTTCAGATATTTATAAACATTGACCAGATCCCCTCTCAGTCTTCTTTTCCCAAGGCTGAACAGCCTCAGGTCGCTCAGCCTTTCCTCATAGGGGAGATGTTCCAGGCCCTTAATCATCTTTGTAGCCCTCCCTGGAATCTCTCCAGGAGATCCCTGTCTTTTTACATACCAGGGAGCCCAGAACTGGATACAGTATTCTAGGTGGGGCCTGACCAGGGCAGAGCAGAGGAGGAGGATCACCTCCTTTGACCTGCTGGCCACACTCCTTTTAATGCCCCCCAGGATCCCATTGGCCTTCTTAGCCATCAGGGCACACTGCTGGCTCATGGCCAACCTGTCATCAACCAGGACACCCAGGTCCTTCTTTGTAGAGCTCCTCTCCAACAGGTCACCCCCAGCCTGTACTGATACATGAAGAGTTTCCGTTGCTGTCTAGCCAGGGAGTGGCTGAAAAGCTGGTTTTACTGTTGAGACTTAATTAGGCTTAAGATACGGCTCTCATAGTACACACCCACCAACCCCCAATTTTCAGATTGTCTGTATCCATCCAGTGAGCTTCCAAAAACCCATATCTTCATTGAGATACTAAACACCCAACAACAGAGGGAGAATGTTTCAGGGCAGTTGTCTCCACGCAAGCTAAATAAAATCCATAAATCCATCTACCTATCATATGCTTCTGCTGATCTCTCTTTTGGTCCTATATGTTGCATCCACAGGTAACAAAGAATGTCATGTCACTTTTTTCACACAAAATTCAGAAGTCCTTACAGATCTGGATTAATATTTTTAAGACTAGTTTGCAGACCCAGTCTTTAGAAGGTCCAACTGTGCATCAATTTATTAGCCTGATTTTTGGAGAGGACAGATGTCCATATTGCTGGCTGCCATTCCAATCTCAAATCCCAAACTTAGCTAATTAGTTTTAAGAGTTTCCTTGCTGTGTTTATTGATTGCATTCATGTATCAAAACATGTACACGCTGAATTTAACATCAAATACTGCTGGACATCTTTGGGCAGTGCAGGATGGCAATTGCTAAGGGAAATTTATTGAGTTTGATTCCAAAAATACAGCAGTAAGACCTGTAAATGACAGAAGTTTAAGGGAGAGGATTACATTTGTTGCTTCTCATATAAAAACGTATCATCTCCATCACCACTGCAATGAAACCCCCAAAATACCAGAAACATACCTCCTCCGTCAGCCTCCTTGATATCATCTTCAATGGCCTCATCAATCGCCTCATCAAACTCATCAAACCTGGAAGTAACAGCTTCCATTTACCACTTTAAAGCGAACACAGATCAAATGATACTATGAAAACATACCTCAACATCTAAAACTGGTCAGAGAAATCCCACCACACGCACCATGGGCTGGGTATAGAATAAACTACTATAGATAATGGGCTGGATCGATGATTAAAAGAGTGATTTTTTACAAGCTGCAGTGCCTATTTCCTCTTGCTAGCACATTATTTATCAGTGCTGGGCTGTCTCACAACTGATGGCTGTGAGCAGAAAACCAGTTTCATTTTACATGCCATACCACTGAATTTGACCATTTCTAACTTGAAAGTTGTTTAAAATAGTGTCAGTGGCCTTTGTGTCACACACAGTATCAGTCATTTTCCCCATATCTTTTATTAGATGACAAATGCACTACACAAAACAGACTGAAAAGCACCCAATAAAGTCAAAGTAAAATTATTCATCCCATCTAAATGTTCCTTGAAAACTTCTTTCAGATAGCTTCTGCCTCCTCTTAAAGCTCCCAGTAATTACACTGTATGGAGCTGCAACACCCTGAGATGAACAGGTAAAACACACCACACACGCTTCAGTGTGATTGTATACAAACAAGCTGCAGTGTAACATTACCTTTGTAAACAGCACAAAGGCAAAATATTTTACACAGATATTACACAGAATCACAAGGTTGGAAAAGACCTTTAAGATCATCAAGTCTAAACGTTCCTGTCCTGTGCTAAACCATATCCCTAAGTACCTCATCTACCCATCTGTTAAACACATCCAGGGATGGTGACTGAGCCCCCTCCCTGGGCAGCCTGTTCCACAGCCCCACAACTCTGCCAGGGAAGAACTTTTCCCTCACATCTGATCTGACTCTACCCTGGCACAGCTTGAGCCCATTGCCCCTTGTCCCATCTCCTGTCCCCTGGCTGAAGAGACCATCGCGCACCTCTACACCTTCATGTATCCCTCCAGACCCTTCCCCATCCTCCTTGCCCTCCTCTGGACACTCTCCAAGAGTTCTGTTCTCTCTTGTCCTGTGTTGCCCAACCTGACCCCAGGACTCGAGGTGAGGCCACCCCAGCACAGTGCAGAGCAGGACAATCCATTCCCTGGACTGGCCATGCCATGCATGATGCCTCCCAGGATGTTGTTGGCCTCCTGGCTGCCTGGGCACACTGCTGGCTCACAGTTAAGTTACTTAACTGGACAATGCCTTAATTAAAGATTCAGTTTCTTGGTCACAAAAGAAAGAACACAGTGCTGTTTATCTCAGTTCTCTATGGCAGAACAAGAACAGATCTTACACTACTCTGTATTCCAATAATAAATATAAATCACCTTCTCCTTTAAGAACAGGGCAATGGATTTCTGGTCCCTTTCTATTCCCTAGGAACAACTGCACATATTGTTTGAGACAGCTTTACACAGCGAGGAAGTATCTGAAATGACTCCATCAATAAGATCAGTTCCACATGCCTCAAAACACTCTTTTCCTTCCACACCACTACAAGAAACCGAACCCAAACCTCTTTAAAACATGAGGAATTGCTTATCCCTTTTAAATCACTGCTAAGAAATAACCTGAGTTCAAACATGAGCTGACAGCTGCCTGTCTGTGAGGTGTAATGGAACATCATTTCCTCTGCTGCTGCTTTACTTGTAACTCAGATTTCTGCTGACCTCCTCCCAAAGGGGTTCAACAAGTGCCACAGAGGGGTTACATATCTTTAGAGAACCCCAACTCTCCACTAGAGATTTGTCTGACACGTGTAATAGATCCACCAGCTCAAAGTTCTGCGTATGATGGAGTCTGTAAGAAAGTCTGTAAGAAAGACTCTATCATGTCACATCAGAAAGGTTGATTTTCAGAACATTACATGAAAACATGACTTCCAATAAAAATTGTCTCTGCACAGCATGTGTCCTGCTAAGTCATGCCAGATACCCTACAGCTAAGGGGTTTTTTCCTTCCTGGTCAGATGCTTCATGAGCTGTCACGAATATAATAGCAAATCCATATAAACTTGCCTGTGGCATACTGTTCCTTACAGGAACACTTCATCCCAAAGCAGAGATGGCATTTACATTAGTGCAGCTTCTGTTGTTAATTTTAAAAAGTTACTGAAAATCAAGAGCTAAGTGAGGTCAGCAGGAGTTCTCTGCACAGCAGACAGAAAATGCCACGTCTCTCCTTGACAGGAAAACCAGAGCAACTGGGAGTTTCAGCATGGTTACTGCTGGAAGGGTTTGAAAGTCAGAATGCTCTGAATTTTAATGATAAATGTCTATATGGAGTGAGTACAGGCAACATAATACTTTTATTTTATACTCCTAATGCAACTGGGACAAAACACAAGCTCTCAGGCAAACAATTCTCCTCTAATCCCAAACATAGGTTTATCTCAAAAAGGTTTATCTCCTCTGTCCTGGGGATAGAACTCGAGGGAATGGCATGAAACTGTGCCAAGGGAGGTTGAGTTTGGATGTTAGGAGGAGGTTCTGTACTGAGAGGGGGTTCAGGTGTTGGCACAGGCTCCCCAGGGGAGTGGTCACAGCCCTGAGCTGGGCTGAGGGCAAGGAGCATCTGGAGGACTGAAGAGGACACAGAGCAGCTCAAGGTATCATTTAGAAAGCAGTTTATAAAACCCCCTTGGTAATGCACTGAAAATGAAAGATAATATTAAGAGCCCTCTGAATTTTGGAAACTTCAGCAATCAGCTCTACCTTCAGAATGCACAGAGCCTGAACATCTCAGAATTCTAATTTCCTAATGGCACTTTTATCACCATTTCTCTGAGGAGGTACAGCCAGTTTTTAGATGTGCTGTTACAGAGCTGCACTTTTGAGTTTCACACCCCTTTCACATTAAGAAGCTGTTGGTTTACCAGCTACTTAAACAAGCTGCTGACCTGTAGCTTATGCACTTGCGGGTTCTGGTAGATCTCCTTTCGAGCAGCTTTGATTTGGGCTTTTTGGAATCTTTCTTCTTTTCTTCCTGACCTTCAGGTATTTCTGGCTCCTGTTTGGATAAGAGAAGTGTCAGAAAGGTTTATCCCCCCCTCCACACTCATCACGCCTGAACTCATATGATGCAGATACACACACCCAAAGTAACACATTTTGTCTTCCAATACAATGACTTGTCACAGCAGAGTTCACCCAGATATCTGCCCCTACTGCCCTTCCTGGCCACCTAATTCCACAAATATGGAGTTTAAGGGTCAAGGTGACTGTGTCATTGTGTTTACCCTGCAGCACTGAGGTCTGTATGAGTGCAGCAGCTGAACAAACTGCTGTTAGCATCTCTACATGGTGAGCACAGGCATGCTGTTACAAGCTGGTTTCAATAAAGTTCCACACAAGTTAATTTGATGATAGTCTTCCCAAATTATTAACTTACAAAAAAGCATAATAATCTGCCCCTAGGATGAATTGTTCAAATATTTTTTCCTAGCCACAATCTCTTCAGCAAGTTTGTATGATCTGTTAGTGCTTTTTCTGTTATCTGGCTTTATTAGAGTCAGGGTGGAACATCTGTCTTTGTTTCAAAGAAAAATTTCACTTGAAACTCATGCAATGACCAGATTCTGATTTCAGACAAAGCATCTGGCTGAGATGTCAGAGAAACACTTTAGGATGTAGTTAAGAAGTGAGAAGAGGCTGTACTCCACGTGAATATAACTTTTTTCCTCTTCTGTAAAGGGAAACCATAAATAAACCATTAAATGTTTATAGTTTTTAACAACATATGATTCCAATATACATTTGGCAGAGGGAAATGTTAAACTTCTATTAGATACTACATATTCCCTCCGAGTCGTAAGCCAGAAGAACATTTGTTTCCACCAGATCCAGAGGAAAGCTATGATGATTAGCTCAGATCTAGATGGCTACACAGCAGACACCAGAGTGAATCCCACCTTCATCAACTACAGAATGGTAGAGCCCTCTACTCAAAACCCAAATGCAATGGGCAGGGAGGTGATTCTGCCATCCTGCACTGACAGAGGACTCTTGCCTGGCACCGGCTGGCTCTAAGTAGCACGATAAAGCTCCCTTGGTTCCTCTGCTAAACTCAGTCTGTTTAAAATGAAGGGACTAGAACGATTTCTGATCTGAACATACATTGATTTTTCTCTCCAAGGTGCTACTATGACATCTAACACACCACTAAGAAAATCCATCCCTGTGAAGTTTGGGAAATAAACCAATAACACAACATAGACACAGTGATGTACCTGAGGTGGAATGATGTTCTCAATGCTGATACCCACGTAGACCAATCGCTCTTTTCTTTAGGAGAGAAGAAAATGCAATGAGGTTACAGAAAGACAGCAGAACTAGCTGAGATATCTGCAATTAGCACTCTCACTATCAATAGGAAGAAGCATCCCAAGAGGATGTTCCAACTAAAACCAGTTATTTTACCTGGAACACTGTGCCAAATCTCATATGATTACTTTTTCCTGCATGCATAATGTAAGATATCCAACAGTACTTGAAGATTGTGGGCACCAAAGAAACGATTGAATTGGGGTGTAAAAAGCAATTAAAAGACAAATTAAAAAATAATAGTATTGTGATTGAGATTATGCTGTTAGATCCGTAACTACCACCCACCTTGGAGGAGCTGAAAGCTAAAATGGGAATTTCAGAATCACACTGAACTGGAAAGATTACGTGAAGACTGGACACAATCCAGAGCAGGCAAGTGCCAGGTTTTGTTTGCCGTTGTTCCCAGCAGGAACAATCAACTCTAGAACCATCAGGGAACAAATAACCGCCTACACAGCGATCCTTTGCCAGAGGAGAAGAGCCTGAATGAAGATCAACAGAGTCAAGCTGCTGTGGAAACAACTATGATAACAGATGGACGTGTGAAGAAGAGAACAGCTAACAGGACAACTGCAGCACCAGTCAGCCTGTTTCACACCCAGCTGGAGTACTTGGTGCCAACTGGGCAGCATGTGTATTTCAAGAAAGATGGGATGCGGCTGAATAGTTGGGAGCTAGGCAGTAGGAGCTACTGGTGGGCAACAGACATGACCAGTTGAGAATGGCTAAAAGAATAGGATAAATTGGTCTAGAGAACAGTACACTGAAGGTGGGAGACAGAATAGTACTCAAACACAGGGGTCTTGTGAGGAGAGGTAGGCTGTCCTCCTTGTCCACAGCGGGCTATAGGATTAAATGGAGTACACTTCAGTTTAGACTAAGCTAACACCACCTGATTTGCCCCAGGCTCAACTCCAGCTCCTGGCTTCTATTTGCAGCTCCTGAAGGACTCAAGTATCGCATAGATCTCATCCTCCAACTAGAGGGGTCTTGGATATCCTCCCACCTCACCAACAGCACTGGGTGCTGGTCTTCAGGCTACTGAATGAAGCTTTAGGAAAGCAGTCTCGCCTTCCACTGAGATTTGCCTGTTAAGATACAGAGTTCAGGCAAAGCTTTCTTTAATAACACGTAACAGATGTTCTCAGGGTTTGCGAAGCACTCAGTACATGGTCTCAAAGGTGCAAGTTGTGCACACTGGATTTCATGTACTACAAAAATGATCAAAGGGCTGGAGCACCTCTCCTATGAAGACAGACTGAGAGATTTGGGCTGGTTCAGCCTCGAGATGAGAAGGGTTTGGGGGACCTTATAGCAGCCTTCTAGTCCCTGAAAGGTGCCTGTAGGAAAGGTGGGGAAGAACTGTTCCCAAGGGCATGGAGCAATAGAAAGAGGGAAGATGGCTTTAAACTAGAAAAGAGGAGATTTAGGTTGAGTATGAGGGAAAGGTTCTTCCCTCTGAGGGTGGTAGGTCACTGGTCCAGGTTGCCCAGAGAGGTGGTGGAGGCCCCATCCCTGGAGATATTCAAGGTCAGGCTTGATGGGGCTCTGAGCAACCTGATCTAGTGGAGATGTCCCTGCTCACTGCAGGGAGGCTGGACTAGATGGCCTGTAAAAGTCCCTTCCAACCTAGCACATTCTATAATTCTATGATATTCAGGTCTGAAAGCTGCAGATAGGAGGTTCCAGTTATTAAGGATGCTGCTCATGTGTGCAGAAGGCCAGTTTGCATTTAGCCTTCGGAAACAGAAAGGGTGGGCAGAAAGTTTCACTCAGAGCTGTAATTTAGCTGACTCCCCAGCACAGCCATCACATGGGATGTAAATTCAGCAGTTTAATGCAACCTAAAGCAAGGAAACTGGAAAAGAACATTGGTCTGGGTGACTTTTGTTACAACATCAGGCCTTAAGCATGCTTACAGCAGGAGCTCTGCACAGCGTGACAGTAGCCCTAACACAAGCAGCTGAATCAGTGCTGAAAACCAGTAAGTACTGGTTTGGGAAAGGCAAACTGGTATTCAGGCAGCTTGAACAAATGTTAACATAAATGTACTTTCTTATATCTTTCAATTATTGGACTTTTTCCTCCTATCTAGCAAGCTCTCCCAGTACTGTGCCACCAATACCAGTGGAAAGTCAGAACTGGTGCTACCAATTCCCAGTCTCGTCGCCACTTTCCTCCCCAGTCCCCAGCTACTGCAACACTTGCTCAGTTATTACCACCCCTCTGCACAGCAGCTTGCTGGGAATGCAACCAAACAACAGTACCTGCGTTCCGCACGCTCCTTCTTCTTTAAGACAACATCCAGGTCTTGTAATTGTTCTTCTAATTTCTCACAGAGTAGTTTCTAAGGGAGCAAAACAGTGTTAGTTCCTTTCCTAACCAACTCTTTTCGCATCGAGCTGATGTTCAGACACTTCACTCAGTATTTCCAAATTAGTTTGGAGGAAGGGAGAGCCTTTTCATGGAAGAATCACAAGGTTGGAAAAGACCATTAAGACCATTAAGATCATCAAGTCCAATTGTTCCTGTCCTGTGATAAACCATATCCTTAAGTACCTCATCTACCCGTCTATTAAACACATCCAGGGATGGTGACTCAACCCCCTCCCTGGGCAGCCTGTTCCACAGCCCCACAACTCTTTCAGGGAAGAACTTTTTCCTAACATCTGATCTGATCCTGCCCTGGCACAGCTTGAGCCCATTTCCCCTTGTCCCATCTCCTGTCCCCTGGCTCTCCCACCCACCTCTCCACAACCTCCTTTCAGGTAGTTGTAGATGGTGATAGGGTCTCCCCTCAGCCTCCTCTTCTCCAGGCTCAACACCCCCAGCTCCCTCAGCCGCTCCTCATAGGATTTGCCCTCCAGCCCCTTCCCCAGCCTGGTTGCCCTTCTCTGGACTCGCTCGCGGACCTCAATGTCCTTCTGATGGTGAGGAGCCCAGAACTGGACCCAGTACTCAAGGTGCAGCCTCACCAGTGCCCAGTCCAGGGGCACAATCCCCTCACCAGACCTACTGGCCACATGATTTCTGACACAAGCCAGGATGCCATTGGTCTTCCTGGCCACCTGGGCACACTGCTGGCTCATGGTCAGTCAGCAGTCACCCAACACCCCCAGGTCCTTCTCTGCCTGACAGCTCTCCAGCCAGTCTCCCCAGCCTGTAGCGCTGCATGGGGTTGTTATGTCCCATGTGCAGGACTCTACACTTGGTGTTAAACCTCATCCCATTGGTCTCAGCCCATCGGTCAAGTCTATTCAGATCCCTTGCTACATCAGAGGCTCCTCCTCAATGAGTAAGGCTTACAAAGACACACATGTGCTGCACCACAAACTGCTACAGGGATACACCCCCCCAGTAACTGGGATTTGCTGTAGGGAGCAACGTGCCTAAAGCAAGTATTAAAGATGTTTAGAATAAACATACTGTAAAAATTACTTTTTAGAGATAAATTATGCCACATTCTACGTTAACAGCCTCACAGTACTATATCCATGGATAACCTTCACCAAGGATGGTCTGTCAAAGTCTTATGATGAGCGACTGAGGGAGCTGGGGGTGTTTAGCTTGGAGCAGAGGTGGCTGAGGGGAGACCCCATCGCTCTCTACAACTACCTGAAAATGGGGTGTAGCCAAGTGTGGGGTTGGTCTCTTTTCCCAAGTAACAAGTAGCAGAACAAGAGGAAACAGTCTCAAGTGGTGTCAAGGGAGGTTTAGATTGGATATCAGGAAAATTGTCTTCACTGAAGGAGTAGGTTGGGCATTGGACCAGGCTGCCCAGAGAGGTGGTGGAGTCACCAGCCATGGAGGTGTTCAAAAAACATGCAGATGTGGCACTCCAGGACATGGTTTAGTTGACATGGTGGTGTTGGGAAGATGGTTTGACCTGATGCTCTTAGAGGTCTTTTCCAACCTTGAAGATTCTATGATTTTCACATTCAAAGTTACTCAACAGCAACAGAAGGGGATGCTCTAGCTACAAGCTGCAGTCCCCAATTCTGTAAAGAAAACATTTTTACATATTCAATATCTTAAAAACACATCTCAGAACAAATCAATGCTCAATACAGCGTCTGACGCCACAGCCAGTGTGGGCAGCTTTTCGCAGAGCAAGAACCTTCTCAAGGAGGTTTGAGTTTGGAAAGGGTTTGGGATCAGGGATATTATTCCAAAAACATGCAGAAATGTTTTCCCACTGAATTGACAAGAACAGCTTCACACACTCTGGCTTATCTTTCCAGTCACCGTCCCAGCAAATCTTTCCATTTTAAGATGCTCCAATATTTTGTTGTTGTTTGTGCAGAAACAGCTTCTAACCTTCCAAACCAGTGTTCATACATGTCTTACTTAGCAAGGGCAATGCTATCCCAGGAGAGGCACACCACACTGTAAGACTCATTAAAGTAGTCTCTAACCAGCTGGTGAGCAAGCATCTCTGAAGATGGAACACCACTTCAGGAAGAGCTGCTCACTTCGCTGCTACCCCTCCCAGTCTACCACTTCCTCTGTCCAGGTTAACAACATGAGGCTCCTTTTGGGAAAAATGAAGACTTTATTTTCAATACTGTGTTGGATTTGAGATAATTTAACCAAAGATGGGAGAAGACCAGTGTGGTTGGAGATTTCCACCCCCATGTCAGCAACACACGGTCATTCAACGCTAGCAGAAAAGAGAGAGGGAAAGGAAAACCGCCTCTCTAAACTCCAAGGGCAAAAGGGAAGAGCAGCATCCCTACAATCCATCCCAGCCTACTCTTTAACAGAAAAAAAGTGATAAAAAATGATACAAGAATTTGTTAAAACAAATCTCCACAGCCCCAAACAAAGCTGAAAAGGAGAAGATAGAAGTCAAAGAGGAACCGTACATGCTGGCAAGGTGGGCAGAACCACTCTCCATCAGGGATTATCATCAGAGGAGGGCGAAGGCAGGCTGTGTGGTACCCACTGTCACAGGAGTCACACAACAAAATCTGTAGAAATAAAATAAATCATGAGTAACTTCTGGCATTCACAACATGTAACGAGCTCCAGAACTACTTCTGCAGCCAACGCAGAAGCTCTCTATCTACTCTGGCCAGTGCCAAAGCCCAAAAGATCCTCTCTCGCTGATCACTAGATGTTTCCAGGGCCAGGGCTGGTTCTATGGGGAGGTTTATGCATCACAGTTTTACATCTTAACACCAGATTTCCTCTCACTCCACACTACCGCTCTATGCAGATTGTGTGTCCATAGTGTGCGCTCCGGTAATGCTTTCCAGATCCTGGGCTAAGTGGAACACTCCATCTGGACTAGACGTGGTGTGGACTCTTTTCCCAGTATGCTCATGTCTGTATGAAGGAAACCTGTCTATTTCCTTAATTGGGATGGGTTTATGATGGTGGAGACAAAGCCTTGTGCTACTAGAGAAACAGCATCTCTCAGAGTTCGTACTAAGATGGGTAAAGTGTGAGCCCAGGTTTTTCCATTAAAACCAAGGAACAAAGATGACATAAGCTGTGTGAGGATCTGTTGGAATATTTGTCTTTAGTATCTTCAAATTCAAACTTTGTCTCAACTACACCAGGATATCTGTCCTACACCTGCGAGCATATTTCTTCTGTGGATTCACATGTTACCATCTCCCAGATAAACAGAGCAATTCACAACAAGATCTACCACTGATCAACCAGAAGCATAAACACTGGGAACAGTGGAAGCTCACTGTGTCTTTTCTGTAGGGAATTTTGCTATACCCAGCCCTCAGGGTATCCTGGGGGATGACTACATTGCTGTGACCACACAACACTGCAGAGCATACGTTACACCACTGGGTTTGGAACATTGTCTCCTCCGTGTTCATTGAGACAGCCCACTGAGAATTAATCTGGATGAGGCTAGGTTGTGTTACACCTCATAAAAGATGACATTTCACAGGTGGTAAACTGAAAATGTAGCTTCCTTCCCTCCTTACTGTGGTAAACTCATCTTCTCTCATGAGTTTACCAGCTAAAACTTGTATTCAGGTTGTATTCTCCTGAGTACAACCACCCAAAAGGACAACGTGCCTCCACATCTGACACCCACCAACAGCAGCTCTCCCCAAACTCCTACCAGCTCTGGGTGATTAGGAAGGCCACACTTCTTGCATGGCTCGTCGTCATCAGCAGGTGCAGCTTCTTCCTCCTCCTCTTCTTCCTCTTCCTCCTCCTCCTCCGAGTTTTTTTCACTTTCTGAGTCCTCACTTTCTTCATTACTTGAGTATTTCCACCTGCCACGTGTTCGCGTACCTGTCCACCGAACTTTGCTTCTCTGAGACAGACCATTTCAAAGAGAAAACACAAAGGAAGCTTACTTCTGGGGAGTTCCTTCCCAAACCCTAAAAAAAGACCTTTCTCTACAGCAATATGGTTTCTTTTTCCATCAGAACAATATTTACAACAGAGTATTTCAACCAACAGATAATCTTTCCAAAAGCTTTAAAGGTCAACAGGGTAGACAAGGGAAAAGATTCCCCATCTACCAGTAAAGATAAATTTTCAAATACAATTTGAACGCTGGAAGAGAAAACTGTCACCCAGGGCAGGCCCTTTTCTTCTAATTTGATAGGGAAAATTTGTTTGCAAACATGCTAAATGCCACTTTTAAACTTCCTAACTTTTTGATGATAGCTTTCCCCAACCCAAAGAGGATTTCCCTCCTGTTTAAATATTTTCTTTTGCTTTAGGAAACAGGTTTGCCCTCTAACGAGTGCATTCACTTCTTTTCTATTCAATAGAACTGTATACAACGAGGATATTTTATCCCAGATATATTTACAGACTGGGAGAAGAGCTCTTGGAGAGCAGCCCTGCTGGAAAGGACCTGGGGGTTCTGGTGGGCTCTTGCAGCAGTGCGCTCTTGCAGCTCGGAGGCCAATGGTATCCCAGGCTCCATCAGCAGAGGGGTGGCCAGCAGGGACAGGGAGGTGATTGTCCCTCTCTACTCTGCCCTTGTGAGGTCCCAGCTGGAGTACTGTGTCCAGATCTGGGGCCCCCAATACAAGAAAGATGTAGAACTGTTGGAGAGGGTTCAGAGGAGCCACAAAGATGATCAGAGGGCTGGAGCACCTGCCCTATGAAGAGAGGCTGAGGGAGCTGGGCTTGCTCAGCCTGGAGAAGAGAAGGCTGCGGGGGGACCTCGTTGCAGCCTTCCAGTCCCTGAAGGCAGCAGAGAAACTGGAGGGGAATCAGCTTTTTAGAAGGGTAGACAATGGCAGGACAAGGGGGATGGATTGAAGCTACAGGAGGGAAGGTTTAGATGAGATATTAGGGGGAAGTTCTTTACGGAGAGAGTGGTGAGGGGCTAGAACAGGCTGCCCAGAGAGGGGGGTGGGTACCCCATCCCTTGGGGGTGTTCAAGGCCAGGTTGGATGGGGCGCCTGGGCAACCTTGTGTAGATCCAGGCCTGGAGGTTGGTGGCCCTGCCTGTGACAGGGAGGTGGAACTCTGTGATCTGGGCCCTTCCAACCCATACTTTGATTTTATATTTAAAGCAACACGTGAAACAGAAGAAAGTTTTCTTCCCACTTTTATTTCCTAGCGGTGTTATTCTCTCACCTCCTCCCCTCCCTAGATACTGAGAAAGGAAAAGAACTTTCCTAGCTTTTCCAACTCAAAACATTTCCCAGCTTTGACCAAACTACTCATTGACCTGAACAAACTAAAACCTGTTAAATGGTCCATTTCTTCTGCAGGACAGACTCGCACCAAAGCAGCATTTGTCACACCGGTAAAGTTTTGTTTCAGGTTCTTAACTTTTATTTCCAGGTCATTCCCAATTTTACTGTTCACTGAACTTTAGTAGCAAAATGCATTTTAAACCAACAGTTTGAGTTCAGGCTTCATCATATGGGTGACAGAGTCCTGGGACAGGCTGCCCAGGGGGGTGTGGAGTCTCCTTCTCTGGAGATATTCCAGCTCTGTCTGGACGCCAAACTGTGTGACCTGTCCTAGGGACCCTGCTTTGGCAGGGAGGTTGGACCTGATGATCCCTGGAGGTCCCTTCCAACCCCTACAATTCTGTGATATGTCACCATCATTTCAAATCTAGTTTTTAAAAGCTTTTCATTGAAGGAAAATTAATATAAAATAGCCTATTAAAAATTAAGGTGATTTCATTTTGAGAAAATGACAGAAGCTTACTGGTTTCACACTTCTTCCTCTATGATATTTATTTGAAAACCTCTCTAGAACAGTATTTTTAGATCTCTGTATCTTTCAAAGAAACAGATCAAGGTAAAACTCCTACAGCAACAGTTCAGAATTGACATTGTGGGAGTTACAATCGCTGTGATTAACATTTTATCATAAATGAAATTTTAAAATTCATCTTTAAAATGGAATTGTTACGTATTTCAGAGGGTTTTTTTCAGTATAAAAGTTATCATTCACTGTAAAAACAACTGGTTATGTTGTGAAGGTTACTGAATGTAGCAGCATATGAAAGAAAGCTTGTTAACTAAGTGAATGTCTTGGTAAAGCTACAAAAAAATCAGTAAGGAAATGTGTATCAGTGGATATAGTAATAGGATTTCAAGCTGATGTAAAAGGAGTACACTAAAAATATACACTGTTTGCTCCTTGTTTCTCTTTTGACCTCCATATCCAGAAAAAAATGATAAAATGGGAAAAATTATGAAATTATATAAGAGAAATTAAGAAAAGGTGTAAGTACAGAGGCTTAGAAGCACACCATACCTACACAGTTAACTCTGTGCTATATTTACCTGACACACTTTTATGAACTATGCTGCATCAGGCAAAGTTTATCATAAAAATGAAGATACCTCCACCCAAAGCAAACTTTATATCCCACGTATGAGGGAAAGCTAAATTACACCAGGAACTCACCAAGCCCTTCAGCTTCACCTGGAAACACAAGTCATATTTTTTATTCTTCATCTTTGGTATTTTTGTTTCTTTTGTGGCTTAGGATCATCCTGACCAACTGGACACCAAGTATCCAGTAAATCCAGGGGAACTAGAAGTCTCCTTCAGCCACTCAGCCAGACTGACTAAGGTCTGCTTGTTTCATTTCCTAGAAGAATTCACTCTGGTTGACTTGGTCTACTTAGTTTAGGTTAAATGACAGATTTTATAAACTGGCAAGTCAACATTCTCTTAGGGAGTGATTTTAGGTGTGTTGAGTCCACTAATCTTTAAGCCAGGAGAAGAGAAGGCTTATTGCCACCTACAGTTACCTGACAGGAGGGTGTAGAGAGGTGGGCAATGGTCTCTTCAGCCAGGGGACAAGAGATGGGACAAGGGGAAATGGCCTCAAGCTGTGCCAGGGCAGGGGCAGATTAGATGGTAAGGAAAAGTTCTTCCCTGAAAGAGTTGTCAGGGCCTGGAACAGGCTGCCCAGGGAGGGTCTATGTTTAAGAGATGGGTAGATGAGGTACTTAGGGATATGGTTTAGCATAGGATAGGAACGGTTGGACATGATGATCTTAAAGGTCTTTTCCAACCTTGTGATTCTGTAACCACCTTGGAAAGCCAGTTCCTTGCAATCTGAACAAAGGAATAAAAGCCTCACTGTTCCTAGGTATATTCTCCTTATAGATAAGGCTGCGGGTATTCTTAATTCCCAGGAAGTAAAGCTGCATTACCTTGTTAACCTTAGAATTGGATTCCTTCTCTTGTTTTTTTGCATCTTCTTTCCGTTCCTGTTTTTGTGGTGCTGCAGGTTTCTCCTCTTCCTCCTCAGGTCGTTTTTTCTCAGGTTTCTGATCCCGAGTCTCCACAACTTTGGGAGTAGGCTTGGATATTCTTGGAGATCTCCTTAACGTGCGGCCAATGCTGACCTCTTCTGGCGGCGGTTCTGCCTTTCTCTTCCGACTGGAGATCCTGATTGTTAGCTTGATTCCTTCTTTCTGTCTTTCAGAAGTTATTTCTTTGTTATCTGTTGCACAGCTTTCTTCTTCAGAAACTAGCTGATATTTAAATTTGCTTTTAGGAAGTGGAGATTCCTTCTTACTCTCTGAGGAGTCCTCTACAGTTGAGGCGTGGGCATCATCTAATTTATCTGGTTCTGTCTTGGCAGCTTCTGGCTCTCCCTTTTGTTCTTCAGGGCTGGATTTTTCTTCTCCTTTGCTCTCCTCAGGCAGAACAGTTTTACTATCAGAGCCTTCCTTTTCCAAAACTGGCTCCTCTACAGTAACAGGAGAAGTAGGTGCAGGGGGCATCTCAGCAGCTTTTGGAGAATCAGGTTGCTCCTCAGACTCACCCTTACTTTTCAAAGTCTCTTCATCAGACAGCTTGGGTGGTTCTGAAGGAGCAGATGCATTTGTGGACTTCTCTACCTTCTCTAAACATTCTTTGGGTGATGGCAGTCTGTCCTTTTTGATTTTCATGGCTGATTTCTCTTCAGTTGTTTTGGCACAGTCTTCAGAGTTGTTTGAAGACTCTTCCACTACTGTTTCAGCAGTTGTGCTGTCAAGGGACTCTTTCTCCACAGGACTAGATTCCTCCTTTGAAGGCACTTTCTGATTAGAAACCTCAGAGACCGCAGCCCCTAGTTCTTTCACCACAGTTACTGCATTTTTCTCAACCTCACAGGCTTTTATAATTTTACTAACAGAATTCAGGGAATCTGGTACCTTTTCCCCACATTTTCCAGTTTTCTCTTTTAAGGAGCTGCTCTCTTCCTTTGTGCAAGCAGAGTGCTCTGATTTATTATTCTGTATGACACTTGGGGTGAGTTTTTCACAGCTAACCTCCCCGTTTACTAACACCTTCCCATCAGGACATAATGCAGTAATTGTAGGGACTCTCTTAAAAGTTTCCTCTTCAGGTTTCCCTTCTTCCTTCAAGACATCCTTTGTTGGAGTCACACACTTACACAGGGGTCCCTTTATGGGGCTGTCATAGTCATCTGTCAGCTTGATCTCACGTTTTTTAAGCGGGATTTTTGCCTGTTGGTCATTTTTGAGTTTCTCACTTTCTTCCACAGACTTCTCCATGATTTCTTGGGGAGTTTTGACATTAACACAGAATTCTAACCTCTCTGGCTCATGAACTGCTATTCTATCCGTACAACTTTTTACTTCCTTTAAGTCTTTCGGCTCGATTTTGTTTTCCTTCACCTCTACTTTAACAGGCTTGACATTTTCTTTAAAGGAATCAGTTTCTTCTTTGACAGTTTGCTTTTCCTCATTGTATTCTGGAGGTTTCTCTAATTTTACTATCACTGGCAATTTTATAATTTCTTTTTCTTCCACTGTCTCAATTTTGGGTGTATTTTCATCTTCTTTGACTGCAGGAGGAGGAAGGTTTTCCGATTCCATTGACTGCTCTTCCACCTCCTCTTTTTCTTCTTTGATTTTCAATTGATTTTCTGTTGAAAGAGAAAACAACTATGAAACAATCAGAGTTTGTTGAAACAACTACAAGACTGCAAAGGCACATCCAAAAACCCAAACAACCCAAAGTCCCCCACAAACGAATCCCCTCTGATGGAATTATTTGGAGTCTGCTTTATCTAACACAGGTCACACAGGTCGGTGTCCAGATGGGGCTGGAGTATCTCCAGAGAAGGAGACTCCACACCACCCTGGGCAGCCTGTCCCAGGGCTCCCTCACCCTCACTGTGAAAAAGTTCTTCCACAGATTGGTGCAGAACTTCCTGTGCTCCAACTTGAGGCCATTGCCCCTTGTCCTGTCCCACTGAGAAGAGGCTGGCCATTTCCCCCTGTGTCCCACCCTTCAGATATTGATAAGCATTGATCAGATCCCCTCTCAGGCTTCTTTTCTCAAGGCTGAACAGCCCCAGGTCACTCAGCCTTTCCTCGAAGGGGAGATGCTCCAGGCCCTTAATCATCTTTGTAGCCCTCCCTGGACTCTCTCCAGGAGATCCCTGTCTTTTTTATAGCAGGAAGCCCAGAACTGGACACAATACTATAGGTGGGGCCTGATCAGGACTAGATCCTGATCTAGGACTAGGTGATCTTCTGACATCCCTTCCAACTCCTAACGTTCTGCGATTCTGTGGTCTCCAAGGTCTTTTCCAACTGAAGCCATTCTATGACATTCACTTCATCTGTCATTTCTGAGAGCACAATGAGTAGCAGCATATCCCAGAAAAACCTACAGAGCTTCAAGTACACTTCCAGCATTCGATGAAACCATACATTTCTTTCCTTACTACATACTTAATCCTATGATTTGTTGTTACCACAGCCTCTTAATGCCTCTTTTTTAAAAGAAAAAGATATTTTACAATACAAGTAATTAGGGGGGTGGGGGGGAAACACAAATATAAAACCACCTCATACACCCTAACAGCATCTTCTACCATCTGGAAGATGTTACTGCAAGTGTGTCATAACTCCAGACAAAAGGATGATTCCTTTTTTTCCTTCTACCTCACCCCTCTCTCTCCACACCAAAGTAATTCTTTTCCAAGACCAACGCTTCCCTAAGCAGTTAAAAATACACAGGGGAAAGTATGTGACAGCGAATGTTGTTATGTTAAAGGAAATAAGCATTTTAGAAACCGAGAGCAGCAAGGAAGAATTCCTTAATTTTACAGTATTTTCATATCCAAAGCATGTATCCAAGGAAGTCTCAGCAATTAGTCCAGCAGTCAGGAGTGCACCTCTAGGGCACCAGGAGTGACACCATTTTGTAGATTCTAAGCTGTTGCTTCCCCCCTCCCAGAAGTGGTCCCTGCTCCCAGTACAAGCTGCCTATTCAGACAGTTCCTCTGTACAGGGAAAATGAGACACTTCTCCCAGGCCCGTTTGCTTCCACCCTCCCTTCCCTTCTCTTCTTTCTATCTAAACTTTGTCCATTTCTTCTCATCACTTACTGCTTCCTCCCAAATTTCTAACACTGAGGATCACAAGCATCCCCAAACTAGACTGGAAAGCAACAGTTGTTCTATAGTTTATCTCCCTAAACTGCTGATAAAGCATTTCACAGATACAAAACAACTTGCTGATGGACAAGTTGACTCAAGACTAGTGAAAAACATGTCAGCATTGGTTCAGCTTCTTTTTGTACCAACTAAGTTAATGCTAGTTGGGAAGCATCCAAAGCAAACAGGTATTGGGTTTCTTTCACTGTACCTCAGGAGGGCTTTCAGGGATCTCCTGGAGAGAGTCCAGCAAAGGGCTACAAAGATGATTAAAGGCCTGTAGCACCTCCCCTTCAAGGAAAGGCTGAGTGACCTGGGGCTGTTCAGCCTTGAGAAAAGAAGCCTGAGAGGGGATCTGACCAATGCTTATCAATATCTGAAGGGTGGGACACAGGGGGAAATGGCCAGACTCTTCTCAGGGGGCTGTGGGGACAGGACAAGTGGCAATGGCCTCAAGTTGGAGCACAGGAAGTTCCGCACCAATCTGTGGAAGAACCTTTTCCCAGTGAGGGTGAGGGAGCCCTGGGACAGGCTGCCCAGGGGGTGTGGAGTCTCCTTCTCTGGAGATATTCCAGACCCGTCTGGACACCAACCTGTGTGACCTGTCCTAGGGACCCTGCTTTGGCAGGGGGGTTGGACCTGATGATCTCTGGAGGTCCCTTCCAACTCTTACAGTTCTGTGATTCAGTGCAGTCCCTGGACTAACAGGAACAAATACCACAGCTCTTCAGCTGAAAGGCTCTAAGCAGCGCCCCACGAACACACTGAGCTTAAACCACAGCATGTGTAAATAGTTTCATAACTCATTATATACAGGAATCTGGTGGCCAGGAGTGACTGCGCATCAATAATACAGCCCAACACAAGCAGTGCCCTGGGAAGCACCATGGGATTTGGGGAATTCTCTCCAGTGGGGACATCTATTTCAAACAGCTCCTTCTGAATTCCAAGTAAAGTAAAACCATATTGGAATGTGAGATTGCAATTAGCTGCTTTAAGCCAGCCTGACCAACTTTTAGTGAGACAGAGGCAAGATCAGCACTTGGAATGAAGTCAGCAGGTTACAGCATTGCTTATATGTGTGGTTAGATACAGGAAAGGCCTTAGACTGAAAGACAACTCTGCTGATATTCACCACAACATCCACTGTCATTGCTGCAGTAGTTTTGTAAAGCTTCTGCAACAACTCAAATTTCACCTGAACTTTTCCTCTATTCCTTCTGTTCCACACTGCTTGTTGAGAAGGACGAGAATAGAATAGCAAGTCTGTGATACTCAGAACCGAGAACAACCTTGGCTAATTGCACATATCCAATTAACTTAAATCTAAAGAACCACGTACTAATGCAATGGAGAAAACACACAGTGAAAATCTTCCTCTGTATTTTAACAAAGTGATAATACCAGGGGGTAACTGGGGTAAAGTTGTGTGGGGTAACAAGTTCTTCATGTCTCAGGACTTGAAAAGACATCAGATTATTGTAACTCATAATACTCAAAGCCAACTGATACCTCACAAAACCAATGCACAAACCAACAAGCCAGGCAAGTCAGTAAATATATGCAATGACATAGTCATAGAATCACCTGGGTTGGAAGAGATCCTTTAGATCATCAAGTCCAACCACAGCCTATCCCTGCCTACCCCCCTCTAGATCACATCCTTAAGCACAACATCCACATGCCTTTTAAATATCTCCAGGGATGGTGGCTCCACCATCTCCCTGGGAAGCCTGTTCCAATGCCTGACAACTCTTTCAGTACAGAAATTCTTCCTGATATCCAAACTAAATCTCTCTGGTGCAATTTTAAGCTGTTCCCTCTCGTCCTAATGCTTGTCATCTGAGAGAAGAGACCGACCCAAACATCTCTGCAACCTCCTGGCAGGTAGTTGAAGAGGGCAATAAGGTCTACCCTCAGCCTCCTTTTCTCAAGACTAAAAAGCCCCACCTCCATCACCTGCTCCTCACAAGACTTGTACCACCAGCTTCTATCATCCTCCTCTGGACACGCTCCAGCATCTCAACATCCTTCCTGTAGTGAGGAGCACAAAACTGGACACAGCACTTGAGGTGCAGCCTCAACAGAGCTGAGTACAACAGAATTATCACTTCCCTACTCCTGCTGGTCACACCATTCCTGATACAGACCAGGATGCCGTTGGCCTCCTTGGCCACCTGGGCACACTGCCAGCTTATGTTCATGATAATAAGAAGGGGTAAAAAAGGCTCCTTGCAAATCAAAACAAAACAGTGGAGGCAGCTAAGGACCACTTCAACTTGCAAAGTATTCTAGTATTTAAAGCTGTTTGAGCTGAAGCTCATGTCTTCTTGAAAAAATTAGGTCAATTGTGAAGCATTTGAGGAAATAATGTGTATTTTTCTGGTTCAAAATAAGTAACAGCCTCAATACTGTATCGATTTCAATTGTGGCATTACACAAACCATACCTTTTTCTTTTAAAAATTTTGATGTTGCTAGAACTGGAAAAATTTGGCAACAGTTACTTCAGTGCCCCACAGAAACATACAATGATGAGCAGTTACAGTATTATACAAAACATAGAACAAAAATATAATTATTTAGAAAACATTTTACATACATCTCTCCTCTCAGAAATAAACCTTAAGCCTAAATATGCACTAAAAACCTTCCAAAAATATTTATCAGAGTATTCAATATTTGCTTGATTTACTTTGAACAGAAACCTTTTGTTGTTGTTTGCTGTTCTGTTGTTGCTTTGGTGTTGGTTGGTTGGATTTTTATTTTTAAGAAGTCCTGTTCTAATACAGTAACTTTTGGTGAAGCTGTGAATTCTAATACTGCTATGGCACAACATGTAAGCAACATGAGAAAAGAAGGCAGAAAACCTTGGGTAGATGCTTCTTCACCCTTTTTGGTGTTTTCATCTTCTATGCTTGGGCTTTCACGTGATGAATTCTCCTGCTGAGAACTGTTGGTTTTCAACAGGGCCGGATCAATTTGTGCTTTCAAGAGCTCAAGGGTCTCGGCGAGCTCATTGCGGTTTCTAGATGACAGAAGAAAAGAAATACTGTCTGATAAGCTGCTTATTCACTCACCCCAAAGGGATTCCTAACAATTAAACACACAGCATCTGCTTCAATGAACACTGCCCTGAAAACCTCACACACAAGCACAGGGAAACACCTGTCCTACCACAGCAGCTGCAGCTTTGCAGGTGGAATCCTTCCCGTTTATCCATACCTAAATAAAATCATGGGTTTGGAAGGACCTTATCTATCTCAACTCAAGCCCTATTGGGTCTGGATCCAAGGTACTACTGCTGCTGTTGTAATAATCCCCTTATCACTCCTTACTGGTTTTAATTCATAATTTCTTTTTTCTCTCAGCAGAGAGGAAGTTGCAGTTTTCTGCTCATGAACTGAAGGAGCAACCACGTAATTCAATGAAATTTTCAAAAGCAATTAACTAATTCAGATACTTTTTACAAGCATCCACTCCAAACCCTTGTAAACAGGTCAAAGATGTCTAGAAAACTCCAGCTACTGAAGTTATGCCAGAAGCAACCTGACAGTGAGAAAATGTTTGAGCATCCCTGAGCACATGGGAAGCCCAGTGCACTGTAGCTCCTTGTTTTAACTGGGCATCTAACTGGGAAAACAAACACATTCAGTGCAGAAGGGATCTGAGTGACGATTGAGAGGGGTCATTGCTTTCATCATAACCTACAGTAAGAGCTCAGAGTAAACATTCAGCATCTTTTGGATTAGATATTAGGGGGAAGTTTTTTTACAGAGAGTGGTGAGGTCCTGGAACAGGCTGCCCAGAGAGGTGGTGGATGCCCCATCCCTGGAGGTGTTCCAAGCCAGATTGGATGGGGCCCTGGGCAACCTTGTGTAGATCCAGGCCTGGAGGTTGGTGGCCCTGCCTGTTGCAGGGGGGTTGGAACTCTGAGATCCTTGGGGTCCCTTCCAACCCAGACCACTCTATGATTCTATCTTCTTTTGGCTGGGTTTACAGATGCAAAGGGAGATTTTGGACAGACGAGAACCCCGAGCTGTAGAACCTCGTGGGTTTAAAACCACCATGGATTTTACAACACTTCAATGCCATTTTCTGCTGCCAAGTGTGGAGTGGCACAAATTTCCCAGTAGAACCCCAAATCCTTCTGCATTTGGCACTGATCTCTGGAGTCTATAACACACAGAGAGAGATAAACTCCGCTCAGCTCCACTGGTTTGCATAGATACCTTTGCTTTAGTCAACCCCAACAGCTGGCTATATTTCTCTGGTGGCAACACGTACCACTTTATGGCCCACTGAGAATAGTTGGAACAGTTTTGTGTAACTCCCTTGGTTACCCAAGGTACAGAAATTAACTAAGCCACAGATATACAAATGAAGATTTACAAACAGGAGAAAACAAGGTAAAAAAAAATGGGGTTTCGATTTATTTTTATGTCTCTGCACTTTGTAAGCCAGAGTTGGTTCTGCTGGCTCTGGTTTAAAATCCACTTGGAATTAATAAATTTTTAAAAATAATAAACAAAAAAAGAGGTTTACTTGGAGATCCACTAAAAATGGGTTGCTGGAAGATCTGAAACAAATTCCAAACTAATTGTTTTTCCAGTAAGAATAGGAAAGGGACAAACAACATATATGAGAACCACATAAAAAATTAAATCTGAAGCTAAAATATCATTAAAATATTATTGGATCAAGCTGGACCCAGAGGCACCAAGTCCTGTACGTACATCAGTCCCTCCCAAGACCAAAACTGTCCTGTTGCAATTGTCTTAACAGGGCAAAAGTTGAAAAAGCAAGAGTTCTCCACCACTTCCTAAAGCATTTAGCTGGCCATGGCACAAAATGAGCCATTGTCCTCAAGAAAGTTCTCTCTTGGCACCCTTTCCATACACATGTGTAGCTTAAGCTGGAAATAAATTACGAGTGGTGTTCCCCAGGGGACAGTGTTGGGACCAGCTCTGCTTAACATCTATGTCATTGACACAGACACCAAGCTGCACAGTGAGATTCACACGCTGGAGGGAAGGGATGGCATCCAGAGGGACCTGGACAGGCTGGAGAGGTGGGACTGTGCAAACCACATGAAATTCAACAAGGCCAAGTGCAAGGTCCTTCACATGAGTTGGGGCAATCCCAAGCACAGCTACTGGCTGTGTAGTAGATGGATGGAGAGATGGATGGGTAGCAGAATGGATGAAGAGCAGCCCTGAGCAGAAGGGGTTGGGGTGCTTGTGGGTGAGAAGCTCAACATGACCCAGCAATGTGCACGTGCAGTCCACAAAGCCAACTGTGCCCTGGGCTGCATCTCAGCAGCATGACCAGCAGGTCAATGAGGGGAGATTTTGCCCTTATGCTCTGTTCAAGTAAAACCCACCCTGGAATACTGCACACAGCTTAGGGGTCTACTGCAGTGAGGCCAGAGGAGACGACAAGGATGATCCCAGGGCTGGAGCAACTCTGCTCTGGAGACAGGCTGAGAGGGTTGGGGTGGTTCAGCCTGGAGAAGAGAAGGCTCCAGGGAGACCTTAGTGAAACATTTCAGTACCTAAAGGGGCTCCAGGAAAGCTGGACAAGGAGAATGGCCTTCAGCTGCAGGAGGGGAGATTTACATTAGATATGAAGAAGATGGTTTTGACTGTGAGGGTGGGGAGGCCCTGGCAAAGGGTGCCCAGAGAAACTGGGGATGCCCCTGGATCCCTGGCAGGGCTCAAGTTCAAGTTGGATGGGGCTTGGGGCACCCTGGGCTATTGGAGGGTGTCCCTGACCACGGCAGAGGGTGGGGGACCAGATGAGTTTTGAGGTCCTTTCACACCCAAACTACTCTGCGACACGGTGATTTACATTGGCTATTGCCAACACCTCAGTGAGCTATTTCTGTACATGGTCTTTCGCTAAAACATACACTTGAAGGCAGAAAATCCCACCATCATGAATCCTACTCTGTAAGAAATGGCTGTTTATGGAAATACATTTCTCAACCCATGTCACAAATGCCTGAAAAGCTCTACAAAATAAGGTGGGGGGTGGGGGGGGAAGAGAAAAGAAAAGAAATAAAATTAAAATGAATACCTAACAATGCATTTCCACGTGGATCCATCCTGGTCATCCTGTTCTTCTATGTACATCCTGACATTATGCTCTTGATCCAGCTGATACCAATACATCAGGCCATCCTTGTCTCGACCGATGGGCTGAAGGCGCATGGTATCAGCATCTTCCTCGTTAATTATATTCTTAAACTTTAGATTGTCATCAAACTGACATTCACAGAGATACTGCAAAAGTGAGGAAGCAGAAAGACTGTTAAAATCTCAACATATACACAGAAATGTTAAAGAAACTCATTTCCTTTCAGTGAAATTTGGAACTTTTTCTTAGGCCTCTTCTGGATATGAGAGTGAGCTGCAGCTACTGTTTTATTTTCCAGACCATGTCAAATGCCCAGGTGGCCAGGAAAGCCAGTGGCATCCTGGCTTAGATGAAAAATAATGTGGCCAGTAGGACTGGGGAGGTGATTATGCCCCTGTACTGGGCATTGGTGAGGCTGCACCTCGAGTGCTGAGTCCAGTTCTGGGCTCCTCACCATAAGCAGGACATTGAGGTCCTCGAGTGAGTCCAGAGAAGGGCAACCAGGCTGGGGAAGGGGCTGGAGGGCAAATCCTCTGAGGAGCACCTGAGGGAGCTGGGGGTGTTCAGCCTGGAGAAGAGGAGGCTGAGAGGAAACCCTATCACCACCCACAATTACCTGAAAGGAGCATGTAGAGAGGGGGGTGATGGTCTCTTCAGCCAGGGGACAGGAGATGGGACAAGGGGCAATGGGCTCAAGCTGTGCCAGGCAGGGTCAGATCAGATGTGAGGGAAAAGTTCTTCCCTGCAAGAGTTGTGAGGGCTGTGGAAGAGGCTGCCCAGGGAGGGGGTTGAGTCACCATCCCTGCGTGTGTTTAAAAGTTAGGTAGATGAGGTGCTCAGGGATATGGTTTAGCATAGGACAGGAATGGTTGGACTTGATGATCTTAAAGGTCTTTTCCAACCTTGTGATTCTGTGAAGTGAGACACAATTTTTATTTGCTTTTATGTTCTGGGTTTGCTTTTTTTCTGGCCAGCTCAGAAATCTGCTAATAAACATTTTAGGAAGCTTCGGGCCCAGGCAAACTGACAAAACACCAAGTATAAAACCACTTGCACACAAAGTTTCCTACAAAGTGTTAAAAACCTGCTGGGCCCACCACCAAGAGCATCATGCTTATGAGAAGATGAGCCCCACATTTAATGCTTCTACTCATGGCTCAGTCAAGCTAAAATTGCAAGATGTTTGAGTGAAAAAAACCAAAATCTCCAAGTTATTTGAGTAAGAAGCTGTTTAGAAACTCAGCCAATGACTGCATACCTTCAGGATCCCCAGTTTGCATTCAACACTCATTTCTAAGTATCCTTTTTTCTCCATCTCCCAAGCCCAAGTGCTGTTGAATTCTTGGCATATCTGTCACAAACAAAAGGAGATTGCTGGGGTTAGCAGAGAAAAGAGACTTTAAGCTTTTATATTAATAACACCTTACTGCAGCAACAATTAGACAGCACCTCTTTGTGACTGCAAGTGAGAAAGCCTCACACAGAAATACAAAAATAAAGCTGGAGTAGGTTGGCAAGTGTCGGTAAGTCTCCATGGAAGAGTATGTTTCATCAAGGCACTGATCACCGCTGACTTCTCTAAACCTCTGTAATTAGCACAAGTCTGAACCCAACACGTCTTTTTTGCAAAAATCAGCCATTTTTCTACTTGTGACTTGCTTTTTTTGACTGTAAATGACCTCCAGTAGATGTGATTTATCACAAGGAGTGTTGCCAGCAGGTCAAGAGAGGGGATTCTGTCCCTCTGCTCTGCTCTGGGGAGACCTCACCCGGAGTGCTGTGTCCAGCTTTGGAGCCCTCAGCACAGGAAGGATAAGGACCTGTTGGCGTGGGTCCAGAGGAGGTCATAAAAATGATCCAAAGACTGGAGCACCTCTGCTATGAAGCCAGGCTGAGGGAGTTGGGCTGGGTCATCCTGGAGAATCGAAGGCTCCAGGGGAACCTTACAGCATCCTTCCAGTACGTGGAAGGTGCCTATGGGAAAGCTGGGGAACAACTGTTCCCAAGGGCATGGAGTGATAGGACAAGGGGTGATGGGTTTAAACTAGAAAAGGGGAGATTTAGGTTGGGTAAGTTCTTCAACTTAAGGGTGGTAGATCACTGGCCCAGGTTGCCCAGAGAGGAAGCAGAGGCCCCATCCCTGGAGACATTCAAGGTCAGGCTTGATGGGGCTCTGAGCGACCAGATCTAGTGAAGATGTCCCGGCTCACTGCAGGGGAGGTGGGACTATATGGCCTTTAAAGGTCCTTCCCAGACTAATGCAGTCTGGGATTTTCTGATTCCAGGTTTATAAGCACTGCACCATGCACACTGTGCTTAGGAGAAGTTGAGCAAACATCTCATCTTCCACCTCAAGTTGTTTTTTATTATTATTTATATTTTCCTATTAACAATGATCTTGAGTGCCCCACAGGTAAGCCTGCCATTAGATCAGCTCAGCCACACTGTAATTCATCCTGTAACTTTAAACTACAACCTCCAGCAACCAGCAAAGAGAGAAGAGTGCTCTCTGTTCACAGCCAGACAGCAGTTTTTTCTGCACCAAAGTTAAGGAACACGACACAGATACTTCTCCAAGCCAAAGCCCCCACAGTGACAATGGCTCCTCACTCACAAAATGAGGTTACTCTGTTTTCTCTCTCACTTTCTGCCATGTAAGGTGAAGAATGGTGGGTATCAAAACCCCTGCTAAGGGCACGTGCCAGTCGCTGTTCGTTACTTACTCATTAACTCTGAAAGCCATGATGAGAAGGTTCATGTGCTGTGGAAGTGTGCAACTGTCAAAGCAAAAGCTCGGAGACATCAGAGCTGATGGAGCATCTGTTCCAACTCAAACATCTACAGTCTGACAATTAAAAGCCAGATGATTGTGCTTTCTCCTGACAGCCCTGAACTACTGATCTCATCGATTCAGGCTCCACCGAAACGCTGGTCTCTGCCTTCACAGAGGGGACATTTCTAACCGATCAAAAACCTGCTGCTGGTGGGAGCAGTGGGCTTCTGCATGCTAAGGAGTGGTCAGCACCTTCTCACCCTGCACAAGAGAACAGATCTATCTCAAATAGAATCATAGAATCCCACAATCTCCTGAGCTGCCAGGGATCCATAAGGACCATCGAGTCCAACTCCTGGCTCCACACTGGCCCAGACAAGTCAGAGCAGGGCACTGAGCGCATCGTCCAGACACTTCTTGACCTCAGCCCAGCTCAGGGCTGTGGCCACTTCCCTGGGGAGCCTGTGCCAGTGCCTGACCCACCTCTCAGTTCAGAACCTCTTCCTAACACCCAGCCTAAACCTCCTCTGGCAGCTTTACACCGTTCTCTCAGGTTCTATCCCTGGTCCCCAAAGAGAGGAGATCAGCACCTGCCCCTTTGCTCCCTCTCATCAGGAAGCCACAGACCCCATGAGGTCTCCCCTCAACCTCCTCTTCTCCAGGCTGAACAACCCCAGGGACTTCAGCCTCTCCTCATAAGACTTCCCCAAAGCAGTTATGATCTGACACATGCTATTATCACACTCTGAATGTTCGCTTCAAACAACAAAACCAGGAAGGTGAAAGACACAGCAGAGGCATCTGCTTGGGTGGACTACAGACACCTGAATTCTAACAATCAGGGCAAATAAGACTGTGCTCACAGTGTGCCAATTTCAGCACTGAGGGTTCCAGACAGACCAGTCTGGAGAAATCTTCGCTGTATAAAGCCACAGAACAGATTTCACAGTAACCTGAACTAACTCACCTACATATTTGTCAACCAACAGTGAAGATGGAGGAGTTCCTTTTAAGAGTTGAAATGTTTAGGACAAGCCATTTCTTTACCTCCATCGCACATGACCAGGTACATTTCTTGCACAGAGGAGGAAACTGCTGACTGAGAGCACTACAGCCATTTTCTTCTAAACAGGACTAGCATGTATGCCAGTGAGCCAACTTAGGAGGTTCAACACTACAGGAGGGAAGGGAAAGAACTCACAACTTCAACATTCACTTCCTATCCCACCATTTATTCATCCATCAAAATCCTGGCTACAACTTAGAGACATCTGGGGAGCAGCACAGGAGAAAGGGACCTGGTGGGCAGTAGGATGATCATGAGCCAGCAATGTGCCCTCATTGCTAAGGAGGCCAGTGGCATCCTGGGGTGTATAAAAAAGGGGGCGGTTAGTAGGTCTAAAGAGATCCTTCTCCCCCTCTACTCTGCCCTGGTGAGACCACACCTGGAATATCTGGTCCAGTTCTGGGCCCCTCAGTTCAAGAAAGGCAGGGAACTACTTGAAAAGAGTCCAGCACAGGGCCACCAAAACGACAGGAGTGGAACATCTTCCTTATGAGGACAAGCTGAGGGAGCTGTGACCTTATTAATATATATATAATATATAAATGTGTAAAGGGTAAGTGCCAGGAGGACAGAGACAGGCTTTTCCCAGTGATGGCAGCGATAGGACATGGGGCAATGGGTGAAAGCTGAAGCATAGGAGTTTCCATGGGAACCTAACTTTTACATAGTGAACATAGGTTTTGTACTGAGAGGGGGGTCAGGCACTGACACAGGGTCCCCAGGGAAAGGGTCACAGCTCTGAGCTGGGCTGAGGGCAAGAAGCGTCTGGACGATGCACTCAGTGCCATGCTCTGACTTGGGCCTGTGTGGAGCCAGGGGGTGGACCTGATGGTCCTTATGGGTCCCTGGCAGCTCAGGAGATTCTGGGGTTCTATCATAAGGAGAAAGTTTATCACTGTGAGGGTGGCAGAGCCCTGGGACACGCTGCCCAGAGATGCTGGGAAAATTCATTCCGTGAGAAATTCAAAACCCACCTGGACACATTCCTGTGTGACCTACTCGATGTGATCCTGCTCTGGCAGGGGAGTTGGACAAAATAATCTCCAGAGGTCCTTTCCAACCCCTGACATCATGTGATGTTGTGAGATTTTTATGATACTCTTTATAAGCACCACAGTCAAATAAAGCCTCTCTTGTAAACAGTATATAAATGAAACATGGTAACAACATATACATGCAGAAATATTAAGGGCATCTAAGTCTCAATGTCCTTCACTTGCAGTTTCTTACGTGAGGAAATGGTCACAACTAGCATGGACCAAACCCTGGTTTCTCCAAGCAACACATCAGTAGTTTCTGACACAGGAAGAACAGGTTGGCATTGCTTCCTCCAGCATGTCACCAACATGTCAAACAATACTGCCAGCATCTGCGAAGAACAGTTCCACACCTCTTCAGTTTTTCCTGGCTTTTCTGGCATCTCCCAATGCTCTTTGTTGTTTTTTCTAAATTAATTACACCTCTTTGAAACGGGGATATTAGCATACCTCTCTAATTAGTTACATTCAAATTCTTTTGTTCTTCCAGGCTCCTTTGAACTGCTGGTTAGAATAGGCATCCCGTTAGCTCTGGAGAGTGGTAAATGAAGCAGAATTTATTACTGCTAACTTGGTCTTAGCAGGATGAGGTGGGAAGGCTTCCTTACCACATTCCCATCCTTTCAATGCCTGCTGAAGGAAGATTTTTACAAACTATTCCCTCCAAAGCTTGTTTTCTGATCCTGCTTTGAGCTCACCACACAATCAGTGAGCGGCTTCAGTGGGGTGCATGAGGTCACTGGTCAGAGCTTGGTTTTCTGAGATCGCCACAGTGGCCTTTGGGTATATTCAGGACTTCAACACAATTCAGTTACCACAGTACTCAGTAACAGACAAAGCACACAAAAGTTACATCAATTATTACACTATTATTATTTTAAAGCATCATCGTAAATACTTTGGAACAGGTTACAAGGCTGGATTTAACCTAAGGCACTCCAGCAGTTTATTTCCTGACACACTCCCAGTCTTAAAAACATCATCATCTTAAGGCTCCCCAGAGCTCTAGGCAAATCCTGGGCACTGTAAAGCTTAGAGGTGACAAGGGGACAAACCACAACTGGATTTGCCAAGTACCATGATTTGTATGGCTGCCATTACCACAACACTGGATTTCTAAGTAGGATGTGATGGTGGAGTCCCATCACGTTCCCCCTCTACTCTGCTCTGGTCTCCCCCCTCTACTCTGCCCTGGTCAGGCCCCACCTGGAGGACTCTGTCCAGTTCTGGGCTCCCTGGTATGAAAAAGACAGGATCTCCTGGAGAGTCCAGTGGAGGGCTACAGAGATGTTTAAAGGACTGGAGCATGTCCCCTGTGAGGAAAGGCTGAATGAACTGGAGCTGTTCAGCCTGGAAAAAAGAAGACTGAGAGGGGATCTGATCAATGGTTATCAATAGCTGAAGGGTGGGAGACTTGGGGAAATGGCCAGCCTCTTCTCAGTGGGCTGTGGGGACAGCACAAGGGGCGATGGCCTCAAGTTGGAGCACAGGAAGGTCTGCACCAATCTGCAGAACTTTTGGGTGAGGGAGCCCTGGGACAGGCTGCCCAGGGGGGTGTGGAGTCTCCTTCTCTGGAGATATTCCATACCCATCTGGACGCCGACCTGTGTGACCTGTCTTAGGGACCCTGTTTTGGCAGCGGGGTTGGACTCAGTGATGACCAGAGGTCCCTTCCAACCCCTACAATTCTGTGATTATTAATTAACACATGCTAGAAGAACTCTGTAGGGTCAGTCCCTGTTTGAATACCAATCAAATCACAGTAATTAAATCATACCCAGACAAGCAATACACAAGCAGATCATGACTGTGTAAATCTCTCTGCTCAATTTTGGCCATTTGCAGGCTACTAAATACTTTGATTTTGAGCCTTAACGCTCAAAACCAGCTCATCACTCCCAGGTATGAAGTTCTGCACACTCTTACATGCATCTGTTTTCAGAGATTTATGTTTTGCCTCAGCACTGAAAGTTAAGCTGGGCTCTTCCACAAGTAAAGCCTGGGCACACACATTGATGTTGGCCACAGCACAGCCCAAGGCTCGTTATAATTCATACCAGGGATTTGCTGACACAACAGCTCATCGTAACCGTATTCCAGCATCGCACAACAACACAACGCACATATTGTACCTTGATCAAATATTTTTCCCATCTGTCTGCTGTGACAGACTTCCCAATCTTTCTCATCAGTTTCAAGTGAAGCTCCACCAATTCTTTTGGAACTGC
Organism: Laterallus jamaicensis coturniculus; assembly: GCA_022605575.1. Taxonomy (NCBI): domain Eukaryota; kingdom Metazoa; phylum Chordata; class Aves; order Gruiformes; family Rallidae; genus Laterallus; species Laterallus jamaicensis. Next base: position 21,880,243 of record JAKCOX010000012.1, on the reverse strand, counting down.
AGTATTGAGAGAGAGAGAGAGAGAAAGAGAGACAAAAATAAAAAGGTTATGAAGACTGGTGTAAATACACTTCAATCCTAAACACCAAAATGCTGTGACATTGTGAGAAATTTTAATCAAACATGGTAACTTAAAGTCTGTAGAGAGATGGAGGAAGGTTGATTTAATCATGTGGGTCTTTTCATTTAGATTTACACTTATGAACACCACGCTTCCTTAAATTGAAATTAAAAAGACCTGTGATAAATATGTAAAAGCTTTTGGTAGCATTGTAACAACAACTGGATAGGAACTACGCCTGTCACACACCTACAACCACACCGCTGTAAGTAGCATGTCTGCTGTTGCCTCCAGAATCCCAAAAGCCATCCCATCACCCCCAAAACACTGCTGAACCCAACTTTGTTTTGGTCAGGTGCGTGCTATTTGCCCAGGGAGAGGGTTGAGTCACCATCCCTGGATGTGTTTAACAGATGGGTAGATGAGGTACTTAGGGATATGCTTTAGCACAGGACAGGAACTGTTGGACTTGATGATCTTAAAGGTCTTTCCCAACCTTGTGATTCTGTATGGGAGAAATGTTCCAAAAGCTTTGTCCTCACAGAGGTAGCTTTGCTCTATACTTACTCTCTTTTGTACCATGGGGGGAGACAGAGAGGGACAGACTGGGGGCTTGAGAGACAGAGGCCAAAACTACTGCATCAGCAATGTTTGATTTTCCCAGAATCAAAGTTTTCAAACCAAACGTTACTCACAGGGCAGGAGTTAGCATGTTAGCAAAGGACAGGTACAGTTAGATTCGATGATCTTAAAGGTCTTTTCCAGCCTTGTGATTCTGTGATTCATGTCTTAGTGCACGCTCCTCAGATAAAGCTGTAAATCTCCTCTTAGCTCAGGCCTGTGATTCATAAATCAGTCTGGCACCACCACGTGGCAAATTTGCAAAACATCAATTTTATGAGCTAGAGAGTAGCACAGCTTTTTAAAATATCTAATTAGCAATTATTAATGCAACCATACACACACAGTTGGATGAGTGATGTTATTTGTTGAGAAAAACTTAAGGAAATGAACTTTTTATGAGGAGCGGCTGAGGAAGCTGAGGATGTTCAACCTGGAGATGAGAAGGCTGAGGAGAAAGCTTATCACTGCCTACAATGACCTGACAGGAGGCTGTAGAGAGATGGGCGATGGTCTCTTCAGTATTTTTCATTCTGATCTATGCCCTTTCCATACAACGTTGCCCTCTCAAAGCATTTGCATTCCTCTCCGAACAAACACTTCAGAAGTTTTAAACCCAGCAATACTTAGGATCATACTTGTAATTCTGGATTTTCTGCTGGCCCAGGAACATTACTTGATGCAGGATAAGCAGCTGGGACACCCAAGTGCTCATTTTAAGCTGGACATTACTGAGATGCTATTTCTTTGCACAAGGTCTGGTAACTGGGTGAATTTTTTCAGTATGTAACTGGATTTCACTTAACTGACATCTGTCTTTCAATCAAATGCCCCTGTTTTTAGGGGAACACAGCAAGTTGGTAAAATATCAGCCTGATGAAAATGCCTGTGTGAGATCATCTCTGCTGGATCACAACCAGGTGTTTAACACACAAACTCACTTCCTCAATAAACAGGTTAAGTAGCAGCCTGGTACCCAAAGAGGTATGTCCTTCCAACACAAATGATGCGTAAGCAACTCGGAACTAGCCCTGCCTTCTCCTTTAGTCCATTCATAGCTTCCATCCCCACTGCATACCAAAAGGAACCTAGTGAGGTCCTGCACATGGGCTGGGATAATCCTTGCTACCAATACTGGCTGGGGATGATGGGGTAGAGAGCAGCCCGATGGAAAAGGATTTGGGGTACTGATGGATGAGAAGCTGGACATGAACCACCAATGTGCATCTGCAGCCCAGAAGGCCAATAGCATCACAGAGTAGATGGAGAGAGGGGATTCTGTCCCTCTGCTCTGCTCTAGGGAGACCTCACCTGGAATGCTGTGTCCAGCTTTGGAGCCCTCAGCACAAGAAGGACATGGACCTCTTTGGGCGGGTCCAGAGAAGGCCACAAGGATAATCCGAGGGCTGGAGCACCTCTCCTATGAAGCCAGGCTGAGAGATTTGGGCTTACTCAGCCTAGAGAAGAGAAGGCTCCTCAAAGCCCCTTCCCCGAGTGGCTGAAGGGACCTACGGGAAAGCCAAGAAGGACTGTTTGTAAGGGCATGGAGCGATAGGATGAGGGGCGATGGTTTTAAACTAGAGAAACAGAGGTTTAGATGAGACATTAGGAAGAAGTTCCTCCCTCTGGGGTGGTGAAACACTGGCACAGGTTGCCCAGAGAGGTGGTGGAGGCCCCATCCCTGGACATTCAAGGTCAGGTTTGATGGGGCTCTGAGTGACCTGATCTAGTGAAGATCACAGAATCACAGAACGACTAAGTTGGAAAAGACCTTTATAAGATCATCGAGTACACCCATTCCTCTAAGCACCTCATCTACCCATCTGTTAAATACATCCAGGATGGTGACTCAACCCCCTCCCTGGGCAGCCTGTTTCACAGCCCCACAACTCTTTCAGGGAAGAACTTTTCCCTCACATCTGATCTGACCCTGCCCTGGCACAGCTTGAGGCCATTTCCCCTTGTCTCACCTCCTGTCCCCTGGCTGAAGAGACCATCACCCACCTCTCTGCACCCTCCTGTCAGGTCATTGTAGGCAGTGATAAGGTCTCCCCTCAGCCTCCTTTTCTCCAGGCTGAACATCCCCAGCTCCCTCAGTCGTTCCTCATAGGATTTGCCCTCCAGCCCCTTCCCCAGCCTGGTTGGTGAAGGGACTGGAGCGCAAATCTTATCCCTGCTCACTGCAGGAGGTTGGACTAGACGGCATTTAGAGGTCCCTTCCCATCTAATGCAGTCTGGGATTCTGACTTCCCTTTGGTTTTCCTGTAAATTGATGCATTCTACAATTTTAAAACCACCACATATTTTAAAAGGAAGAAGATCAAAGGTCTCACCCCTGATAGGTGCTGAGCAGCTGGCACTAACAAAACAAAGCACAAAGCACTTTATACACATGAGCAATTCTATCAAAGTCAACTGAGACAATTAAACCTCAGCCTGTGTTTGTGTGACGTGGAACTGAGCCAGAGCATTCAAAAATCTTGCTGGATCAAAGCTTTTGTTCTGCATCTTTTTTTGTTTTGGTTGTTTGCTCGTTTTTAATCAGATCTCTTCTTAATGGGCACACGCTGATTGGAATCCTAGTTTAAAGAAGCACGGGTGATTTATTTGGTATAATCAAATCCCCACTCACCACAACACAGTCTTTGCTAGAATGTTAAGTCTTAGAACAAAAGGAGAACGTTCAAAGTTCAGAAAAACTGGAAAGCCATTTTGCACACCCCTTGTCAGCACTTACTGTGATTTGTGTTGGCACCTACAGAAACCTCCCTTCTCCCAGAATCCAGTAGTTCAGCATTTCTAGGATCTCCATGATGTATCAACATGGCTATTTTCACAAATAAACATCCCAAAACATTTCCAGTACATTCTCTGGTTATGTCTTACCCTTGCAAGATGTTTTTCATGTAACAATATTAAGGGCCAGATCGCTAGGCTGGCTTTTTGCCAGTTCCCTGGTAAGTGCTGAGAGGAATCGCATACTATCCGCCTTGTTCTAAGGAACAAGGTGGGAGTTTGGGAGGAGAAAACCGATGTCCAGTTCACAGGCAGAAACTAGGGAGCCTGAAGTACAGCCTGGAGCAGAGGCCTGGGCTGAGGAACTCTATACTGAAACCAAAGTAACCCTAAATAATACCTGGATCATGTGCAGCAGCGTATACCTGTCTTGCCCACAAAGTACCAGCATGGGAAGGGGTGGTAAGGAAGGCTGGAGAGTGGTAGAAAAGCCATTCTTTCCCACAACACTTCTACAAGGAGTACTAGTGAGACAAATGTCTTGGTCACCTCAAATACATTGAGTCCATGTAACTTCAGCTTAACTTCCCTCTGCTCAGAATATAGAGAGCTTCTGACAAGGGGTTGTTGAAGTGGGACATCAATAAGGATCATTTTAACAATGCTCTACCTACTTGTAACATACCAAAGATAACAAACATGAGATGTAATTAATTTTGGGTTCTGTTGTTGTTTGGTTTTACTTATGAAATAAATAATAATCTCCTTTGTAAAGCATCTTCTTCATTGAAGTGGGAACTTCATCATAAATTTTGGGGATTCATCCGATAACCTAATAACACCTTGCATTTTTTAAACTTTCACATAAGGAAAGGCCCTCTACTCTGCCCTGGTCAGGCCCCACCTGGAGTACTATGTCCAGTTCTGGGCTCCCTGGAATAAAAAAGACAGGGATCTCCTGGAGAGAGTCCAGAGGAGGGCTACAAAGATAACTAAGGGCCTGGAGCATCTCCCCTTCGAGGAAAGGCTGAGTGACCTGGGGCTGTTCAGCCTTGAGCGAAGACTGAGAAGGGGTCTGATCAATGTTTATCAATATCTGAAGGGTGGGACACAGGGGGAAATGGCCAGACTTTCCTCAGGGGGCTGTGGGGACAGGACAAGGGGTGATGGCCTCAAGTTGGAGCACAGGAAGTTCTGCACCAATATGTGGAAGAACTTTTTCACAGTGAGGGTGAGGGAGCCCTGGGACAGGCTGCCCAGGGGGTGTGGAGTCTCCTTCTCTGGAGATATTCCAGACCCATCTGGACACCAACCTGTGTGACCTGTCCTAGGGACCCTGTTTTGGCAGGGGGGTTGGACCCGATGATCTCTGGAGCTCCCTTCCAACCCCTATGATTCTGTGAATAATACACATTATCTTTCTTGTCCTTCCTTTGTAAGCTTTTGGCCAAACAAATGTGATGAAACATAGGAAACACAAACCCATAACCATGAATTATATTCTGAAACTTTTATAAAACTTTGATTTCTCTGGAAAGTAACACAGCAGCTCATTAAAACCTTGACAGAAAACATCTGAATGGCAGAGAAAACACCAGGACTAATAAAAATTGGAACAGCACAATTTTGAAAAGAAAAACTGTTTCAAAGAATTAGGCATAATTAAACCACAGTACCATCTGCTAGAGATTCAAAACCCACAGACTTTTCATAGGAAGAAGCCATGAATCACAACAAACTAGTCACTGTATATACAATTATAGGGCTTCTGGTGGAGTTTAGCCAATTTGTTAAGTCCTGCCCTTTCCCGGAGGGCAAACTCTTGTCTGAGCCTCACACAACATCCTTCAGTCTTCTATCTACCACAGCATTTCAGGGAACATCCCACAAATCAGTCACACATTTCTAATAAATATGGGAAAAACAGAAAAGACAAACAGAAGGGACAAAGTACAAACATGTGGAAATCCCATCATTTGGTTCCAAAAGTTGTATAGAATCATAGAATGGTCTGGGTTGGAAGGGACCCCAAGGATCATAAAGCTCCAACCCCCCTGCCACAGGCAGGGACACCAACCTCCAAGCCTGGAGCTACACAAGGTTGCCCAGGGCCCCATCCAACCTGGCCCTGAACACTCACAGGGATGGGGCATCCACCACCTCTCTGGGCAGCCCGTTCCAGTACCTCACCACTCTCTCTGTAAACAACTTCCCCCTAATATCTATATTGTATCTTGCAAACACCTGCACAATTCGGATTAAAGACCTCACTGTCCCACCAATACTTTCACAGAGAACCACAACTCCATTTCAGCTCTACTTGTTTTAGGGGGGTTGGATTCGATGACCTCTTGAGGTCCCTTCCAACCCCTACAGTTCTGTGATTCTTTTTTCTCACAGCTGAACAGAACTGAAATGAAGGAGATGAACAGAAGACATGAGTGACAGACAAAGGTCTGGATGGACAAGGGGGGGGACCTGTTATTTGGAAAATGATTACAATTAAAAAGGTTTTGTATCAGACCTAGAGTGTCAGATACAGAGGCGAAGATGAGGACGATGGTGTTCACTGAACCCCTGGTACTGATGTGGGGTGCAAAGCCTGTGTGTGTCTCTCTTCCTCCAGGGATGACAGAAAAGCACCCTGAACCCCTCACACTTGGGGAGAAGGGAACAAGTAACTTTTTGGCATGGAAGGGCTGCCGGCAGTTTTCATGCTTTACGAACAAAAACAGGTCTTCCCAGTTACACCAGTAAAACATTTTTCCACATTAACTTGTTTTGGCAAGTGGTAGAACACAAAGTGACTCCTAAGATAATACAGAGGGCAAACATCTCTGTTACCAGCCTGCTCTTCCTGCCTTGACCAAAATTCCTTCTGTGTGGTACGATTTCACCGGCAAATTAAGCAGGTGGACAGCTGAGATCAACAGGTCATTAATAACCTCCCACTTCCCCTTCTTCTCTACTGAGAGCGGCTGGCTCACTGTAACCTGTACTGAATGGATGTGTATTACTTACTGGCAGCCTTCGCAGGGTTTAGTGACAAATGCAAGAGCTTGCAAGACCTTCGGCTCCCTCTGCTGTCAATGTTGGAGGGAGCCGTACCTGAGGCACAAGGCAAAGGCAAGAGCGTCTACTCAGGCACTAGTGAAGAGTTACTACATGGTTAATGTACCACTTAGCCCGCCTTGCACTTAATTTCTTTTACAGACAAGCACTTACACGTCAATGTGCTTAAAACCAGTTGGCTGCACCCCTTACAAAAGGCACCAGGGTACCCAGTAGACAAGTGACCACATTTCTAGTGTCTTTAATATGCTCCTCCATTTTTTGGGTGCACATCTGAAGTCCCGTGAGCAGTATGAGGCCCAAACATGTTGTCTTCTAGGCTAAAATCACAGAATCATTAAGGTGACCTCCAAGATCATCTAGTCCAACCATCCCCTTACCACCTACATTACTCACTAAACCATGTCTCTAAGCACCTCATCCAACCTTTCCTTGAACACCCCAAGTTTCAACCAGAAAGAAGCTCCTCATCTGTTTCATTAAACAGCTAACGAAACACTATGCCCTTCCTTTTCCAAAGCATGTCCTTCAGCACCAGCACAGTCTTTATGAGAATATAAATATTCTTCTCTAGGAACTAACTTGTTTCTTGCCTCAATTCTTCATGTAAGGAAAACAGGAGACCCCTGTAGTTGTGATACATTACTGAGAAGTTTAGAGATCACAAAGAAAAATGACGACCTTGGTATGAACTTGACATGGTAAATAAATAGGACAAATCCTCCAGTATGAACCACACAAGACGTTTCTGACAGAGCAGAATTCCCCTATGAAGAGAGGCTAAAGAAGCTGGGCTTGTTCAGCCTAGAGAAGAGAAGGCTGTGGGAGGACCTCATTGCAGCCTTCCAGTCCCTGAAGGGAGCTGGGTGTGAGAGCTACTATTTTGGTCATATCAGGTAAGGTTGCTGTAGAACACAAGTCAACCACTTTAATCAGTGACCTCCTTCAAAGACTTTTCATCTATCTATAAGAGAGATGTTCAGCCTGGAGAAGAGAAGGCTGCGGGGGGACCTCATTGCAGCCTGCCAGTCCCTGAAGGGAGCAGAGAAACAGGAGGGGAATCAGCTTGTTCAAGGGCAGAGACTGGCAGAACAAGGGGGGTGGATTGAAGCTGAAGGAGGGAAGGTTTACATGCGATATTAGGGAGAAGTTCTTTACAGAGAGAGTGGTGAGGTGCAGGAATGGGCTGCCCAGAGAGTGGGTGGATGCCCCATCCCTAGAGGTGTTCAAGGCCAGGTTGGACGGGGCTCTGGGCAACCTTGTATAGCTCCAGGCCTGGAGGTCGGTGTCCCTGCCTGTAGCCACTATGGATCAGGAGCTCTGTGATCCTTGGGGTCCCTATCAGCTCAGACCATCCTGTAATTCTCTACTTAGTAATGGCTTAGGTTTTACAAAGTTCTGTGCATTTTGTTTCCTGCTACACTGTCTTGGTCATTTCAGAGTACGTAAGGTACTGGCTGTAGATAGATTTAATTTTTTTCCTAATGATTAATCCTGCTGTAATTAATCCATTCCTCTTACTCTTTTGTTTTGTGCTCCTTCCCTTCCTAAAAATTATGAGAGTAGTATCCCAGTGCAGATCCAGGCCTGGAGGTTGGTGTCCCTGCCTGTGGCAGGGGTTTGGAACTGTATGATCCTTGGTGTCCCTTCCAACAAGACCATCCTATGACTCCATGATTCTATGACCACTGTGATAAGGAGCCCAACATCCACACAGCACGTGTGGCATTAAAAGAAAAATAAAACAAATAAAGGATTTGACCTCTTTAATGTTTCCCACTGCAAAAAAGCAGTAGGCTCCTGTTCCAGAGGACAATCTGAGTCACTCAATGCATGTTATCATGCTACCAAGTTGCGTGTCCATACAAAACCCCACACAGACATGCAGGAATGGGGAAAAACAACGTACCCGCTCTGCCTCCCCAGTAAATGAAAAGAGCAATCAAACATGCTGTAATTAAACTGAAGATCAAAACAGAAAGAACGAGTCACCAAGTAGCAGTTTTATATCCTGTTCCTAGAAAGATTTTGGCAGGCATTAGAAACAAACAAACCACACTCACATTTAAATGACATTGTTATTCTAGCAAAGCACTTGGAAATCTGGATGCTCAGCAGCTAGATCGTTTTCATACAAATACCCAAGTACCTAGATATCTCTTATCTCTACAAACACCCATTAGAAGACTCTCCAGATTTATTCAGCAGAGTTAAGATTACCTTGCTGATACAACCTGGACACCCCCACGGCAGGATCCCAGCACACCACTGCATTCACAATGGCTTGTGAAAGAATCGATGTGCTGCTTTTCCCGTCCCAGTTGTTGTCCCACCAACCCAAAAGACCTGGCCATCAGAGCTGCCTCCTGACCTCACCACACTGGTCCTCATTGCAAATGGGATGAGACCTTAAAATCCAGCTCTAGTTTTAGCTAAGAGATTATTTTCTAATACTTGAATTTATCACCTATTTGCTCAATTTAAGCACTGATCACTTCCATTTCTTTTTTATTCTACCCCCTTCCACTGAACACACATCAATCCAATCATGCTCATGGCTCTTTCAGGTCGAAGGAGGTGATCCTCCCCCTCTGCTCTGCCCTGCTCAGGCCCCACCTGGAGGACTGTGTCCAGTTCTGGACTCCCTGGTATAAAAAAAAGACAGGGATCTCCTGGAGAGAGTCCAGAGAAGGGCTACGAAGATGATTAAAGGACTGGAGCATCTCCCCTTCGAGGAAAGGCTGAGTGAGCTGGGGCTGTTCAGCCTGGAGAAAAGAAGACTGAGAGGGGATCTGATCAATGGTAATCAGTATCTGAAGGGTGGGACACAGGGGGAAATGGCCAGCCTCTTCTCAGTGGGCTGTGGGGACAGGACAAGGGGCAATGGCTCCAAGCTGGAGCACAGGAAGTTCTGCACCAACATGGGGAAGAACTTCTTCCCAGTGAGGGTGAAGGAGCCCTGGGACAGGCTGCCCAGGGGGTGTGGAGTCTCCTTCTCTGGAGATATTCCAGACCCGTCTGGACACCGACCTGTGTGACCTGTCCTAGGGACCCTGTTTTGGCAGGGGGGTTGGACCCGATGATCTCTGGAGGTTCCTTCCAACCCCTACGATTCTGTGATTCATCTAATGCCCACCATATCTTCAGTCACCTCCTCACTACTCTTGAAACCAGGATTAAAAGCATCACTTGCTTGGTCATCTCTGTAACTCCTGAAGCTGGAGTTAGAGACCATACCCACTGAAGCAAAATTCCTGCACCGAAGCTCAGCTTATAGCAGTTAAAACGTGGTTTCAGTTCTCACCTACATCAAAGTCCTCTGTGTTTCACACTCTGGCTATTAAGTTCCCGGCAACGTTGGGTGTTTTAAGCTAATATATTAAGCAACAGCAGAAAGATAAGTGAAAACAAGCCTGATATTAGAATAAAGTGTTCTGATTTCAGAAGAAAAGGGTGCTGTAACTGCAATGGAAAAGAAGGTAGAAAAAGAAAAGAAGGAAAATTACTTTGAAAACAATGCAGGAAAAAAAATAGCAGATGATCTATTTTAGAAACAGCCCAGGAAAGGAATGCCAGCAAATAAAAGCCTCAAAAAAATGTACTGAATGAAAAATGGGTTCTAGTCCACAGACTCTGGACAGGTGAAGTAAAAAAAAAACAGGCTGTGGCAGCAACATGGAAACAAGCAGAGAGCACTGAAAAACATGTATTGAAACCATCTGAAGGTGTAACATGTTGCTACCATTCCCAGTTAAACCATTGGCACTGAGCACACTGTGTGTTTCAACTATGTAAAACCAAGAGCACTTGACCTGCTGATCTTTAATTCACACACAGGTGGTGGTTCACTCCCCAAAACCATCGGGACCACAGTCTGTAAAGGCAAAGACACAGAAGCACAAGTATAGAACCATAGAATGGTTTCGGTTGGAAAAGACCTTCCACATCCTTGAGTCCAACTCTACTAGGCCCCACACTAGACCACATCACCAAGCAGAACATCTACTCTTCTTTTAAATACCTCCATGAATGGTCACTCAACCAGCTCCCTGGGCAGCCTGTGCCAGTATCTGGCAACCCTTTCAGTAAAGAAATTTTTCCTAATATCCAACCTTCATTCTGGCTAGAAAAAATTCGGGAATAAGACTTAAGATAATTCTGGGATTCTCTTGCCTGCTGAGTTCCCAATATAACCAAGATTTTTAGACTAAGAGCAGAAAATCCTCCTCATTTCCCTCTTTAGCAGCAAGCAGCATCATAATAACTCAGTGGGGGTGACAAAGATGAAAGGTAATCACTAAGATTACACCTTACTGGTGGACTCTGGAGTGTTTCACAGCTCCCTAATGCCAGCCTGCACCTCCACGGCATCCCCATACACTGGGGTAAATCCACCATGGAGACATTTTAGCAGCTTGGGCTTCTGCACTAGATGTTGCAACTCTACAGTCACACATCAGTAGTTAAGGAGGTTTCGTCCTCATTTAGCCTTACTCAGGTAAAAATGTAACAAGCTTCTTTTAAGGTATCCTCTTGGAGGTTAAGTTGAATGCTAGACCTTTTTTAAAAAGTACATTGTATGGAAACAAGAACAAGTGTAAAAGCTTTTTCATTTCTTGCTTTGTTTAGACACCACCTCAGTGTCAGTTTTCCTGCATTTCTCATGTACTAAGAGTTTCCTTCAGGATTAACAGAAGGATGATGATTATACTATAAAATCACTTTCATATCTCTCACTTGAATAAAAAGGCAAAAGTAAAGTATTTGGAGTAGTCTGAATAAAAATCATGTTTCTAAACCAAGTTTCATTACCAAGGTTAGAGGTTATCATTCCTCAGTCTTCAGGGGAAAGAAAAAACCCCCAAAAGCCAGAAAAATTGTCCTTTTTCGTGTATCAGATGAGATCTACTAAGAAGATAATTCCACCCTTTTTCAGGTTCAGCTTTAGAAACAGCATGGGAGGTTTTTACTTCTACTCACTGCTGATCCAACCTGCGCTTCAAATAAGTCTGATATATACGCTGGGATTCACCATTTCATCTTTCATTTACACACCGTTACTGAACGGTATCAGCAGGTTTCCAGCTATGAAATATCACGAACACCTCTTCTTGAAGGCTCAGCCTTGCAAAGGTCTCCCAGTAAAAACCATTGCATTTTTAGTTTACTTGACCCTAAAGAAGGGCAAGAACATAGCCAGGCTACAATGATGCATGGTTTGTATTTTGCAAAAGGTTCAGGAGTGACTGATTGCCCTGATGGCCAAGAAGGCCAATGGGATCCTGGGGTGCATCAAAAGAAGCGTTGCCAGCAGGTCAAAGGAGGGGATCCTCCCCCTCTACTCTGCCCTGCTCAGGTCCCACCTGGAGCATTGTGTCCGGTTCTGGGCTCCCTGGTACAAAAACCACAGGAATCTCTTGAAGAGAGTCCAGTGAAGGGCTAAGAAGATGATTAAAGGACTGGAGCATCTTCCCTAAGAGGAAAGGCTGAGTGACCTGGGGCTGATCAGCCTGGAGAAAAAAAGACTGAGAGGGGATCTGATCAATGCTTATCAATATCTGAAGGGTGAGACACAGGGGGAAATGGCCAGCCTCTTCTCAGGGGGCTGTGGGGACAGGACAAGGGGCAATGGCCTGAAGTTGAAGCACAGGAGGTTCCACACCAAGATGTGGAAGAACTTTTTCACAGTGAGGGAGCCCTGGGACAGGCTGCCCAGGGGGGTGTGGAGTCTCCTTCTCTGGAGATATTCCAGACCCATCTGGATACCGACCTGTGTGACCTGTTCTAGGGACCCTGTTTTGGCAGGGGGGTTGGACCCCATGATCTCTGGAGCTCCCTTCCAACGCCTGCAATTCTGTGGTTCCATAATTTCTGTAGAAAATTCAAGTACTACTCAGTAAGCATACTCTGTTTTACACACAGCAGCATCAGGTGAGCCCACGTTTTCTTTAAGGATCAGCACAGCAAACTGAGAAAGCGAAGCCGAGGCGAATTGTTCTGCAATGCAGAGCACACTTCCCAGGCCGCTGGAAATAAAGAACCACACGTTTGTTCTGTGCTAAGGAGGCAGCCTGGGCTGCAGCACTCCAGTGCAGTTCACTGTCCTGAGGTGTATGAACCAAATGAGGAGTGTAGACAGGACCCTGAATTTCAGGAAAGCAAACTTCCAGCTCTTCCAGGAGTTAGTCAAAAGGACTCCCTGAGAAACGGCCCTCAAGGACAAAGGGGTGGAACAGATCTTTAAGGATGCTTCCAATAGAGTGCAAGAGCTCTCAAACTTCAGGTGTAAATCAGGCAAGGAAGGTAAGAGACTGGCATGGCTGAGACAAGACCCGCTGGTCAGACTAAAAGGCAAGATGGAAACTACACAGGCAGTGGAAACAGGAACAGGCATCCTGGGAAAGTACTGGGATGTTGTCCAGCTGCGTAGGGATGAGGACAGGAAGGCCAAGACCCATTTGGAGCCGAAACAAGAAGGGATTCTACAGGTACATGAACCAGAAAAGGAAGGTTAAAGAAAGTGTATCCCCCCTGCAATGAGTGACAAGGTGAACTGGTGACAACAGATGAGGAAAAGGTTGAGGGTCTCAACTTTTTTGCCTCAGTCTTCAATGCAGACCTCTCTCCTCACTGCTCTCAGTAGGACAAGGGATGGTGGCTTTAAACTAGAAAAGGGGAGATTTAGGTTGGGTATTAGAAAAAAGTTCTTCAATATGAGGGTGGTGGACCACTGGAACACATTGCTCAGAGTAGAGGCCCTGTCCCTGGAGACTTTCAAGGTCAGGCTTGATAGGTCTCTGAGCAGCCTGATCTAGTGAAGATGTCCCTACTCACGGCAGGGGACTGGGCTAGATGGCCTTTAAAGGTCCCTTCCAACCTAACACATTCTATGAACATCAGTTCATTCATTTCTCAGCATGAGAGTAACAGCCTGAAAGAAGGAGTTTTCTAGCTACCATTTGCACCTTGCCATCACTCAAATCTCATGTTTGAGGTACAGCAGTGCAAATGAAAATTTCAAATATTTTAAAGAAACAGCAGATACATAGAAAGATGCACCACAGTGCAGAGACCCGGGCAAAACAGCCAATAACAGCAATGTTTCTAGCAGCTGATTTGGAGTCCTGCAAAAGGCAGCAGTCAGCTGGACAAGAGTCATTCTACAGATGAATAAAATTAGCACAGAAATTGAGGCTTCTTTTTAAACAGTTTCACATCTGGTAGCATCTTTTTTCTCTATTTATTTCTTATTAAATCCAGGGAGCAAAGTGAGACTAGAAATGAACCGTCCAAGTCAGTTGCCTGCCAAAGTGCAGCAGTGCATCTAAACACCACACGGGTTTTGAGCACTGTCTTGAGCTTGGGTCTAAAATGAACTTATTTAGACTTAAAGAAAAAGCAAACTGCTTATGTCCTCACACGGGCTGACAACTGAATCTCAAAGTGAGGATTCACAGGTTTCATTCCTTGAAACACCTAAGTCTTATGTAGAAACTTCTACAAGCAAACTCATGTTTTGACCTGTTAACCCTATTAAAATATCTGCCCTCGTCAGTGGAACGCTTAATTGCAAGAAATGGTTATAACTGTGGGGCTGTTGCAGCTTCATGGGGCTCTAGCCAAGACTGTTAGCTTCAGGGTCAACATTATCTCCCGCCTGTCTAGGCAGACTCCAATCCATGGACCAGCTTGGTGTTACCTCTCAGTAACACAGCTTGGTTGCCACCAGCCACCTTTTAGATGACTTATCGAGTTAGAAAGAAAAAAAATGAGTGCAACAGCCTGAAAGAAGGAGTTTTCTAGCTACCATTTGCACCTTGCCACCACTCAAATCTCATGTTTGAGGTATAGATTCTCCCCCAACCTGAAGAACCACACGTTGATGCTGTCAGGAGAAGGGAAGAGCCTGGCAGCTCACCACAACTTAATGCTGAAACCCACTGAACGTAGTTCCTGAAAACACAGCAGCACCCGAAAAACGTTAATGCTTGTGATGCCAGATCTTTCCCTTCCTGTACAACACAAAACAGGTAGAAAGCAAGGAAGGAGAGTGAATCTTGGCAGCAGGAGATGTGTTTACGCCCAGCATTTGGGAAAGAAAATCAAGAGGCACGGCATGTGTAATCCAGCACTCGGTCTCACAGCGACCACCATCTGCCATTTCAGAACATGGGTCAGGAAAACCCACAGCACACAAGAGATATTACCTGCCCCTAGGTTATCTTTAAATCCTCCTTTTAATTCCAGCCTGGCCTAACTTGGAAAGAGGAAACTTTATGTTCTTAGTTTTATTGTTAAGTATTTTTCCTATAACTCTATATTCATTAGTGTCTAAATCTTTTTTGAGCTCCGGCCTCAGTAATAACCTGCAGCAATCAATTGTAATTACTGAACATGTGAAAGGTATTTAAATCAGAATTACTTTAAAATTTCATTCAATACACCTTTTTTTCCTGCTTTTACAACCTGAAAGGAACACAAACCTGTAGGAGCCTTACTCTGCATACTTTAAAAAAGCTCTGAAGTTAACAGTATCCTTTTTAAAAACATTTTTCTTTGAAGAAACTTTCATACATCCCTCCTCTGGCTACTGATCTGTCTGCATTAGCTTTCAGGATGGAGCTGCCAGAGCTGAGCACGAAACTCAAGATGAAGGCAAACAGGCAACCGACAAAAGGAGAGGTAGATGCATGTACCCAAAATAAAATATCCCCCAAATTTACATATGATTCTCAGCCCATTCTTCGTGCTCTCTGGTATTTGGTTAAGTTTTAAACTCCAGCTCCATGTTAAGTTCCTCTGACCTATCATAATGCTACATAGAATCCTTGAATCTCCTGAGCTGGAAGGGACCCATAAGGACCATCGAGTCCAACTCCTGGCTCCACACAGGGCCAGACAAGTCAGAGCATGGCACCTGAGCGCATCGTCCACACGCTTCTTGAGCTCAGCCCAGTTCAGGGCTGTGACCCCTTCCCTGGGGAGCCTGTGCCAGTGCCCAATCCCCCTCTCAGTACAGAACCTCTTCCTAACATCCAGCCTAAATCTCCCCTGGTGCAGCTTCATGCCATTCCCTGGGGTTCTATCTCTGGTCCCCAAAGAGAGGAGATCGGTGCTGCCCCTTCACTCCCCCTCATCAGGAAGCCACAGACCACAAGAGGTCTCCCCTCAGACTCCTCTTCTCCAACAACCCCAAGAACTTCAGCCTCTCCTCATAAGACTTCCCCTCCGGACCCTTCCCCAACCTCCTTACCCTCCTCTGGACAATCTTCAAGAGTTCTGTTTCCCTCTTGTACTGTGGCACCCAAACCTGCTCCCAGGACTCGAGGTGAGGCCGCCCCAGAGCAGTGCAGAGTGGGACAATCCCCTCCCTGGAATGGCTGGCCATGCCATGCTTGATGCAGCTAGAATATTTTGTTGAGCTAACAGTTAATTTTAAATATTCTAGGACATATTCATCATAAACATTTTCCCTGCATACTTGTAAGCATGCTTCATTTGCAGTTTTATTGTCAATTCACTATAATATTTTATCCACAGCAGTGTCACCCTTTAGTCCAGAGTAACTACCTTCCATCTTCGTCATTTTTAATAACAACTCATCTCCTTCCTGTTTTCTTGGCAAATTACATTAATTACTGACAAAAAAAAAAATTTAAAAATTGTTGTACTTTGTTTAAACCACCATGACAAAAAAAATCCCCTTTGAAATCTCTTATTCTAACCAACTTCCTGTTAGTTAATTACTTTAAAGTTCATGATGATGCTTTCCCTTTCTACTGCTGACCACTTTGGATGCTGATTTAGCTAGAATGGCTGAGCGCTGCATTCCCTGATGTTCCCCTAACCCTCTGCAAGGGAGGGTTTATTGGGAATGAACAGAAAGCAACCTCCCTCCTCTAGTTCTAACTTCAAACAACAGCATGAACAGAGACCACTGGAAACATTGCTCTGTATTAACACACTGGGCTGCAGACTGTGATGGCTAAAACACGTACTACACGGCTCACCTGGTGCCTCCTGCCATGAAGAATAACATCAAAGGAAGGGCTGGGTGTGAGAGCTACTATTTTGGTCATATCAGGTAAGGTTGCTGTGGAACACAAGCCAACCACTTTAATCAGTGACCTCCTTCAAAGACTTCGCATCTATCTGTAAGACAGATGTTCAGCCTAGAGAAGAGAATAGATGGTTGTGGGGGGACCTTATTGCAGCCTTCCAGAACCTGAAGGGAGCAGAGAAACAGGAGGGGAATCAGCTTTTAATTTAAAAGAGTAGATAATGGCAGGACAAGGGGGAATGGACTAAAGCTAAAGGAAGGAAGGGTTAAATTAGATATTAGGGGGAAGTTCTTTGCAGAGAGAGTGATTCTCTAAGGAGGTATGTGCTATGCACAACCCATCTATCCACGCTTCAAAAGATCATAGAATGGCATGGGTTTTCAACCCCCCTGACACAGGCAGGGCCACCAACCTCAGGCCTGGATCTATACAGGGTTGCCCAGGGCCCCATCCAACCTGGCCTTGAACACTTCCAGGGACGGGGCATCCACTACTTCTCTGGGCAGCCTGTTCCAACCCTGTCCCTTCCAACCCAGACCATTCTATGATTTAATAAAGAGGTATGTGTCAAGCACAACCTATCTATCCACTCTTCAAAAGACCTATCCATGCTTTCAAATAAAATTAAAGCATCACAATGTTTTTTTCTTTAGAAAATAGTTCAATTATTTTGGATAAAATTTTCCAAAAATTTTGGAATAGTTCAATTATCAGAATTATGAAATTACAGTTTCATGAAGT
The DNA here is from genome assembly GCA_022605575.1 of Laterallus jamaicensis coturniculus. Lineage (NCBI taxonomy): Eukaryota > Metazoa > Chordata > Aves > Gruiformes > Rallidae > Laterallus > Laterallus jamaicensis. The sequence goes on along the minus strand of JAKCOX010000012.1, from coordinate 21,862,952 downwards.
TTATCAAAACCAGACATAAAAGCTCCTTGCTTTTGATTCCCTAAATCTTTATTAGTCTCTGAAATGTGCTGGCTACTCTGTTTTCCACTTGCATATCCTTGCCAGCTGCTAACTTCTGCAGCAAACCGAAGGAGTGTCTAAGCCTGGCAGCTCCATCCACTCTCCCATCGGTAGGAGATGTTGTCCTGGAACAGGCTAACACGTCCCTTTAGTCACATTTCATCTTTATTGCCAGAAAGGCAACAGAACCAGCACAAAGATATCACAAATTAGCCTAATAACCACACCTTATTTGAAGAAGCTATTGATGTTCTCAGCACTGAGCTTATTTTAATCCCTGTATTGTAGCTGATCATTTTAGACACCCACATTTCCTATATATTTTTTTTCCTTTTTGCGAACACACTTCTCCATCCACATGCTCTCCTAATCCACCTCAGACTTTTTAACTTCCTTCTTTCTACTGCCAGCTCTGAGAACGTTCTCCTCATGGACTTTACCAGGATTAGATTTCCACCTTTCACACAACTTCTGCTTGGCATAAAACCCTGGTCACTTGGCCCTTACGCTTCTCTTCACCATCCTACTGCTGTCTTGTCAGATCAATGTGCATTCAGAGAGCTCTACCAGCTTTGCATCTAGGACACAGTGTTTTTATTCCTTGGCACGTCTGCTTTTCCTGTTCTCCTCACAAACATTTTCTTACCTGCTGCTAAGCTTCCTTAACCTCCATAGAGGTTACTAACCTGTTATTTTGGAGGTCGGCTACTGCTGTCCACTTCTGAACACACCTAAGCTTAAATAAGGATTTCAAGGGGTATTTCTGCCAGTTACTCTACGTATCTTTTGCAAAGCTGGACATTCACCTTGCCACTTTAAGCCAGCTCAAGCAAGTTCCCTCTCAACACTACCTCCAGGTAACACTGGCTTTTCTGAGGGTGGGTTTTTTAAGGTTTTTTTCATTTCTTCAAATAAAACATTCTGAGTAGACACCCAATGGAGCAACATCCCACCACACAACTCTTCACTTCAGATACTTTCTTGCAACATACTGTTGATAACCACACGAATGCCACATCACAAGCTCTGGGATCAAACTAAAATTTCCACACTTCTACCCTTCACTAATTAATAAGGCTTTTGTGAACCATCACAGCTCCTTCTCAGGAGGGAACCATTATAATCCTGATAGTCATTAATACTAAAAGGCAACAAATGAGTTCTGCACTTGTGCTACTAGATAGCTGTAGATGACTTGGAAAATAGCCAGGGCAGTACCAGAGGGACACCAAGGAGAAAATGAAGTGATTCCTTGCACACAAACTTAAGCAAACAGCTTCATTCAGCATACTACTGGTTCAGGACTTTGCTAACTGGGAGTGACCATTAAATAGAAAACCTACATAGCCTAAGACCACCCAAAAAAGCTGTGGAGCTTCATGCTCATAACCACCATTTTCCTGGAAAAGAGGATTTGCAAGTATCAATCACACCCATGAGTTCAAGGGCAAGCAGCGCTTACTGCCAAGGTACTACAAGATCTAAATGATCATAATGGAAAGAAATCTAATACTAAAGCACAGCTGGTGAACCACAGGAATCTTTAGAAACAGGCCTTCCCCCACTTGGAAAAACTGTTTGTTTTCCCCACACCATTACAGACATCAACAGGGTCACAATTTCTACCGTAGTTCTGAGAAATTCTCTGTTCGTTGAGCTTTAAGAGCTTTGTTTGGGTCTCAGGGAAGAGAAATAACTGTATAAGGCTGACAGCAAACTGCATATTTGAGAGGCTGACAAATGCTAGGGGCTACTAAGAAATACTTGTTAATGCTAAATTGCTTGTTGAGCTTTGAAGAGCAGCTGAAGCAAAGGAGAGTTCCTTGATTTGAGGAGAAGAGATGAGAAAAGATAATGAAATGGGGTAGAAAGATCATCTTAGTGTTATGAATAGCCACATACCTTGTTATTTCACAGCTGGAACAAGCTATGTGCTTACTGCATGGCTGGAGGAAATAAAAAAATATACACACACCTTGGCATGAGTTTTATTGTTTCTCAAGGATTTTAACAGGTGGAACCAACCAGGTGGTGCCCAAGTAGGGAAGGATGGAGAAAGCCCACCACAGCCTGGGCATGCTGGCAGCTTCCTCACCACAGGATGGGCGATCTCTGCAGCACACAGTGCAGTCCTGGTGCAGACCATCTGTGGCAGGACATACTCCCAGAACACAACTGCAGCTCTCTTGCCAGCTCCACAGCCTCTCTTGTGAGGATACCAGAGGACACTTGTCCCATCTCTGGCAGACACAGATGAAATCCTGACTATCTCCACCAACTCCAACTGCCATAAACCTGGAAGAACAGGTGCGCTGCTGAGCTCCTGTATGGCCCAGATAGGGGCACTTTCAAGGAACTGCAGGATGATGGGCTGTGAGGCAGCAGTGAGCACAAAGCCACAATAGTCTTCAGGGTGATGTTTATTCGTCATCTTCCCATCATCTGCCCATTCTTGTCAGTTCAGTCCTTCAGTAGCTCCTGTCCATTCCTTCACCCCAGACAAAGGAAGTCTACTAGCGTCTTCTGCCTCCAGGAGGACAATATTACCAACTCACTACGTAGGGTTTTTTCCCTCCCCAGATCTACCAGGTTTCAACCTAAGGGGTGCAGTCTATCATAGAATCATATAATCTAGTTCCAATCCCCTGCCATGGGCAGGGACACCCTCTACTAGCCCACAGTGCCCAAAGCCCCATCCAACCTGGCCTTGAACACTGCCAGGGATACAGGGGCAGCTCCAGCTTCTCTGGGCACCCTGTTCCAGGGCCTCAGCACACTCAGAGTAAAGAATTCCTTCCTATCATTTAATCTAACCCTGTCCTCTTTCAGCTTGAAGTCATCGCCCCTTGGCCTGTCCCTGCTTCCCTGGTGAACACCCAGTCACTCTCCCGCTTTCCTGTAGGATCCCTTTAACTACTGGTACACCATAATTCGGTCTTCCCAGAGCCTTCTCTTCTCCATTCAGAACAAGCCCAACTCTCTCAGCCTGGCTTCACAGGAGATATGCTCCAGGCCCCTGATCATCTTTGCAGTCTCCTCTGGACGTGCTCCAAAAGCTCCATGTCTTTCCTGTACTGAGGACCCCCGAGCTGTCTGGACACAGTACTCCGCGGGGGTGGGAGATGTCTTATCAGAGTAGAGTGGCTGGTGAAAGGGCTATCAGCTAGTGAAGAACACAGAAACACCATAAACAGATCGTAATCTTCATATCAACAATACTACAAGTTTTCCAGAAGTCCCCATGAGCTGCTCAGTTCAGTGCAGGCCATAAACAAGCCAATCTAAACGTCAGCTTTGGGATGGGCTCAGAAGTGCATGTACCGCACAGGGGCACTAATAATTTCACACATGTATCTGCTGACACACTAGCTCGAAGTAACCCCAGACATGAGTAAAGAGTTGCATTTGCAGAAGGTGTACAAAACACAGCTTTCAGCTTACGTGTAATGATGGTGTCACTCACAACTCACTTTGAAGACTATGAAGTTCTCTGATACAGATATACCACTATACAGCCCATAGGCCAGTTGCAGTAAACATTCTCTCATACTGGCCCGAAAAAATTCCACCAGCATTCCTGATCTTACACACTTCTCCCAAAATGAGTCTTAAGACTATGACTTGGAAGTAACACCAGAAGTTTTTCCTGGAGGAAAAGCCAAAACAAGGTACCAAAAGCCTGCTGGAATTCATCAAAGCTGCCTATCAAAAGCATACCGCTCCTTCTCGATGGAGGCACATGGTCCAGCAGAACCAGCACAGTCCCTAGGAGGGCTGAGCTTTCACAGGGGTCTCTGACATCCTGTCACAGCTCATCTGTGCCTGGAGAGAAGCATCCCGAGTTTCTTTTTCCATTCCATGTGGTATTTTGTCACATTTCAGATGGGCAGTGGTACTGGTAAGAAAACAAACCACTTGTCTTCCCAGAAGTATGGTGTTCTCCTGTCTTCTACATAGGATCATAAGAAGATGCAGTGTCTAGTTAAAGCTGGCATTCCCTGCCTACGTATGAAAACACCCAGGTAAGCTGTCACACCAGCTACACACATGTAAATATGAAGTCTCAATACAGAAAAATGAATGAAATAGGAATAGTTCAAACAAGAATATGCATCTGTACTTGATTACAAGATAATTCCACAGTAAACTTATTTCACTACTTAAATGAGTAACTGGAAAGCACATGGGGATAAGGTACGCTGACCTTAAAGTCATCTTAAAGTGACTGAAGTGTAGACAGGAGTAGCTTATTCTGCATTAACAAATTATTTGCCATGAAGACAGTACCAGAATAATTACCCTGCCACTCTCCCAGAATTTAACCCTGTAACACTGAGAATCTCAGCTCTGAACCACTGGAATCTACCCTCAAAAAACACCCCAACAAACCCTGCTAATTTGACAGCCAGAAACATTTGAGGTGGATAACTTCCATCACACCCAAAATGAAACAAGGACAGAAGTAATAAGCAACGTTTTAAAGTTTATTACATACACACTTTGATTGCCCAGTAGTTTATTACTAATTTTAAAATACTGCATTTTACTAACAGGTGGATTAATGGCTTTGACACAAATGGCCTCATTCCATCCCTTGGTGCCACAGAAAAGCCATGATCTACTTCCATTCCACATACACACCAGCAAGTTCAGCCCACAGTCAGGTGATAACGACCTGATTCAGAACAGCAATTAAAATTTCTTACTGGTACAGAAAGAGGTGTGACAAGACAGGAACACTCACTCAGACCTGCATGGAAGGTGAAAAGTGTTACTTCTGAGTAGCTGATACTGTTCAACGGTACAAGCAGCTTGTAATATCAGCGTATCCACATATTTAATATGTTTCATGAAGAAGATTCAGGGCTGTATAGTGTATGAGTTAACTCCACCCATTCAGCATTACAGACACTACCCACACGAGATGTCAGAGCTTGTTCGTTTACACAAGAGGAAACCACATGAATTAATCTTTCTGCAATGAAACCAGTTAATGATCTGAAGCAAAGTTTCAATTATTAAAATTTAAGTGAAATAGTGTTTGACAGTACTTTCCATATCACATTTATCTCCTACTTTTAATGCTAACCAATCTATTGTGGCTACTCCAGGTTATTGCAACACAGTGTGACTTTACCTAAGTCACATCAAACCCCCTAACTTCTGATCAATAATAAACAACTGTGCTTGATATCAAACCTCAAACAGGAGGATAATCAGTCACTCTACTTCACTACCCTCTTTATTAAAAGCACACCTAATAGCTTGAACTTAGAAGTCTGTCAAGCTCCTTCTTGTAGGCATGGTTGGATTTGCTTGCTGTATTAAACAGCTACAAAGCTTCAGGTATGGTTCTCCCATAAAAATACTCAACAGCAGCTTAAGTCAACATTAATTGTTCATTTCTTCAGAGAATGGCAAGAACTCTTAAGCTTAATGCTGTAAAGCTTGCCAGAGGTATTGAAATGACAATAAAAATACCTGACATAACCCTAACTTCAGCATCCAAATTAATTTGAAAAAGAGAAAAGTTGTTACATGTTTAGAAGATTGAAGGGGAAAAACAAATAAAGCAGCTTGTAAAAGCCAAGTTGCTGCTTTAAAGTACAGTAGCTCCAAAGACTACATGGGTTTTTTTTCAGTTCTATACTGTAGTGTCAGGTATTTTGTACTGAAAAAAGTTAAAGAAACTATAAATGGCTCGCACAGATATTATTTCCTACAATCTATCTCCTGTTAACCTTAGTTCTCAGACAGAAAAGGGAGAGATTTACTAAAATGAGTCTACTGCCAGGCATCTGCATCTCATCACAGCTGTCTTTACACCTCTTAAATGGGAGTCAACATACAAAAAGCAGTTTTACTATCAAACTTCAAATAAACTCAACACGTTCGTCTTGTAATTAAACAACAAATTTCTAGGCTGGGTCAACCCATACGGGTGATTGCCAAGAGTCAACAGAGATGAGTTTGAGTTGCAGTAAGAATACAGCAGAGTGCCTCAGCCTGGAAATCCACACACCAGAACACACTTGCCGTTTTCAACACCCCCTTCAGCATCACCTCTACTGGCAAGATGTTGATGCAAGCTCGCTATTTGGCTGAAAGAACATGCAAAGCATGCATATTTGTTACCATTTCAGTCAAGCACAAATCAAACCCCACACTGCTAAGGAAAGCCTGCAAAAACTGATGAGCTAGCACAGCCCAACACAGGTCAGAAGATGCCATTCACCTCTGGGAGAGGTTCTCCCATTGACACACGTGGGAACCTGGCAAACCAGCGAGCGTTTTGCGTTTCAGTCAGGTGTAAAATTAGATCTCAGTTGTGCAAGTTAACATTCTACTAATATTTTCATTCACAAGAGACCAAGGGCTTAATTAACATTTATACCGATCCTCAAGCTATTTATCCACACAAAGGAGGCGGTGGTTTGATACCATGGCTCCTTAAACACAGCCCTAAACACAGATATAAATCCTTGCTCCCCTCTACCACACACATTTAATATTTAAATCTGAAACTGGTCTTCTGCAGCAAGTAAAACTCTTCATAAAAAAGGCAGCGTGTATTTCTTAGAACAAGGAGAAGAAGTGTTGGTGTCCTGTGATGATTTGTTCCAGTTTGCCCATTTCTGCCTCTGGAAGCAAGCTGAGGCAAAGGAGATAAGGTACTGCAGGCAATCTGTACTGTGCTAAGGCACTGCAGGGTGATCTGTATCACTGCCTTAGTTTTGCACGTGAAAGTATGGTAATATGGGGTAACATCATCTCCCTGCCCACAGAAAATCCAGTTCAAATCATATATTGACTTGCTCTTTAATAAATCCTACAAGAAAATTTAGGTATTGAGGCATATCAACTAGCAAATTCCACGAGTTAACAATGTCATCACCTTGACAGACACTTGGCTTTATTCTCTCAGAAGTTTAAGGTTGTCATAATTGCAACCCTAGTCACACCACCATCCATAAACCACGGCCTCTCAGAGGGAAGATAATTATTCTTCATAAAATAAAATCTTCACCAGATAACCACAGGTCTGACCTTGGTTTGAACAGCTGAAACCTTCAAACAAACCACGTGCAGGAAAAGTTTAGCTATTTTATTATACAGCCTTCCTAAGCAGCAGACTATTTTCACAGCTACGGGTTTATCCCACCATTCAATAGCTCTGGGCAAAACCAACACGCCACATTCTTCTTCTCCTATTCAAGCACAATTTACACTACCTATCAAATCCCAAAGAACCTTTTAATTCACCTGTGTATTTTAAGAAGAGACCATATCTGTGTACACAGTTAAAACATCTAATACAGGTGAATTTGATATCTAAGCTAGTCAGACTACTAAGGGAAACTATCCACACCCAAGCAGTGATGTTGATTTGTCTTGAAATTCTCACATGGGAGAGGAAAGTGCTATTTTCAACATTAACAAAAACCTAAAATCCCTCTAAGAAATATTCAGTAGCTTCCTAGCTGTCAGCATCTGTGCAGCACCTCTTCCCATAAGGGAAGGTTGTACCTTATGCTATGTTTTCTTAATAATGAACAAGTTCTTCATTCAAATTATTAACAGAAAAATATGACTTCAACAGCCACCAAACAACATTCAGACTTGAGCTCCTAATTCTTCAGGCTCCCAATATAACAAAAATAACTTCTACTAACATCTTCCAAGGGCAACTCCTCAGATAAGAACATGTTTAAGAAAAAAAGAAAAAAAAAAAAGAGAAAAACAAGCAAAAACCCAACCCAAAACACTTCTGAAACTGCTGAGCATCACAACAATGTTAAAGGTAATCAACACCCCCCTCTCAAACTATTGATTTCTTTCTTTGATTGCAAAATGAATACAGAGAAGAGTTCCAAATAGGGGTTTACCTGGCAGCTGAGATTTAAAACCTGGTCCAGATTCGAATGAGTTCAGGAAAAAAAAACCCACAAAAACCAAGCTAATTTTTAAGTTTTGTAACTATTTGCTTAGATTTTGCTATGTATTACTGTCAATGCAAATCAACTGTCAAGCAACGCTGGTATCAAAAGCGAAACTAACTGTCTATAACTGAAATCAAAATCCCTTTTGCAATCCAATGAAAATCACATTCAGTTGGTAAATAACAGATGTTCAGGGCAAGGAAAAAAAAAGGCTCACTTCAGTTTTCAATCACTGTTCAAACAGCTTTATGACATGTATCCTTTAAAACCACCACTTTGGGGACTATCTGAAGTCAAAATCATGTCGAGACATCTAGTCACTGCAACCATTTTCCCCCCAAACCATAACATACACCAAATAATAGCTACCAGCACCACAAAGCAAGCCTAAGGAGTTGGCTGTATCAAAGGAAAAGAAAACCCCTGGCATAGAAGTTGTCACACAACTTGGTTGATCACCCAAGTTTGCTTTTCACACCTCCACACTTTCTTTCTCAAGAAGGGGAAAAAGCAAGCAATACATCATCTACACCAGAGGCAAGGGGAAAAAACCCAAAACAACCCCAAAAAAGTCCCAAGTAATTTAGGGATTACATTTCCATAAGATGAAACTGCTCCAATTTGGGGGGAGGTGAGTGTCCCCTGCCAAACAGGGCAGGTAACAGAGAAAAGTTTAAAGATTTGCCAAGTCTTAAATAAACACATAAAGCAAATTCCATAATGCAAATAATTTGTCAGCTTTTTAAAAAAGGGTCAGGCAGTAACCACTATTATAACCCACACCCCCTCCCCAGACATAAAGTTATCAGGATATATATTTTTTTTTAATCAAGAGCATATACTTAAAGCACAGGTCATGATCTCATCCTTTCATGTTAATTTTATTCTGCAGTTCACACAAGAAAATTACTCTTACACACCCACTTAAGTTGTGTCACCCAGTAAAAGCATTAATTTTCCTTACAGACATCACTTTAAGAGGAATATTCTCATTCAAAAATCAATTTTTTTAATGTGTTGGCGGTTTTTATGAGTAAGTTTTGCAACAGTTTAACAAAACAATGCTTTTTTCTAATGAGCCCTTTATATAACATAAGAAGCACCCAAGCGCTGGGGAATTGAATATAAACACCTATTTTCCAGAAAGTTAACCCTGTTTTTTTATAAGTTACTGGATCTCACCTGTCTATTTCCTATTGATTAAGCACTGGACAACGTGAGAGGATAGTATATTCATCTTATTATAGATCAGCCATAGCTGTTGTGAACTCACAGGCAGGCCGGCTGCACTTTGCAAGAAGCAACTTCCTTCATACGAGGAAGTTCCTCCCCTGCACCGATTTAATCAAGGTGTGTGTCCCCCATCCCCCTTCCCCAGACAGGGTGGGTTTGGTAGGGAAGGAGGTGAGAGTATTTTGGGGGGGGGGGTGGGGAGAAAGCAGGAGGTATTGGATCAAAAGCAGCCCTGAGCTGAGCTTCTCCAGCAGCAGGAAGTTTCTATGGGGCCTTGCCGAGCATGCGCTGTGAGCAACATGGTCTCCCTATGTGGCAAGAGCGCAGAGGCAACAACCAAACCAATAATAGAGACAAGAGACCAAGAGCAACAAGCACCTTCCCCTCTATATTCCTTCCACCGCCTCCACACAGCCCTCCCCGGGGCTGCTCTCTTGGTCTGGGGCCCTCCCCCATCCATCGCACAGAGCAGGAATTAGAGAGTCTGGCAACCAAATCTGCCACAGAGGAGTGAGGAGAGGAGGAGCAGCTTGAAAGGAAACAGTGGAGAGTATAAGCCATCCCTCCACCTTGTACAGCTCAGGTGGCGGTGGGGAAGGAGCAAGCAGTGAGCTTATTCTCCACTACCACCACCCAACTACAAGAGGGGACGAGGGGGAGGAGGAGAGAGGGATAGAGATGGCACACAATGGCTGTCTGTTTGTGGGGAGGAGATGGCCTACAACAGCAGCCGGGGAGGGAAAGGGAGGGGGGGGCTCTCAGAGCTTCCCTGTGCCTCCCCCTCTTCCCTTCCTCACCCCATATACACAGAGAGGAAAGGAGGAGGGTGGGAAAAGAGGATCAGGAGATCAGGACATTGCCTTGTCTGTCTGTCCCTCGCTGTTCCAGGGAAAAGTAAAAAAGGGAGGCGTACAGGGGCGAGTGGAGCGGCGGAAGGACCCCCCAAGCGGGGGGAAGGGGAGGAGATGGAAGAGACCCACTGTCAGCGCCGAGCTGAACAAAATTAGTTATTTCAGCTGACACCCCTTTCCGCAGGGGTCTCACCCGCACGCAGCTCGGCAGCAAACCCTGAACATCGGGGCGGGGGGGGAGAGGAAGGGAGAGGGGGGTCACAGTGGGCACTGAGAGGGGGGAGGACGGGGAGGCCCCCCCCACCTCCTTCCTAAGCCTCACGGTGAGGGAAACAGCTCCCCAAACACACAAACAGCTGCTCCCCCCTACAAAAAGAAGGGCCGTGATAGAGAAGGGGGGGGAGTCCTCTCTTCTCCACCACCACCCCCCACGGGAGCTCCGCTCCGGGAATCCCAGGCCCCTCCTCTCCCTCAACGCGCTCCACCCCCGGGGCCGGGAAGAGGCGGGGGGGGACGGGGGGGGAATAACCCCGGTCCCCCCCCCCCCTCCGCCCCTCGACCCGAGCCCCCCTCCTCAGCCAGCTGTAGAGGAGTGGTGTGTATGTGTGTGTGTGGGGGGGAAGGTATCCAGGCCGCTCACCCTGGTCTCCGGGCTCCTGCGGCGGCTGCAGGACGCGCTCCAGCTCAGGGAATGGCAGCTCGGGCAGGTCCAGCAAAGCCCCGTAGCGTTCGAGAAAGGAGCAGACGACGGCGAAGTTAGGCCACGAACCCGGGCAGCACGGGCCTGCCGGAGGAGGGGGAGGCGGAGATGGAGCCGGAGGACCCGCCGCCGCCGCCGCCATCTTGGACCTGAGGATGGAGAAGGAGCTGGGGAGGGGGCGGGGGGAAGCGAAGGAGGGGGCGCTGCCGAGCCGCGCCGCCACGATCCCACAATGCAACGGAGGGACGAGGAGGGGAGGGGATGGGAGGGGAAGGGGGAGCGGCAGTTAGAGCGGCCCAAAACGACTCCCCTCCGCCTCGTGCGGCGAGGGGAATGAAAACAAGGCGGGACGGCGGGGCGGGGCAAGCCGCCGAGGGGCGGGAAGGGGCCGCCTGCTTGGCCAATCGGAGCACACGGGCTGGCGCGGCAGGCATGTCGCTCTGGCCAATGAGAGGGAGGAGGGCGGAGAGTGGGCGGGTCTTCTTTCTCCTCCCACCGTGGGATAGGCGGAGGCTGTGGTCGGTCCGGGTCGGGGGGGAATTCTGCGTGGTGGTGAGTGCGGGCGCGTAACGGTTGTAACAGGTCGCCTCAGCGGGAGGGGCGGGGCGGGAGGGGGGCTTCCCCTCAGGTGGGGCAGGGACACTTGACGTGGCGGGGCTTTGGGACGTACCTTTGGGACGTCTTGTTCGTGCCGGAGGCTCCGGGCCGTGCCGCTTGCCCCCTGCGTGCTCCCGGTTGTCGTGTCCCCGCCCCCCTCCAGCCCTTCTGCTGCTCCCTCCTTCCTCCCTTCCCCTCCGCCTTCTTTAACGGGGGGCTTCTCCCCTCACAAACACTCCCCTGTGACCACCCCTCAGCCCCCCAGCACGCTCAGGCTACCGAGTTCCTTAAAAAGTGCGATAAAATCCTGAACCTGACCTCTGCCCGCTCCCTGCCCAGTTCGCTTGGCCTTAGCCAGGCCTTTTTACTCTCCTTTCTGCTCAGGTTTCAAATCCTGACCTGCTTTTCTGGCCGCTGAATCGCTCCTGAGCTGGCGGTGCCCTCAGGGAAGTCGCCCACCTTCAACCAGCTGACCCAGGCAGTGCTGGATGACTTCAGTGCCTCTCCAGGAGTTGTTCTGCCCAAACCCTGACAGACACCGATTTACCTTTTCACCTTTATCCTCTTTGATCTCAGGGTTGTGCCTTGGATTGTGTGGAGCGTTCTTTCCTCCTGCAGCCTGTCAATGAAATACTGTCCAGTGCCCTGCTTTCGTTCACCTTTGTTATTCCGTTTGTTGCTGGTGGGCACTACTCTGAAACAGCCTTTGCAGAAGGTGGGTGTGCTGGCAGTTTTAAAACCCACCTGCTTGCCTGACAGTGCTTTCATCCCAAGTTTCTTCCATTTCATTGTCAGCTATTATTTCATCTGCTATCTGTAGCCACTGCTTCATTTCTTTCTTTCAGTACAGTCTCCTTGCGTGATGTTGTATTTTGCCACCTTTTAAGCTCTTCTGCTTCCTTTATTTCCAATGTTTTCAAGCTTTCATAACTTCGCTTAGCAATTCCTAAACCATTTCTCCTCCTTGTCTCTTTGACATGACCATTTCTAAACCATTTTGATGGCAGTTGATGACAGGTTGGCCATGAGCCAGCAGTGTGCCCTGGTGGCCAAGAGAGCCAATGGGATCCTGGGATGCATCAGGAAGAGTGTGTCCAGCAGGTCGAAGGAAGTGATCCTCCCCCTCTACTCTGCGTTGGTCAGGCCCCACCTGGAATACTGTGTCCAGTTCTGGGCTCCCTGGTGTAAAAAAGACAGGGACCTTCTGGAGAGAGTCCAAAGAAGGGCAACAAAGTTGATTAGGGGTCTGGAACATCTCCCCTATGAGGAAAGTCTGAGAGAACTGGGTCTGTTCAGCCTGGAGAAAAGAAGACTTAGGGGGGACCTAATTAGTGTTTATAAATATCTTAGACATGGGTTGCAGGGGGAATTGGCCAGCCCCTTTTCAGTGGTCTGTTGGGACAGGACTAGGGGCAATGGCTGTAAGCTGGAGCACAGGAAGTTCTGCACCAACATGTGGAAGAACTTTTTCACAGTGAGGGTGACGGAGCAGTGGAATAGGCTGCCCAGGGAGGTGGTGGAGTCTCCTTCTCTGGAGATATTCAAGTCTCGTCTGGACGCCTATCTATGTAATATGAGGTAGGGACCCTGCTTTGGCAGGGGGGTTGGACCCGATGATCTCTTGAGGTCCCTTCCAACCTCTAAGATACTGTGATTCTGTGATTTTGCCTCTTTTGTCTCTTGACTGCTGAGATTTACAGAAATAGCTGGTTTAGGTTATACCCATGTGTTGTATAGTTCATGGCCTCTTGATCTGTAAGAGGTACTGTACATCTGTCACGCTGACTAATTAAAAAAGCAACTTGGTTCTTGGGGAAATACTTTCTTACTCCTTGCTGATTAGTGATTAGGCCATGCCCTGTGCCCAGGATGCCCAAAGTTCCTGTTAAAAAGTTCATTCTTAATCCGATTTAAGACGTTCCTGTGAACTCCAGTAGCCTGACCTTACTGATACTCTCTGGCAGTTCTATGGGAAATAGTTTTAGATTACAATTTTTTTTCTTTATGGCTTTTAAGTTCTGTTTCTTTGTTTCTGTTATTAGCTTATTTTTGTGCTGTGTGGAGAAGCATCATGGAACCCTTGCTCTCTCACTTGCAGTTTGTGGCCGTTTGATTGCACAGCCCCATCCTTGTAGTACTATTTGGATTGAGAAGCCTGATATTACTAATCATTTTATTGTTCATTCACCTCTCCCTTGGATGTTTCCCTGCAAAACCAGCCCAGGCAAAAAGTCAGGTTCTAGGTGGTTTATTCAGCCTTTACTCTTTGGTCAGTGGGTGAATTCATGCTGCTGGGAATACTGCTGGTTATTTTTTTTCTACTATCATCTCCCTTCAAGCAGATTTTTTTTTAAAAACAGTTTTACAGATCTTTGTTTGATTCCATTGCGTCACAGGTGTGTATTGAGAGGATCTAAAATACTTGAATCTGAGCAAGCTGTGCTCTACCATAGCTTGCCTGCCTTGCTGTTCAGCAGGGCATGTGTCCACCTACCTTCACAAAGGAGCAAGAAGGAAAGAATCACCCCACTATCTTGGGGAAGAAGCGCTTCTGGCACCCTCAGTCCTGTGCTGAATCCAAAGTAATGCACTCTTCTTGTGATGTTTGAAGCAGGATACTGGGATCCACTCCTGGCAATCCAAGAAGAGCATGTCCTGCCTGCCTGTACAGTGCATTCCTGTAGCATGTGTAAGACAAGGTGGAGAGGCTTCTAGTCCTCCTGGTAACCCAAAGATTTATCTTTTGTGAGGGCTCACTCTTTATTTAGTTCACACCACCAGGATTCCTATGATCACCAGCAATCAGATTGCAGGACTGAGAAGGGCTGCAAAGATGGTGTAAGCTTTCGGGGTGCCATGACACGGTGCTTTCTGAGGCAGAGTCTCTGCCCTACTCATGCCCAGCTACAGTTGTGGTAGCACATCTAAAAATTGTTGGGGTTAATCCTAAGAAGCATTTGGTCGATAGTGCTGCTGGTAAGGCCTCAGCTGGAGCACTCTGTCTGGTTTTAGGCAATGGACTTCAAAGAAAGTTGCATACCAGTTGTTGGCTGCCAGAAGTGGGGGGAAAAAATGAGAAAATAAGCAGAAATTTAGAAAACGTGACTGAAAGGAAGTTTATTTAATCTAAAAGAAAGAAAAAAGACCAAGATTTAAGTCCTCAGGAGAAAAGACAGTGGAAAAGACAAAGAATAAGCAGTTCTTGTCCACAGTAGAAAGGATTAGAAATAATGGGTTTGAGTTGAAACAGTGAAGATGGAGGGCCATATTAGAAAATATATTATTTGGGTGTTTAACTGGCTTGAGATGTTACATGGGAGGCTTGGCCACTGTAAGGAGTAAGGGGGAAAAGAAGGCTTGACTCCTTTAGCTCTCTAAGAGTCTTGATTGCTCTAGCAGTATTGCAATGCCACTGCTTTGGTCATGGCTTTTCTATTGAGTTTCTTTGGGAATCTTATTGGGATTTTTTTAACCTTTTTTTTTTAACCTTTACTACCTTAATAAAGTGGCCAAAAAATAGTGTCTCTCAGGTATTCTAGGAAATTAGTGGAGTCTCCTTCTCTGGAGGTATTCCAGATCCGTCTGGACACCGACCTGTGCGACCTGTCCTAGGGACCCTGCTTTGGCAGGGGGGTTGGACTCGATGATCACTTGAGGTCCTTTCCAACCAAACCCTGCAATTCTGTGAATCTTCATTGCATGTATTAGGGAGAAGATTAAAACCCAGCTAGGAGAAGATGTTCTGGGACCCGATTTCTGTTGAGAGCTGTGAAAGTTGTACTAAACCTGTGTAAATAATGGGCGCTCGTAAAATGATTCGCACAAAATTCTGCACAAAATCCCCAAGGGGGGTGATAATTCAACCAATCTGCTGAGCCACAGTTCAATTCTGCTGTCACAAAGTCACGTGGACAAAAGCCTGTAACAGCATTTCCTTCCCAGCTCCTTGGGGCAAGGATGGGATTTTGGGGTTCTATTAACTGGCTGCATATGTTAGCCCGATGTTATTTATTAAATATCCTCTTTCCAGACTTCAGTTCAACTTTAGGATGTCTTCCCCTGAAATTGCTTCCCTTTCATGGGGTCAGATGAAGGTGAAAGGCTGCTCTACAACATACAAGGACTGCAAAGTATGGCCAGGAGGAAGCCGAACCTGGGATTGGCGAGAAACTGGAACTAATGTAAGTTTGCTGTTTCCTATCCCTCCTGCATTTTAAATGGGACTCTGAGAATGGTCCAGACAATGGTTGTTAAAAGTTCCAGACAGAAATTCAGTTACCTGCCTTTTGCTTTCATGTACCTGTTCGATTTTTCCTGGGAAGAACCAAGTATGTGTCAGAAGTGACTATGGGGAGAGGTCAGAGGACTGTAGGATCCCAACATCCTGCACGTGACGGGGTATAGCAGCTGTCACCCCAGTCCTGACAGCTACCCTGAGCTGTGGCACACCTTAGAGCTCTCAAACAGCACTTGATTAAAAATGCAACTTTCCTAAGATGCTGGTAGCAACCTTTTTTCTCCGAGTGCATACACAAAAGTTGTCTTGAGTGAGATAGGAAATAAAAATTATGGGAAGTTGAAATAAATTGACAGGATCTGACCTTATGTGCTCAGAAGGCAATGATACGTGTGGCTTAGTCTTTTTCCTTGGAGTGCCTTGACTTATTTCAGTGGGAAGATATGTGGATACAGTCTCATGTGCGCTAGTTTCTGTGGGAAAAGCTCACAGTCTGGCTAACCACACAGTACCCATGTACTAAGTGCTTGCCCTCACAAATTTTAAGTGTTACTTGTAAATGCAGTCAGAATTATATAGAAGTGCATGGAACAGTATTGACATTGCAGAGTTAGAAGCAGCATAATGTCTCTTGTGTTAGGAACTTGATGGTTCTTCCCATATTAGGACTGGCATTAGGACAGCTCTTTTAGAAAAAAAAAAGCCCAACAACTGTAATTTCTCAGCAAAAGTTAAAGCATGAAAATATCACCCAAAACCTGCAGCTGTACCCTCACAGAGGATACAGCTTTCTTTAATCCATTTGGACACAACTGAAGGGCAGAACCTTTGGTTTTGGAACTTCGTCTCTAAATGCTCATAGAATCATAGAATGCTTTGGGTTAGAAGGGACCTTAAAGCCCATCTAGTTTCAAACCCCTGCCATGGGCAGGGACACTCTGACTAGAGCAGGGTGCCCAAAGCCTCATCCAAGCTGTCCTTGACACTTCCAGAGATGGGACTTCCACAGCCTCTCTGGGCACCCTGTGCCAGGGCCTCACCACCCTCACAGTAAATAATTTCTTCCTAATATCTAACCTAACCCTGCCCTCTTCCAGCTTGAAATATTGCCCCTTGTCCTGTCCCTGCACTCCCTGGTGAACAGTTCCTGTCCCACTTTCATGTAGGGCCCCTTTAAGTATTGATTAAGTATTGATAAGTATTCATAGGAGATATGCTCCAGGTCCTTGATCATCTTCGTGGTCTCCTCTGGACTCACTCCAAGACCTCCATGTCTTTCCTGTCCTGGGGACCCCAGAGCTGGAGTCAGCACTCCAGGTGGGGTCTCACAAAAGCAGAGTAGAGGGGCAGAATCCCCCTTTCCCAGACCTGCTGGCCACACTCTTCTTGATGCAGCCCAGGACACTGTTGGCTTTCTGAGCTGCCAGCACACATTGCTGGCACATGTTGAGCTTGTCATCAATCAGCACCCCAATTCCTTCTCTTCAGGGCTGTTCTCCATTCATTCTTCTCCCAGTCTGTAGCTGTGCCCTGGCCCATGTGCAGGACCTTGCACTTGGCCTTGATGAACTTCATGCAGTTTTCACAGGCCCATGTCTCCAGCCTGTCTTTTTAAAGCTGTCAGAGTTCAGGTTATACAGAGCACTTAGTGCCAGGAGAAAGGTAGTGCTGTCCTGCAAAGGTACCTGTTCCTTGCAGAGAGCGAGCGAGCTGTGTACGTAACCTTTTTAAAGCATTTTATTTCTAAAAGCTGATTGTAATGATCATAAAAAATGTAGCTTTGATTATAAAATGTAGTAAATGATTATAAAAATGACTCTTTGGAGGGGGTGCTTTGGGGGATGTCACATTTCTTTAACAATATTGTTGCCCTGGTTTATATACACATATGACCAGAGAAGCAGAACACACGTAGCAGCTGAGAAGTTCCCACATAGATGTAAACTCAATCATGTTCTGACATTCATTCCAATCACTTGAAGACTACAAGTATTTAGGAAGCCATGGTTTCTTTTTAAAGTTTCAGGCAAGGGATGTCTTCAGGTGATAGGGAAAAGCTCTAAGTCAATAAAAGTCCTTAGAGGAGTCCTCCAACTCAAACAAGAAGTCTATATCAAATTAAAATCGGAGAAGGAGAAAAAAATACTGGGTTATTTGGAGGTTTTCCAGCATCCTCAGAAGTAAAAAATACTTGTTTAGGTTTCCCCTTATATAGGTCACTTGTAAAGCTCTGGCTTTACATCTGTTCTATCCACCTTGCAGCTATGAGGAGTTAAATGACTTGGTTTAAGAATGAGTAGCAAGCAACAAATGTGAGAGTAGAACTAAGCTGCTATAGCTGGGGTCTCCAAGTCTTGAAAAACTATAAAAAAATCAACTTGACCAGCAGTGGAAATAGCAGGATTTGCCAGATGCTTCTCTGCACCTTTCTTTATGGTGTGCCATAGTCTGCCTGCTTTCTTTGAGTGTGTTTTTCCTGGGGGTAGGTGAGCTGAAGTCAGGGAAACAAGCAGTGCTGGTCTTGGCCCATGCTCCAGCTGGAAGGAAATTGCTTCCTTTCCTTCTCTGCTATCAGAGTGCTGCCTAGTACGTAATTCTTTCATTGGGAAAAGAGTATAACTGGCTCTGCAAGGTTCTGTAACTAATAGCACTGAGAGTTCTTATGGCTTAGCCCCTGGGGATGAAAGGCAGCCTCCCCGGCCGGCTGCATTTCAGTACCACCTGCTAACAGGAGAAAAGCAGTAGGAATCCTGAATGGAAAACCAGGGAACAAAACAGGCAAGAAATTCTGCTGCCCTTCTTCTTTCCCTCCAGCTCTCAAACCAGAAAGGATATAGTTATTCCATCACCTTACACGTTTCCTTCAATGACACTTGGTTTCCTAAAAAACATGTGGAAGGCCCCCGAGCAGGACATCTTGCATAATTGAAGAAAATCCTTACTGTCCCATGGCTTTAATGTCTCAGGAGAACTTCTCCTATGACAGCAAACCTACCCCAGCAATCTAATTACTGTAATTGCCATAAGCAGTACCGGTTCTTTTTGTCTCAGGTTTGAATCTGCTGCAAAACCCCCAAAGGAAAAGCATTACGTCGCCTGTCATAAACACACAGTTGCAACCATTCCCAGAATCATAGAATCCCAGGCTGTGTTAGGTGTGAAGGGACCTTTAGAGGCCATCTGGTCCCACCTCCCCTGCAGTGAGCAGGGACATCTTCATTAGATCAGGTTGCCCAGAGCCCAATCAAGTCTGACCTTGAATGTCTCCAGGGATGGGGCCTCCACCACCTCTCTGAGCAACCTGGGCCAGTGTTTCACCACCCTCAGAGTGAAGAACTTTTTCAAAATACCCAACCTAAATTTCTCATTTTCTAGTTGAAAACCATCACTCCTCATCCTAGCACTCCATGCCCTCAGGAACAGCTCTTCCCCAGCTTTCCCATAGGACCCTTTCAGGGACTGGAAGGATGCTATAAAGTCCCCCAGAGCCTTCTCTGACCCAGCCCAACACTCCCAGCCTGGCTTCGCAGCAAAGGTGCTCCAGCCCTTGGGTCATTTTTGTGGCCTCCTCTGGATGTGCTCCAGCAGGTCCATGTCCTTCTTGTGCTGAGGGCTCCAGAGCTGGACACAGCACTGCAGGTGAGGTCTCCCCAGAGCAGAGCAGAGGGGCAGAATCCCCTCTCTCGATCTGCTGTCCACAGTTCTTTTGATGCTGCCCAAGATGGGATTGGCCTTTTAGGCTGTAGATGCACATTGGTGGCTCATGTCCAGCTTCTCATCCATGAGTACTCCCAAGTCCTTTTCCTCAGGGCTGCTTTCCAGGACATCATCTCCTAACCTGTACATATAATGGGGATTGTCCTAACTGAGGTGCAGGACCCTGCACCCCTCTGCACGGCATCCTGTCCCTCTGGTACATTAACCTCACCACTCAGCTTGGTGTTGTCATCAGCTTGCAGCAGCTCTGTACATTGAAGTGAGCTCTGTGTTCTAGGTATGGCGGTCACATGGAAATAGCCTAAGGGGAACACAGCTTGTAGAACCATAAAGGTGAACCATCTCCTGAAATTCAGTACCAGCCAGTCTCAAGACTTTCTGGTGGGATAATTTTAATCCCCTCATTTGAAGTGACACTCCCTTGGAAGGTTTCCCTTCCTTGCAGCTTTAGGAGTTCATGTGTTCATTTCAGCTTGCGAAGTTTTGCCCTGTCTTCTGAGCTGAAGCATTGACAGCAAAACTGTGACATTGGAGGCTGCAACATCTGCTGCTGACAATTGGACAAACTGGAGAAGTGGGCCCATGTGAACCTCATGAGGTTCAACAGGGCCAAGTGCAAGGTCTTGCACCTGGGTCGGCCTTCCAGTACCTGAATGGGTTACAGGAAAGATGTGGAGGGACTTTTTAGAAGGGCAGGGAGTGATAGGACCAGGGGGAATGGTTTTAAATTGGAAGGGTCTAGATTTAGATTGGATATTAGGAAAACATTCTTCACGATTAGGATGGTGAGGCACTGGCACAGGTTGCCCAGGGAGGTAGTGGATGTCCCCTCTCTGGAAGTGTTCAAGGCTGGATTGGATGGGGCCTTGATGGCCTGGTGAAAGGTGTCCTTGCCAATGTCAGGGGGGCTGGAACTTGATGATCTTTAAGATCCCTCCAACCCAAACCATTCTGTGATTCTATGACTGGGACAGGGGACAGAGAACAGGAGAGGAGCCAAGGAAGTCAAAAAGAAAAACTCAGTAACTAATGAAGCAACTGAAGCTGATTTTTACGCTGGTGCTTTGACCTGAAATGCTTGGAAGAATGTAGTATTTTCTGGAAGCATAGGGGATAAAGGTGCATGGGTATCTCCATACAAATAACATTCTCCAGAAGTCTACCATAGTGTTACGTTCTTCAAGTGAGAAATTCACCTTGGTCTTCAAGAAGAAGTTAAGAACCCTACATATACACACAAAAAGAGGAAGAAGTAGTATTTTTGGTTCTAAAAAAAGATTCACACTGAAGAGGGACCAGATGTTAGCCACAGGTTGTACTCTATATAGATCTGGGTAGAAATGGAACCTGGGGGGAGGAATTAGTGTGACATAATAATGTTTTTATTAATGTTACAGGAGTATTTAAGTATTAAGTGCCAGATTCTGCCCCTGGGAAGGGGCAACCCTGGCTGCACATCTAGCCTGGGGTATCAGACACTGGAGGCCAGCTGTGCTGAGAGGAGTTTGGGGGTCTGGGTTGACAGCGAGCTACCTGTGAGCCAGCAGCGTGTCCAGGCAGCCAGGAGGCCTAACTGCATCCTGGGGTGTATCCAGCCAGTCCAGGGAGGGGGGGGTTGGACCTGATGAGCTCTGGAGGTCCCTTCCAACCCCTACAATTCTGTGATTCTGTGACTGTCCTGCTCTACACTGCACTGGGGCGGCCTCACCTCGAGTCCTGGGACAGGTTTGGGCAGCACAGGACAAGAGGGACACAGAACTCATGGAGAGTGGCCAGAGGAGGGTAAGGAGGATGGGGAAGGGTCTGGGGGGGCGGTCTTACAAGGAGAGGTTGAAGTCTCTGGGTTTGTTCATCCTAGAGAAGAGGAGGCTGAGGGGAGACCTCATGGGCGTCTGTGGCTTCCTGATGAGGGGAAGCAAAGGGGCAGGTGCTGATCTCCTCTTTGGGGACCAGGGCTGGAACCCAAGGGAACAGCATGAAGCTGCCAGGGGAGGCATAGGGTGGGTGTCAGGAAGCGGTTCTGTCCTGACAGGTGGGTCAGGCACTGGCTCCCTAGGGAAGGGGTCACAGCCCTGAGTTGGGCTGAGGTCAGGAAGTGTCTGGATGATGCCCCCAGTCCCCTGCTCTGACTTGGCTGGCCCTGTGTGGAGCCAGGAGTTGGACTCGATGGTCCTTATGGGTCCCTTCCAACTCAGGAGATTGTGGGATTCTATGTTTCTATATAATTCTCTTTGTGTATTCCTATGCTTACACCATATTTCTAGTAAGTGGGTGTACTTCCTTACAAACTCAATCAACATTAGAAGAGCTGTTAAAGCTCTTCTCTTTTTTTCTTTAAGGAGCCTGGCTTCAAGCATCCCTTTCTCAAAGTAAAGAATAGTGCAGAAATCGAAACTGTTAAATGAAGCTAACCAGTATGTTTCAGTCCTCTTTGCTAAATGAGATTTGCAAAGTAAACAAGAAAAAGAATTTAATCATTTTAATTATTTGAGGAGCTATTTTCAATTAAAGTGAGTAAACTTTGGCTTGCTGCAATCTTTATTGCAAAAAGATTTCATTCATGTGAAAACAAATGGCAGCAGGTCACAAATTAATGATTTCACTTTAGTTTTAATACTTAAAAAATGATAGCTGTTAGGTTTTATAGAAATATTTAATGCCTCCATTTTTAGCTGTTTAATAAAGGATGGTAATAATTCCATTAATTGATGAGTGATCCTTCATCTGCACATCAAACACCTTTTTATTTTTTAAAGTTACCTCCTGTGTGTTTGCAGAAAAGAGGGTTCTGTGTCATTCTGGTGCTGCTAATTCACCCTGCTCCTCTGTGGACAGTTTCAAAACACAGAGCTGGAACTTTCCAGGTTGATGCTGTCACTACAGTGACTTTTTCTCTTCCTCCCCTGACACTTAGCATTCTCCAGGAGTGCAGCCAGCTGACCTTGAAGAAGTTGTCAAGAAAGGTGTTAATACTCTGGTGATCGGTCGCGGCATGAGCGAGGCTTTGCAGGTAACTGTTCCATGAGAAACACAAACTAGGATTGTTTATTTTCCCTCTCCCTCTGGTTATGCCAGGGGAGGAACTCTATAATGCTTTGCTAAGAGGGGGAAAAAATTCAGGATGCTGAATTAACGCGACTGAGCTCCTGCTGGGAGTCCCTTTCTTCCTGCAAGGAACATCCTTGGAGCTCCTCTGTGCTAGAGTCAGTGTCAGGCAGTAAACAGGTTTATGTTCTGCAGGAGCACCTAAAACAGGAGAGTTTTAGAAGGGGTTATGAACTGGCTCTCTAGCCTGCTGTAAATACTTTGATAATCAGGCAGCTTTGTTACTAATGTTGCAGGGTGTCATTTCAGCAGATAAAGTCCCTGCAGACAGCTCAGAAGTGCTGAGCTTCAGGAGAAGCAGTTCTTTAGCTTTCTGGCAAGGTGGGTAATGCCTGTTTAGATTAATTACCTTTAGCTCCAGTTCTGTTTCCTCTCCTTAGAACAGGCTGCGTTTTAAACCACATTAGGGAACAATGGGAGGTGTGTGTGTATAAGTAGCTTTATTGTAGAGAAGGAGAATTCAATCAGAAATATCAGAGCATATTTTGGTCACAGTAACCCCAGGCAGCGCTACAGGCTTGGAGCAGAGCAGCTGGAGAGCTGCCTGGAGGAGAAGGACCGGGGGATGTTAGTGGATAACGACTGAACATGAGCTACCAGTGTGCCCAGGTGGCCAAGAAGCCAACAGCATCCTGGCCTGTATCAGGAATGGTGTGATGAGTAGGGAATTGATTCTTCCATTGTACTCAGCTCTGGTGAGGCTGCACCTCAAGTGCTGTGTCCAGTTCTGGGCCCCTTACTACAGGAAGGACGCTGAGATGCTGGATTGTGTCCAGAGGAGGGTGATGAAGCTGGTGAAGGGCCTGGAGCGCAGGTGCTGTGAGGAGCAGCTGAGGGAGCTGGGCTTTTTAGTCTTGAGAAAAGGAGGCTGAGGGGAGACCTCCTCATGCTCTGCAGCTACCTGCCAGGAGGTTGCAGAGATGTTTGGGTTGGTCTCTTCTCTCAGATGACAAGTGATAGGATGAGAGGGAATGGCTTAAAATTGCACCAGGAGAGATTTAGGTTGGATATCAGGAAGAATTTCTTTCCTGAAAGGGTTGTCAGGCATTGGAACAGGCTGCCCAGGGAGATGGTGGAGTCACCATCAGGACATGATCTAGAGGTGGACTAGTCAGGGTTAGGTTATGGTTGGACTCAGGATCTAAAAGGTCTCTTCTAACCTAAGTGATTCTATGAATCTATGATTCTATATTGGTTTGGCTGCTATTACTTACTCAAGTGCATCTACTAACAAATGCCACCAGCTCTGGTGTTTCTTCAAGCCCGACAGCGTGAGGGGAAAAGAATCTAATAGTTGCTCTTCCCATTTCCTTTTCTCTCCTGAGGTTCCACCATCTACTGTGGACTACCTGAAGCAACATGGGATTGATGTGTTGGTCTTGCAAACAGAGAAAGCTGTGGCCAAGTACAATGCCCTGGCTGCTCAGGGTGTCAAAGTGGGGGGAGTCTTTCATTCTACCTGCTGAAGTCCTACAGCTCATTCCACCTTCCTTGACTGCAGCCAAACCACGGACGTACCTCACTGCCAAATCAAGTTACAGTCAGTGGAGTGTGGACTTGTGTGCCAAGGCGTTTGTGTGCTGAGTGTTGGAAATGTGAGGGTGGTTTATTAGTTCAGTGTTTAAACAAATGGAGTGCTTGCAAAAGGAGGCTCTTAATGAAATTGTTTCATTACTGAATCATTTCTGTATGTTCTTGAGACCGGCCTAATCTTCAGAAGACTGTCCATGTTCTGGTTCCTTGGCATTTCACACACTGGCTAAATTGAAATGCTGGGATTGGAATGTTTATTAGGAAATGGCTGGAAATTCACAGAACTCCAGACTGGTTTGGGTTGACAGGGACCTCAAAGCTCCCCCAGTGCCATCCCCCTGCCATGGGCAGGGATACCCTCCACTAGTCCAGGGTGCCCAAAGCCCCATCCAACCTGGCCTTGAATCCTGCCAGGGAGCCAGGGGCAGCCCCAGCTCCTCTGAGCACCTTGTGCCAGGGCCTCCCAACCCTCCCCAGGAAGGATTTCTGCCTCCCAGCCCCTCTCCTGCTGCCCTCGTGCAGCTGAAGGCCATTCCCTTGGGACTGGCCCTCCCTTCCCTTGGCACCAACCCCTCTCCAGCTCTGCTGGAGCTTCTTGAGGGACTGGAAGAGACTCTAAGGTCTTCCTGAAGCCTTCTCTTCTCCAGGCTAAACTACCCCAATTCTCCCAGCTTGTCTCCAGAGGAGAGGTGCTCCATCTATCAGATCATCTTTTTGGCCTCCTCTGGACTTGCTCTAACAGCCCCATGTCCTTCTTGTGTTACTGGCTATTGAAACACAGGCATAAAACACCTGATGAGTAGGCAGTAGATAGAAGCAGTGGGTAGTAGAGCAGCCACCACAGTAGAAGTTAAATTAAAAAGCAAACCCAGAGTGCAGAACTTTGCTTCCCAACAGTGACTTCAGTCAGGATATTGGCTATGCAGATCTGCTTGTTGTAATTCATGTAAATTAGCACTTTCAACCTCAAAACAAAAAGTCTACAGGGAATAAACATCAAATCTGGGCCTTAAATAATTTCCCAGTGCCTTGTGAGGGCTGCATTGCACAATACATATCTTCTCCAAAGTCCCTACGTGCTCACAACCATCAAATCTGTCACAAAACTGGGGTTTACAACACAACCCCTGGGGAAATCCTGGGAATTGCTGCCAGCAAGTGGGAGGGATGTGAGACTTCTCAGTGGTCACCGTTACCTGAGGATTTCCACAGTGTAACAACGAGCGTCTTAGTCTGCTGAAAATGTAGAGTCCTCTCCATGGCTGGTCTTGGTGGGTGTCTGTTGGTATTTGTTCCCCCCCTCACCCCCACCAGGCTCACTAATTGCAGATCTGTGCATATTAAATCCATGTTTATTAGTGAATGTACACGATAAATGCCCCAAGGTGCTTGGAAGTGACCAAACAGTAGCAGAGAGGCTTAGATTGGGATGAGGATGTATGGACATTCCCAAGACCTAAGAATAACCCTTCACAGAATCATAGAGGTTGGGATCATCAGGTCCAACCCCCCTGCCAAAGCAGGGTCCCTAGGACAGGTGACTCAGGTCAGCATCCAGACAGGTCTGGAATATCTCCAGAGAAGGAGACCCCACACTCCCCTGGGCAGCCTGTCCCAGGGCTCACTCACCCTCACTGGGTAAAAGTTCTTCTGCATATTGGTGTGGAACTTCCTGTGCTCCAGCTTGAGGCCATTGCCCCTTGTCCTGTCCCCACAGAACACTGAGAAGAGGCTGGACATTTCCCCCTGTGTCCCACCCTTCAGATATTGATAACCATTGATCAGATCCCCTCTCAGTCTTCTTTTCTCGAAGCTGAACATCCCTAGTTCTTTCAGCCTTTCCTCACAGGGGAGATGCTCCAGGCCCTTAATCATCTCCGTAGCCCTCCCTGGACTCTCTCCAGGAGATTCCCTGTCTTTTTTATACCAGGGAGCCCAGAACTGGACACAACACTCCAGGTGGGGCCTGACCAGAGCAGAGCAGAGGGGGAAATAACACTGTTCTTTTCCTTACATGCTCTAGTAACCACTTAAAAACCTTTTATCTACTAAATTCCAACGTGGTATAAAAGGGAAAGTGAGGACTCAGAAGTTTTATCTCTCCATTCCCTAATTACCACACTATTTTCTCCCAGTGTAGCTGTGTTTGAGCAACATCTTATCTCAACCAGGAAGAACCATGTCTGCGTCCTCTGACACAGCAGCTGGTGTAATGACATTGTTCTGATGAACTCGAGTGGCGCCAAAGAGAAGATGAACCACTGACCCAGAAGACTGGCTCATCTGGAGGGAATTCCAGTAGAACCAGTTTCTTCCAATCTATGGGGTGCAAGGGCCTTTTTGCATTCATTGTCCTCACCTGGCAGTGGAGGTGGTTTGACCTCACCCTCGTGTATTTGTGTTATTTCATGAGCTTTTGGGGCTTCCATCAGCCTTAAATAGTAAGGCCTTTACTGAGAGGATGATGCAATTCATCTCCAACCTGTTATCCATACAGGTGAGGAGATGATGTCCTGGAAAGCAGCCCTGAGGAAAAGGACTTGGGGGGGCTCATGGATGAGAAGCTGGACATGAGCCACCAATGTGCATCTGCAGCCCAGGCCAACCCCATCCTGGGCTGCATCAAAAGAACACAGCAGATGGAGAGAGGGGAT
The DNA here is from genome assembly GCA_022605575.1 of Laterallus jamaicensis coturniculus. Classification (NCBI taxonomy): domain Eukaryota; kingdom Metazoa; phylum Chordata; class Aves; order Gruiformes; family Rallidae; genus Laterallus; species Laterallus jamaicensis. The sequence continues at coordinate 21,836,325 of JAKCOX010000012.1, read as the reverse complement.
TCTGCCCCTCTGCTCTGCTCTGGGGAGACCTCACCTGCAGTGCTGTGTCCAGCTCTGGAGCCCTCAGCACAAGAAGGACATGGACCTGTTGGAGCATGTCCAGAGGAGGCCACAAAAATGATCCAAGGGCTGGAGCAGCTCTGCTGTGAAGCCAGGCTGGGAGAGTTGGGCTGGGGCAGCCTGGAGAAGAGAAGGCTCCAGAATGACCTTATGGCAGCCTTCCAGTCCCTGAAAGGGTCCTATGCAAAAGCTGGGGAAGAACTGTTCCTGAGGGCATGGAGCAACAGGACGAAGGGTGATGGGTTTTCAACTAGAAAAGGGGAGATTTAGGTTGGGTATTAGGAAAAAGTTCTTCAATATGAGGGTAGTGAGACACTGGCACAGGTTGCTCAGAGATGTAGCAGAGGTCCCATCCCTGGAGACATCAAGGTCAGGCTTGATGGGGCTCTGGGCAACCTGATCTAGTGAAGATGTCCCTGCTCACTGCAGGGGAGGTGGGACTATATGGCCTTTAAAGGTCCTTCCCAGACTAATGCAGTCTGGGATTTTCTGATTCCAGGTTTATAAGCACTGCACCATGCACACTGTGCTTAGGAGAAGTTGAGCAAACATCTCATCTCCCACCTCAAGTTGGTTTTTATTTTTATTTATATTTTCCTATTAACAATGATGCCACATTCAATGCACCTGCCCAGCCCAGCATCTCTATTTAACGAAACCACCATGGTCTCCTCCCACTGGCACTACACACTTTGTGATCCCCAAAAACCCAAACCCCAAGGATGAGGGGAGCTCAGCCTGTTCGACATTGCCAGGTGATTTTGAGAGGTACACCCTGCCCAGCTTTGTGCTGCAGCCTCTTAATTGTTCTTTTCAGTTGGCAACCAGGAGGATACAGAAGATTCCACTTTAAAACAGGGAGCTGCAGCCTGTAAGGAAACTGATTTCTCTTGTTAAAGGGAACCTGTCACATTTGGCTACCCTCAGTACATTTCAGTGGCAACAAGGAGCTGATGAGCTGCAGGACTTTGCCATCCTTATTCCTGCTCTCCTGAGCCTGCTCTGTCAGTTCCCACTGAGCCTCTGCTCCACTTGGGCTGCTCCGGTCCCTGAAAGCCCAATTCCCTTCTTGGTGCCTGAAATCGCTTTGCTACACGGTGGAAACAGCTGGGACCGATTCATCCACCATAAAAACCCCCACCCCAAACCCAAACCAACCAAACCCTGAGCTTGAAACCCTATCTTCACATCTTGCTTTCAGCTGGAGCCATGAATAAAGCCTTAAAATATTAAACCAATGGGCTCATCACCCAAATCATGGGAATTCTCACCCCACACCACTTCTCTGCCTCCCCCCCGGATAGACCCCATGCTCCCACCCATTAAAGCAGACCTGATGCTGGGCTGGGTGCCAGGAGGATGATTCCTCTCCAGCTGCTCTGCACCCAGCGGGGTCCATCCCTGTCCCTTATCTTTGTGCAGCAGCACAGGAGAGCTGGCAGCCCTGAGACCCTCAGGCATGCCTGACATCAACACCACCAGTGTTTGATGGGATGTCAGGTCATGTTTGTGCAAAGCTCAGCATCTGTGAGGCTCTGGGTGCTATTTTCAAGGTCCCACTAATGTTGCATTAGCAAACTGTGAACTAAAAGGCCAGCGCTCACACATTCCCAGTGAATAGACAGGAAGATGGGAGTGAAGTAAGGTGAAAATAGTGGTTGTATCTCTGACTTGGTCAATAGATATTACAACAGAGAGAAGCAAGCCAGGAATTGAGAGGAAACCCATATCGATGTCCTGCGTGAAATGCACATCCTGATCTTGCCAAGAAACTCCTTCAGACCTTTTGCAGCTCAGTTTTCCTGGACTTTTAAAAATAAGATACTCAAAACTCAATACTTTAAACTCAAAAAGGGGAGATTTCGATTGGATATGAGGAAAAAAGTTCTTCAGTCTGAGGATGGTGGATCACTGGCCCAGGTTGCCCAGAGAGGTGGTGGAGGCCCCATCCCTGGAGACATTCAAGGTCAGGCTTGATGGGGCTCTGGGCAACCTGATCTAGTGAAGATGTCCCTGTTCACTGCAGGGTGTGGGACTAGATGGCCTTTAAAGGTCCCTTCCCACCTAACACAGCCTGTGATTCTGTGATTCTACAAACACCACACCAGGTCTGAGCTTATACCTCACAACCTTCAACTCCATTCCAGCGGCATTTATATGTTGCTCGAAGCATTCTGGGCTCCATAATCACATGATTTGCAAAGTTCTAAGGATTTCCTGAATGAATTTCAGTGGACTTTGGCAATCTGACCACGAATTTCCCATTATAAGCATTCAGAGCCTCCACCTGCCCCCAGATTCTGAAACTGCTGGCATTTAATGGCATCATTCCTAAAGGGATGCAGAATCACTGGGTTGGAAAAGACCTTTGAGATTGAGTCCAACTGTAGCCATTCTCTACTAAACTATATCCCTTTAAAACACATCCAGGATGGTGACTCAGCCCCCTCCTTGAGCAGCCTGTTCCACAGCCCCACAACTCTTTCAGGGAAGAACTTTTTCCTAACATCTGCCCTGGAGCAGCTTGAGGCCATTTCCTATTGTCCCATCTCCTGTCCCCTGGCTGAAGAGACCATCGCCCACCTCTCTACAACCTCCTGTCAGGTCATTGTGGGTGGTGATACGGTCTCCCCAAACGGGCAAGATACAAACAGACAAGAGCTGGATTGCAATTCAAAGGGGAGCATTGCAGACTTGATTTAATGTAACCAAAACACCAGTAACACTCGTTTGTTGCTCTAACTCTCAACTCCATGTCCTGCTCTGCTGCTTGCACCAGACTCCTCATCAGCCCCCTCAACATTAACAACCCACACCCTCCCCAAAACCGTCCCAGCCTCAGCATATCTAAGAGATGAGGATTCAGCCTATGGCCACATCATGTTGAGATGCAGAACAGGAGCACTTTACAATGTTTTATTGGTTTTTTTTTTCCCCCAGCCTTTAGGTACCAACACACAAATACAAGTTGGAGACACTAAAAAGAAACAAACCAACATTCCCCCAAAAAAACCCACCCAAACTCCTTCCCTTCATTTCAGAGCGCTCTAAAAATACCATCCACGTATGTGCTGAAGCATTTACACAGTAAATACAGGGCAGAAAATATAGAGGCCTTGGGGAGAAGATTCCAAGAAGCCAAAACTGAAGCCATGGCCCAATGAAACCCCTGCTGGACTACAGGAGAGGGAACAGGCTTTCCTGACTGGATACAGAACCACCCTTGAAAGCGCTCACTCTTAACTAGCCAAATAACCCTGTGTTGGCTTATCTGCATCTTAATGGAGGAGACCAACGGTTCTTCAGCACCTTCATCCCCACGGTTGACTTTTATGCAAGTACAAATCTGTTTTGGTTGGATTCACCATCTTCACACACTGTTGGTTTCATGGAACCCAAGGACCCTGTAAATGTCTGTCTGTCTGCGCTGGGTTTCACCGCCGGGCAGGTTTGGGCATGATATAAACTTTGACAGGTTTGCTGAAGGGTATGGTCCCCTCGATGCCATTTTCGGGCTGTGGCAGGGCCTCCAAGCTCTCATTCCAGGTAGATTTAGGGATTTTAGCAGATGCTTTACTCCTGTTGGAATTGTAAGCCAGCAGCAAGCGCACTTCAATCTGACATGGCTCTGCAGAGAGAAAACAGGGCAACCCAAATGTGTACAAGAGCAATTCTGGGCTGACCAGAATCCAAACTGGGGTTGGAAAATGCAACTCTCACTACATGCAGCAGGGAACTGCTTTAGGCTTCCCCCACCCCTTCTCATGGCTTAAAAAGAGACTCTCCTGAGTAACAAACGAGCAGCAACTTTCCAAAGTGACTGTTACAAATAATTCTGACCAAATGATAACATAATAAAACAAGTAAGTCCTGGGTTTGTTCAGCCTGGAGAAGAGGAGGCTGAGGGGAGACCTCATGGGGTCTGTGGCTTCCTGACGAGGGGAAGCAAAGGGGCAGGTGCTGATCCTCTCTCTTTGGGGACCAGGGATAGAACCTCAGGGAACAGCGTGAAGCTGCAGCCAGGGCAGGTTTAGGCTGGGTGTCAGGAAGAGGTTCTGTGCTGAGAGGGGGGTCAGGCACTGGCACAGGCTCCCCAGGGAAGGGGTCGCAGCCCCAGGCTGGGCTGAGGGCAAGAATCATCTGGATGATGCCCTCAGTCCCATGCTCTGACTTGTCTGGGCCTGTGTGGTGCCAGGAGTTGGACTTGATGGGCCTTATGGGTCCCTCCCAACTCAGGAGGCTGTAGGATTCTATTAAGTTCTCCATTTATATTGTGACCCCCATTCCCCAAACCCCTCCCAGCCTGGTGTCCTCCTCATCATCCATATGCCAGAGTGCCAACACCAAGGTTAGTGGTGAATTTAACGGTTCAGGGAGACACCAGCAGAGAATCCCTTTGGGCCACACTCAAATGTCCTTCTGGTGAATGCTGCAGAAGCCGAAATAAGACTGTGGGCAGATATGTCTTAGTCCAGGAGACTTGGGATTAAGGAAGACACACTCTGTGCAGCAACAGAATCACCTGAAGTGGTTTCATTAGCGTTACCTGTCCAGGCTGTGTGTGAGAGGTAAACCTGAGTTATCAGCCTGTGCCTTCCAGGACCAGGATTTCGGAAGTCAGCTGGTTTGGGATGGATGAGTTGTGCTTGCCCATCTGGATACAACACCTGTGGAAGGGGGGGAAAGAAAAAAGGAAACAACCAATTGACAGCTGGAAATGGGGATTTGCAGAGGGGGCCTTATTTTGGTGTCTGCTGTTGGCGTCGGGAAGGCAGGAAGGGGGGTTCTGGATATGTTACTTGGCATCCTACCACATCTCCCTCCTCAGCTGCGCTGGAAAGTAGCAACTCAGCAGCAGGAAGAAGGTTCAGTTGTAATTAGAGACCCTCTGTACTCCTGTACTGCTCAGAACAGCTGCTTGAGCTCCTCCTCCTCCCCTACACAAGGTGAAGTTCCCCAGTGTTCATCTGTGCTCCTGCTCACAGCAGGTCACAGCAGAGGGGGGTGTGTGGAGCACAGAACGGCATCTGACTTGCAGCCCAGAAGGCATAACCATTCCTGGGCTGGAGCACAAGGAGTGTGGCCAGCAGGTCATAGAATCATAGAATGGCAAGGGTTGGAAGGGACCCCGAGGATCATAAAGCTCCAACCCCCCCTGCCACAGGCAGGGACACCAACCTCAGGCCTGGATCTACACAAGGCTGCCCAGGGCCCCATCCAACCTGGCCTTGAACACTTCCAGGGATGGGGCACCCACCCCCTCTCTGGGCAGCCTGTTCCAGCCCCTCACCACTCTTTCCGTAAAAAACTTCCCCCTAATATTCAATCTAAACCTTCCCTCCTTCAGCTTCAATCCATCCCCCCTTGTCCTGCCATTATCTGCCCTTTTAAAAAGCTGATTCCCCTCCTGTTTCTCTGCTCCCTTCAGGGACTGGCAGGCTGCAATGAAGCCTGTCCCCCCACAGCCTTCTCTTCTCCAGGCTGAACAAGCCCAGCTCCCTCAGCCTCTCCTTGTAGGGCAGGTGCTCCAGCCCTCTAATCATCTGTGTGGCTCCTCTGAACTCTAACAGTTCTACATCTTTCTTGTATTGGGGGCCCAGTTCTGGACACAGGACTCCAGGTGGGGCCTCACGAGGGCAGAGTAGAGAGGGACAATCACCTCGAGAGGTCGAGAGAGGGGATTCTGCCCCTCTGCTTTGCTCTGCTCTGGGGAGACCTCACCTGCAGTGCTGTGTCCAGCATTGGAGCTCTCAGCACAAGAAGGACATGGACCTGTTGAAATGCATCCAGAAGAGGCCATGAGAGTGATCTGAGGGCTGGAGCACTTGAACGCAGGCTGAGAGAGTTGGGCTTGTTCAGCCTGGAGAAGAGAAGCTCTGGGGAGACCTCAGAGCCCCTTCCAGTCCCTGAAGGGACCTACAGAAAAGCTGTGAAGGACTGCTTGTAAGGGAATGGAGTGATGGGATGAGCAGTGATGGTTTAATCTAGAAAAGGGGAGATTTAGGTTGGGTATTAGGAAAAACTTCACTCTGAGGATGGTGGATCACTGGCACAGGTTGCCCAGAGAGGTGGCAGAGGCCCCATCCCTGGAGTCATTCAAGGTCAGCCTTGATGGGGCTCTGAGCAACCTGATCTAGTGAAGATGTCCCTGCTCACTGCAGGGGGTTGGACTAGATGGCCTCAAAGGTCCCTTCCCACCTAACACAGCCTGGGGTTCTGCGCTCAAAGCAAAATCTCAGGATCTGTACACAAGCCAACTCATCCCCCCAGGATACAAAACCCTGTCTGTACTCAGGACACACGACTGCTTACCTGAACTTTAACAGTTCCTTGAGGATCCTGCACGTGTTCCAGAGTTGCATCAACATCCAGTGCCACTACCAGGCCTGATGTAAACCTCAGAGGATTGTCAGATTCACCAGTAGGCTCAATGATGTTTGCAGTAGCTCGATGGAGCTATGAGGGGCAAAGAGGTTGGCAAAAATAAGGCCAAAGGAGGAGGAGGAAAGAAAAAACAGACAATCATTACTGTGCTTAATGAGAAATTGTGCATAAACTCTGGATTCTTCTAGATTCTTCCAGGAATTATTAAGCCTTCTGTATTTATAGCAGTAGATCTGAGGATGCCAGGTAACAAAAAGAAAGCCTTTGAAGAGGTAACACTTAGGATTGATGAAAACTCCTGAATCCCAAAAGCTTTGTGTTGTGTTAGGAACTAGTTGGATGCTCAGCCTGCCTGCAAGGACATGTTAATTCCTTGCATTAAACTGACCTGCTCTGGAAGAGGAAGGTGGAGGAAGGTACTCTGTCGTAGCGTTGTCTGAAGAATCTTGACCACTTCCACAGGCTTCGATGTCACAAGTCTGGGCATTAAGTCCAGCAATTTATCTACAAAGCTGCCTTGCATATGGGGGAGCTCAGAGATGAAACATCTGTGCAAAGAAGAAAATAAAGAGCAAATCATTTTCCCAACATTTGGAGCAGCGTTGTTCTTTCCAGCCAAGGCACCAACTGAAGACATGAGGCCTTGTCTTCAGTTAAACCAACAGGAATAGAAATGGATGCTGCTCTTCTGCAGGTCTCACACAGGAGGTAAAGATTATTTTGCCTAGTTCTGGTGGGCCCGTTCCTTGTGCTCCAGGGCTCTTTAGGTCTCATGTACTCAGCACTGGTGAGGCTGCACCTCGAGTGCTGGGTCCAGTTCTGGGCTCCTCACCATAAGAAGGACATTGAGGTCCTGGAGTGTGTCCAGAGAAGGGCAACCAGGCTGGGGAAGGGGCTGGAGGGCAAATACTCTGAGGAGCTGCTGAGGGAGCTGGGGATGTTCAGCCTGGAGAAGAGGAGGCTGAGGGGAGACCTTATCACTGCCTACAATGACCTGACAGGAGGGTGCAGAGAGGTGGGCAATGGTCTCTTCAGCCAGGGGACAGGAGATGGGACAAGGGGCAATGGGCTCAAGCTGTGCCAGGGCAGGGTCAGATCAGATGTGAGGGAAAAGTTCTTCCCTGAAAGAGCTGTCAGGGCCTGGAACAGGCCAATTCTCTTTTGAGGTGATGGAAAAAAATACATGGGCATCCTTAATTTGACCTATTTTAGGCATCTAGGTTAGGATACGATGGAAGAAACACCTCTCCAGTGAGAGGAGAGCTGGCTGAGTGCTTCATAAGCAGTGGCCTACAAAACAAATGCCAACACCTCACAACAGGTGAGGGACCTCCCACCTTGAGCACAAAGACAGTTCACTTTCATTTACAGTTTAGAAATGTAGGATGAGGAAAAGAGTAATTCCTTTTTTTGTAATGCTCCCAGGAAAGCTTTTCCATCAATCCTGCATTTAGAAGGGTGATTATTTCTTGCTTTACCATTATTTGCCCTGGTGGCTAAGAGAGTCAATGGGATCCTGGGGTGCATCAAAAGAAGCGTGGCCAGCAGGTCAAAGGAGGGGATCCTCCCCCTCTGCTCTGCCCTGGTCAGGCCCCACCTGGAGTGTTGTGTCCAGTTCTGGGCTCCTTGGTATATAAAAAGACAGGGATCTCCTGGAGAGAGTCCAGAGGAGGGACATGGAGATCATTAAAGGCCTGGAGCATCTCCCCTACGAGGGAAGGCTGAATGAACTGGGCCTGGAGAAAAGAAGACTTAAAGGGGATGTTATCAATGCTTATCAATATCTCAAGTGTGTGACACAGGGGGAAATGGCCAGCCTCTTCTCAGTGGGCTGTGGGGACAGGACAAGGGGCGATGGCCTCAAGTTGGAGCACAGAAAGTTCCACACCAATCTGTGGAAGAACTTCCCGTTGAGGGTGAGGGAGCCCTGGGACAGGCTGCCCAGGGGGGTGTGGAGTCTCCTTCTCTGGAGAGATTCCAGACCTTTCTGGACGCCGACCTGTGTGCCCTGTCCTAGGGACCCTGCTTTGGCAGGGGGGTTGGACCTCATGAGCTCTGGAGGTCCCTTCCAATCCCTACAATTTTGTGACTCTGTGAGCTCATGATAGCAGGTTCTGAGGCAGGACAGCAACAGGGGGAGGGAGATGTGAAGAGATGAAAAACAGAGGGAACATTTCTGGGGAAAACGGTGGGGAGAGTTTCTGACGAAGTGGAGAAGCAAGAGAGTTTCTCACCTCTGGAAGGAATCCACTTCTTGTAAGAACTTTTCACACATCCCAAAAAGGGGTTCCACTCTGTAATGAGGAAAATAAACCTTGGGTTAGCTTTAGAGAAAGAAAACAAAGAGTTTTAATGAAGGAAAAGTAGCTCTACAGTTACAAACATTTAAGTGGTTTGGAATCCAGTTTGAGCTCCTAAAAAAATACAAGTTCTTACAATTTTGAGGCCAGAAAGGGGTCTTCCATGAGAGAGGAACTAAAAATAAACACTAATTGCTATCTGCATCCCTCATCCACATCCTCCCCCCACAAAAACACCACATTTGCATAAGGTATTTATTAAGTACCTGAAGCCAGGGTCAGAAAATATTAACCTTCCAGCTATAAAACAGGAGGTTAGAAGGTGAATGTATCACAGACCTCGATCGCAACATGGTAACCTGATGGCAACAAACTGGAAGTGAAAGTAAACAAACTGGGATACTAATGACCCTGCACTAATGCCACCCAACAGGAGCTCAAATTCTGCAACCATCAAAGCCTGTGTGTAACTTCACTGACCCCAAAACGAACCATACAGAGCCTCTTGAGGTCCCTACACCGTGCCTACACGTGAGCATTCGGTGTCTGAGTGACATAAGCAGTAGTTGTAGATCATCAGTCAATAAGGCAGTTCTCTTCTGATGCCAAAACCCAGCAATTAACGCTTAACGAAGCAATCAAGTGCGTTCTTCGATACAGGACTTTTCCTCTTTTACACAGGTCCCAGCTAGCAACTCTTTAAACACACCCTGCAATACCTTTAATGTGTTTATATGCTTACAGCAGAGAGAACTCCACCCCCAAAACACCTCTTCCTAATTAATTTTGTCATCTAGTTCAGTATTACATCACTATAGAGCTACACCGCTGGCAAAAGGTGGCTCTTTGTTGTTAACTAGTTCAGCAAACAGCACACTGTGATGTTTTACATGTCCAATTTACCCTTGCTGGGTTATTTTAAACAGAGCTTGAGGAAACCAAGTGCACACAGTTAACCTTAAGAGTATCTTTTCAGCAGGTGATCCTTACCCTCTGGTAGTACGTGCAGTGACTATGAGCTGGAGCGCCTTGGCTTGCAGTCTCATGTGGTGGATAATGACCACTTGTCTGCTTTCCACACCGCTGTACATGAACTCCATCTTATAAGTTTCTTCCAAGATCTGTCAGATGGACACCACAGGGGTAACAAACCATCACACTTGGTCCAACTCTTGCACAAGGTTCTGGTTATTATTTTTTCTCATGCTGAGGAACACATTAACCAACGAGTCTCAGTCGTTTGGTGAAATTCTTAAGGATGAAGCGGCACCCAATACTAAAAGGTTCTCTCTACTCTGCCCTGGTCAGGCCCCACCTGGAGTATTCTGTCCAGTTCTGGGCTCCCTGGTACAAAATAGACAGGGATCTCCTGGAGAGTGTCCAGAGGAGGGACACAGAGATGATTAAAGGCCTAAAGCATGTCCCCTGTGAGGAGAGGCTGAGTGAGCCAGGGCTGTTCAGCCTGGAGAAAAGAAGACTGAGAGGGGAACTGATGTGTGGGACACAGGGGGAAATGGCCAGCCTCTTGTCAGTGGGCTGTGGGGACAGGACAAGGGGCAATGTCCTCAAGCTGGAGCATAGAAAATTCCACACCAATCTGTGGAAGAACTTTTTCCCAGTGAGGGTGAGGGAGCCCTGGGACAGGCTGCCCAGGGGGGTGTGGAGTCTCCCTCTCTGGAGATATTCCAGACCCGTCTGGGCTGCCGACCTGTGTGACCTGTCCTAGGGACCCTGCTTTGGCAGGGGGGTTGGACCTGATGATCTCTGGAGGTCCCTTCCAACCCCTGTGATTCTCTGATTCTGTGATCTCAGCTATATTGAAGAAACAATTCATGAAACCTGACCCAAAACCCATCGCTCCCCCCACTGACACTCTATCTTTTGACACAGTGTTTTCAATTTCAAGGGGTGGAGGACTCAGCCTCCCACTGACCACCCAGGAATACAAAACATGAGCAGTGCAGCAGAGCAACCTCAGCAATCCCACTCAGATCCACATTTCTGGAGCTGTATTTGATAAAGTTCTTGTGGAAATAACCTTACATTCAATGATGCTTCACATACTGCAGCCAAAGATGGGAACTATCATGAAATAAGTATCATGCTGGGTTATTGTAGCTACACAGTTTAGACAGCAGAGTTTTACTGTACTTTTTTGGGTGGCTTAAGTAGACAAGAGAAGTGCTCCCATTAATACAGCCAAGCTCAGTACAGCTGCATCGAAGCCAAGAACTCCCAAGTTATTTAACAGGGACTATTCCCTCCCTTCACATCGACAGGAGAGGTTCTACACTCACAATCACAACAGATCAAACTTCCCAGGGGTGTCACACGCTACTGAGAGCACCCAGGACAGACAGCTCAATTAGAGATTTTAAAAGCTGGTAGGCTTTTGTTTCTACACATCCCTGGGCACAGCTGTCAACAGCACCGAAGGTTTTGATTCTGGAAGAATCCCAGACATAGATACAGACTGGGAGAAGAGCTCCTTGAGAGCAGCCCTGCTGAGAAGGACCTGGGTGTCATAGTGGATGAGAAACTTAACATGAGCCAGCAGTGTGCTCTTGCAGCTCGCAAGGCCAATGGGATCCTGGGCTCCATCAGCAGAGGGGTGGCAGCAGGGACAGGGAGGGGATTGTCCCTCTCTACCCTGTCCTTGTGAGGCTCCACCTGGAGTACTGTGTCCAGATCTGGGGCCCCCAATACAAGAAGGATGTAGAACTGTTGGAGAGGGTTCAGAGGAGCCACAAAGATGATTAGAGGGCTGGAGCACCTGCCCTACAAGGAGAGGTTGAGGGAGCTGGGCTTGTTCAGCCTGGAGAAGAGAAGGCTGTGGGGGGACCTCATTGCAGCCTGCCAGTCCCTGAAGGGACCATACAAACAGGAGGGGAATCGACTTTTTAAAAGGGCAGATAATGGCAGGACAAGGGGGAATGGATTAAAGCTGAAGGAGGGAAGGGTTAGATTGGATATTAGGGGGAAGCTTTATACGGAAAGAGTGGTGAGGTCCTGGAACAGGCTGCCCAGAGAGGTGGTGGATGCCCCATCCCTGGAGGTGTTCAAGGCCAGGTTGGATGGGGCCCTGGGCAACCTTGTGTAGCTCCAGGCCTGAGGTTGGTGTCCCTGCCTGTGGCAGGGGGGTTGGAGCTTTATGATCCTCGGGGTCCCTTCCAACCCTTGCCATTCTGTGATTCTATGATACACAGCAGTACCAGCCAACTGTTCTATCTTAATTAACTGAAGATTCAAAGCATCAGCACGCTTCCCCAGCAGATCCATGGACTTGCTTTTACTCCAGCTTTGTTTCTGGGTTGATAGCTTGCTTTCTCCTTCACCTTTTCTCAGGGCTTAGCTTCAGTTTTTGCAGGATCAGATCATTTATACATCACAGAATCAGAGGGACTCGGGTTGGGTTCAGTTCACATCACCCTGGGGTGTGATCACAGCACCCTGGGGAGCTGTGATTTACTCAGCTTGACCACTGCAGTGGAAAGCCAGAAGTGTTATTACTGCTGCATGGCCAAGGAAGGACTCATATGCCAGGACTTGTCTCCATGCAGACCCAGCTGCTTCTACCTCACCTGTTTTGCTGCAGCAGATGCTAATGCATTCTGTTTCAGGTACAGAGGAGCTGCCACATTCCACAGCTTCTCCTGCAAAGCCTACAGAAGAAAACCATGAAATGATGAGAAATACTCAGGTCACATCACAACCCTGTGCTGGATGGGGTTGGGAGAAGGGAAGGTGTCCTGTCTCTTGGCTGTACACCAACAGGTTGGTTGGAAAAGGAGGTTGAATTTTTCTCTTGTGCTTTTCAACATGACATGGAGAACCACTGGCTCTAAAATGTGTGTTGTTCTCTAAAATCATGGAGATACCTACACAGCCAAAGCATATAAACCAGACATTTCAAACCAGATCAACAAAGCTCTGAATGAGAGACTGGCTGAGCCAAACTCTTCAGTCCTTTTTAAGGAGAACTTCATGGAGAGCAGAGTCCTTTACCAGAAAAACAATTGCCCACTGTTTTGTCACCTCCTAGAGAGCAAAATCAGGGCAAGCTCAGATGGAAGGCAAAAAGTGGAAACAGTAACAACTGTCCCCAGAAACAACACCTAAATGTTCATATTTCTGAGTGTTCCTGTTGATAATCTCCAACCCACCAAAGATCCTGGAGACACCCAGGGGAGGGAGAGGGGAGGGAGAGGGGAGGGAGAGGGGAGGGAGAGGGGAGGGAGAGGGGAGGGAGAGGGGAGGGAGAGGGGAGGGAGAGGGGAGGGAGAGGGGAGGGAGAGGGCGTGGAACTGTGTGATCCCTTCCAACCCAGACCATCCTGTGATTCTATGATTAGCCAAAACCAAAGAACAAAGGGACTATATCCTTCACCTGGGCTGTTCCCAGAACCCCAGCTAAGTGCCCCTAAAATCACAGAGCCTTTGATGGTCTGGAACCTTCTGAGCCTCAAGGGACTGGGAAACAAAGATACTGTTTTCTGCAACACACCTTCCATTGGGTAGGAGGGGGGGAAAGGAATTGGGAAGAAATCTCCTGCAAAGGGCTTCTCTCTGCCATGTCAAAATTTCTAATTACATGATACTAGGAGCTACTTCTCATTTCAGCCACGCTGGAGACTCCTCTGCATCACTGATGTGTCCTACAGCCTGAGCCAAGACTGGCCTGTGCAGCACTTATCCCCTTCTCCCTCTCTGCCAGATACACAAACCATCTGGTTCACTCCACTCAAACTTTGGAGAAGGGCAACAAATCCACCTCCAAATGCTGGTCCTCCAAATGCCCAGATAGCACATTCTTCTTTGGCTAAAGGTTTGGATTTAGCTGGGATTGTACTGAACTGCAACACCACACATCTAACATACCTTCTCGGGGTGATAAATGTATTCCAGGGATTTAAGGGCTGCCAGGAGATGTGCCAACTGGCAGCTGAAATCCCTTCCTTGGTTTTCCATAACAAAGCTCTCATTGAGTCCCTTCTGGAAAGCTGTTTGTCACTTGCTTTAGTTCTTGCTTTACATGTGCATTCAAACACCTAAGGAATGCCAGGAGACTAATGGGAATAGCACTGCCAGCTTCTAGCTTGGGAAATGAAGCAAGAAATCAGTTCCTGCTTACAGCATGAAGCTGACTTTGAAAGAGATTGCTGCCATGGTGCTGAAGTAACCTCTTTGGCTGCTAATGCTGAGTAGGGAGAACGTTTCAGTGCTGTGAAAGAAAGCATGACTGCTATTTTGCCCAATCAAGTCTAAGGAATTCCTTTGGCATCAGAATCAAAAAAGCTGCCTATAAAACCCCCACTTATAGCAGTGGTTTCCACAGGATTCCAGTGGCCACTAGCAGAGAGAAGTTGCTCTTGGAACAGAAAAGGCTCTGGAGAAGTTGCCTCCATTGGGATTTCTGGCTGAAAATAAATTCTGTGCTGGCAAAATGCACATGAGCCAACATAAGCCCAAGGTACAAGAGCAGAGATCTGCACCAGTGGGCTCACTGGCAAGGTTACTGCATAAATGATTTGCCACAGAAGGGGAGCAGGAACATGAGAAACCCACAGGACCTGGGCTTTCAGCATACAGCAGTGTTCAGCTCAAACACCAAATCATGATGGCACCCCATGATGGATGGGGGCTGGTTTTGAAGAACAGCCCCCCCCAAAACACCCCCCAGCTGCAGTCAAACCTTGATGAGGAGCAGCTGGCACTGCAGGTAGGTCGCGCTGAAATCTGCCATCCCTGCCAGTTCGGACTGCAGCTCTCCCAGCCTCTGAAGGTCGCTGAAGCATGAGGGGAGAGAGAAATAAAAGAGAAAACCAACACTGAGACAGCAAGCAGGTTAATCTAAACACACTCAGAGCTCTGCAACAGCAGTGCTGAAGCCAGCTATTCCTGCAGCCTGCTTTTTCACAGTCACAGAACTGTAGGGGTTGGAAAGGACCTCCAGAGATCATCAAGTCCAACCCCCCTGCCAAAGCAGGGTCCCTAGGACAGGTTTTCTTAGAACAAGCACCAAAACAGTTTGCACCTTGGGACCCAGCACCTCCTTTCTTCCAAGAGGCTGCCAGGGGTTGGAAGCAGTAAGTCTGTCACCCATATTGCTCTGCAGCCCCTGGGGAACCGTACAGCACAGCGGTTCCAGAACTCACTTAGAATATTCCAGACTTCTACAGCAACTAATGAGCCACTTGTGTTACGCTGCTGGGAAAGGGAATACTCATTTTGGCCAGGGAGGGTTGTTTGGAACACATTTGGCTCACACAACCAACAAGGTACTTGAGCTATAGGTACCTTCTATAACAGAATCTGATGTACTGACACCTGCCCAAGTAGCTGCTTGTGCTGCCTGGTATCTGTTTCTTATAAATCCTACAGCAAGAGAAGTAACTTCTAACTTGATAGAAACAACTATGACAGCTATGGAGCCCAGAAAGGCTTTAGTTCTCTACTCTTAGACATGGTTTAAAATCAAAAGTGGGCATTAAAAACCAAACTTCTTTTTTTTTTTTGAGGACAGAATGAGA
The DNA here is from genome assembly GCA_022605575.1 of Laterallus jamaicensis coturniculus. Classification (NCBI taxonomy): domain Eukaryota; kingdom Metazoa; phylum Chordata; class Aves; order Gruiformes; family Rallidae; genus Laterallus; species Laterallus jamaicensis. The sequence goes on along the minus strand of JAKCOX010000012.1, from coordinate 21,821,052 downwards.
ATAGATGGGATGACATGGATTCAACACAACTCTGGTCATGCTGCTTTGAGCCAAAGTACACTAAAATTGTGAATCCCATTATTAAAGAGCCTGGGTTTTCTTTAGGGCCATGAAGATGATGAGAATGATGGAGCAGAGAGAGGCTGAGGGAGTTGGGCTTGTTCAGTCTGAAGAACAGAAGGCAGCCTTTCAGTCCCTGAAGGGAGCTTATAAACAGGAGGGGAATCAACTTGTTAAAGGGAAGACAATGGCAGGACAAGGGGGATGGATTGAAGCTGAAGGAAGGAAGGTTTAGATGAGATATTAGGGGGAAGTTTTTTACAGAAAGAGTGGTGAGGGGCTGGAACAGGCTGCCCAGAGAGGGGGTGGATGCCCCATCACTGGAGGTGTTCAAGGCCAGGTTGGATGGGGCCCTGGGGAACCTTGTGTAGCTCCAGGCCTGGAGGTTGGTGTCCCTGCCTGTGGCATTAGGGTTGGAACTGTGTGATCCTTGGGGTCCCTTCCAACCCAGACCAGCCTGTGATTCTATGATTTATCACAGTGCTCTCTAGAGGGTGTCTCAGACTAAGCCTGAGCCAATGGCAAAGCACTACACTGACACTCAGGAGCAAAGCAGTGGCTCCAGAGAACCTGGGAATCCTGACCCATCTTCCCATGAACGTGTCAGCTTGTGGCCTTACCGGATGGTAAATTCCAGCAGCTCCTGTATGCCCTGTGGGTCAAGGTGCTGAAGGTTGTAAACTCTCTCCAGGCTCTGGTGCAAGAACTGCTGGGAAGGATCTTCATTTGGTGTAATACTGGGAGAGACAGGGGAGGACACCAGCTTTCTACCTGGTAACTGAGGAAGAAGAAACACATAGGAAAGTCTAACACAAGATTGCAAAATGTTGCCACTTTATTTAACAACTACCAACTGAGAGCTCTGATTTACTGCTCAAATTTGAAATTTGTATCAAGGACTTTAGGTCTGCATCTTTTATCTCCATTAGTGAATGTTCCCCTAAACTTCAAATGTCTCTTTGAGGAAAACATCTTCCTCATCTTCTAACTGTGACACTGTGAAGTCAAGGGAAGCCCAAGACCACTCAAACAGCAATTCATTTTACGAGCTGTGATATGACTTACTACCAACTTCAGCCCCACCTGTACTTCCATGCTCCTAAGGAGCAGGGTTTCTCACCCACAAGTAAACTGTTTAAGTAGGAGATGAGTCCATTCCTGGAAGATCTACGAAGGCCAAGCTTCTCTTCCCCACACAGAAAGCTCCCAGGAATCTTGCCCTCCCAGTATTCTTTCCTACCTAGCAAACCACGTGCTATCCTCACTTGAGAGCAGTAACATTATTCTCCCCCAAAATATTACCAAATCCATATTGTAACAATTTAGTACTTGGCTCTCCTTAGCTAATGTGCATTTTATCTTCATTTTCTTGGAGCTTGGGAAGGAAAAAAAAACCCTTTTAGAAACAAAGAGACCCAGAAGGGACCAGTGATGTCCATAACTGAGCACAAACAGAAGCAGTTCAGCTTACTCTGAGCGGGGGCACGAGGTGGGAGAGGCTGTCCCGCAGGTAGGCGTAGTGCCTGAAGGTGTGATCAGAGAACAGGGCCGGCATCGTCGGGCAGCTCTTAGCGGCGTTAAAAATCAGAACCAGGACAGCAATGTCTTAGTGAAGGGGGTTGGTAAAGAAAAATAAGCAACAAGAAGCATAGAATCACAGAATCACAAGGTTGGGAAAGACCTTTAAGATCATCATCCTGTCCTGTGCTAAACCATATCCCTAAGTACCTCATCTACCCATCTGTTAAACACATCCAGGGATGGTGACTCAACCCCCTCCCTGGGCAGCCTGTTCCACAGCCCCACAACTCTGCCAGGGAAGAGCTTTCTCCTAATATCTGATCTGACCCTGCCCTGGCGCAGCTTGAGCCCATTTCCCCTTGTCCCATCTCCTGTCCCCTGGCTGAAGAGACCATCACCCACCTCTCTGCACCCTCCTGTCAGGTAACTGTAGGCAGTGATAAGGTCTCCCCTCAGCCTCTTCTTCTCCAGGCTGAACACCCCCAGCTCCCTCAGCTGCTCCTCAGAGGATTTGCCCTCCAGCCCCTTCCCCAGCCTGGTTGCCCTTCTCTGGGCTCGCTCCAGGGCCTCAATGTCTTTCTTCCAGTGAGGAGCCCAGAACTGGACACAGCACTCAAGGTGCAACCTCACCAATGCCCAGTACATGGGCACAATCCCCTCCCCAGACCTACTGGCCACACTATTTCTGACACAATCCAGGATGCCATTGGCTTTCCTGGCCACCTGGGCACACTGTTGGCTCATGTTCAGTCGGCAGTCAACCAAAACACCTGGGGTCCTTCTCCACCAGGCAGCTTTCCAGCCACTCTTCCCCAAGCCTGTAGCGCTGCATGGGGTTGTTATGTCCCGTGTGCAGGACTCTGCACTTGGCCTTGTTGAACCTCATCCCATTGGCCTCAGTCCATCAGTCCAGTCTGTTCCCATCCTATGCTAAACCATCTCCCTAAGAAGAGCAGCTCCTTGGGGATGGTGAGTTAAAAGAACAACTGAACAGCCCTTTCTTGATTAGGAAGTTCTTTAGAGTTGGAGAACACTGAGCAAAACCCAGTGGCAGATGTCTGAGCAGATGAAAACAAACTACAAAGCCCAAACATTGCAGGATGGGCCATATGGGAGGAAGGATGTCACTGCCAACGTAGGACTGCTCAGAGGTGACACAAAGGATAGCATCCACGGATTACAAATGCAGAACATGCTCATCAGGTGGAGTTTCACTCTTCCTGAAAGCTTAGGCTGTGCTCACTGTTTGGTACCCAAACACTACCTAAAATTAAATATTTACCTCTGAGTCTCCTGCTGACCTCCTATGACACTATGCCCTGGAAAACATCCCTCTTCCACAGACTTAAACCAAAGCAAAGAATCAATTCTGCAACAGAGAAAACATTTTGTCTGAGAGCCCAAGAAATACAGAGGCTTTAACTGGTTACCCAAAGGCTGGGGCTGACCCCAGTGTAAGATCACAGAATCACATGATGTCAGGGGTTGGAAGGCACCTCTGGAGATCTACTCCAACACCCTTGATAAAGCAGGATCACCTCGAGCAGGCTGCACAGAACAGCATCCAGGCAGGTTTGAATGTCTCTTGAGATGGAGACTTCCCAGCCTCTCTGGGCAGCCTGGCCCAGGGCTCTGCCACCCTCACAAGAAAGTTTCTCCTCATGTTTAGGTGGAGCTTCCTATCTTCAAGTTTGTTCCCATTGCCTCTTGTCCTGTCCCTGGGCACCACTGAAAGAAGACTGACCCCATCCTCCCGACCCCCAGGCCTCATGTATTTATCAGCACTGAGATGAATAAAGACTGAGACCCCCCTTAGTTCTCTTCTCCAGGCTAAAAAATCCCAAGCTCCTCAGCCTCTCTTTGTATGAGATATTCTAATCCCCTCAGCATCTCCATATCCCTTTTTTGTACCCTCTCCAGTAGCTCCTTGCCTTTCCTGAAGCAGGGATTCCAGAACTCTAACAGGAGAGCATGAAAGGAACCTCGATGCAAAGCTTAAGACACTTGCCCGTGCAGGGAAGAAGTAGGTTCAGCCACAGAAGGGACTGAACCCACCGCTCTCCCGTCCTGAAACACCTTCTGCACCCATGGGCTGCCAGGCATAGACCAAGGGGGTGTGGAGTCTCCTTCTCTGGAGATATTCCAGCCCCATCTGGACACCAACCTGTGTGACCTGTCCTAGGGACCCTGCTTTGGCAGGGAGGTTGGACCTGATGATCTCTGGAGGTCCCTTCCAACCCCTACGATTCTGTGATTCCAAGTGACCATTCTATGATTCTAAGACTGGCAAGAGAAATGAGTAGATTCACAGAGGAGAGTTGTTCCAGCCTGACATCTCTCAGGATACATCAGAAATCACCTTCCATTCTGCCATTGCACAGAAGGGAAGCGGGGAGATCGACTGCTGGCAAAACAGTATTTATCATTTCCAAGGCATCTCCTGTTGTTAAGGATAATGGTGTGACACTAAGAGTTTGCATTCTAAAGCACCAGAAGTGTGAGTGTTGATAGAAGGGATTTCTGATTTGGAATTATTTCCAAAAGATGATAAATTTATAGCATTAGGGGGATTCAGCCACTGCTGTGCTAAGAGATGGTGCTGTTCTACGCACTGTGGGACAGTGAGGGAAGAGGTTTTATCTGCAAGAAAAACCCCTCTTATTTAAGAGCACCTTCAAGATCAGTGCAAATTAGATGAAGGTTTTCACATCAAAACCTTCAACTACAAAGCCTAAATTCTGACAAATTGCTTGATAAACCAGATTATTCATCATGGCCAATTATACACATCAGTGTTCGTGAGGATGGTTCCAGATAACAGTTACTCCATCACTTGCTGAGTAATAAAACTAAATGGCAAAGGGATTCAGAAATAGATACCTGATGGAGAGGAGCTCTGCAGATAAGGACCTGAGGGTCCTGGTGGATGACAGGTTGGTCATGAGCCAGCAGTGTGCCCTGATGGCCAATAGGATGCTGAAGGCCATTAGGAAAAGCGTGGCCAGAAGGACAAAGGAGGTGATCCTCCCCCTCTGCTCTGCCTTGCTCAGGCCCCATCCAGAGTGTTCTGGGCTCCCTGGTATAAAAAAGACAGGGATCTCCTGGAAAGAGTCCAGCAAAGGGCTACGAAGATGATTAAAGGACTGGAGCATCTCCCCTGTGAGGAAAGTCTGAGTGACCTGGGGCTGTTCAGCTTTCTGAGAAGGCTGAGAGGAGATCTGATAAGTGATTATCAATATCTCAAGTGTGGGACACAGGGGGAAATGGCCAGCCTCTTCTCAGTGGGCTGTGGGGACAGGACAAGGGGCAATGGCCTCAAGTTGGAGCACAGGAAGTTCCACACCAGTATGCAGAAGAACTTTTACACAATCAGGATGAGGGAGCCCTGGGACAGGCTGCCCAGGGTGGCGTTGGACCCGATGATCTCTGGGGTCCCTTCCAACCCCTATTATTCTGTGTCTGTTACAGCTTGAAAAGAGTTAAGAAGCGTGAGCATCAGCAAAACACCAATCAAATGTGCAAATGATTAGCTGGGCTTCATTAAAAAGATACAGGCTGGGTCATCCATGTCTGGTTCTGGAGTGTCAAAGAATGGATGGGTGCTCAGCAGCTCTGGGACTAATGGAAGCACCAAGGTAGGATGCCTGCTTCCCAAGAACTTCAGACACCTGAAAATGCCAAGATTGAAATATTTCTTAGTAAACATGGACATTGCAAAATACATTTTAAATCATTATTTTTGATAGCATCAAAATCCTACTGTGCAAGATACTGTCTCTTCACAGCTGAGTGTTGGCATTAATATTTGATAGGATCCAAGAAAACTGAGAGGACAGATTGAAAAAACAAGCAGTAATAAAAACAATTGATATAAACTCTCCAAGAAATATTTAACACCTGGAGCTATGCACGCCCTGAAAAGCTTTCATACTAAGTGCTAAGGAGTGAGGGGGTAAAAAACCAACCAAATAACAAAATCTCCAAACTCCAGAAACAGTGTAAGAGTACACTGGAAGACTAAGCAGATTATTTTATTCCAAGTAATACACACAAATTCCATCTCAAACCTGAGGTGGAGCATCATTTCCTATGCTCCTTCCATTAAACAACCCAAAAATCCTCCCACAAATGTTCATCAATTTTTGCTTGGACAGATAGAGTCCTTCCAAGAGCAGAATGCCACCCAGCCAACTCATCACAGGTGATATAAATTGCTGCTAAGTATTACTCTTTGATGCTGTGTCAAGTAAGCACAAAACTTTAGTTGCATAGAAGAGATGAGGTTTCAAACTGAAGGTTGGATTCATCTCTTCTAGGAATGCTGAGTGCTCATAATATAGGGCTCTTTCATGTGTGGCATCCGTTTTGGATTCCCAGTACAAGTATCAACAAGCAAGAACAGTTCCTACATCAGCTGAGGATCTACCACCCTACATATCGAGTTCTTCACTATGAGGGTGGTAGATCACTGGAACAGGTTGCCCAGCGTGGTAGTGGAGGCCCCCTCCCTGGAGCCTTTCAAGGTCAGGCTTGATGGGGCTCTGAGCAACCTGATGCAGTGAAGATGTCCCTGCTCACTGCAGGGGGTTGGACTAGATGGCCTCTAAAGGTCCCTTCCTACCCAGTGCAGTGTATGAATATGTACAACATGTCATATAGTCACTATTCCAAATACTTACAGAACAAGAGGACATATGCCTGCAGTCCCTGCTACCTTCTTAGCTAGCTCACTATTTCCTAAATGCTTCTACTACTAAAAAGAACAGGAAAACAAGTAGACATACAAGGACACTGCACAGACTCACTTCCATATGGATTCTCTGTCAGTGGGATACTTTGCCAGGTTTTTCAGCAGCTCCACCAGTGCAAGATGGATGCCATCCTTAGTTGAGACATTGGTGCAACACAACAGTTCATGCAGCGCTTCCCGAATGTCCCTTGAAGAATCCTACAACAAAAAGGCCCAACTCAGACAATTTAAAGAGCAGAGAGAGAAGATGGTTCTTCACATCGACTTTAGAGGTTGCTGTTCATGTGCCTTGGCTAGATTAGTGCTAGAAGTGTCTGAGACATGGTGCACATTTCTGGTAGCATAGTTGAGCATGGATGAAGTGACAGACCAGGCAGCTGCTACAGGGTCTCCTGCTGGTCTCATCAACTCCTCATGTGCTTCATTTACTGGAATGAAAGGCAACTGCTTCACTGCTGAGCTGCTCAAGCAGAGCAGGAATCACTGTTTGGTTTGTGTGATGTTGCACCCTTCGGCCTAGGCAGTAACAGAAGAGGAAGGCACTGGGTAACTCAGCAAAACAATGGCCAAGGATTGCTTTGCTCTCTTCCAGAGAAGCCTTTTATCATTCAGCACTTGAAGGTCAGTTCCACAAGCCTTTAACTCAAGTTACCAGCCCCGACAGGGTTTGGGTGCGTGTTGAGGACACATCAATGGCTGGACAGAGGAGGTTAACAGTGGTCATCTCACAGGATAAAAGAACTTGACCTAACTACTGGTTTATAGATGGACAATTAAAGCAAAACACATCATGCTCTTACTACTTTGGTCAGGAGCTTTGTTATGATCTCATGGGATCCTCAACGTACTGCTTCTACAGTCACGTTGCTGCCATGTTATTGGGGTGATGCTGTATAGTGGAGCTCATGCAATCTCCAAGAAGTATTTTTAGAAGCCCTACTCCAGCTTTAATTAATTACATTCCTCCCACCAAAAGCCACCTTGCTATTCCATGTCAGAGCATTATACTTCCTTGCTATCAGCATTTGTGTGGCACTGCTGAATAGAAGGTGAAAATTTGATAGGATACAAGAACTGGATGTGTTTCAATGGTAGATTTGGGGGGGTTTTAATTATAATTTGCCAGGTATCAACAGCTCATTCATCACTGTCTCACACAAAAAAGCAGAAGTCTTGCAAAGGCTCTTCAATGATGGCCAACACTAAAAGATCAAAGGAAACAAGAGACACAGGGGGAAATGGCCAGCCTCTTCTCAGTGGGCTGTAGGGACAGGACAAGGGGTGATGGCCTCAAGCTGGAGCACAGGAAGTTCCTCACCAATATGGGGAAGAACTTCACAGTGAGGGTGAGGGAGCCCTGGGAGAGGCTGCCCAGGGGGGTGTGGAGTCTCCTTCTCTGGAGATATTCCAGACCCATCTGGATACCAACCTGTGTGACCTGTCCTAGGGACCCTGCTTTGGCAGGGGAGTTGGACCCAATGATCTCTGGAGGTCCCTTCCAACCTCTGTGATTCTGTGAAAGTGTGGTAGGACTGCTCAGCTGTTCCTTGTTTTGGTGGTGGAAGGCAGACTATGACCAAAGGAGATTCCCTATTCTAAGAGCAGGAATGAAACGACCATGGAAAAAACATACTGTGGGCAAGCTGCATGGACCACTGGAATGCAGTAGAGATAAGCAAGGTAGAAGACTACGAAGGGACAGAGAGGAGCACAACTCAACAGAAGTGGAGATGAACAACAACAAGGAAAGCAGAGTGCAAAGCCTGGTGAGGAAAGCAAGGAGCAGCTGGTAAAGTTATTCAGATAAGGTTAAAGCGGTCAGATGAAAACAGGAGGTACCCCATCTCCCACTGTTCCAAATTTAGTATCCAAACAAATTCAGACACCAAAGTCTATTTTCCAAAGCCCAAGCCTCAAGGGTAGTAACTCAGCAAATAAATCAGGTCTGAGGGGAAGCAGTTTGAGCAGCGTTCATACGGGTGAAATACCTTTCCCCTCCTGCATCAAAGCCATCAACAAGGAACAGCAGCTGACTCTCAGTGTCCCCCGGACCCCGGCTGAGCAGAGACTGTCTGGGAAAGGTCAAATTTATACTACAGAGCACACCAGAACTCTCTGAACTCAGAAGAGAGATCTTGGGCCCATGGTCTGTCTCATGGGGATCTTAAAGGATGAAATTACAGAATCACAGGATGTCAGGGGTTGGAAGTGACCTCGAAAGATCATCTATTCCACCCCCCTGCCAGATTAGGTCTCACAAGAACATGCCCAGATGGGTTTTGAATGTCTCCAGAGAAGGAGACTCCACAGCTCTGGGCAGCCTGTCCCAGGGCTCTTTCACCCTCACAGTGAAAAGGTTTTTCCTTACGTTCCCATGGAACGTTGTGTGCTCCAGCTTGCACTCACTGCCCCTTGTCCTATCACTGGACATCACTGAGAAGAATCACTAGGTTGGAAAAGACCTTTGAGATCATCAAATCCAAGCACACCTGTCATATACTACACCATATCCCTGAGCACCTCATCTACCCATCTTTTAAACACATCCAGAGTTGGTGACTCAACCCCCTCCCTGGGAAGCCTGGTCCTGTGCCCAATAACCCTTTCAGTGCAGAGTTTTTTCCTAATGTCTAAAAGCCTGGCTCTGTCCTCCTGACTCTCACCCCTTACATATTTATAGACATTGATGAGGTCACCCCTCAGTTTCCTCTTCCCCAAGCTAAAGAGGCCCAGCTCCCTCAGCCTGTCCTCATAAGGAAGTTGTTATCCTTCATCATCTCAGTGGCCCTGATGTATATTTTCTCCATGGTCATTTCATTCCTGCTCTTAGAATAGGGAATCTCCTTTGGTCATAGTCTGCCTTCCACCACCAAAACAAGGAACAGCTGAGGAGTCCTACCACACTTTCACAGAATCACAGAACTCTAGGGGTTGGAAGGGGCCTCCAGAGATCATCCGGTCCAACCCCCCTGTCAAATGATGTTATCCACTCCATCATCTCAGTGGCCCTGTGCTGGACTCTTTCAAGTAGTTCCCTGTCCTTCTTGAACTGAGGGGTCCAGAACTGGATGAAATACTCCAGGTGTGGTGTCAAAATGAAATTAAATGAAAGGGCTGATTATCATCATGTAACACCTCAAAGAAAGCAGGAATGCAATGTTTTCCTCCCTTGGGAATTCCTTACCTCCAAGACAGCTAGCACAGTGTCCAGCTGGTCTTCCCGCAGCGTGATGTTGTTGGAAATCTTTCTCATTGTGTGTATTGACTGTAGCCTGACCTCCTCAATTTCATCATTGAACATGTCAACCAAAAAATCCAGGCACTTCTCCGCAAAAGAAGGAGAGGACTGAGCCAGCATGCAGAGGGCTTCCACTGCAGCGATCCGGACTTCTGTGAGAAGAGAGGGAGAGGACTCCTTGTCAGAAGGATGTGAAACCCAACAGCCAGGCCTCATATTGTTCAAGGACAGGGCAAAGGACAGGAGACACAGTGTGTGACAACATCGTAAGTATCCACTGAGGGACCTGCAGGTGAAAACCAGGTCTCCTATCCAGCAATAAATATTACTTATTTCATCAAGTGTTTTGCAAGTGTGCCCATAACCCTGGTATCTTCAGCAAGTTAATTTAGATAATTAAACTCTGCTTGTTTTACTCTTCCTGACATTTTAACTGCTTGGAGCACTCACAGCATTTTTAACTTGCTGTGTAGCACTTTGTGAACTGCAGAAAAGCCCCAGAGCAACAGCATTTCAGCAGTAAACAGAATGAAATTCCTCCACTTCATGACTCTGGAATCCTCAAAAGAAACAAAAAATTAAGCAGAAGAAAAAAAAACCAAACCCAAACCAGCATCAAAAGGTGTCCAGAGCTCATTCATGCTGTAAAAAGTAGCAGGAATTTGAAGAATACCCAAATACAACAAGCTTAAGTGGAGATGAGAGTCTCTTCCCTGCAGCCATGCTCACTGGCTTCCATAACATTATGTGCTGGGATCATAAAAATACAAATTAATTGGATGTCTCACAAACATTATTGTTTTAATCATACTTTGCTTTTTCATTCAAATGAGCTCATCTTGAAAACATTGACTTAAACTGGCATGTAGTTTTCAGGCCTATTGTTCTTAAAGAACATATTCAATTCCTGATGACTCTGATGTAGCAGGAAAACACAAGCACAGCAAGAGTCCAGCTTATTCAGTAATGAAGCTCGAGCCTCCCTGGTCATTAAGACCAAGGTATTAGGGAAGGAAAACATTTTGCCAATATTGCTTCCCTAAACTGACATCCTAATCCAGATTTAAATTACAGCATGGAATTCAGGAAACGAAGCAGCACTGTGAGGAAGGAGAGAGCTCAGCAGTGTGTAAAAATGCTGCAGAGGGAGGAGAGAGATCTGTGTTTATTTCAAGATCTGGATGTTTTTAACATTGGGTAGCTGAGGTACTTAGGGATATGGTTTAGCACAGGACAGGAATGGTTGGACTTGATGATCTTAAAGGTCTTTTCCAACCTTGTGATTCTGTGATCTGTGCATATTCCAGATCTGCCCCTTTTATCCACATTCCCAAAAGCACCATGCTGCCACAAGACTCGGCGGCACAAGAATGGGAGAACATGTTTCACAGGTCAACGGACTGAGCCAGTGAAAAAATGTTAGTCAGAAGGAAACCCCACAAGCTGCACTGGACCCTTCACTACAAGAAGGACATTGAGGTCCTGGAGGGAGTCCAGAGAAGGGCAACCGGGCTGGGGAAGGGGCTGGAGGGCAAAGAGGAGCCTCCTCCTAAGAGGAGCAGCTGAGGGAGCTGGGGGTGTTGAGCCTGGAGAAGAGGAGGCTGAGGGGAGACCTTATCACTGCCTACAAATACCTGACAGGAGGGTGCAGAGAGGTGGGTGATGGTCTCTTCAGCCAAGTGACAGGAGATGGGACAAGGGGAAACAGCCTCAAGCTGCACCAGGGCAGGGTCAGATCAGATATTAGGAAAAAGCTCTTCCCTGAAAGAGTTGTGGGGCTGTGGAACAGACTGCCCAGGGGGGGGGTTGAGTCCCCATCCCTGGATGTGTTTAACAGATGGGTAGATGAGGTGCTTAGGGATATGGTTTAGTAGAGGAGGGATACAGTTGGACTTGATGATCTTAAAGGTCTTTTCCAACCCTATGATCCTGTGATTTTCAAGCTTCAGGGAGAGTGTTGCTATTAAGAAAAGACACTTTTATTTGCAGGAGTCACAGGACAATAAACCAACTTTCACAACACCACCTGCAGCGCTGTTTTTGCTATGGTGCTTCCGTACTCATTTAGCCTCATCCTTCCAGTAACACTCAAAGCAAATTCAGAGTTAACATTCAGAGCTCAGCAGCTTCATAGTTCTGTGCCAACCAGTCGTCCTCCATTGCCTTAAGAAATGTAAAATTTCAATTTACCCCTGGGAAAGTTGGGCTGCAAGGAGGAGCCCAGAGATTCCCCACAGACCATCAGCACAGACAGCGCTACAACCAATCTCAGGAACTCAAGAGATGCCCCTGTTCTAGATGGACAGTAATAATACAACCTCTCTCACAGGGAGACCACTCATCAGAAGGCTGTGCCACCATCCAGGGAGATCTTGACAGGGTGGAGATTGGGCAGGGGGAAATGTAATGAAATACAACAAGGGCAAGTGTAGAGTCTGGCATCTGGGGGAGAACAACCCCAGGTACCAGTATAGGTTGGGGATGGATCTGTTGGAAAGCAGCACAGAGTAAAATGTCCCAAGGGCCTCCCCCCTCCCCAGGAAGGATTTCTGCCTCCCAGCTCCTCTCCAGCTGCCCTCCTGCAGCTGAAAGCCATTCCCCTGGGCCTGGTGCTCCCTGCCCTTGGCACCAGCCCCTCTCCAGCTTTCCTGGAGCCCCTCAAGGGACTGGAAGAGGCTCTGAGGTCTCCCCGCAGCTTTCTCTTCTCCAGGCTGAACCACCCCAATCCTCTCAGCCTGTCTCCAGAGCAGAGGTGCTCCAGCCCTCAAATCATCTTTGTGACCTCCTCAGGACTCACTCCAACTGTCCTCCCTCACTCCAACTCAACTAACTGTCCCTCTTGTCCTAGGGACCCACGAGCTGGAGGCAGCACTGCAGGGGGGTCCCCCCAGAACAGAACAGAGGGGCAAAATACCCCTTTGCCAGACCTGCTGGTCCCACTGGTTTTGATGCAGCCCAGGACACGTTTGGCTTTCTGTGCTGCACATTGCCAGGTCATGCTGTGCTTCTCGCCCATCAACACCCCCAAGTCCTTCTTCTCAAGGCTGCTCCTGATGCAGTTTGTCTCCCCTAGTTCTAACCCACGTTTGGATGGAAGCTGCTGTGGTTACAAGATGAATCATTACTGAATGAGCACAGGATCCTTGCAGTGCCATGTTTTCCAGAACAAGTTTCACAAATTTCAACTCTCCTTCCTGCAGAGAAGACTCCAGTTTCAAACAGCAGCAACTCATCTTGTCAATTTAGAGCCACATCCAACTATTAAATTTAAGTCAGTAAAACAAATAATCCCAGGGGGTTTCTGCATAACATAAGCAACCACTTCTTACCAGGTATTTCACTGAAACTCTACTGTTTGTAGGTAGTTTGGTTTTAGCTACTCAATGGAACATTTCTACCCAAAATTCTGTGCAACACTGCAGCATCTTCAAAACAACTGACTTAGAGATCACCATAGAATAAAACCCAGCACCCTGAAATCCACAATTTGTTTTAAAAAAACCCCACAAGAAAAACCCCAAACGATCCATTTTGTCCAAAAATATATCCCCCAAACCAAAGTTCATTAGCCAGCACACATCTCCTCCTTTAGTCATCCCATAGTAAGTTAATGCTTACCATACATCTCATCTTCCAGACCGTGAACAAAGGCTCCACAAGCTCCTGATTCAATCAAGTTGACAGCACCTGTATCAATTTCTTCTTTGGGAGCATCATCTCCCCACTTTCTGCCACTTGAAAACTCCCCAGAGCTGTAGAGTTCCTTGGCTCGTTCATGTGCTGTGCGCTTCCTCTGACCAAACAAGTTTTTCAGTTACAATATAGTAAACTTGGAAGATGAACAAAATATTAAATTGGGCTTTACTGGGTTTGAAAATAGGTGCAGCAAGAAGATTAGACATTGATAGACACATGCAAATGCCAAGAAAAATTAATAAAACCACCTCTTCTATGGATATTTCTTTGTAATTTTGATGCTGGAGAGGATAATCATAGAATCATAGACTGGTTTGGGTTGGAAGGGACCCCAAGGATCAGAGTTCCAACATGCCTGCCACAGGCAGGGACACCAACCTCCAGGCCTGGAGCTACACAAGGTTGCCCAGGGTCCCATCCAACCTGGCCTTGAACACCTCCAGGGATGGGCACCTCTCTGGGCCTGTTCCAGCCCCTCACCACTCTCTGTGTAAAGAACTTCCCTCTAATACCACATCTAAACCTTCCCTCCTTCAGCTTCACTCCATCTCCCTTGTCCTGCCATTGTCAAGTTGATTCCTCTCCTGTTTCTCTGCTCCCTTCAGGGACTGGAAGGCTGCAATGAGGTCCCCCCGCAGCCTTCTCTTCTCCTGGCTGAACAAGCCCAGCTCCTTCAGCATCTCTTCATAGGGAAAGTGCTCCAGCCCTCTGATCAGAAATGACCCCAGGACACCAGGCACCGCTCCAGGCCACATCTGCTGGCCCAGGTCCTCCTCACAAGAGGAGGAAGCTGAGGAGCAGCACATTTCATCGCAGACTTCCACAGCCACATACCCACCTCTCAGCAGTGGGACAGGTAGGGAAGCCTTCCCCTAGCCCCACAGCACCCCCCCGCCCCAGACCACCTAATACATTTTAACATCGTTATGAGAACAGCCAAAGTGGGCCAGAGCAAAAGCTCATCTAGTTAAATACCCAATAACTGATCCCCAAAACCCAGATGCTGTATCACTTTGCAGTTGGACTTGTTAAACTGGAATGAAACCCTTTAAGGACTGTCAGCACTTCACAGCGCTCAGCAACATGTAAAATGGGATATTCACTCAGCCTCCTTGCTAATCCAGCTCCTTTCCCTCCCCACACACCATAAACAAAGCTGTGCAGCACTTTCCTTAATGGATTTCCCAAAGAAGCCCACAAAAACTAGCAGCACTACCTTCATTATTCTTTTGGGGATAGAAAAACTGAAGACAACACCTCAAAGGTGCTTAAGGAATGAATTTTACTGAGAAATTTTGTGTGTAGAGCTCAGGAGTGACAGCCTCTAGCTACTTCAAACCTCCAGCTACTCCTTACTCTCTTGAAACCTCTAAGGTCTACTGGTCAGATCTTGCAGGATGTTTCCATGAGCTTGCTCCTAAAGCTCAGATGCATTCTTTCCACACACATTAGATAAAGCTTTTAGCAAAAAGGCTGTCAGAGGAACACAAATGTTTACCTTTCATCTGTAAAGCCTGCATAGCCTAGAGCTGTTCATTACATGCTTGGCTAATGGAATCTGAAACTGGCAATTGCTTCATTGACTTTCATCTAAAAGAAAACCTGTCATCAGCAATTAACTCTCAGTAGCCCCAAGGCAAGGACATGGTAACCAAACCCACCAACATTAACATACCTGCTGTGCAATTTTAGTACCCTACACACAGTAATAACAAACCCCAACATTTACATACCCTCAGATCTGACATCAGTTTCTTGTCAAGGGTCTGCTCTAGGAAATGGGAGCTAACTTGCTGCATCGAACCCTAAAGAAAAAAAGAAACAAAAGGAAGGAACAGGATTATTCTAAATTGCATCATATCGTTTCCTGATTTATCCTAACACAGCGTCCAATCATACCCACTCATTACAGGGTTCTCTTGGAGAGAGTCCAGGGAGGGCTACAAAGGTGATTAAGGGCCTGGAGCATCTCCCTTATGAGGAAAGGCTGAGAGAGCTGGGGTTGTTCAGCCTGGAGAAAAAAAAGACTGAGAGGGGGTCTGATCAATGTTTATATATGTCTGAAGTGTGGGACACAGGGGGAAATGGCCAGCCTCTTCTCAGTGGGCTGTGGGGACAGGACAAGGGGCAATGGCCTCAAGTTGGAGCACAGGAAGTTCTGCACCAATCTGGGGAAGAACTTTTTCACAGTGAGGGAGCCCTGGGACAGGCTGCCCAGGGGGGTGTGGAGTCTCCTTCTCTGGAGATACTCCAGACCCGTCTGGATGCCGACCTGTGAGACCTGTCCTAGGCACCCTGCTTTGGCAGGAGGGTTCGACCCCATGATCTCTGGAGGTCCCTTCCAACCCCAACAATTCTGTGAATTCTAACAGCTTTATACAATGCTTGACACTACCACCTGTCAGTGTCCGACAAAGTTTACTCAAAACAGTCAGAACATCTTATCTTCCCACTGAGGTTAAGATGGTCTTTCTTGAGTTCAGGTGGTTTACACATCCTGTGCTGGAGAAGTAAGGGGAGGGAATTACCCCAAGTAGTTGCTTTTTTCTTGGATACCCAACCCTCTCTACTCTCAAGGAAAGAATCACTGCAGAACTCAGATGAGAGGTTTCCTCAACTTCTCTCATTTCTTCCTTCCCAGAATTTACGTAGAAATTTCCCTACAGAGATCTTAAACATCCTCTCATTTCTTTTCAAATACATATGAAAAGTAAAGTTACCTAAGGTGATGTGTTTTAAGACAGAAAAGGAAAGAATCTAACTTACCAATAACTTGGCAGCTTGTACTCTAACAACCCAGGAACCATCACTAACCATATGACAAATTTTTCCAAATGCATCATCAACCAAGCGAATTTCCTCATTAGAAGAAGGAATGGGGACAATGCTAAGGAAGAGAAACACAAATCAGCATGCTGATCTTATGCCATGCTGGATGGCATCAAGCAAGAAACAACTACACTCAATTTCTATCAATTCACAATAAATATCAGTAACCTTTAACTGGATCAGTGCATTCTTACCAGGTATCAGCAATTTGTACACTAACAGCTATTCCCATCACTTACCAGCACAAAACTCTGGGCATTAGGATGATTACTATGCCAATACTTTGATTCACTCTGCATACAGGACATACCTTTCAGGGTAAAGTTGACTGAGGACCCAAATTAGCTGAACTGCAGCGCTGCGCACTTGCTCGTAGTCATCTGCCAAGAGCTTGCAGGCCTGAAAGGAGATTCACAATCCAGTATACCCAAAACATCTCCACCTGAGCCATCGTTCACTTCCCACAGGGCAATCAGTATCCTCACCATGAATCCGTTAAGATAGGTTATAACTTCTACTCTCTAGCTTGATTAGGTAGACTAGGCCTAATAAAGTCAATCTGACAAAACCACCGTGAATGGGGAAGAGTAACAGCCCCCCATGGCAAATTACACTCACACTTGGTGATAAAACAGAGCACCTTACCAACCCAACACTAAAAGTACTGCATGATGTGAGGACCGCACTCGGACTGACCTGGAGGCACCCAGGAGCACCCCTCCCTAACCAGCCCCTCTTATGGGGGAGTGATGTCAAGTGGTGGTGTGGAAAACAGCCCAGGGTAACTCAGCTCACCCATGCTGGCTGCTCGGGGAGGCAAACTCTGGCCTGGCCTGAACCAGGACACCACGATTATCTCCTCCCATAAAAACATATATTCCAATCAGAAGATATGCTTTAGTGCATTTAAGCCAAATGAGATGTAAAACATATTTTTATTTTCACTGCCACATAAGGAATATAAGGCAACTTAAGTGCAAAATACTCCACACCCCCACTCAGTGCCCTCCTCCTCCTCTCGAAGCACATTTGTCACAGAATCTAAAATGCAAGATATGCAAACAAGTACAAAATAAATATAAATTAATACAAGGCTTTACCTGACTGTAAATAGCTTGCTGTAATTTTAATCCTCTCTCATGAAGCTGCAGCTACAGTCAAAAAAAAAACAACACAGGGAAACATGACTATAGGTTTAAGTGACACCGAGTGCTTTCACCACTGTCTTTTCTGCTTTGAGTAAGCTTAGCTACTTGCATTTCTTGTTTAATTTTATAATTAAAATTCTTCATTATCTTAAGTATTTAAATAATAATCTTGACTTGAGCATAATTTTTTAAACTTCACAGCCATTCATACTCTGACCGATTAGGAAAATACAACTTTGATAAATACACTGTCCCTTCTCTCAACCTTCAAACTATTGTTTAGTGGTAGCCATACTCAACTGCTATTAAAAAACATATGAGGTATCTAGAAGGTTCTGGTGAGATCTTATAGTGGCCTTCAGTACCTGAATGGGCTACAGGAAAGGTGGGGAGGGACTTTTTAGAAGGGCAAAGAGCAATAGGACCAGGGGAAATGGTTTTAAATTGGAAGGGGGTAGATTTAGATTGGATATTAGGAAGAATTTTTTCACTATGAGTGCGGTGAGGCATTGGCACAGGGTGCCCAGAGAAAGGGTGCATGTCCCCTCCCTGGAGGTGTTCAAGGCCAGGTTGGATGGGGCTTTGAGCAGCCTGGTTTGGTGAGAGGTGTCCCTGACCACGGTGAGGGGGTTGGAACAAGATGATCTTTAAAGGTCCCTTCTAACTCACACCATTCTATGACTCTATTGTCTTCAAAATAATTAGTTTACTACCACTCCTGAAACACAGACCCAAAAGTAGCATTCATCTGGAATAAAGTACTATCATGAACGTGACATAAACAAAGGGGTAATAACTGGTTGAATATTATCAACAAGAAAGGAAACAGCTGTTTTGCTGCATGTACTTCTTCAAAGTAAAAGTTGCCAGTGACAAAATTAAAGGGGAAAACAAAGCCCCAAAGACCCCTCACAGCAGCAAGGAAAACCATCATCAAGAACCCTAGAAGTGGTGAGTGACCCTGAACTCACTTAGGATTCTTCTGTTCCTCAAACGACAGAAGGCCAGTAGATTTCATGCTGCAATTATAAATTCAAGGTGATACATCTTGCTATGGACTTAGGTGAATGCCACTCTAAGTGTCATTCAAACAACTTCCAAAAAAATATAAATCAAATGTACCAAAACCCTCAGATGAAAATGAAAAGGATAAGTGCAGCCTCCAGGGGAGGGAGGTCCCAGGCACATTTAAGGACAATCCCATCTCCCCCAGTGCATCCTGCTTCTTTCCTTGGAGTTTTACATCTTTAACTCAAACCCCCTTTCTCACCATGAGGTTAGATGGGATGTTACTGTAAACTTTAAGGGTAATGAGGGACTTCTATATACTCACAGGCAGAATTCTCAAGCACACAGCCTTTGCTGGCATTTCTGTAAAGCTAAAAGCTTCAGAAAGGTCTCCACACTCCAGCTGGCACCAAAACCAGTTAACCTCACCACCAGTTAACCTCTTAACCAGTTACAGAACGCTGATGAATGTGACCATGAGACAAAATGCAAATCTTGTGTGAAAACAAAGAGACAAAATAAATTTTGGACTTATCACATGGGTTTCTGACCTTAATGGTTGGATTTGATGATCTTACTGGTAAGAGCCCTGGGACAGACTGCCCAGAGAGGCTGTGGAGTCTCCTTCTCTGGAGACATTCAAACCCACCTGGATGTGTTCCTGTGTGATTTAGTCTGGGTGATCCTGCTCTGGCAGGGGGGTTGGATTAGATGATCTTTTGAGGTCACTTCCAACTCCTAACATTCTGGGATTCTGTGATTTTCCAACCAAAATTACTCTGATTTATCCTAGGCAGCATCCTGCTGTGTGTTAGAGTACCAGCAGCCTATTGTAATTGTGGTAACCGATGCTGAATTGAGAAATACAGGTTTCTCACTAAATTTAAGAGCCTACATACATCCAAAAAAGGCAATTAAAAAACTTCTTCAGCTATAGCTGAACAAAAATTGTTACAAATTACTAAAATGCCCTCCAAGATCTCATATTACTCTCATATTTCAAACCCTATCTTATTTTTTCCAGGTAATTTTGATACACTAAATGGACTTTAAGTAAGTTAATTAAATAACCTCTAATCCAAATCCCTTTGGATTACTTTGTAACAAGTTTGCAGCTTCCTTATGTAACCCCAAGCAATTTATTCCCCTTACCATGGCTTTTATAGCTGCAGTCCTAACACGAGGGTCCTGGTCATTAAAATGATCTCCTATTATCTTTTGGACATCTTTGGCAGCCTGGCTTTCAGCTTCTTTTGCAACACCTTTTTCCACTGGTCCAAGACAGCCAATTAACTGCAGACACTTATTTCTTACACCATGGGAAGAATCTGTCAGATGCTGGAGAATGGAAGAGAAGAAAGGAGGTAAGTGGATTCTGAATCATCTTTCACCCCTTCAAAACAATGGGTCTTACCAAGATTTCCAGCAGTTAAAAATGTTAGCACCCTACCAGATCATTAAGGAAAAGTACATAATTTTAACACTGACTGCATAACTTTTTTCCCATGGCAGTGATAAAAGGTTCCTGCCCCAGAGAGGCCACCTCACCTTGCAAGCTACCTCTACCAGTCTCATCCTGACAGATGGATTCTCTGTGAGCTTTGTGCCAATCACCAACAGGGTGTCCAGCAGCTGAGCAAGGACTTGATGGGACTCTGCAAAACAGAACAGTGAAAAGCTACGTACCTCTTTACTGAGCTCCTCACCAGCTACAGAATCAGACTCATTCAGGCTGCAAGGTTCTAATGATGCCTTCTCCTTTCAAAGGCTAGAAGCCCAGTTCCCTCAGCTTCTCCCTCCACATCACATAATCCAGCACCCAAACACCTCAGTGGTCAACTACAGAACTCACTCTGTCTTACCAGCATTTACCTGGCAACGATCTAAACCGCACTGGGCGGCCTCACCTTGAGTCCTGGGGCAGGTTTGGGTGCCACAGGACAAGAGGGACACAAACCTCTTGGAGAGTGTCCAGAGGAAGGCAGAGAGCATGGGGAAGGGTCTAGAGAGGAAGTCCTATGAGGAGAGGCTGAAGTCCCAGGGATTGTTCAGCCTGGAGGAGGCTGAGGGGAGACCTCATGGGGTCTGTGGCTTCCTGACAAAGGGGAGCGAAGGGGCAGCACTGATCTCCTCTCTTTGGGGACCAGGGATAGAACCCCAGGGAACAGCGCGAAGCTGCCAGGGGAGGTTTAGGCTGGATGTCAGGAAGAGGTTCTGTCCTGAGAGGGGGGTTGGGCACTGGCACAGGCTCCCCAGGGAAGGGGTCACAGATCCGAGGTGGGTTGAGGGCAAGAAGCGTGTGGACGATGTGCTCAGTCCCCTGCTCTGACTTGTCTGGGCCTGTGTGGAGCCAGGAGTTGGACTCAATGGTCCTTATGGGTCCCTTCCAACTCAGGAGATTCTGTGAGTCTCTGGGGAGCCCATAAACAGGGCAATCTGTATTCTACTATCTGTTACAAACACAATGCTTACAAACTAATGCCTTCTTCCATTAGATCTGATGAGGTGGCCTGCAACATGCTAAGAAAAAAACCCTCCTCTTCAAAGAAGATCCCACTTTAAGCCAGACTGTCCTCTAGAAGAGAGCACCTCAGAAGCAACAGCTCTCACACAGAGATGCAAAAGCAAACTCTAAATGCTTAAAAGCCAAGGTGATTCTGCCTTGATGTCAAGCACTGCCTGAAAAGCCAGACTTACTCTCATTTTGAAGCGTGTTAATGGCATCATCCATAATGCAGTCTGGGGAAAATCCTGCTGTCTTCGATAACAAGCCCAGCAAGGAAGCAATCTTCAGTCTCACAGAGGCATCGTTCTCCTGGAAGGAAGCAGCAGACACACTCATTTGTTTTCCAGTTTGAAGAGCATAAAGCACTACCCACAGGCAGGACCTGTATCTAATCCAGCTCAAGGGGCTGAATATTACTATCAGGCTACTTCCTTCTCCATACACCCACAGCACACCCCACAGAAAAGCAGCCACACTAGAATGTTTACATAGTGGCTTCTAGGACATTTCAGAATGACTTTTACTCATAATTCCTCACAATTAATTCCATGTGGCTTGAAAAGTTGAAGTTTAAATAATCAGGTTTACAGGATGCCAGAAAATTCACTGCTGATGTTAATAAATCTGCAAGTTTTTAATGAACAAACAGGAGAATTTAAGATGATGACCAGAGACTGATGGTCTCTTGACTCTCCTAGGCAGCAGGATCCATGGGCTACAGCAAACAAATGCTTCTCTTAAGGGTGGGGAGGAATCCTGCAAATTGGATAGTGGAAAAAAAAGAATCCAAACACAGCAAGGTAAGAAACTAAGGCAACAAAACATATCCACTTACTTAAGCAACAGCAAAAGCTATGAGAGGTGGTAATTAAATAAGTAAGCATCATAAATTAAGATGCATTTTAATTGAATTTTAAAAGTTCATGCTTTTTGAGGTTCATACTGGCAGCTCCCTCATCACATTGCTGAAGATATCCAATACAGGGCAAAAAGACCAAAAGAAGTCTGGATTTCATACTCAGATATTACCAGCAGTTGTGCAACACTGAACACAAAGGTACAGAGATGTTACAGCTACAAGTATCACACCTTTCACCAGGTGCCAAAATAATACACTTAGAAGACTGAAATCTTTCAGTAGTGTTTGGGAGAGACTGTTCCATGTCACACACACTCCTAAGGACCCCTTACTTTTTCCCAGTGAGGGAGCCCTGGGACAGGCTGCCCAGGGGGGTGTGGAGTCTCCTTCTCTGGAGATATTCTAGACCTGTCTGGACACCGACCTGTGTGACCTGTCCTAGGGACCCTGTTTTGGCAGGGGGGGTTGGACCCAAGGATCTCAGGAGGTCCCTTCCAACCCCTACAATTCTGTGGGTCTGTGATTGGTGATACCCATAGGAGTAATCTCTTTCTTAACTGCACTGAGATGCATGTTCTCTTTTGGGGGCCAGAATTAGGTGTGTGAACAACAGTTACTGTCGCTGGACTGCTCAAAGCAGGCTGAGCACATTTCCACACTGTGTGTTCACTTGGCACTACTCACATTCTTTTAATAAAAGGAGAACCCTCTCCAGGAGCACAGATGAAATCAGTGGTTTCTGAAGGGACACTTACAGAGGTGCTTTTAAAAGCCTCCTGAATACACCTGCAAGATTTTCACTACCAAGTTACAAGCAGCCTCCCACCCTGAGAGCATTTTCTCCCTCCTAACTGTTTGTGAGCAGGAATCACAGAAGCATGGAATGTTGGGAGTTGGAAGGGACCTTGAAAGATCACGTAGGGCAAAAGATCATTTACAGGCTGAGAGAGTTGGGCTGGGTCAGCCTGGAGAACAGAAGGCTCTGGGAGACCTTATAGTGGCCTTCCAGTCCCTGAAAGGTGCCTACGGGAAAGCTGGGGAAGAACTGTTCCCAAGGGCATGGAGTGATAGGATGAGGGGTGATGGTTTTATACTAGAAAAGGAGAGATTTAAGGTTGGATATTAGGAAAAAGCTCTTCACTATGAGAGTGGTTGATCACTGAAACAGGTTGCCCAGAGATGTAGCAGAGGCCCCATTCCTGGAGACAATCAAGGTCAGGCTTGATGGGGCTCTGAGCGACCTGATCTAGTGAAGATATCCTGGCTCACTGCAGGGTACTAGCTAGCCTCTAAAGGTCCCTTCCAAACTAACAGCTCTCCCACTGTGGTTGAAGCCAGCTTTCCAGGTTAGGTTGCTGAAAGACCAGTGCAAGTGCAACTTTTTGGGAGATATTTCAGAAAATCCTGTCCTTAACTAACACAATGTCAGCTACAGGTCTGCACTGACCATCCACAGCTGGTTTCTGTAACAGGCTGTACAGCAAAAACGTGACCTCATCTGTAGATTTAAGAGTCTGTCTTCTAACACAGGCTACAAAATAAACTCCAAACACAAATAACTTGTGGTATTTGATCAGACAATCCCATAAAAAAAAAATGTAAACCAGTCTCAGCACAAAAGCCAAAGCAGGTGAAGTACAGAAACAGATAAAAAGCAGCTTAGAGTTTAGTGTAAGTTCAAAGCTGAATAGTCTTAACTGTATAAAGAAAGGCAGAATCACACCAGGACATTTATGACAAATATTTCAGCCTAGAGTAAGGCTTTATCAGCTGCAGTAAAGCTTGCTTTACCAAGCAAAAGAGCAATATTCTGACACTACAAAACACACACTGCTCCTGTTAATGTATTTGTTATTCTGCTGTTAAGATTTTTTTTGTTGTTGAGAAGATTTTAGAATCATAATCTGAGAAGTGCACTGTTTGCAGTGTAAACAATGGTGAAGGTTCCTCCACTGCTCGAGGAAATAAAGAGCAAGGTAAGGAAACCTGATTTAAAAAGGATTCAGATGAAGTTGAGCGAGCTTTGGACAGCTGGGTTCCCTGGAAAACTTCTTGTTATGCCTCTTGTCTTTGGTCAAGTTAATTTAAGACCAATCACATAGATCATCCCCAGGGATAACGAAGCTGCATCCTCATCCCCCGGGTTGCTTCATCAGCAAACTGTCAGCAGAAGGACCAAGAAACACAATTAGGAATCACTAACTGTAAAGGACGACAGTCACTCACTCTCCTCACACATGGCTTTCAACAGCCCAGGCTGTCAGCAACTGGATCAGGACCAGGAGGAACCTGGGACTCTCTGTTCCACACCCAACCCCAAGAAAACAGGACCAGAAGGAGGATTCTGGAAGCACATGTGGCTCCCAACTTCACCACCTTGTAATAATGCTCCAGCAGGATCCTGACAACCCCTTCCACGCTCTCCACTTCCACAGGCTTCCTGGCAAACTGGAGCAGGTACTGCAAGGCGTCTGCAGGCGAGGTGGCTTTGCACAGGTCGACATGGAGAGCTGCTGACTTGCTGGGTTTGGTGAGCCGCAGCTTCTTAGAGGACAGGTCCTCATGCTGCTGCTGTGGGCAGAGAGGCATGGTTCAAAAAAAAGCAGGGCAAATCCTGACCCACTCCTTCCCTGAGTGAGCACCGTCTCAACACAGAGCCTGAGGAAACTCCTGCACCCTACAGCAGTCACCTGCCTCTCCCTGATCTATCTTAGGAAGGAACACATCCCCAGCCCCCTGCAGCTGCTCCTCTCCTGCCCAGGTAGTGCCTATCCCCGGGAAACGCTGCCTCTTCCCCACCCAGCCTGGGGCACCTCCTGCTCTTCCCAAACTCACGCAACCAACCCAGGGCAATGCGACTCTTCCCATGCCCACCAGCATGCAGTAAGCCCATAGACTCTGCCGCTCCCTCATCCCGGGCTGGGGGAAGCTGAAGCCAGCCCACCGGCCGCAGCGGCTCTCCCCAGGTCCCTCCTCTCCCGCCCTGAGGGGAGCCCTCTCCCCCTCCCGCACTCACCCTGAGGCAGACCCCTTCCTTCCAGGCAGTTCCAGCCTCTCTAAACTCGGGGCCAGCCCCCCCCGGGCCCCTACACAGCCCTCCACAGGCGGCCCCTGCGGCTGGCGGCACCCCGAGCCCTCTCCCCTCCCGCACTCACCCCGAGGCCGCCCCCTTCCCTCCAGGCAGCTCCGGCCTCCCTAAACCCGTGGACAAACCCCCCCGCGCCCTCCCGGGCGGCACCCCGAGCTAGGCCCCAGGCTAGGCCGGCAGCTTTCCCCACAGCCCCGCCTCACCCACCGGCGCCTTCCGCCGCACGGCAGAGCTCAGGCCCGCCCCCTCTCCCACCCCACTGGGCCCAGGTCGGTGGCGGTGCGCTACCTGGACCACTTTGGTGAACTCCTCGTACACCCGCTTCTTCAGGTGCGCCGCCATTGCCGCAGCCTGACCCTTCGCGGCCGCCGTACGGGCAAACCCGGAAGAGAAACCACAGAGCCGCCCGCGAGGCGGGGCTAGAAAGAGCGTCCTCTCTACCCAGCTGGGCGGTGCTCTCTATGGTGAGGCGGCCTGGCCCCGGCAGGCGGGGGGGGAGCGGGCTCTCGTTGCCTTGGGAACGCGGCCTGCTATGGCGGCTGCGGCCGGGCCGCCCCAGGGGGGAAGCAGGGCGGGGCATCAGCCTTGTCAGCTCCGCTGTGTCCCCGGAATCACCCACCAGCTTCGCCAGTATTCGATGTTAGGCCATAGAAA
This sequence comes from Laterallus jamaicensis coturniculus, assembly GCA_022605575.1. NCBI lineage: Eukaryota > Metazoa > Chordata > Aves > Gruiformes > Rallidae > Laterallus > Laterallus jamaicensis. The sequence continues at coordinate 21,795,695 of JAKCOX010000012.1, read as the reverse complement.
GAGCAAAATGTAAATAACGTCACAGAATCACAGAATGGGTGGGTGGGCATCATCGAGACCTCCATATCCCTGAGCACCTCATCTACCCATCTGTTAAACACATCCAGGGGTGGTGACTCAACCCCCTCCCTGGGCAGCCTGTGCCACAGCCCCACAACTCTTTCAGGGAAGAACTTTTCCCTCACATCTGATCTGACCCTGCCCTGGCGCAGCTTGAGCCCATTTCCCCTTGTCCCATCTCCTGTCCCCTGGCTGAAGAGTCCATCGCCCACCTCTCTGCACTCTCCTGTCAGGTATTTGTAGGTGGTGATAAGGTCTCCCCTCAGCCTACTCCAGGCTAAAAAACCCCAGCTCCCTCAGCTGCTCCTCAGAGGATTTGCCCTCCAGCCCCTTCCCCAGCCTGGCTGCCCTTCTCTGGAGTCTTTCAAGAACCTCAATGTCTTTCTTGCAGTGAGGAGCCCAGAACTGGACCCAGCACTCAAGGTGCAACCTCACCAATGCCCAGTACAGGGGCACAATCACCTCCACAGACCTACTAGCCATGCTGTGTCCGATAGAAGCCAGTATGCTGTTCGCTTCCCTGGCCACCTGAGCACACTGCTGACTCATGTTCAGTCAGCAGTCACCCAACACCCCCAGCTCCTTCTCCACCAGGCAGCTCTCTCCAGCCACTCTTCCCCAAGCCTGTAGCGCTGCATGGGGTTCTTATGTCCTGTGTGCAGGACTCTGCACTTGACCTTGTTGAACCTCATCCCATTGATCTCAGCCCATCAGTCCAGCCTGTCCAGATCCCTCTGAAGAGCTTCAAGCAGATGGAAGCTTCCTCCCAGCTTAGTGTCATCCACAGATTTACTGAGGGAACATTCAATCCCTTCATCCAGGTCACTGATAAAGATGTTGAACAGGACTGGACCCAGATGACCTGATGTTTCCAGGCATGCTTAACACAGTCTTCAAGCATGTCTCCGAGGAGAGGGGAAGGATGCCCTGGCACAGAAGAGCCCCTGACAGATGTGTCCTTAGATGACAGGGCACACAAGCAGCAGTTATGTCTATGATGCTGCGTGGCTAGAAGTAGGCAGGGGCAGCCACAATTTTGTGATGTCTTAGGAACAAGGTGAATTGGAAGGGGCTAAAGGGTCCAAAGGACAGCCAGGGAGGTGATCAAGGGGCTGGAGAACCTGCCCTGTGAGGAAAGACTGAAAGAGTTTGGTCTCTTCTCCCTCAGCACAGTGTTCCCTGTATTTTAAAGGTGGCTACAAAGGGGATGGTGACTCTTTTTTCACCCAGAGCCACGTGGAGGAGACAAGGGGCAAAAGGTACAGATTGCTCTGGGAGCAATATCAGAAATATTTTTTACAGTGAGAACTAACATTCAGTGGAACAGCTTCACCAGGGATGTGGTGGGTTACACATCACTAGGGCGTTTCAAGACATGATGGGATAGGGTGGGGTGCTTGCTAATCTCATCTAGGCTGTTTCCCATCAAAGGCTGGACCAGATGATCCCTAAGGTCCCTTCCAGCCTGGGCTGTTCCCTAAGACCATCCTTGATAAAACCATTACAATTCTAATGACAGAAGTCCTGTAGTCTTAGGAGATTGGTTGGTTTGAGGGTTTAACTACACTAAAACTTTTTTTTTTTTACCTAATACCTAATCTTAGTCTCCTTTGTTGGGACTTAAACCAGCTACCTCTTCTTCCACCCTTAGTTGATACAAAGAGTCAACCAGTCACCTCCTTAAAGCAGCCTTACATCTATTTGAAGGCCTCATTGGTATCTGTTCTTCTAGGCTAAGCTTGGTTAAGATCATAACCAAGAGAAGCTGTGGCTGCTCCTGAATGCCAGGCAGGGTTTAAGGCCAGGTTGGATGGGGCTTTGGGCACCCTGGGCTAGTGGAGGGTGTCCCTGCCCATGGGAAGGGTTTGGAACTAGATGGGCTTTGAGGTCCCTTCCAACCCAAACCAGTCTGGGATTCTATGATAAATGTGATCATAGACCCTATTTTCTACACTTTTTTGCCTTCACAAACATTGATTGTATCAATTCTTACCAAGGTTATAAATGCAAGAGGTCTCAAAGAGTCCCCTCACACCTACAGCAGAACTGCCCTGAGGTCAGTGGTGTGACCCCTGATTTTCCTTGGGGTGAAATCTAGGATAGGAATAGAATGAGCACAAGCCTAAGTAAAGGATGAAACCAAGCCTAGTTAGCAATGATTCAATTCCATTAGCATAAAGACAAAACTTCAGGTCTTTAGAATTTGGGGATTTTGGGGGGAAGCTGACAGTATCATTCAAAGAGCTTTTAAAAGATAGTTATTTAACATCCAAGAGATTATTGTCCTTTAGCTGGAAGGAATCCATGTTCTGAGAAATAAAGGGAATACAATCATAATTAAATTAGCCATTATGATTTTCAAAGCAATTAAAACAAAGCCATCAGCCATGTCCAGTATAAAAATAAACCTTCAAATACCAAGATTTTTAAAACACAACATAGGACCCAACTTGTACTCTGTAAAGGAGAATTTGCACCAAGGTCCCAGACTGTCACTTCAGTAGCGCTTCCTTCCCATCAAATGATGGTAGGTTTTCCCTATTCTTCCAGAAGCTTATATATTTATGGACAGTATCATAAGAATAATAAATGTCATAAGGCAGCCTACTCTCTTTTCATTGATCCTTGACCATAGCACTGGTTTTCCTTCATAAAAAATAATAAATAACAGAATCACAGAATCGTAGGGGTTGGAAGGGACCTCCAGAGATCATCAGGTCCAACCCCCCTGCCAAAACAGGGTCCCTAGGACAGGTCACACAGGTCGGTCTCCAGACGGGTCTGGAGTATCTCCAGAGAAGGAGACTCCACACCCCCCTGGGCAGCCTGTCCTAGTGCTCTGTCAACCTCACTGTGGAAAAAGTTCTTCCACATATTGGTGCAGAACTTCCTGTGCTCCAACTTGAGGCCATAAAACAGTAATAAATACATTGGCAAGAGAGTAGGCTGCCTACTGGAGAGGAGAGAGTGAGGGGACACCGAAATCCTTCTTTTTAATCTAAGTTCTGGTATGGACAGTGAGAAAAAGAGCTTTTGCCTTTTGGGTTTTTTTAAGGATCCAAATTTAATTGGAGCACCTGTTAATGCATTTGTCAGGGTTTCCATTGGCAACTGCACTTATGTGACCTGTTCCCATTTCACGGAGAGACTAATATCCACATGCCCATGAGAGAGATTTGGGATTACTCATTTTTCTTAGCTTGGCTGAGGTGAGCTCAACCCTCAGACCTGGTTCTCTGAACTTATCTAAGAGTCAGCAACACTGAAAGAGTAAAATTCCCTCTTTTAAAGCGTACCATTATCCCTTAAAGCCCAAGTAAACAGAGGCTCTTTAAGTGCTGTTTAATTTGGCCGACAACCAAAGGAGATCCTTTCGTCAGCCCACGCATTTCTTCCTGTCCCTCTGGTAGTCCGTGGCTTAGTCTCCATGGCCCGAGTTTTGTTTTAATAAACAAATAATTTCAATAATTGCTTTCTTCCATTCCCCATCGACAGTGGCCCTTTGCTACCACCAGGTGAACAGGAACTTGTAGAAGAAGTCATGCGATTTGAAGCGAAAACCTTTTTCAGCAACGTGGGGCTGAAAGGAGATTTTATACCCTTTGGCTTCCACGTCCATTTGGATGCAGTCCAGCAGGTCAGAAATACTTGGCGCTGCCTTCCAGGGGCCAAACTTCACCACAGATTTTTTATCCATGTCCAAGCTGTTCAAGGCATCCTGACATCTGGCCGCATCCTCCTCAGTTCTGACCACGCAGACGATGACGCTGGACTGACGGGATGCGACTGCTTCCGCCCTCGCGATGCGGATCATCAGCTCAATGTTCTCGCTGTAGTTGGGCACACGAGCCAGGAACTGCTTCCTTGCCACCAGCTCCCCAAAGATTTGAGGGGAATCCTCAAGCTGCTTGATTAGAGGTTCGATGTCGTAGAACAAGGCCTCCTTGTAGACATCCTGGATGCACTGGGTGGGCACTTGGTTGCTGCGGAGGTACTCCAAAATGTACTTGAAATAGGTGCCTGGCCTGTCAATGAAGAACCTCCCTTCGGAGTCTGTCCTGAGTTTGGGCTGGCCAGTGAACATCTCTGCCAGCTTGGAGCCAGGGTGTTTCTTTAAGGTGCTCAGCGTTGTTGTGTACATCTCCCCACCGACATTTAACTCCACGATTGGTGACAGCTGCAAATATCACAAGGGGACAAAAAGCCACACGTGTTACGCATCTGAGGCCACCAGTGTGGAAGTGTCAAAAAGAAAAACAAAGGTGAAAAGAGTGGTATGAGTCCCCAACTCCTGAGCGAACACCCACCCCATTTATTGCTAGAAGCAAATGCAGGATGTTTACACATCCCTCATAACACCAGCAGCAGACACTTGGACACCTTTACATGGCTGAGACCTTACCACATGTTTTGGAAACAGGAAAGTGTCATTTTGCCGGTGTGGAAGAGCGGTGAGAAGTATCACTGAATCACAGAATCATAGGGGTTGGAAGGAACCTCCAGAGATCATTGGGTCCAACACCCTTGACAAAGCAGGGTCCCTAGGACAGGTCGCACTGGTCTGCGTCCAGATGGGTCTGGAGTATCTCCAGAGAAGGAGACTCCACACCCCCTGGACAGCCTGTCCCAGGGCTCCATCACCCTCACTGTGAAGAAGTTCTTCCCCATGTTGGTGCGGAACTTCCTATGCTCCAACTTGAGGTCATTGCCCCTCGTCCTGTCCCCACAGCCCCCTGAGAAGAGGCTGGCCATTTCCCCCTGTGTCCCACACTTAAGATATTTATAAACATTGATTAGATCCCCTCTCAGTCTTCTCCAGGCTGAACAGCCCCAGTTCATCCAGTCTTTCCTCGTAGGGGAGATGCTCCAGTCCTTTAGTCATCTAAATCATCATCTATCCTGCCAAGAGAAGCTGCCAGAGACTATAGGATTAAATGTCTATCTCCTAAGTCCCACACAAGTATTATCCTTGTAGATAGGCCCCTGTCCTTCCAGTGGGAGCGACCTGATCTCTCACCCTCCCCGTGTGCAGAGGGACAAGGGCCCAAGCTCAAAGCTGTACAACTCTTTCCCTCTCACCTGAGCTGGTGTTGTCTCCTCAGGGAGGAACAAAAAAAACCCTCTTTGAAACTTTGGAAATGGGTGGAATTGGCTTCCACTCATCTGGGGGTTTAGAATAACTCCTGAAGCAAGACACAAAATCCAGCATGTCAGACAGAGTTGAAGGACAGAAGCACTTTTGCAAAGCACTTAAAAAACCTATGATAGCCTTAGCTAGGAAGGAACTATTTCCTGACACTGACATCGATATAAGATGGAAGAATGTAAAGTCTGGGCCTTTCTTTGTGTTTTATTTCACCACGGCTACCTGAAACACATCAGAGGAGGCCCAAAAGCCTGGAAAGCTGGACCTGGTGTCTAGTCTGACCTTCCCAATGGTTCAGTACTGAGGAATTTCAAAGCCTCCCTTTGTGCTCAGTCATTTCTTACAGTACTCAGCAGAGGAACAGGAGAGGGAAGGAAGGAGGCAGTTCTTTTCCCTCCTACCGTCACTGCTGTGATGCAAGTCACATGCCCGTCCAGGACCGCACCTGCCATTGGGAAGGGGTGAGTCAATAAACAACTCTTTTTTTTCCCCAGGAGCAAACCTGCTCGCTCTTGGATCAGATCACGCAAGGATCTGCTTCAGTGCTGCTAGTCACATGCCTTAAGTGCAGCGTGGACTTCAGTGCTTAGCTGGATCCCACAAGTACAGACCCGTGGGATGACGTGAGATGATCTCACAGCTGACACCAAGAGGAGGGGAAGCTCCTGCTGCCCTCTTCCCTTTCCATCCTCATACCAAACTACATGCTTATGTAGCTGACCTCATACCAGCTCTGTTTCTCCACCTCGTTGAGCTGAGGTTCACAGAAGGTTTAACAAGCACCACAGCTGGCAAAAGGAAGGGACTAGGAGCAGACAACCTGGCGCAGAGGGACACTTTCCCTTTAAACAGCAGCAAGCTACCAGGTTTAGCAGAGATGAGCTCACAGCCTTGGCACACCAGGGAAACAACAGAATATTCAGGCTAAAGACCCAGCTAGAATATTGCTTTGCCCTTGCGTGGGTGGCTTCATCTCTAGGGCAATCACTTACACTAGGGCCAAGAAGCCGTAAAAAACGACTCTGTCTGAGACTATCTTGTGATTTCCACCCACTGAAGAACATAGCCCCAAGCTGTTCCTGTAGTAAATTTGCCCTCAGTTAGTCCAAATGCTGCCAACAGCTTTCCCCAGGAGGAATCTTTGATAGGAAGGCCTCACACCTTTGAGCACTTGCTCTTTTTTTCAGATGGCAGGTCAGATGCTTCGTGCTGTTTGCCACTAATACAAACAGATAACCTGACCTTCATTAATACAGCGTCCCAACTAACCTTATGTTCTCAGATCTTGATTAATGGGTTTTGCCTGGGAACAATCTAGTTCCCATCAGGCTGGGAGTACTGGCACCATCTGATTCCCACCTCTGTAATTAGCCATCAAGGTAACGCTTAGGAAGTCACCCCACTTATCTCTGCCCAACTTTATTAATCCATAAACAGTTACCCCTTTGGGAAAGCATTTTCCAACCTTCACCTGAAAAGTGCAACACAAGAAGGTTGGATTTTTTTAAAGACAGAGGGGTCTAAGGGAGAGGATGTACGGCTACTGCAGAGAAGACAAACCAGTTAGCAATAGGCTGAGGGCACAGGAGATGAAAGGGAAAACATCATCTGATCTTGTCACTGATTTCTGCCTAGTAGTTCCTGTACTAGGAATCTGGTTGCACTTCTCATTACCTAACTCCAGTTTCACTGGGTCTGTAGTGTAGTTGTAATAAATTTGTTTTCTTTCCTTTATTCTGTGTTGAGTCTGTTCTGCCCATGACACTCATTGCAGAATGCTCTCTCCCTGTCCTTATCTCGACTCCTAAGCCTCTCAAGATATATTTTCTCCTCTTTCCAGTTGAAAAGGGGAGTGATAGAGCAGCTTTGGTAGGTTTCTGGCCTCCAGCGAGGGCCAAACCACCACAGTAGTACACTGCTTGTCTTGAGATTGACATTAATTTTCCTTAGAGCTAGAAAAACCACTGCTCCCAGCTGCACATCTACAGCAGAGGTCGGCTTTTGCATCACTGGAGACTAAGAACTGTTGAAAAACCCAAAAACACACAGCAGACTTTTATGTAGGGGTCTGACTGATTAAAGTTCAGACTAAATTAATTCCACCTCATGTCAAAGAAGAAGAACTGCTCTTATTTACTGGTTATTTGCCATTGCTGGGCCTTGCATGCCTGTGAGGGATACAGCAAACGGGAGCAAACAGGCCAGGATCAGGCACAGCTTTTTACCTAGAGTCAACTTCTCAGCCACATATCTGGCAAGCCTTGGTGCCTTCAGAATAACAGAGTGGGGGCACTACCCACCCCCCCAAACGTAGCCCAAAGGGGCTGCTTTGATCTCACAGGAGGAAACAATGCCCCTGAGCCCATACCTTACTCACCGTATGCAGGCTGCCGGTGACTTGCTTCCCAAGGGGCTTGTGCTCTGATGAAATACTCATCTCCCCCGGAACTGCAGTGAGAATAAGGGAGGTGACGGCTCAGCAGTGTGGGAAAACCAGCTGCTCAGTGCTGGCCCACACACAGGATGGCTCTCTGCTGCGCTCCAACCCTGATCTTTCACTTGTTTGTTTCTTCAGTGGTTCAGGTTTTTTCCCAAGCTCCCAGCCTAGCCACTGCTCCAGAGGCTCCAGTTTGCTCCTGGTACAAGTTGCAGGTGAAGGGAGAAGGGAGGGAACAGCCTGAAAGCGGAAGTATTTGCTCATTAGTTTTCTGGCAACCATAGAGGTGCAGGGTGGATTTGGGCTGTCTGCCAGCACACACCTCCTGCAATGCTATCTGTGCTGTGACTAAGAGCCAAACAATCCTTTTCCAAAGGAGGCCCAGTGCCCAGAGCGTCTCCGAGGAGCCCTGCGACTGTGCCTGAGACCGCCTCTGCCTCATAAACTGGTTGTATCGAAACCATTAAGCATTTTCACAGCTTATCTGGCCTCCTTGTGTCACTCTTTTAAAGCATGGTTTATCCCAAACAATCTCACAGATCCCACTTTCCATACCCATTGATGTCAGATCAGGGTGTCTACCATCTGTCCAAGGTGGTGACGTTTTCTTCCTTGTCAATACAATCTCTGGGCACTGAGTAATTTGTGCAAAGCAAATAACACCAAACCTGAATCTCTGCTTGAGCCTGAACAATTCTTTTCAATTAGTCCTAAATACTTGGTTAGTATCTTTGCATGACTTTTTTTAATGGCAGGACAAGGGGGAATAATGGCAGGACAAAGGGAATGGATTAAAGCTAAAGGAGGGAAATGTTTAGGTGAAATATTAGGGGGAAGTTCTTTACAGAGAGAGTGGTGAGGTGCTGGAATGGGCTGCCCAGAGAGGTGGTGGATGCCCCATCCCTGGAGGTGTTCAAGGCCAGGTTGGATGGGGCCCTGGGCAACCTTGTGTAGCTCCTGGCCTGGAGTTTGGTGGCCCTGCCTGTGACAGGGTGGTTGGAACTCTGTGATCCTTGGGGTCCCTTCCAACCCAGACCACTCTATGATTCTATGATTCTATGACATTGTTTTCTAATATCCAAGGATCACAGATTTGGTCTGCTTCTTGCATCATTGAAACACAAAGATGTCTATGTTCATGATCATTTTTAATTGCAGTGGCTCATATCAGAATGAGCCTAAGTAACCTTTCCGTATCAGCACCTCAGGCCTGCAGAGTCTCCTTGATTTTATTCTAGGTGTTTCTAAGTGCATTGATACTTTCAAATTTGTCTTCAGGCAACTCATCACTTCTGTCTCTTTGCTCCATCACAGTGGCAAAATTTCTGTGGATGTGATCGTCCTGAGCTGGAAGCCAATGAGACAATATCTTTTATTAGGTCAGCTGATACAGATGGATAGAAACATCCATGTTTTAGGGCACGTGAGGCTCTCTCACGTCTTCCAGCTTCTGTTTCAGCTTCCTTGGGTTTTTTTTTCCATTTTTCTCCAGTTTCTGTTGTTCTGATAAAGGTGTTACCTCCTCCACCAACACTGCCTCACTCTCTTCCATTTCAAAGTTGCTCTCTAATACCAAGAACCAAAGGGAGAATCTCAGTCAGATACAGCACTTCCTAAAATTCTTCCTGGGGTGATTTTGATGGTGAAACCCAACAGTGTGATATATATAATGAAACCATTTGCACAAAATTTGCATTATGCTCATGGATACCAGCTTTGCTGGTTTTGCATCCTCCAGGAATTTCACTGGATCTATATCCTCTCAGAAGACGACATCGATCTGACCAGAAGCTTGAGGCACAGAGCAATAAGTGTTATAATTTGCATTGATTCACTCACCTTGATAACAAAGCCAGTCCTTATGCAAGGCTCCATCAAAGCTGGACACAGCTTCTTTTGAATGCTTTGTTGGGGGTTGGAACTAGATGATCTTTGAGGTACCTTCCAACCCAAAGTGTTCTATGATTCTATGATTTGTGCATTTGGGTGGACCTCTTATTGAACTCAAGTTACATTTTCCTCCTGCTGCTCTGAAGCATCTTGTGGGATCCTGAGGGATCCTCAAGTAAAAACCCGTGTCTGAGCTATGCTTTGAGTTGAATTTTCTCTTTGCCAGATCAGAAGAACTAGCAATTCTAGTAGTGCTGGATGCAGTAGTGAGGTCTGCTTGGCAGCCCAGGTGTTGTGACTTGTAATAAGTTTATAAAAAATAGTATTTGTTATAAAGCAAGGAGAGATTGATTACAGCAAGGAAGATTCTTTACTGAGAGGGGGGGTTGGGTACTGGCACAGGCTCCCCAGGGAAGTGGTCACAGCTCCGAGCTGGGCTGAGGTCAAGAAGTGTCTGGACGATGCTCTCAGTGCCATGCTCTGACTTGACTGGCCCTGTGTGGAGACAGGAGTAGGACTTGATGGTCCTTATGGGTCCCTTCCAGCTCAGGAGTGATTCTGTGATGCTATGATTCTGTGAAAAGCAAAACCATCAGCAGTTTGCTTTAGCTTTGCTCTGGAATTGCACTGGTGCAGCTGGGATGGTGGCTCTGCAATCCAGGAGCCACTCCTAAATCAAACAGCAATGTGCTGTGCAAACACCATCAAGATTTCTACCCGCTGCCTTCCAGACGTTTATCAACACCACCCACCTTCACAGACCAGGGGAAGTCACACAGAATTGGGGGGGTTGGAGGGGACCTCCAGGGATCATTGAGTCCAGCCCCCACTGTGACCTGAATGTGATGCTGGCGGCTTGTATCAAGATCTGAGCTGGCTCTGGACAGGGCCCAGGATACCATCAAAAGCCAAGGGAGCAAGACACCTCCTGGCCTTCAACTGCATGCATCATCCTGGGTGCGTGAATCTGTGGGATATAGACTGAATCAACCCACGTTGCCATCAGTTACAACAACCCAATAGGTCCATCAGTGTCCACATTCCTGAGAAACCACATTATTCTCCTGATCACAGAATCGTAGGGGTTGGAAGGGACCTCCAGAGATCATTGGGTCCAACCCCCCTGCCAAAGCAGGCTCCCTAGGACAGGTCACACAGGTCGATGTCCAGATGGGTCTGGAATATCTCTAGAGAAGGAGACTCCACACACCCCTGGGCAGCCTGTCCCAGGGCTCCCTCACACTCACTGGGAAAAAGTTCTTCCACAGATTAGTGTGGAACTTCCTGTGCTCCAACTTCAGGCCATTGCCCCTTGTCCTGTCCCCACAGCCCACTGAGAAGAGGCTGGACATTTCCCCCTGTGTCCCACACTTCAGATATTGATAAAACATTGATCAGATCCCCTCTAAGTCTTCTTTTCTCCAGGCTGAACAGCCCCAGCTCTCTCAGCCTTTCCTCATAAGGGAGATGCTCCAGGCCCTTCATCATCTTTGTAGCCCTCCCTGGACTCTCTCCAGGAGATCCCTGTCTTTTTTATACCAGGAGGCATACATGGGAGTCCTTTTTATTTGCTCTGTGTTTTGGTGCATAAGAGTGATCATGTAGCATGGTTTAAGGTAATTCCTTTAGTCACAAGGGGCAGTAAGTCTTTTTTCATAAAGAAATGACTAGATATTCTTCTAATCGCTTATTAGATGTGATTAGATATTAGCACACAAGGGAGAAATTAAGACCAGGAGAGCTGGAGATGCTGCAGTGTTTTGCTGCACCCATCTGAAACACACAAACTTGCCCAGTTATACAGCTTTAATACCAAGCATGTACCTCAAACTGGCAATTCCTTACTGGCGCCCCCGTCCCCGTCCCCCCCCCCCCCCTGCATCCTCAGAGTTGTGGTTGCAAAAGATGTGGGAGTTTCTCCCAGACCTCTGTCTGGTTGGTAGGGGGGCTACAAACAGACCTGGGTTTTCCAGCCCTTGGGTCTTTCCCCATAGCCCCAGCAGGAGAAGCCTGAAGAGCAATAATGGAACCACCAGGCTCATGTTTTCCTCCTTAGAATGATAGGATGTGATAAGTTGGAAGGGACCTTTGAGGCCATCTAGTCCAACCCCCCTGCAGTAAGCAGGGACATCTTCACTGGATCAGGTTGCTCAGAGCCCCATCAACCCTGACCTTGAATGTCTCCAGGGATGGGCCTCCACTACCTCTCTGGGCAACCTGGGCCAGTGATCCATCCCCTTCACATTGAAGAACTTTTTCCTAATACCCCACCACCTAAGTCTCCCCTTTTCTAGTTTAAACCTATCACCCCTCATCCTATCACTCCATGCCCTTGGGAACAGTTATCCTTGCACTGAAGCATGACCTTGGTGGCCAAGGTCCCCCCATCCTCAGGGGCTGGAGGACAGTAGCTCTACAGAAGCACCAGCTGTAATAAAACACAGGACACATTTGCACAAGACTTTTCATTTCATTCACATTATCAAAGAGACCGATTGGTGGGTTCAGGTACACGTGGCAAAAAAGCATTGCTTCAACGTTACAGGTGCCTTCTACAAAGCAATAACACAATAATAATAAACAATAACAGCTCCTTCCTGCCCCTCAGAACCCCCCTGGGACAGGCATGCAGCGAAGCAGCAAGGTTGCCAGCAGGATCCACCACAGGGCAGGTTGGATGGTCCAGGCAGTGTCCGGCGGGCAGACAGCCAAGCTCTGCGCTGCTCACGAAGGATGTTCCTTGGTGGGACGTGGAACAGAAGGAAATAAAGTGCCCTTGGGCTGTGGACAACAGGTCACCCTGTGGGGACAGCAAACACGGTTTAGCCAGGATATCCTAATTTCTAGCCTGGTTTTCTCCAAAACAAAGGTGAACATGGCAAAGGCCCTATTCTTGCTGTCGCCTTGTTAGCACTCTCCGTTTCACAAGGACCTTGGCTACGAGCCCTGCCTCTAGTTAGTGCACAGGGATGTCTCCCCAAGGGGTCTCAGAGATGAAAGTCCCACCAGCATGGAGAACTGGTTTGTTTTCCAGACTAGGGGAATATTGAAGTCTCCCAGCTGTTTCAGGTGCCATATGTAGACATTTGGCAGGATTGCTCCCTGAAAATGAGTATGTTGCATTTTACATCAGAGAAGAAGAAGAAACTGCCAGAGCACCAGTGTCTAGCAGGTCTTGGGGTCCAGAGCTCAGGGTCCTCTGACTCCATGGCACTTCTGTCCCAGGGATTTGCCCAGCAGAAACCAGACATTGCTGATGCTGCAAGCTGGGGAGTCCTGGAGACAGCATGGAGCTCACAAAGTGACCTTTGCTTGGTGGCAGAGCTTGCACTAGTGGGCATTGAGAAAGACAAACCCAGGGGATGTATCTGTTGAGCAATGAAATGCAGACTCATAATGCCTGAGATTTCAGACTGTGATGCAAACACTAAAAAACCACCCAGCTAACAGGGCAAAAGGACAAAGTATGTTACCCCTCAGCGAGCTCCTCCTTGGCACTGCACCCCCCCAAGCTCTTACCTCAGAGACTGGGGGTACAGGTTCAAGAGCTGGACTGATTTTCACTGAGGTTGATCTCCTCCAGGATCTGGCTGTACCTCCGGGTGAGGGCTTTAGTATTTTTGGTGAGGTCTGTCAGAACTTGCTGCAAGCCATTGACATGGTGGGACAGGCGTTCTTCCAGGTTGCTGTCTGCACCCTCATCTACGGCTGTATCGGGGTTGGTGACAGTCATGTTTGGGTCGGTGACAGAGGCCAGGCCTTTCTCCACCATGGGCTTGATGGCCTTGAGGAGCTGGTAATGCTCATAGAGGTCTGTGTGGCTGCCCATGGCCGGGGCCTCCCCCTCCTGCTGCGGGAAGACCCCTCGGAGCAGGCTGGGGAACATCACCTCCTGCTCCATCTTCTGAGTGGCTGAGAAGTACTGCTCCATGGCCCTGCTCCTGTGGCTCTGACGGTGCTGGGCTGGGCTCTTCTTGGGGTGCTGCTGCTTCTGCCCCCTGTCCCTGCCCGGGGCTTTTTATACCGTATTGGGACATGTCCCACCTCTGCTCTCCTCCGTTGCAGCCCCAGGCTGGATGACTGGTTGGGCTTGTGCAATCTGTCCTGGCCCAGACTCCTGTGGCCTTTGCCCAAGCTGGCTGGGGGTCCTGCTGCGTCCCCATACCATGAGGAGGACAACAAGGAGGGGAGGTACATGGAGCTTCTGCCAACCTGTGCCATTCTTACCACCCCCACAGCTCCAGGAGCCCCAGGAGAGCTCATCCAGAACCTTCCCCCAGGTGAGAGCAGGCTGCAGGCAGCACTAGGGAAACACTACCTTGATTTGGGCAGTTCTGAGGAAAGCAGAAGGTGACCAAGTGATGGACTTATCCAAGAAGGGGGAGTCCTCCAGGAGCCCTGCCCCAGCCACACTCTTTCTGCAGGATAGGTGTGGAGGTCTCACACAGCCCAGCCCTGCACAAAGGCCTTGGTAGGAAACCCAGCTGGAAGGAGAAGGTGGTCATAGAGAGGTGATGATGCTCTGAAGGGCATTTGCCCCAAAGCCCATTATGTTAAAGACAAAGTTCACCATCAGCGTTCCAACATCCATCCCCCATATACATTGATGGGACTTTCTGCTCTGTGCATCATTTCCAAGCACTTTTCTCCAGGGGCTCTTCCCTGGGGGAGCCTCTCACTGTGCTCTGGGTGCACTTAACTCACCCCTGCATCAAACAGCAGCTCTCTCTTCAGGTGGAAGATGCTCTGGTCCCTACATCACCTTCATGGCCCTTCTCTGGACTCTCTCCAGGATGTCCATCTCTCGCTGGTGCTGGGGAGCCCAGACTGGACACAGTGCCTGGATGTGTCCCACCAGGGCTGAGCAGAGGGGAAGGATGCCCTCCCTCCACCCCTGCCAGGAGGCTGGTGGCCATCTTTGCCCTGAGGAGACCTTGGTGGCCCACAGCCGCTATGGCCAACCAGGGAGCCAGACCCAGGCTGTGCAGGCATGAAGTTGTGGGGCCCTTACCCCAGGCACCTGCCTGAGCTGGTGATAGGCAGCCCCAGGGGTATGGCTGAGGCCAGAACCCCCAACCCGAAGGTGGGAGGTGCAGGCAGAGACCCTGCCATCTGGGAAGGGTGGGGGTGCAGGCGACCCACCCACCTGTCCTTGGGGCAGCAGCGGTGGGTGAGGAGGGCTTCTGTGGCCAGCCTGGGGAAAGGCATTTGGGATTGTGTTCATCTAACACTCTGGGCACATCCTGGGTCTGTCTCTTCCCTCAGCCATGGAGCCTGGGCTCAGGACGCTCTCTGGTTAATCAGGTTCATTACCCAGATGGGAATGAGCCCCCCATCCCGATCCGCTTCTGCGACATGCAGGGAGAAGTTGATATCCCCCTGGTGCTGGCAGCCTCTCTGCTACCCTGGGAGCCTTTCCAGGGCCTGGAGCCAGCACTCCCTGGCACCCCAGAGAGGGCCTGACCTGCCCGTGTCCTGCCAGGGCCCGGCGCTGGGTGTCCCAAGGACAGGGACCTTCCCTGACACCATCTCGTGTCTCTTATCGGCTGTGTCCAAGAGTGGTGGCCAGGAGTGGGGCAGGGCTGGGGCCTGACGCATCCCCGGGGCAGTGTGACGCAAGGCCCTGCCATCAGAGCAGGCTCCTGGGAAGCAGAGGGGTCATGCTGGGCTGGCCAGACAGAGCTCACAGAGCAGGGCTGGGGGGCAGAGGCATTGCAAGCTGCCCAGATGAGGTCAGCATGTCCTCCCAAATGTCCCATGTCATAGACCTTTCCTAGGAACTTCTTGTGTCTCGTAGCAGTTGCGTTCGACAGCGGTGCTGTGCTTCCCTGAATGTCCCACTACGACGCTTCCCTGGGGACACACCAGCCCCTCCAGCTGCCCAGTGCACAGCTGCAGCCAGAAGCCCTTGATGGAGGTGACCGGAGGCCTTCCTCGCTGTCACCTCCATCTTCTCAGAGTGACAGAAGTCCCATCCCTGAGCTCTGGCCACATAGACCACCGGTGGGACATCAGCTCATCCATGGTCCTCACCTCACTGGGAGCTGACGTTCCTTGTGGTTTACAGGAGGCCGAGAATCTCCAATGGAGGGTAGGACACCCCGTGCCCATCTTGCAGCTTCATTTCTCCCCTGGCCTCTGCCATCACGCCCCACCCTGAAGTGGCAGTGGGAACAGCTTAGGTGTCAGCTGCTACCCCCCTTGTGTGTCACTGTTGCCAGGGTTGGGGGTTGGGGAGCAACACGCACCCTTCCAAATAGCCTCTCCCAGGCTTTCCTGTAGGTCCCTGCAGGTCCTGAAAGCGGCTTTGAAGGCTCTCCTGGAGCCTTCTCTTCTCCAGGCTGAACAACACACCTCACTCAGCCGGGCTTCATAGTCTGCACAGGTGCCATGGTTGACCTTCCCAGACACACAGAGACTGGGGGGTTTTGTCCCCAGGACAGGGTGACTGCTGGGTCCTGTCTGCCCAAAGCTGCACCCCCTGGCACTGCCAGGCCTGGCCTTGTCCTCACTGAAATTCAGCCTGACCCTTTCAGGTGTGGGGCAGTGCTGGACCCAGCTCCAGCTCCCCCTCCAGAGCCCCTGTCCTAACAGTCAGGAGGAGATGGGAGCCCCCATCATATCCCAAACGAGGCCATGCGGCTGGGGTCCCAGGGACAGTGGCCTTCCAGAGGGGCTGAGACCTGCAGCTCCACTGCCCCTCGGGGATGGCTCAGCCCTAATCGGAGCAGCTCTGGGGCAGGAACCCTGAAGGGCAGGAGGAAGGTATGGGGAGCTGTGGGGCATGGGGCAGCACCAGCGCTATGGAAATACCCTTGGATTGACCTTGGACCAGACCCTGAACCTGGAGGCTGTTTCCTATGCAGGCTGATGTCTCCCACACTCCCTTTGGATGCCCAGACACTGAGCTCAGGAAGAAACTCCTTAAGAGGAGGGTGTTGAGGCACTGACACTGGTCACCAAGAGAAGTTTGGACAGCCCCATCCCTGGGCATGTTCAATATCAGCTTGGACGCAGCTTCTACCCATCCAGCAGCAGATGTCCCTGTGCACAGCAGGACTCTGGAGGAGATGGTCTCGGAAGGACTTTCCCAACCCCAAAACCCCTGTGACTCTCTGATTCCCTGTCCCATCACATCCCCCTTCCCAGCACAGGAAGTCCCCTCCCAGCAGAGCCCATGTCCCTCTGCCCCTCACACCAGGACAGTCCCAAAGGGCTCCAGCCAGGAGAAGGCACCACTCTGACAACGCTTTGCAGGGCTTGTTTTATTAGCAAAGAGCAGGGCCAGTGCCCCTCGGATCCAGGTACCAGCTGGAAAAGGGCTTGGCAGTCGCAGGGGACAGTCGGGGTTGGGGCCACTGTGCAACACCCCCGCCTTTGTGCCACTCTTTGAAAATAAAGAGGAGAGCACAAGCCGTGTGGCTCTTCCCAGGGACCTCCTGGCACCACCAGATGCTTCTTCCTATGAGGATAAGGCACCATCTGGTCCTCGGTGGCTGCAGCCTTCGCCGGCGTGCGGTCCCAGTGCTGGGAGATCAGCTGCTGCCATGAGGGGTGGATGAGCGGGGCTGGGGCAGAGCCCACGATGGTCAGCGATGGGGATGTCTTCTCCTTCCTGCCACCAGCATTCATCCTGCAATGACAGCTGTCCTTAACTCCAAGGGCCACCCCAGGGAGACACCCTGATCCTCCAGCCCCAGCTCCACCATCCATGAAGCCATGGAGTGTCTGCACGGAGGGATGGGATGAGTCCCCTCCTGCAGCATGGAGATGGAGATCTGCAGGAGTTGAGGGGACACTCCCATTTCAAGGCACTTCCCAGGAGCTCCCCACACTTCCAGTGCAGGGGACATCACCCACCCTTTCTCCCAGTGCCCCTGAGCTTGGCATCCCTCAGCCCTTACCTGTCAGCTGGGGCAGGGTCACCAGCTGGGCTGTCCCTCACTGGGGCTGATCTGCTCCAGGATCTGGCTGTACCTGCGGGTGAGGGCATTGGTGTCCCTGGTGAGGTGGGTGAGGACCTGCTGCAAGCCAGCCAGGTGGCGGGACAGGCGCTCCTCCAGCTGGGTGTCCATGGCCTCGCTGTCCTCTGAGGGTGTCTCGGTATCAGTGCTGCTTGGGCTCTGGTCGGTGACAGAGGCCAGGCCTTTCTCCACCATGGGCTTGATGGCCTTGAGGAGCTGGTAGCGCTCGTAGAGGTCCGTGTGGCTGCCCGTGGCCGGGGCCTCCCCCTCCTGCTGCGGGAAGACCCCTCGGAGCAGGCTGGGGAACATCACCTCCTGCTCCATCTTCTGGGTGGCTGAGAAGTACTGCTCCATGGCCTCGCTCCTGTGGTACTGATGGTGCTGGGCTGGGCGCCTCTTGGAGTGCTGTGGCTGCTGCTCGCCGTCCCTGCCTGGTGCTTTTTATGCTGTGCTGGGGCCCATCCCTCCTCTGCTCTCCTCTGGTGCTGCCCCAGGCCCAGCTGGATGGCTGCAGGGCTGGGCTTGGCTCCAGCCCAGCTGGGGCCCGGCCGCACTGTGTCCCTGGCTCTGCGCAATCTGTCCTGGCCCAGGCTCCTGTGGCCTTCGCCCGAGCTGGCCGGGGTCTCACAGCATCCCCACACTGCAAGCGGGATGGCCAGGGGGTCTCTGCCACCCCTTCCCATGTCCCCCCAACACTGCCACCCCTGTGGCCCTGGGAGAGCAGGGCCAGCTCCTGTCCCTGCTGCTGGCAGGCTGCGGGCAGCAGCGCCCATGGGGGCTGTCCCCTCCCCCTGCTGCCACATGCCCAGGGCCTGAACCCCCCGGGAACATTGAGCAACCTCTTTCTGCAGACGTAGGGAAAATGGTGCTGGGGACGCGCTGCAACATGGGGTCCCACGTGGGCTCTGGCTGTGCAGGAGATGACTGACACCCAACTGCAATAGTATTCGAAACAACCCCTTCCCCCAGCTCGTTCCCAGCCAGGCAGGGACAGGGACACGGATGGGGGGGACCTGATGCCATGAGGTGAACATCCCGAGGCACGAAGCCATCACTGCCTGCGGGGCCTGTGGACGGGTCCATCCCCCACTGCGTCCGGGGGCAGAGGCCCTGGCTGGGCAGCAGCCAGCACTGCCCGTCCCTGCGTGTTCCTGCGGCGTGTGGCAATCCACAGGGTTGTTCTATTTGAGGAAAGGTCGTAATGTCCCTCGTCCCTTTTGCAACCCTTGCTGCTGGCAGCTCTCCCACCCCTCCACGTGTCTCAGCCAGGTGCCCAAACTGCCACCCACCCTCTCCTCTCAGAGCTGTCCCCACTTCCTCCTGTCCCTGTCTGCATGCTCCTGGCATCTCTGGGTGTCCTGCTGTGGGACCCAGTGCTGGGGCGAGCTGTGTGGGTGCTGCTGGCCCCAGGCAAGCACCATCCAAGATCTTGGGCACAGCATGTGTCTGGGCCACTGTGGAAATTCTGGGAGGCTCACAGACGTGGAGCTGTTGGAGCAAGTCTAGAGGAGGCCACAGAGGTGATCCAAGGGCTGGAGCCCCTCTGCTCTGGAGACAGGCTGAGAGGGTTGTGGTGGTTCAGCCTGGACAAGAGAAGGCTCCAGGGAAACCTTAGAACATCTTCCAATCCCTTGAGGGGCTCCAGGAACACTGGAGAGGGGCTGGTGATGAGGGAAGGGTGGAACAGGATGAGGGGAAATGGGTTTAAACTATAAGAGGGGAACCTGAGATGAGATCTGAGAAAGAAATCACATGTACCCCCATGTGTCTCTGTGTTGTCCCCAGCACCTCCCTGAGGTGCCACAGCCACAGAGTGCTGAGCAAAGCCCTGTCCCTGGCATTCTCCAGCCCAGCTGCCAAAGGGACTCATGTCCTGGGAGCCATGGCATCGAGCCCCCTCCCAGGGACTGGCTGGGATGACACCTGTCCTCCGGGAGAGGGACATGTCCCATCAGAGGTTGATAGATGTCACTAGTGGCTGCAGACCAGTGTGTCCTCCATGATTGCCATGGTGAAGCTCCAGCCTTGGGGTGATTGCAGACCACCGTGCCCACCAAGGGGACATGAGAATGTCCATGCACCTCCAGGAAGCTCCATGGTGGACCAGGTGCCCCAAGAGCATGCTCCACTAGCCCACAGTGCCCAAAGCCCCATCCAACCTGTCCTTGAACCCTACCAGGGATCCAGAGGCAGCCACAGCATCTATGGGCACACTGTGCCAGGGGCTCCCCCCTCCCCAGGAAGGATTTCAGCCTCAGATCTCATCTCAAGTTCCCCTCTTTTAGTTTAAACCCTTCTCTTTTCCAGGCAGGACAGCTCTGAGAGGAGAGGGTGGGTGGCAGTGTGGGCACCTGGCTGAGACATGTGGAGGGGTGGGAGAGCTGCCAGCAGCAAGGGTTGCAAAAGGGACGAGGGACCTTGCGACCTTTCCTCAAATAGAACAACCCTGTGGATTGCCACACGCCGCAGGAACACGCGGGGACGGGCAGTGCTGGCCGCTGCCCAGCCAGGGCCTCTGCCCCCGGACGCAGTGGGGGATGGACCCGTCCACAGGCCCCTCAGGCAGCGATGGCTTCGTGCCCTGGGACGTTCACCTCATGGCGTCAGGTCCCCCCCATCCGTGTCCCTGTCCCTGCCTGGCTGGGAACGAGCTGGGGGAAGGGGTTGTTTCGAATACTATTGCAGTTGGGTGTCAGTCATCTCCTGCACAGCCAGAGCCCACGTGGGACCCCATGTTGCAGCGCGTCCCCAGCACCATTTTCCCTACGTCTGCAGAAAGAGGTTGCTCAATGTTCCCGGGGGGTTCAGGCCCTGGGCATGTGGCAGCAGGGGGAGGTGACAGCCCCCATGGGCGCTGCTGCCCGCAGCCTGCCAGCAGCAGGGACAGGAGCTGGCCCTGCTCTCCCAGGGCCACAGGGGTGGCAGTGTTGTGGGGACATGGGAAGGGGTGGCAGAGACCCCCTGGCCATCCCGCTTGCAGTGTGGGGATGCTGTGAGACCCCGGCCAGCTCGGGCGAAGGCCACAGGAGCCTGGGCCAGGACAGATTGCGCAGAGCCAGGGACACGGTGCGGCCGGGCCCCAGCTGGGCTGGAGCCAAGCCCGGCCCTGCAGCCATCCAGCTGGGCCTGGGGCAGCAGCAGAGGAGAGCAGAGGAGGGATGGGCCCCAGCACAGCATAAAAAGCACCAGGCAGGGACGGCGAGCAGCAGCCACAGCACTCCAAGAGGAGCCCAGCCCAGCACCATCAGTACCACAGGAGCGAGGCCATGGAGCAGTACTTCTCAGCCACCCAGAAGATGGAGCAGGAGGTGATGTTCCCCAGCCTGCTCCGAGGGGTCTTCCCGCAGCAGGAGGGGCAGGCCCCAGCCACAGGCAGCCACACGGACCTCTACGAGCGCTACCAGCTCCTCAAGGCCATCAAGCCCATGGTGGAGAAAGGCCTGGCCTCTGTCACCGACCAGAGCCCAAGCAGCACTGATACCGAGACACCCTCAGAGGACAGCGAGGCCATGGACACCCAGCTGGAGGAGCGCCTGTCCCGCCACCTGGCTGGCTTGCAGCAGGTCCTCACCCACCTCACCAGGGACACCAATGCCCTCACCCGCAGGTACAGCCAGATCCTGGAGCAGATCAGCCCCAGTGAGGGACAGCCCAGCTGGTGACCCTGCCCCAGCTGACAGGTAAGGGCTGAGGGATGCCAAGCTCAGGGGCACTGGGAGAAAGGGTGGGTGATGTCTCCTGCACTGGAAGTGTGGGGAGCTCCTGGGAAGTGCCTTGAAATGGGAGTGTCCCCTCAACTCCTGCAGATCTCCATCTCCATGCTGCAGGAGGGGACTCATCCCATCCCTCCGTGCAGACACTCCATGGCTTCATGGAGGGTGGAGCTGGGGCTGGAGGATCAGGGTGTCTCCCTGGGGTGGCCCTTGGGGTTAAGGACAGCTGTCATTGCAGGATGAATGCTGGTGGCAGGAAGGAGAAGACATCCCCATCGCTGACCATCGTGGGCTCTGCCCCAGCCCCGCTCATCCACCCCTCATGGCAGCAGCTGATCTCCCAGCACTGGGACCGCACGCCGGCGAAGGCTGCAGCCACCGAGGACCAGATGGTGCCTTATCCTCATAGGAAGAAGCATCTGGTGGTGCCAGGAGGTCCCTGGGAAGAGCCACACGGCTTGTGCCCTCCTCTTTATTTTCAAAGAGCGGCACAAAGGCGGGGGTGTTGTACAGTGGCCCCAACCCCGACTGTCCCCTGCGACTGCCAAGCCCTTTTCCAGCTGGTACCTGGATCCGAGGGGCACTGGCCCTGCTCTTTGCTAATAAAACAAGCCCTGCAAAGCGTTGTCAGAGTGGTGCCTTCTCCTGGCTGGAGCCCTTGGGGACCGTCCTGGTGTGAGGGGCAGAGGGACATGGGCTCTGCTGGGAGGGGACTTCCTGTGCTGGGAAGGGGGATGTGATGGGACAGGGAATCAGAGAGTCACAGGGGTTTTGGGGTTGGGAAAGCCCTTCCAAGACCATCTCCTCCAGAGTCCTGCTGTGCACAGGGACATCTGCTGCTGGATGGGTAGAAGCTGCGTCCAAGCTGATATTGAACATGCCCAGGGATGGGGCTGTCCAAACTTCTCTTGGTGACCAGTGTCAGTGCCTCAACACCCTCCTCTTAAGGAGTTTCTTCCTGATCCCAGCGTCTGGGCATCCAAAGGGAGTGTGGGAGACATCAGCCTGCATAGGAAACAGTCTCCAGGTTCAGGGTCTGGTCCAAGGTCAACCCAAGGGTATTTCCATAGCACTGGTGCTGCCCCATGCCCCACAGCTCCCCATACCTTCCTCCTGCCCTTCAGGGTTCCTGCCCCAGAGCTGCTCCGAGCGGGACTGAGCCATCCCTGAGGGGCAGTGGAGCTGCAGGCCTCAGCCCCTCTGGAAGGCCACTGTCCCTGGGACCCCAGCCGCATGGCCATGTTTGGGATATGATGGGGGCTCCCATCTCCTCCTGACTGTTAGGACAGGGGCTCTGGAGGGGGAGCTGGAGCCGGGTCCAGCACTGCCCCACACCTGAAAGGGTCAGGCTGGATTTCAGCGAGGACAAGGCCAGGCCTGGCAGTGCCAGGGGATGCGGAGACATGGGTGGATCTGACAGCAGGAGCTGCCGGGGATGACATGGGGATGCTCAGGACATGTGTGTGGTGGCATGTTCCCCTTCCTGAGCTGTGGCTCCCAAAGAGGGTGTGGGTTGCGAGGGCCTTGCTTCCCTAAATGCCCAGTGTGTTGCCACAGAGACCTGGGAAGCTCATTGCAACAACATTCTGGGAGTATGGCACCAGTGGGGCTCCATGCTGCTCCGGGGGCTGTCACCTGTGTCCTCACAGGGCTGACATTCAGCTGCTGCCCCGTGCAGCCTGGGTCCCGTGGTGCTGGGCCCAGCATTGGGCAGACAGGACCCAGCAGTCACCCTGGCCAGTGAACAAAACCCCCCAGTCTCTGTGTGTCTGGGAAGGTCAACCATGGCACCTGTGCAGACTATGAAGCCCGGCTGTGTGAGGTGTGTTGTTCAGCCTGGAGAAGAGAAGGCTCCAGGAGAGCCTTCAAAGCCGCTTTCAGGACCTGCAGGGACCTACAGGAAAGCTGGGGAGAGGCTGTTTGGAAGGGTGCGTGTTGCTCCCCAACCCCCAACCCTGGCAACAGTGACACACAAGGTGGGTAGCAGCTGAAACCTAAGCTGTTCCCATTGCCACCTCAGGGTGGGGCGTGATGGCAGAGGCCAGGGGAGAAATGAAGCTGCAAGATGGGCACGGGGTGTCCTACTCTCCATTGGAAATCCTCAGCCTCCTGTAAACCACAAGGAACGTCAGCTCCCAGTGAGGTGAGGACCATGGATGAGCTGATGTCCCACCGGTGGTCTATGTGGCCAGAGCTCAGGGATGGGACTTCTGTCACTCTGAGAAGATGGAGGTGACAGCGAGGAAGGCCTCCGGTCACCTCCAACAAGGGCTTCTGGCTGCAGCTGTGCACTGGGCAGCTGGAGGGGCTGGTGTGTCCCCAGGGAAGCGTCGTAGTGGGACATTCAGGGAAGCACAGCACCGCTGTCGAACGCAACTGCTACGAGACACAAGAAGTTCCTAGGAAAGGTCTGTGACATGGGACATTTGGGAGGACATGCTGACCTCATCTGGGCAGCTTGCAATGCCTCTGCCCCCCAGCCCTGCTCTGTGAGCTCTGTCTGGCCAGCCCAGCATGACCCCTCTGCTTCCCAGGAGCCTGCTCTGATGGCAGGGCCTTGCGTCACACTGCCCCGGGGATGCGTCAGGCCCCAGCCCTGCCCCACTGCTGGCCACCACTCTTGGACACAGCCGATAAGAGACACGAGATGGTGTCAGGGAAGGTCCCTGTCCTTGGGACACCCAGCGTCGGGCCCTGGCAGGACATGGGCAGGTCAGGCCCTCTCTGGGGTGCCAGGGAGTGCTGGCTCCAGGCCCTGGAAAGGCTCCCAGGGCAGCAGAGAGGCTGCCAGCACCAGGGGGAAATCAACTTCTCCCTGCATGTTGCAGAAGCGGATCGGGATGGGGGGCTCATTCCCATCTGGGTAATGAACCTGATTAACCAGAGAGCGTCCTGAGCCCAGGCTCCATGGCTGAGGGAAGAGACAGACCCAGGATGTGCCCAGAGTGTTAGATGAACACAATCCCAAATGCCTTTCCCCAGGCTGGCCACAGATGCCCTCCTCACCCATCTCTGCTGCCCCAAGGACAGGTGGGTGGGTCGCCTGCACCCCCATCCTTCCCAGACGGCAGGGTCTCTGCCTGCACCCTCTACATTCGGGTTGGGGGTTCTGGCCTCAGCCATATCCCTGGGGCTGCCTATCACCTGCTCGGGCAGGTGCCTGGGGCAAGGGCCCCACAACTTCATGCCTGCACAGCCTGGGTCTGGCTCCCTGGTTGGCCATAGCGGCTGTGGGCCACCAAGGTCTCCTCAGGGCAAAGATGGCCACCAGCCTCCTGGCAGGGGTGGAGGGAGGGCATCCTTCCCCTCTGCTCAGCCCTGGTGGGACACATCCAGGCACTGTGTCCAGTCTGGGCTCCCCAGTGCCCAGAGAGACATGGACATCCTGGAGAGAGTCCAGAGAAGGGCCATGAAGGTGATGGAGGGACCAGAGCATCTTCCAGTTGAGGAGAGAGCTGCTGTTTGACTCTTCAGCCTGGAGAGGAGAAACCTTGGGGGGGATCTCACCTGGGTATCTACGGAATGAGTGGAGATGTGGAGGGAATGGAGCCGGCTCTTCCCACTGATGCCCAGTGACAGGACAAGAGCTGATGGGCACAAACAAAAGTACAGGGAGTCCCACCTGAACATGAGAAACATGTTTCCTGAAGCTGAGGGTGGCCAAGCGCTGTCACAGGCGGCGCAGAGAGTCTCCACCCTCGGAGATGCCCACAGCCCACCTGAACACAGTGCTGTTGCTGACCCTGCCTGAGCAGGGTTTGGATTGGATCATCTCCAGAGGTGCCTTCCAGCCTCCCCAAGGCTGTCCCTGTCTGGTACCCCCCAAGCTGTCAGCCCAGGAACAGATGGTGGTCTTTGTCTTTAGGGCAAATGTCCTTCAGAGCAGCATCACCTCTCCATGATCACCTTCTCCTTCCAGCTGGGTTTCCTACCAAGGCCTTTGTGCAGGGCTGGGCCGTGTGAGACCTCCACACCAATCCTGCAGAAGGAGGGTGGCTGGGGCAGGGCTTCTGGGGGACTCCTTCTCTCTGGATAACCCCATCACTTGGTCACTTTCTCCTTTCCTCAAAAGCTGCCCAAATCAAGGTAGCATTTTCCTGGGGCTGCCTACAGTCTGCTCACACCTGGGAGCAGATGCTGGATGAGCTCTCCTGGGACTCCTGGAGCTGTGGCAGGAATGGCACAGGTTGGCAGAAGCTCCATGTACCTCTTGAGATGATACACAGAGCAGAAATTCGCATGGGAATTCAGACAGGAAAGCAGGATGAAGCCAGGGCAGATGCTAGAAAGCAGCAGGAGAGATTGGCAGTTAAATAAAAACTTCTAAAAGTGGAGCAGCCTCAGGTGGAAGCGCTTCCAGCTCCTGACTTGCCAAACAGTGAAATTCAGAAGAGCTGCAGATCCCCCATGGTGTCTGGAAGACATATGGATTTAGAGGGGGTAACTGGGAGCAAACAACCCAGTGAGAAAGTAGAATGTTTGCATCCTGATCCCCAGCCAGGAAAAGCAACACCAGGGTGCAAAACAGATGAGGGAGTTAATGAGGGGGAGCAGATATTTGCGCTAGCAGGATAGAATTAATTTCACAAGAAGACTTTGTCTCCAGGGCTGGTGCAGAGCATGCTCAGGGGATAGGGAAACGCCAAGGGGACACACACTACAACCTCCTTTCTGGGTTGTTTCACTGACAAGGTCCATTCTGCATGAATGATCTTCCATTTACACAGCTAAAGCGACTGGAAACGGGGGGGAAATCCATGTTCTTTTCCTGCTGCAAGTATAAGCCATCACTATCAATGCACCAGAATGCAACAGAAGGACAACTAATTAAACACAAAGTAATTAATCATAGCTTTTATTACACGCAAGCCAATGGTGGTTCTTTCTCCAAGCCAAGGACGGTTAATGAGTTACCACCTGCCTGACGAAGTTCTTGGTGCCCAACCCCTTCAGCACCACGTTGCCACTGGAGACCTCAGCGAATGGGGTGGAAATCCTCCAAAAGCTCTCCGATTCTCCTCTTTTCTGCAAAAGGCCATGGGGAGAGATACAAAAATCTGATCAGCCTTTCGTCTGATTCTGAAGTTTCTTTTAGGTTTTTAAGCTCAACAGAGCCACCAAAATCTGGGTTTGGCCACCAACAGTGAGTTCCCTGCTGCATGAACCACGTACATTATTGCTTTTCCATAGGGCTGAACTGTAGATCAGAAGAGAGCTCCATGCAGAGAGTTCTTTATTTCTAGAGACTCATAGATACTTGTTTATTCTTTTTTTACCTGCTCTGCTTATTTCACAGAATCACAAAGTTGGAAAATACCTTTAAGATCATGGAGTCCAACTGTTCCTGTCCTGTGCTAAACCACATCCCTAAGTATCTCATCTACTCATCTGTTAAACACATCCAGGGATGGTGACTCAACCCCCTCCCTGGGCAGCCTGTTCCACAGCCCCACAGCTCTTTCAGGGAAGAACTTTTCCCTCACATCTGATCTGACCCTGCCCTGGCACAGCATTTCCCCTTGTCCCATCTCCTGTCCCCTGGCTGAAGAGACCATTGCCCACCTCTCTACAACCTCCTGTCAGGTAACTGTAGGCAGTGATAGGGTTTCCCCTCAGCCTCCTCTTCTCCTGGCTGAACACCCCCAGCTCCCTCAGCTGCTCCTCATAGTATTTGCCCTCCAGCCCCTTCCCCAGCCTGGCTGCCCTTCTCTGGACTCTTGCAAGGACCTCAATGTCCTTCTTGCAGTGAAGAGCCCAGAACTGGACCCAGCACTCGAGGTGCAGCCTCACCAATGCAGAGTACAGGGGCACAATCACCTCCACAGACCTACTAGCCACACTATTTTCTGAATATTTAAGTCGACACACACTGCAGTTTTAAAAGTGCAAGCAGGAAAATCCTGGTGTCACAAGAATAAATCCTGTGGTTTCTAATTTTCATTATTTTGTTTCTCCTGTGCTGGAGAAACTAGCAACTCATGGGTTAGATGGGTTAGAAACTGACTTGGACAGCCGGGCCCAGGTAGTTGTGGTGAATGGAGCTACATACAGCTGGTGGCAGGTCACAAGTGGTGTGACACACAGCTCGGTCCTGGGGCTGGTCCTGTTTCACATCTTCATTAACGATGTGGATGAGGGGATTGAGTGCTCCCTCAGTAAATTTGCAGGAGACACTAAATTGCGTGGGAGCATCAATCTGCTGGAAGGCAGGATGGCTCTGCAGAGGGACCTGGACAGGCTGGGTCGATGGGCAGAGGCAACTTTATGGGGTTCAACAAGGCCAAGTGCTGGATCCTGCACTTTGTTCACAGTAACCCCAGGCAATGCTACAGGCTGGGGCAGAGCGGCTGGAGAGCTGCCTGGAGGAGAAGGACCTGGGGGTGTCAGTGGACAGATGGCTGGACATGAGCCGGCAGTGTGCCCAGGTGGCCAAGAAGCCAACAGCATCCTGGCTTGTGTCAGTAATGGTGTAACCAGCAGGAGTAGGGAAGTGATTGTTCCATTATATTCAGCTCTGGTGAGGCTGCACCTCGAGTGCTGTGTCCAGTTTTGGGCCCCTCACTACAGGATGGACATTGAGATGCTGGAGCAAGTCCAGAGGAGGGAAGTGAGGCTGGTGAAGGGCCTGGAGCACAAGTCCTGTGAGGAGCAGCTGATGGAGCTGGGGCTTTTTAGTCTTGAGAAAAGGAGGCTGAGGGGAGACCTTATTGCACTCTGCAACTACCTGCAAGGAGGGTGTAGAGAGGTGGGGGTCTCTTCTCTCAGGTAACAAGTGACAGGATGAGAGGAAATGGCTTCAAATTGTATCAGGGGAGATTTAGCTTGGATATCAGGAAGAATTTCTGTACTGAAAGGGTTGTCAGTCATTGGACCAGGCTGCCCAGGGTGCTGGTGGAGTCACCATCCCTGGAGGTATTTACACATGGATGATGAGCTTGAGGACATGGTCTAGAGGTGGGCTAGGCAGGGTTAGGCTGTGGTTGTACTCAGTGACCTTAAAGGTCTCTTCCAACCTAAATGATTCTATGCTAAGTTTAGTCTGTTCTTAAAATTTTCAGCTCTGCAATTTTTATATTAAAAGCAAGCTTTTAGGAGCTCAATAAATATATCTGTTTTCATAACACAAAGTCCTCGATCCTGTTGCAATTTAAGTTGGTAACAAGCAGGGAAGAGACAGTGGTCAGAAAGAACTGGTAGCAAAGAAAAGATTCTGTGAGCAGCCCAGCAACATCATTAGCACTGTTAACGGGGACATTATGGCTGGCTGAGGTCTTATATAATATCAGCTTATTTTACCTGCTGCCTTAAAGTCTTCTGGGTGCTGCCTGACGTACTCAAGCAACTCTCTGTCCACTTTGGCATACACGTAGTCCGTACGTTTGGTAAGGTAATAGCCCACAAACCATCCCACGCTGGTGAACAGGACCTGGCGGTGAACACCTGCAGCAGGAAGAGAAACATCCCCCCAGCTCAGCCCATCTCCCAGCCCCCGGTGGGGACCCCCCTTCCTTCCCCCAGTCCCCTCCCCCAAGACTGTTCCCTGCACAGGCCCCACTTCACCTCAGATCCCTACAGCAGCATCACATCCAGACCCTCCATGTCCCCAGTCCCCAGGGAGCCCACCCCCCCCTCCCCTCCTCAGAGCTCCTTCCCACCCCCATATCTATCCCTCAGTCAGGCCAAATCCCTTCCACCCCCATACAATGCCCCTTTGCCCCTGGCCACCAACAGCCCCTTACCTTAGGGCTCACTCCCCTTCACTCCTGCCCCTACAACCCTCACAGTCACCCCAAACCCTACCCAACACCTCCTTTCCCCCTCTAACCAACCCCCCCCAGCTCCTCACCCCACAGAATCATCAAATCTTTAAGGCTGGAAAAGGCCTCTAACATCACCGAGTCCAACTGCCATCCCAACAGCACCACGTCTACCCCCTTCCCCAGCCCCCCATATCCCATCTAACCCCCCAGCCCTGCACCTCAGAGCCCCCTCCCTTTCACACCCATCCTAATATTCCTCAAGATCACCCCAAACCCCACGCAGCCCCTTCCCCAGCGCCTTCCAAGCCCCTCTAACCCCCCAACCCCTCGCCTGAGGGCCCCCTCCTCTTCCCCAGCCCCTACTTCCCTCAGCCACCCCAAATGCATCCCGTCCTCTTCCCCAGCCCCCCAAATCCCATCTAGCATCCCCCCTACCCAAGCCTCTCGTCCGAGGGTCCCCTCTCCTTCACTCCCACCACAATACTCCTCCAGATCACCCCAAATCCCACATCCCACTTCCCCCCAGCCCCTCAGCTCAGGCGGCGGCACCCCTTCCCTTCCCTTCCCCCCCCCCCCACCCCACCCCGTCGCCCTTCCCCTCTCCGCCTCCCGCCGCACCGGCTCGGAGGACGGGCCGGTGGTTGAAAGCGTTATCCAGCAGTGCCGTGATCCATCCGATCAGACCCAGCCAGGCCGAACCCCTGTTGAGGAGGGGAGGCGGCGGCAGGGACCGCGATTCGTCAGGCAGGAACACCATGGCGGCCTCCTCCCCCCCCCACCCGCCGAAGGTGACCGGGAGGAGCGGTGCAGCACCGCGCTCCCTCCGCCGCTCCCGCCGACCCGCGCTCGGGTTCCGCCCGAGCCCCTTTTCCCCGCAAAGCACCGGACCCCCAAGCAACCCGGCACGCCAGCTGACACGTCGAGCCCCCAAAATCAGGAGGCTTTATCGGGGAGGGTGGGAGGTTCCTCGGTGCTGAGGTCCGGGGTGAGGCAGGGAGGCCTCAGTGCCCTCCAGCACGGTGACAGGGAGGCCAGGCAGGGGTTCAACCAGGGCATCGATTGACCCCTAAAATCAAACCCCATTCCCTTTCCGAGCTCTTCCTGGTGACCAACAACATTGTGAGCGTTTCCTAATGTAAAAATTCACACTAGACCAGCTGCCACGGCAGCACTGGCTGGTACGTGTGCCTCACGAGGGGCGCTTGGTCTCAAAGGTCTTTTCCAACTGAGCCATTCTGTGATTAGAAAGCTGCTTTTAAGCACATTGCTGGTCTTAACCAACACAAAACGAAGGTCAAGAACTGCTGGAATTAAAATAAAATCCAGTCTTCCTGGTTTCAGTTCTCATGACTGGGCTCCAAACCAGACCCCAGCTTCTAGAGCACAGTATTTCAGGGATGGTTACTGTGGTGGTTTGGCCCTGTCTGGAGGCCAGACGCCCACCAAAGCTGCTGTCACTCCCCTTTTCAGCTGGACAAGGGAGAAAATACATATTGAGAGGCTCAGGAGTGGAGATAAGGACAGGGAGAGATCATGCCGCAATCAGCATCACGGGCAGAACAGACTCAATACAGAACAAAGGGAAGAAAATTCTCTAATTGATGGCACTGCCCTGCACCCCCAGTGACACCAGAATCGAGTGATGAGAGTGTGACCAGATCTTAAAGCACCTTCCTCCACCCCTCCCTTCTCAGCAGACTGAGCTTTAGTCAGGATTTCATTCCCTTCTTCCCCCCATTCTGGCATGGGGAGGGGCAGGGACTGGGGGAATGGGGGTTTCGTCAGTTCCTCACGTGTTTCCCTTCTTAGCTGGGGAGAGGGCATTCCTCACCCCCTTCCCCTGCTGCACCATGGGGTCCCACCCACGGCAGACAGTCCTCCACAAACTTCTTGAATCGGAGTCCTTTCCCACAGGGCTTCACAGCTCTGCCCCAGCGTGGGTCACTGCTATGGGTGCAGTCATAGATCACAGAGTCTCTCAGGCTCAGACTGCTCCAGCCTGGTCCCCCATGGGGGCACAAGCACCCCCACTCCCAGCAAACCTGCTCTACCGTGAGTCTCTCGCTCACCTGTGTGTCTCTCTCCACGGGCTGCAAGTGCTGGCAGAGGCTTGCTCCAACATGGGTTACAGCATCTTCTACATGTGTCCCTTTGCTCCAGCGTGGGGCCTCTCCATGGGCTGCAGGTGGGGTCTGGGCCTTTTGCATGGGCTGCAGGGGGACACCCGCTCCACCACAGGTTTCTGCAGGGGCATCTTTCTGTTGGGCACCTGGGGCATCTCCTCCCCCCTTCCCTGGCCTTGATGCCTGCACAGTTTCTGACATCTCACTCCCTTCTCTGGGGGCACAAAGCAGCTGCTTGCAGGTTTTTCTCCTCTCACTGTGATTCCCAGAGGCACTATGACCATCACTGATGGGCTCGGCCTCTGTCAGCAACAGCTCCGGCCTTGAGCCAGCTGGCCCTTGCTCTGTGGGGCCTGCAGAGAGCTTCTGGCTGCTCCTTGCAGCAGCCACACTTGCAGCCCCCTCCTCCAGCACCAGAACCCAGCCACTCAAAACAAGAAGTTACAGAGGGTTAGAAAAGCACAATGATGACGTGCATCAAGCTGTAGGTAACTGCCATTGGTACATGATTCTGCCAAGCAGAACACAATATTCATCTTTAATTTACCAGAGGAACTGTGGACACTCAGTCTTGCATCACAGTTGCAGAGGTTTATGTGAATTACAAATAAATACTCAGCTACGTTATCTGATATGTTTAATGGTGTTAAAATGATTCCTCATTTCAGAAACATGCCCCATCTTGGTAATCTGCTCTACCAAAATATGTATTAGAACATTAAAAGCTCTTTGCAAAGACTATGAAACAAGAGCAAAGGGACATGGTCATGTTAAGCATATAAATTCAAGCCTGAGATTTGGGTTTTCAAGAGTTTGAAAAAAGACCTCAGGATGAATTTCAAGCGAGGCATTATGTCCTCACTTGTGGTGTCCATCAAAAGCAGGGTTTTGATATGAGCTGAAAAAAACCCCCACACCCAGAAGAAGTGCTCAAACAAAAAATATCAAGTTTTTAATTCACATATTCCACAGGAGGCATTTACAACACTGTCCTACACAGCGATGATCCCTTGTAATTTGCCACAGAGACTTGATTGAAATACAGACAGCAGTGGGAAAGCCAGGCAGGTTTTCCTTGGGACAAAAGCCTGGACCTTATTAAACATCACAGTTTATTCATGGCAAGCGGCGTTTCACCTGGCCCGTTACTGTGACAGGAGTTTACAATCAGATGTATTGTTGTTGGGCAGTATAGAAGCGTCTGGAAGAAAAACTCCCCTAGTGGCAATGGTACACGTGTAACGCTGTGTTGTATCAAGAGTTGTACGTCCTTGTGACAGCCCCTCACAGTGCCTGACAGTCCCCTCAAACCTGGGACTGGTCTCAGCGTTGCAGTTTTACTCGGCCTTTTGCCTAACAGAACTTCTTTCGGTCAAGACAGAGATGTAGAGTTTCAGCCAGGCGTATGTGATGCCCAGAGCACAGTATACAGAGGTCAGGAACAGAGGGACAAAAGGGAAGTGCTGCTTCCAGGAGGTCAGAGGAAATACCACTTCACAGAAGATTTCCAAAGGCACTAGTTGGGCGAGGTAGATTGTTTCAGGCCAGTTAAGGAGACGCCTCTCTCTCCTGTCAGAGGAGTTAAAGAAAAATCTGTGTTAATAGCCTGTGTTAAAATACGTCAGCTACAATAACTCTGGGATTTGAGCTCTCTCTGGTGCCCAGCACAATTCATATCCCCCATTAGTTCACAATAAAGCTCTAAGTAACAGTTGAGAGGGTTTCAGCTGGCAAACACATGATGGAGTACAGCTCATTTCCTTTTCACATGGCCTTTATACCAAGTTCCACGATGCCCTGGGATTTAGGTAGAAATCTTAGCAGCTGTTCTGCTTCACCTCACATCATTTCAGCAGACAGAGAGTTTCATACAGACATATTTCCACATCCAAAGAGTTTAAGTGTTGGATTTATCTTAAGCTCTGTCCCCTTCTCCCAAGGTTTCATAGAATCATAGAATGGTTCGGGTTGGAAGGGGCCTCAAAGCCCATCTAGTTCCAACCCCCTGCCATGGGCAGGGACACTCTGACTAGAGCAGGGTGCCCAAAGCCTCATCCAAGCTGTCCTTGACACTTCCAGAGATGGGACTTCCACAACCTCTCTGGGCACCCTGTGCCAGAGTCTCACCACCCTCACAGTAAAGAATTTCTTCCTAAAGTCTAACCTAACCCTGCCCTCTGTCAGCTTGAAGCCATCGCCCCTTTTCCTGGTGAACAGTTCCTCTCCCAGTTTCCTGTAGGACCCCTTTAAGTATTGGAAGGCTGCTATAAGGTCCCCCTGGAGCATTCTCTTCTCCAGGCTGAACAAGCCCAAATCTCTCAGCCTGTCTTCACAGGGGAGGATGTACGAGCCCATCTCTCACAAAGGACACTGGTGGTAGGTAGTTTACAGGGGAATTAATGTTCTTCTGGAAGGAATTTGTTTTGCAGATTTAAGAACAAGAAACTCAAAAAAGCCAGCTCTAGACAAAAATGAAACCTCCTGCACTAATTAAAGGCTACACTCTGGAATACTAAGAGGGGAAAAAGCAGTCTGGTTGAAAAAAGAATCACCTACAAAAAGCAGGCGACTGAAGCAGCAAAAGCAGGTTTATAACTGTCCTGGTCTTGGTTAGGATAGAGTTAATTTTCTTTCAGTCAAGGACTTTTCAGTTGTTCCTATTGCCCTGCTAGCAAGAAGGGGGAGGTCGACCAGGAAGCTGGGAGGGGACACAGCTGGGACAGGTGACACAAACTGACCAAAGAAGGTATTCCATGCCAACTCCATTGTGCTCAGCATAAAGGGGGGCTGAGCACTCAGCTCCAGGATGCGTGGTTTTGGGGATGGTCCAGCTTTGGGACAGCTCTGAGCTGTACAGTTTGGTGAGAAACTGCATTGTGTATCACCAGTTTCATGTATTTTTGCTATCAAAGTCCTATTAGTGTTATTTCTCTCTCTGCTGTTCTAGTAAACTGTCCCACAAGGTTTGCCTATGGGTTTTTGTCCTTTTCCCCTTCCCCATTCTCCCCCATGCAGTTGCACAGTGCTCAGCTCCCAGCTGAGGGCAGAACCACGACAGCAGCATTTCCAACATCCTTCACTACAGCTTGGCTTTGCCATGAGGACTTTGGGAAACAGGAAAGGGGAGACTACAGAAGTTGTAAGGGTAAGTGCTCTTTGGTCAGGTGGGTAGGAGATCATAGGCCGATAAAAAGAACCAGGGCAGTTTGGGTAATCAGGTGTTCTGAGTAACAAGTGTTCACAGGAGTTACAATCCATTTCTTCCACCCATGGAAACACTAAGTCCCACTGTGAAAACCCCCACAGTGGTAGTTGTAACCACTAGCACAGTCTCTAGAACTCACAGTAATAGTGCTACAACAGTGAATTAAATCCTCACAGGCTACAGCACTGCAACTCTGTGCTTTAGCAGCACCCCAGCAGGTGGGGATTTGCAGGTGGCTGTCACAGTTCAGCCCTGACAAGGCTGTGCAATAATAATCCTAACTTAAGCCTCGCTGCCTTAGAAGAGAACAGAGGCAGCAGCATCCTTTGACTAGTAATGCTTGAATTTGGTACTTCAGCATCAGTTTGCTGTGCTGTTTGCTCCTTATGAGAACTTTGCACCCAGAGACAGAAGAAAGGGGTTTTGCTTGTGGCTTTGGGAATTACCTGAATAGAGACTTCAATGAAGAGAAGCTATAAACAGTGAACAGCAGCATAAGCAGTATTTTAATGGGAAGTTCTGAAATAGAAAGAACATAACATGCTTTTAAAATTATTATAAAAGCCTTCTGCCATATGAATTACAGTATCTTTAAATCCTACTAGTCACATTTGCATGGTCTGACTTCATTATTTTCTCCAAACAGAACTACCAAATGTTTTACAGCTTAGGACACCTACAAATCAGCATAGATCATAGAAGCATGGAATGGTCTAGGTTGGAAGGGACCCCAAGGATCATAGAGTTCCAACCCCCCTGCCACAGACAGGGACACCATGATATTTATTAAATGCACTTACTTCAATTATCTATAAACATACTGAACACATGACTTGTAATTACAATACAACAGCACTGCAGATCAGATTTTCCAATTAAAAAAATAAATAAAATTCCCAGCTGGGAAATTCAAGACAATCTGGACTGCTAAATCAGTGTTTCCTAGTTCTTGGTCGTGTGGTAGATAAAAATTAACTAACAGAAGGCAGAGGAACTTTCTCTTTTCTCAGCTTTTGGCCACAAAGGCAAAGCTGTCCCTATACATACTGATTTAACTGATGCTGCTACATGATTTTATAATTTAAGCTCGTTACTGATAGCACAAAGGAGTAGTCAGCTGCAAAGCAGCCTGTCAGGTTTGCTCTTTCAAAGTGTATTTATCACTTTTCCTTCATGTGGTTACATTAGACAGGGGGAAGATTTTAGAACTGTGGCAGAATGAGGGGTAACAAGTATTAACTGTGACAATGTCCCATCTCTATTTCAACTACAGCTCTTCCACAGCTTTTTAAAATCAGTGCTAATCTTCATTAGTTGGAGTTTGGATTAATAAAAGCAGGCTGACGTACAGCCCCTCACAACTTCCAGCTCATTACAGAAATAATGCAAAGCCACTACCTGCACGTCACCTCTGAAAAAGAAACCTGAAGCAGTAGGAAGAAAGCAGAGAAAGAGGGAAAACACTTTACCTGGTGGTGTGAACAACAGTGGGAAAAGTGAGAAGTGCCCTGTGGTTGTCAGAATCAAGTAGATGCCAGCATCCTTTGCTCTCTGGACAGACAACAAGCTAAAAACAGCAAGAATTTGTTAGCCTTTTAGCAAAGGAACTTAATTTCACCAAAATACTATAGAAATCACAACAGACTGAAAAACAGGTCAAATAGTTTCATAGTACCCCAAGTCCCTCCAGACACTGGACCAGGGATGAAGTCCCCTGCTTCCAAGCCACATGGCCTCAGAGATAAAACCCAGGAGGAAAAGAATCATACAGGAAAACATCCCCCAGAAAACCACAGCCCTGCTGAACACAGCCATCAGAAAGGCCACAAGTTTTCTACAAATGGACTTTCTCCTTTGCCAGCTGTCTGCCAACATTGCCACCCCTCCTCTTTTTCCTTCCTTTTGTTTTTCCAATGGCAATTCCCTCCCTCACATAATTCCCACTTCAAGAATTTAAACACAATTAGATCTCTGAATAGGAAAATAACAGTTTGCAACAAGACTGGTCAGGCAGCTGATGAACTTATAGCCTCACTTCTACCCTGAACAGGCATTAAGCCCTTTTGGTAGGAACTGCGTACTGTTCTTGCCAAGGACAGCACAGAAGGTCCTCAGCTGACTCCTGAACAAGCTCCTCTGTTTTAAATGTGAGGCACAGGACTCACCAGGGCTTGAACAGTCCAGCAGCTGAAATACTACAATATTTTTCCATTTTTCCTTGCCATGGTAGATCTCCAAACTTAAGTATTCAAGGAAAAAGAGCTTTATCAACTACGCATGCTTCCCATACTTGAGTATCAAGTGCTTCAAGCCAGGCAAGGCAATTTGTACTCCCACAGGACACACAACTAACAGGTCTTGGACTTTTCAGCTGCAATGGAAGTCCTGCACAAATGCAGTAACAAGGGGAGAGGGTGAGGGGGAAAGACCCTGAGTAAGCAGCTTGCTTTTGTCCCTCACACCACATGTGTGAAGCCTTTTATTGAGCCTGTTCCCAAGCTGTCACTAAGATAAGGAGGCTTCACAGGAAAGCTAAATGAATTATTTTTTATAAAATAAAAATATTTTTAAGTCAGAGCCCAAATTTTTCATGGTTTATGCATGGTTTGGGGTTTTTGGGGTTTCTTTTCTGTTATTCTAACAGCAATCAAGTGTCTGAATCAAAACAGAGATTTTCCTTACACCATGCACCTTAATGCAACTCAGCATTCAGAGACACTAAAGAGTGTATGCAGTGGGAAGGCCTCTGTGTCAGAGTCCAAAACCGACTGCTTAATCATCCCAACACCACATGCTTCTGTTGTGGTCATCTGTAAATTACTGTGCCCCACAGTGCTGACATGGGAACCAGCTACTACCGATAAAGCTTTAGGTTGAGCTTTAAAGTCAGTGCAAGCTTTTATAAGAGTATAAGCTGGTGTTATGATATCACTGAAGATACTGCTTAATGCCACACCAGTGTCCCATACACGCTGTACTAGCGTCAGCACATTCTATTGCTAAGGCAGCCACTTTTCATTGTGCCTGAAATTAATTTACTTGAGGTGCACTAAAACATTACAGCTTAAGGCATTCTATAAATATCAATTTTCTGAAACAGACTGAAAACAAAGTGAAACTCTCTGAGGGTTCCTCAACATGTGGCTGCAGGCTCAGTTTGGGCAACCGCAACATAGAAAAATCACTTACCTCAAAGGCAGAATAGCGAGGAGTATTGCTTTTTCATGCACGTGCCAGCCAAACATGAAGGAACTCAACGCACAAAGAACAAGGCACTGAAGAAAGCCCCGGGGCCCTTGAGGTTTAAACCAAAGACAGAAAACAGAGGGCTAGAAACAACAGGCAAAAACAGGACTTCAGTGAAAAGTCTGGCAATCCTGAGCACAAGCCATTGTCCAAAGAGATTGTTTTCAATCTATATCAACACGGGATGCGCCTGCGTGGCACAAGCAGTACATAGATTGGGAGACAGTATCTATTGGGATGTACAAGCAGAGCCTTAAGGACTTCACCAGTGTTAACAGAAGGGGAAAAACACACTGAAAGACTACAGCCAGCTCCCTCCTGTGTGTGTTGCAATTGTCTTTGATTCC
Source organism: Laterallus jamaicensis coturniculus (assembly GCA_022605575.1). Classification (NCBI taxonomy): domain Eukaryota; kingdom Metazoa; phylum Chordata; class Aves; order Gruiformes; family Rallidae; genus Laterallus; species Laterallus jamaicensis. The sequence continues at coordinate 21,757,804 of JAKCOX010000012.1, read as the reverse complement.
ATGCCACTAAACTCACTTTATCGTGAATGTGTTGAAACAAATATTTCCAGTTAATGGTAGTTGTTTGTTAGAGTGAAAGACACTGTATCCAGGTAATTACTTACTGAACCTTTAATTATCTGCTTGCCACTGAAGAACACCATGCTTACCTGTAGCTCGTGCTGTGAGGAACACCGTAAGCTGCCCAAACAGTTCCTCCATATCTCTACTCACCCTAATTCATCTACTTTTTAATCACAAAAGGTTACTTTTAGCTCAGCATGCAGAGTGGTTTTGATCCAAGACTGGATCATCTTAACTGTTTCAGAGCTGACATGGGCCCTAATTTTAAGCCACAGAAAAACTAAGTCATACTGTGCATCAAAGAAGATACGGATTCAACTTTTATCAAAACAATTATTAGGATAGATTTTGTTTTTAAAGAAAACCTATACATTGCCCTGGAATTAAAATTCATGTGAAGTGTGTACCAATCAAAATCTATAAGGGACAAACCACATCAAGTTGCTAAAAAATATTACTTGCTCTTACCAATATAGATATGAAAGTACAGATTAATGTTGCCAGGGGAGTCACAGAAGGGAGAACAGTATGCTGGAATTCTTGAACCAGCCCTCCGGTCATTGAGGCTTTAGGAATTTTTGTGGGATCAAGAAAATTACACTTTAAACCTAAAAACAAAGCATAAAAAAAAACAAACCACAAATTGGTAAATGTTAATGAAGAAAATGATGTGGCTGAACTAAGTACACAGCCAAATCTTTTCTTAAGGATAGCAGAAAGGAATGATTGATTTCTGACCTACTGCTGGAAAATGATCGTGGGTGGGATTATGTAGAGGATCAGGTGATTTAAGGCCCTCTGAAAATGCATTTTCTACTCCCTGCATTTCAAACAGGGAAGGAAGGCTAAATTCTAAAGAGATCCATCTGCATTTAGGCACTATATAGCAAGGTTAGCATACTGTACCGAGAATTGTTAGTGCTTTATCCATGGCGTTGTACAAAGCCCAGAAGTTTGGGGCCCAATAAGCATGGCAGAGGCCTCGCTTGAAAGGAAAAAGCCGTGATAGGACTTGAGGCAGCTGTCCCTGCAAAGAAGAAGAGAGAAGTCAGCTCTTTAGATGAGACACTGTTTATAGCTGTATAACAATTTTTTAACAGTTTGGGGGAGTAACAGGTGAAAAGGGGGTTGTTACCAATACTATGAAGGGGCCCAATGAAAGAGCCGAAACAAGACAGACAATCAATCCCAGAAGAGTTATGTGAAGCAAACTGAAACTTCTCCACTTCAGGGATCCATCTAAAAGAAGCAAAGAGATTATGCAAAGTTACTGTTTCAAGTGGTGAGGGAGACAAAGCATTCCACACCAACAGGGAATTGTTAGCACCTATCCAAAAGAAATACACAGCCTTTTATGTCAACATACTCAGTTGCTTCCTGTAACAGTTAGTTGGCATTGTGTCCAGCTTTGGAGCCCTCAGAACAAGACGGACATGGACCTGTTGGAGTGTGTCCAGAGGAGGCCACTAAAATGATCCAAGGGTTGGAGCACCTCTCCTATGAAGCCAGGCTGAGACAGTTGGGGTTGTTCAGCCTGGAGAAGAGAAGGCTCTTGGGGGGACCTTACAGCGGCCTTCCAGTCCCTGAAAGGTGTCTATAGGAAAGCTGGGGAACAACTGTTCCCAAGGGCATGGAGTGATGTCCTTGACAGGACAAGGGATGATGGGTTTAAACTAGAAAAGGGGAGATTTAGGTTGGATATTAGGAAAAAGTTCCTCACTATGAGGGTGGTAGATCACTGGCCCAGGTTGCCCAGAGAGGTGGTGACATTCAAGGTCAGGCTTGATGGGGCTCTGAGTGACCTGATCTAGTGAAAATGTCCCTGCTCACTGCAGGGGGTGAGACTAGATGGCCTCTAAAGGTCCCTTCCAGCCTTACACATTCTGTAATACTATGATTTACTTTTTCCACCTTGCAGCTCCTCCATTATACAAACTTCCAGTAATTTCTCTTGAAAGAGAAGCAGTTTTTCCTGCAATTGTGAGGAACAAACATGTTTTTCAGTGCTAAAAAGTGGAGAGAACAGCTTCTGATGCTAATTGTTACATATCCGGAATAATTCTCACAGCTCCAAACTGCAATCTGCAGTTTGTTAATTTTATTTTTTCTTAATAGAGAACACCCTAAAACTATGGTATCTATCTTAAGTCTTCCCCAGACCTCACTAATTAAATCAATCCCCCCCCAAAGCAAGCGAGGAAAACCCCATCTTACCTGCATTATTTGCAGTAAAACAATAGGACCGTAATAAATAAATGCCATATGCTGGGGCCACATATATGTAGATGTGCTTGAAATGCAGAAGAACAGCAAAGAGAAGAGCGCCTTCCAAGTATTTTTTCTAGAGAAAAAAACCCAAAACTTAAGTTTTTCTACTTGTTCTGCCATTGGATTAACTTTTCAGAGTATAGTACTCCTATGTTGACAGGACATTTAGCACAAATAAGTATTTACTTCACACTGCACACACAGTAGTGTTACGCACAACCAGTATGGAGAAGGAAGCTTCACTGGCAAAGGGTTACTGGAAAACTGGAATAGTTCTCCCTTCCTCACAGCTTCAGAAGTAGGTTTTCCAAGGACTGGTGACTTAGAAAAAGATGAAATGGCAGGAAGGCCTGTCACACTGCTCAGGTGTAAAAGAGATTTCAGATCCTGCAACTTCTCACAGGGAACTGCAATGCTGCAGCATCTGCAAGCAATTGTGGCGACTCCAGTCCTACTCTTCTCCCTTCATACTCCAAGAATAATTACACATCCAGCTCAACACACGTCTCAATCACTTCACTGGGCTGCTCATATTGAAGGTAATTAATGCACCTAAAATATACATGGTGATAACAGGAAAGAGCCACTCTAACTTACCTGACACAGTCGGGCAACGGAAAGAAGCATCAGCCCAAACAGAAAGCCATTGTACTGAAAGTGAATGTCTGAACTTGAGTCAAGAAAAGAATAAATTAAGCTTTTCTTATCAGTTTTCTGGAGAAGACTCAAGCTTATAAAAAATAATTCCAAAATAAAATAGAACTTAAATCAAGAAAGTAACCTTAAATTAACTCTGCAAAGATGTGAAGTCATTTCATGACCACACCTGTAATGCCAGACACAAAATCTACTAATACTGCTATATTACATTGATGAAGCACCAACAATCTGACCATGTATGTATTGTGCAGCTTCCATGATATAAATCAGAACAAATAAAAGGTTAAGTCTCTGCTTTTTAAAATTTTAAATATTAGTTTCTGCCTTGCATTAGTTAATGATGATGGCAGCACTCATCTATCACCTGTACGCAGGCAGCTTAGAGAAGGACTGGGACAGCCAAAACTAGTCCTTACTATAAAAGAATTCCTGTTGTTTTCCCCTCTGTTCCCTCCTCAGCTAGACCAGTGCAGATTACATCAAGACTTGTAACAATTGGTCTTTCCAGAGGTGTTTTGACATCCTCTTTGGAAAACAAAAATAAATAATGTGCTAATGTGTGAACAGAAAGCACCTGTAAGGTTTTCCTTGCCCTGGGACAAACTCAGAACCACACCCAGAGACGAGGCTCTTTGCTAACACTTCTGGAGGCAGGCAGAAGAGGAGCAGCCAGCATGAACAGGTGCGTTGCTGCCAGACTCGTCCTCCTGCAGCGCTGGCAAACCAGACCAGAAAAAAAAAAAAAAAAAGAACAATTTCTATTTTGCCAAAGAATAATTCTAATGAAAACTAAACCCAGAAACACAAATAGCAGTGTTACTTGCTGTGTTGGTAATAACAGTAGTTATGGGTTTGTATCAAATGCTGTAACATTAAAAAAAAAACCCATAAATAACCCACAGCATTTTAAAAGGATACGATCCACAATTAACAACCCAAAATTCCACAAGAGCAGAACAGCAAGAATAAATGCTGGTTTTTCCAGGATATCTTTTGCAGCTCGTTTCCCATTTACACATCTGCAGCATCTGAATAAGAGCAGAAGAAACAGCAGCCTTAATTGAAACAGCCAACAAAAACATCATTGCTTAAGAGTTGAAAAGTATGCTCAAACTGAAGAAAGCTATTTTATTAGGATGGAAAGCAAGGGTAATGTTCTTGTTAGATTCATCAGGAGAAGCCAGCATCACAGAATCACAGGGGTTGGAAAGCATCTCCAGAGATCGAGTCCAACCCCCCTGCCAAAGCAGGGTCCCTAGGACAGGTTGCACACGTCAGCGTCCAGACGGGTCTGGAGTATCTCCAGAGAAGGAGACTCCACACCTCCCTGGGCAGCCTGTCCCAGGGCTCCCTCACCTTCACCATGAAAAAGCTCTTCCACATATTGGTGCAGAACCTGCTGTGCTCCAACTTGAGGCCATCACCCCTTGTGCTGTCCCCACAGACCATTGAAAAGAGGCTGGCCATGTACCCCTATGCCCCACACTTGAGATATTTATAAAGATTAATAAGATCCCCTCTTGGCCTTCTTTTCTCAAAGCTGAACAGTGTAATGAATATAAAAGTTAAGAAGGAATTTTAGATTTCAATAGCTGTAGGACATTTCATCCACCTGCTAAAGCAACTTAAGTCTCAGGTCCGAGTCTCACACTCAGTAACAACCGTGAAGTTGTCATAACTGGTTTGCAATTGCCTTCTCCTGATGAACAAGGTATTACTACATCTGGAGGAGGCAACACAGCACGTTGTACTTAAGGGCCTCAGTTCAGCATTAACCTCTTCCTGGCTCCCCTGCCAATGTCATGAGCTATTCTGGTTGATTACAAATATCTTAGCGCATCTCAGCACGTTAGATCACATCAGAATGTTAGATCACATTAGAAAGCTGTGGGTGATCTGTATTGCAGTACTATTGGTAGAGTCGTTTTAAGAAAGCCAGGACCATGAAGATGATTGGAGGGCTGGAGCACCTCCTCTATGGAGAGAGGCTGAGGGAGCTGGGCTTGCTGGGCCTAGAGAAGGCTGTGGGGGGACCTCATTGCAGCATTCCAGTCCCTGAAGGGAGCAGAGAAACAGGAGGGGAATCAGTTTGTTAAAAGGGCAGAGACTGGCAGAACAAGGGGGATGGATTGAAGCTAAAGGAGGGAAGGTTTCCATGAGATATTAGGGGGAAGTTCTTCACAGAGAGAGTGGTGAGGTGCTGCAATGGGCTGCCCAGAGGTGGTGGATGCCCCATCCTTAAGGGCATTCAAGGCCAGGTTGGATGGGGCCTTGGGCAACCATGTGCAGATTCAGGCCTGGAGGTTGGTGTCCTGTGGCAGGGGATTGGAATTCTGTGATCCTTGCAGCCCTGTGTCCAGGTCTGGGCTCCCCAGTTCAAGAAAGACAGGGAACTACTGGAAAGAGTCCAGCGGAGGGCTACGACAAAGAGGGAACCGGAGCATCTCTCGTATGAGGAAAGACTGAGAGAGCTGGGTCTGATTAGCCTGGAGATGAGAAGACTGAGAGGGGATCTGATTAATACTTATAAATACCTAAAGGGTGGGTGTCAAGAGGAAGGGACCAGGCTCTTCTCAGTGCTGCCTGGTGACAGGACAGGGGGCAGTGGGCACTAACTGGGACACAGGAAGTTCCATCTCAGCATGAGATGGGTGTCCAAGCCCTGGGACAGTCTGCTCAGAGAAGTTGTGGAGTCTTCTTCTCTGGAGATATTCAAGATGTGCCTGGACACAAGCCTGTGCAATGTGCTCAAGGTGATCCTGCTCTGGCAGGGGGGTTGGACAGATGATCTCAATTTCCCTTCCAACCCCTAACATTCTGTGATATTCTTTCAGTGTAAGATAAACACTTCTTCACAAAGTCAGGGCACAGTGAAAATGTATAACGTTACTATTGTTAAATTAGACTAGGAATAATCAGTTTATCATCAAGAATACCAAAAACACTGGAGTGACTTTGCATATTTAACAATAGGGACATTTTGTCACAAGTTTCCCTCATGCTTCTACTCTAGAAGAGCAGAGTAACACTAAGAGTATCAGGAAGCAACAGTTGGGTGCACCCAAGCTGTCCTGCAACTCCTACTAAAATTAATCCAGCAACTGAAACAAAGTATCTGTAACAAAACAGCAGCTATGGTCAGAATGTGCACAAATCTGATCACATACACAACAACAGCAGCTCCCAGGACACAAAAAAACCCTGTCTTGAGTTTAGCAGTATGTTCCAAATTTCTCCTTGAATAGGTTGCAGCAGCTTTGATATTTCCATGCATTTAACAAGCTTATCTGCACAAATAATTATCTGTTGTCACTGCAGAGAAAGTCCATATATTAAAGACTACCAGTTGTCCCTAAAATCAGAACAGGAAGACTTACTCACGAACTGCATATATGAAAAGGATATCTGTGAAGATGACAGAAAATCTTTGGAAGAAGATGGTGGCGCGACTGGTGTAATTCAGATTTTCAATAACCAGCATCTTGGGGTCAAAGTACTTGGCAATGTGCGAAAGTGCATATTCAAACCAAGCAAAAAACGGGGGATAATCCAGGGTCCACTCTGAAGTTGCCTAAAGACAAAATGAGATTAAACAATTTAACAGAACCCATGCTGTTTACAGCCCTTCAGGTACAGTACATCACAACAAATCAGCTGATGTGTTTTATCTCAGTAGCTTCTGTTTAAAGGACTTCACAATAAAGGAGCCAGCTGTATGGTGCTGAACTTGGTTTGAGCTGTGTCCAGTTCTGGGCTCCTTGGTTTAAGAAGGACAGGGATCTCCTGGAGAGAGTCCAAAGAAGGGCTACCAAGATGATTAGGGGCCTGGAGCATCTCCCCTATGAGGACAGGCTGAGTAAGCTGGGACTCTTCAGCCTTGAGAAGAGAAGACTAAGGGGGGACATAATTAAAGATAAATTATCTTAAGCAGGGGATGCAGGGGGAATCAGCCAGCCCCTTTTCAGTGGTCTGTGGGGATAGGACAAGGGGCAATGGCTGCAAGTTGGAGCACAGGAAGTTCCGCACCAACACGCGGAAGAACTTTTTCACAGTGAGAGTGACAGAGCACTGGGACAGGCTGCCCAGGGAGGTGGTGGAGTCGCCTTCTCTGGAGATACTCAGGACCCGTCTGGACGCCTATCTGAGTGACATGTCCTAGGGACCCTGCTTTGGCAGGGGGGTTGGACCCGATGATCTCTCAAGGTCCCTTCCAACCCCTACAATTCTATGATTCTGTTCTGCAGTGCTAGTAGAGGGATGGGGTGTCTCCTGATTATGTGAAAAAGGTTAAACAGCTTTTTGTGAATCTGCACCTCACCAATATATAACTCTCTCCTCTTTATGTATAAACTTACAGTGACAGGGCCAATAGTAAAATACAGATCACAAGGTTGGAAAAGAACTTTAAGATCATCGAGTCCAATTGTTCCTGTCCTGTGCTAAACCACATCCCTAAGTACCTCATCTACCCATCTGTTAAACACATCCAGGGATGGTGACTCAACCCCCTCCCTGGGCAGCCTGTTCCACAGCCCCACAACTCTTTCAGGGAAGAACTTTTCCCTCACATCTGATCTGACCCTGTCCTGGTGCAGCTTGAGGCCATTTCCCCTTGTCCCATCTCCTGTCCCCTGGCTGAGGAGACCATCACCCACCTCTCTGCACCCTCCTGTCAGGTAACTGTAAGCGGTGATAAGGTCTCCCCTCAGCCTCTTCTCCAAGCTGAACACCCCCAGCTTCCTCAGCTGCTCCTCAGAAGATCTGGCCTCTAGCCCCTTCTCCAGCCTGGCTGCCCTTCTCTGGACTCACTCCAGGACCTCAATGTCCTTCTTATGGTGAGGGGCCCAGAACTGGACCCAGCACTCAAGGTATGGCCTCACCAATGCCCAGTACATATATGCTATCAAAAGGCATCCTAAGCTTTGACAGTGAGATCACACTGGCATCACAGAAACTTTTTTACAGTTTTGGATCAGCCTGTCAAACTTATGACCTTTACAAACCATTTACTCCTGGATTCCCAATTCCCAAAAGCTCATGTGTAAGAATATTAGAGCCTATGGTATTTATCTCAGAACTCTGGGACATAATGTAAAACAGATCAAACCCCAATTACGCAGGTTGAGTCGATCATCAACTTGAAGTTGACTCATCTAGATTAAAATCAATGCATGTCAGTAGCACAACAGCGGAGGCTCAAATCTTTAATTCAGTGATTGATTTCATATATAGCCATTGATACAATTTAGTCTTTATCAAGATAACTGTGTATCATTAACAAGAGCAAAGACACCAGCAATTTAAGACCTCCATGCAACTTCTTCCCATGTTACACAGCCTTTCTAACAAGCCACGTGCCTTAACTGTCCATTTTGCCTTTGTAAGCACTAGGAGCCTCCCCAAATTCTCCCTTTTAAACTAAAAGCTACACAGGGTCAACAAATGGTGATCTGGATGGTTCTGAACCACTGCTATGCAGCTGCCAACCATCAGCATCTGTGACACATAGTTTCGGCAAAGATCAGCCTTCCTCCTTTAGCATCCACCCACGCCAATACACCCAGTGTGCCTATAACATATATGCAGCCAAAAAATCAACCCAAACATGTACTTACTTCATAGTACCACTGAGAAAGGGGTAAGTTGTGAGTGATGGCAAGCCAGTTCCTATGTACTTCGAAATCTGTGGAGTAACTACAGAAGGTTTATATTAAGAATCAGGAGCACACACTTACAGTAGAAACATTTCAGAGCACATCCCCATGGGTAGATAAAAAAGAGAGCCTATTTTGATCAGCTCTAGGGCAAGACTTTGATCCAGTAACTCAAAAGATGCTGAGAGAGCTTCGTGACATATACAGGCAACTATAAGACAAGAATCGCCTATAAGCTCGGCCTTTTTTGACAGTTAATGCCAGAATTCCGAGTTCTGACTAGCTTTTTAACAGCAACTTGAGGTTGGCGGGCTTGCTCGAGTGGAAAAGAGGTACGGTGCCTTTCAAGGGCGGGAAAGCGTTACGTTTCGGAGAGTTTAAGGGCCTTCCCGAACAACAGCCGGGCCAGAACGGGCTGCAGGTGCCTCCAGGCGCCAGAGCAGAGCTGCTCCAGCCTGCCGAGAGGACGGGGAGGCAGAGCCACCCAGCACCACCCCGCTCCCCACAGATCCCCCTGAGGCGCCTTCCCCCTGAGGCCTTCAGGGCATCGGGCCCCCCTCAGGAACCGCGGCGCCGCGCCGGCCTCTGCCCCCCCTCCTCCCCGTCCCTGGTCACCCCGAAGGGCTGCGGAAGCCAACGGCCGCCTCGGGAAGGCTGTCAGGCCGCGCCGCCCGCTCCCCGCCCCGGGGAAGCTCCTTACTACGCGGGGATGAGGAGGCACTTGAGGAAGGACACGCCGAGCGCCAGAGCGCGAAACCAGCTCCGGCCGCCCGCCGCCATGACACGCGCCGCTGCCCTGACAGCGCCTTGCCGCGCATGCGCTACAGCAGCCGCCACGGCCCGCCGGCACGGTTTAAAGCGCACGGCCCCGCCCGCGGCGGCGGGTACGCATGCGCCGCGCTGCCCGCTGCCTCGCCGCTGCGTCGGGGGTGGCAGTGCGCATGCGTGGGAGGCGGGTGGTGGGAGGGGTGCTCTGGGCTTGGGGTCGAGGAGATGAGTTTGGGAGTGGGGTGGGGCTGGGAATGGGCGCGGGTGGTGATGGAGTCATAGAATCGTAGGGGTTGGAAGGGACCTCCAGAGATCATCAGGTCCAACCCCCCTGCTAAAGCAGGCTCCCTAGTTCATACTGCACAGGTCGGCGTCCAGATGGGGCTGGAATATCTCCAGAGAAGGAGACTCCACACCCCCTGGGCAGCCTGTCCCAGGGCTCCCTCACCCTCACTGGGAAGAAGTTCTTCCACAGATTAGTGTGGAACTTCCTGTGCTGCAACTTGCAGCCATTGCCCCTTGTCCTGTCTCCACAGACCACTGAAAAGGGGCTGGCCATTTCCCCCTGCATCCCATACTTAAGATATTTATTGACATTAATAAGGTCCCCCCTTAGTCTTCTTTTCTCCAGGCTGAACAGTCCCTGCTCACTCAGCCTTTCTTTATAGAGGAGATGCTCCAGACCCTTAATCATCTGCGTAGCCCTTCTCTGGACTCTCTCCAGGAGATCCCTGTCTTTTTTATACCAGGGAGCCCAGAACTGGACACAATACTCTAGGTAGGGCCTGACCAGGGCAGAGCAGGGGGGGAGGATCACCTCCAACCTGCTGGCCACACTCCTCCTGATGTACCCTAGTGGTGCCCAGGGACAGGACATGAGGCGATGGGCACAAACTTGACTCTAAGGGGTTCCACCTAAAGGCAAGAAGGAAATTCTTTCATGTGAGAGTGGCAGAACACTAGGACAGGCTGCCCAGAGAAGTGGAGTCTCCATCTCAGGAGACATTAAAAACCCACCTGGATGCTATCCCATGCTCCCTGCTTGAGGTGATCCTGCTCTGGCAGCAGGCTGTTGGACTAGATGATCTCCAGAGGTCCCTTCCAACCACAATCATGCGGTGTGATTCTCGTGTGGGACCATCAGTAGGGTTAGATGACTGTAGGACCAGGTGTGGAGGTGGGTTATGGTGGACCTGGGTGATGTGGGATCGAGTTGGGTGGTGTGGAGCTGCTGTGGTGCTGTACTCACAGCAGCCTGCACTTGGGCTGCTCCTGGTCGTCAGCGTCTTTGTGAGGAGGGTGGGTGCCAGTTCCGTGTTCATCATGACAGGTCTCACACAGGGTTGGCATCACCTTAGTGCAGCCCCTGCTCCATCCTTTCATGGTCCTTCTCTGTATTCACTAAAGATGAGAACTGCTGTTCCTACTGGGCTCAACATGAGGCATTGCTTCTTACAGGAGACTCCTGGGTCCCTGGGATACAGTTAAAGAGATGGAGGGCCATGACTCACCCTGGATCTGGGTCACCATCTAGGTTCTCTCTCTGGATACTCCTTTAAATCCCCTCTGCAATGGTGGACAGGGTGCTGAGGAGCCTACCATGCCACTGTCGCCAACAGCATGGGCTTAACTCTTGATTTGGGACAGAGAAACAGTATCCCACCATGTACCTGGAAAGACAGCATTTTTGGGTGCGTTAGAGTTGGGTGAAGAGCATGGGAGAATTAACAGCAGCTACCACTGCTTGACACCAGGCAGAAACCACTTCGAAATACACCAGTATAGCTCTGCTGCAGGGAAGCGCCTTCTCTGTGGGCATCTGCTATGGCTTGTTCAAACCTGGGGGCTGGAGACAGGTTCAACAGCAGAAAAGGGTTAGGGTTTGAGAAGGGTTTTCATGGGAGAATTGAATCCTCTGGTCAGAAATGTTTGAAATGGTAATGTGCTTATGCCTTTGAAATTGTCTCTCTCTTACCTGGCCAGGCTGGATTGCTGGACATTAAGAAACCAGATGAGGTTTAATAAAAGCAAGTGTAGAGCCTTGCACCTGGGAAGGAATAACCACTGGCATCAGTACAGGCTGGGGGTGATCTGTTGGAGAGGAGCTCTGCAGAGAAGGACCTGGGGGTCCTGGTCGATGACAGGTTGGCTATGAGCCAGCAGTGTGCCCTGGTGGCTAAGAGAGCCAATGGGATCCTGGGGTGCATTAAAAGGAGCATGGCCAGCAGGTCAAAGGAGGTGATCCTCCCCCTCTACTCTGCCCTGGTCAGGCCCCACCTGGAGTGTTGTGTCCAGTTCTGGCCTCCCTGGTATAAAAAAAGGCAGGGATCTCCTGGGGAGAGTCCAGCGGAGGGACACAGAGATGATGAAGGGCCTGGAGCATCTCTCCTACGAGGAAAGGCTGAGAGAGCTGGGGCTGTTCAGCCTGGAGAAAAGAAGACTGAGAGGAGATCTGATCAATCTTTATAAATATCTTAAGTATGTGACACAGGGGGAAATGGCCAGCCTCTTCTCAGTGGTCTGTGGGGAGAGGACAAGGGGCAATGGCTCCAAGCTTTAGCACAGGAAGTTCCACACCAACATGCGGAAGAACTTTTTCACAGTGAGGGTGACAGAGCCCTGGGACAGGCTGCCCAGGGGTGTGTGGAGTCTCCTCTGGAGATATTCAAGAGTCGTCTGAATGCCAACCTGTGTGACCTGTCCTAGGGACCCTGCTTTGGCAGGGGAGTTGGACACGATCTCTGGAGGTCCTTTCCAACCCCTACAATTCTGTGATTCTTCAGGAAGGGTTGTTCATCCAAGTTTCCTACAAGTGCACTGATTTTTGTGGACTTTCCTACAGTTCTCAGCCATAGAAATGTCTAGGTGAGCATTGTGATGATGCACTGTGTCAAATCCTTAGAGGGAGGAATAGCTACAGACTCAGCATGCTCTTTCCTTAAGAATTGCCTGTTGGGCAGAGCATCTCCTGCTTTGTTCAGTGGTGGGTTGACTTTGGCTGGACACCAGTTGTCCACCAAGACACTCGTCGTTCTTCCTCCTCAGCAGGATAGGGGATGGGGAGAAAATAAGACAGAAAAAAACCTCGTGGGTCAAGATCAAGGCAATTTAATAATGCAAAAGCACAGGCCATGCATGAAAGCAAAGGAAAACCAAAAGATTAATTCTCTACATCCTATCAGCAGGTGATGTCTAACCCCTTCCCAGGAAGCAGGGCTTCACTACACATAGCAGTTGCTCTGGAAGATAAATGTCATAAATAATGAAGGCCCCCTTCTTCCTCCTCTCTCTTAGCTTTTATTGCTGAGCAGACACCATATGGTATGGAGCATCCCTAGGGTCAGTTGGAGTCAGCTGTCCTGGCTGGATCCCTTCCCAGAATCTTGCCCACCCACAGCCTCCTGGTGAGGGGAATGTTGTAGAGACAGCCCTGATGTGTGCCAGCGCTGCTCAGCAGTAGCCACAGCACCAGTGTTTTCCCAACACCTTGCTGGCTACCAACACACAGCATGGTGAGGGCTGCTGGGGGGAAAATTAACTCCACCTAAGGCAGTTTTATTTACTATTAGTAGCAGTTCGTGGAAGTGACAGTTCATGAAAACAGGGCTGAGGCCAACTCTAGGAGTTTGAACAAGGCTCAGTGCTGGGTCCTGCCCTTGGGTCACAACAACCCCAAGTAATGGTACGGGCTTGGGACAGAGTGGTTGGAAAGCTGCCTGGCAGAAAAAGACCTGAAGGTGTTAGTTGAATGGCAGCAGTGTGGCCAAGATGGCAAACAGCATCCTGGCTTGTGTGAGCAATGGTGTGGCCAGCAGGCCCAGGGTAGGGATCATCCCCCTGTACTGGGCAGGGGTGAGGCTGAGGGAACTGGGGTTGTTTAGCCTGGAGAAGGCTGAGGGGAGACCTGATCACTCTCTACAACTACCTGAAAGGAGGGTGTACCCAGGTGGGAGTCTGTCTCTTCTCCCAAGTAAGAAGCAATAGGACAAGAGGAAATGGTCTCAAGTTGCACCAGGGGAGGTTTAAATTGGGTATTAGGAATAATTCTGTCACCAAAAGGATCGTCAGTCATTGAACCAGACTGCCCAGTGAAGTGGTTGAGTCCCCATCCCTGGAAGTATTTCAAAACCATGTAGATGTGGTGCTTGGGCACATGGTTTAGTGGTGGACATGGTGGTGCTTGGTTAACAGATGGACTTCATGATCTTGAAGATCCTTTCCCACGTAAACAATTCTATGAATCACAGAATTACAGGCAGAGAAATGCAACCAGATTTTTAAATGCAAGGGCCCCACTGGCTATGAAAGTTGTAAGAAATAAAGCCCATCTTCTGACACTTTCCAAAGTGTATTGTTTAGAGCATGGCTTTTAGTGAATTGGGGACCAAATTCTGGTCAATGTGAAAATCCTAGTCAGGATTAGGAGCCAGAAAATAAGAAGGAGGGGGGTGGCAAGAGGAGGAAGAGAAAAGGTATTATTCCATACAGCCCTCCCCTGTAGCACCTTATTCTCTGAGTTCATAGGGAAACCATCCCTTGTGTTATTCCCAAGTGAATGAGCTGCATATTTATGCTCAATCCAGACTATCCACGTGACTGCCTGTAGTAATTCACATACAAGACTTGTACCAGGAGGGCCACACATTAAGACTACCTGTTGCCTGCGTGTTTGTGTCCATCAGCATGATACAGGACTCATTATGGGATGGTAGTTAATAATTTGAAAATACACTGAAATTCTGAGCAGTGACACCAAATTCAAAGGGACAGGGTGAAAACGAAACTCCCCAAAGGATCATCTTCCTAACATCTTGATATATCGGTAAAGTACCAGAAGATCCTAGATTTATCTTCCACAGCCTGTGGCTGTTATTTATCACTTCCACAGCCTTAAATATGGACCCCACCAGCCTCTCCTAGAGCAGTAATAAATCTGATGGATTGCAGGCATTTACTGCCAGTGAGCTCAAGCAGCAATTTATACTCAGGAACCCTCTTAAAATATGGGAACTACCGCAGTACATACCTTTGGGGATTGTAAAGCACATGCAAAGTGAAGCAAGTTACTAGCATAACTCTTAGCATGACCAATATTTAGGTTGCATAATAGGAGATTAAAACTGGAAAGGACCAGTGAGTCATTCTTATCACAGCCTCCTTCCATAGCAAAATCTTGGTCGCTGTCGTTATCCTGCTTGCAGGTCTTTTTCCTGAACACATCAAGATTCTTCATCCTCCCCCTTCTAAATCCTGGATTTCTTGTTAACATATGAATTCTTTCAGGTCTTAACTTTGTACACCTATTTCTTTTATTTCCCTACCAGCAACAAACCCTCTTCCCACCAAATCCTACCCACCCTTGACAGCTATATGAACCAAAGATGTCTTGGGATTTATGTATGATTTCGGTCCTTTTATTACAACTGGATATTTTTAGACATTTAAGACCTATCAAGCCTAAAACCACTGAGAGAAAACCATGACTGATTCTTTCTGGATTCCACTAAGATACTTCACAATTAGCATTTTTCTCATATATGAAATCCCACCACACTGTCCTCATGCCCATATCTGAAATGCCATTAGGCTACAGCTAAAAACTTACTTGTCATCTGGCCTGTTATTTTCCTGCTCTAATACTATTGATTGCTCTCTTCAGTGGTGCTTTCAGCTTTTAGGACTTTTTAAGAAGTGCAGGATTTAGCCTCATGTTCTACACTAAGGTGTTGAGGGAAGCTGGCACATGGCAGAATCAGCACAGGGGTTATGCACCGAGACATGGAAGACCGGACCCTTCACACTTCAAGAGGCAAAAACCCCTCACTAGATCCTTTCCTTGTTCTCAGACCCTTAGAGGGGAGAAAAAAAAGAGTTCTGAGCGTGAGCGTTACGCTCAACAATGAAATACTTTTTAGTTGTTACAGCTAATGAATGCCAAGTGCTTTTCATGACTAGTGATGGGCTTGCGCTGTACTTAATATGGCTTCGTGGATGTTCACTGCAGGAAAACTCTTGGGAAGAAGAATCATCAGGGCTGTTGACTGATGGAAGTTGCAGAGAGGTGGGTGATGGTCTCTTCAGCCAGGCGACAGGAGATGGGACAAGGGGAAATGGCCTCAAGCTCTGCCAGGGCAGGGTCAGATCAAATGTGAGGGAAAAGTTCTTCCCTGAAAGAGTTGTGGGGCTGTGGAACAGACTGCCCAGGGAGGGGGTTGAGTCACCATCCCTGGATGCGTTTAACAGATGGGTAGATGAGGTACTTAGGGATATGGCTTAGCATAGGATGGGAAAGGTTGGACTCAATGATCTTGAAGGTCTTTTCCAACCCAGTCATTCTGTGAGTCTGTTATTCTGTGACTCCTAAACAAAAAGTTACACCACTAGGCCTCAGAAATAAAGAAGTTAAAGAAAAGCCAGCTCTCTAGATGAAAAGGGAACAAATGTTTTGGAGAGAGGACATTCCAGAAGCAGTCATTATAACGTAACTCACAGACCACAAAATTAAGGAGCAGCTATAAATTTAACTTAATGTGTAGTCTGAAATAGCAGCTGCGTTCATGTAACATATGTCTGACTGCAATCACAAGTGATTCACTTACTGCTTATCTCACAGACTCTGTTGGCGTGCATAACTGCAGCATTATAAATAGTGTCTCACGCTTAAAGATGTTTGTTCTGCATAGCAAATTAGAGATATCTCAAGTTTTTCTGTTCCTCCCAATGCCTGTCTCCACTTGCTCCTTTATACTACATTTTTGGAAATTTTGCATCTCCTTCCATGTAGAAGAGAGAGGTACTTTGCATCTCCCTGCATATTAATACATGACAGAGGTTTGTGGCCAGTCATACATTTGCCTAATTTAGTTACTTGAGCACGGACACATCGTGTAACAGACTGATGGATTAAAGCACTCCAAAAGTCTTAGGTTCAGTTCTCCTTGGTCTGTGGGGATTGAACCCTCTATTTCTGTGTTAGCAGAACTGTCCCAGTGAACTTCTAGGCCAGACTGGGACACCCCTTTCTTGTTTAGACTTCTAAGAAAGGGCCAAACTGCCTTTAATGTGGGTGCTGCTGAAGGGGGTAGAGGCAAAGGGGAAGAGTACATGCTCTAGATTACTATGAATAGTGCTCTCACGGGCTCCTCTTACTTGCCTTTCACCAGAAAATGCTGCAATGATTAAACTCTTCTAAGAAATATTGTTATTTTGCTGAAACAGAATGGAGCAGTACTGATCCAGAGCATTAAAGGGTGCAGACTTTCTTCCCCTTTGTAAACAAGATGTAAGCCCTCTGCTGACATCAAGCTGACAGGAAACAAATTATTACTGGTAAGTATTATTTTAGTTCTGACATGCACAAATTCCTGTTACAGATCATTTTAGAATCTATTCTCAAAGGTGTGGGCTAAAATAAATACTGCCAACAGCCCCCCAGAGCTCTGTTAGTCCTGAATAAATTAGTTAGAATTCATCAAGGACGTGGTCAATGGCTCTGTGTCCAGGTGTAGGCCGGTGACAAATGGTGTCCCCCAGGAGTCTGTCTTGGAACTGGTGGTCTTTAACATATTTATCAATGACATTGATGATGGAATTGTGTGCACTGTCAGTGCACTGGGCTCCATCAGAAGAGGGGTGGCCAGCAGGGACAGGGAGGGGATTGTCCCTCTCTACTCTGCCCTCATGAGGCCCCAGCCGGAGTACTGTGTCCAGATCTGGGGCCGACAATACAAGAAAGTGGGACTGTTGGAGAGGGTTCAGAGGAGGGCCCCAAAGATGATTAGAGGGCTGGAGCACTTCCCCTACGAAGAGAGGCTGAGGGAGCTGGGCTTGTTGGGTCTAGAGAAGAGAAGGCTGCAGAGGGACCTCATTGCAGCATTCCAGTCCCTAAAGGGAGCAGAGAAACAGGAGGGGAATCAGCTTGTTAAAAGGACAGAGACTGGCAGGACAAGGAGAATGGATTGAAGCTAAAGGAGGAAAGTTTTAAATGAGATATTAGGGGGAGGTTCTTCACAGAGAGAGTGAGGTGCTGGAATGGGCTGCCCAGCAGCCCCATTCCTGGGGGTGTTCATGGCCAGGCTGGTTAGGGCCTTGGGCCACCTTGTCAAGATCACGCCTGGAGGTTGGTGTCCCTGCCTGTGGCAGGGTATTGGACCTCTGTGATCCTTGGGCTCCCTTCCTGCCCAGACCATTCTATGATTCTATGATGTATTGGTTTCAAGGATTACCTGATGAAAGAAGGTTCATATATGGTGTTTTACAGATCATAATCATATTACCTACATAGATCATCACTCTGAATGTCCAACAGAGTCATAAACTCTTTACATAGGAGTTGGTTCCTGTTCCTAGTGGCAAGCAGCAACCCCTGGAACAGGTAACTCCTTCTTGTAATTCAGAACAGGGACAGGGAAAAACACATTCTTCCTGATGCAACTGAAAACTAGAAGAACATAGTGACTCGAGTTGGAATTTAGCTACAAGATCCTCTTGACAATCCACAAAATTCACAAAATTTGCCAGGATTTAATGGTTCTGAGGGTTCCAGCCCAGTCAGTACTTCTTAACAACATGGTCCCACGCGTATCATGCTGGTTTACCCCCAAGTCAGACAGGGACAGTGGTTTGTAACAGGCTGCAGAATGCACATTTTTGCCATGCTGATCTGTGGCGTTTGTGCAGTTACAGCTTGTATGGTAGAAATACATTTATCTCACTGTACTTTGCAACAGAAAACTACATTTATCTCACTGTATTTTGCCTTTTTTTGGGGGGAAGAGTTTGTTCACACAGGTCAGCTTAATGTAACGACAAAGCAGTTTTGCTGGGAAACAAGAACATGAGCAGTACTGAGCTTTGCTGCTCTGTGCCAAGAACTTTGGGAAGCACTAAAATCCTAAAGGCAAAGCCTGGTTATTGCATTTTCCCTTTTATCTCATAATAGATAATGGGAAATGTTCCAGAGGGTGTCTCATGCACACACAGCAAACTGGTTAGGGGAAGACAGCTAAGAGACCTTATAATTAGCTGAGAATAAACCATCTTGAACATGGCACAAACGATGTTCAGAGCCAAAATGCAGCTGGTGGATTATGGTCTTCATTAGAGAACAAACCAGGCATGTAGGGAAAAGCTTGACCGTTGTCATCACACCTGGTTTCCCACAGCCTTTCCTCTGACAATATGGTGCTAAAGACAGGCAAATGGGTGAAATTACATTTAGAAGTTGGCTCAATATGTTGGGATAGGAAAAGTGAGCTGCTGTTTTTGTAATGAAAAATACTAGGTGTAACCTGATGGCAAAATTATCTCTTCAGATGGAATCTGTTCTACCCAGAGAGCATCCCATGTGCTCCAAGCACTGCTGAAGGGAGACATGCCCAAAGACTGGCCATGTCCAGGCAAAAGAAGCTCAAATGTTTGGAAGATATTTAGGGGCCTCTGCCCCCAAGTCTGTTTCCACATCCAGCATCCAGTTTCAGCAGCATCCTCCAGAATAGAACATTGTAAGAGAAAGGAAAAGACTGTTAGTTGTGGATGCCTTTGGAATGTAGAAGTGAAGGTTTAAGAGCATCCAAAGCAAAGTTCCCCCACCAGCCACAATCTCAGTTTGTAAGAGCACCATTCCCTCCGCCGTGGTTTCCTCGGTCATCCCCCATGCCAGTCACATCATTCAAACACAGCTTTCCTGAATGCAGAACAGAGCTGGGGCTTCCTCACAGGGTTCAGAAAAAACACAAGTCAGCTTCAGAAGGTGAGAGAAATCCTTTGTTGAACCCAAACAGGCTTACTCGTTTACGGTATGCACCATCCTTTACAGCTATATTGAGTGCGTGCATGTGGGGAAAGGTGCTTCTCTGTGGATCCAACCAAACTTCTTGGATGCTCTGCATGGATGATATGGCAAGACATGGAAAGTGTGCCCCCAGGGCTGTCTGCTGCACTGCAGCTCCACGGCATCTTTCACCACACCTCTTCTCCATCTACCTTCCAAACCTTGATAACTGAACCTTCTTATCCCCTTGCAATACAGGTCAAGGATCACTCCCATTTTCCAACTGGAAAACGTAGGAAGGACAGAAGTTAAGTGATTTTTTTCCCCACAATTGTACAGCAGGTCAGAGGTGGAGGCAGAGACAGAACCAATCCTTAATTCAGGAGCTAGATAATATTCCTTCCATCTAGAATATGAACATATTCTGAAAGCTCGGTATTGGTAAATACATTAAAGGAAAATCATCTCCCTGTTAGTGACTCTTAATCCAGAGAAGCATGATTCTGAATTAGGCTGTAAGTGTGTTTTAAAGGGAAACACTTAACCTGTGTTATCTCCGTGCTGGCACCAGAGTAAACAGCCATTCCTACTTGTACCGAATTAGGCGAATAATCTTATTATTCATGAAATCTGAAGTATGTGGATGAGAAGAATCTATGCAGAAGCCATCACTCATGGCTATTTTTAGCACTTCTTCCACAAACACCTGGAAACTATTGATTTGCTTATTATCTGGCACCACCCAGAGTCTCTTTAAGTTCTGCCTGGTGTACTCCTCTTCGGGAAGGCCTTCCACACTCGCAACCCAATCCAAGGTCAAGTGGTTGGGGTCCTGCAGGTAGCTGGATATTGAAGAGAGGTTCCCGTTGAAGCAATAGTAAAGTTTGGAACCAAGAAGCTTCAGGAACAGACACGATGTGGAAAAGATATGAGCACTGAACACTTCCATGTTGGAGGAAGACAAGCTGTAGATCTGGGGTGCTTCCCGGACGGTGAAGTGAACAGTCTGGGTCTTCTGATCAAGGGTGATGTTGAGCATGGCGTTCTTCTCTGCTTTAGAAAGCTCCACCTCCTTCTCCTGCAAAGCCTCAATCAGTGGCTGAATTTGATAAAAATCTACCTCCCGTCGAAGTAAGCCCATTTCCTGGAAGTCTTCTGGGAGGTCCAAGTGAGAAGTTCGTAAGAAGTTCAGGATATAGCGAAAGATTTTGCCGTCTCTGTCGATAAAGCAGTTGCCTTGGCTGTCCTTCTTGGTTGGGATCTTCCCACTAAACATGGCCCCCAGCATGGAGTCTGGAAAGCTAGTCAGGGTGGACAGAGAGGTGGTATAGAGTTTTCCTCCAACGTTGAGCGTTATGGGTTCTGACATGATGGAAAATTCAGGATGCTGGGACTAACTCTAAAAGAAAAAAAAATCCAACACCACACATTTAGCTGCATTTACCTGTTTAAAAGCTTAAAGGACAGAGAGTCCTAAATAAACACATGGCAAGAATTCATCATTGAAATTAGAAGTGGGGAATGAGATTTGCAGGTTGTGTCTTGAGGACAAGTCTAAGGATGCTTTTTTCTCCCAACAGACTTGAACAAGACTTTGTTTAGTTCAGTTTAGTGCCAGAAATCACGAGTCCTCCAAAACTTTTCAATCATGCTGAAAGTGAAATCTCTTCCCATGGAAATCTACGTCAGAATAACTCATGACTTCAAAGAAAGAGTTGTGTCTTGGGCTCACTTGATCCCATCTCCCTCATGAACACAGAATTTAGGTGGTGGGGGAAAGAACAAGAACTGGACACATCCCAACATCTTCCACAACACCTGAAGATATAATAAAAGCAACAAAGCTGTTGTGGCAGAATCCTCTGACACACGACTGTGTTCCCAGCAGGGAGTCAGCAAGTGCTGCTGCCATAAGCACACGATAGTCTGCTGTTTCATTCAGTAAAAAAGCTGCCAGGTTTTCTCCCTCCAACGTGCTTTACCTTAGAAAACATTTCCTAATTAATTGGGGCCATATCCCAGTTGACGTAGTTTCCACGCAGCTCCTCTGCAGTCAACTGAGATGAACGCAGGATGTGATTTTATGGTGCAGTTAAGTATCACTGCCTCTGGAAGGGACATATCTTCCTCCTCCCCTATGCCAGCTCTGGCACTCATCTGACCCTACAGTGAGCCATTTCAAGGAGAAAAAACATCATAGAGCACCTCTCCTATGAAGCCAGGCTGAGAGAGTTGGGCTTGTTCAGCCTGGAGAAGAGAAGGCTCCAGGGGGACCTTATAGCGACCTTCCAGTACCTGAAAAGAGCCTATAGGAAAGCTGGGGAAGAACTGTTCCCAAGGGTGTGAGGTGATAGGACAAGGGGTGATAGTTTTAAACTTGAAAAGGGGAGATTTAGGTTGGATATTGGGAAAAAGTTCTTCTCTCTGAGCGTGGTGATACACTGGCCCAGGTTGCCCAGAGAGGTGGTGGTGGCCCCATCCCTGGAGACATTCAAGGTCAGGCTTGATGGGCTCTGAGTGACCTGATCTAGTGAAGATGTCCCTGCTCACTGCAGGGGGTTGGACTAGACCTCTAAAGGTCCCTTCCAGCCTTAAACATTCTCTGATTCTACTCTATGATTTTCTATTCAGAATATGTTCCTGCTACATCGTGGAGCCAGATTAATGCCAGGGCTGGTGCAAGGGAAGAGGAAGGAACTGTATAACCCTTTCCATTGTGGGTCAGCTCAGCTGCCTTGAAAATGTGAGCCCTCAATTGTACTAGCAGAAGACCTGCAGATCTGTTTTTCCTTGTTTGCTAAACCCAAATTAATCAACAGCTCATTCCCAGTTCTGTTGTTGACTGAATCAGTGGGAAGCCCATGAGTGTCTGCTTGCAGAGGCAGGAGGTGGATCTTGCTGTAGCAACTATGGTAATTCAATAAAAAGCCACCAAACAGCTTCCTTAAAATTAAACTTAAGGCATTTTCCTAACTAGTCATGGAATAATCATAGACACTATGGCACTATTACCAGCTCTGGAGTCACGGCAAAACTTAGATAGGATTAACATCATCTTGTGCTGGAATATCAATTATTTTATGGGTGCTAAAACACCAATAATAGTGTTAGTAGCATCCTAAAATAAATATGCCTCTGGATAGCAGGCACATTTTATGATGAAAAACTTGCCCAACCTAGGGCAGCTAATGAACAGGCCAAAGGAGAATCTCTATTTCACTTCTAGTAAAAGACTAACACTCCACTCTCTTCAGTATGTCCTAGGGACCCTGCTTTGGCAGGGGGGTTGGACTCGATGATCTCTTGAGGTCCCTTCCAACCCCTACAATCCTGTGATTCTATGATTCTTCAGCCCTTAGCACAGTGTGGATCTTACTGCACAATAATTAATGAAAAGAAGCAGATCTCTAAATCCACCAAGTGCTTTGCCTGTTCATCCCTTAGTCCCATTTTATCAAAAAAAATTGGCAAATATAGACGCATCTGTAGACCAACACAACACCCCGTCTACATCCATGGCCAAAGACCATCCTTGTAACTAACCTCTGCCCAATATACCTTAGAAAACCCTTTTTCTTCCAGTGCTAAACACTGGACTGGTGTCCCTTAGCACTGTAATCCCAGCATACTTCTTACTCTTGAAGACTTCTACCCAATTTAGAGGCAAGAGTTGATTGCACAGAGGCTTCAGCCAGTCTAATTCTGCAGCACACGTGGCTGCCATGTCCTTTTTCCCTTAAGGGCTTGTAATATGTCTGTAAAAGCCTTGCAACAAGCACAATCTGACATTCACAAAACCAGCCTAACATGGATTTTACATTTTTTTCCCAAGCTTCATCAAACAGAATCATTCCCTACATCCCCCTGCAGCTAACACAGCCTGTAGAAGCAGGACTGACCGTGACTCATTGCTTCCCATATCTGCTACCACTTAGGCTGCTTCAGACTAAACACCCAAATCTTTCTGTTCTTTCCTCAGAGGTCATGCTTGCAGACTTTTGAGCCTGAGCCTGCTTACCTACACTATAGGAGTAGTTCTCATGCTTGGTGCCAGCCTTAGTCAGATGCAGAATGAGACCCTTCCCGCAAGGTGTACAGAACAGGCTTCTCTTGGCAGAGCCCTTTGTCAAGAGTCACAACCTAAAGACCACCAGATGGTCCAAATGGTCAATGACAATACAGGGAATTTTATTTGCAATGCAATATCCACCCCAGGTTTAGTCTGATCCAAAGACTCACTGGCCTTAGACCTGGCACGAGAGGCAGACACCTTGGTCCAGTCTGAACAGGTAACATTAAAAAGAAGTATCTTGTAACTTGTTTCTTTAACACCAGTCTCCAAAGGGAGGCTAACCACAAAATACAGCAGTAGCATGAACTCTTTGAAGCTGAAGATCGTGTCTGTGCTGCCAACAACATCAGAAATCTGACTGAGCTTTAGCTCTGGCATTGAAGAGTTGTGGGTGTAGAAGCACAGAGCTTGGCAGATGTGGTGGCACCCATTTCCCACATGGGCTCTGCTCCTCTCCCACCCGTTGTTGCTCCTCAGACACATATCCTGACCAGCCCACTCTACTTCTGCAGCCAACAGGTCCATGCAGGTTGGGTTTCAGTCTCCCAGGACATCAGCTGGCTTTATTTTGGACCTCCCCACTGCCCCTTCAAACATTTCATGATGCAAACATCTGGATCATGGGTAAGGATGCAGAATCACAGAATCACAGAATTGTAGGGGTTGGAAGGGACCTCGAGAGGTCATCAGGTCCAACCCCCCTGCCAAAGCAGCTCCCTAGCTCATACTGCACAGATAGGCATCCAGACAGGCCCTGAATATCTCCAGGGAAGGAGACTGCACCACCTCCCTGGGCAGCCTGTCCCAGTGCTCTGTCAACCTCACTGGGAAAAAGTTCCTCCGCATGTTGGTGCGTAACTTCCTGTGCTCCAACTTGCAGCCATTGCCCCTTGTCCTGTCTCCAAAGACCACTGAAAAGGGGCTGGCCAATTCCCCCTGCACCCCATACTTAAGATACCTATAAACATTGATTAGGTCCCCCTTCAGTCTTCTTTTCTCCAGGCTGAACAGCCCCAGCTCTCTCAGCCTTTCCTCATAGGATAGATGTTCCAGGCCCTTCATCATCTTCGTAGCCCTTCTCTGGACTCTCTCCAGGAGATCCCTGTCCTTTTTATACCAGGGAGCCCAGAACTGGACACAACACTCCAGGTGGGGCCTGACCAGGGCAGAGTAGAGGGGGAGGATCACTTCCTTCGACCTGCTGGCCACACTCCTCCTGATGCACCCCAGGATCCCATTGTCTCTCTCAGCCCCCAGGGCACACTGCTGGCTCATGGCCAACCAGTCATCTACCAGGACCCCCAGGTCCTTCTCCACAGAGCTCTTCTCCAGCAGGTCATCCCCCAGCCTGTACTGATAGATGCGGTTGTTCCTCCCCAGGTGCCAGACTCTCCACTTGCTTTTGTTGAACTTCATCTGGTTTCTCCCTGCCCAGCACTCCAGCCTGTCCAGGTCTCTGGATGACAGCGTAGTGTTCCTGCGTGTCAGCCACCCCTCCCGACAGCTACAGAGCTCTTGTTCATAAAGTGGAATCAACATATGACAAGTTAATAATTTGGCTTTGCCCAATTTGTTCCATTATACTTGCAGGTTTGTATCTTTGTAGTGAGAAGATGATTCTCATAGTCTGGCAACTTCAGAAGACCCAAAATCACAGCACAAATGAGCATGCATATGTCTAGTGGATTCATCATCAACCTGGACTTAATGCATTGACCAACCAATGTACTTGGCAGTAGCTGGGGAAAGAAAGTCAATCCATGTTGCTTTTTTCTTAGAATCTTGTTTATGAAAAATGTTTCTCATAAACTCATAAAAATTAAAATGAATTGGGAGGTCAGTTCTCTCTCTTTGCTCATCCAACCAGCACTTGGAGCCCTTGCTCAGGTTTATCAGGCCTGACTACTTTGCTGATACAATATAAAGGTTCTCCAAGAATGCAGCATGGAAATCACTTCTGCTTGGTGGCATTTCCGCAAAGAGGAGGTACCAAGAGAGCATCTCATTTTGGCCATGGGTGGCTATAACCTGCAGTCACCAAGGGCAGGTACGAGCTGGGTTACAGTTCTTGGAAGTGGAGCATTACAGTAAAACCTTTCGTGTAACTGCTCCCCAAGTAGCTCTTAAAATTCATTCAAATTAAATCAGCTAGAGATCTAACCTGAGGGTTGAAGATGCAAATGTGATGGAAGAGCACAGGATTTATTTTGTGCTTTTAGAGTGGCTTGTATTTGAATACATCTTTCTTTTCAAACTAGATGTGTTTAATATCATGGGGGGAAATCTAGGGTTGATTTAAAGCCATCATCTTTTCAAGTGATGCAAATTGAGCCAGCAGTGTGCCCAGGTGGCCAAGAAGGCCAAGGGCATCCTGGCTTGTGTCATGAACAGCATAGTCAGCAGGACCAGGGACTTGATCATCCCCCTGTGCTCAGCCCTGGTGAGGCTGCACCTTGAATACTGTTCAGTTTTGGACCTCTCACTGCAAGAAAGACATTGAGATCCTGGAGTGTGTCCAGAGAATGGCAAGCAGGCTGGTGAAGGGTCTGGAGCACAAGTC
Organism: Laterallus jamaicensis coturniculus; assembly: GCA_022605575.1. Lineage (NCBI taxonomy): Eukaryota > Metazoa > Chordata > Aves > Gruiformes > Rallidae > Laterallus > Laterallus jamaicensis. Next base: position 21,731,987 of record JAKCOX010000012.1, on the reverse strand, counting down.
TTATGGGGAGAGGCTGAGGGAACTGGGACTGTTTAGCCTGGAGAAGAGGAGGCTGAGGAGAGATCTTATGCTCTCTCCAACTCCCTGAAAGGAGGTTGTTTTGAGCTGGGGGTCAGCCTCTTCTCACAGGTAAGTAGCACCAAGACAAGAGGGAATGGCTGCAAGTTGTGCCAGGAGAGGTTCAGGTTAGAAATGAGGAGAAATTTCTCCTCAGAAAGAGTGGTTGGGCATTGGAATGGGGTGCCCAGGGAGGTGGTGGAGTCACTGTCCCTCCAAGTGTTCAAGGAAAGGTTGGATGAGTTACTTAAGGACATAGTTTAGTGAGTACTAGAGGTGGTAGGGGGATGGTTGTACAAGATGGTCTTGGGCATCTTTTCGAACCTTAATGATTCTGTGAAATTAAGAGAAACCAGCAGTGGTGAGCTTTTTGAAAAGTCAAAGTCCTGAACAGAAGATGCTGTCTGAGCTTTCCAACTAAGAAGGACTTGTAAATTTTGTAAAACTTGGGTTTTACTCGCTGAAACATCCTCAGAACATTTCTGTGCTGACCTTCTACCCCATGACTTTAGGTGAACAAATAGCTGGTTTGAACCTAGGAGAGTGATGAGGTTTGACAGCAGGAAGGTATGAAAGAGCATGCAAAACGATCAAACTACCTCTTTTCACTTATCAATGCCTTCACATATTTAGAGCCACCAGCTCAGTTATCATAACACTTCCTCTGCTTAATCACTTTGAATGTCGAACAGCTTTGGATGTACTTATTTCCCCTCTTAAGTATTCATCACATCTGAGAGCGTTTTAATTAGCTAATAAATAAACATCTGTATACATAATTTAACTGAGTGTCTGTCTCACCCAGCTTGGCAAGAAACCGCAAGTACAAGTAATCATAAAAAAAAACCCAAACTGAAAACCTTGGTCACGATTTTCCATCATAAGTAAAATGTAAAGAAATGGCAGAAATATTACTATGTATTTAACCACTCTGAGCAATGGGTACAGCTGTGGCCTATCCTTTTTAGCCCAAGCATGCAGTTCAATGGGAAGCCCAAAGTTATAAGTAAGTTTATGTGGTTTTCAGAGAGACATTGATCTTTCCTTAAAATATCTCTCTGTGTGTATATATATATTTTAAAAAGACAGTTTTTTAAACAGGATTTTTCTGCTTATTCAGATAAAAATGGACCACTTAGATCTTTCCAGTTCATTCACTGTGTCCAGTTCTAGGCCCCTCACTACAAGGACATTGAGGTCCTGGAGCGTGACCAGAGAAGGGCAACCAAAGTGAGGAAGGGACTGGAGGGCAAATCCTCTGAGGAGCAGCTGAGGGAGCTGGGGGTGTTCAGCCTGGAGAAGAGGAGGCTGAGAGGAGACCTTATCACTGCCTACAATGACCTGACAGGAGGGTGCAGAGAGGTGGGTGATGGTCTCTTCAGCCAGGGGTCAGGAGATGGGACAAGGGGAAATGGCCTCAAGCTGTGCCAGGGCAGGGTCAGATCAGATGTTAGAAAAAAAATTCTTCACTAGAAGAGTTGTGGGGCTGTGGAACAGGCTGCCCAGGGAGGGGGTTGAGTCACCATCCCTGGATGTGTTTAACAGATGGGTAGATGAGGTACTTAGGGATACGGTTTAGCACAGGACAGGAAGGGTTGGACTCAGTGATCTTAAAGGTCTTTTCCAACCTTGTGATTCAGTTAAAAATCACTGGCCCTGAAACAGAAAGCTTAAAAAATGGCACAGATATGGCTTGTTTTGTTCAACTGTCTCATTGAAGATCTGAAGAAAACTCTCACTGCATTAAGGAGGTAAAGCTCATACTAGTTTTGCTGTAGCTATAAAGGCCAGTGGGGCAAAATAAAGGTTATAAACAGATCAGAAAACAAACTAAGAAGTTTTGGTTTAGGAAAATGTGTAGTGATGCCTCGATTTCCCTGACAAGGAAACCCAAATCCAAGTATTTCTTGGGGGAAAAAAAAGTATTTCTTGGGGGAAAAAAAAGTATTTCTTGGGAAAAGCTTCAAGAATGCATTGCAGACACAGGTTTCACTTTATGAATGTCAGGGAAGGAAAATGAATCAGTTCTTAGGGATTTCAGAGGCAATGCCTAAGACAGCATTAGCAGGCTGACTGCAGCATCTTCCGGAGGATCTCATTAATCACAGAATGTTTGGACTTGGAAGGGACCATGAAAGCTCATTGAGTCCAACCCCCCTGCCAGAGCAGGATTACCCAGACTAAATCCCACAGGAACGCATCCAGGCGTGTTTGAATGTGTCCAGAGAAGGAGACTCCACAACCTCTCTGGGCAGCCTGTCCCAGGGCTCTGTCACCCTCACCGTGAAAAAGTTCCTCCTGCTATTCACATGGAACCCCCTATGCTCCAGCTTGCACCCACTGCCCTATGTCCTATCATTGGCCATCACTGAGAAGAGCCTGTCTCCATCCTCCTGACTCTCACCCTTTACATATTTATAGACATTGATGAGGTGACCCTTCAGTCTCCTCTCCTCCAAGCTAAAGAGGCCCAGCTCCCTCAGTCTCTCCTCATGAGGAAGGTGTTCCACTCCCCTCATCACCTTGGTGGCCCTGTGCTGGGCTCTTTCCAGGAGTTCTATGTCCTTCTCAAACTGAGGGGCCCAGAACTGAACCTGAAATTCCAGGTATGGTCTCACCAGGGCAGAGTAGAGGGGAAGACATGAACAAACACAGAGCAACAAATCAAGGGCGATATGTGACTTGGTAGCAGCAAGTCACAATGTGTTGTTAACACGGGGTTTCCAAACTCCATCCCACAGTCTGCTTATGGCCTCTGAAGCCTTCACACATGCCATTAAAGGCATCAGAAGTTGCCTCCCAGTCATTGCCCCTGGTTTTTAAAAATTTTATACATGAGGTATTATGCTGCTGGGTACTTTTTATAGCTCAGCCTTCAATAGCTCACCCATAAAACATCCCTCCACGACCAAAACTTGGGAGACCTGCATTTAAGAAATGCATGCAGCTTCATGAAGAAACAGTTGAGAAGGAACAATGAGCTGCAAAGTAGGCACACAGCAAAAAAAAAAAGACAAAAAAGGAGATTAATTATTTAGGCTGGCATGCTGGAGGCTGCCTAAGTGGCAAGAACATTAAAGCAAGCTGGGGACCATTTCTGCTAAGGATCAGGAAGAGCAGCCATAATAAAACCTCTCTGGCTTTTTGAGTATTGCCCAAGAGAGGTGGTTGAAAGCAGCATTAGCTGGATGAACGTTATGTGAGGCAGGACAGGTAATGCTTTACAGGAAGCAATTCTGCACTGGGAGGGACAGTATTGATTTCAGCTGCAAGGGAAGTATGAAAAAAATAATCTATCTGGGCACCTGTATGACAGCTGGAGACTTTAATTGGCTGTTGGGAGGATGGGACTCCAGTCTGCTTCATTAAAGTGCATTAATAGCAAAGACATCATTAGGCAAAGGTGCTTCTTTCTGTGTAATGCCTGTCCTGCTGTGGATTTGGCCCCAGGTTCCAGACATGTGGCAGGGATTGCTTTGCTCCATCACATCTTACGAATACCTGTGTTTGGATTTGAGGTACAAATTCCAGTCTCCCCAAAACACCCAAGTCCTGAGGAAAAAATACCAACCAAACAACCTTCATGAAGTTCACAGAGTCACAGAATCGTAGGGGTTGGAAGGGACCTCCAGAGCTCATCCGGTCCAACCCCCCTGCCAAAGCAGGGTCCCTAGGACAGGTCACACAGAGTCCAGATGGGGCTGGAATATATCCAGAGAAGGAGACTCCACACCCCCCTAGGTAGCCTCTCCCTGGGATTCCTCACCCTCACTGTGAAAAACTTCTTCCACATCTTGGTGTGGAACCTCCTGTGTTCCAACTTGAGGCCATCGCCTCTCGTCCTGTCTCCAGAGCCCCCTGAGAAGAGGCTGGCCATTTCCCCCTGTGTCCCACCCTTCAGATATTGATAACAATTGATCAGATCCCCTCTCAGTCTTCTTTTCTCCAGGCTGAACAGCCCCAGCCCACTCAGCCTTCCCTCCTAGGGGAGATGCTCCAAGCCCTTAATCATCTCCATACCCTTCCCTGGACTCTCTCCAGGAGATCCCCGTCTTTTTTGTGCTGGGGAGCCCAAAGTTGGACACAACACCCCAGGTGGGGCCTGACCAGGGTAGAGTAGAGGGGGAGCATCACCTCCTTTGACCTGTTGGCCATGCTGGGTGGAGGGCCCATCCCTGGAGACATTCAAGGTCAGGCTTGATGAAGCTCTGAGAGACCTGATCTAGTGAAGACGCCCCTGCTCAATGCAGGGGGGTGGGACTAGATGGCCTCAAAGGTCCCTTCCCACCTAATGGAGCCTGAGGTTCTACAAAAGAATAACAATGGGAGGGCAGAAACAAAATAAGTAGTATTGAGGGGGTGAAGAAAGAACCCTCAGTTGACTGCTCATGTAGCCAGCAGCAGCCAGTAGGCACAGAGTGAGAGCTGTGTTTCAGGAAGGGTTTGGGACAGTGGGCATGGCATGAGGGCTGGGTTTAATACTGGATTCCCCCTCCCTTCATCCCATGTGTGGATCCCTGATGCACACTTATTTATCTCAGCTCATCTTCAACCACAGACGGTTAAACATTCACGGTGTGGTTTCTACACCCTATGTGCTTATATATTGTCATCTTAGAAGGGAAAATCCATGTTTTCCCATCGCTCAGGATGGACATTGATCCTACCTCACATCGGGCCCTTGGTTAACATCAGCCCCCCCCCCCTTATTATAATGCAGCACTTGTATTAGAGGCTTGAAATTCACTGGGTGAAGCAGAGCGTGGCACGTCTGCCAGGAGCAATATACCAGAGGGATGGTGCGAGGGGGGGGTGGGGAGGTGGGGAAGCAGCTACTTTTTGTTTGGGGACTGCTGTGAGCCGCTGGACATTTCCAGCTGGAGTCTGGGGAAAGGCCACTCACCCCCACCCCGAGGCTGGCACGGAGGACACGGGGACGAGCTCCGGGAAGGGGACTCAAACTCCCAGCGGGCATGGGGCAGGAAACGACGGCTCGCCCTCCCCTTGTCTCTGTAGGAGAGGATCGATCGGCGATCTGGCGACAGACACGCCTTCGGAGAGCAGCACCTGACCCACCACGTATTTATATTGGAGTTCTTTAACTGTGCTTTGTTAGGCACAGAAAATCCTCTGCTGGCAGGCCACCCAAAACCCAGGAAAGCCTGAGGGGGAGTTTTATAACATCCCTGGTTTGCTTTGGCTGTGATGCTGGCGTGTCCACCCCTTCCCCGACCTGCACCTCGATGCTCTAGAGCATCCCCTGAGCCGCTTGCTTAGGGGTGCAGGTGAATGCAAAGGGCTGCGGGTGAGGATCTCTGCAGATGCTGAATTAAAGCAATGAAAAGGGGGGGTAGGGAGATAGCGTCAGGAAAAAGAGATGCGGTACCCGGTTAGTAAGAGGAGGGAGCTGTATAAAACAAAGGTCAGGTTCCTCTGGAGAGAGGAGGAAGGAAAGCAGTGGGGCAGGGCAGGGAGGAGGAGAACAAAATGAAGGTTAACAGCTACTGAAGGAGAATGGCAGAAGACAAGATGGAGGGGGAGAGGGAGCTCCGAGCCAGAGGGATGCAGCTGCAGCGAGGTTTGGAGTGTAAAAGCCAAAGGGCTGTGGTGCTCAGCGTTCTCCTGCCATGACCTCTGATACCTGCAGGCTTGGGCTGCTGTGTGAGCAGCAGAGATTGCAGGGAGGGCACAGCCACCAGCTGCCTGGAGGGAGCCCGTTTGGGGTCTCACAACAGCAGAAGCATCACTCTTCCTTCCAGGCAGCTACACACCCTTTTACAGCCCAATACACCAATCTAATGCCAGCCCTGGCAAAGGTTTTCCACTCATTTCTCACGTCCTGTCCCAGCATCCACCTGGGTATCACTTGGCACCCTCAGAGTACCTTCCAGATACTCATTTCTTTCCTGGACCGCTTCATCTGGACACATGGCAGACCACCACCTGCTTACTGCTTGATGCACGTGTGGCACGGGTTCAGCACCCACCCCATCTCCCACTGTGGGTGCTTCCAGAGCACCTCTGCAATTAAAAGGTCAGCTAATTGCCAGCACAGAATGCCAGCACACCAGCACAAAGCGCCCAGAAACAACCCTAACACACAGAATTAGACCCTCCACAGGGTCACAGGCATCACCCAGCCTGCCCCATCCCACCATCCAGTTTGGGGGGGACACATGCAGGGCGAGCCCCAGGTATGGGCATCCAGGATTGGATTTCCCCAAATGCTGGAAACCCTTTGACTTTGGAGATGATGCGTTGAAAGCGCGTGGGCCAGGAGTGGATGCCAAGTTCACAGAGTTGATACCGTTAGGTAATGGCTGAATTTGGTATTAAAGGTCTCTTCCAACCCAAACGATTCGGGGATTATGTGGGTGGTGCTGAGCCCTACGCTGAGAGGGGGAAACCATCAGTATGGCTCCTCCCTACAGAGCCGGGCGTTCACACTATTAAATTCGCTTAAAATACTAAAACCCAACCCAAAATCCCCCCCACCCTCCTCAGAGTAGGGGATCACCCGTCTTTGCCACATCCCACAGCGTCTCCCCCGCCACCGCTTCCCCCACCACCACCCCCCGTGCCTCAGTTTCCCCAATCTCGGGGCTGTGCGGTGGGGTGACCCCGGGTCTTGCCACTTTTTCCCCTCACCCCCAGCCGGGCCGATCCTCCCCCCACCTCCCCCCTCTCCCATCCCCGCCGCGGTACCCACCTGCGCCCCCTCCAGCCGCCGAGCCCTGTCGCTCGCCGGGCGCCGCGGGAGGCGGAGGCGGCGGCGGGAGGAGGAAGCGGGGGGCGCGGCGTGGCTCGGCCCGGCCCGGCCGCGCTGGGATTTGTAGTTCGCCGCCGCCCTCGGCCCTGCCCCGGTGCTGCCCGCAGGACTGCGGCTCGCTGCCGGCAACGCTGCAGCCGCGGCTCGGCCCGGTCACGGAGGGAGGTAACGCGGGGCGGGTGGGGAAGGGGGGTACAGGGGTCTCGGAGGGGCAGTCTGGGGGTGGAGGGGTTGGGGTGGTCGGAGGGAGAGGTGAAGGGATGCAGGAAGGATGCTCGGGGATCTTGGTGCAGGAGGGATGCTCAGGGGGAGGGATGCAGGAGGGATACTGAGAGGACGGGATACAGGAGAGGTGCTCGGGATTGGGGTGCAGGAGGGATGCTCCGGGGAAGGGATGCAGGAGGGATACTCAGAGGACGGGATACAGGAGAGGTGCTCGGGATTGGGGTGCAGGAGGGATGCTCCGGGGAAGGGATGCAGGAGGGATACTCAGAGGACGGGATACAGGAGAGGTGCTCGGGATTGGGGTGCAGGAGGAATGCTCCGGGGAAGGGATGCAGGAGGGATTCTTAGAGGAAAGGATACAGGAGTGTTTGGGGATTGGGGTGCAGGAGGGATGCTCGGGGAAGGGATACAGGAGGGGTGGTTTGGGGTTGGGGTGCACAAGGGGGGCTCGGGGAAAGGGATGCAGGAGGAATGTTTGGAGGAAGAGATGCAGGAGATTGTTCAGAGGTTGAGCTTCTCAAAGGGAGGGATGCTTGGGGAAGGGGTGCAGGAGGGGTGGGCTGCTTAAAGGGAAGGATGCTCGGGGGTACAGAAGGTAAGTTTTGCAGAAAAGGGTGCAGGGGGGTTGCTCAAAGGAAGGAATCCTCAAGGGAAGGGGTACAGAAGGGATGTTAGGGGGTCGGGAGGCTCAGGTTTGGATGTAGTTGGGATTGACAGTGTCACAGTGCAGGAGGGATGTTCAGGGCTTGGGGTGCAAGAAGGAGCTGCGAGCAAGGTGCTTGGGGGTTGAGATGCAGTCGGGGTTCTCAGGAAATGGGATGCTCAGAGGGAGGGAAGCTCAGGGGAAAGGGGTGCAGGATGCTTGGGGGACTCAGGGATGCTCAGGCATTGGGATGTAGTAGAGGGCTTGGAGAGAGGTACGTAGGAGAGACGGTTGGAGTAAGGGCTGCTCGGGGGTCGGGATGCAGGAAGGATGCTCAAGGGAGAGAGGCTCGGAGGGAGGGGTTCAGGAGGGAGGCCCAGGATCTGCGATTCCTGGAGGGATGCTGAGAGAGGGATGCTCTGTGGTCAGGATGCAGGAGGGAACTCTGGAGGAAGGATGCTCAAAGATTTGGATGTTTGGGGAGGGTCAAGCTACATGGTGCTTATAGGAAGGGATGCAGGAGCAATGTTGGCAAGTGTGTGTGTTCCTCTGGTGCCTGCAGGGCTTTGCAGACCTGTTTGCAAGGCAGCATCTTGCTCTGAGGAACTGGCCAAGATGGGTTCAGATTTTCCTCAAGGAAGATGACCTGGCGAGAGAAACCCAGGGATGTTTTCATCCCACGGGGAGCCAAAAGTCCCTAAAAATGAGGGTCAAGTTCAGAGCAGTCCAGATCCAAACCCCTTTCAGGTCAAACCTTCCCTGCTTTGGACTTTGCAAGCGTTATAGGATAGAAGCAGGCGTTGGAATATTTATCTCTTCTGTGAGGTTTTCAAAACTCTTTGGGAACTAGAGCTATACCCCGCTTAATTCATATCACAGGGCTGATTTGTACCCTGTGCCCCACCTCAGGCTGAAAGGATGTAGCAAAGGGCTGAGCTTTCACCTGGGCTGGGACTTGGGTAAAAGAAAAAGAAAATAAATAAAGATGTCTGTATCTCCAAGCAGTGAGGCAGCGTCTGATGGATCCCAGCCAGCGCTGGCAGAATCAGCACTTGGTCTGGCGTGCTTTGGTGAACAGGACGTGGTTTTTCCTTGGGTTATATCCAGGGACTTAATTTCTATACACAAAAGCAGGCAGAAAGCTGAAGAAAGAAGAGCGGTGTTAATGCTATAAATACCTCCAAGAAAACCACCACCTTTTCCGGAGTAGATATATTTACTGTCTCCAGCGATGATAATAGAAAGGACGTTGTGTCTGAAGGTCAGTGAGGGACTGGGCACTCCTGATGTCAAGCCCCATGGAGGTCGGGTAGCACAGCCCAGGCTGAGAGCTGAGGTTAAAGTGGAAAGGCTGGCTAGACAGTTGCCAGGCAGAGAAGAACCTGGGGGTGTTTGGTGACTGCCGACTGAACATGAGCCAGCAGTGTGCCCAGGTGGCCAAGAAGGCCAATGGTATCCTGGCTTGTGTCAGACACAATGTGGCCAGTAGGTCTGGGGAGGTGATTGTGCCCCTGGACTGGGAATTGGTGAGGCTGCACCTCAAGTGCTGGGTCCAGTTCTGGGCTCCTCACCATAAGAAGGACACTGAGACCCTGGAGCAAGTCCAGAGAAGGGCAGCCAGGCTGGGGAAGGGGCTGGAGGGCAAATCATGAGGAACGGCTGAGGGAGCTGCAGAAGAGGCTGAGGGGAGACCTTATCACCGCCTACAGCTACCTGATAGGAGGGTGCAGAGAGGTGGGTGATGGTCTTTTCAGCCAGGGGACAGGAGATGGGACAAGGGGAAATGGCCTCAAGCTGTGCCAAGGCAGGGTCAGATCAGATGTGAGGGAAAAGTTCTTCCCTGAAAGAGTTGTGAGGGCCTGGAGCAGGCTGCCCAGGGAGGGGGTTGAGTCACCATCCCTGGATGTGTTTAACAGATGGGTAGATGAGGTACTTAGGGATATGGTTTAGCACAGGACAGGAAGGGTTGGACTCCATGATCTTAAAGGTTTTTTCCAACCCAGTGAGTCTGTGATTCTGTGAAAGCAGAAGACTTTTGAGGGAAGAAAAAGGACGATAAGTTCATTTGGGCAGTGTGAGGAAGAGTGCTTATTACCTAGTGCAGGCAAGACAAAGCTGTTGGGAATCCAATGCCAAATGTCCATGGAAAATTAACAAGCAGCTGTAGTGGGTTATGTTTATTTGTGGTCAGTGCTGGGCTCAGCCACAGAGCCAGTGGTTACAGCAAGTCCTACTTTGTGTGCCTTTCTCTGCTGCTGGATTTCAAGGCAGCAGCTGAAAGGAATTTAATTCCTTGTGCCTTGCCCTTCTGCATCTGTTCCAGGATGGTTGACCTAGTGATGTTCCAGTGATGTTCTTGAGACACTTTGTTAGGAAAGGATAGCAGTACGTATGAGAGATGTGTGTCTGTAGCTGTTCACTGGAGGGGAGGAATGGAGCTGGGAGGAGCTGTCTGTCCAGAGAAATAGAGGATCAAATGTTAGGGCTTTGGGCTTTATTTGGCATTATCATTGTGTTGGTCACTTTGACATCCAGCCAAAGCCTTTTTTTATCTGATGACTGCGTGCTGGCCAGAAGCACAGAGCAAGAGAAGAGACCAGGGGAGCTGTGTGCACCAGTGGGATCAAAGAAGCAGCACCAGAGAAATAAGGGCAGCTAAGAAAGCTGGGCAGGGCAGCCAGCCCAGCAATGTTGTGCTGTGCTGTGACACGGTCGGTCACTTGGAGATGGCTGATAGAATTGCATGGTGTGGTCAAAGCAATTTATAGCTGGAACAGGATGCCCAGGGAGCTGCTGGATGCCCCTAACCTGGAGGTGTTCAAGGAAGGGTTGGATGGGGACTTGAGCAGTTTGGTCTAGTGAGAGGTGTACCTGCCCATGGTAGGGGGGTTGGAACTTGATGATCTTTAAGGTCCCTTCCAGCCCAAACCATTCTGATGTTTTAAAGGAAAAAAGAATGATGAGGTTGATCAGGGGCTGGAGTGCCTCTGCTATGGAAACAGGCTGAGAGAGTTGGGCTTGTTCAGCCTGGAGAAGAGAAGGCTCCTGGGAGACCTTACAGCACCTTCCAGACCCTGAAGGGGTCCTACAGGAAAGCAGGAAAGGGGCTGGTTATCAGGCAGTGCAGCGACAGGCCAAGTGGGAATGGCATTAAGCTGAAAGAGGGCAGGGTTAGGTTAGACATTAGGAAGAAATCCTTGACTGTGAGAGTGATGAGGCCCTGGCACAGGGTGCCTAGGGAAGCTGGGGCTACCCTTGGATCCCTGACAGGGTTCAAGACCAGGTTGTGTGGGGCTTTGAGCACTCTGGGTTAGTGGGGGTTGTCCCTGCCCATGGCAAGGGGCTGGGACTAGATGGACTTTGAGGTCCCTTCCCACCCAAACCGGTCTTGGGGTGCAGAAGAAAGGAAAAGGATCCATAGTGATCTGTGGATCTAAAACACCAACAGCTTTTACTAAAGGTAGGGACTATTGTGTGGTACATGTAGGCTGGTTGCAAAGAGGCGCCCCTCTTTTTCTGCACCCCTTAGAAAAGCGTGTGCCTGCAGGAGAGAAACTCACTGTTCCCAAGTTGGAGCTCCTGACGTACAGCAAAGCCATCCAAAATGCCAGCAGTCCAGTTGGGTGATGATGCTCAAATATATCTTCGCTCTCTGGAGAGGACAGAAAGCTGCTGAGCAGGGTGAAAAGTTCTGCAGAGCGTGGGAGCAGCCTCCTGCTCCAAATCTGCTACTGCCTGTGGTTGAAGGGGAATCTCCCTCGGTCCTCTGCTGATGGGCGGTTCTGATTCAGTGCAATGGAGGACAGGAAAGCATGAGGAGCCTTGCCAGCCAAAAGTAATTAGCGCTAGTGAGTAGGAGACACACAACACAAGTGCAATCTGTCACTGGAAAGCAGTTTGGGACAGGAAAGCGAAGAATATCTGATCTCCTTGATAAGTGAAGGTGAATGTAGGAAAGCAGAGTATAATTACATGCAAAAAAAGTTTGGCCGGGCTTCTGCACTGGCAATTTTCCCCTGTTCTGACTGCAGATGGGTAGAGTCTCATTTCTGCTGCTAAAGGGGGATCTAACTGGATTTCTCTGCAGTTATCAGCTCTGAGTATCTGCCCAGATCTCATAAAAGATGGACCTGGACCCTCTGCTCCGCCACGGTGATTTATTGGGTGCAACTTGGATGGGAGCTGATGCAAGCTGAGTAAAGTGGAGTGTTGTCATTGATACGTTTGCAGGTCTGGATGGGTTTGGCTGCTGGGTCTCCCACAAAACCTATCACATCTCCTTGAGCAAGCAGTTAGATCTGGATATGCCTCAATATTTTACATTGCTACTGCAGCTTAAATGCTACCCACTGTGTCATAGAATCACAGACTGGTCTGGGTTGGAAGGGACCTCAAAGATCATACAGTTCCAACCCCCCTACCACAGGCAGGGCCACCAACCTCCAGGCCTGGAGCTACACAAGGTTGCCCAGGGCCCCACCCAACCTGGCCTTGAACACCTCGCTTGAGCGAGATGTATATTCCCCTTCCTATAGATACATAGGGTTTGTAGGCTAGTGAGCTCTATTTGGGTTGAAGGCCCCGGGCATTATTACAGTGCAAATAATATATAAGGCAGGTTGAGGGTTTAGAGAATAATTAGTAGCTGGATGTGGAATAATTAAGGAAGAAATTAAGGAACAAGGAGCAATTGCGGCACTGAGAGGACTGGGGAGAGAAACCACAAGCTTTAAGTCGCTGTTGAGTGCTTGACGTATGTGCAGAAGGTCATTGGATTGGAATCACATCACTTACATTAATTAAGGCTATTTAGGCAGGAAAACTAGATCTCAGCTAAATGAAGAGTATAACCAGATGTGTGGGTTACCGCTGGGAGGTGCAGTAGCGTGGATGAGGGCCCAGCGTTGGCCTTTGTGTGGTGATTTCCAGATCTGTAGGGAAATTGCAATTTCTTGTTATTTAGAAGGCTTTTCAGACAGTTTAGAAAAATGATCATAAGGAAGTGGTAAGAATGACTGTCTGTGACCATCTGATACTGGCTGGTGAGGCTGTATCTGTTGGGTGTGGTAGAGATGAGTTGCAGGCTGTGGTTTCCCCTCCTTGGTAGGTACTTTGGATCAAAAAAAACCCCAAAATCTCCTTTGGCTACAAATTAAGGAGACATTTTCCCTGAAAAAAAAAAAGATCATTAGGACACAATTACTTGGATGTTCCTGGAAAACAGACGTAGAAGACCTAGAGAGGTGTGTGAAAATGGGAGGCTACCCCTGTTAAAAAGTTTTGCCCCAAGTTGCAGAAAACTGCCAAAATTTTAGGGAATATGGTATTTTTTGGTGTGGTATTTTGTGCCCTAGCACGGCGTTGTGTGTGCTTGTTTCCATCCTGCAGCAGCTCAGCATGCTGCAGCATTGAGCCCTAATGGCTTAGCTGCCCAGAGGACGCAGCAAGAATAACTGTGATGTCTTGGCTGGCATAGAAGCAGCCATTTCAGTGGGAGTTGAGGACAATAAAAGGTGAGTCTTGTTTCCATACTTCCAGACCTCTACAGAATTCAGGGAAGTAGATGGTGATTTTTTCCTTCTTTGTAAGAAAGGAGCAGATCTCTTTATTTATCAGGCTATGTTTGGATGGTGGGGTTTCCCTCCCCCCCCCACCTTTTAATGGCATTTATCAAGCTATATGTGATGCCATTGTAGGAAATGTGCTGAATTTGTTACTCAGATTTTCCTGAAGGTAAAGAACATTTCAGATCTGTATTTTCAGAGTTTTGTAGGATCTAGGGTGTGGGAACCAATGCTGCATTCTGAAAAAAAACACCCCAATAAAAATACTAAGCAGCCTTTACTGGAAATCTGCTGCTGGCAGGGGTAGGGGAATGAATTGATTTAGAGGTAATTGGATAGGCTTCAATTGAAATTAAACCTAATTAAACAAAACATGCAGGCAGAAAAGAAACATCAGGATACCTCTGAACAGTACAGATTATGAAGATTAGACCCAGGGTTGTACCAAGCAAAGCCCAAGGTGACTTTTCATCGTGAAGTTGGTTTTTTGGTTTCTCTTTTTTTCCCCCCATTTACTCAGTTTGGAGGGTGAAGCTGAACTCATCAGTGCTGCCTTTTGCTTAAGTTCCTTTTCCCTCTCTGGTTTCTAGAGCATGGTTGGGTACCTGTCCTTGCAGGGGCAAGTCGTGGTGAGCAGCATCTGTTGCAAATGTTGGTGAAATATACTTTATTTTTGGCTTTAGATGGAATTTAAGTCTGGAGTGAGGGTTGCTGCTGCCCTTTACAGTCTTTAGAGCAGCTGGGATGGGCGGACTGCTAATGGGGTAGGAAACTGGCAAGAACTATCCTGAGGCTTTCATATTCTTGTCAAGAACATGGAGTGGAGATGAAACTCCTCTCATCAAGTTTGTGGGTGACTCAAAATTGGGGGAAATGCAATCACAGAATCCCAGACTGGTTTGGGTGGGAAGGGACCTCAAAGCCCATCTAGTTCCACCCCCTACCATGGGCAGGGACACCCTCCACTAACCCAGGGTGCCCAAAGCCCCATCCAACCTGGCCTTGAACCCTGCCAGGGAGCCAGGGGCAGCCCCAGCTTCTCTGGGCACCCTGTGCCAGGGCCTCCCCACTCCCCAGGAAGGATTTCTGCCTCATATCTAATCTGAATCTCCCCTTCTTCAGCTTGAAACCCATTCCCAATGTCCTGTCCCACCCTCTGTCACCAGTCCTTCTCCAGCTTTCTTGGAGCCCCCTTTAGGGACTGGAAGGGGCTCTAAAGTGTCCCCGGAGCCTTCTCTTCTCCAGGCTGAAGTACCCCAACCCTCTCAGCATGTCTCCATACTAGAGCTGCTCCAGCCCTCAAATCATCTTTATGGCCTCCCCTGGACTCACTCCAACAGCCCCATGTCCTTCTTAGGTTGGGGGAATAAATTTAAATAAAAATAGCCAGTATGCCTGAGGGCAGAGCTGCCATACAAGGGGACCAGGCAGGCTGGGGCTGACAAGAGCCTCATGGAATTCTGTAAAGAGAAATGAAAAGTCCAGTACCTGGAATGGACTCACCTGGGATGAACCAACCCCTTGCACTGGTGAAGGCTGGGGTGTGACCTCCAGGAGCTTATCCAGGAGGTGGAACCAGGCTCTTCACAGCATTGTGTGGCAGGAGAAAAAGGAAAAAACCGAAACAACCCAGACACAAATTAAAACAAGAGTCCCCAACTGGAAATAAGGAAAACCTTCCCACTATCAGTTAATTTAGCACTGGGGCAGGTTGCCCAGGGTGGTTGTATGATTTCCATCCAGGGATGTTTACAGGATCTAAGTGGACAAAGCCCTGAGCAGCGTGGTTTGAATTCAGCTTTGTGCAAAGGTTGGCCTCAAGACCTCCTGAGAGGTCCCTTCCCTTCTGATCCTGTGATTCCACCCATGTTGCTCCTGCCAGTTATTCCCCATGAGGCAACAACAGCTCTGCCATTTCATGGGATGGTATCTTCTTTTTCACTGCAGAGCTTGTGCTGTGTACTTACAGTTTCATCTGAGCTGCATAACAGATGGGAACTTCAAAGCAGCTCTTCAGATTAATAATTAACACTTTGACCTTCTACAGCATCCTCATGTGCTCCAGGAACTTGGATCTCGTTACAAGCAGGAATGAGCTGATCCTCCCAACTTTTCCCTGAGTTGCTATTGCCAGTGAGGAAGATGAAGTGCCGAAAGGTTATCCTGCTTCAGGAGCACTCGTTATGGGAGCCTGATTATCTGATTATTTAGTCTCTTTATTTCAGTGTTCAACAGAGGAGATGCAGGGAACAGATTTGGATGCCCAGCAATGAAACTGCTCTTCCCTCTCCTGCAGTTCCCTGGCTTATTTATGACACGCTTCCAGTTTCTGCAGCGAATGAGGCAGTGATGTTACAAGCACCAGTCTTCTTCACTGCAAACCCTGATTCATTCTCCAGGCAGATCCAGGGGGAAAAAGAAAGTTAATATGAGATCCTTTAAACAATATCTCTCTAAAAGCATCTGGAGCTCTGCTGGGGTTGAATTAGCCATCACAATTCCTAACCTTTGACATGTGAATTGTCTTTTAGTATAAAATGTGCTCTTAGTTTAGTTTTAAGAAAGACTGTAATATTTATTATTATATATTACAAAGAAACTTGATTGCTATTGCAATCCATTTCTAAAATTGTAATGTATATTATAAATGTCTCCTTCTTAGGAGCTTTCTGGGTAGCATCCTCCATCCTGGAGAAAAATTAATCCAGCACATGAGTCAACAGACAGGGGATAGAAGGGCTGAGGTGGTGCCTGGAGAGCCATTGCAGCATAGGGTGCTGTCATTGCTGGATGGGGATGTGACCATGCATATATCATGGGTTTTTTTCATCCTGTGACATTGTGGGGGAAGCAGTGATGGGCAGAGATGTTTGCTTTGTTGAGTGGTTGAATGGGAAGGCTTCCCAGTCAAGAACCTATGAGCCAGAGCTTGAGGTTTGCATCTGGCTTGTTTTTTTCTTCCTTCTCCAGCAAACAACTGTCTACCGGGAGAGAAGATACCCTCTGGCTTAGATACAGGTTTACTCCAGGAATGGGATGGTCCTTGGGTGGCATCCTCTGAGGTCCCTTCTAGTTGTCATCTGTGAAAACCATACTTGGGATATGTGTCACTTGTGTGAATCACAGAATCACAGAACCGTAGGGGTTGGAAGGGACCCCAGAGACCATGGTGTCCAACCCCCCTGCCAAAGCAGGGTCCCTAGGACAGGTCACACAGGTCGGCAGCCAGATGGGTCTGGAGTATCTCCAGAGAAGGAGACTCCACACCCCCTGGGCAGCCTGTCCCAGGGCTCCCTCACCCTCACTGTGAAAAAGTTCTTTCATTAATATAACACTACCCACTTGACAAGCTTCAAATGCTCTGCAAGTGCTAATGAAGTATGTTTCAACCAACTCTGCTTAGAATTGCTGTGTGTGGTCCTTTCCTAGATTAGGCATCCCTATTTGATGTTGGGGAGCTTTTGATATGATCCCAAGAACTGAGATTAAGACACAAACGAGGTCAAATGTTGTATACAAAAAAGTGGATGGCTCTGTCCTGCCTTCATCCTTCATTTGGGAGATGAAGATGATACCTTTTTTTTTCCGTCCCCTGTGGATTTTTTCAGCCTAGAAGCAAAAGAGATGTCCTCCAAACATGTTTGTGTGGTACATCACATCTGCTGTGGGTGAGCCTTTATGTAGCCCCTGTAATATGTCTTAAGAAAACCTGGCTGGCTGATCTTATCACTCTGTAATGGGGTTTCTTTGCAGTAGTACATCCACCAGCTGGTTATAGATGTTGTTCCGAGCTCTCCCAGGGAAATCCTTAGGTTGGTTTTGTTGGGGGGTTTTTTTAAGCACTCTTTCCTCTAATGCTTACTTACTGGTGAATTCAGGCTGTGACGAATGGGAAAGTTTGCCTAACTCTGCAGTTTCTCTCCCCTCTTGCTTTGGTCCTGCATACAAATGCGTCAGGTTCCTGGGGAGCAGCCAAGACTGCACCACTTAGTCAGGGTGCAGCAGCATGGCATAAATAAATAATCCTTTCAGACAGAAGGAAAAAAATTAGGTAGAATGAAAAAAATTGTAGATATAGGGAAAAAAAAATATTCACTGTAAGGGTGGTGAGACCCTGGCACAGGGTGGCCAGCGAAGCTGGGGCTGCCCCTTGGATCCCTGGCAGGGTTCAAGGTGAGGTTGAATGGGGTTTTGGGCACTCTGGACTGGTGGGGGTATCTCTGCCCATGGCAGGGGTGTGGAACTAGATGAGCTTTGAGGTCCCTTCCCACCCAAACCAGTCTGTGATTTTGTGATAATTTTCAAACTTATACCCCTGTTACTTATACCCCTGTTACTTATACCCCTGTTACTTATACCCCTGTTACTTACAAACTTATACCACAGAGAGGCTGTAATCGCAGCTCTGCTTCTCAGGCCTTTTCTGTCCTTCCCTGATTATGAAGACAATCATCAGGAGCATCACTGCCTTTGCAGGACAGCTGAGCCAGCAACCACCAGTGGAAGATCCCAACTCCAGTCTCTGCTCCCTAACACCCTGCTCAGCCCCTCTGTGGGTCTGTGGCAGGCTATCACCAGTAGGGACTGAATTTTGTTGAACACGGGGCACCACCTTGAGTTGCTGAACCCCTCAAGGAAAGGGAGTGTAACTGTTCCTAGGGTCAAGGGTAAGGTAGTAGTGAGTTATTTGCAAGATGAAAATCCTCAAGTTCCTTCTTTTTATACATTCAGTTAGTTTTGGGACTTTAATTTCAGTCAAATGACACCAGAGTGGAAACTTCTGCGTCATTCAGAATACCACCATGAAAAGGGCAAAAGAACTATCATCTTCAGAGTGATCCCAGATAGCTCTCAGGATCTTCTTTGGTGTCCCTTGCCAGCCTGGACTCGAAAATTCAGCTGCCCCATCTTGAACTAATTTCCTGCTCTGTTCCTCTCTCTCAGCAGCTCGAAGCAGAGATGGATAAGATACTGGAAGCCGTGGTGATGTCCTCATACCCCAACAATGTGAAGCAAGGGCTAGTGAGGCGCGTCATTGAGGCAGCAAAGCAGCCCATGGACAGCGAGCAATGCTGGTCCATGCTGGAGCTATCTACCAAGCTTTACCTCCTGGGGGACACCAAATATAAAAGAGAGATTGGGAAAGAGGTTTTGGAGGTCTACGGCCACTACCACCCGGAGGAATTTGAGGAGTTCTTCAACGTCCGCTTCCTGTTGAGTCTCCTCCAGGAAGGTTATGGTCCTCTGGGGAAGAGAAGCCATTATGTGCTCGATTATATCCAGTTAGGACTGCAGTTCGTCTTGGAAAGCCCATCAGCAAACAGCATTTTTGGCTTATTGAGGATCGAGGTGCTCCGGAAAGTCTGCGAGAAGCCCAGCCTCAAGCAGTGTGCAAAGATCAGCAAACTCTTAACCCAGCACCCTCAGTGCATCCCCATGGGCAAACATCAGGTCTTGTTTTGTCAGCAGCTGATCCGGTGCATCAGGCAGTTCCAGTGTGTCTCTGAGGCAGAAGAGGATATTATGGAGTTTTTGGAGCAGGTGAACAAAGTGAGTGGTCTGCTGCAGAGGATCTGGAGGACTCAGACCTCAGCCATCCTGCCCTCTTTGAAGGAGCTGTTCACTATCATCTCTTCAACAGGTAACAAAAAAAATATGAGTGAACAAAAAATGGGTGGTAATGTAAATTTTGGCTTTATGAGGACCTAAAGAGCTTGATGACTGGCATGGTTCTCACCTGCTACAGAAATGCAGCCACAGCTGAAATATAGTGTGTGTCTCTAAAAGTTACTCAGGGCTTTAGGCTAGGAAAACAATATTCCCTGAAAGCACAAGGAAGTTGCTAACTGGGTAGAATTACTTGCAGCACAAGTTTGTGTGTTCAGCACCTCTCAGCATCAGCTGAGTTTAATGGAAAGCACCTTATCTGCACCTGGTTAGAGTGGAACTGGAAAGCTTTTAGAAATGTCGCTCTGTCATGGATGACTTGATGGAACCCTACAGTGTGCTCCTTACTAGAGACCAGGAGCAAAGCTAAGGAGCTATTTCTAACTGATTGGGAAGAGGTAGGAAGCCCTACTCTCTGGAGGGTGCACGTACCTTACAGTGAGAAGATACTCAACTTCTGGGGCCTTTATGTTATTGTAGAAGGGTCTCAGAATACTTTTGGAGGTAAGAGCACCATGGCAGGCACATGAGCTCTTGCTCCATCTATTCCTAAACCCACAAGGAGATTGTTTTTTTCAGGGCCCTCTGTATGAAAAGCTGCAGTTGCATCCCATAGGATAAAAAGAACACACAAAGGGAATTTGAGACCCAGGGTTGGACCAATAATGTTCTTTTTCCTGTGATCCCTGCCTTTGGGCTATGTATGATTTCATGCAACAGTCCATCTGCTATGACCCAACCTTATTATGTGCTACACTGGGATCTGGGGAATTGCTCTCCTAGCACAGCTAAATGCAGACTCCACAGTGCTCATTTACACCAGCTGAATATTCACTCTGTTTACAGAGACAGAGATGATTTGTCTTTTAGAGATAAGAAATCACCTCATGTGTCTGGTTTTCCCAGCAACTAACATTGCTGGTGCTCACCCATGTCTTGCAGAGGAGCAGGAAGCACCTTCCAATGCCTTGGCCAGTGTGGTCCAGTTTGTCTCTCTGGAGCTGATGGATGGTGTCATAAGAAACCTAACCAATGATGACAGCATCACCGATGTGCAAATGATGACAGCCATCAGCAGGTAGGAGAAGCTTTATTAGCGAACATCATCATTCTCAGGTCAGAGAAAACCCTGCTCCAAAGCTGCTCTCAGTTCCTTAGTGGTTTTATCTGAACCAGTTTGACTGGTGCTGTCTAGTGAGGAGTGTGTGGGGACAAAGGGAATTTCTGGATCCTTCCTTCCAGCCCTGAGTGTCTAGAGAACTAGAGTAAAGACTGTTTTTTTTTTTTTATTATTATTATTATTATTATTATTATTATTATTATTATTATTATTATTATTATTATTATTATATTTGGTTGATTTATTTAAGTAGGGTTATGAGATGTCTTGAAGAGTTTGGATTTTTTCCCCAGAAGCTGTTAAGGGCCTTTTCTTCACAAAAATCTCCTTTACAGACTTTAATCTTCATGTCCACCTCTGTTCAGAAGAACATCATCTTAAATCACCAGTCACAGTTTAAAATCTTGGAAAAGGAGGTATGCCCAACTGTTTCAATTATCCCACCTTGATCTTTGTTAGATGAATGTAGGGCTGCTGGTCTGGATCTTGTTCCTCTACAATGTTTATCCCTGCACTTTGTGCAGGTAAACTCAATGGAAGAATCAAGATATGACAAACATGCTGTAGCATCTTCCTCCAGACTTGCTTAGGAGTATCTTCAACCCATGCTTGCCTTAGAAGTTTCCATTTAAATGAGTGATGTCCACATGCAGTAGCACATGTTGACCCAAGGGAGCTGCTCTGACTTGGTCTTGCTGGAAACATCCGTTTTCCTCTTCTTATTGCAGGACTGGTATTTGTGTCCCCCTCTCAATGAGGTTACATGACAAAACCTTGTTATTCCTGATGGGAACTTTACATATACAGAAAGGGTTTGCTTCTTTTTGACTTGCTGGGGAAGGCCATGGTTCCCCCAGAGTCCAGAGCAATCCAAGACAAAAGATTAAATCATCAGTTTGATTCTTAACCCTCTTCTCCATCTCTTTCTCCTTCTGGGAACCTGCTGCTGCAAGCTCCAGGTGATAAATCCTCTGAGAGCACCAGTGTCTAAATATAGAGGTTGCAAAACCAATTGCATCACTGCCTTAAAACATTCTCTGTCACGCAGGAGGATGAGTAAATGATTACTCAGAATTAGCCAAACATTAAGCAGAACCTGCAAAATGTAATTGAGATCAGTTAGGAGAAACGAGGAAGTTTGGGTGGTGTGTTTACAGTGGGTGAATGCCCCAGAAACCTGGGTGACCATTGACCTTTCAATGAATATGTGCTCCATGCCTAGAAAATTAAAGAAAAAATGTGGGGGTTGAAAGGATCCCTGACAAACTGGCTGCGTGCAGAAGTGTCTTTCTCCAAAGTTTGGCTTTGGGAGTGAGTAGCAGAGGAATACACTGGGTGTGGGGTGGAGCTTCTGATCAGGGGTTTAAAGAACAAACAGTGGTTAAAAAAAAAAAAAGCAAGCCTGTCACCTGCTGGTGTAAGTGCACACCACAATCACTTTTAGGGAGTTTCTCCTAGAGTTTATCACAGAATCGTAGGGGTTGGAAGGGACCTCCAGAGATCACTGGGTCCAACCCCCCTGCCAAAGCAGGGTCCCTAGGACAGGTCACACAGGGCTGGAATATCTCCAGAGAAGGAGACTCCACACCCCCCTGGGCAGCCTGTCCCAGGGCTCCCTCACCCTCACTGTGAAAAAGTTCTTCCACATATTGGTGCAGAACTTCTGTGCTCCAACTTGAGGCCAACGCCCCTTGTCCTGTCCCAACAGACCACTGAGAAGATCTTTTTTCATATGAACTTTATTAATGTGCATCTACAATTTCAGATGTACCCACTGATTAATTTTTTTTCCTTTTTTTTTTTCCTTTCCTGGGGGGTGTATCTGTTTCAGAGGGCCCTGGTCTAGATGAAGAATGGTCACACAACCACGCAGCCACTTGGCACCCCTGGAAATCGGAATCTGAGCTTTTAAAATCTGGCATACCAAATCAGTGTCTCCTTTGGAAAATTCAGACCCTGACCTCCAAAACATTTGGGGATCTTGCAATGTGAAAGTGCAACGTGGATTTTAAGTGTAATTTCTTTCTACTGTAGCAGCCCAGGCAGGTAGCAAGAGCAGGGAAGTGTGTAACTTAGGCACTAGTGCTGGTAAAAAAAGCCCAAAACAAATGGACAAGGCTATTTTATGTCTGTGTAAAAGAAGACAGGGTGAAGAGGGACCTTTGCATCTCCAGATCTATCTCCCTGCATTTTAAGAGTGATCATTACAAACTCCTTTCATGAAAGTTCATGCTACGCTCCTCACAGCAGGAAGGGCTTTTGCTCCCACTGCTGTTCTACCACTGGGTTGCTTTAACGGTTCAAATCTCTCTTCTAATAGCCAGCCTATATGTATTTCTGGCACTCTTATACTTAATTTGATCTTATGCCAACATAAATAGCTCTTTTCCCTCCCTGATGTTTATTCCCTCAATGTATGCAGGCAGAGCAGATTTTTCCCATCCCTGCTTTCCCATGGCCATGCCTAAGAAGCCAGATGATTATTTTAAGTTTTTCTCACAGGAAAGGGTCTTCATTTCCCTGACCACATTAACAGGCTTCTTCAACACCTGATCCTGCTTCAGTTCATTGGTCTTGGAGAGGGATGGTGAGGTTTGTGCTCCTTGTTCCAGCTGTGGTTCATCATGGCCTTAGTAGCCGGTCTTTTCCATGGCTACTTTTGCACTAGGAACTTGTAGTCACCTGTTTTCTACTGATTGACTTTGAGCAGTTGAGCTATCATCACATAGCATCCATTTCTTGTGCCTTGCATACCTTTTGAATCAATAAAATTCCTCTATTCCTCAGCATCTTCCTCACGATACCTTGATCCTCTTCTTATGCTGATGATGCCTCTCAGGTTTGTGTCATCCCAGATTTCACAGCTATGTTCAGGATGTTTGTGCTAACATCATTAGATCCTGGAGAATGTTTATTGTAACCTCCTTTCAGATAGCCAGTCAGACATGATCTACTTCTGTCCTTTGACTAGAAATTTATATACCCTGACAAACCTGACTGGCACCCATGGCAACCCTATGACACACTATCCTTTCTTCCCAGTCATCCCCTCTTTGCCTGTCCTCATTACAGGAACTGTCTTCATATTTTTCCCACATAAAGCACCGTGGAGAAGTTAGTAGAGTCATTAAAACTCACCAGAGTTGCATTTTACAGGATGGAAACCAGCAACTCCTCTTGCTTGGAGTTCATAAACGATTCATGTTTTGCTTTCATATCATATTGTTTTTGTTTAGATTCTCAAATCTTTTATCTGCCTCTTTGTCACCCAGATCAATTCCATCGTCTTGCTGAAACAGGGAGCAGAGGATGTATTTAGTTTGGTAGTCATTTCTAGAGGCCACTTCATCTATAATCACCCCCACATCCTCCATCTGCAATGATCTCACAGCTTTCCTTATTCTACTCTGACACAAATGTCTGCAGAAGCATTTTTGGCATTTGCTTAATTACCCAACTTGTCTTGTCTGGTGGATGACAGGTTGGCCATGAGCCAGCAGTGTGCCCTGGTGGCCAAGAAGGCCAAGGGGATTCTGGAGTGCATTAAAAGGAGTGTGTCCAGCAGGTCAAGGGAGGTGATCCACCCCCTCTGCTCTACCCTGGTCAGGCCCCACCTGGAGTGTTGTGTCCAGTTCTGGGCTCCCTGGTACAAAAAAGACAGGGATCTCCTGGAAAGAGTCCAGCACAGGGCTATAAAGATGATTAAAGGACTGGAGCATCTTCCCTATAAGGAAAGGCTGAGTGACCTGGGGCTGTTCAGTCTTAAGAGAAGAAGACTGAGAGGGGATCTGATCAATGGTTATAAATATCTTAAGTGTGGGACACAGGGGGAAATGGCCAGCCTCTTCTCAGTGTTCTGTGGGGACAGGACGAGGGGCAATGGCCTCAAGTTGGAGCACAGGAAGTTCCACACCAAGATGTGGAAGAACTTTTTCAAGGTGAGGGTGAGGAATCCCTGGGAGAGGCTGCCCAGAGGGTGTGGAGTCTCCTTCTCTGGAGATATTCCAGCCCCATCTGGATGCCGACCTGTGTGACCTGTCCTAGGGACCCTGCTTTGTCAGGGGGGTTGGACCTGATGAGCTCTGGAGGTCCCTTCCAACCCCTACGATTCTGTGATTCTGTGACTTTTGGTATTTCTCAACATCCAACACATCCTGCTCTTCAAGCTTTCTTTGCTGACTAGCCTTTTATTTTTCCAGTTCCTTGTAGACTTCACTTGATCCTACTCTTTGCCTTGTGGTCTTTAGTTATCCCTGTTTCCTTCATTTATCTTGCATGAGGTATGGACTGATAAGCAACAAGGACTGATTTGGTAAGATAGCTGGACTGAGGTTGGAGGACACTCAAATCGAAGGTACTGAAATGGTTAGCAAAGTTTTACCTTTGGACATCCCAATTCTTAGTTACTTCCCATTTTTGTTTAACATTAAATTTAAACAGAAACAACTTGTCATCACTCAGTCTGGGGTTATTTTTTTTAATGAATGACTTCTGTAAAGTACTTACTACACGTGGAAACATGACAACATGTTGGTTGAGTGACTAGAGAAGAAATGTGGTAGCTGTGGCTTTCAACACTAGCTGGCTTCTATTAGGGTTACCAGTATTACTTTTTTTTTTTAAATGTGCTTTGGGAAATGAATGTTTCCATCACAGAATCTAAAGATCTGAATCTGAGTGTTTTTCCCTTACCTATACCAACACAAAGATCATACCAATATCACTTGTCCTCTAATGGCAACAACGCAGAGACTTCAATTAACACATCACATGGATACAGGTATCTATCACCACTCCTTTAGATGTGCCTTATGAGGCTTTAAAAACAGAGGTTGTCATTCTAGGGCATTCTCTGGAAGTTATCTTAGAAAATCCACAAAGCAGAGTTACGATATATAGATCTCCTGGTTCTGGCCAGACCAGAGTCAATCTCTCTAAGCAGCCAGCCCAGGTGAGTTGGGTTAGCCTGGGCTTTTTGCCACACCACCTGACATTACTTTATAAAAGGGGCTGGTTGGGGAGGGGTGCTCCTGGGTGCCTCCAGGGCAGTCCAAGTGTGGTGGGGATGTCTGGTTGGTCATTGCAGCACTCTGTAGTTGTCAGTTGATAAGGTACTCTGTTTTTACTGGGTAAGAGTATAATTGGCTGTTACTGTTCCCCTTTCATGGTGATTTTGTCAGCAAATTGTCCTTATCCCAGCCCACGGAGGCTCTGTCTGTCTGTCCTTTGGGAATGAGCAAGTCATGTATGGTGCTCAGCCACTGCTTGGGACTAAACCACTACGATAGATGACCATGTTCATGTGCAAGTGCTCTAGCTATGCTGCCCAAGTCTCAGAAGGCAAAGGTAAGAGTTAGGAGAATGAAGAACTGTGCACTATAAGAAAAGGTCAGATTTGAGACCACTGAAGGAACCTGCTGGTGCACAAGTCCATGAGATCTGATGAGATGCATCCACAGGTCCTGAGTGAACTGGAGGGTGAAGTGGCCAAGCCACTCTCCTTCATATCTGAGAAGTCATGACAGTCCAATGAAGTACCCATGGACTGGAAAAGGTGAAACATAACCTCCAGTTTTAAAAAGGGAAAAAAAGGAAGATCAAAAAAACTAAAGGCTGGTTGGACACTGTGCTCAGCAAGGTGATGGAGCAGATCCTTCTGGAAACTATACTCAGGCACATGGAAAATGAGAAGGTGATTGGTGACAGCCAACATGGTTTCAGGAAGGGCAAATTGTGCCTGATGAATTTGATGGCATTCTGTGATGGGGTTACAGCTTTGGTGCATAAGGGAAGAGCAACTGGTGTCATTTACCTGGACTTACCTTACTATGTGGACTTACAGTGTTCCACGTGATATCCTTGTTTCTGAATTGGGCAGATGTGGCTTTGATGGATGGGCCACTTGGTGGTGGATAAGGAATTCTCTGGTTGGTCGCATTCAGAGTGTGGTGATGAACAGTGTAATGTCCAACTGGAGACCAGTGATGAGTGCTGTTCCTCGGGGGAACTTTTTACCAGCTTTGTTGGAGACACATTTGCCAACGACACTGAGCTGTGTGGTGTGGTAAACACACTGGAGAGAAGAGATGCCATCCAGAGGGACCTGGACAGGCTGGAGAGGTTGCACCATGCAAACTGCATGAAGTTGAACAAGGCGGAGTGCACATGGGTTGGGGCAATTCCAAGCACAGCTACAGGCTAGGTAGAGAATGTATTGAGAACATCCCTGAGAAGGACTTGGGGGTGTTGGTGGGTGAAAAGCTCAGTATGAGCAGGTAATGTGCACTTGATGCCCAGAAAGACAACTATGTCCTGGGCTCCATCACAGTGTGACCAGGAGGTAGAGGGAGAGGGTTCTACCCTCCACTCTTATGAGAACTCCCCCTGCAGTATTGCATCCAGCTCTGGGTTCCCCAGGACAAGAAGGATATGGAGCTTTTGGAGCAAGTCCAGAGAAAGCCATGAAGATGATCTGAGGGCTGCAACACCTCTGCTCTGGAGATAGGCTGAGTTGAGATTGTTCAGCCCCGAGAAGAGAAGACTCCAAGAAGGAGTCTTAGAATCTCTTCCAGTCCCTAAAGGGGATCCAGGAAAGCTGGAGAGGGCTGGTATCAAGGGCATGGAGTGACAGAAAAAGAAGTTGGGTAGATTTAGATTAGGTATGACGGGGGAAAAGTTATGATGAGGTTGATGAGACACAGGTTTCCCAGAGAAGCCATGTCTGCGACATGATCCCTGGCAGGGTTCAAGGTCAGGCTGGATGGGTCTTTGGGCACCCTGGTCTAGTGCAGGGTTTCTCTACCTATGGCAAGGGGTTGGTACTAGATGGGCTTTGAGATCCCTTACAGTACAAACCAGTCTCTGATCTGATGATTTTCTATTAAAAACTGAAACTCAAGTTGACTGAAGGTAGGGGAAGAAATTGTCTTTTTCTTGTATGGGGTTGGTTCAGGTCTTTCCATGAGCCACAGCATGCCAATGACATTGGTATGACTCCAGTTCAGCCTCTGTTGTTCTTTGAAGAGCATGTGAAATGCCTTATGTGGGGCCTGTCTCTTTGTCATCCCGCTGACAGGACATGAATTTGGAGGTTTAACTCAGAGTGTAACCTTGTTTCCATAACACGTGCATTAATTTACTTTAGGATTTGGTATTTCATTTCAGGATGATTGACTGGGTGTCCTGGCCCCTGGGGAAGAACATAGACAAGTGGATCATCGCCCTGCTGAAGGGTTTGGCTGCAGTGAAGAAGTTCAGCATTTTGATTGAAGTTACTCTTTCAAAAATTGAAAAGGTCAGTGGACTTGTTTTAACTTGAGTGTGAGCAACAGACTAGTTGTACCTGAGATATCTTCTGCCTCTCAACCAAATAAGGATGAGCAGTCAGTTGAGATGTACAGCAAATAGAAAAGGAGCTTTGAAGGGACCGGTGTGTCCTCTGTTCCCTCTGTGAATGCTGCCTTCTTGTCTATGGGGTGGTGGGCTGATGACTTGTTTTATGACCAGGAGTGATATTCTCCAGAACAACCTGCAGTTCTTCAGGTCTTGGGTGGCAAAGGTACTGTGATATTCACAGAATCACAGAATTGTAGGGGTTCAAAGGGACCTCAAGAGATCACAGAATCACAGAATCTTAGGGGTTGGAAGGGACCTCAAGAGATCTTCGGGTCCAACCCCCCTGCCAAAGCAGGCTCCCTATCTCATATTACATAGATAGGCGTCCAGACGAGACTTGAATATCTCCAGAGAAGGAGACTCCACCACCTCCCTGGGCAGCCTATTCCACTGCTCCGTCAGCCTCACTGTGAAAAAGTTCTTCCGCATGTTGGTGCGGAACTTCCTGTGCTCCAGCTTACAGCCATTGCCCCTAGTCCTGTCCCCACTGACCACTGAAAAGGGGCTGGCCAATTCCCCCTGCCACCCATGTCTAAGATACTTGTAAACACTAATTAGGTCCCCCCTAAGTCTTCTTTTTTCCAGGCTGAACAGACCCAGCTCACTCAACCTTTCCTCATAGGGGAGATGTTCCAGACCCCTAATCATCTTTGTCGCCCTTCTCTGGACTCTCTCCAGAAGGTCCCTGTCTTTTCTATACCAGGGAGCCCAGAACTGGACACAGTATTCCAGGTGGGGCCTGACCAATGCAGAGTAGAGGGGGAGGATCACCTCCTTCGACCTGCTGGACACACTCTTCCTGATGCATCCCAGGATCCCATTGGCTCTCTTGGCCACCAGGGCACACTGCTGGCTCATAGCCAACCTGTCATCAACCAGGACCCCTAGGTCCTTCTCCATAGAGCTCTTCTCCAACAGGTCATCCCCCAGCCTGTACTGATACAGTCGGTTATTCCTCCCCAGGTGCAAGACTTTACACTTGCTTTTGTTGAATTTCATTAGATTTCTCCCTGCCCAGCTCTCCAGTCTGTCCAGGTCTCGCTGGATGGCAGCGCAGTGTTCCTGCGTGTCAGCCACTCCTCCCAGTTTTGTATCATCGGCATACTTGCTGAGGGTGGATGCTATTCCCTCATCAAGGTCGTCAATGAAGATATTAAACAGGACTGGACCCAACACTGAGCCCTGGGGAACACCACTAGTCACAGGCCTCCATTCAGATTCTACTCCACTGATCACGACCCTCTGAGCCCGGTCTGACAGCCAGTTCTCAACCCACCTCACTGTCCACTCGTCTATCCCTTGTTTCCTCAGCTTCTCTATCAGGATGTTGTGGGAGACAGTATCGAAAGCCTTGCTAAAGTCGAGGTAGATGACATCCACTGCTCTCCCTCCATCCACCCAGTTGGTAATAACATCATAGAAGGCTATGAGATTGGTCGAGCACGATCTCCCCTTGGTGAATCCATGCTGACTATTCCTCATGACCTTCTTCTCTTCCAGTTGTTTGGAGATGGCATCCAAAACAAGCTGTTCCATCACCTTTCCAGGGACAGAGGTGAGGCTGACTGGCCTATAGTTACTGGGATCCTCCTTCTTGCCTTTTTTAAAGACTGGAGTGACATTGGCTATCCTCCAATCTTCAGGCACTTCTCCTGTAGTCCAGGATCTGTCAAAGATGATAGAGAGCGGCTCCGCAATCACCTCCGCCAGCTCTCTCAGCACACGTGGGTGTATCCCATCCGGGCCCATGGATTTATGTGCATCCATTCCTTTGAGTCGTTCCTGGACCACCCCTACCTCTACTAGAGGGGAGCCATTCGTTCCCCAACCACTCGTTCCCCAACCACTCCTACTTACATCTGGGATATGTGAGTCCTGAGAAGCCTTCGGAGTAAAGACCGAGGCAAAGAAGGCATTAAGTATCTCCACCTTCTCATCATCTCCCGTCACCAAGACACCCGCCTCATTCAACAAGGGACCTACATTATCCCTGGTCATCCTTTTACTATTTACATACCTGAAAAAGCTCTTTTTGTTGTCCTTTATGTCCCTTGCCAGCTTAATTTCTAAGCAGGCCTTAGCCCTCCTAGTTGCATCCCTACAGGCCCTGGCCACATCCTTATATTCATCCCATGATCTCAGACCCTGTTTCCACAGTTTATAGGTCTTCTGCTTCCCTTTGAGTTTACTCATAAGTTCCCTGCTTATCCACGCAGGTCTTCTACCTCTCTTTCCCGATTTCTTACTCAAAGGGATGCACCTATTCTGCGCTTGGAAGAAGTGCTGTTTGAATGTTAGCCAGCACTCGCAGGCTCCCATTCCTTCAAACAGAGCAGCCCATGGGATAGCCCCTATTTGATTTCGGAGGAGATCAAAGTTAGCTCTTCCAAAATTCAGGGTAGCTATCCTACTTTTTGGCTTGCCTCTTCCTCTCAGGATCTTGAACTCAACCATTTCATGGTCGCTTTGTCCTAAGCTGCCCCCGACCTTCACTTCACTGACGAGCCCGTCCTTGTTAGTAAAAACAAGGTCAAGCATCCGCCCTCCCCTAGTAGGTTCCTGCACCATCTGTATCAGGAAGTTGTCTTCCATATACTGCAGAAATTGTCTGGACTGCATACGACTGGCCGTATTGCTTGCCCAGCAAATATCTGGGTAGTTGAAGTCCCCCATAAGGACCAGCGCCTGCGATCTTGAGGCTACTTCCAATTGCTTATAAAATTCATTATCAACCCGCTCCTCTTGATCAGGGGGCCTGTAGTACACGCCCACGACTATGTCACCCAAACTGGCCTGCCTTTTAATTCTTACCCACAAGCTCTCGACAAACGGTTCATCCCTACCCAGGTGGAGCTCAATACATTCTAGGTGCTCTCTAACATAAAGAGCAACTCCTCCACCTCGTCTCCCTAGTCTATCTTTCCTAAAAAGCACGTAGCCATCCATGGTAGCGTGCCAGTCATCCAGGCTGTCCCACCACGTCTCAGTGATCGCAATGAGATCGTGGCCCTGTGACCGCACAAAGATCTCTAGTTCTTCTTGTTTGTTCCCCATGCTACGTGCGTTTGTGTATAGGCATTTTAGTGGGGCAGCAGATCCAGATATCCCCAACAGCTCACTGCGAGATTTTCGATAGGGGGTGGGCAAAAACTGCTCCACCGAGGAGTTCATGGGGTAGTCCACAGAGTTACCCCTACTCTCGTGTGGAGCAACATCCCCAAGTCTGCAATTGTGCTGTTGGCATTTATCTATTTCCCCCAGCAACTCGTGCTGTGTCTCCCAAAGCATCTGCCTTACCCCAGCAGCCTTTGTAATATCCCCTTCCCCCTTCCTAACTAGTTTAAAGCCCTATCAATGAGCCCTGCCATCTCCTGAGCAAGGATCCGCTTTCCTCTATGGGACAGGTAAGCCCCATTAGCAGTACTCATGTCTGGAGCAGAGTACACCATCCCTTGGTCAAAAAACCCAAATTTCTTGTGTAGGCACCAGCCTTTCAACCACTGATTCAATTCATGGGTTCTTCTGACCTGCTCCGAACCCCACCTCCCACAAGTGGGAATAGAAGAAAATATTATTTGGGCACCCACCCCCCCAACAAAGCGACCTAGGTCACGAAATTCACTCTTGATAGTGCGCAGGCTACACTTCATGATTGCATCTTTACCTGCTTGAACTATCAAGAGTGGATAATAATCAGAGGGACTAACCAGCCCTGGGAGCCTTCTGGTAATATCCCTAATCCTGGCACCAGGAAGGCAGCACACCTCCCTACGTGTAGGGTCTGGTCTGCATATGGGGCCCTCCGTCCCACTAAGGAGGGAATCCCCAACTACAACTACTCTTCTTACTTGCTTTTCTGAGGCCGTCACAAGGCGTGCAGATACTCTCCTTGCTCTGGGCTTTTGCTTCCTCTGAGGTAGAGGGATTGTATTTGTCTCCTCACATACCTCACCTTCAACTCCCAGGGCCCCATATCTGTTGCTTATGGGGACCTGAGGGGGTGGGGTAGGGAGGCAGGGGGAGTGTCTACGGCAGCGAGTAGGGACTACCTTCCAGCCCTCCTCAGGGTGTGGGTTGCTCCCATTTACCTGGCTAGGGCAGGGCAGGGGGACCGCCTTCAGTAGCGTGGAATCTTCCTGGCACTCTTTCCTCTTGGATGCCAGGGAGCTACTCCACCAGTCAATTTCCATCTCGCATTCTCGAATGGCTTTCAGCCTTTCGAGCTCTTCTCGCTCCCTTTCCCGAATGGCTTTCAGCCTTTCGAGCTCTTCTCGCTCCCTTTCCCGAATGGCTTTCAGCCTTTCGAGCTCTTCTCGCTCCCTTTCCCGAATGGCTTTCAGCCTTTCGAGCTCTTCTCGATCCCTTTCCCGAATGGCTTTCAGCCTTTCGAGCTCTTCACGCTCCCTTTCCCGAATGGCTTTCAGCCTTTTGAGCTCTTCACGCTCCCTTTCCCGAATGGCTTTTACCCTCGCAAGCTCATCCTCTAGCCTAGCAACTAAGCAGAGGAGGTCATCCACCTGCTCACACCTCACACAGGTGAGGCCCTTGCCTCTTTCCCTTGGCAGCAGTAGACTCAGACATTCCCTGCAGCCAGTGACCTGGACCGAGGCATCCCTAGCCACGTCCCTCATTGGGGTTGCCCCAAATTTGTAGGGGGATGGTCTCCGCCTGGTAGACACCATGGTTCAAATATCTGGAAAAAAAAAAAAAAAAAAAAAAAAAAAAAAACAAACACACACACACACACACAAAAACCACAACAAAAGAAACACCAAACAACCAAAACCAAACAGGGAAAACAAACAGATCATTGAGTCCAACCCTCTCAACTAAGCAGGTTCCTTAGGACAGAAAAGTAAAGGTTATGGAAAAAAAAAACAGGTCAAGGATTTCCTATCCAGCCAAACATTTTTCTTCCCAAACTATGAAGCTCTTGTACGACCTGTCTTTGGGAATGTGACAATCTCTCCTTCAACTGTCCTTGGATCAGTGCTGGTTGGCATGGGCAAAATACACACCAGTGAGCATGTTAACAGCCCAGACAGTCACAGATCAGTTTTTAAGCCTGTACCCTGACCTTAGCTCACTTACTAGCTCTGATAAAGTCCCACTACCATTGCTATCACCTATTTTGGCAGCGAGTACTTGCAGCTCTCTGATAAACAAGTGACCAACTACTGAAATTAGTTACCTCTCCAAAAACATTTTCTATGCCTTGGTCCCACCGTTCCCGTCTTCCTAAGGTGGGGATAATGCCTGGCTTTATTGGAAGTCACCATCGAATTTACCAATACCATAATTATCAGTATTGGAATATTATTAATAGCTACATTTGTTCCTATGACCCTCCACGTGCATTGAGTAGTGGGAGAGTAGCCAAGTAGCTCTGGCTTTTCTTTATCTTTCCTTTCATTGCTAATGGATAGGAAAGGGACATAGTCCTCAAAATAACGTGTGATTCTTGGAAGATCTCAGAAGTATGGTCTGAAGGGGGCATTGTCAGCTTACACTGTTTTATGTAAGGTAGGAAAAATGAAAATGGCCTTTGCTTTGTGTCCCTGTGCCTGAAATGTTACTGAAAGGGCTCCAAATATCACAATAAACCAGAAGAGGTGCAGTTTAGAAAATCATAGAGTACCTTGGGTTGGAAGGGACCTCAAAGGTCATCTAGTTGCAACCCTCTGCCATCTGTCATGCCTCTGTGCTTGCATGGCCTCCTCCATCAGGAGGTGTGGAGATGAAGCTGTATTCAGCCCAGAGCTCTGCACCTTGTTGTGCCAGGCATTGCATAAGCCTGAAAATGTTAAGATAACCCACACAGTATTTTTAGGATGCTCTGAGGCCATGCTCAGGACAGGAGATAACTCTGGAGACCTAGCTGTAGGCTGCTTGCTTTGACACCCAGTGTAGATAGAGTAGGGTTGGTAGATGCCCAGTGCTTCTCTTCCCTGCCAGCCCTTGTCTTGTGTGTCATGGTGCTCTCTTGCCTTCTCATTTGCTTTTTTTCCTTCCCCACCAGGTCTTCTCCAAATTGCTGTACCCCATTGTGAGAGAGGGGGCTTTGTCAGTCCTGCAGTACATGCTGCTGAGCTTCCAGCACTCCCATGAGGCATTTCACTTGGTAAGGTTCTGTCTGGCATTCCTTGTGTCTGACAAGGGAATTGCCCCAAGTAGAACCATGCTGTGGGGCAACACGTGTGGGAGGCAGCCCAGGGTGTTGAGATATTGAGGAATACTTCCCTCATCTGCTTGATTTCATTGAGTGATATAAACTCAGCCCTGTCCATGTACTTGCAGCCTGTCCTGGCAGATGTTCACCCTCTCCTGCAGCCTTTTGGGCACCATGAAGCCAGTGCTGAGATGGTGAGGCAAGTTCTGAGACCAAATGTGGTTGGCTGCCACAGACTGATCAACCATCCTATGCTAGATAGTGAGGTGCAGCTGAAAGTGATGCTTTGCTTTCTTCACTCTGGTATTTTTCTCCAGTTTTTCTTGAGGCTTATCAGCTGGATAACTTTATCTCTAGGGATAAATCAGTCTAAAGCTGGTTGGGGCCTGGCTATTCCAGATTTGAAATGTGTCCAATGTGTGTATGCTCTGCTTTTCTTCTGTGGTGCTCTACCAAGTGGAGGAATGGTCTCCATGGGCAGGACCTCTGTGGTTCTTTCTCAACTTCAAAGCCCACCAGTTGAGGTTACAGTTACTACAAATACATTGAAAGGCCTGTCAAGCCACATTCAGAGTCTCAGCAGCAGTGGCTATAGTGCTCTTGCACTCATTTTAACCTGGTGTTTGCCAGCTCTGCAAGTGGAAAAGGAAGTTCCCTTCTTCCTTGCTCTTGCTCTTGGACCACTTCTCCCAGCTACAGTCCTGCGTGTGGAGCCATTTTAGTGGCAATGTGCTGAATTGTGTTATAAAAGAAGCCCAGGTGAAACCTACTCTAGCAGAAAATATTATCCATCTTGGTCTCAACCACAAAACGGCACTATTGCAGAAGGAAAGGGGAGGAGGTGGATGGAAGAAGGAAAGGGGTGGAGGTGGATGGAAGGCCCAGGGCAGGAAGGTGTATAGGGTGTACACTCACCCATTCTGGCTGAGGGTGAGGAGAAGGAAAGGGGAGGAGGTGGATGGAAGGCCCAGGGCAGGAAGGTGTACAAGGTGTACACTCACCCATTCTGGCTGAGGGTGTACTTTCAGGGACTGGTTTAGAAGATAGAGTCTCATGTTTGTTCCCACCCTTTCAGCTGAGATGTGATAGATGTTGCCACTCTGGCTTTGGGATGTGTTAGGCAAAACCTTTGCATTGAGAGTGTTGTGGAGGGCTCAGGCAGTGGAGGATGGGCAATATGTTCTTCAACAGCCCTTGCTGTTCCCTAAGCAGGTGTGTTGACTGTCTGTTGGACTCAATGGGCCTCATCCCACATGTACTTTCAAACTGTCACCAACATGGGGCACCCATTACCGTTTCTTGAAGTGATGGGTCACCTTTCAAACAAAGCACTGCACACCATCAGCACAACAAGGCTCGAAGGCTGGATCAGAACACTTCTGCTTCATAAATTCTGTACTTTTAAAAGCAAAACCCCCCAATTTTAGCAGCATTTGAATATTCATTTCCACATTTATATTTTCTTTTGCTGCTGACACTACAGTATGTTGCTGCTTCTTGCTGGCATTGCCCCTGGAATACTGTAATCAAAAAGCAAGACTGAAGGCAAAGGCATGCTTGCAGTGATTGAACTGATAAAAGAAGTAATGGAAAATGGCTCCTATTAATGTTTGATTTTATACTTTTTCCTTAAAGCCCTTACATTTGGCTTTTCACCTAAAGATCACCAAATAAACAGATAAGGCTGGAAAAAAGCAAAGCTGGCCAACATTTTCAACTGACCTTTTTTCATTCCTCAGCTGGAGACACTTTAAATTAGTCTGAATTTCTTGAGAAACTCTTTGCTTTCTAAAAATAGAGTTGTTCCAACAGATTGTTTTCAGTTGGGCGTCCAAATTTCGAAACACTCCAGAAGCTGTTGGTTGCTCTTGGCTTGAAGTTTCCATCTGTAGAGAAGTGAGAACAAATTTAATCTGCTATTTAAAAAATCAACAACCCAGGACACAGACCTGTCTTCTTACCTTTTTGTGTTTGCCTTGGTGGTTGGGAAGATTTTGGAGAATTGTCCTCATCATAGACCACAGCTTGGCAAAATATTGATGCATAAAAAGGTACCCAAGAAAATGGTCCTGTTGGAAAAGAAGTAGGTAAAATCTCCAACATTTAGAGGGGGAAGAAGGGAGGAGAGAATGAAGAGAAGGGAGGAATGGAGAACCAAGCAATGGTTAGACTGGGGATCCTGAGACTTTACTCCAGGATTGTTCTGGGGTAAAAAAAAAAAATCACATAAAATATAACCATGACAAAGGTTGTGTAAGTGCCCAGGGTGACTCCAGCACATCTGCAGGGTAGGAAATAGGTTATTAATTCTCTGTGCAGCTGTAGGGTCAGCAGAGGGTGCCCGTGAGCAATGTATCATCTGTGTTTGTGTCTGCTAGTTAATTTTTACATTTTCTGGATGAAAGCAAAATAACAAATGTGCTGCTGACATGCCTGTAGCCACCCATCTGACCACACCAATTCCAGTTCAATTCCAATCAAGTGTAGTGCACCAGACAGCAGTTCTTACAGCCTCATTCATCTGTCTGGCAGGTTTGAATCCCTGTGCTTGGCAGTCAGTGTACAATGCTCCGTTCTGATGTGGGGGTGTGTTTTAGTAGAGATTGAGCTGCAGGAAGAGTGGAAATCTCAGCCCAGCAAACCAGCAGCGCAAACGTGCAGGTGCTGTGCAACACAAAAGCCTCTATGGCATTTGCACCACTAAACTCAACCAAAGAGTTGCTCTTGATTTCATAGGGTAGAGGATTAAGTCCAGAATGGGACTGAAGTCAACTCCCATTGACTGTCCCTTCTGCCTGGGAGTGAATTTCAGTCCCCTTCACGTGTGCTAAAGCTCGTTGAATAATTTGGAGCCATATTTGATGTAGTGAACTTTCTTTTTTCCAGCTGCTTCCTCATATCCCCAGGCTGGTGGCCTCTCTGAAGAAAGAGGACTCCAATTCTGCTACCAGCTCCCTGGAGCAGCTGGCTGAGCTCATCCACTGCATGTTCTTCCGCTTCTCAGGATTCCCAGATCTTTATGAACCAGTCCTGGAAGCGGTTAAAGTAAGACACACCCCTCTCTTTTCTGGCTTGCATGTGGAAATAGTATCTTAATTCATAGCCTAGCGCAGAGGGACTTTCCTGCTGGTCAGGATGTCAAAATACATCTCAAACTCTGGTAGGAGAAAGGGTTTGAAATGCTGAGTATGAGCTCCACCTAGGCAAGTTGAGGGAAGAAACAGAATCACAGACTGATTGGGGTTGGAAGGGACCTCAAAGGATCATCTAGTCCAACCCCCTGCCACAGCAGGATCACCTTGAGCAGGCTGCACAGGACAATGTCCAAGTGGGTTTTGAATGTCTCCAGAGATGGAGAGTCCCCAGCCTCTCTGGGCAACCTGTCCCAGTGCTCTGCCACCCTCACAGGAAAGAAGTTCCTCCTCATGTTTAGGTGGCACTTCCTCTATTCCAGGCTGTACCCATCACCTCTTGTTCTGTCCCTTGGCACCACTGAAAGAAGACTGACCCCATCCTCCTGATCTCCACCCCTTGAGGATTTATCAGCTTTGATAAGACTTGCAGTGGTTCTGTAGAAGGTCCTGATCATGGCTGTGGGTTTTAGCTATAGATTTATTCGCGAATGTCTCCAAAACAGTAGCACTAGCAGCTAAACAGTTCCTTGTATGGATTCATGTTCACGTGAAGAGCAGGGGAAATGAGTTGTGCTGGAGGTATTTAAAATGTGCTGTCCCTGGAGGTATTTAAAAGGTGTGTAGATGCTGTGCTTGGGGACATGGTCTAGAGGTGGACTAGCCAGGGTTAGACTGTGGTTGGACTCGGGGATCTTAAAGGTGTCTTCCAGCCTAAGTGATTCTATGATTCTACATGCTGCAAACACCTCTAGAAGAGGAGTGTTTCTGTTGCCCATTACTAATTCTTCACATGGAAAGATAATGATTTGTAACACAGATCTCTCTTCCCAAGGCTCTTCCTATTCCAAACGAGGACCGAATTAAACATCTCTTGGGACAAAATGCTTGGACCTCCCAGAAGAATGAACTGGCCTGCTTCTACCCACGCCTAGCATCTAAATCAGAGACGGGAAAGATAGGGTTAATAAATTTGGGAAACACCTGCTACATGAACAGCATTATACAGTCTCTTTTCATGGCTTCAGAGTGAGTTTTTGCTCCCTTGTTCCCACTCCAGACAGCCTCAGGGTTGCTCGTCACGCAGGCACTGTGTGTCCTGCGCTGAATTTCCATCTCACGGTTTGCATCTCTGTTTTCCTTCTGCAGCTTTCGACATTCGGTGTTGAATTTAACTGAGGGCAACTCCCAGCCCCTGATGACAAAGCTCCAGTGGCTCTTTGCGTTTTTGGAGCACAGTCAGGTAATTATTTCATGTTCTAGTTATTTGTTTGGACTGTCGGCTGCGGAAAGGCTCGTCTCCAAGTTGCTTCCTGCCGACTCCAACGTGCTGATAAGGAGCTGTGGATCTTAGTGTGTTTTTTTATATAAGGGGATGAATTTTGTTTATATGAAAGAGGCTAATTTTGGGGGTGGAGGAGGCAAGCTCCTATCACCCATGAAAGCAAGCTGTGTTCATATCAGGCTGCCTATCTTCAGCCTGTGGTCTTCCTGGGCTGGACTGATGTAATAGCTAATAGTTTCGACAAAATCCATTCAGTAATAGTTTACATATGTGGACAGCTGAAAAGGCTGTTGGTGTAAAGCAGAGTGTAAAGCAGAGATCTTTGCTTCTTGCTGCACAGCAAGGAAGAAGACTGGAGCAGCTCCTTGTCTCCTTGCTTTACAGCAAAGCACAAGCCTTAAAAGTGGTTTTATTTTAAAAAACCCCGAACACAAAAATCACAGAATCACAGAATTGTAGGGGTTGGAAGGGACCTCGAGAGATCATCGGGTCCAACCCCCCTTCCAAAGCAGGCTCCCTAGCTCATACTGCACAGATAGGCGTCCAGGTGGGTCTGGAAGGAGGGAAAGGTTAAAAAAGCCCCACACGCCCTTAAAATTATTATGAATTATATCTTGATAAACCTGAAATTTACCATGTTTAACATCTTTTTTGGAGACGTGGACAAGTGGGATTGATGCACCCTCAGCATGTTTGCTGACAGCACCAAGCTGTGTGGTGCGGTCAACACTCTGTAGGGGAGGGATGTCATCCAGAGGGACCTGGACGGGCTGGAGAGGTGTGAACTATATGAAGTTCAACAAGGCCAAGCACAAGGTCCTGCACGTGTGTCAGGGCAATCCCAAGCACAGCTACAGGCTGGGTGGAGAATGAATTGAGGAGAAGGATTTAGGGGTGTTGGTGTATGAGAAGCCCAGCATAAGCCAGAAACCGTGTCCTGGGCTGCATCCAAAACAGCATGACTAGCAGGTTGAGGGATGGGATACCCCCCTGCAGTGCTGCATCCACTTCTAGAGTCCCCGCTACAGGAAAGACATGGACTTCTTGGAGCGAGTCCAGAGAAGGCCGTGAAGAAGGGCTGGAGCACCTCTGCTATGGAGGCAGTCTGAGAGTGTTGGGCTAATTCAACCCGGTAATGCAGCTCACTGACCTGCACTGATCAGAATGGCAGGTGGAAGTTTAGTGGATTTTTTTATTTGTTTTTTTGGTTTTGTTAAAGATTTGATGAGAGAGATCCTGATCAATTTACATGGGTTATCAAATTAAATTCAGGCTGAATAAAGTATAAGTCTTTAGGTCAGGTCAATAAACCATATTAAAATGGAAGGAAATATAAATGTGGATATTTCGTAGAAGTATATGTAAAATAATGGCTGGGATTCATCCATACAGTTCTGGCTTGCAGCAAACCAAAACCATCTTCCTTTGCACTGGGATTAACCATGGTAGGGGGGGAAAAAAAGGGGACCTTTCAGGCACACAAGTGCACCCTGCTCCCAATAAAGCAGACAGCAAGACCCTCATCTTCTGATTCCATCCCCCTGTGTGAAATGAGAACTAGATTCCCTGGGTTAAAAGCAATTCTCCTTCTTCTGTGTTGCTGCCAGCGACCTGCCATCTCACCTGAGAGCTTCCTCTCTGCCTCCTGGCCTCCCTGGTTCACCCCTGGTGCTCAGCAGGACTGCTCGGAGTATCTCAAGTACTTGCTGGACCGGTACGTGGTGAGAGCGCTGTGACTGTGGAGCCTGGTGACAATGGCAGCCCCAGCCCCTCTGCCATGTTTAACACTGACTCAAGTGCAAACTCAGCCAAACTGGGCAAGTGACTGAGACATGGAGGAGTTGGGAGAGCGGTGGACTGGGGTGAGAGATGGTGAGACCGGTCCAGGGCTCCTTGATAAAACCTTGTTTGTGGTGGCTTCAGGACTTACTCACCTTAAAAACTTCTGCCTTGGCTCTGGAGACAAAGGGAATTGCACCAAGTTCAGAGATTTGCCTGACAAGCCACTTTAGCCTCCTCTGTGAGATTGATTTTGCCTTTCTCTTACCTAGAAATACCAAATCTCTGGTGTCCCAGCAGTCCCCCTAGAAGTGAGGGGTCAATGGCACATGGAGACCTCAGGTTCCCAAATCCTCCCCACCTTCCTCCCACAGCACCAGAGCCCTAGGCACAGGTGGGTTAACCTGGATTAACTCCTTCAAGTGAAGAAGAAAACCCCTACTTTAGAAATTCCCTCTTGGTGATTTATTGGTGCATAACACAGCTTTTTTTTCCTTGTTTTTTCCCTGTCAAAGGTTACATGAAGAAGAAAAAACTGGAAAAAGGATCTACCAGAAACTCAAAGAGTCCAGCTTGATGTCTCAAACAGTAGAGCATCATTACTTAAACAAGACATTGATTGAGAAGATGTTTGGGGGTAAAATGATGACAAAGATCCGCTGCTTGAAGTGTCTGAATGTCTCCTCACGAGAAGAAGTCTTCACAGACCTGTCCCTGGCTTTTCCTCCACCAGACAGGCGTGTGCGTGGGAGCACATCTGTTTTACCTGTGGAAGAAATTGGCCCACAGTTTATTGAGCCTCCTGAAAGCCAGCTTATGGGGTCTCCCTGGATCCCGAG
The DNA here is from genome assembly GCA_022605575.1 of Laterallus jamaicensis coturniculus. Lineage (NCBI taxonomy): Eukaryota > Metazoa > Chordata > Aves > Gruiformes > Rallidae > Laterallus > Laterallus jamaicensis. The sequence goes on along the minus strand of JAKCOX010000012.1, from coordinate 21,691,344 downwards.
GAAAGCCCCTGTGGCTGGAGACCCTGCATCCCCACCGATGCCAGTGGAAACGCTGAGTTTCCAGGAGCCAGGGGAAGTGTCAAATCCCTTAAGCAGCAATGCTGTTGGTGTGGATGCAGCCAAAGACACTCCTTCAGCTTTTGGGGAGCAGGCTTGTGCTCCTAAGGACTCCAGATCAGTCCCAGATTTAATCAACTATTTTCTCTCCCCGGAGAGACTGACAGCAGAGAACAAGTACCACTGTGAGAAATGTGCATCCTTGCAGGATGCTGAGAAGGTTGCGGAGCTGACGGAGGGTCCACACTACCTCATCCTCACGCTACTGCGATTCTCCTTTGACCCACGGACTATGAAAAGGAAGAAGATACTGGACAACGTCTCCATCCCTGTGGTGCTCAAACTGCCCATCCTTGTCACCTCAGAGGAAACCGAGGAGGCTTGCCAGCATGGGAAGGACAGGCCTGCCCCAGGAAGTGGCTTCATGTCTGTTGTGTACGACCTTTGTAGTGTGGTGGTGCACTCAGGCATCTCCTCTGAGAGTGGCCACTACTACTGCTACTCCAGGGAGTGCACTGACACTATCCCCAATGGGCAGCCCCAGGATGGGGTGCCGAAACCAGCCTCTGACAAGCAGTTGGACTTTGAAATCCAGTGGTACCTCTTCAACGACACCAGGGTTTCCTTCTCCTCCTTTGAATCGGTTAGCAACGTTACCTCTTTCTTCCCCAAGGACACTGCCTACGTCCTCTTCTACAGGCAGCGACCGGGCAGGCAGAGCTGCCCACTGCATGAGGCTCTGGCTGAGGCTGGCTGCCTGCATGGTGAACCCTCCCTCCACAAAGACTTGATGGAAGCCATTTCCAAAGATAACATCCTCTACTTGCAGGTAACTCCCACTGCCACTCTGCAGCAGGGTGCAATTCTGCAACTGCCCAGCTCACGGGACATGTTCCCACCATCCCAGCAGCAGCAGGGTCCTACCCTGTGGATAAATCTGCACTTGTAGGTACCTTTTTCTTCTTAGCACTCATGCACAAGCAGATTGCAGTTTCACAGTGAAATCATGCATTGAGGTCAGTGTAAGACATCCTGTGGCTGTGCTTGGGTTGACTTACTGTTGCCCACCCCAGGCAGCTCTGCCTGAAATTTTCTTGTAACTGGGGAAGATGGGCAAGCTGGGACCACAAACTAGAGGAGATTTCATTCAGTTGGTAAGATTCATAGCTTTCCAACTGGTGGTGTCCCTGGACATGAGCGGCGCCAGGAAAGAATTGAGTGGTCCAGCTTCCAGAGGTGGCTCTGGAAGGGATGGGTTTTGATTGCTGGAGAGATGCAATGCTTGGCTGCGTCCCTCCTGCCTGTGTCCTGATCACCCTGGTTTAGTTTGGAGCAGGTTCCCAAGGGGGACCAAACAGGCTCCCAGCTTCTTAGGGAAGGTGGGAGCATCCCCTCACCTGCATCATTTAGCCACAAACATCCTTGTGTTATATCTCCCCCTTCCTTCTCCTAGGAGCAGGAAAAAGAAGCGAGGAACAGAGCTGCCTACATTTCTGCCCTGCCGAAATCCCCGCTGTGGTGGAGAGACTTTGACAGGGACAAGGATGATGACAGCTCATCGGGGGGCTGCAGCCCGGCTGCGGGTGGAGGTGGATCCAGCTCCTTTCATGGACTGGTCTTCTAGCCACCTGGTTAAACCAGACAGTCAATGTCCACAGAGCCAACCTGAAGCCAGAGGCTCATCTTCCTCAATCTGATGACAGTGAGCATCTTGGAGGAGGATTTGGGGAATATTTCAATGGAGATGGACTCAGGGGCTGATTTGGAGGCACCTGGAGAGTCCCACCGCTTCCTATGCACTTGGTCTTCACGCCTTAATGTAATTAAGCTAATGCAGAGATGAGCAGCTGCCAACAGCTCGGAGAAGTGCCCTTTTGCTTTAGTGTCTTGCCTGCTGTAAGCCATGCCACCAGCCTGGGGAGGCGACAGAGATGGGGATGAGGATGGATCCAGCGTGGCCTTAGGAATGGAGATGTTCCATACGCATCCCATCTGCAGCCTTTCCTGTGGCAATGAGTTGATTTTGGGAAGACCTCTGCCTGGTTATGTTTGGGTTTTTTTAACATGGTTTTGAGAACACACCTCAACACACAGCTCTAAAGGTTGAAAAAGGCTAAAAAAAGCCAAGCAGCCAATGTGACAATGCTGATCTGGTGGGCCAGTGAGCCTGTAATCCTGCTTGCTCAGGTCTACCTGGAGGGGGGGGGTATGCAGCATTGCAAAGCACCCAAAAGAGACTGAGGGGCACAACCCCCTCCAGCCAAGAGTCAGGCCCAGTCAGGTTTTTGGGGGCTTCATTGGGTGACCTCTGGACGCTGCTAGCATACACAGCTGTCTATCCAGATGTGTCTTGAGGACTCAGCCTCTTTCTGCTGCTGCCATCTCAAGGCTTTCTGGACTAGTACTGTCCTTTAAAATTTGGGCTTTCCTTTGGGATACCTTAAACTGAGCAGCACTAGCTATTGTTTAAAATGCTGATATGCAAGGAAAGTAACTCAACCAGACATATTATATCATCCCAATATAAGCACTGCTATGTAAACCAATGCATTATATAAATCAGTAATACAGGGGCTGATTTTGGTGGCAGGAGGCCATCTCAAGCCCCTCAAGTGTGTCTACAAGAACATAGCTCCTTCCCACATCCTTCCCCTGCTGTCGTCCCTGCCTGCTACTCCCTTGTGCCTGTAGTAGAGATTTCTCTAGCTGAAGTGGCAGAGAAGTGTGCCTTAGATCCCGGGTGCAGGGCCTAATCCTGACCCTGGGGTGTTGGGGTTGAAATATTTTGTTGCTGTGGAGGAAAAGGTAAAGCACAGACATTGCTATGGATAATGCAAGCAGAACGTCTGCTGTAGAGGACACGTGGGGTCAAATCTCTGGCATATACTATTGTATTCTTTTATTGCCTTTCCTATATATAAATAAAGGAAATTAATTCAACATAGAGGCTTAATGTCTTAATGCAACATAGGGAAAAATTTCTTCCTCATATCTGATCTTTCTTCAGCTGAATGTCATTCCCCTTGTCCTGGCCTTCCCTAACCTTGTCACCAGTCATCTTTCAGCTTTCCTGGAGCCCCTTTAGGGACTGGAAGGGACTCTGAGGTCTCCCCAGAGCCTTCTCTTCGCTGAACCAGCCCAACCCTCTCAGCCTGTCTCCAGAGCAGAGGTGCTCCAGCCCTCAGAACATCTTTGTGGCCTCATCTGGACTCACTCCAATGGTTCTCTGTCCTTGTCCTGGGGACACCCGAGCTGGATGCAGCACTGCAGTGGGGGTCTTTCCAGAGAGGAGCAAGGGGGGTAGAATCCCCTCCCTTGACACTGCTGCTAGTAATAGCACTGATGTTTGTATGTGGTATATTGGTAAAGTATATGCTATAGCCCATACGGTGGTATGGCCCATAGTCTCACACGTGCCTCTGGCTGAGGAGAGCCCACGGAGGAGCCCTCAGCTCCAGGCTCAGGATCCCAGATGTGCTTCAGATGGGAGGCGATGCTACTCCTGTCTAAAACAGGGGGTTGCAGGGGCTGTGCTGGAGGAAGGTGTCTTTCCCCAAGTGTCTATTTTTAAGAGCATGTGTAAGTGTCTTGAACCAGGGGAGGAAAAAGGTTTATCCTGGTGCTTAGGGTTTAGGGGTGATTTGGTGCCCTGAGCTGGGGCTCAAGGGTGCCAAGCTGCTGATGAGTGAGGAAGGCAGTATTAGCCCTCACCCTGCACACACCACAGTGTATCTCTGGAACAGAGATATAGTATGAAATTCACTTTAGTGGCTGAAAAGCTTGCAATTTGGGTTCTGTTACCTGGAAAAAAACCTAGCTGCATCCTGAAGGCCATCACTGCACAGGCAGGAAACCTGAAGCTGTAGGAGATACTTGGTGACACACTGGGAATATGCTCTGAAAGCTTTAAAGGTGCTGTATAATTCAACTTGATCTGGTCATTAATTCTTCCTTTTCTCTCCCCACTCCAGATCCGTGCTGGGAGACACCACTGAGAGATGTCCTTTTATTATCATTCTTTTATTTTCCTATTGCTTTCCTGCTGCATTATACAGTACTTAAAAAAATGAAATCACCTTCACGTCAGGCATGTACCATGTTTATTAACAGCAAAAAAAGTATTATCTAGGCTTCACTCAAGACCAATTTACAGGATAAATAATTGTTTCAAATTACTTTAAAAAAAACCAAACAAACAACGAACCCCCAAAGAATAAATTAATAACTTAAGTGATTAGCTGTCCACAGTGATTTGAAAACTTAATAACCATTCAAACAGTGACACCACAAGAAGACACGTACTGTACAGTTTGCCACAGATTACTCTTGTCCTTCCTTCTACAAATGGAAAAAAAAAAAAAAAGAAAGAAAAATTCAAAATACTCCTCTTTAAGAACAGTCATAGGCTTTAAAACACACACAACATCCCTGCGAATCAGCTGCTGACACAACAGCTTCAAAGCTGGGGCTCCGACCCCCCCTCGCAGCAGGTTAAGAAACAAATGGAGGAAACTACCCTAATTTGGCTGGGTCCATTCCCACACAACAATGACCGAAGTCAACGGGGACCCCATGACTTCACCAAGGGCTGGGTTGACTGGGATGTAACTACTCTAAAGGTTTGGTCCTAACCCTACAGAATTCATCAGCGGGCTCCCCGTGGAGCCCAGGGTCCTGCTCCCTTCCCCTCTCCGTGACGTACTTCAGCCACCACATCCAAAGGACTCTCAAACAAAATGTGGCATTTTCAGGGTCAGTGTGGCAGCAGAATGCTGAAACTGTGCAAATGGCTTTTTTTCCCCCCACTCCCCTTACTCAGGAGAAAATACTGCTAAAGTTTATTTTTCCACCTTCGTAATTAAGGATGAGTGATTTTTTTTAATGGGTTTTGCAGGGTGGGATGCGCGGTGTCATGTGTGGGATGCTACATGTGACAACAGGGTAGAACTACCTGCTGCCCAGCCAATGCATGCAGACTCAAAACAGCTCTTTGAATCATTAGTTGCCAATTAGTTACACCTCCTGATGCATCTGTGAGGTGGGGAAGTAAGTACTAAACATTTTCATTTTATAAGCTGGAGATACAAGCGGGATGCAGAGTTCACCTGAAGATACAGTGTGGTGCCACCCAAAGAATTACAATAAAAATGATGGTTTCTTGTCCCCTGGTCTTGGGGCAAAACTCTTCCATATGGTCAACACACTGGCTTACAAATAAGCCTATTAGCAATGGGCAGCATGACAAATTAAGAGCCTGCTGATTGCAAGCAAGTCAGTTTGAGAAGATCTTTTAGCTCAAGAGATGGAGTCATACTGACCAGCTTCTGCTCCAGTTGTTGCTGGCTTGTGGGAAAATTTGGACACCATGTGCCAGGACCAGCTGGCCATGGGTTGGTTGGGGGAGAGCTGTTTGGTGATGCCTTGCTACATATCAACTTTTCTCAAGAGCAGCCACTGAAGTAGCAACCTGATTAACAACATAACCCAAGGAGCTGCAAACACAGAAATAAAATTGCGACTACAAGGATGAGATACCAAGGACAAGCTGATGGAGAGATGAATTGCTCCAGGACAAGGAGACGTTGTGACCAAAAGGTGCATGTCTCTACCTGCAAGATCCTCCTTAACAGGATCTGAGTACGTGTGGGCGGGTTGGGGCTTTCTGGGCCAAGAAGAAAGGCATGTAGACTCACCAAGGGTCCTAAACTGGTTTATTGACCCTTGTGATTTGATGCTGGACTGGTCCCTCTGATTTTCTTGACAGGTCTTTGATGACCATGTCTGTCCTCTGGCTTGGTTAGGGATTAGGCTCTGCTCTTTGCTCCTCCATAGGCACAGCCCTGCTACACTGGTTTCATCCAGACAACATCCTGCCAATGGAACACACCATGTGGTGAGTGTTAACTTTTACATGGACTGGTAGCATCACCAGGTGGGAAAACAGCAACACGATGTAAGCGTGATTTGAGAAAACCACCCTCTTATTTGCCTCCTAGGCCAGGTAGATCAGACAGGACCTGGGAGCTATTTAGACATTTTCCTACAAAAGTCCACCACCATGTAAGACCTGGGCATGGCTCTGCCATTCCCAAGGAGTCATGGTCAATGGGTGGTCAAAGAGAGCCAACTCTTCTCAGTATGCTCAAGGGTCAAGGACAGCAGGTTGTAGGGGATGGCATAGGGCTGCAAGGAGCTCTGGGTCAATGCCTACTCTAACAAATTTACAGGTTCAAGATGTTCCCTGGTTGCTTGGGCAGTATGACAATGTCCTGGATGACTGGGTCTGGGCCAGCCAGCCCTCTCTGAGATGCAAGGGACAGCCCCAGTGTAGATAAGGTCCCACCCCTGGGGAAGTATAGCTTTAGGGGATGAGCTTTGCCTTGCCACTTGGCTTCACAGCCAGAGAAGAGGCCCCTGGCCCTACTATTGGCCCCTTCCCTCACATGGAGGAGTATCTGCTCAGCCTCAGCAGCATAAGGTCTCAGGGTAAACTGTGGGAGAAACATGTCTCTAGTCCACCTCCTGCTCCAAGCAGGGCCAGCTATGGGGTTGATCCAGCCTGGTCTTGAAAAGATTCAAGGAGGTGGCACAACCCCATGAGACCATGGCACTGCTGCCCTAGACCAAGATGTCTCCAAGATGGCTCCAGATTTGCCCCTACCCACCAGACACTTAACTTTGCCTTGGTACCATCTGCACTCACACATATTTTCTTCTTTCCAGCTTGAGACTAAATCTAAGCCTGGCCTCCATTTAGAGCTGGAAATGTCTTGCCCACCAAACACTCAAGCCCCAGTTGAGACCAAACCAGCTCTAAGGCAGCTCACACATGATCAGCACTTTCACGCTCACAGCAAGGGGTAAACACTTTCGGAGACTTCTGCCTTTACAACCCCCAGATTAGTCATTTTAAAGCTCAGGGAGAACTTTGAGCTGTGGCCCTAGTACTTCATAAAACTAGACGCTGAGGTCATGATGCTTGTCCCACAGACAGCCCTTCTCCATGAGCTCACACATGCGAGCACCTCCCTTTTGTTACATGGGACAGCAGAGCTGAAGAGCAGGCTCTGACATGGAGGCTCAAGCCATTATAATTGCAATTAAAATGAATCATTTGCAATGTTCTCTGCTTCCTAAAATACCTATTTATAACAAAAGAGTCAGTCATACTTGAGCATCCAAGTATAGAGTGGATGTGATAAACCCAATGCCTTCAGGACAAAGTTCTTGGCAGTCCGTGTAATTAAACCAGCTGCTTTTCAATATGACTTAAGACTAAATACTGCACAAACATTAATCATCAGGGACTGCCGTAATCAGCTCAGCAACCATCAGGAATGACTATTTCCACTGCAACCATTGATTACTTAACAGATTTCAGGAGGGGTTGATATAATGTATATATGGCAATGTGTAGAGTGTATGCGCTGCTATGGAGTTTGGAGGGGTTATTTGCTTGGTGCTCAGCTAGGGAAAAAAAGGGAGGAATGTATCAGTTTCTAGGAACACATAAGCCTCAGTCAGTGAGAGAGGGATCAGCAACCAGCAGTTGGAAAGTAGATACTTTGAGGCTGTTTTGGTCCTTGGTCTGCTCAACGCAAAGGGCCAGTTACTGGAGATGCCCATGAAAGCAAAACATCAAAAGAGGGGGTGCAAGCTTGCTGAAAGAGTTATCCCAATAGAGTGCTTGCCCCACAAACACATACAGACATTTTTTTTTGGGGATGTGGGAAAAAAGAACTAGTTTCTCCAGTACTCCAGAGGGCTTTTCTAATCATAATTAATGCTTTGGATTAAATGTGGGAGTGGGCACTGGGTGCCAGAAGCACAGGGCACCAACTCACCAGAACACATCCCAGGGCATTGCATTGTCTCTCAGGCCACCGCACCATCAGAAATGAGCTAGTGCTGTTGCCTCCCCTTCACCTCCTCATTTTCAGGGTATTTTTGGGATTCACTGAGCTTCCTGTCTCCCAAGTGGAGAAAAATACTCAGGCTGAGCATGGGCTATCACTTGATTTGTCCAGGCTTTTGGTCCAGTTGAAGGTTTGGGGTTTATTTTTGCCTGGAGCTGGGCTCAGTTTCATCTCAAGAATAGTTGCATTGTTTTATTGAGAGAGACCAAAAGCAGCATAAAGGGCAATTCCCAAAACTGCTCCTGTGATCTATCCCAGAGGTGGCTGCATTTTGGTGTGAGAGGAGGCCAACAGCACAATTTTGGCAGGAAAAGGCAGCCAGCATGCCCCACAACCATTGTCCCCCATCCACATCTTCCTTTGTGTCTGCCTAGCAGTTTAATGCATGAAATAGGAATAAAAAAATAATCAGCTTCAGTCACATTTGCTTTTCAGCAGGGATGGGAAGCTCACTCTCGGGCGGGTGAACGCATACGTCAGTGGGCTCTGGATCAGGCCCAACGTTTAGTCTCCCCTGAGATGAAATGATGAAAGGGGCTATAGAAATATGAAGCTCTGTACTCTGGTCTTCATTTCATTATCTCATCATGCAAGTGTGTAAGCCCCCAACAAGAGGCAAAGGCTCTTGCAGGCTGTAACATGCTCCCCGACCTTCAGAAAGCATCTGGCTGTGCTAAATCTTCCCCTTTGGGTCTTTTTTTGTTTTCTCCTAGATGATTATTATTTTTACTATGAGCATTAGAATATTCATTTCATTGTTCTTGTAAAAGGCCATCACTTCAATGTCTTAAAAAGGTTTGTCAGAGGTTTTCCATTAATATCCTTCCCTTTCATGGCATGCAAGAAGAAAATATAAGCTGATTTTGGAAATTAAAGACTTATTTTACCAGCATGCAGCCCTTAAGGGACTGGTATCCTGTCCCTGTGTGGGTGATGCCTGTCCCTTTCCAAACTCAGGCCAAGTGCAAACAAATGTGTTAACTCTTAAGCATCAATAACCAATACAACTTGGTATTGTTGATGGAATGTAGAACCTGTGGCACTGGGAGGGGTTCAGGTTGCAGAAAGAATAGCTCCAGCTATTTAATAAATATTATTACCTGATCTTTCTAATGTTTCCTTCATTCAGCTCTTGGCTTGTGGTTGGCCTGCTTATCCATGTCAGTGCTTGCTGTCTGGCAATCAGGCTGCTCCATGGCAATGATTAGTCCTTTCTGTTTTCATGAGATCATGAATTATTATCTCTGCAATGAACTGCCTCTTCGTTCTCAGCTCCCTGTGCCTGGCAGCTGCCTGGGGAGCCATCCCAAAGCCTGGATGTGTCAAGGATGCTGGCAAGGGGCAACAGCAGAATCCCATCCATAATTAGACCCTAGGGTTACTAATGTCAGCAAGCCCCATTTCTGTGTTGAAGAATCATCGCTGAAGATGGGGAGAAAATATCTAATCCAGCCCTTGGCCCCCAGCACAAACCAACTTTAAACCTATGTTAAAGCTAATACTGAAACACTTTGCCCTGACTCTCCTGACCAGCCTCTTCCCAGGCCTTACCATCAACCAACATTTCAATTACTCTACTCCTTTCCTCCTAGATACATCCCACGAGACCTTCTCACCCAAGACCAACCTCTGCAGTACAACATCCACCTTCTCCTGGTCCTTGCAATAGCCTGCCACTACCACCTTGTCACTCATCCTCACAACAGTCCAGATATACAGGTTCAACGCCTCCCTGTGCTCCTCCTACACAACCATGGGCTTTTCATGATGGCCAGGGATGTAGGAATCTTACTCTATGGGTTTCTTTTGGTGACACGATGGGCAGATTTTGGTACTCAGGGTCAGGTTCACAGGCAATTGGTTTCAGGCAGTGGGTCAAGGCTTAAATTCTACCATTCAAAGCCAATCTCTCCAGCCCATTGTCTTTGAGAGTGGTGGAGATCATTAACAGCAGAAGACAGCCCAACAAACATGTCTGTTTCACTCATACCTGTGAGCATGTGCTGGCATGTATGTGTGTATGATGGGGCATGGTTTGGGCTTCTAAGCCAGCTCAGTGGGACAGTCAAGATGCTCCTCAAGCTCCTGAAGGTTAACAACCACAACCAAAACCAGGCAAGTTGTCCAGCCAGGAGGAGAATAGCCCTCAGAGGCTTTGAACATATTATATACAAGAGATGGGACAACAAAAGTGATTTCAAAAGGAATGGTCCTTGCTTAGTTTTGGGGTTGGGAGAAGGCATAGAAGAGGCCTCATAAGGTGTGGGGAATCTGAGCTAGGCAATGATGTCCTATGAGAGATGCTACAAACCTGCATGGCATGGTTTTGGGGGTATGGTATGGAAGAAGACGGGGAGAGATGATGCAGTGTTAGCACATACAAGGTGGCTTTAATAGCTGTAAGCAAAAGATGTGTAGGGTGATACTGGGTATTGCTAAGTTGAAGTTCCTGGATAGTGCATCCAGCAGCTAAAGCACAAACCTAGCCACCGAACACAGTTGGTCTTTATCACTGGCAAACAGTATCCGCCAAGTCTTCCCCTGAAATTAAGTTCCTTTTTGTCTTCAAAGGAAAAACCAAAAAAAGAATAATAATAAAGACACACCCCCTCCCTCCCCTCTGTAGACAAGTCTTGGAAATCCAGCCCAAGTGGAGCTGGCAGCCCAGTGGAGCAGCCCCAGCTGGGGAAACCCACGGGAAGATTTGCCTGTTCCGCTGCCTACCCCGGGCGCTACTGCTTGCTGCTCTTGGCGGGCTCCGAGGACTGCCGCACGTCAGTCCACTCCTGCATGGTGCTCTGCAGCGCCTGCGTCTTCTCCTTGTCCACTTGCACGTAATCAACCTTCTCATCCGAGGCGACTGATGAGGTGGAGGGCTGCAGGGAGGAGAAACATGGTCATTGCCTGGTCCCTCATCAGCTCCCTGTTCTTCCCTCTCACTGTGGGTGCTGCAAGTCCACCAGCACCTCTCCTGCTTTCTCACAGGCTCCAGAGCTCATCACTCTACCTCTAACCTCCTGAAAGGTCTTGGATGGAAGATTTTAATCTGCTTGGCATCTTGCTTGCATGAGATTGCAGTATAATAGGAGTTGTGGTATCTAACTGCGGATACTACAAACTCAGCATTGCACCTTGCTCATTTTCTTGTAGAACTCAAGAACTCCTATAGATACATAAAAATCCTAGCTCTATTCCTCTTGGCTGTGCTGACTCTACACACCTATGGCACTAGATTATTTTCCTCCCCAAGACAACAGATATGTTTACAAGTTGATTCAATAGACTTGTTGGGGAAGGAGATACTTTTTTTCAGTAGTTGCTTGAGTCCTGGAATTTTGTCTGCCTCTGCAGGCGTTTCAGAGGTCCTCCCATCTGCTTGCAACTGGAGCCAGATGCTGTTTTTTAATGGTCTAAAATCACAATTCCAGGTTGGGATAGAATTTGAATTAGCAATACCTGAAGAAATATTGCTGGGCAGAAAGTAACAATCAAGAGACAGCTGCTAAGTAATAAAAAGACCTAACCACTGGGATGCTTTGCCTAGGAAGCAAGGAGGTGTTTGAGAAAGTCGAGGCAAATCCACTGGTGGATCCCATAAAGGTTTATACAGTGCCTTGTCCTTCACCACCCTCTTGCTCAGGTGCTGATTTCCTTGAGCCAGTCTCTCCTTCCTCCTCTGGTTTGATCAGGGTAGCACCCAGCAGGGCCTGCCTTTGGTCCCATTCTGTCACCCCTGGGCATCCTCTTCATCTTGGTACCTGGCCTTGCTGGGGAGGTTGTTAAATCTCCATCATATGAGGCTTTTAAGCCACACTTGTCATCTCAGGAGATAGTTTAGAAAACTGGAGGTGAGGATACCTTGATGTCCTCCCCTGTCCTGTTTTCCTATGAGCCACTTTAAGATGGTGTTTGTTTCCCCTGTATATGAACAAGGAGAAATGCCACCAACACTTTGGTCTTTAGGCACTTCCCCTTCCACATTTCCTCATGACACAAGGCAGAGACATCCCATTCCTGACACATCTTCTCCCCACAGCTCTTCCTCACCAGGCAATGGCTTGATCAGCTTAAAATCATGACGCTTTTAAACATCACCTTCACTTTTTGAAAGCAGGTTGTACTTTTCCTGCCCAAATGACATCCTTTAAAAGCACCTGACTGTCAGGAGAAAGGTGTCCAGCATTTTCTTAATGAGCTCCTGAAAGTATCTCAGGTGGAAAACCCAAGTCTGTTTTTTGAGGACCCGCTGTTCTGAAGGAGGAGAAAAAAAACCCAACTTCTAATATTCCTTGGGATACATCTTGACAGCTTTTGAATATACAATCTTCGGCTGAATTTCTAGTCTCATTGGCATCCCTGAAGCCCTGCACATCCATGTTTCTGGTGACACTTCAAGCAAGTCTCCAGACACGCAACAGAATAAATGTAGCAGCAGATCCTCAGGAAAAAAACTGCCTCTAGGTCACTGTGCCCCTTACCAGAGCTTTGGATATGCTGTTGCCAATGTGTGTAAAAACCCTTAAACAAATACATCACTTTTAACCAGAAGTTTATAAACACACCCTACCCCCTTCTGTACCTTTCTGTGTGGCCCTGGAGAGCTTGGCTGGAAGTCCAGGGCCAGATAATCCACACTCCCTGAACTCTTCTTAGGCGCTGGGCTGTTGGTGCCACTAGGAACAGGAGAAGCAGAAATGGGATTTTGCTAATGCAGGGAAGAGACAGGAGAGATAATGATGGTTAAAATGTGAAGAAGTGAAAAAAAAACCAACCAGCCAAACCCCCCAAAAACCCCAAAAGGGAATTAACACAAGTCTAGTGACAAAACGCCTCATTGGCACTTTTGAAAGACGTTTCAGCCTTGATATGTGCTCACCTGGAGTGTGCAGAGCCGCTGGGAGACTGTATGTACTATGTCACAGAATCACAGAATCATAGGGGTTGGAAGGGACCTCAAGAGATCATCAAGTCCAACCCCCTGCCAAAGCAGGGACAGGTCACACAGGTCGGTGTCCAGATGGGTCTGGAATATCTCCAGAGAAGGAGACTCCACACCCCCCTGGGCAGCCTGTCCCAGGGCTCCCTCACCCTCACCTTGAAAAAGTTCTTCCACATGTCGGTGTGGAACTTCCTGTGCTCCAACTTGAAGACATCACCCCTTGTCCTGTCCCCACAGAACACTGAGAAGAGGCTGGCCATTTCCCCCTGTGTCCCACCCTTCAGATATTGATAACCATTGATCACATCCCCTCTCAGTCTTCTTTTCTTAAGGCTGAACAGCCCCAGGTCACTCAACCTTTCCTCATAGGAAAGATGCTCCAGTCCTTTAATCATCTTTATAGCCCTGCGCTGGACTCTTTCCAGGAGATCCCTGTGTTTTATACCAGTTAGCCCAGAACTGGAGACAACACTCCAGTTCTACTGTGCTATTATCTATTATCCAGTTCTATATTGTGCCAACAAATATTTCTAGTGTTTTTATGTGTCAGAGCAGCTCTGCTGCCCCTGTGCTGACTGTATTCACAAGCCTGACATCGGACCTAGGCCTCAGCATCTCCTGGGAACTGCACCTCAGCGAGGCCAGGTCAGCACTGGGATCTTTACTAATCACAACCATGCTGTGCAGCACACAGATTTGCTCTACCCCCTTAGTTACACAGCCTCAAAAATATGCTTCAGGTCAGCAGCTCTGCAAAGAGAGACAAAATCCCCTCCCTGTAAGCTGGGCCACTCCCTGCTGCTGCTCTGATAGCCCCTGCTCTCCACACAAACATGATGTCAGCAGCTATCAGGGGAATAAAAGAAATACCAAAACCTGAAAAAAATCAACTTAAACTAGGAAAATAGATTGTGACAGTCCATAGACATTTTTATCCCCTCTTAATTCCTGGTAAAGTAGGTAATATATGTTCCTACTCAATGGGACGTGTCCTCTTAGGAACAAAAGACATTGACTGCTTCATGCAGCCAGGGATGTACATAAGGATGTACATCACACGTTGCTATCTGAGCACTTGCATGTCACGAGCTGGGAATGTGTTTGCAGAGCTGGGTATCGCATGCATCCTGCCTGGACTGTATATATTAGCTGTAGAGCCCTTACCATCGCCACGTAGTTCTCCTCGCTGTCACCTGAGTCGGTGCTGGTGATGCTCTGGGAGGAGACAGGACGACAGTATTGCAAAGAGCCGGCATTGAAGGTCTGGCTGTAAGGGCAAGGGTCAATGTGTTAATGATGATTGCAGGTACTGCGTGTCCATTGCCAAAGAAGGATGGGAGAAGGCAGCACTTGGTGCCTCCAAACTTCACCATGCTCCAGTCTGGGAACTGGGCATGAAAAAGAGCTGGTGGCATTGAGGGTCTCCTACCCTGATCTTCCCATGAGCCAAAAAAATCACAGGGTTTGGTCTGGGATTTTTAAAGGATTTTTAATAACACCTTACTTTCTATATGTACCTATAACTACCCTGGTATCAGCTACATAAATCAGGCCCCATGAACTCTTTTATCTCGTGGGAGTTATTTCATTGTGGTGGATGCAAGGCCAGCCTCTGAGGAGCTTCTCTTCTCCAGCCTCGCTACAGCTCCAGGATTTGTTTACTGTGTGGGCCCCCATCCGAATTTTTTGCTGGAAAACAAAAACCTCCAAGGCATCATCTTGCTTTTCGATTGGCCAAATCTAATTACACAGAATAACATAATGCAATCAGCATCTGGCATTAAAGCCTGTGTCTTAAAAAGCTATTTGTTGCTTTGCAGTAAAGGCAGGGTCATATGATTAGCTGATAAGGGAAAAATCCATTAGCTTCTCTGGGGTCAGACGTCTTGTCAATCAAACCCTGCTCGCCCGTTTCCTGGTGGAGTGGTTTCAGCACACAGCGCTCATGCCCTGCAGTCAGTCTGCCCACAATCCAATTTATTAGAGGATTTGCAGTGCCCAGGCTTTGCCTCTGCCTTCCATTGGGCGACATCGGGCCACGAATTAGCAGCAGAACTGGAATTGTGTGAATCCTGTTATTTTTGGCTGGCAGACTTTGCTCTGAAGTGCTTCGGCTTCATTTCGCAGGCTTCCTTCAGGCTAGGCTTTGCTTTCAAGGCAATCAAAACACAGCTCGGTAGGCCCCTGTGGGGGTTACCCTGTGTTTTCAGACTACCATGGGGTTTTGGGAAAAGAGTTGGATGTGGAATTGTGCCCCACGCCCCCACTGTGCCCAAGTTGGGGTGGCTCAGCTGGGTCTTGAGTTGCGGTGGACCATGGGTCCTGTGCCAGAGCCACAGCTCACCGGGAGGTGTCAGATCCCAGAAATAGGAAATATCTTCAAGGGGTCTTAATTAGCTGCTCAGCCACATGCTGGGCTTTCATGTGGAAACCTAATCTAAACAAATTTATCAGCCTGCCACTGGCTGTGATGTGGGGAGTACAACTCTGGCTCTTACAAGTCTTGACAGAGCTCGTGAGGGGACCAAGAAAAGACTCACTCTGAAGCATCTGACCCAAGTCCTAAGCCTGTTCCTGATGTGACCAAGGAAACCCCTGAGCCCTGAATTGCCATGGTGTGGCAGGATATTTTAGCAAAGAATTGCTCTATATATGCCCCTTTTCCCTAATAGCTTCTGCTAGTCCCTGTAGGGTTGGGTGTGGGGCAAGGTGGACTTTTAACCTAGTGCAGATGTTTACATGACTCTGCATCCAAAGTCAGGGCTCACTTCTAGCTTGATTCGAGATGGCCCATGAGAAACATGCCCCTTCAACAAAAGGAGATAGTAGGCCAGAAGATGGTAAGTGGAGGCAGAAGGGCAGCCCATGTTCTCCTTAAACGGTGCCAGAAATGTTTAATCCACAGCAGAGGTGACAGCACGGCTACATGTGGAAATCAGCAAGAAAGAGATCAGAAATCTGCTGTCAGGACAAAGAAAGAAATCATATTCCAACCATCACTCACATTGGCCTGGACCAGGATTTTGTGACCGGCGATTTGAAGGGAAGCTCATCAATGACAGTGTTGTTCCTCAGGTCCAGTGGCGATGGCTTTGCTGGGAAGGAGAAAAACCTTTATTCAAAGGCAGCATGCTCCTACAATTCGGTGTCCGTGACTGGCATGAGTCTGCTTCCCATTCTGCTAATCAGTCCCCCAGGCTTCCTTGCTGATGACAAATAACCCCAAACAAAGCCCCTGCACTCATTTATGCAAGGACTGGGAGGAAAACAGTAAATTTCTCCCTCTGACCCAAAGCCCCAAAGTGGATGGGTGGCCCCCAAAAGGGCAATATGCTTCCCAGGAAATAGAAATCTGCTAAAAATACCCAAACTCCAGAGTATAATAAACATTAATTAAGGAGCTGTGATAATCTGTTAGATGGGTACAAGACCAGGCTCTGCCAGCCCTGAGTTGCCTCTGGCCAGAGCATTTCCCTATGGAAAATGGCAACACGAAAGCTCTTCTCATCATGAGTGCTCCGACCCTAGCCCTCACCTACCATGTTGATGGGATTGGGTACTGACACACTAATGACTGGAGCCCTCAGAATCACAGAATCATAGAATCATAGAATGGTCTGGGTTGGAAAGGACCTCAAGGATCACAGAGTTCCAACCCTCTGCCACAGGCAGGGCCACCAACTTCCCGGCATGGATCTACACAACATTATTGTCCTTCTTGGCATCTCCTTGGTGACCTGTTGGGCAATGGTCTGGGGAGGAATTTCGAGGATGTAGGGAAAGCCCTCAGGGAAAAGCTGTCTAGATCCAGCCAGTAAGAAACAGTAGGAGAAATTTTGATCATCTCAACATAATACGGAGATTTTGGGGTGGAGCGCAGGGAGAAGTGCAGGCAAAGGGAGGTGAGATCCTGATTGTGACATGCAACTCCTGTAAAGGCCAGGAAGGGTTTGAGATAGACTGTTCAAGCACCACAAAAACTGCATTTGCACCATAGTCCTGAAAAAGGAAGGGGATGGGGAAGATCTGAAGGTCTAACTGTGCTGGAGATAGCAAATCACAGCCCACATAGGATACTACTGAGTGTGCACAAGGCAACAGACACAGTATTACAAGAACAGAAAGGATCCTGGAAAGATTTGCCCACAAACAACTGTTCTTACCTTTCCGGTCAGGCTTGAGGTTGCGGTTGACTGGTGGGGGTTGGATTTCACTCAACCGCCTGTGGCACTGCGCCATGGCTCCTCCTTTATGCACGGGGAGGGTGGCTGATGACAACCCCACCAGGTCAAAGTGATGCGGCCCAGGGCTCATGGGAATGTAGAGATTTTGGGCATTGTCATTGGCTTTCTCAGTGTGGATCAGGGGTGAGGAACCGGGGTTCATGGGAACGTAGTTGTCCTCGGAGTCAGTGCTGTGGGAGCGGGCCACTGCTGCCTTGGCTTGCTGGGGGACAAGCAGGAGGATGTGATGTGAGCATCAGACACTACTCAACCCCATCCCACTAAAAAACCTTCATTCCTTCATGACTAAACACACTCTTGAGGTGGGACCAGATATAAAATCTCAGCACAGAGGGAAGAGATTGTCTGTCCCTTCCTTGGCCAACAGCTTGCACTGAGAAGGTCTACCTCCACTGTTTTGAAGACATTGCAACATCTGGAGTTCAGGGAAAGGTCTTAATTGCCTAGACTTGAGCTTCTTCTCATGATCAGAGTGAGTTGGAGGAGCACGCTTAACCTGGAAAGTCATTTTTCCCTGGGCTCTGGCCATGACTGAAATGCAATATGAAAGGCTGCTTTAATGCAATTTCCAGCTCAGGAAGTCTTAGAAAGTGCACAAAAGAGGTTCTTCTGGCAACATGTCAAAATTCAGCTCAACAACATCCCAGGCTTTCAGGAAGAAGCCAAACTCTTGGGTGTCTATTTTGGGTCAAAGCTCTAGGCAGACACACTCTATGGAAGCACTGAAAGCAAAGCTCTGCATGTGATGCTGGGTTAGGTGGTTGTCCCTCCATCTCTACCTTGCAAGCCACCACATTTTAAATTCAAATCAGTCATAAAACCCTTCTTGACTTAGCTCTACAGGACTGGGCTGTGAGATCCCACCTGGAACCGATCTGTCTCTGAATCTATAAGGTGCAAACCGTGCCCATAGAGTGGTGGCTGATACCAAGGCCAACTCACCAGGTAGGAGTTGTACCCATCGTTCATTGACTCGACTGACTGCACAGCGCTGCCTCCCCCGTGCTGTGGGTATTCGTACGTCTCACAAGAAGAAGCTGCAACACAACCACAAATGCACAATGCTTCTCAGCACAACTGCTTGTAAAAGAGGCCCCCAAAATCAAAATCTGGGTACTGGGAGGGTGGTACCTATTCGTGGTGATTGGGACACAGGTGGGAAGATGTGGGTTTTAGTCGATCACACACTCCCAGCTAAGCTCCCCCCCAAGTAGTATCTCTCTGATGTGTCACAGCAATGGCATGTGCCACATGGACCTAACCTGGTTCTGTCACAGTGCTGCAAAATCCCAGGGTTAAAGATGTCAGATAAGGTAGATCACAGTGATAAAACTGGGTTAAGGAAAACCTCTGTTACAGCTAGTTCAGCTGTAACTGAGGAGGAAGGGGTGGGAATGGGGTGCTAAGCTCTTAGAGGAGGAGCAATGGGGTGCTAAGCTCTTAGACTGGTCTTTCTACTGCTGAGCATGGGTCTGATCTCAGCCTAAATGTTGATATTTAGGTAGGAGAAGATGGAAGAGGCATTTCAGGGAGCTGTATGAATCATTTACAGTATGCTTTCTCTGCAACCACCTGTTCTAAGTTACTTTGCAACTATCTCAGCCTAGGCACAAAGTTTGGAAAGGGCATGTTCATCCATGCCCCCTCCATGACCAATGGGAAGGGTGGCTCTGCTGCACTGGGAAAGCTGCTGCCTGGAGAAGTGCAAAATTATGTCCCAGTCTCATGAGCAAAACCAAAGAAGCCCCAGGCTGAAGTATGCTTTGATAAACCTGGCTTTGAATTGAATCAATAGCAAGCTAAAAATGCCTGAAATCAGCAAAATTTGGTGAAGGGCTGCATGGACAAGCAGTCTGAGGTTTTTTGTTCAAGGTCCAAACACAGCCAAGAGTAAGCTGAGCAGGTCTGGTGGGCAGAGCCCTGGGGATGCCTCTCCATGACAAACAGGGCCAGATCCTGATTGGGGAAACCTTCTTTGTGTTCAGCCCCTGGTTGATGCCAACAGCCACAACAGCCCTACTGCAACCCAATGGGACTGACCTGTCCCAAGTTGCTAGATAGTACAAAGCCACCCCCAGGTCCCCACTCCCAAATTCACCTCGGTGCAGTCTGCTGTTCTCCACCGCTGGCAGCGTGTTTCTCCGGGGAATGGTGGCGGCCATGGGGGCCAGCCCTAAGCTTTCACCAGGCTGGGGCCGCTGGGGTGGGCTTCCCCACCGTGGCTCTGTTTGTCCAGGTTTTGGGGGCCGTGGGGGTGGTGCAGCATGTGAGTCGCTGGCAGCCACTGCCAGAGCATTGTGGTTCTTGTCCAGTGTAAATGTCCTGGGGATCTGGTAGATGGATAGCGGGGTGGCAGGGATGTCATAAGAGTCCGTGGAGAGCTCCCCAAACTCCTTGCATAGGGTGTTGTTGGGAGTCTTATAGGTGTAGACCTCCTCATTATCTGTTTCGGAGCTGGTGAGGCTCGACTTGGGGTGGGTGTAGGAACCGAAGGAGCGTGGGAGGTCATATGCACTGTCCCTGAACTCTGAGTTGTGCCGGCTGGGTTTCGGCAGGCTATAAAAGCCATGGAGCTGCCCGCCAACCCCATTCACGCAGTGCCCATTGCCCTGCGAGAGCTTCTGGACTGCCGTGTCACTCCTCATGAAGAAAGCGGACCTTGTGGCTTGGGAGAAGCTGGCACTCCTGCAGAAGAAGGGAAAAAAGAGGCTGAGATAGGGGAGAACCAGTCCTGGAGTGCACTAAGCTCTGCTTCCCACTCTTGTCACCTTCTCAACTTGTCTTGACTGATCCTCAGGCAATGAGAACACCTCACACCCCTCCAAACATGCTCACAACCCATGTTATCCTGAAACGTCTTCAAAATGTCTGTGTCATGGGTGGGAGGTATGTGCACCCAGACCCATGGCAGGGCAAGAATGAACCTTTTATCTAGATATAAATTGCTCCAAAAGGGCAATTTTTGCACCATCTGATAGTGACCCAAGACATGGCTGCGAGGAGCCACCCCATCAGCTTTGCCATCATGCATTGCCTGTGGTGTGAGAGGGAGGTTTCCTCTCACCTCTGCTTTGCAAATCTATTTGAGAGGGATCATAAAAAATTCCTGGTGGGGATGGTTTCAAAGCCTCCAGCCTCATGCTACCACCCTGCCCTCTTACAGGCCAAGCCCTGGGGAGGTGAGGACAGTCCCCAGCTGGGATTTGGGGTTTGCAGCCCTGATCCTCAGGGGAGGAGGAATGAACCTCGGGGATGAATACAGATTTATAAAAGCACTAGAGTCACCTAGAGTGAGCAGGTCATTACATGGTCATTAGTGTGGTCATTAGGTCTGTGCTTTGCTAATGATTCCTTAATCTGTATTGCAGACCCCAAGGGTGGAGGGCAAGCGCTGGGGAGCTCTCAGCCCTCTAAGGACTACTCGTTAGCCACGACTTCTCCACCGATGTCCTCCAAGGTGTTTCATCTCCTGTTTTATCCCTCCTACTGCTCTCTCTTTCAAAACTCCAACATTGCAGAAGATGATGAGCCCCATGGGCTCTCTGCACCCGTAACCCCAACAGATCACATTTTCTT
Source organism: Laterallus jamaicensis coturniculus (assembly GCA_022605575.1). NCBI lineage: Eukaryota > Metazoa > Chordata > Aves > Gruiformes > Rallidae > Laterallus > Laterallus jamaicensis. The sequence goes on along the minus strand of JAKCOX010000012.1, from coordinate 21,670,612 downwards.
GAGTTAGGGGATGATTGAATTGGCCACTTGGGACTTTCCCCTCCCCCTACCCTCAACCCCTGCTGCCATAGAGCAGCTCCTCATCCCTCAAGACCTGGGGAAATGCGAACATTGCTGCAGAAGTGCTGGGACACAAGGGAAAAATGTGGCAGAGATGAGCATGAGTAACAACAATACCTTCCCCTAAGCGTGGAAGAAAAAAATACATCAAAGCTCCTTTAACAAAGGGTTACCCTGCCAGGAAGAGCTAATGAATACACACCAGAAGAGGGTGAGTGGTAGCTGCAGGCTTGGCCTTTTTAGTCTCAGGGGCATAACCATGTGGGACCACATTACGGCCAGGAAGGGCTCAGCCAGCCCCACTTAAGCATCTGCTTGTGGAAGAGCCCAGCCCTGTATCAGTCACTGCCCTGGGCTAAAGTGAAATGGTTATGGGGAGGATTTCCAGGCGTAGCAAATCACAGGGACAAGCGCCGGCCCTATGGGAGAAGCTGGGTGATGCTGGTTTACACCACTTGTGGAGCGGGATTGATGCTCTGCAGGGACATCAGGGACTCTGTTTCATGGAGCCAGCACGAGATGGCGCTCAGAAATAGGGCTTATTTGGGGGAAAAAAACCCAAGTGATGCTGCGATATGACAAATGAACCCCTGCTGCCTCTGGAACTCTGTCCACCCAAGAGACGTTTGGGTTCTGGCAGGGTCCTTTCGGCTAAGGACTTGAAACACCTCATGGGTTAATTATTCAGCATTGCCTGCCAATTAGCTACTATTACCCTCATTTTATGGATGAGTAAAGTAACAGCTCTGGAGCTGAAAGGGGAGGGATTGCCAGCAGTCCTGCAGGCTGGCCCTGTGCACAGAGGGGCGGGGGGGGGGGGGATTGATCAGGGTGATTATTTCTGGCCCAGTTGCAGAAGCTGATGCTGGACCGTTTGTCTCTGCTCAACAAAGCATCAGCACTTGGTCCCTCCTCTTCAGTGTCCCAGCCGTGCTCAGGCTCTCAGAGGGTGGCTTTTAGGTACCCTCACAGCTGGAGCGTCAAGTGGTCCCTTTTTTAAACATTGTTCCATTAACTCCATCTGTAGTTATTTTTTCCTAAGCCCTTTTTTCTGTTGTTGTTGTTTGGGTAGGGAAAGGCAGCTGCAGCAGGAAAGCCCAGCGGAGGCTGCAGCCTGGGCCCTGCTCTCACCTCACCAGCTGGGCTCTGACCACCCCTCCCTCCCTCCCTCCCACCCTGCTGCTCTCACAAGCCAAAACTCTTCACGCCAAATAACTCCTCACTATTTAAGGCAACTGGCTGGGTCTGGAGGCGGAGAGCTGCTGTTCACTCAGAAATACCAGACTGTGCTCCACGGGGCTGCAACGAAGCCCAGAGAGCTCTGGGCAACAGGAGGGACGAGGAGCAGAGTGGGGCAAAACCTGCCCGTCCCTCTGGTTCCGTGTTTTTTCTGGTTAAAGGCAGGAATTAGGGTCCCATCTGCAAGATCACAGAGTGGTTGAAGTTGGAAGGGACCTCTGAAGGTTTTCTGGTCCAACTCCCTGTGCCTAAGCAGGGCCATCAGAGCCAGCTGCCCAGGACCATGTCCAGATGGCTTTTGAGTATTTCCAAGGATGGAGACTCTACAACCTCCTGTGCCAGTGCTTGGTGACCCTCACAGTAAAAAGTTTCCTGATGTTCAGAGGGAATTTCCTGTGTTTCAGTTTGTGTCTGTTGTCTCTGGTCCTGGCACAGAGCATCACTGACAAGAGCCTGGATCCATCTTATTTGTGCCCTCCCTGCAGGTATTTATATACCTTGAGATCTCCCTTGAGCCTTCTCTTCCCTAGGCTGAACAGTCCTAGATCTCTCAGCCTTTCCTCTTAAGAGACATCCATCAGTCCCTTCAGCATCTTTGCAGCCCTTTGCTGCACTCTTTCCAGTATGTGCATGTCTCTTATACCCGGGAGCCTAGCACTGGAACCAGTGCTCCAAGTGTGGCCTCACCAGTGCTGAGCAGAGGGGAAGGATCATCTCTCTTGACCCAATGGCAATGCTCTGCCTAATACAGCCCACGATACCACCTGCCTTCTTGGCTGCAAGGACCCATTGCTGGCTCATGTTCAACTGGTGTCCACCAGGACTCTCAGGTCCATTCCTGCCACAGCACTTTCCATGTGGGTGCCCACCAATCTGTATTGACACTTGAGGTTGTTCTTGCCCAGGTGCAGGACTTTCTATTTCTCCTTGTTGAACTTTGTGCTGGTTCCTGCTGAATCATTTCTCCAGTTTCTTGAGGTCCCTCTGGAGTATCAGCATGACCCACTGGTACATAAACCACTCATCAGCAATATGACTGAGGCTACACTCAGCCCCATCATCCAGATCATTAACGAAGATGTTAAAGAGGCCTAGACCCAGTATTGACCCATGGGATACAGTGCTAGTAACTGGCCTCTAACTAGACTGTGGCACTGATCACCACTCTCTGGGCCCAGGCATCCAGTCAGTTTTTAATCCAACCTAGAAAACCAGGAAAGCCATGAGCTCAGGAGGTTGTCACTCCAACCTCCTCCTCCCAACCATGATCATAGAATCATAGAACCATAGAATAGCATGAGATGGAAGGGACCCTAAGGATCATAGAGCTCCAACCCCCTGCCACAGGCAGGGCCACCAACCTCAGGCCTGGAGCTACACAAGGTTGCCCAAGGCCCCATCCAACCTGGCCTTGAACACCTCCAGGGATGGGGCATCCACCACCTCTCTGGGCAGCCCATTCCAGCACCTCACCACTCTCTCTGGAAAGAACTTCCCCCTAATATCCAATTTAAACCTTCCCTTCTTTAGCTTTAATCCATCACCCTTGTCCTGCCAGTGTCTACCTTGTTAAAAAGTCGATTCCCCTCCTGTTTGTATGTACCCTTCTGGTACTGGAAGGCTGCAATGAGGTCCCCCTGCAACCTTCTCTTCTCTAGGCTGAACAAGCCCAGCTCCCTCAGCCTCTCTTTGTAAGGCAGGTGCTCCAGCCCTCTAATCATCTTCATGGCCCTCCTCTGAACCCTCTCCAACAGTTCTACATCTTTCTTATATTGGGGGCCCCAGATCTGGACACAGTACTCCAGCTGGGGCCTCAGGAGAACAGAGTAGAGAGGGACAATCCCCTTCCTGTCCCTGCTGGCCACCCCTCTTCTGATGGAGCCCAGGATGATGAGGTAAGACCATCACTCAGGGCTTTCTCCAGTTGGGTTTTGCAGACCCCCAAGAATGGAGGTGCTCACCCTCAGCTGTCCCCAAGCTTTGCTCCTGTCCAGGTTACAATACCTTGCGTTTTCTGACTTTCTGCTCATACACTGGTGGAGGAAAAGGTAGTCCTGGGGGGCACTGGCAGACAGGGTGCTCTGGAGGTGGCTGGTGGGGGAGTCGAAGGTGAACAGGGTGGGCTGGCTGGAGTGGGATGGCGCTGAGGACTTGCGCTCTCGCAGCAGGTGGTGGCTGGCACCACTGAGCTCTGCTGGGGAGGACCGTGGTGCATGGTTCATGGATGCAATGCTCCTCAGGGTATCTGTGAAGGCAAAAAGCACATCAGTGAGTGGCCAGAATTAGTGACCCCACAACCTGTGTTCTTGGGATTTTCCTCGCTTGAGGATGGTGTGGTCTGTTTATGGCACATGCAACTACCATGTAGGGAAATAAATATTTTATTATGTTTTATAACTTCCTCCTATTTTACCATTTTATCATATTTTATCCCATGCTTAGTGGCTTGCAGGGGTGTCTGGGGGACGTCAGCCCAATTCACGGGGAGCTCAGTGGGTTGTTAAGACCTGTTTAAAAAGGAAAAGGAAGAGAAGAGCTTTCACACCACAGTTTCTGCTTCTGCCTTTTCTTAGGCACCTTTTGTAGGTGGCTTTAGATTTCAGCCATGCCCATCCCTTTGTGTATGGTCATTGCTGCCATCCCTTTACAGTGGGGTAAACCAGAGTGGAAATGTGGATGGATATAACAACAGCAAAGATGACAATTATTCCTCTTTTTTTGACTCTCTATTAATTGTTTGAACTCAAAAGATTTTCTGCTGCTCTCTACTAATAAAATGGGAGGCAGACTCCCTTTTGCCTTCCCTGCCATTGCTCAGGAAGAAATAGACTTTAAAATATTAAATTAGTTTCAACTGAGAATATCCCAGAGATCAGGAACAACCCAGCTACTCCAGCCCTCTGATAAATGTGTTCCAAGAATCTGGACAAGGAATTAATTTTTATAGCTAAGGTGCAACCCCCTATTAAAAAAAACCAACCCAACAACCAACCAAAACCAAACCTAAAACCCCAGAAAACTAGTGTGCTGCAGAATAATTTGGGAAGCTGATCCATCTCTGGCTGCAGAAGATCTCGTAGAAGACCAGGTATGATCTCCTTACCATGCATGCATTCCTGGCACATGAAAACCACTTATTGTGGTCCACTGAAGTCATCCTTTATAATAGCTGTGATTTACACTTATTTGGTGCTGATACAAAATGCAGAAAAACACCCAAACCCTAACAAAAAGGACATCCTTCCCTGGGTAAATCCACCTGTTCTTTGCCATCACTGATTTAGGGTTTGCTCCCAGGTTTCCCCCCAATATGATATTCACCTGCTCCTCAAATTTGACTTCAGGCTGCCATAAGGGAACGTACTCTGATACAGGGACAAGGTGGGATTTTACAGATTTCCAACCTATTTTTTTTCAGTTGCTTCCCTCAAATACAAGACTCTACCAGAAATTTTGGGCCAGGCTTTTTTTGTGCCACACACAATGGGTCGTCAGTGAAATGGCTTGGACAAGGAGGTGCTCTACATGGGGTAATTTTTCTCTGGCTTCTGAATCGTGTCAAGATACAAAATCGATCTGTCTGCTGCTCGTTTGCTGCTGCTACATTTTTTTTCCCTGCAAACTTCACCTGATGCAGAAAAAGTACATTAATAAAAGCCAAAGAGCATGTCTCGACTCTCTTGTTTGGTTTGTGCTAAACACAGCAAGGATCAATATTTAACATTGACATTAATGGTGGGGGATGAAAGCTTAAAACTCTTGATTCCTGTCTTCTTTGCATGGGCATTAAAGATCCCTTGGTGCCTTTCATGGGAGTAAATGGCTGTTCTCAGTGTCCCTGGACAAAGCAGTGCCTTGACCCTCATTCTTATTAAATATTTATCCCATAGCAGTACAGACAGATCCCCATTGGTAAAGGAGTCTTTAGAGCTCTGTGAACCCTAAGTCTTAGCCTCAAACAAGTGCTTTGAGGTCAGCCAGCATGACAGAGCCCACACCCATGTTGCTATCGAAAACAGGGCAGCTGCACCCAAAGTGCCTCTCAGAAACAGCCCCCTGTTCTTGCTGTCTCCAAAATCATGGCCAGGACACTGGCCTTTGGCCAACTTTTCTAAGGATGGTGTGAGGATGGCATGTTAGTGCTGCATTTCCATCCCAGCATGAAGATTGCCCCAGGGGACAACTGTGAGGTACACTGGGTTGGGGTCCCTCTGCCCTGAGCAGTCTCCATCACCATCCCTACAGGCTCTGCCCTTGTCATTGTGTGGAAAAGCCACGTCAGGCTAAAACACACCCAGGAGTTAGAAATTACACTGCTTTATTCGTGCCAACACAGCCTAAGTGGAGCACTGGGGCTGCACAGAGGAGTTAGTCCCCAGCATCACACCGAAGCACAGCAAATCCAAATCATAACACTTTGAGGAGCTCAGTAAGTCCTGAACTGCCAGGAGACCACAGTCTTTCCCCAAAAATCAGCCTGGTTTGGGGAAATGGGATAGCACAGTGCAAAAGGCGCACTCATTAAAAGCAAGATAAATTACTCCCTGGCTACTCCAACTACATAAAAGCAAAGGGGGGGATGAAGGGGAGCAGGCAGCAATGCCTGGTAAAAAGCACACCGCTTCCCTGGGGGAAGCTGCTCTATCGATGTCCCTATTGATTTTCAAAATGAATTCCCAGCTCGCTTCCCGCAGCGACCCGACTGCCGAGAGCATTAGTGGGAGCCAAGGCAGGACTCACGTACTCCATTAGGTCTGCAAGATGAACTCTGTAATAGCAGGTGAGAGATGGATTGCTTCACAGGGCTGGGAGGGTATTGCAAGGGCTGGGAAGAGAAATCCTGTGGTTGCAGAAGGGGATTGCCAAGATTGCTCCGTATTTTTTACATTTTGGGGTTTTTTGGTGCTAGAAAAAAAGGGCAGCTTGTGTGTCCAGGTATCATACTGATGATGGGTGCTGCTGGGTGAGGCAGCAAAGGAGGCAAGAAAGGAAATTGAGGCAGAAAAAACATATTTGATTATTAGTACATGTATTTGATTATTAGTACATGTATTTCATTAATAGTACATGCTAAAGGGATGCTTTCACATTGGCCTGAAAAAGAGAAAGGCCCCCCCTTAAGGCAAACCAGGCAAATTACAAGCCAGAGGTCCCAAAGCCATTTCAACTTGCAATGCCACAGTGCCCATCTCCCAAGTGATGAGGAACAACACTCCTTAATTGTGTCCATGCCAGGCACTTAGTGAATAACCTGCTGGGGTGTTCCATACGAGTGCCTGCAGGCATCGGTCCCATCCGCATCATGATCAAAAATGCTCAGAAAGAGCCAAAAAGAATGATGCTTCTCCATCCCTTAAGGACATCCACCTCAGATTTATCCATGGCCCTCCTTAATTTAACTGTGCAGATGTAGCCTTCAAATCCCTTGGCTTTATGTTGAGATCTTGAGTTTATGTTGAGGGAATGTATCAAATGCAGCCAAGGAGGGATAAGATCCTGTTCCAGTTCCTATTGCCATTCCCAGAGGACCAGAGTTAAGGTTATGTTGTGGGGCCATGTGGGAAGTGTCATCTTAACCCCACATTTCCTGGCCAGTTCTCCACTGAGTTCAGGGAATTAGGACTCTCATGGTCTGGAAAAGGCAGCGTTGGACGCCCACAACCTAAAATTCAATATCAGCAGCATGGTTTGCATGCATCCATCTCACTGAGTTTGAGCTACAGCTGTTCTGCTGGTCCCTGTGAGAAAGTAAGTCAGAGCCTTGTCTAGGATGAGAAAGCACAGCCCTGCAAAGCCCCCCAGTGCCAGGCAGGCTTCTAGGACACAGCCCGGGTTAAGATGTGACTTTCTGGCTATGTCCTGCAGCAAAGAGGGGAAAAAAAATATCCTTGTGACTCCATCCCCAAAGCAAAAATACGCAACCAGGAGCATGGGCAGCAAAGGGAGGGGCTAGGCTGCAAGCCAGGAATTTTTTATGAATGTTTTCAATCCCCCAAAGCAGTATTTCCCTCCTTGCTGACAGCTCTGAATTCCCTTGCTCGGAGTGCTCGACTGTGGCTGTGTGCACATAGCTTCACACAATGTTCCTGGGCTTATCTGAGCGAAAGAATTACTCAGGCTCCTTCGGAAACTGTTGCTCAGAATGGCCTTTTTCACTGGAGCCATGATGTCAGCTTTCTCCTCCTGAAGACAGGCTGGGATTACAACTCCCTGTATCCCATGGACTTGAAATGATGCCCCTGGGAATGCGGCAATTTTTGGGTGTAGCTAAATTCCTGCGCTCCCATTGATGGTCACAGCAAAGATAGCAGGTTTGTTTGGCATCCCTGAGCAGCATGAAATTCCCTGTGATGCCTGCACCATGCTGGCAATGGTGAGCTGGTCCAAGGGCCCTTGCAGATAAGGGCTCCTCAGATATGCCCTGACTAACAAGGCCATGAAATTCCTTGGGCTCTGCCACTGACTTCGTGCTGGTTAAAAATTATGGCTGACGACATTTTTTTTTCAGGAGGGAATAGTAGGAATCTACTGGAAATTATCCCCAGGAGGGTATGGGGCATAGTATGCTAATGTGCTGTTGTCCTCCCTGCTCTTTGGAGCAGATCCATTATTTATTAGCAAAAGAAAAGGGGGGACCACCTCCCACAGGAGTTTTCCTGTACCTCTGCTTTCACTGCCAGCTCACTCCTTGAGCATACACATCTTCCCCCCCCCAAATATATAAAATATTAAAAAAAGACAAACAACTCTACCAAAACAAGGCCTTTGCATGCTTCTCCTGGCAGGGAGAGAAAAAACAACATGTCCATTGGGTGAGTCACTGTGCCATCATGCTGCCAGGGGGCCCTGGGATGACACGATGATGAGTGTGGCACCTGAGGAAGGTTTATTTACTGATCTTTCTCTATCTCCTCTGAGCTGGATGGCATTTGGAAAAGCTGTTGTCAGTCTGAGGATGCCTTGGCAGGTTGCCTGCTAAAGGTTTCCTCCAACAGTTTAGTTGGAAAGGGAGTCTCTTTTTGGATAATTTCCCCTCTCCTGTTTCTATCAGGGTGGGGAGCTGTGCACAGGTAACCTAATATTGCCGTGTCCCAAATTTTGGGTGCCAAGCAGAGGGAGTGGATCTCTCCAAAAGCGAGGACAGGGCAAAGTAGGACTCACCACAGCTGCATCTTCAACTGCAGAGGTGACAAAGGCCTTTTTCTTTCCAGTTTCTGCTCCTTATTTCCATTTGCTTTGAGAAAGCAGGCAGGAGAGACTGGAAAGGGGGAGCATCACCGCTTTACAGGCGGTGGGGATCTGCTGCTTGGAGGGGCTAAGGGAACAATTTTTCTTGCCTAGTTTCAGCCATCTAAATGATACATAACCTAAGCTGAACCCCGTAGGTTTCCTTTATTAACAGCAGTGAACCTCCCCCCCCCCCCCAAATTATTTAAGCATCCAACACAGGGTGAAGAGAATTACCCGAGGAAGAATTGATGGGAGAGATAGAGAGACAAAGATGAGTGGCAATAAATAGCATCATCTCTGCCCATGAGTGTCAGTCTCTGCTTGCATTTGTATGAAACTTCAAAGAAATAGTGGGAATGAAGGGATGTTTGCCTTGGAGAAGCATGGGAACTGGGGGAAAAAAATCACAGGGCTGGAGAGCGAGTGAGTGAGAAGAGAGGGAAAGGAGCCAAGTCAGATCATCCTGACCTCAAAGCATTATATATCTCAGATATTTTAACTGCAATCAATTCTTTGAAGGACGAAGGGGCAGAAGGGAGAGAGACTGCAACAGAAACGGCAGAGCAATGCTTAGCCGTGGAGCTCACAGATTTGTTGCTGCAAGGTGAGGCTGTGCCTAAAATCCCATCTCTGTCCTGGAAAATGCCCCTTGGTGGCAGTGACCTCAGTATATATCATATCAGCATGGCCAGCAAACAGCAGCTCCCCTTTAAAGCACAAATCTGCCGCTCGGTTGTGGAGCTCAACCTTTCGTGTCAATATTTGGCCACCTAACATTTACCTGGATGGGGCTGCCTGGTGAGCACCTATTTGTTTTTGCTATAAGAGCTTCAGAACTGGAGATAAAAGTAGACAAACGTGGATGCTGGCAGCCCTGTTTTGTGCACGACCTTGAGCATCCCACCTGGGACACCCATATCTGAGAGCTGTGGAGTGGGACGATGACCTACAGCTGGGGATGAAGGACAGTCCTGAGGCTGGGACAGACTTCATTTGCTCCACAGAACTAGCCTCATGCCCGACCCTCTGCTTCATGAATCATCCTCTCTGACATAGCAAAGCCAATTTGACGAGGGCTTAAATGATGAAAAAAAAGGGGGGGTGAGTGGAAAAAGGCTGGAACAGGGGGAAAGGGCAGAGCTGTTGGTCTGTAACCTTATAAACCACAAAGTGATCTCATGGGTGATATATTTTTTGCCATTTTCAGGATGGGGATAAAGCAGCAAAGACAAGGCAATGAGGACATGCAGATTTATCTGCTTTCTGTCTGTGAGTAGCACATGTGATTCCTGTGGATGCCAGGGGCATCTTTAGCAAACGTGGCTGGAGATACAAGCAGTCTGTGGAGCCCTGTGCTGCAGGACAGGGCTGAAGCTATTGAGAGCCAAGAGCTATCAAAGGACGTGACACATTTATATAGGAAAAGCTTTTTTTCCCCCTTCCAGAGGCAGCTTCATGACAGCGCATAGTCAAACTAGCTTTCTCAGTGTGTGAAATGAAGCTCCAGCATCCTGCTTTGGGGGGTTGTACTAGTTATTATTATTGATTATTATTAATGATTGTGATTATTAGTGATTTTAGCTTTTCCTAACTGGGATTTACCTTGGCCATCGCACCACCACAGTCTTATCCAGTGCCGTGGTCCAATGTGCCATCAGCTGGAGGGTGAAAGCCCAGAAGCTGATGCACCATCAATTTCACATCCCCCAGCCCAGGAAAGAATTGCTTTTAGTTCCAGAACAAATTTCTCCATGTCTTTCTTGTTGTTCATTGCAAGTAGGATGTGGGTGCCTTTCCTTGCTTGCGTAAACATGTCCATGCCTCACTTAGCAGGGATGGAGAAGGAGAGAGGGTGAATCCCAGCCTAATCCCAGCCATGGCTTGCTTTAAATTTTATAGACTCTTTTTTATGGCAACAGGACTGTAGGTCTTTAATGCTGTAGGAGAGCAGAGGAAAATTTTCACTGGGAGAAAACGTGAACCCATTTTACTTATGCATGATTTAGTGCCATTTCTATTCAGGGGAGTGCACGAGAGGCCCAAATATTTGCACTTGGTATTATAGAAGAACTGCCATTCCTGGCTCTTTACAGAAGTAATTTATTTCGATCTCTCCTTACCTTGGGGGAGAAACATTATAACTCCTGGTTTGCCAGGGAGTCAATAAAAAAAGAAGTGCTGTAAGGGTTTGCTTTGCCATCGCTCAGCAAGGTGGTGATGGGATAAGGAAGAGGACCCCCAAAGTTCTCCTCTCAGTGCTCCCTTCTTCCACAGTGCATTTGAACCCATGTGTGGGACTAAACTGCAGGACTTTGATCCCATTTTTCTCTCATCTAGTTGGGATTAATGTTAGGGGTTTTTGAACCCCAGGTGGTATTTTAGCTGATGGGTTAAAAGAGAGGTGGGTGCAGTGCAGGGGGTAGGGGAGAAGATGGGGACAGGGGGTTGCAGTAGGGCTTCAGATGAGCCTGGCATGGTCAGGCACAGCAGCATCAGCTGCACCGACTGCAAAAAACAACAGAAGAGACAAAACAAGTCATTAACCCTCATGGCTGCAAAACCTTGTCCCTGAACTGGCAAGGAAAGCAGCCTGGGTCAATGTAAGCAATGGACTGCTCATCCCCAGAAAACATACCCTTAGGGATGGAAACTCAAAAGAAAAAAACCCCACCATAATTTGGCTGGGTTTTTTTCCTGCTGGAATTTCAGCTCTCATTTTTTTCAGCCTTTACTCTCAAAACAAGCCTCTCTGGAAAGGTTTTCCATGGTTTTCTTTTCCTTTTTTTTTCTCCATTTAGGGGTATGGGCATGCCCTGTCCATATACTAGAACCACCTAAAGAAGTCTTGAAGGCAGAACCTTCCTGAAGATGCTGAAGAATAAAAATCTCCACAGGCAGTGAGAGGATTGTGCCTTCCACAGCTGCTCCCTAGCTAGGCTCTGGACACCAGTGCTCCAGCAGAAATGCAAACAGCTCAAAAAGCCATTCTGGATCTCTCTACCCATCATTAAAAACCTGAGTCCTGCCCATTAGGCAGTCTATTAACAGCGCTCAGTGGAATCAGAGAAAGAAAAAGTCCTTTCTAGGGAGCTATTCTCATTTTTATGAGGTTAAAAATGCCTGTGACCCCTCAAAGCTTTATGCATTCAGAAATCATGAGTTCACCCACAGTAAAGGTCTTCGGTACAAGCTGAAACCTGGAGGTTTTCTTCTTCCTATTCTTTTAAGATGCAGTGATGGCAAAAAGGAGTTGGAATTTATTCCCTACACATTGCCATAATCAAATAATATGCTAATGCTATTAGCATGAGACCTTGCATGGTAAATGACTTAGAATCATATTCTCTTTCAAAATACTGGAGTTTCATTTAAATTGGTCTCCACAGCAACCGGAAACGAACTGGAATAGTGTTGGATGGAAATCTTCATGGTCGGGCATGGCAAACAGGGAATTTCCCAGCGGGAATTGGGGGGAGAGACACAGACTCAGCTCGGGCCTGCCATGGCTGGTGGGCTTGTGCCAGTCATCTTCCACACCAATGGGTGGAAAGCAAGGACAAAAACCCCCTGTGTATCTAGGAGGACCTCACAGTATCCTGATGGAAAAGGGGTGAGTGATTCTGTGATTCTGTGATTCTGTGAGTAGATATGAGGTTATGTAGAGCGGAAGACAGAGGAGGCTTTCTTGGTCCTCCTCCCCACAGATATTTCTATCCCAGGGGAGATGCATATGAGGACTGGTTTCATTCATGTTAAATCAATTTCCACCTGTTAAGCTCAAACCTGGCTATTTCCAAATGGTCTGAGGGAACACAGCTCCTGACCATGGGCCAGTGTCATGTATCTTAAGGTTGTACAAGCACAGGCCAGGAAGAAGGTGTTTGCTGCTGACTTCCCTCCATTAAGGCAGAGATGCTGCCTCTTCCTTCGACTGGACTGCTCACAAGCTCACCGCGATGACCGTTGTCTCCCATGAGGATCTAGGATGGGAAGGACCTGCAGCAGCCTCTGGCTGGTCCCCCTATCACATAGCTTTGTAATCCCATGGAAAAAACTCCCCAAAACCATTGGAAAATGAACCAGGCTTTGCAATGTCATGGCTGGAAAGCTGCTGGTTAGAAACCAGCTCTAACTTCCCATGAAAATATTTTCTCAGCTGCTTCACTTGTCTTCCCTGCACTTGTTTCACTCTGTGGTCACTGTTGCATCAGCGGGTGCATTGTGATCCTCACCCTGCTTGGGGCTTTCTCAGTGTTCCCCTAATAAAGTTAGTATTAGCAATGTGGCCCACAAAAATGTTTTTGAGAGCCATGTCAGAATGTGGGAGGTGTCTTGCTTGAGAACGGCTGGGAGTTCAGGCAAGGAAAAGAAAACAGCCCCGACCAGTCTCTCATTTCTGTTTGCAATTATCTGGGCTCTGGTGGGTGTTAAAACATCTGTACTGGTCTGGCAGGGACTGGGGAGCACAGCCTGTGCCAAAGGCAAGAACTGGCGTGGGTTGAAAGCAGCCATCAGCCTCCTCTGCAAGCATTTCTGAGTTAGGGTCAGCCCCAGCCCTGTCATTGTCCCCACGTCCCCCTGCCCACCATGGCTTGTACGCCTCCAGGACCATCCCAAGGAGAGCTGAAGGTGGTTAAAGGAGATGCAGGGTTGGCTGCAGTCCCAAAGCCTACTGGGTTTAGCATCCTCATGGGCTCTGGTCGCCACCAGTTCAGCTCCATGTTGTGCTTCTTGCATTTCGGGTCTTTGTGTGTGACTGTTTCTGCCTGCACACCCTCCATCTCCCTGTCATGTCTGGCTGTGGACAAGCAAATCACTCTCCACTGGGTATACTGGTGCTGACCAACATGGCCAGCTCCCAGCAGGGATGCTGCTGTTTGAACCTTGTGCACTAAAGCACGGGATGGTTTTGTGGTTATTTTTAACATGCAGCCAGCAGCAGAGCTGAGTTTAGTGGGACAACAGAGTGTAATGTAGAGCATGGTCCTCAGGAGACTCGGGCAAGGAAGATTTATCACAATCTCTTTGAGAGTAATATTTTGGGATTCTGGCATTCCTCATCCCCTGACTCAGGAGTAAAATATCCTTTGGCATCTGGGAACCAAAGCTAGCCCTCTCTCTCCTGATGCTCTCTCATGGGTTTGGAACCATCCCATGGGCTTATTCAGCAGCGCCTCACCCTCCTCTTCCTCACTCCAACAGGGATCACAAAATGTAGTGAGCACATCCCCAAAACCCAGAAGAGCCAGATCATTCTACCACCTTCATGGCTGCACCCATCCTCGCACAAACTACAGATGGTACCACCACCCCAACCAAAATGCACATCTTCTTGCCCGGCGCATCGCCCATACTTCATGCTTGGCTTAGGGCCAGTTGAAAATGTTCTGACATCCTCTGGCTGGAAAATGCCATTTAATCAAAATAGGAGCTTGCCAAGGTATTGCTGGCAGCCAGAAATTACAGGAAAGATTTAGAGGGTAAAAGTGAATTTTAAGTAAAAAGGGAGAAGGTCAAGGTGTTTTAGTTTGTTCTCATCAAAGTGGCTCCCTTTTAGGGGGTGGACTGACCTGTTTTGAGCAAAGACTATCATCATGTTCTTTTTAGATGTGAAAGCGCAATTCTGAGTGAAAAATCTTGATTTTTCTTTTCCTGAAATTCATTCAAATTCAGAATGAAAAGGTGTGAATCAAAATTGACGCTGAAGGCAGATGAAAATGGAATCCAGTGAGAATAAAAATGAGCACACTGAATTTTTACCACCTCTGAAGTGGAGTTTGTGATGGGCTTGTCACCTGCTCTGCTTGCTGCGAGGGCAGCATCCTCCCAGCATCAGCTTGCTCAGACTCCCTATGTGCCAATTCTCAGAACTCTTCCTTCTTCACAGGAATGGAAATTTATTATATATTTTTTAAAATGACCCACGTCCAAACCTGGTGTATTTGCTGCCGAAATGGATCTGGATGAGATCCAACACTTGGTGCCCCTCACATCCCTATCACAGGCTTCTACACCCATGGGCTGAAAAGTGGTTTGCAACAAGTACACAGTGCCTTGGATCCGTTCCTCTCCACAGATGCTGGGAGGAATAAGCCGTGATATAATGGGTTTTGACTACGACCACAGGAATGCAGGAATTACCAGGACCAGACCAGACCAGAAAACAGCCTGCTCTGGCTTTCCATCTCGAAATGTTCTGGAGACAGCTGAGAGGTTCACAGGGATCACTCATGCAGCAATGCCCCTGCAGGGAAAACCGATTTGTGCCTCACTTCATCATCTATAAACCTTATTAAAGCAAATATTTTAACTTATCTAAAGCAACTGAGGGCATTCTTGCACTCAAGGCAGTATTAATTCTTTAAGCTGCTCTATCTGTAAAACAAACCACTCTGTGTCATAAAGGTTTGTGAACACAGGGTTGGTCTTCAAAGAGCTCCAGGAGACACCAGACAGTAGTGTGTGTTCTCATTACTGAGATATGCCTGTGGATTTATTTACTTTGAGAAGCACTGTTTGTCCAGGGCTAGGACATCATGGACTTATCTGCATAAAAGTATTAGTGGCAGGCAGAGGACAGAGTGGTCCTTCCAGCAACATGACAAAGCAATTAAAAATTTCTGCAAGTCTGTATCCTTGAGTTCTTAAAGGCAGAAGAAATGAAGGAAGTGAGTTTCTGGAGGATCACAGAAAAGCCAGCAAGATCTCAGACCCTCAGAAGGAGTTATGTTGATGCCAAAGAACGTATATAATGTTGTTAAAAACCTGTAATAAAGCTGTAAATGTGTGAGTGAGCTTCAGGTGAAAAATCACCTATCCACCTCTTTTCTTAGACTCATGGAATGATGTTTGGGGATGAGGAAAAGCCTCGTGAGTCAAGGAACTGGGGTCAAGATGCTTTAAAAAAATAAATAAATTAAGATTGAAGAGACATCACAGTGCTCTCCAGGAAAGACAAGGTCTTCTACTTTATCAGGAATGTGTTTTTTTATTTTCCAGACAAGTCTTGAGAGGGAGGCAGCGTCATCACTTGGAAGATCATGTGTTGACCAGGTTTTGACCCTGACACCGATCATCAAAGCAACCATCAGCTAGCAAAAAGCTTCATCACAGAATTTATGGATTTCGAGTGGGTATTTGAAAGACTTCATCATGACTCATTTGAGAGCAATGTGAACTGTTAACGGGCAAGCCAGCAAAAATAATTACCATCATAAAGGCTTTATATCAAGGGTGAGTCTTGTGTAAAGTATATGAAGGCTCGAGGGAATGGTTTACCCAGATAAGCAATGTCAAACAAGGTGGTGCTTGGCAGGGCAGGTGATCTGCTGTGAGATAAAGGTGAGGATGGAGCCCCTGGCAGTGCAATAGCTAGCTGTTCACTACACTTCTACACACGATGGAAGTATTTCCAAGTGCCTGAGTGCCCAGAAGCCTGCCCAACAGTTGAAAAAGAGGGTTCGTTGTCAGTTATTAATAAAAAAATAGCACATGCAATGAGTCACTCAACTCCAGCTTACTTTCAAAAGCAGCAGCATACTACAACAGGGTCAGTTTATATATTTGGCAGTAAAGTGATGGAAGGCAATCATACCAAAAAATTGGCAAGGAGCAGCTGTGCTGGCCAGGATGGGATTTGGTCATGTGGAGCTGAAAGAACACATGATGAAATTTTTGAGGTGAAATGCTATTTTCCATCCTAATAAACAGATCTAAAGGGTGGCAATCAATCAAAGGTGCAAACGAGTCAGGCACATTCCTCAGCATGTGACAACAACCCAGTAAGTATGAAAGGAAGCTGAATACCCAGTAAGCGCTGAAATGTGCCAGAACTTTACCACCCACCTGCCATGGAGCAGCTGGAGGACTAAAAGGGTAAGAAAACATTTGGGTGGACTTACCCAGACACAAGGGGTATCAAACAATATGCTGTGATATGGACTCAAAGGAGGCAATGTCTCAAGGAATGTTCTGCCCTCCTCCCTTCCCTGTGATGCCAACAACTCCAATTTTACCTGCTGGGATTGCTGAGGTATCCCAGCTCCTCACCATACTCTGAAGCCTGGTATTACCCTGCAAGTGTAAGTTCATAAAAATCACATATTTGGGTTGGAAAGCAGATCTGGAGATGGTCTAGTCCAACCCCTTGCTCAAAGCAAGGGCAGCTACAGCAGCTCAGGACTGTGACCAGTTGGGTTTTGAGTATCTCCAAGGTTGGAGACTCAAGTTGTTTGTTTTTTTTTTAATTTCATGCTTAACTTTTACATATTTGCTTCACCTTTTGTGGTTTAAATGAATCATAAGCATTATGTGTTGCATTTGCATAATAAGTTGGGGGGTCACAGGGGTGGCTTCTGTGAGAAGCTGCTAGAAGCTTCCCCTAGGTCTGACAGAGCCAATACCAGCCAGCTCCAAGATGGACCTGCTGCTGACCAAGGCCAAGCCCATCAGTGATGGTGGTAGTGCCTCTGGAATAACACATTTAAGAAGGAAAGCAAAAATCTGCAGCTTTTACATCCAGAGAGAGGAGTGAGAAGATGTGAGAAAATTTGCAGACACCAAGATCAGTGTAGAAGGAGAGGGAGGAGGTGCTCCAGGCACCAGAGCAGAGATTCCCCTGCAACTACTGGAGAAGATAATGGTGAGGCAGGCTGTCCTCCCACAGCCCATGGAGGATGATGGTGGAGCAGAGATCCCACCTGCAGCTCATAGAGGACACCATGGTGGAGTAGATGGACACACATGAACGACATTGTGACCTGGTGGAAAACCTATGCTGGAGTAGGCTCCTGGCAGGACGTATGGCCCTATGGAGAGAGAAGCCCACATTGGAGCAGGTTTGCTGGGAGGACTTGTGATCCCATGGGGGACCAGGCTGGAGTCTGATCCCCTTGGAGAAGCAGGAGTCCTGAATGTCTGTACCCCATGGAAGGGACCCACACCGGGGCAGCTGGTGAAGAACTGCAGTCTGTGAGAAGGACTAACTTTGGAGAAGTGCATGGAAGACTGTCTGCTGTGGGAGGGACCCTATGCTGGAGCAGGGGCAGAGAGGGAGGAGCCCTCCCCTGTGGAGGAAGGAGCAGCAGAGAAAACATATGGTGGACTGACCTGAACCCCTATTCCCCATCCCCCTGTGCTGCTGTTGGGGAGGAGGAAGAGAATTCAGGAGTGAAGTTGAACCTGGGAAGAAGGGAGGGGTGGGAA
The DNA here is from genome assembly GCA_022605575.1 of Laterallus jamaicensis coturniculus. Classification (NCBI taxonomy): domain Eukaryota; kingdom Metazoa; phylum Chordata; class Aves; order Gruiformes; family Rallidae; genus Laterallus; species Laterallus jamaicensis. Next base: position 21,652,879 of record JAKCOX010000012.1, on the reverse strand, counting down.
CAGGTGTTTTAAGATTTGGGTTTATTTCTTATGATACCACTCTGATTTGATTTGCATTAGATTAAATCAATTTTCCCAACTTGAGTCTATTTTGCCCATGACAACGATTGGTGAGTGATCTCCCCCTGTCCTTATCTCAACCCACAAGCCTTTCATTTTATTTCCTCTCCCTTGCCCAGCTCAGGAGGTCTCTGATAGAGTAGCTTGGGGGCACCTGGCATCCAGCCAGGGTCAACCCTCCAAACATGGACCAGTAGTTAAACTGTTCCTTGGATGGCTGGTGGAAACTGTAGCTCCCTCCTAGGTCTGACTCTCAGAGAGAGAAGAGGCAGAATGGGAGCAAAGGAGAATAAGGATACATAAATAGGAGAGAAAAGAAGAATCCAGGGAGACCCCAGAGCCCCTGCCAGCCCCTTGAGGGGCTCCAGGAAAGCTGGAGAGCCAGTAGTGCCAAGGGCAGGGAGGGCCAGGCCCAAGGAAATGGCCTTCAGCTGCAGGAGGGCAGAGGGAGCGGAGCTGGGAGGCGGAAATCCTTCCTGAGAAAGGGGGATGCCCTGGCGCAGGGTGCCCAGAGAAGCTGGGGCTGCCTCTGGATCCTTGGCAGGGTTCAGGGCCAGGTTGGATGGGGCTTTGGGCACCCTGGGCTAGTGGAGGGTGTCCCTGCAATGGTAGGGAGTGGGAACTAGGTAATCTATAAGGTCCCTTCCAACATAAACCAGTCTGTGATTCTATGAAATGACATCTCATTTTCCGGTACAGCCTCATTTTTCATCAAGTTTCCCTTTTAAGACCATTCCCAGCTTGGAGGGAGAAGGTGCCATCACCAAGCTGCACCAACATATCTGTGCTGTGCCTCAGTGATGAATCCCTTTGAGCAGGGCCTGCCTTTGTGCAGCACCTAGCATAGCAAGAGACTGGTTTCTTGGCTGCACCTACACCTTGAGGGACCCTGAGAGATGTTTTCAGCCTTCCCTGAGGGAGCTGGGATGTGACAAGGGCATAGATGCGGACATGGACTGTGGGGCTACATCTGATCCAGAGATGCCCAAGTAATAATTCACCAACATTATGACTCTGACATTATACCATGCTAAATAATGCAGAAGTATGTTTGAGAAGCAGGCAGTAATTATAACTGAAGCAGAGAAACCATCTAGGGAAGAAGTGTTATCTTTACAGATAAAATCAGTAATAAATGCTACTGCATTCATAAATAAAAATCAGTCTGGAAACAAACCCTGAGTGGTGTCATGGAAAGTTCACAGAAATCGACAGTTTCACGGCTCCTTCCTGCTCCCTGTGCCTTCACTCAGAGGCTTTAAAGGCTTTAGAAGGTTCTCCCTTCACTCAGGCTCAGTTTTAATTGGAAATATAAAGCAATACAAACCAGTAAACAAAGAGGCAATGAGATCTGGGAAATAAGAGCCTAAATCTGTCCCAGCTTTTGTCAGGTTTTACAAGGCAGTACTCAGGGGTTATAAGCCAAAGGAATTAAAGAATGTGAAATATATGGAGGGAGGGAAAGGGGGAATAAGGTGGCTTGGGGTGGAGAGGGAGAAGAATCCTGTTATCATAAACTGCCTGAAGTAACAGAAATCATTAGAAATCACAGAATGCTTCGGGTTGGAAGGGATTTCAAAGATCATCTAGTTCCCACATCTTGCCACGGGCAGGGACACCCTCCAGTAGCACAGAGTACCTTAAAGCCCCATCCAACCTGGCCTTGAACCCTGCCAGGGACTCAGGGGCAGCTCCAGCTTCTCTGGGCACCCTGCGCCAGGGCCTCTCCACCCTCACAGTAAAGAATTTCCTCCTAACATCTAACCTAACCCTGACCTTCCTCAGCTTGAAGCCATCACCCCTTGGCATATCCCTGCATTCCTTGGTGAACAGCCCCTCTCCCACTTTCCTGTAGGGCCCCACACCACAATTCAATCTCCACAGAGCCTTCTCTTCACCAGGCTGAACAAGCCCAAATCTCTCAGCTTTGCTTCATAGGGGAGGCGCTCCAGCCCTCTCCCCTGCCCCCAGTCATATTCCTTACCCTCCTTTAGCAGTTGCAACAGTTGCTGTGACTTTCTCCCTTGCCCTCCTGCCTCCTTGCACCCCTGTTTTGGGCTCCTGTACCCATTGCATTTCCCAGCCTGACTCCTACATGCTGGGCATCACTTGCAGACCCGCATCCCACCCCAACACCCAAGCAGCTTTGCAGACATGGGGTACAGCTCCCTGAAGCCCAATGTGACACAGCTGGGACACATGGGCTAAACCAGTCCCAGGGCCTCTCTGGGAAATAAAAACACAGGCAAGTCTGACTGTGAGTTTCCTCCCAGCTGGCCTACACCCAAAATACCTCCCTCCCTCAGCTTTGCTCAGACAGTGCTGCTTTGCCGGGCACTTCGCTCCAAGTCCATCAGCTGTTTTCCTTTCCAAAGGCTTTGCATGGTTTGGCTTTTCTTTTTTTTTTTTTTTTTTTTATATGATGCTGATACAGTCTGCTGCACTCATTTTTCCACGGTCAGTAAGTCATCCTAAAAATTCCTCTGCACCCATTAAACTAATGGGGCTGACCTGCTGCACACAGGGCTCGTAGCGATAAAAGCCAATTATAAAAAGAATTATTTTAAATGGGTTTCTGATTCTGGGTACCTGGCCCAGGAGACAGCCTAGGGCAGGGCTGAGAGGTATGAATGCAGCTGGGAAACCTGTGCTGGAAAGGTTGGGCAATGTTTTTTTTCCTCTAAAAAACCCTCCAAATCTTTAACTTCACATTTCTTCCTTCCCTCTCAGCTCAGATCCCAGCCCCAGTTCAGCAAATCTAATGGGACTTTGGCCAGAAAAGCTCAGGATTTTCCCCAAAGGCTTCAGTCCTCCAGCTCCAAGATTATTTTCAGAAGATGTGGGTTGGATATCCTTGTGCTGGGTGGCTGCTGGGAAACAGTCATGAAGAGCTGCAGTATTTGGATGTTGGTCTTTAAGGAAAGCTGAGCAAAAATGTTCTTTTTTTCTGGTTGATGTTTTTCTTATTTGCAACATGATAAGAGGACTCTTTGCCTATAGACCTGGTGCTCCCACATCCTCTTCCAGTTCCCACGAATGCCAGGTATGGTCAAAGGGAGCTCAACTGACACTTCTGTCTCTGGGATGGCAGAGTTATGGGTTTGCAGACAAAAGGTTGGCATATCTTCTGGGTTTGTCCAATCCCAACTGTCCAAACTGTCCACAGACAAAGCAATACATCCAAATAATAAAATCCTAAAAATTCCTAAATACCAAATCCCAAACTCTGAAGAAAATATTGATCCAGAATCGCAAACCTCAGACGTTCAATTGCAACACAGAGTCACAGAATCACAGAGCATTAGGAGTTGGAAGGGATCATGAAATATCATCTGGTCCAACCCCCCTTCCAGAGCAGGATCACCCAGACTAAATCACACAGGAACACATCCAGGTGGGGTTTGAATGTCTCCAGAGAAGGAGACTCCACAAGCTCTCTGGGCAGCCTGTCCTAGGGCTCCGTCATCCTCACAGGGAAAAAGTTCCTCCTTATATTCACATGGAACTTCCTCTGCTCCAGCTTGCACCCACTGCCCCTTGTCCTATTGCTGGCCATCCCTGAACAGAGCCTGGCTCCATCCTCCTGACTCTCACCCTTTACATATTTATAGATTTTGATGAGGTGACCCCCCAGTCTCCTCTTCTCCAAGCTAAAGAGGCCAAACTCCTCAGCCTCTCCTCATAAGGAAGGTGTTCCACTCCCTTCATCAGCTTGGTAGCCCTGCACTGTACTCTTTCACGGAGTTCTATGTCCTTTAGTGGAGAGGGCCAGAACTGTACCAAATATTCCAAGTGTGGTCTCACCAGGGCAGAGTAGAGGGGGTGAAGGATCTCTCTTGACCTACTAACCACACCAGGATGCCATTGGCCTTCTTAGCCACAAGGGCACATTGCTGGTCATGGTCATCCTGCTGTCCACCAGGACTCCCAGGTCCCTCTCACCTATGCTACTCTCCAACAGGCCAGTCCCCCAATAGGCATCAGACCCACTGAAGCCAGAAGGTTTGTTTTCTAATGATGTAGATACCTTAAAGACCTTTAACCTTGATTTCTGGTTTCTAAAGTCCTCTGTATCTCTGCTTCAGTCCCTTTCTTGGCACCTAGGTGAACTAGAGATCTGCTTTTGGATATTGAGAGTTACCATCACAGCAGTGCAATGCTTGTGGTAACACAACATGATGAAAAGACTAGTATAGTGAGAAGAATAAGGTATAGAAGAACAGTGGGGGTTGATCCTCATCTGGTGTAAAGTAAGTGATGAAATAGGACACCATCTGAAGATCCAAATATCTCAAAGGTCTTGACAGCCATCCTGAGATGGTTTGGATATACTGAAGCAGAGTTTTAGGAGTGTACAAAGTGGATGTGTGCACCTGAGTTCATCAGTCCTGCTTCCCTGGAAAGCCAAGGAAAAGAAACGTGCATTTGCAGGATGCAAACAATTCTTATTTTAGACATATTTTTCCATTTTCTCTCTAAAAGTGGACACCAGCACATATCTCACTCTCAACTCTCAGTCTCCTAAAAGCCAGGGCAATAATAGCAAGGGGACCCTGACCAGTTGGCAGAAAGCAGCAACATCTCTCCCTGTTTCTGTCTTCTAGGAAGGAAATTCTGAGCCTTAGCGGCTCTCTGCTCTTCAGCAGACTCATTAGCACCTGAACTAGCTCATCTCCAAGGGGACAGACGGAGGGGGGTGAAAAAGGAGGGGGATAAAGGCAGCAGGCACTTAACCACTCTCATGCTGCTCCTTTGTGCCAAGACCACTCCATCTCCAGCATTGTTTACACTGAAATAAAAGCTGAACAGTGTCAGTTCTTAAAATAACTTGCTGTTTGTGGAGCAGGAAAACCAGGGTCAGGGAAGTTTGGAACAAATTTAAAGAAGCAGAACGATTAAGGGATGAACTGGGACCCAGGCAAGGAGGAGGTTGCATGCACCTGAAGTTCAACCACAAAGTGAGTTGGGGTCGTTGGGTCTTCCCTACCCATTCCAGGGTCAAGCCTGGGGCTGAGATGTGACATCTGCATTTGTCCTTCTGGAGGGAATCTGCAGCCATGGTTGTTTCCTTTTTTTAGGAAAACTCAGCATTCAGTGGAGCACATGGGAGTGATCCAGATGCCCTGGAGAGATGCAACCAGTGGGTCTAGATGTGACATAGGGTGTTTTAAAAGAAGGAGCTCTATGGCGCTGCATACAGAAAGAATTCATGGGAATACTGTTGAAAAGGCTACATCTATGTGGAGAGCAGGATGCTGGGTTAGAGGAAAGGGCTCAAGGCTCAGGGACTCCCAATGAAGGCCACCTCCAAGTCTCAAATGGGGCAGGGGACATGAGAACAATGGGAAGGTGGGATATAGGAGAGAACACAATTAGATCTGGCCCATCCACCCCATGGGTCAAGCTCAACTCAACTATAATCTTGCTTATTGATTGTCATACTGTTGTACTGTCTGCTGGGGGACAAATTGGCCTCTAAGTGAGCTGATATCCAAATATGAACTATACCAGTTGAAGTCAAGACCAACTGGTTTGCATGAACAGAAGCTGAAATCAAGTCCTGGCCCAGCTTGAGGCCATAAGGCTCCACATAGGGCTGCCTCCATGACTACCCTTAGGTGGCAGTGCTGTCTGCAGACACCAAAACAATGTACATCAAGGCCAAGGTGCTTCCAGTGACTCAAGGACAGCCTTGCATCTCCCTCCTTGCTGCCACTCCTTCGATTCTGGCACACTCCCCAGCATCGTGCAGGGCTTGCAACTCCTCCACATCTCGATCAGGGAAGGAAGGAGGTGTGTGCTGGGCACAATAGCAAGGAAGTACCTGGCCTTGCAGTGGTCATTAGTGTTTCTTCTCTGCTTTAGTTCTGTCTGGCCACAGGAGAGCCCTCACAGATGGAAAGCAGAGGCTGCCCCAGGGCTGTCACCTTGCTTGGGCTCCCCAGTGCCCTGGTCCTGCATGCAGGGATGGTGAATGCTCGTGATTTGTGGGTATTTGGGGGAGGTGGGTGGTGTATGATGTGAAAACCTATGTTTTTACTCTAGTCTTGTTACCTGCAGCTTCTTTGCTAAGCTTTTACGCAGCTCCTGTCCTTCAAGCAAGTCTTCAGGGGTAGCTTTGTGCTGTCCTTTCTCCAGCCCACCTCAAGCTTCCTTTGCTCAGCAAAAACCAATGCAAGCCTGGCTGCAAGGAACCTACAGTGTGAGAGGCAGCACTGGCCTGATGTTAGGACCAACACATTTTGGGGATATAAGCAAAGAGGGAGCAAGAGCAGCTGTATGTCCTGATAGCACAGACTTGCAGGCAGCCCGTGGAAGCAGGCAGCTGGCTTGGAGGAAGCAACCAGACAGCGACCCATATGGGACCCCCACCCAAAGTAAGTCAAGTCTCATGGGCTGGAGGGTGATGACTGGTGGAGGGTCTAGGGAAGCATCAAGCCAAAGAGACCCTCAGTGCAGACCATGCAAGAGGGGCATAGGAACCCTCACCAGTGTGCTCAGAAAGTGACGGTTGTCTGGAAGCTGACCCAGCAAACTCTGCTAGAGTGAGCATGGCTATGTTGAAGGAGGAAGGAGAGACACTCATCTCTTCATTAAACATTAATGCTTGGCCTTGACTTGTGTTTGATGAGACAGTAAAAACCTTGGGATTCCTGGGGATCAATCCCAGCCATGATGCAAAATGACAGTGACGAGCCTTGGAGATGGAGTAAAGAGTGAGCCAGAGCTCACGATTGCCTTGGCACAGACCCCTGGCAGAAAGCAGATAAGTAAATAAAAGAAATAAAGTCCCAGATGGAAAAAAAACCCAAGAAGACAACATGCCTGGTCTGGGTGGGAGAGGCCACTGCTGTCAGACAAACCCACTGGGTCAGGAGCCCATCTCCATCCCTTTCCCACGCCCTGCTCACCCTCTCCAAGCAACATGAGTCTTCCTCTCAAAGCAAAGACATTTACTTGCCCATAAATATTTCCTTCCCTGCTTCCATGGCTGGGTTAAACCTCTAGCACAGGGGCATTAATGTGGTGCATGAATAAGCTCTTAATCTTCCCTGGGTGTTTGCTGTGAATCCAAGCCCCCAAGAAATTACCTGCCCCATGAAAGAGGCAGAAGAGAAGCTGCCAGGATTTGCTGGGGAATGAATTGGGAGAAGTTTAATAAAGGTATCAACTCCTCTGAAATAACTAACCTGTACACAGGACCCCTGTAAGGAGATATTCATTGCAAGGGCACGCTTTGGTTTGCAAGAAATCAATTGTATGCTGCTATAGCTGCACCTCTGTCATATTGGGAATGGGACAAAGTGGGGTTTGAGGATGAAGCATCAGGTCCAGAAAGGGTTAATGGCACACGAGGTACATTCAGTGGGATTTGTTGGGTGGTTATAGGTTTGTTGGGTTGGTTTTTTTTTAAACTCCAGCAAACAAAGCATATGAGAAAATCCAGTTCACAGCTGAGCCCTGGCTGCCTTCCCACTAGGGCAGGGGAAACACAGATGGTTCAAAATACCCACACGCCTGTGTTTCGCCTGCAGCCTGTGGCTCGGGGTCCCCAGCAGGTCTTCCCTCCCACCCCCAAACCCCTTTGCATCCACACTCCAGAGGTGGCAGCAATGCAAAAGCAATGTCTGAGTGACATCTCCAGCAACATCTATTTTGCTCGAGCACTGCTGGCTTCCCTGGACCCGCGGAGGAGCCGGCATCCCGCGAAGCTCCGCTGGTTGAAAAACAGTAATTAGCTCTCAAAGTAAATAGGTGTTAACAGAAACAAAAAGCTCTGCTGCAGTCTGGGTAAACACCTTAGAGTCAATTTAATTTTGCCTTCTCCTGGCAGATGTAATCGTGCTGCCCTGCAATTATTTTCAGGTTGGAGTGGGGAATGATGCCACTGCGGCGGCTTTGCAGAGCAGCTGCTTCTCCAGGGCTTCTGGGCAGCCAGAGGTACCCACCACTTCACTGACATTTAGACCCCTGAGGCTGAAACGGGCTTCCTTTTGATGAACCAGATGTGTAACGCAGCCAGTGATCACTAAACCAGCCGCTAACCGCAGCATCATGTTAAAGCACTCTAAACTCCAGCCTGTTTTTTAATCCTTAGAGTCCCCCAGTCTAGACAGGACATGAAGGACTAATGTGAAAACCAGGCAACAGAAAATGTACACTCTTCCTGTCGAGCTGCAAGCAGAAATAAGCATCAAAGGGTACAAACTCATTCAGCCTTTGAAATTTTTTTGCCCTTTGGGAACAAGGGCAGCACCCAAGCGCAGTCCTGTGCCAGTGCAGAGGGTCTGCAACTGATTTGCATCACCATGTACAGCAGCTTTCAGGTTGCCATTTGCTCACTAAACCACACTAAAAAAAAACCCCAATGGAAAACCCATCTTTTCCCTGCTGTCATGGGACACTGGTGAAAGAGCCTTTTAGCCAAACTACCCCAAAAGCTAAGGAGCTTTTCTTCCACTCCTGGTATGTTAAAAGCAAGCTTGTGATTGGTGGCTGGGGCTCAGCTAATGTGGGGTATCCCTTCAAGCAGGATGTAAATCAGATCTAGCAAAGGATGTAAATCAGATCTGGTAAAGACCTTTGCTGGTGATGAATCGTTTCTCTAGCTGGGATGAGAACATAACTCAGTTGGGAACAGCCCAGCTTCAGGGCCAGACCCCGCAAGGCTTTCAGGTCAGCATAACACAGTCACACACCCAGGAACAAGAACAACCAGAAAAATATGCACTGTGGCTTTCCTGGAAGTTTCTGATCTCGTTCTGTCATGCTGCTCGTCTGCTGGGAGAGGGAGGTTTAGTTAATTAATTGCTACAATTAGCATGGAGCTATTCCTGCCCATGATGGTTACCTTTTCCTCCCAGTTTTGGTGCATCCAATTACTGACTCATTCGTTCTCCAAGACAGAAGCTACAAGGCACAGAGAAGCTTAAGGATGAAAGGGTGTAGTCTAAGAAAGAAATGCCAAGGGTCCCAAGCTCTATTTTTACCCAGAAATTGAGTTATTCTCATGAAAACTCCTTGTCTTCTCCCACCCATCAATTCATGGCTTCAAAGATGAGAGCAAGTTGTATGGGAGTGTTGATCTACTTGAGGGTAAGAAGATTCTACAGAGGACAGGCTGGATTGATGGGCTGCAGCTAACTATATGAGGTTCAACAAGGCTCAGTGCTAGGTCCTGCCTTTGGGTCACAACAACCCCAGGCAACACTACAAGCTCAGTGAAGAGTGGCTGGAAAGCTGCCTGGAGGAAAAGGACCTGGGGGTGTTGGGTGACTGCCAGCTGAATGTTAGCCAGCAGTGTGCTCAGGTGGCCAAGAAGGCAAAATGCATCCTGGCTTTTATCAGCAATGGTGTGGCCAGCAGGACCAGGGTAGGGTTTGTCCATCCCCCTGTCCTCAGCTCTGATGACGCCGCCCCTCAAATGCTAGGTTCAGGTTTGGGTCTCTCACCACTAGAAGGAGATTGAGGTGCTTGAGCTTGTCCAGAGCGGGGCAATGAAGTGGAGAAGGATCTGGAGCACAAGTCTGATGGAGAGCACCTGGAGAAGAAGAGGCTGAGGGGAGACCTTATCACTCTCTAGGAGAACCTGAAAGGAGGGTGTAGGGAGGTGGGAATTGGTCTCTTCTCCCAAGTAATGAGTGATAGGAGAAGAGGAAACAGCCTCAACTTGTGCAGAGGGTGGTTCAGATTGGATAGTAAGAACATTTTCTACCCAAAGGGTTGTCAAGCACTGGACCAGGCTGCCCAGGGAAGTGGTTGAGTCTCCATCCCTCCAGATATTTAAAAGACGTGTAGATGTGGAGCTCAGGGACACAGTTTAGTGGTGGACTTGTCAGTGCTGGGTTAAAGGTTGGACTCAATGATCTTAAGGGACTTTTCCAACCTAATTGATTCTATAAGGAGGTGATGAAGAGGGAGCACAACAGCTACCAATAATGCTAAGACTGTTTTATTCCTCCCATCAAGAAGGACATGTATGCTGAAGCAGACAGCACTCTCAAGACCCATCACACTGCAGTGATCATGCAAACTCTCTGCCCTGCAGCCTTAGGCCATGGGTCCTTCACACAAGCATTATCTACTCTGGGAAATTGATAATTTATGCACCATTACGAAGCAGAGATGGTGAGGGAAAGGTGAGTGTGGGGCAACCACTTCAGCAAGCACCAAAGTGGAGCACCAACCCTGAATAATTCATGGTTCCTCTTCACTGCAGCATCTGGACACATCTGCTGCATTTGCCATCATAGGCTTTTTCTCTCAGCTGACTCAGAAAATCACGCTTTGGCAGCTGGGTACTGTTTCAAGTGGGTACTTTCCCCACAGCACTAACGAGCTGTGATTTTGTTACAAATAGGGATTTTTGTTCCTCTTTTGCTGATGTCACTCTGTGGTCCTGAAGGGAATAAAGCAGTTGGATTTCTGCGGCCTGAAGAGCCCTGGGTGCCCTCTGGGACAGATGTACTTGCGAGCTGGAGATTGTTTTTCCTCATGCTGCCCAGATTTATATTTCACTGAAGTCCAGTATCGATCCTGCTGCCACCAGGCTGGAATCTCATTTTACTAAATGGGAAGAAAAACAGTTCCTCCAGCTGAACACATGTGAAATGGAAAATCCTGCAATGAAACAGCTCTTAAAAAAAAAGGGGGAGGGGGGGCTTAATGATTTTGCTGCACCTCAAGGACTGTACTGCTGACATGGGAACGGGCTGTAATTTATTTAGCCTGACCTTTCACTGCAAGACCATGCTGGTGGCATTATCAGGGGTCCTTTCTATGCCCATTGCCAAGGTGACATCTGGTTTCCTGCGTCAGCTGGTGTAGAGCGCATCCACGCTGCCCTGATGCTGTGTTTGCTGTCCTGCCTGACAAGCTTTTGGCAAGGTTTCAGCTCCTGTGGATGGCAGCTGCTCCGTGAGGGACCAAACTAGATTCAAGCTGGACTTTATTATACGGTGTTTCATGTAGAGAAAGCCTAGGACAGGGGTCTCCTGCCTGAGACTGAACCATGGATGAGATATAGCAAAGATACCCTAAGGTGCTACCAGGTGTCATGGAACTAGTAGGCAACTGCAGCACTGCAATCTATGCTCTGCCTCCATCCCATCTCACTCGGAATTTACCTGAGCTCTCATGCTGCTAGGGAAGCCTTTGCAACTCACTGGTACTCACTGCAGAGGCTTGCCAAAGCACAGCAGAGTTAGGATTGTGGAGAATGACTGGTGGAACAGGTACTGCTGCTGCTTCACAAAACCACCCTCTACCCTCCCAGGGCTTTCCCAGCAGGTCCCAGAAGGAGCCAGAGATGCAGGTGGGGAGGATGCATGTGTCCTTCACAGGACAGCTTGACAGCACTGGGGACAATGACAGTGGAGAGGGACGGGGTCCCAGTAAAGCTTCTCCCCTACATTACTAAGGGATTGAAACCTCTGAATGAGGGGGATTTTCACTGCTGGTTCCCATGGCTCTCAAAGGGAATTTGCAATGGATGAGGGAAAAACGTCCCTAAACAGTATCAGTTTTTTGTAAGAGACTCAAAGGTCTGCAGTTATGGGGTAAAAATAGCTAGGTGGATCACAGGGAAAAAGCCTGGTCTGCTTTAGATGTGGAAGGTAGGAAAGCCTCATGTCCATCCATTTCCCACTCCAGCCCTCCCAGCCTTGTGGTGGTGTGCACAGATCTGATATGAAAGGGCCTCTTTGGGAGGACAGGACAGAAGATGTTCTTGGCCATGGACATGGCTCTCATGGTACCTGTGTTGTCCTCAGACTGGTTGAAGCCACAGATCTGGCAGATGCTGCGAACCCACTTATTCATATCGTCCTCAGTCTCAGCCACCAGGTAGAAGGTCCTGTCGCTGGTCTTGATGTCAAAGATGTAGCTGTCTTGCAGCTCCTTCTTGTTGAAGGTCAGGCCTGCATCCACTTGCTCACAGAAATTCAGGTTGATGACACGCAAAGGTTTCTTGGAGTGGTCATTTTTGTAGTACTCCAGGACGTCAGGGTCACCACTCATCCGACCGCTGCGCAGGACAAACCAGCGTTTCTTCCATGCCTGAAACCAAGAAGAGAGAAAGCATGAGCTCCATAGCTCAACTCACGAGCCAAGAAAACACTGCAAGGCACAGGGTGATAGCGATGGATGTGACACCTCTCTCTCCCAGGAAGCTCTGGGATCCTGCTCAGGACATGCCTGCAAAGAGGTGTACAGATTTAGGTCAGTTCATCATATCAATACTCAAACCACACTGGTTATCTAGGAAAAGTAAATACTGAAATCTCATTCTAGTTTAAGATGACCTTGAGAAGTGCAAGTATTGAGGCTTAAAGCAACCTTCCTCCTACTTTACAGTCCAGCTGCACTCCCAAATACCCTTCTCTCCTTGCTACAAGATAATCTGTGGGGCAGCATTACCAGCAAATATAATGCCAAAATGCCTTCCAGCAGCTTGGGGGAGCTCAGATGCTTTGGACACAGTGCTTTGGGTATCCTGCCCTTCAGAGAACCCCCTGAGAACATCACAACACATGTCTGCAGATACTGACCAGGCCAATCTCATCTCTGTTTAAATGCCACAATAGAAAGGCTAATAAAACCAAGAGGGAACTGATTTAGTTTTTTAAATATCAGAAATAAGGCCAGAAAGACCCACGGAGAATCCAACCTTCATTTGTTTTTCAACATATCCTACTCCCTGGTATGTAGGAAACACCTTCACAAAGGAAAAGATTCTTCTGAGCAGTGCTGATGGCAGCCCCTGGCCAAACCAGCTGGGAAAAGGGTCCAGGGGGCTGTGGCATTTGAAGAAAACTGGGAAAATAAATGTCAGCCATCAGCCCTGGCAGTGGGAGCGGTGGCCTGTCTGCTATCCCCATGACAAATGCACTTGGGAGCCCACTGAAAGGGCAATAGCCACGACATTAACATGCTAAATGCTACAACTTACATTACACAGAGGATCGTGGAGGTGCAACTCCTCATCCCATGGGATGGAGGGTTTTTTTGAAGGGGTGGGCTCTGCATGAGCATCCTGATGCCTGTGGGAGGGACACCACTCCTCACCACGGGCTGTTTCCCATCATAGAACTACACTGCCTTGGCAGAGGGCTCAGCTCCCTTTCCCATAGGAAAGGACTTTATCTAAGGATAGCCCTTAAAACATCTGAGTTTGTTCAGGCTCCCTCAAAAGGAGGTGAAGGTTAGAGAGGTGCACCAGCAGTGTGGGTTAGATATGGCCCACATGGATGTGGGCTATTGCTGGTGCTCCTCCATTACCTGACACAGATCTTAGTTTGCACAGAAGGACACCAAGGGAAGAGATGTGATCCCCACTGTCCTGCCCCAGCTAGGGACATTTGGTTTATGATATTTACCTTCTGTATTTAAAAAAAAATAAAAAAACCCGACAAGTTTTAGGTTCATGTGATGATGAGAGGCTGGGCCATGAGGAAGCACATGACATTCCTAAGAAGGAAGAACCAACAGCCACAAACATCTTTAGTAACCCAAGAGAGGCAAGCGGTGTGCTGGGGCCTCCGTGATGCTCTCCAGGAGGTGACTACAGCCCTGTCAGGCTTTGCATATTGGGGATGGGTACGTGCTGGATCTCAGCCACCCAACTGCACCACAGGCCTGAAATGTAGGAGGATTGGGTGGCTGAAAGAAGGGCAAGAAAGCCCTGTGTTGGTTTCTCTGAACGGTCCAATTAGCACCGTGTGTTCCAAAGGCTTAAAAATAGCTTTTGTTTTCTGTCTTTGAGATTTGCAACCAAACTAGATTTGCACTAAGTTTAAAACTGGCTCCTGGTGCCAGGAGAGCAGCTTCAGTGCAATCTTCCAAATGCAGCGGAGCAGCAAATTGCTTAGCAAAAGGACGTGTGAGGCTGGCAGGTTTTGGCTTCATCCAGGAGACACTCTCCCACTTCTCATCAAAACGACCTCTCTTAGATGAAAAAGCCCTCTGCAGAGCAGAGCTGTATCCATCAGGGAGGAAAAAAACCACAACTTGATGAGGCAGCATCAATAATTTGCTAGCCCATCAAAGTAGATCACCTAAATCACTGGGAAACAAACTCATGAATGTGGTTTTTTTCCTAGCTCTATGTGGAAAGTGTCCCTTTAGCTTCTTTCTAGTAACACTGAGCCATTTCTTTGCAGCCACTCAGTTGGTCAAAGACATAGGCATACATCAAAGAGGGGGGGGATGGTCCTGAAAGAAGATCAGGTTGTGCAACCACATAGAATCATAGAATGGTCTGGGTTGGAAGAGACCCCAAGGATCACAGAGTTCCAACCCCCCTGCCACAGGCAGGGCCACCAACTTCCAGGCCTGGAGCTACACAAGGTTGCCCAGGGTCCCATCCAACCTGGCCTTGAACACACCCAGGGATGGGGCATCCACCACCTCTCTGGGCAGCCTGGTCCAGCACATGAACCACCTCCTGAATGAAGGCACATCCAACACCCCTTCTTGCAACTTGTCCAGTTGCTTTCCAACCATTTGGAGTCAAGCCTTGCAGCATCCCTTCATGACTGAGGAGTTGCATTAACAAAAACACAAGGTTCCAGACTCCAGAATTTAGAGCTTTCATGAAAACAAAAAGAAAAAAAGGAGGAAATGTTGCAAGCAAGGCCAACAACACTACCACAGCTTCCTTTTTATTGCCAATGTGAGAGCCACAACTTCTCTAGTTCTCTTCAGTCTGTCTGGAAGCAATGGAAAGTCCCACGTGGTCAACATTTGGCAGAGAAAATAGTAAAACACATGCAGTCTGGTGGTATTGGGTAAGTCCTAACGTTAGCTGGTTGCAAAAGAACTGCTCTTGTCAGGACAAAACTTCTTGGGAAGCTTCAGGAGCTGGAGTATGTCTGTAGGGTGGGACCCTTGGACAGAGCAACAGCCCCACCAACCTGAGATGACAACCCTGTCCATCTCTGCCAGGTGTCCTTGTAGGGATGAAGTCGCCAGTGTTTTTCTGAACCAGCTTCTGGCCCAGGAAAACAGGTCATGAGAGTAGCTGCTGGACTTGCCTGTCCTGAACAGGTGGGTGCATGCAGCAACTCTCACTGTACAGCCCCATAGCAGGACCAGCCATTTCTGCCTCAAGATGGTGATTTAAGGGTCTACTGGCAACCACTGTGACAGCAGTAGGATGCACATGATCCATATCCATGGCAGTCAAAGTCCAGGCCAAACCAGAGGAGGTTGCAAATCCATGTAACTCCACACTCTGCTGCCATGTTTCCAAGACCTTTTTCCACCATGGGGTTGTGATGGCCTCTTTGAAGCCCCTGTTGCTGTCAGCCCACTCCTGCCAAATCACCGTGTCTCGCTGCCTTGTGTTGTGAGCCAAGGGCTGCGTTTCACAGCTGAACACCCATAAAACTGTGCCTTTGCAACACAAATTTCCAACTGCGTGGCCCTTTGCCTGCATCAGGTTGCTTTGCAGTTAAACTGCAGCTGGTAAAGACCCTTAATATCATTGAGGAATATTTTGACACTCGGCAGAGTCTTCTTTTAAAGCCACCATGCTGCCAGTGCAATGTAAATCTTCCCAGATGCCAGGAACTGTGACTGCTGCTTGACTGCTTTCCATCTCAGCAGTGTGGTAGCAAGTTAAAGTTCACAAAGCTGACCCCTTTCCAACTGGATGCTACCTGAAATTGATTGCTTTATGGGTTGGGGAGTTAGGTTGGCAGAAACCAGGTGGTTCTGCTGAGTTCACAGGCTGAGTTCATTCAGCTCTGGGGGGCTCATGTTGTGGCTGGGACCCTTCCTGTCTCCTCTGCTGAGTTTGGAACCAGGAGAACCCAACTGGAGAGGTGGCTGCTTTTGAGCAACCAATATACAGTTGTGTGAGATCTTGTCACCACACCATAAGTGAGGTCCCTTATGTACCCTGTGGCTGTCCTGATAACAAGAAACAACATCTCCCTCTGTGCTCCTCTGTCCTCTGTTCTCTGTCAAGTGATTGCAGACCCCCAGCATATATACTATTTCAGAAAAGTAGAAAAAGGTGAGGAAAACAGCAAGTTCAGTGTTAGCAAAGCCCAGCATCTATGCCCAGAAGGGACCCTGCTAACTGCCACAGTCATAAGAAGCAATCAGACCATAAATAGCATGACAATATGGAGAGATGACTCTTGGTGGAGCCTATAGCTGTGGCCCACCCAGTATTATCGTAGCTCAGAAGTGAGATTTCATAGAATCACAGGATCACAAAGTTGGAAAAGACCTTTGAGATCATCGAGTCCAACCACAGCCATCCTCTAGTAAACCATATCCCCGAACATGTAATCTACCTGTCTTTTAAATACATCCAGACTCAACTGCCTCCCTGGGCAGCCTGTTCCAGTACTTGACAACCCTTTCGGTAAAGAAATTCTTCCTGATATCCAAACTAAATCTCCCCGGTGCAATTTGAAACCATTTCCTCTCATCCTGTCGCTTGTTACCTGAGAGAAGTGATTCCTCCCTCTCTACACTATCCTTGCAGGTAGTTGCAGTGAGTGATAAGGTCTCCCCTCAGCCTCCTTTTCTCAAAACTAAAAAGCCCCAGCTGCCTCAGCCACTCCTCACAGGGCTTGTGCTCCAGGCCCTTCACCAGTTTCATCGTCCTCTAGACACACTCCAGCACCTCAATGTTCTTCCTGTAGTGAGGGGCCCAAAACTGGACACAGCACTTGAGGGGCAGCCTCACCAGAGCTGAATACAGGGGCACAATCACCTCCCCAGACCTACTGGCCACGCTGTGTCTGATACAAGCCCAGATGACATTGGCTTTCTTGGCTACCTGGGCACACTGCTGGCTCATGGTCAGTCAGCAGTCACCCAATACCCCCAGGTCCTTCTCCACCAGGCAGCTCTCCAGCCACTCTTCCCCAAGCCTGTAGCGCTGCATGGGGTTGTTATGTCCTGTGTGCAGGACTCTGCACCTGGCCTTGTTGAACCTCATCCTGTTGGTCTCTGCCCATCAGTCCAGCCTGTTCAGATACCTCTGAAGAGCCTCCCTACCCTCAGGCAGATTGACACTTCCTCCCAGCTTAGTGTCCTCCGCAAAAGCAGTCAGAGACTGTTAGCTCTTATTCCAAATGCATGTTCTTTTGATTAGGGTAAGCCTTAGAGCCAGACCTCTCAAACTGTAAATATTAATAATTTTACCTACACACCTTTATAGTATACATGGGGATAGGCAAGGAGGACAGAAGGGGAAGGAGGTAGAGAAATGAATGCTTCCTAGGAAACCTCTCTGCTCTGCTCCTTCTGCCCCCACTGCCATCTTCATCCCCAGGAGCACAGCACACCACCAGTTTGAAATAAACCTTCCAAAATCCGATCTGACACAAATCTCAGGATCTAATGTGAGCTGGCAGGTGAGATAAGTGACCTAACCATGACATCAGGCAAATTTCTCACATGGGGATGAAGTCAAGGACAGTCTGATTTGAGCAGGAAACCCCATAGAGGGGCAAGATGGTGCTTGTGTTCTGGTTTTGCCCAGAGTTGGAGATGCCTCAAGTACAGGAAAGCTCCTGCAATTGCCCTAGTGGCCACCAGCCACTTGTGAGGATGACACCATGCCAATGGATGTCCCCTGTCCCAACCCCACGTGCTCCCACTTTTCATTCTCCAGTGCAGAGTGGTCTTGCATCCCATCAAGCTTCTTCATTCTCTGGCCCCTGGTGTATCTGGGATGGCAGAGAGGAGATCACACTCCAGGAGCAGGAAAAAGAACAATGATGTCTGGAAGGGTCTCACTGTTTCTCCTGGCCACCATTTCCCCTTGCTGTCCCATCCTGGTTGCCATCACTTTTGGTATCCAGGCAGGATTATTCCTGGGGAAGGGGGGGTTAGATGATGGGGTTGTCCTGAGAGCATGTGCTGCTCTCATCACACAATCATAGAATGGTTTGGGTTGGAAGGGACCTTTAAGGGTCATCATGTCCAACCCCTCTGCAGCGAACAGCAACACTTGCAACTAGATCAGGTTGCTCAGAACCCCATCCAACCTGACCTTGAATGATTACAGGGATGGGGTATCTACCACCTTTCTGGGTAGTCTGTTACTGTGCTTCACCATCCTCAGCACTAGAGATATGTTCCTCTAGTCCTTACAGCACCCTTGCTGAGGTGTCATTTTGGGTGGCTTGGTGTTTTTGCCATGTACAACAATGGTGCTGGTTGTAGCAGTCAGACTGTGTTTACCCCACATCCTGTGCCCCACATGCACAAGGGACACAGTCCCCTCCTGCAGCCAGTGCTACCAGCACTGGGGAGTGAAGCCCCATGCAGGAGGATTATAAAATAACCTACTGGTGACCTGTATAATAATGTTGTCTCTCTTTGTGCCCCTGGAGGCTTTTTATCTCATCTGATGGACAGAAGTATGCTGGTTTTATTATTCATGCAAGAAAGCCTTGCCTCTCCTGGTGTTAGCACTAACTCAAAGGAAATGCAGCTCAGATTTGCAAGGAGTGATAAACCCCCTCCCCATGTCTGCTCAGGTTAGGGACAAAGTGCCTTTGGGCCCCACCATGGCTCTCCAACCTTGACATCGCTGAGCCCAAGAGTAAACAGGAGCGACCTGAGCCCCCCCAGTTCCCCTCCACAGCTCCCCAAGAACCGTCTCCTTACCCACTACCCAGTCACAGCAGCTTTCAACATGATACTGGGAGCAGACAGGTCCCAACCCCACTCCTCTCACCCTTCAAAGTGATGGAGAGACTGATTCCCACTAATCATATGCCTGCAGTGTCCGAGTTCATGGCGAGTTCGTTAGCAGCATCACTTTGGGGGGGAGGAAGGCTTGATTGGCAGCGTTAATAATGCTGCACTGCAGCGGTGAGACCCTGCAGGGCACAGGAAGCCTTGCTGGGCTACGAGGTGGCTCTTCCATAGTGCACTGGGGGATGGAAGGAAGTAACAGCAATGCAAAAAAACCTCCCAGCCTAGTGTGCATCTCAGGCTGTCAAATTGACCTCCCCTCTCAGGGATATTTTTCCCACTGTTTGAGGTGTAATTAAGGCTTCAGAGCACACGCTGAATCTCTACATGTGAAATCCACCCGAGGAGGGCAGCTGGCATGAGATTTCCCTGCACTGAGCATCACTCAGCTGGCTGAGATGGGGGGGGGGGGTTTAAGGAGGTGAGGCTCAAACACAGACTGAAACCTATTTGCAAGATCATTTAACACCCTCCCCCCGCCCCTCCATAAGCTTCAAAACGAACTCCTGCCATCAGAGATGTTTGCTACTGGGGAAGGAAAGGGTTGGGATGACCCAGAGCTAAAGGTACGCTGGTGTGAGCTGGAGGACCTGCTCCCTGCTGCCACGGTCTGGGAACAGGATGGGCAGCAAAGTAGTGACACAATGTGAAAAACATTTCCCTCTGTATTTATTTTACAAGTGTTGTCTGGTTGGAAAGATTTCAGTAGCTCAGTGCTGTATGGCAAATCTTAGGAAAATAACGATGTCTCTCTGGGACGTGAGAGCGCTGACCGCATTTCTGCTGGGATGCTGAAGTGCCTGATTAAGGATGGGATGGAAAAACAAAATAGCAAGTAGTGATATTGCACTTACACCACCAGACGTGCTGTGACGATCTAAGAAAGGACGCAGGGTAAACCCTGAGGTGGGTCAGGAGGTGTAAAGACGATAGAGCCAAACCCTGCTGGGAGATGCAATGGCATGAGAGGCAGTGATAAGTGGTAGGACAAAAGAAAATGCAGATGGAGTGTTGTCCATCCTTGGAGACAGTCAAAACCTGACTGGACAAGACCAGGAGCAATGTGATTTACCTCCAGAGTCAGCCCTAAATTGAAGCCGACCCCGCTTTGAGCAGGAGGTTGGTCCAGAGACCTTGAAAGGTTGCTTCTAACCTTAGTTATCTCTGAATTTAAATTACTTTTCCATTATTAGATCCAGCTCACAGCGAGGAGTGTTTAACTTGTCGGATAGAGACCTGGGCAGCCACCCATCACACACTCATCCTCAGAACATAATCAGTGTTTCTTAACTCACTGAGTAAAGCAACCTCTTCTGGGTAATTCCCTCTGCCGAAAGCTGCAAGGTGCCTTTGCAAGGGGAAAGGGGCTGGGACAGCACAGGCCTTCAAGGGGTGAGCCAGAGCCCAGCTCTGGCACTCGGGCTAGCCATGAGTGATCCACACACAGGGCCTTCATTGCATCTTTGCCATGGATTTTGTTATCTGAAAGTATTTCCCACTATCCATCCCTGCTGTGTATCCCACACTGTTATTCCTAGCCCAAACCTCTCCCCCACACGCTGCAGCACACCCTTTGCAGGAGGATCAGAGAGGCACTTGAAGGAGCTTATTTTGGACTCGATGATCTCTTGAGGTTCCTTCCAACCCCTATAACTCTGAGGTGAAGGCATGAGGGCGGGCAGAGCTGATGGATCCTCAAGGGTCTGCAGGACACCTGGGAAAAGGGTGAGATGGCACTGCCATTGCCTCTGCCCCAAGCCCCCACGGCCCAGCCCAAGGAAAACAGCGTGGCAAAAGGGACCATGTCCTACAAAAGCAATGCTGCAGGCAACACCCCTGGGGCCCCAAAGTGATTGCAGCATGTCTCCAGTTGAGTGTTTAGTCTGGGTCTGATCCAGAAGCCAGGGACGCTAAGGGGATTTTTCATCCTCGGCCTCGAGGTGCTTTGTTTTTGGCAGTGTCGGTCCCAAGGGTCCCGGCCCCTCCATCTGCCCTGTCTGCATCCTGACTCCAACAATGGAGCAAGCCACGGGATGACTGCACTGTCGTATCACCTGACTGGGCACAAGCATGTGGCACTGCTGTATGAGTGACGATGACCTGGGCACAGAGCTGCCTTGTCCTCATCCCCCACCGTCACCGCACGGCGCCGCAGGGGCTGGCTTGCACCTCGCTGCCTCTTTGAAGGCTGACACAGACCAGGGGCTGCAGCAACCCAACAGGATGCCCCAGCAGCTTCTTAGGTGATTTTATATTTACCATGTGTACATTATGATACTATGGTTATATATATATATATATATTTTACATGACTCATGCTGAGACTGGTGCTCCTCACATCTGTTTGCAAAACCCAGCCACCACCACTGACTACACTCAACCCTACAGTGATGAGCAAGAGCTGAGACCAACCCAGTGGGGTAAGTCAGCCCACACCACAGGAACATCGAATCATAGAATCACCTGGGTTGGAAGAGACCCTTTAGATCATCGAGTCCAACCACAGCCTAACCCTGACTAGTCCACCTCTAGATCATGTCCTCAAGCACAATGTCTACATGCCTTTTAAACACCTCCAGGGATGGTGACTCCACCACCTCCCTGGGCAGCCTGCTCCAATGCCTAACAACCCTTTCAGTAAAGAAATTCTTCCTGATACCTAACCTAGGTCTCCCCTGGTGCAATTTGAAACCATTTCCTATCATCCTATCACTTGTGACTTGAGAGAAGGGACCAATCCCCAACTCTCTACACCCTCCTTGCAGGTAGTTGCAGAGGGTGATAAGGTCTCCCCTCAGCCTCCTTTTCTCAAGACTAAAAAGCCTCAGCTCCCTCAGTCTCTCCTCATCTTACAGCTAGAGTAGAGTTTACGTTGGTTTTTGAACTTTCAGTTGCTGGAAGAAAAAGAAAACTGCTCACTTTTTTACTTTTTAGTTTCCCCCTCCTGAGACTTTGGTATCAGGCTCTGATAAGCGCTTTCCCAGCCATTACACAAGCAGGGCTGGACATGGGAATGCGGTGTGAACAAATGGCTCTGAGCACAGCACTTTGATAACTGAGTTTTTCCAGCCTTCTGGCTTCTGCACGAGCAAAATAAATCCCACAGAGCTGTCAGTGATTTCCTTTACCCCATAGCTTTGGGATACCACCAATCGGCACCCCAAGAATAGGGATCTGCCCCCCAAAAACCCCACACCGGGCAGGCAGGAGCCATTGATCCTGTCCCAGACCTCCTCAGTGAAGGTACACCGTCTCTGCCCACATAAAACTCATCTCAGGGATGCTTCACCCCATGAGCACCCAGAGTTGAGTTTCACTGGGAAAACCACATCACTCTCCATCTTCCCTCTGAATTCTCCTGGAGGTTGTGGCTGTTCTCCCACCCTGTGTCACCTCTCTCCACCCCTCTTCAAAGACCAAGAAGCCGCTCAGGTGAGGACAGGCTTTGCTTTCACCAGGTTTGGTCTCAGCTGTGAGATAGAGTGGTTTTTTTTCCCATATCCATGAGCATCCATAAGCCCAGAATGGGATGGGGAAGGAGCTGCTATAAGAAACAGGCTTCCCATCCAGTGAACCCTTTCCAAACCCTGAGTGCTGCTTGTGATTCAAAGCCAAGCTGATTTAAAACACCCCTTTTCAACCAAGAAAAGAATCTGAAAAAGCCAATTTGAGGCTTAGTTTCAATCATTTGGCGATAGACACCCATGTCTGCTCTAGGAGTCCATCCAGCAATTAATCTGCTCTGCTTGCAGTCTCTCAGGTAAAAATACAGATGGATGTAGAGGTGGATAACAGGATGATCTGGAAGCCGTCTAGAACGGCTTCTCTGCAAGGTGCTATGAAGTGAGACAGGACTCCTCAGTCTGAAAAAGTGTTGGATTAGGAGAGATGAGATAGGAGAGATACTGAAGGAACCACCAATGGCAGGAGAAGGTGGTGGAGATGACCTTCTCACTCTTGCCTAATACAGGACTGTCGGGCATCACAGGAAGGTGGCAGGGCACACAAAAGGAGACTTTCCTTCCAGCAACACAGAAATGACCCGTGGGACTCCTTGCTGAATGATGTTCTGGAGGCTTCACATTTAGTTGTCCCCAAGTGGAAACTGAGGAAGATCACGAAAACCAAATCCCCCAAAGGTTACTGAGTGGTATCACGTGTACCAATGGAAGTTTGCACTGAAAACTGTTGCCAACAGGGAAAGTATGAGGAGAAGGAGGAGGGAATCTTCCCTAACTGCCTCCTTACTGACCACTGTGCAACATTTAACACTGGATGGACTTGGGTTTAACCCTCTATGGATGTTCAAATGTGCCAAACTTGCAAGGAGCAAGGAAAGTGAGAAATGGAGTCCAAAGCTCCTATGAGAGAGAGCGAGCTCCATGGAGATCAGCACCAATTGCATTTACCCAGGGGCTTGGTTGATTTTGGGACCTGGGGTTCATTCTTGCAGCTTAAAAGAGCATTCTAACAAGGGCATTCCCTGGTGCTTCATAACATATGAAATCATTCCCTTAGTTAAAACAGGATTACTCTCCTCTTCCAACTCAGCCTTTTGGATGAAGCTTGTGGAGAACTAATTATCTCCTCCTGCTGTCAGTCCCTCTGAAACCTGCTGAGGGATATGCTGGTTTCCAGGAGACACTCACAGAAGGCACATGCACATCCAGGCACAACCCAAGGCTCTCTATTAGATGTGCTGAACTCACAGCCCTGACCACTGCTCTCATGGAAGGCACCATGCTCAGGTAGTTTGGCTGGAGGGCTGGAGGGCAGTGGAGGATAACTCAGGGTGTACATGAGGACAACCCCTGGTCTGCACATCACAAGGGTATGACTCTCATTTGTCGCACAGCTGGGTTGAGGACAACGAGTTAAAGTACCCAGATCTCTGCTTTCAAGCCTGTCACAGCAAGATACATCTCTCCAGATGCCCTCAATAGCTGGAACGTCCATCAGTGACCACAGTTGGTTGGGGTCTGTGTTGAGTCCTCACAACACTTTCAGTCCCACAACTGTGCCTACAGAAAGAAGCTTTCTCCAGGTTCCCCCCTTAGTTGTGTGAATCACAGATTCAGGCAGTCCAGCTCTCCTGAGGTCCCTTTCAACTTGAATTAATCAATCACAGAGTCACAATGCTGGAAAAGACCTTTAAGATTGAGTCCAACTGTTCCCGTCCTATGCTAAACCATATCCCTAAATACCTGATCTAACCTTTTTTTTAAACACAACCAGGGATGGTGACTCAATCCCCTCCCTGGGCAGCCTGTTCCAGGCCCTGACAACTCTTTCAGGGAATTTCTTTTTCCTAACATCTAATCTGACCCTGCCGTGGTGCATCTTGAGGCCATTTCTCCTTGTCCTATCTCCTGTGCCCTGGCTGAAGAGACCATCACCCACCTCTCTGCACCCTCCTGTCAGGTCATTGTAGGCAGTAATAAGGTCTCCCCTCAGCCTCCTTTTCTCCAGGCTGAACACCCCCAGCTCCCTCAGCCGCTCCTCATATGATTAAATGATCCTGTGATCATAAACTTGATTTTTTCTATATCACAGACTCTTAATATGGACACCTTTGTGCCCATACAGCCCCCAGTAACCACACATTTGTCCTCATACTTATCTACTAGAAGTGTGGCAGGGGATTTGGAACTCTATGATCCTTGGGGTCCCTTCCAACTCAGACCATCCTATGATTCTATGATTCTAAGTGTCTCCACTGTGGCGCCCAGGGCACCTTCGTGGGGAGAAGATAGCACAATCATCTGCCTACCCCAACTTATCAGTTCTTCCACAAAACTTAACCAGCTGCCAGCCTAAGCAATTTCTGTGCTAAACACCATTTCTGCAATACTTTCATGTTCCCTTTCTTCCTCTTTGGCACCGACACTAGTAGCCAGCTACTCTAACAAACACGCTTTGCTGTTGCTGCATGTAAGGTTAAAAAAAAAAAAGAACCTTCTACTCCTTAATTTAGACATCAAAGGTCACTGTAGTTGTTTCTGCCACAGCCTCAACTCATTTCATGCAGTTTCTTTCTACTAAATCCATAAAGCCCTGCATTTGGTGATTCACTGCCCCTTTCCGTAGGAACCACCTTAATTTCTCCTCCTTTGATGTACACTTTGGCACCGGGCTGCCTTCTAATGTTCTATTTTATTTCATTCTTTCAAAATGGGCTCTATTTGTCAAGTGATCCAGACTGCCCCGTCTGATGAATTTGTCTCCAACATTTACCGTTCCATTACCCTTTGTGCTACTGGCAGCTTCTCCCCACAGGAGCCATCGGAACTGCTTCGCCTGGGAGAGATGCTGAGACCTAGTATCAATCCCTGAAATATGGTATAAAGAAAAGCCACATTGGAGGGTGACATCGTTCTGGGATCTGTCAGGTTTTGATTCACTTGCTACGTGCTCGGAGCTGTGTGGGCTGTCCTCACTACCCTGTAGCTGACCTGCCATTAACAGAACTGTGAGCTCCACCATTTGGCCCAGGATTGATGCTGGGCATGAACCTTTTGCTGCCTAGGGAGTGTCTTCTGAACATTTCTTCTGCCTCCTGGATTGGAAGTAGCTTCCTCATTCAGGATTAACCTAACCCATTTCTCCCCATATCTGAAAAGCTGTTGTCTTCTTTTCCCATGCTTTGGTGGAAAGGGGAGAAGACTGTGGCTTCCAGGACCCCCACGAGCTTCCCTGCAGGAACTTTGCATACAGCTCTGCTCACCTCTTCCTCAAATACCAGATGTTCAAATCTCTATATGGTCCTTCAGTGTTGGGACCCTTTCTGAAAATCAAGGGGAAGTGGCCATTGAGAGTTTTGGTTGGGGCAGAAAGCTTTAAGAGAGGTAGTCTCCAGTGACCAACCACACAGAGTTTGGAAGAAGGCAGGGGAAGTCTTGTGCTTCCTCAAAGGAAGAAAAAGACCTTCACCAGAAGGCAGCACCTCAAGGGCAGATGGGTAGGGTTTGATGGACACTGTGATAGCATTGGCATTGAAGGAGTCCATCATAGTCTTCAGGAACAGCAGTGAAAACATAGTTCTGAGGCACTTTATTAACCACATGTCTGCCCCAGCCTTTGTTTTCTGCCAGCAAGCAAAGCCTGGGGGAGATACTGCTGAGCACAAATGCTCTGTTTGGCTTTGGGAACTTAAGTGCATAAGTCTGTTGATAAACAACAGTATGGTTTAGCCAACATAGATGAGAAGGTCAAATGGATGAGAAGATGGCCTATTCAAAGATAACCTACTGCTAATGCCACTATTGTCTTCTAAAAATTAGAGCCTACAACACCCTTGCATTAGTATAATTGGGATGCTACAGGGTTTCTGGTCATCCAAACACCACAGTGAGAACATCAAATATTCTGACCCTGATGTGAAGAATTCCCCAAAATCTGGCTGAACGGGCGAAAAAATAACCTGGGGTCATGGTAACAGTGTTTTAAAATCAAGGAAGCCAAAGGGGAATAAATCAGCTGAGGTGCTGAAAACCATTTTACAAACAGCCGGGAAGCTACTGAATCAAGAGGACTGTTTAGTGTGACCTCTGTGGATTAGCCTTTTATCCTTAATTTTAAATTATTCCATTAAAAGTGGCTGCAGCCAGGCACAGATGAGGTAGTCGACTGTTCCCCCCTCTCCCCAGATTACACAAGCCTCATCTTTTTCAAACCCAGCTAGAAGCCCAGCTTGAAGCCCGAGTGCTTCAGGTTTCAGAGGAGTGGACAGGAGGGTGGGTGCTAATTCCACACCACCACCACCCCAGCAGCTCCTCCATCTGCCTGTTAATGTGTGTTGAAAGCTGCTAGCACTTATATCATCGGTGTGTTGAATCAGGGGTAGTTCTATTTTGGCCTGATGGCAGGGATACGCTCATCAGTGGGAGATGATGGCCACCACCTCTCCCTCCACTGGAATTCCAATGGCTACCGACCCAGCTGCTGACCCTGTCAACAGCTGAAAAGCCTTTCCAGAAGTGGTGAACCTCTCTCCTTTCATGTATTAAAATTCTCACTGGTTAATTTATTAGGGTACTTTGTGCTGGGAAAAATGACCTCTTTGTTGACCCACTTAAACATGCTCCACTCCAACACAAAACCATCAGAAGGGCTAAAAGGGAGAGCCGGGGAAGTCATGTGCAGACTGATCTCCTTTGTCTCGGCGAGACAGCTCCAGGATGGAAGTGCTGGGACTCCCTGGCACGAGAGCAAAGGGCTAGACACAAGCCTTCACAGACCAAACCACAAAGGAAACATTCAGTCCGTACGCAGCACAGACACAGCCAGAGAAACAAGACTCCCTAGTCCTCCCTCCTACGCAGCGCTCATCCCTCCCTCAACCTGTGGGGCTGGGGAATCATAGAATCATAGACTGGGTTGGAAGGGACCCTAAGGATCATAGAATTCCCACCCCCCCTGCCACAGGCAAGGGCACCAACCTCCAGGCCTGGATCTATACCTTAAAATCCTCTCCATGCCAGTTCCTATAAAAGGGCAAATGGGAAACATGAGGGTGGGTGGTGGGCACGTGTGCTGGGACTCACAGTGCTCATGAGACAGCAAAGGTGCATCCTGGACATCCTCCAGCTCAAGGTGTCCATGCCTGCAGCCAGTCTCTCCTCTTATCTACTCCCAAATTTTCTCCAGCAAGCGAACCACCAGATTTGCTCCACAGCAACCTCTGATTCCAACTAACATATATGGGGCGTGGAGGAACAGGGCACTGCAGGGCAAAACTGGATAAGCCAAACCAACGGCGTAAACACCACTTGGCTCCAAAAGTGGCCCTGTAAGTGAAATGAGCAGGATTATCTGTCATTAGGTCTCGTTCTTCCATTAGTGTCATAAAGATAAAGCCACTCTCCTCCCATAAAGGCAGCCTGCAAAGTGCTCAGGCTCTGCAGGACTCTCAGGCTATTAGGGAGGACGCAAAAGCTCCATTTGCTTCACTGTGGAGAAAGTGCCTGGAAAGTGCAGTGAGGACAAAGGGACGCTGCAAGGTGCCTTCAAACCTCAGGAGGGGTTGGAGCTCCATCCCACACCCTGATCATTGCCCTCTAATCATGAACCCCACACTGGGCTCATGCTGGCGAGTGTTTTAAAGCCCAAAGGTTCTGTTGGGGCTCTTTCTCATGTGACGCTCTTTATCTCAAGCAAATAGGCTGCCAATTAACTTTGATACTGAGAGAAAGGTTCATGAGGACACCTTAGCGGCGTGCCAAATTTCACCCCATAGGAGAAGACCTGGAGGCAGACCTTGGAGATAGATATGAAATGCATTACTCCCTGTTTATTCTTAGCTGCATAAAGCCCATATATTCTGGGTGCTAGATGAGATAAAATACA
Organism: Laterallus jamaicensis coturniculus; assembly: GCA_022605575.1. NCBI lineage: Eukaryota > Metazoa > Chordata > Aves > Gruiformes > Rallidae > Laterallus > Laterallus jamaicensis. The sequence goes on along the minus strand of JAKCOX010000012.1, from coordinate 21,624,748 downwards.
GAGAAGGGGGCTAAACAGAATAAACTGCAGCAGAAAGCTGAATGTAAGATTGTGAAGTAGGAGTTGGTGCGACCTGATGCTGCAACTGCCATTAACCTGTCAAAAACCCTTGGAGAAAGGGGTTTTTACCCTGCAGTTTTCCAAGTGCCAGATCAAGACCCAACCTCAGAGGGATGTTACAGAAAGACATAACTGAGTTGGTATCTGCAAAAATACTTTGGGGGTGGAAACTTTAGTTGTATGATGGGTGGGGAGTAATTTTTCTGCCTGCCACATTTCTGCAAACAGAGAGGTAGAAAACAGTGCGTGGGAACCTGAACCTGCAGCAAAGAGGGGTGGAAAGAGCAGTAACTGATGAGTTTTATTGCAGCATGTGTTAATCATCCCTCTAGAAGAGGGACTGGGATGGGGGTGGAGGACTTGGCAGCTGGGGGAAATGAGAGTTTTGAGATGTATTTGTAATGCTAACTCACATCTGGGATCAATCCTGGAATGGGAACACAGTGTCTGTCCCAGGCAGGCCAGAAAGGAAATGTTCTTTGTGGCCAACCTATATGAAGAACAAGACTTGCTGAGCCAAGCGTGGCCTTTAGAGTTGCCCCTCAACTGACCTGGGGTCGTGGACTACCACAGAGGCTTTCCAAAGGGAGCAGAGAGTTTCTCCAAGTGATTTGTTATGGGGCTGTGAGGACTGCCCTGCACCGGCTGCCAGGAAAGAACAGTTCCAGCTCTCATTAGGAGTCCTTGATCCCAAACCCTTTGGTGGGATAGGCTGAGCATGGTGGCCTCTTGGCTCAGGCAGGTGCACAGCGAAGTTGCAAGATGTTTTTTCTTTCCACTTTGGGATGCTGCAACTCCATCCCAGAATTTCTTCATCCAGGTTTTTCCTGCTTGTCTGATCCCACTCTCATGTCTTTCACACCAGTATAACCTCTGTATTTCAATGCACTTACCACTTACCAAGCTGTGGGCATGACCTCTCAGGGACAACACAGTCACGGATGGAACCTACAGGCACTGTAATAACTGAGTCACCACATTCAGGTGCAGGATCTCATCTGCAAACTCCTTTGGAAGCAACTCATCTTTAGAAACCAGCATTATGAAAATGTGGGACCTCTCTGGCCGTGCTGGAAGACACACAGGTAGGTGGCTTTCCTGCACTGACTTGTGTAAGCTGTTGGATTTGGGAAAAATGGGGAGCCTGTGGTGGGTTAAGATATCCCAGATTCCTTGGCTGGATGATTCCAAGGGTATATATATGCCCTGTGCTCTGCAAGGGTTTGAGGGAAAGCACTCCTTGCTTCATTACCTCCTGATGCACAGGGGATCCTGGGCTCTCCTAAACTGCCCATCCCGGCACTCCAGCCCGATGCTGCCCCACCACAGTACTGCAGCCTGATGCAGGTGGTCTGTGTTGCTTCTCTGGGTGCCCTTTGCAAAGTCAAGTGGTTTCCTGAACTGAGGAAACAGGAATGAAGCCTGCTGTGGATCCTTGCTCTGTCTGCATGTGGCTTCCTCACCTTCTCACTGGCAAGGATGAGAATAAGAACCCTGCTGGGTTCTCCACCCTGAGCAAACACTGGAGAACCCAGCTCTTTCCCAGTAAGGGTGGGTTCCATGTGTAGCCCAGGTACTCCTGATAACTGCTCTTAGCGTTCAGGGGTGCAGAACAAAGGGGAAGTCCTACACCAAGCCAAGGATGTCTCCTTGTTTCAGCAAGCAAGCTCAAGTGAGGGATTACAGCTTCGGGGGCATGGAAGACAGAAGGTTGGGGAGGTGGCAGCAGGACCAGGTTGGACTTCATAGTATGTCTAGAGATGAGGCTTATTAGTGCTCTTTTTAACTAGAGAAAGTACCCCCCACACATAGATTAATTGGGAGAGAAGTTCTAAAGACCCCTTTCCATGCTGCAGGTCTGCAGACAGGCGTGAGCCTGACAAAGCTCAGTTCCCATCTTCACTAAGGACAAGACAGGAGGCATGACCCCAGGGAGTGGCCATCAGAGAGGCACCCACTGACCTCCAGAGAGAGTGGTTGGTGATTAGCCAGTTGCTGGGTTCAGCCAAGGAGCCACCTTACTCAAACAAGGTGAGGAGGCATCTGGACCCTATAAAACCCAGCACCATTTCTGGCTTCATATGCCACAGGCACTCGGATTTTCTATCCATTTGTTTTTTTTGGTTTTTGTTTTGCAAAGATGGCACCTCCTGTATCACCACCAGGGCCAGGTGTCACAATCCCAGGAAAACATTGATAAACTGGAGGAAATTCAGAGAAGAACAAAGGAAAATATTATTATAGAGTCAGAGCGACTGACTTTCTGAGCTAATGTGTTTAGCTTGGCTTACCAGCAGCTTAGCAGGGGCTTGGCAACTCAACTGTCTGCAAATATTTGAAGGTGTAAACACCAAGGACAAGAGGGGAATCATCAAGGGAGTTTTACAGAGTAGAATGAGCAGGAATGAGGTGAAAGCAGTAACTTGCCATGATTGCTAACTGGGCCTTAGGTCTCACAGCGTACAATTTGCTCAAGGTTCCTCATTTTATAGCTGCTCTATAGGTCTTCATGGCATCTGTTGTGGCATGATGGGACTCAGGGAAGCACACACCACATTTAGGCTGTGTTTCATCAGTGTGGGTGCCAACAGGGATTAGGATTCTAGATGTTGGTTTGATTTCAGGTTCAGATTAGATGTTAGGAGAAAAAAAATTTCACTGAGAGTTGTCAGGGCCTGGAACAGGCTGCCCAGGGAGGGGGTTGAGTCACCATCCTTGGATGTGTTTAACAGATGGGTAGATGAGGTACTTAGGGATATGGTTTAGCACAGGACAGGAACATTTGGACTTGAAGATCTTAAAGGTCTTTTCCAACCTTGTGATTCTGTGATTCTGTGATTTTAAGCTCATTGGGACATGGGCAAGTGGTATCTAACAATACACAGTCCAACCCCCAGCAGGTCTTCAGACTGTTCAACAAGCACATTTCCTGATCTACACGCTGCTTGTCTCTTCTATCATCACCGGTTTCAAGTCTAAAGCATAGAGATAGGTGATGATTTTTAGCTGAAACATTAGAAGGACAGAGATGGAAACTTTGCTAATCTGTATCAATTCTGCAAAATTATTTACTAGAAGAAAACATCCTTTCAACCCCCCTCCAAGCCCCTGAAACAATTAATTTCAGTGTTTCATAATCCTGTTTGGACTTTTCAGTTCAAAATAACACCTTCAAATTGGAAGAGTTAAAACAACAGCTCAAAACAAAAATAAATGTAATTTATAGTCAAGAAAAATGTTTAATAGAATAGAATCCCAGACTGGTTTGAGTTGGAAGGGACCTTAAAGATCATCTGGGTCCAACCTCCTGCCATGGGCAGGGACACCTTCCACTAGTCCAGGGTGCCCAAAGTCCCATCCAACCTGGCCTTGAACCCAGCCAGAGATCCAGGGGCAGCCCCAGCTTCTCTGGACACCCTGTGCCAGGGCCTCACCACCCTCATAGTAAAGAATTTCTTCCTCATATCTAATCTAAATCTCACATCCTCCAGATGAAAGCCATTCCCCTTCTCCTGTCCCTCCCTGTCCTCGTAACCAGTGCCTCTCCAGGTTTCTGGGAGCCCCTTGAGGGACTGGAAGGTCCCCACAGAGCCTTCTCCAGGCTGAACAAGCCCAACTCTCTCAGATTGTCTCCAAAGCAAAGGTGCATCAGCCCTCTAATCATCTCCATGGCCTCTTACAGACTTCTTCCAACAGCTTCATGTCCTTCTTGTCCTGGGGACACCAGAACTGGATGCAGCAACATAGGGGAGGTCTCATGAGAACAGAATAGAGGGGCAGAGTCCCCTCCCTCAACCTGACGGTCATGCTGTTGGGGATGCAGCCTAAGACATGGATGGCTTTCTGGGCTATAAGTGCACATTGTTGGGTCACGTTGAACCTCTCATCCACCAACACACCCAAGCCCTTCTCCTCAGGGCTGCTCTTAATCCAGTCTCCGCCCAGCCTGTAGTTGTGCTTGGGATTGCCCCAACCCATGTGCAGAACCTCCAGTTTCACAGAACTACCAGAGAACTCCCCCTAAAACAAACCCTTATATCTTATAGGGTGACTCCAAACTATGTTGACTCCCTGCAGTGACGTAGCTCAACCCCAGACAAGCAGGATATATGCCAGTAGGCACCAAAAAATTGCTTACGGAAGGGAAGATTCAAATTTAGAGTGGCTGCCTCTCTATAAATAGTCTGCAGAACTAAAATACATTCCACTTTGGCTGGAAATGTCTTTGGCCTCGTAGTCATAAACACTCCTGCCTTTTATAGTTGAACCAAATATTTGGTTTCTATAGTTATACCAGTGAGTACCCAGTGGTCTTTATTTTTAATCCACGCAGTGTTTGCATGAAAGCAGGGCAGCGGTTTGTGGGGACCTCAGTGGAGTCTGGACCACAGGTGCATCATTAAAAATAAACCCACGAACAGCACAAAAAGCTCTCCCCAAAGCATCCAAACGCACCAAGGTTTGCTTATAAACAGCATTTGGCTTTTAGATGCTGCACTAAGTGTGCTGAGAGTGAGACAGGGCAAGGAACCGGTGATTGCTAATATAATAATGAGCCTCTGTCCTACTAATCTGATGTTCTCAAAGCACTTCACAAGCATTAATCATCCTCCCAGCGGGGCAGATTGGGGATATTTGTTCCCAGCACATTACATGGCACAAGGTGGCTGAGGGAGAGCTGTGCATGGCCCAAAAATTTGAGAATGTCCAAGGAGGCAGGGGAGTCTGCATATATATATATATATGGAAAAAAGTCAAGTCCACCCCCTAGAAACTTGCCTTCCAAGGGACCTGTTTGACAGCAGTATGCATGAAAGACCTATTACTCAGCGTTTAATAAATCAAACACCTGTCCACCAGCATTATTGATGGAAGGAAAAGGAAATTAAATGTGACCTGCTTGGCTTGGAGATCACAGGATGTTTCCCCATCCACTTAAAATAATTTAAGGTGGTTAAATCCTGCCTGTAAAGAACTGAAGAGGTTTCAGTTATTTTCCTGTCCCATCTTAGAGAGATCTCAGGGTGGGGACTGAGCTTCTCAAGGGATGCCTGCAGGTCATGTTGCAGGCCCAATGTCTCTGTCCTCCTGAGGAGGAAGCTTGCAAATCCAACACTGTGCATGGGCAATGCTTTCCTTGGAAAACAGTTAAATTCAGTGTCTTAGGAAAGCTGCAGCTGTTTCACTTAACAGAGCTGAATTTATTATCGTGCTGGACATGCCAAGAGGATGACGGGGCAGGAAGGGTGAAAGGTAAATCAGCCTGATCTCAGTTTCGGCAAGGCTGGGTTTGCACTGGCCAGACAAGGACCTGTTCCCTCTGCTTGTGCTCAGGAGGGATATCCATCTTAGCTGCTCTACATAGCTAAAGACAGGAGAAAACTCCATCAGGCAAAAAGCACCTGGAAATCACAGGGATTTATTGTGAGAGCAAGAATCTTTTGAATTGCCCCAAAGGGGTGAGTTTCTGCATGACTTATGTGGTCTTGACCTCTTACTCTCTTGGGACAGGAGTCTTGAATTATCTCAGGCTGGAGCTGTCTGCACAGTGCTGGATGTGAAGAATGTATAATTACAGGGAAAAAGAGCCACTACAAGAGACAGCTTGTGGGGGTGGAGGGGCAGGGGCTGAAGACATCTGAGTTTTCAGTCAGGAGAAGAACCTCTGCTCCCTCCCTTAACTTCACCCAGAAATGAACATGGGTGTTCCAGGTGAGATGAAAGCCCTTTTCCACAGCCTCTTCCTACTCACACAGTGCTCTGGGAAGAATTCAAACAGCTGTTTTGGCTCAGCACAGGGAGTTTATGCATCCCTAGCACTCTGCACTCTGGTTCTTAGCTCTTGCTTCAAGGCAGAACCACTGGAAGAACCTCACTGCCCTGCTGCACGTAGGCTGCCTGTTGGTCAGAGTGGGACGTCTCCAAAGGAGATGTGTCAATGGTGCATGGACCAGGTGGATCCCTGGAACAGGCTTTCAACTCTCAGCAGTTGTATCTACCTTAATTTGACAAAATTATGGTGCCATAGCAATGCTTTGCTAAAAGGCAGAGGCAGCACCAGGTTCATCAGGGTGCCATCACGCAGCCTGGATCACTTCTTCTCCCTGAGTCGCTGCAGAGATGTGATCTCCTCCACGATAGTAAAGAGCCTTAAAACCCTCTGAGAGCCTTGCATGTGCTTTAGGAGTTACTAAGGTTCCAGCATGTCGCTCGTTAGTGTGTTATTACCTGCAAATGGCACCTCTTTGGCTCCTGGCATCCCTCCCTCCTCTCCTCTGCAGCATTAAAATGCCTCGCGCTTGCTGCGTCACTGGTTTCCAAACCTGTGGTTACTCCACAATATTGATATTCTTGTATTTACTGGCAGCCACCTTGCAGCTGTGTGAAATGGGCCTACGGGAAATCACTCCTGGGATTTAATCTCCCCCTTGGATCCCTGATGCATCTGCAAGCAGCAGTGGGGAAGCCGAACTTCACTGCACCATCCCAGCACTGGTGTTTTGGAGATGAACCCTGGACCTCATTCCCAGCTGGGACAACCTCAGCTTGCATCTCCTGCAAAACGTGGTGTGTTCTGGGGTGCTTAGGGGCAGGAGATGGCCATGCACTTGGTCCAGTGGCTACGAGTGGCTCCAGGAACTCGTGTTCGTGGCTTTAGGAGCAATTCCTACACAGCTCCAAAGATTCCTTACAGATCTCCAGAGAGATTTTTCTCATCTGCGGACTCACAGAAATGCAGTGAGGTCCTAGGATAGGGAACCAATTGGTGTTCCCCAGGATGGGACACCGATCCAAAGCAAGACATATGCCCAGTGTTTGATAGTTGCAATAAACCCCCTTTCAAACCCACTTCTTGCCATAGCTTCCCCCTTTCACCTCTCACAGCATCGCCTCGGTTGTACAAAGCTATCCTCACACATCTCAGCACCCCTCTGTGCTCTCCCAGACAGCTTCCTACAGCAGATGGGAAGCTCCTTGAGGGAGCCCTGAGGTTTATTTGGGCAAGAATGTAAAAATACTGATTATTACAATCATTACTTCATCACATGGCACCATGGGGTGCATCCGGGAACCATCCAAGGTTATACAAGAAGAGCATGTAAGAACCCCACCCCAGGAAGAAGTTGTTTGTCTTTCATGCACACAGCCTCACAGGATGAATAAAATGTCCTCTGCTTGCAACTTTGTTGATCAAGGTTGGATGAAAAGCTTGCCTGGGATGCCACACATGAGCAAGAATTGATGGCTATTTCCAGAATAAGACTCTCCTACTTGGGCTTAGCGCAAGCTGGGTCCAGCAACCTACTCCTGCATGTCTTTGTCTCTTGTATGACCAAATGCAATTCAGACCAAATGCAATTTTCTGAATGCAATTCAGAAAAAAAAATCAAGGGAATTGATTTAATTTTATTTTCATTTTTCAAGTCAGGTATTGTTTAACTAAAGAAGTTTAAAGAAAAGGTAGGAGGATGCAACTGCTTACAAGGAGATCTGGCTCCTGGGATGGAGAATGGGATGGTGATGAGGGGTTGGACCTGATGATCTCTTGAGGTCCCTTCCAACCCCTACAATTCTGTGAAGTCCTTTTGGGGAAGCCACAGAAGCACGGAGCACCAGGGAGGAGATGTAGGCTTTATATGGAACAAGGTGTGATTTCAACAGCTGAACCTGTTTTTCTGCCTGTCCCAAGTCACCACTGCAGCAGAAATACAGATTTAATGCTGGATTCTCATGTCATATACTCAGGTTAACATGCAGACAACCTCCACTGGTTTTAAGCTCTCCTGGATTTACGTCTCCATCAAAGAGAGGTTGTGAGAACCACTGTGGCCGCCTAAAGCAACAGCCCCCTGGCACTCTTCCAGATCCTGCAACAATCTCCTTGTCACTTGTCTTGGCCATAAGTGCCACTACAAGTGCTCAACAGCAGCAATTTCTCATCAGCCAACTGGGAGACGCCTCCCCTGGTTTTCAAAACGAAGGTCTGAAAACCTGCTCAGATCTGGGAGGTTTTGGTTTGGGGATGCTGAACACCAATCCTCAACACGTCTTCCCAAGAACCACCTGGGATCTCCTAGCCTGGATAATGGCCAAAGGTCCTCCAGCTTCTACTTTGTCCCCAAAGTGTGGCTGGTGTCATTATGTCCCAGGGAAAGGTGGAGGAATCTCCAAAACAGTGAAATTGTTTGGTTTTAGGAAAAGCATCCTCCTTATCTAGACAGTGGAGGACATGTCCAGCACACAGGGTTGAGCAACCCCTTGACTGCAGCTGCAGCTGATGCAGGGAAACGGATCAGATAACAACTCTCCCAAAGCTTTTTGTCTGTATTTTAACATCATTAAAAAGTGGATAATCTCCTCCTCCATAAAAGCATTGGCTCCCTCTGGGAGCATCTTTGGCTGCCGCACTGAGCCACAGCGATCCCGAGGCCGACTCAGTTACCGCACCAAGAGATGGCAATGAAAAGTGGCGTTTCAGAGACTCAACCCAGGCTCTGCAGGGATGGGGGCTCTGCAGGGATGGGGCTGCGCTGCAGCAATGGAGCTGTGCCCCTGAAAAAATTTGTTGGTGGTTTATTGAAACCGGGGTGACCCCTCTGGTGCAGTGCCATGCAATCCCAGCAGGAAGGAGTAACAAGTTATTTTCTTCTCTTTTTGTTTTTCTCCTTTGTTGTGAGGGGTTTGGAAACTCAACAGCATTTTTTTTTATTAATACTGTTCTTTTCTTTTGCAAGAAATGCCCATTGCAGCAGCTGAAGCTGGGAACCATCCTCAGCTCTTTGCCTCGTTTATTCTGGGGTGCCTTAAAAGGAGCATGGTCAGCAGGTGAAAGGAGGTGATCCTCCCCCTCTACTCTGTCCTGCGCACGCCCCACCTGGAGTATTGTGTCCAGTTCTGGGGTCCTCTGTACAATATAGACAGGGATCTCCTGAAGAGAGTCCAGCAGAGGGCTACGAAGATAATCATCATAGGATGGAGGGCCTGGAGCTGAGTGACCTGGGGCTGTTCAGCCTGGAGAAAAGAAGACTGAGAGGGGATCTGATCAATGGTTATCAATATCTGAAGTGTGGGACACAGGGGGAAATGGCCAGCCTCTTCTCAGTGGGTTGTGGGGACAGGACAAGGGGTGATGGCCTCAAGCTGGAGCACAGGACTTTCTGCACCAATAGAACTTTTTCCCAGTGAGGGTGGCAGAGCCCTGGGACAGGCTGCCCAGGGGGTGTGGAGTCTCCTTCTCTGGAGATATTCAAGACCCATCTGGACGCCGACCTGTGTGACCTGTCCTAAGGAATCTGATTTTGGCAGGACTCAATGATCTCTTGAGGTCCCTTCCAACCCCTACAATCCTGTGATTCTGTGATTTTGCCTCTTTTGGGATTTCTTCTGCCAGCTCTCTGAGGACATGAAGAAGGTTGTTACGAGAAATGGCCTTTTGAATGAACACTGGGCACAGCAGGGAGACATGGCAAGACCTCGGCTGTTGCCTTCTGTACCCAGACCTCACCCTGCTCCCCGTTCCATTGATGGACAGGAGTGAGATGAGCACATAGCCAGATGCTGCCACATGCTCCCACCTGCCCATGCAAAGTGTCAACACCCTGAAAATCCCAAATACCAAATTTTCACCTGCTGGTTTGCATGACAGAAGATGCTGCCCTATTGCTAACCCACCTTCACAGCACTAACACCTGTGAAGTCACATTTTGCTCTCAGATGTGCAACACCCTCAGACTCTGTGAGACATCCCATCTCACCTTCTTTATTTCTAACCTCTTCCCTGACCCAGGATTTCTCCCAGCCCTTCCCTTTTGCAAACACCTCCCCCCCTCTCCATCACCTTGTCCCTTCTCCATCACCTCTGTTGATAGACCTCCAGATATTTTTGGTGCGGGGAGGAAAAAAGCTGTGGGAAAGGAGGAGCAGAGTCAGTTCTGCTTTGAATCAATGTATCAGCATTGAACAAGACAGAGAGGGCTGCAGAGCTCCATTGGGAGCTGGCTGATCCATCCCCTTGTCAAAGCTGAGGGTCCCCACGGAGGAGCTGTCTAGTGAGGTCAGGCAGCTCTCAGTTATTTTTAGGAAGAGCTTCCCTCCTCTGTTGTCCCTTCCATGCAGCAGGAAATCTCTTCTTGGACACTAAAAAGTAAAAAACAACCAAAAAACCACCTTGTTTCCAGGAGTCTTCCTCTTTGCCTCACTTTTTACTCCTTTCCATGTTTTTCAGGGGATTTTTAGGTTCTTTGACACTCAGCAGTTTTCACTCTACCCCCAGCTCCTCTCCTTGCACACTGGCCTGGGTATTCTCTTGCTTTCACAGCTGCTGCATGGGAGGAACGCCCTGAGCTCCTGACAACCCCTGAAGAACATCCCCAAGAACCATATTCATGCTGATCCTACCCCAAATGCCACTCACATGTGAAGCCACCCCCGGTGACTTTGGCCAACGGTGGTGCTGGCCCTTGGGGCACAGCCAGAGCGTACACAGGCTCCTCTTCCACGTCCATGTGCTCCATCCGGAAACATCAATTCTCTTTCTATAGGAAAGCAGGTTATCCTGGGGCAGAGGAAATGTTTCCTCTTCCTGGCAGGATGTTTGCAGTGAGCCCAGGGTGAGGTATGTATAGAAATCTCCCCCCATGGCTGTACCTCTGCGGAGATTTCAGCAAACAGCCTGAATTGATGTTTGTTAGTGCCCTCAGAGCAGCCCCAGGAAAACAGCCAAAGGCAAACATAAAAAATGACATCCTACCCTTGGCAAAATTAGGCCCCTACTACCCACAGTGACAGAAAAAAATTGGGGAGATCCCTATGGCGAGATCTCCATACTTGGGGTGCCCTGAATCCAGGGAGATGGTGCCCAGGACTGACTAGAAAGGACCTTGCTAGAAGTTTTTATTCACCCCTTCCACTGAATTTCCTTCTTGAGGACAGGAAAGCAAAGTATTCCTGTAAAATACTTATTTTTATAAAGTTGAATTTTTCTGACTCCAAAAAAAGAGGATTTATCAAAGACTTCCCACTTCAGTCTGCTAAAGCAATTGAGACCTCAGACCTTCATCTATTTTAAAGTGTAGCTCCTGATGCACAGCTCCCTAGGGTCCAAAACAAGTCTCTCTTCGAGGCTCCAGGCAAGGAACATGACTTCAAGGTTTGCAGGCATAACTTTTAAAGAAAACCAGCCCTTCAGCAGCCAGAAACTTCCCTCAGTTGCACAAAGAGGTTTAAAGAGCTGTTTGACAAGAGCTTTGATTCCTCTTCTTGTATAAGATACCGAAGATTTGCTGGAGTGCTCTGGAGTATGGTGTTTGGAATAGGAAAATTAAAGCCCCAAAGAAATTCAGGGCTCAGGGAGGTGTTTTCCCTGTGTGGCTGCAATTTAAGGATTTGGAGGCTTCAACCTAAGCGAGGTCATTAAGTAAATCAGAGCCTCTTCACCCTTTTGGTTATCAAATCACAGCCTACAACACTGCTTTCATGAAGTGATACAGTGGCGGCTGAGCAATGAGCTCTTTTGGGTGTTGTAAAAAAAGACCAAACCCAACCCTTTTAATTGCTCTACATGGTTGTAATTATTTCATTTGCCCCTCTCAACATGAATCCAGTCCCTGTGAGATCCAGCACGATGCAGCTCTGCCACTCTTTCTGTTCTTTTGGGGAACAAAACCAGAGAGTCTGAGGGGATATGATGGGGAAACTCGAGCTGTCCATACACTTCAACAACTTCTCATACTTCAGGAAAAAGGAAGTAAACCAGATATTTTGGAATCTTTCTGCGACACAAATAAAAAATAAATGGTTTTGGAAAACGCCTGTCTGTTTTTGTTTTGGGTTTGGGTTGTTTTGGGTTTTTTTTTGAGTAAATCATTCCTATGTCCTGTTACTGTGGGCCATGCCCGTAGTGCATAGCTGCTTTTGCCACTAATGATGGGTCAGTCTGTCGAGGTTTATTTTAATTTTATGACCTTTACGAGAAATTCTTGCAGAGCAGGGATTAAAATAGCAGCCGTCTCCTGTTTGCGCCGCGGTGGAACCGTCTGACACCGACACAGACACACCACCGAGATGAAAAACACTGCCCTTCCTAATTTATCACATAAACACCATCTGCATCAACCCAAGCAGGTGTTGGAATGACCCAGTGCTCCTGGATCTCCCCAACAAGCCCTGCCCATCCCTGCAGGGGATCCGACAAGTGTATTTTCCCATTGGGATGTGCAGAGGGCAGGGATGGGATGGATGTCTTCATTCATGCCAGGTGGCCTGAAGCCTCCAAAGCACAATGTGCTTATTAACTTAATCTCCAGTTTCTCCTGTACCCATCCTCAGGGCTGATCCTCGCATGCCCTTATGGTGTCAGGGTGGAAACTCTGACCCATCAAACATCAGCAAAGCCATTCCTCCTGTAGGAATATTGTACCAGTCCGACGTGAAGACAGAGCATGGCACAGAAATACAAGTGAATGGGAGGGCTGTGGGAAGTGATGGAGAGTTGCTTTCCTACCCAAATTTTCAAAACCTTAAAATAATAATAACAACAACAACAACAATAATAACAATAATAATGTTATAAAACAATAATATCAACTTTTTTATTATTATTATTATTATTATTATTATTATTATTATTATTATTATTATCATCAGTCACCTGATATTCAGAAAAGACCAACCACCTCCATAACAAAAAACAGGGACCTCCTAGTACCAGTTTGGGACCTGCTCCTCCTTCCAGGCATCAGCAGCTGTAGCTGCCCTACAGGCATTTCTTCCTTTTTTTTGGGGGGGGGGTGAGGGGAAACATTCACGTGAATGATGTTCTGTTTATGGAAAATTACATCACTGGGGCTGAAGGAGACTTCCTGCTTTTCTTTGTCTAATTATCTCATGACTGCTGTCTCTCTGCCACACTTGCTCCACTATTTTGGTTTTCTCTACCCCGGTGGGATCAGCAGTTGAGGGGGTGCACAGGGTCTGAGGGCACAAGAACAACGTTGCCTTCTTGGATAAACATTTCCCTTCTCATCACTTCTTCCCCACAGCATAAAAGCCCAAAATTAAGGGGGCAGGTTGATAGGGACATAGAATCATAGAATAATAGAATCATAGAATCATAGAACAGTCTGGGTTGGAAGGGACCCCAAGGCTCACAGAGTTCCAATCCCCCTGACACAGGCAGGGCCACCAAGCTCAGGTCTGGAGCTCACAAGATTGCCCAGGGCCCCATCCAACCTGGCCTTGAACACCCCCAGGGACAGGGCATCCACCACGTCTCTGGGCAGCCCGTTCCAACCACTCACCACTCTCCCTGTAAAAAACTTCTCCCTAATATCCAATTTAAACCTTCCCTCCTTCAGCTTTAATACATTCTTGTCCGGCCAGCGTCTGCCCTGTTAAAAAGCTGAATCCCCTCCTGTTTCTCTGCTCCCTTCAGGGACTGGCACGCTGCAATGAGGTCCTCCTGCAGCCTTCTCTTCTCTGGGCTGAACAAGCCCAGCTCCCTCAGCCTCTCTTCGTAGGGGAGGTGCTCCAGCCCTCTGATCATCTTTGTGGCTCCTCTGAACCCTCTCCAACAGTTCCACATCTTTCTTGTATCTTAAACACCTCAGCCCTTGTCCTATCCCAAATGCTGCCCAGTGCAGGAAGCCACCCCATTAACTCTCAGATCCTGAGAACTTTTAGAAAAAAAAGTGAAAAACCCGTATCCCCTTAGCAATTTGAGCAGCTGGCTCCTCCTTCTAAAGGCTTGGGCTAAAATCCTGGATTTCAAGTCCTCCCAACTTCACACAGACCTCTATTGGCTCCATCATGAAGACGTGCAAGTACCTGGCTCTGAAGACAGATGAGCTGCTGAACCAGAAGGCTTAAAAAGGTAACTGGGGACAGACTTGAACCTCCGAAAGGCTTCTGATGTTTATGCAGTGCTAATGATAAGATAATTCAGAAATATTTCAAACGTGACAAGGTAATGTACCAGCTCTGGCTGCAATTTAGTGTGTGTTACCAGGTTTTTCATTGCTTTTCCCTGCCTGTGATGGATTCCAAGCCTGATGTTATTACAGCCATTACACGCTCCATTTTAATGGGGGGGAGGGGGTGCTTGCAGCTGTCACAACGGGCTGAAAATATATTCTTTATGTCAAACTGCACAGGAGACATTTCCTCCTTGAGTCACTGACAGGTCACCTCCCCAAACCAATTAGCTAATTGTCTCGTATCACTCCCTGAAGAGCAAGAGAAACGAGTGACTTGCGAATGAACTCTGCCCATAGAAAACACTTGTTCTCTCCCTCTCCCCCTAATTTTTTCTTGTTTAAAAAAAACCCTTAATTTAATCTGTCGGCCATCCCAACAAACGAGGCAGTGTGCCTGCTTGTTCCTTGCAGAATGACTCTCTGCCAGGCTGGTTTTTTGGGTTTTTTTTTTAATAAAGGAGACTAAAATTAATATCATTGCCTCCCTAGTATATCTAGAGAACTTGCTGGAGCAAAGGGGGTCATCAGCAACCATCAGCAATGCCTGGGTCCTACTCTCAGATCTGCCATCAGCTCTTCCCAGCTTCAACCCAACCCTAGAGAGCTGGTGTGGCTCTTGCTTAATGTAAGGACAGGCTTGTGCTTGTGTTGGCTTCCATCATCCTGGTTAGAAAGGATTACTTTACTTGGCAGAATCACTCCTCAGGCAAAGCCCCTCTTGGCCATTGGCTTCATGAGTGTACCAAGTTTCTCTTAGCGCTGCAAAAGGGTTGCAAGGAGGAGGAAATAAAGAAAAGGAAAACTGCTCCTCACTGCCCATCGACTGAGCTGCATGCTGTCTTGCATGGAGGGTGTTAGATGTTAGGAAAAAATTTTTTACTGAAAGTGTTGTCAGGGCCTGGAACAGGCTGCCCAGGGAGGGGGTTGAGTCACCAACCCTGGATGTGTTTAACAGACGGGTAGATGAGGTACTTAGAGATATGGTTTAGCACAGGACAGGAATGGTTGGACTTGAAGATCTTAAAGGTTTTTCCAACCTTGTGAGCCTGTGATTCTGAGGACAGAGGGAAGATGTGGCTTCACGTACAGCAGCATGAAGAGAGGACACTCATTTTCCTGGCACAGATGTGGTTGAGAGTGGACCAGGTGGTAATGTGCTGGCCTCGGCACACCCATTATAGGGACATCCATGGGGTCAAATCCTGAACGATAAATCCCGGTGTGTTGCTGAGCTCCACAAAGCAGCACTGTGATTGCCCAGGGACCCCTCCCCTGCTGCTAGGTGTTGCTACTGCTTGAATATCATGGCTGAAATGTTCCAATAAAACCTGAAATATCTATTGCAGCTATCACTATGTCACCTCAACCTTCTGCAACCCCTTCTAACCCCGCGCACCTCCAGTAAGACCCCTAAAATCACCCTTGAATGACCTCATAGGCCTCAACAGGGAGATGACTAGCTTGGTGAGAGCAGTGGATGCTTCTTATTGGGACATTAGTAATGCTTTCTTTCAAAACATCTTCCACAGGGTCCTCAAAGACAAACTGATGAATTATGGTCTAGATAACTAGACAGTGAGGTGGGTCTCAATGGGACTTGACCAGCTGGAAAGCAGCTTTATCCACCAGGCTGCAGGGTACTGGTGGACACCAAGTTGATCATGAGCCAGCAACGTGTCCTCGCAGCAAAGCAAGGCATCAGCCTTCTGGTGGCTTTGCCTAAGCATTGCCCTCAGGTTGAGGGAGGGGATCCTTCCACTTTGCTCAGCCCTAATGGGACACTTCCAGGTGCTGCGTCTAGCATTGGGCTCCCCAGTATGAGACAGGCATGGACATACTGGAGCAAGTCCAGCAAAAAGCCACAGAAATGCTTAATGGACTGGACCATCTGATATGAGGAGAACTAAAACTATTCAGCCTGGAGAAGTCTCAGGGAGATTTTATCTATGGGCATAAATACGTGATGGGGGGGAATTAAAGAAGACCAAGCCAGGCTCTTCTTGGTGGCGACAGGACAACAAGCAATGGGCACAAATCAAAACCATGGGAAATTCCATTTAAACATAAAATAATATTTCTTTTTTTAAACCATGAGGATGGTCGAACAATGGCACAGACTGCACAAAGAGGCTGTGGAATCTCCATCCCTGGAGATACTAAAAATCCTAAGCAATCTGCACTTGGTGACCCTGCTGTAGGAAAGAGGGGTGAACTAGGTGGTTGACAGAAGTATCTTCCAGACTCACTGATTCTGGGGCCAAGCAGATTAATTCCACCAAGACATTTCCTACACCTTCCTTCTAAGCTGTTTGTCTGTTCCCTACAGTCACAACTCAAAAGACAACACTCTCCCACCTCCCATCCTCACAGCTCAACAGAGTCGAGACTCTTGATGGAGGAGGAACTGAATGAAAACTGCAGGTCAGGAGTCAGCAGGTCCCATGTGAAAGTTAGTACCCTGAAGGTACAAATTCATCATGATGCTTTGGCTCTGGCTTCTCCATAATAACAACCTGGGAAAATAATGGTTCACCTGGAGCTTTGATTTACAGGGACCTGAAAACAATAAACAAAAATCGCGGTTCACTGAGGTACACCTCTAATAGAGGTGGTAGGAATATATCAGAAGATAGACAGAGATGGTTAGGATGGAGATGTGACCTGCTAATTCCTTTTTCAGGATAGGCATCGATGGATTTGAAATAAACCACTAGTCACCACAGCAGATGATTTCCACTATGACACTTTCTATAAAATGACATTTGTTGGCTTTCCTGGGTTTTTGAAGATGAAATAAACTGTCAGTGGACAGCAAAATGTCTTGAGGTCAGGAGAAAAATGAAAGCAGCAAGAAGAAGTAAGGAAAAAGGCAGTCCTCATGATCCTAGAAACACTCCTAACAGCTACAGATTTTAATCCTTATTAGAACTCCCCCAGGATGGGTTGAATCTGGCTTCCTCTGTTTGCAGAGACCCTGCTAGCTGACTCTTGCTCATTAAACTGGCACCTGGAGGGTTAAGCATGTTGGAAGAACCTGTCTTGACACATTGCTATCCACAGTCTTTTTTTTTTTTTCCTTTGGAAAATGCTAAGTCACTCTTTAGCAAGAGGCCAGGCAAGAGGTTGCTTAGAAACTAAATTACTTCTCATTCTTAGACAGTGATGCTAGCTGGCACCCAGGGAGGAGTGGAAGTGTTTGGAGAGGGGCTGGAGTGCTGGGAAAGCTGCAAGCAATGGACTGTGGGGTCATCCCAAAGACCAACTTCAGCAGCAATCGCTGCTCCCTACTCCTCCAGAGAACCACCCCTGGGCTTTCTCGCTGGAAACTCCTGGGTTTGTTCCAAAAACGTAACCTTAAAAGGTGAGAGAAGTCTAAATTGGGAAGGTTTTGATAATGTGACAAGAGGTGATGCACGAGCTTGTGTAGAGTGTCAGGGTTTCTGCTGGCACCGTGTCCAACGGGAGGAAGGAAGGACATTTCAGGATGAGTGACCTTTCATCCAGGATTTCAAAACACTTTAGAGACCCAGATGACAGGCAGTAGCAAGGCTGCCAGCTGTATCTTCAAGTCACTCACAAGGGCTTCCTCCTCTAGGTAAAAACACCTCTGGATAAGGTTTTCCTCTAAATTAAAATTAAAAAAACCTTTTAGAGATGAGAATCGCCCTGGAGGGACCAGCTGCTGTGGCAGCTTCTCAAAGAGAAGTTGTGTCAGTGAGGCTACCCGGTCCTCACGCCATCTGCCTGAGGGAAGCTATTTCAAGGGAATCACATGAAGAAAGACTGATGAGTCAACACTTTGGACCTGATGAAGCAATAAAAACTGCAGGAAGAAGCCAAATCATCAGATTTCCACCGTGTGTGCTCTTGGGGAAAGGACTGGCTTGACTGAGACACACAGGGAAACTTTGGAAGTGGCAAGGTGAAAATCCCTTTCTCCTTTGCTGAGATAGTCCAGCAGCTCACGTTGACAGCTCTATTCCAGATCTTACACCATTAGCATTTGACATAACACATGCCTAGCTTCCAGGCTTCGTAAGAGAGGATACCTCCCACTTCACCCAGCATTTCTTTGGGATATGCAGTCTCTGGGGCAGGAGGCAAGGCTAAGCCGAGGGATGAGCAGCTGATAAGGGCCTCATTGGCAAGGAGCTGTGAGAGATAAACTCTTGTTCCTGCATATTTTTCTAGATGAATGTAAGGGAGCAGGATGCTCGTCTTCTGCTGGATTTTCCAGCAGAAAGTCAGTCTGAGCCCATTGTACTCCAGGATGACATCTTGTAGACACGAAGACGGGACTGAACCATGTCCTGCTAGATCTTCACACTAATGGCAAAGTTGGTCCCTTTTACTCCAGGTCAGCTTTGTACTCTAGCAAATGGAGTTTCCCCTAAAACACTTCAATAAACAAAAAATCCTAAGGACAAAGCAAGATATCTGACAACGCTTCCTGAGAAGCACCTTCAGAGATGGTACATCTCAGCACCTTCAAAAGTGTGGGAGACAATAAAAACAAAAGAAAATCACACCACAAAACCAAATAATCAGCTTCCAAAAGACTTGGCACCCTTGTCCATGTATCCCTGAACTGCGCAGAGCAGGGTGGAGGTATACCATCTGGAGGTAGCTCTTCAGTACTAACTTTTCATTACAGGGACCACATTAGAACTTTACATAGGTGCAGAGTCCATCACAAAAAGGTCAGGCCACTTTCACCTCCCTGATCACATATTGATCCTGTACTGTTATATGGAGTATCGTGGCTGTGCTCAGGACCCAGTGGAGTTTGGGATTAAACATGATGCACCCTATAGACATCTTTCTCCCATCCTGCAGAACGCCCATGGGAGGAAAAGCACATGCAGAAGTAAAATTATACCCTAACAAAGAAAACCCCAACTCAACAAGCCAAATGAGAAAGAGATGGGGCTGGTAAGCTGGTCCTCTCTCCAATATCCCCACTGCCTCCCTCCTGAATTCCTGTGGACCATTGTCTTTCACCCCAGGGTAACCCAGCAACCTCAGGTCAATCTCACATCAGGCACAAGAGAAACTGCAAGGTCCCCAGGACAACCAACCAGGACAGCTAGAAACCATTTCTTGGGATGTCCTATCCTACACATTGTGTAAAGGCCACAGCTCTCCTCACCCACGAGCGCAGATCACAGCAGTTTCCTGAACAGAGCCTCCCAGAGTGACCTGCCTTGCCTGCCTGTAGCATGATGAAGTCAAGATGAGCCAGTTCACTATTAAATCCTCATTTAGTGTCTTTGTATCAGCTCTGGGCCAGAGAACAAAACAACTGCCTAGAGAAAGAGCTCAGTAGAATAAGCCACCTTGAAAACCCTCGTCTCCATCTTTATCTGGGTCATGTGGGTTTTTTTGGCCAGGGCAGCACAGACCTTAACAACTAGCAGATGCATCTGTGGTTCTGCATCACTACCTCTCCACCTCCCCGAGCAATACCCTCAGGCTCACCTCACTCAAGTCCATCACACTTGCTGGAGATGTAAGCTGGAGCCTTCCAGACTACTGGGTGGTGTGAATTTAACTTCACAAGTGGCTTTGATCAGCAGATAGTGATCTTATCATAGGGGAAAGGATTAAGCCAAAAGGCAACTACCTTCTACTCTGCTAACCCTCTGCTCCACGCCAGGTGCACTCATGATACCCTGTTTTTCTCTCCAAAACCTCTAAAATCCTGTGGTTCCCTCTCTTCCTAACACTCCTCCTTCATAGCAGCTGTCTCAGTGTGCTCAGGGGTTTCATCATGTATTTTTTTACAGCCCCCACCTTGCTACAGCCAATCTTCACAGCTCCTTCTTGGGACTGACCATTGCAGGGTAGACAAATCCACGTGCATCGGTCCTTATCCACATCCCCGCAGGGTCAGAGGAGGTTTAGTTCTCACTCTGCTGTCACCCCACAAACCCAAGAAAGAGTTTAGCGTGGATTTGATTCAGACTCTGGCACCTGTCAACAGCTTCACCAAACTGAAGGAGGAAAACCTCTGCTGATCCCAGCTCACAGCTACGGGTGGAAACCATCTGCCCAGCCTTTCAAGCCGTTCCCCAAACAACTCCCTTTTGCCTGCCAAAGGCAGCTCACTCACATCTGCGGGGCTGCGTTCGCTGCGCTGACAGCCGGAGTACCAACCCTGCTCCCCACAAAGGGCATGGGAAAAGGCAGCAGGGATGGTGCACACAAAAAAAAAACCCCGTGCGGATGGGAATGTGGTGGGGGAAGGAGTGGGAGAGTTTGACCTGAGATTTGTTTGCTCAGCATCTCATCTCTGGATGAAGCAATGTTTCACTTATGGAGAGCAGGAGAGAGATTGCGAGGAACAGCTCATGTGCAGGAACAAATTTGGGGCAGAGGGAGGGCAGCAGCTCTTTGCTCACCCATTTTTCAAGTCCAGAAGACAACTTTTCTTGCATTCTGCCTCTTTTTTTCCCCCACAATGACCAGGTCATGGGGTGAGAAAAGAAGACTCAGCATGACACCACTTCCTCACACAGGAAATTCTGGGCACTGTGAGAAGAGGATGGGTGGACACCCTGGGGACAATGGTAGCTTGAGGTAGGGGGGGTTAGATGAAGCTTTTAAAGGATTCCTTGGACTTTGTCATCCTCATTTATGTGAATAAGCAGTATGAAAAGGAGAAAAAAACAATCTAGGAGAACTCGAATCAGGCAGAAAAGATTTCCCTTCCTTGTATTTACACAGCCCTGTGACCCTCTGAAAGGCATCACCCTCCTCACATGATTCCCAAGCTCTCAGATACATTAAAAAAAAAAAGAAAAAAGAAAAAAAAACCCAACCCAAACCAAAACCCACCACTCAGCAAGCAATATACTACAAGGACACATGTTTTTGTGCTCACTTGAGCTAAAACTCCTCCACATTTTTTCCTGTAGCCAAACGTTTCTGAGTAGGAGCACTGGAAAAATAAACTCCCCCAGCACAGTGGGATGCAGGCGGGCGGCCGGGCTGAGCTGAGCCCCAGGGTCTCACCGCTCTGGTCAAACCCCAGGGAGCCCCTTCCCAGTCCCCTCCGCAGCACAGGCTGTTTGACTGGGGGATGTTTACTGGGAACAAGTGCCTATTGTCTCCTATCAAGACCGAATGTCTCAGTGGAGTAAAAATATAATAATCCAGGACTTCAGCCTTCCTTTTTACCCTCTCAGCTTTACTTTTTACCTTCCAAGTCTTCATAGAGCCCTGGCTTTTGTCCTGCCTGCTTTTAAACCTAGATAAGTAGCTCTGAAATGACACCTCGAGAAAATTATTATCATTATCATCTCCAGGTCTCTCCTATTATTATTATTATTATTATTTTTTCCTTTTTTCACTTTGCAGCATCACTCCAGCCCACTGCAGGCTGGGGGCAGGGAGGGGGTGGTTAGGTGGCACAATGGGGAGGGAGAGACTTGCTACAGGCTCAACAGTGGCACAAAAGCTGGCAGGTTTGCTGGGACAAAGACCTGGGTAGCACCTGGTTTCCAGGGAATGGCTGAAGTAGCTCAAAGCAGGCATGTGCCAACAATTGCAAGGTCCAAACCGCCTTTTAGGAAGAAATCACGGTCAGCTCTGTTGGGGCATGCCTGCAGCTGATGCCCATCTGGTTTCTTCAGTGCCTCCGATTCCCCATGTGGGATAAATACACCAATTTCTCCAAGGCAACGGCTTCTGTGATCCTTGCATGACATTTGTTGCACATACGCCAATTAATACTAATAAATATGCTAGCACCGTTGCTGAAAGGATACACGGAGCGATAAAAGAAACAAACAGTGCTTAGGAAGGATGAGGAGAATGAAAGATGGCAAAGGAAAGCCGTAGCATGGAGTTCATGATCTGAGATCAAGCTGGAGGAACTAATGGCCCCTTTTTCACGATGAGGTTAAGTCTATGAATATTGAAAACCTTGTTCACAAATCCTCCTTCGGGGAGACTGGTGGCAAGTCTAACAAGTGCAGGAAGAAAAAAAAATTAGGAGCTGCTTCCCCTGCAGAAACAGGGACACGGTGAGAGGCTGGCTCACAAAACCAGCGTGAAGATGAGAAAAATCCTATTATCTTCAATATCCTGCTGCAGGATGAAAGCAGGGCAGGATACCCTGGCATCCCTGGGGCAAAAGCCACCAGAGGCCAAATTCCACGCAACCTCAGCAGCATCTGTCCCATCCTCATCTCCCTGCTCCCTCCCCAGGCACCCGCGGAGGGTGACGGCCAAGGGCTCTGCAGTGCGTATCAATCACGGAGCCATTTCAAGCCAGACGAGGACCCCGAGCGCATATCGATCAATGTTTATTTCCAGCAGACAAGGTCCTTCCCCAGTGTTAAAAATAAACCCATAAAGGCTAATTCAGCGTATCGCAACACGTCGGATGAGTCCATCCGAGTGCACCGGGGCTGCCTTGTTGTTTTATCCTCTGCATCCCTCGGTGGCAAATTCAGACAGGTTAAGGAGTGGCTGCCACATGCAGCTTGTCCCCCTGACCCTGCTCCAAAGCATCTGCACTTGCAATCAGTCTCTCTTACAGCTGGTTCCTTTCATTTTTTTATTGCATCTGCCATTACACAGGACTAATTAGCACAGGAGGAAGATAAGGTTTGCCTCGATGCTGTTTAATGATGGGTACCAGCAAATCTTAATCTGCACAGGAGGAGGAGAGATCTTTTGGAGTATCTTTGGGCAGATGCTGCCCAAAGCACGTCTTGGGAGCAGGGATGGACTCCAGTTTGTTTAGGGGAGGATATTAAAAAAGCTTATTTTGCCTTAGAGCAAGTATTACTCTGACATCAATACTCATCTGTTGATGATATTCCTGCAGCGCTGGAGGGAAGAGCAGTGATTTCTATGCAAAATGGAAAGATGGAGCAATATGAAGGTTGGTCTCTGGGAAAACTGATGCAGAAACCAGATTCACCGGACAGAAACATGCCCCTGCTGCTTGGCTGGAAGCAATCAAGAGTTGCGGGGTCTCCAAAGGGATGAATGACACGCAAATTCGTGAAGCGTTCCATATTTTTTGGGGGTTGGACCCGAAGATCTCTTGAGGTCCCTTCCAACCCCTAAGATTCTGTGATTCTGTGATCTCTGCTTTCCTGGGAAGGCCAACGCTTAAAGAGTCAAAAAGCAGACACAGCAGTTCTGAGCTTTTTTGAGTAGCTTGGCTATGCCAGTGATATATTTTTTTTTCTTCTGCTTGCAAACTCTCAGTTACAGACCCAAATTCTGCCACTCATGGCAAAGAAAAAAGATTTCCTATGCATTGAACAAACAATGGCAACTGTGAGTTGTTTTTATACAGGACCCCAGGTGTAGGAGAGGGGGTTCAGAAGCACCTTCACTTGATCAAAGGACCCTTCACCAGTCATGGCAAAAAAAGATTTGGTCCTGAAGCTTAACGGGAGACTGAACTGACCCAAAACGAACCAGCCCCATCTCTACTCCCAGCTTGTTGCTGGATTTACCCTCCCAGTGCAGGAATACATTTGAAATTTGGTCCAGTTGAATAAATATCAGCCTGATGGAGATGCACAATCTGCACCCTGCATCTTCCTCACTGCCAGGACAAGAAGATGACTTGGAGCACCTGCTCCAGTGAGGTGCACGAGTGCTCAGGCCACCGTGAACACTGTCCTCCCACAGCTGGATGATCACAGGACTCTCCTGTCAATTTTTTTTTAATTAAAAAAAAAGGTTTTTGGATACAAACCACCATAAAACATCAGCACTGTGGACTCAGGCTGCACTTTCCCACACCACGACACGCTTCGTGGTGCGTACTTCAAACAAGCTTAAGTTGCTTTTTACAAGTACTTTCAGCTGGACCACACCAGCCCACTGTAAAAATATGGTGGGATTTATTTTGGCCAGGAACTTAATGCAGGCCTCTAAAAGGTGTAATTTATTTCTAGGTGAATAAAAGGGGTTTTAGAGAAGGACTCAGAAGTTACAGAGAGCGGCGCATTATGGGAGGAGCTGAACCAGAACCCCAAGCATTGATCTGGCATTGATATTTATCAATTTATCAATTTATCTATTTGGTTATGAAGATGACTAATGGCCTGGAGCATCTCCCCTATTAGGATAGGCTGAAAGAACTGGGGCTGTTCAGCCTTGAGAAAAGAAGACTGAAAGGCATTCTGATCAATGTTTATCAATATCTGAAGTGTGGGACACAGGGGGAAATGGCCAGCCTCTTCTCAGGGGTCTGTGGGGACAGGACAAGGGGCAATGGCCTTAAGTTTGAAGCACAGAAAGTTCCGCACCAATATGGGGAAGAACATTTTCCCAGTGAGGGTGGCAGAGCCCTGGGACAGGCTGCCCAGGGGGGTGTGGAGTCTCCTTCTCTGGAGATATTCCACCTCCGTCTGGAGGCCGACCTGTGTGACCTGTCCTAGGGACCCTGCTTTGGCAGGGAGGTTGGACCCGATGAGCTCTGGAGGTCCCTTCCAACCCCTACGATTCTGTGATTCTGTGATCACTTGATTGTATTTGTCCAGCTCATCTGGGATGCGTAGATGCAAAACATAAAGATCACAGAATCACAAGGTTGGAAAAGACCTTTAAGATTATGGAGTCCAACTGTTCCTGTCCTATGCTAAACCAAAGATGATGTGACTCAAAGGCTGGTCCAGCCACATTCAGCTTAGAAGCAAACTCACGCTCACATGTAACACTAGGATAATCTCAATCTGCTAAGAAAGGCAGAGGAGGGCTGGGTAAACTGAAAATGCCCCTGGAAACCTCGAGCCCTCAGCTGCTTCTTGCTGGTCTTCTTCAAGTAAGTCAAAAAAAAAAAAGAGACAACTGATTTTTAACCCCCCATCCTTTGGTGCTCTAGGATCTGGCTTTTTATTACAAAAGAGTAGAAAAGGGAAAAAAAAAAGGGAAAAAACTCTAGTCTTCATTTTTATATAATAAGAGCCCCCAAACTACTCAGATGACTAGAAAGTGCTGAGATAACTGTCCAGATTTCGGAGAGGATGGGTGTGGGTGGCACCTCCCGGCACAGAGGGGACGTTTGTATTGGCAGCTGAGGCAGAAAGCCTCCACGCCACCTAGGGAAAAGGGAAGGGAAAAAAAGAATAATAATAAAAAGAGAATAAAAAAAAAAGAAGAAAAAGAAAAATAAGAAGAAAGAAAAAAAACCACCCCACACAGCAAATAAACAAAAGCATTCCTAATAAACTGGAAATGTCATACTGCATCAGGGATCACAAGATTGAGCCCAGAAAGGTCTAAGTGGCAAGAACATGCTGTTAAAAACAGATGGGAAAAACAAGCCGGGAAAGGTTGAGACTGCGTTTCTGAACTTCTGTTCCCGACACGGGTTTCAGAGCTGGTGCTGGTGTGGCCAGAGAGACAGTGGGGTGAAATACCAGCCACCCTCCTCATCATCCCAGTAATCCCTGTAGAAACATTACAGCCAGAGGATGGAGGAAAGAGTTTCACGCTAAAATCCCTCATCAACCACTTTGGAAATGTAGATTTTTAGTTTTTCCAGCTTCCCAAGCCCAGGCTTGCCACATCTTGAGTCAGGTTAATCACATCGCTCCTTTTTTTGTATCCTGGCCTCGTTTTTATGGAGTCCTGCTTGAGACAGGGGGTTCCTTCTTGCTGTTTGTTGAGGAAGGCTTGTTAGGCTTGTTCAGCCTAGAGAGGAGAAGGCTGCAGGGGGACCTCATTGCAGCCTTCCAGTCCCTGAAGGGAGCAGAGCAACAGGAGGTGAATAAACTTTTTAACAGGGTAGACACTGGCAGGACAAGGGGGAATGGATTTAAGATGAAGGAAGGAAGGTTTAGATTAGATCTGAGGGGGAAGTTTTTTACAGAGAGTGGTGAGGGGCTGGAACAGGCTGCCCAGAGAGGTGGTGGGTGCCCCATCCCTGGGGAAGTTCAAGGCCAGGTTGGATGGGGCCCTGGGCAACCTTGTGTAGATACAAGCCTGAAGATTGGTGGCCCTGCCTGTGGCAGGGGTGTTGAAACTCTATGATCCTTGGGGTCCCTTCCAACCCAGACCATTCTATGAAGAGGTTGAGGTTGGGTTTCTGGGATGCTCTGTAACATGGGGATGGTTGTGTTAGCTTTTCCATGCTCATTCCTGGTCACCTTAGAGGGACTTCTCAGGGATCTCTTTTCTCAAGTAACAAGTGATAGGATGAGAGTAAATGGTTTCAAACTGTACCAGGGGAGATTTAGGTTGGATATTAGGAAAAATTTCTTTACTGGAAGGGTTGTCAGGCATTGGAACAGGCTGCCCAGGGAGGTGGTAGAGTCACCATCCCTGGAGGTATTTAAAAGGTGTGCAGACATTGTGCTTGGTGACATGGTCTATAGAGGTGGACTAGGCAAGGTTAGGCTGTGGTTCAACTTGGTGATCTTAAAGGTCTCTTCCAACCTAAGTGATTCTATGATTCTATGACTTGCAAAGGGGGCTCTACTCGGAGCCATAAAAGCAGGTCCCCAAGCGACCAAGATACAAGTCGTGTGCTGGGAAAAGTGTTTTCCTGCTGTCAGGTCTCTGAATGTTGGGGATTAGATGAAAAGGAGGAAAGGAAGGCTGAGATAAAATGGAGAGGGTACTAAAACATGCAGCCTGCAGAGAGCTGTGGGGAGGAAGCCACTGATCCTGCTGCCTCCGGCCTCAGCCCATTGTCCCAAAGGCGAGTGGAGACAAAGCTCCCAATGACAAACTCCTAAGATACACCAGATGGTATCAACTATTCCTTGAGACCTTCTGGTGTAACAAAATAGCACCAGTTTGTTATTTGTGGGGTTGTGGCGGTGTGTTTGGTGGGTTTTTTCTTTTTTAATGCAATGCCTTCCCCCCTTCTGAGCAGATGAAGACAAGAGCTGGAGCTAACAGAGCTCTGGACCCAAGGAGCCCTGTTTGGGGTCCACATTTTCCAGACAGATTCAAGCCAAGATCTATTATTTAGAGAAACAGGGTCTGGCCTGGAAGATTTCAAAAACTTTTGAGCTGCTAAACCTGGAAGATCTCAAAATTATTTGTAAATATTGGGGTTTGGCTCAGGTGCCTTTCTACACAACAGGAGCGCATGGAGGAACACTTTCCAAAGCTCAGAACAAACGCTCTTCTGAAATTTAACAAGTTCAACTGATTTCCTCTATTATTTTGCATTCCTTCATGCTCTAGGTTCCTGGAGATGCCTAAATATCCAAGCTGTCAGCACAGCTTTTCCAGCCCAGCAGGAAGTAGGAGTTATCTCCAGGGAGAGCCTATTTTTGGAGAGCTATCCAATTCCAAACTAAGCCTTCAACTTTTTTTTTCTTGTTATTATTTGGATTAAGACAGCAGAGTAGGATTGTTGAGGCATTCCCACAGCAGATCACATCGCTTCTCACACGGCCTGCTTCTCAGTGGTGGAAAGAAGGTCTTTGGAAGGATGGAGGACATAGTTGGAAACCCACGGATGAGGCCCTGGGGTTTCTGAGGTACCAGGCTGGTGCACAGGCACCTTGACACCCAGATGCAGTTGTGTTTAAAATGAAAAAATATCAGGTCTTAATTCTGCAGAATTTATCTTGCATGAGGCCAAGATGGATAGAGAAGACTATTTTCTCCTTTACCCAAAATATTCTGAGTGAAAAAAACGTGTATAAGATGAAGAACTGCATTACAATAGCTTTGCATATCACTCAACACACTTTTAGTCTCAGCAGTCAAGAGCAGGGCGCCCCAGAGCCCCACTGCTGAACAACTGGGTTACACTAAATTAATTTTATCATCCAGCATTGGTTTATTTTTGCTTTTACAACTCCTCTTTTATGCATTAAAAAACATTTAATAGGCACCTCTCATTCCTGAAGATTAATAAGTCAAAGCAGAAACACCAAGGAGTATGTAATAAAAAATAAAATAAAATACTAAACCCCCCCTTGGCTGAATTTAATAGCTATTAGAACCCTTAGTCATGATGGAAATGTATTTATAACCACAGACCTCCACTAAATTATCTTAACAGCCACTAGCTGTTGCACTGATGGCCAAAACAGCACAGTAAATTACCAGCTCACCGTACAAAATCATACGCGTGGCTATTACACTGTGCTTTAGTCCCAGCCTCCCAAAAGCAGAGCAAGATGTACTCCTTACCCGACTGAGTTCACCCACCAGCACACACGTGTGCACCGCCACGTGTTTACTCCCCAAAATGGAGTAAATCCACCGATTTCTGCAATGTTGCACAAAGCCACTGCCAAGCCCACAACGAGCACAGCGGCGGCAGCAAGCGCTCGCCTTTTCCCCCTCCTTTCCCACGTCTGATTGACTTTCCACTCATCAGATTTTCCGGTCTGGCAGCTAGACTGAGTTTTTAAACAGGCTGAATTCACTCATAAGCTCATCTGATGGACCTCAAGGCAAGGCACACGTGAAGTGGACTTGGTTCAGAAAAGGGACCTTCTCAACACAAGACAGCAGGCACAGAGCGTGCTGGGATGCAGCTCAGAAATGGGTAAGATGAAGGTGAGACTGAAACACCACAGAATCACAGGGGTGGAAAAGACCTTTAAGATCATCAAGTCCAACTGTTCCTGTCCTGTGCTAAACCATATCCCTAAGTACCTCATCTGCCTGTCTGTTAAACACAACCAGGGATGGTGACTCAACCCCCTCCCTGGGCAGCCTGTTCCACAGCCCCACAACTCTTTCAGTGAAATTTTTTTTTCTTAACATCTGATCTGATCCTGCCCTGGTACAGATTGAGGCCATTTCCCCTTGTCCTATTACCTGTCAACTGGCTGAGGAGACCATCGCCCACCTCTCTGCACCCTCCTGTCAGGCCAGTGTAGATGGTGATAAGGTCTCCCCTCAGCCTCCTCTTCTCCAGGCTGAACACCCCCAGCTCCCTCAGCTGCTCCTCATAGGATTTGCCCTCCAGTCCCTTCCCCAGCCTGGTTTCCCTTTTCTGGACATGCTCCAGGACCTTGATGTCCTTCTTATGGTGAGGAGCCCAGCACTTGAGGTGCAGCCTCACCAATGTTGAGTACAGGGGCACAATCACCTCCTGGACCTGCTGGCCACACTATTTTTCACACAAAAGTATGTTGGTGTCCCAGCTCTGTGAAGGACTTGTTGCAGACCCTGAAAGATTTGTTTAATCCCAGTATGCTTTGATTGCCCACTTAGAAACCAGGGTAAGCAAAGACCCATGAGTCCAGCAAGCAACCTGGCGGTGCAAGGGTGGAAATGCTGGAGACCCATGGAGCATCCAACCCCCTTGCACCAACTCCTTGCTCTACTGGGATGTGTTTGCAACCCAGCTCGGTGCTGTAATGCCAAGACCCTGCAATATTCAGGCTGGGTGGATGAATATAAGCGAGAGAGTCGAAAGTGCAAAGACCAAACCTTGGGGAAAAGAAATCAATCCCAAGCCCAGCCCACAACATTGGGCTTTGGGTACAGAAGGACAAAGGTGGGAAAATAGGAGAAGCAGACATGGTGATATCCAGGATTATTCAGTGGTCTGAGGACGGCAGCTGTCTTTCTGATCATGCTTTGGTGTCTCGTTATCTAGCACGCCAATATTTTACTTTTTCAAATGTATACAATTAGTCAAAACTCTCACATGCTTTGAAGGAAACAAACCCAAGGTTTTGACTAGGCCCTTCCACACTGAAAAAAGAAGGTTAAACCTTGCTAAATTACAGCTGACTCAGCAATAATGCACACAGCAGAAGGGAGCATGTAAACCCCAAACATGTCATTCTGGCTTCTCACCTTCCTCCACACTCTGAGCTAGGGTTGGATAGTGGGAGGCTTCAGCTACAAAGAAATGCAAAGAACAGGCTTTAAAATCTCTTCTTCTTAATTACAATTGTAAATCTTGAAGCTTCTCACTCCCAAGAGGTACTCAACTACTGGATCCTACCTGAAATGATGAGCGCATCAGAGCAGTAGGTCCACACTTCAACCCCACCTGGCCTTAATGACAACATTTAACAGCACTGAATCGGTCATGAAAGACTCCTCCAAGAAGCAGGATGGACAGAGAAACATAATCAACAGAATATATTAATCAAACAGCCTAGTTAACTAAAAACTTGTGCAAAAGGACTCATAAACACCCTACTTGTGATCCAGGGCAGCATTTTCTTTAAGTCCCTTTTTCTGTTCCAAGCCAGAACAACTGAGGCATCAGGTTCAGTTTCCATCTACCCCAAGGCAAGACCTCATTTTAGCCCCGTTGTGAACATCTAACACAGAGTATATTGTGAAGCACTGTCCACAACATCAGCCCTGCCTTCGGCTACGCGTGAAGTGCCTTTAGTATTAGAAAAAAACCCTGCAGAGAACCTTCTTCTCTACACGTAACTCCATCTTCAAACCTTGCTCCTCAGTACATGTCCCTGTGACAGCACATGATACATCAGCCTGTCTGCATGCCAGCTGGCTGTACTGATTTGATGCTAAAAAAGAGCGTATTGATTGATTCCCAGTCGAAGCCTCAGCCAACATGTTTTGCAAGGCTTTGAGACAATGGCCTGATCCTTTCAGGCACTCTCTTGGGTTGATGTTAAAGGGAGCAGGAGCTCAAAAGGCAGCTCTGGGAGCAACTCTATGGGTATGGTGCTGGATCTAGCTAGTCTCAGACCAAAGCACACCTTGTTGCAGGAGGAAACTCTCTGAAAAGGGAGGTGAAGGGACTCCCACCACTAGGAAAGACCTGTCCTCAACTGTTTGATTGGTTTAAACCCCACAACACCATTTTTGTTCCTTTCCAGTGTTTTCTTCATGGTATCATGTTCTACCATTGTAGATATTCGCATTACTCACATCTCAACTCCTTTAAAAGGTGCAAATTCAGACTCGGTAAGAGGAAGCATATTTCTCCCCCACTGCACATCTACACCAGAGGCAGGGCTTGCTGAAAGATGCCGAAACAAAAGGATCTTATAAGCTTTAACATCTGCCACCAGCTCCCCTTCTATGTTTGGCGCTGGTGGGTCAGAAACATCTGATCACCTCTCCTGAGTGAAAACCTCACCTCTCCAAGAGTGGGTTCAGGTGATGGGGTGTGATGTCCCTCTCTTTGGTGATACCAAACAGTTCGTGTCACCTCCTGGGAGAAGGACACTGGTGCTCCCCATAAGAAGTCCCACAAGCCGAGCTAAACTGCTGTCCCTGGATGGCAGTCCTGCAGGATTTTATCAGGGCCCTTTCTTATTCCCTTTCTTTGGAAGGTATCTGTCCCTCGCTGTTTTGGAGGCCTGTCCTGTAAAGCTTTCCCAGGCTCCTAATCACTCTTGTAGCCCTTCTCCAAAGAGTCTAGTGTCAGGGGTCCACCCACACACATTGCTGCAGGATAAAGTCCCGATCGCTGGCAGGAAAACTCCCCGCTCCCCGTCCTGCTTCACGCACGCAGAGGGCTCAGAGAGGAATCCATATGGCCAGGGCTACATTCAAAACTCAATCCCTAATTTCCAGCCTTCTGCAGGGACCAACTCGTGTCATTTCTCAGCATCTCCCTCTGCTCAGCACAGGCAGAAGGACCTCACACACTCCCTGGCGCTCCTGGCATCCCATCTCTTCTACCTCGCTTCTTTTTTTTCTTTATTTTCTTTATTTTTTTGTTCTTTTTTTCCATTTATTTTATTTACTCCCCTCCCTCACAGGATTTCCAGACCACCACAATCACAGACCACTCGCTGTCTGCACGGCTTGCCGCTATGGGATAGTGTAAAGCCAGGCTGGAGGTAGCTGGAGGTCCTCAGCCACCAGCTCCACTCCCCTCTCTCCTGCCACACCAGCCCTGTACCCTGACCCCCGAAACAATGAGCCCTTCTGTTCCCCACCGCCCCGCTGGAAACTCTGGTCTGACGTTAAGTGCGGTGGACAGTGGGCGAGGGAGGCAGGGAAGGCAAGGGAGGGAGGAGACAAGCCTCAAGTCATCGATTCTTCTTGGGTGAAAGCAGATGAGGTTTTCCTGGGAGCTTCCTATCTGGAGGGAGTTGTTTAGGAACAAGACGGAGATCCAGAATGAAAGGAGCTGTGTGTGGTGTGGAAGCAGGGCAGCTATTTTCTGCTGTCCATGAGCAAAAAAGGGGGGGTTACTGCGTTTGCCCCTTCCTGTGTGGAAGCAGTGTGAGAAGGAAGGGGAGCCAGAGGTGCCGAAGTGGCTTCCTCAGGGGTGGCAAGTGGGACTGTGCAAGGGAGAGACAACTAAGGAGTACTGACACCCTGAGATGAGTTACATATCTAATCTTCCCTTGTCCACGTGGCACAGTTTCAAGCCAAGAGCATCCAGGGAGCAGTCAAAAACCACACATCCCACCTCCCTACAAATAAACAACAACAAAAATCCAAAAGATGCTTAAATAAGTACGTGGATGAAGATCTGGAGAACAGATTGGCAGCTATGACTAATAACCCCGGTTAACATGATTACTGACATTACTATGAGATTAAAAAATGCAGACAAACATAGGTATCACCCAGTTCAACAGCAGCACACAGTGCCAGACCTCCAGTGAGTGGGTGACACAGCTCTCCAGAGCTGAAAACTTAGAAAACACCTCAAAGTCACCAGAAAAGGGAAAGGAAGGTTTACTAATCACTTTTGGAAATGAGACATCATCCCTGTTTGGGTATTACAAGAAGTGGCCAAGGAGTTTGTTTAGCAAGTCAACTCGTGTCCTTTGGCAGCCGCCCAAAAGTCCACGGGGATGTTCAGAAGGTCAGCGGGGAACCCGAATGGGCGAGGCAGCGGCTCCCATCGTCAGCAAAACTTAATCGCTGGAAATCTACAGAATTCAGAGACCACAAATCTTTGACTCAAAAATGTTATTTCCATCTTACCATATGGATGCGGGAGCTGGAACTCCACCAAAGAGATGTCTAAATGCCTTCCAAAGCAAATGCCTTGTGGAAAATACCAGGTTTAAAGGGAATAAGATGCATAACAAGTACTGAGATACTGTTAGGAGATGCATCTTAGATCCAGGAGGCATGATGGAAAGATTTTGGATGTGCCCAAAAGTCACTGGGAAGCAAGAGAAATAATAAATAATAATAATAATTTAATAATAATAATAATAAAAGAATAGATTGCAGGAAAAAGAGAGACTGGACATGCAAGGTTTAAAAATTTGGAGGCCACGTGAAGGAGAGCCCAGAGTAGGCAGAGATGGAGAAGCTTTCCAAGCAACAGAAAGGAAGAAGCAATTGGGAAGCTTAACACACAAATGTCTGAGAGCTGTCCTCAACTGGTCCTGTCTCAAAGCCAGACTTAAGCTATAAATAAAAATGTCCCATTTCTGGCCCAAGAGTGAACCTCCTATCCTGAACAGGCGTCATTTTGGGAGCAGGAGGTGGAGAGAATATTCACATTTGGATAGAGAGGTTCATTTCTAGGTATTAGTGTAATGCAGACAGCCAGACTGATGCAAGATTTCCCAGATCCTAACCTTCTCCAGGAAAACTGCGCAAGAGCTCAGGGAAAGAAAAAAAAACCCAAAACCAAGGAACCAAATATGAAAAGACAAATCCAGAGCTGAAATCGCCCACCCCAGGTTGCTGGCATCAAATTATTCCAGATTCATTGGAGAAACAGGCACCACTGGCTATCTCGCACAGGAAGAAACATATGCTTCCAGCACTCAGATTTTCCTCCTGCTCTTTAAAGGCACAGCTTGAAAGCTGGAGACAACAAGGAGCTGCTTTTTTTTTTTTTTGACCAAAGATTATTTTTATTTATATGTTATTTTAATGTTTTTAAAGTTAAACATGGCACATTGAAATCACTGGGTGGCTAGATCGGATGGATGATGCACGTGATGGCACTGCGCAGGTTTGCATGCTGAACTTGAGGAACTCCCCTTCCTCCATCTCAGGAATCACAGAATCACAAGGCTGGAAAAGACCTTTAAGATCATCAAGTCCAACCGTTCCTGTCTTATGCTAAACCATATCCCTAAGTACCTCATCTACTCATCTGTTAAACACATCCAGGGATGGTGACTCAACCCCCTCCCAGGGCAGCCTGTTCCAGGCCCTGAAAACTCTTCCAGTGAAGAAGAGCCATCTGATCTGACCCTGCCCTGGCACAGCTTGAGGCCATTTTCCATTGTCCTATCTCCTGTCACCTGGCTGAAGGAAGGTCCAGTGCAGATGTATCTCAGGTGCTGAAGTGTTTGCCTGGAGGATGCGCATGGCCGTGGTCACTGCCTGGGGTCGTGGGTCTGCTCCCTGTGATTCCCCATGCCAAGTATTTGCCTTTCCTGTTGGTCACCAGAAGTAGGAAACAAAAGGGATACTTTGTGCTGACCTCATCTATAGCCCCTCCTGTGCTCACCACGAATTCACTGCTGCTTTAACCTGCAGTAACCACCAAGCTGGTTTCACTCAGCTGCAAAGCATATGGATGCTGCTCCAACTTCTCCAGCTTCAAACTGATAAAGCCCATGGAGAAGCAAACCCACCTGTTCCTCTGTGAGAGAGAGAATGAGAGATCTGGGAGGCTTTGCACCAGCATTTCCAGGCCAGCAACTCTGAAAGCTTTTGCCTAAAAGCATCTGACCATGGTGGTATGTTAACACAGTGGCGTGCAAGGGTGTAAACAAATCATTTCTAACATTGGTGACTTCTCAGCTGGGATGAGACTGGAAGAGGTGAACAAAAACCCAACCCAGCCTTTTCCTTTTGAGCCAGCAGCGCTGTGTGCTGGGGAAAGGACCAGAGGTGAGGCACAGTGAGTGCGAAAGAGAAGAGGGACTTTTCTTCTTCAGAGCTATTTTTATTATTTGAACTGAATTACAGGAGCCATCACCAGACTGAGGAGACACCAAGCAAAACTTTGGAGGGCAGGTGTGCTCCTGAGCTTATTCATCCACATGAGGAGCACTGCTGTAGATGCTGCTCAGCGGCACCCAAGGCAGAGGCCCAAGGATGCTCCAGGAAACTTTCTGCATGGACAGCAGCTTTGGGAGCCTCTCTGGACCCACATGTCCCAGCTGGTGGCACAGGCCAGGCTCCCAACAGCCCTGGCAGCTGGGCCAGGCTTCCCGCTCATAGCTCAGGATGAGGAAATCACAAGGGTCTGTATTTACATGATGCCTCTCAGCCAAGTGATATGCCTAGGTGTGCCACAATTAAAATTCCATTAAATTACCCAGCCAGAGGATGGTATGGGAGAAAAAACATTTGCATAATGCTGATCCTGGGTTTAATCTTCTCCCCCCTCACCAAATCCTTGGCAGGCTGGGACTACCCATGGAGAAGGGCTGAGAGGTGAAGGAGAGGCCAGGCAGCGGTTCAGAAACCTCTTTGAGCCCTGTTGCTGCTCTCTGCACACCCTGGAGCGAATCAAAGTCTCTCTTCCCTGTTTCTCCATCTCCCAAGACAGGGATAAATACAGTTTGTCACCACTATTAGGTGCTGAAAGGTCCACCTAAGTGTTACATTGGGAAGTGAGACTTAAAAGACTTGAAGGGAGCACTGAAAGGGAGGGCAAAGTATATTAAAAACAGTAATTTCCAATTTTTATGGATTACCTCATCTCCGAGAGCCCCCCAGATGACCTCAGCACTCTTTCTGTCCATATCCCTGCTGGAAGTACTATGCATTTCTGAGGACCAGTTGCTCTCCATAGCTTCACCCTTCCCCAGATGCTGGTGAGCAGCTCAGAAACCTTTGGCTTAGGCAGAAGCAATACCTAGGGACCCTGCTTTAGTGATGGGGGGGGGAGGAGGGGGTTGGACTTGATGAGCTCTGGAGGTCCCTTCCAACCCCTAAAATTCTGTGAATCGATAAAGCCAAGTCAAGTTCCCAGCCATGGGAATCACCCTGAACACTAAGGCAGCCAAACCACTGACTTTCCCCGTGCCTCAGTTTCCCCATCCAATGAGATACTTTGGGGCAGATGTGGTCTCACCAAACCCTCAGTGCATCAAGCCCCAATCCCATCTGCCTCAGCTGCTACTGTAATGCAAATAAATAATATTTGCTCTGCCATTGAGTCACTACTATAAATGATGTGCTTTGGTCTGGTAAACACTATGACATCACCTCTTGCATCTGACACTCACTGAAAGAACAAGAGAAAAGAAAAAGGGTTTCAGTATCACTTTGCTCTCCTTCAAGGAGAAATGGAGCCAGCTTCCCGTTACACTTTTCCTTACGTATTGTAAGGAAGCCAAAGCACCAGGAAAATGGACCGGTTTCACTCCCCACGCAACACAGGGACTCCTTACCTCTACAGGCCCGTCCACCTCAGCCAATGCACTGCCTGGGGAAGATGTGTGGGTTAGTCCTGACCAAACCATTTTGAGTTTCAGCAGCTGAAGAGCTGCTTCCCTCAGATTGCTCACATTGGCCGGGAACTAATCAGGGGTAGCTGGGCTAAAGAGGATGCATTGCTGCCAAGAGTGGGGGCTCATCAGAAATGTTGGGTTGACGGCACCTCTGGAGGTTTCTAGTCCAGCTTTACACTTGAGGTGTGACTAGATCAGGTCAGCCAGGATTTTGTCGAGCCAAAGTCTCAAAAACCTCCCAAGACTGAGACTCTGAAACCTCAGTGGGAACCCTCTATCCTAGGACCTGCTCACTGGAGAAGCTTTCCCCAGCACCCAACCTGAACCTCCAAGGCCAGGCTACAGTTGCTGCCCCTTGTTCTGTCACCTCCCAAAACTAAGAAGAATTTGACTTTTTGAAAGGGCAGATAATGGCAGGACAAGGGGGATGGATTGAAGCTGAAGGAGGGAAGATTTAGATTAGATATTAGGGGGAAGTTCTTTACAGAGAGAGTGGTGAGGTGCTGGAATAGGCTGCCCAGAGAGGGGGTGGATGCCCTGTCCCTGGGGGTGTTCAAGACCAGGTTGGCTGGGGCCCTGGGCAACCTTGTGTAGATCCAGGCCTGGAGGCTGGTGTCCCTGCCGGTGGCAGGGGGTTGGAACTGTGTGATCTTTGGGGTCCCTTCCAACCTAGGCCATTCTATGATTCTATGATCATACTCATAACCACCCTTCAAGTAGTTCCATGTTACTACATCAAGAGTATCATGATGACAACATACCATCATCTGATGGCCCCCAGAAAATGTTACAGTGGGCAAAGGAATGCAGCCCCACACCCAAACAAAATGACCCCGAGACCAGGCTGCAGGGAAGAGGTTGTGTATTTTGACTCACTAACAATGATGCAGCAGAGAAACAAGTTATGGAGCCTGACCTTTGTGCAGCATTGCACAAGAGAGGTGGTGCTGCAGGAGCGCTGGCGGGTACTGCCCTTGCAAGTGAAATGCACCCCCTGACCTGTAAAACATTCTCTGGTGGAGCAAACGTCCATCCCTCCTCCTCTGAATCACAGGGGCAGGTGACAAGAGCTGAATGTCTTACAGCCTGTTTGAATCGAGGCTGGAGATTACCTGGGAGGAGCAGGGTGCAGCAAAGCAGCTTGCCAGCTGGAATGAGATGTGAAGTCACGGTGCTCGGTGCTGTCAAACTTTCTACAAAGAACTTGTTTGCACTGCGCCAGAGAACCTCCCTGAGCCCCATCAGTGACACGATTGGTGCCCTAAAGCTTCTTCACTCTCCCTCCCCGAGTCCAGGCTCAAAAATCCATAAATCCACCTAAACCAGCGCTGGAATGGACTTCTGGAGAGTCTGTCGAATTTATTCCACTGCTTCAAGAAGGAATCAGTGCTCGGTGTTTGGCCAACCTGCCCATCGAAACTTCCACCAACGGAGACTCCGAGCCCATCCCAAACAATCTGTTCCACTGCTCCACTCCTCTGGCCATCAGAGGTTAGGAGGATTTTTCCAAACACTTGTTTCCCTCGCTGCAGTTTGAGCTCAGCACTTCTTGGCATCCCACCACTGGCCATGGAGAACAGTTTACTCCCTCCCCCTCCTCAGCTACCTTTGACATACTCAAGGACTGTTATTTCTCCGCTCAGCCCTCTAGTCCCTAGACTAAACAACCTCATTTCCTTCAGCCTTTTCCATGTTTTCTAGGTTTCTGCTCACTTTTTTGGTGCTTTTCTTGGGAATCTCTGCAACTGTTTCCTGTTTTTTGGTAGAGGGGAGCATCCTGAAACAGGCATGGCACAGCTGGATCTGAGAGCTACCCATTGTAAGTCCTTTGAGAGAAGAGAAAAAAAAAAGGGAAAAAAAAGGGATCTTTTTGTTTAATATCCATTTGTTTGTATTTTGCTGCAGAGTTAAAGGGATGTCCTGTCTTCTCCCTCTGCTCTGAAATTTCATCCTGATTAGTGCTATGCTAAATCTCACACTGTAACTCCATCATTCAAGCAGCTGAAGATTTCTCTGCTTCAGTGGTCCTGCTTCAGTCCACATCCTACCTAATCATTTAATGAGGACATCTTTAGTACCATCAAGATGAGATATTAAGGATCTCCTTCAGGGGTCCAAAGAAGCTCTTCATCAGGGAAATACGCCTAGAAACAGGGTTGTGATCAGTAAATCAACCCAAGCCTAACCTCTACTTTCTTCACTGGAAAGGAACAGGTCTTCTGATGACTGCTAACCTACAGGCTAGGGGTGACCTGCTGGAAAGTAGCTCTGTGGAAAAAGTCCTGGTGGACAACAGGTTGACCAGGACCAGCAATGTGCCTTCATGGCCAAGAAAGTCAATGGCATCCTGGGGTGTATCAAGAAAAGCATGGCAAGCAGGTTGAGGGAAGTTGTCCTGCCCCTCTGGACTGTCCTGGTGAGGCCTCATCTGGAATAGTGTGTGTGGTGCTGGGATCCCTGGGTCAAGAAGGAGAGAAAACTACTGGAGAGGGTAAAAAAAAGGGCTAGAGAAATGCTGAGGGGGACTACAACATCTCTCTGATGAAGAGAGGCTGAGGGACTTGGGAATTTTTAGCCTGGAGAAGACTGAGGGGGGACCTTTATAAATGCTGATAAATTCTTGAGTGGTGGGGGTCAGAGGATGGGGTCAGTCTTCTTCCAGTTGTTCCCAGGCACAGGACAAGAGGCGATGGGCACACACTGGATCAGAGGATGTTCCACCTAACATCCACCTGAGGAGGAACTTCTTTCCTGGGAGAGTGGCAGAGCTGCACAGAGAGGCTGGAGAGTTTCCACCTCTGGAGACATTCAAACCTGCCTGGATGTGTTACTGTGTGATTTAGTCTGGGTGATCCTGCTCTGGCAGGGGGTTGGACTAGATGATCTCCAGAGGTCCCTGCCAACCCCGACCATCCTGTGGTTCTGCTTTGTGTAAAAAAGGCCATTGATGCACAAAGCCAAACTCTCCCCTCAGTAAACCGGAGGGACAGGGGGAGAGGGAAGCACTAAGGGACTGTCAAAGCAATACAAGAGGAGAAGCTTTTGTTTTAGGCAGAACTGTGGAAATCCCTCTCAGCCAGGATGAAAACACTCTGACTTCACAGTACATAAACGACTGGGTGAAGCATGCAGATTTCATGACAGGGAAGCCAAGAGCTTCTTTACGACAGCAGCTACTTTACGTATGGCTTTGCTGCCAGAGAGCCGGCCTCTGAGCCCCACTGCGCCAGGCAGCGGACACAGACACAAAGCACCACTCCGAACCCACGTCTAACTCAGGAGACAACGGACAGGCACGTCCAGCCAGAGAGCACCAGGAGACAGTGAGTCAGTACAGACCCGGACGACGTGCGCCGGTCTCAGCTCATCGGTCACACAGCTCAAGCTGAGGCGGTTGTCTTTAGGGATTGGGTTTTCCTTTCTTATTTTTCTTTTTTTTCCTTCATGGGTGTTTTAAGGAGGAGCC
The DNA here is from genome assembly GCA_022605575.1 of Laterallus jamaicensis coturniculus. Classification (NCBI taxonomy): domain Eukaryota; kingdom Metazoa; phylum Chordata; class Aves; order Gruiformes; family Rallidae; genus Laterallus; species Laterallus jamaicensis. The sequence continues at coordinate 21,584,963 of JAKCOX010000012.1, read as the reverse complement.
AGGAGGAGGATGAAAGGACAGATCTGAGCTTTGTGGCTGTGTACAAGGAGACCTTTCCATGCGTGAAAGTCACAGAATCACAGAATCGCAGGGGTTGGAAGGGACCTCCAGAGATCATCGGGTCCAACCCCCCTGCCAAAGCAGGGTCTCTAGGACAGGTCACACAGATTGGTCTTAAATATCTCCAGAGAAAGAGACTCCACAACCCCCCTGGGCAGCCTGTCCTAGGGTTCTCTCACCCTCACCATGAAAAAGGTCTCCCACTTACTAGTGCGGAACTTTCTGTGTTCCAGCTTGAAGCCATTGCCCCTTGTCCTGTCCCCACAGACCACTGAGAAGAGGCTGGCCATTTCCCCCTGTGTCCCACACTTCAGATATTTATAAACATTGATCAGATCCCTTCTCAATCTTCTCTTCCCAAGGTTGAAAAGTCAGAAAGGGAGAAGGTGAGGACAGACTTTCTAATAGGGCCTGTAGGGGTGATGGTTGTAAATTAAAAGGGTGGAGATGCAGATTGGATATGAGGAAGAATTTCTTTTTACAATCAAGATGGTGAGGTGCTGGCATGGGGTTGCCTGGAGAGGTGGTAGATGCCCCATCCCCGGAAAGATTCAAGGCCAGGTTGGATGGGGCTTTGAGTAACCTCATCCAGTTGAAGATGTCCCTGTTCACTGCTGCAGAGGGGCTGGATGAACTTTAAAGGTCCCTTCTGACCCAAACCTTTCCGTGATTCTATGAAGGCATAAAAATGCTTAGGGAAAAAAAGCTCAGGTGAGCAGCCGATGATGGAGCTCAGTGTCCCAAGCAGAATGGAGATGGGAGAGGGAATCGTGGTATCTCTGTTACTTTTGACCTTCAATTGTTTTGTTATCTTCTATTATGAATACTATAGTAACACCTTCTGGGCTTATCCGAGATCATGGCCAAACTGCCTGGGGTCCACATGAACCCACCATCCCCAGTTATAAGGCAGAAAAGAGGTGCAGTTTGTCCCAATCTTGAAGCAGTCAGCATTTGACTGGATGAAGAAAACCTCCCGACCCAAACACTTCCCAGAGTGTGGTGCAAAAATGTCCTACATAAAATATCCTATAACATCCAGTGAAACTGAGCCAGGACTGCTGAAAGTCCACACTAACGCTGCGTGGGTCAGGGGTAGTGAAGAGTCCCCTTCCCCAGCCACTGCAGATGGAAGTTAGGGAAGAAAAATTAACCACCTTCTCTCCTTGCCAAAGATCTCCTTGAAAAGCAAAACCAAAAGAGAACCAGGCTGATGAAAGCCCAGCACTTCAAGGGCAGCATCAGCAACACACCCATGTGCAACGTACATTTGAATAGCACTCGTTAAAGAGAAAAATAAATCTATCGTCTTCCTTGTGTCAATACAGCCAGAGCAGGAACTTCAAACCCAATTAGCAGCATCCTGCAGCCTGAGATCCCTCCTTTGAGGCCTCGAAGCAGAATATAAACTGAAGGCATAAGAGAAAGTGGCAAAGCCAGGGATTCAGTGCCTTCCCTCTGAGCCCAGGCAAACACCGGGGTAGGAGCACGGTGGTGGAAAACCCACTTTTGGTGCCTGAAAACCAAAGCCTGGCCATGTGGGATGGTTGGAGATGAAGGCAGGTTTTAGGGGAGCAAAGCCATCAGCCTTGGGCTCTATCGCATCTACCTGCTCTGGACCACTACTGAATAGCTTGATCGACACACCGCCACCCCCAGCGCACACTGCAGCTGTATCAGTATTGATTAGTATTAATTACTTAGTAATACAATAATTAATACAATATTAATACAGTAATACTGTATCTGTATTAAGACTGATATTAATAATTAATACTGATATTAATTGTATTAATCAGAACACTTTGAAAATCAAGGGGACGGGGCACCACTGGAGCGGAACACTAGCTCAAGCTAAGCCCAACATTTTCAAATCCAGCCACCAAGGCAGGAAGCCAGCACAACCGGCGTGACTGGAAGGGAAGTCCCACTGACCACAACGCTGGGGCTGCTCTGGGACAGAGATCTCCCCCCTCGAGTGACATCTGTGGAGCATCGCTTCCTGCCCCGTGGAGGCTGCGTGGGACGGCCGGGCACATCATCTCAGCGCGGCTGCGTTTCCTCTTTGGGGAGGGAGGGGGGGGATGAGGATGTTTTGAAAACATAGGTGGCTCGCAAAGCGCTTTGGGATGTATCTGGATGAAAAGCACTCTTATGCACGCTGATAATTAGCGCTAACCGCTGGCGTGTCACACCCTCGTGTAGAGCGTTGAGCAGATTGATTCAGCTCTTGCTGGAATGCCAGAGCACAAGCTGGATATTCAGAAGGCAATGTGAGTGCCCTTTCACGGGGCAGATGCTGGGGAGCTAATGATGTTTGATGAGTTAAGGCCACTGGTGACTCAGGATCAGCAATTAGTTGATTTCTGCGGGAGGAAGGTGCTTTGCTCCATTAAGCTAAAAGCATCCTCCACAGTTCAGCACGCAGAAAGTCATTCTGTCCAGCTCCCACAAAGCCTGCCTACATACAGCAGGGGTTTGGTATTTCCCATGTAAACACCCGGCTTTACCTTTGTCTCGGTATATTTTGGGGGACGGGGACCGAAAGAACTGGATTCCCTCACAGCTCCATCTCACGGCCAACCTGATCCTCCCTCAAAGGGGATCAGGCACACTGGGAAAGGACTGCAAAGACCAACTGGGCATGCAAGGGGATGTGGCACCCGTGATGTTTACGGGGCTGCACCCATTTTGGACAAGGCAGTAACAAGGATCACAAATCAGAGATTCCTCTGGCCCTGCCCTAGCCTGTGATCCAGGGCTACAGACATCCCCCTCCCTCTCTAGGGTAGGCAGTGATGCTTCCATCAATCGATAACAGGCAGCGGGGAGGCACCAGCTGCACTTGTTCTGCCTGACGCTCCCAAACCGACATGAAAACCACAACACGCGCAGGCAAAAGCCACAGGACCGAAGGACAATTTGGCTGGTCCCGTGTCTGTCTGTCATCCCAACCCCCCCCAAAAAAAAAGGGAGAGCATCCAACTCTCTCCCAGAGGCTGCATCCCAGCCAACCCAAAACCTGGCAGACGTTAGTCACTGGAGTTAGGGAGTGGGACCCTGGCTTCATACCCCGATGTGCCGAGTCATAGGACGGCAGCCCCATGTAGCTGTGTTCCAGAGCTCTTAACGCTCATGGGGCGCGGTGAGACCATCACAGGGAGGGCACAGAGAACCCCGTTCCCTTTTGTGGAGCGGGGAATGTGACAGGGCTGCTGCTCGGACCCTCTTTTTACAACTTCTTTGAAGTGTTTGATCTCGGCCGCTAATGACACGCGAAAGACTATCGAGGCGCTACCGGTGCTATCTTCAAAGGGTTCGAGCCTTCAATGATTAATAGGAACCGTGCACGGGGAGGGGGGGGGGGGGGGAGGCGACCGTTGTGGGGGTGTTGGGGGGGATCCAAGATGCATTATTGCCTTTTATTCCTCGGGACAAAGGTATTCTCACCTTTCCCTAAGACACGCGGCTTCAAAGGAGAGGGGTGTGACAGTCGTAGGTCCCGGGGTGAGCCCGGTCACCGCCGGGGTGCGGTAAGAACTGCCCCAAACCCGGCTGCCCGCTCCAGCCGCGGCCATCACCCCGCTTCTACCGAGGGAAAGGCAGGGAGGAGGGGGAAGGGAGATGCTCCCACCCCTCCCTTCCCCGAGCGATGGGGAGCCACGACCACCCACCCCAGCCCGGGCGACGCGTACCCCGAGCCCTGCAGAGCCTCCGCGGCGCCGGGCGAGGCGGCAGCAGGTGCACCCGGGCGGGCGGCGGCTACCGGGAGGGATGGAAGGAGACAGGGAGAGGGGGAGGGAGAAGATCCCGGTTTCCCCGGAGCTGGGGTAGCAATGAGATGGGGTGGGCTTGAGACTTACGTATCTCCGTAACTTCTTCTCCGGCGGTGACTTTCGGAGCCAGCCCGAGCACACCACCTCCCCGCCGCTCATCGCGGCAGCCCGGGGCGCGCCGCCGGGCGCTGCCTCCCGGTTCTCAGCGCCGGCAGCGCCGGCCCATGGAAGGCGGTGGGTGGGTAGGTGGATGGATGGGTGGATGTGGAGATAGATGGATGGAGAGATGGATGGATGGATGGGGAAGGGGGGTGTGTATGATAAGGGGGGGGGGGGGGGCACGGATGAGAGAGGTTGGGGCGGGGGGGGGGGGGGGAAGCGGCGAGCGCCTCCCCCCGCCACCGCCGCTCGGCTGCGAGCGGGGAAGCAGGAAACTGGCTCCTTCCCCGGCTCACCACGCCTCCCGCCCGGCCCGGCGCCCCGCCAGCCTGCTTTAAAGACACAAACCCCGCCGGGAAGAGGGGCTGCCCGGCTCCCCGGCAGCATCCCCACCGCTCGGGAGGGGTTGCCTCTCATTCCTGGCCCCTCCCGCACTCATACAGGGCCTCTATAGAAACTTTGTTCATACCGCTCCTGCCTAAAATCCAGGACTGATCCCTCGCAAAAGAAAGGAAAACAACCAACCAACCCTTCCTCTGTAAGGTTTCATCACCCCAGCCATACCCTTCTCCCCACCCCCTCCCCCAGGACCCTTCCCTTGTCTTGATGGAAAAAGTCTTTCTCACCCCAGAAAGGAGCGGGTGGCTTTGGCCCCACTGTGCTCAGGGGCTTGTGCATGAGATCATAGAATCACAGACTGGTCTGGGTTGGAAGGGGTCCCAACCCCCCTGCCACAGGCAGGGACACCAACCTCCAGGCCTGGAGCTACACAAGGTTGCCCAGGGCCCCATCCAACCTGGCCTTGAACACCTCCAGGGATGGGGCACCCACCCCCTCTCTGGGTAGCCTGTTCCAGCCCCTCACCACTCCCTCTGTAAAGAACTTCCCCCTAATATCTAATCTAAACCTTTCCTCCTTTAGCTTCAACTAATTCCCCCTTGTTCTGCCAGTCTCTGCCCTTTTTAAAAATCGGATTCCCTCCTGTTTCTCTGCTCCCTTAAGGGACTGGAAGGCTGCAATGAGATCCCCCTGCAGTTTTCCCTTCTCTGGGCTGAAGAAGCCCAGCTCCCTCAGCCTCTCTTCGAAGGGGATGAGGGTGCCATTGGAAAACAAAGAGGTTAGGCAAGAAACAGCCGAAGATCAGCGAGGGCAAAACCCTCCTGGAGCAAACAATAATAACAAAGATTTAAAAAAAAAAAAAGAGGGGAATCAATAAAAGCTTCGTGTTTTATTATTGATTTTTAAATAATGGAGCAGTGCCCACTGAAAGGATTTGCCTGTCACTGGAGTCTCATACAGACAAACCAGGTTTCCTATTACAGGGTATTATACCCTGGCTGAGATTAACTATCACCTTCCAGATCTAGCATCACTGTTCATTTAAAACTCTGATCCTCTCCCCAGCTCAGGCAGCAATAAAACCTCCCTCTGCAGCCCTATGAGTAGGATTATGCTCTATCTCTTCTTTCACTGCATGCTTAAAAGCAAAAAAGCTTGGGCACAACACCCATAAAAGCTGAGTCTTCCTCACCCATGACACACCCGTGCTGCCCATTTATTAGGACAGCAGAGCTCAGGGCTTTGCTGGGGATGGATTTCTAAAAGCTGCCTCTTCACAGCAGCTCTGCCCCAAACCTGCTCGGGCACATTCAGTCCTCCCTGCCTCCCTGTGTGTCCAACATTTGTGGGCAGGGACGGTCCCTCCTTATGTGTTTGTTCTGTAGCTGGTGCAATAACAACTCCACGCTGGCTGGATGCTCTACTGGATGTCAAACAACAACAACCTATACACAACGCTGCCCGCCCGGGGATCTTGCATCACTTTGGAGCAGGAATTACAACCTGTAGTGCCTCTGGGAGGTAGGCATGACACCTCTTTTTGAGATGGGGACAAGCACACTTACGCCATATGCTGTTTATCATCTTTGTGAATACAGAAAGGAGGGGAATAACCCCTTAAAGAACTAAGTATGTCATTCATCAGGAATGAGGCTTCTTCTGACAGGGAAATGCAGAAGCTGAAGAAGCAGTATTTTCTACCTTTCCACCGCCCAAAGGAAGGGTTGGATCTTATTGAAGGGCTGGGCAACCTCTGCGCAGATGCTGGCTACAGTCAGATCAGCTCTCCGTTCTCTGCCAGTGTGGCATGCGAGGTGGAGCTGAGAGCAGGGGAGGATGGAGAGGCCGGTTCTGTGCTGGCATCAGCCTGCGCTGCCTTATTCAGTGCACTGGAGCCGTATCAATTTACACTGCAGGACAGCAAGAGTCTGGCCTGTGAACTCTCCTGGGTGAGAGGCACTTTGTGTATTTGCAGGGAAAGCTGCCTCCTGGTGACTGACCTGCGCTGGAGAGATCTTCCCAAAACCCAGAATAATTTCAGGGTGACCTACTGAGGATTTATAAAGACTATGGAGATGATTAAAAGCCTGGAGCATCTCCCCTATGAGGAAAGGTTGAGTGAGCTGTGGCTGTTCAGCCTTGAGAAAAGAAGACTGAAAGGAAATCTGATCAATGTTTATCAATATCTGAAGTGTGGGACACAGGGGGAAATGGCCAGCCTCTTCTCAGTGGTCTGTGGGGACAGAACAAGGGGCAATGGCCTTAAGTTGGAGCACAGGACATTCTGCACAAATATGTGGAAGAACTTTTTCCCAGTGAGGAATCCCTGGGACAGGCTGCCCAGGGGGGGTGTGGAATCTCCTTCTCTGGAGATACTCCAGCCCCGTCTGGACACCGACCTGTGTGACCTGTCCTAGGGACCCTGCTTTGGCAGAGGGGTTGGACCTGATGAGCTCTGGAGGTCCCTTCCAACCCCTGTGATTCTGATCAAGAGCAGTCAATCAATGGTTAATATTTGTGCAAAAAAAACATTCCACGGTGTACGTTCATCACTGACAGGGTTAGGAATTCCCTCATACAGAAACCGAAGCAGAGTGGCACCAGTCTGCAGACCAGCTACAGAGAACCCTGTCTGCATTTTTATGTTAACAACTCTCCCCACGCGGAGTTGAAACGCTTCGCTTGGGCGACGGGTGTTTGAAGAACTGCTCCGTAATTACCGCCGTGTGAACTGGAACAGGTGATTCTACATATTCCATGGCAGCCTTTGGTTTATTACCCTGCTCCCTCACTGCACCTTCCCTTCTCTCCGCTCATCCCCTTATTCTGGATCACGTCTGCTGACATGGTTCTATTACAAGATGGATCTGAACAAGGTCCAAGCCATGAAGTACCCCTGAGAATTCTTTTTTTTCCTTATTATAGATGATGCCCACAGCAGAAGCCTGATGCAGGCACCTCAAGATTGCTGGGATTTATGGCTGGGAAATGGGTTGCATTTTCTGTATTCCGAAGTACATTGCCATTTGAAATGTGAAATAAAACCTCTGCACAGAAAAACCCTTCACAGAATCACAAGGTTGGAAAAGACCTTTAAGATCATCAAGTCCAATTGTTCCTGTCCTGTGCTAAACCATATCCCTAAGTACCTCATCTACCTGTCTGTTAAACACTACCAGGGGCAGGGGCTCAACCCCCTCCCTGGGCAGCCTGTTCCACATCTCCACAACTCTTTCAGTAAAAATTTTTTTTCTAGTATCTAATCTGAACCTTCAAACAAAGATGCTCCATGAGAACGTGCCTCCCTAATTCCACCGTGGCCGTAATCAAGAGTGGGAACAGCGAGTGAATTCTGGCATCGGGCTGCCAGATTACATACGATCCAATGCATGTAACATTGTGATGCCTTGTGATGCTGGCTCCACTTAAAGCATTTGGCTGGGAATAGGAGAATTACTCCCAATGCCTCTTGGATTTAGAGACGATGTATGTCATGATTGCTCTGATTTGGCAGCGCTTGCACGTTTGTAACAGTTTTAACCAACTTCAAGCTGTTCCTCTAACCGTCGGCAGAGACTGAACTCAGGCTGGTCCCAGCTTGACTGCGTAAATCTCCGGAGTCTGAGCTAAGAGCCAGCAGCCTTTGGCGGAAAACTGTGACAAACCACATCCCCACGCTGGAAAAACGCAATGAGGGAGTTATCCAAAGCCATCGAGAATCCATCTCTGCCAGCAGGAGTGACTGAAGGGAGAAGAGCAGAATTAGCAGGCGTAGCAAGGGAGGAATTAGGAGATGCTGTGTAAGAAATCATATTACTCGAGGGTAGGGCAGAAAGAAAAACGTTTTCCCAAGAAAAAGCTGTTGCGTTGTGTGGATAACACGCCGGGGTGTGCACAAGGCAGTTACGGGGTGCACAAGGCAGTTATGGGGTGCACAAGTCAGTTATGGGGTGCACAAGGCAGTTACTGGGTGCACAACGCAGTTACTGGGTGCACAAGGCAGTTAGGGGGTGCACAAGGCAGTTAGGGGGTGCACAAGGCAGTTACTGGGTGCACAACGCAGTTACTGGGCGCACAAGGCAGTTAGGGGGTGCACAAGGCAGTTACGCTTTCTCCTGGGGTTTCCTCTGGGGTTTTCAATCACAGCCTTCAGGGCGCTTCCTTGTTCTTGGCTGAAACCGAAATCTATGAAATCAGAACTTCTAAGAACGAAACCACAACGTCCACCCCTTCTCCTGCCTCTCCAGCTTTATTTAAACGCTCTGTGCCATCTACTGGCAGACGGGAAAGCTGCAGGCAGAGATGCCCCCCCCCCCCCCCTCACCACTGCTCTCCTGGTCTCCAGTGTAAGCAGCAGGGAGGGATGGATGGAGACACGGGGCATTTCCTGGGGATTAAGGACCAGCTGGCTGAAATGCTTTGGGCTACTTACCCCAGCCAGTCACTAATCCCTTGTAAATGCCCCTGTGCTGAGGTTTATATGAGCCAAAACATGCTGGGGAGGGTGTGTGTATGTGTGGGGGAAAGGCTTTAAAAATGTGCCATGCTGCTTGGTGCTCCATGCCTGCTTTCCAATTCCGAGCGAACACTTGGTCTCACGAGATCCAGCCCCACAACAATACGACCCGGCTTTATCTTCACCAAACAGTTCCTGCAGCAGAGCTCGATGGAGGCAGCTTTTTCTTTTTTAATTTCATGAAGAATTTTCAAGGTTAAGCAAAAAAAAAACAACCAAACCATCTCTTTCAAGAACTCGTCTTTTCAAGCTTTCCACCCTCTAAGAGCACAGCAAGCCCCCCCCTCCCCATCCTCCCCCCAGCATAGCCACCATCTAAGCCAAGCCACGAGACAGCCCTTTCCTTCTTCATGTGATAGGCAAGCAGCCCCAGCAGCACCAGCTGTTTTCCAGGAGTGAGGGGGGAAATAGTAGCATGGGATGCTTTGATGAGATAACGAGACAGTTGGAAGTGCCTTTGCTACGGTGTTCTGGCAAAGCTGGGTGGCATCAGAGCTCTGATGCCTTAATAGAGGCTTGAAAAAGTGAGAAGGGAAGGGATGATTCACAGGTCAGCAGTGTTCAAGGCATGCATGCTCTTGATGTTCGAATGCTGGATGGAGTGGCAACCAGAGGAGCAAGCCTGGCATTCCTACATTAACTTTGAGCTGAGATACAAGGAGGTGGACAGGGTGTGTACCATTTATATTTGCTGTTCCCTTGGAATTGATGGTTGGGTTGCTAGATGTGGGAAAACAAAGGATTAAACCTGTTTTCCACCCCCTCTGTTGGGAGATCCTGACAGAATCCAGCACACCCCATCATAATGGCTGTGGCATCGGGGAGGGGGCTGGGGTGCTGAGCTGAAGGGTGGATACAGCCAGAGGACGTTTCAGTCCTTGCACTTGAAGATAATTAAATGTGTTTTCCTATTTGGGAGCCACAGCCCAAGCCCAGTCCCACTCCCCTCAGTAAACTGGCCAGTTGGAAATAATTTTGCCTGGAGCCAGCTGGGACAGAGCACTATGGAAAGACTTCTCTGTTCTGGGCACAGGTAGCATGCCTTCACGCCTGGCTTGTCCTCCTAGGAGCAATGAGCCCCCCATACAAACCTCCTGCCTAGATCCAGATACATTTGTGGCAGCTACATTGATCCTTCCCCTCCCCACCACTCCCCTTACAGGGCTTCCACCCTGCAAGAGAAGGAAACTGGGAGTTCTCCCATTTATTTTTTTTTTGCACCTTCTCAAGACAGAAAACCATTGTAGCACTGCTCATTGGGAAAGAGCACCAGGCAGCGCTCCAGACACCGACACTATTCTACTTGAGGCATAAAGGCCACTTCATCCTTGTTTTTTTCCTGATGAAGCCAGAAGCTCTGTGTGGAAAGGGGACTCCCTCTACGGATGCTCTTCCTCACAATGGGGCTTTGACCGCAGCTGGGCCCAGGGCAAGCAACCATAAAACAAATGATAATAAAACAAGCAGGGAGAAGCCTTTGCGGGGCTCCCCTGCCTGTTTACCCGACCCCACGTATGCTCTCACATCCTTAGGCATTACTTCAAGAGCAGATGGTGCTCTGTGGTAGAGCAAACGAGCAATTATCCTCCTGACACCCCGCGTAGGCCTCCCCCACATGCGATCGCAAGAAGTTACTTCACCCCAAGCTAAGAGCTGTTGTCTGGCTTTTCAGCATAATTGGAGGTAATCAAGTTTAATTTGGTTGGTGCAGTAACTCTGAAGACTTTTGTAACTGGATTACTGCTGGCTCAACGGTCATGTGCCATTATATGTGCTGGTCAAAACAGAAGCCAGAATAAAAACAGATGCTTTCCCCCTGTTCCTTCTTCCAACACCAGCCCATCAAGGATATGAGCTTGCGCTCTACAGGCAAGATAATGAACAACAAATTGCATTAGAAGGAGGAAGTCATTGCTGTTGTATTATGTTCAGGCCTCTCCTAGAAAGTGTAAATTACCCAGAGGAGGTATCTCTACATTTTGTTTACAAGCGTGAACCGCACACAGCTTAGAGCTAGGACCACTGGCACACTGACCTGTGATGCACATGAGCCTGGAGACATAGAAATCTTATTATCCTTGGTGAACAAGTAGGGAAGCTGAGACCAGGAGCAGGAGTGAATGGCTGATGAGGAAGGAGTTCCTCTGGTCGTGTTTTCTGCTGCGCATCACCAGCTGAGAACAAGAAACATACAAAACCACAGAATCACAAGAGCATTAGGAGTTGGAAGGGACCAGGAAAGATCATCTAGTCCAACCTCCCTGCCAGAGCAGGATCACCCAGACTAAATCACACGGGAATATATCCAGGTGGGTTTTGAATGTCTCCAGAGAAGGAGACTCCACAATCTCTCTGGGCAGCCTGTCCCAGGGCTCCATCACACTCACAGTGAAAAAGTTCCTCCTTATATTCACATGGAACTTTCTGTGCTCCAGCTCCATTGCCCCATGTCCAATCACTGGTCATCACTGAGAAAAGGCTGGCTCCATCCTCCTGACTCTCATCCTTTACATATTTATAGACTTTGATGAGGTGACCCCTCAGTCTCCTCCAAGCTAAAGAGGCCCAGCTCCCTCAGCCTCTCCTCCTAAGGAAGGTGTTCCACTCCATTATCTCAGTGACGCTGTGCTCAACTCTTCCAATGAGTTCTATGTCCTTCTAGAACTGAGGGGCCCAGAACTGGACCTGAAATTCCAGGGGTGATCTCACCAGGGCAGAGTAGAGGGGGAGAAGGACCTCTCTTGACCTACTAACCACACCCCTTCTAATAGACCCCAGGATGCCACTGCCTTCTTAGCTACACAGTGCTGGTGCATGGTCATCCTGCTGTCCACCAGGACCATGTTGTGTTTACAGCAGACGTCTACTTCAGGTAATCTCATCTTCAGGTTATCTACTTCAGGAAAACGTAAAGCCAGCAGCATAAAGACCTTATTTTCAGCCTCTCTCTGTTCCTACTGGCTTAAGTCACTGAAGCAACGTATGAAAACCTGTTCCCATCGTACGTTATGTCCGAAAACACAAGACACAGTGGTCTTTTTGAATGCCCCCAGAATGGGAGTCAGGACAGGGTCACATCCTCCTGATGGATGCTGTGGCCAGGCAAAGAGAGACTGAAACATGGCGCTTTTTTACCAGTGAAAATCATCACTGGAGCAATGTGTGGAGGTGACGCATCCCTGTGCCATTTGCAGGCACTGGCGGGGGGCGGGGGCTGGACTAGATGGTCCCTTCCAACCCCTAAAGTTCTGGGATTCTGGGATATTCTGTTCCTGATTGAAATACCACCTGCATTTTAGATGCCTCCTAACATTCAGCTCCACTTTGCACTGCAGATCAACCATAAAAAGACCAAAGTACACAGAGACTTCCCCAAGATCAGAGGCAATGATGCTCTCCATCTCCCAGTCCCAAGTGCTACGGAGCAGCCCCCCTCAGAGCTGAATGCTGTTGAGCCATAGATGCAGGGATATGCATCTCTGGTTTTTGGCCAGATGGCTAGCTGGAGTTTCTAATGATCTGGGAAATGAACACTTCATGATGTTCTACCTCAGAGGGTTTAGCACAAACTTTCTTCCTTTTCCCCCCACACCCATACCAACACTGTTACAGATGGTACCAGATCTCAATCAGGGACTGGAGTAACATGGTGCTAAAACCACCGTGGTTTAGCATGTACCCCAAGGAGATAGCAATGTAATCCTGCCTGGCAAGTCATCCATCAAGTTTGTTAAAAAACAGGATGAAATTTGTTAATTACTTGAACCCTGTTCTTGACTCTTAACCCTACCTTTTGTTCCCCTTCCATAGCTTCTGGCAAGTCCCTTCATCTGTCCCTGGCTTTTCTGCGCTCACCTGGAACTTTGTGTTTCTCACAGCTGCATGACCAGCCTGGGCAGCATCATCAGGAGGCCCCTGAAGCTGTCTAGGGTGGGTGTTGAGCTGTGTCCTGCTTGGACAGACAGCTGTGGTCACACATTCATCAACAGAGCAGCAGCAAAGCTGAGGGACAAGCAGAAAACAGACCCGTGCTTCAGAAAAATAATGACAGAATCACAGAATGACTGTGTTGGAAAAGACCTTTAAGATCATTGAGTACAATCATACCTGTCCTATGCTAAACCATATCCCTAAATACCTTGTCTACCTGTAAAAATGGATCACAAGACTGTCTCACATGGCTCCATCATCATACTGAGCACTCAGAGCCCAGGGTCTTCAAAGGGCGACTGACTCAGCACTGACTTAATGCTCAGAAATTACTTTGGAAAATTATTGCAAAGCCACAGCATCCACGAAATATAACTACTGTCCCCTGTGGCTGGAAATCCAGCAGCTCCTGGAAGTCATGGCAGATGATCCAGAATCACAGAATCATAAGGGTTGGAAGGGACCTCCAGAGCTCATAGTGTCCAACCAACCTGCCAAAACAGGGTCCCCAGGACAGGTCACACAGGTCGGTGTCCAGATGGGTCTAGAGTATCTCCAGAGAAGGAGACTCCACACCCCCCTGTGCAGCCTGTCCCAGGGCTCCCTCACCCTCACTGGGAAAACGTTCTTCCACATACTGGTGCAGAACTTCCTGTGCTCCAACTTGAGGCCATCACCCAGTGTCCCGTCCCCACAGGCCACTGAGAAGGGGCTGGCCATTTCCACCTGCATCCCATACTTCAGATATTGATAACCATTGATCAGATCCCCTCTCAGTCTCTTTTCTCAAGGCTGAACAGCCCCAGGTCACTCAGCCTTTCCTCATAGGGGAGAAGTTCCAGGCCTTTAATCATCTTTGTAGCCCTCTCTGGACTCTCTCCAGGAGATCCCTTTCTTTTTTATACCAAGGAGCCCAGAACTGGACATAATACTCCAGGTGGGGCCTGACCAGGGCAGAGTAGAGGAGGAGGATCACCTCCTTCAACCTGCTGACCACACTCCTCTTGATGCACCCCAGGATCCCATTGATCCAGATGATCCAGAATAGTCCAATACAGAAAGTTACGTGTTTTATCAGGGCCATCTCCTCAGTGACATTAAGATGGGGTTTTTCCTCAACAATTTGGGTATTTTTTTTGCCTGCAACCTACGTGATCAGTGACTTCTGGAAAAGCAAGCCTTTGTTTCTGCAGCCCACAAAAGCCTCAGTGCATTAACCTGCTGAAGACAGTAAGATGTGTGCAGCTACTGGGGAAGAGCAGAAAGCAGGATCAAGCTTTGCAAAGAAAATCATGAGGTTGCTCTGTTGGCTGCCTCAAATTATTCAAAAGAAAAGTCAATCGTAAGAGTAATAAAAATGAACAGGGGGGTTGCTGTCTCCGAAAGGCCTCGGGACGTACAGGGATAGATAAAAATCACTGAAGCACAGTCTAAAATCTCAGAAATGCCAAAAATGTGTTTGAAACCGAATCAGTTGCAAACATCCTTCCTTGTTTCTGGTGTGGCAGCACACCCAAGGGCAAAGGGAAGTCTTGTAAGGAGGCACAGAGCAAGAATTTGGTGGATTTGGGTCAGTTTTGTGGTTCTACTAGACACCTTTCCCCCTCTACTCTGCCCTGGTCAGGCCCTACCTGGAGTATTGTATCCAGTTCTGAGCTTCCTGGTATAAAAGACAGGGATCTCCTGGAGAGGGTCCAGTGGAGGGCTACAAAGATGATTGAAGGCCTGAAGCATCTCCCCTATGAGGAAAGGTTGAATGAACTGGGGTCCCTTCCAACCCCTACAATTCTGTGATCTTCCACAGCCTTGGGCAAACGGCTTAATTGCTCCGTGCCTCAATTTCCCAAGGTAAAATAGTGCCAGCAATAAGAGTGACAAGGGTTCTGAAGTCATTTCATCCCCATTTCACCCATAACCGAGCCTACAATTTCTGACGGAGCTGGTATATGTCTCTTCAGTGGCCACAGTCTTGCCCCTCTCCTGCCCGTCACGCGAAAGCTCTCCCTTTCCAGCATCTGCACCCAACACCTCGTGCAGCAGACACCGAGATGCAGCTGTAGGACAGATAATAATACATTTCACAGCGGCAATAAAACAACAGGAGCCATAATTCCTCCGAACTCTGGGTCAAACTTGTTGTTAGCCAAGTCGGTAAGGACTCGTATAGTAAATTACATACGTCTCTTTACCAGCAGGATCATAAAATAAAACTTTACAATCCTTCGGAAGGTCACGACTCTGCAACAAACAGTAAGACAAAGTAATAAATTCCACCCCCCTGAGACCACTGTTTTTGTGGCTTCGGCAGCTTTGGTTAGATCTGAGGAAATGAGAACTTTGACAATCTCCATACAAAGTCTTTCTTATTTCTCCTTTGGACCCATCTCCCAATTCTCCCCGAGTGTAAGGCAGAGGCTAAAACAACACTAATAACAACTGTTACTGGTTTCAGCAGCAGCAAAGCCACATTTATCACTATACACACATTTAATGGAAACAATGACCAAAGTGTTTCTTGGCAAATTAGTCCCCTTCTCCCTCCCATCCCCCCGAAGAAAAACACATCTATAAGCTATTTTCAAAACAATCAATATTAGTCCAGTGAGCAAAACTGTATGTTACATTTCCCATCAAAGTCTTCACAGAATCACAAGAACTGCAGGGGTTGGAAGGGACCTCCAGAGATCATCGGGTCCAACCCCCCTGCCAAAGCAGGGTCCCTAGGACAGGTCACACAGGTCGGCGTCCAGACGGGTCTGGAATATCTCCAGAGGAGACTCCACACCCCCCTGGGCAGCCTGTCCCAGGGCTCCCTCACCCTCACTGGGAAAAAGTTCTTCCACAGATTGGTGCAGAACTTCCTGTGCTGCAACTTGAGGCCATTGCCCCTTGTCCTGTCCCCACAGCCCACTGAGAAGAGGCTGGCCATTTCCCCCTGTGTCCCACACTTCAGATATTTATAAACATTAATAAGATCCCCTCTTACACGCCTTTTCTCAAGGCTGAACAGCCCCAGTTCTTTCAGCCTAAAAGTCTCGGCGCTCCCTCAAACAAGCGATGCTTTATAAATTACAACTACTACCAAATAAAGAGGAGAGAGAGGACTGGCTGATCTGGGCACCTTGCTGCTTTTCACCCAGGTCTGGGGGCCCAAAATCAGGTAAATTAAGCTAAAATCCCCGCGCTGGTCTGCTGACTTGTAAATGTTTGGCCCAGCGATGTATCTTTTGGTCAAGGTGAGTGCAGAAGTAACTGCAACACTCTGAGATGCAGCCACTGCCCATGTATCACCAGATACATTGCAAGGGAGAGAACAGCAATCTCTACCATTTGCTTCAGAGAGTGTTTTTGCTCTCCTGGGGTTTTAAAACCGAAAAGACTGAGCCATGGCGTTAACTGTACAGGCATTATTAATTTTTAAATTAAAAATAGAGTACTTGGGGATACTTTGATCCTAAAAATCTTAAGTGAAGGGATTATCTGGTATTCTTGAAGTGGAAACAAAGGTTTTCCTCTAAACACTCTTCTGAGAGGCTGGCATTTGGCTATGCAAAGTTTATGGCTCTGTTCTTTTATTCCCAGCAGTGTTGCTCTCTCCCATCCCTCTGTCCTAATGTTGCAAAGCCACAGCCACAGTGATCAAGGACACTGATTCTCTCCTCCGAATCTCCAAGTGAGGCCAAAGCTGAAAAGAGGCAGTGCTAGCTGCTGAGGAACCCAAACTTCAAGAAATGCTTACCAAAAGGATGCTAGCAGAGACAGCGCTGGTCACCTGGGCTGGAAAGCCGCCTGCTCGCCGCAGTGAAAGCACGCCGGCATAAGCTACTGTGCTGCATGTTCAGGCTATGAGACAATGCCTGTCTGCAAAGAACAAGGGCTTTTTGTTAGATGGAGCACCAGAAGTTCTTATCTGGCTTCAGCCATGGCAGGAGCGCAGACACTGAGCAAGGTGTAGCAAGGGAACCTCCTTAAATCTGCTAAATTCTCCGTGCGTTTCCCTGCCTGTTGGAGAGGAACGACCTCTCCTGTCCTGCAGATTAACTTCCGTTTTGTCCTGGGAGAGGAGATTCGAAGGAAATAGATGACATTCCACATGGAAATCCCAGGGAAAACATGCTGCATTCCTTGGCAATACCAGCCCATGTTATGTATACATAGCACGAGGTGAACAATGCCAGCCTGGAGGGACAGAGCGGCTCCCGCCCCCACGGGGTACCCGTAAATCAAGCTTCTCACAGGAACACCAACCTCAGTGTTAACCCTAAGCAGTTGTCATCACACATGCAGGCCTCAGCCTCTACCTTCTCCTCTCTCCCAGGCTAGGAAGTACAACACGTGTCGAAGGCTGTCTCCAAGACTGGATGAACCTTTCTTCTCCCTTCTGAGCCTGAACCTTCATCTGGTTAGTTCTGCTGGCCTTATGCTGACATGTTATGGGGGTGGGGAGTTTGGGACGGGCTTTCAGACCTAAGGACAATGTCCCCTTAGATCAACTCTGTCCATTGGATCTCCAACTCAGCAAGTACCTTTGAATGAAATAGAAATACATGTAGAAGATGGGAGACTGCTCCTCTTGGACACCTAGTTGGAAACACATGAAGAACCACCTGTAGTGCATCTTTGCTGCATCTTTCTTCCCACATACCCTCGTATACCAATCGCCTCTCATCGGAGGTCCAACCTTTTCCTTCTCTACCCCAACAACTCCCATCAAGGCAAAGAATGAAGAGTGAATCATACCAGCCCTTGGTTCTTGCAAGCTGTCGCCTCATACAAAGCCCTGACAACTCTGCAAGCCTGTGAGAAAGTGTCCAGCTATCCTCTGTCACTTGTGATGCACACATCACCCTGCAATTTTTTGGCACTTCCCTTGTCCTCTTCTGGACACCTGACACCTTGTTTTTCACCTGTTTGCCCCCACCCATCAGATCTGAAATCTCACAGGGTGACAACAGGCTGCTGCTGCCCAAACCAACAGAGCTGGCCCAGAGCTGCTGTGGGATGCAGGTGGAGTGGACAGGAGATGGCTTTGCCATCCACCCACTCTGTTTTCTGCAGATGGGCTTCCAGTTCAAGCACTCTCATTTACAGTAACTGTGACAGAACCGGTGACTAAGGATCTCAATAAGGACACCTGCTGATGACAAGTTATTTAGGAACATGGTATGGATGGGGAGGTTTGGCAGCTGTACTCTTCCCACAGTTTTCTGCTGAGAGAAGTGATTTCAAAACAGAAAGGCCAGCATAGAATCTCAGACTGGGTTTGGTTGGAAGGGACCTCAGAGCCCATCTAGTTCCCACCCCTTGCCTTGGGCAGGGACATCCCCCCCAGCCCAGGGTGCCCAAAGCCCCATCCAACCTGGCCTTGAACCCTGCCAGGGATCAAGGGGCAGCCCCAGCTTCTCTGGGCACCCTGTGCCAGGGCCTCCCCGCTCCCTGGGAAGGATTTCTGCTTCCCAGCTCCTCTCCAGCTGCCCTCCTGCAGCTGAAGGCCATTTCCCTGGGAGTGGTCCTCCCTGACCTTGGCACCAGCCCCCCTCCAGCTTTTCCTGGAGCCCCTCAAGGGACTGGAAGGCTGCTCTATATTCTCCCCAGAGCCTTCTCTTCTCCAGGCTGAAGCACCCCAATTCTCTTAGCCTGTCTCCAAAGCAGAGGTGCTCCAGCCCTGGGATCATCTCCATGGCCTCCTCTGGACCCGCTCCAACAGATCTGTATCCTCCTTGTCCTGGGGACCCCAGAGCTGGACACAGCACTGTGGTGGGGGTGTCTCCCCAGAGCAGAGGGGCAGAATACCCTTCCTTGACCTGCTGGTGACACAGCTTTCCGGGTTGCAAGCACACATCGTTGGCTCATGTTGAGCTTCTCATCCACCAACACTCCCAAGTCCTTCTCCTCAGGGCTGCTCTCAATCCACTCTACTCCCAGCCTGTAGTTGTGCCTGGGATTGGCCTGACCCATGCGCAGCACCTTGCACTTGGCTTTATTGAACTTCATGTGGTTTGCACAGTCCCACCTCTCCAGCCTGTCCAGGTCCCTCTGGATGCCATCCCTTCCCTCCATCATGTTGACCACACCACACAGCTCAGTGTCATCGCAAACCTGCCGAGGGTGCATTGATCCCACTGTCCCTGGGACACCAACAAAGATGTGAAATGGTGCCTGTGCCAGTACTGACTCCTGAGGAACACCACTCATCACTGGTTGGACACTGAGCTGCAGTAACATTTAAGAGAACACATCAAAAGGAGAGACGGTCCAACTGCAAGAAGATACTTTGGGTGTTTGCTATGGAACTTCTCAGTGGTTTTAAAAGGCAGGTGGGTGCTTGAACGATTCTATGAAACCAGATGTAACAATGCAGACTGCACTGGGAAAAGCAAACCAGTAACTGCATAGTGAACACCTACCCACCCAACAGGCTCAAGGTGACATGGAAAAGCAATCTTGATACACAGGGGATGTCTCAGTGCATGCAAACAACCCACAGCGTTGACTTTGTGATGTTTCCATGATCACAGCACGTAGAAGACCCAGCCATGGACTGAACTGAGATGTGGCAGGTGCCACATGTCATGAATATGTATTTTTAGGTCCTGCAGGTGCAGTATTATACAGCCCTACCAGAAAGAACTGTGACTGCAGCATTACCAGCGCAACACTGTTTGATTACTACTTTTCAATCCCTTTCATCTACTTGGAAAAGAAGTCTTCGAGGCTGTTCTGCAGCCACTTCACGTCGCATGTGCTGATTTCCACAGGGTTTCTTAGCAATAAGGTGGTTACCTTGCTTTTTCTCTTATGTATATATATTGTTTATATTGCAGCTGTCTGGGGCTCCAGAGGAGCAGGCACTACACAAGTGACCATTTGCTAGACTGTGATAATTTGGAAGGAATTATCAACTTGCTGACTAACCTGGCCTGCTGTGGCCAGGTGGCTAGGAAAGCTAATGGCATCTTGGCTTGTATCAGACACAGTGTGGCCAGAAGGTCTGGGGAGGGGATTGTGCCCCTGTATTCGGTACAAGGTTGTACCTTGAGTGCTGTGTCCAGTTCTGGGCTCCTCACCATAATAAGGACACTGAGGTCCTGGAGCGAGTCCAGAGAAGGGCAACCAGGCTGGAGAAGGGGCTGGAGGGCAAATCCTCTGAGGAGCAGCTGAGGGAGCTGGGGGTGTCCAGCCTGGAGAACAGGAGGCTGAGGGGAGACCTTATCACCACCTACAGTGACCTGACAGGAGGGTGCAGAGAGGTGGGCAATGGTCTCTTCAGCCAGGGGACAGGAGATGGGACAAGGGGAAATGGCCTCAAGCTGCACCAGGGCAGGGTCAGATCAGATGTTAGGAAAAAAAAATTTACTGAAAGAGTGGTCAGGGCCTGGAATAGGCTGCCCAAGGAGGTGGCTGAGTCACCATCTCTGGATGTGTTTAACAACTGGGTAGATGAGGTACTTAGGGTTATGGTTTAGCACAGGACAGGAACGGTTAAACTCTGTGATCTTAAAGGTCTTTTCCAACCTTGTGATTCTGTGAAAGAATGATGCTGGAAACCCTCAGTTCAAATCCCAGATAAACCACTGGTTTCCAATTGCCTTGAGCAAGTCACTTGATCTTCCCATAATCCCCTCATGAAAAAAGAAATTAATATTTCTTTACCTGGCAGAGCCTAAACCCATTAAAGGCTGCAAGGAGATCCGATAGTGATAAGCAATTACTTAACACTTACGCAATGCTTGGAAGGGTATGTTGGTTGTTTCAAAACACAGACAAAACTGCTTGGTCTGACGAGCACTTGAGATACTTTCTCAATAACAAAAACAACAACAAAATCCGAACAGGAACAGAAAAAACACCAATAAACTGCAAGTTGGCTCTGGAGAGATGAATGAACTCTCATCTAACCGAGTATTTCCTTCTGCTGTGAATATGTGCTCTCTTGGAGACAGAAAACAGACATCTCCTGCAGAAGTTGTGCAACTCATTTGGATATACAGAAACATCTACCAAAGACACCACTGAAGGAAACACTATGACACTGATGAGCGCTACGGTTTTATAATAGAAGAAAAAAAAGCCCATCCAGAGTTACAAAACAACCCAGTGTACATCTTTATTGATGATTCACAAAATCAAACATCACTCACCTAATTCACTCCAGTGGTTCCAATATGACATTTGTCCTTGCTAGGTCTGGCTGATTTTTTTTTTTCCCCAAGGTAAACAATGTTTGCTCTTAACTCGGGGTGTGGCAAATCCTGCTTGACAGTAGCCATTTCTAAGAGCCAGTGCATCCCAGCCATGACAATACTTCACCATTTTATAACACTCAACCTTCAAAGCACCGCACGGGCATTTAATTAAAGCCTATTAAAGCCTTGCAGCAGTCCTGGCTCCCAGTCCATTTTTGGTCACACCTCTTTATTAATATTTCACACAACACCCCCACTACCTCCTGACAACGCTTATTCGGTACATCCATGACTTTTACAAGTCTCATGAGAATCTTAACCCTTTAGTTAAGTGGGATTTATTAATACTCCTCAAGCACGTGGGAGACATGAACTGTGAGCAAATTAACTGCAAGCATGCTGCCATAATCTCACCAGAACATATATTATTTCCAATAAGCCAGGATTAAATTTACCAGGAGCTTCACTCATAGGAAAATCATCTCAATTTCCTACTGAAACACACTTCATCATATCCTAATAAGTTATATACATAAAGTCACAGGAGCAGCTTTCTCCACATGAATTGCTGCTGAGTTACAGGAGACAGGAGTGAGAAAACCTGGGGAAAGGGATAACATCTTTGATATTGTCAACTCCCAAGATGCACTGCAGGTAGCGTTCAAACCCCATTCCGAAGCCTCCATGAGGAACTGAGCCGAATTTTCGGAGGTCTAGATACCTGTAATTTAAACAGACAGTTATATCTGCAGCATGGTTATGCTGATGTAATTAAGAGAGCCCTTTATCTAGGGTTTTTCTTTCCATCCTAATTACTTCCCTTTGACCCAAACCACTGTGGATTTCTGCCAGCTCAGCCAGTGTTGGTCAGGGGTGTGAAGAGGTGCGGCTCCCTGGCAGGCAGAAGTGTACTAGCAGAAACCCCAAGTATGGCTATGCTTCACCAATACACTCTGTTTAGGAGCAAGAACTCATCTGGATTCAAAGAACAGCCCAAACATCATAGCTCGGCTGATACTGAAAGCTGCTTTAGTTATGTTTTAGTATCTAAAATATTCCTAACAGAGGCACAAAAGCTCCTACAGAAGCACAAAACTTTGGAGAGGTAGTTGCCTGCTCAGGTTTGTTTAGACCTTGCCATGCTGGTACTGAAATTGGCCCTGCAATAAATTATTTCATCTTCATTTCAACAGTCTAAGAGATCTTGCTGTCTGATGAACGTCCCTTCTTTTTTCCCTTTCTTTTAAGGTAATTGTGATGGCTTTTTGTTATTTCCCCCTCCCCCCCAATCGTTCTTACAGACTGATTTGCATTATTTCCACAGTAACTCAGCAAAAAATCTTGGACATTATCTTCTCCAAAAAGGAGATCTGGAACAAGGCATTTAATTTTGGAGAACAGCACCTGTTATACACAGAAAACTCAAGAGAAATATTTGGAAGAGAGATATTCCGAATATATGGGTGTCAACAAGATTATGATGGTTCTTTAGATTTCCCCATTTCCTGGCTGGACTGTGGCTGATGTGATACACAGGAACTGTATTTGCAGCTATAAATTGTCACCAACAGTTTTATTTTAATAGGAGTGAAAATCACCTCAGGGGTTCTATTGATTTATGGGGCCACTTCTGTGCTCACCCAGGCCACAAAGTTATTCTTTTTGATGTGAATGAAGGGACTGAGTGACTCCAGATGTGTGATGTGCCTCTAATCTTTGTGTATGAGTGTTTTATCATCTAAATTTAAAAAAAACCCAAACCCACACTTGAGTATAAATAAATATGTATGTTTTATTACTTACGGAGGGGAGGGGAAAAAGCACTGTGAAAAAAAATTAGGGTTGGATTGACTGTAATAAATGGCTTCTCAAATTTTAACCACTGGTAATGAGCTGCAAGGAAAAAGTGTATTTTATAGTGTGTGCTCATGTGTAAGTTTATATATATATATGGAAAATATACATTACACTTATTTAAATGTACTTGCTTGGACTTCCATGTGCTTCAGAATTTTGTTGGCTTGAAGACTACATCCTAACAGAGTGAAGCCAAAATGACACCACTGATCAACCCTACTTAGGAAACAGAGATACCCTCCAAGTTCTACAGCCACAAGAGACTGCCCTGGCTGACTCACTTTGACACTGTGCCTTTTATACCATGGAATATGATTTTTTCTTGCAGTTCATTGACAGTAATTAAAATTTGGGAAGCTATTTATTACACTCAATCCAATCTTGAGGGTTTATTTTATTCCCTGCCCTCCACTCCACTGCCCAAGAAGTAAAACCAGAAGCAGAACTTCAGAGCCAGAGCTCCTTACCTCCTGGTAGTGCTGACACATGAGCTGAACAGCAGGCTTGTGAGTGGGGTGAGTGGGACGTTTTCTGATCTGTGGGACCCACATGCTTTCTATCTGTGCTGCTGGGTTTTTGTTGGCTCGGTTGTACCCACCCCACACCTCGATGAAGATTCTGCTTAGGACATGAATGCATAGGCTGTGGAGCAGCATGGTGGACTGCATCTCTACCTGTCTCATGCATTTAGAATTTGAGTTTCTGCTAACACACTGGGAACTGCCTCCAGGAAGCTCCACTTTGCAGCTCTTCAAGGGATTGCAAGAAAGACTATGGGGAGATCTGATGACTTGTGAAACAGGAAAGACCGTGTAAATGTGAGGGATATGGGTGTAGATGGATCCCTACCAGCTCAAAAGTTCTGAGCAGAACCAGTAAGCCAGCTGGTGACAACTGTAGCAGCAACTTGCAATATTAACAAGAGCACAAATACCTCTGCTGACATTTATGAGCATATCTCAGCCTGTGCAAAGACAATTGAGGCTAAGCTGAGCATCTTTTCTCCCCTTTTGCTGGCAACAGAGTTTATAAAGTCATTGTAAGGAGATAAAATAACTCAGCTTCTTCCAGATGAACAATAACAATAAATTCTATGCTTGCTTACCCAGGGCTTTCATCTGTAGATCTCAAAGCACTCTGTGAAGCCATTTTGGCAAAAGCAGCAAAATAAAACCCATTAAAGTTAATGGAAAAAGCCCGTTGAATTAAACGCGCCGAGGAGTGAGGCTGCGAATCCCTTCTGATGACTATGCTTAGAAGAAGCAAAGGAATTGAGAAATTTTCCATTCTTCCCAGATGAAAGAAAAAGTAACTGCCTGCAGATGAAAATTCCCTTTAGGCTGGAAAATGCTCCCTGAGGTTTTCCTTCATTCAATAGTCTCCAGACATCGGATGTTTCTCACCTCAGAAAGAGACATGAATTAGCTGAGCTATTTCTCCTAGTAGCTCATATTTAAGAGGAGAGCTGAGCCCTCCATTGGCAACTGGGGAACTGTGCAGCATTATTCCATGGGGAAAAAAATAAAGTTTCTTCGACCCCAACCAGCCCTGGAGTTCATGTTCTGGACCTGGAAGACGGGTAGTTCTTTAGAGATTTGAATCTTACTGAAGTACGTACTGCAACAACATCCTCTGGCAATGAATTCCTAGAGCTTGTTACGTGCCAAGTTAGAAGAGCATTTCCTTTCATCCTTTTAAAAATCTATATCCTTTTATCATCATCAGGAGCTCCTGCATTGCACAGGCACTATGAAGATCAGTGCTTTCTTAGTGACCATTCATAAGCAGAATGTATTCTTTTCAAAACAAATATAATCTTGCTCTTTTATGTAACCCTCTTGTTACACTAAAGCCTCCACAGCCACTTTGAAAAAAGTAAGGCTGAAAGAACAAAGATATTGCAGTCCCTGAAGCTGAATATTCTATGGGATAAAAAGGAGGGTAATGAAAAAAAAACTACTAGTGAAATTATATTTGTAAGACTATTTTGTTGAATGTTTCAGGAAATTAACAGGCAAAGCATTGCAAGGTTCTGATGCTGGGTAAAACAGTGTCTTTGGTTTCAGGCAGCTTCTGCTCTGCTACAACTTTTTGGGAATCCACCAAAAAAAAAAAGCCTTCAGGAAGGTCAGTTTAATCCACTCCACTGACAGGAGTGGGGTTCAGTGCTGACTTTCTGTCTGCCTCCATGTGGCCCAGCGCCATGCTCTGGTTTCTCCCCAAGGCAGGAGTGATAGGACTGGGTGTCTGCCAAGGAAAGCGATGGGCTACTTGTCTTCTTCAGGCTCTGAAGAAGGTTAAAGTATGATATGAATGCTGTGACTGGCCCTGGATTGCCAGGCTCACTTGCTCTGCTTTTCTTTAAGTCCAACTCCTCCTTTCTCCCTTCTCCTCCACACAAGGAGCCAACAGAACACTCTGGCATTCAAGCTTCAAAGAAAATGAGAAATTAAAGAGCCCCAAACAGCTTAACCTTCTCCATCTAGAGCAGGAGCAAGGCCAACACAACAGCAACACCCATCCTAAGGCAGCAGGTAACGCTCGCTCTGCCACTGCGTACTTTAACCAGCATTACACCAGAAGATCAGAAAGGCAGCTGGACCTCAGAGGACTCAGTACCAGACCATCTCCACTGATGAGCACGGTGATTATCAGTGAGGAGTTGGGTTCCTTACACAGAGAAAGACTGTCTGAAATGCTCCTCAGGCTGATGGTAGCAGGGACACACTGTTCTGTGATTCATTACAAAGTACCTGCTCTGGTATTGCTCCTGCTAAGCTGGAGCCTGGAGGCTGCAAAGAGGATCAGGACCCCTGTTTATGAGGCAATATATTAAAATAACTGCTGGTCACAGAGAAAGCAAGCGAATTCCCAGAGTAAACTTTTATCACTCAACTTTCCCACCTCACTTCCACAGACCTCTCTCAGTCTAGCCAAGATCAGCATCTACAGCGCTGCACTCTTTTCTATCTATGGTTCAAAGGAAGGAGTGGGAAAATAAGATAAAATAACTCCACAAAAACAAGCCAAATACTTTTGCAACTCATATTCTTTATAGAAGGAAACCCTCACAACAGTGAAGATGTAGCGAACTGAAGAAAATTCAGAGGACTTGGACCGTGTCCCTATATCTACTGTCTTTAAAAAGCTTTCTAAAAAGCAGGAATGGGTGGAAGTGCAACAGTATTTCAGATCATCAGTTGCCTCTTTGCCCAGTGATTTTCTCACAGACAAGGCACTCCTGAAGCTGTCTAAGAAGCAGTGAGCCCCCACAATATCCTCATGCTTAGTGAGAGGAGAAAACAGGTAGAAACAGAGATTCAAAGAGCATCCCATCTCACACAGATGCCTGTTCTAAAGTCAGCAAGTGTTATATTTTAAAAAGAATGACTCAACTGTTCTTCACAGAGTTTGTGAGCCAGCTCTGGAGATTAAATTCAATCACTAAATTGGAGGAGATTAATTTCAGTCTCTCCTACCACCTCCACCAAAAAGATGGATGCTGGCAAACCACCTACCTGCTTTCTGGCAGATTCTGGACTGCAGTCCAGAAGCATCCAGGATTAGTCCAACCCTGCAGCTTCCCAGGGCACCAGGCCCTGCTACAGCAAGGGACAACAACTTTTAAAATCTCTGGGAAGTTACATCACCTGTGATGGAGTGGAGGGAGTAGAGGAAGAACAATTCTCTACAATGAGATCACAGGAGCAAAGAATTTCCAGGAGGGGATTGCTACCTGTCATGTGAAGATGCAAATAGCTGACAGGCAGTGTTTTAATCTTCTCTCTTAAGGGACGCATGAGGCAAGTATAAGGCAAGGACAAGGCAAGGATGGGCTAGGTTAGGAGTGCAGGAAGACTCTGCTGTGGAACACCAGACTTCCTCAGGCTGTATCTCAGCATCTAACCAGGCAATTGATTACCAGGGTAGTCCTTCCCTCAGATGAAGTGATGAGGCATATTGTGGTCTCCAAAATGCAAACAGCAAAGGAAGCCTGGTCATGAATGGATAGCGGGAAGGTCTGCCATGAGCTGGGCTGTTCTGAAGCCATCTCATATTGAGGGAAGAGTGAATAATCCTACACTTTGCTTTCTTTCAAGGCAGCTTTCCTAATGATCATTCCAATTACTGCAGAGTAATTGAATACACTCTTCTACATTTAAAATTCTCCATGCTATCACCTCTCAGTAGCTGTGACAAAGTACATCCCAAGAAACATTCGTCAAGACAAACATGTAGATCCTTTTGAACCGTTAATTCAAAGGTTGTTCTGTCTCCTTAGCAGGACAGTTTTAATCACTTTGCTGGGGAAGATTTTTCAACCCAGTTGCCCTGTCAACTGCAAAAGGAGTTATTCATAGAGCTGATAAAGGTCACAAGCTGCTTGTGGTTCTGTAACCCGTTTATCTCATGTGATGGTGGTCAGAATCTATTCAACATGGAAGACAGCTTAATGATTTAGTATCAAAAATCAGTGATGGATTGTAAATTAATCAACTTTATGCAATCCTGAAAGAAATGACCTGTGCTTTGAGTGGAAAAATTGGGAAAATAAATTAAAGATTAAACTTTGTTTAAATTAACTGGCTGTTCCATTTAGACTGGTAGTGATGGCAGGGCAACTGGGCCAAGAAATGTCCCCTTGAGAACACAGTCACAGGAATTAAATAGTTGTTTAAAGACTCACAAAAGAGGAAACACTGCTTGCAGACCAAGATAGTGTCTTACCATTGATAGGCATCTGCGAGTCCTAATCTGTGAAAGAAAAAGAAAACCCCTTGTAAGTAAAGGAACAAAGGAGATCAGCCCAAACAGCACTTGTTCAGAAAAAGATGCTACAAGAAAAGGGAGGGTCTGATGACTAAACCCAGTCCAAAAAGGAAAGGCAGGAAATTAAGGCATGACATGATCAGTCACTGTCAGCTCTGGTAGACAATTTTGAACAGATTCCCAACACACCTCTTAAAATGCAAAGTTTGTTTTGTCACCACCCCAGCTTCATGCAAAGACTTGTGCATATCCTTAGCTATGAGCCTATCAATAAACTCTACTCATGAATGTTTGGAGAGTCCAGGACTGACAATTAAATTTACAGTGAGATGCATCCAACCTCATTTATGAGTGAGGGAAAAATCTCTTGACACATGTGGCTACGTGGCTGCCCTTCTGTAGTGCACAAACCCACCCAACTCCTGTAGCTTCATTAACTTCTGTAAAACTAATAAATAAAATATCCCTTTTTTTTATTGCCACCAGTGCAACCTCTCTTCTTTCCAAGCCCTGGCAGAACCAGAGCAAAGCTGTTGTGGTGTTTTTTTCCTCATTTCTCTGAAAAAGGACAGAAATCTCTGTAAGCAGAGTCATCTTCGATGCATGTCAGCTATCCCTGATGCAGATTTAGGGAGTTATTGCATAGAAGGAGACAAGAATCCACTTCTTTACCTTCTTAGTTACGCTGGGTATGCAGGAAGTAGAATTTAAAAGCCCAAATGAAGTATTTGGGCTCAGCAGATCAGATCCTGAGTCCTCAAAATTAAGAAAAAAAAACGTAGAAAAGGTGGGGTTTTTTTTCCAGGTCATCTTCAATGCAGAGCTGTATTTTAAGGTCACTGGAGACACACCCTGTTTGAGCTTGAAATACTTCCTATGATATTCCTGACAAACGAGAAAGTCTGGCTTCAAGTTCGACAAGGACCACTCCGGCAGCCCCACACCTTGAGGGCTGTGGACTCCAGGTCTTAATCACAGAATCACAAGGTTGGAAAAGACCTTTAAGATCAAGTCCAACCATTCCTGTCCTATGCTAAACCATATCCCTAAGTACCTCATCTACCCATCTGCTAAACACACCCAGTGGTGGTGACTCAACCCCCTCCCTGGGCAGCCTGTTCCAGGCTCTGACAACTCTTTCAGTAAATTTTTTTTTCTAATATCTAATCTAAACCTGCCCTGGTGCAGCCTGAGGCCATTTCCCCTTGTCCTATCACCTGTCACCTGGCTGAAGAGACCATTGCCCACCTCTCTACAACCTCCTGTCAGGTCACTGGAGGCAGTGATAAGGTCTCCCCTCAGCCTCCTCTTCTCCAGGCTCAACACCCTCAGCTCCCTCAGCTGCTCCTCAGAGGATT
The DNA here is from genome assembly GCA_022605575.1 of Laterallus jamaicensis coturniculus. Taxonomy (NCBI): domain Eukaryota; kingdom Metazoa; phylum Chordata; class Aves; order Gruiformes; family Rallidae; genus Laterallus; species Laterallus jamaicensis. The sequence goes on along the minus strand of JAKCOX010000012.1, from coordinate 21,556,012 downwards.
TGCCCTCCAGCCCTTTTACCACCCTGGCTGCCCTTCTCTGGACTCGTTCAAGGACCTCAATGTCCTTATGGTGAGGAGCCCAGAGCTGGACACAGCACTCACAGAAGTTTTAAGTGAAGAAGCACAGCAGAACACTTTGTACTTTGCTTCAGCTGAAGCGTGCCTACTTGGGGAGAGTTTGCAGGGTGAGCAAAGAGAAAGCACGGGGTGTAATTATCCCCCTGCACCACAAATTGAGAATCAATGTTCTGGGGATTTGAAATTGCTCTGTGCCTTTTGGCTTCATTATGCTGAAATGGGTTTTGCTCTTCTCCACTGGTTAGAGATTTCTCTGCGAACGTGCGCCTGATTTAAGCAACAAATTCCTTCCTGAAGCACAAATGATGTTACTCTGGGATTAATCCTCCTACAGAATTGCTTTGCACAAGGCTATGAATGGCACAAATGGACTCATCTGATTCTGAAAAGTTCTTCTGAACAATCACACTGGATCCAGGGAGTAATTGCCCATGGAGAATTACACCATATATAATGTTGATTACTGTTAACTAAACAGCAGCTTTGAAATTCCAACACTGAATTTAGCCTAAAATTACCCCAAGTCACACAGTCCAGAACAAAGCTTCAGGGAAAGAGCCCGTATGACTCAGTACAGGTCCCAGGCACATCCAGTGAGGCTTCCCACCAAACTGCAGCAGTTACACAATGTGAGGAGACACATCTATCTAAGCTCTGTCTACATGACAGCTACCACCTTCACAATGCACTTCAGCCACAAAAGCTGTGAAGAAAAGGCCTGAGGATGAACTGCCTCACATCAGGCCCAGTCTCAGCAGAGCTGAGGCATTCTGTTGCCCTGCATTCCTAGTATGAAACTAACTCCACTCCTGCGATGACCTAAGAGAGGCACATAGAATCCCAGAATCTCCTGAGTTGGAAGGGACTCAGAAGGTTCAAGTCCAACTCCTGACTCCACTCAGGGCCAGCCAAGTCAGAGCATGGGATTGAGCATCGTCCAGATGCTTCTTGACCTCAGCCAAGCTCAGAGCTGTGACCACTTCCCTGGGGAGCCTGTGCCAGTGCCCGACCCCCCTCTTGGTAAAGAACCTGAACTTTGCAAAGCTTCAGTGGAAGCACAAGACCCTCCTTCACCAGTTCACCTACTGGGATAAACAGATATCTCAAAGAGAACAAATAGGGATTTTTATGAAGGGACCAGAATATCTCTTTTATGTAGAGAGGCTGAGGGACTTGGGACTTTGTAGCCTGGAGAAGACCGAGGGAGCATCTTATCAGTGCCAATAAATATTTGAGGAGTGGGGGTCAGGAGGATGGCGTCAGTCTTCTTTCAGTGGTGCCCAGGGGCAGGACAAGAGGCAATGGGAACAAACTGGACTGGAGGAAGTTCCACCGAAACATGAGGAGGAACTTCTTTCCTGTGAGGGTGGCAGAGCCCTGGGGCAGGCTGCACAGAGAGGCTGGGGAGTCTCCACCTCTGGAGACATTCAAACCTGCCCGGATGCTGTCCTGTGCAGCCTGCTCAAGGCGATCAGGGGGTTGGACTAGATGATCTCCAGAGGTCCCTTCCAACCCCGACCAGTCTGTGATTAGGTGCCTTTCCAGTGTTCTGTCTTGCCAACCATTGAGAGCTGCTGAGACACTCTCCTGGTCAGGCTAATCTCCTGACAGGTGGGTTTCCCATACCTCTGTAAGCGTGATTCCAAGAAGGGCAGTCGCTCTTCTCTCAGGCTGCCTCCACACAACTCCCCTATTCCTGGTATGAGGAGATCAACAGCTGCAACCTTAAAAGAAAAGATACCTAATGTACATTATGCCATGCAGCCATCCCGTCCCCAGCAGAAGTTCATGTGACACTGGATAACTGGTTGTAAAAGCTGCTCATGTTTGCAGTGATAGACACCAGCATGTCTACAGAAAACCTAAACAAGTGCAGTGATGTTCCAGACTGAGGACACACACTGCAGATGTTAGGAACTGAATCCCATCAGTTTAATTGGCTGACAGCCTGTGCACATCAGCAAGGCTGTGGAAGGTATAAAGAACTCAAGAGCAGCTCACAAGGAGGCAAAGACAAACAGACAAGTTTTCAAAATTCCCTTAAGAGTTTAAGCTGCTCTGATGCTTTTAACTCGTGTTTATCCCCTCTGCCCCCATTCCTCGAGCCATCTCTGGCGGTAATGATACCAAAGGATGGACTGATGTGCTACACGTCAGGATCCCAGAGTGGTCAGCTACACTATTTGGTCTGGGCTGGTTTTCTTCTCTGTTTTGTTTTGCGGTTACTTATCTCCGAGCTAAACTGTTGCTAGATGTAAAGTCAGGGAAGTGACAGTGGCACACGGTGGGGCAGTCACTCTTTTTAGTAGAAGCAATGTTTTCGGTTCCAGAATCACAAGGTTGGAAAAGACCATTAAGATCACCAAGTCCAACCATTCCTGTCCTATGCTAAACCATATCCTAAAGTACCTTATCTACCCATCTGCTAAACGAACCCGGGGACGGTGACTCAACCCCCTCCCTGGGCAGCCTGTTCCAGGCCCTGACAACTCTTTCAGGGAAGAATTTTTCCCTCACATCTGATCTGACCCTGCCCTGGCACAGCTTGAGGCCATTTCCCCTTGTCCTATCTCCTGTCCCCTGGCTGAAGAGACCATCGCCCACCTCTCTACAACTTCCTTTCAGGGAGTTGTAGGCAGTTCTAAGGTCTCCCCTCAGCCTCCTCTCCTCCAGGCTGAACATCCCCAGCTCCCTCAGCTGCTCCTCATATGATTTGCCCTCCAGCCCCTTCACCAGCCTGGCTGCCCTTCTCTGGACTCGCTCCAGTACCTTGATGACCTTCCTATGGTGAAGAGCACAGAACTGGACACAGTACTGTTGTCTCACTTGAATTAGGAAATCATACCTTCAAAGCATGAGACTTGTGGAGAAAGATTACTTCTTGTGCCCATCTGCTATTTGAGGATTACATGGATGGTAGGTTTGGACGATAAGAGAATCATGGACTGCTCGGAGCCATGCAATTCTAGGCCTTTCACCTAGTAGTACAGAAATTTACCAGGAAGAAAAATAACCTATGAAAAACCTGTCTTAAGAAACTTAAGAAAAAACTTAATGCTGCAAACTCCTCAATCTTCCTTCTGTTGTTCCTGCTTTCAGGATTTCTTCTACAACAGGGAAAAGACTGGACAAGATTACCAGAATGTCATATGTCTTACTGGGGACTTCCTGAGTGTGTGGCCAAGCAAAGGACTATTCTTGTGTATCTATCTGTAGACTAAGATGCATGCTTAGGCACAAAGAAGGTGGAAGTGTGACCCATGGACTCACTGTGTGTTGAGGTCCATCTTCATTGTCCCGCATGTAGAAAGGTTTGAGGTCATATGGGTAGTTAATCACAAACACAGGAACTTCACCACAGTGCTTCACCAGGTACTTTTCATGATCTCTTTGAAGGTCACAGCCCCACTGTAAAGAAAGCAAAAGGGACCTGTGATCCTGCTTTGGTGCATCTTGCCTGTGGCAAGAGACACAGCAAAATCCCTGTGTAGGAGAGATGTGCAGGTTCAAACCTTCAACTTTTCACCCTGGCCACCGGGTAAATTTGCTAAGCAGAGAGTTTCATGAGCTTTCGGGCAAAGCAAAGCAATGAAAATAAGATGGTTTAACTTCTATTCAACAGGGCCAGATCATCGCTGCATCAATCCCAAGCATCTGCTAACAAATCAGAAAAAAACCCACCCCAAAACCACACTCCACATAACTTAAGATAGGCACCTATCCAAAATCAGGTCACTGAACCCAACAAGCCAGTCTTATTTCAGTATAACCTTTGGTATGTAGAAAACAGCTTTGCTAGCCTGACCACTCTCTTCCCTGCTGTGTCCTGTTACATGCCACATTAATTCTCACTTAACAAAACCCAGCATCCTACCAACTAATTCTCTGTTATCAGAAACCTTGGACATTTGCAATGCCTTTCACTTCTCCTTTCTTCCAGGGATGTTATAATTTCTGTGACTTTTGACAAGAGACCTCCAGATCACTAAAGGATGTGCAGAGAGTATCAGAGGAGGGGAAGGGGGGAACAGAAATTCTGCAGATACACACCTTGAGGGCTGTGGACTCCAGGTCTTAATCACAGAATCACAAGGTTGGAAGAGACCTTTAAGATCATCAAGTCCAACCGTTCCTGTCCTGTACTAAACCATATCCCTAAGTACCTCATCTACCCATCTGTTAAACACATCCAGGGATGATGACTAAACCCCCTCCCTGGGCAGCCTGTTCCAGGCCCTGACAACTCTTTCAGTGAACAACTTTCTCCTAACATCTGATCTGACCCTGCCCTGGCACAGCTTGAGGCCATTTCCCCATGTCCTATCTCCTGTCCCCTGGCTGAAGAGACAATTGCCCACCGCTCTACACCATCCTTTCAGGTAGTTGTAGGTGGTGGTAAGGTCTCCCCTCAGCCTCCTCTTCTCCAGGCTGAACATCCTCAGCTTCCTCAGTTGCTCCTCATAGGATTTGCCCTCCAGCCCCTTCCCCAGCCTGGTTGCCCTTCCTCTCATCTGAAAATACCCCGAGTTCTCTGTCTCAGCTCAAGGTAGTACAGATAGAGGATCTGAGGTTCTACACTCACTCGTACACAGAGACAAGACCAGTTACCCAACTGGATATGAAGGAGGCTTCAGCCAGAGGGTTATTTGCCTCAGAGCATAAGAACCAGATAAAGATTAATCAGTATACATATGTGATGAGCACCACCAGGAATGTTGTCCCTACTGGTGCATAACTTTGAAATTGGGCAAAATATGATTTTTAGAAAACCATAATCTAGCTGTGTTAGAAAGACTAGCATGTCATGTGGAGTCTCCATCACTGGAGATATTAAAAACCCGCCTGGAGGCTGTCCTGTGCAGCTTGCTCGAGGTGATCCTGCTTTGGCAGGGGGGTTGGACTGGGTGATCTCCAGAGGTCCCTTCCAACCCAAATCATTCTGTGACTCCTTCTCCCAGTCAACATCTGTGCTCTGGAATGACAAGGGATTCCCTTTAGCTCCATCTAGATTACATGGTATTTTGACATGGTTTTGGCTTATTAATCCTTGTCAAACTTTTGGTATTATCCTAATATAATTCCTTTATTTGAGGACTAATGCAGCAACTCTTCCTAGATGATCACTACTGAAAACAAGACATTCAGCACTACTCATATACAGGAAAGAGCTTTTGCTAAAGCCCTGGTTCTTCAACAGTAAACTCAGCACTTCCTTCCTTGTGAATGCTACATGTTCTTTTGCTACAATTCTCCCTCCTTACATTGCTCCTGATTCAACCCCAAAGGGTGAAAGTTATACCCGGTTACAAGTGAGCAAACACCCTTGTACTCTTGTGGTATCAGGCAGGGAGAAATGAGATCTACAAAGTTCAGGCTGGTTGAGCACACGAAGAGGCAGATGGAAAAGCCACCAGGCAAGTACGTACCTCTGGTTTGAAAGTGAAAGTTTGAGAAGCTTGCTTCAAAATTTCCACTGCTTCACTGTAGGAAATTCTGCAAGAGGAAAATAAAAAAAAAAAAAAAGTCTTTAAGATAACTTTGAAAGGAATAACAAGAAAGTTTTCTGGCTGGAAAATTAAGGAGGCATTTCCCCAACACCTTGCCAACTTGTGCTGTGATGTCAGACTTCCCAGCAATGTTTCTCTGGACAGAAACCAAAAAACCATTCTCTATGGCAAGAACCCTATGTCTTCCCGTGCTCCAGCTACGTGCAGGGCAGGAAGTGCTAAGCTCTCAAGACACTTCTGCATTACCGCAGCGATGCCTTTCAGTCAGGAGCGAGCTCTGCAGAGAATTGCTGCAGAGAAATGTCTGGATGTTTCTTTTTTTTTTTTTTAAAGAAAACAATGTGCCCTCATAGGCACAGCTCCAAAACCACAGCTCTGCTGTTCAGGATGGTGTTAGGCAAAATTAACAGCCCAGGGTGCAAAGGGATTGCAGCTCAAACATTTTCATTTTAACTTTGCAAAAATTGTGAGATTTGTATGCAGAAATGTTTCCCTGCTCCTCTGACGGAACTGACAGCAGGTTCTCCACCAACTTCCACCAGTAAAGAAGGCCAGTGACATCCTGGTTTGTATCAAAAATAATGTAGCAAGAAGGTCCAGGGCAGTGACTGTGCCCCTGTACTTGGCATTGGTGAGGCCACACCTCGAGTGCTGGGTCCAGTTCTGGGCTCCTCACCTTCAGAAGGACATTGAGGTCCTGGAGTGAGTCCAGAGAAGGGCAGCCAGGCTGGGGAAGGGGGTGGAGGGCAAATCCTCTGAGGAGCTGCTGAGGGAGCTGGGGGTGTTCAGCCTGGAGAAGAGGAGGCTGAGGGGAGACCTTATCACCACCTACAGTGACCTGACAGGAGGGTGTAGAGAGGTGGGCAATGGTCTCTTCAGCCAGGGGACAGGAGATGGGACAAGGGAAAATGGCCTCAAGCTGTGCCAGGGCAGGGTCAGGAAAAAGCTCTTCCCTGAAAGAGTTGTGGGGATGTGGAACAGGCTGCCCAGGGAGGGGGTTGAGTCACCATCCCTGGATGTGTTTAACAGATGGGTAGATGAGGTACTTAGGGATATGGTTTAGCACAGGACAGGAACGATTGGATTCTGTGATCTTAAAGGTCTCTTCCAACCTTGTGATTCTGTGATTAAGAATAGCACCAGGGCTGAGCAAACAGAAATGGCGCAATAAAGAGATCCTGCGGGTTTGATAACTGGCAATCAAGACTCAATGGAAGATACTTTTGCTCACAAGTTTTGCTCCAAGCAAATGCCATAGACAGAGAGGAGAAAGAATACCCTGATTACAATTTAATCTCTGTATCCCTGGCTAAATCCAATCATTAACCAAATTCCCTGAAGAGCATGAGCCCTTTATACCCAGCTACAGGGCTTTGCTAATACAGGGAAGGCTTCTCGAGGAAATATTTCAAGATGGAATATCCTCAAGAAGGAATATATCGCTCTGTGTGTTTGGGTGGTCCAAATGAGATGTATCACTGGCACACGTCCACTGCAGGGAACTGACGTGTGTAAGCCAGGAATGCCTCAGACCTGCCAGTGGCTGATGAAGAGAGAGGCAGACCAAGAGAGAGAGATGGGCTGGCTCACTCTCCTTTTCCCTGGACCAATGAAGAAGCCAAGTGCAACTCCATCCTCTCAGTAGTATCAGCTAGGTCCAATGAGAAGACGACTGAAATGGGAAGAGAGTGACTTCATGGAGGTCTCCCACAATGCTTATCACAGAATCTCAGAATTGTAGGGGTTGGAAGGGACCTCCAGAGATCATCAAGTCCAACCCCCCTGCCAAAGCAGGGTCCCTAGGACAGGTCGCACTGGTCGGTGTCCAGACGGGTCTGGAATATCTCCAGAGAAGGAGACTCCACACCCCCCTGGGCAGCCTGTCCCAGGGCTCCCTCACCCTCACTGGGAAAAAGTTCTTCCGCATATTGGTGTGGAACGTCCTGTGCTTCAACTTGAGGCCATCGCCCCTTGTCCTGTCCCCACAGACACTGAGAAGAGGCTGGCCATTTTCCCTTGTGTCCCACACTTCAGGTATTTATAAACATTAGTAAGATCCCCATGCAGGCATGAGGCACAGGGTGGATCTATCCTGATCCTGTTGCCCAAGTGTGGCTGCAGATGCTTAACGGGAACCAGTGCTGGCCAGAGCAGCCCTGCAATGTGCTGTGGGATGAGGACAAGAGTAGGGAAGGGGAGGTATTCTTGAGGAAATCAAAACCGTTTGGTTCTTTAGTACACAGAGAACTGGGAAAAGGAGTTGCATAAGAAAAAAAAAATGGGGATTTTTAAATATTTAAAAAAACCCACAACAGTTTCATAAAAAGGGAGTCATTGGAGAGGAAGTGTGAAGGCTGCTCACCAAAGCCAAAACTGAGCAAGAGAGCGAGCAAACCACTGCACAGGTACATGCTGGAAGGAGGAAACCCTTACAGAGAGGATCCTGTCCAGGGAAGCAAAAGCCCAAGACCAGCAGATCCAGATGCCCTTACACCTCTATGTGAGTATGGGTGAACAGTCCAAAGGGAACTGTAGTTCATGCTCCTTTGCAGACATGATGTTAACCCAGAAGACATCAAGTTGGTAAGGAAAAAGAACTTACACAAAACACAAGTTTTTTCCCCCAAAAGCCCTCTTCCAGATCATTTTAAAATCAAAATACTTACATCACAAATTTGTTCTTCAGCATTTGTTCCAACCTGTCCTTGGTCAAAAGAAGAGAAAACAAGAATGTAAAGCTACTTTTAGGAGTTCAGGGGACCAGAGGAAATTCAGAATAGCCACCTCCCCTTAAGTTTTATTTTGTAGGTCTGCACTGTGATCTTGACATGGGTCAAAATCCACTCCAGGCCACTCAGGCTTCAGAGGTTGCTAGAAGATGTGACAGCTACAGTTCTATTGCACTTGCTACCTGCTATGGGAAGTTGTGTCTCCTCTCTCTGTTGGGCTGAAGAATCATAGAATGGTCTGGGTTGGAAGGGACCCCAAGGATCATACAGTTCCAACCCCCCTGCCACAGGCAGGGCCACCAACCTCCAGGCCTGGAGCTACACAAGGTTGCCCAGGGCCCCATCCAACCTGGCCTTGAACACCTCCAGGGACACGGCATCCACCATTTCTCAGGCAGAGTTTTAGCTCTTCAGAGCTTGCTAACACAGAACCACAATGTAAATAACCCCCCCCCAAACCTCCCTATAGCCATGACCCCCCAAAACGCATAACAAGTTTGCAGTTCTTTCCTGTCACATTTGTTACCTTCTGGGCAGGAGCTACGTATTTATGAAAAAGCTCAACATCACGAGGACATTTGGAGAGCACGGTGCTTGTTGCTGTCTTGAAAAGATCTTCCATAACCTAAAAGGGAAAACAGGAGTGCATGAAAAATTAACACTGCTTAGATGTCTCAGACTATAAATAAAACACAGTACACATCAGCCAAAGGAGCTTCTGTCCTTCTGCATGGTCAGACTGCCTAAGAGGGTACCATCTAGCTAATGTTCCTTATTAGCAGGCCCGTTCAGTAGCTGGAAAGGACTGGAACCTGTATTTCTGCTATGGGTTTAGGGCTTTGGTGTCTACTGATGGCCTCAGTATCTTCAGTCAGGCATCTTGAGTGAAAAAAGCATAGATAAAATATTCAAGCAGCAGCCCTGGTCAGCCACAAACACCCACATTACAACCACTTGTGGTGGCTGGTCCCAGATAAATGATTAGCGAGGTGTCTATCTGTAATGAGCAATTCTGGTTTCCTGCTTTGCTGTTAGAAAAGGCAGAACTAAAGGAGAGGAGAATAAACATGTGCCAGCCCATCAAACGGGCCCCTGCTAGAGAGACTCTGCACAGTAAGAGCAGAGTGAATTGCATAGAAGTGGGTAAAGAGCTGCAGCAGAGGACATAGCAAAGCAGGGATGTTTGAGAAACTAAAAAAAGATGTTGTTTCATTTCCCTAGACTAATGTGGATTAACTAAATGACATAACCATCCCATTTGGATATACTTATCCAGTAAAACGGGCTTCACCCATGAAGAAATCAAAACTCCACTTTGGTTCTAAACAAAAGAAGCCCCCACATGGGATGGCACTGCATTCTGATCAACTTCTTTTAAGAGTAATTTTCTCTTTTGGTTAAGCAAAGCACACCTTCCAAGACACTTGCTGTTGTGCACATTAAGAGTTCCCATGGCTCCTTGTAGACCTACACCTGCACAAAGCCAGTAGTACTGATGATCATAGAATCATTGAGTGGTCTGGGTTGGAAGGGACCCCAAGGATCATAGAGTTCCAACCCCCCTGTCACAGATGATCTTGTAGCTCTTTTCCAACCTTAATGATTCTCGGATTCAGTCCATATTGACTCCTCTGGAGCCAAACTCTTGCATCAGTCTGGGCCCTCTTTTTAAAAAGGGAAGATCCAAATAAAGGACCAAGATTATCATAAGCACAGCTTTACCCCTCCTGGTACTCCAACACAGAGGAAATGAAAAGCCAGCATTCCCGCTGCCGAGTGGCAAACAACCAAACACTCAGCTTTGAACTTTCTTCAAAGTAGCTAGAAAAAGGCTTATGCAAATGAAATTAGAAAACTTCTTGGCAACTCATTTGGTTTCACCAGGCAGAGACGAAGGGATTTTACATTAAGCTTCCTCTTTCTAGAAAATGAAAGTATCATCTGTTTTCAGAGAAGCATGTTGTTTAATTAGCACTTTTTTTCCCCCTCGCTGTGCGATAAAGTAACAATTAGGTTCCCACAGCATTCACCATAAGCAGCTTCCTCTTATGGAAAGAAAAAAATGATGTGGGTGGTATGGGAAAAACAATCTGAGAAATATTTCCAGGTTTGAGCCTGAGGTTTTATCCTGGCAAAAAAAGACAGACACGTGGGTCATACATTGGCCTCCACACTGCTCTTATTTGTATCTATGCCAATTGGGTATGAGGCACAAACTGTGGAGGGGAAAAGGGGAAAAAAACCCACCCTCATCTCTTGAGGTGAGAAGTTATGGCTTTAAGCAGGGAATATAATGAAGGACTGGAAAGTAGGTTGTATGAAAAACCACTGGCTTGCTGGTTTGAGGGAACATGTTAGCTGGAGATACGGGCAAATTGATTGCTTTGAATGGAACCTGAAAGAAACGTGGCTGGTAGGAGACTTACAAAGGAAAAAGGTACAGGAGTCACAGCAAGTAGCTCATCTCAGAGGTGGGCTGCTTCATAATGGAAATGTAGAAATTGTACTGGTAGGAGGGCAGTTGAGGAGGACAGAGACAGTTTTTCCTTTCTCCCTCATTCCTTGCAGCCTTTATCTCTCTATTTTCACCTTTCAAAGAACCTCAGCAGCATCAGTCCCCGCCTTCCCCAATGGTGCTCTGGATCTGAATGGTTAACTCTCCAGTTACTATTAGGAGCAGCTCCCAACTGTATTGTTTACCTTGGATCTTCTGCCCCTGCAACATACCCTCTTTCCAAATTAAATCATGACCAGAGTTGAAACAGAGGAAGTAATCAACAAAGCAGTAAATGGCAGCAGCAGCAATCGAAGGTGCATCATCTGTATTATCTAAGACACTTTCAGAGAAATCACAAGAGCTGTCAGAAGGATTTCTGCTTATGCAGTTACCTGGGGCATGCATATGGATGCACTGTGCATCACAGGGTATTTATGTAGAAAATATTCACCAAGTGGACCATTACTTCTTGCCTTCATGCTTGCTCACACACCCTGTACGTGTGTGTGCATACCACACACACAGAGGGGAGATTCACATCTGATCTTGGTCGTGAAGTTTCCTCTCTCAACTATACAGCCAACAGCTCAGGACACACTCTCTGAGATGCTGTTGTTATAAAAGGAAGGGGACTCCTGGCTGTCAGATCACCGCTTCACTGACCATCAAAGCTGAACAATACATGCTCACAGAAGTTAGGAAATGTAAAGAACCTCAGTTATGGCAGATGGATCCTGCTTCAGAGAAGAAACCAATGTCCCTGAAGAGCATTATGTAAGGCACCTGGAGCAAACCTTTCCCATGTGTTTGTTCCCTTGAGCCTGCAATCAGATATGCCCAACTGTCTCTGCTGTGGCACTGAAGACAAAGAACTCGGAGCACAAACTATTCTGGAAATCAAATCAAACCACATTCACGTTTCAGATCTAAAGTTCCTGAAACTGGTACCCAGCATCAGTGCTACTGTTGATTTCCTTATTTCATGCCTGAATTCCCTTCTGTAAAATGGTGGTAATAATGCTCCATGTCACTGGGCTGTAATGACAATTAATTTTGATGAAGCATATAACCAGTGAAGACAATACTTCTGCCCTCAGGACAGAGCTCAAATACTATGTGTTAAATTGCATTCTTCATCTTAAAAGGATGTATCCTCCATCTCCAAAGGAGTCAGTGGTGCTAGGATGTGATCTTGTTAAGGAAGACTAACATTATACATGAACTCCCAAAAATGACCTCAGGAAAACTTCCTTCTGACATTTCCTAATTTTACAGCCTAAATAGTGGGGGTTTTACATGGTTTTGTATTTGCATTTGATGAAATCCAATAATGACTGCATCATATGGCCTCTTCGAGACACCATTCCTGTGGCAAGTGAAGTGGGATCCTTTAAACCCTGTGCACAGCCAGGACAGTGGAACAAAACAGAAAATAATGGCCTACAAAGAGGGCTACGAGACAGCACTGCAGGGAGAGGGTGGCAGCAGGTGTCTCAGAGGACAGCTGAGATTTAGAGACCTTGGATCTGTAATTCAGGGACTGGCAGGACATTGGCTCCAATGAGTTCACTGTCTTTCCTGACCTTGTCTAACTCCCTCCTTGCCCAATCTAGAGGAAGAGTGTCTTGGGGGAAAACTTGACTCAACGTTTTGACTAGACTCTTCTGGAAAGAGGTCACAGAGGCCTCTCTGTAGCTACACTTACTTACACGCTGCACACTGAAGTGGCAATGCTATCACCCTGCCATGCAGTGCAAAGTATTGCGCTGAGCACATGGGACTTTCCACAGAAAGTACTGTGAAAGTTTAAACTTCTTTGCAGCACTAAAAGATGTTTTGGAACAGAGGACATTGAGATTGCATGATAAAGATGCATGAGACTTCAGAAGAACTGTACTACTAATTTAGGAATAACTGAGAATTACTCTCTGCAGTTAGAGTGGGGGAAAAGGCTGTTGCTCTAAGATTTCAGGTCCTGTCCTCCTTATTATCACAGAATCACAGAACTGTAGGGGTTGGAAGGGACCTCCAGAGATCATTAGGTCCAACCCCCCTGCCAAAGCAGGGTCCCTAGGACAGGTTGCACAGGTTAGCATCCAGATGGGTCTTGAATATCCCCAGATAAGGAGAATATATGTAACTGTTATTAAATCTCACTTTTCCCCTTTCTTTTGTACAGAAAGCTGTGTTTATTTTGGAGCTTTGGCTGAGAAAAAGATCTCAAGCCTCATCAGTGAATGGTAAACACATACATCTTTGTAGCAAGGCTATTCTTTAATGGTGTGTTAAGCAAATACTTCAAGATGTCCCTGAAGAAGCCGAACACTCCTGGCACGCTGACTGGCTGAAGTTCGAGGTATTCAGTCCAAATGTTGAATACCAATTTTAAAAATAAATCTTAAACAATCCAGCTCTTTATGTGAGGACAAAGTTCAGATGCACTAACCCTGGCCAAGAGCCCCCAAGGCTTTCAACTGGGCATTTTGCACCGAACAAAGACATTGCAGATGATGATGAAGTGCCCAACAGGCAGATAGATGAGAGAACACTGAATTTAGGTCAGTTATGTGGGGAAAAAGAAACTTAACTTAGGTTTTAGAGAAGTTGTCAGATTTTGTTTGGGGTTTTTTGTTGTTTTGGGTTGAGGTTTTTTTATGAAAGATTGCCCAAGGATTTAAAAATAAACAGAACAGGAACTCCACTTCTGCAAATGAGAACATCACAGAAGTCAGAGTGTTGCAATGTAGACTCACTATAAGGAATGTGAAACGATGGCTGCTGGGAGACTTTCTGTTACAGGAAAAGATGCTTGTCAGAGGGAGGAAGTCAAAAAGGAGAGCACAAGCTGAGACTTCATAAGGCTTTTAGCAGCAACAAAATCCAAGTCAAGGCAGAGGGATGTTCCTCCGGTTCTTCCTTGCCCTACAAATAAAAGCCCTACACTAGAACAGTTCTCAAATCTAATTCTCTGAATTGTCTGAACTGGGGCTGTCTATACTTCAAAAGTGAAAAAATTAGGGTTCTCAGCACAAGAGTACAGATATATTTGTGCTGTGTTCCAGGGTTCAAAGACCAAAAGACCCTGGTTATTATACTAGATAAAAGCAGTGAAGATTTCAATCAGCTCCTGAGTACCTAAATAGGGGCTCAAGAATAAGGTGTAAACACACACACACATATGCTACGTTCTGGGTTGCATCAAAAGAAGTGATGAGTTGTATGACAAGAAGTGTGGCAGCAGATCGAGAGAGAGGATTCACTGCTCTGCTCTGGTGAAACTCCCCTGCAGTGCTGCATCCAGCTCATGAGGAACCAGTACAAGAGCGATACTGAGCTATTGGAGCAGTTCCAAAGGAGGCCATGAGGATGAACTGAGGGCTGGAGCACCTTTCCTATGAAGACAGGCTGAGAGAGTTTAGCCTGGAGAAGGCAAAGCTCCAGGGAGACCTCAAAGCCCTTTCCAGTACCTGAAGGGAAAGCTGGGAAGGACTGTTTGTAAAAGTATGGAGCAACAGGACAAGGGGTGACAGTTTTAAACTAGAGCAGGGCAGGTTTAGATGAAACCTTAGGAAGAAGTTCTCCCCTCTGAGGGTGGTGAAACACTGGCACAGGAGGCCCCATCCCTGAATATATTCAAGGTCAGGCATGATGGGGCTCTGAGCAACCTGATCTAGTGAAGATGTCCCTGCTCACTGCAGGGGGATTGGACTAGATGGGCTTTAAAGGTCCTTCCAACTTAACGCAGTCTGTGATTCTATGAATACACACAAAGTTGTTCTGGAGAAAAGGAGAGAGAAAAGAAAGAGTAGGATGCCATTAATGATGGAGGACAGAGATTCCCAATGGCTCAGTCCACAAAGCCCCGTGTCATCCAGACACCCAAGACACTGAAGCAGCACACACAGAGAGATGATGTCAGCTCTGCTGTCAGGCCATACTGAGTCAGCAGACTGTTATGTGCTCCAGGCTGAAGAAACCACCACCTGGATTTTATTTTATACATCTGTGGCCAGTGCCTCACGTCTTTTTCATTTTAAGGCAACTTCTCCAACAGCTTTCCAAGGACCTTATCTGACACATAGGAGCATGTGTGGATGTTTACTCACAAGTCCTACTGGGCACCAGCTGGCTTATGCTGGTTTATGAGCATCCATAAGGTAGTTAAACTGCAACCAAGAGGTCAATCCAGAAAAAACAAAAGCTAGCTGTCTCTAAGGATTCCTGCCTTCTGCTGAAACCACAGTGAATAGTATATGCCAGGAACTGTTGCTTCTACTGGACATTTCAGCGCTGGTTTCAAGGAGCTCTTTAAAGAGCACACCAAGGGACACACTGCATCAACGCTGCTCAGGCTCACTGGAGAGACGCTGCAGGTTTTGAAGAGGGGACTGACACTTTGATTAGAGGCAGTCAAGCACATTCACTTGTTTCCTGGCAATACAGCAACCATGCAGCTTCCCAGTCAGATGGGCGATGAGTTCATTTAGGCAGTGTAGTGATAAGGGGCAATGGCTTCAAGCTGACAGAAGGGAGGGTTAGATTAGATGTGAGGAAGAAATTCATTACTAGGAGGATGGTGAGGCCCTGGCACAGGGTGCCCAGAGAAGCTGTGGAAGCCCCATCTCTGGAGGCATTTAAGGCCAGGTTGGATGAGGCTTTGGGCAACCTGGTCTAACAAGTATGTTTCTGCCCATGGCAGGGGGGTTGGAATTAGATGATCTTTGGTGTCCCTTCAAACCCAAAGTGTTCTATGATTATATGATTCATCTCTCCTTTCAAATCACCTTTGCTGAGGGCACTCTGATTCCTGGGAAGTCCTGGTGTCCTACCCAGCTCGCAAAAGGTAAGAGAAGCTGCGAACTCAATTGAGGGCAGGGAGCACAGCTCAGGGAGGAAGAAATTTTGGTACCAGCCCTGCATAAACATTTGGGGTGCCCACCTGCATAATGTCTTGGAGACTTTCAGTGAAGGACAGCTCAGCCTCTACCATATAGAACTCTGCCAGGTGTCGGCGACTCTGCGAGTTTTCTGCTCGAAACGTCGGGCCGAAGGTGAACACGTGGGTAAAAGCCCTGCAAGGCAGCAAGAAACAGGTAGGTCAGGCTCAGCACACAAGTGAGTCTGTAATATTGAAAGCTCCATCCACTGGTCTCACTTTTCTCTCAGAAGAACTCATGTTTCCATTTCATCTTCACCAGTTTAATGGTGCTACCACACTGCTTCAGGCTGGCTTTAAGAGGGGTTATTCACACCTCTCCATGACACAGTGAGGTTGTGCAACCCTATTCAGCTTTCACTGAACACTACTCATGCTTAGGAGACCTTTTGTATTCCATTCTGCAAAACCAGATCTCCAGAGAAGCAAGCAGACATCATGCCAGTCAGCCTCTCTTCATCCACACACCCCTCCACAATTGTTTGGCTGCAAGGTCTGACTTTATGGGTGCAATGACAACCCAAAACCCAAGAGAGCAGAGAGGGTCCTGCTGCTGGAGTTGCTGGGACAGCATTAGCACTGCAGGGTGGTAGGATGGACAGACAGACAGTGTACAGCTTGCAGACCCCCTCTAGTGGTAAGACCAAAGTTTAGAGCCTTCAAGATGAATTGGGTTCCTTCCACACAGCTAAAAGGGGTCCCTACTGCACAGAACACATCTGGGATATCATTTAATGCTGAAACAACCATCATGTTTCCTACTGTGAAGCTATTTCTCCAGCAACCTTCTGGGGAGTCTATTTAAACACATCCTCCCTCGCTCTGCAGTCACGTCACGCTGTGTTACACTGTTCCTATCAAACAGCTACACACCTTTAAAAGGTTTATTTTTACCATGGGGAAGCTGCACTCCAAGTGACACCTTTTACACTGTGGGCTCCTGGACATCCTCCAGCCAACAAGAGCTTCTCAAACGGATGCCATGATAGCTGTATTCCCTCACATGCTGTATGGGAAGCAAACCATGATGAAGGAGAGAGCAAGCTACTTCAGAAAAGTCACGGATTGGGCAGCTGCTATCTTTGGTATATCTTTAACATGATGTTATTTTTAGCTCTAGACAGTGTGTAGGAGAAAAAGAACCTGATCAGTAGAGATTAACCACAGTTTAACACTTATTAAAAGATTTATGCTAATTGTGGGACTGGCATTTGACTTGCATCTTGCTCTGTAATTTTCCAACTTAAAAGAGGATGTTTGCTGAAGTTTCTGTACAGGCTAATTTTGTTAAACTGAAGTTTAAATAAACAAGGCTACAAAAAGCAGTGTTTTTCCTTTGCCCCTTATGGAGGCATCTGCACTGCAAAGAAAGGAACACACACATTCTGCTTCACTCATCTGTTCCCTCGTACCACATGACGATTAAAGGTTATGACTCAAAGAAACAGCACTTTCTTTTTCCTTGAGTTCACAGCACTAAACACACCAGAAGAAAGTTCCAGGTCAAGATTCTGAATACATAGCCTGCCTGTAGGTTTCTTTTCTCCACTGGCTCTGCTTCCCTGTTCCAACAAATACATTTTCCACCTCTACTTTGCTCCTGTAACTGCACTCTCTCCTACATGACCGCAGCATCTATGATGCTAACCAGATTCTGCAGCAAACATCTTTCTTGAAGCATCATTTTCAGCATGCCTCTTTTCCCTCTGCTGCCTTTCCTGCTTGCTGCAGTATTACTATAAATTTCTGCCGTCACTTGATCATCCTCCTTCAAACTGCCCTTTGCTACAGTGTCTATAAAACCTCAGCAATGTTCAGATAAGCGATGTACCAAGACTATTACTCACTGCACAGGTCAGTATTATCTCATCAGCTCTTTGTGCTCCCCATCTGTAGCCATCTGTCGTCTCGGGTTATAGAGAAACGCGTGTTATTCCTCACAAGACATTTTTGGGTTTATTTCCATGTTCCTACAGCACCTGGCACAACAAGGTCTTGGATCCAAAGCTTAACAGCCTCAACTGCTATAGCAATACAAACAACAAATATGAAACAATGAGTCACTTGGCCAAAATTATTCAATGTTTAAGGCAGAACCAGTCAAAGCCTTTTGTTCGCAAGGCAACAAGAGGTTGGCCTGCAGTGGGAAACAGGGGATGCAGGTTCTTGTGCTACCTGTGCCCAACATTTCAGGCTTGTACAAAAGTATTTCAAGCTGGGGCTCTTCAGTTTATAAAAGAATTTTCCCTAAAGAAATCGCTTCAGTCACAAACTCAGGTTGTGACGGCCAGGGCTGGACACAAGACGAAAATAGTTTGACAAGCTTGCAATTGCTGAAGTACCCTCCCAAGACTGCTGGGTTTCTAACTTCTCCCTTCTTCCAAAAAAGTAACACTTAAAACTAAAATGCTGTACCAGGGGACTAGTAGGAGATCCTGGCCCACAGAGCAGCAGTCTGCCTTCAGGGAGACATGAGTCTCTCAGCTCCTGTCCAGGCGTGGGCACCGGCACTTCCCTTAGTGCGGCAGATGACGGTCTCCAGCAACGCAGGCTACTGAGAGCACGCAGGCTACTGAGAGCACATCAAACTGTACTTATTTCCTACTGAAACTACAGCCTGAGCATGGTGACTGGATGCTTAGCTTCTGAGGGGCTCGCTGGCTGCATGATATCTAATAATTAAAAAAATATTAAAAAAAATTATTGATCCAAGACGTCAACAGTGGTCAAACACTTCACAGTCATAGATCGATTCTGTGCTGCAAGAATAAAGGCTCTCTGTGCCCGAGACAGAGTTTTTGGGGAGGACAAGTGCAGAACAACTCCCACAGGAACGGATTTCAGTCTTTTCTCAGCTCTAGACATCCTGCTGGGACCAATCTTCTCTAACTAGTACATTGAGCACCACCTACATTTGCAAAAAGAACCACCAGCGCTGCAAGTTCATGGACTACAGGCTTTGTGATAGCCTGTACAGAACATAACATCACTGGTGTAGGGCTAAATTTTGCCTGCCTGCCCCTTGGAAGAAGAAAATAAATAAATACTAAACCCAAAATAAACCCACATCTGCAGGGAGGGGAGGAATTGTTCATTTCTCAGGCTAATTGTAAAAGGAAAAGATAGACACAAATAACTGTGAGAACTTTGCCATGATCCCGGGACCCTGGCAAAGGGAAACTTAGCCAGATGTCACGCTGGCAAAGCGATCAAAGGAGCACAACAAATCCAAGTCATCTGGTAATGGCAAGGCAGCACTGACCAGAGGCTGGGATGTAGCAGAGAAACCCAGCTAAAAATACATACAGTCACTGTTATCAACTCCAAGCGTGAACAACTATTTTTGATCCAGGCATTCACATACTCTTTACTGCGTTCTGCCACTCAAAACATTAAGCAAATGCATGCTACACACATCTGACCTTTATTTGTACTTCATCTGCTCTTAAAAACCCTATCTGTGATTTGATACACTGCTGTGTAACACTGAGAGTGTATAAATGTATTAGAGAAGAGGGATGGGGAGCTGACTCCGCTCCAATTTCACGGTACCCAGGGCAAAAGCAGTCATTTTGTTCTGTGTGCATTCAGCACCTAGCACAATGAAGGCTCAGTCCAGGGCTGAGACTCCTAGGATCTTACGATGCAAATAATCAATCGTTTAACATTCCCAGACCTCTGCCAAGACATCCAGCGTTTAAAAATAACTCCAAAATTCTGGCTAAGGCTCCAAAAGTGCCTAGGTCAGCTGGGGTTGTGGGCACTCAACAGTCTTTAAAAAAAGAAGCAGTGGTGCTAATTCCTCATCCTCAACAAAAGCACACACACAGGGGGGAGCGGGGGGGAAGTAAACCCAATAATCCGTCGAGCCCTTTTCCTTAGCAATTACAGGCAGAGCAGTAATGTCTGTAACACTGTCCTTGTACGTGCTACCAAAGAACACAAGAGAGGCTTTGAAACGAGTCCCTTTGCAGTCGGCTTCACCCAGATCAGAGCCCAGGACAGCAAGGCTGGGTGCATTTATCCAGTTCACAGGCGCTGCCGGGGTCGACACCAGAAGAAGGCACAGAGCCGTTTAATTAATTGCTCCCTTTCTGGGACTGTATTTTGCTCTGTCTGGTTCTCTGGGAAAATTTGAGAGCTTAATGTGGAGGCCAAGTGAATACCAAGGGATTACCCACAGTGTGCCTTCGACACACTGAAATGCTGCAGAAGGCAGAGAGAAGGGCTTAGACACCTTTTTAGGCACAGGTTTCACCAAAGTCCCTGTGGAAGCAGAGAGCAGAACTTGGATGTGTTGCTGGAGCACAGCCATCATCTGCATGGACAACTGCTTGGTGGAGGCTCATTCATCCACGTTGCAGTATTCGTGATCTCTCAGCTCCAAGCACCCAGGATGGGAGAAACTCTTCCCTTTTCACCCTTATTATACACACTACTAAAACCCTCTTCAGAAGCAGCAACCTCTCCTCCTCTGAGAGCTTTACACCACACAGAATGAAAGCTCATTTCATTTGAACTTGTTGATAATTCATTATTGAGGCAGTGATAGAAACCAATAGAGAAGTATAAAGTATCTGTACCCAAAGCTGCTTAAAATCATCCTTTTAATTAAACTCAGGCAATGTTTGTAGGCTTGAGCATCTCTGTCTTACTAGTAATTTTTACACTGCAATCCAAATATAATTAATTGTGCTGATGGTTCCCAAGCCAGGGATGGATTGTGCTCTTTCTCTGAGCCAGGACTCCACGCTGCTACCAGGGTAATAAAGACTTATTTGTGCTGTCGAACGAAGAGGATAAAACTCTGAGCAAGGCCATTAATCATGAATATGCAATCCCTGCACAGTCAGCTTCCAGCCTCTGCCAAGGTCACACCGCGTGGCAGTGACACAGCTGGAGGCAGAAGCTGGTTCTTGTGACTTTCAGGGTGAAGCACTAAACGACACAGACCTTCGTTTGTAGGGTGCCCTTGTTCTCACCCCAAAATACTACAGGTGTCTGCAGAAACACGAGTATGGTGATTACTCTGACAAGGTGGAAAGTTAAGCTGAAAAGGAATTTGTGCCAAATCTTATCTTTGGCCATGCTAAATAAGCACAGCATGTGACAACACACCATGCTCCCCTCTGCCTTAGCCCACTAACACACACACATACACTGGCCCCCCTCAAACTGAAGTCTAGATTTCAAGAACATCTAGAAACAACAGCTTCTAACCCTAGAATAAAGCACCACCTGATGTTAGCAGAGGAGGAAAGGAGAGCAAGGTGACCCTAAAGACCAAGAGTTTAGCTATATCAGCCACAGTGTCCTTTCCCTTCGGAAGGGAAGAAAATACAGCCAGCCATCCAATTTAATTCCACTCTGTTCCAGCATGACTATATTCATTTTGAACATGGAGGATCTGCCCGCTCCACTGAAATAAGCAGATGACTTCGCTTGGCTGCCAGGAGACACCAGTTGGCTGTAGTGCTTGACCCAAGCATGACTGGGATTGTTCAGAGATACTGAAAGATACTCTGGCCTGATGGAAGAAACCACTGACAAACAGACAACCCTTCAAACACACGGATCCAGTGCCCCTGGGGTCTAGTCTAGAGATACCTAGCTTGTAACCTCAATATAAAGTAATATTCCCATCAGTATTGTTTGGTGGGTTGAATTTTGCACAATTAAAACACATGCTTCTGTTGGAAAGGCATAGGGAAGACTGATTTTTTTTCCCCCAGGAAAAAAAAAGCAGAAAAAGGAGTTTTAAAAGATTCCTCCTAGAAAATGCCACTTCTACTTGCCCTCTGAGGAAGCAGAGATGAGAAAAACTGCATCTTGCTAAGGGCTTTGACATGAGGTTTAGGTCTGGGCAGCAGAGCTGGTGTGCTGAGTGCTAAGGTTTCAATTCATGCTGTAATGAGAGGGGACTGTACTTCCCTCTGTAAGCAACCAAAAATAAATACATAAATAAAAAAAATGCCTTCTAGGTTCCCAGGCAGGAACTGGGAAGTGCCAAGCTTCCCCCCCCCAGCCTGTGAGACTGAAGCAACGCAGCAGTTTCCCTCACTGCAGCCTCCAAAGGGTTGAGTCCTACCATGCCCACAGGGCTGTGTCTATAGCAGCACTCTCCTGCCAGGCTCCAGGAACGACTCTGCCCCTGCCACGTCCTCTGCTCCAGCTTCAGCAGCAAGAAAAGGAGATGGGACAAGGATCCTCACATGGTTGTTCATCTCGGCTTGAAAACAATCCAGGCACACTTGAGTAATTAACATGACCCACATACCCTAATTACCTAGCAAAGAAACCTACATTTTGGTTATTAAACCTTACAGCACACCTAGATGCTGTATTGTTGGTTTCCAGATGGCAGGAGAAGAGAGGGAAAAATAAAACAAGACACAAGAGAAACAGAGTTACTCAGTGCCATGCAATGTCTTCTGCTCCAGGCTCAAAGATCTCATCAGCTGAAGCCCTCGGCCCTTTTATTCAACACTGTTGTACTTTTTTTTTCTTAGTGGAGTCTTCTATGTCCTAGTTTTGTTATTGCTATTTCTAATTAAAGTCGATAAAATGACCGATTAGCAATGATAACTCAAGCTGGGCTGATGAAAGCCACCAGAATAGTCAAGTGTTTGTTCAAATAACCATCTCCCATGCTCTGACAGAGATCTTCTACAAAGGAGGGATATAAAATGTTTCAAAGATTTAAATAACAACAGGGAGCAAAGATTGCTTTCCAATCTTAATCATCCCCGTCACTGCTACTCTGAGCCATAAAAATACATTATCAGAATGGGGGGAGGAGCAATTGTGTTAAATCTTTTTCCTTTCAGAGTAGAAAAAACCACGTGTGCTCCAGGAACCGCACTGTAACAACTATGAGGAGGATTTTTACTTATTTCTTTTTGGGGTTTTTTGGATAGACACCAGTTCTATGAACTCCACAAATGTGAATCACAGTAGGAAACTGCACCGGTGGGTGCGTTACTGCACAAAGGGAGTCATGGTTCAAGCCCCATTTCCAAGTTCGGATGTAGCTACTGAAAATGTTCAAGGCCTCAAATGCTACAGCAGCTAAAGAAGATAAACAACTGTACTAAAAAAATTTACTCAAAACCATATTAAATGCAATGTGTTCCAGTTGACTATGATATATATATATATATCCATATCTATCTATATCCACATGTATTTATATCCATATTCTACTTCAGAGCAAGGAAAGCAAGCCCTTGAAGAATTTCAGGGTACATGCTATTGGATTTGTGCACCTATTTTACGGGAAGCTGTGGGAGCAAACAGATGGTGCTGCCTGCCTTAACATCTCATACTGGAGCCAATGCTCAGAGCATGGAGGCTACCTGAGAAGCAGGACCTGCAGCTTGAACACAGGGCACGTTCATGTTCTTGGAAGCAACCAAGTTTGCCACAGCAGCCTAAGTCACTGTCAGTGAGCTAGGCCGCAGTAACAAACTGCCCACAGGCTCCCCGCTTGCCTCAGTTGGAAAGGAAAACCAGTCCACAGAAGACACCATGAATGTGGCCACTACGGCACAGGGAACACACTTACAGGGGGTTATAACAGCTCCATTGTAACTCACAAAGCCACGGTTTCTTAACCCTCTGAAGCTCTCACGGCCTTGGCTGAGCACAGGCATGAAGCTGAGCTGCAAGGCCTTCCACAAATTTGGATGTTGGGATCTGATGCAGATCCTACAGCACCTACTGCTGCTTTAAACAGGGATGACAAGATGTTCAGGTAAGGAAAAAGGGTGGTGTAGTGGATACAAGACAGAAACAGAACAGACTATCTTGGCTTGTTTTGATAAAAGAGAACCAAGAACTTCAGCTTTCACCAGGTAACTGTATAATCTGTCCTGTTGTAATCTGTGCTTGATTTTTTTACAGTCACGAGATAAAATAAAGAGCATATAGTCCCAGACACTGCTGGGATGGCACTCAGCCCTTCACATGTGGATCCCAGAAACTTAACATGAGCCAAGCAGTGTGCTCTTGCAGTTCTGAAAGGCCAATGGTATCCTGGGCTCCATCAGAAGAGGGGTGGCCAGCAGAGACAAGGAAGGGATTGTCCCTCTCCACTCTGCCCTCATGAGGCCCCAGCTGGAGTACTGTGTCCAGAGCTGGGGCCCCCAATACAAGAAAGATGTGGAACTGTTGGAGAGAGTTCAGAAGAGGCCACAGAGATCATCAAAGGACTGGAGCACCTTCCCTATGAAGAGAGGCTGAGGGAGCTGGGCTTGTTCAGCCTGGAGAAGAGAAGGCTGTGGGGGGACCTCATTGCAGCCTGCCAGTGCCTGAAGGGAGCAGAGAAACAGGAGGGGAATCAACTTTTTAAAAGGATAGACAATGGCAGGACAAAGGGGAATGGATTGAACTTGAAGAAGGGAAGATTTAAATGAGATATTAGGGTAAGCTCTTTATAGAGAGTGGTGAGGTGCTGGAACAGGCTGCCCAGAGAGGTGATGGATGCCCCATCCCTGGGGGTGTTCAAGGCCAGGTTGGATGGGCCCCTGGGCAACCTTGTGTAGCTCCAGGCCTGAGGTTGGTAGCTCTGCCTGTGGCAGGAGGGTTGGAGCTCTATGATCCTTGGGGTCCCTTCCAACCCAGACCATTCTATGATTCTATTCTCTGCATGCTCACCATGCTGTTTGCAAAGGAGTTACCTCCTTCTCCTCCCAAAAAAGTGGAGAGGGAGAAAGGACTTGCAGCATATCCACACAGACTGCAAAGCTCCAACCAGCAACCCCAGGCTCACCGCTGTACTTACAAAGTTCATGCATCCTGCCTCCCAGCAATACGAAGTCATTAACAGTCACTGCAGCAGTCACGAACCAGACTGAAGCATGCGGTAATTGATTAAAAACAGACATGTCAGGGTTGCTTTTTATAGCTCCAATTAAGTGTCAGTCTAATTAATGGAAGTTAGCGTGCTAATTATAAGAGTCTGCGTTGTGATTCAGACTCAAACAAATGTTGTGCAAGAAATGTCAGAGATTTTTTGCCTTTTATTTTTTTTCAGGCATCCAAGATAAATAATTACACTTATTTTTGTTAATTCTTAGCAACAGGAATGTTATACAACTGGACATCATCCCCACAGCTGCATTCTAAAGTACTTAGAATCGTACTCTGAAGAGCAAATATTTGCTTGAAGACAATGCAATCTGTTCCATCATTAGCAAGTCATTTTGGAATCAAATTTTAAGGCTGCATTTGCCAGGCTGCTGAAAACGATGGCCACAAACACAGCCCTCACCAGCTCTTGCAGTGTTTTCTTGAATAGCACCCCAAAATGACAGTTCTCTCTCTCAGTCTCTCCCATGCTTTGAAAAGCAGTGACGTATGGGCATTTTAAAAGGGAAAACAGCATGATTTCAGTATCTTCTGAAACCAGCAGGAAATTCCCTGCATTTAGCTCTCCACGAAGTCAGACAGACACAGCTCAAATGGTCTGGATGATTGGGATTTTTTTAGAGAGACTCTGCAACCAGAAAAAAAAACAGTTGCAGGATTGCTGAGAATATCTGGAATAGGCAGAACAGTAGCAAAATCCATGATGGTTTAGAAATCAAGGGGATATACTTGAGGAGAGGGGAGTGGGATTAATGATGTTTCAATGAAACCATGTTAGATATCCAGACATGAACAGGCAGATGGTAGTCTGAAAGGCTATTTTAAGTTAGGCAGAAAAATAGAAGTGATTGGGGAGGGGATCTTGAACTAAAGTGAACTAGAGACAGAATCTTGAAAGTGAACTACTGACAGAATTCACCAAGATGGTTCATGAAAATGAAGCCAAGAATAAACTTAGAAGGACTTAGAAGAATAATACTGGTTGAAAGAGACGTCAGGAGGTTGCTGGTCTGGTTTTCTTAAATCAGGGTCAGACAGAAGGCCCGACCAGGTTGTTTAAGATTCCATCTAGCTGAGTCTTGAGAACCTCTGAGGATGAAGAGTGTGCAGTCACTCAGCAATCTTCTTCTAATGCTTGACTGATCTCTTAGTGACACCCCATATTCACTCAGAACTTCTCGTTTCAACTTATCCCCATTGTCTTTTGTCCAATTGTTCCCACCTGCAGTGTGGGCTTGTCTTGATAACCAACTCGTACGTCCTAGAAGGCTGCTACTAGGTTGCCCCAGAGCGTTTCACCCACTTGCAGGGAACTTCAACAGAATGTGAGATGAACAAGACAGGAGAGACCTACTAAGGTCTGATATAAGAAAAAGCTAGGGAGACCAAGGAATGAGAGAACTTACTCTGTGATTTCAGGAGAGGATGGCACCCAGAGCTTTTAAGAAAAGTAGTTTTAGTTATGCTCATGATGCAAAAGGTGGAACAGAGAGTGCCTGGGGTGAAACATGGTTCAAGGAAGATCAAGGTTGTAAACCATTAGCAAGAAGGGCTGAAAGGAGAGAAGCAGGTAGAGCTCATGGAAAGGGAGGGGTGAAAGGAGAAAGAAAAGGAAAACCAAAAAGCCTAAATACAGCCAGTGGGCTGTACTCAGTGGCAACAGTTGGCTTTGGCTGTCTCCAGTAGGCCTCTGAATCATCTTCAGCTGTCACAAACCCTCCAGCCTAGTTCAAGTCCCCAAAGGGGCCTTTATCCTCACTGGAGGATCATGGGATGAGGAAATACTAGAAGGACTTCACAGAAAACCAGTGACATTTAAAACCAAAGACACACACAGTTGTACAAACTTCTACCACATACGCTTGGTTACAGATTCATCTGAGACCGAGAAGACTGAAGGGGAGAGCTCTATTACTGAATAAAGACTTTTCTGGAGACATGAGAGCATCTATAGATTTACAGCAGCTGACAATGATTCAGACACCCAGAGCAGTCGCCCTAGATGCCGTCACTGCAAAGATGAAGCACAAAGAAGTGAGAAGGTGTGCCAACTAGGCCATTCATGTCACCCTGAGAGACAAGGTGAACTTCTCTGACCTTGCGCTCAATAAGAAGCACCCACAGCACAGCAGACAGGCAATAAAGGCAGGAACAGCTCCCTTCCCACTTTTCCTCAAAGGAAAAGGTTAATGCCTCCCTGCTCTCTCCTCTCATCGGGGTAGTGCTGAGCTGCCCTGCTGTAAAATAGAGTCCTGAGGCCTAGATAACAGGCAGGCGCAAGGACTCAGGTGAAACTGCGTGGGCTGCAAATGAGCCCTCAGCAAAGGCAGCAGAATTGGTTCTAGCCACATCTGAAAGATTTCTCCCTATCTCCTCTGCCCAGACTTTTCCAACCACAGCTTGGAAGTTGCCTGTAAGCTCTGTAAACCTGAAAGCTAACTCCAGATATGACTGCCTTGATGATTTTCAGTTCTTTACTATGTAAACCCCGTAGATGAATTCCTCCCTGCCTCTCATACCTACCCTTGATTTCAAATGGACTTCTGTAGGATCTGTCTCTGCATTCCCATGTCCCACAGCAACTCACAACAGGATATGGGCCAAGACTTGATGAGGAAGGATCTCCCAGGAATTTCTACCTTGGTCTCTTCCCACAAATTCTCACGAACCACTTGTTCCTGAAAGCCTTAAGACTGCTGCAAGTCAACATCTTATTTAAGCTAAAGGGATTTTTTTGAAGAATAATTCCTTTTCTGGAAAAAAAAAATTTAGTCTGGCTAAAACCAATGGTAAATTTCAGAGGATCAAACCCAAAACACTAAATTTGTACTGTTTTAGCTGCATTAGTTAGTAGAAAAGACTCAAACATTTCTGTTCTGGGGAGAGAAAGGCTCAATTTTTACTACTCTGAAAGCATCGTCACAACACTGTGCTGAGGAGGCCTCACCTTGAGCCCTGGGGGCAGGTTTGGGCGCCACAGGACAAGAGGGACATAAAAATATTGGAGAGTGTCCAGAGGAGGGCAATGAGGATGGGGAAGGGCATGGGGGGAAGTCTTATGAGGAGAGGCTGAAGTCCCTGGGTTTGTTCAGCCTGGAGAAGAGGAAGCTGAGGGGAGACCTCGTCATGGTCTATGATTTAACGATGAGAGGGAGCAAATTGGCAGGTGCCAATCTCCTCTCTTTGGGGACCAGGGATAGAAACCAAGGGAATGGTATGAAGCTGTGTCAGGGAAGGTTTAGGCTGGATGTTGGGAAGAGGTTCTGTACTGAGAGGGGGGTCAGTCACCGGAACAGGCTCCCCAGGGAAGTGGTCACAGCCCTGAGCTGGGCTGAGGTCAAGAAGCGTCTGGACGATGCGCTCAGTGCCCTGCTCTGACTTGTCTGGGCCTGTGTGGAGCCAGGAGTTGGACTCGATGGTCCTTATGGGTCCCTTCCAGCTCAGGAGATTCTATGATTCCATAAGCACATTCATTTGCCAACCACGTCTGGTTACTACTATACACTTAGGTTCTTTGATCATGTAGGAGTTCTATACACAGAGTAAGACCCAACTTGACAACCATAAATAAAACCTTCTGAGTATCTAAAGGGTTTCACAGTATCTAGAGAGTTAATACTGCAATGCATCACTACGGTGTTCTGCATCAGGAAGAGCTGAATCTGTTTTTGAAGACTGAAGAGACTCATTACCACCTGAGCTGTAGGCCTCAAAAACTCAGTGGGCTTAAGTAAAATAAAAGGAGCAGGTTCATACAAAAGCTATGCCCCATTACAAATAAACACAACTTTTGTTTAAAATGCCTGGAAGAACAACATGCTGCTGTAAAATGAGAACATGAAGCTGTAAGATAACATACCACATGCTGAAGAGCACTGATTTGGGCTTTTTTTAATCCATCCTTAGAGAGCAAGGTGCACCTGAGCACTATCAATGGAAAAAGTGTTTAGTAGACAGGTCTCTCATCTGCCCATTTAGCCTTCACAGAATCACAAGGCTGGAAAAGATCTTTAAGATCATCAAGTCCAATCGTTCCTGTCCTGAGCTAAACCATACCCCTAAGTACCTCATCTACCCATCTGTTAAACACACCCAGGGATGGTGACTCAGCCCCCTCTCTGGGCAGCCTGTTCCACATCCCCACATCTCTTACAAGGAAGAACATTTCCCTCACATCTGATCTGACCCTGCCCTGGCACAGCTTGAGGCCATTTCCCCTTGTCCCATCTCCTGTCTCCTGGCTGAAGAGACCATCATCCACCTCTCTACAACCTCCTTTCAGGGAGTTGTAGGCCGTTCTAAGGTCTCCCCTCAGCCTCCTCTTCTCCAGGCTGAACACCCCCAGCTCCTTCAGCCGCTCCTCAGAGGATTTGCCCTCCAGCCCCTTCCCCAGCCTGGTTGCCTTTCTCTGGACACACTCCAGGACCTCAATGTCCTTCTGATGGTGAGGAGCCCAGAACAGCACTCGAGGTGTGGGTACTTCCACTCAAACCCAGAGCAGGCTGTGTACTATTTAAAGGGAACAGGCTGATGTAAGAGAGTGAGACTGTATCTCAAGTTAATCATTACAATCCATACTTTTTCTTTGCCCTTATTTGATTTGTGGAATTACGTCTTTCAAATAAAGGTCACAATGCATGGCAGTCAATTAAGCCCAACACACAAACACTTATCATCCCATCTTCTTTCAGCGATGCAAAAACTCCCAACACCTCTACAGTAAATAAACCTCTTCCTCATTAACTTTCCCCAGCTGATGTCTGAGATGACACATCATCATTTGGCTGCCAAGAGACCTGTGCTTCTGTCACAGCAGCCAGGGCATCCCATGAGAAACATCCTCTCCTGCTTGAGTATTTGAGCAGACCACAGCCATCTAGGTGGTCTGAAAAGACATTAACAGAGAGTAAGCCAGGCAGGAATCAGCTCTCTAAAGAAATTAATACCTCTTGATTTGTACGCAAAACTTGCCCTTTAACCAATTCCACTGCAGCTATTTATCAGCAGCCAATTAAACTGTGCAGCAGCAATTAAATAAATATAGCTGAACATTCATCATTTGGTTTTCAACACTGGGTATGAGGCACGGAGAGCAAATATGAAGAGTTTTTAGGACCTCCACATGAAAAGGCAAGATCTTCCAAGTTTGTATTTTCTAAAGCTAAGGTTTTACCCCTCTCATCTTCTGGAGATTCTCACTGGACAGTAATTAACCATGTTAAAAAGAGTGCATGACAAAGCTCCTTGGCAAGTGGCAAACAACTGCAGTACCTGGGAGCTGGGCTCTGGACAGTCTCTATGAGCCCTTCAGCTGGCACAGAGTGACTTGGCTGAAGTACCACATCTGAAAACTCACACCGAGAATCGTGCCTTCACAGAAGGGATTGGGCTGATGTGACTCCATCCATTTAATGTTCTAATTTAATTAATTTATTGGGAAAATTCAGCAAAGATGAGGACTAAACTACCTAATCAAAGGGAACTGTCTCTCTAACAGACCAAAACTTTCACCCCAAACAGTAAAATATTAACATTAAAAGCTTAAGAATAACTTTTGTGAAATCAAAATGCACATTAACTATTTGACTGTGATCACTTTAGTGACAGAGTGAACAGTGTCAAGTATGAAAGTCATGAAACAGGAGAAACGAGAATTGGCAGAAAAAATAAGACTGAAGACAACAGGAAAAGGAAGAAAATGAGGAAAGGAATGTGGTAACTAAAATGCAAAAGAATTTCTTGCTGAGACATGCCAGCTGTGAACAACAAGACGACACTTAAGGTACTACAATTATTAAGGTACTACAATTATTAAGGCTCCTACAGTCATTCCCGTAAAGATTGCATCTCCATCCAATTTACCCAATGCCTGGCAAGCAGGAGATGTCCATTATTTAGTTCATAGATCAGAATTAAAATTCAACCTAATTTTCCGCTGCCTAGGCTGGCCTCTCACACCATCATCCAGCCACTGCTGCTTCATTTGTCCCTGTGACACATGTGGCATATCATAGAATCATAAGAAGTGTTAGGTCAGAAGGGACCTTTAGAGGTCTAGTCCAACCCCCCTGCAGTGAGCAGGGACATCTTCTCTAGGTCACATCACTCAGAGCCCATAAAGCCTGACCTTGAATGTCTCCATGGCCTCCACCACCTCTCTGGGCAACCTGTGCCAGTGATCCACCACCCTCATAGCGAGGAACCTTTTCCTACTATCCAACCTAAATCTCCCCTTTTCTAGTTTAAAACCATCACCCCTCGTCCTGTTGTTCCATGCCCTTGGGAACAGTTCTTCCCCAGCTTTCCCATAGGCACCTTTCAGGGACTGGAACGATGCTATAAGGTCCCCCTGAAGCCTTGACTTCTCCAGGCTGAACCAGCCCAACTCTCTCAGCCTGGCTTCATAGGAGAGGTGCTCCAGGTTTTGGAGCACTTTTGTGGCGTACTCCAACAGGTCCATAACTGATGGGGCAAAAATTACCAAGAGTAGCATAGATTAGGCCAAAAGCTTCTCATTTTGCTCACCCTGCCATCACTTCCAAGTGGAGCTGGCCAGACACTGTCAGGAAGGCAGGCACGCTGAAGAAATGGGCCTTTTCTGCAGACTCCCTTTTCTCATTTGACGTCTGTAAGTCAAAACATGAGCAAGTCAGACAGCTTCCAGTTTATTTTCTCCTTTTTTACTCTTAAGAAATTCTATGAGATTCAACACAAACACCACTGAGACAGAATCCAGCAGTGTGGTAAGTCATAATACAACGCTTCCCATCTTTTCCTCACACTGCTAATAGGCTCTAAAAGCTATTCAAGCCAAACAAACTAAGAAGAAACCCCACAAGATATTGCACTTTTGGGGACGTCTCTTTCTAGAGGTTCAATGCAAATCTGTGTAGGGAAAAGTCATGCTTCAAGTGGGAAACACCACAGCTCCCTCTTCACTTTCAGTGACTTATGAGGTTATGGGTTGTAGGTATCACAACTTGCAGACCAAGAGTGTGAACTGTGACACCAGCAAAGCTTGGATAGGTCAGCGCAGAGGAAGGATACACAGTTCTTTCAAACACTTCTCAAACTAAGGGATTGTAAATCAGATCCTCAACAATTGGTTCGATCAGTTTGGCTGAGCGGGAAGTAACCTGGTAAGAACACAGAATCACAAGGTTGGAAAAGACCTTTAAGATCATCAAGTCCAACCCTTCCTGTCCTATGCTAAGCCATATCCCTAAGTACCTCATCTACCCATCTGTTAAACGCATCCAGGGATGGTGACTCAACCCCCTCCTGGGCAGCGTGTTCCACAACCCCACAACTCTTTCAGTGAAGAACTTTTTCCTGACATCTGATCCAACCCTGCCCTGGCACATCTTGAGGCCATTTCCCCTTGTCCCATCTCCTGTCCCCTGGCTGAAGAGACCATCAGCCACCTCTCTACATGCTTACTTCAGGTCACTCTAGGTGGTGATAAGGTCTCCCCTCAGCCTCTTCTTCTCCAGGCTGAACACCCCCAGCTCCCTCAGCTGCTCCTCATAGGATTTGCCCTCCAGCCCCTTCACCACCCTGGCTGCCCTTCTCTGGACTCGCTCCAGGACCTCAATGTCCTTCTTATGGTGAGGAGCCCAGAACTGGACACAGCACTCAAGGTGTGGCCTCACCAATGCCAAGTACAGGGGCACAATCTTCAGAGGACACATCTTCATGGAGTTTAACTCTTTGTCCAAAACTTTGTGGGCAGCAGTTTGTACAAAGCTAAAAAGAGATGTGCCTTTTCACTTCTCACCTCTTGCCTTCCAAGGTGGGTAGGTCAGGAGCACTAATTTTGGCTCAAAGAACTGTGTGACTGAAGTGTTTAAACATCCATGAGCTAAATGAAGAATGACATTGTAGAAAGGAAGGAGGAAATAAAATGTAAGATAAAATGTCACGAAGGACATCACATTTGGAGGAATCCCAGACATATATACAGACTGGGAGAAGTGGTCCTGGAGAGTAGCCCTGCTGACAAGGACCTGGGTGTCATGGTGGAAAAGAAACTTCACATGAGCCAGCAGTGTGCTCTTGCAGCTCAGAAGGGCCAATGGGATCCTGGGCTCCATCAGAAGAGGGGTGGCCAGCAGGGACAGGGAGGTGATTGTCCCTCTCTGATCTGCCCTTATGAGGCCCCAGCTGGAGTCCTGTGTCCAGAGCTGGGGCCCCAATACAAGACAGATGTGGGACTCTTGGTGAGGGTTCAGAGGAGGGCCATGAAGATGATCAGAGGGCTGGAGCAGCTCCCCTACAAAGAGAGGCTAAGGGAGCTGGGCTTGTTCAGCCTGGAGAAGAGAAGGCTGTGTGGGGGGACCTCGTTGCAGCATTCCAGCCCCTAAAGGGAGCAGAGAAACAGGAGGGGAATCAGCTTTTTAAAAGGGCAGAGACTGGCAGGACAAGGGGGAATGGATTTAAGCTAAAGGCAGGAAGGTTTAGATTAAATATTAGGGGGAAGTCCTTTACAGAGAGAGTGGTGAGGGGCTGGAACAGGCTGCCCAGAGAGGTGGTGGATGCCCAATCCCTAGGGGGTGTTCAAGGCCAGGTTGGATGGGGCCCTGGACAGCCTTGTGTAGCTCCAGGCCTGGAGGTTGGTGGCCCTGCCTGTGTCAGGGAGGTTGGAACTCTGTGATCCTTGGGGTCTCTTCTAACCCAGACCATTCTATGATTTTACAGGCAAGAGTGGTAGAAAAGCAGATTTTATAGAGTAGCCTCTGATTTTTGGGTCACTGGGAAAGAAACACTTACATAACTAAGAGCTTGTCTACCCAGGAGTTTGGCAGCAGGTGGAGAAAACATCCTGTATTTCTGCAAAGTGCAAATATACAGAATGAAAAACCCTCTGGAACATTCGCTGCAGAACATTTTGCCCAGCAACACACAAAAGAAAGATGCCAGCCTATCAACCCCATCTCTAACTGTAAGTATTGATTTTTCATTCTTTCCTCCCAAAATGAACAGGGGGAGGGGAGGAAAGAATCTCTATTGGAAGTTTGAAGCTTCATGCAGCATTGCCTTCAACATTCAATTTTAAGTCTGATGAGAAAATGGAGGAGTATTTTCCACGTCAGATGCACTGACTTTTAAAGCCTTAAAACCAGTGCTATTTCCTTTTCATGCCCAAATGAATTTGTTTCCATTGCAAACACACCAACAGCATCAGACAAAAAAAAAGGAATGCAAAACCCTCTTAACACTAGTTACTTGGTCTTCAAAAAAAAGCAGAACTGAAACAAGATGGAGTTGGAAACATCAGAGCTTACATGTTATCTAGGCAATGAAAAACAAAGGGTGTTTTATTTCAGCTTTTGCATATTTTTTTTTTACAGGTCAACAGATATTTGAAGCATAAAAAACTGTAATGGAAAATGTAGCAAGTTCAGTGCTTCGCTGTAAAAATGGGCTTAAAAAGTCCCATTAAAATGATGGTGCATTTTGCTGTTTAATTTACAGGCACAAAAGAAAAATTAGAAGACCTCTGTGTCAAACACTTTAAAAATCATCTCAGCATAAAGACAGTGCTTCACCATCTCCCTGGCAGCCACTGAGCTGCCCATAAGACACCTTGCACCAAAAGAAAGTCACCAACCTCCTGGGCTGTGTCAGGCACAGAATCTTCTGCCAGCAGGTTGAGGGAGCAAGTTCACTGCGTGAAGAGCTCCGTTCCCCAGTACAAGAGAGACATGGGTATACTGGGGAGTCCAGGAAAGGGCCACAAAGATCATTAATGGACTGGAGCATCTTACATGAGGAGAGGCTGAGAAAGCTGGAGAAGACTCAGAAGATCTTATTAATAATAACAAATACCTGATGGAAGGAAGCAGGAAGTAGACTCATCTTAGCTGTGCTCACTGAGAAAAAGCAATGGGCACAGATTTTAAGACACATGAAATTTCATCTAAAAACAGGAATGAACTCTTTATTTACTCTGAAACACTAGAACAGGTTGCCCAGAGAGGCTGTGGGGTCTCCATGTGGGGAGATACTCAGCCAGACAGAGTCCTGGGCAGCTTACTGTAGTTGACCTTGAGTGAGGTGAGATGGATTAGATGATCTCTGTAAGTCACAATTCTGTGACTTTTAAGAAGACCATGAAGATAAATGAAACTTAAAAAAAGCTGAAACGAAAGTCTCAATGCCATCCCTAAGCTTTGGAGGAGTCAAAGGTTCAGAGGAAAGACACAAAGAAACTTTGAAGCTACTCTTGAGGTTTGGCTGATCTACAGTCACTTCCCAATGAATGCTTTTCACTGAGATAAGTCTGAAATGCCCACTTTTCCAAGTATCGTTCCTAGGAGGTACACTGAGTGTTTAGCTAAGTACACCACTGCCTCCAGCCACCCTCCCCCTCCAAACTCGCTCTGTGGAAGGAAGGTTGCTGGGCTCAGGCTTGTTTGTCAGCCTTTGATATTCTACAACCTGCCATTTTTCGCAATGAGCTGGAAGGTGCTGCTTTTATTCTCAAAGACCCTGCTGCTCATCACAAAGATAAAAACAGAGCCTGTCAAAGACCTCAGATCATAAGGTAGTTTTCTCTCTCCACAGCATCACACAAAAGAAAGGAGCGAGCTTGTCTTGCTCCACTGAGATCAATGGAAATAGGACAATTTGTGGCTGTAACCCCAGGACTGCTTCCTTTGTTTCATGGGGTTTGCAGTTCTAAAAAAACCCAAACAATAACACCCAAGGATGCAGAAGCAGGCCCCTATTGTTTTCTTCAAATAAACCCAGAATATTTGCTAAAAAACAATAAGGATATTAATAAACACCCAAACATCCACATACCACAGCCACAGGGCCACAGCCAGAACCCTAAAGAGAAGAGCCATGTACCACTCCGGGTTCTCCTACTGCAAGTTTAGTTCTGCTAAATTCCTTGTTCCACCAGTGAAATAAATCTCACCTAATCCTGTGGGATGCAACTTCTAAACAATGAGAGAGAGACAGACTGGGAGCAGGAAAAGAACAGAAGAAATCAGCCATGAAATCTCAATGCTTCCCCCCACCCCCAAATCCACAAACAGGATACAGCTGTCTCCAGGAGCTTGGGCCTGGTTTATTTATAATGACTTTGTGTCATTTTTCATTCTCCAAATCAGATGTAATCTCAGGGAGGCAAAGGGAAAACAGACACAACAGTAAGTGACTGGAGTGTGAGAAATCTATGGCTCAACTGGAGTTACAAAAACCTGCAGCCAGTTTGAGGGGCCACAGAGAGATCATAGAATGGCATGGGTTGGAAGGGACCCCAGGAATCATATAAAGCTCCAACCCTCCTGCCACAGGCAGAGCTACCAACCTCAGGCCTGGAGCTACACAAGGCTGCCCAGGGCCCCATCCAACCTGGCCTTGAATGCTTCCAGGGATGGGGCATCCACTACTTCACTGGGCAGCCTGTTCCAGCACCTCACCACTCTCTCTGTAAAAAGCTTCCCCCTAATATTTAATCTAAACCTTCCTTCCTTTAGTTTTAATCCATTCCCCCTTGTCCTGCCATTGTCGATCCTTTAAAAAAGTTGAATCCCCTCCTGTTTCTCTGCTATCTTTAGGGGCTGGAATGCTGCAATGAGGTCCCCTCCCACAGCCTTCTCTTCTCCAGGCTGAGCAAGCCCAGCTCCCTCAACCTCTCTTCGTAGGGGAGCTGCTCTAGCCCTCTAGTCATCTTTGTGGCCCTCCTCTGAACCCTCTCCAACAGTTCCACATATAGGTTGTATTGGGGGGGCCCCCAAACTGGACACACTACTCCAGCTGGGGCCTCATGAGGGCAGAGGGGAGAGGGGCAATCCCCTCCCTGTCCCTGCTGGCCACCCCTCTTCTGATGGAGCCCAGGATACCATTGGCCTTGTGAGCTGCAAGAGCACACTGCTGGCTCATGTTAAGTTTCTCATCTACCAGAATCCCTAGGTCCTTCTCAGCAGGGCTACTCTCCAGGAGCTTTTCTTCCAGTCTGTATCTATATCTGGGATTCTTCTGGCCCAAGTGCAACACCTTACACTTTGCAGTGTTGAACCTCATTAGGTTCACATGGGCCCACCTTTCCAGCCTGTCAAGATCCCTCTGGATGACAAATCCTGAGATGCACGTCTGCATTGTCAGCTGCTCCTAGGTGGCCTCCAAAAGAAGGTGAAGAGTGAACACAGCAATATTTAGGTAAAACTTTAGTTTTCCATCATCATCCTATCACCTCACGTTTCCATTGCTGCCCACTTCCTCACATTGAGACACAAAGCTCAATGAACGGGTGTTCCGAGTTGTGAAAGTCAATCCACTTGCTAGGCAGGGAAACTGAAATGCTTGTTTTCTTTAGAAGGGATTTTTCAGCAAGAAGGTATCCCATAATTAGCAACTTCACTTTTCCCATGAACAAGTATCAACTAACCCACTTGAGGTGGTTCCTCCACTTCAAGCACAGCATCAGGCTAACACTTTCAACAGCTTGTGCCCCAGATCTATGCTCAGCCTCTTAGATCAAGCTTGCTCCTTTATTATAAACAACAGTAACGGGTAAAAGACATATAATAAATAGTAGGTGATGCTGTCCTGTCACTGCTCACACCAAGTGAGATTGTTTTTCATGTCCATGACTGGCAAAACAAAGCGACAACATTACTGTGCTTTTATTTCAATTAGATGGAGTTTTCTATCACTTCTCAATCTCAAAATACCTACTTGATAAAAGAGTTGGGGGGAATAATGTATTTGCTTTCAAGTTCTCTTTGCTGCCTAATGGAAAACTACCCAAATTACAATGGGGAAAGAGGGAGGGGGAATCTGTATGAAGCATCTTGCTGTCTGAAAAGTGCTATAAAGACACTAGGATTCGATGTCAACATCAAAGGCTTTTAATTCTCCTTCTAAATACAAGAACAACTGGATTTAGTACCTGTTTTGTTCTCCATCTCCTCAAATGTCTAATGATTTAATTTGAAATTATTCCCTTTGATGTCAGCGTTGTATTAAGTTTTACCTGAGGCAATTAGCTTCAGGGGAGTATAAACCATTTGAGTCCGTCTTTTGCTCTATGAAAGCCAAGTAACATGAAGGGATCAGAGACAACTTGGAAAACTCGTAGAGAACTGCAGTAGCTCTCGCCCAGGCCCACAAGACCATGATGCTGAAGCTCTGCAGCACTGCATATTCAATCCAGATCTTCCTTCTGGGATGACCCATTATAGATGTGATTAGGTTGTAGAGAGGTGGGCAATGGTCTCTTCAGCCAGGGGACAAGAGATGGGACAAGGGGAAATGGGCTCAAGCTGTGTCAGGGCAGGGTCAGATCAGATGGGAGGGAAAAGTTCTTCACTGAAAGAGTTGTGGGGTTGTGGAACACGCTGCCCAGGGAGGGGGTTGAGTCCCCATCCCTGGATGTGTTTAACAGATGGGTAGATGATATGGTTTAGCACAGGACAGGAAGGGTTGGACTCGATCTTAGAGGTCTTTTCCAGCCTTGTGATTCTGTGATTCTAAGGGTTTTCTTTTTTAGGCAACCATTGCAAAATTCATAACTCCCACAAAATCCTCTACACAATTCCAGTCCTGATTCTGATCAGCTGGACTTAGATCAATAGCAACTGGTTCTGCTGAGAACCTTCTCACAAACATGGACTGGAATTACAGGCAGAGATGAACCAGGTAAAATGAAGAAGCAGCTGGGCAAGCCAGAAGAGGCAAGAGCAAGCCCTCCCTCAGTTCAGTTCCAGCTTATCCCTGAAGCCCCAGGGACCAGCTGTCTCCCAGAACATGAGCACCTCTAAAGCAGAAACACCTGACAGACACTACTGCCTTTGCATTTAACTGTGATTCTCTCCAGCAGACCCCAACCTTCCCTGGAGCTGGCAATGTGAGTTTTCAGCAGCACCAAAGGAATGGCAGGAGTAAGTTTCTGCACCTTCAGCAGCAGGCACGTATTTCTGGCTCCACAGCAGACACAGCTACACGCTTACACCCTCCAGGGATATGGGAACTTTTACATTCACTCCAGCAAACAGGTGACAAAAAACCCAACTGCCATTCTATTCCTGACCCTTGGGAACATTTTAGTTAAGAACAACATCTGGATCATTCTTCAAGTTTACCATGAAGTATGTATCCTTTCAAATAACCAAATAACCTGATCCAGACCCCGGGTTCAGTAAAGGAACACCCAGATGCAATGAGGTCTGTGGGTGGGAAGAGACAAGCCTGATACAGACTACATATCACCTCTTCTGGAGCCAACAGGTAGAGCGCAGCACTCCTTACACACAGAGCACCATCCTCAGGAAGGAATAAGGCCACAGGCAATACAAAACACATGAGACCTACTTTAAAGAGCTGCAAGTGCCAATACAGCTGTTATGCTTCGTTATTCACTACATGCAGAGTTCTCTTAAAAGGCTGCAGCTAGGGAAAGAGGAAGAGTGGTTGTCCAGGGCCTCATCATAGCAGCTGAAGCATCCTGGGTCAGAAAGACCCTTCCAGAGCATAGAGGAGGCTGTACCTTGCCTGTAGCAGCTGAGGACAGGAGAATGAGGAAACTTTCCAAGGAACACAGTGAAAAAGGCAGAGCAACGGACGCAGAAAGCAAGGAGCCTTCAGTGCTACAGACAGAGTAGGAGGCTACTGAAAATAGCAGGGAACAGACATGCAAACGGGTCACAAAAACAAAAGGCAGGCAAATTTCCTAAGAAGCAGCCCAAGAAGGGAACTGGGTAGAGTTTCTTACTACATACAAAGCTGCGAAGAATTTTAGACTTCAGAAGAAGGGGAAAAAAAGAAAACAAGGAAAGGATCTGCCCTGATGAACTAAGGTTTCTGGCACAGGAGAATTATTCTCAGATTAAAATAAAAAGGGATGTCTCACTCTGCTGATCTGCATTCCCCCTATTTCAAGAACTACCCTGCCCTACTTTGCATGCTACTAAAACCTAGCTTTCAATGTTGAGGCAGCAGCTCAAGGAAAAGGCTTCCCCTCTCTCAGGCCCCACCTGGAATACTGTGTCCAGTTCTGGGCTCCCTGGTATAGAAAAGACAGGGACCTTCTGGAGAGAGTCCAGAGAAGGGCGACAAAGATGATTAGGGGTCTGGAACATCTCCCCTATGAGGAAAGGTTGAGTGAGCTGGGTCTGTTCAGCCTGGAAAAAAGAAGACTTAGGGGGGACCTAATTAGTGTTTACAAGTATCTTAGACATGGGTGGCAGGGGGAATTGGCCAGCCCCTTTTCAGTGGTCAGTGGGGACAGGACTAGGGGCAATGGCTGTAAGCTGGAGCACAGGAAGTTCCGCACCAACATGCGGAAGAACTTTTTCACAGTGAGGGTGACAGAGCAGTGGAATAGGCTGCCCAGGGAGGTGGTGGAGTCTCCTTCTCTGGAGATATTCAAGTCTCGTCTGGACGCCTATCTATGTAATATGAGATAGGGAGCCTGCTTTGGCAGGGGGGTTGGACCCGAAGATCTCTTGAGGTCCCTTCCAACCCCTAAGATTCTGTGATTCTGTGATTCTGTGATTCTCAGGGTTCCACCAAAGGCAGCCACTGTCAAAGGTGCAGAAATCCACAAGCTGGTGGTGCTGATGTTCTAAGTGAGGGTTAGGGTCTGCCTGGCTGTTCACATACTTCTGGCAGTCCCTCAAACCTATGCTTTCCAGGTGTAGAAAGTCTCAAGTGCAAAGGGATTTCCCTGAAGTTCTAATCACCTTGTAATTTGCTTTTCAAAATCTCCTTTGCTTACTGCTTTCTTTACATTGTTACAATACTTAATTTTTAAAATACTGACCTGAATTAATTTGCCCAGCACAGAGGAAAGGAATTCCTCCCCATCCCAAGCCCTAGCATGAGAATATCCCAACCAAAGTTACGTACAGACTAACCAGTACTCCCAAAACCAAACAAAGATAATAAGGAAGCTGAACATGTAAACAAACAGAAATCCTACAGGATTAAGGGGTCTAGGAATCAAAGACCACATGTCTTCAAAAAGCCTTTTCCT
This sequence comes from Laterallus jamaicensis coturniculus, assembly GCA_022605575.1. Taxonomy (NCBI): domain Eukaryota; kingdom Metazoa; phylum Chordata; class Aves; order Gruiformes; family Rallidae; genus Laterallus; species Laterallus jamaicensis. The sequence continues at coordinate 21,515,409 of JAKCOX010000012.1, read as the reverse complement.
TCTAACTCAAAGCATTTTTTCCCCAATCTCTTCAAGTCTCACATAAAAAAGAGATTCCTACTCTCTTCACTTTCCACCATTCCACACAATTCACAGGCCCAAGCAGCCACCAGACATTAGTCAGTGGATTAAATTTGTGCCAAACATGAAAAGTCAGCTATTAAAAATTCACAGTGGGTGCAGAAGTAGCCTCTACTTGGGTCCTAAAGGCTACTCAACCAAATTTGCAACTTACTCCCCTCCCAGCAGGACAGCTAAACTAGCAAGATTATCAGGCTTACACACTGCTCAGGGGAGTGTGGTGGGCATACTGTAACTACTACAAATTCAGGAGTAATAGGACATCAATTTATGTTCTGGTTACGACTGGTCTTAAAACCCGAAGTACAGTATTTAAACACTTTTTTCAATTTAGAAGAATTTAATTTGCAGGTTGCTTTCACTGATTCCCATCACCATAATTCTTGGCTACTGCTCAAATGTATGAGGAACAGGAATTTACTTTCTCCCTTGGCATGTGCAAGCAGAGAATTAAGGGCCAGTTTAAAAGTGACCTAATACAGCAGACAGGGAACATGTTGATGCTTGGTTTGATTAAAAGCACACAGAGATTCTGAGTTTGCTGCAAATACCACACCCTTATTTTTGTGCCTGACACCCTTACTTTTATGTCTGGCAGTCTCACATGCATGGCCCAAGGAAGGCTTAATCTTCCCCAGGTTTCTCATGTCAAGAAGCAGCGTCAATGCTCCAGCGAGGTGGTCACAGTAGGATAACATGGTCTGGGATCTCTCCAATTCTGCATTGCAGAAACAAAGCTAAGTCCTATATTAGGCCAGACAATGAAGCAATGCTCAAAGAAGAAACAGGAAATCAGGGAGAACTTCTCACTCCACAGCAGCAAGAGGGTTTCTGTGCCCCTTCTTTGTGGCACAGGCTATTTAAAGGGATCTGGCTTGTTACTTACTCCACAACTTTTAAGCAGAGCTGACACTACATTTCTCTAAGACAGGTATTATTTACACCTAAGCAATTACACTGGAGAGAGCGAGCACGAGGGATTTTGCCATTTAGTTAAGATCCAGCTTATACAAGTTTCAGACTCACAATTTAGCACCTCAATCAACATTTACATCAGTGCTTCTGTTACTACCAGCCACCTACGCTGTAGTCCTGCATCCTTTACAGCTTTCAAGTGGATACAATTTGTACCAAAGACGTAATACACTGTACAGCTGCAAACTGTATAATGTTCTCATCATTAAGTGTCACTTGTTTTCACATCTTAATTTGCATGCAACAGCCTGGAACGAACCTTTGGTAGCATTAAGGGATCTCAATTAAACAGCAACAATTTAGTTTAGCTAATCAACTCTATTGTCCCAGTAAGCAAAGAGCTGAGCCATACATACTGGTCTGGAAAGGAATCACTAGTAGCACAGGTTAGACCTCGAGATCCTGAAGAACCAGTACACAGGAGGCTTTTTGTCATGAGGCTGTGCAGACGGTGGAAGACGTGATTCCTGCAGCAAGCAACTGCTACCTCAACAATTTTGCTTTTGCTTACGGATGATTCACCAGCAAGTCTGGAGCCAATAAGCATAAGTGGCAATGGATGTAGCTGTTTGAGACAGAAGAGTGAATTTCAAATATAGATGTATAAAAGGCAGATGGAATTTCTTATGATTCATGGTCGAGCAGGGCAGCAAGAAACCAGATGAGGTTTAATAAAAGCAAGTGTAGAGTCTTGCACCTGGGAAAGAATAACCGCTGGAATCAGTACAGGCTGAGAGTGACCTGTTAGAGAGGAGCTCTGCAGAGAAGGACCTGGGGGTCCTGGTGGATGACAGGTTGGCCATGAGCCAGCAGTATGCCCTGGGGGCCAAGAAGGCCAATGGGATCCTGGGGTGCATCAAAAGGACCATGGCCAGCAGGTCAAAGGAGGTGATCCACCCCCTCTACTCTGCCCTGGTCAGGCCCCACCTGGAGTGCTGTGTCCAGTTCTGGGCTCCTCTGTACAAAAAAGAAAGGGATCTCCTGGAGAGAGTCCAGAGAGGGCTATGAAGATTATTAAGGGCCTAGAGCATTGCTCCTAAGAGGAAAGGCTGAGTGACCTGGGGCTGCTCAACCTGGAGAAAAGAAGATTGAGAGGGGATCTGAACAATGTATATAAATATCTGAAGTGTGGGACACAGGGGGAAATGGCCAGCTTCTTCTCAGTGATCTGTGGGGACAGGACAAAGGGCACCGGCCTCAAGTTGGAGCACAGGAAGTTCCACACCAATATGTGGAAGAACTTTTTCACGGTGAGGGTGACAGAGCCCTGGGACAGGCTGCCCAGTGGGGTGTGGAGTCTCCTTCTCTGGAGATATTCTGCACCCGTCTGGACACCGACCTGTGTGACCTGTCCTAGGGACCCTGCTTTGGCAGGGGGGTTGGACCCCATGATCTTTGGAGGTCCCTTCAAACCTCTACGATTCTGTGATTTTGTGGGGTTCAGAAGCATAAGAAACCTGTGGGGAGATCTCAGTGGATACAAATGTATTTAGGTCCACAGGAGGTTCTGACCCAAGAGGTGAAGTACTTAACATAATGACAGATTGTGGCAGTAATTTGGTGGATGGATGGGGAGACTTGGTGATATTGGGGGAGAATTCTGATACGTAACAGGAATAGCTTGTAGGGAGGAATACATACATAGGTGAAAAACAGTTTTAGGTATTGCTGACTTTCCTTTAAATAGTTATCTCATGGTGAATTATATTCTTCATTTCAAAGCTAAGAAATATTTGCATGTAGTAGGCTGTCCTGAATGCCCCATCTCTTGTCGTGGGCTCTTATCATCACATCTGTTTACCATGATGTTCCACCTCCCTCTGTTGCTTTTTGCACACCAGGGATAGAAAAACCTCATCAGTACAAGAGACATGATTAATTAATTAAACAATGATTTAAAAAAATTTTTTAAAAAAAGAAAAAGTGTGATGCATCTTTTTAATTCTACCTAAATTAAAGCAAAGGACTGCTATATTAAAAAAACATTAAAAAATAATCACAGAAATACATAAAGGGAAGGTTTGTCTTACAAAACATTTCCTCTAACCTTCAATGACTTCAGAATTACTCTGCAAGCAAATATCAAAAACAAACTTTACACAACCCAACTTACCTCAATATGAAAGAGTTCCCCAGCACCTTCACAGTCATTTGATGTAATTATGGGGGTATGAATATGCACATAGCCATTATCCTGGAACAGACAGAACACTAAAAATTAACCAGTTAAAGTACCAAATATGAACTTCAAAGATGACATCAACCAGCACACATCATCACTCAGCTATTAGCCCCCAGCCAGGACAGCACATGTACTCTTTCAGGCAACTTCTGCCTTAAAGAAAGACAAAGGACTAAGTAAGCACCAGCATGATTTACAAATCAGTGTTTACTACTTCTGCTTTTCCCTCATGTTGCATAAGGAAATGAGATGTATGCCATTACTATAGCCTTTTGCAACTGCCCTTCTCCACACCATTCCCCCTTTTTTCTCACCTCCTTTGATATTTTTCAGCAGTTTCACCCCTAGGGCCACAACACTTCAGTTTCTTCCAGCTTTCTGGAAGGTGGTGGTCGGGCAGAGGACACTCTGTTAGTGTTCTTTACTAAAAGAAGTTATTGTGTTAGATGACAGACATCACACACTGCATGGGAGAGACACCTTAAACACACCCAACCAGTATGAAAATATCAGTCCACTTCATGTCTGAGATACCAAAGCAAAACTGACTTAAGACAGGGGCTGATCATGTTCTAGGTACCTGTGAAGAGAGGATTTATTTTGCATCACTGTAACATCTAGTAAAAGGGAACCCCTTAAAAATCAGGGTGTGCCAGCATTACTGTGATACAGGCAATGATGCAGCATAACTCACTATTTACACAAAACAGTAATTAAAGAAAAATATAAAAAAGTAACTGTTTCTAAACACTTAATTGCACAGCTTTTAGCAGAATAAAACAAATCAACTATTCACATGACAGATCTTGGTCCTTACTGTCAGCTAGTTAAAAGGCTAAGATGACAGGATCAGCACTTACTGCCCATCCTGAAAATCAAACTAAAATTTGGACCAGAAATCTCACACAGACATGCTGTGTGTTTTGTGCAAGTGCCTGACATGACCAAGAGGGAGCAAAGTCCCTGCACTCAGCTCCAGGCTGCCTTGGTTACAGCTGCAAAGACCTTGGCTTGCCAAGTGCCTGGAAGGAGCTCCTCACCAACACTCAGTTACCACGCAGAAAGAAGTTTTGGAGCCAGAGCTACTTGCTTTGCCCAGGGAGGGCAGTTTCATCAATACAAAATTCAAGTCTCTACTTCCTTAAAGATGAGAAAGCTGTAAAAATCTCTTGCATAGTTTGTTCATCTTATAAAAGCTCCTAAAATACTTCATGTCACATTACTGACAAACCTGGAAATTAGTGTGCAAAGGGGAGGTTGCCATTCACATTGCAGCTATTTTATTGTGCCTAGGAATAATGTTCCTATCCCACATGGACCACAGTACTCAGGAGAAGATTTAAAGATGACACTTTAAGCCCTTAACATCCAAACCAAAGGCATTTGGCATTGGTTATTCGCTGCTGAAAATGAACAGGCTGGAAAAAAGGTTTCTAAAGTTATAGAGAGTCTACACAATTCTGAGTGTGCATCCAAGACCCCCCCTTTTCTTTCACCATTAAGCCCTTTACAGCTCTGCACAGTAAAAACACTCGATTACACTTCCTAGTTGTTGTATCCTCTGACACAGTCAAGTTGGAAACTGCAAGATTCTTGGGACACTGTAGGTGGCAGTTTAAAAAGGCTGCTTTCCTTCCGTCAGAAACAGAGCAAAACACAGATGTTCCTGGTGATACTACAGTTGTGGCATTAGCATTCCCAAATATCAGGTCAGGGACCAAATCCTCCTTATCCCTTAAAAAAATAACTTCAGTATAGCCACTGCTGTTAAATTAATGATGCTTTATATTTTTTTAATACTGCTCAGCTCTTGAGTAATTTAAACAGGAAGATGCGTCAGAGTCTGAGCTGGAGTTAATTTGGAGAAGTAAAGCCTCTGTCAAAGATGTTTTTTTGTATCTCAGCTGGCTTCCTCGTGCATGTATGAGACCCCAAATCGTTGTAGGCAATGCCATCTAGTGGTACGAACCAGCAAAGACTGATTCCAAACAGAGCTGGGTTCTGACTTAGGACCTGGTGCAATGCTGACACCACCAGCAGCTTCAGGGGATTTCTATTAGGCTCTGAAAACAAACAAAACATCTAAATACCATGCAACTCCATGCAGATAAAGCTCGGAGCAAGCAAGCCTTCTTTGGTATTCCAGGTGGTAAATACCAGTGTACTCCAGACCAGATAGTCCATCTCAATTCTGACCTGTTCTTTGGGCCATGCTAATTACAACAAAGGAATTTTGTAATCAGAATGCTCTGAATTATTGTACTCAGAACTTTTTCACAGTAAGGGTGACAGAGCACTGGAATAGGCTGCCCAGGGGGCTCGTGGAATCTCCTTCTCTGGAGATATACCAACCCCATCTGGATGCCAACCTGTGCAACCTGTCCTAGGGAACCTGCTTTGACAGGGGGGTTGGACCTGATGATCTCTGGAGGTCCCTTCCAACCCCTATGATTCTGTGAAACATGTTTATTTCAATGAACAGCTTTAAAAGAAAGGGCTCAGGTGAGCTAAAGAACTTACTGCCTTTATCTACTCACACAGAGAACTGCAGGGTCTCTGTGTGGCATCTGGAATCAGAGATAATTCACTGAAGCTCTGAGTCAGTAGCCTTCCTGCATCACAGATTTTTCCACGTAGGAGGAGGCTTCTGTCCAAAGACCGTAAGGTCACTGCTGAGGATGGGTTAAACAACTCCATATTAAGCTGCGTTCCACAGACCACACACACACATTGCAACATGGTAAAAGGGATGAAATAACTATCAGGGAATGGGTTGAAAAACCACCAACAAGGTGACAGATGTGCTAATCTGATCACAAGCAGCAGCCTGGCCAAGGCCTCCAAAGAAAGCAACAGTGTCCAAAATTCATACTCCACAGTCAGGAGTGGAGACATCACCCTCCCTCTCAATGTACTCGTGGAAGGGACTACCTGGAAGAATGAGTGGATGGCTGCAGTGGCTTCACTGCGGATTCTCAAGAGGGAACCAAGTGTGTTGCTTCTGCACCTCAGGTGAGGGAACTGTCGGACATACTCCAGCGGGTGCCTCTCCTTCGTTTTCAGGGGGAACGACTGAAAACAAGGCAAGAAAAACAAAAGGATGAGAAGTTGGAGTCAGGGTAGTTTTATTACTATTCACAGAATGCCATCTCTGTTTACTATAAGTTATCTTTACAAAGTGGGGAAGAACTAGATGCTTTTGCCTATCTTTTCTAGTTATTTTTTAGATTTTATCATGCTTACAGTACAGCAAGAGCCATGGACACATGAGAAGGTGGTAGCACTCCAAAATGCTCCACATTTTGGAAGTGGAGCCTCCCTGAATGCCAGCTGTTCATCACAGTACTGCAGGAGCCAGTTCCACATGTGCTGGTAGCAGATACAGTTCTTCCACCATCACAATCTGGAGTGTTTCACCAGTCCCAATGCTTCACCTACTTGTACCCCAGCCAGATGTGCCACTCGTCACAGGCAACTGCTTCAAGGGTGGGGCAAATGCACACTCTTAGCTCCCAGCACATGCACCAGTTTTCACACAGACACAGATCTGCACCTGAAGAGAGCTCTCATTGTCATAAAACCACAGAATCTCCTGAGTTGGGAGGGACCCATAAGGCCCATTAAGTCCAACATAAGGTCAGTCAAGTCGGAGCATGGGACTGAGCACATCATCCAGACACTTCTTGACGACAGCCCAGCTCAGTGCTGTGACTTTCTTGGAGAGCCTGTGCCAGTGTCCAACCCCCCTCTCAGTACAGAACCTCTTCCTGACATCCAACCACCTAAACTTTCCCCCGGCACAGCTTCATACTGTTCCCTCCAGTCCTATCCCAGAGAATCACACAATGGCAAAGGTTGGAAGGGACCCCAAGGATCATAGAGCTCCAACCCCCCTGCCACAGGCAGGGCCACCAACCTCCAGGCCTGGAGCTACACAAGGTTGCCCAGGGCCCCATCCAACCTGGCCTTGAACACTTCCAGGGATGAGGCATCCACCACTTCTCTGGGCAGCCTGTTCCAGGACCTCACCACTCTTGCTGTAAAAAACTTCCCCCTAATCTCCAATCTAAACCTTAGAGGTCTCCCCTCAATCTCTTCTCCAGGCTGTACAAACGGAGGGACTTCAGCCTCTCCTTGTAAGACTTCCCCTGTGGTACCCAAAATTGCACCCAGAACTCAAGGTGAAGCCAACCCAGTACAGTGCAGAGTGGGGCAATCCCTTCCCTACACCAGCTGCCCATGCCAGGCTTGATGCATCCCTAGGAAACACAGTGATCCCATGTTTCTCCTTTGACATACACTGTAGACACCACTGCCAAATCAAAGCCTGCAGGTGCACTCAGTTTGAAGCATGGTTTGGTGGATACTTGGAGCTTTGGAAATTAATTCCCAAAGTGGTCCTACCAGTTGAACTCCTGCTGCAGCAACATACCAACGTATCACAAGGTCCCACCACGCGGATGGATTTGGCTTTCAGCTCCACATTTTGCAGCCTATGAGAACTTTTGACCAGTTCTCCTTGCACTTCCACTGCACTTCCAAAAGTCAGGTCTCTGAGTAATCAAGAAAAAAGACAACAAACTAAGTGCTGATACAAAGTCAACTACATTCAGAAGAGATTACAGAATCGTAGGGGTTGGAAGGGACCTCCAGAGGTCCCCTCCAGAGGGGGTGGATCACCTCCTTTGACCAGCTGGCCACAATAATTCCCACTAATTTATCTGGACCATTTGATGACATGAAAAGTTATTAAATGCTTAAGTGGGAATGTGAACAGATTCACAAATCTCTGGACTAATTTAGGATATGGGATGTGTTGGACAAGTTAGGGGAAAAGAGACAGGTTTTTCTTAGCAGGGGCTGCTGGTGGGGACTAAACAGGCATATTACAAAAACTATCAAATTAGGCACAAAAGGTTCCTGGATCCCAAAATCCCCAGACCTAGCCCAAAGAACAACTGAGAGTAATGAAGCTGTACAACAAGTGCATTGTTTTATTACCTTATTATAACAGAACAGGGGTATGCCTAACAAGCCAGCTCTCAACTTGTTATGGGAACAGCAACAGCACTCTGCAAAAACCCAGGGGGACAGTTACCCTGGCTACGTTGTGTGATGTCCAATGGTGGCCCAGAATGTCTATGCTGTTACAGTTGTTAAGAAAACATTGTCCAAATGTATCTCACAAGATAAGCAGCAGAACCACAAGGCCTCAGCTAAGTGGAGACAGAGTAGTCAGACACTCCACATCCTAAAATAACCCACATCCAGAGATCCCAGACTGCAGTAATACCTTTCCTGTGATCAGGTGCTACTGGAAGCTCAACCAGCAGTTCGGTGACTCAATGGGACAAGAAAGGAGGCCTGAGCAGACCTGCCCAAGCACTGACCAACTGAGATTATTTCCCCAGGTATCTCAAATTGACCTACCTATTTTCCAGGCTGGGATCAGCAACCACTTGGAGGTGTTCCAGAGAACTCCCATCATTTACATGCAGGAATAAAACTTCCTTCTGGGATCGGACAGAACGGACCCAGCCCTAGATGAAAAAGAAAAAAACCCTGTTATTTCTTGGCACAGACTTTATGGAATCATGTTCTTCTTCCACCTGAGCTGAAGATGCTACTTCAGGCCTATTTCAACTTCCTATTGCAATCAAAAGAAATGTTTCTTTCAGGGTAACAAAAATTAAAAGTGATATGAAGTTTGCATTAGTTTTTCTGTTGACTTAAAAACCAAGAGGAACAAATCCTTAGGCAGAGACATCAACTTTCCTCCACAGTACAGGATGGGTATCTAAAATCTACCCAGGTCTCTGGAGAGCTGGGAATACAGAAAGCACCAAAGTTCTCTGAAGATGAAAAGCATTTTAGCAAAGTACATATTATCAGTCATGTCCCTTCAAAGCACTTCTTACTGCAACAGGAGAGACTGGTGATGCACAGTTCTTTACAATAACACACTCAAGACTGTTTTGATGATTTTTAGCACCAGTTTTTGTTGCTTTATCACCTGTAGGAAGGTTCCATCTGAAATTTGTTCACCGGTTGTTTACACTGCTACAATGATGCTACAAGTCAACAGAATCAGCTGAAAAATCACACATTAATGCAAAACAGAACTACAAATTAATTCTCTGACCATTTAGGATGTTTCTCCTTCCACCTCAAAATCAAGAGTGTTTCCTCAGGAACAAAATACATTAAGAAAATAAATCTAGAAGCATTTTTGAACAGTTTGACTAGAAGAATTAAAACAGCAGCACAGCAAAACAGCAGAACTGTCCATGTGCATGTCAGGCCAGTATCTTCATTTGAGTTTCCCTTAAAACATATTTTCCTTAGAAAGAAATTCAAAATTGAAGTGAGTACCAAGGCACCAAGCAAAAGTAACAGCATCCAGACACAAGTCCTACAGGTGCCCCCCAACCCACAGGAGTTAAGAAAAAGTTGCCCTTAAAAGCAAAGCTATCTGCTGGGAAACTTCCAGTTCATCTTACAATACTGTAGAGAACAACTGAACACAGTGCTGATTTAACAACCAAACTGCCTCTTTAACAATCAGTTCTGTCTTTTGCTTAAGTGCAAGTGCACAGGAAGTTCCAATGACTTCAAACTGCACAGGTGCTTTAGGGATTTTATACCAGGCAAAACAATGTGAATCCACCAGTTATCTAGACTGAACAAACTTCAAGAATTAAACAGTATCAAAAGTAAAGCATCCTTAAAATTACAACATGACTACCAACACAAACAAGGCATTAGCCTGGGGGGGGGGGGGGGGAAGAGAAATGCATACAAGAACTGTGGAAGATTTTAAAGTCATAACCCTAACGATCAATGGAACTTCAGCTTTTGCTCCAGCCTCACAATTTTCAGCCAGGCCCTTACCTAATCGGCCTCTGTGGGGTATTCCACCCGAGGCAAGAATTAATATATGAAACAAGAAACTAAAACTAAAGCCTGATCATTTGAGCATCCTCATATTCTCACAGCTAAAGCAGCAGGTGGTTAAAAGGTATTCCATGCAATAACACATCCAAAGGTGTTGTGCTTATCCTCCCCATTAAACTCCCAGAATATGTCACGTTATATTTAATGCACAATATTTAATATGTATATGGCAGATGCTTCCCTTAGTTTCCTTCTTTGTAAGCACTCCTTACAGAAGCACACAAAATTCCCAAAGGAAGACCCTCAAGAGCTTTTTTTTAATGCCCCATCAGCCTCTTCTGAGATCTGTTAAACAAGGAGGTGAGCCTTGCATTCTGGAATAAGAAATAAGGCCATACACAGAGGCTTGTACTGGAGCAGCACAGGCTGTGACAGCAATGGTTTGACCACTTCACACCTTACCAGAAGCACTGTGTAGTGAGGATCCCAAATCAGACCACACTACCTATTGCAGTAACTAAACCTGGCCTTGCTAAGGTTGGTTTTAAGCCAGTTTCCCAACCCAGTTTAAGACAAAAAAAGCCCTCTTTGCCAGCAAAGGGGAAAAGCAACAAAGCAGCAAGGACCTAGCATGAAAAAGGCAGTATTGTGATTTTTAGCATCAGCTTATTCCACCTTGGGTTATTCATGAAACCACAGCTGAAAAACACCTATACTTAGAGAGTTTCTTCCTACACTGTTAGGTTTCACTTATGTGGGTGCAGAATTATCAGTGTGCTATAAACGGGTTTTTTGGTCAGTAGAATCCGACTGGTTTGGGTTGGAAAGGGCCTCAAAGCCCATACAGTTCCAACCAACCCCCTACCATGCCCAGGGACACCCTTCACTAGCCCAGGGTTCCCAAAGCCCCATCCAACCTGGTCTTGAACCCTGCCAGGGATCCAGGGGCAGCCCCAGCTTCTCTGGGCACCCTGTGCCAGGGCCTCACCATCATCATTTCTTCCTTATATATCTAAATCGACCCTCTTCAGTTTCAAATTGTTATCAAGAACCCCAGCCCTTTACAGGTTCAACCAGAAATACTGACAACTGCACATTTCTAGCCAAGGGCCTCGCACTACAACAGGGACTACACATCTGCATCCACTGCTCTGTCAGCTGGGAACACGAGAAAACAGGGACACAAACTGCACTGCAGTGAGGGAAGGGAAAAGAACTCCACTGCTAAGAAGTCCATCTAGCTCAGTCTACCGTGGCTCACAATCATCATGACCAATGAGACTCTTATCACAGGCTCTATGTGACACTACTATAAACTCAGATGTGGAGCAAGACTTAAAGCAAATCATCAGAACATCCGCACAGAGGCAATGGCTCACCCTCCCAAGCTAAATATGTGATCAAGGTAATATTGGACAGCGTGTGTTTTCAGCATGACCAATCATGGTAACAGCCCATGCCACTGGAAACTTCAAAATTTCACATCTGATCCAACAATGGCAAAGTAAAAAAACACAGCAAGAGCTGGCTCAAGAGACAGCAAAGGAAACATGTAAGTTTAATAAAACAAGCTGCAGAGGTTTGTCCCTGAAGCACTGGCAGTGCAAGTGGCGTGGGGCATGACATCACAGAATCACAAGGCTGGAAAAGACCTTTAAGATCATCAAGTCCAACCGGTCCTGTCCTGTGCATAACCATGTCCCTCAGTACCTCATGTACCCATCTGCTAAACACATCCAGGGATGGTGACTCAACCCCCTCCCTGGGCAGCCTGTTCTGGGTCCTGACAACTCTTTCAGTGAAGAATTTTTCCCTCGCATCTGATCTGACCCTGCCCTGGTGCAGATTGAGGACATTTCCCCTTGTCCCATCTCCTGTCACCTGGCTGAAGAGACCATCACCCACCTCTCTGCACCCTCCTGTCAGGTAACTGTAGGTGGTGATAAGGTCTCCCCTCAGCCTCCTCTTCTCCAGGCTCAACACCCCCAGCTCCCTCAGCTGCTCCTCATAGGATTTGCCCTCCAGCCCCTTCCCCACCCTGGTTGCCCTTCTCTGGACGCACTCCAAGACCTCAATGTCCTTCTTATGGTGAGGAGCCCAGAACTGGACCCAGCACTCGAGGTGCAGCCTCCCCAGTGCCGAGTGCAGGGGCACAATCCCTCCCCAGACCAACTGGCCACACTGTGTCTGACACAAGCCAGGATGCCATTGGCCTTCCTGGACACCTATGCACACTGCTGGCTCATGTTAGTCGGCAGTTACCCAACACCCCCAGGTCCTTCTCCGCCTGGCAGCTGCCTCCCGGTTCTCTCCCCTCGCTCCAGGCTCTGGGCCGGGTCATTACCAAGCACACCCCGACCGCCCAGCCACACACCTGCACTTTAACCTCGCCAGCCGGTTCCCGGGCCCCCAGCGCCTCCCGGACGCGCAGCCGCACAGCCCGTCGCACCTGCGGCAGGGAGACACTGCGGCGGAAAGCCTGCCAGCCACCCCGCGCCCCCAGCATCGCGCAGGCCTAGCGGGGCCGCTCCCTCCGGTCGACCGGCCTCATCACACCGCGAGCTACCCGCTCGCACACGGGCTCCCGTGAGGCGACGCGCCTCCCGCCGCCTCGCGTGACCACCCCAGCCAATGGCCGCTGGTGGCCGCCTAGCGAGCCCGTAAGCCCGCCTTTTCCGCCCCTGGGCGCAAGGGCATCTGGGAAGTGTAGTTCCTGGCGTGGGAGGCGGCGGGGGTGTAATCACGGAGGGGAATGGACCCCCTTGGGGGGTCCTCGGTCCCACCCCTGCAGTGAGCAGGGACATTCCCGCTAGAACGGAGCGGGGAGGGGGAAATCAGCTTCTTAAAAGGGCAGGAGAAAGGGGATGGGATGGATTGGAGCTGGAGGAAGGAAGGGTTAGATGAGATGTGAGGGGGAAGTTCTTTCCAGAGAGAGTGGTGAGGGGCTGGAACAGGCTGCCCAGAGAGGGGGGGGGTGGGCAGCCTGTGCCAGTGTCTTACCGCCTTCATGCTGAAGAACTTTTTCCTAATACCCAACCTAAATCTCCTTTTTTTTTTTTTCTAGTTTAAACCCATCACCCCTCATCCTATCGCTCCATGTCCTTGCAAACAGTTCTTCCCCAGCTTTCCTATAGGCAACTTTCAGGCACTGGAAGGCTGCTATAAGGTCCCCCAGAGCCTTCTCCTCTCCAGGCTGACAAAGCCAAACTCTCTCAGCCTGGCTTTGTAGGAGAGGTCTCCAGCCCTTGGATCATTTTTGTGGCCTCCTTTGGACCCTGCTCTAACAGATCCATGTCTTTCTTGTACTGAGAGCTCCAGAGCTGGATACACTGTTCCAAGTGAGGTGTCACCAGAGCAAAGCAGAGGGGCAGAATCCCCTCTCTTGATCTGCTGACCACACTCCTTGTGATGCAGCCCAGGATGCATTGTGCCTTCTGGGCTGCAGGTGGACATTGGTGGCTCAGTTAATGGTGCTAAGCGGGGTGGGATGATGTTCCAATGTTGGGAAACAAGGGATCCCCATTGAGAAACAAAGGATCCTCGCAGCAGGGGTAAAGGATCCTCATTAGTGTTGTTACTGCCTACTCTGACTCTTGAGCCCCAGCTGTGCTCCCACTGCCCCTATTGCATAAAGGGGCTGATGCCAGGCCAAGCCAAAGCTGCTGGGGAGGAAACTAGAGACTGTTGGGCTCTCAGCCAGGATAGGCTGCAACCCTGCTCCTCACCCAGCCCTGTGAGGGCTTGTTGAAGCAGGCTGAAGGGACAGGTTGCTTTCCTCACTGGCAACTTGCAACATGGTCTGGCATCAGCATGCTGTGTACTTCAGGGACCATCTGCCACTGTCCTGTTCTCCTTGGTCCTTCTCTGGTGGGGTGAGCCCCGTGTCAACCCATGCTTTTCCTAATCAGGGACATAGGACTCTGTCCTGCTCTGCTTGGGGATGAGACCCATCTCCTATCCCTTTTTATGTGTTCTGACTCTGCGTCCCCCAGCTCCTCTGAGAGGTGGGTGAAAGGCAGCTGTCAAGAAGGTGAGCTTCTGCAGCCCTGCAGAGAAGGACTTAGGCATCCTAACAGGCAAAAAAAAGCCCTGGACATGAGCTGGCAACGTGCACTCATAGCTCAGATACCCAACTCTATCCTGGGCTGCATCCAAAGCAGAATGACCAGCAGGTCAAGGGAGGAGATTCTGCCCCTCTACTCTGATCTGGTGAGACTGTTCCTGGAGTACTGTGTCCAGCTCTGAGGTCCCCAGGTCAAGAAGTACATGGAGCTGCTGGAGTGAGTCCAGAGGAGGCCACAAAGAGCATCCAATGGCTGGAGAACCTCTGCTATGGAGACAGGTTAAAAGTCGGGCTGGTTCACCCTGGAGAAGAGAAGGCTCAGGGGAGAGCAACTTCCAGTCCCTGAAGGGGCTTATGAGAAAGCCAGAGAGAGACATTTTACTAAGGCCTGTATTGACAGGACAAGGGACAGTGGTTTTAAACTGTAAGAAGAAAGATTTTGATTGGACATAAGCCAGAATTTTTTTCATAATGAGGGTGGTGAGGCCCTGGCACAGGGTGCCCAGAGAAGCTGCGGCCATCCCTGGATCCCTGGCAGTGTTCAAGGCCAGGTTAGATGGTGCTTTGGGCACCCTGGGAGAGCGGAGGTTGTCCCTGCCCATGGCAGGGGGTGGGACTAGAGATGGTCTTTGAGGTCCTTTCCAACTCAGACCAGTCAGTGATTCTATGAAAAAGGGGGTGAAGTCAGCACTGCTTCCCCACACAGCCCAGACTTTTCTGCTCTGTTCTGCCCTTTGCCTGCACATCCCTCTCCTGCACAGCTACTCTGTGGGAAGGCAGCAGCTGAACAACATGTCCACAGTCCTTATTGGCCAAGCATTGTGCAGTTGCTATGCACTGATCTTTGGAGTACAGTGGGTGAAACAAGAGGTGACAGCAGTGCGATGCCCCAGGGCCAGGAGATGCTGGGAGGCAGCTTTGGCAGTGACACTGCCTGTAGGGAGACAAATCCCTTCCTCCCTGCACAGTCTTAGGTAAGAATAGAGCTGCTGGCCAGAGACCTCATTTCAAAGCATCAGACTGGGCTCATGGGAAAGAGCAGAGCATCCCTTTGTAGATGCCTGGTTTTGACTGTCCCCTGTGGTGTCTTTTTTTATCTGTGCATGAAAAGCTTCTTGTCCTCAAAGTCCCCATGCTGCTTGCCAGGGCCTTCCTTCACCTCTGCCTTTGCTCGCAGTAAGCCCACGTCCCCACCCGCAGCTCTTGGTCTAGACCAGAGCTCCGAGCTGCTTTGAGGGGCCGGCCCGAGAAATTAAGAGCTGCAGAGCAGGGCACAGGCATAACTGGGTGAATGAGAAAGATGTTCAGAGGATGAACAGGACACTGCAAGGAGGGAAGGTGAGAACTGGGCTGCAAGTGCATCCTCAGCCAACAGGGACAACTTGTCCAACATCTCTGTGCTGCTGCAAGGAATCGGACAGACTTCCTGGGCATGTGCAGGTTACTGCCTCAGTGCTGGCTGGGAACACACAGACACATGGGCCTTGAATTTTCCAAGGGAGGAAAATCAGTTTTGTTTTAATGCCCATCCCCATCCCCTCCTGTAAGGGCCAGCATTGAGCTGTGTGTTGGTACAGCGCTGCGATGCAGTTCCTCACAGAAACACAGCACAGGAAGGAGCTGGTATTGTGTGCAGGCCAGGTTATTAAATAGTTTGGGGATTAATTAGGGAGGAACATCAATGACAGTGTCTGAATACACCAGGATAAGGGGAAGGATCTTTACCTCAGCCCCATCTGCCCTGGGACCAGCCGTGGGGCTTTTTTGAGGGAAAAGGGTAATACAGAAAAGTCTGTCTCCAGATTTCTGGGACTGGATTCGAACTTTTCCCACCCAGTTGAAAATCCTTCCTTCTGAAAAACAAATGAGACTGCTGGAGAGGGGTGGAATTTGGTGCATCAGTCCCCAAAAGAAAAGGAGGATGAAGCACTAGCAGAATACAAAGCTGCTGGCCTCCTGGCTTTTCTGCCCTTGGAGCTCAGCTGTAAGCCCGCTGCTGCTCCATACACCCTGACCTGCTCCATACTCCCTTTATCTGAGTTCCTTACTTGGGGCTGATGCTGCAGGGACTTATTTACATTGCTGTGAGTCGTGCCAGGCTCCTGGACTGCAGGCAGCGCTTGTGTGCTGACAGGTACAGTCTCCAGCAATTCCTCTTCAGAGGGCAAGGGGACAGATAGGGGTTACTGTGTTCCTAGAGCTCTCCAACAACCATTGATTTGTTCCCAACAGAGCTGGCCATCCTTTTTTTACTGCTGGATGCTGCCCTCACTGGCCAGCGGTTTGGCAAAGTCAATACCTTGAACTGTAGCTCCAGTGATGACCCCAGGTCTCACGCTGTTTCAGAAAGTTCGTATGGATACATACAGGGCTGGATTTAGCTCATAGTTCTATTCCCTCTCTGGTACATGAACTGGGTGTTTTGAGGCTGGTGAGGATGTCTGGAAAGGACACAACTTGTGTGAATGCGTATTTTGTCTCTTTCCTGGCAAAGCAGAGCTCTTCTAAAAGCTCTCCAGAGGGCACTGGTGCCGTTTGTGGATCAGATCAGTACTGTAAGTCTGGGCTGGGAGGCAGGAGGCTGTTTCTTGGTGTCTGCAGGGAGGGAAGTTTAAAGGATGTTGAGAAATAATGATTCTCCTGCACACCCAGATGGGCATAGTCGCTGTGAAGAAAGCATAGAGCTTCTAAACAGGTAGTGTCAGCTTTTTGGGTGGGGGTGGAGAATCAGCCTTATGCTCTGAAATGCCTTCTCTGTTGATGTTTCTGGTTGGTGCTTTAGCTTCAGGCTGTCTCCACATGGAGCCTCCTCACCCATGCCCTCTACATCTTTCTGTTCCCTCACTTCATCTTTTCTGGTGGGTGGAGGAGGAAGAGCTCCACACAGTTGTGTTTTGAAGTGAATCTGACCTTGTTCCTTTCTCACTCTGAGGTTTTTAGCCTCATACCCTACAGATCTGGCCAGGGAGTGAGATTCCTAAGAAGGGGAAGGAACAGGGTGTGAGTGTTACGAAGCAAGAAATCACATCTTGCTCCTGTCAGGTGATCCTCCTCTGTCTGGTGTCTGATGACACGAACCTGGTCTGTCCACATAGTTCAGAAATGGAGGTTCTGTTACAGAAAAACTCTCCCTTCAGGGCTGGGCATGTGGAAATCTTTTCCATCTCTCCTTCTGAGAGCCCTAGTGATGTATTTCTCAGAAGTGGCATCTCTTTCTGATTTCAAGGGTTCTTTCAGTTAGGGGCTTTATCAGCAGCACTGTCCAAAATGCTTGGACCTCTGATCTGGAGTCCTGAGCATCCCTGGAAAGTCCAGCATCCTTTTGACTACATTGCCAGGAGACCAACCTGTACCATCTACTTGAAGCTCAATGTGGTTCCTTCTGGGCAGATAAAGGTCTATTCATGCAGGGCATAACCATGTCCTCCCAAAAGGAAGAAGATAAATCCTTCAATGTGACAGACTCCAGGACAGTTACAAAGTCTTCTCATTGCATCAGCGGTGTCCTTAAATGTCCTAGCCTGAAGGTTAAGATGCACAAGATACTCAACATCCTACTGTTCCTCACATCTAGGAATGGGGACACTGTGATTAGGAAGTACTGGCCTTATTTTCACTGGTATCTTGGTAACCTGAAATCAAGCACATTTGTTTTATCCCAAAGTAAAGAATCTAGTTCACAGCAGTAACTTTGCAGTGAAAAGAGATGCAGTATGTACACATTCCTTCCAATTGCTTTCACTAAGAAAACTGCTAGTTTTGATACTTCATTCTTTCTGTCTTAGCTTCCAGGTTTTGGTTTTATTTCCTGAAAAAACCCAGAAAACCCAAAGCAGATACCAAAAAAAAAAAAAGTTTCTTACCATGTCCTTAATTTTTTTCTTTATGTTTCCCAACAGATGAAGGAAAGAGGAGAGAGTGGGTGAGGCATCAGCTGGAGTCCAGAGCTGGGGGCCACAATACTAGAAATATGTAGAACTATTGGAGAGGGTTCAGAGGAGGCCACGAAGGTGATCAGAGGGCTGGAGCACCTGCCCTACAAAGAGAGGCTGAGGGAGCTGGGCTTGTTCAGCCCAGAGAAGAGAAGGCTGTGGGGGGACCTCATTGCAGCCTTCAAGTACTTGAAGGGAGCAGAGAAACAGGAGGGGAATCAGCTTCTTAAGAGTGCAGACAATGGCAGGACAAGGAGGATGGAAGCTAAAGGAATGAATGTTTAGATGAGATATTAGGGGGAAGTTCTTTACAGAGAGAGTGGTGAGGTGCTAGAACGGGCTGCCCAGAGAGGGGGTGGGTGCTCCATCCCTGGAGGTCTTCAAGGCCAGGTTGAATGGGGCCCTGGGCAACCTTGTGTAGATCCAGGCCTGAGGTTCGTAGCCCTGCCTGTGGCAGGGGGGTTGGAACTGTGTGATTCTTGGGGTCCCTTCCAACCCAGACCAGTCTATGATTCTATGATTCTATGATCTTAACAGAAGAAAAAGAAAGGTGAATTATTCATGAGTTAAGTAGAAACCCATTCTTAATGGGGCTGCAGAGAGATGCTTTAAAGCCTGTAAGGCTTCACTAGAATTTAGATTTGCCATGATAATTTCCTTGGGTTCCCAGCATTCAAGTGGGTTTTTTATGGTCTAATCCAATATCCACAGGAGGCAGTGATAGCTTTTAATTTATTTTAACTGATGTTGGATTGGGCTTTCAGTGATGAGGAGCCATTTTAGAACCATCATCAGCTGCTGAAAGGTCAGTCCAGTCCTCTGAGATACAGTCCTGGGCTACGGTTATGGTTTCTTATGAGTATCAACTTAGCTACTTCATTCCCAAATGTCTCCACATTGCTTTGCTGCAGACATATTTTGTAGACTCTAGAAGCAAATACATTCATACTTATTTATAGAAGGATTAAATACCTTGCTTTTGAAACTGCACAGTGTGGGAAAGGAAAGAACATTAGCTTCCAGAAAGCTGAATTCTTGTTCTGGAAATATTGGTTTGCCGTGTAACAGCATCTTATCCCAGCCTTTGCTTTCTCCTTTCTAATAATTTAAGGTTATTAGAAACACAAACAATTTCTGTGCAAGTCATTGTTGGGTGACATCTTTCATAAAGCAATGAGGAATATCCCTCAGCTTAATCCTGTGCTGTTATTTTTTCCTAACTAAACTCCCTCAAGCAACCCACATCCAGTGCAGCCCTTTGCTCACGTTAATTCTCAGCCTATGGATTTATGTCACCGGCATCAGGAAGACCTGAATCCCCTGCCCACCATCACGTCTGTTATTAACTTGGGAAGAGAATGTTTGATGCTGAAAACACCGGAATCCCCTTCCTTAGACCTGTCGAGCCATGAGAATGGTGTTCTGGGGTGCATCAAAAGGACCGTGGCCAGCAGGCCAAAGGAGGTGATCCACCCCCTCTACCCTGGTCAGGCCCCACCTGGAGTATTGTGTCCAGTTCTGGGCTCCCTGGAATAAAAAAGACAGGGATCTCATGGAGAGAGTCCAGGGAGGGCTACGGAGATAATTAAGGGCCTGGAGCATCTCCCCTATGAGGAAAGGCTGAGAGAGCTGGGGCTGTTCAGCCTTGAGAAAAGAAAACTGATAGGGGATCTGATCAATGGTTATAAATATCTGAAGTGTGGAACACAGGGGAAATGGCTAGCCTCTTTTCAGTGGTGTGTGGGGACAGGCCAAGGGGCAATGGCCTCAAGTTGGAACACAGGAAGTTCCACACCAATATGCAGAAGAACTTTTTCAGTGAGGGTGAGTGAGCCCTGGGACAGGCTGCCTAGGGGGGTGTGGAGTCTCCTTCTCTGGAGATATTCCAGACCCATCTTGATGCTGACCTGTGTGACCTGTCCTAGGGACCCTGCTTTGTCAGGGGGGTTGGACTTCATGATCTCTGGAGGTCCCTTCCAACCCCTACAATTCTGTGATCCCACTCTAAGAATCAGTTTTCCAGCCCATCCAGGTCTTGGGCTAACTCACCTAGGTTCTTCAGGGCTCCACATTTTCCAAGTGACAAAAACTTTGGGAGATCTCCAAGGCCATTTTACAAACAAATCCCCTACACAGCAGCCTCTGGCAGAGCTGCCGTGGGATCACTGAAGCTCAGCTGACCCCATGGATCTTGGGCAGCTCTGTGCGGTGGGTTAACATGGGACCACCATGAACTTGGAGCTGACAGGGAACTGGACCAGGCTGGCAGCTGCTTTGGGGCTTCAGAGCAGAGATGCATCCATGGTCTGTGAGGATGAATGTGGAAACCACAGGAAAATGATCCGTCGAGGTGGGGAATGCAGGAGACTGCAAGCAGGAGCGTGGAGGAACTTTTCTTGTCCCTCAAGCTGACATGAGGACTGGTAACACACCAAAGTCCACATAAGAAGTTCTTCCACCCTTTTCTTTTCTTTTTTTTTTTTTTTTCCTTGCAGGTCTTCCATGCCTGTCTGCTCAGCCACAGAAGAGAACACAGAAAGGGACACACTGCTGGGTAACTTGAGTCCACAGCAAACTTCTGTCTCTCAGAGTTGAGAGAAGCTGTGTCTCCATGTTCATCCCAACACCATTCCCTTTCCTCCTGATGTTGCCCACAGTAGCAGGGTAGTGTTGCTTCTCCTCTCAGAAGAACTGTGAAGTTGCAAATGGTCAGAACTTGGAAGTTCAAGGGTAATCTCAGGGGCTGGTTCTGGGGCATTGAGGCCTGGATGGTCTCTGCTCTGGAATGAAGCTGCTGGAGGAGCCTAGAGCTCCCCAGCCCTGCACACACCTGGGGAGAGAAGATGGGAATAAATAATAGCGTTTCTAAGGAATGTTTTGTACTTTGAGCCATTTATCTAAGGGTCTGAAAGGATTTAATAACTGAGAGCTAATTAAATGTACTAATTAACCCGGTGTTTAATCTCAACTCTTCGCTAGCTTTCTGTGCTGCTGAAGCAGAGACGCAGACCCATATATCATGACATCCAGCCACTTTGCTTAATTGCGATTCCTCTGCACATGGTGCAGGCACTCATCTGCTGAGGTGATGAGAGGAACACGAAAGCCCACGTACAGGAGAAAATTAGAGGGGCGAAGCCATCCCTGTGTGACTAACAACCTGTGAGATTATTTCCATGAAGAGGATATTGACAGTCTAATTTCTTTCCCCTCCCCATTATCACTGGTTTGTTCTCATTGGCGGCGCTGTTTTAGTCATAGAATCCCAGAATCTCCTGAGCTGGAAGGGACCCGTAGGGGCCATCGAGTCCAACCCCTGGCTCCACACAGGCACAGCCAAGTCAGAGCAGGGCACTGAGTGCATTGTCTAGACCTCTTGAACTCAGTCAAGCTGGGTGCTGTGACCACTTCCTTGGGGAGCCTGTGTCAGTGCCCAGCCACCTCTTCCTAAAGTGCCTCTTCCTAACATCCAGCCTAAACCTCCCCTGGCACAGCTTCATGCCGTTCCCTCAGGTTCTATCCCTGGTCACCAAAGAGAGGAGATCAGCACCTGCCCCTTTTCTCCCCCTCAGCAGGAAGCCACAGGCCACCATAATGTTTCACCCCTACCTCCTTTTCTTCAGGCTGAGCAACCCCAGGGACTTCAGCCTCTCCTCCTAAGACTTCCCCTCCAGATCCATCACCATCCTCATTGCCCTTTTGCTAAAGGGGATGGAAACAATCTGTTTCTGGGCACATGATGACAAAATGGTTGTGGTATTCCTTGGTCAAATCTCATGGAGGTCCATGGTGGAGCAGATATCCACCTGCAGCCCATGGACAACACCTGGGTAGAGAAGAGGGGAATAAATAATAGCATTTCTAAGGAATTTTTTGTATTTTGAGTGATTTATTTCCACCTGCCGAAGCATATATATATATATATAATATACCATTATATACCACAGCTCCCGGCAGTAACTCCATCTACACACTGTTTGTTTATTGCTGCCTATATAAACAGGGATGGAGGTGAACTTCTCTCAGGCCCATGACCCCACCTTAGGGTCAGGACTCCTTCTGTAGGAGTCCCTAATTTAAATGTGGTTGGAAACAAATCTGTGTGAGTGCAGGGGGCATTTAAGTAGCTGGTGAAAACAGGCTACGG
The DNA here is from genome assembly GCA_022605575.1 of Laterallus jamaicensis coturniculus. Lineage (NCBI taxonomy): Eukaryota > Metazoa > Chordata > Aves > Gruiformes > Rallidae > Laterallus > Laterallus jamaicensis. The sequence continues at coordinate 21,493,135 of JAKCOX010000012.1, read as the reverse complement.
AGGGGGGATGCAGCAGTCACCTTCATTGGAAATCTCCAAGGGAAAGCCAGGCACAGATCTCTCTGGGATGTCTTGGAGAATTAATCAGTCCTGCCAGGCTGTAGGGAGAGGATATTTGAAGGGGGGGGGGGGGAGACAACCCACTGGGGACTGCTTTTTTTCCCCCCCAAACTGAACAAGCAAATGATTCTATGAAGCCAGCACCCCCCCCAGCGTCTCCTTGCACAGCCCTATGCAGCCAGCGGAGGAAATTGGTAACTGTACCCAGCAAGCCTGTTTTTAATTAACAAATAATTATCTACAAATTGCTGTAATTATTGCCTTGGATTCCAGAGGACGGGGAGGGGGGGGGGACGGTAGCATGAAATGAGCACAGTTTCCTTGCAAGTGAAATATTTCTCCCTGGCCTTATCTCCAGCACCCTGCTGCTGCGAGGTCTGGGGACTTTCCTTTGGAGGGAGAGATAAAGCGGCTCAGGCCGCCTGGAAGGAAGGGGACGTGCGGTGAAAAATGGCACCGAAGGGAGGGCAGGTTCTTGTCTTTATCGGGTTGCCTTTGCCCTCACGCTGGAGTGGTTTGGGGGATGTTTGATTAAGATGCAAACCCTGGCACTGAATGCCAGGAGGAGGGTGCTTGCATGCTGGTGAGCCAGTGGTGCAAATGGAGCATCGTCGTTTGTGATGTTTTGAGGAGGAGGAGGGGATAAAACCAGGTTTAGGAAAAGAGGGGGATTAGTATTTGTTCTGATGAAATGGAGACCAAGGAGCTGCCCTGAGTCTTCAGTGCTGGTAGATACTGGTCTGGAGAGGGTGCAACAGCGGCCATGCCCTCCTGGCCAATGGTTAGAATCACAGAATCATAGGGGTTGGAAGGGACCTCCAGAGATCACTGGGTACAACCCCCCTCCCAAAGCAGGGTCCCTAGGACAGGTCGCACAGGTCGGCATCCAGATGGGGCTGGAATATCTCCAGAGAAGAAGACTCCACACACCCCTGGGCAGCCTGTCCCAGGGTTCTGTCACCCTCACTGAAAAAGTTCTTCCACAGATTGGTGTGGAACTTCCTGTGTTCCAACTTGAGGCCATCGCCCCTTGTCCTGTCCCCACAGACCACTGAGAAGAGGCTGGCCATTTCCCCCTGTGTCCCATACTTGAGATATTTATAAACATTAATAAGATGCCCTCTCAGTCTTCTTTTCTCAAGGCTGAACAGCCCCCGTTCTTACACCCCTCACTGTCCAATGCTTTTCCTTTAGGCTTTGCTGCCAAACTTCACAGCAGATATCCACTGCAACCAACTTCTCTGATGACAAAATGTCTCCCCCATGGTAGCCTCAGTAATACCACACAGGATTGGTTGCTGTCCTGAAGGGCTTATACCTCATCAACAGGTCTAATGGGAAAATCCACTCCAGTTAGCAATGAAGGCTCTGAACAGCTGTCACGTGTCCCAGGCTGGATGGGCAACGAACTGTCCCCGAACACAAAGGTCATCCTTACTCAACACATTTAATCTCTGAATCCTGCCACCTCCCAAGAAATGATGCTTCTTTCCTGTTGTTCCCAAGCCATTCTCCTGAATGATGCTGCTCACTGCCAGGCTTTCCAGGACAGCTTTTGGTTCAAGCAAATGGGACATTTTAAATTATTCATTCATGGCATATTGACCTGAGGTGAACTGCCTGTACCATGCGCTGCTGGGAAATGTTACCCTTTATTTACCATGTGCTACATCTTTCCGCTTCTCCATGCAGATGTCAACCATTTTGGATTGGAGGGACCTGTATCCCCTTCCAAGGCAATGTGGGGTGCATTGCTGACTCTCAGAGCATGCCTTTGTAAGAAGCCCCTGTCTCAGCTAAGAGGTGTTGTGGCTCCTTGCTGTGGAGAAGTGTAAAAGACAAGGGAAGCCGAGACATTGGCTCTGCCCTTATCCTCAGCTTGCCTTTACCTATGGGACAACACAAGAGCCCTGAATCCTGCTCAGAAATATCCCACTTGTCCTAGAAAAATAGAGATGGCAGCTAATTTTCTGCTATTTTCAGGGATAGCCAGAGGAATTAGGGCATGGTGCCCTAAATGTTGGGATCTTGTTGAGCATCCACAACACTCCTGCCTTATTCAAGGCATGTCTGAGACTCAAATATGTGATTAGCAGGAAAACAAAGAAAATGAGACCATGCTTTGGCATTAGGGTCAAGAAGTGGGTATGGGGTTTTTTGGTATGTACTCCTCTCCCACACACCATGGCCTTTAAATAGGTAGTTTCTTATGAATGGAAGTAGTTCATGGACAAGGAAGCTGTCAGGAGAAATGATGTATTGTGCTTAATATTTTATTTTCAAAGACTTAAAAGGAAATCTCTGAAATATCATTTGGCAGGTCTGTGAACCTAATGAAGGGATTCACAGAGATAAAGGAGGCATCCAGGGCCAGCAGAGCAGGATGGCATTGGTAGTGTTTCATACCCACTTCTGCTGCACGTTGGAAGAATACTGTGGTATTCTGGAGTGCTTTGGGGGATGGAAAGCAGAGGCAAAATTCAGATTCAGTTGCTTCAGCCCCGGCTGACAAAATTCAGATTCAGTTGCTTCAGCCCTGCTGACAAGAGGAAAATTCCTAAGCCTTCCTAACTTCTGTGCACCCGCAGTATTTAAAAAGTGAGGAGAGGAAACACACCTTTCCTTTGAAATCACAGTATCTGCAAGGCTTCTGTGCCTGGCATAACTTTGGTGTTCTGTGCCACCAAGCTTTAATGCCTTTGGAGATTTGCCATGGGAGAACAGTATCCTGTTGTGCTACCGGGCTACCCTGGTGAAAAAACCTCATCCTGAATTGCACAAAAGGTCAAGGTCACACATGGGATTGGAACTCTGACCTTCTGATGTCACACTCTGTGCACACACCATCAGCTGTTGTTTTTCTCACGCCTCATTTCACCCCAGAGAGTTTCTGCTGCCTCCAACCTCTTCCAGCTGCCAGTGATGCTCTTTGCTGCCTCCAGCATGTCCCCATAGAAGACAGGTCCCCAAAAGGCTGGAGAAGTTCCTTGGTCCAAGTGAAGGAAGAAGCTGCCTCATGGTCAGCTGCTCTGTGGGATGGACAGTTTGAGTCACAGGATCAGCAGCACTGAGTGTAGGGATAACAAGGGTTCAGGAGAAATTCTGGCCAGTTCTCCAGGTGAGTGTCACCTTCCAGTTAAGGGGCAGCAGCCATCTCAGGTAACTCTGGAGCACTGCCATGCCAGTGTCTGCATCTGAGCTGTTGTTCACGCTCCTGTTATAGGGGATGGAGACAATCAGCTCCTCTAAGGAACAAGATGTCCCATCCTGAAGTTGACATCTAAAATAGCCTTGGTGCCTGCTCACAGGAGCAATCTCGGATGGAGAACCCTCCATGGTTAGGAGAGATGAACCCATTTGAGATATGTTGGCTGTAGGCAATGCTTGAATCACAGAATCACACAGAATCGTAGGGGGCTGGAAGGGACCTCAAGAGATCATCAGGTCCAACCTGAAGACTTAGAGCAATCCTGCAGTGCAGGGAGGAGTATCTTAAAAACCATCTCAACTGGTTCTGCACATCCAGGCGAGACTTCACTGCTCCTAGTGAGCTCCAGGTGTTCAAAGCACACTGTTTTCTGCTTCCCCACCGTGACCCGCACTGACATCTCTTTTATCCAAAGATTTTCTTTTTTTCCCAGCTACTTCTTCCCTTTTGTCACTAGATGGCAGCAGAGGTCCCATAACATCACACCAAGGACCGCTGAGAGCCCAGGGTGGGTACAGCTTCTGTACCAGGCAGTTCGTGACTGGGACAGCGTGCTGGACCCCCCCCAAATCATCCTAACGACTTTTAAAAACTCTTTGCCTGCTTACTTTTCTGGCAGATAATGTAAAAATACAATAATTAAGTAAAAACTTCTACCTTTTGTATTGATCGACTCATGTGTGTTTCCCTGCTTCATCCCCTCCGTCATCCCCATCCTGTTTTTACTTGATGCATTTTTGTTTCAAACTAGGTTTGTGCTCTCCAAAAATGCACACTATCCTCCTGACACAGGTACAGGAATCTGGAACACCCTCTAGCCCTGTACAACCTGCTCCTGTGCAACCCCTGCAGAGGGTTTCTGTGGTAATTGGGAATGGGCGCCGAGGTGTGAGCATAAATACTTTAGACAGGATGGATGGATGGATGGATGGATGGATGGATGGATGGATGGATGGATGGATGGATGGATGGATGGATGGATGGATGGATGAATTTTAGTGTGTGCAGTAATTACTTCTTCTCAGTGGATTATAGGCCACATAATTGAGAGTTAGATAAAGGGTGGGAAGGAGGATTTTAAAGAAAAGAACTATTTAATTATAAATGATTCTCTTATCCAAATACTTTTGTTACCAGGTGCTGGTAACAAGGAAGAAAGGATGAGAAGTTTTGACATGAGCCAACCAAATGGGTGATTTCTGTAACTGGGATGATATGGAGAGGGTTGATTCAGGTCATGGTCTAGCAGAAAGCTCTGCATGAGTGCGTGGACCTTGTCTGATGATTAACTGAACCAGGTCTCTGATCTGTACAAAGGTATTCTGTGGGGAGGATGTGATCTATGCTCTTAGAAGAGGCCAGGACACTTTAGGAGACATTACATGTGATTTATTCGTTGCTTCATAGGAGATTCTGGGACAATATTTCACAAGGAGGATTTTCATTACAAAATACTCAAACCTAAATCCCCAACAGCAATCTACAGTGCCTGCAGCTCTTGGGCATGGTCCAGGATTTTGTCCTTGTCAAAACAAGTGCAGAGGAGATACCAAGACCATTTCAGTCTTTCAGATTTTGCAAAACTACAAAATGTATTTCAAGCTTCTTGTCAGCAACTAGAAGAAGCTTCCATGGTTGTTTTCTATACAGGTTGCAGTTGTTGCCTTTGTTTTCTCTGAAGTATAAATTTTACTGTGAAAGCCTACAGATGCTGGTAGCTTTTCATGTCCTTGGCCTTCTACTCCTATTGACTTGAACCACGTAGGATCACAGCCCTAAAGAGATGTGGTAGTGCCTTATGATGGAAAACTAAAGCAGTCAGAATTTTAATTTCTGATCACTCAGTCTTCAGCCCACAGCTGGATGAAAGAGAGAAGATAACGTTGTTTCTTTGGTATCATGCTCTTGGTGGTGGAATTGCAGGTTTCTAGGGAATGAAACCTCCACATTCATCATAGCCATCTAAATATTAGGCAGTCAGACTAATCTGGCATGTCACAAAAAAAAAAGAAAAGAAAAGGGTAGATGACTCTCCAAAAAGGTTCTGCTCTTCCCAATATCTAAGATAGGAGTTGGGAAATGTCAAGAAAAGCTGGTATCTCTCAGTTGGCCATGAAGGGAAAGCTTAAATAAGTCACTCAGACTAATTGCTGACACTAGGCAAGACAAATCCCATTGCTGGGAAGGAAGATCTCTGAGATTGTTTGCTGTGTGTCCTGAGCAGCCCAATGGGTGTCCACCTGAATCCCATGGAACAGGTCAGGGTATGGAGAGGAGAGGAGAGGAGAGGAGAGGAGAGGAGAGGAGAGGAGAGGAGAGGAGAGGAGAGGAGAGGAGAGGAGAGGAGAGGAGAGGAGAGGAGAGGAGAGGAGAGGAGAGGAGAGGAGAGGAGAGGAGAGGAGAGGAGAGGAGAGGAGAGGAGAGGAGAGGAGAGGAGAGGAGAGGAGAGAAGGTGGCATAAGCAGATTGAGAAAGATATATAAGCTTCTATAGCTATAGGTAGGTGGAAAATTCACAAACCATCACCCAGATAACCTCATTCCCACTGAAGTCACACTTTTTCCCTGTTGTCAATTGCTTCAACCTCAGACTTGAGAGCTGCCCAGTTGTGCTGGTTTTGGTTGGGATAGAGTTCGTGGTTGGGTGGGAGGGACACAGCGGGGACAGCTGACCCCAACTGACTAAAGGGATATCCCATACCATGTGATGTCATGCTCAATGTATAAGTGTGAGGGAAGGAGAAGGAAGGGGGGTTGTTCAGAGTGATGGTGTTTGTTTTCCCAAGTCCCCATCACATGTGGTGGAGCCCCGCTGCCCTGGGAATGGTTTCCATGGGAAATGGGGAATGAATCCTTTGGCTTGCTTTGCTTGTGTGCATGGCTTTTGCTTTACCTGTTAAACTGTTTTTATCTCAAACCAGGGGACTTTTCTCACTTTTACCCTTCTGATTCTCTGCCCCATCCCACTGCTGGGGAGGGGAGTTACTGAGTGGCTGTGTGGAGTTTGGTTGCAGTTTGGGATTAAACCGTGACCGCTGCCCCTGGGAGACATGGCTTGGGTGGTGACTGATGGGTCATAGGAGAGCCTGGCTGTATTTGGGAGCTTGCTCATCACCCACAAAGGACCTTGAATGTCCCTTGACATGTTCCAGAGCGGAAGTGGTTCCTAGGTGAACCGTCTGGGAACTGTCCTTCTGCTTCATGTCCTGTTTTAGAAACTGCGAATCAAAGTAAAATCCAGCCTGGAGGTGACAAGTATCTAGGCCACCCTGGCCATGTCCACAGCTGGCAGAGTTAGTGAAGGGAGGGGAGAAGGATGATGGAGGCTTGCTGATGAATCAGAGCTGAAGCAGACCTTCAGAGACACTGGTGGTACAGCCTAAATATTATAGATCTGCTACTGCTGACCTAAAACATTCACCTTGAGGCTCAAAGGATGACTTCTAAGCCTTGTTACTGCAGTTTTGGGACTAAAAGAGGTCGTGAGAAGTCCCCACAGGCTGAGTCTCAGGCGAAACAGCCTGCAGTTAGGCAGCTACGTGTCTGTGGTACCAATCAAGCTTTTAAATCTGGAAGCATCTGCCCCAGAAGTGATTTGATTTTATGCAATGTGTCTCATGCAACCGTATTGCTAAGCATGTCACTAAATCCTTGCACATCAAAGGAACAAAGTAAATCAAGCAAAACTGCATAAGCCACATTACAATTCAGTTTTGGCAAAAGGTGCTTAGACAACCCCAGAGGCTGTGATCCTCTAGCTAGCAGCAAAACTCACATGAGCCCAGAAGCTGTGCAGGTTTTCCTGTACCACCAGGGAAAAGGCTTGCAGCTAAGGTTGAATTAGGAACTGGCCTGGAGTCAAGTGGTCCAGAGATCTGGTTTTAGTTTTTCAGGTGGACTGAAGCACCTGGGAAAGGGCAACCCTGGCTGTGCATCCAGCCTCAGGGACCAAAGAGTGGAGGGCAGCTGTGCTGAGAGGGTTTTGGGAGTCTTGGTTGACAGCAACTTAACCATGTGTCCAGGCAGCCAGGAGAGCCAACCACATCCTGGGGAGCACCATGCATGGCATGGCCAGTCCGGGGAGGGGATTGTCCCGCTCTGCACTGCGCTGGGGTGGCCTCACCTCGAGTCCTGGGGGCAGGTTGGGCACCACAGGACAAGAGGGACACAGAACTCTTGAGGAGTGTCCAGAGGAGGGCAAGGAGGATGGGGAAGGGTCTGGAGGGGAAGTCTTACAAGGAGAGGCTGAAGTTCCTGGGTTTGTTCAGCCTGGAGAAGAGGAGGCTGAGGGGAGACCTGATGGCAGTCTCCTAACAAGGGGGAGCAAATGCCCAGTCCCTCCTGCACAGAGACTTTTGTATTGCATTCCCCTAGATTTGTTCTCTTCCTGCCTGAAGTCTTCTCCATCCCAAATCTAACATGGAAACTCAAGGCCTCTGTTCCAGATATCTCAAGACATTTTGTCCTATACCAAGTCTCTTTTTGCTGTAACACACTGATAGCGTGTCTGTCCCACGATATGCTTGTCCCACATCACTGATGCCATCTAACATGGGTAGAGTCAAACCCAGTTACAATGACTTTTGGTCACTTCTGGACTAGAACATGTTGACATTTATAGACCACCATCCCCATACAGAATGTTACACAAGAAACAAAAGCAACACTTCTCCTAGGGACCTTTTTCTCTAGAGAATCCAGATGCTCTCCAGGCGCCTGGTAACAGTACAAAATAGTCTGCTATTAAAATTCAAAGGCAAGTAAAATAGCCCTTCCCTGCAGGCTTGCCTTCTGTGAGGCATTTCTGATGAGAATCCAGACGCTCTGCAGAGGTCTGGCGTACAAAATCCAAATTATATAGCTAGCATTCCCCTCTTTAGAAGTGGCTGTGTGAAGCACAAAATCCCTTTGCAATTCCCTCTGGTGATGAGAGGCAGCTCCTTGTGTTTAGATCGCTCTTCTCAGCATGCCTTGGGCTGAAGGCCTTCAAGGCTTGTAGCCCAGGAGCTATCTCCCCTTCCCATGGTCCTTCCAGCTCAGGGGAGAGCCCATCTCCTACATGGTTCAGAGCACAATGGAAGGTCCACAGGCACAACCACCCTCTTGCTTTCTCTGTCTCCGTGAGACCGCATCTGTCTTTCCATCCTCATCTCTGGAGCCTTCCTGCTAACATCAGAAAGGGCATGTCTACAGCTATGCATTTTGGGGCTGTTTTGTCATGGGGATAGGTTAAAAATGAGTCATGGTCATTTTCATGAATTACTCACACAGTGGAGTTTTTCCACACAGTGAGCCATTATGAACCCATAGGTCGGGAAGATAATTATGACTGGTGTAAAGCTGTGCCTAATTTCCCACTCTATTAAGGGGAGACAATAACTCCCTTTCCTCGTGGAGGTGTGTGACGATTTAATCGCAAGGGGAGCGCTGTATTTATAGATTTTTAAAGACACCACTATGATTATGTAGTCCCACCTTCTGCATTACAAAGTGCAAAGAACATCAGCCATGTCTGCGTCGGGTTCACGAGTTTTGCTTGAGTTTGCACCACATCTCTTAGAAAGATATTCATGTGACTAATCTGAATGTATGTGTCCCAATTTGTGAACCCCATTTTCTATGTTGACTTACAAACAGCGTCGTAATTCCCATTTATGAATTGGGCTTGGGAGTAAAACATTTTGGGTTATCTATAGATTTTATGCTTATGCCCTGTTCACTGCAAGGTCAGAGTAATGCCATCCAGTCAGTGCCTTGATCAAAGAAGAAGTCTGCCATGTCCCTGAGAAATCATGGAATCATAGACTGCTTTGGGTTGGAAGGGACCTCAAAGATCACCTAGTTCCTACCCCCCGCCATGGGCAGGGACACCCATCTCTAGCCCAGGTTGCCCATAGCCCCATCTAACCTAGCCTTGAACATTACCAGGGATAGGGCTTCCACAACCTCTCTGGGCACCCTGTGCCGAGGCCTCACCACCCTCAGAGTAAAGAATTTCTTCCTAACGTCTAATCTAACCCTGCTCTCTTGCAGTTTGAAAGAAATATATAGAAATTTCACAAGGAAATGGTGGATATAACCTTGTACGGCCCTGGCTCCAGCTGAGTGATATGGCAGAAAATGTTCTTCCTTGGGCTGTGAATGACACCAAGAACCCTTACTCTTTGCAACTGGATGGGTCGATGGGTTCAGCCCATCACAGAATCACTAGGTTGGAAAAGACCTTTGAGATCTTTGAGTCCAATTGTTTGCTTTGTATTTGCTTGCTTTAGAGTAATGCACCAAATTAAAAAGGACAAAGGTTTTACTTTGTGTTGTTCCCAAGAAAGTGCAGAGAATCTCTATGTTATGACCTCATGAATGAGTGTAATACAGACTGGGATCCCTTTGTAGTAATGTATATGGATGGGCTAAAACCAAATTTATAGGAAAGGTATGTCCATGTGGCTGTGAGTCCAGTTTAACAGACAATAAGATCTGTCTCTTGTATTAAAATCATTTGCATATGGTGAGAGACCAGTTTAACCTGCCATGTGTCAAAGGAGGTTCAGTTCTGATGCTTGATGCTGTGACGGGCAGTATTGTGATGTCCCCTGACAGAGGATTTTGCTCTAGCAAAGGCGCTGCCCAGCAAGAGCTACTGCAGCCTGAAGTTATTTTTCTTATTCTGTTGGATGTGAGGTCACCAACATAAATTTGAGGACTTTTTGATCCTGTGCTCTACATGGGAGGAAGGGATGCACTTCTTGATAGGGCTCGTGGAGAAAATGAACCTGTGACCATATGTGAGATATAGGGCTCTGAAAAGTCGTTTATCCTTTTCACGTGCAAGAAATCTGGTCTGAAGACACAAGAGGTGTACCTCTGAAATGCCAACAAGGTCTGGCCCAGGAGGAAAGCATCCTACAAAGCTTTTATTTTGTGAACATTTCAGATCTCTAGTGCTTTCTAAAAGTGACATGATGTGATCAAAAATATTCCCACGATGAATATTTTGAGTTTTTTCTTTTTGTCTTTCACTTGATGATCATTGTGTCCTAGGAGCAGAGGCTCAGTGGGCTAGGAGTCAGGGGAAGGTGTGGAGGCTGAATGCAGAGCACTGCTCCCAGAAGAAAGGCTGACATAAAAGGGCTCTACCTGAGCATCTGCCCCAGGAACCCAGATCCAGGGAACCTTAAATCCAGACCAAAGGCACCGTGAGGGGATTTACGATCATTTTTTCAGCATTTCATTTTTGCATGTACTTTTGGTGACCTTCCTGAAGTCACCAAAACACACCAACTCATGATTTAAAGACTCCAAGTTACGGAGAAGCTCTCATATTCCAACGTAGATCATTTCCCAGGAAACACCTAAGAAAAATCACTCCATATTTCCATCCAGACTTTCTCTCTGGCTTGACTTCAATGTCTAACCACCAGATGTCATTGCTCCTTTCCCCCAGGCACAAAATCTGACTTTAGCATAGTCAAACAGTGGCACTGTGCTAATGCTAATCACAACATACAGGCTCGGTAGCTGTTTGTGGTCCCCAGCTCTTTTCCACCGGTTATCAGAGGACAACAGTACCTGCAGGACATCCCAAGTCTGATTACAGCAAGGTCTACACCTGAAAGAAAAAGCACCTACTCCTTAGAGGACCATCACATGGTAATAAGTGGTATAATGAAACCAATAAAGCCACTGAATCAAAGAGGTTTATGAGACAGATGGACATTTTTATGGAGAAAAATGGAATTAAGGGACACGGTGACAAATCAGAGAAGCTGGGCTGAGGCCCACAGGAACCAGAGAGGCAGAGGAAATGGCTTTTTCTTGTTTGGTGTTTCCCTACATCCCTTTTAATGCCTGGGAGAAAACTTTACTTATGGGAAAGTGTTTTACACAACTTCATGGAGGAGCCTGAGGTGGGCCACAGCTGTGGCTCACAGATGTAGGCATGCATGCTGATAGAAATGCTTTGTCTGCTGTCCTGTCTCTTGGCCATGAGTGTAGCACCACTGTTGCACCTCTGGGCTGTGGGATGCTCACTCAGCAATCAAAAAGTCATCTTTCTTTTCCCTTATCTCATCACCATTCCTAAGTGAGCCAGGCTTCCTCCTTCAGCTCCAACCCCTTCACGCACCTTTCTGACTTCTTGTAAACACACGGCATCGATTCAAAAGAAATGTTGCAAATCAGGAGCGATGCTTTTTGCTTTTCATGAGGATCTAGAACATTTGACCTATTTCCCTCCCACTTGGTTACTTCTCTCCTTTTAATAAATCAAATAAAACTGTAAGAGCACTGCATTTCATCTTGTCTGGACTGCTTTATTTAATCTCCTGAGTGGGTGGAGGTAGGTGTGTGTGGAGGGGGATGGCTCCTGAGTCTGAAAACATGAGAGATGACTCTCTTAAGCCCTTCTGATTTCACGGACAGTTGCCAAATAGGACTTTAATTAGGGCCTATCAAAACCAATCAGGAAAAGAAAAAGGTTTGTGGAGTTGTTAGCTGCTGCTAAGCTTTTTAGAGTTTATAGGTTTCTTGGGTTTTTTTGGGGTGTTGTGTGCAAATTTATTCATCCTAATGATTTTACGGCCATGCTCCCTTGCTTACTGCGCATCTCCCTGCATGAGAAACCTCTTCTATCATCTTCACTGCTTGCTCAATTGGTAATTTTCCTTCTGGGATGGGCAAGAGCAGTCAGGCATTGCCAGGGTGGAGATTAGATTTTCACTTTGCACTTTTTTTTCCTGGTGCTAAGAACACTTCACTGGCATGCTGATAACGCCATTATTTCTGTCTCATCTGCAAACTTTGGAAGTCAGCAGTCCTAGGTTCTCAGTGATGTAAAACACAAGCCTGGTAAATAATCTTGTTATAGAGGCTGATATAGAAAAAAGGAGAAGCAAGTACAATTTGGAAGGGAAATCAGAACTTTTTCTTTATCAGATTCTAGTGGAAAAGGGTTTTTTTCCCCCCCTCCATTTTTAATCCCCCAATGTGGTTCACATTATCTGTGGAATTCTCTGCTCCATTCATTGGGCTTTTAGAGATTCCAGTCAATAGGAAATGGTTCAAATTTTGAAAGTTGGGATCATCTTGAAGTGCTTTGCTGGATCAGAGCTTTCATTATCAAGGCACTGGTCACACCAGCCCTGACATTCAGGAACATTTCTTATTCAAAAAACACAGTTTTAAATGAAGTTGTTAACTTTTGTGTCTAATACTGCTGCTGCTGAAGGAAAATATATGACAACTGGAGGCTGTAAAAACAAAGAAGGATCACTGAACACATCTGGAAATACTTTAATTACTGCACGTTCAACTTTGAACTACTTGGTTCCTATGTAAACATAAGACTAGTAATTAAAGTACAAGATTTAGCTCGTGTGGATTGCCATCTTTTAACTACTGATCTGGGGAAAGGTGGGGAAACAGAAGGGGTAATTTCATATCTGTGTATTTTAGGGCTGAAAGGACCGTTAGATGTGACTGGATGTATAACAGACTGGTGAACTCAACCCTGTCACTCATCTTTTGAGCCCCAAAACTGGTGTTAAGTAAAGCATATTTTCCTAAAAGTCACATAATCTTGGTAGGAGAACGTCAAGTAATGACGTTGCACCTTGGAGAGCCAAGGGAACACTTATTTAATTAGTTTTAAGAAAGCATAAAGATAATTAAAATATTTTCAAGCCTCTTTTTAAAAGCAGTCTAAGGATGTATGACATTTTAATTTGATTTGCAATAAAACAGTTACAAAGAGCCATCGTTTTCTCCACAATTAATTATATATTTAATTTAGGATATGTTAATAAAAGTATAATGGAGGTCTAAAGGATATATGGTCAAAAATCAGTGGACAGTAAATTATTGTGAGGAATTGCTTCAAATAAGTTCAGAATCACTGGCTGTGCCATGAAACTTTGCACAGTTGACTCAAGGTGATAAATGAACTGCACTGTAAAACTGCTCTAAGTACCTTTTTGTTACATTAAGGAAGGTACACAGAGATAGGAGTATTTTATTTGAACAGTCATAGGGAGTGCCTCACCTGCTGACCACCATTCTGCGTGAACAAATCCTTTCTGTCTGCCAGTGGCTGGGTGTGAAAGCAACCTCAGACCTCTCCACAGGGCATGTGTCAGCTTTCAGCAGACCACTGCTGAGCCAAACTGCAGATACTGTTATTACACGGCATTGCCCAGCTCCTATGGAGCTAGCTGCACACTTTGGCTCTTCTGGTTTTGCTTCTGCACTCAAAGGATATCTCTATGCTGTGATCCTGGAAACACTGTGAGATACTTTCAGCTGGTTGACCAGGAAATTCGTAGTCTACCTTGGCAGAAGAGAGCTCTCTGGGTGTTTATGATGTGACCAATCCTTCCTCTAAATGATTTTTCTCTGCTCACTCTGGAAGATGCCCAAGCAGCTAATTACAGCCAACTGTCTGACTTTTTGGTGGTTAAAATTACATGAGTGAAATCATATTCCTTATTGCTGCCACCACCTAAAGAGATATGCCCTATGAGTGCACCACCTCACAGCCAGTCCATCTGTGGCTAAAACCAAGGCAAATGCAGGGTGGGCAGAGAAAAAAACAGGAGGGATTGGTCAAGTCATAAACACCCACAGAGCTTTCTTCTGACAAGGTAGACTATGAATTTCAGTCCTGAAGCCAGGACTGAACAAGCCAAGGATCCTGGACTGATGTCTCAGTGCTATACTGTATTCCCAGTAGAGATGGAAAAACCTGTAAAAAGTCTGACTTCTGCAGTTTCCCTCCATCTGCTTTTTTTTTTTGTGTTTCAGGTCTAATGTAGAAAACCTGAAAATTTGGGGAAATGCAGAAAAAAACCCCACTTTAAGTGAAATGCAACCTTCAGAATCAAACCTGAACAATTTTAGAGTAACTATTATGATATTATTGTTACATCACTTCTACCTTTTGCTAAAAAATATTCTCAGTGATCACAGAATCACAGAATGTCAGGGGTTGGAAGGGACCTCAAGAGATCATCTAGTCCAATACCGCCCGTGAGAGCAGTAACAGGTCACACAGGAACATATCCAGGCAGGTTCTGATTTTCTGCAGAGAAGAAGACTCCATAACCTCTCTGGACAGCCTGTGCCAGGGCTCTGTCACCTTCACAGTTAAAAAGTTTTTCCTTAGGTTCCATGGAACCTCCTACACTCCAGCTTGCACCCATTGCCCCTTGTCCTATCATTGGACATCGATGAGAAGAGCCTGGCTCCATTGTCCCGACTCTCACCCTTTACATATTTATAGACATTGATGAGGTCACCCCTCAGTCTCCTCTTCTCCAGGCTAAAGAGGCCCAGCTGCCTCAGCCTGTCCTCATAAGGAAGGTGTTCCACTCCCTTCATCACCTTGGTGGCCCTGTGCTGGACATTTTCAAGGAGTTCTTTGTCCTTCTTGCACTGAGGAGCCCAGAACTGAACCCCATATTCCAGGTGTGGTCTCAACAGGGCAGAGTAGATGGGGAGAAGGACCTCTCTCCACCTACTAACCACCCCCTTTCTTATACACCCCAGGATGCCATTGGCCTTCTTGGCCACGAGAGCACTTTGCTAGCTCATGGTCATCCTGCTGTCCACCAGGACTTCCTGTGTCAATGTATGTCAAAATGTATAATATTAATAATAATGATTTCCACAGACTTTGCTACTGGTACTTCACACTGCCTTGTTAACCACATAATACTGAATATATATAACGATGCCATTTATCCTGAAAGATGAAGATTTTCCTCTCCGTTTGCATGACAATATGAGAGGATGTAACCTTTCTTTTCTTGCAGGCCAACAATATTGATGCTTTTTATTTTCAAGTTTGTAATTTCCCTATCCATTTTATCAGTATTTATAAAGATAAAACACATACAGGCTCTGTAGTGTGCAGGACTATCGTATGTGTGGGATGTATTTGCCATTATTGGGAAGTAAAGAGTGGACTTGAATAGCTCCATTGAAATTTTTATGTGATATATAAAGATAAAGGATACATTGTTTGTTATAAAAGAAATTAATAAAGATTGGATTCCATAAGGTAAGCATCACTGCAGATTTATTTCTTTGAAATTACAAGGGAATGTTTAAAAAATAAATTAATGGGTATTTGGAATTAAAATTTTGGCTCTAATTTCCTGCTGCAATCATGATCTGAAAAACTGAACAGTCATTTGCCAAAAGGTGATGGGAAGCGTCAGGAGCTGTGTAGTTTGCAGTGAGGAGGAAAAGGGGCATTAGAGGAAGGACTAAACTACAAGCAGCAGTGGGCTGCTAAAGAAGCAAAGAGGGAAGGTGGGAGGATTAGAAAGGGTTTGGTGCCCATTTCTTCAGGCATCTGTTGCAGAAGACACGAACAACAGCAGATATTCAGTGATAGAATTAGAATCATAGAATCACAAAATTGTGTTAGTTGGAAGGGACCTTTCACATGATAGAGTTTCAATCCCCCTGCCACAGGCAGGGCCACCAGCCTCCAGGCGTGATCTTGATGAGGTTGCCCAGTCATCATCCAACCTGGCCTTGAGCACCTCTAGGGATGGGGCATCCACCTCCTCTCTGGGCAGCCCATTCCAGCACCTCACTACTCTCTCTGTAAAGAACTTCCCCCTAATATCTTATTTAAACCTTCCCTCCTTTAGCTTCAGTCCACCCCCCTTGTTCTGCCGGTCTCTGCCCTTTTAAGAAACTGATTCCCCTCCTGTTTCTCTGCTCCCTTCAGGGACTGGAAGACTGCAATGAGGTTCCCCCACAGCCTTCTCTTCTGGATGAACAAGCCCAGCCTCTCTTCATAAACTCATTTCTGGACTTCTTTTGCCTGTACTCCGGTATATATTAGCATGTTAATCTGTAGATCTCCCTCTGAAGATGCTATGACATTACCATCAGAGAATAATCTCACGCTACAGGATTTCTCAAAGTAAAACAGTGGACCTGCTCAGCAGTATCAGCCTCTCCCCATGAGATTCCAGTGTTGGTAAAGCAAGCCAAACGTCGGTGTTACCAGGAAAGGATTTTCATATCACAAGCTGGAGAAGGCTCTACAGCAAAGCCTCCCTCCAAGACACACCCATTGGCTGGAGAGCAGAGAAGTTTTTTTGAGTCCTCTTGTGCTGTGTCTCGAGGAGGTCTCTCCTGTTTGTATGGTACAGTGAAAACGTGAGCCTGTAAAGTGATACGCTCAGAAAAGCCAATCCTAATTGTACATAGCCCTGTAGAGCTATCTACAAATAGAGATTGGCCCTGAGCTGGCTGCCACCTCTCAGGGCTGAAATGGTAATAATAATTTTTAGGGGAAGCATCACCTGAATGCACAAGAGTTGTCAAAAACCAAAAAAAGGCAAACTGAATCTTAGGAACTGTTAGGAAAACAATACAGATCAAACCATAAGATGCCATCATACTGTTGTGCAAACCCATCTGAGATACCATGTGTGTTTCTGCTTCCCTTGTCTCAAAGCTGATTTAATAGAAGTGGAAAAGCCAGAGAGCGGAGCAGCAAGGATAAAGAAAGATACAGCATGGTTTCTGTACGAACAACTGTGAAGGAGACCGGAGTCTCTAAAATCATGAGTGACAAGGAGAAGCTAAATAGGGAATAGCTTATTTTGCTTTCCAATGCAGAAATAATTACATTGGAATAATGGGAATATTTCACCATTTACAATGAAACGACAAGGAGCCAGTTTCCCAACACACACCAGGATTCATTTCTTCCCTCAGCAAAGAGGTGAAGTGCTGAAGTGCTTGCTCTGAAACATTGCTGGTGCAAAAAGTTTGGAGTTTAAAGGGCTGTGGTCCAACCAGACCTTTGTTCTGCCCTGAGAAGGCATTTCTTATGCTAAGATTGGAATTTGGTAGAGAAACTCTTACATATCTGTATTTATTGGGCTGATGTGTCACTGTGCAAGTGTCTCTGGTACTAGGGCTTCAGGTGAGAAATTTTATGTGTTGATTCATGAATGAAAGGCGTTGGCAAAACCCTGACTCTGGGTACTGTATATCCACAGCACCAAAAGGGATCAACTGCTATCTCTCAGATAATACAGATGGTGCAGTTCCAGTGTCAGTTGTAGAAATGCAAGGAGAGAATAAAGCAAGAAAACAATTATCAACAGTAGATGTCGGAGGAGGCTACACTTGAAATTGATACAGGGAACAGTATAATACATATACATTTCATCAAAAGAAATTATCCAATTTCAAAACTGACAAGCTGCAGCAGAAAGGGAGATATTGCTGGAAGCCATCAGGGTTGATTGTGCACTGGCCAGGGCATTACACACCTAACTGATAATTCCTGCTCCAACAGAAGTGTTGCAGCAATTCATGGAAAACTATCTGAAGATAACCACATCGGTTCAGAGGTTCTGTATTCTTCGAAATGCCTCAGAAAAATACAGGAAAGCTAAGTGGATGTGCCTAGAAAAGTCTGAAGAACAGGATAGAGTAGAGTAGAATAGAATAGCATAGAAGTATTTAATTTGGAAGAGACCTACAATGATCATCTAGTCCATCTGCCTGACCAATTAAGAGCTGGCAAAGTTAAAACCTCTTGTTAAGGGCATTGTCAAAATGCCTTTAAACACCAATAGGCTTTGGATATCAGTCACTACTCTGGAAGCTTGTTCAAGTGTTTGACCACCCTCTTGGTAAAGAAATGTTTCTTCATGTCCAGTCTGAACCTCCCCTGGTGCAGCTTTGAACCATTCCCATGTATCCTGTCACTGGATACCAGGAAGAAGGGCTCAGCACCTCCCTGTCTACATCCCCTCCTCATGAAGCTGTAGGGACCAATGAGGTCACCCCTCAGCCTCCTTTTCTCCAAACTGGACAAACCTCAAGTCCTTAGGTGCTCCTCACAGGACATTCCTTCCAACCCTGTCACCAGCTTTGCTGCCCTCCTCTGGACACATTCAAGGACCAACATGTCCTTCTTAAATTGAGAGGCTCAGCAATGCACCCAGGACTCCAGGTGAGGCTGCCCCGATGCTGAATACAGCAGGACAACCACCTCTTTCATCTGGTGATGCTGGGTTTGATGCACCCCAGGATGCAGTTTGCCCTCTTGGCTGCCAGGACACGGTGCTGACTCGTCTGGAGCCTGGTCTCGACCAGCACTGCAGATCCTTTTCTGCAAGGAAGGTCTCCAGCAACTCCTCTCCAAATTTATACTTGTATCTGTTGTTGCAGATTCACTTAATTGTAGGGGTTTGATGGGACCTCCAGAGACCATTGGGTCCAACCCCCCTGCCAAAGCAGGTTCCCTAGAACAGGTCGCACAGGTAGGGGTCCAGATGTGTCTTGAATATCTCCAGAGAAGGAGATATTATTCCTTCCTAACTGCAGGATCTGGAACTAGGACTACTTAAATGTCATCCCATTAATCATAGCCCAATGGTCAAATCAATCTAGATCCCTCTGCAAGGTTTCCTATCCCTTACAGGAATCATCAGCACCTTAAAATGAACTATTTGGGCCCAAAAAATGTTAAGTGAATGTAGAGAAAAAAATAAAATCTGCTGAAAACTGCAGTGCAGTCAAGAGCTTGTCCTAATAAATCAGGACTTCTTGAATCCACAATCCACTTGTGTGTGATACAACAGTGGTTATTTCTTATTTTTGGCTTGTTCACTCTGTCCCAGGTTTGCTTTAGTGAAAAACATAATAACAAACCCACCATCACTCATGTTGATCTGATATTTACCAGACGAAGGATCACAGCAATAATTGCATGTGGTAATACCTCCTGGTTCAGTGGACAAGACTTCACAGAATCACAGAATTACAGAGTTGGAAAAGACCTTTAAGATCATCAAGTCCAACCGTTCCTGTCCTGTGCTAAACCATATCCCTGAGTACCTCATCTACCCATCTGTTAAACACATCCAGGGATGGTGACTCAACTCCCACCCTGGGCAGCCTGTTCCACAGCCCCACAACTCTTTCAGGGAAGAACTTTTTCCTAACATCTAATCTGAACCTGCCTTGGTGCAGCTTGAGGCCATTTCCCCTTGTCAAACAATTTGTGGACTTCAAACAATTTGTAGTTTCTAATGGATTCCAGTTCTTCTCTGCCCAAACCCATGCAGAAAACCTGGTGGAGGACATCTGTAAAGGTAGGTTTTTACACTGGCGACCCCAAAATCAGGTGAAAAGAACCCAGGTGTTCAAGACCCTGCAGTTGATGTACACATTTGCATTGCTGCGGTTCAGATGCCTGCAGAGGATTAGGAAGATACAAACTCCTGAGGAAGATTTGTGGAAGAATCAAAGTGCACTTGCAAGTGATTCTGAGTAAGAGGAATAGGGTTATGAAACCTGTAGAAATAGCCCTAAAACAAAAGAAAAAAATGGGAATGTTGCAGAGCTGTAAAGGAAGGAGCAGAGGGACAGAGATGGATGGGCCTCTTAGAAGAGCAGCCAGTACACACAGTGCTTCTGTGAGCTCCTGAGAGACTTACTGAGTGCTGTTAAAACAGTTAAAGTGGAGCTGAATGTGTTTTTTTTCTAAGTGCTGCAATATGAATTGCAATGTGAGCTAATTTGCTGCTGAAAAACAGAGCTGTGTTATGAAGGTATTGACTATTTCCAGAACAAGAAACAAGGTGACTCTGGCAGGAGATACCCCCTCCCCCACCAAAAAAAAGAACCCAAACCAAAAACCAACCAGGAGGCTTGACTTACCTGGAGACAGGTAAATGTTTTAACTATGACTTTTCTACTGTAAATTTGGCATCAGACTGCTTTCCTGATGGGACCCTTAGGGCAACACCTCAGTTCTTTCTTCAACAAAACCACTGCCCAAAACCTTACCCAAAACTTTC
This sequence comes from Laterallus jamaicensis coturniculus, assembly GCA_022605575.1. Taxonomy (NCBI): domain Eukaryota; kingdom Metazoa; phylum Chordata; class Aves; order Gruiformes; family Rallidae; genus Laterallus; species Laterallus jamaicensis. The sequence goes on along the minus strand of JAKCOX010000012.1, from coordinate 21,473,027 downwards.
CCTTTGAGAATCCCAAGCTGGTGAGAAAGCAGGACATGGCCTCTGGCTTCCTGTCTTCTGGCTGCAAGTCATATAACACAATTTGAGGTGTCTAGAGTGGAAATGTTACTGGTTGGTTTAGCTCATCTATACAGAGGAAAGAAAGATGCTGCTCTGGTGTCATCCTGCTGCCATGGCTTGATGCTGAGCTGCATGGTGACAAGATTTCCCAAGGATTTGTGCTTGACCCAGATATAATGTGGGGAAAGGTACACCAGTATGGACACGATTGGACCCACAAGACACATATTATAAATTCTTTAAATAGTGTAATATCTTCTTAAGTGGGCAAAGTCCTCTTCTGCCCAGTTGGGTGAGTTCAGTCTGTCTGAGAGCCATCATCTGCAAATCTTCAGTAATCTACAGCTGTAGGTGGTAAGATGCACATCATAGAATCATAGAGTGCTTTGGGTTGGATGGGACCTCAAAGCCCATCTAGTTCCAACCCCCTGCCACAGGCAGGGCCACCCTTCACTAGTCCAGGTTGTCCAAAGCCCCATCCAGCCTGGCCTTGAACATTTCCAGGGATGGGGCTTCCACAACCTCTCTGGGCAACTTGTTCCAGTGTCTCACTCCCATCATGGTAAAGAATTTCTTCCTTCTTTCTTCCTGAAAGAGTTGTTAGGTCCTGGATCAGGCTGCCCAGGGAGGTGGATGAGTCGCCTTCCCTGGATGTGTTTAAAAAAACATATGAGGTACTTAGGGATATGGTTTAGCTTAGGATGGGATTGGTTGGATTTGATGACCTCAAAGGTCTTTTCCAACCTTGTGATTCTGTGAAAGTCTAATCTAACCCTGCCCTCTTTCAGCTTGAAGCCATTGCCCCTTGTCCTGTCCCTGCACTCCGTGTTGAACAGCCTCTCTCCCACTTTCCTGTAGGACCCCTTTAAGTATTGGTAGGCTGCAATTGGGTCTCCCCAGAGCCTTCTCTTCTCCAGGCAGAACAAGCCCAACTATCTCAGCCTGGCTTCACAGGAGAAGTGCTCCAGTCCCCTGATAATCTTTATGGCCTCATCTGGACTTACTCCAACAGCTCTGTGTCTTTCTTGTACTGGGGATCCCAGAGTTGGACACAGCACTCCAGGTGGGATCTCACAAGAGCAGAGCAGAGGGGAAGAATCCTCTCCCTCAACCTGCTGTTCACACTGTTCTTGATGCAGCTCAGGACACTGTTGGCCTTCTGAGCTGCCAGCACACACTGCTGGCTCATGTTGAGCTTTTCATTGATCAACAACCCCAAGTCCTTCTCCTCAGGGCTGCTCTCCATCCATTCTCCTCCCAGCCTGTAGCTGTGCCTGGGATTGCTCTGACCTTGCACTGGGCCTTGTTGAACTTCACGAAGTTCACATGGGCTCACCTCTCCAGCCTATCAAAGTCCTTCTGGATGGCATCCCTTCCCTCCAGCGTGTTGACCACACCACACAGCTTGATGTCACTGGCAAACTTGCTGAGGGTGCCCTTGGTCCTACTGTCCATGTCACTGACAAAGATGTTGAACAGTGCTGGTCCCAGTACTGAGCCCTGTGGAACAGACATCATGTTATTCAACTGTTTGTTCACTACCTTGCAATGTGCACATACTCTTCAACTGCAAAAATACACCAAGAAAGAAGCCTGTGTATCCTCACCTGTGCCCCTTCCTGCCCCAAATTACTGTTGGACAGCTTAGTGCGCTCCATGTGCCATTAGATGTGCATTGATTATCTGGCTTTAGCACCATCAATATTCAGTCCACCAATGTGCAAATGCTACTCTGGGAAATTAAGTATCCATAAATCATTTTGCTAAGGCTCCTAATCAAAATGAGGGCAGATAATGCTACTAACTGAACTGTACAACTGACTGGAAGTAAGAGCTTCTGAAATATCTTCTGGATTGAGAATATATGTCTCATTAATCTTTTAAACAGAACAGTGTGAGCTGAGCGCAGAAAGATAATAGAGCCCCTAACATTGGCCCTCCCTTTAGGACAAGAGCTGCAATTCTTGGACCTGATTAAACAAGTCACTTAAGGGGAGGTGTCATTTTCTGGAGGTGCTTAAAATACCCCAGGCTATGTTCATGAAAGGCATTACTGACATGCAAGCAACTGGATGCAAAGCAGAGATCCTCCTCCTCTCCTGCTTGGTTGCCTCTCTTCTGCAGGTGGTTGTGCTGTTCTTCACACTTTCTTTTTTTTCCTGTTTAACATTCCCTTACACCCCAGATCTGCCCCTGGCTTAAAGCTCCTCAGTATTAGGGGTACTGAGTGTGAGCTGAGGCTGAGTGACGACGTGGACCTTGCATATCTGGGTTGTGCAGTTTTGCTCTTCACTGAGCAGGACTGGAGGAGTAGGGGATCCCTCCACCATGCAGTGGTTGGGGCACTTCTCCAGGAAGAGAGAGTCATTTGGTTCCTCTTCCAGTGAGTTTTGCATTTCGATTCATGGCTGTCATTGTCCATTGTCCCAGGGTTAGTTGTCTCATCACCTCTCACTGAGGTTGTCCATGAGCTGTGGGGTTGTCCCACAGGAAGCAGGGGAAGAGTTGTTCATGAGAGCAAGTAGCAATAGGATGAGGGGTGATGGTTTTAACCTAGAAAAGGGGAGATTTAGGTGGGATATTAGAAAAAAATCTTCAGTATGAAGGTGGTGGATCACTGGCCTAGGTTGCCCAAAGAGGTGATGGAAGCCCCATCCTTGGAAACATTCAAGGTCAGGCTTGATGGGGCTCTGAGCAACCTGATCCAGGGAAGATGCCCCTGCTCACTGCTGGGGGGTTGGACCAGATGACCTTTAAAAGTCCCTTCCAGATTAACACAGTCTGTCTTCTCTTTTGTGTAGTGTTGTCTTTACAGCAGAGACCACAACCATGTAATTCCTCTGGTGATTCTGGATTCTTGATAACTGCTGGATTTCTGTGTTCCAGCTGATGCAGTTGTTCTTCACAGGTGAGACGAGGATAAGTGAGATTAGCTTCCAGCCACAAAACAACCAAAAAACAAGTGTCTTGAAAAGCATTGAGGCACCAGATTTGGGCTGAGACAGAGCAGATTCTAGGTTACCCACACCTTGGATGAACTCTTATTGCTTTGCCACAGCCATGGCATCTCCCAGACTGCAAATACAATCAGAGCTTGGTGACTGTCCAAGGAATATTAAATTCTTTGCTGTAGGAAAAGCCTTAGAGGTGTTTGGTCTATTTTTGATCTGTGTTCCCTTCTCATCCTACAAGAAGGCCAGGAGCATTTCTGAAACACTTGGTCATCTCATGAATACGTAGCACTTGTCTTTGGCTGTAACCCCAAGTGGAGACACTGCCAATAGGCCACAGGAGTCTTGGCAAACCAGTGGGCTTGGCTTTCATTCCCATTTGCACCAGTGAGTCATGTTATCTTTGGATCACTTTGATGTTCCTCCATTTCCTCAGGTCCTTGAACTCTATAGTCCAAATGTGGTATATACGTGGAATTATTAACTGCTGTGGTTACTTGTTCTTAACATGGATTCAGACATAAACAATTTACAAATTAGTATGGAGCAAACAAAGCCAGATTAGAAGAACAGCTGAAGTTTTCTCTCTCTTATTTTTTTGAAGTGTGGTTTAGCAAAATAAATTCTAATCTCTTTTTAAAAAATGATACCAACAGCAAAGTCCTTCTGAATTTAATGAGTATTTCCCAAATATTACTGGGAAACTCCTGCTATTTCAACTTGAATAGGGAGTTTGGCAGGTTGGGTTGGGTTTTTTTTTGTGAAAATAGAAGAAATATTCTGATCCTAAGTAGCAGTGGATAAAATAAGGATCTTCCAAAAAAGACTGAAAACTGCTCTGCAGTGCAGCCAAGAGGCTAATGTTTGATGAAGGTTGCCTGCAGTGAAAGTCTGCTGGGCTATCATTTCTTAAATCATAGTGGTTTGCTCGATTTTCTTTTGAGGGAAGAGAAGGGAATGCGTAAAATTAATGTCATCAGACCCCTAGTCTCTACCAGCAGAATGGGTTGTAAAGTGCATCTTTGCCATTCTCCATCTTCCCTCTGGAAATGGAAGATATTCTTCTCCTTTTATTGGGTTACTGGAAAGCTGGTTTATTTTGCAATTCATCACCAGATTTTTTTTTTCTTTTTCTCCCTTTCCTTTCATTTTTATCTCCCTGTGACGTCACGTTGCAAAACCATAACATTGTCTCTTTGAGTCACTGTGGGGAAAATCTAAGCAATCCGTGGGTATTTGTACATTGAGACATGTTTGCTATTCTGCAGGGCTCTGCTTGTTGCCACCATAAAGCATCTGACCCAACACTCTTTCTTGCTTAAAATGGCCTCTTACAGTATTTCAGCCCCACACGTGGCTCTGAATTTGCTGATGCCATCAATTGCAGTTACAGATTGGGCCACACTTCCAGTTCATTGTCCCTTTGAGAGTCCTTAAAGAATCCAGGAGTGACTGGACAGGATGATGTACCCAGTAGATAAATTTAAGTGTAATGGAGGACAGTGCTTTCAGTTGTATTGTGACATGGGGCAATGAGCTTGAATGGAAAGAAAGCAGAGACCAGACAGAAATGCTTGGAACAAATAATGCAGATGATGAGGACTTGCATCCATGGAGGATCTGACCTGTTGTGTGCCCCACTCAACCCAGGCAGAGGAGTATGTAACTCTGCATCAGAACCAAGACCTCACCTGGGGTCCTCAGATGTTTCTCCACCGATTTCAGTGGATTTTCAATCATCATGAGATTAAAATTGCATCTTCTCCACTTCTGATGGAGCTCACTTATAGCCTTCCATGAGGAAGATGTCTTCCCTCCCCTTTCATTTTCATTCATGTCCTTTCCAGCTTTCTGTTGAATTCCTCTTCTCTGGTCCGGGGATGTCAGTGTGCAGGGGATGTGAAGATTGGTGTGCTTCAGCCTGCCGTAGGGTTGGATGAAACTTGTCAGATTCAGAAAGAACACTCTCATGGACATTTCTCAATATAAAAAAAATCCCAAACCACCAAACCCAAACCCAAACCCTGCACATATCTAATGTTTGTTTTTGCTGTTTACCAGTTGTGAAACCACTTACACTTTTGGAATTCTCATCAGAAATTGTAGATTCTATTAAAAATAAAGGAAAAATAAAAGGCCTGTGACTTTTGGGGGACCTTCTCCTACCTCTGCACCTCCTGTTTTCTTGAGATCTTTGTTCTCCTCCCTACCACTGAGATCTCAGCCCCAGCTCAATGAGATTGAAAAGACTGTGACACTAGAGGGAAGACACACTCAGGAAAGGGTCATAAGGTGAGGGGAGAGACTGAAAACTGTTATTAGTCCCACTCATTCCTTCCCTTGTAAAAGCCTCATTTCTCCTTGCTTCATTATCTTTTAAATCTTGTGGTTTGCTGGGTGTACAAGTGTTGCAGGGGAGTGTCAGATGAAGACCTACAGAATCCATCAGTCATTGTCCTCGACCTTCTATGAGACTGCATGCATGCTGCATGCCCCATCCTTCTCTTCCTTGGCCAAGCTGGTTAGACAATAGCACAGAGCACAACAGGATTTAAAAGGCCACTGTAATAACAGCAACAATATAATTGCCTTTGTTTATCATAAATTTCCTTTTAGCTAGTTATATCAAGACTCCTGGGCTTAGCTGCTGATAAATTAACATAAATTGCCATCTTATTAATTATTCCCACCCTAGTCTTCCTTGTGATGGGAAAGATTTGGGTGAAAATTCTCAACAGAAGTTGATTTTCTGGCAAGTATATTATTATTATTATTATTATTTTATTTTTATTGTTGGGGTGTGTTTTTTTACTTTCTTTTTTTTTTCTCTTCCCTAATTGTAATTAACTAACAGTTGAGAAAGTCAGCCTTGCTGTGTCACCTGCAATTGCTAGGGGTCCAAGCTTCAGCTGTAATTTAGAGGGCTGGAATAATCACATAATTACTCTGCAGTGATTACAGGAGACTTGCATGGTCAGTGGATAAGAGAGATTAAATGGCAGTGGGGAAAAAAAGATGCAGGCATATGTTGCTGGTTAAGTTAACTGCTTTGTATTAATCCTGGCCCACACAGGGAGGGTGCCATACTTCTGCCAGAGATTCTGGATGCCCAAATTCCTTGCCCAAATGGCAGGGAGCATAAAGCCCTGATGCTCCCCTTCCAGTGAGTGGTAAGATTATTTTTAAAAGAGGAAGTAGGAAGATTAAATCCAGGAGGTAATCTGCTTTTCTTTGCTCAAGCGCTGCTAAGGCAGCCTTGTACGTGTTTTTCTTGAGGTGGTGATCCAAACCAAGCAGGCTGCAGCAGGAATTGAGTCACAGTTGGCTGGAGTAAGGTCTGGTGCAGCTTTTGTCACAACGGGGCTTTGAGGTCTCCCTAGGAGATGATGACCAAAATAATCACCAAATCCTGTTGCTCTACTTCTTTGTAAAAAGATATTTATAATCGGTTCTGGAAGCTTGACAAGGCAGGTTGGATGGACTTGAGGCAGGTGGGGTTTTACTGTGTTACTTCCCATGCACAGGAAGAAACATGATTTCATGGCTGTTACCGATTCACCCCGTGCAGCGCTACAGGCTTGGGGGGGACTGGCTGGAGAGCTGTCAGGCAGAGAAGGACCTGGAGGTGTTGGGTGACTGCAGGCTGAACATGAGCCAGCAGTGTGCCCAGATGGCCAGGAAGGCCAATGGCATCCTGGCTTGTGTCAAAAATAGTGTGGCCAGTAGGTCTGGGGAGGTCCAGCCTTCCTTTTCATATGCCCATGTCTGTTCTCACCCAGCTGGGCAAAGCAAGGAGCAGTGTGGGCTCACCATTCCTCTTTACTGGTCCTGAGGCTCACCCACAGGTCTGATCCTGCATAGAAATGTATGTCTGAGCTGAATGGGTGCTTGGCAAGTTTAGGTTCAAGGTGGCCTTGGGCTTCAAAAGGTGTTTTTGGGCATGACAGTGGACCTGTACTCCCTGGGCACCCTTGGGTGCTGCATGGTGTTGTAGAATAGGACTGTTTCAGTTGGAAAGGACTGATAATGATCATCTGGTCCAGCTGTCTGAGTAATTCAGGGTTGATCAAAACTTCGATCATGTTATAGGGGCATTACACAAATGCCTTTTAAATACTGACAGGCTTGGTGCACCTCTCAAGGAAGGCTGAAGACATGAGGCTCCCTGCTCCCAGCCTTTGTCTGCTGGGGACAACTTTTTCAGGAGGGTAAATTCACTCATGGAAGTGTCAATCTAGAGCTGCCATCAGGGATGACTTAGGAAAGCTGATGAGGGTGACTGCTGTGAATATGGGCAGGGCTTGGCTGAGAGTGGGACTTTCCAACCCTCAGCCTTGCAGAGGTGACCATTGGAGATGTTGGCAATGGCCACCTTTTCCAGGGGGGGATGTCTTCCTTTCCTTCCCTAAAAGTTTAGGGCAAAAAAACTTCCAATGAGATACAAAATGTGCTTTAAAGCATTGTTGGATGGGATCCCTAGGTAGGGAACGGGAGGGGGGGACTGTCTGGAATCTGCTTCCCAAACACTGCTGTGTTATCAGGTGCACAGGTATAGTGTACACAAGGTTAATGAAGACAGGATAGGAGGGGATTAGTAGTGCATGGCAAACAAGTTTGTGCTAAGGGGCTTAGGGTTCATGCTGTCCCACTTTTAAATACCCAATTCTTCTGTTTTCACCTTCCAAAACACATAAACTGTTGATTTTGATTAGTAAATTAATTTATACAGATAAGCTTTAGCCCTCTGCTAACAAGCAAGATGTGCTCCATCACCTTGTCCTTTGACATTCAAAACTGAACTCGTGTGGTTTTGGTGCAAGGTATTCATGCTCATACACATCCAAACCACCAAACACAGCCTCATCCATCCACCATCTGTGGTATGGGAATGCAGAGCGCATTTCACCACCGCTTCAAAAATCTGTCCCAGGTCATAGAATCATAGAATGGCATGGGTTGGAAGGGACCCCAAGGATCATAGAGCTCCAACCCCCCTGCCACAGGCAGGGCCAGCAACCTTCAAGCCTGGATCTACACAAGGTTTCCCAGGGCCCCATCCAACCTGGCCTTGAACACTTCCAGGGATGGGGCATCCACCACCTCTCTGGGCAGCCTGTTCCAGCACCTCACCACTGTTTCTGTAAAAAACTTCCCCCTAATATCCAATCTAAACCTTCCTTCCTTTAGCTTTAATCCATTCCCCCTTGTCCTGCCATTATCTGCCCTTTCAAAAAGTTGATTCCCCTCCTGTTTATAATCTCCCTTCAGGTACTGGAAGGCTGCAATGAGGTCCCCCCACAGCCTTCTCTTCTCCAGGCTGAGCAAGCCCAGCTCCCTCAGCCTCTCTTTGTAGGGGAGGTGCTCCAGCCCTCTAATCATCTTTGTGGCTCCTCTGAACCCTCTCCAACAGTTCTACATCCTTCTTGTATTGGGGGTCCCAGCTCTGGACACAGGACTCCAGCTGGGGCCTCACGAGGGCAGAGTAGAGAGGGACAATCCCCTCCCTGTCCCTGCTGGCCACCCCTCTTCTGATGGAGCCATGTCCTACAACTCATTCTCATTAAGCCTTGGCAACCCATGTAGGACTACCATGCAGAGAAGGCTGGAGTGAACTGAAGAGCCCATTAGTTCCCATCGCCTTGTCTCTCTTTCTGGAGATCCCCTGTAGCTGTTTTGGTTTGGAACAACTAATAATAGAAGAATAACTATATATAGCTATTCTAGAAGAATAGAAGTAACTAATAACAGAGCCCCTAACATTCTGTGATTCTGTGAAGTCAATTAATGCTGCTCTGGCACGGTTTATATGAGGGAAGCAACATTTCTTCAGGCTGAGTCTGGTTCCTGTCCATGGCTGTGAGTGAGTTTCTGACTACTGTTTTCAATGAGAAAGGGCAATTGCATCACACCTAATACACGATGGGAAGCTTGAAAATATTCTTAAACTTCCTATCACCCTTCTGCATGCCCTGGGCCCTGCTTGATTTGATTATCCAAATCTACCAGAATTCTCTGCCACACAGTGGATTCAGAAGCAATTTAAGAGCTCATTACCTCTAATTTGTTTTTAATTCTTCTCTTGGAAACCCAGAGAGTTGTTAGCAGTCTCAGAATGATTATGGGGGTCTGATCCTAGTAAGTAAAACTCTGTGGAAGGAGGCAGAAACTTATTTGTTGGATGCAGGGGGCATTTCGTGCTACTGCTTCCAGGTTGACTCCTTGCAGCATCCCATTCAGCCTGTTGCTGTGCAGGACAGACTGGCAGCAGCCAACAGCCTACAAGTGACCAAGCCAGACATTTCCCCACTTTATTAGGACATTTGGGGCCTATGAGTTTTTCTTGCCTTTGCAGCAAGGGATCTGGTTGCTTTTGACTTCCTAACATAGGCTTTCAGCACCTTCATCCAGCCTGTCCTCCATCTGTAGCTCACTGTAGAACCAAATGCTTTGCTCTAATTAAAGTCATACAATTTAATGTAGGCCATGTGTGGGAAGGAGATGTGACATATGGGAGTGGAGGCCTAGTTGACCAAATGTTCCTCTTCTGGTCTTGGGTATCCTCCACTCCCAAGGTGAAGAAACGATCTTCACCCTTGGACGTCTGTCCATTTGCAGAGCAGGAGGTTGTGCTCCTGCATTACACTGATACCTTTATGCTCCTAAAACAGATCAGCATCCAGGTTGCCCCCTGCCAAGGGCAGCACCACCACCCCTAGACCCAAAGCTTGCCTGTTGCACAAGACCACACTAAGAGGCCTTAGGCTGGTCCCATCCCTGTGAGCAATGGCTGCAGCAGAGATGTGCTGACCCATGTAGAAGAACCCAGGTGCCCAGAGGACACCACAAGGTGTGTAGCTGTGGCAGGTAACAGGCATCATCTCTCATCTCTTCCCTCTCATAGACCATTGCTCCCCCAGCAGAACCTGCCATACTCTCGACATCCACCTCTGTGGTCCCATCAGGAGACTGATGGAAGGGACAAAGCTGATGTCACTGAAGATGAGCTGGTGGAGCTGTAATGGGGCTGGGGGGTTGGGGAGAAACACCATCACAATAAATGAATAGCAGCAGCTGGAATAAATGGGGACACGTGCAGCTTGCCTGATGGAAATGCAGCAAATCCTGGTTCCTTACATCACTTCTTCAAGTGCTAACGGGCACGTCCACCCTCTCCACTTCCCACCTACACGCTTCAACTCCAAACCCGCTCCTTAGAAAACCTCCTCGCTCTCCACAAAAGCTGGAGGTGGAGGTGACAGTTCACCTTCCCTGCGAGGTGATTATTTCTGGGGGGGTGTTAAAACATCAAATCCAGCCCAATTTCTGGTGGGTGCCCTGGCATCAGGGCTGCCCACCCCAGGAGGTGGCAGCCTCGTACAGCGCAGGGCTCAGGTGCTGGGCTGATCCCACCCAGCTATTCGGAAAGAGCGTAAAATATTTATCTGCAGATATATTTGGATCTGATTTCCCCCCCTCCACCACCACCCCCCCTCCCTCTTTGTATCTGAACGATCTCTTTCTAGCCTTGCCGGCGCAGCGGTTTTTCTAGAAAAATGAGACCTTGCAATCTTATCTACTCTCTGACTTAAAGCCTGCAGGGGTGTGGGTTTTTTAGTTCTTTCACAGTGGGGGGGGAGGGTGGGGAAAGAAAAAAAAAAAAGGAAATAAATTACTGCTAAATGCTTTAAAGCTAATCTGAGGTTCCTGGTAAATAGAAATCATTAAAATCCAGCATGTTTTACAACAGAAAAGGTGAAGGGAATTTGCAGAGTGCGTATTTCCCCTTCCCCGTGCTCATATTAAGACTTGCTCATAATATTGAACGAGCCTTTTGGCCAGAGACATGCTGAGCCTTGCCCCTCTTGATCAACGGGGATTAAAAAAGACACCTGGGACTGCTCATGCCGAGGTAATGAAACAGGAATCTGAAGGCTCCAGAGAGCAATTTGGGAAGTTTCCTTTCTTATTGCTAAGGCTGGGGCAGGCTTTTCCCCAAATTTAGTATTCTGTCTGGTAGAATATAAAATAATGAGACTCCTGCTGCTTCCCAGGGGAGACTCTTGAATTGCCTTAGAGATATCACTGTCAGCCTGAGGTCTTTTCCTGTCTAAATCTGACCTGAAAAAGGGGCGAGGAAGAAAGCAGAGGGATCATGTGCTTGTTTTGATGCTTTCTGGTGGGCAAAAGTGACTTTTATTGTCCCTGTATATCTTTTTGGTTGGGGTGTGAGGGAGTTGTTTGCAGGTTCTTTTTTACATAAGAAACTCCAGGATGATGGAGTTGAGTGTTAAAAACCTCTTGGAAAGAGAGAAGAGAATTTCCTTTTGCAAAATGAGAGAAGAAGAATGGGGGTTTGCTCACAGCCTGCTCTGAAGGCCTCCTGAAATCGATGGGGAAGGGATGCTAGAGGCTGGAAAAGCACAGGGTGTTTCACAGTTGTGCACTGAAAGGGAACAAAAGCTGGCATGATAAAAAAACCAAAATAGAATAGAGAAAGCAGCTGCTGTAGCAGTTAGAGGAGAAGAGGCTGGCTGCGAGATGCTGGGGTTTATGACAGGGTGGCTTTAGGGCATGATGAATGTGAGCACCAAGGAGGTGCTGGTAAAAGCCCACAAACATATTCTTCCCAAGCCAGGAGGAAGAAAACCAAAGTCCCTCACGCAGAGGGCTGGGGAAAGCTGCTAAGAAGGAAAGCGGGTGCTGGCAGACTCTGGCTAGGATTTTCCAGGGTAAGTTATTGCTGCTAGCTAGGGAGACAACTGAGCATAAGGAGCAGATGTCAGTAAGGAGAGCTCCAACACTGTATTACTTGCCTCTAAAGGTTCTCTGATGCTGAGCATGGACCTGTTGTGTCCCCAGCATTGTGCCTTGGGCTTGTACTGCTGGCTGCAGTCACTGACGACCCCCCAGGAAAGCCCTTATTTCACACATTTATGGTGCATCAGGGGCCACTCTGCAGAGTAGAACTCTTCCTGGCTGCAGCTGGGCTTGTAGACAAGGTGGGAAGGGCAGATGTGCCTCCATGGTTGCCTTTTAATGGGGCCCTGTGCACAAATTAACCCTGCCGTGCAGCCACTGACCCCTCAGCCATGAAGAAAAAATGTGAGAGGTTTAGCAACCATTTCTGTCAACAAGTTAAGTGAAATGGGCAGTTGGGCAAAACATAGAATCATAGAATGGCTTGCGTTGGAAGGCACCTCTAAAGGTCATCTAGTCCAACCTCCTTGCAATGAAGAGGGATCTTCATTTAGATCAGGTTGCTCAGAGCACCATCCAGCCTGACCTTGAATGGTTCCAGAGATGGGGCATCTACCAGCCTTCTTGGCAGCCTGTTCCAGTGTTTCAGCACTGTCAATGTAGAAAATTTCATCCTTAAAATAATGGTCTAACTTGTTACATGAATTGCTATTGGCCCACCATCTAGGGTGGGGATGTCTGGAGGTGAGATAGTGCTCATGCCCTTGGATGGAGGTGGGGGTTCAGGCAACTGCAGCTGTAGAAAAACCCACCTAAACCTGACTGGTTTTGGGATGCTGGTCTCTAAGATTTGGTGTAAGACAAAGTGTACTTGGGGCTCTGGTCAGCTGTGGGACACCAGAATTAGGCAGTGGTTTCAAAGTGGATTAGGAGGTTGGATGACAAGAGCACCAGGGATGAGCCAACAGGAGATGGAAAAAATTAAGAATGGAGTTTGCAAACTGTGATGAGGAGTCCAAAGGAAAATCCAAGGATAAAACCCCAGTGAGAGCTTCCCAAACTCTGCATCCCTCTGTATACAGGTGAATCTACTCCACTTTCATCCCACTAAGATGTTCTTAGGAGCAAAACCTTCTATGCAGCTTGTGAAGGATGCGCTGGCTTTCTACTGGGTTATATCCATCTTTGTTGGGGCTGGCATGGAGCTGGCACATCTCTTTCATCACCCCAGACCCTTTCTGAACTGCTTCTTTGTTCACTAAAGCAAAAAACCCTCAGGTCTCATGTGAGGGGCAAGGCAGCTGGGGCCACCATCTGAAAATAAAAGGCCCTAGGGATAAAGGAGAGCTTGCACAGCCCTGTTTCACACAAAGAGGAATAAACATATGGAACAGGTTAACAAGTGAGGTGGCTGAAGCCGCACTATAAATAAGACTATAAATAAGTTCAAGCAGCATGTCGACAGGCTGCTGGGGAAAAAACCAAAGTGAAACCAAAACCCACTGAAAATGTGGGGAGAAAGGGAGTGAAGATATTAGGATGTGGGTGAAGGGACTCAAAAGGGAAGCTTATGATAAAGGGGAAAGAAGATGGAGGAGCAGTCTGGTACCTTCTTGTTCCAGCTGTGCTGTGAGTTGGAGGAGAGAGCTATTTCTGACTGATGTGCTTAAACCCTCAGTGATCAGTCCATAAAAGTGAGGTTGCCAGTGAGATTGGAGGGTCTTGAAGATACTTGTTAGTGTGGTGTAAGAAATTGGGTGTTACAAACCAATGTTTTGGGTTTAGAGCTCCTCTAAGGGATGGATGTGTGGGTTTGGAGGCTTGGGGATATGTCTCCTGAACAGCATCCTGCTGGGAGGGGAGAGGGTGAAGGTCCACAGGAAAAGACCTCAGCTCACCTTGGTGAGGAACACTGGCAAAGTGCAGAGAGGTCTCCACAAAAACCTCTTCTGCAATGAAGTGTGAAGCAGTCATGCTATGGTGGAGCAAGGTCTCCTGTTGGGAGTGGAACTGCACGGTGATGGTGCCTGGGGTCTAGGGGAGACAAGGAGGTGCAACACTGTTGTGAGAAAGATGAGAGTCAACATTAATCTCTCTCTCTGTTTATAGGGATACATCATCAACAGACTTGGGGAGAGGGGAGCGCTGAATTCAAATAAACCACTTGGGTGTAGCAAAGTTTTTTTGTTGCCTTGGCCAACCAGCTCTTGAAATGTGTGACCAAAGTCCACCAAAGATACCAGAGTCTAAAAATTTCAGTAATCCTTTTTGATGCATAACAGACTTCTTCAATAACTGCACTGGGAAAATCCCAGTACTTAAATCAATCAGGAGATGCTTCCTGAGTTTTGCAAAAGAAGATGTTTCTAAAATCCCCAGGTGGAAAAGCATCCCCATGCCAAACAGAGAAAACACCCTATGCTGTGATCCAGCCAAACTGGTTTTATCAGCTATATCAGCCACTGTTTTGGCTGCCACGGTGGGAAATGAGCTGGGAATCTCCAAAGTGAGAAGCTGAGCTTTGTTAAACCGACATTTTAAGTCATGTTAGTGGTGGGTCACGCTTACAGGGAAGGCAGCTGATGGGCTTTAGGGAATTTCTTATGCTTGTCCTGACAACAGGCTCTTGATGTCTGCTCTGACTGCCTGGAGCTTGGCATCGTTCACAACAGGAGACGTTAGATCTCTTACATTGCTTTATTTGAAAATGAAGTTCTCTTGCTACCCAAGTGAACACTATAGAGATCTGTCTATCTTGCAAAGGTGACAGTGTATCTTTTCTTCAGCAGGGTTGGGACTTCTCTACCCTCCCTGGCAACAGCAGGCCTTTCTGAGATTTTAGGTAAAAGAAAGCTTGGGTTTGGGATGCTATGGTGCATACTAATAGCTACAATCTAAGCAGAGTGACCCGAGATGCGGCATGTCTCTGGTGAAACTTGCAGGTGAAAATTGAGGCATTGAATGAACAATTATGCCAACGACTTAGGTTGGATATTAGGAAAAAAATATTCACTGTGAGGGTGGTTGATCACTGGCACAGGTTGCCCAGAGTCATGGTGGAGGCCCCATCCCTAGAGGTATTCAAGGTCAGGCTTGATGGGGCTCTGAGTGCCCTATCTACTGAAGATGTCACTGTTCACTGTGTAGGGGGCTTGAACTAGATGGCCTTTAAAGGTCCCTTCCAACCTAACACATTCTGTGATTCTATAACTGTGAAAGCTGAGATGCCTGGGCAAGTGGGCATGGCTTTTGTGAGTCACCACATTTTATGACTTCCAAAATTCCTGCTCAACTGAAATGCTGGCACATAAGTCCCTTTGAATATTCGGGGCTTGGAGAAATGTGTCAGTTCAGAGTTTTCCCTATACATACCTAGAAAGTAACCTAATGTAATGTTAGCCTGTAGACATCACAGTCCAGTGAAAGCAGCATTGGATGGTTCCTCAGAGTTAATTCATTCATTCATTTTTAATGTGTGCCTGGAATTTCAATTTACTCTCATTAAAATGTGATTGATGCTAAAGATACAGCAGATTACAGTCACACCGCACCGGCTCTTTCCTTGCACTCAGCAGAACAAGTCAAGTGCTGCTTCGTGGGCAAAAACATGTCTTTTGTTTTGCTTTCCCTGTGAAAGTGGGACTTTGCTGGTCTCTCTACCAGTAGCTCCTTTTCCTTTGCCTCTTTCAAACAAAAAATTGTTGCTATGTAATTTCCAGGCTGTAAATTGATATAAACCAGAGAGAAATACAGAGAAAACAGATGAAATGTCACTAATGGGCTTGCAGTTTTCACTCAGGCACAGTAAAGAGATGCCCAAGGGAGTGACATTGATGCCCTGACACCTGAAGCTGGCGATGAGGACTTCTGTTAAACGGGGCAGTCTTGCCACCTTCCTCCGGAACACGGGTGGTGATTTCCCGCGTAGCCTGGCTGGGCTCCAAGCTATGCTCGGAGCCAAACCCTGGCCTGTAGTTATACAGGAGTTAAGGCCTCATTAGTTTCCTATTCCCATGTCAGCAGGCTGTTAGCAGGCTCTGAATTGGCCAGCCAGTTTCTGGAGGCAAGCCAGCCAGCAGCAGTGCAGGGCTCGGTCCCCCACAGAAAACACTGGTGCTGTTGGAGAGATGCATTTCACACGCATCCCATGATACCAGTCCCAGCTCTTTTTTTTCTCCCAGGGGATCCCTCTTGAGTTAAGATGCAAAGCAGAAAGCCTCAGGAGCTCCATGTTGATCAACAGACTCCGCTGTTGATCCAGGCTCCTGGGGAGATGCTTCTCCACTAGCTACTTTTCGTCTGTACTCTGCTCTCCAAATTCCCAGGTGTCCTGATGGAGAATAAGGTCTTCTTCATTGCTTTGTTCCCCAGAGAGCTGTCTATAATCCTGCGTGTTGTGTTGGACGATGCTGTCCTCTGTGAAGCAAACATCTAAAGACTTGGCTACCCTTTCATCTCTCAAGCCAAATTTTTGATGCTAAGTTGGAGTCAGTAGGATATAACCTGATCTTCAGATCTTCTTCTGGGCAGCTCCAGCCTCAGACCGCAAAAAAGCCACTCTTCATCTGGCAGCAGACACAAAATCCACTGGCAAGAGTTTTACTCCCCTTACATGCAAATGGGAGAAGCACCGTTGCAAATCGTGCTTAAAACCCAAGCTGGCAGGAAAGCTCTGAAATGCCTTTGAAAGGCTGAGCAAAACAGTTATGTAAGGCTGTTCAGCCTGTCCCTGAGGAAAGGAGAGCTGCTGGTGTCCCAACATGGTTGGTTTTTTTCACCTGTTCCCTCTTGATCTCATTCATGCTTCCCCCCCCTCCCCCCCCCACAACTGCTGCATTTCGATCTACTCAATAATGTGGTCCATGTGTTTATGATCCTTCCACTCAAAGTGACACCACTGTTCACATTGCACACTCCTACCTTGCAATGGTTACCAAGGGTGTAGCAGTTTCCTAGCAGGAATGTCATAATTTCCAAAGGTGGCCATTAGATCACTGCCTCCCAACTGCCTCATGCAGAGAAAATACATTCCCATTTCCTTTACTGTCCCTCATACCAATACCCAAATGCTTTGTGTCATTCTCCAAAGCTCTGTCCCTCTGGCACAATCACAAAGCATCTGAGACAAGGTCATGGATCATATACAAAGTACTTGTGCTTTTGTGTGGCTGGGTTCTGGAGGAGGAGGGGGCTTCAGGGGTGGCTGCTGCAGGAAGCAGCCAGAAGCTATCTGCAAGCCCCACAGAGCAAACACCAGTCGGCTCAAGGCTGGAGTTGTTGCTGACCAAGGTCGAGCACATCAGTGATGGTCACAGCACCTCTGGGAATCACATTTAAGAAGAAAAAAACACAAGCAGCCGCTTTTGCCACCAGAGAAGGAAGTGAGAAGATGTAAGGAGCTGTGCAGACACCAAGGCCAGGGAAGGGGGAGAGGTTGCACCCCAGGTGCCAGTGAGAAAGATGTCCCTACAGCCCCTGGCGAAACCCATGGTGGAGGGGTGTCCCCCCACAGCCCATGGAAAAGACTGAGACCCCCACCTGCAGCCCGTGGAGAGGCCCCACACTGGAGTAGGGGGAGACACACAGGAGATGCTGTGACCTGTGTTGGAGCAAGCCTCTGACAGAACTTGTAGCCTGTGAAGAGAGACAGCAAAATTCCAGCTCAGAACAGTAAGCTGTTACAGACTTAAATTTTATTTATTTTTAAGAGATGGACTCCGCAATGGTGTCAGCTCAAAAGGGTGTTTCTTTGTGTCTCAAGGCATTTGGTGTCACTTTCTGAAAAGCCATGAAAGCTCAGCAGAGATTACCACAAACTTACCTCCAGGAAAATAAAAAATCCAAAGACCGTAGGAGCTAAGCAGTTAAATGGGAGGAGAGAATCAGAAGAGCCTGCTTATGAAGAGGTTTTGCAAACCCCAGTTAGAAAAGCCCATCAATATTTTGGGGTTGGTGAAACTCAGACTTAATAGGAAGAAAATAACCCAGGTAGAGTGGAGGAACTATTCCAGTAGACTTGAGCAGAGGGGATCAAGTCTAGCATTTCTTTCAAAGTCAGAAGAAATTGCTGCTGAAAGCAAAGATATCAACAGTCTGTCTGAGTAACCCTGTGGATTGCTGTAGTTCGTGCTAATAATTTTCAACAAAGAGAATACAGCAGAAATTTCACCAGCAAGCGGCCCTTCTTCCAGACCTGTGCTGTCAGGCAGGAAGCTCAATATAGATTTGAGATGTTTGGGATCTGAAACTTGAGTAATACAGAAGATCTGATAGCCTTCCTGTCAGATTCTCTAAATTGCAAAATTCAAATCTTGCTACTGGCTGTGGCTTCAGGTATGCCAAAATTTTATTAGCTCTTTCTTTAGACCTTTTTTTTTTCTCCTGCTAGTTATCACAGTCTGAGATATGAGCATTATCCCAGTGCCTTTATTCTGAAGAGCTGACACTTCCTTCTTTAACAGAAGAAGAGGATGTGAAGCTGGGAATGTGACCCTTGTGTTTAAGTGACAATTTCTGTCCTGGTTCAGGAGGTGTTTGGTGGTTGCATTGTAGTCTCAAATTTTTTACAGGTGGATAGTAAATGTACAGTTTTCTGCTTCCTTGTAGAGTGTAGGAACTATGAGACTGGGATAAATGGCTTTCAACTTTTCTATAAGATGCTTTTTTTCAATGGATGATAATGAACCTTTGCCTCATATAAAGGGAGGCCATGTGACCAAAAATGTATGATGGATTACTTTCTTTTCCAAGTGCTGATGGTCAATGAAAAAACCTTGTGTTTGGTATAGCACAATACTGAAAAATGACACACAACACCATCATTGCATTTTTCAACAGCAAATCTGGTTAGAAGGACTCCACCTTTGCCCTCATGTCCATTCTGTCCAACACTAATGTATCTCTACCACTTCCATGGTAAGGAATTCTCTACCAAGGTAAAGGAAAACTCTTTGGGCAAGGAGATAGGGAGGAATCCTACTTGGCATTTATTTCACTCTTGAGCATTTCTTTAAGCCATCATGCAAAAGGGAACTTGCCTGACTTCAAGAAAGTGTCTAGAGAAAGGCCAGGTTTTGTGTTTCTGGTGGATTCTGAAGTTGATGAAAATATATTTTCTGACCTTCAGGAAATGGAAATCTTTTGTGTTTCAAAGACTCTGCAAACCCAGCAGCAGAGGAAGCAGGGAGTGCTGTCATGAAGGAACCACAGCACAACTACCAGGTTCAGGTTAAGCCCCTAAATTACCCATTTATTGGACCTGATTTCTCCAAGAATTGGATCTGCTCTGAATTATGCAAATAGCTATCTCCTAAGCTTGCACAAGAAAACAAAGGAAAGGAAACAAAACTTTCACTACCCAAAGGAGTCTGTAAAGATCCCATTTTCCAAAGGTACTAATAGAAGCTCTGGATGCTCAGGTTTTGTGTTCAAGGAATATTTTATATACATCAGGGACATTTTATATTCATGGAGTGTGAGTTTTCTGTGGTATAACTCTCGATGACTATTGATTTTGTAGCACTCTCTGGAAAGTTGAACTTCTCCTGAACTTTGGAGGGGAAAAGTCCCAGTTTAAAGTTGCTCCAAGAAACTTCAGCTGCGACACTCACAAGGATATAGACTTGCATAGATGAGGACAGTGCTTTATCTCCTGGATTGAAGCCTTCATCCTTGGCATGTGAGATGGCTGCAAAGGAGACACCAGAAGCATGTGTGAATGCACACTCACAGTCAACTTGTTTTGTTGTTGTCTCACCATAGCTCATTCTGTCTTCACACACAAGGCTGAGTCTGTGGGTAGAAAAACCATCTGGCAAGGGAAGGAACATCTAACCCGGCATAAAGACTTAAATGCTTCCTTGGAGCATGCCAGCTCCAAGCAAGCTGGCAAGGCTGCCCTCTAATTTTGGACTTTGGCATGCAAAGAGGCATCTCATTCCTTGCAAGTGAGGAAGCTCTCCTAAGGTCTAGGTATTAGTGGCACGGGAGTGAATACATTGGATTTCTGTTTCACTTTGCCTGGGGACGTGTATGAAAATCAGAAACAGCACCTGCTGACTGTCAGATCTGAATGAACTAGCTGGGGGTGGAAAAAAATGGGGGAGAAGAAATCTACTGCTGCGTTTGCCCATATTTTACCTTTGGCACTCATCTATTTGGTAAAATCATCAGCTGTCTGGGAGTCTGCCTGTTGCTTAGCAGCAGAACAGCTCTCCTGATGCTCTGGAGGACTCTATCTGGGGACATCTCAGAGGAAAGGATGAGGCCTTTATTGCTCTCAAACAGCTTTTATTTTTTCCTTTATCCATGAATTCTGGCGGCAAGTAATTTACAGAGAAAATACCTTGTTCCTCAGTAATTCAGTTTAAGGATGTATAGAAATAGTCTTGATGTCTTATTTAGAGTATTGTGTTATTCACAAAATTTATCTGAGTCTTCTTGCTGCCAATGGTATCATGGGCAAACGTTTGCACATTGAATAAGACTTATGTATCACTCTGGTTTCTTGATAGCCTCATGGATCAATAGCTGTCAGTGGATTATAGATAATCTGTGCCTTGCATTATTGCTTGTGGGGTGTGTGCATGTGTTCAGAAATTCAGATAACACACTAAATAAGTAGGCATGTGGCTATTTTTTCAATTCTGCATTGACATCCATCTAAGCCAGAGGTACCACTTCATGGTTTTCTGTGCAGCACTGGATGATGGGCAATGAGGATGGCATAGAAGAAACAGTACCTGCCTTTCAGCACAGTGCTCCGAAGTCACTCACACCATTGTCCTGCTCCTGAGTACCCCAGACAGACATGTACACTTAAATATTTGTAAATCCCTTCTGCTGTCTTCACAGTCCTGGTTGGCTGAGCCCCATTTTGGAAGGTATACAAGCTTTCACCCAGAACAGCTGGATCCAGCAGTGCAGCAGCTGAAGTATCTGATGCTTGAGTGGATGATATATAGGTGAACAGTTCAGAGAAGTCCCAGCATGGGACTGGACAGGAACAGAAAATTAGGATCCACACAAGTGGCCAAGTCCTTCTGAACAGCAGTGAAATCACGTCCTGTGTGCTCTGCTCTGCTGTACCACCTCCTCTTGGAAAATGTCATCTATCTTCATCCAGTTGTCCAGTCCAGTGCAGCTGTTGCACCATCAAATTCCTGTTGGCTGATCTCAACATAAGAGATGCTCTTCCATAAGGTCTCGTGCCTGGTGTCAAGAGTGCCACCATAGCTGTGAGCACACCAGCTCTGACTCCTGTTAGAGCTGAGCATCACAGGGGCCCACGCAGTCTTTTTACAGATTGGCTTCCTTCTGCTGCAGTTCAGTGCCAGAAGAATTAGAAAATCCAGCAACTTCCCAACAGGCCTTCAACCCTGTCACAGTGCTTAGCTGGGGAGGTTGTCAACCACATTTACCTCAGGAACCAGAGGCTGCAGAGAGTCCTGGCTAAGGTCCAGCCCCTCCTCTGCACTTCAGCCTCGGTGCAAGCAGCCAAAATCTGCCTCTTGGGTTCCCTGCTGTCTCCAGTGCCTGTTTCCTATCTACTCTCTGCATGTGATGTTCCTCACTTGGAGCAGACCTTCACAGGCTGCCTCCATGAGATCTCACCGCTAATCCAGGAGCCAGTGCCAGCCCTGATTTCCAAGTCACATTGGTGCCAAAGTGCGTCCTGTGGCCTTTCATTGGAAGAAGAGCTCACAACCCTCTTTCTTCCACTTGACTTTTTGAATGCATGCCCCGAGCTCATCATTGTTTTTGGCTCTGATGGCCAGCACACACCTTCACGTTGGCCTCAGTGTGGCGGGGCAGATGGTGCATGATTTTAGAGCTGGCACACATTACAAGGGGTGGATGGACATTGGCTTTCCTACCCAGTTACCCTGGGACGTGTTGGCATCTGTTCAAGCAATTTCTTCTACCTGGAAATTCCTATCTCTTGCCGTAAAGGTAGTGGGTAATGTTATGCAGCACTGAGGGTAAATCCAAGGCCCAAACGATTCCTGTCTTATAAAGAGGTATTTTGGACTTCTGGCGTTAGGTTTGACTGATGGCACCCTTTAGAATCGAGCATGTTGCTGTACACCAAAGCTCACCTCTTCCAGCTGGCACGGGGAGATCTGGCTGTATTGTGTCTGCTTTGCACCTCATCAGCAACGAGGATGATGCTGGAACCAATTTAGGTGGTGATGTGGTAGACAGTGCGTGAGGCAGAACAGGATGTTGGGAGTGGCTCCGCATCTGTCTCCCATCACAGGGTTTGGCTGGGACTATTTTTTTCTTTGGCTTGCTGTGAGAAAAGCAGGCTTAGCAAGTGAGGAGCGCCTGCGCTGCACAGTCACACCTGGGACTGCGACCAGGGAGGGAGCAACATTTAATGAGCAAAGTTTTTGGCATGGGGTGTGGTGTTGCAGGACCTGAGCTCTTCCACCAAGTCTGTGTCACTTGCTTGTGAGGCTTGGAGTTGTCCTTTCAGCCCAGCACAGCCTTAAGCTCTTTCTCTGGTTGTTAAAGTACACGGAACGATCCAATGGGGTGTGGTGCAGCTCAGCGTTTGGAAAGAAGTGTAAGGCTGGTTTATTGGTGAAAGGAGTCTTAGAAAAGCCAAACCATTATTACAACCCTCATTCATAGAATAATTGAGGTGGGAAGGCACCTCTGGGGGTCATTTGTCTACCTCCCCACCGACCCCCAAAGCAGAGTAATGCTTGTTTGTTGTACTGCTAGCTTGCAGAGGTCTCCTTACCGGTTGTGCATGGTTAAGTGAATGTTGAATTTTTTAATACTGTTTCCTTGCAGAATTCTTTCCATTGCTTGTCTGGTCTGCGTATCTTCTGAGTTTGAGAGAGCTGTTTGGGTTGAATTGTGCCAAACTTCAGAGTGGAACCTTTCTTCCATGGACAAGTGCCTGGAAACAGTCTGATTCAGAGCAGATTTCAAGCCTGTGGACCCTCAAAGAGGTCTATGGTTTGTATCAGGAGCTCCAATGCATAAGTGGAAATGGCACTGCACGCACAGAGATGGCTGAGGCACGGGAGGGCTGGCTCCTAAACTGGAACAGATGCCACACATTGGGCTTTGCCATGAAACCCTGTGCTATCAGGAGCCCCAGGTTTGGCAGATGGAGGCTGAGCAATTCTGCTGTTCTGACAGGCAGAGGTGAGTAGCTGGAGGAGGTAACACCAGCACCATAAGTCTACCCACCACAGCCAAGTCTTCAGTGCAACTCAAGTCTTATCTTGCAATGAGACCTGCTGAGGAGTGCCCTTGATGTGACAGGGAACTCCTGGACAGCCTACGCTGAGTGGGTTGGAGCAGATCATTCCCCTCTTCTTCAGATCTGTGTTCCCTGGGATTTAGAAACTTTCTTCCAACCCACACCCCTCTTAGAAGCCTACATCCATTCCTTCACCCCTGGTCTAAATGATAATGCTTCCTTTTTGGTAGCTATTTGTCTCCTAACCAGTGCCTCATCATCAGGGCACAGAGCTTATGTCTGCTTCACATGGACAGCCACCTTTTTTTTCCGCCCCCTTGCAATCTATGAAAGGCTAACAGAAGAAAGCTGGTTGCTATCTGTGCTACTGCTTAATCCTCAGTCTCCAATTCCCGCTATCAGCACTATCAGCAAGACTTTTCTCTCTGCCACCATGTTGCAGAACAGCAGATAACATAATCCTAAATCCCAGGTACGATTTTGACCCTTCTGCCGTACCGAGCTTATTTTTGAAAGCAAAGTCTCTTGCATCAGATGAATCACAGCTGGTAATATTCTCCTTCAGCCTATATTTTCTTAGTATCAAACCAAACCCCATGTGCTTTCTGCGGTCTTATTTTCTGAAACTATTTTCAGTTTTCATTTGAAAACATCTTTTAATGTGGCCATGCATTTAGGACTCTCTGGTAAGAGGAATCAAAAATATTCCATGATGCATCTTTCCCTCCTAAAGATCTTTAATTTATGACTATGAAGAATTATTCTTGCTGCCCATAAAGTAATTTTTCCAGCATGTTGGTTACACACAGGGCAAGATTATTTCCAAACCCAGATAGCTGTGGATTTATCAAGCCATCTAAAATGCACATACACATACACACACATACACACAGAGATGCCTATATAAAGATTCGGTGGGACATTTTTTTCTGTTACATAGAGTAAATTCAATCAAATTCATTAAGTTTCCTTGGCTTGCTACCAACAGAATTGAGACTGGGATACAGCCCAGGGGCTGCATCTGTGTAGGTATTGCTGTGATCACCTACACTTGTCTTACACCAGATTTTTTTCCTCCATGCACCAATTACCCAACAATAGTAATATTGTATGGTTTATTTTATATTAACGTAGATGATTTATTTTATATTAACCTACTCTCACAGCCATGCTGCCTGCTTTCCTTACAAACAATAATGTCTTATAGGAACATACTTTCACCCTTAACTGCATTACAGTAAAAGCACATGAGTCATGATGTTAGGTTTTTTTTTAAGAGCCCTAGTGGTCTTGGTTTAAGCTGTATGGAGCCCCCATGGATGCTCATGGGACATCTATTCAGGGAAAGACTGTGGTTGAACCTTGTGAGTTAATGCATTAAGTAGAAGGGGTATGAGGAGGACTTTTCCAGGGAAGGAGCTGGGTTTTCATGAAAGCATTTGTGACCCTGCCATCTCCAGTCATGTAGACTAGCTGGGAAACCACAAACAGTGCTGTTCAATATCTTTATTGATGATATTGGCAGTAAGATTGAGTGCACCCTCAGCAAGTTTGCTGATGACACCAAGATGATTGGTGAGGTTAATGTGCCGGAGGGATGGTATGCCATCCAGAGGAACCTGGACAGGCTAGAGAAGTGGGCCCAGGGGAACCTCAGGAGGTTCAACAAAGCCAAGTGCAGGGTCTTGCACCTGAGTTGGGACAACCCCTGTTATCTGTACAGGTTAGGAGATGATGTGCTGGAAAGCAGCCCCGAGGAAAAGGATTTGGGAGTACTATGGATTAGAAACTGGACATGAGGCACCAATGTGCATCTGCAGCCCAGAAGGCCAACACCATCCTGGGCTGCATCAAAAGGAGTGTGGACAGCAGGCTGAGAGATGGGATTCTGCCTCTCTGCTCTGCTCTGGTGAGACCTCACCTGGAACACTGTGTCCCGCTTTGGAGCCCTCAACACAAGAAGGACATGGACCTGCTGGAGCCACTAAAATGATCCGAGGCCTGGAGCACCTCTCCTGTGAAGACAGGCTGAGAGAGTTGGGCTGGTTCAGCCTGGAGAAGAGAAGGCACCAGGGGGACCTTTATAGTGACCTTCCAGTACCTGAAGGTGCCTATAGGAAATCTGGGGAAGAACTGCTCTCGAGGGCATGGAGTGATAGGATGGGGGTGATGGTTTTAAACTAGAAAAGGGTTGGGTATTAGGAAAAAGATCATCAATATGAGGGTGGTAGAACACTGGCCCAGGTTGCCCAGAGAGGTGGCGGAGGCCCCATCCCTGGAGACATTCAAGGCCAGGCTTGATGGGGCTCTGAGCAACCTGATCTAGTGAAGATGTCCCTGCTCACTGCAGGGGGTGGGACTGAATGGCCTTTCAAGGTCTCTTCCAACCCCTACCAGTCTGTGATTCTGTGATTCATAGAATCACAGAATGTGTTACCTTGGAAGGGACCTCTGGAGATAATCTAGTCCTGCCAGAGCAGGATCACCTCAAGCAGGTGGGTTTGAATGTGTCCATAAAAGGAGACTCCTCAACTTCTCTGAGCAGCCTGGCCCAGTGCTCTGCCACCCTCACAGTAAAGACGTTCCTCTTCATGTCCAGGTGGAACTTCCTCTATTCCAGTTTGTCTCTATCACCTCTTGACCTGTCCCTGGGCACCACTGGAAGAAGACTGACCCCATTCTCCAGATTCCCACCCCTCAAGTATTTATCAGAATTGATAAGGTCCCCCCTCAGTCTTCTCCAGGCTAAAAAGTCCCAAGTCCCTCAGCCTCTCTTCATCAGAGAGATGTTCTAGTCCCCTCCTCAACTTTGTACCTGACTTCCAGTCTCCTCATGGGGCAAAAATCCTATGCTGTGCTCTTGTCAGGTTGCTCACAAGAAGAGCCCTGAACTTTTCCAATGACTGGGAGATCTTGCTGCCTGATTCAGTTTGTAGAAAGAATTCCTTAGCAAATGCATAATACATGATTGTAAACCACACACCTCTTCCCCCCCCATCTTCTCTTTTTGAGTCTTTCAGGATGGAATTGAAGCAAGCCACACACAACATTGTCTCTCTGGGGCTTCATATTTAAACAATATTATTTTCCCCTGTGGACAGCAGGAGAGGCAGAGGCAGCAACAACTGGTTGCAGAGGAATTTGAACAGCTGGAGCAAGGTAAAATCCAAGAAAACAGTGAAGCTCTGGTAGATTTTCTCCCCGCCCTGGACTCTAAATAGTTTTTCCATCCCACAAAACCACTCATGGAAGGGAGGTGTTTTTCTCTTCTTCTCCCTGTTTAACTGTAACAAGAAGCATGCTGTGAATAAAAGGTGCTTCCAAGACCATCTGGAAATATTTCCCACTCCAAGCAGAGACTGGTGACTCCTGCTGTGAATGCTTTGCAGCATCCAAAAGAGAAAAAAAAGAAGAGAAAAATGTGTGGGGAAAAGAAACTCAGAACATTTTCATGGGTGGAGTAGCAGTAGGTGAAGGAAGCAAGGGCTGGATGTGGGGAGCAGTGGGTGCCCTGCGGTGACACAGGTGTATTCTGCTATGAATGCAATGCCACCAGCTCTGTGACAGCACAGGGTGTCTTTCCAGCTGCCCTGGTGCCTTCACAAAGTGGCCAACACACTGCTGAACTGATGGTGAGGATCACTTTGATGTGTCTGATACCCATCCCCTTCTTTATCCAAAGAATCTCTGCCACGGGCAAGTGTCACTTAAAACTGGAGATGCAGCACAAACCTGGGAGCAGGCCACTTCTCCCAGGAAGTTCAGCAGAGGCTCTATCTTTCACCCTCTCTTATTTTGAGGGGTTGATGGTTTATCCTGGTTTGTTGATGGCAGGACAAGGGGGAATGGTTTAAAGCTGAAGGAGGGAAGGTTTAGATTGAATATTAGGAGGAAGTTTTTTACAGAAAGAGTGGTGGACCTCTTAGAGCAGCGTCCAGATGAGGCCAAGAGGATGGTCCAAAGGCTGGAGCACTCTCCTACAAAGACAGACTGAAAGAGTCTGGCTTGTTCAGCCTGGAGAGGAGAAGTACCAGGGAGACTTCAGAGCCCTTTCCAGTCCCTGAAGGGACCTACAGGAAAGTTGGAAAGAACTGCTTGTAAGGGCATGGAGTGATGGGATGAGGGGTGATGGTTTTAAACTGGAGCAGGGCAGATTTAGATGAGACTTTAAGAAGTTCTTCCCTCTGAGGGTGGCAGATCACTGGCACAAATTGGCTGGAAAGGTGGTGGAGGCCCATCCCTGGAGACATCCAAGGTCAGGCTCAATGGGGCTCTGAGTGACTTGATCAAGTGAAGATGTCCCTGCTCACTTCAGGGAGGCTGGACTAGATGGCCTCTAAAGCTCCCTTCCAACATAACTCAGTCTGTGATTCTGTGGTTCTGTAGTCAGCGTGTGAAACTGCAAGAGCTTGGCGTTCTGTTGCCATGCTCTGGCACAGATTTTCTGTCTGACCTTGGTCCATTTCTTTGATCTCTCAGTGTTTCAGTTTGCTATGGGAATATTAAAGTTTCATGTTCCTGGAGGACAGGTAAGGATGTTGCTCCTTGCTGTCTGTGGGGGCTATGGGATCACAGGAGAGACAGATGAGATGTGGCTCGGCATCTATGTGTGCTAAAAACAGCTCTCGGCAAGAGGCTTCTCCCCTTTCTGCAAGCATTTACCTCGCTACTGAAGCTTGCAGTTCAGCCTGTCCTGGTTGCAGTATTTTTTGAAGAGCTGGTAAATATGGCCACCTAAAGATGCCCCTTTAACAGAACAGGATTGCCTTCAGAAGATGCATAACCTGACCACAGGCTCATCAGTGGGTCACAAATCTTGTCCACGAGGGCACGGTTAATTCACCCTAGCTGCTAGAGGTGCTCCAATCTCATCTCGTGCTCCAATTCTTTCACTTGCTGCTTCTCTAACCAGGGCGTGTTGGGTATATTACTCTTTCCTGGACAATGTCAACTGAAGATCAGAGATTTTTAATTTTTATTATTTTTTTATTTTATTTTTTATGACTTGCTTCATGAAAGGCTGAAGCTTTCTAGGCCAAAGACAGAGCAGCTTCTGTAAGCTAACAGAGGCTGTTTAGCACAGGCTGTTCACTTTTGCTGGCTTCCCAGTGTCAAACTCCCAGCAAGAGCCTCAGAGAGTGATATGTGGAGAATAGATAAAAGACATAATATGGCAGAGAGGAAAATCTGAAAGTTTTCTCATGTGCGTGTCTGTCTGCTGAGATGTATTTATTATCAGTTTCATATAATTTTATATTTTCCAACGTATTTCAGATATATGGTATGATATAAAAATATGGACTCTCACGACAGTGTTATAAATGATTGGAAATTACCAGCTGGGAAGTTTGTCATCTGCAATATATAACACAATGGAAACATGTTGTATTAAAAAAATCTATATTTCAAAAATAAAATAATAAAAAAATAAAGAAACCCTTGTCAGAAGCAATCTGTTTTCCAGGAATATTCTGGATGTAAAGTGGAGATTTATAAACCCTCCAGTGTGTGCACAGAAAATGGATGACAACACGAGCTGCTGGTTGGTGTTAAGCTGCAGTGGCATTCCTGCAGCTCTCTGCATCCCAGCCATGTGTACAGCATGCAGTGCTTCCAGCTGGGGAGCCGGCAGCACTGCCTTCCTCCTTTCCAAAACTTCAGAAGACTTCACTTCCCTGGTGGGGTTTGTACAGGACAGATGTTTGCTAGTCAGCAATTGGCCTTGCTAAGCTTTGGATATGATTCTAGACCTTTTTCTCTTTTTTTTTGCTCTTTCTCTTTTCCCCTGGAGACTAGGAAATGGAGTTAATTCAGATGAGGGTGCGAAGAGCTGCTGTTCATCAAGAAAGAAGCAGACGTCTGCATTTAAGTGAAGGTAACTGGGTTTTTGACTAACATATATTTCAACACAATTGTGCATCCATGGGACTACAACTCATGTTTTTCTGCCAGATAACCAGACATCTGTCAATTGAAATAAAACTGAGTGCCTTTGACTTAATAAATAGCAGTTGTTGCTAGGACTTGCAACTCAGAGAAGTGGCAAAAGCTGTGAATTTGGCTATTGGTCACTGTTGATTTAGTTAACAATAGCAATAACAAAGCTAACCAAACTGACCCACAGACAATAAAAAAAGAAATCACCCAACTTGCTTCTCATGTTTGGAACCAGATGGTATCTGCAGCTCTCACGCTAGCCAACACACTAAGGGATGTGGAATGAGCACATAAAGGGCCAGAAGTGATGAAAAATGTACTCCACGCATTGCATTTCTGTGAAAAGTCACCTGCTGGAGCATGGCGGTGGGACAAATGGGCTCACTGACCAGTAAAGACTCACAGGAGTAGCAGCCAGGGGCTTGGCTGGGGCAGGGATATAAACCTGCTCGTCTTGGCCTGAGCACGTCAGTGCTGGTGAATCCCATTCACAAAAAGAGGAACAGCGAATAATTTAATCCATTGGGTAGCCTGGTGCAGGAGTCCTGTCATTTCATGGCATCCTTGAAATAACCATTTATTCTAGTCTCTTAACCGTCTGCTAGTCATTAATATCCCCTCAGAAAGCCAGGAATTTCTTTTTCCCCCAAAGACACATCAGTTTCCATGCTTCCTTGACTCTTCACAGATCATCCAAAAAAACCTCTCCCAGCTACTAGCTAAAAACTATTTTTAGGGAACAGATTTACTGCTGAAGAATAATTGAGGCTTTTCTTTCCACACAGATGTATTCCATGAGGCCACGGCACCCTCCTGTTCACTTGGGTGGGATAAGTGCACATGGACAAGGTTCACCTCCAGGAGCTGCTGAGGGTGAGACAGCCAATGGCAACCACCATCTCAGCTTTACACCCCTTTATAGCCAGTTAAGAGAAATAGTAACTTTGAGAGTGTGAGGTATCTTCCAGAGTGTGAGGTATCCTCCCTAATGTAGCCATCTGTCTTAGCATGAGCTGAATCACAGCCTGGTTATTCTTGATTGACTATAACAGGAGAGCAGTGGAATTAGTTGAATGGGTGGCAATACTTCAGGAGCATAATGGAGGACAGGATGGACCTTTGATCACTTCTGCTGGAGAAGGAATGATGCCTACTATGTGTGACAGGCCTGAAAAGTATCAGCAAGAGCTTTGGGTTCAAGTGTGCCTGAAGCTGTGCTGATAGATGGCTGGTGGTATAAAGTTACCTCAAGGCTGGAACAAATTCCTGATGCAAAGTAAATACCTGAGAATGGTCAGAGAGGTACTTGTGGGGCTGCGAGTGGATTTATTCAGTCTTTTTCAAATATACTAAAAAGCAAAGATGCTAATGGCCTCTTTAATGGTTGGAGAGATGTTATCTTTAATGGACTTCTATCCTCACTGTCCACTCTTTGACTAAAATCTGTTTGGTGTCATTGGCCAAACTCAGATAATCTTCCCTGGGCCAATTCTGAGTCAATGAGCAACATGGGTGGTTCTCTAGGGACTTCAGGAGGCAGAGCTGTAAAATATTTAGTGAGATAAAGACTAATACTGTTTCAAAATAGTCCAGAGCAACACATCAAACCCCATTTTTGAAATGCAAGAACTATGACTGGTGCATTTCTGCCCCATGAAGTCTTTTTTTTTTTTTTTAATAAAAAAAAGACCCAGAAAAAGCCCTGGGGGGGAAAAATGGAAAAAAAATAAACAAAGGCAGGAGGATTTGATGGATCTATATAAATCCTACATTTGTTCTATTTCAGCTCCTCCTTTTTTTTTTATTTTATAGAGGTGGAAAATTTTGTTCTTGTAATTTATTATCTTGCAATATTACCGTTGCACAAAACCAGGGAAGGCTGGGAATGCATTTCTGGTAATATCTAGCCGCTTTTATTAGATCATAGGCTGATTTCCAATCTTTGCAGCCTTATTTACACTACATTATCATTTCATTTATGGGCCTCTTGGAGCTCTCAATCACTTTGGGGAGCTCTCTAAATTTGCCTTTCATCACGTATTAATGAAGTGTTAATAGCTCACCCGAGCCATTTTTGAGCAAATACCACGTGATGTATTTGTTTTGTGCAAACAGTCCATGTGCTTTGCTAATATATGACCGGTGGGGACAAGGTAGACGCCACTTTACTGCTAATTTCTTCTTCTACTGCTTGCTTTGCTTGCACAGGATGTCCTGGCTTTGTAGGGCTCAGCGTGGACCTCTCTGCAGTAACCTGGACTCTTGAAGTTCTGTGCACCATGTCTGGTGGCAGAGGGCAGGAAAATGGGGCAGAGTGATGGAAAATTGTGTAATTTCTGGAGGCTGGTCCAAGGCAGGCCATCTGCTAGATTTGCATGCAGCTGTTATAAACAATTGATTATTTTGATTTTAGTTTAGGAGATGATTTTGATTGTAAGGGAAACATAATAGTAAGAGAATATACCGTATGTTAGGACTTTTAGGAACAAGGCAGTGTGTGCATTTATCACTATGGAAAATCTCTATGGACTCTGAATTAAAACAATGGGTACTGGTTATGGACCTTGAGTTAAAACAATAAGTATATGAAGAAACTGGCTATGGTTACGAACGAACAGCCAAAGACGAAATAAGCTTGTGCAAGGATGAGGTTCATTTGTGGACACAGTGAGGAAGACTATCGATGGCCACCAGAGGACCCCCGCTCAACTTAACTATGCATGCATGGAGGGGATTTACATATGATAATGATTTCCAGGAAATAACATGAATATGCTAATGATTACCCTCCCCTCTTCATATTTAGAACAATCAGCATAGTTAACCTATGATTTTAATTGAAAAAGATCATAGATAAAGTGAAGCAATCAAAAGCCAATCATTGTAAAGTCCAAGCTGAGAAGCGAGCATTTTTGCGCAATGATTTTCACTAAAAATTTATAAATATGTTGTGCTTTGTACCTCTGGGGGAACACGGTTTTGGAGGAGCTACCCCCATGTTCCCCAGCACTGGAATAAAAGAAGTGCCTGCTTATCTGCTTTGTGTAGATAAGTTCTTTGCGATTGCGACTGCTAACACAGCAACTGGCTTGCAGTGCCAAGAAGTGGGGTAGAACACTGCATAGAGGAGCAAGGGTGGTGGAGAGAGGTAGGTAGAGGTAGTAGAGTTGGAGATCTAAGGCTGCGCCATGCTCTTCAGGATGCTCAGGGATTTGGGGATTTTTCTTTGTTGCCATCTCTCTTCTGGCACTTGATGTT
Organism: Laterallus jamaicensis coturniculus; assembly: GCA_022605575.1. Lineage (NCBI taxonomy): Eukaryota > Metazoa > Chordata > Aves > Gruiformes > Rallidae > Laterallus > Laterallus jamaicensis. Next base: position 21,440,906 of record JAKCOX010000012.1, on the reverse strand, counting down.
GTCAGTGTGTTTGCTTCTAGTTATTGATTTTTGTTGTGTTTGTCTGTCCAGACTGAGAGCAAAATTTCCTGGTTTTATTTTTTTTAAATTATGTTTTAAAAATTACCCCAGTGAATTAATTGAGATGGGTAAAAAGGGAGGATTTATATTCATGGGCAATTTCACCCTTCTTTGCTAATTTTTTGCTTGCAAAATGAGGAAATTCCAAATACAAGGGGGAAAATTCACCTCTTTTCTGCCAATTCTATCTATAAGGGTGTGTTTAATCCCCTTTTGTTCCCCAGTAGTCAGGAACTATGTATTTTCCAACTTCTCTTCCACATTGCCTCCTGGGAGGTCCCCAGTTCAGGGGAGGTTGCTCAAAAGAAGCAAGAGGGTGGTGAAACCTCGTGCTTTTCCCCCAGCCCACAGCTAAGCCCCATGCAGCTGCTTGCTCGGTCCTCCTTGGCAGGACGGGGGAGAGAATTGGAAGAGTGGAAATAAGAAAAGTTCTGGGTTGAGATAAAGACAGTTTAATAGGTAAAGCAAAAGCCATGCACACAAGCAAAGTAAGACAAGGGATTCATTCGCCAGTTCCCATGTCAGGTGGGTGTTCAGCCATTCCCAGGACAGCACAGCTCCATCACATGTAACGGTGACTTGGAAAGACAAGTGGCATCATTCCAAATGGCCCTCGCCCTCTTTCTTCTTCCCCACAAATTTATATACTGAGCATGATGTCATAAGGTATGGGATGTCCCTTTGGTCAGTTGGGGTCAGCTGTGCTTGCTGTGTCCCCTCATACCCAACTCTTTGTGCACACCTAACCGACTCACTGGTGGGGTGGGGTGAGGAGCAGAGAAGACCTTGGCTCTGTGTCAGCACTGCTCAGCAGGAATGTAAACATCCTCTGTTCCCAGCACAAATCCAAAACACATCCTCATACTACATACTACGAAGAAAACTAACTCTGTCCCAGACAAAACTATCTCAGGAAGGAATCAAAAACTATGTAAGATGTGTTACATTTTCTTACCTTCTCTTTCTTTCTTTGACTTTAGCTGCTGCCTGATGCCTTCTGCTCTGACGTGGCAGAGCTTTGGATTAGTGCTCCTGCAATACACAGAAGAATAAAATCTGAAACTCAGGGCGATCTGCTCCTGGGCTTCATGCCGACCAAGTAAGCCAGAGAAGGATCAGGCTCTTGCAGTCAGGCAAGTGATGGGAAAAGGTGCGGTGATGTATCTTAAAAACACTTTCAGGAAGAGCTTATCGACAGGTTGTTAATAAATGCTCTGAGCACATTTCAGATGTCAGTGCTGTGTGAGAGAGAGGGTGATAAGGCTTCTGCAGAAGATTTTGCTGTCCCTAAAACAACCTTTCATGAGCAACCCCCAGCATCCTCTTGCTGCCAGGGACAGGACTGCTGGTGCTGTGTGTGGATAATGGAGACTCTTGTTCTGCATAATGGCTCCTGATCATTTGGAAGGACTTAGAGACAAAAAGCCTCCCTGATGAGCAGACCTCGTTACTAATTAAGCATTCCTGTTAGCGAGGAATGACATTTCCAGCCCTCTGCAAAGGACAGGGATGTCTTTCCCACAGCCCTGCCTGGACCATGCTGTGTTGCACGATCCATCGCGGAGCTCAGCTGAAGGGATGATGTAGCATTTAAACATATTCAGAAGAACATATTCAAGAGGCACGGCGCCTCCTTTTCTTAATGCACCTCCTGTGAATTCTCTAGGATATGTGACAGGATGTGACCCTCTTACAGCTGACCTTTTAATAACAATAAAATCACTCAGCAATGCACTTTATTTTGATTTATCATTGCACAACATAAAGGGATTATATATCAAAGGAGGCACTAAAATGATAAGACTAATAAGAAGAGACCAAAGGAAGATGGGGAATAGTGCTGGAAGAAGTTTCATTGGTGTTTTCAGTCAAAAGAGATAGGAAACCATGGCTTATCTTGAATGGCCCTGGGAAGGATTTTTTATTTTCTCCTTCCCGACAGCTGAAAATGCAGCGATCATGTCAAAATAAACTCATATTAAAAAAAATGAATGTGCGGGCTATGTAGAATCTATCTCCAGTAATTGGAGCATTGGACATTTTCTGCAGGCTTCAGCTAGGTCATTGTTTGCATTTAAATTATTTTCAAAAAGGAGACTTATCCAGAAACTTCATAGATTTTGATTTTATTTCTTTTTTATTATCAGGGCACTTTGATCCATTGGCATACAAATATCAAAAGTTATACTGACAAACACTTTTAGGAGAGGTTATGAAGGGGGCAGTCATTGCTTCTGAGCTGATATTTTATGCCCTTACAAACATTGGGAATAAATGTTGAGTGGGGTGTTTTCATGCTCCTCAAGTGAATTCTATATAATTTGCTGCTTGGGAGCAATTCCCTTTGTCTTTGGTATTACAAGAAAGCCAGTGGCATCCTTTGGTGTATCAAAGAAAGTGTGGCCAGCAGGTTGAGGGAAGTTCTCCTGCCCCTCTGCTCTGCTCTTGTGAGGTCTCATCTGGAATATTGTGTATGGTGCTGGGTTTCCTGGGTCAAGAAGGACAGAGAGCTATGGGAGAGGGTACAAAAAAGGGCTACGAAGATGATGAGAAGACTGGAATATCTCTCTTATGAAGAGAGGCTGAGGGACTTGGGACCTTTTAGCCTAGAGAAGACTGAGTTGGGATCTTATCAATGCTGATAAATACTTGAGGGGTGGGAGCCAGGAGGATGGGGTCAGTCTTCTTTCAGAGATGCCCAGGGTCAGGACAAAAGGTGGTGGGCACAAACTGTGTCCCTGGGCACAAGCATGTCCAGGGTTCCACCTGGACATGAAGAGGAACTTCTTTCATGAGAGAGTGGCAGAGCCCTGGGACAGGCTGCCCAGAGAGGTTGTAGAGTCTCCACCTCTGGAGACATTCAGAACCCACCTGGACTCTGTACTGTGCAGTCTGCTCAAGGTGATCCTGCTCTGGCAGGGGATTGGACTAGATGATCTCCAGAATTCCCTTCCAATTCCTACCCTTCTGTGATTCTGTGAGCCTGGTTGTAGCTGGATGCTGCATAGTAGTACACAGTCTCTCTAGTGGATCTTGCCATGGAGCACAACCTTCCTGTGCTGCTGTGGGTAGTTGTCTACCTCTTAGCACCAACACATCCACTGTTGAATCTTTGGGCATGGCATGGAGCAGCTACAGAGGGTGATACCAGAAGAAAACATCAAGGCAAACCCTTACGTTTGGACTGAAGGGAAGCCTGCTGGTGTTCAGCAATGGTTCTGCGCCTCCAAAGCATGTGTCACTGTGTACAGAGAGCGCAGACACAGACCCAGATGTGGCGGTCAGAAATGCCCCAGCTTCAGTGTGTGTGGTGGTGAGCTGAGGCCAGGAATTGGTTTTGACCCACAAGAACCAGTGCATTCTGCCAGCTGCCTTCTGCAAGTAAGAGGCTGGAGCAGACAGAGAGCAACCATGGCGTTTGGACCAAGAATACACATGGCAAATTGACCTGCGTGGCAAGCAAAACGACTTGTGAATCTGAGTTATGTTTTAATAGATTCAGTACAAGATCCAGGGAAAACTTTGGAAATGTCAAACATGACCTTTTTTTCCCCCTTTTTTTTTCTTTATGTATAGCTGAAAGTGAGGGGGTTTCATTTTTAAGTGGTATTTAAAGGAATCCTCATTCCATAACAGCCTTTCAGGTATGAAGGTTGAATGATGGTAGAAGAAGAAATTTTTTTAAAACATGCCCCAACTGTTCCCTACAAAACTAAAGGTTTGCAGTGAGCTTTTTGTCATTTTTCAGCCCAGAAGCAGTCCAAATTTTCCCTTCCAGTTCTATCTGACCTTCTTTCTTCTCCACTTTTTTTCAGCAGTGCAACTGCACCAGGCAAGCTCTGCTACCAGGAGGCTAAAATTCAGCTCATCAATGGGAGGTCACCTAGACCAGCCTCTTTCTTCTACTATAAGCCTTAGGAATTATCAAACATTAACATTTCATCAGTTAAGGGGTTTGGATGGCAGCTTGCACAGTAGCTGTCTAAAAGCAACACTGTCTGTGCTGCAAGTCAGCCTTTCCAGGAGTATTTTGGGTGGATTCAGGTGCTGGTTGTAACTGTAAGACCAAGTAGCCTGACCAGGGCAGTAATGCCACTGCTACTCTCCAGTGCACTGTGCATCCAGAAAGATGTGAATCCACTGAAGACTGTGAAAGGAAGCAAAACATATGGGACTGGGGGCTGAAAACACAAGTAAGGAATGAAAAATAAAGAAATACTTCTCATTAAGGTAGTGGCATGCTATTTCATGGGCTCCTGTATTTGAGAAATCCACAGAGAGGTATAGAATGAGTGTTAAGGGGGCACTGGAAGATCAGGATGAGGAGGTAGAGACAACAGCCAGAGCTGGAGAAAAGACCCAGATAAAATAAAAGTGTCTGAGCAAGTATCAGTGGGGCTCTGATGCTTCTTGCAATCCCAGCTAAAATGAGTATTTCAGTATGGATGTTCATGAAAAACATGTTTGTCTTTGCAGTTTTATATTGTTGGCTGGTTTGGGAGCTGAGCTCTTCACCCAGTGTTTCTCACTATGATGCCAGGGAACATTTAACTTCTGATTCCAGGAGGGGAAGATAAAAGATGTAGAGGAAGTGGCTGAGTTAAAAACGTTGTCTTGGGTTTTCTCTATCAAGTTTAACTGACTTTGCTTTACTGTAGAGTCAGCTCATACACTTATTTGAAGTCCCTGCCCAAGGAGGACAGTCCCATGGACAGAGAGATGGCCAGAAGATGCAACCAGCCACTTACCCACCTGAGACCTCAATCACTTCTCTATTGTTTGTTGAGGAGCTTGGGGGAATGTGCTTTTCCTCCACATATTTCAGCTGGAAGTCAAAATTAAGGAGGGTGAATTTGCCTATCTCTAATTGGTTTTATGGCTAAATGTAAAACCAGGACTGTTTATTATTGAGGACTCTGCTTTTCCCTACTTGCATCCTCAGACCTAGATCACTCCCTTGCACAGGTCCATTCCCAGAACTGGAGCTTGTGCCAGCACAGATGGCATTGTTAGACATCTGAGGGGAATAAATAAATAAATAAATAAGACAAGAAGAAAAGTGCTTTTCAAGTGTCATCAGCCCTCCAACTTGGAAATGCCAGGGCATGTTTGCTGCAGTCATTTCTCAAGGTCCCCACAGAGTTGCTGAGAGGAAGACAGCCGTGTTTAGAAAAGCTGCCAGATGACAAGACCTGAGGATGTAGGGCACTGAGCAATCACACGGTGCTTTGCTTGTTCAAAGCACACCTGCAGGGAGGAGAGCGGGGGTGGCGTGAGTCTTTCTGAGTGTGGGGGGAGATCAAGAAGGGATGGAAGAGTCTCCTAACTGTTAATAAACACCTGGAAATCTGTCTTGTGGCTGATCCCCTTAAACTACTGTTGTAGTTTTGCGTGGCTGTGTTCTGGAGGAGGAGGGGGCTTCAGGGGTGGCTGCTGCAGGAAGCAGCCAGAAGCTCCCACAGAGCAAACACCAGCTGGCTCAAGGCCAGAGTCATTGCTGACCAAGGCAAGCCCACATTTAAGAAGCATGCTAGCAGCCCCTTTTTGCTACCAGAGAAGATGTAAGGAGCTGTGCAGGCACCAAGGCCTGAGAAGTTGGGGGAGGGGGTGCCCCATGTGTTGGAGAGAAAGATGCCCCTGCAGCCCTCCTCCCCGTGGTGGAGCAGGGGTCCCCCCCCCAGCCCATGCAAACAGCTGAGACCCCACCTGCAGCCCATGAAGAGGCCCCACGCTGGAGCAGGGGGAGACAGACAGGAGATGCTGCGACCCACATTGGAGCAAGCCCCTGCCAGAACTTGCAGCCCACAGAGAGACAGAGACACAGAGATGAGCAACGGAGAGAGACCCATACTGGAGCAGGTTTTCTAGGGGGACTTGGGACCCTGTGGGGGACCAGGCTGGAGCAGTCTGAGAGACTGAGGCACTCTGTGATCTATGACTGCACCCATAGCACTGACCCACGCTGGGGCAGCTGGGGCAGAGCTGAAGCCCCCTGGGAAAGGACTCACATCGAAAGTTTGTGGAGGACTGTCTGCCGTGGGTGGGACCCCAGGCTGCAGCAGGGGAAGAGCGTGAGGAATGTGCACGCCCTCCCCTAGCTAAGACAGAAAAGATCTTGTGAGGAACTGACCCAAACCCCCGTTCCCCAGTCGCTGCCCCTCCCTGTGTCTCAATGGGGGAGAAGAAAGGAGTGAAATCCTGACTAAAGTGAAGTCTGCTGAGAAGGGAGGGGTGGAGGAAGGTGCTTTAAGATCTGGTCACACTTCTCGTCACCCAACTCTGGTGTCACTGGGGGTGCAGGGCAGTGTCACAAATTAGAGAATTTTCTTTATTCTGTGTTGAGTCCGTTTTGCCCCTGACACTGATTGCAGAATGATCTCTCCCTGTCCTTATCTTGACTCTTAAGCCTCTCAGTATCTATTTTCTCCAGTCTGGCTGAACAGGGGAGTGATAGAGCAACTTTGGTGAGTGTCTGGCCTCCAGCCAGGGCCAAACCACCACAACTACCCACATTCTTATATGTACACATATATTTCTATGTGAATATACAGCTCCTTTTCAGTTTGGGGCACATGCAGCTTGACAGATCCATGTTATGTATAGGTGTGAAGCCCTGAGGTTCCCAAAGCCTGGGCATGCAGGTGACCTTCCTTGGCGCTGTCTTACCAAATGTTGGAGCTTTTTAGGTAACTCCTGACTGATCATTGCTAAACTCTTTGCTCTGGTACCTCCTGCTGTGAACTAGTTCATGGCTGCATGCTGATGTGGACTGCCATGTACTGGGTTTGGACATCTGGTAAGGAATTTGTTCAAGCATCTTCTGAGGTTTCTGAAAATCAGATTGTTGCTGATGATGAACCTTTTGCTCCTGTTTATAAGAAGCTCCATTGTACAGTGAGGATTACACACAGAATCTTAAAACCAGCCAGTTCTTCCCCAAAGAACAGAGGCAGCTCCAAAATGCAGCAAACCCTGGGTTTCAGTCTCATGCTGGTGTAAAGAGGAGCCTGGGACCATACCCAGTGGTGGGAAACACTGCCATTCCCAAATACTCTTGCAGCCTGAAATTGCCCCCTTTTAAATGCTACTTTATAATAGAGGAGCAGGAGCTGCTCTAATTAAAACTGCCATGACTCAGATAGCAAAGTAATGAGATACAATGAGAAGAAAACAGCCCAGAAGAAGTCACGCCAGAGAGCGAGTGGCAGAGGGCCTTTGAGTCATGCCTTTTTCATTATTTATCCTCCAGCTATTTAACCTCAGTGCCTCACTTGTCCCACTGCTAAAATGGTGATAATATTTTCTGCAGCTTGAAGGAGGTTTCTAATGGGAAACACAGCACAGGTATGAAGTGCAGCTACTGTAAACTTATTTCTTTATATGCTTCATTTTCAAAGTAGTTTTAGCCTGTTTCTTCATTAAAATCTGGGATCACAAGTGGAGAAGATATGAAGAACCCGTTTCTGGCTTCATTGTGGGGTGTATTCATACAATCTTTCACCAGCCTGTGACCTGCTGTGGCTTGTTAACCTGCTGCCTTGATTATCTTCGTACTGCTGATGAGCAGTCCTGCTTGTTAAAGAGGCTTTTCTGCCAGGCTTGTCATACTGCAGCTTCAAGTTCAGGCCTTGAGGGTTTTGGAGCTCAGATTGATGGTGGATGATGAGGTCTGGTTATGTAAAACTCCTGGAGGACATGAGTATCTCCTGGATGGAAAATAACAGCATAATGATGAGCTAATGGAGCCCTCTCATCTCCTGCTCTTGGAGGCAGGTTGCATGGTCCCCCTGGCTTGCAGCATCTGACTTGTGGGACTGGCTTTGCTGAACAAGCTCAGTCTAATGATGTGGCTGCTGACTTCCCCTGTCTGAGAAACCCTGGAGTAAGAAAACATTTTCTGAACTTGAGGTTATAAAACTCTACTTCGACTCAATAAATGGACTCAGAGCTGCTGGAGTAGCTTGAGCAATGTGGCAGGCCAAGGTCCAAACTCAGAGCTATGTTTCAGCCTTGGTTCTGTTTTATTTAGTTCAGACAGTGGGAGTTCAGCATGCTGGGTGGTTAACTGCAAAGACACAGTTCTTGCCTCATTCCTGAATTTCTCCCCATCCTTCCCTGAGTAAATCCTGACAAGGATGTGCTGACAGGGCTTAGAAAGGCTCATGTTTTTACAAACACCACGCTGGAGGTCCTAGGGCTTGTAGTGGTCTGGTGGTTGGAGGAGTTTTCCATGAGGAACCCAAGAAATACTTCTAAAATATCCGAAACCATCATAATAATTCTTTTGTCTAGATTGGCACCATTTCAGCAGGCTGCATTCAAGGGAGCTCCTCTTGCCCTGGAAATTTGTTACCAAAGTGCAAGACCAAGCCCTTGGCTTTGTGAACTGACCTCAGCCCTTAGACCCAACCTGTCCAGATCTCTCTGCAGAGCCCTCCTACCCTCATTTTCCGCCTAGGAAGTCCCATCATTCTCAACAGCACCAGGCTGGAGCACTTGACACATAGGGATGACCCACATGAAGGCACATCACTTCTCTGCGGGTTGATTTCTCCCGTTCAAACATAATGACCATTCTTTGTTTTCAAATACTGACTGTATGAGATGCTGTCTGTGGTTGAGGCTTTAGTGGATTTTTATGAGGAAAACAGAACAGGACAAATTTTCCTATGCTGCTGGCTTCAAAGCAAGTAGAGTCTCCTTGCAGTCTCCTGAAAGATAAGGCAGAGGCCTTTGGCTATGGCACCTATTAAAACCACAGCATGATAAGTCTACTCTGGCCTAATGAACTGGCATGGCAGGGTGGCTGTCCTGAAAATACTTGATTTGCTATCTGTAATACTTTGATTATCTGGCACTACCACAAGAGGCAGAGCCAAACTTGGTTCACCAACAACTGTAAATGTTGCAGTTCCCTTGGCTGCCCTCAGGGATTAGTCCTTGGTCCAGCACATTTCAATGTAGTTATCAATGATTTAAAGCAGGCACGTTTCTGATGATAAAATGTAGGTGGAACGATGCATTTTGGACTGCGGGTGCTGGCAAGAGCAGGTCACTGTCACAAGGGTATCTGAATCCTCTGGCAAAGTGCAGCTCATGGAAATGCACATTAATAACAGCCCAATGCAAACAAACAGAACCACAGAATCGTAGGGGTTGGAAGGGACTTCCAGAGATCATCAGGTCCAACCCCCCTGCCAAAGCAGGGTCCCTAGGACAGGTCACACAGGTCGGCGTCCAGATGGGTCTTGAATATCTCCAGAGAAGGAGACTCCACACCCCCTGGGCAGCCTGTCCTAGTGCTCTGTCACCCTTACTGTGAGAAAGTTCTTCCCCATATTGGTGTGGAACGTCCTGTGCTCCAACTTGAGGCCATCGCCCCTTGTCCTGTCCCCACAGCACACTGAGAAGAGGCTGGCCATTTCCCCCTGTGTCCCACACTTCAGATATTGATAACCATTGATCAGATCCCCTCTGAGGCGTCTTTTCTCAAGGCTGAACAGCCCCAGCTCTTTCAGCCTTTCCTCATAGGGGAGATGCTCCAGGCCTTTAATCATCTTTGTAGCCCTTCTCTAGACTCTCTCCATGAGATCCCTGTCTTTTTTATACCAAGGAGCTCAGAACTGGACAGAATACTCCAGGTGGGGCCTGACCAGGGTAGAGTAGAGGGGGAGGATCACCTCCTTTGACCTGCTAGCCATGCTCCTTTTGATGCACCCCAGGATCCTCATCTTCGGAGTGAGGCTGCAAATCAGACCCACAGTAAACCAGAGGCTAAGGGAGGACTGCAAAGTCACCGTGTAAGTGTCCCAACAGTCACTTTCTGTGTCAAAAATGGTGGGACTGGTCCCTTCCTTGGAGATAAAAGTCCCTCAAAAGTGCAGGAGCAAGACTCTGCATTTCTGCACAAGGGAAGTGAAACCCTTGTGCTGAAGGAAGAGTGGCCAAATATGGCAGAGGGTGGAAAATTCAGCAGCTAGGAAGTAGGCTTTGTGTCATGAGGTTGCAGGAGTTTATGTTGCTTGGGGTAGAAAATGGGCAGAAAAGAGGGGGCTTGGTTGGTGTTGGGAGGAGCATTTGCTTTTTGTGATGGACGGAGAAGCTGCATCAGGTCTGGTGGCTGGAAACTGAAGGTTGAGACACTTGGTCCTGAAACAAAACACATGTTGCTCGTGGAAAAGGTAACATTTTCTGGGCTCCATGGTTTAAAAAGGACAGGGATCTCCTGGAGAGAGTCCAAAGAAGGACTACGAAGATGATTAGGGGCCTGGAGCATCTCCCCTATGAGGACAGGCTGAGTAAGTTGGGACTCTTCAGCCTTGAGAAGAGAAGACTAAGGGGGGACCTAATTAAAGTCTATAATTATCTGAAGCAGGGGATGCAGGGGGAATCAACCAGCCCCTTTTCAGTGGTCTGTGGGGATAGGACAAGGGGCAATCGCTGCAAGTTGGAGCACAGGAAGTTCCGCACCAACATGCGGAAGAACTTTTTCACAGTGAGGGTGACAGAGCACTGGAATAGGCTGCCCAGGGAGGTGGTGGAGTCTCCTTCTCTGGAGATATTCAAGACCCATCTGGACGCCTATCTGAGTGACATGTCCTAGGCACCCTGCTTTGGCAGGGGGGTTGGACCCGATGATCTCTCGAGGTCCCTTCCAACCCCTACAATTCTATGATTCTGTGATCCCCAAAATGGGTTGGAACCTTAGAGAAACCTCATACATGCTAGTCTCCACCAGCAGTTAGACTCCTGTCGCCTAACTCAAGACCTCAAGAGAGGTCTCAACTGGTCCCTCTGGCTCTGCTTAGAGCCAACGGAGAAAAAGAAGTACCATTTATCTGTCCTGATACAGACATCTACCTCTAGAGAAGGGGAATTGCACCCAGCAGTGCTTGATTACTTTCTGTCCTAAAAGACCAAATTCAGCTTGTTTTGGACAGCAGAGCCGTGCCTGGGCAGTAAACCCAAGTTCCTCTCCTCCAGTGACTCCCACCCGGCCCTGTGCTCCTCTTTCACACTAGGTTGTCCCCAAGAACCATACAAGAGCATTTTACTCAATTTATATCTAGCCATGATTTCTGAAGTTATTCTTGCTCTTTTCTGGAAGAGGGGCTGGATCAGGAGATACCAAGGATCACGTGAGGGTTTCCCTGGGTCCCTGTGGCAAGTGCTGCAGTGGCTTTTCTTCTATGTCTGGATGAATGCGGGTCAGATGCACACATTTCCACTGGACATACCCCAAAATCTAATGAAAACTTGGCTTTTAAACTTTTTTTTGGAGGGGTGATAACGTGATTTTTCTTGTTCATAATGTAACTTCCCTTGTTTTCTTACATTTCTGCCCGGATGGGGGCTTTCCTGGTGCCTCAGGGATGCTCCAAATCTCTAGCATTACCTCCTGGATCAGCGAAGCCCTGGGAGCATTTGAGATTCTGCACCCTGTGTATAGGTAGGGGTTGGTTAGAGAGGTGGTGGATGCCTTGTCCCTGGGGGTGTTCAAGTCTGGGTTGGATGGGACTCTGGGCAATCATGTGTAGATCCAGGCCTGGAGGTTGGTGGCCCGGCCTGTGGCAGAGGGGTTGGAACTGTATGATCCTTGGGGTCTCTTCCAGCCCATACCATTCTATGATTCTATGTTGCTCCCAAAAGTGCAAATTTGAGTAGTGGGGGGACATTTTGATTCACTCACACACCAGCTCATAGAATCATGGAACAGTTTGGGTTGGGTTGGGAGAGACCTCAAAAATCACCTAAAAAAGGTCTATCCCCCATATACAGACCAAACATCTGAGGTCAAGAAATCCAGCATTTTTATGGGAAAAAAAAATCGCACTATTTAAACACAAAATATTCTTTTATTTGTCACCGAAGGCTACACACGGTCACTTCTGTCTGTTTGCTTTTTTTTTTTTTTTTTTTTTTCCTTTTCTTCTAGAAGGTATCTACATCTGCACTTATTTACAGCCTGGTTGTATTTACACAGTCAAGAATACAGTATTAGAAACACAAAGTGTCGAGAAAAAAAATTTCTCAAAAAATTAGTTCCAGACTTCAGGAAAAATTATTACACAGGGTAATGACAAGAGTCTCCAGTGCTGGGCTTACAGATGCAGCTTTGATACAAAGTCCTCTTCTCGGCTGGAGCTGCATTGGAAGTCCTCACACAAAATAAACATTTTCATTTTTTTAAACTTTTTAAATTTTTTTTTTAATAGAAAAGTGTGATTCTTTGATTGGTTATTTCAACAACATCCGCAAAATGTCCAAAAAAATGTTAATTTTCTTTTTGGAAAGTTCTATCGTTTGCTTGAACAATTTCCAGCTCTGAGGAGAAAAGAAAATTAATATATATATGTATATATATTTATAGTTAATTTTCACTTGTGGTTTTCTATGCTTCCCTGCCCAGAACGCATTGACCTCTGGGATGGGAATTAACAGTTGAGCCATGTAATAATACTTTGTCAGGAACACGAAGTTTTACGGTAATTAAAGGAAATCAGGCAAGAGACACAAAAGGTTTCCCTCAGGCAGATTGTTTTCGGTAGTAGGGAACGGCCCCAGGACACGCAACAGCCCTTCATCCAGGAGCGAGATCTGAGTCCTGGACAGGGGGCTACATGTCCCCATGGTCTCTGTTTCAAGTTTGTTCTATAGTCACAAGCAATTTTATTTAAATATACCTTAGAGATGGAAAAAAACAACCCCTTCACAAAAAAGCTGTTGGTTTGGTTGGTTTTCTGTGTTTTATTACAAAACTCACGAAAATTCTTCAGCATAACAGAGGGATTCGAATATCTAACTACATAATAAAAAGAGTGATTATAATAAAAAGAGATGCTGAAAAACTTGCTGTCCTATGGAGGACTGTAACAACAGGGACAAAAATGCCCCAGGACATGCTTGCTGAGGGATGAAGGATGCTGCCAGCCTAACGGGAGCTAGATTTTATCACATCAAACCCCAGCCCTGGCATGGAGGCACAGCATCTGTACATCCCAGGTTCGGCAGTGACACCAGAGTGAGGAGATAAAGCAAGTAAGATTTAACGAGCAAAGCAATCTTTTTAGCTCCATTATTAATGTGATGGGCGCTTATTTCTCCTCTCCGTTTAAAAAGCGACCATAGGACTAACTGAGATCTCCGGCCCTGGTTTCAATTAGGCAGAGTTTGAATCAAAACAGACTGCTGTGCCATAAATACAAGGGGAGGAGGGGGGGGAGGCCCTCTCTGTAAATCGTAAAATTGAATTCTAAAATTTCATGTTAAGAGCCTTGTCTTTGCCTAATGGATTGCACTGCCATCTATCACAGTGACACTTACAAGTCACAGCTGAAAAAGTACTTTATTAGATTTTTTTTTTTAAACAATTTTGATTTATTCTGGTTATGCTGTCTGTATAATAGACTGAGCAGAATCTCACGCCGATCCCTACACTCAATAAAGCATCTACAGATATATTACAGAAATCCCTCACTGTTTCTAAATTACAGCCAAATCGTGTCTCAGGGACTGCTCCCAATCATCTCTGTCTTTTAAACCCAAATCAAGCATTGGGGCTCTTAATGACCTTTGTCTCATTGGCGCTTGCCTGGTGTTGTTTAGAGTTGTTGGCCCATTTTCATCGTGGCCCTGATCAATAGCTGTGATGACAAAGATACGATGAGCTGTGTGATTCCCTCTGGTCACTGCTGCTTAATGATTTTTCCAAGCTCCAATCTTCAGTTGAAGAGGGAAAAGAAAAAAAAATATAAAAAAAATAAAGAGCTTGGAGGAAACAAACATTGCAGCATTTCTTGCAATGCCAAATTAGTCTTGCTCCTCTCCCCTTGGGCTGAGCGTGCAGGATGTTTCTCAGCTGCAGAGCCCTCACAGCACTGACTCATGTCCGGATGCCAGAGAAAGTTGGTCCCATTGCTGTTGTTCCTTCAAATGAAGCGTGTTTTGGTACCAGCATCAGTTACTGTGGACTTGAGCTGTTGGTCCTTACCCACTACTCACACCAGGAGCTGTAGCCGCAGCTCCAGACTGTTGGAATTTCTCCTACAAGCTGTGACCCTTGACCATGATCCTTCCCACCACCCTTCAGACTGGAGACAAACCCAGGAGTTTAAAGTAATTTAACCTATGTCTTTGCATTTTGAAGGGAAGCTCCTTTAGGTGAAGGAGTGACTCATTCTTTTAGGAGTCAAGAAAGTAGTGACTTTTCAAAGTTGAGCTATAAAAGCCCATGAGGCCACAGTGACATTTACCCTTGGAAGTGGTCCGGCATGCAACAGGCCTTTGAAAGATCATCTAGGGCAATGTGACACTGGGCAGGGGGTAGTGCCATGGGATTTGCACCTGGGACCTCCCAGTCTTACAGAAGCAAGGATCTGCTACCTCACTGTCCATGAGCAAAGCAAGAAGAGTCAGGCAGCCCTGTCCCAGTCCCATGGAGAGGCAAATGGGCAATGCAAAAGCTGGGTAGGGGTTGTGGGGGCCACCAGCTGACTAGAAATGCTTGAGGATAGCAGAGTGCAGTCCCTTGCGTAGGGCATGGCTCTTTGTGTTCACTGGCCATTCCTGCAACTTCTACGGGAATTTCCTGTAGAAAAAGCATTTTTCACTTAGAAATGGGGATATTTAGGGCTTTGTGACTGAAAAAGTTCATTTCTAGATTTGCCACCTAGGTAAAGAGGAAAGGGGGAAGCTTTCACAGAGGCTGAGGATGCAGGAATGTAGTAGCTGTCTTTGGACATGTTTGTCCTCCACAGCAGACAGCCACCCCTTTTCATTTTTTTGGTTAAAGGCTTTGATAAAGAGAAGAGTAACATACACACACACGCACACACGCACACATATACTTTTACATATGTTTTTTTCCCTTTTTTGACATAATGTCCATAGTTTCCATGCCGGATGCAGGTCCAGTGGAAGACCCCCAGGGACTCAGAAGGCAGGTGAGCAGAGTCATATCCCACTGCTGCTTGAGGATGCTGAGAAGTACAACATGAACTGCCTTCACCATGGCGCAGAATGGGATGGTTCCTGGGTCTAGGAATGCTGTACATATGTGGCAGGTCTGTAAGACTCTTGAGAAATGGGTGAACTCCTCAAAGTCACTAGCTTGTGTAATAACCTGAAGAGTATGTAAGGCTGTCAGGGTGCTGTCTCAGGCTGGCAGGGTTCCAGTAGGAATATTTCACACTCAAATTCCTTTCCATGGCTGCGTGGAAAGGTGGCCCATTTACTCTTGCACTACTCCACTTAGCATTGTAACACATGGACAGGGATGGATACAGAAGCACCAATTCTCTTCAAAGCCACTCGGATGGGAGCAGTGCAAACAGGATGCACATTGAGGTCTCTCTGCACTGAGAATCTTCTTTGGGGGTTTATTCCTTTCAACTCAGCTTCCCACAGCTTCTTTTTTGCTCTGTACGTGCTGTTTTCAACACTCAAAGCCATCACAAGGTTGAGGTTCTGGGAGGGATTCACCCCTGTTGCAACTCAGGGAGGGGGAAGCATGAAGCTGGGCAGCCCTGCTAAGAGAGATGCTGCATTCCTTGAGTAGGTGGCAACTGCTGGCTTGGCTAACACTGCCTCTTATCCCCACCAGCACATCCTCAGGGCAACAGAGTCTTGCCATGAGTTTAACACCAGGAGCAGAGGCAGTAATGCCACGGCCTTTGAACCATCCCTGGCAGGGAGCCCTTTTGCTCCCTTGCCAAAGCCTAGAGCTGGCCCAGCCAATGTGTGTCTTCCCAGCTGGCTCTGATGGAGCCAGACACCCTTTCTAGCCCAGCTGCCTACAATTCACTCCTGCCAAAGTAATAGAGGTTTTGTGTTGCAAGGAGTGGTTCAGAGTACAGCACTGGGGTGCAGCACCAGCATTGTCACCCTGCCTGCAAGCAGGAGGGACCACCAGGAAGTCAGGACCCTGCCAGTGCATGACCCTAACATGGGTCAACCCACAACCACACAGCCAAAGGTACCAGGGATGGGGAACTGGAGGAGGAACAGTCTATTGGGGGAATTTCCATCCCATCACCTTCCTTCTGGCAAGCACCCGGGAACAGACAGGCAAGGCAGACGGAGCTGGCATCTGGCATCTACGGGGAAACCACGATAACACTGGGGCTGCCAACATTTTGCTGCTCAAGGAGTGCGTGCCCAACATATACGCCTGCTTTATCTTGAGGGATGGAGCCTGTAGATGACTATCAGGCTGTGTTGGAGGATTTCAGTGGTGGTGGCATGAACACAGGACAGGCTCTGGGGACACAGGTACACGTTAGGGCTCTGAGTAAGGAAACAGCCTTGGCATGGGTTTGCACGTCTTGGGTTATCTCACTGCAGAACCGGGCAGCAAAATTCAAAGTGGACAGAATGAAAAATAAAATCAGGACTGAGATGTTCTCAGGGAGACATGGTGAGAGCTCTTAAGAGTCAGGATACATGCAGGTGTCAGTGTGGTAAAGACGTCTGTTTGGGACCAGGGCTGACCATCTCCAGCCGGAGCACCAGCGAGAGGTGGGGAAACACCTCTGCCTGCCCCAGTGGCCCATGCTGCCACAGGGCTGTTTCAGGCAGGGAAGAGGATGCTAAGCTCGTCTCCTTGTTCCCTTGAATTTCAAGGACTCTTGCAAATACCAGAGCACAGAGGTTATGTGAATACAAATTACATTAGCATGCCGAGTAACTTTGTCAGCAGTTTCTTATTAAAGCACTTGGTCCCCTCTGCAGTGGGCATTTCCATACAACCTCCCCCTCCTTCAACCACCAGCAGTCAACTAGGCTCTCCATTTAATTCAAGCTCGTGTAAGAAAACGGTGAGAGGGTTGATTCCAATATTCTCCTTCTTGTCCCACCACGCACAAGCTGTTGCTACTTATTAAACGTTTTAAAATCCCTGCTGCCAAAGTCCCCGGGAGACATTTATCTGCCATAGTCATAAATGACTTGCCAGCATGCTACTCAAAACTGCATTTTCCAGCCAATAAATACAAGCTCCAGAATCAGGAAAAGCAGGGTTTGGCTTGCTCTAATTTTCAGTGGTATGTCACTGGGATACTATAACTACTTTTAAATTCAAATCAGCTTCCTAATAATTAACTGGCTTTATCAGATACAGCACAGTGGACTGTTAAACACGTAGCCTCGTGTACTGAAACACTATACATTTAATGAAGTTATGCCATTAGCAAATGTACAACATGGGTGCATTAAATCCACCTATAGAACAGCTCTATGTATGAGAGAGAGAGGATTTATTTTAGGTTTTCTCAATAGAGCAGGAGTCCCTTTCTTGGCTTTTGCTAGGTTTTTTAAACTAAAACCAGGATTTGCGCACACACAAAAAAACCCCAAAAAGTATCTACTCTCATAATGAAAAAAGACTGATTTTTTTTCTTTTTTTATTCCAGTTCAGGAAGGAAGAGAATCATCTTGCAAGTTAATATAATCAGCTCCTTTGCCTCTATAATCTACTTCTGCTCAGCAGGAGCCCCCCAAAAAACCACTTTATGTCCCAAGTGAAACGTGAAAACTACTTGTAAGGTCTCTTTTGAGGCACATGATTCGGACGGTCACTTTCGGAGTATCGGAATCCATGTTGTCTTCCATCTCCTTTCTTCCCAGGAAGAGCTCTCCGGCATACCACAGGCTCCCTGTGTTTTGGGTGGAAGGCTATCTGTCCCTGCCCCAAATCAGAAAGGGTTAGGATGACACAAGTTAGCACAGACACCCATTTCGCATTTCACACCTAAGGACGTACGTTGACGACTCCCCACTTCAAATTCCTCACAAAGGGAGGGGAAAAAAGTATTAAAAAAAAAAAAAAAAAGAGGACAAGAGACAGTTAATTTCACTGTGATCACACTACGGCAAAATATACCTTCTGTTCATTGCAAAAACCGCGTGAAGGCCAAATTAAAGAGGAAAAAGGAAAAAAAAAAGTATGTTGCATGAGTTACAGTGCAACCATGTTATTCCTTCTCTTTCTATTTTCCTCTCCCCCCGCCCCCCGCCTTGTTCAGTTTAGAAAAAGGATTGAGTACAACACAGTCAGGTAAGTGGCCACAAAAGAGTAGCTGTCTTTGGCAAGAAGTCACCGCATCGACCCTCTCTGTCACCTTCTGCCCATTTCGCTCTGTCTCATGAAGTGGATGTTGTTGGCGCTGTCTGAGAGTTCGGGGTACTGCTCCACTGAGATCACAAAATAGCCGTCGTAGCCCTGTACCCGGCCCGTGTTTAGTACTTGTTGCTTCTCCCCTTCTGTCCATGAGCGAATACCCTCCTCCCCATCCCGCAGTCTCTGCTGTTCCCTGGACCAAGCTTGGGTGACAGCTCGCTGTCGGGCCAGCTCTAGGACACGGGCCTTCTCCTCGTCCAAGGTGGTCCCGTAGCGAGTGTTTAGACACAGCGCACCGTACTGGAGCTGGATGTCCGTATAACGTCTAGTCCTTCCACTTAGCACTGTGTTGATCTGGGACACCGTCACGTTCACGCCGTTCTCCAGGGTCCTCCGCCCGCCACTGAGGCCCAAGATGGACAGGTCACCCTCCGACGGCCCTTGCTTAATGAAATAGTGCGTGTCCACCCCATCGATGGTGAAGTGCAAGTTCTCCAGGTAATGGGCATTGTTGAGGATGGCTGCAATCCTCCGTCCATCCTCATTAGCCACACTGATAATGTCAGTGGCCACGCGCCCGTCCTTCATGGCGAACTTGACGCCTTTGCCAAAGATAGAGCCTCCAGAGGCAAAGTTCTTGTTCTTCTTGACCTGCCGGCACCCAGCGATGCTGGAGCTGTAGATCCGTTCAAAGTGCTCTAGGGTGACAAAGGCCTTCAGCTGCTTCTGCACTTCACATTGGACCCCCAAAATTGACTGATCAGGGAGAAAAAGAAGAGAAAGGATATGTTACAAAGAGAAGCCTGATGACCCAATAATGTTATTAGCGTACTGGAAACCATCAGAAAATCCTGGAAACATCTAATGAAGAGCTCCTTTTTTTTCAGTTTTTTAGTTCTTTTTAATGGAAGAGATTATTCCCCCTAACGCTCATTGTTTCAGTAAACTGAAGTGTATTTAATCTCACAGACTGAAGGATGTAGAGGTAGAAAAGGATTTTTTGCCCCAGTGCTGTGAGGGTCTGGTTTCAACATGGAATTATTTTGTACTTCAGTGTTCTTCACCTGCCCATAAGATATCATTCATCTTGTGGCCATGATGCTTCACAAAATGTTTTCACATTTTCTGTGAAAAACTGTGGAAGTATTTGAAAAAGGTCCCTCCATTTTAACTTCAGTTTGTAACGCCTGGTGCTACCTTCAAAAGCCCCGCATCACAAGGGTGACCCTCAAAGTGTCAATAGCCAATCTCTATCCCATATCAACCTGGCCAAAGCAGGTTGTTGAAGGCCCTAAATCCAAGTCCTATTTCCTGAAAACCCTCTACAATTTTCCAGGCTCCCTAAGCTAAGGCCACCCACACCCGATGCTTGAGTTTTGGCTTATACTGAAGCAAAACTACTGAGAGACGACAGCCTGGATCATTTACAGTCAGGTACAATACAAAGTCACTTTTGCTGTTAGTATATAATAGACCAAGCACACAGCAAGTCGGCAGCTCATCATTACTGCAAAATGTCTTTGGAAATGCTCTCATCAATTCATGGCAGCACAGGCTTCTTAAAGACCCCTGTTCGTGAACAATTATTTGCTCAAATTTCACAAAAGCAAGAGGATGCTATGACAAAACTCTCCTGGCACTGCCAACGGCTCAGTTCAACAATGTAATGACATCCAGGATTAAAAATAGGCTACAAAGAAGTTTGCTGCACTCCAATTATTTTGAGGAAATTTAACATCCACGAAGGATATTGCCTTAAACCATCCACAAGTTAAAGGCTCACATCTTTCCCTGGGTTCTAGAAGACAATCCTGGTGATGCAGGCATTTCAGCATGGATCTCTCAGCTCATACTTGTAGCAAGAGAAGGGAAACACAAGTCTTATGGTTTGTGGCTGAGGGATCTGGGACTGTTTGGCCTGGAAAAGAGGAGGCTCAGGGGAGACCTTGTTGCTCTGTACAACTACCTGAAAGGAGGTTGGAGGGAATGGCTGCAAGTTGTGCCAGGGGAGGTTCGGGTTAAACATGAGGAGAAATTTCTCCTCAGAAAGAGTGGTTGGGCATTGGAATGGAGTGCCCAGGGAGGTGGTGGAGTCACCATCCCTCGGGCTGTTTAAGGCAAGGTTGGATGAGGTACTCAGGGACATGGTTTAGTGAGTAATAGAGGTGGTAGGGGGATGTTTGGAGTAGGTGATCTTGGAGGTCTTTTCCAACCTTAATGATTCTATGGTTCTATGAAACAAACCACCATTTTCATGCTGGCCATTTCCAGAGAAGGGTCTTAAGAAGCATTAAAGAAATAAAATTAAGGATTTATCATTGCAACTCACTCGGGTTATGAGCAGTTTTGATCTATAAAGGAGAAAACCAGAAGGGAATGGAGGTATACAAGTTAAAGAACATACTTCGAGCTGTAAGGCATTAAAAGACCCAGGACTGACTCTTACTCAAAGTGCCAAGCAAACTGGCTTAGCTCCTCCTTTTCTCCTTTTGATTAACAGCGTAGGGATTGGACAGGAACTAGTCACCTATGAAGAGGAGTTCTTTATGGTTCTCCCCATCCTGCCTGTGGGGGATCTTGCACACAG
Organism: Laterallus jamaicensis coturniculus; assembly: GCA_022605575.1. NCBI lineage: Eukaryota > Metazoa > Chordata > Aves > Gruiformes > Rallidae > Laterallus > Laterallus jamaicensis. Next base: position 21,420,144 of record JAKCOX010000012.1, on the reverse strand, counting down.
CATAGAGTGATATAATTAACAGACAGATAGGGAGCCAAACCCAGCTCCCCTGCAAACTGCACAGGTGCTCTGATTATGCAAAAACAATCATGTAATTACTGTAGATGTCACCAATGATGGACATAGAGCAATTAGGATTCTAGGCTCCATGAAACACTTGTAAACAAGTGTGTACTGCACAGCCTTGGTTAGCTATTTAATCTTCAGAGGTTTAAATAGGGAGGTGTTCTTCTCAATTGCATCTCATATGATTTAACTCTAGGTGGTCCCACTACCTAATGCCACACTGCTCTCCCAACTCACCTCAGTGACTTTTACAAGCGATGGGAAAAGGCATTTATCATTACTCAAGCTGAGTCACTGTTTGGTCTGAGCTCCTTCCCTCAAGGATATTAATCAGGTCTTCTGCACTGCATTTCTATGTTCCTGTGGTCATTTATGTATCACCATCTATATCTACATCAACATGGTTACCAGCAGTTGAGTGATACAGAGTCCCTGGAATTAATTGCACCATCTACTGATTATCACCTTGGAGAAAGGAGCTCTGGGAAGTCAGACACCACTGGGCATGGAAGAATTATTCCTATCAGAAATCTGCCCCACTCCCGCACTATTTTGTGTTATTCTTGATGAGCTGCAGAAACTGTAGCACCTTTTCAACTCTGAGCAAATTATTACCAAATTATTATTATAAATCCCCTGTGAGTGCCGCCAAATTAGGTTGCCCCAATAAACCAGTGGACACCACTTCCATATCTTTTCATCTGAATCCAAATGAAAAGTGAACTTTCAATGAGCTCTGAAAACCTGCTGATGCTGCAAGACAGACACATAGTGATATGACAACACATTATGCTTTGGACAAGCAGGACATATGGCTTGTAACTATATTTTTGTAGTGCTAAACAGAAAAAAATATACTTTCATAAAAATTTAAAAGTAAATACTGTGAAAGAGAGTGAGAAGTTGTATCGCATGTCTTATCTTCCACACTGGATAATTTTTATTTTAACTCCTGGTTTGGTTTTGGACTCACTCCTCCAAATGTTGTCTCCAAGACATGTTTCCTCCACGACATGTTTTCTCTAAGACATGTTTTCTAACTCTCCAGTTCACTTTTACCTAGCCTCAGGGCCAGGGATTGGACTTGGACTTCTTTTACTTAGCTGTAGAGACGTAATCTAAAATGAGGTTAGGAAGCCTTGTGAGGACAACAGTTGTACAACAAAGGTTAAGGGTCGATTGTATCCTTGGCTTTGCCATTAATTAAGGAAGGACTGTAGCCTGGTTGGCACATGCTGTGATACAACAGGTATCAATATCAATGGCTGGGTCATGATCTACCTTCCTCAAGCCCCATAGCCTGCTACCTGGGACCTTCTGGACTGAGGTAATTTTTGATTTTCCATTTTATGGTCAAATTCTCAATAGCTTTGAACTTTAGATCAGGAATTTCCCATTATAAAAGGGAACTCTGATATTTTTTTTTTCCAATTTATGACCCAGTAATAGAATACTGAATCTTTCCTTGATCTAATTGCAACCTGCTTTTGTGTTATATGAAGTCAAACAATTTCTACAGCTCCATTTTTCATCCGGATGCAAAGAAACTAAGCAGCAACCATCCTACTACTGGCAGGACTTGGAGGTTTAAGGGACTACACATGATCTGACACCAATGGCACTGTCACTTCCTGCCTAAGGACATCCACATTGGAACCAGGCCAGCTGGTGTCCTCTTGGTCTCCATCCAGGACATCTCCTTCATACTAGGAAGGTGTTTCTCCTGTTGCATGTGCAACTGTAGGACTATTTAAGGCACTATTCCTGGCGGCGAAACCAGAGGTTCAATGACTGACCAAAGACATTTGACTGAGTGTCTCTTGACCCGCAGTCATGTGCCTGCTTAGAGTTGGGAAGTTTGTGAAGTCTAGGGCTGGAACCACCTTCATTGACAAGGAAACCCATCAACCTGTGGCTATCTTAGCCTTCTATGCACCCACTTCTCATGCATGCTGTAGTCAATGTTGACTGCAAGACTGTTTAATTTGCCCATGCACCGTTACATGGATGTCTAGTGTGAGGTGAGACTCCCAAGGGTGCCTGCAGCAACCACAAAGGGCAGTGAGAGACAGAATCATCTCCAGAAGATCTTTACTCTTCTGAAGGAGTACCTGGGACCAATCAAGATCTCTCAACTGGCAAATGAATTGAGCCCCTACCTTGCACAGTCAATGGAGCCCAGAGTGTGATGCATCTAGGTCTAATGTTAATGCATAGAAGGTGATCAGTGCTTCAGGTGAGCTCCACTGCCGGTATGAACCAGTTGTTGACAGACTATAGTGGGTGCACACACCTAGCACACATGGAGACAACTGCATCTATGTGTCTTACTCTTGAATTCAATCCTAGCACTAGAAGCTGGCTCTGTGAACTGTCTTTTGGGCTCCAGTGATGAATCACTCAAATGGGTGGTGTTGAACACTGTTTTTAGCACTACAGGGAGACCTGCTGGACCATCAGTTGCTGATCCAGAAGTGTGCACGTAATCTATGCTGTAGGAATCCATGAGGAAGTCCAATAAACTCTTAGAACACCTGAAATGCCACCAGGAACCAAGTTCATCTCTACTGTCTGTAAAATGGAAGCTTGGATACCAAGTTCCCAGACAGAGACCTAAATTTAGGTGAAGAAAATCACAATGGAAGGGTTTTCCACTGGGGACTGGTTACAGGTCTTCTGTGCTCTCCTTATCTTTTGTCATTTAAGGAAGTAGGAGCTTAGATAGGTGCAATGCTGTAATGCTGAACATCATCAGCACTTAACAATTGTAATAACTAAACACATCTCTGATATCTTGAAAATGAGCCCAGGATGACTTTGAAATTACGTTTTGAGTGCATTTCTTTGATAAAAGTGTGTATTTGGGAACAGTACTTTTAAAAAACAAAAGCAAACATATCCACCAGCAGAAAAAAACTCCAGCAAATTCAGGCAAACCAGAGTACACTGGCTTGTATGCTCTGCTCTGAACATAAAGGGCATGGAGGCAAACAGATTATATGTAGTTCAAAGAGGCAGTGTATCCCTGACTTTGAAATTACCATTTCTGTTTCATCTTCAAACTCATTTTAATGAACTGGCAAGGAAAAGAAACAGAAAATTTCCATCCAAGGCTGCAGTGGCATGTGGTATTCTCTAAAAAACCCTGCTGCTTTTAGCGACGGTAAACCAAGGTATCTACAAAACCAGTTTTGAAGGGACTTCATAGTTATTTTACTTCAATATTTGTTGCTAGATGTGGGTGACAAATAGGCTGGATTTGTTTTTCCTCACAGTCTTTTTTAATCAGATGTCCTTAGGTGACATTTCACTTTATCTAGTAACAACCCATTGGAGAGAAGAGAACGACCTTCATCATTTGTTCTCTGCTGCACAGAGCTCAAGAGAATGGTACATTACACAGATCTCTGAATAGCCTCTTGCATTTTGCTGACACCTCTTGAGGATTCGAAATACCATAGCCAGATACTATCATCTGTTGTTTTTAAATACCGCCTTCCAGTGTGAGACTGAAAGCTTTAATTTCCCATCAAGGATCCAAAATGTGAAATACGTGAACATGTTTCCAAGTTTCTCTATATCCTTGTGCCATTATACACAGATAGGTGTTTCTCTTACCACCATATGGCTTAAAACACAGAAAGCCACTTCTTCCAAAAGGCTTGGAAGTTAAGATTTCTCTGAAATATTCATTAACTCCTTCCTATTTACCCTCCACCATCTCTCTGTTAACAAAACCACTCTTCAGAAGTCAGTGTTTTCCCTCCAGTCCACTTGGGCATACCCTGAATGAATCTCTGTTTGGATGTCCCCCACCAGCTCCCAGATGGTGGAGGTGCAGGAAGAGCCCATGAACCACAACAAACTATTAGGTTCCTATAGTAAGCATACAAACAGGAGGGGAATCAACTTTTTAAAAGGGCAGATAATGGCAGGACAAGGGGGAATGGTTTAAAGCTGAGGGAGGGAAGGTTTAGATTGGATATTAGGGGGAAGTTTTTTACGGAAAGAGTGGTGAGGTCCTGGAACAGGCTGCCCAGAGAGGTGGTGGATGCCCCATCCCTGGAAGTGTTCAAGGCCAGGTTGGATGGGGCCCTGGGCAACCTTGTGTAGATCCAGGCCTGAGGTTGGTGTCCCTGCCTGTGGCAGGGGGGTTGGACCTTTATGATCCTCGGGGTCCCTTCCAACCCTTGCCATTCTATGATTCTATGATTCTATGATTCTATGATTCTACCCATCAGTAAAGCTGTCCTGCATGCTGGTTGGCTGAGAGGCAGTGTGCCTGCTGAGCAGCCTGCCAACCACATTGGACGTGGGATGATGGAGGTGAGTGATTAGCCAGCAAGTGCAGTGATCTACATGATGATTGGTTAGTAATGAGGGAAACACAAGTGCTAACTCTTGGGCATGGATGACAGGTCTCTTCTCCACTCAGCCAGTGTACACAGCTGCAGGGCGGTAACGAGATTGAGCTCATCAAGCAGATTTCCATCTCTGGGGAAATCAGAGGATTTTCTTCCTTCTCTTGCTCATCTGTTTTCATAAAGCTTCAAGAGATTAATGTCTTTGAGACGTCAACTCATTTCCCTGCACCAGAGTCACTGAAAACTGGCCACTACTTTAGCAAAACATAACTAGGGGCTGATGGACAGACATGCAGACAGCATGATGGCCCAAGCTCAGGGCAAAGCACCCACAATGCAAGGCTACCCCCCTTGAATGAGGAGCACTGGCAAGATCTAGTCCCTCAAACAGATTGTCCTTGGGAGAAGATCTGCCAGAAAGCACAGCCCTACAGCTCACTCCCTGGCTGAGCATCTCTTGCCTCCAAAATGTTGCTGCATAAGGGATTCCAAAAGCAGCTCCTCTAGCACAGCCTGTATTGGTCACTGCCAAAAACAGGACCTTTCCCAGAGGCACGGTGCTTGTGGGACAGAGAAAGGGGTAGTTCATAATATGATGTAGCTAAAGATACAAGCACTGACTCCAAAACACCCCTCCTTGCAAATAGAGCTGTTCTGGGTCTGGCAATTACCTGACAGTTCAACAAGACAAAAAGGGGAAGAAAAAAGAGAAAAAAAAAAAAAGGAGTAGAAATTGGATCCAGGTGCAGCAGCTCCACAATATGCCAGGGGTCACCCAGAGTCCCTGGTGGCCAATAACACTGAACTTGTTCAACAAACAATTTAGTGACAGCCTCACTGTCACAGGGAGGAGGGTGGAGGGTGGGTAGAGGGGGAAAGTGCTGCACAACAGAGTATTGAATTTTAAATGTCACTCCAGAGCTGCAGGGGGCTAGTGCAAGGTTTATGACATGCTGGCTGTTTCTGAGCTGGTGGATGCTGGAAGAATTATCTCTCCCATCTTCCAGCCCTGCAAGGCAAGTACCAACAATGTTTTGGAAAGAGATGCTAGGGCCCTCTGGTTATGCACTCTGAAAAGATACGAAGCAGACATTGATGTGGCGTTAGTTGCTTTGCTGTTGTGCTCCTGTTATTTCTCCCTGATAAAAAATCTGACTCAGTCAGCTGTGTCACAACTTTGATCAGTGAATCCGATGCAGTAACTCTTATTTACTTGGGTCTATCATAAGTTGGTATGTGACCCAGAGAAACCAGGGACTGGAAGACATGGAGATAAGAAAGCTGTGATACATCATTCTGTGACTGTCCCTTCAGAGGAGGCCATGAAGATGATCCGAAGGCTGGAGCACCTCTCCTACAAAGACAGACTGAAAGAGTTGGGCTGGCTCAGCCTGGAGAAGAGAAGACTTCAGAGAGACCTCAGAGCCTCTTCCAGTCCATAAAGGGACCTACAGAAAAGTTGTGAAGGACTGTTTGTAAGGGCATAGAGTGATGGGATGAGGGGTGATGGATTTACACTAGAGCAGGGCAGGTTTAGGTGAGACATTAGGAAGAAGTTCTTCCCTCTGAGTTTGGTGAGACAGTGGCCCAGGTTGCCCAGAGAGGTGGTGGAGGCCCCATCCCTGGAGACATTCAAGGTCGGGCTTAATGGGGCTCTGAGTGACCTCATCTAGTGAAGATGTCCCTGCTCACTGCAAGGGGTTGGACTAGATGGCCTTTAATTTTCCTTCCAACCTAATGCAGTCTGTGAGTCTGTGGTTCTATGATTTTATGCCACGTGCTTTATTACAGAATCTCAGAAGGACAGGAGTTGGAAGGAGCCTCTGGAGATCATCTCGTCCAACTCCCATGCTGAAGCAGGGTCACCTAGAGCAGCTATCAACAAAGTTTAACAATAAATACAGAGACAACCAGCAGGAAGGAGGGCTGGACTGTGTCTGGGAATGTGTAGCTGGGAGAACAGAACTACATGTGAAACATCAGTGCTGGATGCACGGGTAGGCCTAGGAGAAAAGGGATCACGTGTTTAGGTATCACATGTGAATGGATTTATTTTATGTAAATGTATGCCTACAATATGCTCTGTGTGACAGAAAGGAAGGGAATGCTGCTCTGCAGCCTTTCAGAGCCACTCGCTATCACAGCGTGATCCTGCAGCTGTAGACTAGAATAAAAATGCTCCTGTTTTGCTGCTGTCATAACACAGGGGAAGAACACGAAACGACCTGCAATGGTTAAATTCCACTTCCAACACTTGAGTGTAAAGTGACTCATCTGGAAACACAGTGGCTGCATAAACCCCTCCTGTACTCAGCAGTTCCCTGCACCATCGTGCTTTGAAAACCTGAAAGGGACATGGAGATTTTCTTCCCTTCTTATTGCTCATCCAGGCACATTCACCTCAAGCGGGTGGATGGCAGGGAGGGCTCCTTGGTTTTACTCCCAGCTGCCTGTATGAGTAAGTGTCAGTCTTCATCTCAAGCTGCCACTCAAGTTACTTGGCTATTCAATAAGCCTGATAATAATGAAGTAACAATAAAATAACGATATAATAATAATAATAATACCACCACTAGTAATTGTTTCTGTTGTGGTTCTGTGAGAGTTATTATCTGCTGCACAAAATATATTAGAGACAATCTTCTGTGTGGCCTCTGAATAAGCCTTCCTTGTTTGCCTGTACAGCTCTGCCTGGGGATGCTGTGTCACATCAGAGAGAAGGAAAAAACCTGAAGCTATTTCTCATTACAGAAATCATCTCTGTTAGCATCTTACTGTTTAATCCAAGGAAGGTAGAAACAGAAAAGGAGTTTTTGAGCTCCAAACCAGAACTGAGTAACTGTGGTGTAATGTTTCTCAGGTTATCAGCTCAGCTGTGGCAGCAAAAGGCATAGTTCTTTTGGTCACCCTCTGTTATTGTGATACAGCTTAGCACGAATCTCTTGAAGGTGGTACATTTTACCTTGTTTTCAACGTAGCTATGACGCTGTGTACCAAGGACAGGCTGACACAGGACTATTTTATTAATCCATAGTATCCCGTTCATACTTTCTGTGGCTGGGGAAACGTGACACTGTATTTTACCTGCTGGTTTAATATGTTTACAGGACCTCAAGAAACTGCTGCAGGACAGTGAGATTACAGTGAACTCATAGATAAAGAGTCTTAGGAAGGCAGCCGGGATCAATCCCACTTCCTACTGATATCATTTTGTTAGCAGAAATGTTAAGAGCAGAGCCTGGTCTCCCCAAACACACTGGTACCTCACTGCTCTCATGATGTTCAAATACATGGCAACAACAAGCAGGAGTTCAGACTAAAGAGGATTCAGACTGAACAGATGAAAGCAACCTCAGAATAAAATCAGGCTAGGAGATGAAAGAGCATCCTGAGAGGTAAATCACTTTAAATGACTTTTTCAAGGTCATGCAACTGATAAGCAGGAGGGCTAGGAGTAGCCCAGGGCTCTTGGATCCTGACCCGGCTTGCTAGCCTTTAACAGCACTGCCTCCGTCTTTCAGCTGAGTAATTCCCAACAAGAAGAGAGGGGGAAACAACCGTGCTCTAAAAGCTTTTTTCTTGCCAATTTCATCATGGAATTTTGTGCCAGTGCCTACCAAAATGGCATGTAATGCAGGCCTGGTTTTAAAAGCAGGGCACGGTGACTTGGGGTGAAACCCAGTCGGGTAAAATGAAAACAAAGTCTCAGCTAAAACTTCTTTTTGGTGAGACCCTCTGCAATGCAGAAGAGTTTCTTAGGGACCTGCTGGGACTAGTTGCTTAAGACATTTTTAAACACACTGAATAAGTTTCTGGAAAAAAATAATCTGTGGAAAATTATTCTGTATCAAGATTTGTTTTGGGGTTTTTTTTTTGCTTCCAAGAAACTTTGGTGCAAAAGTCTTCAATTTAGCCTGCAATACCTTGTAACATGGCCTTTTGCAGGAAAGGAAAGAGTAACACACCATTTAATCAAGCAAAGACCAGAAAACATCACAGGAAAAAGCAGCATGGAAATAAAGAACTTAGGATGTGATTATGCAGTCAGATCTCATTAATGTAATGGGGACTGGCTCACACAATCTCCCAGCGTATCTGGGGAAACAGGCTGGTGGAGGGGTTTTTAATAAAGACTGCAACTGTACAGTATGCTGAGAAGGGTGTGAGATATGGTATGGAGTTTCACAAATCACCTTGCTATTGTCCCATTCTTGGGTTTTCATCTGTGTGTGGATGAGCTCATAGGATGGCTCCATTGCATCCATGTCTGGCTTGGGGTAGCCGGGAATGACGTTGTGTAGCTGGAACCCAAAAGTGAGCAGCCAACTGTTGACATCTGGAATGGAAGAGAAGCATAAATCAGATCTCCCAAGCAGGGTTGCTCAAGAGAATGGTGCAGAGGAAGACTCTGTGGTGCCGGGCACTGTAGTAGTCTGGACTCTTCATGTGAAGAGTGCAAATCTTAATGGTTCTTGAAAGAACCATGTGCCAAAGCTGGGATTTCCACCTCCAACCACAGTCCCATTCTGCACTTTCCCAGCACTGAAACAGAAGCTTTGGCAGTGGCCAAAGACAACTCAACGTCTGCCCTTTGTCAGCAGGCACCAGGTACCGCTCTAAGGTGGCACAGAAGCAGCACAGGAACAGCAATATACTAATGGAGGCTGAGATGCTTTGGACAAATAGGTGGTGTTGTCCAGTCCTACAGTGATCTCAGCCACAGATACTTGCCTTCCTGAGGACGCTCAAAGGGCCTGCAGGCTGATGACTAAATTTGGAGCTATCTCAGACAGAATACCAGGGTATCCAGGATGAATAGCACGGTCGTTTGGGAGGTGCTCATGGAAGAGCCTCTGGAAATATCCTCTGATTTTTCCATGGCATCCCTACCTCAGTTCTCAGTGTCTCTGCACTTTACATAAGAAGGTGTAGTTTGAGTATTAAACCAATATAAAGTCACATGTCATCTTCCATAGTGACATTTAGAATCAGCCTCCACACTGCTAGCAAAGGACATAACAATGCAAATAAACATACAGATAGAGGACTACTTTGCTTGGCCACCTTTCACAAACCCCTTAAGCAGCCTATTGATGGTGAGAAAACTGCTGGCTACAAGCAATAAACCATTGTCCCATGCAAAAGGGAGACCACTGGCACTAAAGGGAAAATGGACATGATGGAAAACCCAGCCATTTGGGACACGATTCTTTGACAAAAAGCTATAATTCGCTTGAAAAAGTCTTCCCTGATTTTGACTGCACAGCTATTAGGAATGGCAGCTGAATGTTAATCCACTGAAGGAGATAATGGTGAGACTGGCTAACTCCTAGATCTGCTTGGGATCAGCATTGCTTCCCCCCTCCTCTTAAATTCAGAGCATTAGATGGTCTCACCTTGCTTTCTTTCACTGAACTCTAGAGAAGGACACACCTGCTACAATCCTCAAGCAATATGGTGTGCACTTGGCACATAATTATCAATTCTGAGAAAAAGAAAAGCATGAGGGTAAGGTTTAACTAATATCAGCTCCCAGGGGGTCTTAACTCTTTTGCAAGTATCCAAGATTCTGGTGGTGACTGCTCTGCTTCCAGCTGGACGTACAAAGGGCTTGATTTTCATTTTCCTAAACTCAATAAATGTTGCTTAGGCAATCTGAAGAAGAGATCAATTTAAATAATCAAATATGCATATTTGAATATTTTTTTTCTATTCCCCGTGAGACTAAATGAGTGTTTTGAAGAGCTAGTTGGAAAAGAAATTACGGATGCAAGAGGCAAATAAGGCACTTCCAGATGACTTGAGAGCCAGGAGCCAAACAAACACACTATCTGTTGCTTGTTTTCTTACAGGCCAAAATGTTGAGATTGGGCAGATGTCCAAAAAGCCCTTGCGACAATCCATGTGGAAGGGGGAGGATTTCTGTAATAAAAACACTTCTGTTCACTCAATGTACAGATTGTTTTTGGAGTGCCTTTGAAACAGAGAAGTTGCGGGGAGGGAAATAAATTAAAAGGCTCATCTGATTATTTTTTTTTGCTTAGCGCTAAGCCAGCCTGCTTCCAAATCCTTCTCATGTGAAATGAAGACCTTTGATGTACATATTGTGGTCCAGGTGGTCTGGAGAACAAAGTAAAACAGTGAAGGTCGGCATTGGTGCAGGAACCATTTGTTAAGCACTTCACAAATGTTAAAAAGGATACAGAGAAGGGATGCTGAACATCAGAAAAATAGGTAATGTGTCCAGAAAGATTCAGGACAGGCTTTTTTTGCTACTTCTCAGAAAACTGGCTTTCAGAACATTTGCAAATGGGAGCTTATTCTTTTTGGGAAGAGGTGTTGGAACACCCAGAACAGGAAAAAAAAAAAAAATCCCACCAAAAAACCTCAACCCCACCCTTCAAAATAAACCATGGGAGGAAGGTGTGGAGCTGAGAAAACACAGGGGAAAATATTAATTTGCCAAGAGGCAGTGACAACTTTTTTGACAGAAAAGTACATTTCACATCGCAGAGGTTTTTTTCAGCTACAGTAACCCTGCCAACACATTTCACAGTAAATTCATTTGAGGGCAAAGAAAAAGAGTGCTTAATGCAGACACATGTAATGGAAATGTCAGTTCAATCCATCAGGATTGCTGAAGCTGGCAGCAAAGCTCTGCGACATGAAGTGTACAATCACTAAAATATTCATGTTTAACAATGGGCCTCTCAAAACGTAAATACCTGCTTCTCCTGCTCTCCCCTCCACATGCCTCCAATTTATACCCATGAGCTCAGAAACCTCATCCTTGCAGACCAACACATGAGTCGTTTGTCTGTGTCTTGGGTGCTGCGCTCCCCTAAGGACAGCGGGTCCCAGGCTGGGGATGGAGGGATGTATAGTGGTTCTCCATGCTTGAATCTGGGTGGATTTGGTTGTGATGACAAGGACAGCAATCACTAGTCCTGTCCACTTGGTGCCAGGTAGCTTCAGCAGAAAGAAATGCCAGAGCAGCAGCCCAGCATCACGGCACTCATCCCATTAAGTGACCTGTTTCTTCCATGTACAGGGAGAGGAGAAACTTAAGAAATGCACTTGGGCTCTGTATTCTTGAAAAACTAAAAATAGAACTTTCAAGGCCATGGAAAAAGTGATTCAGGGCATAGAAAATATTAAAGTATCAGATTTGGACATCTTGATGCTATCATCAGGGCTGGGTGGGAAGCTGTTCACCTGTTCCAAGACAGGACTGGAAATTTAATTTTGTCCTATGTTAACTTGAGCAGGAAAATAAAAATACATTAATATGTCAGGAAGCAACTGTTGGAAAACTAGATCAGCTCAAGAAAACAGCTTCAAATGAAGATCTTTCAGTTTGCTTTTGACTCCTTAATTTTTCTTTTCTAGTTCCCAATCATTAGTTTATGCTTAACTCAAAAAGGTTGTAAACCAAAAAAGGATATTTTGTCTTTTAGGTTAGTTTGGAATTTGTCATTTAGACAATTTTGAGAGCTGTTTACAACATATCTGCTGAGAAATCTCTCAAGCTCAACCCTCTCCCATAAACAAATTCAGTTTTGACAAACAAGTGTTTCCTGATAGGAAAAGTTATCTCAAAGTATTCCCTGCCAGCCTTAATTATCAGAGTGAGGCCAATACAAAGGATCTTCATATGCATCTTTTGGCATATTTTACTTCCCTTGTGGCATCATCTCCTCAGCTCTGGAGAAAACAGATTTTCATTTAAAAAAAAATTAGTCTAATCCTTACGATTGTTGCAGAAGAACCTGAAAGCATGAATCCTGATGTCTAGAAAAACAAGTGGAATAGAACAGAGTGAGATTTTTAAATTTTATAACATTTAGCCAATCTTACAACTTAGGGGAATGCAAATATTGTTGCTTATGGGAAAGCTGTGATGGGTGGAGCAGGAGTATTTTAAAATTAATTCTATCTTTTTAGGAAGTATGTATGTTTGGTTTGTGATTGTGTCACCTGGTTTTCCGAAGGGAAGTATATAGAAAGGCGTCCCAGGAACACAGTCCTCTCAACTATCACTACCAGTGTTGCACAAAGTATGACTATAGGAAGGACATTTAACCTACAGAATTATTTTCTGTATATATAAAAAAAACCCCCATATATAGAGCTCATGTTATTGCCATTTCACAAAGTCCCAGGGGAAGCAGTTCAGAGGTTCTGTCAAGCTGTGGCATAGGTATGCCCTAAAATCTGGCCTTTAAGTCTAATGCACCTGCTTTTATTGGCTTCTAGAAGGAACTGCTAATTCAGTGGGGCAGATTAACTTTGAACTACATGGTTACTGTAGTGTGCTCCGAAATGTCTGACTGTAATAAAAGGTTTTAAGTTGCTGTTTCCATTCTGCTAGAACAAATCTGCATGTCATTTGTTTAGTTACAAATAAATCTCCAGGCTAAACTGTGTAAACAGAGCTGCCCCTCTACAAAGAGAAAGGTTATCAGGACATTAATTAGTAGCTAAACTTGAGCTATCCGAGGGAATGAAAAACTGGAAGCAAAATAAAGAAAATAAACACCAAGGAAGAGAAAAGAAAACAGGTTTGGGAATTACAATCTCCATCTATGCTAATGAATTAAACATGCCCTGCACACAGAGGTCAACTGGCAAAGAAAAGCTTGTGTCCATTACATTAAACACTGGAAAACCTCATGGTGACCAGGATACAGAGAGAGAAGAAACCTATCCACTGAGGGCAAGCTTGTGAGCATGTTAATTAATATAAATGTCTTACCTGTCATGTAACATTTGATATCCTGAGAGTTGCTAATAGGATTGTTGTTTTTGAACATATACAGGTTGAAAGGCATTATGTTATTGCTACTCAGATGCTTCCACATATCATGGTCTGGACTTGTCCAGCGACCTGCTAGCACATCATAGTCTCTCCGTCCCATGTGGACAAGCTTTGTGAGAGGGTCATAGAGTCCTCCGTGGTAGCCAATTATGATCTGGAAGTTGGGATTGGTGTCCATATAGATCTCCCCATATGCTGTGTATAGTATCTGCTTAATCATTAAGCCAGTCCCACTGAAGACAGCCAAAGGAGTGCCAATGTTATCGCAGGCTATGTAGAATTCATCGCCGCTGCTGAGCTCCATTGCAAAGAGGTGGCCTTGAAGGTCATAGTAGAGGGAGGTGATCTCAGAGCTTGAGTGGTTGTACAAATGGGTGACCTTGGTTGGGTTGGTCAGGTCTGCATAGAAGAACTGCAAGTGATGACCATGGCTGGTTTTGCTAGAGACTCTCCTTCCCAAACCATCATAGCGGTATTTCACACTCCACCCGCTAGCTTTATTGTAGGCTTTGATGAGCAGGCCAGCTGAATTGTACTCAAAAATGTCATTGCCCCTCTGCTTCAGGAAGCCATCTTCATCCATTTTGTACTGCACATCCCCCAGTCTAGTAATCCTATCCCTGAGGTCGTACCTGAGTGGTGTAAGGCGGGCACTGTTCCCCGGACTCAACAAATGGAGGTTTCCATTTAGGTCGTAGCTGTAACGCCAGAGAGGTTTGTCATTGATTGATACGGTCTGCAACTGGCCATCAGCGTCATACTCATAGGAGTACCTAGTTGTGTTTGCATAAGGGCCAACCTTCAACTCTTTTTTAACCACTCTCCCCATGTTGTCATACTGCACAGTCATCCAGTACATCAGAGACCGGAATATCTCATATTGGACTTCTTTCATCCTGCCATAGGCATCAAAATGCTTAGTGTGAGTCATGACAGCAGTGGTGATAATCTGGTTGATATCGTAGTAAATGACTCCAAATTTACCAAATTGCTCAGTTTTTCCTGACACATCATCATACCTGTAGAGATCAATGGGTAAAGGTGTCTCATTGATGACTGCTTGCATGCTGGTGACCCGAAAACTGTTGTCATAATTATAGTCAAAGCGTGCGTTCACCATGCCTTCCTCAGTGAAGCGGAAAATCTGCCGATCAATGAGGGGTCCTATCTGTCTGTATCTGATCGTACATGTGAATCCTTCATTCTGCAAGTTTATTGTCTTCAGCATGCCAGCGGTTTCATCATAGGTGAAACTGATCTTTGTGGTGTCGTAGAGCATTTCGGCCAACTTGGACAACTTCCCATACTTGTAGATGACACGTCTCCCTGTCCCCAAATACAAAGTGTGGAGGAGCTGCTCATCCTCTGTGAAATCCTGAATTACTGAGGCGTTGCCTTCAGGTGGCCGGTAGATGTTCCTGTAGTAACCAATGGAACGAATGGTTTCTAAGGTCTGACGGGCAACGTTGGGCATGGTCACCGATGACAATCGGTCATTCTTATCAAACTCGAAGATGTACTGTCTCTGGCTGTGAAGAAGCAGCACCATGGACTGGATAGGAAGGAGAAAACAATAGATTATATTCCTGTTTTTAAGGCAAAATCATGCTCAACTCTCACAAAACCAGCAAGATTCTGCAATCCAAAGAGCAGTGCAAATCTCAGGACCCAGAGGGTTAAATGGTGAGAGGTATACAGCTGCACAGCACATGGAGTATCCCCAGGTAGTAGTGGGTCAGATGAAGAAGAAGTTAGTACATTGAGGAAGGTCTAAGTTCAGAATGCTCAGTTGTTCAAATCAATACCCTGTCTCTACCCAAATTCCCTGTGCCAACAGATTTTACAAGCTAACTAAATAAAATCAGTACAGTGACTTAACTATGCTTGAAAAAGTGCTCCCTCACCCTGCCCTGGTTTTGGTTCAGATAGAGTTAATTTTATTTCTAGTAGCTGGTATAGTGCTGTGTTTTGGGTTTAGTATGAAAATAAAATTGATAACACACTGGTGGTTTTAGTTGTTGCTAGGTAGTTGCAGTGTTCATACAAAGTCAAGGACTTTTCAGCTTCTTGTGCCCTGCCAGGTGCACAAGATGCTGGGGGACTACAGACAGGACAGCTGACCCAGACTGGCCAAAGGGATATTCCCTCACACATAATGTCATGCTCCACATATAACTGGAGATGCTATCTGGGATTGCTGCTTGGAAACAGACTGGGCATTAGGTTGTTTTCCTTAGGTAGTGAGCAATTGTATTTGTGCACCGCCTGGGTTGTTGTTGTGCTTCTTGTCATTATTATTCTCTTCCTCAATTAAACTGTATTTATCTCATCCTATGAGGGTTTTTTCCTATTATTCTCCCCATCTCACTGGGAAGGGTGAGTGAGCATCTGCCTGGTGCTGTTACCAGCTGGGGTTAAACCATCACAGACACCTTCCAATGGTCAATTAATTTACTGTGTCTCTGTATCGCCATTTACAGAGAGTTGTGAGGTGCTGGAACAGGCTGCCCAGAGAGGTGGTGAATGCCCTGTTCCTGAAGGTGTTCAAGGCCAGGTTGGATGGATGGGACCCCGGGAAGCCTTGTGTAGATCCAGACATGGAGGTTGGTGGCCCTGTTTGTGTCAGGGAGGTTAGAACTGTGTGATCCTTGACCCTTCTATGCTTCTATGATTAGTCTCTTACTGCAGACTTCTACCTGCATGCTTATTCTGGGATTATTTTTTTTTTTTGCATGTAACAAACAATCTACCCAGACTGTATAATACAAGGATCAAGTCAATACCTTTTGCTTTTTTAAAAGCTATGTTACTGTAGTTTCCTTAAACTGTTGTAGGGATCGGCTCTGTGCAAAACAGGAATGAAAAATTCCATCCCCGAGTATGCAGCATATGGATCTGCAGGACACTGGGCAATGGAATGATGAACGGTAATACCCAGAATAATTTGAGTCGCATACCAATCTACAGAGTGCAGACTACAGAAAACACTGCAAAGTGTGCTAGAACAGTTTGGCTGGATTCATGCCTCACACTTTTTAATTACACATATTTCCTATGAAGGGGGAAAGGACCTCTCGAAGAAGGTAGGATGTCAGACTGTGTGGGTTATTTCCACATGGAAAATCCTAGTGGAAATTCCTACTGACTTTACCTGAAGATATTTTATATTGCAGCTGGCTCAGCAAAGGAATGCTGTGCTTAAAAAATCAAATGCCAGAGCTTCACAGAATCAAGACTTTCTTTTTGTGCACCTGGGAAGAAACTTCTCAGGCTATTTTATACTGCTCTTTCATGGTCTGGCATCAAAGTATGCACCTTGGTGTGGGTGGTAGAGGAGTACTGGTCCATAAGGACCATTAATCCGCTGATATGGAGGAGCGCAGCAGTACTGAAGTCAAAGGAGCAAAGCCCATTTGCACCAGATGCACCCCTTCTGAGCGACTGGAGGATTCTTACCTTCTCCAAGTAAGTGTAGCTCCATGATTTGCCATCGGCAAAGATCCTGGATGTAATTCTGCCAGACTGATCATACTCCATCCTTTCTGACATTGTTCCCCTCTGAATGCCTGCAATGTGTCCTCCCGGGGAGTAGGTGACATTGACTCCATTCAGTCTGCTGCTGGGCGACCAGAGACTGGGTCTCCCTGCCTGGTCATAGAGGATGCGGAGTGTGAACTTACGGTGGTCATCGTAGATTTTCTCTGTCCTTGTCACACGATCAAAGTCAAGGGACAACAGGTTTCTGTTGTGAACCTACAGGAAAGAGATAGAGAATTAGAAAGCCCAAACCAGTTTAAGCTACAAAGACTAGCCCTATCTCACAAATACCTCTTTAGACCACACCGGAGAGTATCCAAGGGCAATGAAAAGCTGGATACTCTCCGGTGTGGTCTAAAGAGGCAATTTTTGAAGCAAAGCACATTGTTTCTTTTGACTTCATTAAGGAGAGAGGTAGAAAAACGGGGTGCTTTTGAAACACCACAGGAAAGGAACATTGATCATACCCAAACCTAAGCTTAGGACTGCTATGACAGATGTGACGATTGACCTGCAGAAGTTATAATGACAACTTGTTGCAAGGAACATTTGCAACAAATATCAAACCTAGGATATGGAGTCTTTTGCTTTCACACATATAAAAAATAATACTTGTAGAAAACGTGTGCTGTGCCAACATGTTGGAAAACTGAGGTTCTCTCTGAGTTACATACTGCGGGCACTGGAGGTTAAGGCTTTCCCCTGAGATGAAATTATGGAGGCCTTGACCACTGTAGGTGTTACAAGAAGCAGGAACTTTTCTGTGAAAGCTGGAGTTTTAGCTTCATTGTCCTGAGGTTATTCAGTGTTGCATAATTAGAATCCAGTTACCTCCACTGCCTCTGCATTTCCAAAGATCAAAGGTACCTACTTCAAAGGTAGGAGCAGGAATACATTTTGATTCAGGGATTGTAGTGCACAGCAATACTGAAAAGGAGATGATAACACAACTCATGTTTGCAAGGAGACTTACAAAGCCACATCATCACAGTAGCAAAGCACTCACCAAGGACAAAACCCCCACATTCCCAGCATAAGCTTGTTGGTAAAGACAGTTCTTCCTCTTTCCCACCAGTCCTGACTCACTTGCAGCTGGTAAACCAATCTTTTCTGGAATAGTGAAGATTCTTCTTGGATGAATTTCAAACTCCAAACAGCTGACTTGTTTTTCAGTTCTCTTTGCAACCCTTGAGCTGTCGTCAATAAACCAGGGTTTGCAGGTTGCTGCAATGTCTTCAGACTGCAAATTAACCATCCTGCCTCATCCTACTATGGATAAAGCCGATATTCCTGACCTGAGCACTGTTCTCAGCCCTGGTCCAGCTTTTATCTTGGCCATTACTTTAGGGGGTGTGGTTGAATTCCAGCTAGATTTTGAGGGATGTAGAACTATCTGAGAACTGAATAGGAAGACAAAGGATGAAATAAGAGCCAAGGAGAAGGGCAGAACCACTGCAGTGCTGTGACCTGCATTGGAGCAAGCCCCTGCCAGCACTTGCAGTCCTTGGAGAGAGACAGAGACACAGAGATGAGTGAGAGAGAGACCCATGCCGGAGCAGATCTGCTGGGGGAGCTTGTGACCCTGTGGGGGATCAGGCTGGAGCAGTCTGGGTGTGAGAGACTGAGAGACATTTTGTGACTTATGACTGCACCCATAGCAGTGACGCATGCTGGGGCAGCTGGGGAAGAGCTGAAGCCCTGTAGGACAGGACTCATGTTGGAGTAGTTTGAGGAGGACTGTCTCTCTCCTGTGGGTGGGACCCCAGGCTGCAGCAGGAGAAGGGTGTGAGGAATGTGCCCCCAGCTAAGAAAGAAAACAATTCATGAGGAACTGACTGAAACCCCCATTCACCCAATTTTCTTTCCTTTATTCTGGGCTGAGTCTGTTCTGCCCATGATGCTGATTGTGGAATGATCTCTCCCTGTCCTTTTCTCCACTTCTGAGCCTCTCAGTATCTATTTTCTCCCCTGTCCAGCTGAAAAGGGCAGTGACAGAGTGGCTTTGGTGGGTGTCTGACCTCCAGCCAGGGTCAAATCACCACAAAGGGGTAATAGCACAGCTGAGAAAATGTGGAAGCAAACTGCAGGTGCACGTGGCCAGTCGAGAGAGAAGGAATTGGTGCCATGATGTAGGAGTGAAGATGATGTAAGAGGATGCAAGTGTAAAAATTATTTTCAACTTATGAATAGCAATGAAGGAAGATTGGTATGACTCGGGGAAAGAAACAGTGTGGAAAGGTAGATAATGGTCCAATTAAATGTGTGTAAAATCGAATGAAAATGGGCAATGGGAAGAAAGAGTGAATCAGCCAGCAGCCTGCTGTAACAGGCAAGCTGGGAAATAATTAAAAAGGTATCAAAACTCTAAGTACAGATGCACACATGTAACTAACAGAGCAATTTGGTATCTCATAGGTGCTCGTTGCTATAAATAGAGAAACAGAAGTGACAATTGCTTGCAAAAAACCCCCCAAACCTGAAAACCAAAGTATGTAGGAATTGAATCTCTGCCTTCCATCTATTAACAGAACAGCTCCAGGCTGGCAGCTGCAGCTTCTTCTGCTAGTGGTCTCTGCCAAGAGAGCCGGAAAGAGCTCTTCCAGAGCTGGGACAGTATTCCAGGCTGAAAGAGGCATCCCTGATCTGCACAGTAGCAGCAGTGCCATTCACTGTGCTGGAAGGACCAAAGAGCAGGTCCCAGGATAGCTCTTATGTTCAGTCCAGTTCTCTGCATCCCATTGCTGGTGCCCGAAGTCATTCCACTCTCCTCATGCTCTGGCAAGCTATTTCTGTGGGACTGGTTGGAAACAGTCTCCCTTTTCATTATTTTTTTTTGGTCTGTTTGTTTCTGGTTTTGGGTTTTTTTTTAAATGATTTGTTTTCTGCTGCTCTCTCAGTGTAATCCCTCTTCTTTCTGAGAAGGGCTGCAGAGCTAGCTGCCAAGGTGATGGGCAAAGTGAACCCAGCCCTCCCAGATAGCCTCTGAAAAGGGGCTAAATCTTTTTTTTTCATCCTTGTTCAAGGGCATGCCTTGAATAGAAGTGAATTTTCTGCAGAAGCACTGCCAAGGCTGCAGGCTTCAGTCCAATAACCGTGTTTTATGGTGAGCAGAGAAATAAGGTGCCATCCTACATCCCAGAGTCCTTATCCTGGAATGGGGTCTGAAAACCTCCTGCAAAAAGCTTTTTACCCTCAGAGTGTTTGAAAATGCTTGTGATCAGCACAGGACTGTGACAGGGTAAATTTAAATGCACAGTTCACAGTGGATTTGACCTCGTCTCTATATGTGAGAGACTAAATTTAGCCCCAAAATCATGTTCCACAGCAAGTTCCCTTGGCTTGCTCTGGAAAAGCAAAAACGTAAACACACCACCATCTTTGATCTCTCCAATGCTTCCTATGGAGCTCCTTTACCTTAAATCATAATTAGGTGATACACATTACTCTCCCTGGGAGCACAAGAGTGTGGTTCTTTACCACGTCCATCTGGTAAAGTGCTGCCTATAAAGCAGTTTTCCCAGAGAGCTGAAACCACTGCAGTGGCTTCAACACCTTGCAGAAATTGTGGAGGTAAATCTGGGCTGTCCTCACTAGTCAATGCACCAGGAATGGTTAGCAGTCCATCTCAGGACAATTCTCCAGTCACGCTGGTTCTGGGGAGTACCTGGGACACCAGGTTATGATGCCACCATTAACTGGCTGCCAGGGTCTTGGGAAAAGCAGAGTGAATTACAGCGGGAGTATTCATGTTTAAATAAATAAGAGCTAAGCCAACAGCTCTGTCTCTTTTGGCTCTCTTCTTTGCTCCATTGTCAGAGATTATTTTACATCCTTCTTTATTGAAAAACCTGACTTTGCTTAAAAAAAAACCATAAGGAAAGAGCTCTGTTCCTTGAAGCACAGTTTACCTAATGCTCTCACTGCAGATGGAGTCTGTGTTGCTGTTGGCCAGTGATGGCTTGAATTTAGAGACAGCCAATTTGTGGCAGCATTGCACTGCTGGGTGAGTGGATCGGAGCATCACAATTTTCCATGGAGTGTGTGGGACAAGAGAAGGGAAAAGGACTGTTTTAACATATTTGTGTTGCTTTACTGCTGCCTGGCCAAGC
The DNA here is from genome assembly GCA_022605575.1 of Laterallus jamaicensis coturniculus. Lineage (NCBI taxonomy): Eukaryota > Metazoa > Chordata > Aves > Gruiformes > Rallidae > Laterallus > Laterallus jamaicensis. Next base: position 21,399,250 of record JAKCOX010000012.1, on the reverse strand, counting down.
GCAGAGCCAGGTCAGAGTTGATGGCACAGGGGAAAAGGCATTAGGGCTGTCCCCTGTCACTTCACCCACACAGAAGTCTCTGCCATGTATCTTATCCTTGCAATATAAACACATGCTTTGTATTATTTCCTGGAGAGGGTCAAGAAGGCAGCTGTGAAACTGGCTTCATCTTGCTGGGAGCTGGTGGAACTCATGGCAACAGGTTGTCAGTCCCCCAAGAACACATTCAGCCGTGAAAGGAACAGCAACTCAGAAGATGTGGGTTCACAGGTTCACAGATTCACAGTATCGTAGGGGTTGGAAGGGACCTCCAGAGATCATCAAGTCCAACCCTCCTGCCAAAACAGGGTCCCTAGGACAGGTCACACAGGTTGGCGTCCAGATGGGTCTGGAATATCTCCAGAGGAGACTCCACACCCCCCTGGACAGCCTGTCCCAGGGCTCCCTCACCCTCACTGTGAAAAAGTTCTTCTGCATACTGGTGTGGAACTTCCTGTGTTCCAACTTGAGGCTGTTGCCCCTTGTCCTGTCTCCAGGATTTATGCAATGGAGGAGAAAGGATCCTGGTTTTAGGGGAACTCCCTATTTTACAGTGGCCAGATCCTTTTCTCCTCATCTCAAAGGCTTCACAGAGTGATGCCGCAGCCTCTTGCAGTGTGCTTTTTCCCCATGGAGCACCATGTCCTTGCTGCTGTCTCATGTGAGCAATAGGGAGAGGGAAAGCAGTAATTTACTCACATATGGCAGAAAATGATAGCATTTCCCAAAAATGAATGAAAACATGTTGAACTTAACTTCTTTTAGCTTCTTCCTTGCCAGGGAAAGCAGCAATTACTGGTACAAGGGAAGAGAGGAACATGACATGCAGAATATGTTAAATGCTGGACAATCCCCAGGGAGGCAATTAGCACCTTGCAGGTTTATGTCTTAGGGGTGCAGATGCTGCCATACAGGTACAAACGGGCAGCTTAAAACTTCTTGTACACCCTCAGCTCCTTTGAATCCCTGAAAAGAGCCATAACTGAGTCCTTCAACCATGTAAGATGCTCTTCTGCTTCACTAGAAGGGCCCCGAAAGGCTCCAAATGTGAATAAATGCTGGCAGATTTATGGGGACACAAGTAACCAGCCTGAAAACTCATTCTGCAAGTGTTTTTTTTCCAAATGCAGTACAACATAAAACAAAGACACGTTCTGCATTTGAATCTACTGTGAAAATTTTGGAAGATAAAACTGACACGGGCAGCTGAGCTGCAGCTAAATGAGTGGAAACTGCTTTGAACACCAAATAGCTGTGGCACAGCTGCAGCTTTCAGAAGGCTCTCTCCTTTCAGACCTGTCTGATAATTTCATAGGTTATTAAAATAAAATAGATACCCCAAGCAAACCAAACAAGAAGGGCAATGCCAACTGATCTGCAGATAGACAGCAGTTCCCAGTGAAGGAGCAGCTTCAGCTTTCGCTGCTGTTGGCAGTTTTTCTTCTGATAATGAAAAACAAGGCTATTCATGCAATAGGTTGAGGACTGGCCTGTTGGAGAGCGGTGTAGGTGAGAGGGACCAGTGGGTCCTGATGGACAGTAGGATCACCATGAGCCAGCGATGTGCCTTCGTGACCAAGAAGGCCAATGGCATCCTGGGGTGTATTAGAAGGGGTGTTGTTCATAGGTCAAAAGAGGTCTTTCTCCCCTTCTACTCTGCCCTGGTTGAGACTGCACATGGAATATTTGGTCCAGTTCTGGGACCCTCAGTTCAAGAAGGACAGGGAACTCCTTGAAAGAGTCCAGTGCAGGGCCACCAAAATGATGGAGTGGAACACCTTCCCTATGAGGAGAGGCTGAGGGAGCTGGGGCTCTTTAGCCTGGAGAAGAGGAAACTGAGATGTGACTTTCTTAATGTTTATAAATATGTAAAGGACCAGAATCAGGAAGACAGAGTGAGGCTCTTCTCAGTGATGGCCAGTGACAGGACAAAGGGCAATGGGTGCAAGCTGGAACAGAGGAAGTTCCATGTGAATGTAAGGAGGAACTTTTTCACTGTGAGGGTGATGGAGCACTGGAACAGACTGCCCAGAGAGGTTGGGGAGTCTCCTTCTCTGAAGACATTCAGACTCCGCCTGGATGTGTTCCTGTGTGATTTAGTCTGTGTGATCCTGCTCTGACAAAGAAGTTGGACTCAATGATCTTTTGAGGTCCCTTCCAACTCCTCATGTTGTATGATTCTGTGACTCTGTAATGGGAAAAGAGCAGAGGTTGGGTTGAGGGTGTGAAGAGCAATACTCAACAAGTGTGAGCGAGGAGAGATGGGAGAAATCACACCAAGGTGGCAGGGGTCACGCTGTAGGGAGTAGGGAGAGGTGAAGAGCAAGGACCGGTAAACACATATTCTGAAACCAGAGTGTTAATATGCCCTGTGATGCCTAAGTGGGAATAAATAGCTGCAATCCTTTTGCTGTGGCAGCATGACACAGCACTAAGCGTTTCTCTCAGAAGGTCTGAATTTGCCAGGTACCGACCACTTCCCAGGAACTGCTCATCAGCCTGTGGCTCTCAGACTAGCAAGGTACAGGGTGATTGTGCTGGACTTGCTATTACGAGTTACCAGCCCTGCCATCAGTTAGCAGAGGAATTACAGGCTTATTGGGTGAGATCTTTAAATAGGCCTGACAGGTCTGTGGTGCATTGTGCGGAACAATGTTTTCAAGACACATCAGTCTCAAGCACAGGAAGGACAGTGGGCTCCTGGAGGAGAGAGTCCCATCAGGCTGGAGCTGTTAGTAATGCTTCACTTTGGGAATGGTGGTGATTGCAGTCTTGTGGCCTGAGAGCCCGGCTCGTCAAAAGGTTTGAAGGGTACGTGAGTTTCAGGAATCTTGAGATCTTCCTGAGGCTGACCAGTGAACCATAACCACAGAAGCCCAGACTGGTTCGGGTGGGAAGGGACATGAAAGTACATCTAGTTCCAATGTCTCTGCCATGGGCAAGGACACCCTCCTACCAACCCAGGGTGCCCAAAGCTCCATCCAACCTGGCCTTGAACCCTGCCTGGGATCCAGGGGCAGCCACAGCTTCTCTGGGCACCCTGTACCAGGGCATCCCCCTGTTTCTGGGGAAGGATTTCTGCCTCAGATCTCCCTTCCATCTGCCCTGCCGCTGAAGGCCATTCCCCCTGTCCGGTCCCTCTCTGTCCTTGTGATCAGTCCTTCAGGTTTCCTGAAACCTCTTTATGTACTGGAAAGTGCTCTAAGGTCTCTCCAGAGCCTTCTCCTCTCCAGACTGAAGAATCCCAACTCCCTTGGCCTGTCCTCATATGCTTACAAAGCTCAGGCCCATTACTGCCAGCAGCACGGGTTGAAAACACCTATAGTAACTGGCGCAGTATTTTACAGTTATGATCACCCCTTGCTTGCTTAAGCAGCCTGACATGATGGTTTAACTTGCAGTGTCTGATGAGAGGTCACGCATTCCTGGTAATGCAGAGGACATGTAGGCAAATCAGCCTGTGATGGGTAAGAGAATGTCAGCATGTAAGTAGACACAAGGATATATTCAAGTCATAAAGGTTGTGGCGCTGAGAATAGCTAGTTCTCTGTCCTGCAGCCTCCTCCCTATTGCAGAAGATACAAACAAGCCCTGTCCCTTTCTGTCATGACACTGGGGACTGACGAGATGGGAAGTGGTGTCCAAAACTGCTCAGGCTTCTCACTTACCCTCAACCGACGTCCAAAGACGGTGACCTGCCCTCTCGCTTGCTCTTTCCTCTGCCTCCACTCCACGAGATTGAGGCCATTGTCAATGGGCAGGGTGACATTCCTCTTCCCAACTGTGGGGTTGACGGTGCCAGCCAGCAGATGTGGCTCAGTTTGCAGGGCCACCTCCATCCCGTTAGCGAGCATCAGTCTGAGAGAGCCGTCAGCACCGATGTAGTAGCTGTTTCGGACTTGGTCTGAAGAGAAAAAAAGAGATCTTTTCAAATGGCTGCCCCCAAATAATGGTTCAGCCCCCTCCACCCAAGCTTGATCAGCATTTCTGATGGTTGTAGCAGTGAGCAAAACATGGGTTTGATCAGCAAAAGTGAAGACAATCTCTTTCATTCTGATGAGGTTTTGCACCTCAAACTCTTGCAAGAAAGTCTTACACAGGTTAAAAAACTGCACCAGTAGATGAGCCATGTGATGCCCTAGCAAAGGATACAGGTTCAAACCTCTTCCTCCAGGCTAAAATACTGGGTGGTGAGATATTTATTTTAAATCACAGACCAGTTGAAAACTTTCCATACTTTTATATCCTAAAGATCCCAATTTCACCACAATATATGAAAAAGTGGGGCCACCTACTTTCCTCAGCTTATTCACCATCTCACAAGTGACAGGAAATTGCACAGCGAGCTAATGCTAACCAGTTCCCCAAACAACAGCCAAACCCTTTCACTTGGGAAAGCTTTCAGGAGGCAACCAGAGTCCTCATATTTGGAGAGAAAGCAGAGGCACTAAGCTCCCACACATCTCTCTACATCTGGCCTCTTCTAGCTCCTGGAAGTTTAGCAGATTTTGAGGCCAGGATCTGGGAGTTCAGGAGTGGAAGAGAAGAAAAATATCCCTTCCACATCCTTCAGGAACTAGGCAGGCTGAAACCCCATCCTTTGACTCTCCAGCTGGCATTGCTCTCTGCAGAGAGGAGTTCATGAAGGGTATGAAAGCACAAGATTTGCTCGGTGCAAAGTGGCTTTAAAAGCACATTATACAAAGGCTTCCTTATCTGAAGCTCCTCAAAAGCTGGAAAATATTACAATTTCTGTCTCCCAGACTGCCATAAATACCTAATTGTGAATAAAAACACCCATTAAAAATTCATGTCAATTGTTTTTCCATTCTGTGGCAAGTCAGGTTTTGTTCACTAGTTGCTCTGCCATAGCTCAGCAGGAAACGAGGTCACAGCAAAATTATCATCTCTTGTCTGGATGAAACAGATCAGCAAAGAGTGCAGTTTAGTATAATTAGGAAAGGAAACCTGACACCCGTTGGTCTTTTTTATTGTGAGTCTGATCCTGCTGCTGTTGTAGCCAGCTGGAGTCTTGCCACGCTGATCTCAGCAGGAGCACAACTCAACTTACTGTACACAGTAGTGATGGTGTGAAACTGCTGTGGCACTGGATTTTGTCACTAGAAACATACAGCAGTGATCCACAGTGTAGATCCAAGTATTTTAGCTATATCACTGAGTACTTACGCGGTTGGTCTTTTGATAATAGATATAGCAGGATCAAACCTGCTCCACACTTGATTTTGCAAATGGAGAGAAGGGAGATGGTCAGCTGTTTGTCACACTTTTGTTCTTAGATGCTTGGTTTGGTGAGAAAGTGGTAGGGACAACTAATGTATTCCTCCCTTCTTTGTCCTTCACCAGGAAGCAAGGGAAAGATTGAAGGTCTCTGTGAAATTCCCTGGTATACTTGGATTGCATGGCAAAGTTTTGGTAGCAATGGGAGCTGCAGGGGTGGCTTCTATGAGAAGCTACTAGAAGTGTCCCCCAGGTCTGACAGAGCCAATACCAGCCAGCTCCAAGATGGACCTGCTGCTGGTCAAGGCCAAGCCCATCAGTGATGGTGGTAGCACCTCTGGGATAACAGAGTTCAGAAGCAAAAAAACATCAAGAGCAACTGCAGAGAGAAGTGAGAATATGTGAGAGGAACAACTCTGCAGACACCCAGTGAAGAAGGAAGGAGAGGAGATGCTCCAGGCACTGGAGTAAAAATTCCCCTGAAGCTCATGGAGAAGACCATGGTGAAGCAGGCTGTTCTCCTGCAGCCTATGTAGGATGATGGTGGAGCACAGATTTCACCTGCAGCCCATGGAGAACCCCATGGTGGAGCAGGTGGATACCCCTGAAGGAGGCTGTGACCCCATGGCAAGCCCATATTGGAGCAGGTTTGCTGGTGGGACTTGTGACACTGTAGTGGACCCACACTGGAGCAGTCTTGTCCTGACAGTCTTCACCCCATGGAAGGGACCCTCTCTGGAGCAATTGGTGAAAAACTGCAGCTTGTGGGAAGGACTCATGTTGGAGAAGTTTGTGGAGGACCACCTGCTGTGGGAGGGAACTCACGCTGGATCAGGGGCACTGTGAGGAGCTGTCCCCTGAGGAGGAAGGAGGGGCAATAGACAGTGTGTGGATAACTGAGCTGTGAGTCCAGAGGGAAAAATGCATGAGTACCTCCAAGGGAAAGAAAATCTGAGATTTTTATTTTTCTGGAGAACAATGGAGTGAGCAAGACAGACACAGGCCTTGAGAACAGCTCCTGCTCTGATGCAGAGGCATTTGGAAGGCAAATTATGTTTCATCTGTGCTTGATACATCCCTGGGCAACTCCAGAGGCCCTTGCATGTGTTTCTGTGATGCTCCCATGAACAAACAGCTTCCTCAGTTTGGGAGCTCACAGTCCCTAATGCATGTGGGAAAGCCACCCTCAGCAGGTCGTGGGCCACCTCCACCGCATTATTATACCCAGGTCTCCATTTTAAGATAAGGTTGCTTCTTCAGATCAAACCAGATTTTGTAATTTTAGACTTTCAGGGATGGTAAAGCTGTTTGTAACACTGCCTGTCCTAATGGCAGGAGTGTCCCTGCGCTGGAGGGCAGCACAATGAGATAAATGACCGTGGCACCATTATGTAACTGTGCCTTCCGCTCCGGGCACATAAATCACATCACAGTCAATTATCTCACTAAAGGGCCCCCAACAGCGGGTTCTATTGCTTAATTAGGCTCTTGAGGTGAAGCCAACCTCGTGTCTCTGCAGTTGCCAGATGTCTTAATGTGAGCGGATGGGATGGGGCGGGGTAGGCTGGGCCTTTACTTGCTCGTTGAAGTAAAGAATAAGAAAGTCATTGTGTTCCCCTACAGCAACAGTGAGGAGGGCTTGAAGGGGCTGGCACCCGCTCAGCCACCCTGCTCTCAGGCATAGCAGGCACTTTCTTTATAGGGAGGGGAAATGTGTGTCCAGAGATGTGGAAACAAATGGCACTCTGGAATATGATGATCTCACTTGGAGAAATTCGTTCCTCACCAGGGAAAATGACACCCCATTGCCATCTGGCATAGACTGAGTGAAGGAGAGCTGGAAAGAGCTGGAGAAAGCAGAATGTGGAAGTGCCTTCCCTTTCTGCAAGCCCCAGGAATGGCTGGTGACTCACCTTGGCCTTAAAGAGGCTTCAGCCTTCAGAACTTGGACATCCAGGTTGGTATGGTTTGTGCAATACAGCTTCTACCCCCACCAGCACATCAGCACAGTTCTCCCCTGCTATTTATTCCACTTTTTCTTTCCCACTTCACCACCTTTTTCCTTCATCTCATCAATCCTCCACCTTACCATTGCCGACAGAACCATGCTCATTTCCAACCAGTTCCACCATTCTTATCCTTGCTGTCCACCTCCCTGTCCTCCTTTGTGCCTCCCCACACCAGACTGTCCACACAAGTGCAGACCTTTTGGGAACAAGGATGGCAATTTTTCTGGATGCTGCCTTGTGAATGTGTGAACAGCCAGTGAACAAAGAATCAGGGAGATCTCGAGCAACCAGCTGGAAGCCTGTTCCAGGAGAGTAACTGTTAAGTTAGAAGCCATTAAAGGAACACCAAAGCGAGGGGGTCAGCTGGAAGCACAGCTAGATTTATGCAACCTTTTTTGTTATAACAATAACAGTAATGATGATGGAGGACCGTACTGCACAAGGGCTGCATGGCAAGGGGACTGGCTGAGAATGAATCAGAAAACAGCTGCAGAACAACCATGGGGAATGTGATTTAAGTAGGTGTGAGTGTGCATCTGTACCAGGATGTGGGGAGCTCTGGGACACTGGGGATGCAGGTGATTTTTGGTGCCGGGAGTATCAAGACGATGCCTGTTTCCTGATGGATAATCCATTGTGTGCAGCTTGGCCAGGAGAAGGACAGTGTTCCAACTCACCTTGGAGCAGGGTGTAGAAGGCTCCTGATGCTGACAAATTGGTTGTTATTGTAACATCATCCTTGCTGGAGGTTTCCACCTGGACATGCACGGAGCTGTCAGTATCACTGCGGAAGCTGCTCACTTGGCCAGTAGGGAAGGTCACGTTGGTGAGGCGCCCAAAGCTGTCGTACCTAGAAGGGAGGATGGAGTGAAGTCAACAGCATCAACAGCAGAGTGGGATACAGGAATCATCATCCTGTAAAGCAGACACCGAGTCTTGAAATCTCCACCCAGATTTTTCCCAGAGAAAAATGCATTGTCAATTTGTCAGACTGTCATGGCTTTTTGTGGCTTCATGAGAAGAAAATCACAGCTTTTAGCTGAAGAGAATCAAGCAAAGAACAGAAAACAACTAAACAAGTATTAGCATGTGTTTTAACAACATTTTTTCCAATACTTACCACCTACACTATGATCCTCATTTACAGCAAAGAAACTTTATTTCCCATTCACTGTGCTGGGACTTATGGAAAAGCTGTCCCATGCAACCTGTCCAGCAGAGCTAGGAGCTACTAAAGGCCTCCAACTGTTTTGTCTGGTTGTGTCCTGAGCTATTCAGCACATTGTCCTGTCCCTTTTTTTTTTTTTTTTTTAAATTTGGGGTTTTTTTTAAACTCTCATTTTTAAAGCTCATGTTAAGGTAGCAGCAAGGACTTGCCAGCTCAGCCACATCAGGCAGACAACTGTCCTTTGTGAACATGGTGTAGAGCCCAGACCACAGACGGATCCCCATGTCTATCTTTTACTGTTCACAGAACCATCTGCAAGGGCTGATTTAACATGTAAAAAAACCAGTTTGGTTTTCACCCCTACTGAGTACTTGGCTTTTCCACTGAGGGAGTCAACATAAGCACCATCTGTGAAGGTTTCTGTGATGTGGACCCCTGTCTACCAGGACCCATATGAAACAAGTCACACACACAGATCCCACAGTAGTTAACAAGCCAGGGGGTTATTTTTCAGTAAAAAGGAGAAGTGGACATCTGTGCTTAGAGAACTCCTGAGTCTGTGGAGCAAACACACCATCCTGCTTCCTATTTGTGGCACTGAAAAAAAGGTGTCCCTGGGCCACAGCCTGAGCTAAGAGCAGAGGGCTGGCAAGGGAGTTTTGTGGTGAGGCTGTTGTAGACTAACATGGAGAGCAGCAGGAAGGTCTACTGGCTCATCTCTCAAGACATGTTGGGCTTTCTGATGAGATGAACCTTCAGAGGAAGGGATATTTAACTACGTGGGGAGAAATGGTAGAAAAATTCCAGCAAAAAGAATCAGTGACAAAGATTTAATTTTTTTCAGGTCCTGCCCACATATCATTTAAGAATGATTTATATTATATAAAAGAAGGTCATAATAAGAAAACATATCATATGGTGATGTAAAGTTAATGGTGGGTGAGCAGAGACAACTTGTTCTCTCACCCAGTGGTGAGCCTTTGATGGTGCACAGTGTCTGGTGAAGGACACTGTTCCTCAGAATGATGAAGGAATATAAATGATACGTTAAGGATAACAAGCTTAGAAAACATGACCTAAGAGGCAAAGTTAAAATAAATTAGTTTTAAAGGGGAGGAAACAAGGAAGTGTGAAGATGCCACCCTGAAAATGGTTGCTCTGAAGAGGATTGTAATTAATTGTTTATCACAATTGGGACACAAGGTACGTGATTTAGTCTATCTTGAGCAGAGAAAACATTATTTTAACTAAAAGTGTTCTGTGAAACACCCCAAATTCTTTCTATCTCAATGTCAATAGTCCTATAGATAAGATTCCAAATGCTCTGAAATAAAAGGAAGAGGCTTCTGAATTTAACACCTCTGACTTGGTGGTATTAGCAATTGCAAGGGATTTGTTTGTATTGCTCTACTTAAATTTAAAAAAATGAGCTGCTCCTGAAATTGAGCCTGATTCACCTCCTAAAAATAGCAGTGCAAATCTGGATGTGCAAATAGATCACACCTCCAAACATGCAATATTTGCAAAATCTGAAGTCTAAGGGTTGAGTTTCGTGTAATGGAGGTGTGAGTGTGGAAGGAAGATTAGGGAAAGAAGGAGACCAAAAGCCAGCTTGGAGCAGAGAGCCTGTTCATGTGATGGATGGGGCTGCTATTTCCTTTAAGTGCTGAGTCAATGTCCTGTGAATCATATGGTTTATCCTAATTGAATGACACCATGGTGAGAGTCAGCACAAAACCTACACTCCATGCATGACCTACTTGTGTGTAAGCCTCAAAAGACAGTGGATACTAACTGTTTAACTAACAGTCCCAAACAAGAGCAGAAATCCAGCTCCTTAAACTCTATTCCTGAACATCCAGCACCCTCACAAAAGGTCCTTCAGCTCTCTGCTATGCAAATCATAGAATCACAGAAGCATCAGGGTTGGAAAAGAGCTCTAGAGATCATCTAGTCCAACCCTAGGGCATGTCACATGGGAATGTGTCCAGGCTGGTTTTGAAGGTCTCCAGAGATGGAGACTCCACCACCTCTCTGGGCAGCTGTTTCCAGTGCTCTGCCACCCTCACAGTAAAGAAGTTCCTCCTTGTGGTTAGGTGGAACTTCCAGTGTTCCACTTTATGTCCATTGCCCCTTGGCACCAGAGAAAAGATAGTAGCCCCATCCTCTTGATACCCACCCTTCAGGTATTTATACACCTAGATCACACCTCTAAACATGCAATATTTGCAAAAATGCAAATGTGCAAATATGCCAGTGACCTTCTTGTGTGCAAAATAGATTAGTACAGCATGAAAAAAGAGCATGAGATGTATGATGGTGCCTAGATCTCTACGCACACATTTTTCTTTGTAAGTCAGAATGAGTAAGTGCAATATGCATAATTTACACAGTTGCATTTTTACAGCCACAGGAAAGTCACACTACAGGGGAGAAGTTCACCGACAGCAAGGACTTCCATTTGGGACTTGGGGTCCTGAGAAGCAAGGCTCCTTTTGGGACAGGAGAGTCTGAAATGGTGTGCTGGAATTGGTTTAAGATGTCTGCATGTGCAGGTTAGACTTTTGGCACCTTCTTAATCACCCCATTAGCATCCCTCAGAAGCAACCTGGACCATCTGTGTTTTCTGCATTTGCAAGAGCTGCTGCACCTCTGCCTAGGAGTGAGTTAGGGACCTTCCAAGCACTGGCTTTGGGAGTGACAGCTCACCTATTTGCAGCTGCAAGGAGGTCATTCTTACAAAGGTGAGAAAGGCGAGAAGGTTCTACGGTTAGATTGTCCCCTTTTTTATTACTGTTATTTTTAATCGGTGGCAGATGAAGTGTAAAACGCTCACAGACAGACAAAAAACTCCTTTTTGCACTGTGGTGGCAATGCAAAAGGAGGGGCTGGAAGCTGGCCAGCATGGACGTGCACAGCCCTTTTCTCTAGGCAAGTGGTTCCTTTTCTCCTTCCTGTTCTGCTCAGGACTGGGGCTTTGTCCCCTTTTCCCTCGATTTACGTCACACAACACATACCTGATACGGTCTATCACATACCCATGGACATGTTTAGCTTGAAGCCATCACCATCCCAAACAGATGTGCTTAAAAAAATTAAATGAGTTAAACGAGTTTGTTCCTTCTACCTCTGCTTTCAGCCCTATAAATGCACTTGTAGGGTACATCCTCAGCTTGAAGAGGAAGGCCAAGGGACCAGCTCCTACGTAGCTGCAGGTGTGCCCTGGTATTTGCAGTAAGATAAATCTCTCCCCATCACCTCATTTTGCATCTAAGCTTTCCACAGCCTCGGGATTTAGGGGTGGAACAGTTTTCATCACAGCATAAGACTCCTGTGTTCTCCAAATGCTCTGAAAGCACCAGAATCAAGGAAATACTGAAACACGGGAGCGCACACAGCAGCCACTCCGAGCAATGAATTCATCACCTGCTACCACAGCTGCTGCCTCCCATTCAAACCTGCAGCAAAGACTTGGCGCTTACAATTACAGTGACAATTATTAGGCCAGCAAAGGAAGCTGTTGCCATCCATTCCCAATTGGAAACGTATTTAGCTAAGGTTCAATGCACAGAATTAAAATGGTATTTGGTGCTTATGAGGCCTAATTGTTAGCTTGTAAACATTCAGAGCTTTCATTTATCACATTACCATTGTGTAGAGACCTGGGCCTTGGGAATTAAAGAGCATCCTAAGTGCCGTCTACTCAGAAATCAATTCCTTGCCTGAGTCTCTGGGTTTCCTCATTTTAGCTTTTTCACATTTCATCAGCCTTTTTAAAACTACAAGTCAAATAGATTGGGGGAGAAGAAAAGAATCACTATAATAATATTGCATTTAGTGCCAAAGTGTCCTAATGTACTTTGCAAACTGTCTTTTGCGTGCGGTTATACAGCCGCCACTGAACAAGCTTGCCTCTTCACAGTTTTCCAAACAACATTAAACACAACGTTAAAAATAAATCTGTATCAGACAAACAGATAGTACTCAAATATGCATGAAGGCAAGTCCTCTCCATAATGACACAAGGGCAGCTTGCAGCCACCATCTGAAGAATTTTCTGACTGCCCAAAAGAGAAGAGGAAGCTCTCCCCATCTCTAGATTTTATGATACTTGCAATATCCTTGGTTCTCAACTAAATTCTGACACCAGGTATTTGGTACATACCAGGACAATGGCTCAAAACATGACCTCACAACTTGAGAGACTGGAGAAGTACTATTTTGTCATGGCACTTGCTGTAGTCTCACTGTAACTTCTTCTGAGGAGGAACGAAGGAAACCTAATTATCTAATGAAGAAATTGTGGAGCAAAGAAATCTTGCTAAAAGAGGAGGAGAGCAAAATCCAAAGGTGGTTTTCATACTCCAGTCCGCTGCAGGACCACAGTGAGACCCCACTTGAACTAGTCTAAGTAAGGACTCCACCAAATCCCATAAAACTCAGTGTATGACTTGAGATATCATCAGGTGATAAAGGGATGTTATCGATGCAGCAAGCAAGCTTTGCTCTGAGCCAAGAGGTGGCGGCTCCTCTAAAGGTAAGAAGTGCTATTTTTCTCTGGTTTTGACTAAGAGAGAAAAAATTGTAAAGCCTTTATGCCAGCTACAAGGAGTTTTGAATCTACATCTCACCATGGGATAGCTGCTGACCACGACGCCCACTTCTGGTACCACAGTTTTCCAGACAAGGGCATTGACATGGGAACCAAACACTGTTGGTGCTGGAGTGGGACCTTTGTTGAATCACAGAATCACAGAATTACAAGGTTGGAAAAGACCTTTAAGATCAAGTCCAATCATTCCCGTCCTGTGCTAAGCCACATCCCTAAGTACCTCATCTACCCATCTGTTAAACACATCCAGGGATGGTGACTCAACCCCCTCCCTGGGCAGCCTGTTCCACATCCCCACAACTCTTTCAGTGAAGAACTTCTTCCTAACATCTGATCTGACCCTGCCCTGGCGCAGCTTGAGGCCATTTTCCCATGTCCTATCTCCTGTCACCTGACTGAAGAGACCATCACCCCCCTCTCTACAACCTCCCTTCTGGTAGTAGTAGGCGGTTCTAAGGTCTCTCCTCAGCCTCCTCTTCTCCAGGCTAAACAACCACAGCTCCCTCAGCTGCTCCTCATATGATTTGCCTTCCAAACAGGAGTCTCAGGGCTTGCTGGAAAGCCACTCAAGGTCCATTTGGCTCCTACCTTTTACCCACTGCATAGTTGGACATTTGGCAGAGTCTGGTTCTATGCAAAACCGCATCCTACATTATGGGTCAAAACTCCCCTTACCGTCCATCTGAAGATTTGGCTCCATGAGATCCTACACCCTCCAGGCAGCCCTGAACCACTGCTTAGGCACTGCATTAAAAGGTTTTGAATTCCTGGGCTTCTCTGCAGTATTTTATTCTGAATGGGAGGAGGTGACCTTCGAAACTAATTGGGCACACAAAGGACATAAGCGAAACAGCCTTATCTGGGCTAAATAATGCATAGAAGGTTTGACTTTGGCTCAGAGGGAAATTGAATTAACGTACAGTGATACTATCTCAATGAGCTAATCAAGATAATTGCTGTATTCTTAGTTTAAACAAATACATTAATAAGAATTTCCGGATTCAGAAGCAGACAAACAGTAGCTGCTAAGAAACTTTGTAATGGCTGGTAGCAATTTTTTCAGGTCAAGTGGAAAACCAGCAACAACAAAGAAGCAAGTAGTCACACAGCATCCTTTGTCTTTGACTTGAGGAGTTGAACAACGAGGACCCGTTCCCCTGGCAGTTTCCAGATCAACTTCCTTTGCTGCTGATTATCACTGTCACAGGTTCAACAGCAAGGCAAGTCTTTAATCCAGTTACTGGACAAGCTGAGCCGCATTGCACATTAATTGACAGCGAATGTCAAGCCCTCTGCAGAGGCAGAGAAGGTCTATATAATGTTAATACTCACAAAGAAGTCCTAGATAGGCCTTTGGGGACAGGCTAATTACTGCGGGGAACTAAGTTTCACTCTCAAAAGAAAGAGAAACTACACACCATTATAGACTGAACCTTACTCTGTGCTACAACCAATAAAACAGGATTGTTGCAGCAAGCTTTGGTGTAGGATGTGTGAAAGGAAGAGCTGGAAGTGCTGTGAGCTAGTCTGCCACCACCTGAGGACAGACCCTGTCTCCTCCTACAGAAATGAAGGGACTATGTGCCAGCCCAGCCTGAATCCCTGGAAGACCTGGGTTTCCCGGTGTGTCCTGGAGATAGACCTCCAGTACTGCATCAACGTATCCCACCTCCTCTCCTCTCTAGGGTCACACTAATGTGCCAACACATCAGAGATCTTTGCAGCATTATAATAAAGGCTGAGAAATGCCCTGGTAAGAGCAACAGCTGTAGGGGAACCAGAGAGGTTGGCCACTCTTGCAACACCTTTCTCTTTTGTGTTGTGTGTCTGGTTTATGGTCCTCTGTAGAGGAGGACAGTTAGCCAAAGGTAAATATTATAAGGATGTTCTTCATGGGCCCACTGGGTGCTGTGCAAACTTGCTGGCTGGATTTCCATCTAATCTTAACTTTTTAAAAGGTGGTGTCCACCTTACCCATGCACACAAACAGCCATTATGTGCTGGGAGAAACACGAAGCTTTGCCTAAGAGTCAGATTTGATGTCTTTATTTCTTTATCCACGAACAAAACACAAATATGAGCTTCACCTTCCTCCTCAGCCAGGACCAAAAGCTACTCAGAGCACCATCCAGCCACTCATGTTCACAGGACTTCTCTAAATCACTTAAACTTCCTCAATGCAAATTTCTTGATGTTCTGATACAGAAATCAAAAACCTGAAGGAACTGAGTGTTGATTTGGATTATACCATCTTTGTGGGCTTCTTGCATATCACAGAACTTAGATTTTATCCTGCCATGTCTACACTCATCCCTACAGCTTGTATTTGACTCAATCAAATCTTCTGTCTGGTGAGGACATATCTTAGGAAAGGCACCCAGAGTCAGGATCTAATGTGTCAAGGGATGGAGAATATACTTCTTCTCATGGTTGGTTACTGTACCAGTTAGGTAATCTCAGCCTTAAAAAATTCACACCTTCCTGTCAACTTGAATGTCTCTAGCTTTGCTTTCCAGCCCCTTACCCTGCTCAAGCCCTTCTCTGAAAGATTAAAGAGTCTCTCTGTAGGTGATCATTTTGTGCTGACATGCTGTGATCTGGACACTTCTCAGTCTTCTTCAGGTTAAGATAAATATATCAAGTCTACTTAGTCCCCCAGCATAAAGCACTTCCTCCCAAAGAATGCTTTTTGGTAGTGTTTTTCTGTACAGCCTTCAATTTTCACTGTCCTTCATAACCTGCTAACATCAGAACCAACAGTATTAGTCCCATCAGTGTTGTACAGGTATAAAATCAGCTTCCCGCTATCTACTACGAGTGGGCTGAGTAAACGAGTTCATTTTGTTTGTCCACCCAAGTGACAAGTTGGACTGACTAGTCATGGAATTATGCTGAATATCACACTGACTGCTCACTACAACCTCTGACAGTCACTGCTTAGCCCACTTCTTTGGATGTGGCGTGTTACATGTGTACCCTGGCATTAGACTGTGTAAAAATGTATTTTTTACATTGTTTAAACAAACCCTATTTATCAAGCAATCTAAGTATCTTGCCTTTATTTGTTGATCTCATTTTATCCATTCTGATTTTATTTTATTTTCCTAGGTAATGCATGAAAAACCTGGGCAGAATCAATACCTGCCAATTCACCTGGAACAGCCCCAGTGGATGACTCCCTATTACTGATTACCTTTTGAGAGCTATCACAGAGACAAGCTCTCAAGCCATTCAATATGTACTTTTCCCAGCTTGGAAGAAGAGCAGGTGATCTACTTTCCAAGTCCCTAATGGACAGGTTAGGAGAGAATTAGATAGGGAAGGGTAGGGTAGGGTGTGGTAGGATAGGATGGGATGGGATGGGATGGGATTGGATGGGATAGGGTAGGATAGGATAGGATAGGATAGGATAGGATAGGATAGGATAGGATAGGATAGGATAGGATAGGCTAGGCTAGGCTAGGATAGGCTAGGATAGGATAGGATAGGATAGGATGAAGAGTAACAATCTCTGATTCAAACATGGAACGTTTAAACTGAGCATATATATATATGTATTCTTTCTAACAATAAGGTAGGTAAATACATCGTGTTCATTAGCAATATTTATGAATAGCTTAGGTGATTTGATATGATCCATTTGACCAAACTGTAGACATCTGCAATCTAAACACCTGTACTTGAATTAATCATTCTGGACTACCTTTCAGGGAGAAACTTTGAGAATATCACTCTTCTCATCTTATCCTAAAGCAGATACTGGACATAACTCTTAAGAAACTCACCCTGAAAGTGCCTGCTTCTCTCCATTGCCTATAAAGGGAGGGTGAGGTAACTAACTCAGATATAGGCTTTTACCCTGTAGTTCTATAAAGTTGCATCAGAATCTGTCAGGAACAGTTAAACAGAGATAACTGATCACAGGCTTGGATGAAGTATCTCTGAAGACACACTCCCAATTCTATTTTCAGTGATGCTGTGCTATCACATAGCGCTGACTTGCTCTAGTCAAGATTTCCATAGTCTAACCACTGGAGAATACTGTCTTCCATTTAGCTCTAAAAAGCTTTCTTATGACTCTTCTGAAGTGCATAAAAGGACCAGAATGATGACTTTCACAAATGCTCGATTTTGTTGGACAGCAAGGAATAATGGATCAGTGTTACAAATATGACCTCAGAGTAACTTAGATTTTAGCTTCTGTCCAGTTTTGTCTCCTTTATATTTCCAATCACACTTTTCAATAAAAATAATATGTTTGAAGTATAAATCTGACCAGTATTAGCTATAATGTTTAGTTTGCATCACTGACTGTGTCTACATCTGTTTTCAAGAACAGAAACTATTAGGCTCTTTGAAAAAAAGAAACTATCTCCTTGATTTAGCACAACGGTCCTGACAATATAACAGGCTTCCACTCCTGTAGAGAAAAACACCCTATCTTTCCTCCCTAAAGCCTCCCTCAAGCAAATTTGATGTAAGAGATGGAAGGATATTAACTTTGATTCACTGAGGGATATTGCTGTAGTAATTGCAAGCAGAACATGGATGGAATGCAAATAACCTTTCAAAAGATTCATCACAGAGTTTCTATCAGTTCTTTTTGAGGCAGGAACAGTAATAATGAGTATTAAGCAAAGAAATTTGAAACTGGGCCTGGAACATTTTAAAGAAAGAACCAAAGTAACTGCATGTCTAAAACACAAATATGTGGGTTTAGCCAGCTTTCCTTCCCTGAGACCTTTTTTTTACAGTTCTTTTCTTTGTAATCTTGGGATTTTGGCTATTCTAGCCAAATTGGACTCTTACATTAGGTCTATTATTGTGGTAGCTGAATACTACTATGTAACCATTCAAACCATATGGGAAATTATGCACTAAAAGGAGAATTTCAAAGAGGAAAGACTTGAAAATAAAAAGAAACTAAGGAAGAGGGAGGGGAAAGGGTTCTCAATAGCAGGCTGAATTTCAAGACCATCCTTCTAGATGCCCTTCATTTAGTTATCTTTTTCCTATTTGATATCAGAAGTATGTGGTCTTCATAGTGTTTATAAGCAGGGAATTGCTACCAGTAATATAAAAAAAGTATGAATCTACAAGCCATTGCCATCTCTGAGGTTTTCGATGCGTCCCTGTCTTCTCTCTGCTCCAAAAACTCTTTGAGGCAGGGATTGTCTTGAACAGCTCTGAGACTATTTTTAAAGCTTAGTGAGGCCAATTGCAACAACAGAAACCCAGCAGTCCATTAATTACAGAATCTTTTTCTCAGTAAATGTCATTAGTCATTGCCAGTTGTCATTCTACATCAGCCATTTCAAACAAGCTCTAAAAAGACTTTGTGGCATAGGAAGTAGGTGAAAAGCTGTGAAAAAGAGGATCTGATGGAACATTCACACTTCCGAGGCTTTCAAAGCCAAGCAAAATTCTCTGACATGCAGCCTAAATCCCCAGTCCCAGCTAAAGCTAAGGAGAACCAGGTGTCCAAATTACTTAGCTGGTTTAGGAAAACTCAGCAGAAACTCTGACTCTTGACTTAGTAGACAGAACTCACTCAAATATGAATGAACTTCTAGTATGAAGTGTTTATGTGAGATCTAGTATTGTCTATTCTAGCCATTTTATTTGGATAATAACTCTGTCCAAAGAATTAAATTCTATCAACCTGGCATGGTTCAGAGAAGAGAGAACAAAACCAGCAGCAAAATATTCATAATATACTTACTCATAAAATGTTGTCCATCCGTTTTCATTGCTTTTGGTGGCAAGGAGACCAGAATTGCCATGGTATGTCATCATGGCCACTTCATGGCCCTGTGTTGTTACACTCTTGAGTGCGCTGTTGGTGCCAATTGTCACCCAGTAGACTTGGCCATCGGGCACTACCAGCCAGAGGGGCATTCCTGTGGAATCTCTTCTGATATTTACTAAGTTGCCGTTATTGTCAGTGATCAGGGTTATATCACCATCTCCGGAATAAGTAAAATTGTAAAGATAATCCCCAGTGGTAAGGCTCTGAGTATAAAGATGCTTACCACTGGTGTCAAACAAGTAGAGTTCCTGGTCTATGGGTGAGGATAACTCATATAGGTTTTGTGTGTTGAGGAATGGCTTGTTTTTCCGAATAAAGCGGATTCGGATATTTCCAAGATCAGCAACATACAGCTCTCCATCTGCACACACTGCAAGGGAGGATGGTGCATTGAGTTTGGCATCCTTGGCATAGCCATCGTCCCCCGAGAAGCAGTCACAGTTAGCATCATTCTTGCAGTCACAGCTGCTTGGTGCACCGGCAACGAGCGAAATCTCTCCATTGGTTGTGACCTGCCTGATACGGTTGATCTTTTTCTCATCGGTCTCAGCAATATACAGGACCCCGTTATGTGACACGGCCAGGGCGGTAGCAGACTCCAGGGTGGCGTGGATTGCCACCTTGCTAAGGAGAAAGTGATCCATGCCTGGCACCTGGCAATGCATGGGCCTCCCTGCCACAATGCGCACTTGGTGGTTCTCAGATATCTGCAACACAACGTTGTTGTCGAGCACATACAGTGAATTATCCATTGGGTTGACTGCCAGGTCCGTGGGCCATTCTAGACGAACCTTAATGGTAGGACACAAGGAAATTGTTACAGCAAGTCCCTTTTTCACTGCATGGTTGATATAGATCAATCACAATGAGGATATTTCAACATGGATAAAAGGGGGAAAGGGTAAAAGAAACAGAAGCAATTTCTAATGTTTGGTATGGCATGGACTGTTCAACCTGGAGAAGACTAAGGGGGGACCTTATTAATGTCTATAAATATCTTAAGTATGGGATGCAGGGGGAAATGGCTGGCCCCTTTTCAGTGGTCTGTGGAGACAGGACAAGGGGCAATGGCTGCAAGTTAGAGCACAGGAAGTTCCACACCAACATGCAGAAGAACTTTTTCAGTGAGGGTGACAGAGCCCTGGGAAAGGCTGCCCAGGGAGGTGGTGGAGTCTCCTTCTCTGGAGATATTAAGACCCGTCTGGACGCTGATCTGTGCAATATGAGCTAGGGAGCCTGCTTTGGCAGGGGGGTTGGACCCGATGATCTCTTGAGGTCCCTTCCAACCCCTATGATTCTATCATTCTATGATTCTATGGTAGCCACAGAGGACACAACCCTGGAGTGAGTGAGGGGCCTTAGCTTCCTGCCACATGAAGTAGATACCCACACTCTGCATTGCAGCAGTGGTTGTGGCAGGGTGATAGGCAGAGGTGGACAGAGCCTCCTCAGCTCTTGCTCTGCACCATGGCTACTCTCTGCCTCATCACCTTCATGTGAGGTCTCAGTGGCTGTGGGAAAAGGCATCAATGTCCAGGGAACGCAGGAGTAAAAAAGATCCAAAAATTCAAGTGGTATTTCCCCTTTACAAACCATCCTATGCTCTTTGAATTGAAGGACCATAGGCCTGATAGTAGCAGAGACCTGGGACTGGGACTTTTGTTGTGTGAAGTGCTGTGAAATCAGTCAAACAAAACAACGATCCTTTTACTGAAGGATTTTCCAGACAAGTGGCCCAGCTCCTCTGGGTAAATGACAAGGAGGGATAGACAGAAAACTGGCAGCTGTGTCAGCATGCGTGTATGCCTAAGTTATAACCACCTATTTTCTGCTTGATGCTGCAAAAATGCAAAGCAGCAAATCACAAGAAAATCAGGCAATTTCAATTTGTGGAATAAAACACTTGTGTCTTCACAGCACTTTTCCAAATGTTTTTTTAGCATGATGGAAGAATGTGTTCAAGTAACAGTGACACACCACTGTTCTGCCCTGGTAATCTGTGTACACAAATGCACTGAAAAAGAGACTGGTAGCATAAGACGTGAGTGAGCACTGGAAGTTCTCCTTTCCCAGCTTTACTTCTGCAATAGACTGTCTTTTCAAGAGAGTTTACTCTTTTAGTCGTCAAACCTAATAAACATTTACTTTAGAATTTAAGGTAGTTTACATTATTTATATAAAGAAAAATAAGGTGTGGGATTTTTAAAAATTTTTATTTCACTTCAGGTTTATAGAGAAAAAAATAAAGTCAATGTTGTGCTTATAGGAACCAAACAATGCTTAAATCCTTTCCTAAGAGTTTTAAACTCAAGAACAAGAAGAAACCACGTAAGATCTAGAGGTACATGGGAGATTCATATTTTTAAAGCCTATAGTTGAACATTTCTGCCACAATCATGCTTTACTTTTGATGCTTCTATTCATGTTTAAATCCCTTTGTCAACTTTTTTTCTCTTTTTTTTTTTTCTTCAAGAGCATCAGATGCAAGGTATTTAGTTCATTGTGCTTTCTAATGGTTGGGCTTGTGAAGCTCATTTTCATGGCTAAGCAGTGTGCAGTAAGCAGGAGTCTGAGTCTCTCTTTGGAAAATTGCCTTCCTTTTCTCAGCTCCTGGCCTATTTTAACCCTTCCTGTAGTAAAACATTATAGCCTGTGGTTTTCTCTTTAATAATGCATGCCTCCATCCCTTCCAGTGGTCTTTAAGCAGCTCAGCCTCTGAGTTAGCATCAAGAGCAGAGTTTATTCTGAACTGACAAGGGAATTTTCAATTTCTTAAAAACCATTCCTTGTCAACATCGGCAGCTAAATATTTCATGTCCTTGTGTCCCAGGAAGCCTCAGGGACCTGATAGAAAAGACCCTTCTCACCACCGTAAATGATGAAAAGCTACTTCCCAAGCAGGCTTTTCTTTGCCTGGTTTGGGTTGGCTTTATTTTTAAATTAAACTTGTCTTCAGTGCATCTCTCCAGAAAAGTACCAGTTAATCTGTCCATCATGGTACAAGTTAATCTAAGAATGGCACCTGTCATTTTGTGAAGGGAGAGAAAGAGTTTTCAGCTGATACATTTTAGGTGATCTCAGAAATGTTTAAATATGACACTGGTACACCTATAAGCCTCATGAACTGTGACAAAATAATTCTTAAGGCCTAAATTCACAACAGTCTTGCGGTAACTGAAATTCAGATAAAGAAAAGAATCAAACAACTATGCCTGTAAGATGAGAAACATACTACAAGATGGCCTTTAACCAGCAAGATTTGCTTCTGTAGAGGGCATGAGAGCTTTTAAACTCATAATTTCAGCTAGTTCATAAATTACAGACAGTGGGAACCAGTTGCAAGGAAGCAAGAATAATATTTTTAAATTAGGGGGAAAACCAAGAACAGCTTCCATATGGGGGCCCGGAAATTATCTAGGTAGTTACAGAAAGGAAACCCCATTGACATCTATTGTGGCTGAATAACAGTACTTAGCCCTCCAGCTATGATCTATATTTTCATAGGAGAGGGCAACATTCCCGTAGCCAGGCAAACAACAAGTGGCACAGGGGTTTCAAAGGACACTATCTCTAAACTGGCACAATTTGATAGGTTGGCCAGTGCCCCATGAAATCAAGTGCTGGGCTATAACTGATTTCTTTTCTGTGCCATCCAGAAGCAAAGCAATCATCAAACTGAGATTTTTTTCTTTTTCTTCTCTATTTTTTAAAATTTTTTTATTTTTTCTCTCCACCTTTAAGCAGCAGGACTTAAAAGCCCAGCATGATGGTAGCTGCAACCAATTTGCAATCTGATGCAATTCAAGATTCTTGTTTTCCTGCTGTTGCTAATTTTGGCACAACAGCCTCCAATCAGTATTTCCTAGATGTTAATTTGATTCAGGTCTAAAACTGTGCTGGGCCAAATTAGGGTGAAGGGGAAGCAAAGAAAGAAAAACCACATGGTTAGCTAAGTTGTTATAACAGAGCATGGCATATAGCCATGCTGCTGCCTGGTCTTCTTGGTTTAAAGCAACTAATTTCTTGAGAAATATGCCTAATGAAAGTTGCTTTCCCAGGAATCTGTGTCTCCTAGTTGATCGGAAGCTCTGAAAGATGTCTCTTCTGTGGCTGGGATGGAAATGGTGAGGCCAGCAGGACCAGGGCAGGGATCATCCCCCTGTACTGGGCACTGGTGAGGATGCACTTCAAGTGCTAGGTTCAGGTTTGGGCCTCTCACTACAAGAAGAACATTGAGGAGCTGGAGGATTTCCAAAGAAAGGCAACAAAGCTGGTGGAGTGGCTGGAACACAAGTCTGATGAGGTGCATCTGAAGGAACTGCGGTTGTTTAGCCTGGAGAAGAGGAGGCTGAGAGGAGACCATATTGCTCTCTACAGCAACCTCAAAGGAGGGTGTAGTCAGGTGGGTGTTGGTCTCTTCCTAAGTAACAAGCAATAGCATGGGAGGAAATGGCTTCAAGTTGTGCCAGGATAGATTGGAAAAATTTCTTCACCAAAAGGGTTGTCAGGAATTGGAATGGGCTGCCCAGGGAAGTGGAGGTTTTTAAAGACACATAGACACATAGATGTGCTGCATAGGGACATGGTTTAGCAGTGGCCTTTGCAGTGCTGGGGTTAATGGTTGGACTCAATGATCTTAAGGGTCTTTTCCAACCAAAATGATTCTATCTTTAAAATCTCTCTCCCCAGAGATGTCTGAGTTAGGTTGGTTAGGTCTTTTCTTCAGTCTTTGTAAGATCTTTATTTTTGCCCCAGTCATTTTCATATGATAAAATACAGAATCACAGAATCACAAGGTTGGAAAAGACCTTTGAGATCATCAAGTCCAACCATACCTGTCCTCTACTAAACCATATTCCTATGCACCTCATTTACCTGTCTTTTAAATATATCCAGGTATTTAATACCCCCTCCCTGAGCAGCCTATTCCAGTGCCTGATAACCCTTTTGGTGAAGGATTTTTCCTAACATCTGATCTGATCCTGGTGCACCTTGAGGCCATTTCCCCTTGTCCTATCTCTTGTCACCTGGCTGAAGAGACCATCACCCACCTCCCTACACCCTCCTTTCAGGTAATTGCAGGTGGTGATAAGGTCTCCCTTCAGCCTCCTCTTCTCCAGACAAAATGCCCCTTTTCCTCAGCTGCTCCTCCTAAGGTTTGCTCTCCCTTCACCAGCCTGGTTGCCTTTCTCTGGGAAGGACCTCAATGTCCTTCTTGTAATGAGGTATATGTAGAGATGTAATTCTCCTTCAGCCCTTACCTCATTGTCAAATGTAGGGAGGCATAGAGATAGAGTGAAAGCATTGGCTTCTATTTTGTAGAAATCCAATCCAAATATTGTCTTACCTGAGAAATGTCCATGACAGAGTCACAGCTGAGAGGACGAGCAGATGTCAAGTCATTGGACCCCAACACAGTTGAAATGATCCCATTCTGGTCGATCCGCCTGATCATCGTGCCATCCACAAAGTAAATCAGCCCAAACTTGTCCACGGTGATGCCTGAGGAGGGGAAAAGCAAGACAGTGAGAAGTAATATAAACCTGATAATTGTGAGATGAATAGAAAACAGCGTCTGTTTTGACACTCATGGAAGACTAAGACCACTGCTTTGGTTTGGAACAATACATTTATGGCATTCAAAGGAGATGAGATGAGATTGGGACATGTGGGAGTCCTGGTTATCAGGAGCTTGAGTTGGAACCATTCCATGGAAAGCACTTCCAACTGGCACACACTGGAGTTTAGAAATCCCTGCTTGCTTCTGGAGAAGGTCATGACATTCTGTGAACTGCCAAAAGGAAAAGGTTTTCTGATAGCTACAGGTCTTGCATGTTCATAAACATGGTGTTACTGCTCATGGTATGAATATTAAGCCATGCACATGAAAGTGTTACACTGGTGAATCTTTCAGAAACGGTGATGAAAGAGGATGTGAACAATCCATCAGGGCAATCAAACAGATAAATGTGAAGGATTTTTTTTTTTCTGGGATAATCCTACTAATCTATAGTAATCTACTAATCTATAGTATTTCATCTGTTTCTGAACTCTGCTACATGATTCACTTCATTGTCTAAACCTCCTTTGTAGATGTACTCCCGTCTGCTGACAAGAGTTGCAGACAGCTGATTCTCCTTTCCTCACCTGCAGATACGTGCCATTTCACTCCCCCCTAAGCATAATTTCTCAAGCATTTGTTATATTAGCACAACCTCCTTTAATCCTCTTTATCCCTGGCTAGCTATGCTCCACACCTTCCATCAGAGGATTTCATAGTGCTTTACACTTAATAATTAGATCTCATAGCGGTCGGTGAGCGTGATCATCCTAATTTTATATATCAGGAAAATAACAGATAAAGCAATTTTCACAAGGTCACAGAGAAAGTCCATGACTAAGGCAGGAATAAGAAGTTAAGGGCCCCATTCACCTCTCTTTTATGCTAGTATAAATTAAAAATAACTCCTCAGATACTAATAGAATCATCTATCTCATCTGCCCTACAGTGGCAGAATGCTACTCAGCATAATGTTTGAGTGTCTTAAAGACACTAAAAGAACATAAAGGAGGAGGAAAAGAATGGAGAAGCCTGTAACACCCTTTTCTCTGCAAGTGAAAATTCTGCTTGGAACACATGAATCTATGAATATTAGGATCTGCCTGCTTGGTTTCTATCGCTAGCAGGGAAGCAATCACTTGGCAAGAAGCAGACATCTGCACTGTGCATCCAAGCAAGTATCTGGAGCTTTTCCAATCAGTGGAGAGAAATATCTGCTTCTGGGGTGCAATTCATATCACCCTAAAGCAGATACCCATGCGAGCTGATATGAATCCTGCTAGAAACACCTTTTTCTCCCCTTTGACTATAAAAGGAGACTACAGCAAATATCTCCAAAGGAAACATTTATACTGTAGACAGATTAAATTAGTGAGATGAGTCCTCACTATAAGGTTTTTTTTGGCTGTCATCACAGTGACAGAAACTACGGAAAATCTGTTTCAGATAGAAAGCTTTGAGAAAGTTTCTGAGAAGAGATCAGGTCTTATGTTTCTCCAAAATGCTGTTTTACAGCCAGATCCCCTTGTTTGAAACATTTACCCTCAGTCTTCATCCACTGTGAGCTATGCTGTGAAGTACAGATGCAGCAGCTCACAGATCAAAAATGTTAGATTTTTCATGTAGCAGGGACTAATCCCCTGATTGCTTTGGCAATTAAAATCATGGCCTTCAGCCAGCATTGTAGCTATTGCATGGGCTGGAAGCCATAGAGGTGGATGATAGGTGGAAAAAACATGTATTTGGTCATACAGAATGCCACAGAAAGTAATCTAGCCTGCAAGCACTGGCAGGAAAACCTCAGGACTAAATCGTTGTTCGAGGCAAAGAATGAACTTCTTGGTTGAGCCCAGTTAAAGGTGTGTGTGGGGTGGGAGGGGTGGGGGTGTTGAGATTCAGATAGGAATGCAAACTGTTGATCCAAAGTAATTTAGGAGTCAGGGAACCGATGTTTCAGACCACTGAGTTGAGTGGGGCATGTGCATTTTTGCCAGGAGGTAAACCCAGCATTTTCCTTAGTTCTTTGCAGCATCTCCCTGCCTGAAGGGCATCACTTTGACCTGGATTGGGTATCTGACCATCAGTGAGGTTTCAGAACAGCCTCTAGGGCAGAGAGGGAAAAAAATTACTTGCTGCGTTTATGATGAAGTTCATTAATTTTGGAGGAGATTATATGACAGGATTGCTAAGATAATGGATGACATGACTAAATGACCCAAAAGATTGCTTCTAGTCCTACATTCTGATACCTGTGTTTAATTCATGCCAAGACAGGACTGATCTTCATGGGACCACGAAACAAGGACCTTGAAGAGGAGCAGCAGGTGCCTGCTGTGCATTTAAATGCTATGGGAGAAGCTGTGGCAGTGGTGACCATTTATTCCTGTTATACAATATGAACACATCAATTGTATCTTAGCGCTTTGTCAAAAGCTGTGAGGGGATCTGGCGATATGAGCATCAATATCTCACTGGCATCCGTGGCTCTCTGGAAGTTGTCTTCACCTGCCATGAGATCTGTCAGCACTGTGTCCTAGTTGGTGCTCTGCTCAATGAATCATGCAGGATACTGGCACATGTCACCTCTCACTAGTGCCTGCTGTTGAAGGTTACCGTTCCTCTAATCATTTTCCCCACCAAACAGCAAGTTCTTTAGTGTTTGTTGGTGTTTTCCTGACAAGCAGGAATACAGTTGAGCTCTTTAGGCAATATGGCAGGCATGCTTTTTTGGAAGAGGCATGATAGAAGGTCTAGTTGATCTTAATTGGCTTTTGTCAAACGCAACAGGCTCTTTCCCATTCCTAGGTTCACAACGAGTATTTCTCAGGACACCTGTCCATTACTCTGTGTGACAGGCCAAAAGCCAGTGAAGGGTGGCAGGCTGGATAATGTGATTTTAAATGAGTCAGAATTCTCTCTCTTAGCTAGTTCCATATGTATTGGATTGGAGTTATCAGCAGCGTGTGCTGACAGTTGCTCACGGTGTTCAGTGCTGAGGTCTGATGGCTGCTCTGATTAACCAGTTACAGTAATAATAACCTGTACGTATTTTGGCTCTCCAGCCAGCTCTGATCAGTTGATAGAGCACAACTTTATTTTGCATTCCAGCTTAGACAAAGAGCTTGCACACTCGAATAAGTTAAAGTGGGATATCGAAGTTTACCACTTATCATCCTGCTCCAGGGCAATGGCATGTGCATGTGTCCCTATCACAGAGCACTTCTCCGCTTATCCCTCTTTCACGGAGGCTAAGCAATCTCAATTGCCTTGCCTTTCCTAGGATGTTCTGCAGGGTAACAGAATTTTCAGTCTGTCAAAGCCCTAAATTCCCATTTGCAAATGCCAAAGCCATGAATTCCTGTTTGCACGTGCCCCTCACACAGCAACTGCTCCAATCCCATCCTGACTTCAGCTCATTGTCTCAGAATTCAAATCTAATTACAAAAAGGAGCACCACTCTCCCACAAAGTATCTCTGGATAGACGACTTCTGCGGAGAGGGAAAGCAGCACCTCACAGTTTCTTTGCAGCAGGCTGTAGAGGTTAGATTGGACCTTTCTGTCTTCCTGATAATGGCACAGGTCCAATGCTGGGATCTAGCTCCTGCAAACAGGCACAGAAATGGGTAATTCGCATATTAGGCATGTAAAGCCAGAGGCCTTGGCTTGCTTTGGCAGAAGGCTCCACTCATGTTTCCATAGGAACATAAGGGAATTAAAGATTTTCAGCATACAGCTCGAGGTTCAATCTCACAGCTACTGAGAGAAAACATCTGTTGCCAGTACCCAGGTAGCATTGCAGATCCAAGCTTTAAGCTCTGAGATATGAAATCCACACGTTATGAAATTGTGCTGGATCCCCTTGTATAGTCCAGCACCCTGTAAGGAACTAGGGCTTGTAGCACCACATGCATCACACCAGTGAGCTGTGCCAATAGAATGTGGTGACACGATGACGTTTTCCTGAGATGTCAGGACCTTGTAGTGTGAGAAGGTGACGTTACACTGCAAATAGCTACTGGGGCACAGTATGTTTTTTCTAGAAGATGAGCCACTAAAAGTGATTGCACTGCACATGTAGGTCTACTTAGGAAAAGAAAAAAGAAGGAAAAACTCTTTTAAGTAAAAAAAAAAACCCCTAGGTGCTAAAGGAATCCAAATTTGGAGCTTTCTTGTCTGGCTGGATGCTGAATGACTGAGTGATAAAATGGCAGATGAAAATCAATGTCAATAAGTACAGAGGAATTCACAGGGGAAGGAGTAAGCCTAACTACCCATATGCAATGACAAGCTGTAAAATAGCTCACAGGATAAAAGATTTTGGAATTCCTGTGAAATGTTTTCTGCAAAGATCAGCTTTGTGTTCTGCAGTGCTCAAGGAGGGACCTAGAAAACAGGAATGGATTAGGAAAGGCACAGAATGAAGAACAGAAATCAGTGTTCTGGCCTCAAAAAGACCACACTTTTTCATGATGTGGCTAAACGAATTGTGGAAATTCATCCAGACAGGATGTCTAGAGAAAGAAAACTAGATGTTCAGGAAGGTTTCTAGACCAAGAGATGATGGCATCTAAGCACAGGTCCAGGCGAAACCTCTTTAGAAAGTGCCGCAAATGTTGATGACTAGAATCTGCAGTGTTAGCACCGGAGTGTTAGACCACTCTATCATGCCCCTTTACCTATGTTTTATTTTCTGGCCACATGGAGGGACAGGATATTTTGTTTAGTCAGTTTCTGATCTCTCCTGAACTGGTCCATACATTATTATTTGACAATAAAAATGGCAACAGATTGTGGAAGGTTGATTTTCTTCTTCCATTGAACTCAATGAACAACTGAGATTTTGTTTACACATTCAGTAGGACACAGCGAAGGAAGCAATCTGTCCCCAAATTAATTACTTCATTTTTGTATAGCTTTGGTGGTGCTAAATGAATGAGATGCCCCCTCCCCCCATGTCCCTTCTGAAACCTTCTTCCTATTGTGTCAGACTTGTCACTGCAATTTCTTTTAATTGCAGGCTCCTTGGTAATTTCTCTGCCACAACATTTTACTGAGGAGAACCACTGGTGAGTACTCACATGAAAACAAATGCTCTGACAAGCTGGAGTTTTAATTTTTCTTTAGATTGCTTGTAGAAGAGGATCATTATTAGCAGATGATAATTAGAGAGTGGCAACACTTTAATTTGCAAGGATATATTGAAATTCATTAGCATCTGAAAGCTTTGCTGTGCTTTGTGGCAAATGAATTGGAAGTATCAGTCTAGTTCCTAATAGCTGTGATAAATACCCTGACCAAACAACTGCCACCTCTATCACAACTGTTGATCTACCTGTCCTCTATTTGTATAGCCTATGGTTATCAGAGAAGCCAAAGACAGGAGAAGGGTCAAATTAATAGGGTGGCTTTTATCCCTCCTAAAGTCTTCTCTAAGCTCATCTAAGCTCACCCCTCATCTAAAGGGAGTTCTGTCTCCTTCAATGGAGACAATGCCCTTAAAATACATGAATTCTACTTTTCATGTAGCAATTATTTTGTATTAAAACAAAACAAACCACCCAAAAAACCAGTTTAGCCTTAGAATGTAGAGTCCCATGAAGACTGGTGATGAAGAACTGAAGAACTGAACTTTCCTAGTCCTTCCCTGGCTACATGATTTCTCAATAGCTACAGAATCATTTTCTAATTTCCTCTCATCTTTCACTTATCTATTCCCTTGCCAAGATAGGGAAGCAGCAGGTGACCCAACCTGTACCATACATAATTTTTATTTTGAACCATTATGAAATGCAACCACAAAAAGGAAGAACACTTTCTGGATATTTTTCTGCTAGGATGAACTGCTGTGAAGGTATAAACTATGTCGATAGAACACCATCAGTGTGAGTTTTCACTCTTAATCATTTATTGAGGTGAATGGGGAGCAAGTCACACCTGCCAAAGCCACTGTCTCAGCAGACTTTGCAAACTCAGGCTAGAACTGGATCAGGGTACACCATTTACAGACTTTCCACTGGCAGTGTGGACTTTCTGGATTATTATTTCCTTGTTGCCCTTTTACTTCATGTCGCTTCTTCTTTCACCCTCAATTTACTTCTGTTCTGTGAAATTTCAGAGCTGTGAGGAATGAATGCATGTGCTTTGCCGTTATATGACTGAGGTGGAAGAATGGCCTCTTGAGAGGTTGAATTGCCAAGAAGAAGGATTTCAGTGCTGAAAGCTTTGAACTCCAGAGCTCTGTTTCCCACAGCAAAGCAGAAACATAAGTCATCTAAAGTTTGCAACATCCACCCATGTAGGGAAATGAATAATATTCCTCTCATCTTGTACAAGGGAGAATGGAAGTCTAACAGAAGTTGAGGGTTTGGGTTTTTGTTTTTTTTTGGTTTTGCTCTGGTTGAACATCAAAGTAGTGCAGAAAATTGGATTACAGATTTCTGGATTCCCTGATCTCATGACTCATCTGCTGGACTGCCTGAATCTCTCTGCCCAAGTCACTTAATTTTCTTTTCACTCAGCCCTCTCATTTCAGTGAGACAATTTCTACCCTGAAACCCGACCACAGGTAGCTGTTGCCTTTCTATATCTTTGCCTCTGGCAATACTTTATCCCAATATAATGGTCACCTCATGGGAGTCTGGAGTGCTTGGAAACCATGCTGGGCCCTTGGAATATTACGAAGGTAGCAGTTCGGCTTTCAGTGCTTTTTGGCAAGAAAAAAAAGGTCTCCCAAGGTATATTTTTCTGCATCCTGCCAGGAAACAACTGGCTGTCATGTAACAACAAAAAAAATCACAAGAGCTGACACAAAAGGTCACTAAATCAATTTGGGTTTTTTGGATTTGGTAACAATAATGTCATCTCTACATCAGGAAAAAGTAACTTCCTGAGAAGTTGAGCCAAGGAGAGAAACAACAGCTCAGCTGTCTTTGTCTTGCCTGGTCTTTGTGAAATAATGTGTTAAAGGATCCCCAGGTTTCACTGAGCATTTACTTTACAAAGAGGTTGGGATTGGCTTGGAAATTGCCATGGTGAGTAAAGAGAGAGCCTCCACTCCCAGATGCAAGGAAAAAAGGAAACCTGTACCACACCGATGATGGAGCCAAGACTCTATAAACTCCTCTCAATGCTAACACACAACAGGCAAAACCCCACATTTCTAAAAGTATTCCTGCATGGACATCCTTCTCACCCCTCTTCCCAAACACTGCACAAAGAGTGTATGCTAACAGACTCTTCTACCTCATTTCTATACCCTCCATGTGGTTGTTGTGGTTTTTTTTTTCCAAGGAGCTGTGGACAGCTGGGAGGAGCGACATCCTCCATATGCAGCGCTTGTTACCTTGAGACTGCCAGACTGAAGTCTTGGCTATGCGCAGGACTGCATATGTTTGGCTAAACCTAGTTTGAACAATTTAGTTCACAGCCATGAACGCTACGGTGCTTTTAGTCTGATTTGACTGTGCCTTTACCATGTTTAAGTAAGATAAGCATGAACCAGGTGAAGTCACACCGAATTACACCATTCCCATATTGAAATCAGTATTCACCCCACTATAGGATTTAAGCCAAATGCTATGATCTACTATGTCAATACATAAACCTCAATATATGTTATCTCTAAGCTGTGTGCTGGTTTTGTTGCTATTTTATATATAACTATAACAATGCTTATAGAGCTTTTTTATTTTTTTAATGCCAAGAAAGCTTCAATGAACTGAACGTAAGTGAATCCAGTCCAGATTGGGAAGGACCAAACACTGTTATTTGGTAAGGAGGAGTAGTGGCTAAGTGCATATAAAATTGATGGGTGGATTTATTCTATTGCCCTTTGGATGTGTGCCCATCACTGCATCCCTCTGGTTTGGCACTCCTCCCAACCAACTCGATAAGAACAACCAGAACTGGCTGAGGGTAAGACATACCCACTTATTTCCAGAGGCAAGCCCTTAGGGTGTGTTTGTGGATTGACTAGGGAAGGCTTGTAAAATCCAAGGGCATTTTTATGAGCTGGAGAGGAGAACAGTCTCCAGCATGACTAAACAAGCCCCTTTCAAAAAGAAAAAAAAAAACCAATAATCCTTTAAAAAAGCCTGTGGAGAAGAAGCAGTCTCACCCCTGGGATTTGTAAGGGTAGCATCAGTGCCTTTGCCTCCATCTCCGCAGCGGGTATCATCGAACGGGAGGCACTGATCCCCGGTTCCAGCCAAGACCTCTGAATTCTTCACAATGTCTTTCACTGATGTGGTTGACTTGATTTTATAGATACGTCGGCTGTTGGTGTCGGAGAGGTAGATGGAGCCGGTGATTGGATCTGTGGTCAAGTAATACTTATGAGCTGGGCTGTGGCTGAAAAACAAGGGTATGAAGTTATTATTTTTTTTGGATGATTTGTTTCCCTAAATCAACAGGCAATGCAAGCACTTTAGAGAATAAAAATGCACAGGGCAGACAGACTGGGAAAGTGAAGCGGTGCTGCATTTGACAACGTTGGTACATGGTGTGTTACAGCACAGGATCCTGAGCTATATGCTACCAGTCACTGTGCCCGAGGTGCTCTCTGGCATGGAGGGATACTATTGGAGGAAAGGACTTGCTGGCCTGAGGCAAAATGATGCCAGGAACTACTATAGGTTGAGTGCCAGTGCCTGAGTTGGCTTAATTTATTTAATATCAACGTAGTCTTGATACCAGTGTTAGTGCAGTGCCAGAAAGTGAAGGGGAAGCACAGTACGCTAGAGGCAGAGAACAAAGCCAAAAAATAAAATTAAAAATAAAAATCTGCCCTCCCAAGAAAGACCCCAGTACAAAACCCCAAAAGCATATGCCCAAGTATAAAGCATTTGAAGACAGACTCTTCAAGATCACTGCATCAAGGCTTATCAGGTGCTTTTGCTCCCGCAAAGACTCCTAAGAGTCCTGTCCTGCTGTCGTGGAGATTAGGGGAAGTCCTGCAATGAATTCAGCTAGACCCCAATGAAGAGAGAAATCAAATGGTACTTGGAGTGCCACATTTTGCCCTAAGTGAAACATGAACTAGGAGGAGGACTGAGGAACCTGAACATCAGTTAATTCACTCACTGCTTCCTTGAAAGCGAGAAAGGCTGGCTGAGAGCACAGGGTGAGCAGACAGAAAGATCATGTTTTTAGCTCCACGATTACAAGACTAAATGAGCCCAAGACTGACATCTCCCATTCCATGGGACTGGACAGAAAAAAACCCAACCAGATGAGTTTTGACACAATTTTTTTAAAATTGTGTTTCAAGGATTCTATGTATCATTTTATACAGTTACTAAACCTATTGCCTTCTTTTATTAAAATTAAGTGTTGTTACTAGCGTGCATTGAGCTGCATCTCTTCCAAGCCTGAAACCAGATTAAAATTCTAACACCTAATGTCTAAACACAGGTCTCCTTCCTTCTAAAAAAGGCTTAGTAGGAAGTAGAACAAGTCTAAGTCTAAAAAAGTCTCTACTTTTCTCCAGGACACGTTCAAGCTGTCCAAACACATCAGGTCCCAAGAATTCGTAATAAATGCATAGGCCATAGCTCACAATTTTGCACTTAGCGGAATTGTTCCAGGAGAAGCTGGTTAGAAACCTGAGTGTCCATCACAGTTGACTCTATCCCTCATAATAAGAAATTTCCTCTCTCCTTCAACCTGTATGTTAGGAAAATTAACCCCTCTTCAGATACATAAAACCTACTGAATGATTCTCTACTTTAAAGAGCTGAAAGTTGGTTCTTTATTCAAATTACTTAATACTTTGGGGAAAGAAATAAAGCGTCTTTCTGATTTATTCTGGAATATCCCTTGTGATTTATCCTATTAAAGTCTGAACAGATTTAATCTCCACAAATGACACTGATTCTTGCTAAATAAAATGCTCTGACCTTCAAGACTGCTCCAGCCTGACAGTTCAGTCTCCATCTGTATTCCTTCCCAATGACAGCAGGCTGGGAGGGTATTATTTCATTTACCTGCATGTCACTCACACTAAGCAAGTGGCTTCAGCCCTGGTGGAAGAAGTTCCCTGTGGGAATCCATCATCCATTTTGATCAGGGCCTTGCATTTTCCACTGACTGTCCTAACAAAGCCCAGCTGAATGTCAGTCAGCTTTTGAGCTGTTCATAATCTCTGTTTTGCATGAGAGGTGGACAAGAGCAGGACTTTTTTAATGGCACTTTGCAAATCTTTAGCGTCTTTGCCTGGAAAGCACAGATAACTTTCACCAAGCCTTACAGTACTCCATTTGCAGATGGGCAGAGGAAAAAGATGGAGAAAGACAGCAGCAGAACTGGAGGTTCCTGCTCCCCAATCCCAGCACTGTTATTGTAATTTATTTTTCAATTTCACAGCCTCAATCTGGTGGATTATTATAATTGACAACAATCTTTTGTGGAAGAGAGAGCCTAAAACTCTTTTCTAATCCTGGATACTGTGCAGAATGGAGACTGACACGACTGCTGGTTACTTTTAACCACAGATCAGAGAACCAGGCAAAAGTAAAACATTCATCCAGCAGAAAAGCTGAACGCTACTTCCCACCTAAAATTACTCAGTAAAAACCTGGCTAATAATTTGAGCAGCTGCTGGTAACCCAAGATGAGTTTATTCATGAAATCCTGAATGTAGACGCTGCCAAAAAGTTGAGTTCAAAGTACACAACCATTAAAAAAATCAGCTCTGACTGGTTACATTTTAATCCATTGCTGGGTGCCACAGAGTCACATGCACCTTTACTAACAAACATGCTTTGGAAGAGGTGAAGGTAGAAACTTAGTTGGTTAAACTAGCCATGGGACAGTCATAAACTTGGGTCACTTGGGTCTCAATTTCACCTGGTGAGCTGACAGCGAAACTCACAGAGACACAGAGTATTAGGAACTGGAAGGGACCTTGAAAGATCATCTAGTCCAACCCCCCTGCCAGAGCAGGATCACCCAGACTAAATCAC
The DNA here is from genome assembly GCA_022605575.1 of Laterallus jamaicensis coturniculus. Lineage (NCBI taxonomy): Eukaryota > Metazoa > Chordata > Aves > Gruiformes > Rallidae > Laterallus > Laterallus jamaicensis. The sequence continues at coordinate 21,363,853 of JAKCOX010000012.1, read as the reverse complement.
ACAGGAACGCATCCAGGTGGGTTTGAATGTCTCCAGAGAAGGAGACTCCACAGCCTCTCTGGGCAGCCTGTCCCAGGGCTCCCTCACCCTCACAGTGAACACGTTCCTCCTTACATTCACATGGAACTTCCTACACTCCAGCTTGTACCTCAGACCCCTAAGACATACTATTACCTTTCTGAGTCTAATGTTATTAATGGTGTGGGCACCCCCAACACAAGATACATTGTTGCTGCATGGCTCTGAGTGAGTGACAGGAAAAGTTGATTGATTTTTATCGGCTAGACATATTTTTGCAAGCATGGCTTATCATGGTCTCCTACAGCCTGCTCCATGCATAGGGCTTTTGTGGGTGGCAGGATCTCTGGGATGACTTAGGCAATGGAGTATTTACCCTGGGATGCTTTGGAGCAGGGGAGATAAGATGGAAACTGTTAAAAATAGTCAAGCTGGACTTTACAGCCACTGCACTGGGAAGGTGTCACGCTCTGCCCTGGCACGAATTACACAGCATTGTACATGGGAGCTTGCCTGTAACACTGAGGTCCTTCAGGATTAGAGATGCTAAATAAACATATGTTGGTAACATAAAAGTCCCCAAACTGCTTCCCTTCATCTGTGATAACGCATGAGCACTGGAGCTTGGAACACTGAGGCTTTGCTTTTTATTTAAAGCCACAATTGGTAGGCAAATCCACGTGGTAAATTGGACTGACTGAACAACAACTGGAATAAATCTGCCTGGGGTGAAGCAGAGAAGATTTTTTTTTTTCCCTTTCATCCTCTCTCATTGCTCAGTTAGATAACAGTCCAAAACAAAAGACAGGACTTTTTACTATTCAGAAGACTTAATCAGTTACAGTATTTGTAGTTTTAACAATATTTATACCCTGTAATGCCACTGCCAGAAAAGGGGTGTGGGTGAAGAACTGATTTCTCATTCAGAGTGTTCCTTTGGTTATTAAAGTGTTTTAGAAGAAATAGAAGAAACTCTGAGGGGTTTTTTTTGGGGTTTTTTTTTGATATTTTAAGCCCCTGAAGGAACAAATTAAAGTTTCAGGGACGAGGTGGGGTGGTGCCTAGCCCAAAACAGACACTTAGCTGGTTAGTGGTGCACATGATGGTGTAGTCACTGGGAATGAGGACATTTCATAACCAGAGGTTCTGCAGGCCAAAGGGAGGTGATTTTGCTTCCTTGCATCCTTGTGATACAGTGATGCACTGGGAATGCACAGGGAAATCTACCAAGTCTGCAGTGATCCTAATTGTTTGGGGTTGCATATAGGCTGTCCCATACATTTTCCTTGTCCCTTTCCTTTGTCCCTTCTCATTATTGGGACGGGTTAGTGCCAGAACCTTTCAGGGAGCTCTGCAGATATGCCCAACTCCATTTTAAAGTGCTTACACTTTCCACGACTCCTCACACAGAGAAAGAAAAATGATAAAAAGTTGGGTGGTATTACCCCCTTGAGCTCAAAGACCGTGTTTTGGAGCAGTCTGAGGAGGAAACCTCCTGCCCCAGAGTGGGAAGCCAGTCCCTAAGGAATAAAGATGAGAAAAGGGAGATGGTCCCTGTTTCAGCAGGTTACCTATAATGTGTTGGTGCAGCGGACTACACCTTGTCAAAGCCAGGGGATTCATCTCACCAAGCTTTAGGCAGTTACAAAGTGGATGCTGACATCTGAACTGGCTGCCTCAGCTCCTTTTATAGGCAGAGGAGAGAAATAGCATCGTTTGGGGCATGGTTCATCTGACTGGTTTTCAATGTTTATCTTACAATATCAACTGCACCTTAGTTTCTCAAACACAAGGGCATCTACCACCGCTTCTAGAGGACAACTGCTGCTAACGGCACCAGCACAGCTCTGTCTCCCACTGTGGTCAACAGACAGGAGCAGTCACAACACCAAAGTTAGTTACCCGTAACTGCCAATCTGAACAAACCCCTGGGGCTTCTTTGGATCCGATGTCTCTGTTTAAGGACACGAAACTACCTCTGTAAAACTTTCAGTGCTAACTGCCCTCTTTCCCTCTCAGCCTCACTGGCTACAGGCATTTGCTGGTGACTAAAGAAATGCCAAATTCCTGCGGCCAAGTGTTTCTTGTTCGGCGGGGCTGTGTTTCCATGGCTCCGTGCTAAGCACCCCGCAGCTCACAAACAGAGGGTTTTATTATAGCTTGTGTGAGGTACTGGTCTTTTTTTTTCCCGGGGTGACATTCAATAGATTAATACATAAGGAAGCCACACAGTGCAGCGAGCTGAATTTACACTTGGCCTTTTAGTGTTTTCAGTTTGTGTGTGATGCCCAAAGCTCTTCTAGTGTCACAGGCTGGATAATAAAACTTTATAGCAATGCCATAAGCCAACCCAGGGACTGCAAAGGACTTTTGATGCGATCCTAGGGCAGTTTTCTGAGATACCTCTCTTTGCCAGTAATTGTAGATTTCCTCCTCCAAGGTATGAATGGAAACAAGAAAGGAAGAACAAATTTGTGGGGCCAATTTTTACATATTTACAAGACAGAAACCCCTCACTGTTCCTACAGAGAAAATATAATGATATTTAACTGTAAATATTATTGCCATGCTTGGAAAAAGTCATTAGCCCATCAAGACAGATCCATACACAGACGTACTGGAGTAAGCTCCTATTAATCTATTACTGATTAACAGATGGATGTAAACTTGGGAGGCATCACAATTTAGTAATGCTCTTTGGCTTAGCTAACATCCCCCATGTTGACACACATCCAGTTTGGCTGTTCAGTGCTAGAGCTTGGCTTTCTATGCTGTGCTGTAGAGTCAAGACTCTTGGTAGCTCCAGAACCTTGTGGTGATCCAGCTCACCACAGACTCTGTAATGGGGGAGAAATACTTTCTTGTGAATTTAGGAAGCATTTCCTTATGGAACACAGATTTTCCAAACCACTAAGATTCCATTCTGTGGATATCACCCTTTGCCATTGTTGCCTGTCAGTGATGTCAATCTGAGGACATTCTTGAACTCAAAGCATTAGTGCTTTGCATTTTGTTAGTGCTTCCTAACAAGAAATATCACAGCAAATGACACCAAACAGGTGCTAACTCACACGGATGTAGTCACAGATGGGAATGTTTGATCTGGAGCTCCTCACCTCCTTTCTCCCTCACTGGTCCCCTTTGGACTGCATTGAAGCAGGCACGCCTTGGTTTTCTTTCATTTTATTTCTTAGATTTTAGGAATTGCCTAGAGGTTGGAGCCCTGCCAACTTTGTAAGGCTCTGGTGGCATCTGCAACATTTGTGGCCAGTCCATATATCTTCACAGTTATTGCCTTCATATATAAAAACTTGTCTTGTAACAGGTATTCAGCTGCCACTCTTTGCTGTCAAAGCAGGTGCACTTTAGCAGCTGTGTATTTCTAGGGCATTAAGGATACAACCTGGCTTTTCCAAAGAGAAATGAGTTTTTCTATTGCCTTCAAATGATGTGAAAGAGGAGCTCGGGGGCTGGAACTCAGCCTGATGAAGACAGTCAGTGCAGAGGTCTTGTGTACCAACCCCCGAACCCTGCTAATAGATGCTTTGGGCCAGTCAATTATGCTGTGGAAGCTCAGCCTTTCATTAACACTCTGGCAAGAAGACAAAAAACCAGTTCCTACTCCATTGCATTTCCAGGCATGCAGATAAAACGAACATTTCTGGGTTTGCAAAGCCACTATGAAGTCAAAGGAACAGTAAATAAAAAACATATAGCAAGAAAAATCCCAAATGCAAAAAAACCCCCAAACCAAACCCAAGAGAAAATCCCAGCTCCACAGTCTAAGCATCTAAGTTAGAAAGCAACCAGGGAGAAAGATGGGAAACTTGTCAGAGCCAGAGAAGTCCTTGCAAAACACAGACAGTGACAGGAGGTTGACATCTTCCAGAATGCAACTGATTGCATCAAACTCACTGAAACTCCAGTGAACCCAAATGACAAATATTCTTAGTGACAAAGCTCCAATTTAGAAGTCTCGCTTTCATCTTGTTTTCTTGTCATTACTCTCTCTCTTCTTTTATTGCAGTTTCCTGGCTAAGGTTCTGAGTCGCCACTGCCTCCTCCCTGAGCTTGACATACTTTCACATGATGCAAAGGCTCTCTGTGAAAATCTCAGACTGGCAGAGAGTTACAAAACCTAGGTGGGTGATGCTGGGGTACACCTCACCTTTCGTTATCCCTGTTACACTCCCCGAACTCAACAGGGAGACATTTCACCATATGAGAATTATTTCACCCCCCCCCAGTTATTCAAGTGACCCATGTCCCAGTGATTTCTTGGTTAATTCCCACCCATTGTTCCTTCCACCCTCCTCCTGCTGTTACCCTGCTTCTTGTGTCTATACCTCCCCTGCCTACAGCTACAGCAGCTCATGCAGAATTCTATGCGACTCCGCTCCGTGATTAATGGCTCCCAGTTCTGATGACTGATTGCCTATGCCAGTTTTAATCACGCCAGCTTCATTTGCTATTGAATCATCTGGAAATGGCACTTGTGGCTCACTGTGTAACAACATGCAACAAGACAGGGAGCGGCAGAAGAATTCTCCACTGGTTGGCTTACCTATGTCTGAAATCTTTATTTCTGACAGAAGACAGGAAAGCAGGGAATAGAAGAAAGAATGAGGTGTTAGAAGCTCAGTTCGATGCATTATTAGCAGATTGAAAACTTGACAGTAACTGTATCATACAATGCAATAATAAATAAAGACTTAGCTGGAATGACACTGATATATTTTATATTGGATATTACTTGGCAGCGAGCTCACTTATGTACCGCTGCATATCACAAAGGAAGTGTGATCTCACCTGCTTGGAGTTACTCACTTATTTAAGAGATAGGACTAGGCAGACTTAATCATTCAGAGCAGTACTGAGCTAAATATATGTAGATGCAGATATCTTTACGGGATTTTTTTTTCTCACTCCCAGTCAAAGCAATACCTTGTGATTTACAAAGGTAACTTCACAGTCGCACAGTTATGGGTGGCAGTTCAATGCTGCAACCTCGAGAACTCTAGCCCAGGGGACTGAAATTATGCTGAGCTGGACATATTTCATGGGTGTAGTTACATACCCAGCTGCAGTTATTTGTGACCCATGATGCATTTGCTTTCCTCTCTGCAACAGAACCCTATGCTCAAAGGACACTCCCCTGCTCCCAACAAAAACCAAAAGCCAAATAAGTGAGGGTGTTAATCTCTGAGGGGATGCTGATTTGAGAAGACACAAGCAAACTCCATTTAGTCCAAAAGCAATGGCTTTCCTCCATAGCTTTCAGTCAGCCTGCATCTGAACTCACTCACTTTATAGCACACCAGAGTGAAGAAATGTTTATTAGAACCAGTAACCTAAGTGTTTGTACAGATGAAGCAGCAATCGTTCCAGCAGATTTAACTTTGGAGTAAATTTAACTCTGTGGCTCTACACAAAAGCCGGCAAGGCCACTCTGTCAAGGCTTCCAATTTTCTCTTTTCCAATCAGGAAATACTCTGCAAAACCTCCGCTGGGTCTGGTATTTCCACTGACAATGAAACAGGGATTGGGTTTTTCAAAATTGTACTTCTGGGAATGAGATATTAATCCCACTCAGTTGCAGTGGGATTTGGGCCCCAAATCACCTAGGCTCTTATGGAAATCTCACCTTTGGCTGTTAAAATAACTTTCTGGCATGGGAAGAATATTACATTCTTTAATGTGGACCAGGTCTGAAGATTTATCCCAGCTTCCCTCCTTACAAACATGAGAGATATTATGTTCTCGTATATCCCATAACAGAACGAGAAGAATCAGGTTCTTGCTTATTTGCTCGAAAGGTACCTCATCCCCTTGGGATGGGACTGTAAGCTGTACTGGAGGGTTGCTACAAGGTCTCCCGGGCATACACCTTTTTATTTAAAGCCACAATTGGTAGGCAAATCCACGTGGTAAATTGGACTGACTGAACAACAACTGGAATAAATCTGCCTGGGGTGAAGCAGAGAAGATTTTTATTTTTTTTCCCTTTCATCCTCTCTCATTGCTCAGTTAGATAACAGACCAAAACATTACACATGGTGTAATGGCATGGAAGTCTGGTTGGATGTTCTCCCCATTAGAATGTTACTTAGTTTTTTCTTAATCAATTCTTGGTCATAAGAAAGTTAAAAAGATGCAGAACAGTTGAAAAGAGCATGTACTGAGCTACTAAGATTTAAAATTAGGTGGTTGGCTGTTATAATTCTTGCTTCTTGTTTGCCCCTCGAACCTTCTTGTCCCCTGTTCTGAAACGTTCTGTTGTGTGCTTGATAGGCAACCTTCCTGAATGCTCTTTAAGGTGACTTCCACACACAGGTTATGAAACATCTCACTGTGGGCCTCCTATTGCAAGGCTTCCTCCCAATTTCTTTGTCACCCTGTAAGCACACCAACGTGGCTTTTCTCAAGCAGATATTTTCCTCAAACACCATGGACTACGATGATGGTTCTGCATGACAAGACCTTCAGCAAGGTCTAAGGCATGTTTGTAAGTGAGGGACTGATGGGATCTTGCTGGTGATCATCTCTTTCATTGGCCTTGAGGAGCAAATGGGAATACAAAGCAATGCTGTGTGGGACACTGCTCTTTAGCAAGCTGTCTGGTAAGCTTCCACATGGAAGTCTTTGGAGAAATGGAGCCTTACTTCTATTCTCAGCAGCCAGGACATCAAATCTGAACGAAGCAGGGAGGTTTTGACTTTATGGAAGATCCTGACTTTAAGACCAGACCTTGAGAGGTAAATGGGAATGTGAACCTTCCTGCCATGCTAAGACCTCTCAGGTCCTTCAAGCAGAGAAGCCTCACTAACATACACTAGTTTAACTCTATTCACTTTCCTGGAGCGAGCCTTGTCTGGTCACAGAGTTCAGAATCATGCCCTGGTGCTTTGACATGGGTAATTGTATTTGTTGTGGAAATTTTAGACAAGGAGTATCTCCCCAGTGAGGTCAGTTTGAAATTTTGAATCAGTCACAATCTATTTCATTTCCTCAGAACTTGTGACAAACTGATACTCTTCCCTCCCCTTCCTTGTTTTTAATGGGCATTCCTTCCCCATCCTTCCTATTTCTCCTAATACATTTTTCTTTGTCATCTGTGGTAGATGGAAACACTTCACATACTTTCAGATGATCCATCTCTATGTTCACCCTGACGCTGCTGTTCAGTTGGGAAACAAGGGGAGCTTATATGTGTTTGTCCCACCAAAAAGAATTCAGTCTGTTAGTCCATAGGTGATCATCTTGTCTTAATTCTGAACGATGGTCTATCCTGATTACCCTGTACATATCACCATTAGTGCTGTGTCCTTCCAAGTTCAGGTTATCTCAGAGGCTGATTGGTAACTCCAAGATATCCTGCTGATCTCTAACCACCAAAAGGGAAACATCAACACAGTTTAACAGCACAGAAATGCGTCAATATTTTTGGTGTGTGATACAAGAACTTGTTAGGCTTGTGTTTCTCTGGTGTAAATCAAAGTCAGCAGAGTTGCAGAAGAGGCAAATGTGGACAGCTTTATTTTTTTGAAATTTTACTTTACTGTATTTTTTTCAAGAGTTTTGCCCATTTCCCATTTGGGTACCTAACATCTCTGCAGAACTTTAAAGGCATAGTTGCAATGGCCATATTCAGCATGGTGTACCTCAGCTCCAGGATGTTGGTGACATTGCCAGAGGGAAAGATCCTTCGGATGTAGTTGAAATCTCCGACATAAAGACTTCCATCAGACCCACATGTCAGGGCAACAGGAGCCAGGAGTTTGTTTCCATCTGCAAGGCCGTTGCAGCTTGGACAAGAAATGCTACGTCTGCGGCCATTACCCATGATGCTTCCAATTACAGGAGGTTGCTGGGAAATAAACTGATTTTCCCCGTTTCCTTTATGCAAAATGCCTAGAGAGACAAAACATAATGAGGAAATTAAAGGGAGACCAAGGGAAGCAGAAACTGACAATGTCAGGTGGCAGATGGGGAATGTGTCAAGCAGCAAGGACATGGTTTAGTGGTGGACTTAGCAGTGTTAGGTAAATGGACTTGGTGAACTTAAAGGTCTTTTCCATCCCAAATGATTCTATGTTTCTATGATTCTAAGGAAGTTTATCATCTTTCATAGTACTGTTTTGTGGTGGTTTCAAATGAGGAGCCCCTTATCTGAACGAAGTATTTTTTATAGACCTGTTACATTTCCTTCAGAAAAAATGTAGACACATCATTTAAATGTCCATCTTTTGAATGAAATACGTTTTTCAGCCCCTCATGAATTTTCACCTGCTTTTTCTTTCCCTCCTTGCCCTGTAATATGCAGCTTACCAGGTAAGAATCCAAATAACATAGCTCATGGAGAGATAAGTGAGAAGACCACAGTGCATCCTTTTGAGAAATGTTTCATCAGCAAAGCTTTAGAGGAACTCTGCTTATGTTCCCTAGAAGTGTAAAGTTTTCAGAGTAGTGTGGGATGAATTACATGTTTGCTCCCATCCAAGTGCTATCACCCAGACACAGTGCTTCCATATACTGAACATGTTCTGATCAGCTTTCAAGCCTCCCTGCTGCAGTCTTGAGACACCTTCAAGGACTCAGCACCTTCCATTCTCCTTTATGACCCATGAAATCTCTCATTTCTCCAAGTACACTTGCACATTGAAGGATGTGTCTTGGCAGATTTACAGCCAGTGGGAGGTCCATTCTCAGTAGGCTCCCCTTTGTTATTTTAGGAATATTTTCCTTTTTAATTCCCCTTCTTTTAAGACATCATGAAGTTAGACATGCTGACATCCAATTACTTTACAGTGGCCAGGTTCTTTTGGATTTAGGCACACCACATTACTTCTAAATGTAAGTTACTAGAAATAATTTGTTACTAAAATACATGAAAGAGTACATATGTTGGTCAGATTTCTTTCCTTTTCTTGAATTCTTCATGATAACAATCAGTCCTTTCAACACTGCATTATTCCTCTGTTACATGTTAGTCAACCTACCACTTTGTATGTTGAGGGCATGGTGTTTGTCCAGGGACCATCCTCCAAGTTTGGAAGCATCAATTTCATAACCCTGAAGCACAGCTGTCCTCTTCTCCCAAAGGATCAAGTCAGGACAGGATTCATACTCATAACCTACTGACACTATGAACAAGAGAGAAACAGAAGACCCTCCAGATTAGTAGCCCACAAATGGATTGTCGGCACACACAGAGTTTCAACTGAGCCAGGGGTAAAAGTATTTCTACAGGCAATTGCCAATCTAATATAAAATGCCATCATCATCATGCAGAGACTTAATATTTTTCTCTTTGGAGGCCATCCTGCATTTAAAAAGGTCAAGGCAGTTGTAGATGTTGGACAAATGTGCTAAATATTTAAAAGACACTTTTAAAAACATACTTTAAAACAATGGGTATTCAAGAGTGTAAACTCCTGCTGGGGTCCTAAACGGAAATATTTTAATCCTACCTACGAGATTTGACCAAAGACTACATGTCAGGAATTTGATTAAAATCATGGCCTTTCTTGGAAAGTAAGGGCTTTTACAAATGAGGCACAGGGCAGCAAGTCCCTTGGAGACAGGAGCCTTAGACCAGGTTGACTTGTGGTTTTTGTTAATGTGAACAGGGTTTCCTTGCCATAATGCTTAATCAGACCCTTTCAGGAGTAACCCCTCTGAACACATTGGAGCTGCTTAAGAGTAAAGTGATGTCAGTAGAAGGAAAATCATGATTTTGACAGAATAATGACTCCTTTATGATTTTCTCAGTTGAAGCAGGACCAGTTTCATTGGTCTACTTTTCTTCTGCCCTACCAGGTATTTTCAGCCCTAACTGCTGAAGCAGAGAAGAACTGAAAGTGCTACACAAATGGAAAGCAATTACATACCTCATTTTCCTTCTACATAAAAACGAAGGTCTGATCTTACAAGTTTCCCAGCCTCCTTGAAAAGTGCTAAGTACTGAGTGAACTGAGGATCCCCCATTCTTTTGCAGAATCAGGCAATATCAGAGGAGGAGCAGGTTGCCCAGAGAGTTTGTGGAAGCCTCTTTCCTGGAGGCGCTTAAGGCCAGATTGGATGAGGCTTTGGACAACCTGATCTAGTGGAGGGTGTCGCTCTAGTGGAAGGGGGTTGGAACTAGATGATCTTTGAGGTCCCTTCCAACCCAAAGCACTGTATTATTCTGTATGACACTGAAATGTAAGCTAAGAAACAAAAGCTTGCTATTTCCCACTGTTCTAGAGGTAGGAATAATTGAAAGCTTGAATACTGGTGTCTTCAGACCTGCTTGAGTACTCTGGGCTTTAGAGATGCATTATAGAACTTTCCAGGATCCACTGCTGATTTAGCATCTTAAAGAGCATGTAAACATAGTCTTTCAGGACATGCTATAACGATAAAGATCAGCAGCTTGTATCCTCCAGTCTGCTCAAAACAGCTGAGCCTGTGTGAGAGGAAGTCATCTTTCCTCTTCCTAGGAATCAAGGTGCCCTACAGTTCCTCTAAAGAGATTTATCTTCAATTGGGCTATGAAGCATCATTGAACTACTCTTCTGTCAACAACAGCTCTAATTGCTAACTTGGGATCTCTCCCATTTTGCTGGTATCATTTCCTTGGCAGTCTGAAAGGTCTAGTCTAGACTCTATTGAAGACCTGTGACTTCCTATTCTCTGCCTTGCAGCTTCAAACATCATTAGCAGATGTAAGGGAATGCGCAAGGTGAAAGAGAGAAGACCATCAAGCCCCCATTTGGGATGGCATTCTTGAATGGGTAGGGCCATCCTGAAGGTCCGGTACAAGGAGGAGAGGAGATCAGGGCTCACTTCTAGGGATTTCTTGCCCTGACAGGTTTTGGCTATAGGTGAGAGGTAGCCAAATGCCTCTAGTCTCAGTTCCTTCTGTATGAGTATGATGGTAGTGGCTCCGGATGTACATGCTGGGCCATGAGCCAGAGAACAGATAAGTATTCATCTGTTGGGGAAATGTGTGCTGTCTGAACAGCAGGGCCCAAAATTCTCCAAGGAAACAGCAATGACCCAGCAGGGACCATTTCATGTGGACCATACCAATCCACTTAGATGCCTGTAAATGCTTCTAAAAAGAGACACAAGCCCCGGGATCACTTACCGAAGGCTTCTGAGAGCCCATACACCTTCTGGCTGTAGACATCTGTCTTATCCCAGATGAAATAATAGGACAGGTCTGGAGCAGCTGCAAACCACTTTCTGAAGAGGCGTCCCTCCACGGCCACCATGAGGTGGACTTTCATGAGGTTGAAGGGGATGGTGGGGTGGGTCATGCTGATCCTCAGGACTGATTTGTAGCCAGCTGTACGACTGCTCAGGTAACTCACTTTTATTTTACTACCGGAAACGTTAATCTCCTCCTGTAGAGCCTGTGGAAAAGCAATCCAGGAGGTGTTAAATCAGCAGCAAGCAGACAGGAAAAGGCAGTGAAGCTGCAATTTATCAAACACACCTTCATAAAAGCTCTGGTAGACATGTTTAAAAAAGCACACTTAGTAGTTATAAAGTGTGAAATCATGTATGTAATTGATAGGGTTAGCTGTTGCCCTGGTTTTGGCAGGGATAGAGTTAATTTTCTTCCTAGCAGCTGGTGTAGTGCTGTGTTTGGGATTTAGGACAAGAATTACGTTGATAACAGACTGATATTTTAGTTGTTTCCATGTAGTCAAGGACTTTTCAACTTCTCATACTACCCTGCCGAAGAGAAGGAGGGTGGCACCCAGGAAGCCAGGGCAGCTGACCCAAACTAACCGAAGTGATATTCCATACCATATGACATCATACACAGTGCATATCTGGGGGTGGATGGTGGCACAGCTCAGGAACTAGCTGGACATTGGCTTCAGCTGGTGACAAATAGGTCTCTTCTCACAGGTAACAGGTGATAGGACGAGACAAAATGGTTTCAAATTGCACCAGGGGAGATTTAGGTTAGGAAGAGTTTCTTTACTGAAATGGTAGTCAAGCATTGGAACAAGCTGACCAGGAAGGTGGAGGAGTCACCATCCCTGGAGGGATTTAAAAGGCATGTAGTTGTTGTGCTTGGGGACATGGTCTAGAAATGGGCTGGTCAGGGTTAGGCTGTGGTAGGACTCGATGATCTTAAAGGTCTTTTTCAACCTAAGTGATTCTATGATTCTATGTTTATTGCTATTGCTATTATTCCTGTTCTGCCCTATTAAACTGTCTTTATCTCAATCCATGAATTTTATTTTCTTTGTTTTTTTTTCAATTCTTTCCCCATCCCACTGAGTGGGATGTGAGCAATGGCTGTGTCATTGTTTCAGCTAAACCACAGCAGTTGTGGAAGCCAAGGAATATCCCCAACTTCCTTAACTCTGTAACATGGGACAACAAGAGACCAGAGTAACACATTTAATTCTGTGTTTACAGTGGAGCTCACTGTAAAAAAGTGTGCCAGGACCTAGGGTCCCAAGGAGCTTGGGGTCTGAGATTATTCCAGCCCACTAGTTCAGCTTCCATCTTCTAACTTTTATCTTGGTAGGTTGCTATCGCTGCTAATTTTTTGTTTCCTGGCTTCTTTGTTACAATAAAATAGCAAGCCCTACTTAGCCTGAAGCGTTATCGATGTACCTCAGCCCTGATCATAACCTGACATTATCTCCATGTCATTAGTGAATCCTTCTTCAACTCTCCCTCCTCTGACTTACCCATATCTCCTCCTTTGAAACTGCTCATCTTTGACCCTTTTTGCCAAATCTACCTCTAGCTTTTTTTTTTTTTTTCCTGTGTCCTGGTACTTATTTCCTGACCTCACATTTGTTCCTACTTACCCCGGTCCTTGCATAGAATTCCCACCACTCTTACCTGTGTGATGAAGATCTTGGCCTGACCTATCACTATCAACACCTTTCCCTTCCCCTGCATCCTCCCTCCCTTTCCTTTTCCAGATTCCTCTGTATTGTAGGTGAGTTGCTTCATTTTCTCCTCCAGCCATGCAGTGTGGATATTTCTGACTGACTGGGACAGTTACCTCACAGGTCTCCATTCATAGAATCACCAGAATTGGAAGAGACCCTTTAGATCATTGAGTCCAACCATAGCCTAACTCTAACTCCAGTGCAGTATTTCATGAAAGATTGGAAAAACAGAAGGGAAAGCTTTGTCTGCCTCTCTTCTGCTTTGAGAATAGAGAAGACTCATTAAAAATAGAATTTTTTGTCTAATTTACCTGCTAAACCACAACTGGATCATAAATTCCTTTAATTCCCCCTTTTTTTTTTAAATTTGGAGAAATTCAGGGAAATATTCTGGAAGAGGATACAATACACATCCGCAACACCATGCTGATTCTTCCATGCAAAACACTGATTAAAAAGAGTTTTTCTTGGTGTGGGGGAGGAATTATTTGTCTCTTTCCAGAAAATTGTTTTACCTTACTCTTAGGTAAGAAACCAAGATAGACATTTTCAGCACACCCTGGCAACCTCTAGTAAAGATGAAGGCAGAAGTTTAGCAGTGAACTGGAAATCTTGGTCTGATAATGGGATGTGGCAGAAGGTCACAGCTGGCACCAATCTCTGCTGTGCCACTTCTGAAGTACTTTCGTGTGCTGGACCCTAAATGAGCTGTGAAAACACTTCCCCAGCAATAATCAGCTTTCATAATATTAAGGGCACAGAGGCTCGAAGGCAGGTGGGTCAAGAGATCAACCTGTTAGGAAGAAATCACAGACCTCTTGTGTCCTCCAAGCTACGTGGTTCCTACACTCAACTCCTCCTGTGTGGGAGCTGCAAACATTCCTGCAGTGACAAGTTGCTCATCTTTTACAGGTTTTCTGGTTGGTGTTATAAATAACAACAAATCTGGTGACCTGTCCCCTAAAAAAACTTCTTCTAAGCTATTATCCAAGGCCCAACATTTTTTCAAGTGATAACTTACAGCCTCTGAGCGTTGCAGCACTTGACAACTGGACACATCCAGAAGTTAAAGCGCTGTTACACTGTGCTCATAAATATTTACTTTCTCTAATGCAGCCTTTTCAATTTACATATCTCAGTGTTTAGGAGGCTGAAAAATGACAGAACTGGGAAAACCCAGGAATTTTAAAATATATTTTATGAGCTCAGCAACAAGCTGGGCTGGGACCAGGCTCAACCAGAGACCAGCTGAGCCAAGCTGCAGTAAAGGTGGTCCCTTGCATCAAATCATTCTTCATATGTAACCCCTCTAGGAAAGAGCCAGGCAGAAATAATTGTCACGGAGGTACTATTTGCAATGTCGGGTTCAGATCCCTGTCAGAAATAATTATTTCTCTCTGTCATGATCTGTCTCTGCTGTCTACCATTCCAGAGAAAGGGTCAGCACAGCAATAGCATGGCACCGAGCAGCACAAGGGGCTGTGCTTAAAGGTGCCTGCTTGGAAAACCAGGTTCAAATGGTGATTTAGCTCATCTGAAATGCATTCGTAATTTGTAAGTGTTGTACTAGCTACAAAGCAGGACATTGGTGGGGGGAGTATAAGCCACTAGGACACTGGTGGAAAAAGAAGGGAAACCCAAGGTTCAAAATAATCTGAATGCACCAGAAGTAATGACATTTGAATTGTGCCCTTATATCTACTGTTTGGGCCAGATAAATTAGCATGCCTTGTCTGGGATCCTTGTGAAAGACTGAAGCTTTTAGAGTTTATCATGACCTAAACTATGTCATCTGATCTGTAGAAATGGTTCAGCCACTGTTCAGCAGGCAAAAGAGCTGATTCTTCAGGCTCACTAAGGATTGTCACAACTTAGCAATGTTCACTACCGTGTTCCCTTCACTCCTGGGTGTTGATCTTGGCTTATTCTTGTAGCAATTATTCCAATCTTTGCATGTGACAATGTAGAAAATCTCATTTCTGCATGCTGGGTTCCACATTCCTTTTATGGCTACTCTTCGCTCTGACAGCAGGCAAGGCAAATATGATTCTCAGAGGGAATTTTGAGAAAGACAGACATTTAGGGTCTGATTCAGAGGCCTTAACATAGGCATCTAGATGCTTTTGAGATGTTCTGTGGTATCCAAAACCTCTGCAAGGCGATGACAGATGGGACATGGACCTTCTTGAGATCTCCACCTCTCTGAAGCTACAGCTGGAGGCCTGAAGAGAAACTTCAGGCATCTTAAATTGCACCAAATCTGTCTTTAGACACCTGAATCAAACACTTAAAGTGTAATATTTGGCCTTCTGAATGCAGCCAGTTAGAGGACACTGCATTTATTTGTTGGGGCTCATGAGGATCCAATCAGCCTACTTGTCAAAATCCCTTTCCCAGCTCCTTCATTCAGTTGTCACCTCCTCCCAGCTGTGTCCTCACAACGAGGGTGGTGAAGCAGGTTGCCCAGAGAGGTGGTAGATGCCCCATGCATGGAAACAGTACAGGTCAGCTTGGACAGGGCTCTGCAGTGAGCAGGGCAGGATGGAAAAAATGATCTTTAAAGGTCCTTTCCAACCCAAACCATTCCATGATTCCTAGATCCATAGTCAAGAAACTGTATCAAACAATTGCTTATCATCTAAATTCCTGGCTGCTTTCACAGTCAGGCAGATGTACTCTTACTCAAGAGGAGTTTTACAATATTTTAGTTCAATAGATATAATTAACACCATCTAACGAGTATTCTACTGAATAATGAGTGAGGTTATGATTATAGTTGCACTGTGTCAGTATTTGCTTCTTTGCCAGGCAGCACCGAGCATTAACTTTCACAGTGCTTGTTGGTTTAGGAAAAAAGAGATGTGAAAACTGAACCAAGAATTAGCAGTCTGATGGACTTTACAAGATATGGGACCTAATTAGTAATTATGCTGGGACAAAACTGGTGAATGTAATTGGAAACCAAGTGTGAGAAAAGATCACAGGATATGGTCCAGAGGGAAAGGTAAAGAGACCACTAGTTTCATTTGCCATTGGGTTCAGTACCTGGTGCATTAAAATTAGAAGATATAAAGTGATTTCTTTGCTCATTAACACTACAGCAACCCCAGTGGACTCAAGCAGGAAGCACACAATTTGTCGCTACACTTGCTATTATTTCTACCTTGGCAGACTATTATTTGTCGCTAAAAGCAATACCCAGGACACGCTGATGCTGGCATCTGAAACCCAGGGAATAACATGCCTAAGCAAGAAAAGCCTGACTGCTGCTACACCCATGTATTTCAACACAGGGAGTATTTTAAAGGAAAACGGATAATTTACTTGTTTGGATGATTTAGTTCAAAACCCAACTTTCCATTCAGCAAAATGCTTTGAATCCACAGCAGGTTGTTAAAATGCTTTATCATCTGACTCACACTTCCTTAAAAAAAGGAAAACGGGGTCAAGAAATTAAAAGTAACCCTCATCTATTCCAAATGTCATGAAATGCAATAAAACCCACATGCTCCCCAGGCTGGCCATTTGCCATCCGTCTGCTGGCTGACCGTACATCTAAGAAGCTTTGTTGAGTGAGGGTATGACTTCAAGCCCTGAGAAAGTTCACACCCCACACTCCACCACTGAGGTCCATAATGCCCAAAGGGTGAAATTTGCTCCTGAACAGAAGAAAGGCATCAATCATAGTGTAAGTGGTCCATCAGCCTTGAGCTGGGCATACTGAACGTCTAAGGGCTGCCAAAGGCTTGTGGTAGGTCACAGGAGAGTCCCAGTCCACCTCCTGTGGATGAGAAGTGAAGGCAAAGCAGAGCCAACAAAGATTTTTGCTGTCAGTCACAAGTGTTTTGCTCCCATCTCTCAGGGATAAGGGAAAAGAAACTTTCTGGCTGAGTGCATGCTTGAGAGTGAGTGCTCTTGGCAAGCATCTGAGAAATGATGCAACAAGCAGGGAATGATGCTTTTTAGAAAAGCAATGGAGTAGAGAAAGACACAGAATAGCTGTCTTTGTGTTACTCAAAGCAGGCCAAAGAAGCACAGAAAGGAGATGGGTTATTTTCTCCTCATCTCAGGTGACTCATACCTGGATTTCAGGAACAATCGGACCTTTCTCCGAGCAGGAACTTGCAAAAGCTGTCAGAGGAGATGGGGAGACCACAGGGTTGGGCCGGGCGAAGTTACTGAGGTCACAGCTTGGGATCTCATTCTCTTCGTGCCTCATGACTATGGTTTCCATCACAAAGAAGCGATCCCACGGCAGCCACAGTGTGTGCTCCTGGGTGATGAAGGGAGCCCTCTCAAAGTGCAGAATAATGGAGATCCCACCAATGGTAACGAGATCAAAGCTGTTTTAAGAGACAGAATACAAAGTTATTGCAAACACCACCTTGTCTGGAACTCTTCGCTAGCCAGGATCCCCCAAAAAATCACTGCAAGAAATGTCATCAGCCACATTTTACAAGCATAAAACCCACAGCCCAAAGAGGCTTTAGTGGAGTAACAGGAAGTGGCAGAGGCAGGAGTACAAACTCAGCTTCTTTACATGTTGTCCTCATGTATATTAAAAACATACCCATCTCTTCTTTTGGAGACAAGTGTTTACCTCTGTTGGCGTTTTTTTAGTGTTATTTGACTATGCATACTCATTTATCATCCAAACGGAGTCACAGATTGGATCAATTCACACGATGAAATGAACTACTTGGAACGGGGTTTCTCTGACACACCACCACATAAAGTGTCTTGGCATCACTGCTAACCTGACTAATACCTAATGCAACCCAGGGAACATGTGGAGACCAGTCATGGACCTACTGTGGGAGGCCTGGAGAAGACATGAACACCACTCAAGCAGTCTCTGTACCACAGCACTCAGCACCGAGTCTTTTTTGACTCTTAATTGTTTAGAGCAGCTTAGATAACTTACTGCTTGTGGTCTGCAACTTGGCCCTGTGCTACCTCCAGCCAAGTGGCTTTCTGTCTGCGGTAGTGTTGGATAGTGTTATGTTGGGTTATCAGAGCCCTCCAGAGGTGTGTGGAGGATGCTACCTAGATAAGGAAAATATTCCTCCCCTTAAGGTAAGGATGGTGGGGTAGGGTTCTTGGGGTGCTTCTTAGTTTTGTGTTTAAACTTCACATCTTGTCGGAGATGGAGATTTTATGAAGTACTACAGGTTGCATCTACTACTACATATAGACTGAAAAAAAGATGCATTAACTGAGAAAGGAAGGGGTTTCAGCACAATTTGAAGACCTCTTGTTTTCGCTGTTTTGTTTTCTTCTCCACATCTACTCAGTTGCAGTGCCAAACATGAGTTTCAGGCAAAGAAGGTTCCCTCATCCCTGCTTCTCACTTTTGATGCTTGGGGCAAGTTTATGACAGTCTCACACAGGATTTAAACATGTGAATAGGCTCATTGGCTCTAATGAAGATGCTAGTGTCCTTTACAGCCATGTTCTTAGCTACTTCCCTGCATGTCCTGAGAACTAGGACCTGGAAGCACTCTGATAGCCCAAAGAAAGGCTTGATGCACCTTGTAATTACCACATCCAAAAGAGGCTTAAAAAAAGTATTTAAAATTATCTTTAAATTAATTATGAGGCTATGAGACAGGAGACAAAAATCCCCGATGAGTAACAATGGGTCTGAACTATTTCTAAAAAAAAATAAATCTTTGACTATCAAGCATTCAGAACTTTGTTTTGTTTTGTTCTTTTAATGGCTGATTGTCCAAGGTGCCACTTAGTAAATATAATTATGACAAGAAAGTTATTCAGGAAAGAATGTTAAATTGAATCCATGGGAGGGAATGGAAAGCACTTTAAAAAGCTAAAGACGTGTTTATTCTAGCACTCAAGTGGGGGCATCAGCTTCCCAGGCCTATGGAGCTTGGCTTGCAACAGCCTGATGAGCAAGTTGCTGGTCCTTGCCAGCAAAGCTGCGCAGCATTTGTACTTTGATGAGAACATTTTTAACAGTCAATTAGCATTTGGCAAAGCCCTTCAGCTAGGAGGGAGAAGCTTGCTCGGCATGAATCCGGGCACTGAAAGGGGCAACGGGGAGGAAAGAAACAAACATTACAAAGGATACTTAACAAGATTTTAGGCAAGTGGGAGAGAGGTTTTATTTGGAAACACCTCCATATCACTCCTTTGTGAATGGTCCTTGGCTTCACTGAGCCTGGGGCAGGGATGGTAACCTGCTGGTGGGGGGGAAACATACTTGCCTCTCCTGCATCCCCAAAGCAGGATGCAGAAGGGAAAGTATCCCGTCCACATCAGACTCCAGCAGCTGTGAAAACACAGAGACAGGCAATATTTTATAGCAATTGCTATTGCTCATGAAGTTTTTCCCAGAGTCACAGAGTGCAGCTTTGAAGTTACCTTGATGAACTGCACAAAAGCTACAACCAAAGCCAAACAGAAAAACCCAAACTGAAAACACCTTCCTCCCAGCTTCCCTTAGTGAAATTAAATTTAACAAGAGCAAAACCATCTTGGGATTGAAGGAACGAGATAATTTTATTTCTGGTTTCGCTGCTGATTTCTGATGTCTTTTTTATCTCTCTAAAAAACCATACTTGTTGTACAGTCATATTGCTCTGTTTTCTTAAAAGACTCTGGAGAGACAGGCCAAAGGATGAAATTCACTATTTATCCACAAAGCAGGCTTATAAAAACCAACCAACAAACCATAGAAAAATGTAACCCTTTCTCATCTCTTTGCTGTAGAAGTCCAAGTGTTTGGACATGCCAAAGTTGCTGAATGTGATGACAGATACATGATACTGAAAAAGGCTGGAGACTTTCCTGCTGTTTAATTAACACTGTGCCTATAGCGGTGGAATACTGAGGACTTTCAGCCTTTATAAACGACCTCTTTAATCAAATTGAAAGCTTTATGTAAATATGGGGTTCATAATCCAGTACCAATACTTTGATCCACATCATGCATACAGTAAAGTGGTTTAAGAGCCCTTGTTTTATCTTCTCACCTTGTTATCTGAAAAACATCTGTGTCCCACTATTAGGCTAAAAACACGTGCAAGCCTTGAAGTTTTCAGTTTTGCTAAGACTAAGTAATGTGACTCAAACAGGACCAAGGATTTCACCATTAGAGGCCATATCTGAGTACTAGAATAGGAGCGGAGCTGGCTGGCAGAGACTTGGGATACAGTGAACCCACTTACAGGAGTGAAAAATTCATCTCATTGTAATTCCAAAACTGAAATGTTATTTATGATACTCATTTTAAAACTTGGTCATGCCAAAAAAAGAAAAAACAAAGAAAAAACAAAGACTCAAACCTGAAGCAACAAAATCAGCTTAGGAACCAATCTCGCTAAACTGATGCAATTCTCACTTTAAACTCCCTTACTTTTAAAACAGTTATTGCCCTGCTACCAGTAAACTGATTTGCCAAATCAATTTAAGGCACCTCAGTGCACGTTTTCAAGAACAGATATTCCTGTGGTGAATATGTCAAATAATAAAACCAGTGAGCTTTACGCAGTTATCTCATATCCCCTGGAACAAGGTAACTGCTTGCATGTGGCCTCCCGTTTTTCCTCCAAGCTGGAGTGACACTGATGATGGTCCAGATGACCCTATATTACTGTTAGGACTGGGAGTGCATGTAGTTTGTTGTAAAATAAAGTACTTTTTACTTAAGGGCATCAGGTTTTTAAAGTATGAAAACTGCATGGAGGAAAAGCTGATAAGAGTCCTCTTCTCAGAAAAGGACCTGGGGATGCTGGTTGACAGTTGGATGAACATGAGCCAGAAGTGTGCCCAGGTAGCCAAGAAGGCCAACAGCATCCTAACCTGTATCAGCAATGATGTGGCCAGCACAACCAGGGCAAGGATCCTCCCCCTGTCCTGTGCACTGGTGAGGCCATCCTTTGAGTGCTGTGCTCAGGTTTGAGCCTCTCACTACCAGAAGGACATCGAGGTGCTGGAGCATGCCCAGAGAAGGGAAATGGAGTGGGGAAGGGTCTGGAGCACAGTCTGATGGGGAGCGGCTGAAGGAACTGGGGTGGAAAAGGAAAAGCCTGGAAAAAAGGAGCATGAGGAGAGACCTGATTTTTCTCTACAACTACCTGAAAGGAGGGTGTAGTGAGGTGGGGGGTTGATCTCTTCTCTCAAGTTAACAAGTAATAGGAGAACAAAAATGGTCCCAAGTTGTGGCATGGGAGATTCAGATTGGATATTAGGAAAAGTTTCTTCACTGAAAGAGTGGTCAGGTGTTGAAATAGGCTGGCCAGAGAGGTGGTGGAGTCACCATCCCTGAAGGTGTTAAAAAAATGTGTAGAAGTGGCACTCCAGGACATGGTTTAGTTGACTGGACAGATGGTTGGACTTGATCTTAGAGGTCTTTTCCAACCTTAAAGATTCTGTGGTTCCATGATTCTATTCAGCAAATTGCTGAAAACCCATCAAAACACAGAATGGAAATTGCAATAGCAATAATTGTTTGAATGTTTTATATGTTTTTGAAAGTGCTTTCCACATAGTAGGTAATAACTGCTATAACAATCAGTGAGGAAGGCAAGTAAATGTTATCTGCTGTTCACAGACTGGCTGGCTGGCAGAGGAAGGTTGAGAGATGCCTCTAATGCTACCTGCTAAATCAGCAGTGAGACCAAGATTAGAAATAAGGGATGCCTGGCATCATTTTATGCCCTGATCATTTTAGTTTGAATGCTCTTAAAGAGCATTCAAGGTAATTTTTAGAAGACCTCACCACCAAGGGAGGCACAGGATTTTGGTGTTCTTTCAGGGAAGGGCTTTCTCTTGTCTATTTATTACTTCAAGAGTGCACAGATGCTCGGCTGTGCCCATTCATTTGAGGAAACATCTGCATGTATCTCTCAGATGATACCAAAAGGTATTTTTATGATTCAAGAGGCTCAGCACTGCAACTGAACATCAGTCCTACACCAGACCTGCGCAAGAGTTCTGCAGAAGCGGATGGATTGGAGGGGAAGGTGAAGGAAGGGAAATCACAAAGGGCTGACACCACGCAGCCTGGGGTTAGACTGACCACCCGCAGCTGCCGATGGAAATCTAAACATCAGGATGAATCCCACTTGGTCACAGATTTCCTTGTCCAATACAGCTGCTTTCTGACATCCTTTGGAGCGGAGTATCTGCCGAGGGGCTGAGTCAGCTAACTGCAATACTGAGCTCCTTGAAACTAATTTAACTTCTGGAGGCTGGCAGTTGGCCCCAAGGAACCAGCAGTTCACTGAATACTGGTGGAGCACACTGATCCTCCAGCTGTATTGGTTTCTGCCCTGGTTTCCCTCCTCAGCTAGAGGTTGGACAGGACATGGTATAAAAGGAACATCCCTGGCTTGAACTGCTGACAGAAGAAGATTTATAGGAAAAGGGAACTACCTTTCACCACCCAGGAACTTCAAAGAAATAGTCAAATGTTGAAAAGGTTTGGAGCTCAAAGAGCAGCATTCACCTCTGCACTCTGGTCCTGTTTAGCTTACTGGTATGTCTGGGGCCTAGAGGCATGGGTGAAGATAAAGCCCTCTGTGCTTGGTACATCACAATTGCAAAGCAAAGATATAGTCCCTTCCTCGAAGTACTTGCAATCCAAATGGAAGATTACACATTAGTAGTTGGGTGTTGCCTGTATACAGGGCAAGGAAATGTGAAAAAAGTTGCAGTAGGCATTCCTACCCAGTAATTTTGCAGGCATATTTATCTGTTCCAAAAGACAGATTCTGTGTTGGTCTCTACATGATCTTGGAAGCCCAGTTTGGGTCTCACTCCCACACCAAGTAGGTTCAACAAGGTTGACAGAGATAACATAAATGTGGAAGACTTTCTCCTTTTTGCATCCTTTACAAAGGAGACTGCTAGTTTTCCTGTGATGCCTCCTCATTATCCATATGTTATTGTCATGTCATCCAAGAGGTAGAGCATCGCTCAGAAAGCCTCCTAAGTCCCCATTGGTGTTAGAACAGGTGCAAACCCTCCTGAGTATGCACGAGGCAGCATTAAGCAAATGTTGCTAGCACATGTTCCTCTCTCCATTATAATTCTATCAGTTTGTCTGGCGAAGTCAAACCTTTAATGAAAGTCGTGGACTGGAGAGGTGCTAAAATCTACAAATCCTCTCCCAAGTGCTAGTGGTTAGTAGTCAATGCATAGAGCATGTGCAGCTGGAACCTCTTATGTTTCATATTTGTTCTTAAAAGAAAGGGAGGCAATTAGCACCAACAGACAAAAGATAAGATGAAAGACTTTCCCAATTTGCAATGTTTTTGTTTTGGTTGAGCGTGCTTGCTCAGATTTTAAGCACTTCCCTCTAACACAACCATAATCTTAATGACCTCCCTAATCATTCCAACGTGAACTAGCAAGAACAGAGCTGTTGGGAGCAAGGGACATGTTTCTTTCCATGCATGGGCACTGCATTGCCTAATTGTTGGCTAAAGATTCTAAGTGATATCACAAAGTGAATAATAATAAATAACAAACCCAAGAATAGAATAGAATAGAATAGAATAGAATAGGACAGGAGTATTTCATTTGGAAGGAACATATAATGATCCACTACCTGACCAATTCAGGCCAAGTTAAAACCTGTAGTTAAGGGCATTGTCCAAATGTCTTTAAACACTTGGGACATCAGTCACCTCTCAGGAAGCCTGTTCAAGTGTTTGACCACCTTCTCGGTAAAGAAATGTTTCCTCATGTCCAGTCTAAACCTCCCCTGGTGCAGCTTTGAACCATTCCCATGTATCCTGTCACTGGATACCAGGATGAAGGGCTCAGCACCTCCCTCTCCACATCCCCTCCTCATGAAGCTGTAGGGACTAAGGTGGTCACCCCTCAGCCTCCTTTTCTCTAAACTAGACAAACACCAAGTCCTTAGCTGCTCCTCACAGGACATTCCTTCCAACCCTGTCACCAGCTTTGCTGCTCTCCTCTGGACACATTCAAGGACCTCCATGTCCATCTTAAATTAAGGGGCTCAGCAATGCACCCAGGACTTCAGGTGAGGCTGCCCCAACACTGAATACAACAGGACAACCACCTTTTTCATCTGGTGATGCTGGGTTTGATGCACCCCAGGATGCAGTTTGCCCTCTTGGCTGCCAGGACACACTGCTGACTTGCATTGAGCCTGGTCTCAACCAGCACCCCAGATCCTTTTCTGCAAGGATGGTCTCCAGCCACTGCTGTCCCAGTTTATACTTTTGCTTGGTGTTATTCCTTCCTAAGTGCAGGATTTGGCACTTGGACTTGTTAAATCTCGTCCCATTAATGATCGTCCAATGCTCCAATCAATCTAGATCCCTCTACAAGACCTCCTGTCCTTTATGAGAATCAACAGGACCTCTTGGTTTGGTATCTTCAGCAAACTTGCTAATTGTGCATTCAACTCTGGCATCCAGATTGTTGATAAACATATTGAACAGGACTGGCCCTTGAACTGAACCTTGAGGAACACTGCTGGTGACAGGTCACCAGCCAGATGTAGACCCAAAAATATAAAACAGTAAAGCATCAACATCTTCAAAATGCTTCAATAATAAACGTGCTCTTGGTCAAAGTTTCTCTTTGGTGTTGATGGAAATAAGGCTGTAAATGTTGCTTGAATGCTGTAAGTCCTATAAAGGCATCCTACCTGCCATCTTGTCTGCTGATTGTGTATCCAAAAAGTGGATTGTTGACAAAGCTGATGTTCACTCCAACTAGAGGGGTCCCATCTGCTGTCATCACCTGGCCTCGAATCACACATGCGTGTCTGCAGGAAGAAGAAAAAAGAGAAGAAACAGTGAGACTTTTGACAAATTTAGGTTTTCCCTCTACTTCTGTGTCTGGGAACCCTAAAGGTTATAAAGCCCAGCCCTTGTGTCCTGGAAAGCTATGAACCATGTCATGTGTCTTGGTGGAATGCTGCTCCTGAAGACTTTCTTAGGAATACTGTAAGAACATTCAATACCTAAAATGAAGTTTACCTTTACTCTACTCTTGAAAAGCAAGGGCTGCAACACAGACTTCACTAACTGTGGACTTCTGTATGGTTTGTAGCATCACACTGGAATTTGCTGTAGCCAGCTTTCACAGTGTCTTCATGATATTGCCCTAATTAAGGGCTAACCAAATTTAGAATCAGAGAACAGAAACCAGGAACTGTGTGGACATATTTAAGGCACAAAAGCCACATGAGCACCCTGAGTGAGGCTTGATGGCTCATTTCTTCCACGCTTGGGAAAACCTTGACAGATAATTTGCTAGTTTCAGATAGCTTCCTACAAAGTGCTTGGGAAACTCAGCATGATAATAGGACAGGCTTTTTCTTCCCAAGTTTGGTAGATTGCACTATTTTATGGGCTACTTCTATTCCAATTACTCTGTGCTCCATAATGTGCTCTTTTATCTAAGGATTTCAAGGGTCTTTACAAACATTGATTAATACTGTGAGATAGGTATTTTACGGAGAAAGGGAATAAAGCACAGAATGGTTTTCAGTTGTCCAAGGTCGGTCAGAAAATCTGCAGTAAAGCCAAAGACAGATTTTCTAGGTTCTTATTCCAAAGTCTGTTTCCAGACCTCTAAGTCATTACTACATTGCTACCTTAGGAGCTTCCTATAAAGACAAAGCATCACACGTCTTTGAGAGTGTCTGAACCCAATTTTGGGCTGAAGGTAACTATTTTTCTGAGCAGCAACAGCAAATTGTGGTGTCAGTATGCTTACGTGACCGAGTGAGTGATTTTCCTAACTGCTGTCCTGCTGGAGAGCAGAGATTGAAAGCCAAGGTTTCTACAGGTGCAGGACCAAATCTCAGCCAGAGTAAATCATCCCAGACACACTTTGCTGCCTACCCCCTTCAACTGAGAAATGTTGCTTTACTGGCACACTGAGGCAAAGGATGATATCTGCAATATTTTACAAAAATGATTTCATTAACACAGATCATCAGGGAAAGATCAAGTTATTTTCTTACCATCCACCTAAAAATCTGATACTGCATAATGCAAGGAGATGAAGTGTGTTTTCTATTTAATAGGGGCTGCACTAGTTGTGTATTCCACTGTGAAGAAAGCCGACTGTTTGTTGGGGAGTTTAAACAAACTACCACTGGTTTAAATGGAGAGTTCAACTATTAACAAAAAATTCTCAAAGCATCACCAGAATGTGTCAGCAATCTAAAATGTAACCGGATTCATATACAATTTTGGGACAGGCCACAGGAAAATGAGATAATGGAAATTACTTTTCTGTCACTGAGTTTTCTCTGATATAACATCACTGACTTGTTAAGAGCAATATTGGAAAAGACGGAGCTAATAATATTCTTCGTACTTCTATTGCTTCTCCCACAGAAGGCTCTAACTCAGTTTCCCACATACAACAAATTCAAAATAATATTCCAAGGCAGTAATATGTTTGTCATTCTCTAATAGGCTGGAAAAGCATAACTCAAAGAATCATGGAACATGCTTGGAAAAATGTCAATGCTTGGAATGCTTGATAGAGCACTGGAATAGGCTGCCCAGGAAGGTGGTGGAGTCTTCTTCTCTGGAGATATTCAAGACCCATCTGGATGCCTATCTGTGCAATATGAGCTAGGGAGCCTGCTTTGGCGGGGGGTTGGACCAGATGATCTCTCGAGGTTCCTTCCAACCCCTACAATTCTGTGATTCTGTGAATAACCCTACCAAAGCCAACAGGTCACTAACTGTAGAGCACAAAGTTATCATGTCTAATTGCATGACTGAGCAGAAGCTAGACCTTCTCTTCCTAAATTTTTCACAGATTCAGAGATTTGTAGGGGTTGGTAGGGACCTCTGGAGATTGTCTAGTCCAACCCCCTGCTAGATCAGTATTACTTAGACATATTCCACAGGACAGCATCCAGGTGGGTCTTGAATATCTCCAGAGAAGGAGACTCCACAACCTCTCTGGGCAGCCTGTGCTCTGTCACCCTAACAGTAAAGAAGTTTTTCCTTATATTGAGGTGGATCTTCCTGTGTTCCAGTTTGTGCTGGTTGCCGCTCTCCTGTCACTGGGCACCACTGAGAAGAGCCTTCTCCCTTCCTATAGACACCCATCCTTGAGGTATTTATAACTGTTAATGAGATCCCCTCTCAGTCTTCTGCTCTCTAGGCTAAACAGACCCAGCTCTCTGAGCCTTTCCTCATAGGGAAGATGTTCAAGTCCTCTAATCATCCTGGTAGCCCTCCGTTGGACTCTTTCCAGTAGTTCACTGGCTTTCTTGAACTGGGGGCCCCAGAACTGGACACTATTCCAGCTGTGGCCTCACCAGGGCAAAGTAAAGGTGGAGGAGACCCTCCTTCGACCTGCTGGCCATGTTCTTGATGCACCCCAGGATGCCATTAGCCTTCTTGGTTTTTCCAAGATCCCCTCCACCCTGCCCCATCTCCTTTTTCATCTTTTTCAGAGACCAGAGGAAGGTTTTGGCACTGTTTTCTCAGCTTCTCATCAAATGGCTGCACGTTTGGTGAAAAGCAAGGAGTCGCTACAGACTTTTCCTTGAAGACTACGACATCAGCAAGAAGGACTCGGTGTTCTGAGTTAATGATAACATATTCAGGCCAACACTGGGACTATGAATGTTTTAAAATACTTGAGAGACACGATCATACATTTTATGAACCTAAAAAAAACCCTGCTTCCACCTGTTGTTTTTTCCTTCCAAAAGTTAAAAGCAAGCAAAGGAAAAAATGCAACATGTTGCAGGTGTCTCTCCTGCTGTCCTACACAAAACACATTTCCAAGCAAACTTTTAAGTAATATTGCAAGCACATTGGCCTAGATCCTCAGCTCATGTTAGTTGGGGGATGTGCTTTCTATCAGCAAGCATCTGGTCCATTACATATCACTGACAACTATTCCTTTGGTAACAAGAACCAGCACAACATGGACAAAGAGCTTCCTCTAGCCTTGGCAGCTGTAACAAATGCATTTGAACTCCCACCTTCCAGGAAGAGACATATTTCCCATTCTAGATGATGCTTCACAGCCATCCCAACTCTGTTAGAACATCTATGTGCTGACTAACTCGGATAATGCTGGCATCTCTTCTTGGAGATGCAGCTTGTCAGCAAGTCCAGCTGCATCCACCATCCTCCTGAGGACTATAACAATCACTTTACTTACGTGCTGTAAGGAAAGATGTTCCCACAAAGGGGACATCTTTCCCAAACCACAGTGATAAAATGAAGCTGGAGCAACATGCACAAATCTGAATTCAGTTACAAGCAGGAGAGATGGAAACTGGAGGAAAACCAAAGCCCAGACTCAGCCTGATTAGTGCCTCAAATCTCCTTCCCTGGGTGACAAAACTTTCCACACTTGGGAAAAACAGTTAATAAGGTGTGTGGGAAGCAGCTGCCTTCTCTAGTGTCAACATGTCCTTTCTGGAGGCAAGATCGACTACCCACAACACACCGAGCCCCCCAGGAACCTGGCTAATGCTAATTTAGTCAGCCGTTTCCTTCAGAAGACCTTGGTCTAAATGCAATTACACTACAAACAAGTTAAGTGGTACTGCTAAGATGCTCAGCTCTGCTAGAAGGTCTCCCAATATATTTACATAAAATTATCTCTCATATTAATAGAAGAGATTTATTCTGTGAGTCTAGGCCTGCCAGTTCAGAGTGGTTTTCGCAGTTGAACAAAATTGAATTTCTCGTAGCTGTAGCCTCATCTTCCCACTGAATTACTGACAGCTTCCACCCATTGCTTCTGTTTTCTGCCTTTTTTTCCTTTTTTTTTTTTTTGGCTGTTTCTTTCATGATTTTTACACCAGGCTGTATGTATTCTTGTTTTACAATGAGCAACAGTCTGTTTTTTTTCCCCTTCTTTAATTAGACTTTTTTTCTTTTTCTTTTTTTTTTAAATGTCCATAAAAGCTTCCCTGAAACACCAAATCATTGTTGAAACACTATCTACAATGCCAGATGGTGTATCAGACAATTTTACACCATTGCTTTGTGAAGTCATTCTTTATTCCCTAGAAAATTAAATTAAGTCTTCTTGGTAAAAATCTGGGCCATGGTGGCACAACAGACAGGGGTGCTCTGATGCCTTTACTTTCCCATTGCTCATATAAAAATAAAATTGTCAGGCTGTCAACAAAATTCAAGCAGACAAAACCAGCTTTAGAAAAGAAGCCAGAAAAGTAAATTCCCCAAAAGCCATTTCACATTATTGGGAGCACATTAAAGATCTGTTTTAATACTGACTCAGATCCAATGTCTTATAACTTAAACATTGTCCCTTCCAATATTTCTTATTCAGAGATGTTTTCTGCTGACACTGTGCCTGGCACTGGGAAACAGACAAAAATACTGCTTTTGCTAAACATTTTTCATTGGGGGGGGGGGGGGGGGGGGGGAAATAATTAAATAATTCCATGCATCCTATATTCCCTTTTACTGCAAGAAATGTTATGCTTTCTTCAACTGCAGATAGGCTCCATGGGAAATCTCACCCCAAAGAATTTCTGCAGCTCCTCAAAATATTTCCACCATAACTCATTGTGCCTTCTCTTTTAAAGGTTTCAGATGTGTGGAAGTGTTTATCACAACTGCTTAGCCATCCTCAGCCAAGTTATTCATAATAAATATTTTAATTTGCCACTATAAATCTCTTCATCTCTTTGAATTTACCATTCCAATATTTTATTGGTATCTATCTATTGATCTATCTATCTATCTATCTATCTGTCTATCTACCTACCTATCTATCAATCACAGAATCATAGGGTTTGGAAGGGACCTTGAGATATCATCAGGTCCAGCCCCCCTGCCAAAGCAGGGTCCCTAGGACAGGTCGCACAGGTCTGGAATATCTCCAGAGAAGGAGACTCCACACCCCCCCTGGGCAGCCTGTCCCAGGGCTCTGTCACCCTCACTGTGTACAAGTTCTTCTGCATGTTGGTGTGTAACTTCCTGTGCTCCAATTTGCAGCCATTGCCCCTTGTCGTGTCTCCACAGACCACTGAAAAGGGGCTGGCCATTTTCCCCTGTGTCTCACACTTCAGATATTGATAACCATTGATCAGATCTCCTCTCAGTCTTATTTTCTCAAGGGTGAACAGTCCCTGCTCACTCAGCCTTTCCTCATAGGGGAGATGCTCCAGGCCCTTAATCATCTTTGTAATCTTCCCTGGACTCTCTCCAGGAGATCACTGTCTTTTGTATACCAGGGAGCCCAGAACTGGACAGAATACTCCAGGTGGGGCCTGACCAGGGCAGAGTACCTACCTACGTACCTGTGATTTACCCTTCTGCTCTGGATGAGACTTCAACAGAACAGCACAGAGTGAAAATCTAGAAAGTTTTTACTCATTGTGATGAGTGTTATTTATGAAATTAGGTGATGTCAATTCCATTTCTTCCTCCGCTACAGACTTTCTGTGTGACACTGGTCATATCAGCTCATCCGTATGGCTTTGTGATCCACTAGAAAAATGACAGTTGAGGCACATCTGCTGCTGACAGAGACATGAGATGGAAAATTGTAGTAATCTGCTAATCCCTTGCATAGGGAATTTTACATATTCACAGCACTTCATCTGTGACGTGCTCAGACACCTTTCTGATAAGCACCTATAAATACAGCCATTTGTTACAAACACAGTCTCGTGGATTTTGCTACTCTGACCTTTTTGCTTGATAATAACAGAGGATGCAGCAAAATGTACCTCATCCATTTTGGGCTGAAGGCACCTGTCTCACGTTGAACAACCTCGGAGAAGTTTAGTACTAGGATAGACAGGAAAATTGGTGGAACGCCAGGTAAAAGCGAAGGGCATTTTGCTCAAACACACAGACACAGAGAAAATGCCTGTGCTGGCAGATGAAGGACAAAAGAAGAAGAGGAAGCAGCAGAAAATACAGCCCTTCAAGTTCATTGCTTGTGGCATTATTTCCCTCAAAAGCTGTCTGGAAAAAAAGCCATACCCATTTGCCTCTTAACTGTGCAGAAAAATCTCTGGATAGTCTTTCCTTGAACGGAGTAAATCCTTGCCTGGATCAGTTCAGTTTAGCTGTAGGAAAAGCTTTAACTTGAAACCTCCCTACTGATCTTAGCTGCCATCTGAATTAAGGATTTAAGGTTAGAAAAGAATGGAAAAGATCCTGCTGAAGGGTTCCTTGTTAAACAAGAAAGGCACATTTATATGGAAAAAATAAAGAGCAATCATCCAGAGACTCCCATACCATCATGGATATAACAAGCAAGATTCTGAAAGGGTCTAGCACATGTTGGGCATCTGGGATACATATCACTAGTTAGGCTCAAGTGGGAAACTTGACATTAAGGGCAGCACCAGAATACCAGTGTCAATCTGAAAAAGGGACTAAATGCACTGACATTTGACCAAATCCCAAAATAAGTGGCACTGATAGACATGGTTTGCAGCAGATCCTGCTACCCAACTTCCTGACCAGCTGATGTAGTAGGAGACCCAGGAGAAAAAGAGTGGATGATGAAGAGCAACGTTTGTAAGAGCTGTGGACCAGTCTCAGTAAAAGATACTTAATTCTAAGATGTTTGCCACAAGAACCAGGATCTGCTCTGTTTGTTTAGCCTACTCAGTGAAATTGTTTATAAGGTCCCAGCACTGAAGGGTCAGGAGAAGCTGATGATTCTTTATGTGGGTATGGTTCTTTGATGGTAACGTTTTGCAAGAAACTTACAATTTTTTAGATATCCTACAAAACATACAGTAAAGCTGAGAGAATTAAATGCTTCAGTAAAAACCCATTGCTTAAATTGTCCTAAGAAGGACAGGGGAAAAAAGCAACACTTTACCAGATGTGGCTAATACAGATGGTATTTGAAGTACAGAGGAAAGTGCTTATTAATCAAGATTTACAGTAACGTCTCTAGATGCAGGTTTTGTTACTGCTGTCTCTCTCGAGTCTAACTTCACAGTATCAAAACAGTGGGTAGTGACAGTTTTAGTATTCATGATTCTGTGACTAGATGCTGCCCAGTTTCTCATGGTCCACATGCATCTGCCTGCATTCTGCTCTGTGAAGATTTACAACTGAAAGTTCTTAAAAATTTCCTTTGACGTCACCTTTCTTAGCAATATTAGTGACTGTTAGTTGCAGCTCCTCCAAAAGGAAAATAAGATATCTTTATTGCATAACAGTTTAGGAGCAAAATGGAGCATCATTTGAGGACTACCGACCACTTCTAGAGCATCAATGGCTGAATGATAATTGCTTTCAGAACAACTCTCTGCTGGTTCCATTCCTGAAAGGCTCAGGTCCTTATTGCTTTGAAACTTTGTCCCAAGACTTGAACCCTACTCACCTGCTTGATGTGTGTCTTTTTTCTCTTTATGGAAGCACAGTCTTGTCTCTGATCTGCCAAGAAATCTGGCCACTGTAGGAAAGATAAGCAACTTCTGCCATTCAAAACATCTTGGGTCTCTATGCCTCATTGACTCACTATTTTTACATCCCAAGATGTCTCAGTTGAGTTAAAATGGAAGGTAGAGCATGAGGGATACAGGAAGGCTGTTCAACAAATGGGAAATATAGAGGAAAAGACACTGGTGCTGGTCTCTGAAAACATTAAATTAGTTCCATCTACACTATTTAAATGAAAGCATTTTATAACCAAGTTTTATAGGAAATGCAGCCCATAATAAAGTTGGATTGTGCTTCAAGGCAAAGTTTCAGTGAAAAATGTCGTTGACCAAGTAATGCTTTAAAAGTTGACGGTTCTCTCCTTTACTCCAGAACAACCAACAAGACTCTCTTGCTTTGCACAAGATCTCAGAGAAACAGAATCACACTCCTATATTTTTTTCTGTCTGTAAAACCCAGGTGTTCAGCAGCTCACAAGGTGCAAGGTAATTTTTCCACCTAATACTGAATTATGCTCATTTCATAATTTTTCAGAAGTGATCCTAGAACCATTACTTCTAGGGGAGGTAAAGACTTAATGGTGCAATAACTTTCAGAGACAAGTAATATATTCATGTCGAGTCTTCACAAAAATGTATGCAGAACTTACTAGTTCTGTATTACTATAGTATTTTATGTCTGGTATTTATTTTGTAAGGTGTACCGACATATTCAGCTCTGCAGAAGAATCAAAATAAGATTAAGTTCCTTCCTTTGGATTTGAGGCATCATGAAAGCAAAACTGAGCACGACAGAAGAAAGAAATACATTATTTCCAGGTTAATTATAAAATGAGCTTGCTTTCTGACGATCATATTGGAAGCTCTTTAACTACATGTAAGCTGTCTGATAGAATCACAGAATCACAGAATGTTTGGAGTTGGAAGGGACCTAGAAAGACCGTCTAGTCCAACCCCCCTGCCAGAGCATGGTCACCCAGATTAAATCACACAGGAATGCATCCAGGCAGGTTTGAATGTCTCCTGAGAATGAGACTCTCCAGCCTCTCCAGGCAGCCTGTCCCAGGGCTCTGTCACCCTCACAGTGAAAAAGGTCCTCCTTATATTCACGTGGAACTTCCTAGTTTACACCTGTTGCCCCTTGTCCTGTCACTGGCCATCACTGAGAAGAGCCTGGCTTTGTCCTCCTGACTTTCATCCTTTACATATTTTATTAACATTAATAAGGTCATCCCTTAGTCTCCTCCAAGCTAAAGATACCCAGCTCCTTCAAGTCTGTCTTTGTAAGGAAGGTGTTCCACTCCCACTGTTGGAGAGGGTTCAGAGGAGGCCACAAAGATGATTAGAGAGCTGGAGCAGCTCCCCTGTGCTGAGCGAGCTGGGCTTGCTCAGCCTGGAGAAGAGAAGGCTGAGGGGGGACATCATTGCAGCTTTCCAGTCCCTGAAGGGAGCAGAGAAATAGGAAGGGTAGACAATGTCAAGGCAAGGGTGAATGGATTGAAGCTAAAGGAGGGAAGGTTTTGATTAAATATTAAGGGGAAGATTTTTACAGAGAGAGTGGTGAGGTGCTGGAATGGGCTGCCCAGAGAGGTGGTGGATGCCCAATCCCTAGGGGGTGTTCAAGGTCAGGTTGGATGGGGCCCTGGGCAACCTTGTGTAGCTCCAGGCCTGGAGGCTGGTGGCCCTGCCTGTGTCAGGGAGGTTGGAACTCTGTGATCCTTGGGGTCTCTTCCAACCCAGACTATTCTATGATTCTAGACCCAGTTCTCATCAACCGAGGTAAACTCATCGTTTATCCTGACTTCCTCTCAGGCCTCTGCCATCTGGAGCTCCTGCAAACAGTCTCCAGTACTATAGACAGAGGCAAAGAAGGCATTCAGTAACTCTGCCTTCTTACTATCCTCAGTTACCAGGGAATACACCTCATTCAACAGAGAGCCTAAATTGTCTCTATTGTTAGTTTTGCCTGAAATGTATTTGAAGAAGCTCTTTCTGTTGCCCTTGACCTCCCTTACCACGTTTAATTCCAAAGAGGCCTTATCTTTCCTAGCTTCCACCCTACACGCTCTGACAACAGTCTTATATCCCTCCCAAGTGGCCATCCCCTCCCTCCATGACCTGTAGACTCTCTTCTTCCACTTGAGTTTGTACAGCAGTCCCCTGTTTACACACACAGGTCTTCTGCTTCCCTTTCTCAATTTCTTTCCCATTGGGATGCTCTGATCTTGAGCTTGTAAGAAGTGGTCCTTGAATATGGACCAACTATCATGGGATCCTTTTCTTTCCAGTACCCTGTTTCACCGGATTTCCCCCAGTAACTGCTTGAAGAAGCCAAAGTTGACACCGCTGAAGTCCAAGGTTGCAGTTCTACTTGATATTCCCTTCCTACCACATAAAATCCTGAACTCCACCATCTCATGGTTGCTGCAGTCAAGTTTACCCTCAACCTTCACCGTTACAACCAGCCCCTCCTTGTTAGTCAGTATAAGATCAAGCAGTGCTCCTCTCCTAGTAGGCTCATCCACCATTTGCATTAGGAAGTTATTGATTCACTGGAGGAACTTCCCGGGCTGTGAGCAGCTGGCTGTGCAGACCTTCCAGCAAATATCTGGGTAGTTAAAATCCCCTATAAGAACCAGGGCCTGCAATAGCTTTGTAATGATCCAAAGGTATTAGGGAAAAAATGGTTCAATAAAATATATGATTTTATTATTGGGATTTTAAAACTGCTTTTTTATATAGGAGGTTTTAACCAATTCAGCAGTAAATGTCACACTCAAAGGACAGACTCTTCCTGATACATTCAAATGGTTGAAAACTGTACTTGGAATCAGCTGTTAGTGTCCAACATCTCGAGGCGACTGCCCCAATCCTGATCTGGCAAAGCAGAACTTCACCCCATCAGTGCAAAGCCAACAGGATCATCTCCCACTAGTTTCCCATTAAGTTTGTAGAGGGAAAGAGATTTTATACTAAGCTGGACAAGGGTTTCTCAAGCTCTCCAGTCTGGTCTGGGGTGAGAAAATCACCGTGGAGGTGAGGTGACAAAAAGACTGGGGCAGAAAGCTCTGTCTTTTTGCAGAACAAAGGTGTCAGGGTCTCACAGGAGAATCATTATGCCAGTGAGCTGGTATATTTCTTGAAGAAGCCATAATGAAATAATCAAATTACCTGGACTTGTGCAAAGCATTTGACACTGTCCTGCATAGATTTGATGGATAGGCCACATGGTGGATAAGGAACTGGTTTGATGGTCACACTAAAATGTATCCAATGGCTTGATGTCTAAGTGGAGACTAGTGACAAGTGGTGTTCCTCAGGGATCAGTATTGGGACCAGCACTGTTTAACATCTTTATTGGTGACATGGACAATGGGACAGAGTGCACCCTCAGCAAGTTTGCCAATGACAGCAAGCTGTGTGGTGTGGTTGACATGTTAGAGGGAAGGGATGCTATCCTGAGGGACCTGGAGAGGCTGGAGAGGTGGGACTGTGAGAACCATATGAAGTTCAACAAGGCCAATGGCAAGGTCCTGCACATGGGTCAGGGCAACCCCAAGCACAACTACATGCTGGGTGGAGAATGGATTGAGAACAGCTCTGAGGAGGACTTGGGGGTGTTGGAGAATGAGAAGCTTAAGATCATAGAATCACAGAATGTTAGAGGTTGGAGGGGACCTTGAAAGTTCATCTAGTCCAAATCCTGCCAGAGCAGGATCACCTCAAATAGGTCACATAAGAACATGTACATGCGGGTTTTGAATGCCTCTAGAGACGGAGACTCCACAACTTCTCTGGGCAGCCTGTCCCAGGGCTCTGCCAACCTCACAGTGAAAAAGTTTTTCCTTCTATTCCCATAGAAATTCCTACACTCCAGCTTGCACCTATTGGGCATCACTGAGAAGAGCCTGGTTCCATCCTCCTGACACTCACCCTTTACATGTTTATATACATGAATGAGGGCAGATTTAAATTAGAAATGAGGAAGAAATTATTGACTGTGAGGGTGGTGAGGCCCTGGTACAGGATGCCCAGAGGAGCTGTGACTGTCCCTGGATCCTTAGCAGGGTTCAAGGCCAGGTTGGATGGGGCTTTGGGCACCCTGGGCTAGTGGAGGGTGTCCCTGTCCATGGCAGGGGGCTGGAACTAGATGGGCTTTTAGGTCCCTTGGAGTCCAAACCAGTCTGGGATTCTGTGATTCCATGAAATGTGTTTATTGAACAGAATACGCAATTTCTAACAATACTGTTATATGGAATGGAAATACTGTCTCAGCTCAATTATCTTGCCAAATATGTTCATCAATGGGTCATATAAAAAAATAGGCATGTGGAATGGTCTTTTTTTAGAGGAATGTGCATGGAATATTGAATAAAAATAATCAAATATCTACATGTCAGATCCAAGAGAACACATCGGCATCTATATTGTGGTTTAGAGTCCTAAAACCAAACGTGCACATCAGCATCTATGTAACCTGAGAGGTACTTAACTTATTAGGGGTTTAATTTTGCTAATTGGGAGTTTTGAAGGCTTGAGTTTTCCTTTCTGCACATTCTAAGAGGTTTCAGGTACATCTTCATCCCAGGTCCAAATGGTGCATCATTTATATCAGCTGCCTTGCTTGATCCTGGAAACACACCCAAATCACACTGGGAAGACCCCCCTGAAGAGTTTGAGCTTGGTAATTAAAATCCAAAGTTTTTTAATATCTGTTAAAAACTGCACCCCAGTTTCTCTACTGACTGTACACTTGGCTTCTACTGCCACTTGTGGAAGGGGAATGTAATCACGTTGTGATTACACTGTATGTTATGGAAAGAAACATAGCAGTGGATGGGAACTATGCTTTCATAGAGCGTTGCGGCTACAGATTCCATAAAGTTCATATGAGTAGCTGCATATATTGCATAAATTATATGGAAATAATTCCATGCTCAACTCAAAATCACTTCAAGGTGAAATAATGCCATACTATATAATTTGAAATCAAAAGAAAAAGCCATTGAAAAGACATATGTATATATATGTGTGCCCTGTATGCTGAAAAGTTTTAAAAGCATGCTTTCTTATACTTAAAAGAAATAATTGTCAAAATAAAAAACACAAAGTCTTTGAAAATGCCTCGTTATTCTCCTATATTTCAAAAAGTTATGGTTGGTAGCTAGTAAGTATTTAATTTCATCAGAAAGCAGCAATAGCAGAATGATGCCTTCGGAAAACAGTAATGCTGGGAAGGAGACGGTTTGAAGAGGAGCTGTGTCAGTTTGGTTTAATATATGGAAAAATATGACCCTGTTCTTGTAGGTACCCTGCTGTGCCATGTGCTCACTCTCAGGAACGCTGGATGGTGTCTAATATCTACGACATGGTCCTAAACAGATGCAGTGTTTATCAATCAAGGATGTCCTAACTTGTGGAGCTGCTGTGCTCCATGAGCTCCTGCGTCACCTCTGGGGTGCCTGCAGTTCAGCAGGTGCATCCAACCCCATGATATTTCGCTGCCAGCCCAATGGAGTTACATCCTGCTGGAGCTGGGCCAAAGTCATGGGCTGGACCAGCCAACTCGAGAGAAATCATCAGCAGAAAGCCATACCTGGTGAGTTTGGGTTCTTTTGACTTCTAACTTTGGCTAGGAAAAAAGTGTTTCTTACTCTGTCACATCAAACCCACAGTTTTCTTGAGGAAAAGAGTACAGAAAAGACAGACTGCTTTGGTTTCCATGTGAAGGAAGCTCAGGAAGATCTGCTGGGGTGAACTTGCATCCCTACAGATACAGGAAGAAATGTGTGAAAGAAGAGCAAGTGCTTCTGGTGTCTTCCTTCAAGGATACTATGATACCATTGTAACATTCTCCAAAATCACTCCAAACTGAACCAGAGGGACTACTGAAACTTTCCGAAAGCCGTTTTGATCCTCCCCTGTCCTCTTATTTCTTCTCTGGCCATGATCAATACTCACAATTTTGGTTTTGATAGGGTTTGGGATCAATGCAGTTTAACTGTGGCAATAAAAACATCAATTTATCTATTTATAGCAAAATAGCAGACATGGATTTGTGGCATGGCTGTCTACCTTAGCACCTAACAGTGCTTGTGTAGCCCTCCTCAGCAGGATCAGTAAGGTACCCTGTACAGCCTCGTACACAGGAAGGTGGGTGACATGTTTATAGGTACCTTGCCACTGAATTGTGGGAGAAAAATGTGATAAATGAATTCTGATCAGAATATTGAACCATGAAAACTTACTGTATTTTGTACCTAGAATACTGACCTGAGGGCAGTAAAGGACTACCCTCACAGCCAATACCAGATCCCACTCTTTCATGTGTCTCTATAACTCAGCTGGTTATTTCTAGCTGCCCTTATAAGTGAGATGGGTTAATACTGATGGGATCAAGTGTATATAAATATATCTATAAACTGACCCAAAAGGAAGGGGTATAAACCACACCTACTTAAAAATCACTTCATTCCTATTCAAATATTCTTTACCTAAAAATGCTAATTCTGCATATGGCTTTCTGAGGTGCTTTAATCCAATGCTGACACTTAACATAAAAGTCCCTATGGATTGGGACTTTAGCCTGGTCTTGCAATTCTCTGACACTGTCCCTCAACAGTGAACAAATATATCAGGTGTCCTACTTGAAAGTCAACAACTTGACACCAGTGCATCCTGTGCCGCTCCTTATGGTGATGGACAACTAAGAATGGCTTAAAAATACAAAGCAAACAGCAAGAGTAAGTGGTTTCAAAATCAATACAAGAACGATCAAGTAGCAGAAGAGTACTTGTTATCTGTTCATCAAAATGATGTGAAAAGACATCCCGTGCATTCAGAATTTAATTTAGCTACTTGCTTTATCATCATAAACACTCATTTCAATATGGGCAATGATTATTTTTTCTTCCCAAACATGAATAATATATAATTGCTGGTATTTTGGTAGAGGCAAGGTCTTTACCTTTATCCATCAGGGTAATATATTGTCTTTCTTTCTCTTCTGCAGCGGTGAGAGAGCTTGTCAGCCCAGCTTGTTCTTAAAAAGCTGGAGTGTAATTCAATAATAAATTCACTCAAAGGCTGTCACGAGGCATTCATTTATTTGTATCCATTAGGTGATCTGCACCGCTGTTCTCTCTAAAGGGAAACTAAGCTGCTTTTCTGAAGCCCAGGAAATACATTGCATAGATATTCAGTCATCTCCTTCTCGCTGCTGCCACTTCTGCCCAGGCCATACAAGAATGTAAATGTGCCGTGGTTCCCCTGTGGGTGATAATCAGTCAGACATGATCTGGTAAAGCCCCGAGGAGCAGGCTGTGGTTCCTGTTGCAAATAATAAGTGTGCCTGTGCCACAGGCATCACTGCAGGGCAGGAGACACACAGGACACAGAGGTCCATGTCGCTCCATGTTGCCCGTGAAGGGACAGCTCACAGCAAGTGTCAAGGGTACAATTTCAAGCCTACTTCATGAGGGTGATGGTGCTGGGACAGAAAGATGTAGGACTTGCCATGGTCAGCAATCTACAGCCCTGGACTACAAGCAAGAAGGAAATGGTTTCATGAATCGCAGCAGGAGTAAGAGAGGGGAGAGGGTTGTCCTAAGGCAGGATGCTGGAGCCCTCCACCAGAACAAAAAGTTCTCCTGGCTCCTCCCACCCTCTTGTTAGAATCACAGAATCCCAGACTGGTTTGGGTTGGAAAGGACCTCAAAACTCATCTACTTCCACACTCAGCCATACTCCATTAACCCAGACTGCCCAAAGCCCCATCCAAACTGGCCTTGAACCCTGCCAGGGATCCAGGGGAAGCCACAGCCTCTCTGGGCACCCTGGGCCAGGGCCTCACCACCATCACAGTCAAGAATTTTTTCCTCATATCTCATCTAAATCTCCCCTCCTGCAGCTGAAGGCCATTCCTCCTCGTCCTGTCCGTCCCTGCCCTTGTAACAAGTGCCTTTCCAGCTTTCCTGGAGCCCCTTTAGGTAACTTCCCTAGAAGGCTGTTGTAAGTTCTCCCCAGAACATTCTCTTCTCCAGGGTGAACAAGCCCAACCCACTGCTGAAGTCCTGCCATTTCCAGAGTGATAAGACACAGCTTTTTAAAGGTTCAGCTTTCCAGGTGGTGAAAACAGAGAACTGAAACTACAAAAGGAAGCCACATAAGCAGAAAACTCTTGCAATGTTCGAATTTATCCAGAGATACAGGATCTTTAAGAACTAGCAGAAACATACAATGTCTTTTAACATCCACAAAGAGTAATAAGCATGGACTGCATGCTCTGGTGCTGTCTCAATGGAAGATATACCTTCTGTTGAGGTCCCTCCCTGTTATTTGCAACTGCTCTTGTGATGAGTCAAGATATTTACCTTGAGAGATGCAATACAATCACAGCTTGAGGTGACATATCTCTAGACCATTTTTAGTGATACACACCCTGTGATGATATTTTAAGAATGGAAACGTCATAAATCATTGCTATGTCTCTATAATTCTTTGTGTTAACTCAAAGGAAACAAAGAGCCCCATTTATTAGTTCCACTGCAGTTAATGAAAAGCAATCATTAAAATCCTTCCTATTGATCTGAATCTTTACATTCCCCCCCTCTAGAAATCTATATGCCAGA
Organism: Laterallus jamaicensis coturniculus; assembly: GCA_022605575.1. Classification (NCBI taxonomy): domain Eukaryota; kingdom Metazoa; phylum Chordata; class Aves; order Gruiformes; family Rallidae; genus Laterallus; species Laterallus jamaicensis. The sequence goes on along the minus strand of JAKCOX010000012.1, from coordinate 21,322,913 downwards.
TAAACATTTCCGCTAACAGGTGTTCCTTTTGAATGCTGAATCTTTCTGTGGCAGGATGTATACAGATGGCAAGTAATTCCTTCCTACAGAGATATCTACCATCAGATCTGTGCAATATATAGATCCTGCAGAGTTTATGTGGCACAGTCTTTCTGCTGGTCTTCTGCTGGCACTCCCAGAAGAAAATTCACTCTATAAATGAGAAATTCCCATTATTCCCCACCCTCCTACCCCATGTACTGCTGAAGGCAAGAAGACTTTAAAGAGAATTCGCAATTTTTTAAAAATCAAATGTGTATGAAGATTTCTAAAGTCCTTTAGCTGTATGGAAACATCCATTAAACACGGACACGTGTCTATCAAAACTCTCTCCCTATCAGAACAGATACACATGGACCACAGTCTTCTGTGGAAAGGTTTCTGACTGAGCTCAGCTTAGGAATGGCAACATTAAATATATCAGAAAAATGAAATAGTGAGAATAACCTATTTTCTATTCTGAGGCCTGATTTTACAGTAACAAATCACAACAACTGACAACGGAGAATTCACTGCGCTAACATTTAGTGCAGAGCCTGGACTGTTCAGTACCCAGAACCTGCAATCTTCAGAATGCTGATGAAGTACAACAGTTCTTGACATAATGAGAGTTTGGCCTGAATCTGAATCACTGTCATCAGCTTCCTTGGATTCTGAAGTGCTTGGCAGCAAGACAAACCAGGGAGACTATTACATCAGACCAACTCCCTGACATTGGTGTGCTTCTAAGTGGTTCTTGCCTGTGGTCAGACTGTAGACTACTGGAGATGGCGGTGCCTGGGAAGTGGTACCCAAGGGATGCTGGCAATATCCCTGAATGGAAATTTGTTAGGAGGTCAGACCCAGAAGGGCCTGAGAGGCCTGCTGAGAGGCTACTGCTGAAATAAACACCCGCACAAACACAAGGGTTGTATATTTTCAAGGCCAACCTGTTCACTCTGTGTGTGGGAAAGCTGAAATTAAACAGTTAATGATGAAGTGGAATTCAATGGAGCCCAAACCCAAGTGCTGACAACCATCTCCTGTCTCAGGGTCACCACTTCTGAAAGGTAATGTTCAGGGCAGACACTGAGTGATCTAAGGGTATATTCTGTCATCTCCTGCTGCAAGCAGGAGATTTTAAAGGCATGACCTCCCTTGACAGCCAAGCATGTACTTAAACAAATGCTGAGATGCAGTCACAGAAGTGAACTGTGTAAGGTTTCTTTGCCAGATCCTGATTCTTGCTGATGATTGCAGTGATAAAGACTGTCTCAGTACTAAAACCAATCTATAATCAAGTTGATCGTTTACACTGGAAATCCCTCTAATCCTCTCCTTAGACTGCAAAATTTTCTTCAGTTCTTTTGAGGTTTGCAATAATCTTACTATAGCTTATAAAATAGTATTCTAGTTTCCCTCTCCTTTGGCTGTCAGTGGAAGAAGCTCTGCCGTTGGTGTTTGCTAGATACTTCTGGAAAATGACGGTGCCTTGAACTGGAAGAGCCCTGATGAACAGATCACTTTCTCTCCTTGAATAAGAGAAAGCAGGAAAGATACAACTGCCTCTGTGCTCTGGGAGAGAAGCATCTTGTCTTACTGACTGGCAGGAAATTGCAGATGAGGAGACAGTCAGCAGGAGACAACAAGCCACAAAATTCTTCATGTACCTACTTCTCTTAGACAGCTTCTGTGTTCTGCATCTTGCTGCCAATCCACATCTTGCCATGGCCGAGTGGCTCACACTTTAGCTCTTATTACATCAAAAATTCACTTACCCTCCTTCAAAGGGATTGTCTCCTGGGATGATGTGAGTACTGTCCTTGCCAATCAGGAACTTGATCCGATCGTAGAATGAATGCAAGCTCTGTTGGGAGATGGGGGCTTGTGTCTCCTGGATGATATCCAGGGGGTCTGGGGAGCCCAGGCACAGTGCATTGACGTGGCACAGTGGCTGCAGGCAGCAGTCTGGGTCCATGCAATCCACCAGGCCATCTGCAGAAGGGTAAAGAAGATTTGAGATATTAATTCTGGGACATGCCATTTTACACCTCAGTCACTCAGGTAACTCCAGAGCCTCAAAGTTGTTTTCTTTACAATATACAAATGACTTCAGTACATTGGTCCTGTTCCCTGTGCAAATCACAGGCACACTGCATCACACCAAAACTATCAGGGTCACTTTCAGAAGGAATAAATAGTGAAGAAAGCCATGGTATCTGCCATAGTATCTACCACAGCTAGAGACAGATCTATACATGCAACCCACTAAAGATTCTGGCTAGGTAGATGAGAAGGTTTGGTCTCTTTCAGACTTTGTCAAATCCATTTCATTCCGACACAGGGTAAGAGATGACCTTAAACTCCTGGGATGTAAATGTGTACTTTCAGCACCACTAAATTAATAATAACAACAGTAATTGCAGTTGACACACATGAGGAAAGCTTGCCAAGTGTACTCTAGTAAAATGAGGGTTTGCGTATCTGTCAAGTAATCAAACACACAGGCAGTACTACCTCCCCTCCCACCACCACAGCAGCATTTCCCCAGTTCGTTTGGAGATGCCACTGCTCATTGCAAACAGCTTAGTAAAAGGCAGTGACAGGAAAGGAAATACAAAAAAAAAAAAAAGCTCAGAAGGGGTTTGATGAAGCATTGCATTTAGAAACATAAGTTGTTAGCATGCAGTAGAGATGGATCTTTAAATCAGATAAGGGAACTGGATATTTTTGTTCTGGGGTAATGGGATATGGAGCCCTTCACTTCCAACTCATCAGTTCAAGCAAGACAGTTTGATAGTGAATGAAAATTGTTACCATGTGTTCAAAGACTTATGTGAAATGTTCAGTCAGTGTAGTTACTGGGAGCTCTACGTATGAGCGCAACCAGCTTTACAGCTAGCATCCTCCTGACGATTTCCACATAGAGGCAAGAAATGAATGTGCTTGGAGAGCCAAACTGTCCCGAGAGGTTGGTCTCTCCTGAAGTGGGATGAGATTTGGAGCTGTCAGGATAGTGTGGTTTTTATTTCAAATAAACAGTAAATTCTAGCAGGAGTTTGTCATTATTACAGACTGTGAGCTTCAGCTACATCCCAGTTATACCAGTATGAATTAGAAGCCCTTTCACTAATGTTATCTGAATTGCTTTGAATTTGCTGTAATATAAATAGGATGAGGATCTCATCTGCTATTACTGTTGTAGTACTTACAATGGCTTACAATGGACTGGGATTCTGTTGAGGTATACCTGTGTCATCCTTGGATTTTAGGGCCATTACAACATCACTGGCAACATCATTTCATATGGTTACCCATACACATGAACAAAAAGCCTGTTTGGTGTTCCCAGAGCTTCTAGTCTACGTGTGGGTCAAAGTGCAATGACTACCTGCTCCATGTAGACCTGCACACTCCCACCGCGAGCCATTTTCACAAGTGCTCTGCGCCTGCCACTAATGATAATGGGACCAGTGTTAGATTAGCAAAAGTGCTTTTTGAAAATCCCATCCATTATCTGTTCTGCTATCTCTGCATCTTTATAACTCCTTGCAAAATTGCCACCAAAAAATTTATCAGCTTGGGCACAAAATCTACCCATCTGCCTTTTCTCGTGATGACTTCGTGATAATGAAAAAGAACTAATTACATTTTATTTGCCCAATAAAAAAAAATGACTTGCTGCAGACAATTAGGCCAGTAGGATTCTGGAAGGTCATATCTCAGAGTTTGAGAGACCGCTTGCAGAATAAAGACCTGCATGGATGTAATATGCTCACCCATAACCACCTAATAGAAAAAATCAGATGGAGAAACACCTGAGAAACCAGCCCTGTTACTATATCGACTGCAGTTTTCCAAGCAAGATAAAATGTTGAAATTTTCTCCCACACATTAATAATGTTTTTTAAGGCTACAGAGACTCTGCTGAGAGGACAGCAAACCAGCTGTACCATACCTCTTCATTACCCTGTCTTTATTCCAGGCATCAGAAATGTGTTTTGGGACTTGAAGCTACAAGACAGCAAGGAAATGTTGCCTTTGCAGGAAACAGCAGATAAATGTTTGAAGAACAGATGCTCAGGACAATGCTTTGTACAGGTGGGAATGCTGAGGATAAGCCTTTCAACTAATGTGTTTCAGGTCTGTGTGGAATAAGTTGGGGGTAATTACACCAGAGAGGTTTGTCACTGACATCTTAAAACCATTAAGGTCAAGAGCTGAAATGGGGTTTAGCTACTCAATTCCCTCCAATGTCAACAGCAGTCTCAGGGCAAAGCATTTCTTTAGCTTAGAAAATGTAAGGCTATTTTTGTGTCCAAGACATGTAAATCAACAAGAGTTAAGCTACAAACCATATCATAAATACTGATGTCTCCACCTGAATATTGCTTTCTTGTGAGTTTTTTATGGTCCACAAGTGATCCAGTGGTGTTCTACAGTGAACCATAAGGAGATATAATGAAATTAGACACAGCTACAACTTCTCATGCCTTGAGATCTCTTACTGGCTCCATCAGAAGAGTGAGGATAAAGTGGTGTTTGCAAGAAAGTTCTTACCCACAAAGAGTTCAGGGAGTGCATGGATTAATAAAAAAGAAAATCAGAGCAAAATAAAACAAATGTGAGAAGCCAGCACCAGCAGCAAAGGAAAATACAGCAATCTATCATCTCACAAACTAATATCAAGTCATAATATAAATGAAACTTTTGAAATTTAAAAGGCATAGAGGTAAATTTTCATTAGGACTCACTGCAACTTTTTGAGAAAGAGGTCACAGAAGGAGGTGAACATGGGACCAGGTGCTCCTGCACTCCAAGTTTTGCAGCAGCAAAGCCACAGAGACCCGTGATCCATGTGTGGATCCCTAACTCTGGCTGCTCCCAGAGCAGAGATGCACAGCACGGTGAGGTCTCAGCTATGGCCATGGTCATACAGCTCTTGGTTTCACAAAGTGGCAGCTCCCTTATTCTACATAGATCCATAATATGACCAAGGCAGATCAGACCAGAGAACAAATGTGTAGCTGAATTATCTCCATGCAAGGTTGCAAGTCCTGTGTAGAGGGATTACAGTAGTTCATGCTTTAAGGTCAAAGAGGCTGATATGATCAGCTTGTCTGACCTCTTATATACACAGGCTGTTCATTTTATTCCCCTCAGAACTGGATTAAAGCCCGTCTTTTAGAAAGATATCTCATATATCAAAGACAGCTGATTATAGTGAATCTACCTCTTCCTCCGGTAAGCTATTCAAATGCTTAATTACTGCTAGGTAACTGCATCTTATTTCAAAGTTGAACTTGCCTAACTACAATATCCTGCCACTGAAGCTTGCTTTGCCTTTTTATCCAGGGTTACCAACATTTCCTTCTGCCCTGCGTGCTCAGATGTCTTCTCCAAGTATCTCTGCACAGAGCAACAATTCATCCCAAACCTTTCCTCTGAACAGCTGAGGAAGACTGAACTTCCCATCATAAGATTTCTTTTCCATTCACTGTTTTTTGTTGGTATTTGGAATGGGTTGGGGAGTTTTTTGAGGTGCATGGTGTCCTTTAATCCCTTCCCAGTAATTTCACATCTTTTGCTCTGTATGGCCAACAAGACTGGACATAGCAGCAATACTGGGTACAGAACAGAGACCATTTCCCATCCTTTGGGTTTTTATACTTCCAAGGTTTGCAGCTTTGCAGCAATAGCCTTGCACAGAGAACTCATGTTGAGACAATTATCTCCAGTGACCTCTAAATCCTGCTCTGAGTCACTGCTTTTCAAGAGTCTCCCAACCCGTAAGTATAACAGGCTTTCTCTGTTCCCAGGGGTATTATCTTGCATTTTGCTGCATTAAGACACATTTTGTTTGATTGTGACCTTGTAGCAGTGTGAGTCAGATCACTCTGTATCAAAATGGTCTGGGTACACTATTTACCACCATAGCAAGCTTTAGGCGACCTCAAGATTTTACTAGGAGAGATTTAAACTATATTCTAAGACGATGGTGAAAATGCTGAATGGAGTGGGATGCAAAAAACCAGTTCCAAGAGATCTCTTCAGAAACAGCTTCAATCACAGATGCCTTTCAATTAGAAAATTAATGTGGAGATCTGTCACAGAGCCAGATATTAATCTATCCCTTGTGCTCATTGTTACTTCCATGTAACGAGAGTTTTTACATCTTTGAGACATTTTATTCATCCTGTATAGACACACATATCCTTTACACTCAGGTTGGCAGCCCTGCCAAAAATAAAGCTCTTTTGTCACACCTCCTTTGTATGAAACCTTTTGCAATCTCAGAGTTGCCGTGGAGTGAATCAAGTCACTGTCTTTGTGAAAAAGGAGCCATTGGCAAGACATTGCCACATCGGGCTGCATCTTTCACTAAGACTCATGTAATCATAGAATAAGTAAGACTGGATGGCACCTCTGGAGGTCATCTCCTGAGCCCTGCCTCATTTCCTTCAGAGGAGCAGACATGAAGGAAAATGAATAGAATCAGCAGAAATTGTTCCTTTTCTGCCATTTAGGATAAAGAAGATCCAATTTATTCAGTTAACGTTATTTTTTTAGGGGACCAAGTCCACTTTGATCAGATAATCTTCACTCTCTATCACCAGACAGCCAGTTTTACTTTGAGATTACTACATCTAGCTCATTCCTTGCAGCAGAGGTTAGAATTCTGTTTTCAGAAAGATTGCAAATCCACCAATTCCATTAGCAAGCTCTTCCAAACACTACCTTCAACTGCAAACTCTTTGGGTCCAGAGACTGTCTTTCTATTTTCTGTTCACAAAACATCTGTTTCAGTCCCAAAGGGCTCTGAAGTGACAACACAACTTTATGAAATAACCACAGTTTTCATTAAAGATCTGTATCTGTAATGTATTTTCAGCCTGTTTTCATGCAAGCATTGCTTCGTGGAAGAGATTAGACCCTGAAGCTATCTGTAACTCCTTGGAGCAGGACCTTAGCCTAAAAAGCATGACACTTGCTTAATACCGGCTGTAAAACAACTTGTATTAAGTGACTTTAAACCCTCTCACTACCTTAGATAGTGGCAAGGGACCTGAATGTTGAGCTTATTGAGAAGGAGTTTCGCAAGGCAGTCAATAGCACAGCAGCTTTCCATAGTCATTTGGATGCCACACTTAAGATGAACTGAAATTACTTACAAACCCTGCTTGTGACCCATCACTTTCTGAAAATGCACCCTCCATGATAAATAGTATGCAAAACAACACAGCCAACAGGTCTGGGAAATCTGGAGGACTCAGAACTGTCGTGCTTACTCTACACACCAAAGCTGCAGATGGACTGAAGGATCAGCATATCTTATGTCCTCTGGTATTTATCCTACAAGGAGTTGCAAGATCAAACCCAAAAGCAATTTTCTTCTTAAAAAAACTCAACAAACAATCTCTACCTTTTCCAGGTGGGTTATGAGAGAAACAATGCTGGTATGGTCTCTCCAAGAAAGCTGGAGAGGGACTGGTTACAAGAGCCTGGAGGGATAGGACATGGGGAATTGCCTTCAACTGAAGGAGAGGACATTTAGATTGGATATTTGGGAGAAATTCTTGACTCTGAAAGTGGGAAGGCCCTGTCACACAGTGCCCAGAGAAGCTGTGGCTGTCCCTGGATGCCGGGCAGTGTTGGATGGGGTTTTTGGCAAACTGAGGTAGTGGAGGGTGTTCCTGCCCATGGCAGAGTGTTGGAACTAGAAGGGCTTTGAGGTCCCTTCCAACCCAAACCAGTCTGTAAGTCTATGATTCTATGACTCCATGGATTCTATGGTAATCACCATTTCTGCAAAATGGGGTGTCAAATGGTTGGCAAAGTGGGACATGCTCTTTCCCTTCCAAGCACGCAGGAAAGGGTTGGTATCAAGTAGCAGCAGAGGTTTTGTGGCTGTCTTCTGCATATGTGAGCCTTCATGTCCAAACTCGTTGGGTTCTCTGAAAGCTTTCTTTGCTAGGAATGGATTAAGAACCTAAGGCACAAAACCAGCCATTAACTGATAAGAAAGAACACTGTGGAACATCACTGCTTATTAGAAGAGGCAGATCTTTTGGCTTCTAAATTACAATGAGTATGACATATTCCCTGCCCAGGACAAAATCTAATTGTCACATGCACAGACACTACTATCCTGCAAAACAATTACCCCCCAGCAGCTATGGGGCTACTGTCCCTCCATTCCTTAGCTGCTGCTGCGCTTGCTGGCTGCAAAGTGCTCACAAATCCCACCGTGATCTCATTCCACTTTCAAGCTTCGTGCAGCCTTGCTTCCAAGTCCCTCACCCATCACCATGCAGCACCAACAAGGTGTCAAGGATTAGAGTTTTGTATAGAAGCAAAGGGCTGGTTTTGAGAGACTGCTTCTGCAGTAAACAAGATCAGCCAAGAGCTAATAAAATTTCAAATTAGCTGTGACTTTTCACGGCCCCACAATTGTGTTGGCTGATTTAATGGGCAGCGTCTTAGCTCGCTGAGATTGAATAATTGAGCATTTCTACAGAGTTATGGATGCTGCAACACAAATCCGTCATGCTAACATCAACAACAGAATGCAAATAACCTTCAGCTGGAGGTGTTATTGTGTGTTTAAGCAGACTCTGACAGGTGCTGCATGTCAAGTGTCGTGCTGGAACAGGCAGGCCACAGGTAGGGATGGACCGGTCTGTAGGCAGAAAGCATCCTGTGGACTGTGATGCACATCCGTCACACAGGCAGCCAGGAGGAGGTGAGCCTAAGGAGCTTATTAGGGTAAATCTGGGAGAGCACACATGACAAATTCAGGGATTGCTCCTGCTGAAGTTCATGAGGCTTTCTGCCACTGAGTGCAGCAGGAAGATCCTCTGTGAGAAACTGCACTAGGCAAAGCAAGGCTGGGAAGAAAAATAACAATAAAACCTCATTGTCTTTCAGGAGTATTTTCATTGCCAATAAAAGCACAGAATTCACAGATTATACAAACAATTGCATCTCTCACCTCATCCAGTTCCTACCAGGCAACATTATCACTATTTTTGCAGGAACACTGTCTGTTTTGTATTTCTGGGAGAGTTTGGATGGGAAGGGTTTAAAATGCAGATGATCAAATGTAAAGCTAACAAAATGTTAGTCTTATCCCTTGAGCAAATCAGGTTTTATCCTCCACCCTCCCCCCCAGCTCTAGTGTAAACTGTTGAAAGAGAGACTAAAGTAATGGCTTAGTACCTCTGCACAAAACATGAGCTATTCTTCATGTGAACACTTGTGCTGACGAAGTACAGGAGTAATGTTGTTCTGTCCCAAGCTGAGGACTGACACTCAGCTCACTTCAATTGGATTTGGAGGATGAATAGGTTTTACTACAGCACTGAGCAAAGAACAATTTTACCTATTCAACAAAAGAAACGTCACTTTTGACGCCACTGTAAAGAATCAAAGGGAAGCAAAACACAAATGTAAGGAGTAATAGCAAAGTGACTGTCAATACCCTGTGATCGTGTTTGCTACTAATGTTCTTTTCACTCTTTTTTATCCCACCTGCTCTGTATTCTGATTTTGCCTGAATAAGGCTCTTGCTGGTTGTATCCTGGATAAAGAAGATTGCTGGCTGTCTGGGAAAGGAATTGCCCTCATGTCTTTCTCTAAGTGTTCAGCACGTGTGTGCAAGTTCAAAATAATACAGTCATATGTAATAGTAATCATGGATTTGAATTACAGGACTCCTTGGGCTCTAGTGCAGAAACAGCTCTGCAGTGCTAGTCACTGCAGAAATACTCTGGAATAAGTTCATCCTAGTCCAGAGATGCATTCTTGTTTAAAAAAAAAACACATCTGAAAAGAAAAAGAAGGGAAGTGGAAGGAGGAAATGACAGAAAACACATGATAATCGCCACTAGCTGGGCATAAACCAGAGCTATAACAATGTGTTTAGAGTCTACAAGTTCACAGCATCCCCCAATTCATCATTGCTATGGAGGATACAGTCAATGCAGCTGGCTTCACAGGATTCTTCCTTTCTCCAGAAAGGCTCTTAACAAAGGGATTTACACATCGAACAACCAGCAGAGCAGCTCAGAAAACAGGTGATGAATGTTTGGAATGAGATTCAAGATGCTGAGTGGGGCAGGGGGGCGGCGTGGGGTGTGTGTGGGGAAGGGCCTCCCAGCTGAGGAGCGAGGGGTGTTCAGAGAGGGCAGTAAGTACAGATTGCTCAGCCTGATCCGCAGTGCTGTACCTCAGACTGCCTCCTTTGGGAGCCAAAGCATCTCTCCAAAGTGATTCCTCTGAGAAACTGGGACTCAGAGCTTAGAAGTTTTTCTGTGGGAGCAATGGGTTCACACCACAATGGGTTCACAGCTGAGATACCCTTGTCACCAAGGTCTCTTGCTTTCCCAGTAAATGCTCAAGTGTTAAGCTCCTGCTGAAAAGTTCACCCTAACATACTCTGTTGGCTGAATCCAAGGCAATTCAAGCAATCATCAAGCACAGCTCAGGAAGTGGTCTCAGATAACTCAGATATAGGGATGTTTCTCAATCCTCGTCAAAAGGAAAGTGACTATGCACTCTGTGCACCCTGAACATACAGCTCAGGAAAAACTTGGATTTCTAAGGGGACTTTCTGTCCCAGAGAGGAGGGAAGGGTTTGCCTCAGGTGCTAAAGCAGGTCCAGCAGAGGTTTCTTGAATTTAACATTGGTGCCCAAGCTCTGTCTAAGCATCTTTTCAGGTGCAGAAATGCTCTGTGAAATGCATGCCTGAGCCTGTCTTTTCTGAAGGTGGTTCATGTCACCTTTTGTTACGCCTTATACACCAACAGTGCCTCCTTCCCAGTAGTAACTTCCCTCATTTCAGCACACAACAGTATGTTTCTTCCCACACCAAAGACACTTTCATCGTTTCTTTCTGAATTAATGAAAGGAAATTCATTAAGGACCAGTCAAAAGTACTAGGAAGTCTCCCAAGCTGTAGAGACAACCCACGGCCACTGCTGGTCCCTCAGTCCACAACACATCATCCTCAGCAATGGCACAACCAACACAAGCTTCTGGATGCACAGACACACTTGAAGGAAAGGAAGCCATCCAGAGGGATCTTGACAGGCTGGAAAGGTGGGCCTGGGTGAACCTAATGAGGTTCAACACTGCCAAGTGTGAGGGGTTGCACTTGGGCCGGAAAAATCCTGGATATATATACACAGTGGGAGAAGATCTGGAGAGTAGCCCTGCTGAGAAGGACCTGGAGGTTCTGGTAGATGAGAAACTTAACACGAGCCAGCAGTGGCTCTTGCAGCTCTGAAGGCCAATGGTAACCTGGGCTCCATCAGCAGAGGGGTGGCCAGCAGGGACAGGGAGGGGATTGTCCCTCTCTGCTCTGCCCTTATGAGGCCCCAGCTGGAGTCCTGTGTCCAGAGCTGGGGCCCCAATACAAGAAAGATGTGGGACTGGTGGAGAGGGTTCAGAGGAGGCCACAAGGATGATTAGAGGGCTGGAGCACCTCCCCTATGAAGAGAGGCTGGGGAACCTGGGCTTGTTCAGCCTGGAGAAGAGAAGGCTGTGGGTGCAGCCTTCCAGTCCCTGAAGGGAGCATATAAAGAGGAGGGGAATCAACTTTTTAAAAGGATAGACAATGGCAAGACAAGGGGAAATGGATTAAAACTAAAGGAAGGAAGGTTTAGATTAAATATTAGGGGGAAGTTTTTTACAGAGAGAGTGGTGAGGTGCTGGAATGGGCTGCCCAGATAGGTGGTGGATACCCCATCCCTGGAGGTGTTCAAGGCCAGGTTGGATGGGGCCCTGAGCAACCTTGTGTAGATCCAGGCCTGAGGTTGGTGGCCCTGCCTGTGGCAGGGGGATGGGAGCTCTATGATCCTTGGGGTCCCTTCCAACCCAGACCATTTTATGATTCTATGATTCTATGATCCTATGATGTAGCACTTGGGTTCACACCCCTATCCTGACAGCCCCAGCACTGGGTGGTACCCAAGTGCTGCTGCCCAACGCAGAACCAGCAGAGAGCTGAAAACTGAAAATGTGAACTGGTCATTTTGTTCTCTCACTCGAGGAAAGGTCAATTAACAGTCCTCATAAAACTGAGGAAGAGAATCTGGGTGATTTATAACAGATTATACCAGCTAGCCAATCTTTGTAGGTACATCAGACTTTCTCATCTTTTTAGCAGTGCTTTGTGGTTCTTCCAAGATGACCCTGCTGTTTGACTGGATCTATCTGTGATGGTAAATGCTAATTTATGATGGCTGTTTTCCCAGGTGTGTTCAGATTGCAACACTTCCCTTCATAAATGTAGCAAGCACATTAATGCATCATTTTTTATGGTTTTGAGGAAGCAGGCAGCTCCCATACCATGCCCAGGAGACAATCTTCTCATACTGTAAAAGCCTTGCAGGCACGAAGTAAAGGTCCATAACAGTGTGAAAAAAGAAAAATAAAATATCTGAAAACATCCCACTACCTTATCTGCAGCTCAAGCATCTGCAAAGACAAAGGTTTGCTTTCGGGAGCTCTCCTGGAATATTTACAATTCCCTTTACAACCCTGACTACCTTCAGGTATAACCCTACAGACTGGCAAAGAGCATTGCAGACTCCTGCCAGCTCTCCAGTGCATCAGCTGGCATGTGGTAGACAGATGGTGGACACAAAGGTGTTAAGAAGTCCAGTGTGCACTGCCAAAATTTCTCTTGCCAAAGAATTTGAAATGCTGCTGTCCCAAAGCATTATGCAAGTCTCCGCCTTACTACAAGTGCTACCTGATTCTTGATTGGGGCAAGCGACACACAAAACATTACTCTGTGGAGCTGTACCAATGGGCTATGGTAGAATTAAACAAACAGCACTGATTTCATAGAATAGAATCAAAGAATGATAGACTGTATAAGGATGGAATGGACCTTTAAAGGCCATCTAGTCCAACCCCCTGCAGTGAGCAGGGACATCTTCACTGGATCTGGTCGCTCAGAGCCCCATGAAGCCTGACCTTGAATATCTCCAGGGATGGGGCCTCCACTACATCTCTGGGCAACCTGTTCCAGTGATCTACCACCCTCAAAGTGAAGAACTTTTTTTCTAATATTCAACCTAAATCTCCCCTTTTCTAGTTTAAAACCATCACCCCTCATCCCGATTTGCCTCAGAGAACTGATTCCTGAATTATTACATCATTCCTTAAGTTATAGTTTGTCTCTAGTGGCAACAATAACTAATACTCAGGCCTGCAAGGAAAGGAAAAATCCCATGTGCAGTGGCTTGGTGGCTCTGGCCTGCTCACTGCTCTGGGGTTTGAAGCCTTCGGCAGCTTTGAGTTGTTCTGGCACAGGGGGACAGAGGAAAGGAAAGAGTAAGGATTACTCCACCTGAGAGCTCTGATGTAACACCTGATGTGGTACAGACTGAACTTCCAAATGTAAAACAGAGCCATGTGTACATTGCAAACCTGTGTTGTGCTTGGCTAAATGTATGGCATGTAGCTCTCATAAAGGAAACATAAACTGAGGGGCAGAAGCTTCACTATCACAATTCTTGAAGAGAAAAGGAGGGTTTCATTTCTTCACTCCCAAAGGAAGATGACTGAGCAGATGACATGTAAGAAAAATTAAGTTGCTGTACTTCAATGTAATGGTGTGCAATACATCTCAGGATAGGCCAGCATTATTGTAATGAGATTATCTATCTATCTATCTATCTATCTATCTATCTATCTATCTATCTATCCATCCATCCATCCATCCATCTATCTATTGATCTGACTATCCATCTAACTAACTACCCAAATTATCCTGCGGTAAAACCTAACAAACCTTTGGAAGTGTTTAAATTGGGAAGAGGCCGCAGAGACAAGCAGACAGCTAAACATCAAAGTCTAATTAATATGAAGCAACAGAGAATATTAGGAACATTCATGGTTTTTTTTTCATCTGAGAAAGACTCTTGACTTTCACAAAGAAAGCAGATTCACTTTGTCTAGCCAGAGCTCAACAGCTGTTTATCAAGTAGAATTGCTCAAAGCAGAAAATGAAGGAAATAGTCAGTACCAGTTCCAGAAAACCAGCAAGCTTTACCCTGTCTGGAAGACTTGGCTACCCTGAAAAAGGACAAAACAATAACAAAGGATCTCAAGTGATGTTACTGTGTTGATCACACAGGACATTTAAACCAGATGAGCAGTTTCTTTTAATATTGGTAGCTCTCATGGTTTCAGAACAGTGATAAAAATGTGAATTGGCCAACTCTGACTCTCAGGGCAGAGGGAGTCATAAAATTAGATGATTTCACAGAATCACAGACCAGTTTAGGTTGGAAGGGGCCTCCAAGTTTATCTAGTTCCACCCCTTGCCATGGGCAGGGACACCCTCCACTATCCCACGGTACCCAAAACCCCATCCAACCTTGCCTTGCACCCTGCCAGGGATCTAGGGGCAGCCCCAGCTTCTCTGGGCACCCTGTGCCAAGGCCGTCCCACCCTCCCTGGGAAGGATTTCTGCTTCCCATCCCCTCTCCATCTGCTCTCTTCTGTCCACCTGTCTTTCCTGCTTCCTTTTTCTGGAGAAAAGATGGTTAACACAGCTTTGATGTCCAATAGAATCTCTCTGAGACTGTGAATAATAACCTCTCTTCTCCTCAATTTTTCCTGTACATCCTGTTCCTAACAGGGGAGTCTACACCTGCAACGGAGACCATATTTAGCCTATGGTATATCATCCTCTTCTCAAGGCTTTGTCAATTGCCATTAACTCCACTTCTACGACTTGTCACAGAATATCATTTCCTTGGTCTTTTAAACTTTCAAACTTCTTATTCTTCAAGCACATGACAGAGCACTCAGTGTGCAGTGAGACAGGACTACTCTCAGGTACTGAGTGTTTGCAGCCATGAATTAGAGAGGTTATTTTCTGCCAAAGAGAGGCAGGAACCACTTTTCTCAGCTTCTTTCAAGGAAACATTTCCCATTTGTTGTAATACAGGTGGCCTCTTAGGTCAAATGTGCAAAATCCTAGCCTTTTACCCAGACTCTTAAAGCTCTGTCACCACACTGTTTTCCCTTGACTGATACTGGATGATCGCCTGCTCTCAGTTACTTGCTACAACTCCTTTCAAGTTGATGGGCTTTGTGTCTAAAAGTGTAAATAAAGTGGACCTGGGTGTGAAACCTAAGTGCTGGCTTTGACAAATGACACTTGTGTGTGGAGAGGGGACTGCTCTCCCAGACACCTTTTTTCTAAACTGAACGGAGGTTACATTTCACCAGGTCTCTCTCTGAGTGACTTCTGCATAGCTTGTTATTGTTTATCTGAAAAGCCTCCAGATTTAAGAGGCAAACACGCCCTGTAATTTGGTACCTGTCTCCCTCAGGGTATGATTAGGCTGGTGTCTGATGAAAAAGCTTCTGACTTCAGCTCCCATTATCCCAAGGAATTTCCGGCAGTGGGGATCTTGATTAGCAGACACAGGATACCATAGCGTGGGAACCAGCTTCCGATGAGCGCAGGGAGGGTGAAGTTTCCCTGTAGCGTCAGCAGCCCCACTGTGGTGCCTCAGCTTCAGGACATGCTGCTCTGAGCAGAAAGTGACTCAACGGGCAGTGGTCACCAACCAGAAATAGGTATCAATGAGGTGATGTCTGAAAGAGCTCAGACAGATGATGCCCGAAATCTATTTCTCTCCATTGACGGTACCCACGGTGAACTAACTTAGATGTTTGACTTCTAAAGCATCATGGAAGGACTCCCATCTCCATTGCTTACATTTGTGTGCAGAGGAAGACAAATTCAGCAATAATCCTGAAATCCTTTGTGGTGGAGAGTCAGACAAACAACCTTCCTTCAACCCTGAGCAATGCATCCCTACAGAGACTGTGAAGGGATCTCAGAAGAGAGAGAAGCCATGGTGTCTGTACATATACTCCTTCAACAGACTGTTCAGGCCTACATCTCCCCAGTGCTCTCCAAAACACAGCAGCTTTCCGTGGCATAAAGTTTGTGCAGCCTGATGTAATTAGACCTACTCTGAGCAGGGATAGAACTAGATAACTGCTGGAAGTCCCTCCCAACCTCAATTACTCTGTGGATGTTCTTCAAATGTCTCCATCTGTCTTGCTATACAGATCAGCATAAATACTAGGAAACATGTCCAGAATCAGGCTTTTGGTACCAGTCCATGTAACCATACTCTAATCCCTGTGCTCAACAAGTAACTCAGGCTTCAATGTAGAAGTATCACTGTTGATGCCCCTGCATCTGAGAGGCTGAAAATCTAGCTTTGAGTGCGCACATACAGCACATATGTCCCATAAACATGTATAAAAATCACCTTGAGAAGGTAAACATATACCTGTTCCACTTTCCATCTGATTAGAGTCCTTAGCAAAAGCAAGGAACAGCACAGTGTATGACATGGATTATCTGCAAACTGTAGTACACACCATGCACCTGGATATTTTATAGTGTACCAAGAGTAAAGTCAACACTCATTTGTGGGCTCCAAGACATGAATAAGCTGTCATAAGGCAATATATTACAACCTATAAGTTGCTCTGTTCTTGCTGTGTACACTGCCACTCCACACAAGTCCACCAAATGCAAGTTAGCAGCTGATGTGCACTAACTTGTAAACACGTTGACACCTTTTGTCTCTCCTGTCTACATCTGCTGTCCTGCAGGCTAGCAAGGCGACAAGTGGCTCATTGCAAGGTGAGTGCAACTCAGTCAGTTACAGGGTTAGAAGCTTGAACCACGAGACATGAGGAGATAGCATTCCACCACCCTGTTCAGGGTCTGCTCATGCTCTTTTTGATGTTAGCATAGAATCACAGAATGGTTTGGGTTGGAAGTGATCTTAGAGATCATCTTGTTGCAGTCCCCCTACCATAGGCAAGGACACCTCCCACTAGACCAGGTTGTCCAAAGCCCCATCCAACCTGGCCTTGAACACCTCCAGGCAGGGGGCATCCACATCTTCCCTGGGCAACCTGTTCCAGTGTCTCATCACCTTCACAGTGAAAAATTTCTTCCTTATATCTAAATCTAACCTCTTCCAGTTTATAGCTATTCCCTCTCATCCTATTGTTACATGCCCTTGTAAAAAGTTATACAGATGTGGTCTACTATGTATGTTAGGCTGGATTACTTCTTCTTTCCTCTCTCTCTTTCTAAAAACTTCACAGGGTTGGCTTTTTTTCCCATGGAAACTGGGATTATCCTTAGCTCTATTTAACATATTTTTACACATCTGATGTGATGAACTTAGCTGCTGCCCTGTTTCAGCTGTAAATAGGAAAGATGAATACAGTGATATTCAGTTTCATGTGAAGCAAAAAGTGACCTTTGTTTTATAGTGTGTACTCTTTGTATAGTTCTCCAATTCTTTCCATCTTTTCTAAAGGGATCATTTGGTTCATTGGCCATACCAGATGTGCAGAAGTATTTTAAATATTCAATCAGAATCCCAGTTGCTGTGAAGCAGATAATCACAGTCTTGGCTTGGCTATTTTTATATTTTTTTTTTAACTGTGCTGTTCCTGTGAATATGATAAAACAGAGGCTTGCAAAATGCAGTCTCCACTTCACAGTCTGAGTCCTGGCCCAGACTTGCGGTTTACAAAGCCTTTCACTGAGTGACAACAAAACAAATTATGCAGTCTCCCTTATGCCTTAAATTTAATATCTCATCTCCTGCCCTCTAATTCAAACCTTCACACTGCACCAGGGTTTCCTTTGTAATGAGATAACTCTGAATATTAAGTTTGCATTACGCAGGGCTATTATTCACATGCCTGACATCATTACATATGGAACTGTAATCAATAAAACATGGTTCAAGAGGGATTGGATGGCTTGTGGGCATGGGGATCAGTCACTGAAGCCTCTAAGTTTCTGTGAAACATCCATCCTGAGTCAGTAGTGACCTACCAGAGAGCCCTGATGAAAACCCGAGGCAGTGAGGCCAGAGATCGAACAGTCAGGGGTGTTTGCTGTCAGAGGTGGTCCCATTGTGTCACTGCTGAGCTACCCGCCTGGGGTGGAGTGATAGGAGGAGTACATAGCCTCTGCCTGCTCTCTGGGGTATGGACTTGATTTGAGGATAAACAAACGTCCCTCTTCAGCCCTGGCACCCCTAGTCCAAATCCATTTCAATGGAATTCAAATCCACTCTGGCTGAGTCAGCCTGGCAGATTTCACTGTCTGTTCTCCACCAGCTGTCAGAAAACAATCTGCCCTGCAGAACCAAGCCCAGCTGACTGTTCACTGTGCAAGGTTTATGGGCTCTGTGAAGCCTGACATATCACATGTGCTCATGCCCTACCTCCGTCGTTGTCTTTCCCGTCGCCGCATGCCGTCTCCATGGAAGTATCGCAGCCCGCTCCTCTCCAGCCCAGCTGGCAGACACAGTGCCAGCCGTTCATGTCCAGAGTGCATCTGCCGTTGCCGTTACACAAGCCAGGGCATCCCTCTGCAAAGCAAACAGCCACACATTCAAATGCACTGGAAAGACAAAGCAATACAGCCTTGAAAGAGGCTAATTAAATAGTTTTTGCCCTTTGCCTTCAGTTTATTTCTCCACTCCCACTTGGTGTCTTCCCACCTGGAGCGAAGTGTCCCAGTTGGGTATTGGAACGGTGGCAACAAACTCAGAGGACTGCTGTCTCCCAGGAGGTCCCCACAGCACAGCCTCACTAACTGGATGGAGGGAACAGTGAGCTTCAGGGAGGCAGTGAGAATTTCCTGCTTTGCTGGATATAAAACCCATCCTGCCCCCTGAATCTTTGAAGACCAAAGTTTGGGGTTATCTGTATTGCACATGGGGCTGAAGTTCCCAACAGCAGGATAAAGCAGCTGGCTTTCAGCAATACTGAGCCCTCAGAGTGGTAAGCAGTCGAAGCTGGCTGGAAAGGGAAGGCACTTCTATGTTGGGAAATACTTGGAGAACACCAAATTCCTCTACTGTAGTCATTTTGGGTGGGATTCATCTCACCCAGTTACAATCAATCTATAGCAGAGATACCTTCAACTGTCTCTGTAGTCAGCAGAGAAAAAAGCTGTCCTGTGGCCTGAATCTCCTCACATGTTCGATGCCATACTGATGAGCCAAAACACGGTCTGGAAACAGCCATTTCTATGCTGTCTAGAAGCACAGCCTCTCACAGAGGCCATGAGGTTTTATAGGTGATAAAACTTATGGGGGATAAACACCAAGCTCCCAGTCTGCTCCCGGGGTCTAATTTTCTCAACTGATGACCTCTTGCCAAGATTTCCATAATGGTTTTTTTTTTCCTCCTCCATGAAAGCAGTGGTGGTGTGAGGGAGGCTTCCTGGCTTGTACAGTTCTGGGGGCTCAAAAATCTTTACTGAGAAATAGTCAGAAATGTAAGGCACATATTACAGCTTAGGAAACAAGTACAAGGGACTGAAGTGACTGTCAAGGTCACTCAGCAGGACTGATTATACCAGGAACAGAACTCAGTCTTCCTGAGCCCTGTTTTAAGGTCCCCTCTCTTTATACATGCGTTGTGCAATCCTGCTGCATCGTCTGAGTTTCTTCAGGCCCTCAGCTTTGTAAAACAGGTTCGTTAAACATGAAACAGTGCAAACAGCACAGATTATCCTGTCCTAAAAGTGTTACAACGTGATGGTGAAGCATACTGAAAGTTACGTGTCGTTGGAACATCTGGCTTGACAGCATGATGTATGAGGGTCTGCCTGGAAAGTGCTGAGACAGCATGTAGAGCACATCATGTCATCGCATGTCCTGTGCTGGGGACACAACACTCAGAAATGCCTTTCAACTAAAGAATTGTTTTGTGTGAGCTGAACTTCTCTAGGTTTTTCTAAGAGGTGACAGGGACCAAGTGGAAAAAGGAAGGAGGGTGGTGAGGAAAAGTCCTTTAAAAGGATCTCCAATACATTTTTCAACTTATTGGTGGTGCTTCAGTCTTTCAAAATGTGTGTTTGAAGGGGCTGGGAGCATATACCATGTGCATCCATGCTTGTGTGTGCGTGCAATTTAGTATTTATACACTGCATTAGTATTTATATATTGCAGGAGAGCTATTTATAGGCAAGGCTACTTGAAATTTTCCATTTTAATATCCTGCCTTCAGTGACTTACAACAGTGCCAAACTTTTAACCATTTAATTTGGGGTTTTTTCCATGTTAGAGCTAATTTATGTGTTTGCTCCCTTTACTCCCTTTCAGTACAAGTTGAAAGCATTCGGCTGTTTTGGAGAACCAGAGAGGAAGAAGTGTATTCCTTGTTTAAAATAACCTGCTAGTATTACGTAGCTAGGTAGGTAGTCCCACTTTGCAGTAGATTATTCAGTTTGGATGGGGCCATCTTGATGGCAGAGATAAGTTCTCCCCTCTGTAAGTCTGCCTAAGCTTGTCTTGATGAAAAAACTTCTGAAGAAATCTTACTTCATGTGTATTTATTCTGCATTAGAGCTTGGCTGGTGGATCATCGCCAATCATACTTTATTTTTTTATGGCTTGGGCTCTTTATGACCCATCCTAAAATGTATAACCCAACCCTACAGATGAAGAAGCCGAGCAGGAAACTCCTTGCAAAAGTGCAGTGGTGTTGGCCTGGATAGGAGTGCAGTGAGAATCAAAGAGTTGGGTGATGAGAAATTGAAGATGCAGCTGTAGAAAGATGAGAGAAAGGGTTGCATACCACTAAGTGTTTAACCCAACAAGAAGTGCCTAATTCCTGGAGTAGACTCTTATTTTCTACAATGGGGAAGAAGTTTTTATGGTTTTAGAAGTTTTTGCTTCTAACCAGAACATGTCCTTGGTTTGGGTCCAAGCCATGTAGGAACAGGTTTGAATTCTGGAAATGGTTTGTTAGGCCTATGAAGCTTCTCATGATGAAAATTCAGATGGAAAAGAGGGATTTAATTGTACTGGTTTTGTTTTAATTATATTTTGTCTGTCATAATCTTTGGAACAAAGTTTTCAAAAGCAAAGATCTATCATTATTAGGTAGAAAAGATATTGCAGCGATCGAGCGTTTGCTCTGAGACTGAAAAAAGCAAATGATCTTCAAACAACTTACAGCAGAAATACAGAAAAAACTAGTATAATTGTAAAAATTAGAAGCTTGTGTGGAACTGCATGTGCTTAGGAGAGGGGGAATTTGGAGTGACAGAAAATGGCTGATTTAATTCAGAAGGGAGCACCTTCTGCATCTGAGGAAATGAAGAGCTTTATTTGTCTACTCTAGCACAACAAAGGCTGAAAGGACTATGACTGTTTTCCACAAATTCATGAAACATATAAACAGTGAGAAGGAAAAAAAAGCTATTTATGCTAAGGAGAATAATGTTGGCATAAGAACAAGTGGGCATAATCCAAGCTTGAATAAATTCTGACTGGAAAATAGAAAGGAAAAAATATAATTTGCCAGGATCAAAGGAATAAAGTTTTGGAATAGCCTCCTAATAGGCACATTAAGGAGAAGAAGCCTCCTGATCTATCCATAAACTTCAGTAAATTTATATAAAGTTTTTCAAAATGTGGTTGCCCTTGACAGCAAAGACTGGACTGTAGCTAAGGAGACCTCTTTCAGTCCTACATCTTTGAATTTCGTGAGCAATTCATTGACTGTTTGAAATGTGTTTGAGATTATCTGAATGGAGTTTCATGATTTCCCCTGAATCTTCTTGATTTGGACCAGAGAAACGAAGTCAAGCATCTCAGAAGGCAGACAGAGCATCAACCAGGAGAGGAGACAGACTAGAGAATCTCATCAGATTATGCCTTCCCAAAGCATTTGTTCCTCTTGTTTGGGCATTAGGATCCCTTCCTGGATTAAAGGAATCCAGTGTGCCTAGATGAGATGCAAGCATCTACACTGCAGGTAACTTAACGTGGGATAACTTGCATCTGTAATGTCATTGTCTACTGTCTAGAAAGCAAATTTACCCCCTCCCACCAAGAACAGAACACCCTCTGTTTCCTAATGAGATAAATCTCTTCTAAATAGTCTGAGAGAACAGTTTCCTAATGAAATAACCTCTTCTTCACAGAACCATGAACAAAAAAGTTTTCAGATATTAACCACTGCATTACAAGGTACAGTAAAGTATCAGTACTGGGAGGATTAAATTGGACCTGCCTTGTGTCATGGGATTGGTAGGAGGGTAGCCAGTTCTCAGAATGAGAAAAGAAACCATTAGTACTACACAACACAATTAAAGAGCAGATGTCAGAGAACTCATAGCTTCAGAAAGTTAGAAGATGACATGGATGTGTAGGCCAATGTATTGAGGAGGGTGGATCTTTAAGCACTACCATTTCTAAACTGGTTCACTGCATAAAGACTTGGCCATCACTAACACAGCAGAGATAGGAACGTCCAGCACTCCCCATTTCATGAAGCGTATACTTCAAAGCACTTCATGAAAATAAGGCACCAATAAACTTTATCCCTTCCTCTCCCCCATGCTGGGGAATAAAGCAAAAAGATCATCTTGTCTCCAAAGTGCTTCTGAATATCTACACAGCAGGGTGGCTTAATCCTCAGAGATTTACACCACCATAATCTTGTAGCTCTGATATCTCATAGCTGGAATCAGTAAAGATCCATTGCTCCTGTTTGTGTTTGTTAATTGTATTTGGGTGACTAAGAGAATTAAATGTATGAACTGGGAAAATTTATGGGAGTCTCCAACTGCAGCACATGAAAGAACTGCTGAAAGATGACAATACTGTGGAACATGTGCAAAGATGGCAGGTCTGCCATGCAAGAAGCAGTGCAGACCAGGGGAGTGATTTAAAAAGTGGACTCATTTTTAACTAGACAGTAAAAGAGTATCAAAGGAGACTGTCACTAGGGGAAGAAATTACTCTGCCTTTTTAAGATTGTTGGTAAAATTGTTTGCTCTTAATGGACCGTACAGTTAAGGCCTTCGCTAATTAGTCCAATTATAAACAATGTTCAGTGGGATTTTTCTTCAAGCCAAGCCTCATTGTCACTTGAAATCGAACTTAAAAGATAAAGCAATTATCTTTCCTCCATTGTCAGTAGGAAAGCACTGATGGATGTGTGAGTGAGTCCCAGTAGACATTGGTTGAGCTCTGAAATGAGTAAGACATGGCTGAATGCAACACGTGAGGGTGAAAACACCTGGAGCTTGAGAGAACAACAGTCAGTAAGTGACCTACGGAAGTTCTGTAGGACTGAAGGGTAGGAGCAAAGCATCATCTGATCCCTGCAGGTTATGAGAAACTCGGTAAGGTCTTCTGAAAAACACTACCTCCATGATATTTTGTGATGGCGGGAATCCAAAAACTCTAAACAGATGCAGCCTGATAAACAAAGATTTAAAACTTTCCTGCCAGAGCTCCTATTGCTTCTAACAGTACAAATGAGGGAACTGGCTGTGGTGAGAACTTGGGTGCACACTACTTCTGAGACTTCTGGAGCAGCCCAAAGAAGTTGCCTTGCAGCCACAGCTGGATTCAAATGTTGTTCAGCATCTTTACATTTCAACCTGTTTATATGCCTCACTACGGCACCAATGTGGTTATTTGGTTGATAAGCAACAACAGAAATGAATAATGTTGATGTACCATCAGCTCCAATGGTATTCTGGACAGAGAAGCTCTCTTGAAAATCAGTAGCTTTTTAATAGTAGGCTCATTTTAAGCATTATCAGTGCTAATTAAGTCTTTAGAATACTCCACTCCAATTCTAGTTAGAGCTTCTTGGTTTAATCATGATGATGTTTGCTCTTGTAACTTGCCCTCCAATTTGGAAAAGATTCTGCATCTTCTCCAACTTACTGGTAAAGTAATGCTGTAGGAAAGATTCAGCACTAAATCAGGCTCACCCTTGACAACACAGGATTCCTGTGAAGGGATTTCAACCAGAAAGATGTTAATAATTAAGAAAGCCAAAAGGGCATGAGTAATTTCATTTTGAAAAATGCACACCATGCAGTTAGCCAAGTAAAAAACATGTACTTTTAATGTTTCAGCTATTGCTAATCTCTCCAAAAGAGGCCATGCATGGTAGGAGACAATCTTTTATTCCTGGTATGTTTCTTAACCTGTTCCCCACTGAAGTCCTCACTAAATATAATGTGTGTTTATTATTGGGCATAAATAATAGGGTCACTGGGCCACTGAGTGGGCAAATCAGAAGATCCCCTGACCCAGGCTCTACAGGTTGATTTATCATCTTTTCTATCCCCTTGGTGGTTGTCTGCTACCTTTTGATCCAACCTTCTCCAACATGTGTTGAGATGAAGAGACCTGGGATTTTGAAATGCAAAACACTGAGATGTGGAACATTAAGAGGAGGTCCTGATTGCATGTTTCCTCATGATGGTCTGTATCTTCCTCTATGGATACCACCACTGTAAATCCATAAGGGCCCTCTTTCCTTGATCTAAGAAGGAAAATATACTTTTTTTCCCCCCATTTTAAAGTCAAGCTTGTTTTATGGATGCTAAGCAATGAGACAAAACTAACCACCACTGAACAATTCACTGATCCATGAATAGGGGCCCAAGGACAGCTACTGGTTGCTGCATTACTCTGAAGATTAAAGTCTCCTTATTTAAACTATGGACATTTCTTTACCATAATTAGTCTGTCCTTTCAAAGAGTTTCCCCATTTGTGACTGTGCCTGAATTTTTTTTTAAGCCTCAATGGAAACAAGAGAGAAACATTAGATCATAAATTCATCCAGAGAAGTGAAGTCAGCAGGGCCACCGCCTTTCTTGCCACACCACAAGAGCCCTATATGGCAGAGACTTCATTTTAACCGTTCACCGGACAAATATTTTGGCATATCTGTCCTTCTTCATCAGCCTCTCACAGCTGCTATTTCTGATTGCTCACAACCTGAAAAGGAGGGTAATGCTATGGAAGGAACTGATTTGTTCAACCTGATTTTTGGGTTTGTTTAACCAGCAAACATATGATGCTGCGCGGTGTCAGCACTGCGTGGCCGTTAGTGTCAAATCAGCCATGTAGAAAGATATTTGTGTCCAACTCAATCATATTTATTGTCAGACTGTTGTATTAACTAGGGGTGTGTTATTTGGTATTTTTAGAAAGCTAAGTGCATTGTGGAACTGTCTGTTTCTATTTAAAAGTCCTAAATTAATGTAGGTATTTACTCTGCTTAATGAACAACTGAGTTTTGGTTGGTTTTTTTTAAGATAGCAGATAACCTCTATTCTGTAACAGTTCATTTCCTTTCTTTTTCATTGAAGAAAGACCCAGGGCCTTTACATTTACAGATGCTTTACATTTACAAACAGGAGCATAGGGTTGGGTTTCATTGTAGTGTACACTAATGAAGAATTGCTCATTTCATAGGCTTTGTGGATTTATACAACCAGAGGCTTTGACACCGTAAAATTGTCAAGTTAAGGAAAAAAAAAATAATTAAATAATAACTTATCATTACTCTGAAATTCCCATGTAAGGCTTTGCAGTCATGGATCAAAAACATGAAGACTCCACACAGAAAGCGCACTCACCTGCTTGTTACCAAATGGATCCTAGGACATTTAATTAAAACACATCACTGTACAGGGCTCCTGCTGTATTCACAGACACTTTTGTTTCCTCCTGACTTGCCTTACCTGGGTAGTAGGAGGGGGTGCTGATGAAAGATGATTTGGAGGGGAGGGCAGGGACACGGGGATGGGTAGGAACACTGATACGATGTTAACACAAGGTCACAGCACTTTGGGAGGTACTTCCTACCTAAATGACCGGAAAGTTCACCCTTCCAGACATTAGGGAGCACTTTGGTGACAATGAGATGCGACCTCAACACAGCATGTTCATGGGTGCTTTTTTTTTTTTTTTTTTTTTTTTTAAAAAGAAACACAAAGACAATAGGAAAAATAGGAAGGAAGAGCATACCTTTCACTACCTTATCCAGATAGTGAGCTTGGGAGATAAAAGACAGGACATTTAAGGTAGGATTGAATAAGTGCATTGCGGCTTACTACGAGACTGTGCAGGTGCTAGAAAGGCAAAGGAGAATTCGTTGTGATACGAGAAGAAAAACCTTGATTATTGAGGAGAGAAAAAAAGAAGGGTGGAGCACAGCCCTCCTCAGTCAAAGGGTTCAAGAAGGCTGTGTTTCAGCATCCAGTCATCTTTGCTCATTAAGATCAGGAAGAGAAACAGGAACGTTTTATATATATATATTTATGTGTTTATATATAGAGAGGTATATATATGTACATATATATATATATGTATATATGTCAGGAAATTGTAACGGTCTGCTCATTTGCAACAGCCTGTCTCTGCTTTACTGACTGCTTTCTTTTCATCAGGAAAAATCGAGTAATTTGAAAGTGCTCCACCTCACCTGGTTGTCTCCTATTGTTCTGCACAAGAGGCACAGTTCTGTGACTTTACCAGGCTGGGAGAAGCTTCTCCCTGGATTTTCTTAATGGTAATGCACTGCATTTAGACAGCATCCTCTAGCCCCAGATCAAATTATTTTACAAATATTAAATTAACCTCATGGCAGCTCTACCAGATAGGCCAGTGTTACTAGGAGGACTAAAGGGGAAAAAAAAAAAAAAGGTATAGATGTAGTGAGAGCAGTCATGTGCCCAATTCCCATGGACCATTACATTGGAAAACCACCTTCTAATTGATTTTTCTAGGGTCAAACAGAAAGTTGGTGGCAAAGACACAAGCAGAAGCAAGGAGTCCTGCCTTGGACAGCCCTTGTGTGTGCCAGCAGAAGGCACTCTCTCTCTTAACAGCAGCTGGTGTTTACTAATAAATTAGTCTTGAATTTCTTTCTTTCATTACCTGCTTAGGCACCAGTTCCCTTGCTCTCTTGTTCGCTCCCTTCAATGTCTTTCTCAGTTGTGTCCTGGTACCCTTCTGAAGAGGTTTTTGTTTTGCGTTCGTTCATGCAGGCTGCCCACCTGGGAGGTCACAGCCCTCACAGGAATCATTTTCCCTTTCTGTCAATCTCAGATATCCGTTGAAGCACTATTGTAAGTAAGTGGAGAGGGTTGGGAGGATCAGAGCTAACCTAGTGCTGGGCAGATATGGGGCTCGGGAAGGAGGTTAACCAGTCATCCTGGTGTGGTGGTAGCCATGTGGGAATCACGGCATCACCACCTCCTTGGACAATGGCTGAAGGCTGAGATTGTGTCTCTCGGATTTTGAGATCCCAAGATGCCTAGCCTGTAAATTTGGGCAGCAGTCATTGTGCAGATGATGGCAGTGGAGGCAGTTGCCAATGCCTACCATATATCAGTTTCTTTTGATTTGAAAAATAAATGGGCTACTTCTATGGGAATATTCCACACTAGCATGAATCTTCCTTCTCTAAACCTGTGCAGTCTCTTTCTCATGCTATACTTCTGGCATTAAAATATTATCTTATTAACTACAGAAACTTCTGTGGAAACCCTGTGGTCATGTGGGACATGCTGAGGAACTAGGTAGGGGCTCAGAAGAAAAGCCACTTTCCTAAGGTGTCTTCCTCTGCACCCAAAAGCACTGCACTCCCTGAGCTCCATGTTCCAGTTCCCCTTCTGGAAGCCACTGTTCCTTCAGATCTGCTGTGAAGGGGGCTCATGTGAGCATTTTCCAGTTTGAAAGCCCCCTCATTTCACCAGCCTGAGCTAACTTGGATTTGTTTTGTCTGAAACATGTTGGGAAGGATCATGTCTTGGCTCCATAGGGAGGGAAGGAAGACAGAAGTTGGAGACTTCTTCCCCAGCACACTCTCCTTAATTTTCCAGCTATTCTTTTTCCTTTATCTTCCTCATGGGGTAAAGTGGACAAGTGTCTCAGTGAAATCACTGGAGTTAAACTGAGACTACACAGATTTAAAGGAGAGGAGAAAGTAGCCCTTCACTGCTGAACCACTAATGGCACAAGAAGTTTCTGCAACAGGGGCAGGGAAAAAGCCTTTTCTTTGATGTTGACCTGAGCTTAATATTTATGGTCAAACATGCTGCCAAGCTCATGTTGGAACAAGCATCCAGCAAGTATTTCCCCCTGACGGCTATAACCATGGGCTCCTCTCGACCAAAGTTGCCCATCCCACTCAGGCAGCATGGGTGCCAGAGGGTCAAACACAACTCAGATTCTGTGTGGGTACCCCTGAATGCTGCAGAGAGCTGACTATCTGCTCTGTTGCGTATCAAGAACCTTCACCAGACACTGGTGGGCTTGTTTGATCTTGGGCTGCACATGGACCGAGCCGCTTTATGGATTTAAATGGCACAAGAGATGTGTTCATTCCAGCTGCTCCAGCAGAAACCGAGAGGCATTGATTACAGCCCTGGCTATTCAGAACATGTGTGATTATTTATGCAAGAAGGCTGATGAAAGGCAAACTTTAAGGGCAAGGTGTCTCAAAAATCTGAGTTTTTCTAACAAAAAATCAGCCTGATGGTGCCACAAGCAGAAGCCCGTGTGGGACAGGTTGTCTACTGTCTCTCTAGGCTCTTGTTATTGCACACATCATCAGTATGTGTCAGGACCAGATCTTCAAAAGGAGTGAAATACATAGATTTTGTAGAAATCAATGGGAATTGGGCACTGAGGTGCTTTGAAAATCCTTCTAGGTAGATCGTTGTGTGTTTGGAGAGCTGGCCATTGGTCCCCCAGAGCTCTAGAGACCCTGTAGTATTCAGGTGCAGCAAGTGAACTTCAAGCGATGGCTTTGATCTTGTGTCCAGGCTGTTGAAGGATGACGAACATCCCAACTCCATCACACAGGGAAGCTCTCTCTGCCATTATTTTTCTAAATAACCCTACAGGGAGATTCACATCTCACATAGAGTCTCAGTGCAGGGCACACACAGGAAGAGTGAAGTTTCCTTCTGCATCTTTGTAGTGGGATTCACAGTACCTAAGGTACCATTCAGGCCATATCACCAACAGTATCAAATTTGAGACCAGGCTATTACAGCCCTGAGAACCTTCTGGTGTTGTTTATTAAACCCAGGAAACTTTCTATGGCGCCATGGGTGAATGAATCCCACAGAGTAGCCTACCACAGAGCTGAGTTGCAATTTAGTCTTTCAGACCCCTCAGTAAGTGGGTTTATTTTACCACCATGCTCCCAGGATGTGGCTTGGGCCGAAATAGAAGAAAGCTGAATTCTCAGAATGTTTTTAACCATGGGCAAATTTGGAATATGGTGGAGAGCCCATCGCAGGAGTCTTGCATTGTGGCTGCTGTCACGTTTTCCTTTTTGCTTTAAGAGTAAACTGATTGAACCATTCTGCTGGGCTTCAGGATTCCTGCAGTTTTATAATCAACTTTCTGTTCTACTCTTGTGCTAAGTTTGCTGAATTAGTATGATGAATGCAAGCTTCTGCATCAATTTCCTGGTTGGGAATTAACTGGGGTTCCTCTAATGAAATCTCTGAATGCGAGCAATCAGGCTAGTATATTTGGTAACACGACTCTTTGTATGAGCAAAATTAATCCACTGGGATCAGAGTTCCCTTGAACACCGTAAGAAAGAGCCTCTTATGACCTACAAAACAAAAGGATTTCTTACTCTCAAACATGCTCAACAGGAAATGGAAGAAGTGTCCTTTACTTGTATCATCCATTTCTACCATGTTACCTGCACACATGGCAATATTGTTAAAGCATCACTTCAGCAATGGGGTTTTACGCTTATCGGTGCTAAAGCAAACCGGGCCATGACACAGACATAGAAGGAATTACTGTCAACAGAACAGGTTGCCATGCAGGGAAATTACACAAGGACAAGGGGAATGCTTTCCACATACTTAATGTAATTCCAAGTCAATGTCCTTTCATCTGTGCCAATATAACTTGCTTATTACTCCTTCTAAAGCTATTCAATTTTCTTGGATATTTATGACTTCGCCAAATCTCCTTCGCATTCTGCACATTTATCAATGAAATATTCTGTAGGAAATACGGTTTACAGCTTCAGAGGCATGAGACTATGTACAGATTTGTTGCTAAATCACCATGCAAGAAGATGAGGGTGTGGGTGGGAGGGTGGGGGTGTGATGGGGAAGTGAAACAGAATTGCTCCAGTGCTCTGAGTATTAAAGAATGATTCCTAAACCAAGGCAGAGCTGCAATGGGAAGGTAGCACAGCACAAGATGATAGCGTGCACCAGTAAAACCTTGATGCTGACTGCATTGCGGTGCTGGCCTTTCCCATGATAACACAGGCTCTTTATACTTGGAGTGAGGAATACCACAAATAATGGGGTAAATTTAATTACCATGAAAGAAAGAAGCTTGTTGTTCAAAGACAATCTGGGCATATCAGCAGTGTGGAAAAATATCATATACAGAACTAGTGGCATTTTGGTTTTTGCAGCACAACTAATAAAATGGCATTGAGGGTATGAATCAGGCTGTTTTGTGCATAAATGACTTTCATATAAAATTGTTCCCTGGATTTAAGGCCTTTTGCTGAACAGTTTTTTTCTCTCTTTTAAAACCCTTTCATGAATCTGTGTTGCTTTCCAAATCAAAGTGCTTGAACACAAGGCTATAAAATAATATTATAGAAACACAGGATTCCAATTAACACAGGACTGCTCTCTTTTCATTTTAAAGTCATTTAAGAGAGTGTTTTTTGGTTGTTTTGGGGTATTTTTAATCCCTTCCTCATGAAAAGAAATGAAAGCTGCTAGGGACACCGAAAAGAAAGCAGAATGTAATGTCTAATGAGACAGAGGAAGTTTTAAGAGCTAGATATTTTTCATTAGGGGATGCATGTGGAGACCATAATGTGGTACGGTGACATTAGCATAAGTAAATGATAAGTAGAATTGAGCCACAGATATGGTTTGTACCATTACACTAATGCTGGAATTAATGTATTGTGATCAGGCTTCATTTCCTGTCTGTGTGTGCAAACTTACCTGGTGTTCAAGCAAAAAAAAAGTGATGTCTATGTATAACTAAGTTGATAATCTACATGGATAGCTACAGTGACATTTGATGAGGTGTTGCTGGTGTGATGTGGTGTGATTTATATGTACCGTGACACAATGAAAGCAACAAAGAGGTACATTTCCTTATCTGTAAAAGAAACTGATTAAAACAGGAGGATTATCACTCTGGAATAACTTTTCTAAAGTCAATTGAGTTTTTTTCAGGTCCACACTGGCACTATTGAGAGCAGAACTGGATTCAGTAATTTAGTTTCCCATCGATGTATAGTAAATGGTATCTGAGGAGTTTTAGTGCTACTGATTTTATACCATGACTGAGGAATGAGAACTGAAGTGGTG
Source organism: Laterallus jamaicensis coturniculus (assembly GCA_022605575.1). NCBI lineage: Eukaryota > Metazoa > Chordata > Aves > Gruiformes > Rallidae > Laterallus > Laterallus jamaicensis. The sequence continues at coordinate 21,291,647 of JAKCOX010000012.1, read as the reverse complement.
TAACATTCTGAAAAAAGAAAAAAGGAAAATGCATGAAGGAGTTAAGTGAGGTGAAGGAGGAAGGTAAAACCAAGCCAGTTAATTAATGATGCTGCAAATTGCTTAGGGTGAGAACTGCACTTCTTTGAATGATTTTGGCATATTGGTGGAATAATAATAATAATAATAATAATAATAATAATAATAATAATAATAATAATAATAATAATAATAATAATAATATAGTCATGACTCTTAGAACTCAAGCTAAGTGCCAGGTGCGTCAGGAATACAGTACTGGAGAGAGAGAGAAATGAAATGGTTAGAAAGGTAGCAGAGCAGACAAGGGATAAGCAAGACAGAGTTAAATACCAGCCAGATGCCATCTGACTGCAATTTTCCTCTTTTATACCGGCAAGCAAAGTGGCAGTGCAAATAATGGAGCAAATAAAAGGAAAGAAAACTTTAAATCAGATGCGTGTTTCTGAAAATGCCGTCGCCAGGGAAGAGAGAAGCCTTGGAGGCCACAGAAAGACCTTTTGAGAGAGGCAAAGTGGGGTGTTTTTAAAAGCATCTATCTGGTATTTGATGGCTGGTCTCTACGAGATCAAACACCACATTGGTGTACTTCACATCTGATAATAAATATATATATATATATATAGCCATGTCATCAACAAATGAAAGGACATTTTGCCTTGTTCCCACATGAAAATGTATGATGTCAGAACTTGAAATCCAAGAACAAAGGTGCTCATGCTACACTACTAAGTCACACATATTCAATTAAGCATGCGCCTTTTCTCCTCCCTGATCATCAATTATTCTTTTAAAAGTAGTCGTTTTTTCTTTCTCCCTACCAATAGTGCAGTGCTCTCCGTTCCAGCCCGGGCTGCATTCACACTTGCCATCCCTGCATGTCCCATGCTCATTGCAGCGTGGGTGACATGCTCGCTGATCACAGGCTGTGCCCATCCATCCCTCCTCGCAGCGGCAGGTGCCTCCGACACAAATGCCATGTCCTCCGCAGTCTGCTGCACAAATCTCTGTGGGAGAGGAGAGAAGAGAGAGGAAGGGATATGGGTGGAGAGAAGGGAGAGGAGGAAAATCCAGAATGTTATTGTTAAGAAAAGCAGCCACACTTCACTGCCTCGCCTTACGGGGCAATGAAAGGAATTCCTGGAGCTCATAACACTAATCCTTCCTGACAACGAGAATCTAATAAGTATATTACAAAAAAAAAAAGAGAGAGACGGACATGGATTGCAGAGGTCTGCTGTGATTGATCCTCCTATTCCCTTTCTAATTCTCTTGCCCTCCTTGAGCTTTTGTGTCCACCAAATCCGAAAGGGAAAGCTCTCCCAATAAACGGAACAAAAGTCTCATTTAATTAAAATCTGGTTAAGTGTGGAAACAATGCGCTGATAAACTACTGATGCTGAAGTTAAGTGCTGGCAAAGCCTCTTTATGGTTTGTTAACCCATGGTTCTGGGGATGGGATTCATTAAAACCCTTCTTCTCTCTTTAAAATTAATATAGAACACTTCTGTTTCTATGCAGGCTGTACATCTGCCATGTCTCTGTTCACTTACAAGCCCATTAAAATCCCCTTCTCAGGCATTTGGAGGCACCACTCTATTCTTCTTGTGAGCTACATGGGCTGACTTTGTAGGACTGTGCTTGGTATCAAGTCTCATCACAATTAAAGGAAGCATGGAGTCACATCTGGTATTTTGGTACTTACCTCCAAAAAAGACCTAAAGGATGTTGGCTTTTCAGGGGTGCTGCCCTTCCCACCCTCTGTGAGCCCCAGTGGGCATGAGGACACAGATATACATAACTTTTTGTCCCAACAAGTGGCTTTTGGCTAAAACCTGTTATGCCCTTGGTATGAATTTGGGAGAATTCATGTTTCCATCTGTGCTGTATTTCTCTAGAAAAACTGATACTTTGTGGGGAACAGGTACCCATGAGTCAGATGTTAAAGGTCTGTTGCCACCATTCCTATATGACTGATTTCAAGGAAAAAAAACCAAAAAATCAAACCCAAATACTGACAGGTGAAATGAATCTGCTTCTTCTTCTCTAGGCTTATCACCTCACTGCTCTCTTTCCATCTCTCATAAACCATAACTGCACTCTCCTCAGTTTGAGGGGAGGCATTTTGGACTGTTTCAGACTATCAGTTGCTTCCCCCTTCTCTCTGGCTTCTGCCTGGTTCTTCTACATTGGACCGAGCCCTCTCTGGTATTTTTGGACTCCAGCCTTCTGCTTAACTGAGTCATCTTACAGATTTTACAGGGATGGGACATGGTTGCCTTTGGGGAGATTGGAGAGATGTGAACAGCAGAAATGCTGAGCAGGGCTAGAAGCCCAGGAAGGGATACCAGAGTACTCTGCAGAGTGCATTTTGTCTCTGCTCCCCGAGCTGTGTATCCCCAGAATGAGTACCTTAGACACCAGCCCATCTCCAGTGTCTCTTTTTGTGCCTCTGAGAATGATTCAGGCTCCCAGGCTTGTGGCGGAGGGGCGACTGGTATCATACGAGACATTTACTCTGGGTCACTGGCTGCACATAAAATATTCAAAACTACTCAGCCTCCATTAACATCACACCTGACTAAAATTCAGCCTTACTGAAGTTGCCTTTAGTCTTTTGCTAATTAATACCACCAGTAATGGGAAGCTTAAGCTGTTCAGGGACTTCTGACATGTTCTTGACGCAGGGCTGGAACATCCACCTCAACTCCAGGTGGAAAGTTTTGCCCCATTGGAGATGGCTGCAAGGTCTTGAGCCCCTTACTGAAATGGACCCTTGTCTCCAAGAGTCAGAGAGCTCTTCAGACAGCAGTGAGTATGTTAGTGATAATATTAATGCTTTGCATGTCTAGAAAACGAGTTTCCCGAACATAAAATTTGTCCCCTGCTTACAGCTCACTGGTGAAACAATTTTCCAGTTAGAGCCCTTCTGCTGCAGTGTCTCAGAAGTATCCAAACCCTCTCAAACATTCAGTCCTATATAGCTAAGTCTCTAATAAAAGAACTTTGGAGTTCAAATATGCCTAAGACACTCAGGAGTTTGGGACTTTCCTGTCCCCTGTGGAGTCAAGCTTACAAAAGTATTTGGGCACCTTGGGTGCTTAAACTGAGTGTGCACACTTACCACCTGCTACCTAAGCACAACCTTTACTGGAAGTCAGTAGAAATTACACCATCAAACACTTAAGACATGGCTGAAGAAGGACTCTTGAGTTGCTGTCAAAAGTTTTTACTTTGCATCTGGCATTGAGACAGATTTTCACAGCTCCTAGATGTGAGGGAGGTAATACCATATCACACTGCCCGTTATGAGCATAAGGGATGGGCAATTACCAAGTTGCTGAAGGGTTGGAGCCCAACCGTGTGTGTTTTCTACTCCTTCCTCCAACTGCTAGACAGCCCTGCAATGAGCGTGGGCTGGTCAGGATGGTATGTGAACACACAGGACTTGCAAGTTAGCTAATGTAGCAATAAAGCTGCACTAAAAGAAAGAAGAAAAAAGGCTTTCCTTGGCTGACCTGATGAACAAAGTCTGGGGGAGGATAAAGGAAACAACAGATAAAAAATAAAAAGCTAGATTTGCAGGACTAAAATTTCATCAAGCTGAGAAGAAAGGCATTGGGGAAAGTACAAAGTCTGAGACTGCTGGTATGTAAGCCCAATTTAGAAAAGTATTGTTGTAGCCTCTGGTGCTTCCCAGCAGTCTTTCACTGTAGGGATACTATAGTGTTGGACTGAAAGTACTCCTCTGGTTACTGGTTTGCATTCCTTGTTCGTACGCATTGAACTTTGCACCTCTGAATGTTAAATAACACAGAGCTTTTCTTGGTCTGAGTTCACCAAACAACCCCGAGAACACCAGCTTGGTTACTCACATCTTCATTATGTCTTGTTTCTCAGCTTTGGCTTTCATGATCCCATCTCTAAAATGGGGATAGCACTGGTATTCTCAAGCTCAGTGACCTACACTGCTGACTGTGAAGTTCTGAACTTCCAAAGAGGGGAATATCACCAGTAAGGGACAAGAAAATTGGTGGTTTAGAAGGACTTGGCTCCTTGTGACTCCAAAGTCCATTTGAACAACTTAATCTTTGGTTTGAGAATATTAATGAGGCTGACTGAGTGCTAGTGGTTATTTTTTGATGTTATGATCATAGAATCTCAGACTGGTTTGGGTTGAAAGGGACTTCAAAGCCCATCTAATACCACCCCCTGCCATGGGTAGAGACACCTTCTGCTAGCCCAGGGTGCCCAAAGTCCTATCTGACCTGGCCTTGAACACTGCCAGGGATCCAGGGGCAGCCCCAGCTTCTCTGGGCATCCTGTACCAGGGCCTCATCACCCTCACAGTCAAGAATTTCTTCCTCATATCTCATTCTCCCCTTCTGCAACTGAAGGCCATTCCCCCTTGCCTTGTCACTACATACCCTGATAAACAGTCCCTCCCCTCTCCAGCTCCTCGAGGGACCAGAACATGTTCTAAATTCCCCTCAGAGTCTTCTCTTCTCCAGGCTGAACCACCCCAACTCTCTTGGCCTGTCTCAATAGCAGAGCTGCTCCAGCCCTCAGATGATCTCCATGACTTCCTCTGGACTTGCTCAAAAAGCTCCATGTCTTTCTTGTCCTGGGGATGTCAGAGCTGGATGCAGCTCTACTCTCTCTCTAGGAGAGTAGAGAGGCAGAATCCCTTCCCTTGAACCAGTGGTCACGTTCTTTTTGATGCAGCCCATGACACAGCTGACTTTCTGGGCTGCAGTCACACATTGCCAGCTCATGTTGAGCTTCTCTTCCCCCAGCACCCCCAAGTCCTTCTCCTCAGGGCTGCTCTCATTCCATTCTCCACCCAGCCTATAGTGGTGCGTGGCATTGGCCCGACCCATGTCCAGGCTTTGATGAACTTTATGAGATTTGCATGGGCCAGTTGGCAGAATGTTATTTTCCACAGATAAAGTAAACAAGGAGTAAAGCGATGGGTCTACAGGTATGTGTGAACTCTGTGAAAGGCACAGGACATTCTGATATCTAGTCTTGTGTCCTGTCGATAAGTCAGGGAAATGACAGTAGGTCAGATATGTACAGGCTGGTGGTGCAGGAAAAAAAACAGGGACAAAGGGAAGCTATTTTGAGTGATAGGAGCCTTCTTGGAGCTATTTAAAGGTGTGGAACTAGGATAATGGAGTGACATTCAAAAATGGTGAAGAGAGAAAAATGAAGGACTTTCTGAAAGGGAGAATCTCTGTGGAGTCATTCTTATGAAAAGGGATGAAAAACACACTGGGACTGCTACATCTTGGCTGAGATATGTCCCAGACAACATTCTACCCAGGAACAAAATGCACACATGGACTAGGCATGATCTAAACTAAAGAGGTCTCAGGCTAACCCAGAATGGGAACACTGGAAACATTTTGGGTTTCCATCTCCCATCCAGCTGAGATCCCAGACATACCTCCACCCACACACCCAAGAGAATGCAGGTTCCAGTTTATGAGTAGATAATTAATATACAATGGATATATAAGGTGGTTTGGATTCCCCGGCCCCAAGAGCTGTAAGGAAGACCCTCAGCTGTGAAAGACTCTTGTGAAGCAAACTACTTACGACAGTCTCCCTAAAACATAGTTTAATTATTTCTGACAGGGAACTAGGAGCCAGGAACTCTCAAATCTAAATCTTCCATTTAGCTGCCAGTTTAAAGATAGATGGCAGCCATACAATTTAAATTGCCTTACAACGCACACCCTGCTGTATGCCCTGACCGTTTATAACATGGCACTCTTAAATGCTCACAGGTTTCTAATGGGTGATTAAATAGTCAGCCTAGCTTTTACTTTTTCTGGTGGCACTCAGAGAAATGATCAAAATGGATTTCAGATCAAATTTTCATTTCAAGTTTTCTTTTTGGACAGCTCAAGATGACTAAAAGATTTGCAGAAGAGGCCAGGTGAATCGTTTCTTCGTCATTCAGTCCCAGGCACACAATTTGCCAGGTCTGTTCTTACTACAAGCCACACTTTCTTTTTTTTTTTTGGTACATTTCCCAATTCTGTTGTTAAAATTAGAGGACATGATTAGCTACCATCTGAGCTGCGTGAGCAAATGAGAAGGAAAGCTTTTAATTCTCCTATTACAGTATTCACAGACTGGCCAGCTACACTATATTGCTCCTGCCTATTTAAGCTTAGTTAGAGCACTGTGCTTGTGCATAAAAGACCTGCCTGTTAAATATTTTCACACCAGCTGTTCCCAAAAGGTGACTAAATATTTCTTTTCATCTTTAATCTCTTCCACAGTTTGTATGAACAGCTTAGCTGCTCCTTATCCTTTCCTAGAAGCACATTGTGTTTTACTTCAGCTTGCCATGCAGCTCTCAAAGCTGCCTGCAGTTCCTTGAAGGAAGGGGATCTTCTGAGCCAATCTGGTCCCTAAATACAGAATCATAGAATATATTAGGGTGGAAGGGACCTTTAGAGGCCATCTAGTCCAATCACACTGCAGTAAACAGGGACATCTTCACTAGATCAGGTCGCTCAGAGCCCCATCAAGCCTGACCTTGAATGTCTTCAGGGATGGGACCTCCACTACCTCTCTGGGCAACCTGTGCCAGGGATCCACCATCCTCATAGTGAAGAACTTTTTCTTACTATCCAACCTAAATGTCCCCTTTTCTTGTTTAAAACCATCACTCCTCGTCCTATCACTCCATGCCCTTGGGGACATCTCTTCCCCAGCTTTCCTATAGGCACTTTTCAGGGACTGGAGGTCTGTTATAAGGTCCCCCAGAACCTTCTCTTCTCCAGGCTGAACCAGTCCAGCTCTCTCAACCTATCTTCATAGAAGAGGTGCTCCAGCACTTTGATTGTTTTTGTGGCTCCCACAGGTCCATGTCCTTCTTGTGCCGAGGGCTCCAAAGCTGAACACAGTATTCCGGGTGAAGTCTCCCCAGAGCAGAAGAGATTGGCAGAATCCCCTCTCTCAGTCTGCTGGCCACACTTTTTTTGATGCAGCCCCAAATGCTTCTGGGCTGCAGATACATTGGTGGCTCATGTCAAGAGGCTTATTGTCCTCATAAAGTAAATCAGCCCATGCACCTCTTTTGGAAATACCTGGACTTTGAGTAATACCATGTATTTCAGTCCCGGACACTTGCATTTACCAGAAGGCACTGATGGAGGTTAATTGATTCATGGATGGAGGGTTTTATCTGTGGAATCAAGTTAATTTATATTCCACCATCTGAGCTTTCCCCATGCTGCTATCTAGGGATTGGTGTCTTCCATTGGCTGGATTTCACCTCACTGTGTGTCACATTCTTACCTGAAGAACTCAACTGACTCCAGTGGCCCTCTATGGGTCGAAAAGAAAAAGTAGCTCTAGAGGAAGATGCACCTGAAACCTCTTTCAAGGAGAACATCTTGAGCAGACCATGCACAAGGCACTGTAGAGTTTTGGATCATTCACCTAAGTGCCTCAGGTGCATCATAAACATTGTCCTTAGAAAAGGATAATACCAATCCTGGTTATTTTTCACTCAAATTATCAAAAATCATAGAATCATAGAATTATAGGGGTTGGAAGGGACCTCGAGACATATCACTCAGATAGGCATCCAGACAGGTCTTGAATATCTCCAGAGAAGGAGACTCCACTACCTCCCTGAGCAGCCTATTCCAGTGCTCTGTCACCCTCACTGTGAAAAAGTTCTTCCACATGTTGGTGCGGAACTTCCTATGCTCCAACTTGCAGCCATTACCCCTTGTCCTATCCCCACAGACCACTGAAAAGGGGCTGGCTGATTCCCCCTGCATCCCCTGATTAAGATAGTTATAGACTTTAATTAGGTCCCCCCTTAGTCTTCTCTTCTCAGGGCTGAAGAGTCCCAACTTACTCAGCCTTTCCTCATAGGGAAGATGCTCCAGGCCCCTAATCATCTTCGTAGCCCTTCTTTGGACTCTCTCCAGGAGATCCCTGTCCTTTTTAAACCAAGGAGCCCAGAACTGGACACAACACTCCAGGTGGGGCCTGACCAGGGCAGAGTAGAGGGGGAGGATCACCTCCTTCCACCTACTGGCCTTACTCCTCTGGATGCACCCCAGGATCCCATTGGCTCTCTTAGCCACCAGGGCATACTGCTGGCTCATGGCCAACCTGTCATCCACCAGGACCCCCAGGTCCTTCTCCACAGAGGTCTTCTCCGGCTGGTCATCCCCCAGCCTGTACTGATAGATGCGGTTGTTCCTCCCCAGGTGCAAGACTTTATACTTGCTTTTGTTCAACTTCATCCGGTTTCTAACTGCCCAGCTTTCCAGCCTGTCCAGGTCTTCCTGGATGGCAGTGCAGTGTTCCTGTGTGTCAGTCACCCCTCCCAGCTTTGTATCATTGGCAATAAATGACGTGCCTTCAGTATCAGGACCTGCTCTATTCCACTCTGCTCACCCCCACTGGGATCCAGCTCAAGAGGCAGCCTCAGCTGCCTGTTGGCTAGTTTTCAGACAAATAGCTTTTTTTGGTCTCATTATCCCCTCATGACTGGGGGAATATATTTCCCTCTGGTCAGTAAAGGCTGCTCAGAATTCCTCAAGGCTCTCTTAAAATTCCCAAGCCACCTTCAAACCTACCTTAAATCTTGACAGTGGCCACTGATGTGCCTTAACTTCTGCATAATGCATTGATCAAATTCATGTTGTAACTTTTTTTCTACCTCCACCAGCATGTGCCTGTCTCTTGTTGTTAACTCAATGCTTAAGAATCTCAGCTATCTGAGGCCAAGATTAGCCTTTGTGTTCTGATTTTGCACTGTGCCAGGTGTAATGAGGTCACAGTCCATTAACAGAGCTTCAGAAGTAAGAATACTAAAGCAATTACTCATACAAATAAAAACCTCGTACAAGATTCTTTCTTTTTTTTTTTTTTTTTGCATATCCTGCTAAAAACCGACCCAAATCTGTCCCCTTAAGAATAAAAAGTCTGCTATGTTCCCTTTGATATTTCAGAAGAAAAGTGGGAAAAGAAACCTATCAAACACGAGCCACCAGTGCAATACTTTGTTCCTGGCCCTTTTTAATTGGTATAGCAGACACAGTAGCTTCCAACACACAAAGTGGCATCATCCAGAATTTCATATTATTTTCACATTACATTAAAGAATTGGGTTGGGAAAGGGATAATGATGTCAATTTGTGCTTAATTTACGGCAAATCCATTTTTACATGTTTACCGCTATCCCCCCCAAATCCTAAAATTGGCCTGACAACAGTTTAAAGCTTTCCAGCTTAGAAAAGAGCAGTGCAGATGAAAATTTTTTTTTAGCATTCATGTGATGCACAATCAGAGATTTAGTTGCTTCTGACCTGCCTGCTAAATCCTTTAATAAATATGGATTTAGTGCTAAAATATAAGATCAGGTGAAATTGCTCAGAGCTTCCTGGAAACTGGGGCAGTTCCACTGACCTTCAACATATTAATAGAAAATTTAATAATTAAAAATCTGTCTTAACTGGGATTTTCCCATTTCAAGTTGGCTCACCTGAGGCAGTTTCCAACCTCAGACAGATTTTTCCAGAAATCTAGCACAGGAGAGAGACGTTGAGTAGAGCTAAAAGGCTGAGCTTGGTGAGGAGGTAAGCCTTGTTTTCAGAACCTGCATTTGCTTTGAGAGGCAAGTTATGGGGACTAACTGGGAAAAGCATCTACTGTAAAGATATGGATGGAAAAAACAGAAGGTTTGTGATGGGTGATTAAGATAGCTGTGAAGTGCTAAATGCATTCTTCATAATGAAACACATTTTGCGGTGTTATGAAACTCTCATTTATGTGATTTGATAACTCTGTAGTGACACATGAACTTCTCTGCTGGAACTCAAGAAGACAAAAAGCTCATCGTTAGCTCTTAAACCCATCCTTTTTTTCACAAATGCTATAAGGAAAGGTTCAAAAGCTGAAAGGAGAGGTCTGAATTTTTGGTCCTTGCCAGAAAAAAGTCTGCAGCGTGAATGAATCACAGAATCAGAGGATAGTCTGAGTTCTAAAGGACCTTGAAAGATCATCTAGTCAAAACCCTGCCAGAGCAGGGTATGACCACCTCAAATAGGTCACACACGAACACGTCCTGTTGGGTTTTGAATGTCTCCAGGGAAGATGACTCCACAACCTGTCTGGGAAGCCTGTCCCAGGGCTCTGTCACCCTCACAGTGAAAAACTTTTTCCTTATGTTCCCATGGAACAGCCTGTGCTCCAGCTTGCACTCACTGCCCCTTGTCCTATCATTGGACACCACTGAGAAGACCCTGGCTCCATCCTCCTGACACTTACCCTTTACATATTTATAGACATCGATAACATCACCCCTCAGTGTCCTCCAGACTAAAAAGGCCCATCTCCCTCAGCTTGTCCTTGTAAGGAAGGGGTTCCACTCCCTTCATCTTCTCAGTGGCCCTGTGCTGGACTCTTTCAAGGAGTTCCCTGCCATTCTTGACCTGAGGGGCCCAGAATTGGGCCCAATATTCCAGATGCGACCTCACCAGGGCAGAGTAGACGGGGAGGAGAACCTCTCTTGACCTATTAACCACATGAAATCCTCTGAAAACCATCCTGTTTCACTGGTGCCTGGGGAACGGGTGTATAACTTGTGTCAGTGTCACTAATTGAAGGTCATGTGTTTCTTCCTTCAGAGATCGTGTCCTAAAAGCAAGGTCTGCATAATTTAATGCCTTTGTACAAATAATCTGTTTACCTATTTTTAAAACATACATCGATTAGGTAAATATTACTAATGTAGAAATAATTGTTTATATCAGTAAATATAAAGCCTGTTTGATTTTATGAGTGTAATTAAACTCCTGGTACTGAGATGACTGTCCACCCCACTCAAGGATCTCCATGCATTTTCAACATCTCAGTAAATTGAATGTATCTGGAAGGTAACTGTTATTTCTTTTCTTTCCACATATGAGGAAATCAAGCTTAAAGGATGCTTTCCAGAGACTGAAAATTAATCTATCAGTTTTGCTATCCCTCACCAGGAAGAGAACGCTGGCCTTCAGCCACGGTTTTGAAATGTGAATCAGGACACATGAGTTTTCACCTACTGAACTGAGGGGCATTGTGGAGGGCTTGCACTAGGGAATGCATATCCTCTGGTATAGCATGACCCAAGCCTGGACTCCCAAGTTGCCCTAAATCCTGATTCTTGTTGAGAATTGCAGGAGGACTGAATACAGGTCTCCTGTACATGTGCAGGAGGGACAACTCTGCACTTGCAGCTATGCACAAGGCTGGGTGTGCACAAAGGAAGTATAAAATGTGTGCATGACAGAAAAGGAGAGAATTTTAAATCAGTTAGTTGGCTTAGCTGTCTATCTCTAGGAGAAGGGTTGTTGGAAATCCCTACTAAGAGAAAACACCCATCTCTAGCCCTCAGCTAGACACAAAAGATTAAGATCCCTTAGCTCTTTCCCCCCATTTTTCTCCAGATTTTTAGTTCTTTGCTTGCATAAGCAGCTTTGTGTCTAACTGAAAGACTTCTGCAATTCCTCATCTAGGTCTCATCTCTCTCTGGAGACTCAAATCAGGAATCTAGGCAGCTTTGAGATGCCTGACTTGGAGATGAAGAGTCCACAGAGTACCTGCTCACCTGGGGTTGAGCAGATCCAAGAGATCTGTCCCATAGCTGCTCTAGGAACCCACTTTCCATCTCAAAAATTAGTAATAAATCAGTTTGGTATAGTAATATATTTAACAGATGTATGTCTGTCCTCCAAGACCAAGTGTCTTACTCTGTAACTGCACAGCACCTAGCACAATGGGACTCTTGGGAGACCTTGCTAGAAGTAGTAACAGTAAGAACAGGAGCAGTCATTAACAGTCCACATACTAAGGGATTACAGCTCATACCGAATCTGAGGAGCTGCACAATGTACAGTGGTACAGCTGGGATGTCTGTTAAAAAAACCCCACCTGACTTCTAAGTTTCATTTCAGCTTGTTTCATATTTGCATGAAGGTTTTCTAGCTCCTGTTTGAACAGGTAGAACTATGTGAGATGAAATTCCATTAAACTGCTCCACTGCTTTTTATCAGCCTCTAGTTCCTACAATATTTATACCCCATTTTCATCCTTGCCTTAAATGCTAGGATCTGACCATCACATTGTGTCCGAAGCATCTCCTCTATAGCTGTGATTTACTTTCCAACTCGTGTCAATCTTCCCTTTATTTATTATTCTGAACTTTATTTTAAACTGTCTCTTGTTGTTGAATAGTAGGGCATGAAATGCCAGGTATTGATGGACTTCAGTCTTGGAACTGAGATTTGTTGAGTAAAAATAAATATCCCAAAGTACAGGATTATTTTTTTTCTCTTTGATGCTTAATTGGATCTCTACGCTTTCTGCAATGTGAGTTCAAGCTTCCCAGAGAAGAAGCAATTCCTAATGTATTAAAAGAAGTTCCTAACAAGGATTCTTCTCTGGGCTGATTTTAATTTCCTCTCTGTGTCCATAAGGAGGAGATAATTTGACAGGAGAAAAGCCTTTTGCTCATGCTTGCAGTCATTAAAAAGAACTTATTTCTTTTCCAGTTCTGTAGCTTGGTTTTCTCTAAAATAAATTCAACACAGCATTTACAAATGTGTGTGCTGAAGTAATCATGAGCTAGATTTTTTTGGGACTCCCTTATACAGAGCTCAGCACTACTCTACAGACAGTCGTGATGTGGTTTCCTTTTTCTTCAGACAACATTCCACCCAGGAACGTAGAAGTTTTATTCTTATTAATCTTTTTCAAAAGGATATTCAGAACACGTATGAACTGTGCTGAGATAGTGTATCCAGAAGTTAGATGCCTGTCACTCCAAGGAAATGGGATGCAGGAGCAGCTGCTCTGCAAGCTTTGTGTCTGCTGCGTTGTCCATTTGCCTAAGCACTAGTCTGGAAGGATCACCTTTATGGAAAAGAAGCAAAGCTCTGTCCAAAACCCTTTCCAACTTTCATCTGTCAAGGTCATTAGATAGGTGCTCATTAGTGCAAATTGTGAAGATGGTTTTTAGAGTCTGAACACCTTGCAGCTTGGAAGGGAGCAGAGAAGTTGTGCTAAATCCAGTAGTTCCACTCTTGACAGCTTCTAAAGTCATGGATTTCTGGCCTTCAGTAGACACTGATCCACTATATGACAATCGTTGGGTTTATGTTATTTTCACTTATCATTTAATCTCAACCATTCTAAACTTAAACACGATTTGATGAACCTGAAAGCTTCCTAAAAACCCTTGCAGAAACTCTGATCATGATGAGCTGTGATCATGATGACCCCAACTGGGTCATAACAGATATGCTATTGTACAGAAGGGGCTAAATTATGGCCCACCCCCATGTTGGTATGATCTTAAGTTCAGAAAATGTAAGGACTCTAAGGCTCCTCCATTCAAAAGTAAAGTCAGAGAATTAGCAAAAATTTGGTCATCTGAGACACATAAGATTTCAGTGATACCAGTAAACATGATAATTACTTAACCAGCCCCAAAACACGCTATTTTAATGGCAGCCTGTTTTAACCATGGAATTTAACAGCATCACTGCTGCTTTCCATCAGAAAAGACCACAACACAAAGTGTAATTGATCCAAGCATAAAGAACTTTTGCACTCATGGTGTGACTGCTGAGGTCACACTTGGAGATAGGGAGGAATGCTGAACTAAAATTGGCATGCTGGGAATTAGCCCAAGTTGTTGTAGAAAACAAAAAGGGAATGGAACACTCTATCCACTGCTCTTTGAGGGGGCCTGTAAATGTGCAGTGATGCTGGTACAGCTCATATGAAAGAAAGAACCTTTACTTGTCACAGTATGCCTAAGGTCAGTGAAGACCAGGGATTGCTTGTTACACCACTGGACATATGCTATTTTCAGCCTGAGACATGACCTAATCAGACCAAGTGTTTTGTGATCTAATGGTCAGAGCCAGACTGATGATATCACCATTTCCACTGGTTTTGGCCAAGTTTGAAATGACGCAAGTTTTCAGTTCCTTCAGTCTCTGTCGTGGTCATTGTATCTGACCAAGTCTACATGGATTGCTGCGAACAGAGCAGTGACTGAAAGTGAGATCAGCTAAAAGTAAGATCCTAAACACACCCTGAAGCTGACAGTTCGTTGGATTCCTGGTTGTGCAGGGAAATGTGCTCAGACAATTTCTCAACTATCAGGTACTAGGTAGGAATCCATATTTGAAACATAAGTTGTATCTGTCATCTATCAGTACAGGCTGGGGGATGACCTGCTGGAGAAGAGCACTGTGGAGAAGGACCTGGGGGCCCTGGTTGATGACGGGTTGGCCATGAGCCAGCAGTGTGCCCTGGGGGCTAAGAGAGCCAATGGGATCCTGGGATGCATCCAGAGGAGTGTGGCCAGCAGGTCGAAGGAGGTGATCCTCCCCCTCTACTCTGCCCTGGTCAGGCCCCACCTGGAGTATTGTGTCCAGTTCTGTGCTCTCTGGTATAAAAAATACAGGGATCTCCTTGAGAGAGTCCAGAGAAAGGCTACGAACATGATTAAGGGCCTGGAACAATTATCCTATGAAGAAAGGCTTAGAGAGCTGGGGCTGTTCAGCCTGGACAAAAGAAGAACGAGGGGGGACCTAATCAATGTTTATAAATATCTTAAGTATGGGGTGTCGGGGGAATTGGCCAGCCCCTTTTCTTTGGTCTGTGGAGACAGGACAAGGGGTAATGGCTGCAAATTGGAGCACAGGAAGTTACACACCAACATGTGGAGGAACTTTCTCACAGTGAGGGTGACAGAGCACTGGGACAGGCTGCCCAGGGAGGTGGTGGAGTCTCCTTCTCTGGAGATATTCAAGACCTGTCTGGACGCCTATCTGTGTGACCTGTCCTAGGGAGCCTGCTTTGGCAGGGGGGTTGGACCTGATGATCTCTTGAGGTCCCTTCCAACCCGTACAACTCTGTGAGTCTGTGATTTTTCTCTGTCTGGTGAAAAAGAGGCTCAAGGGAGACCTTATGGCTCTCTACAACTACCTGAAAGACAGTTGTGGTGAGTTGGGGGTCAGCCTCTTCTCACAGCTTAGTAGTGCCAGGACAAGAGGGAATGGCTGCAAGTAGTGCCAGGAGAGGTTCAGGTTACAAATGAGGAGAAATTTCTCCTCAGAAAGAGTGGTTGGGCATTGGAATGGGATGCCCAGGGACGTGGTGGAGTCACTGTCCCTCAGGGTGTTTAATGAAAGGTTGTATCAAGCACTTAGGGACATGGTTCAGTAAGTAATGTAGGTGGTAGAGGGACGGTTGGACTAGATTATTTTAGGAGGTCCTTTCCAACCTTAATGATTCTATGATTCTATGAAACAGCTGATGTAACACCTTTTACAGAGACATTTTTTCCCCTTAATGAAGAAAATTATGGTTTAAAGGAGGAATTATATGAACATCTTCCAAGGATGGATTTTTATCTTGGTGGCCTTGGGCATGACATGAATTTAACATGAGATTTTGTTTCATAACGTTGACACCAATAAGCCCAAGGAAATCCATTTTTGTCGTGCATGTTGTGTTAACCCCGGTGATGTTAGACCAATAGGATATAATGTTGCCTGGTAAGATCTATGAGAACGGTGTTTCTGTGTGTCTGTCTGTGTTTATGTGAGAATAGTAATCTCTTACACAATTCCTGATGAGAAAAACCACATTGGAAGGTAAGGGTGTATTTGGTTTAGCTTTCCTCTGTTCATGTTCTTCTAATCGGAATACAGGATTGACCCATACTCCCACAAAGTGAAGAGCAGCTTTTCCATTGACTTCAAATGTACAATCCAATCATTTATAAGAATATTACTTCCCTGCAATCAGAGACTACACACTCCATGGTAATTTTATTTTAAATCCAGTTTCTCAGCCTACCAAAAGCAGCAAAGGAAGGACTATTTCATAACTGGTGGGTAGATACCTGGTCTTCTGCTAGCCCTATGGATACCCAAGCTATTTACCCATGGTGCTTGGAGGCCAGGTTTATCAAGTCATATCTACAAGTGTTGTGATCACTATATGGCAGTCTGAAGCCTCTCCTGAGGTTTTATTTTAGCCAATCACACAGACTAAGAGGGCGTTTCCTATTTTTTCTGCTAAATGACACAGTTCTGTAATTGCCTCTCTCCTGAGGAATCTGCAATCATGATGCCTGCTGAACCTTCTACAGTTATTTGGCAGAACTGAGGATCTCTCAAAACCTGAAACCCAGACTGCTCTAAAGTAACACAAAGTCCCAAAATAAGAAGGAATAAATTCATGGGGAATATTATTCATGGGGAATTAAGCTGAATCAGTGAAGAATCAGTTAAGGTCTCTTTCAAGGATTTCCACTTATCTAAAATCTGAACAGACTTCTGCAGAGGTTTATCTTCTCTAGGACAACTATCCATTAATTGGTAAAGTCATGGGAAGTTTAAAGGCAGGAGGGGATGGAAAGGAACTGAGCATGAATTCAAACCCCTCCTTTTTCCCCCCGCTGTCCACTAAAGATACTTATAACATTTCTAGTCAGAGTAAGTGTGGCCAGGATGGGTGCTGCAGTGCTGGAAATCCTGTCTAGATGATCTGAAACTGTTCTTATCCCAAATGACAGGTACTCTGTGCTTTAGAATGATGCCTGGTTGACATGAAGGGCATGAAATCCCTGTCCTCAACTTGGGCATCCCTTTGGATGGGCCCAGCCAGTTCATTCATTTCTTTGAGATGGCTGCTTGTAGCCTCTACATTGGCCTGGTACTTGGGAAGTTCTCCCAAGAAGTGACAGCACATCCAATGCTTTGTTAGAATGAGGACATACCTGTTGTATGTGTCACAGAAGAAATTTAGGAACTTAAGGTAGTTTTTCAATAGACTACTCTAGGCAGAGTGTAGGATGTCTCAGAAGTTGAGAAGAGGTTGTCCACAACCCTGTAGTACAGATAGATAATCTGCATTTGTTTAGGGAAGATCATAAATGCCCAAATATCTTTGTTATCATAGACCTTAGTAACAAAGTTTGGCAACAAGTTGCTGGGAAGCAGTATTTCCTCTCTGCTGCAGAGGGGGATCAGGGCAGACATAAAGTCAAACGACATATCCGGAAAAATGTGGGCAGCAGAAGTGGTGAGAGAAGGTGTGAATAAGGCCAAACTACTAGATTTTGTGAGATATTGTCGTGCAAGATCAGCCTCAGTCTCTGGCCAGACATGCTCTCTCAGCCTTTTCAAAATGTGAAGAAAAATATCAAAGCTTCTAACTTCTTTGCTGAGTCACAGCTTCCAGTTCCTGGATCCTACCACTAAACATACAGCCCAAGATTTAGTATCTCCACTGTTAATTTAGGGCCACCATATAAAAATTACTATTCTTATTACTGCTCCTCTCCATTGTTCTTTTAAAGGTCTGAAGTATTGCACTGGATGTCAACCATGCATAAAGTGTGTCATTATGAATGAATGATTGAGAAAGGGTCCTTATCTGTATGCAGGTCAA
Organism: Laterallus jamaicensis coturniculus; assembly: GCA_022605575.1. Lineage (NCBI taxonomy): Eukaryota > Metazoa > Chordata > Aves > Gruiformes > Rallidae > Laterallus > Laterallus jamaicensis. Next base: position 21,274,130 of record JAKCOX010000012.1, on the reverse strand, counting down.
TGTACAACTACTGTTAACTGCCTAGAATAAGTCAGTACACATTACACAGAGAACATAATTGCTATTGCTGCTTTGTATAATCTACTTACTGATGGTTCTAGTGAATATCATGCATGTTGAGACATCAACTACCAAACAATGTGAAAATCACCAGTTTGTATCTGTGGAGGGGGAAGGACACCACCAGGTAATTTCAGGAGAACATCTAAAGGGCAGCATAAAAGAATTCCAGCCCTGCAGGCATGCAGGCAGCTTCACTAGGGACCCAAATAAAATACCCTTATGCAAGCATACATAGCATGGGGGATAAAGAAGTTGGAAATGGGTGCATGCCTGCAGGGCTGTGATCCTATTAGCATCTTGGAGATTTGCTGCGATGGCTCCTCTGACTGGACTGTTAGCATGGAAGGATACAGGCCTTGTATAAGGAAGTGATTGGTGACAGCCAACATGGCTTCCCAAAGGGCAAATCATACCTGAGAAATTTGGCAGTCTTCTACAATAGGGTTACAGTGTTGGTGGATAAGGGAAGAGTGACTGCTTTTACCTCCCTGGACTTGTGTGAGGCATTTGACACTGTTCTGCATGACATCCTTCTCTCTAAATTGGAGAGACATGGATTTGGGAGGGACTACTTGTATTCAACAAATTCCTGTCAATGGCTCAATGTCCAACTGCAGACCAGTGACAAATGGTGTTCCTCAGGGATCAGTGCAGTTTAACATCTTCATCATAAACATGGACCGTGGGATCAAGGGCACTCAGCAAATTTGCTGACACCACCAAGATGTGTTGTGCAGTTGACACACTGGAGGGGAGGGATGTCACCCAGAAGGACCTGGACAGGCCCTGGGCATAGGTGGGACTATGCAAACCGCATAAAATTCAAGACCAGCTACAAGGTCCTGCACGTGGGTTGGGACAATCCCAAGCAAAACTAAAGGCTGGGCAGAGAATGGATTGAGAGCACCCCTAAGGATGAGAACCTCAACATGAGCTGGCAATATGTGCTTGCAGCCCAAGAAGTCGACCATGTCCTGGGCTGCATCAAAAAGAAGGTGACCAGCAGGTTGAGGGAGAAGATTCTGTCCCTCTGTTCTGGTGAGAACCCCCTGCAGTGCTGTGTCCAGTTCTGGGGCCTGCAACATAAGAAGGACATGGATATGTTTGAGCAAATCCAGAGGCGGCCATGGAGCTGCTTAAAGGACTGGAATTCCTCTGCTATGGAGACAGCCTGAAAGATTTGGGCTTATTCATCCTGGAGAAGAGAAGGCTCCAGGGAGACCTCAGAGCCCCTTCCAGTCCCTGAAGGGGCTACAGCAAACCTGGAGAGGGACAGGTTAAAAGGGCAGGGAGGGATGGATGAAAGGGGAATGAGTTTTAGCTGAAGGAGAGGAGATATAAATTAGATATGAGAAAGAAATTCTGCTCTGTGAGATTGGTGAGAACCTGGCACAGGGTGCCCAGAGAAGCTGTGGCTGCCCCTGGATACCTGGCACGGTTCAAGGCCAGGTTGGATGGGGCGTTGGGCACCCTGGGCTGGTGAGGGGCTGTCTCTACCCATGGCAGGGGATGGGAACTAGATGGGTTTTGAGGTCCCTTCCAACCCAGACTGGTATGTGATTCTATGAACTTGATTCTTTTAAGAATGACTTTGGAACCAAATACAATGCTGGTTTGATGGGGTTGGGATTGTACTGATTATCTGTGAGATCCCTCCAGGTAATATTGCGGTCCTCCAGTGAAGACAATCTGACTCACCTATTCATTTCACTGCTCTCAGCAAAAATGTCTTATGCTACATGTTGCATTGCCTCTTGATTAAACAGAAGTACTTGGTCCAGTTTAAATAGGTTAGGAGTGAGACTGCATAACATACTAAGTTCTATTTTATGTTACAGCACAGGCCTTTTTGCCTTCTTCCTGCTATAGTCTGACAATAAGAGGTTAAGAGAGCTGCCCTTTAATGGCTTCATTAGCTGCCATGCTTGGAGAATGAAGTCCTTTGCTAGAGCTCATTAAGAGGTGAAGGGAGATCACATGCCAAAAAGCCTGGGATACAAAGGATCTGAGATGGCAGACCCTGGAGAAAAGGGGTTAGGGTGAGTGGTTCCTTAATTGTCTGCCTTGTACTAAGCATTACCTTGGACTTTTTGGCTGAATTGTGTTATAAAGAACCTACTTGTATTTGATTTGCAACAGTACTAAGATACAAAAGTGAAAGGATTTAATTCATCCATGGAGAAATCCAAAAGCCCCTTCTTTTGCTGCTCAGAACAGGTTATCTCTAGACTTACCTCTGTACCTTTCTCTAAAAGACTTTTTTTATAGCTGGGAATCAATGAAAGAAAGAGATGCATACTGAGGGAAAGGGGTTCCTAAGAAACGTTCCCTGGCATGAAAGGGTAAAGCATGTTTAAGAAGCATTTTTCCAAAGTGAAAAATCTGAGGTAGCATGGCAGCAGCTGTATCTGAAAATATCACAGAATCACAGAATTGTAGGGATTGGAAAGGACAGTCTGGGACATAGAGGGAAATGGCCAGCCTCTTCTCAGTGGGCTGTGGGGACAGGACAAGGGGCAATGGCCTCAAGTTGGAGCACAGGAAGTTCCACACCAATATGGGGAAGAACTTCTTCCCAGTGAGGGTGACAGAGCCCTGGGAGAGGCTGCCTAGGGGGGTGTGGAGTCTCCTTCTTTGGAGATACTGAAAACCCCTCTGGACATCCAGATGTGAGATCTGTCCTAGGGATCCTGCTTTGTCAGGGGGGTTGGACTTGATGATCTCGGGAGGTCCCTTCCAACCATCACAGTTCTGTGAATCTACAGTCTGTAAACATAGCCCTAACTGTTTTGCTGAACTAAGCTTGATTCATGCAAGTACTTAATTCTTTCACTTAACAATTCTTTTGCTCTTTTTGTTCCTGTTTCATAGAACAATAAAAATCTGCCCCTTTTAGTCCCTTTTATAGAACCTTCACTCCACTGGGTTGGGAGCATATTGTTACCTGCATTAACATGCTTGCTCGCTCAATTTTAATCATGCAAGAAGAGTACCACACATCCCGTGAGTAAATCTGTCTTTCAAATCAAGTCATCAACTCAGTGGAAAGGTTCAGGTTAGACATGGAAGTTTACAAATCACCTTAACTGTGATTTTAGCTGTGAGGCACAATAACCTGAATGTTACAAGCAGCTCGGTGAGGGAAAAAGGCCTTGGAATGATGCTCAGGTTTGTCTCAAATAACCTCACACTGCCAAAGAAAGTTTGCCCTAGATGGATTCATAAAAGAGGTATAAGGAAAGTTTATAAATCATCTGAACATGACCCTGAAGGTTAAGAAAGGGAAAGTGGATACTATTTGTGTGTAGAAATGAACTTTTTTCGAAATACATCCCTGCAATCCCCAAACCTCCATATAAACTCAGAATAATGACTCAGTTGTGAACTATGCTACAAAATCACTAGAAATGCATTCACACTTTTCCCCTTACGGTGGTCTTATAAATTAACTAACACAGTATGAAATTGAAGATGTTAATGTGGGGAAAGGAAAAGCCTGAGTCAGATTTATTCTCCTATCAGTGCAGGACAGCTTCCCTCCCTGTATCTGCAAAAGTTTTGATCACGGTAGTTATAGTCCCACTCAAGCAGGTCTCCTACGTTGCTTATTCTTCAGCCCAGTCAATTTTACTTTATGCCAAGCTTCCTAACATCTAACCTAAATGACGACTGTCGAGAAGGTTTTTATGTCCCTTGTACCAGTTTATTCAGCTTGCCCAATCTTTGGAAGTTGCTCTCTTAGAATACTTGCATGCAGTTAACTTGATTTTCATTACGTGGTAGTAATTCCTCAGTGAAAATGTCATTTATATATTTTTTCTACTATATCCACTCCCCTAATAGTGGGGGGTTTTTGTTGCTTTGCTGAAAATTCATTTCATTTCATTTCATTGCCTGCACTGTGCTGCTCTGGATTTTTGGCCTAGTTCCACCCCAGATGTGCAAGGTAAAGAAGTTGTTATTGCAGTGGTCTGGCTTATGAGTAGAATATACAGCATAAAAGACAAAAGACTAATGCTCCATAGGTTCTGACTATTGAACATACTACAGCATTTCTCTGGGTGGCACCTAAAAGCTAATTGCATTTGAAAAAAAAAAGAAAAAAAGAAAAAGCTCCTGAATAGTTTTTCTTTAGCCTTCATTGCAGAGTTCTGATGCAGATTTTGAGCAAGGTACCCATTCAGATAAGACAAGAAGGAAGGTCACAGACCCAGACCCTTACTCAAAACTGCCCATAAAAATTGTCTTCTCGATAGATGTTTGTACCAGTAAACACTCCTACTCAGTGAACTTATTTTTCACATGATAGAGGACAGCTCTTACAGCCTTTTAATATGAATCTCATGTGACACTTGTCCTCCTTTAGCTGAGCTGAGAAAAGCACAGCCTTTAAATTCAGAATGGAAATGAGACCTGAAGGATTGCCACCTCTTCCTTCTTGTTTACAGCTGCAAAAGAATATTTAGTCATCTCCTAAAAATCAAAACAGACCCTTTGGTGGCTGTTGGGATCCATCAAGAACTAACACCAGAACAAGCAGTTATACGTAGACCATCAGTTACATTCATAGCAATATAACGCACGATTGCCAGTCTAGGTGGCTTTAATGGGGTAATTTATTATATTACTCTATGCTCAGCAGTGGAAGCAGAATTATTTATCTCGTTGAGCTATGGCATTTCTACTTCCAGTCATGCCCTATACATACCTTACTGGAACACATTTGTACCACTCTTTTCTTGCAGATCTAAGATCTGAATATTTTACAAAGTTTAAAGAAAATAACAAACTACAGTAAGTCACTGCTGACGTTACCGATTGAGCAGTCATGTCCAGTCCAGTTGGGGTCGCAGCTGCAGAGGCCGGTATCTGGGAGAAAGGTCCCATGACCAGAGCATTGGTCCAGGCAAGTAGCTCTTGGAGTCTCACAGTTTGTTCCTCCCCAGCCAACCGAACAGTGACATTCTCCTCGCACACACACGCCTCGTCCCGAGCAGGTAGGGTCCATGCAGTCCACTACACGTGAGAATGAAAAAGAAGCAGATAGGGAAAGCGAATGGGATTGTCAGAAAAACCAAAAAAGCTATCAGATTCCCATCTACACAAATTTATTTGTATGATATCTCAAGGCTCCAACCAGAAAGCAAAGCCACATCGTACACAAAACTGATGTTTCATGCAAAAAGATAGTGTCCCAAAAAGGCAGTGACACATGAAACACATGAAAAACAGAGAAAAGAGTAATTATTAAATCCACCCTTTTGTCCAGGCCTACACTGATCTTTCTAGTAAGAACAGGCTAATATCAATTAAGAAAAGAATAAAAATAGTATTCTCTTGCACACGTATTGTGTCTCCATTTACTCTACTAGAATAGCCTAAATTACTGTTACTAATGAACTCAAAGCTGAGCTCTATTTTTCTGAGAGAGAATTTTACACAGAGATTCAGCAGAAGTTGACGTTCCTTATTCAGCAAAATAACATGCTTAAATTGAGGAATGTGCTGAAATCTGTATGGCTTTCACAGACACTTACATAAATTTCACATATCCTTAGACTGTTTTCCTTAGTAAGGTTTAAACCCAAATCATATATTTTGGATATCAGTGCTTTACTTTTGATCAATTCATGCTTTTTGGGGTTTTTTTTAAGATGATTTTTTTTTTGTCCCACTCAAAGAGGCATTTTCTCAACAAGATTGAAGACCAGTTAGGCGCAGGGTACAGAGATGTGTACCAAAAGACCGTATGTAGTGCTGCCTGATTCCTGAGTTATGTGTTTTGTAGGCAACTGTCAGCTCCTCTGCCCACAGGGGAATTTCATCCAGCAATCAAAAAAACATGAAACGCACCAGACACCCTCTCAAAAAGGACTGGAGGAGTTGATCATCTATTTATATATAAAAGCACATAGGACAGCCTAGAGAAATTCTTCCCATCTCTTGAAACGGTGTGTGGCAGTGCCCTGGGGATCGGTGACAAGTGTCACTCTGGAGAAGCAGTGAGAGGAATGCTGTCCAGCTCCTGGCTCGAATACAGGAGAGCAGAGCATGGCCACTGTGCACACACAGCAGGTTTGCAGTTCATTTCTTTCCACCCCTCCTGTAAAAGCTAATAAGAATCCCAATGACCTGTTTAAGATCCAGAAACCTTAAAAGGAAACACAACAGCTGCTCTGATAATTCCCTGGATTCTTAAAACCTTCTCGGTCTGACAAGTAATGGCTCAGCAATTACTATCCCAAGGCATGTGAGAGCATTTTCTGTTTTGTTTGATTCCCGGAGCCCTGCTCATAGCTGGAACAATCCTAAAAAAATATAAGAGGCTGGAAAGGATGAGTCTATAAATCTCCTTCACTGTTAGCGAGCTGGGAGCTAGGGTGCCAATTTTAGCATGAGACCCTTGGAGCCCTGGCCCTGTTCTTTCTCAGCAGTAATAAGTACGAAAAGGACTAAGAAACGGACTAGCCGCCCCGTAAGTTCTCAGCAGATGGTTTGAACATAGAGAACAAAGATCACAGGCTAACTGACAAGAGGCTACCTCCAGGCAATTAATCATCCCCTCTGAAGGTCAATTGGGAAAAAGGTGAGTTTTACAGGGGGCTCCATCAGAGGAGGCAGACAATCTGCTATCTCAGCTCTAACACAGACGATTATAGGAGGGGAATGTGCATGTCAGAACCCCCCATTTATCATAATCCCAAGGCCATTTTTCATGTTGAAATGAGCCCTTTCAGAAAATGTCACACACAATGGCTACTTTAATCTCAGCCTCACTAGCTGTATCTCTTTAGGCTTTCTGCACCATCGGAAGGGCCCTGGGACAGGATTACGGGCTTCTGCTTTCTTCTTAATCAATTGCTTAGTGGATTTGGAGTACAATGGTATATTTTTAGGGAGTTCTGCTTGACAAATTTAGCTGCTCAGCTCTGGGAGAAGCAGAGATGGGAAGCGGGGCAGGCAAGCAGAGCTGACAAAACCCAGTACCCTTCAAAAAATAATAATAATAAAAAAAATTTTAAAAGTTTTGCATGTATCTGTTGTGCTGCTTGAAAACTGTCCCAAGTGGTCTAATTCCTGGTTGGAAACTGCCCCATTTATAGTTCAGCCTTGCGCAGAACCTTTGCCAGGGAGATAAATCATGCAGCAAGCAAGGCTAGTGACTCTTCTACACTTTTCCCCAATATGCTTCATGCTTCATTGGTCACACAAGTTATTAGGCTTATTTGGTACCCAAAGAGTAACTTCTCATTTTTCACTGCTCAAATTTGCTCCCCTCCCTTTAATGTCTTGCTGGCTTAGCCCATGGCTTATAAAATATGGGACAATAAACCAAGGAAGGAGAAAAGAAAACCGCATGTAAGATTGTTGGCTGATGTTTTATAAACATTGCTGAGCTTCTATGAGGGGAAAAGAAAAGACAGAAGAAACCCTGGAATGAAAACGCATTATAAACACGGACTACACAGTGAAGCCATGAGAACTGAGAAATAATAGAAAGTAATCAATACCAGATGGGCCTTCTTAGACGAGAAATTAAAAAGTAAAAGCAATTTAAAAAATAGTATAAATCAACTTTTTTACTAGATCTAAATATATATATATACGTGTCCCAAAGATTTCCCCCATGGCACATTTCTGAGTTACTTACCCCCCTCATAACACAATAGAAATTATGCCTTGAATATGAAAAACAAATGCACACTTGGAAAAATACTAAAAAGCTCATAAGAAAAATCATATTCTCTATGTTCTTCACTCTTTCTCAAGTTTTTACCTGGTGGGACTGACACTGTCCCCTGTTACAGTGATAACATAACGTAACTGAGGTTTCCTGCTCTAAATGTGTCCAGGGGAGAAAAAGGGTCCTGTTAAAAATGGGCAAATTTTACTCTGATTTACACACAATAAGCACGTCTGGCTAGAGGCAAAATCAGGATCTCTTCATTTCTGTTTATCCAGTACAGATACGGTATAGTAAATATGAAGTCTATGGAGATGCTTTAAAGATACTTCAGTCGTCACTGCCTTTGGGTTTTGCATGCCCCACGGCTTCATTGAATTGTGCTTTCTTGAGCTGAAATGAAGCCATTTCAAGAGATGCCTTATTGTTACATAGCTGATACTTTCTTCACCTCTAACATTTACTGACACTGAAGCCATGTTCCATCAAAGATGCCCCACTCCAATACATTTAACGCATCAAAAGAATTGCTAGATTAGATGCCATTTGAAACTCTGAATCCAATTCAGCCCATTTTTGTTGTCCATAAAATAAAGATGTTTCAGAGAAATCTTTACCCTTCATACATGAAGACAACCATAAATTAATGCAAGCCATTGCGATTCTTAAACATCTATCAAATGGATGTCTTAAATCTACCAAGTGGTGCAGGGGTCTTACATATGCATTTCTAGAAGCAGACTTTGAATGAAATTATTTTCTCAGGTCATCTGCATAGAATTTTGAGACTAATTTTCAAAAGTGCTGAACATTATTCAGTAAATGAGGCACTTCTGGTTGTCTTTGTATAACTGTCCAAATGATTTGTACACTTACAAAACTGTCCACTTTTTTATTCAGCAATAAAAAGCAGTCACAGACTCTGCAAGATAAAGGTTTATGGTGGCAGGTGACTTCCTACACAAAAAGATTAAAGATAAGTGCTACAAGACACCATATTTCTGAGCCTCAAATCTAAATGTAGATGAAAAATGTTTGGGGCTAATGTGAGGAAAAAGCTATGGAAGAGCCATTAAAATAATATCTGATTTTGAAGCAGAATTTAACTTGAGTCCTGATCATTTCTAAGCTTTTAAAGCTGACAAGAACCAGGGACTTTCTCTCACACACCACCATTTTGTGTATGTAAGCTACTGAAATCACTTGGCATAGCACAGAGAGAAGAAAGCACTGCAAAAGTAATTATACGTTTAGATGTGCAAATGGAAATGATGCTTTAATAAGAACATTTGAACATATGATTAGATGTTCTGGTCTTTCAACGAGATTTGTCTATCTGAAGCATTTGATGCCTTTTCATCCAATTATTGAACAAATATGATAGCTAATGACAAGTTATTTTTATGTTGCATCCATCTATTGTATCTCTAAGGTGCCTATTACTGTTCTGTTTAAGTGCCAGTCCTGTTCTGAATTGCCTCCATCCATGTAATTATGTAACGACAATCAAAGCGAAAGGCTAATTGAACGTATCTTGCAAATACCTTCTTCACAGCTCTCGCCTTTGTATCCTGGGTTGCAGATACAGGTCCCCATGATGCACGTGCCATGGTTATTGCAGGAGACATCAATGCACTGGTTCGTTGGGACGTCACATTCCGCTCCTTTCCAACCACTATGGCACAAGCACCTCCCCTTCATGTACTGCCCGTTTCCACTGCACAGCACAGGGCAGGATGCTAGAGAAAGGTAATAGAAATCACATTAAAGCCCAATTGTACACAGCTCACTTCAAAAAAAGAGCACAAGATTCTGGCACAGAGTTTATATTATTCATACACAGTTCTTTTCTTTGCCAAAACCAATGTTACATGGATGACACCCAGCTGTTGGCTGTATTCTCTCTTCTACGACTGTTTAAAACAAACAAATAGTGCTCCTGAATTAGAGTATCTCCTTGCTTTCTGCCCCTCATATTTTTTTTTCACTAACTAAACTCAGAATCTTCTAGCATTCTGACTTTTCAACATGCTGGTGTCTTCTTTCAGCAGCAACACTGATTGTTTATCACAACCCCTGACCCACTGCCAGACTTCATACTTTCCTTGACATTGGCTCTGCTGTGGACCTTAGCTGTCCACAAATCATTGGGGTTTGGTTGTAATTCTCAGCTTTACGTGTTTCAGTTGCTTTGTTCTGAGTCCAGAATGCCATGTTGAAACTATTTCCCTGATTTAGCTCATGTCATTACCATCAACTGAATGTCCAGCCCCCGTTTTTGGTTATCACCTCTGTTGGTCTTTATTCACCATCAGACATAATGCAAAACTGGCCACTGGTCTTTCTAAACTCCCTGTAATAAAAGTTCTCCAAATCTCTTCTCTTTATATCAGTCTAAAAAGGATTTTTTAATTGTCTCTATTTCCAGAAAAATCATCTGATTCTCAAGGCCAACCAGCTACAGGATTTCTTCCCTGTGATAAAGGGGAGAAGAAGATGACAAGCTCAAGCTGTGGCATGATGTAACCCAGGATTAAGGGGTTTCTCAGATAAATTTAGAAAATGCCAGGCAGAGTGAGATGGAATGAGCAGGCTCCTCAAGGAAGGAAAGGTCATCAAATACCAGAGTCCAGCCTCCATGACCAAAGCTTTGGTAATTGTTGGTCTCTGAGCGTCCTTTAGCCCCGCTCTGATGATGCCTTCTCCCTTTTCCATTCTTCACACCTGCCACCATATGCTTCTCTTGTCCTCTGTTCTGATTTTTCCAAGGAAATTGATTTCTGTCTCTCAGAAACAACAGCCTTCCTCTGTTCACTGTCCCTTGAAATGTCTTCTTGCTTAAGCCCTGTTCTCTTCAATGTCATTTCTCTGAAACTCCACTGCAATGACATGTATTTAACACAGACTTCTCTCTCTCACCGCTGCACATCATCCTTAGGTGTGAGCAGCTGGGCATCTCATCTGCCCCTCAGACAAGCAACTCATGAACATTTTTATGCAGGATGAGTGGGAAAGGGTAATTCCAGTCTGCTGCTTAATTCAACTGCATTAGGTGTGTGATGAATACAGTGCACTTCTTTTGCTTCCCTTCCTGACTGAGCATACATGGGAAGAGGTATTGACATGGCTAAGGGCAACGTTCCTCTACTCCTTTTCCTACCTTTTCAGATAGCCATCACACAATGCCCATCCCATGCCCTTCCATCTGTTTCAGCATTACAGAATTATAGCAATCTCCGTAAACTCCAAAGGATTGCCAGCTCTGACTGTTAAACTGATTTGATATGCAGTCAACTACGTTTGCCTGGCCAAGATAAATGGGGTTTAGAAACAAAAGGAATTTCACAACTGTTATTTACTAAGGAGCCCTCTGTTCACTGTAAAGGAAGCACACTGCAGTGGTGAATTTCAAGAGCATCATTTAAAAGGAGAGATCTACCTATGCAGCAGGAGACATACATTGTTTACGGTGCACTGTGTTGTGTACATGATTCACAGCAAACTTGCTCTGTAATTTCACTTTTCAGCTAGGCTGATGGAATTTTCCATCCCCCTGTCTCAAATTTCAAATGTTCAATAATGGACCCTGTTCTTTCAAAGCACTGGAGGAGGATAGTCTGCAGCTCTTTTCAACAAGAAGATAGAATAATCACCTTTAACCAGTGAGTGGCTGCTTAGAAAGACACAAGTATTTTCTGACAAGACAGCTGATCACTCAGTACAAGATCAGATAAATTACTGGCCATCTGCAATAAGGCTGAAACTCTATGGAGCCCTCTATGTATGGAGAACATCTTCAGCACAACCTGAGGAGTGCTACTGCAAATGTCAAGGCACTGGCAGGAACAAGATCTCCTTTGTAGCTTACCACAAAGAATAAAGACAAAAGAGGTTTCTGGATTTTTTTTCACCACTACTTGGGCAACTCTTTTCTATATATAAGGATATATAGTTATTGTCTGATCATTCAGACCCCAACAAACAATGTGTAAAATGCTGAAATGATGGTAATTCACTTGTGTGGTTATGGTAGCAACAACCCAAATGCACATGACTTTTCTTGTAAGGCTTAGCATCAGAGAGTAAGATCGTTCATGTGTTTTGTTGACTTTGTACAGGACTTTGAAACACCATCTCCCACGTTCAAGTAGGACATCAAAAGGCCTGCAAATACACCTCCAGTGATTTGTTCTCATTTACTTGGTTTAAAATAATTGGTTAATAATACATTAATAATTAACCATTATTAAAACCAGAAGGACTTTCTGCTCCACAGTTTCCCATCCATTTGCACAGTTATTTACAAGGCTGAATTGAAACAAAGGAACACCCTGGAAATCCATGATCTAGAGACCTTCATGTGGACAGAGACCTGCACATTTAAGGATTACCACTCACTACAGGCACCCATACATGCCTGTAGGTAGGTGCACACAGAGGCAGCCTTGCACATGCCACAGTTGCTGCCCTCTGAGGGAATTACAGGCCAAAAGCAGCATCTTAGATTTGCCTGAAAAACAATGGGAAGCCAACACTGGGGCCTTCCTATCTCACACTCATGGCAAGATGATCCATTTAACAAGCCCACTGAGTGGAAATGCATACACAAATAGCATTTGGACACCCCAGGTATTAATCTGTTCTAAAGGAGGAGAATAATCTGTGGTCTGAGCCCAGATGGTTCTGAACCAAAATACGGACTGAAATAAAAGGTGTTCCTATCAGTCAGAGTAAGCACTCTAGTGAAATGGGAAATGCTTACACGGCTCAAATGAAGTGCCTGGGAAAGGCTGGCATACAACCCATGAAGGGAAGTAAAGTCCTTTGAAAGTGGGTTCAGAAGAAAAGTTTAAATATTCTGTTAGTGAAGGAGCTTCTCCACTGACTCTGCAGGGAGCCTTGGGGGGAACAAACTCTGAACTTCTGCTCCTACCAAAAGTTAGGAGGTGTGAGTAGGAATATGCTGTGGTAGATGGGCCCCCCTCCCCCCCTTTGTCTCTAGCTGTATGGGTTTGAAAAGGAGCTTGGAAATGCAAACCAAGTGTAAGGAAATGCAAACCAAGTGTAACCTGAGTCAGCAAGAAGTTTGACAGAACAGCTCTCAGGGATGCAGATTGCCACATCCATCTTACTCGGGCTGTGAACTCTGAAACACCTCTGGGGCTTTAGCCTGGACCACACTGCCTCAGCAGAGAGCTCCCTGCCTGCGGGGTGTGCAGCCCGTCCTTATCTCTTGGCTGGGCTTCAGCGATGTGACCCAAGCTCAATTGGAGGGGAGAGGACATGGGGTTGGACAGAGTTTAGCTCTCTCTCTTGGGAAGGAGCCAGCCTGCTTTACAAAGAAGCAATGGGCTGGGGAGAAGGCCTGACCTCTCGCCTTAGCAAAGCTCCTTGTGTGGGCACTAACTTTTTACACTACCTCCCTCCCCAGATTTATGAATCTGCACTTAGTCTGTTGGACTCTTTGAGCCAAAAAAGGCCTTGAAAAGGTTGATGCATGGCTTCTGACATTTCCCACATGCAACGTTTTGATTTCTCATTCTGAAATGTGTTCTTACTAAAAGTACTTCAGTTTGTTTTTAAAATGTTTAAATAACCTGAAAATTTCAGGTCAAATGAAAATCCTTCCAAAACCCTTTATTAAAAACACTTCTCACTTAAGCTGAAAAAAAGTATTATATTGTTTGCTGGGGTAAGAAAGCCTCCTTCCCAGTTGTTCCGATGTTTTTAATTTTGGTCAAACTACCCAGTTCTTCCTGCCCTCACTCCTCTCCTGTCCATATTGTAACCCTGCTGTGATCCCCACCACAAACACTTGGCTCAGGCAGAGTGGCAGCAATGATAGAAGTACCTGATTCTTGTGTAATCAGTATCTTAAAAGTAAGTATCTTTACAGGGTTGCACCACACAGTGATAGACTGCTCTGCTAAATGAACAACAATCCCACATTTTTAAAGTCTACTTTCCTAAAGGAAATTCCCAGTGTGAGGTTTTGTCTGTCTGTACGTGGCAGGGAGGTTGTGTTGTTGCTAAGGTCACAGCACTCATGGCTAGTAGCAAACAAATCCACAGATCCCACTTGTTTCCTTTCCACCACAGCATCACCAAGCAGGGTGAGGTGTATTATGCAAAAAGCACAGGAGTGAATATAATTTCCACAAGAAAAATGTTGAGCAAAAGAGAGAGGGGAAGAGTTAATCAAGCACAAATTCCTACCTCTGCCACAGTCAGGGCCCAGAAAGCCAAGGAAGCAATGGCAAGTCCCAGACACGCAGTCTCCATTCCCATAGCAATTACTGGGACAATTATCCACTGATTCTGGAAAAGAAAAAAGAGAATGCAGCTAATTTGTTAGGCAGGAAAACCCCTCTGAGCTCAGGAGGGCTCTGGATGGCCCTCCAAGCAATCGCTGAACTTGGAACTGGAAGCATTAGTCTGAGCTACACTAAACAGCGCTAATCCATTGACACCAACCGCAACGCAACACAACAGTGTGGAGTCACTGCAAACCCTACGAGTAAATCCCAGCTGCTCAGCACCCACCAGGCTTTGTTCTCACTTGATACTTGAAAACTTCCAAATGTCTTTTCTTCCTTTTTATTTTTGACTATCTTCCTTCTTTGAATTTATTGGAGAGAAGCAAGACCCACGTTCTCATGGCAGAACACACATCTTTGGTCCAATTTTGTTAACTCCAGTAAGTGGACATGGGGCATTTATTTGAGTCAAACTGAGATAATCTCTGAAATGTTCCCCTCTGAAGTTCACCAGACAGAGACCCTCGGATCATCCTATCAGCCTGTTGAAGGATTATTTCCATATATCTTCTGTCTCGTTCTGTGGTAGTATACAACCAGTCCAAAGTGCTGGGGCTTGTATCTTGGTAGAACAGGGATGGGACACTTTCTTCTGGTTTTAGTTATCATCTGAAATTCCCTGACTTTGGCAAAAAACACTGGCTATTCATCTTTCAAGGAAAGGTAATGGGTAAGCAAAATGTTATCTCGAGCTTCTATTTTGAGGACAGTTCAGAATACTGGGGGTTAAAAATTAACTTTCATAAGCGAACACAAGCTGGTAAACATTACAGATCAAGAAAAGGATGAAAATAATTTTATTTTCCTGACTAAACTGGAGTGAAGACTGAGTAAATGTTGGTGAGGCTTGGAATGATGATGGAATACCATGGTTCAGTCCCCACTATTATTTCACATTTTCTCTGAGGGAGATGCATATCAGATTAAAACTGGATTCAGTCATACAGGAGGGGCACCGGTGGTACATCTATCATGGAGTGGGGCGGAAATCTCAGCCATGTGAGTAATGACTTTGCTTTCATGGACATACTTCAGGAGGCCTTGTGGTAGGAAAGGTATTTGTAAACTTCCTCTCAGTGCAAGTGAAGAGAAACAGCTGCAGCTGAGATGTGCAGATTCGTTTCTAATCACAAATGAAAGGAAGCCTGTCTCTGGATAGGTGTTCTCCAAACAACAGAGGTTTCTGAAGGGCATTTTAAAGGCCGTGATGTAATTTAATCATTCATAAAGGGCAATGACAGTTTTAAATAATAAAAAACAGTTTCAAGCATTTATGGTTTAAGTCATGGCATCAGACATGCAGCAAGGAAGGTACAAGGAAGTGCTGTCAGTTCTATAGTTAAGCAGATAATCACTTTATGGCATATGGAAATACAATCACAGCATGTAGTCAACACTTTGGGCTTGAGTTGCCATATTTTTTTCCAGTTGAATAGCATCCAAGCTTACTAGGATGAAAAAACAGCAACTCAGGCCTTGTGCATTTATACTGATATATACTACTAACTCTCACTCAATCGCAGGTACAAACACAAATTTACCCTGTAAATGGAAAGTAAATGTTAACCAGTATGTATATAATCTTCAGAATTTTGAGATATTCGCTGAAAACAAAAGCAATTTTGTTTTATTATTTTCCCATGATATTTACATCCTTCTTGTCTTCAAAAAAATATATGCAGAAATATTGAAAAAAAATATTTATGCACATACATACTTATACATATGAAGAACATACAGCGTGTGAGTACTTTGGAACAAGCTAATGAGATGGGGTAGGAGATGTGATAGCTCCTGTTGCTGAAAAGATCAGTCCTTTTTCACTAATCCTCTCACCCCAGGCATGACTCTTGTGCTGGCCCTGGCACTTTTCAGGCCCTACAATGAGTTGGTAAAGCCCAAATGGTGGCAAAAATTTTAATGCAGCAGAGAAAAAGATCCAGTGAACTGTTTCCTACTGCCTGTAAAGCGGGAGCAGAAGGAGTAGGGCCACACTGTTCAGCACCCATGCAGTACTTAGACCTCTCATGAAACCTCACACGCTCATTCTGGGTTGGGGACTGCAAGCTGGAGCAACATTGTGTAGAGGTTACATATGCACGACCCTTGAAGTCAGTGGGAATATACCTATGTCAGGCTTGAGGCAGGACAGACTCCCAGTGTTATGACAATACCTATAGTATATGAAAAACTCTATTTTGTTAAAAAGCTTTTTTCAAGCTTTTGCTTTAGAGGACTAAATTGAGTCCTTGACAAAGAGCTAAATATCCACACAACTATTTTGGTATGTTTATGCAATATAATAAATAATATTGATGTAAAATATTAAAATATCAAGGCTACATCTAAAAAGCAACATAACATCAGGGATTGCAGCTGTTCCAAAGTGTAACAATGCATCACATCAGCTAAAGGAAAGAATAGTTTGCAATTATAGTGTGATTCAACCCAAGTACTTGTGATGCCTAGGACTAGGACGAGACAGGCAATACTCAGTACGCCATTAGGTGTCTACTGTAGGTTAAACTGAATAACTCTCATCCACTGTACTATGTATAGTGGAATCTAGAAGTGCAGAGTGACCACAGGAGTGCAGCATACCTGTGTTTAGGTAACCAAACTTTCCTGAATCTTAGGATGAATCTATTTAATTAACTTTATTCCTTCCTTTCCTTCTCTCACTAGTTAGATGTCATCAAAGACACCTATAATCGGTCAGGTCCCATCCACAGCGACTGATACTAATGCATGTCAAAACAATATTCATGAATATTTTGTTGCTCAGCTACAGATCTGGCATTCTGCTTTGCAACAATGCAGTGATATGCACACATATCACTTCATATACCACTACCTCCTCAACTTTTTGCAAGTGTACCCTAAATGCATCATATATTGTGGCCAACAGAGAAGGTGTTAAAAAAACAGATGAATGAAAACCATTGTACCTTCTTCACTGAAGCACTTCACTAACACTTAATTTTGGCCTGAAGACCCTATACTATTAATAATAGAGTAGGTGCTTAAAAATCACTTCATCCTACTTCATTGCTTTCTCTAATGCTCCTTGTTTTTCTAATATAGCCAAAAGTAACATTTCTAACATGTTCTCATTTTACCCTAGCTTACATTTGCCCTGGAATAACCTGCCTGAAAGACAAGATGAAGTGAAGAGGAAAAGAAGCTCTTTCCCCTGCAGTGGCTGGTGCCACTTACCATTTTTTAGCAGTTAAGGATACAAATTTGCCTGGTGTGACTCAGGGAAATTAAGGTCTCTGCACACTTCCCAAATTCTTCCCTACTGAGAATCAACTCTGAAAAGTGACGAAGATTCATGCAGTAGATCTTCGTTTCAAAGCCATTCCCAAACATCTCCGAAAGTGTTTCCATAAAGGAAGTGTTAAGTGAACCTGTTTTTTTCTGATGAACTCTAGAGCTAATGAAAACAAAGCTCGCGACTTAGGCTTGTGAGCAACGAGTCTGAAAGTTGATGTGCAATACCAAGGATAGTCCTATTTATATTCTTAGATACAATCCCAAACTGGAATTCTGTTTTACTTTAAAGATTGCAGGCATTAGCAAGTCATACTCACTTCCCATAAAAACCCCTGACTCTGTCCCAGGACTGAGCTCATTTCAGTGGTTATAGACTGTGCCAGCTGGATGGCTGAGTTGATTTTCTGGCTCTATGGAAATGTACATACAACATGTACACATGTCCATGCACACTACTCAAACACTTAAATGACAAATTTAATGGGAGGAGGTGGGTGACTTGGCATAGGAAATTAGGGAATCATGATGACGGAAGCCTAAAAAGAGTCAAATGGACAAATTTTCAGATGTTAGGATTTAGCCAAATTATCATAGAATCCCAGGCTGCATTAGGTTGGAAGGGACCGTTAAAGGCCATCTAGTCCCACCCCCCTGCAGTGAGCAGGGACATCTTCACTAGATCAGGTTGCTCAGAGCCCCATCAAGTGTGACCTTGAATGTCTCCAGGGATGGGGCCTCTCTGGGCAACCTATGCTAGTGTCTCGCCACTCTCAGAGGAAAGAACTTCCTCCTAATATCTCATCTAAATATGCCCTGCTCTGGTTTAAAACCATTGCCCCTTTTCCTTTCACTTCATGGCCTTGCAAACAGTTCTTCCCAGCTTTCCAATCGGTCCCTTCAGGGACTGGAAGGGGCTCTGAGGTATTCCCTGAGCCTTCTCTTCTCCAGGAAAACCACCCCAACTCTCTCAGTCTGTCTTCGTAGGAGAGGTGCTCCAGCCCTCAGATCATCCTTGTGGCCTCCTCTGGACCTGCTCCAACAGGTCCATGTCCTTCTTGTGCTGAGGGCTCCAGAGTAAATTATTATCTAATGGGATTTAGATGATAGAAAGAAATAAACACTTGAACATTCAGGGAGCTCTTAAGTTTATGGCAAAAAGCAACTCTTGGCCTTTTGAGTATGTCCACAGTCAAGATTGCTACAGAGATGACAAACTGCCAGCCAGTAAATAAAACTGCAGTTGTGGTCAGGTTCTAATCTCCATTGTACACCTTATTCTGTAAGCTGGTCATGTAATTATAAGGATATTTCCCAATATATACAGAATTCCATCCTGCGTTTTATGAATTATGCCATGGGAACTGCTTTAGAGAATCATGTCAATGTTTTGTTTTATTTGTTAAAGTTCACTGTGAGACCATGGACAATTCTTTTTTAGAAACAGATATATGTTCTCTGTTTTCAGTCTGACTCCCACAGCTTTCTCTTGGCTTCCAAATCTCTGTAGTGATCTGATTGACACCAGCTGGTAAAGGCAAAGATTATTAATTGGAGGCTCAGTCAATGGATGATGCACGATGCTTTCACATGGTTTTGCTATCACACGCAAAGAGAGCATTGAAAATGCAGTTCTCATGCCACTTCCCAAAAACCAACAGCAACAGGAACCAACCTCCTGAAAGCAAACCACCCACACTGGGAAAAGTCCTGTGAAACTTAAGGTGGTGTGGTCTCAAATGAGGACAACAGGAATTTGGGAACAGAAGTAATTTTCCCGCCAGCTTCAAAATCTAATCAGCAACTCAAAATGCAAGTAATTTCCTGAATAAATATTGTAAATATGCAGAGCTCCTCTGAGAGAAGGAGTAAGGGACATAACAAGGCACATGGTCTTCAGATCTACACTGTCTCATTTTGGAGAGCGGTACAGAAATGCCTTGCCTGAAGCAGCAGGTATTCCCTACCCTAGTCCAGGCTGCTTCCCTCAGGAAAAGGAGGATGTACAAAAGTGTTTCAAGGTTCATAAAAAAGAGATGGAAAACATGGTTTACGTATGAGAGCCTAGACTTCTCCAAGAGCAAAACTCGTTTTCTGAAGCACTCTTTAAGGTCCTTCCCGCTCCAGACCCTTAATTATCAAAGCACAGAAAGAAAGAGATCAGGGTATGGAGCAAACCAGCTTTACTCCATTGCCCCATGTTGACTCACAGCTGCTGAGGTTAGCTTGGGATTTTGCCATTTGTCTCAGAGGACTTTTTTCAGTATGAACAATCTCACAGCTGGTAGATTTTTGAGGCAAACTTGGCTGAAACCTTTATCTCATTGCACATTTTCCCACTGCAGTCAGTCCTTACCCCGAGAGAAGTTATAAACTGCCATGATCCTGCCCATACCCATAAGGCAAATTCACACAACACCATCTTGCATTTAAAGATATCCCTGAGTTCAATAGGAAATGGCTAATTACCCTTATTTTAGGCTGGTAATCTGACGCATAGACAAACGCACTGTTTGCTTCACAGCATAAACAGACTCAGGTGACAACGACAAAGCTCCCAGGCTAATGGTCTACTCAGGGGACCACTTTGCCACTGACAAAAAGCCCCTTGAAAGCCAAGTCTACTGTGGTGAGCTCTATAAAGATCTGTCAGCCTGGTTTACAATTTCCTACATGAATTACCTTTATCCAGATGAAATACAATAAACTTATTAAGGATGTAGACAAATTGCTAGACTCTTGATGGACTTCCCTTTTACACACTCACCATCTTTGTTGGTCAGTGCTACAGCTACTTTAACACTATTTCCGCCTTATTTATTTACTATGCAACGTTCAACTTAATAGCTTGTTTCTATATCTTTGGGCCAGAGGCCAAGGCAGATGTTTCTCTGACACCAAATCCTATTAGAGGCTGCAATAACACAATTGTGTGTTAAAGATAAATATTTTATAGCCTACATTTGCCACCAAGCATCATCATTCCCTAGGCATTTTGAGGCAACTATCTATTGGCAAAGAAAAAGGAGTTATCTAGCTGTCAATTGAAGGCAGTGGCTTTCCTGGGAGTTAATAAGTACCAGGACTGCTTTCTAAGAACTGATTAAATGCCATTCAGTGCAGTGTGGTTGTATGAATTCAAATGTAACAATTTGATTCAATAACCTCAAAGAGTTCTTCTGGAACTGGCAGTGTTTGGTGTCAGAAACATGTAGGAATCAAGCTACAGTAGAATTATACTTTAATGAACGCTAGTTTCAGGAAGGAAGGTTCAAAGAAAACTTGTTTTACCAATAAAAATACGAAACATTAGAAGCAGAGATGCAGAGCAATAAAACCACGGTATTTTAGATATCCTCACTGTTTGGCGTCTTTGACTACTAGTCTACCGCACCTCTGCAAGAAATGACCTCAAAAACTTCTGCTCTTTGCTGGTGAGAAGATATATGAAGTGGCTGAACTTGAAGTAAATTGCTGCATCTACCAATCTACCAACCCAGAAGATACAGCATACATACTGATTGGTGGAATAAAATGTTCTACTCTTCCCTTATAAACATCAACCCTCAACAGATGCATTGATTTAAAAAAGGTAAATAAGTAAAAAACATCTGGAGGTAAAACAAATACTTAAAGGAGATTTGTTTACTGTATGAAATAAATATATATATCAAATTGTTCCTGCCTGCACAGTAGTCTATTTTCTGCCCAGTCATGTTCCCTTGGATGAAGATGCTCTGTTGGGAGGAATGGAGTGCACGTGGAGCAGTTAGTTAAGTTCCATAGTTCATATCTAGCTCCAAAATCCTCTCTGTGAGCCACATCAATGAAAAAAGACGAGGAGTGCACAGCATCCCTCTCACCCTTCAGCGAACTGCATCCCATAGGAGAGTCAAGGAACACTGCAACACTGAGGGGAGGTTGAAGTGCCTTGGTTTGCTTAGCCTGGAGAAGAGGAGGCTGAAGGGAGACCTCATGGCCATCCGTGGCTTCCTGATGAGAGGGAGTAAAGGGGCAGGTGCAGATCTCCTTCCTTTGGGGACCAGGGATTGAACCAGAGGGAACAGCATGAAGCTGTGCCAGGGTAGGTTTAGGTTGGATGTTAGGAAGAGATTCTGTACTGGTCCTTACGGGTCCCTTCCAACTCAGGACAGTCTAGGATTCTATGATTCTACGATTATTTCACCTTATTCTCTTCTGCTCCACCAGAATAACCATAGCAAACCACATACACTTTCTCCTAGACCTGCTAGTCCAGGATAAAGCTGTCACCTCTAAGCTCCTTGCAATAATATCTCTCTCACAAAAATGCTCCCTGTCACTGCCCCGACCGCATTAGCAATAATTTCCATAAGAAGTCAGGCAGTATAACATGAAAGGCAAAGAAGATTCCGAAGCTCTGTGAACACATTTAATTTACTTCTCAGTTGCAGTGCTCACGGTCCTATTTATTTTTCAAAAGAAATGATGCTGCTCAACTGAATTTCACTGCAGGATAGGTTGGATCCTAAAACTAGAGAACTGTCACCTACCTGCCCTTGTAATTATGATAACAATGTCAAGGGAGACATGGAGGTGAGAGGGGATAAACCAGGTGTCAGATATCTTGAAACATCAGATTTGACATTATGAGCCAAGGAAAAGAAAGGGGGGAAAAAAATGCCCTGGAAACAAAGGAAATGTGGAAGTGCTAGGTCTGGAGTTCTCTTGCTCCCCCTCTTTTCCTCAGCTGAATTCTGAAAGGACTTATTCCTTCTTATGCTACATCCTCACCTGCTGAGATTTCGATTTTGCTGCTTCATTTGTGTTTTATACGGCTTTTACATTTCTAGCTCAAGTAATCCACACCTGGCAGCCAGAGATGTGAAGGTCTTGACAGCATCATGGAAACCTAGTCATTATTTCTGAGTGTTCTTTCACAGTTTCCTCTTCTGTAGGGCACCCAGAGTGATGCTGATACTCTTAATGCCACTTGATGTTGTGCCAGATTTTGCTTTTATTTTTTTTTCTTTTTCTGAAGGCTGGGAGGTCTGTTTTAATTAAAGATCCATGCATGTAACCCTGTTTTGCTTGTATGTCCCAGTGGAACTCTAACCTTCACATGCAGGCATAAGGATGCTAAATTAGGCAAAGGTCAACAGGCAGGCAGTCCTTTAAAAAACTCCTTAAATCACTCCTGATTCTGGAAAGTCAGAGTAAAGTACAGTAATCACAAGTATCCAACTGCATGTTATTATCCTCCACTTATTTCTGTATGATTTTTTTAAAAAAAACCAAAACAAAGCCATCTCCAATGGCAGATACCCCTGATCTCCATCAGTGTGCTGGCAGCAAATACCTGCCCAAACCAGCAGTGACTCTGGAGACTGGATCATTTTAAGACATGATGGTGAAGCACAAAAGGTTTGGTGTTCAGGATCAGTTTGGGTTGCTTACTGAAACCATCAAGAGCTGCTGAGCTTGCCAAATTTGACAGCACATCATGTAAGCACATTTTCCCTTGAGATGCCTGTACTCTTGCTTCTAGGCCTGGCTTGAGATATCTATCCAGGTACTCGAATTGCTCTCACCACAATAATGTCAGTCTTCCTCACACTATTTCAAGCCCATTTGACTCCAGGCCCAGCTGCAAATAACTACAAGAACAGCATTTTTGTGCGCTATTTTTGAACTTCTGTTCTACAGAAACAGGGACCAAGCAAAAATAGTTTGGGGAGTAAATAAAAAAGAGAACAAGCCCAACCATTTCAGAAGCCTGTGCCACATTTGGTCTGAGTTTTGTTTGCTCTCTGAGAAAGAGCTTTATCTCACCGATTCATTCCTCTCTCTTACTGCTTCCTATTTAAGAAGAAATCTTTCCAGTGCAGAAAGCCTTATAATCTAAAGCTATCAGATGGTTGAAAGCATAAGGTGTAATGGGATTTCAAAAGCACTTGGGCACTGGTCTATGTATACTACCACTTAAGTTAATGGTAAAATCTCCTTCGACTTCACCAACTTTTAGAAAATCCCGCTAATGCGTTTCTGCTGTTCAGAGGGATATACAGGGAACACAGCTTTCTGCCCTGAGAACGTGAGCAATGTTAAAAGCATGAAAGGGTCTAAGAAATACAGTTCTGAAGGAATCACACATTGGCCATGTGAAAAAAAACCCCTTGCTGGTCTAAATTGCTCAAAATGTGGTGGCAGGTTAGAAGTTAGCTGGGAAAATAAATAAATAAATTAGTGAATGATTTTAAACAAAGAGTAGCTGTTGGGCTCAAGCCTTCTTCTTCCTTCTGCACTGCAGCTTGTAAGCACAATAACACTTCTATCCCATACTTGTAGCATACACATGTCAAAGCTGTGGAGAACTAGGACAATTTACAAACATTCCTTTCTTCCTAGTTTTCCTTTTTCTTTTTCTTTTTAATTTTTTTTCCCAGCTGGAATAATTGTAAAACCTGGATTTTACTCCATTAAATGAAACTCTCACATCCCCAGTCTGCCCAAGGGATTGCAAGGAATTTTTTTGTTTTGTTTTGGGTTTTTTTTTGTTGTTGTTCCTTCCCACTCTCATAAATTGTTACAAACCAATACAGGAAGCAACAATTATTCAGCCTTCAGGGTTCAACTTCTGGTGCTGCACTAGCAAGTGGGAAGTTACTTCATGTTCAGAACATTACAATTTCTGCTCTTGTAGCTCAGGGCAAGGCTAAAGCCGGCCTTGAGTTTCATTTTAAATGATTTTGTAAGTTGGTGTATTCTAGGGGAAAAAAACCTCCAAACCATTCTTGCATACACACACACAGAGGTCCTCAAATGTGATTTCGTTCAGTCAAGGAAATGCCATGAAACCTTGGAAATGTTCAAATTTTGGGTGCATTAAAGACTAAGTTTCATTTTACATAAGCTCTTTAGCAAATATATCCTGCCTGATGGATGCACCATCTGGAATGACTGATGTCTGAGGTTCCACACGGTTGGCAGTGGTGCTATGGACATGCTCCCAGGTATGATGCCTGGTTTCCAGCCACCTCCTCATGGTTTTGTGTTACATCTGCCCCCCTCAAAGTGATGCCCTTAGTTGCCTGGCACACCTCAGGTGCTGCTGGATGTCTGTGCTCAGGCAACTGAATCGATCTGTCAGTGGTCTTTGATCAGGGCCAGAGAAGAAGCAGAACTCATGGCTCTGTTTCTGCCTCCAGCTGGACAAATTTGGTCAAATTGTGTTCCTTTCTTCATGCCTCCATCAAGCTCCCTAGAAATCAGTTTAATGTAATTTATGTAACTCTCTGACACTGCTGTAGCACTTAGATAAAGAAAGCAGGCACACATCTAATACACAGACCAGTCATCATTTAGAAGTCAACATATGCCAGGAGTTACTGTACAGACTCTGTCCTTTTCTTCCCACTTGGCCCTTGTGCAAAAGGAGAGACTGGACTGGTATCTCCTGAGGTGCCGATGCTGTTGGCTTCTGTTGTCTTTTGTGGCCTTGCATGCAAGTAGATGCTGCACTTTAATGGAGCCTTTGGAAAATAAAGTCTTTAAAAAGCCTGTTGTTCGATTACAGAAAGGGTTCTCCTTTTTGTTTGCCAAATTGGATGAGTAACTCCCACAAACCTTATTTCTGTGCTTTAGCAGGGGAGCATTCATGGAAGGAAAAGTCTGCACAGAGCTGTTTGAGCAGGTCGGTAATATGACACAGGGATAAAATAAGCTGTGCTTACATTAGCCTGCAGTCTGGGTTGCATGGAAAGAGCTATATACAAAAGTGTAAAAACGAAAACCATATGCACCATTTTACACATTTCTCCAGAAACCCTCCGATAGCACTATGCACTGTGTTATTAAGGCAGAATTCTGCTGCTCTGAAAAAAAGTAAACTAAAATAAAATCCCAAAAACCAAACCCAGGACAGAAATAACAGAAAGAAAGAAAAAGGCTTTAAGTTCGGTATTAAATAAACCTTTTCTTGACCCTAAAACTAAAGTAATTACCCCAATCAATAAACCTTTTGTACGAGCTCTGTCAGATCAAGAGAACTTGCCTGCCTGCAAACAGCACACTGACAAGCAAGTTCAAGGCTACCAGCCCATGTAAGTACAGAGGTAGGCAAAGCTTTTTAAAAAAAACCAATCTACCTTCATTTTTCTACCACTTTAAAACATGATCAAGACCAGGCAAAATCTGGATCATTAAAGACATTATTATGTCTAAAAGTCTACCGTGATGAATACTTGCTGGCATCCAAGCAGTCCTTACAAACATGGCTTAATTTCTTTCGTACAATAATATAAATGAAAATATGTGTCTCCTTGTCTATTTTCCTCACCAAAATCATCATTCATAATCATAAGATTTATTGAAAGAGGAGTGCACATACAACAGCCAAGCTAAAGAAAATCAAGAAAAAGCTCAAGTGTAACATTAAACAAATTACTACATCTCTGCTTTAAAGCTAAGCTAGCTTTACATGCCATCATTTTCTATGGCTAGCTTTTACTTACCGAGCATCAATGAAGAGAGAAACGCTATATGGGAAAGAGCAGCTGTGGAAGTTTCTGCAGCCAAGCATCTGACCTTTACAGGATTCTTATTGTTTAATTATCTTTGATATGTGTCCCTAATTTCCTCTTAATTAGAAATGCCTTATGTGTTCAAAAGAAAAATCCTGAAATAATAATTTTGCCTGCCATATAGCTTGGGTTGTTTGGTAAGAATTCTTTCAGACACTTGCAGAGAGGAAAAAAGGTCATCACGAATAACATGTAGATTAGAAACGATTGGTCTGACTTCAGGTTTCTTGGACGTGTGGCAGCTCCAGCAGAAGTAGGCAGAAAGCTGCAGGTAGCATTTGGGGAATGGTGAGCCATAGGATCATGTACCAATGTTACTGACTGAAGCTGAAAGGGGGTTTAAGAACTGGGAGCAGTGCTTGATCTGTTAGGAACTGTCCAAAAAAGGCAGACAGGAAAGTAGACTCCAACAATGGGACATGCTCATGCCCATGGCTCACTTCATTGAGAAATGAGACTTCACCAATTTTGAGGACAAAGGTGAAAAGATTAAGAAGGCACTGATAAAGCTGGTGTTGACTCCTTGTTGCTTAAGTTTTAGGCTGAACCACTATCCATCTTACCAAAAACAGCAAACAAAAATCTCCTGTGATGGGGTTACAGCATTGATGGATAAGGAATGAGCAACTGATGTCATCTAAATGGACTTGTGCTAAGCATTGACACTGTCTTACACAACTTCCTTTGAGATCTGAGGCAGAAATCCTTCCTGGGGAGGGGGGAGACCCAGGGAAGCTGGGGCTGCCCCTGGATCCCTGACAGGGTTCAAGGCCAGGTTGGATGCGTCTTTGGGCACCCTTGGCTGGTGGAGGGTGCGCCTGCCCACGGCATGGGGTAGGACCTAGATGATCTTTAAAGTCCCTTCCAACCCAAAGCATTCTATGATTTTATGATTCTATGAAATAGACTAGATTTACAACTAGGCTGGATGAAAAAATACAATTTCACCAAGCACACTACTGCATCTGCTTGGAGAGGGGAGTTCTTGCAGCTCATAGAAAGCTCAGGTAGAGGCAGTTCACATTTCTGGCTGTCCAGGTGATACCCCACCTGTCAGGCTGGGCTGGACTTGGCTAGAATGGATACAGCATCCTCCTGTCTTTTTGACAACCTTCCGTGTCGACTAATTAAATTGTCACCAAAGGACCTTAAGTCCCATGGCCAGCTGGATGTTTAGCAGAAGACACCTTGCAGTGCTGCAGCATAACCCGATCCTACTCTGAGAATAAGTGTAAGTTTTCAATCAAGCAGACCTGTCAACCTACCGTCATTCACAAGAACAAATTCACAAGGGGAAAAAGAAACCTAACACTGCCTGGCAGGGATTCATAAATGCTCTTTTTGCTTCCTACCTGAACCAAGTGACTCTATCTTTTTCTAAATACTACCTGACCAAGACCTACAAGCTCTACCAGACTCAGAGAAGCTGGGTAAGAGCTGAAAGCAAGAATCAAATAATCAAAAACAGGGGTGGTGGCAAAAAGATGTTATTCAAAAAAGGCACTGACCCTCTGATAGAGTGTCTGTCAAGCAAGGGCTTGTAATGGGATGCAAAGAGCTGGAGGCAAAAAACTATTTGCAAAGCATGCAAAGCTCTGCTGCTGTTTTGCAGGAGAGAGATCAATAACATCAAAAGCAAAGTTGTGATTTTCCTCCCTGCCATGATTCTCATATACTACTATACATCTTCTGTGCAGAGCAAGCAAGAATAGTTGTGAGTCTGGGAAGGAACAGGCTACAAATTAATCATCTGCAGAGGGTTACCACAAGGTGGAAGTACTCAGAAGTCCCTCTGTGAAACAGGTGAGGTGCTAAGATGACAATACATGTGCGCAGTAGGGACGAGCAACACTTGTAGTAACTGAGCACTTCTGTGGAGCAGCTGGAGTCCCATTAAACTTAGAGGGTCTTGATTCAGCAAAGTACCTGCTAAAGTTTCAGTCTCTTTGGGTGGGTATAGCCCAAAGAGAAGTTCAGAAAAGGGTAGCTGGGACATCCAACCCACTTTTCCTTATTCAGAGTCTAATCATAGAATCCCAAAATTTCCTAAGTTGGAAGGGACCCAGAAGGATCATCAAGCCTAACTCCTGGCTCCACACAGGGCCAGCCAAGTCAGAATCGTACACGGGGGAGTTTTAAGTCAAGTAACTCAGGCATTAAGGAGCTAAAAGAAAGCATAAGCCAGAACAGATGACACCCCACGTTAGTCTGCACAGTCTTTTGACTTCTCAATATTTACATGAAACCAATTTAGACTTCTCCAGACATTAGCAAAGCAAGTGTAAATAACGTGAATGGCTCTGAGACTGTAAGTGGATCGCACTTATGCCTCCCCTCTGAATTGGAATTTGGAGGAGTTCAAGTTAGCTTACACAGAAGCAGCAAAGGGTAGAAAATCTGATCTACTCCTTTCCCCTTTGCTTAGACCAAGCTAAACACAAAAGCTTTTTCACTCAGAGCTAGGGAAGAGCCAGTCGGGTCACCTCTCACATAAGGAGGGTTCCCAGTCCCATAGAAAGTTTGCCTCTGTGCCCTGTCATTTCTTATCTCCTCTTTAAGTTCAGTCCTCTGCTCCTCTGCTGGTGTCCTTCCCGTGTGTGAACCGCCATGCTAGGGGGAGGATAGGGGTGGGTTATATTTTAGGCTCTTGCAGGAAGGGACCTTGCCTTTTGATGTGTACCGCAAAGTGCTATATGTGCTGGCAGCCCCTTATAAATAACACCATCAGCTCACGTTGCGCTTTGATGGAGGAAACTGCTTGTGGCAGTTAAGGGATAGAGGAGGGGGCAGGAGGAACAAGGGTCCTTTTCTTCAACTTAAGCGTGGTCTCTTTCAGAAGATAAAAGCGAGATAATACCTTGCATGCTATTAAGGGGTTCTACATGTGTTTCCTATTGCTTGTTGGGTGTCATGCTGGTAAACAGAGATGCTCTGCTCCCACAGACAGCTGGTTTTGCTTTTCCTTTTGATTTATCAGTGGCCCTGCAAAGCCAAACTTGCCTGAGCTCAGCAGTAACAGCTGCTGGAATATACCTTCTCTCTGACTCTGTAGATGCTGTTTTCAGGCTTTGAGATGTTTCTTGCTTCTCCTGAGCAGATTTTTTGGCCAACATGTCTGTCTCGGATGTGCTGATTCCAGCTGATTTCTCAGTCTACTATTTTGCTCCACTTACAGAAGATTGCTCTGAATAAATCACCACTACCAGGCAGAGGTGAATCCACAAGGTGCTTTTTAGAGAAATGTTTCTATTAGAAATTTCAGAAAGTGCCATCAATGTCATTTACAAAAAGGTTAATTTATTATTGAGAGACCTTGATTGTCCATTCCTTTATAATGCCTTGCATTGTAATTCAGAGGAATGGGACATAAAAATGCTATTAAAAGATGAAAACTTCTTTCCCTGCACCAGAATTGCCTGTATTATGCAGAAGCATAAGCTCTGACAGGCAGCATGATCACAGAATCACAAGATGTCAGGGGTTGGAAGGGACATCATAAAATCACCTAGTGCAACCCCCCCTGCCAGAGCAGGACAACCTAGATTAGGTCACACAGAAATGTATCCAGGTGGGTTTTGAATGTCTCCAGAGAAAGAGACTTCACAGCCTCTCTTGGCAGCCTGTCCCAGGGCTCTGTCACCCTCACTGTGAAAAACCTTTTCCTTATGTGCCCATGGAACCTCCTCTTCTCCAGTTTGCACCTGTTGCCCCTTGCCCTATCACTGGACATCACTGAGAAGAGCCTGGCTCCATCCTCCTGTCTCTCACCCTTTACATATTTATAAACATTACTCAGGTCACCCCTCAATCTCCTCTTCTCCAGGCTAAAGAGGCCCAGCTCCCTCAGCCTGTCCTCATAAGGAAGGTGTTCCACTCTATCATCTCAGTGGCAAGTAGTTCCCGGCCTTCTTGAACTGCAGGGTCCAGAACTGCACTCTTGCCAGGTTTACATGCAGTGGCATGCAACAGGCACATGTCTGGATACCACGTAACACTTCAGCGATGATGGCTCCATATCCTTCTAGAAAACAGGCTAAACTGACATCTCCTACCCTCAAAATCCATGTGAACATTCCTGAGTGGGTTGAGTTATAGCTCTACTGGCTTCCAAAACTGTATGATGGAAAGCCCCACAGTTTATCAAATTAATGGTTGTTACCAAACTGGGAATAACAAATGCTGTTACTGGGAATACAGAGATCTTTTTTTCCAGTTTTCTCTAGAAAAACAGAGGCCAAAATATTCCAGACAAGCAGTGTACAGTAATTGCAGCTGATATTGTCACACGGAGTCTGCAATGATTTTACTGGCTCTGAAAATTTCAGTCTGTTGGAACACAGCAGATCCACTTGGACAGCCAGCACCCTTTCCACTCAATGTGTTTATTGCTGGAGTAAAAGCTATGGTCCTTTTCTCAAGTGAGTCCTTATTCACAGGGGAGGTTTACCTGAGGAGCAACCACACCGTTCGGCTTTCTGAACTTACCATTACGATCACCATTATCAGCTCTGTGCTTTCTACTATTATCTGTGATTATTAATTAATGCTTAATGTATTTTCCCAGCAGTTCTATCTCTCTCACAGCATCTCTGGGGAAACGTCACTCTCCTCAGTTTTACAGGGCGAGCAGCCAAAGCATGAGCCTGGGCTGGGTCAGGATTAACACATCAATCAGTATTGAGGAGTTCCAGGCTGTTGGTCCTCTTCTCAGATCACCAGATTCTACTTGTTCCTGCATCACAGCTATTCTTTTCAAACACACTCTCACTGTAAGCCCTGTGTCAGTGCAATAATAAAGGGAGATTTTTCTAAGTGCTCCGGTCACAGAAATCAAATTAAATGGCAGCTTGCCTCTGACAGTCAACACAACTCCTCTGCAGGTTCTTCACCCCACACAGAAAGATCTAAGGCTCCCGTCAGGAGTGACTTGATTTATTTGTTTGGCATTGCAATTTTACACCCTGGTTCATAAACACTGTGTCAGGTTGCTGTATCCTCTTTACTCTGGCAGCAACAAAAATTATAACACTACGGTATTACAGTATTTATAGACTTAAAATGTAGCAACCATGCCTTGCCAGACCTCATGGATACGCTAGAAAGGTTCTGAAGCATTACAGTACATTTACACAAAACTGAAAGGAAGGCTCTAGGGAGAGCTCCAAGCCCCTTCCAGTCCTCAAGCCAGAGAGCTGCTGGATCCAAGGGCAGGGTGGGACAGGACAAGGTGAACAGCCTTCAGCTGCAGAAGGGCAGCTGGAGAGGAGCTGGGGGGCAGAAATCCTTCCCGGCGAGCAGGGAGGCCCTGGCACAGGGTGCTCAGAGAACCTGGGGCTGCCCCTGGGTCCCTGACAGGGTTCAAGGCCAGGTTGGATGGGGCTTTGGGCAACCTGGTCTAGTGGAAGATCTCCCTGTTCACTGCAGAGGGGTGGAACTAGGTGGGTTTTGAGATCCTTTCCCACCCAAACTGGTCTGTGATCGTTAAGGCTCTTGCAATTTTTTATAGTACTTACTAAAATGCTGCACTTCTCTGGTCAAATACTAACCAAGAAGCCACATCTTCCTATCTGAAATTTGTACTTGAGTGATTTTCAAAGGATATATCTTGGACCTAAACCAGGTTTGTCCTGTGCACTATAGCTATATGATGTATACAGCTGCCCGTGGGCAAGGTGATTCCCACATACAGGGCAAAGCTCTTTCTTAGGGTACAGCAAAAAGACTGAAAGACACAGTGATTCAAGGTCAACAGGGGATATATGGTGACTGTCCTACTTAGCACGTGGTTATGAAGGTACAGCAGAGTATAAAGAAAAAAAAAATAGGGTTGACTTAAAGATGTCTGACATTCTTCTCAC
Source organism: Laterallus jamaicensis coturniculus (assembly GCA_022605575.1). Classification (NCBI taxonomy): domain Eukaryota; kingdom Metazoa; phylum Chordata; class Aves; order Gruiformes; family Rallidae; genus Laterallus; species Laterallus jamaicensis. The sequence goes on along the minus strand of JAKCOX010000012.1, from coordinate 21,242,374 downwards.
TCACACCACTCCCTTACTGTTCAAAGGCAAATTCAGAATGTTACATCTTTTTTCCCTACCCCCATGTTAGTGCAACGAGGCCAAAAGTCTGGCTAGAACACTTATCATCACTTTGAAAAGCAGAACAACTAGTGACTGTGCTTTAAAAGTCCTTTCTACTCTGAGAGCCTTACTGATTTTCCTGTGATGAAGAAATTCCAGGTAAAAAACTGACTTTCAGAAGAATGCCTGGAGCTTCTTCTGGCCAGAAGGTGGTTGGTGTAAGTGAAAACTCAAATTGCTAAAGTAAACTAAATGAAAGTAAATCCACATTCTATAGAGCAAGACTTGAGTTTCATAAGCCAACATCCAACTATTTCTAGCGTTATCTGAACAGGATTGAAGATGTGCAGCTCCAGGTTTTACATTTAACAAAGAGTATTAAGGGTTGTTTCTACTTTTGCATTAGATAAACTATAGTGCTGAAATGGAATATTTGGATCTTAATGACTTTGCTTTAATAAGACCTAAACTTTTAATTAACCTGACAAGACAAATTACAGTCCATAGTTCTTAGGTAACTGCTGCAGACAGCTGATACTCAACACCAATGCCTCTTCTGGGAGAGGGATTAATGGCAGCTTTGGAAAAAGCTTGCTTTCTTCAGAAGAGAAAAAAAGTCCATTAAACAATCACTGCGGCTCAAAGAAACCTGCGTGCTAGTTTTATGGAGCAATCTTTAAATTATAACCAAATTAATTAGGGTATATGACCAGTTTCAGCAGGTCGGGCAAATTTAGAATTACATATTATCGAATTGGAAACAGATTCTGATATTTACAGGGTGGAGGAGGAATACCTAGTGTGCTAGGCTGTCAAGCAGCCCATGGGAAGCCTCCTTTTCTCCTTGGACAGCGATACATTGGTGCTTTTGCGCTGAACTGGCACGGCACTTCACTGCCAGAGAAACTGAGACACCTGTTTGACTTAAGAAATCATAGAATCATAGAATGGCATGGGTTGGAAGGGACCCCAAGGATCACAGAGTTCCAACCCCCTGCCACAGGCAGGGACACCAACCTCCAGGCCTGGATCTACACAAGGTTGCCCAGGGCCTCATCCAACCTGGCCTTGAACACTTCCAGGGACAGGGCAGCCTCCACCTCTCTGGGCAGCCTGTTGCAACACCTCACTGCTCTGTAAAAAAGTTCCCCCTAATATCTCATCTAAGCCTTCCCTCCTTTAGCTTTAGTCCATTCCCCCTTGTCCTGCCATTGTCTACCCTTTTCAAAAGTCGATTCCCCTCCTATTTCTCTGCTCTCTTCAGGTACTGGAAGGCTGCAGTGAGGTTCCCCCCACAGCCTTCTCTTCTCTAGGCTGAACAAGCCCAGCTCCCATCTCAACTTCCTTCTGTTAGCAAGGGGAAACAAAGATCCCTGTTATCGTGGCTCCTAGTTCCAAGCCTTCCAGTGCTATTTAATGGAGTTTTAACCCCAGTACTCAGCCTGAATTACAGTTTGAGTAATTTAGCAGGAGTGTCAGTCATGAAAAACTGGCACTGTGCTGCTCCATGCTCTTCAATCGTTCCTATACCTTTGCTCCAGAAAGAGAAAAAATCCAACCAACCAATCAACCAACCGAAAAAGCCCTAAATAAAAAGATCAAAGGAAGACAATATAGCAAGGAATTTCAAGCTTGTAATCCATCTTTGGCACTGGGTAGAATCTCGTTACGGATATAGTTACTAAAAAAGGGCTACAAAATGCTTATGAGATATTTAGGGCCTAACAGTATTCAGCCTGTTGCTAAATACATCCCCTACAAGCATCCCCTCTGAAACCACACAAAGCTACCATGCAATTTGAGTATGTGCATTAATACCTGGCCTCGAGGCATATTTAGGAGTTTAGGAATAATACAGGAAATCCTTACCAATAGCAGTAGTAAGAAAAGAAACCACTTCCGATTCCTTGCCATCATTGTAGAAGGCTAAATGCCATATTCCTGAATCTAAATACTGGATAAACCCCGTCTCATGGCTGGACAAAGGCACAAAAGCTCTGTGCTGCCGCTGAGGTCCTTCTAAGCTTCTCTCCTCCTGTGTCAGTAGGCGTCTTCCATCAAGGAGCTCGACAAAGTCAAACTGAAACATAAAAAAGAGTGATGTTTGTGTGTATTTTAGGCTTCCTCAAGCTTAAGTTTATTGCCCTGGGTCCGTCTTATGAGGGAGAAGTACATATTTCACCTCAAGTATTAGAAATGCACATCTACAGAAGATCATAAACAGGATTTTTTCTGGTAAATTGAGTACATTTCTGGACTACTTCCAAATAATCATTTTGCAAATAGCTATGAATGCATTTTTCTGTACTTACATGAATCAAGAAATCATCTTTATTTAGAATATGATTTGGGACATATTGACTCTACTGATGTGTTCACATTATGTAGAAACATAGGCAGAGAAACATGAGGTTCAGGGACCATGCTGAAATTGCACTCTAAGTATGAAGAGAAGAAGCTTATTTATTAGTTTCTTTGTGTCTTGGCTAATAAAGGAAAATGGATAGAAAAACGTGTCTAGCCTAACTAGGTTGTTTGCCAGAACCGCGATGGATCACCAAGAAAAAGATAAGAGGTATTTGAAAGTAAATTCTGGTAGAGGTTTTACAGAAGTACTTTCTGTAGCCAGCAAAGTTTTTATCTTAAAGCAACATCAAAAGTGGCTAAAGCATTGTAGAAGATGAAAAAGAGATAAAGTAATATATAGAAGTCCCATTTAAAAGGTGAATTTTGGAAGTTTTTTGCCAGGGTAACTTCAGCCAAACAACTGCTTTGATTTTGCTACTGGTATTGTAACTACCCTTAGTTCCCTGTTTAAATTGTTATCCACTGAGTTTCTGCAATAGCTGTATTCTGTCTGGTAATGTGTCAGTGGGACTAGTCAGATACATGCCTAGCAAACATCACTAACCTTAAATGAACATTACCTAATCTGGCTTTTATCATACCCATGAACAGGGCATCTTGTGAGCAGAACCCTGTAGGTGATGCACAACATAGCTTTCTATTCCTTTACTTCATTTGGTCAAAAGAGCTTTTACTTTTTGGCAGGAAGCTGGAAAATGGGCAGAAAGAACCAACAAGGCTTTTTTTGGTAAAAGTTGCTTCACTGAAGGGTTGCTAAATGTTGGATGAGTGTGGCAATGGTATAGAGGCTTTTGATTTATTATCCCCTTTGACTTCACTGTAGCAAACTTTGTGTGATTCTGTTATATTATTAAATATAGAAAAACAAAATTAAATGTAAAGAAAAAAAAAAAGCTGTGTAGCTTTTTTTTTGTCCTGTGAAGCCAGAAGAAGGAGAAGATGTGAGAAACTTCGCAGACACCAAGGTCAGTGAAGAAGGAGGGGGAGGAGGCACTCCAGGCAGTGCAGAGAGATTCCCCTGCAGACCATGGAGAAGACTATGGTGAGGCAGGTTGTCCCTGTGGAGCAGAGGTTCCACCTGTAGCCTATGGAGGACCCCACGCTGGAGCAAGTGGAAACACATGAAGGGTGCTGTGACCCTGTAGGAAGTCCACACTGGAGCAGGCTCCTGGCAGGACCTGTAGCCCGATGGAGAGAGGTGCCCATGCCATAGCAGGTTTGCTGGCTGGACTTGGGGTCCTATGCGGGACCCACCCAGGACCAGTCTGGTACGGAAGGTTGGCACCCCATAGAAGAAACCCACGTTGGGGCAGTTAGTGAAGAACTGCAGCCTAGGAGAAGGACTCATGTTGGAGAACTTCATGGAGGACTGTCTCCAATGAGAGGGCCCCTATGCTGGAGCAGGTGTAGAGTGTGAGGAGTTCTTCCCTGGGGAGGAAGGAGTGGCACAGACATGTGATGGACTGACCCCAACCCTCATTCCCCATCCCCCTGTGCTGGCAGGAAGGAGGAAGATAAATGGGGAGTGAAGTTGAGCTTGGGAAGAATGGAGGGTAGGTGTTTTATGATTTGGTGTTATTTCTCAATATCCTACTTTGTTTCAATTGGGTAATAAACTAGATCAATTTTATTCCTTGTTGAATCTCTTTTGCCCATGACAGTAATTGCTGAAAGATCTCTTCCTGTCGTTGTCTCAACTCAGGAGCCTTTCGTTCTATCTTCTCTCCCCTGCCCAGCTGAGGAGAGCAGTGACTGAGTTACTTTGGAGGGCACCTGGCCTCCATCCAGGGTCAACCCACCAGAAATATGTAATTAAAAATCTAAGCTTCTATTTTAAAAAATAAAATTATATAGTGATTTTGAGTTTAAGAGGCATTGGATTGAATGACACTTTGCAAGCCAGATATTTGTAGCCACCTCAAGAATGAGGTATTGCCTCATGATGTCTCAGTTGGGACAGCTAAGGAGGGCAGTGACAGAAGGTCTGGTCGCTCAATGCAGTTGAGTTTGACTGAGGAACACATTGGCCAGGTATACTGAAGAACTTCAAACCAGTAAGAGAAAAAGTTACACAGTTCCATTTCCATTTTGGAGCCTGATGGAACGGATTGACTAAATTTTTAGAAGGCAAATGCAGACACCATAGTTAAGTTCATCTCTCCAAGTACTGACATCTCCATGTCAGCTTCAATTAGATTTTTAGAAGCACTGGACTGCAGTCAAAGGAAGACATACTTCTATATTGCAGTCTGCCTCATCCTAAAGTTGACATGTCCCATGGATTGTGCCTTACAATCATCTCTTCCTCACTTACATACTAGATGTAGATGCTAAAGCTTAGGGAGATTGAAAACAATTTCAAGGCACCCAGCTACAGTGGGCTGATGGTGTTACAGTTCAATCTAGGTCACACTTACCTGGGGCTTTCTGCCAAAAGGAAAAGTTTATTTTTATAAATATTTGCAAGATGCTACTGTGGATGTTGATGACTTTGCAAAGGTACGAGTTGTAAATACTAATTGAAGCACAAATGGATTGTGCTTTATCACATTTTGATGCATTTTGAGATTTTTAATATGCAAGTAGAGTTGCAGCAACCAAGGAAATCATAGATAAAATACCATGTTAATCAATTCAAATTGTACAAATAGAAATAGCTGTGATGGCCAATCCCCAAGATTTATGATTTAACAAAATTAGGCCTCGGTTAAAAACAGTTAAAAAAATTACTTGATCTAGGAAGATTAAATTTAATAGACCATAATAAAACTATGTAACTTTTATTATGATTTGTTGAGAAGAATGAGAAGAAATGCCTTTAGTTATCAGTAAACTATTTTAGGCTTCTGCAGGCTCTATTACTAAGGCTACAGAAATTTAGAGCATGTTTTTTCTTCCTACTTATCAGTGTCCACGTTTTTTTGGCAATCTTGACTACAAGACTGGCAGAAAAAGATTTCCTAAGAGTTACTGGAGTATTTTGTTGGTTTAGTGTGGCTAGGTATGAATTTTTACATTTTACCAAATTCAGGAATATATGCTAAGGGTTTTCAGTCTTCTAATCGATTCAAAGAAGATTCTGCAGAAGACAGACCATCTAAACAGAAGAAATATCTAATTAATTAACACAGAAGAAAACCTGATGGTCAGCCAGAATTTTACATCAACTAGGTAAGCTGGAGGGGGAAAAAAATGACCCTTTATTAAATTTTTCCAGGGGATACTATATCACTGCTCTAAGCATACATTTTGCCAAAGTCTTGTTTATGAAATACCTTATGAAATTTGGAAAAATAAAGCTCATTTGGTAGATATTGTTTCAATATCTGCAGATTCTTTAAGTTATTTCTTCAGAACAGGGTGGGTTTCAGGTTTTGCTTCCATTTGTGTGCCATGACTTTTATTGTCTGCATAAAAGCTGCCTCTCTGGTTATTTTTTAGTCATGTTTTGGTGATGAATTTTTTTATTTTATGTTATTTTTTATTTTTTCTATATACTTGGCTGCACTTACAAGGACTTTGAACAAGTGCCTCCTCCAGCATGCAACATTGACAAGCATGTGCCACATCCCACATTTAATGTCTCCTTTTCAGCTGAGGCTTCAACTGATACATGACCACACTGTTTTAATTTGGAAAAGTCCTGAGACTGGCAAGTCACTCAGAATATTCCAGCAAAATATGAGGTCAAAGAAAAAACAGCAATGGTGAAGTCAATGTGGGCTTCTTAATTGCCTAAAACATTACTATCGTTGGGTGCAGCGCCTCAGTACATTTAAAGATTTTGCTTTAAGTTCAATAGATGGAGGTTTAGGTGTTAAATTTTACCTTTGTTGTTTAAACAATTGAAACTATTCATGAAATAACTCCTGTTCCCTAACAGAAATCAGTAATGGTAATAAACAAGTAAAACATGTAACCATGACTTGAGCTTTATATAAATAATACAGGAGTTTTAAGTTTTAAATTTTTGAGTCTCCCTGTAAAACCAGACTGATTAAAAAAGGGCAATAACAGCACTACCATGTCACTGAATTTACGTCCTGCTGATCCTATTGAAATATTTTAATTCTGCAGAAAAGTAGGCAGAGAAAGTGTTGATTTATGCCACCTCTTTGATATAAATAAGTTGCAGGTGTGCTAATATGTAGAAAATCCCATACTACTCAGGGAGATTGTAATAAACGTATCTGTTTATTCAACAAGAAAAGAAAGGCAGGGTGTTTCTATAAATCTCAAACGGTTGGTTGGTTGCTAGGCTTTTCAGTTAATAGTGGAGGGCAAGGGTAAGTTACAACTTTAATATAAACCTGGTAATACTTTGATAACTTGCTGAGGCAAGTGGGAGTAAGGCGCTTTGCATTACCAATGAAAGTTACACCCCAATGTATTAATCATTCTGGTTAAGAGCAGCTTAGAAACTGAAATGGAAAGTAGAGAAAATAAGGTACAAAATCCTTATTTAAGGGGATGGTTCTTGGGAGCTTTTCCCAGATAAGTGATTTCTTGACAAGGCTTTTGCCAAGGTGTGTCATGGAAAGCATCTGCTCTCATTTTAGTCCTACATAATAATAACTGTATCTTGATTTCTTCTGAAGTAAGCCTGTGGCTTTCTGTAAAATTTTGATTTTGTTTGGTTATACACCTATTACTGGGCCCTGACCAATCTCAGGCTAATCTGACAGTCAAGATGCATAATGTGAAGAGTTGGCTCAAGAAATGAATCTTCCTCCCATACTGGTGAGCAGCTGGGGTCTTGCTGCTCTTATCACAATAGGTGAAAGGCAGAGGCTGACAGAAGGAGACAGACCTGAGATAAATGAGATTGCCTAAGAGATGATTCTTTCTAATGTAGTTTGAGTGTGGCTGCTGCTGCAAGGGGCACTGGATGGAGAAGGAGGAATCTCATGCTGCCATGAGCAACCAGCTGATGGTCTCAGCGACCACCAGTCCAGAAAACCCTTTTCCTCCTCTGGCAGCTTGCTGCCTTAGGCAAGTGCCTGATTTGTCCCTGCCAACAGCTTAATGTGTGTAAATTTTGAAATTGCCACTTGATTATCTTTCTCTGGATAGATGACCTTTTACACCTTGCAAGCATGTAACATCTTGAAAGAAATAGCTGAAATAAAACAATGAGCCATAAGAACACATAATTTAAGACAACTATTATTTAAATGAAGTGTGGACCCATTACCTGTGTATGTGATGGCGGGAGGCCTTTTCTGCCATAGATCCCAACCAGGGCAGCCTTTCCTAGAGATACGTTGAATTTCAGATGCACTGGGTGGTCGATGAACACCTGAGACCTCCAAAAGGTACCAGGAGGGATCTTCTGCGTGGCTCGTCTGCCAACATCAATTTCTCCAGAGTCTATAAAACTGTCGTCTGGAAAGAAACTACTGGGCTTTCCTGCCAAAATACAGGAACAAAAATCTTGGATTAGCCTTACATCCTAAGAGTAATCCAATCATACTGATATCTCTGACACTGATCTCCACAAAGAGTCTATTAGTGTCCTGAGGTCTTCAGAGTACTTTATCTAGCCAATCCATATGATTACAGGAGGAAAACTGGCAGTTATTCCTGGCTTCAGTAACTGTTTTGTTTGAAAACATGAACATGGCAAGAGCAACCTGGAGAAAAACGGCCTTTTGTTTAAATTGTAACATCAGAAAGTGTGTAATTACATGCTGGAGATAAGAATAAATCATCTAAAATTATATCCTAAATGAATATAAGTTTACAGATGGAGAAATCATCATTACATTAGCGAAGAGAAGCGTAGTTATATAGTGAGGTAGACGTGCCACAGAATGGAATGGTAGCGTGGAGAACAGCAGCATGAACAATGGCTCAGTGGGAAGAGGAAAATGTTTCTCTATTGAATTAAATCTTGACAGTGGTAACAGCTTTCGAAATTGCTCAACAGTCCAGAAAAAGGACTCAGAAAAATTAGGAAATGATAACCTGTGCTTGAGTAGTATCTACTAAGAAACATGAAAGGTTTTGATTGGTTTTCAATACAATCTGTAAAGTGTGTTATGCTTGTCAATCTTCTATCAGAAGACATACAAGCAGAGGCATCTGTTTCTTAAAGCAACCACCAAGGTGGAGAGCCCAAGTGTCCGGATGGCAGTCAGTGCATGCCATCATGTCCAAGGGAGTCAGCAGGGAGATCAGCATCCCTGGAAAACACATCTGAGAAATTCTGGGTTAGAGATTCATACAACTCACAGTTCTCAAAACTGGTGGCTGCTTCAAAAAAAATTGTACCAAAAGGAAACCCAGGAAATGAGGGGCAGGATGAAAAATAAAATGCCAGAGTATTGCCTTTTCAGCCTTTATTATAAGCAGTGGCCACAGCACTACCTGTCATTCATAAAAACAATGAAGAAGACTACTGCTTAGCCAGCAGCCTTTTTTAAAGACACTTCCAGTTAAAAGGTATGTGGTAGTGCCACCTGAAAGATTTTGTAGGAATTAGAACATCATGTCAGTGACAAGGACTAATTATTAATTTTAGAAGTTCAAATACATTTGTTATCTCCGTGCCATTACAGCACATTACTCTCTATTTCACAGATTCAGCAGTCTTAACCAAACGAGAAGGACACTTTCAGGAACACACAATCTTTTGCAGGAACATCACACTGTGAGGGTTTTTTTCTTCCAGAATCTAAATTTGGGAAATGGGAAACAAAAATACCTTGTCCCACCCATCATGAATTCAAGCCAAATAGTCTTAAAATTTACTTATTGTGTTGAAAAGGAGATTGGTAGAGCCAACCTTTCGTTTGACTGTTTCAAATATTTCCTTTAATAATACATAATATTAATGAGATTGTTGTATAAATATATTAGCATTAAATATTATGATTTCCTTAAATGTCTCCATTTACCATTCCAACATAAACTCTCCAGGAGAAACAGATGAAAAATGTTAGCTATGTCTGTAAAATCTATACAGAAATTGTATGCATCTTAACAAAATAAGCCTCTTTTTTTTATTTTACTTTTGTAAAACTTTGTAGCAGAAATTTTGGTCCAAATAAGACTAATGCCTGGACTAACATTAGTAAATGTGTTAAGTATACTGTTGGCGTGGAACTTGATGACAAGATTCATTTCTATGCTAACCTGTGGCAAAAGTTTTGTCCCTACTAGAACAGTCTAGAAATCAAACAATGTATACATGTTGATAAAAAAAAAAGCTACTGGTAATTTTATAAGACCCTCATTTCTCTTTGTTCACTGCATTCAAATAAATACAGGGGGGAAATCTGCTGACTTTTTATCTTTATTCAGTCAAAATGTATATTGATAAAGATAATCGGAAGCAGCTTAGGTAAATGGACATTCTTTCCAAATATTTTGTGGTGATAGAATACAATTGTGCAATGAAAATCAACTAACTCGATTCCGAAGGGGATTACTTTATCAACTGGATTGTTAATATTTATTTGGCACAGTAAAAATTACTTTTCATGCTGTCAGGATTAAAGGAAACAGCTCCCATGTCTTCATGCAAAATTTCTTATTCCATTATTGTGAGATGAAAAGATTCAGGATTCTATTAAAAAAGAGCTAAAGACATCACATGTTTTAGTTCAAATGAAGGATATATTTTTCTGATTACTACTGACATGTTTTATAGATTCTTAGAAATTCAAGTGAAAACCTAAAGTATTTGATATGCACCCTGATTGCTCATTAATAAGGCCTGTACATCGGAGTGAATCAGGGAAAGTGAGAATTTAGTATGATGGATGTTGCTGTGCAGGGGAGAGCCTGGAGAAAATGAGTGTGGTGTGTATTCTGCCCATACAGAGAGCAGTGCTCGCTCATGCGAGCCAAAACAGTCCTGTGATTGCAGGAGACAATTTCGTAGAAATAAGTGTTTGTACACACAGTCACAAAGTTTATGTCTCCTCTTGGCAGGTAGTTATATGTCTGAGAAGCTGTTATCCTACGAGCTGCTATCTCACATTGCTAGCAGTTGGCATTTATCCTGGAAGAGAAGCCCAAAGAAAGGCTCCCTTCACCAGGATGGACTCAGCCTCCTGAAATCCATCTGTGTTTCACTGGTTTTGAACCTACAGTAGGATCAGACCCCGTGGACTGGATGCTTCCTAAAGAAGGTATAGTAAGAAAACAATTTCAGATTCTAATCAGAAAGTAGGCTTTAATCAGAATATCTGACTCCTTAAAATTAACTTCAGGTCTGAATTTTTAATTGGGCTTTCAATTACTTTGCTCTCTCCACACACCACCTCGAACTTCTTAGTTGCTGTAGCAACTATTCTTAATGGTTTTGGATATCAAAATGAACTATTTCATTTCAACCCTTGCTGAATCTGCTTGTATTTTTAAGAGCAAGGTGCCTTGATTCATCAAAACACTTAAGAACACACTTATGACTTCAATTGCACTTAATTACATGCTTAAACATACGCATGTGATTAGGCACTTTGGTAAACAAAGATGGGCCTAAACACAGGTAAATGCTGTGCTGGAGCACAGCCAGGGATGAGAAGGAATGACTTTGACAGAGAATTGGCAAGACATTGGCAATGATTCCTTCGGATCAGCTTTAAGGATATTCTAACACATTGCAGCCAATTTCATTGGAATAAAGAAGATTTTTAAATAAATTTCAAAAAATTATTTAACAGATTTCTGGGCTAGAATAGGAGACATGCAACTGCTAGTCCAGAATTCATTGCATAGTTATCTGATGGGGAGGGAGTTGCATTTTAAGGCTGGACAGGACTACTGCAACACAGATCTTGTCCTAATGTCTTTTTAACTCAGGACGAGATACTTGCCTATAAGGCCTACAGACTCCCTAACATCCGTATAAAGCACTTACTTGGCTTTACACTAAAAAAGGGTAAATTTAGTCTGAATCTACCTTCTAAATTAGGAAGAAATTCAGTGAGGTGATGAGGCCCTGGCACAGGATGCCCAGAGAAGCTGGGGCTGCCCCTGGATCCCTCGCAGGGTTCAAGGCCAGGTTGGATGAGACTTTGGGCACCCTGGGCTGGTGGGGGCTGTCCCTGCCCATGGCAGGGGATTGGAACTCGATGGGCTTTGAGGTCCCTTCCAGCCCAAACCAGTCCATGGTTGTATGAAACTGAACTCCAACCAGCCCTTCTGCAGCTAGCTCTCTGTGACTGAAGAGTTTTCTAATGATGTAACTAGGGCTTTTCCCAGATTTCTTTTTTATCAGAGCTTTTGGCATCAATGAAAATTTTTACTTTAAGCATGGCTGAAAAAGGAATGCAGTGGAGGTCCTGGATTTGCACAGCAGCTTTGGAAACATCAATTTATTTTTATTTTGACTTTTAAAAGGAAATGGACAGATCAAAACTAGCTGTTCTAAAAATAAAACATATGGCAAGAAAAAAAGGATCTGTCATGTAATATTTTTGACTACAGCACCAGGGGTATCTGCAGCTTGCTGTACTGTCTAGTGCAATTTGCTGAGAATAACCCACTTGTAGCTGACTTTTCTATGTAGGAACTTTATGTCAGCTGTCAGTTGCTAGTAAATACAGTGTTTTGCTGAACACACATAATTATGGCCTATATTTTGACTAATAACAACAGATAAGGTCTTAAAGAAAAAAAAGGTACTATTAATTAAAATTAAACATGTAAACAGGCTCTCAGCCAAAGTCTTGGAAAGTGTGGAAACTTTGGAGTTCACTGAGCTGCCAGAACAGTAGCGCACTTCTTATCTCTTACCACCAAAACTTCCTCCCCCCAAATAACTACAAAAAATAGCCAATGACTTCAGTTTTACTGGAATCTATAAAAGAAGCCTGACATACAAACAAAAGAGCTTTCTGAAAATTTGAAGTTCTCATTTCTCCAGCTAAGTCTTGGGAGACATAAAACACCTCTCCTATGCAGAGCTTACAGGTACTTTTGGCAGCGGTGCCTCTGTACAAAGCACAGCAAGATGGAAAGCACTGCTGAACTGACCACCCAACAGCCGCTTCTAATTTCAGTTAAATTTACCAGCTGTGGACATCATGATACGTTGTGGAGACTTGGCTTTTTCTCTGGCTACTTTTGCAGAGATATCCAACTCAGGAGTGCTGAAACTCACAGCATAACAGCTCTTAGTAAATATTTTGGTTGTCAAAGCGTTTGGTACTAAGTGGCAGTCAAAGAGTATATGCAAACCCAACCATTTTGTACTGTTGTAGAGAAAGTTTGATCCAATGCTCCAGGAATCATTTAGTTTTCAAAACACATTTTTTCCCCCAGGAAAACAGCCCGTCGAGGCAGGGTTTTCATGATGGTCTTCTGTAGCCTGTGAGATATGGCACAGACGATTCCACCTTGGGAATGCGTTAGAGGTGTGCCAAGAGTTGCAGAGTTTTATCATGTTAGTGCACATCAGAAGAGTATGAAACTTAGAAAATACGGAAACAAGACCGACAACTACTACTTCTAGACGTGAAAGACCAGAAAAAGCTCCTGGTGATGGCAGCATTGAGGGTAATGGAGCATGAGATTGGATGGCTGGAGCTCAGAGGCAGACAGAAGACTCACAACATGGACACACACCAACCATACCTTCACTGGTTCCTTTGCCTTTCCTGTCAGGTAACTCTAACCCTGTGCCCCCCGAAGGATATAAGGAGACGTCCGTTGGCACTGGCCAACTGCTGGCTGTGTCTTCCGTGATTTCATACATCTGCCCTTCCATCGGCTGCAGGTGCCAGTTTAGGCCAAACAGGTGCATGGCTGTGGTGAGCAATGAGAAAAGTCATCTTTTTCTGTTGGGGAGACTGTTAGAACTACAGGGGCATTCTCTAAACCCTTGCTTTACTGCCTTATTAGCAGTCACTGCTTTAGGACAAGAATGGGATTCATGTAGACAGCCCCTGCTGCTTCTACCATACAAACTCCCTAGACCTTTCCACCCACTTTGACTTGTTTTGAATCACCTTCACCAATCCAATCTGCTTCTTCCAGTAGAACCACTCCTGACTCATGGCCTGTGTGACAGAATAACCAGGCACAGTGTTTCAGAAAGCTCCCAAGGCTGAGGTGATGATGCAGTGAACACAGAAATACAAGGAGGATTATTTAGCAACATACCAGTAAAACCCAGGAAACTGCACTCTGGTTGGTTTTGCTGTATTCATAGTAGAATATAAAGGTTCTTTTTTTGTTGTTCTTTTTTTTTTTTACCCACCAATTATACACAGAAACTCTTATAGACATCTCTGACAGTTTTATTTCCTGAATAAGACCAAGTAAAAACTAAGATGACTTAAGATCTATCTTGCATACATGCCTTTGTGCTCAGCACCACAAATGTGAGTGACTATGACTGAGCACTCCTTTGTACAACTCAGCTTCTCCTATTCAGATCAAAGACACATCCTCGAGATTTGAAAACATTTAGATTTGTGTGATATCAGGGCATAGCTCTCTATAGGTTTCTGGGCCATGCAAAGTCATCCAGCGCACACGTGAATCTATTTCAAAGCATTACATAAAGACAAGTGAAGTTAAAGAATAAGACAGAATACTTAAAAAGCATACACATGCACAAGGAGTATGGAAAATCAGATGCTTATAAAACTAATACTTGCCCCTTGAAAATATAAAGCAAAAGACCGTGGCTTCTGATATCAGTTCTTCCATCTCCAACGCAAACATTTCATACTCAATCAGTATCCAGTTTAGCTTCAGGCTCTAGACAGCTAAAATGATCCAATATATGCTGCACTTGGAATGACATTTCTTTCTAATGGAATGCCTTGATATTTTACACTATAATTTATCCAAGAAACTGTACAATGCCACTTGTATCATGGTCATTTTACGTAAACAAAACCAGCAAAGATACGGAGCATTTCCATTGCCTATAGTTCTCATTTTATTCACGAAGATACATCTGAGCTTGGCAACACTGTTAGGGACAAGTGCTTAGTTTGTTTAAACCTGTGCATCAGGAACAATTTTTTCAAGAGGACTGAAATGTAATCTGAGCAGTTTTCCAAAACCAGCATGCTTAGGCAATTTGGCTAAATCAGTGGGGTTTTTTTCCTCCTTCGGTTTCAATTAGGTCATCTATCATTTACTAACGTGAATAAGCTTGTCTTTGCACTACTACAACATCACAAAACATGATGAAAGCAAAACTCTCCTTCTACCATGTAAGCGGGGACTGGGTTTCTTTAACAAAGTCTTGATCATTAAGGAATGAAATAAGTCTCCTCGAACTCCTAAGCAGCAAGGAAGCACAGAAAAGATGGTCTCCCAGTTCAAAACCCAAACATTTTTATGCAGGTACACATACCAAGATGGAATGCTACCAACACAACTGGCAATTCAACCAGAATACTTTAGGCAGAGTGGTCAGTATTTCCATCTGAAAGGAGTATATTTACTTGGAAGAGAAACTGTGCAAAGGAAGAGGGGAAATCAGACTGGAAGCAAAGAATTTGCATCAAGCATTTGGCATTGCTGTGTTTGCATAATGTCTTTGTGTTTATACGGCCCTCATCATCGGAGTGCCTGGGCACTTCATAGCTATTAACCTCATAAAACCTCATCAGGTAGGAATCTGTTATTTCTACTTCACATAAAGGAAAAAGAACTACAGCAGATTAAAGGACTGACTCAGTTCACTTGTCTGGGCATTAAAATGCAATCGTGTGTTAATTCACGTAACTTACTCTATGCTCAGAGGTTCACAAGCCCTAGCAGGCATTTAATGCATCCCTCTGACAGAATTTTTTATGCTGAGCTCAGTACTGGATGCTTCTTTACAATGACATACAGGCTGGACCTCTCCATTCACAGGAGCTGTGACAGGGGCATGTACGAGTTCCCTTGTTCAACTACATGGATGTTTGTATTTCCAAGCACAATTAAAACTTTATTGTTCATTCTCCCAAACTCAGGCAGTCCCAGACAGTGAGCAGTCTGGATGCTTCTGCTGGCTCCAAGTGGTTCATCTCAATTCCATGTACTAGATATCTTCATATCACAATGACTTGCATAAGCTTATACTGGGCAACACTGGTTCAGGCAGGAATTAGCCAGAGGCTAGTGGTTTTTTACTAGACCATTTGAATTGCTCTGTCCTTTGGATATCATAGTCTAAGTGCTACACAAAGTCTTAGGAACACATTGAAAAAGCATTGTTTCACCAGAAGGCCATTACACACAATCACAGAATGTTAGCGGTTGGAAGGGACCTTGAAAGATCATATAGTCCAACCTCCCTGCCAAAGCAGGAACATCTAGAGTAGGTCACACAAAAACATGTACAGGCGGGTTTTGAATGTCTCCAGAGAAAGAGACTCCACAGCCTCTCTAGGCAGCCTGTCCCAGCACTCTGTCACTCCCACAGTGAAAAAGTTTCCCCTTGTATTCCCATGCAACCTCCTATGCTCCATCTTTCACCCATTGCCACTTGTCCTGTCATTGGACATCACTAAGAGCCACTGTTTCCCCTCCTCTCCATAGGAGTAATTTGTTGCTTGTAGAACAAAATTTACTGGAAGAAAATGAAGGTGAATAACCTGTAGTGGGAAAGTTATGAACAGTTTTTACAGGCATGTAAAATGCATTTAAACACACCTGAGAGGAAAGGTCTTTTGAAAGGAACATCTAGCTTCACTGTAGCAAAAGAACTGGTAGCATGGAAGCACTACAACTTTTTTTGCACATTATCCATCCCCTTGAGCAAGTGAATCAACCATTCTATGTCACCATTCATTCCTAAATGCGGAAGGATACTGTGTTATTGTGCAGAGATATAAGGTTTGCATTAATATGGTAGCTTTTGTCTTTGATAGATTTTGTCTAAAGCAAAAAGCTTCTTGTGTACATTGATGCCACCATCACATAGACTAAAGAATCCTAGACTGGTTTGGTTTGGAAGGGATCTCAAAGCCCATCTAGTTCCCAACCCTGCCATGGACAGTGACATCCTCCATTACCCAGAGTGCCTAAAGCCCCATCCAACCCGGTCTTTAACCCTGCCAGGGATTCAGGGCATCCCCAGCTTCTTTGGGGCTCCCTGTGATGACCCATGAGAATGATATCTATGCACACCATGCATATAAAAGAGTAAAAATCTGAGAAACAGAGAGAATTATATGAAAAGCATTTTGATTACTAAATGGCTTTAAAAAATGCATAAAATGGAATGCAAAAGCTTGGAGCTAGAGCTCTATTCTGATTTCATGTTTCTAAGCACAAAATAAAAGCCTATAAATATTCCCACCCATAAGGCAAACAGACAAGGCACAATTTCTGCTTCAGGTAGGTAATAACCACAAAAAACCCTTCCTGAAACCAGAACAAAGAATCTGATTTACTTTGGAAACACACTCTGGGAGCAGGTGTGTTATTAGGAATTCACCTGATTAAGTGTTTATCATTGCTATCTTCCCAATACCAATAGTGTCTGATTGGCAAGCTGGTGGAAGATTCATTCTTCTGCATGCTCCCTCTAACTACCATATTCATGCTACAGTTAACAGCAGTAGATGTTTTGGATCTCTGTGTCTCGGTTGGATGTGTAAAACTGTTGATGCACAAAGTTGTTTAAAGGTTTTAGGAGAGACACAAATCCACCTTTTTCTGTGCTAAATTGATGCAAAGTTCTTTCTTGTGGGGAAAGAAAAGATGACCACAATCAGTGAAAAACCCTGGAACTATGGATAAGAGGCACAATCATACACTTTGAAGTGTTAATGTTCTTAAAAGCAAAGCGAAGCTGTAAAAATAGTTAGAGACTCCTGATGTTCTCAGTCTCCGGGTCAATTGAACCCACTGTTGACATTTTCTCTGGCCTTATTTATTTTTTTCCTCTGCTCAGCTAGATGTAAGATGTGGTTCACAAAGAGCAAATGCTCTCCTAAAAGCCCCCATGTCCCTCTCCCTCTCCCTCCCCAACATGATGCTCAGCAGATACTCATATATTGAAAGCTCCCTATGTATTAAAAGAGCATGCTGCAATTAACAATCATTAAAGTGTACCCTTTTGTAAAATGCCATGTAGCTTTCACTGCCTAGGAAGTCTCGTGTTGTGCTCTTTGCAGAGGCTCTGGTAATATTTCCCATGGCTAATAAAAGTCTTTTGCCTGCCTTCTCTTGGAATGGAAACAATACTGAGGGGAAACCCTGCTTGTGTCCTTTCTGGGCTGTTTCAGCACCAACAGCTTAGATGATATAAAGGCATCTGGGGCAGCTGGCCCATTATGCTCATGTTTTGACATCGAATCTTCAACTTGGCGGAACCTTTTAACTGTGGCTAAGTGCTAGCAAAGAGTGCCCTGAAGCTTGCTGAGTGGGTAACAGAATTTTCTGTGGCAGAATAAACCACCTTGTCCTCAGTCCCTAAGTCACCTCTGCCTAAGTAGAAGAGACAAAAGCCAAACTCCAGTGCTTTCAGGGTTGGATTACTTTGCTGAATTCAGCATTTCAGCCATGGCCATGTGATGTGGCTGTTCATTTGCTTGACTCAGATTCACTTTAGCAACGCAAATTTGCAAGCAGGTTAGCATCAGCTGAGCTATTTAACCATGCAAATAAATCAAAGTTCATACTGGTGGAATCAAGTATTCAGGATCATGATTCTTTAGGTTTTGATACATTATCCCATTCTGTACTGCATTATTCTCCATAGGCAGTTGTTTGTGGAAGCAGTAAGCAGCTTTAGCTGACACTGTTAAACCAAATAAAGAGGATCATTGTTCCCAAGTTTGTTTTGAAGAGACCCAGGATTTTAGGGTACCTCTGTATTACTGCCACTTGCTTATGACACAGCAAAACACAGCCAAACAACTTACTCAGCGGAGTAGAGAACAAAGAATCTGGTGCAGCGTTTAGGATGAAAAAGGACAAACAAAGATAATAATTCACATGGTCAACAAAATGGACATCTCTTGGGACAGGCTGATGGAGCGAAGGAGTTAGCAGAGAGAGGCAGATGATTGTGATAGATCACTGGGAGAAGAAAAGACAAGACATGCTTACCGAAGCATGTGAGACCTCCAGAAACTACACCGGTCAGCAAAAAATTGAAAACCACACTGTTGGCCCTTTATTGGCTTGTTGCTTTGCCCAAAGCAGCAAGCTAAGTGTAATAAATAAACAAACTAATCAATTACGATGTTTGAAATTAAGGCTACGGCTGAAGCCTGTTATGTGTGTTCTCACAGTGGCTCACAGGCTCGGCTGCGGCCTTCTCACTTGCTCACTCCAAGCTCTGTCCCGCCAGTACCACCAATTGCCTGGCAGTTCCTCACCCAGGCAAAGCTCCTAGAGAGGCTATGGAATGAATAAAGTAATGACTGTTTTATAGTTAACAACTCATCTTGCCTTGAACAATGAATAAAGACTTTGTCAGAAAGGAAGCTCAGCCAGAACAGGTTGATCGTCCGCACCAAGAGCATGGTGCACAGCCTGCATTTACACCAAGAGCAGAGAGCAAATGGCATGCAGGCAAGACAGAAAGTCTTCTGGGCTTTTCTTTTGGAAAAGGTAGTCAGCCTCTTCACACATGCCTCATATTGAATGCTAATTTACCTAAGAACCTCAGTATATTTTGTATAAATAACACAGGGAGGTTACAGACTGTGGAAAAGCAGAGCTTCTCCACACTGCTGCTCCAACCTCTTAATCGCAGTCGTACTTACAACTGAGCTCAATGTGGAGAAGAGTTTGGCTCTGTTACTCCACAGGTTTCTACAAGCACCTCACTGAACTGGTGACAGAACGGGCACAGCCAAAGCACCACTTCTGGAAGGGAGAATGGTTTCCCAAAGCTGCCCAGGTAAGGCATGGGGTGAAGGAGAAAATGGGAAAAGACAGCGAGATAGGGAACAGCTGAGAGGCACTGATGCCATAGCAAACAAAAATAAAAGTAAGGAAAAAAGGGAGGAAAGTGAGAAAAATACAGAATGAGAGAAGCTGAGGAGAAGGCTAGGAAAGAGCAAAGGAAAGCTAAGAAAAAAGTAAAAGGGACTTGAAATAGGAACATCAGCTGGTGCTTGGGCAGTGGTTGGGAAGACGTTTATATAGCTTGTTTCTTTGCTCTCTCCTCTTTTTGTGGAATTAAGCATGAGATACGTGGTGGTTACATACTCCTCTTTATCCTTCAGGTTCAACAATCAGACTTATAATAACACACTCTCTAAAATGAGACCTGAGGTTTGCTTTTACTCCTAATTGAAAAAAAAGCTGAATTCCACCACTGAATTACTCAGGGCTAATTTTGACTCAAGTAAAAGTATTGCTTTCACTCCTGTCTCTGGAATAAACTTGACTGTAATTATCTGGATAACTGTCTCTCTCTACACTGAAATTATATGATTTCTGCAGAAGTGGGAGAATTGACTGTTGCAGAATTAATCATATTTTTTTGACATTCAATGTTATGAAAAGGAGCCTTTCTGCATGAAATAATCACTGGTTTGTCAATTTTCAATAAATCAAGGAAGAAGCACGCAAGATTAAGAAGAATAGAAACAGTAAAACAAACATTAAAAAAATATATATATAAAACTTTTTTTCCTTTTTTTTTTTTTTTTCTCTTACATCTCTACTCCATTTCAGTGCTGGACAAGGCTCCCATGTCCCAGTGTGTCAGGGCATACCAGAGCAAGAACCAAAGACTGAAGTGGGTCTGTGGCTCTACTGGTGTCTGAAGAGGGTAAAAGCAACAACCCTGGATGCAGAATATTATACTTGCTCTCCTTGTTTTTAAGGTCAAGTCCTGGACCAAGTCCTGTTTGTTTACGGGCATCAGACATTTTGAGTGTTGGACTAAGTACATAAGTACCTAACAGGTTCTCAGGACTAGAATTGAAATCCAGGATCCTGTCTGGTCTGTGATATTTTGAATTCACACCATTTACACACACACACAACTTGTCTTGTGACTAAAAACTCAGTACTCTGTGTTTCTAGCATTTAAAATTACATCCTGTAAGTAAATACTGTCCTTTCATGGCTTAAAGCTCTTACTTGAGTACAGCTACCTGAAAGGAGATTGTGAAGAGGTGAGGGCTGACCTCTTCTCCCTAGTGACAAGTGATAGGACAAGAGGAAAAGGCATCAACATGTGTCAGGGGAGGTTTAGATTGGATATTAAGAAAAAATTCTTCACATAGAGGGCTGTTAGACATTGGGGGTGGGGGCGCCTGTTACACATTGGCTGTTAGACAAGGGGCTGCCCAGGGAAGTGGTGGAGTCTCCATCCCTGAAGGCATTAAAAAGATAGTTAGATGTGGTGCTGAGGGACATGATTTAGTAGTGGATGGCAGGTTAGGGTGGTGGTTGGACTTGATGATCTAAAGGGTACCTTCCAACCCAGACAATTCTATGATTCTGTGATTCTAGGATTCATGGCTTAAAGCTCTTATTTAAGGAATTAAAAACCTGGCTTCTGAAATCATCCTCTGCCTGAATGAATGTGAGCTTTTGCACCAGGACAGGACTGCAGCTGTGTGGGAACAGAGAATCCTCTACAACCCAGCTGGATTGGGGTTGCTGGGCAGTTAGAAATGTAAAATTAATAGGTCACCAAGGAACGGAGACAAGAAGGGAGCTTGATTACATGTTAAGTGAAGACTCTCAGCTTGTGGCTGGGAGGTCCTGTGGCTTGGCTTCCTGGCCTGTTGATTTATTTGACACAAGACAATAGTTGAGAAAAAATAAAAAAGGAACAAGGAGGAACATTTAGGATAACGCTCACTATTGTAAATTCCCCATCTGGCCCCTTTCCTGACTGCTCAATGATCCACCTTCAGTGAGAGAAAAGGGTTTACAAGCCTTCTTCTCAGGCATGGGGATAAAGACACTGATGGGCTGGCTGGGAATTCTTCATGCTAAGAACTGGAGAATCTGTAGCTACCCTTCTGTAGGTGAAGGAATAGGATGGAGGATTTAGATGATAAGACAGAGATAGCTGTTGAGTGTGTTTGTAGGGTTTTTTAGGACCTCAAATGTCATAAAGTGGTAGGTGCTTTTGCAGCCAGCTCAGTACAGACAGATGCCATGGAATACATTCAGCAATAACACCTGGGCTTGCTGCTTGACCATTCCTCCACATTCAAACAGAGCTTAAACTACACAATTACCCTAAACGGTTCTTTCAGAGATAATTCAGGTTTCCTCCTTCCCTCAGTCAGAATCACCATGTGCAAAGGAGGAATTCAAATGATGGAGAGCTTCCTACCTATTAAAATCTTCCCACCAGAGTGAGAACTGCCTCTCAGGAAAACAAAGCATTGTGGTAATCACCTAAAATCCTGACTGCAAATGCATTTGCTTGCTTGGAAGTAACACAAACCAGTTATTCTTTGACCCCTCCTGACTGAAAGGCTCTATCAAAGATTTCTAAGATAGAAGCAGATGGTCTACCAAATAGTATTAGCTCCTTAGGAGTATACCTTATATTTTAATTTAGTTCCCAATTGCTCTTAATAGGGAAGGAAAAAAAAGCTTCCAGCTGAAGCATCACATTTCTTTGAAACTTTCAAGGAAGTGACTAGAAAGACATGTTATAAAACGAAGCAGTTAAACTCAATGCTTGTTCAATGCAAAGAGTCAGCACTTCCTATTCAATGTCTTCCTAATTACCCCTGGGGATCAAAGACTTTCAAATGATTGCCTGTCCATTCAAACCGCTAATAGATGATCACTGCCCGCTCCCAGTGCTATAGTAGATTGCTGGATGCTTGTAATTTCCTACAGGAGAGGAAACATGCAGTTTTAAATAGGTATATTTGAATATTTTTATGGGTATTTTTATGAGGATTTTATTAAAGTGTCAACCTATAGAAAAAATGAAGTAGATTGTGGTGTGTGTGGCTTATCGAAAGGCCTGTCTGCTTAAATACAATCTGTATTTTACATCACCGTCTACACCAGTGTGAAAGCAGGATAGGAGGCTGAAAGAAGGACCTCAGCGACACTTTGCTGCTATTAGGCAGCTTACAGCACTGAAGAAGCTTATTTCAGCCCCCACAGCTCTAGTAAATTTGGTGTTACACATGCTCCAGCCTTTCCCAGTAAAATATTTTCCCTTCTAGATACCCTTTCTGGCAGCGACCATATTACTATAAATATAACCGAGATATTTCTTCAAGATCAAAGTCAATTACAAGATGGTCCCTCTGTACCTCTAAATGGAGTTTTAATTTGTGTATATAATATTAGAAATAATGGTTTTCCCATTGGGGTATTCACTTCAATTAGAGAAATGAGGACAGGCAGCCCTACCAAAGGGCCTCCTACTTTGCTCTGCAATTACTAAAATTCTGGGCTAGCCTGTTGTGGACAGTATAATTTTACAAATGCCATTTCATTACACACATATAAATTGTGAGACCATAATTAAAAAGGATATAATTTACATAGGTAAATCAACAACCTCTCACATGCTTCCATCCTTATTATCTTTAGCAGCTATTGTCAGAAAACCTGCTTCCCCAAATGAATGTAATACATTGCCTGAAGTCTAAAAAATCCAGTTTGTCGTTAAAAAGTCACAATCACAGAATCACAAGGGTGGAAAAGACTTTGAAAATCATCAAGTCCAACTGTTCCTGTCCTGTGTTAAACCATATCCCTAAGTACCTCATCTACCCATCTGTTAAACACATCCAGGGAAGGTGACTCAACGTCCTCCCTGGGCAGCCTGCTCCAGGCCCTCAGAACTCTTTCAGTAAGAAATTTTTTTTTAACATCTGATCTGACCGTGCCCTGGCACAGCTTGAGGCCATTTCCCCATGTCCCATCTCCTGTCACCTGGCTGAAGAGACCATCGCCCACATCTCTACAACCTCTTGTCAGGTAGTTGCAAGCAGTGATAAGGTCGCCCCTCAGCCTCAATCCCCGTCTTCTGTTGCCCCAGCACCACCGAGGTGGGATCAGAGTTTAAACCAGAGTCCCAGTTTAAGAGTTCAGTTCTAAATATTGTTGTAGAATTTGATGTGTGAGCTGATCTCTCAGATGGCTGGCTGCTCATCTATCCTTCTGAACATGAACATGATTTTACTATAAAGACAAGCAAATGATCTGAGAGTGCTGCTCATGATTTAATCCTAAAATCAGATGAAAACTGCATTAGTATTATTAGTCACCATGCACATATTAATAGTGTCATAGCCCTGGCTGGGTTGTGCTAGCTGATGTAGGAAAAATAAAAGAAATGACAATCTACAAATCCCTCAATGTCCAAAGCACAGGTTTAACTTCAGTTTCACTTAGCCTGGCTAAATCTAACGCCTTCAAAAGCATGATGGAGGTGCTTCAAGTTCAGTACGAATTTACACATTCTGTAGAGTTATCATCAGCATCTTCAAAACTGAGCTTGGAAGCAGAATCCTTTAGGCTTGGTGACTTTTTGAAGAGATTTGAAATAAATTAAACTGCACATGTATTCAGGAGCCTCTCATTGTTTTACCTGCTTCAGAGAACAAATGCATGACCTGCTTCAGATGACAAAAGCAGACTAAGATAGTTTAAATTTTTCTATATTTTTCTTTTTTACACAAATTTGAGAAACAATCAGATTGTTCAACCAGTTCATCTGAAGAGAGGAAAATTCCTCAAAGCTTGGCAAATGGATACAAATGTACAGTCTGGGAAAGCTGATAAAGTGGGTGACACAGCACAATTAATGACAGTAGACAATTTTTTTCTGTCCAGAGACCATGAGCAAAATCCAGCACAGTACTTTCAGGTAGTATAAATCTAAGTGAATGGTTCAAATCCGGGTGAAAAGCTCTCTCAATAACAAAACTTAACACAACCCGATGATTTGTTCCCTTGGACTTAAAACTAAATCCAGCACATAGATTAAGGCAAGTGCTGGCAAGTGCAACCCACAGTGTTCTCTTAAAAGGCCCACAGACATCTTTATATTTAATTACACCTAAAAAAAGCATTTGCTAAAGGAACTCAAAGTTCGCCAAGTCAAGCACTCAAAAGTGAGCAAAGAACAAAATTAAGATTGCTTGTGTGATTTTAGATCAGCCCCTGTATGCATATGTACTCTGTAATAGCCTTTAATTCCCTCATCACAGGCTATTTTTTTTCCACTGGCCCGATGCTGAGCAGAACAATTGCACAGAAATTGCCACTCAACCCTGGCAACTCCAGCATTGTAGCATGTTCAATTGCTTTCTAGGGATGCCATATGTGCAGCCTGGTTGGTAGCGGTAGGAGGGGGTTGGAAAGGGAAGGAATACACTCAGTGCGGACAACTTTGCTCCTGCACTCTAAATAGGTCCCTACCGAGCATGTGTGAACTCAGATTTTCTAGGTTTGTGGCAGCCAACTCTGGGTGGATGAGGGAAAAGATAAAGCACATACTATTGTTTTGTTCCTTCTAATAGGAAAGAGCTGTCATGGCTCCCCGTTAGCTCCACGTTAAATACAAATATATCAATGTGCTTGCTCAGGGACAGAGTACACTGCCTTGTCCCTTCATCCCCAAAGACTACTTATTTAGTAGTGAATTAAACAGTAGCAAGCAATGGAACTGGATAGTGTATATAATCTGTTTGTTAGAAAGGACTCTACCATGATTTTGGTTCTGGTCAGTCTATGCCCGCTGAAGTCCTCTACACAGTTCAGCTAGCAAGGACCAGAGATCATTCTTGATAGCCAGTTTGGCTGTGACCATCCATAAGAGTTTAATAGTATAGAAATTCACCCATTCTTGACCAGTTGGAAGTCCAGAATGGTCCTACATACATATTTCACAACCTGAAGTAGCCCATGAGCCATGATGACTACACAGTTTACACTAACATAAATAAATGATCACTGACCACTCAGATTAATACTGTGTGGAATATAATTAAATTTAGCTTTTGGAATTTTTTCTTTTCCCCACCAAAAGAAGGCCCTTTTGTTCCTTGATTTCATTTTCATTTCTGCCACAATTAAATGAGATTGTGCTCCTCTGATAGTGCAATTAGAGCTTCTTTTGAAATGCTTAGTGTAAGCATAGTCATCATCTCTGCTAACTGCCTTGTTCTGCTTTACTTTTTAAAGCCTTGCTTTGCATAATGAAGGGATGCTACAGTTGTAGTAGGCAAGCAAGGTGCAATGTTGCTGCTGTGTTACATGCTACCACATTTGAAAACAGCTAACATATGCTCTTCTCATCTTTCAAAGCAGAAGCTTCTGTCTGCAGTAAGGACAGGATGGGAAGTTAAGGTATGATAAAATCAAATAAAGCAGAAGATAGGAAAAGCTGGGGGTGGTGGGAGAGTTTATTAATTTTTCACTAAAATACAGAGATTCAACACCCTCTATATATCCATTTATTGAGCATCAGATTCGGGTAGCTTGAAGCAAGCTGTGTAAGTGGTCCTTCTGGAGCTTTTAAGTTTCATCATAAACAGTGAGGTTGAAATCCTGTCACAGAGGGAACGAGTGGACTGGACATTTTGTTCTTTACTTTACAGGTCATCTAGCATGTTACCTAGGTAGTATACTTAACAATACCACTTCACTTAACACTGTAAAGATGTATATCTACCACATAACTTTAACTTCAGGTAAAAAAACCCCAAACCTTTAGAGAATGCATTGCTGCACATACCAAATAAAAATGTATGGCCTGGCTGCAAATCAGACTTTGAAGCCATCTTCTAATTTATGCTGGAAAAGGATGTGAGAGAAACACTAAACAATAACCGAGGAATATTTTTCACTGTCAGTGACATCCTTAACTGAGCTTACTCTTATGACTAGTTATTCACAAAAATGCATGGTATTTAACAACACTGAAAGGAAGCCCATTATGGAAAACATTTCTTTCTGTCGCCACTTAACTGCAATTAAATTATGTCATTTCACAGTAATTAGTATGAAATAAAAGCATGGACTCAAGGAGAACTCCTTCCAGTAGATATTAAGATCTGTAAAATTGATTCCTTTCCAGCATCTGTGTGCAAAGGTCAATCTAAGCTGTGAAATGAAGATTATAGCAGCACATTTGGGCCACTGCCATAAAGGCAAGGCCAGCACTTTGGGTGTCAGCATGCTGGGTTTTGTTGTGGATTTTGGTTTTTAATTCCTAGGGGCTTATAGGAACTATAAAAACTCACTAAAAGCAACTGATAAAACTTATAAAAGTTGAGAGCCTATGTCTTACCGTTTAATAAAAACAGATGGAATTAAACTCATCCTCTTCCTAAATTTAAGAAAGGATCAGGTATCTAAAGGGATAACTGTGATGTTAGGTGACTGATGCCTGGTTTCATGGTGCACTGATTCAAACTCCAAGATCAGATGGAGCCCTCTGGATGTGCAGCCTGAACCTGCTTTCCACCAGTTAAAGAATTGGTCATACTGGTAGTCTGCTTCTAAACAGAAGACATCCTTGCAGTGATCCCACAATGATGAAAGAGGACCAGACTGTGACAAAAGGACCTCTTCGTTCAGTGTCAAAATAAAACAATGAGCAGAAATGAAAAAGTAATATATAAAACCTCAGAACAATAGAAAAAGGGAGTAACCTATATAAATCTCAGACCATGCAGAGACTTGATAAAGGAAGCTGAAGACATGAAGAAAAAATACGCGACTTGAATAAAACAAAGAACAATAGAACATTTTTAAACTGTATAGAAACCTAGTAAACTGAGCAACAATATAGCTATTTACTTGATGGAGATGGGGAAATTGTTAATAATGTTAGAGTAAAGGCTAAAGTGTTCAGTAAGAATTTTTGTTCTGGTTTTTGAAAATAACTAGGATAATGCAATTATTTTGCAGGAAATAAGTTTTTTTCCAGTCCATTAATAACCAAGAATTATATTAAACTACATCTATTCAAGGACAAACATTTTTAAATCTGCAGGCTCATTTAACTTGTACCCAGTAAATGAGACAAGCTAGCAGAAGAGGAAACTGACTCACTGATTAATACTGAACCAGCTACTGAGAGATTAGAACAGGGTTAATGCTGTGCAAATATTTAAGGAGGGAAAAGAAGGGGATGCAAGTCACTTAGATTGGGTAGCCTGACATCCATTACACACAAAATAATGGAAAACAACATAGCATTCAACTGACGAAGAATAAAGCAAGCTAATGTATGGTAACTCAGGCCAACCCTATTGCTGTTCTGAAAAATACATCTTAAGAAAGAAGTGGTTACTCATTTTTTGACAAGATTACAATTTAGTAAAGACATTTGATTGAATTTGGCACAACTTATGATTAAAGGAACAAGTGCTTTTCAATGGTAAAAAGCATTGTATGCTTTGTGTACATTGTAAGCTATGTGTGCTTAAAAATTAACCGAAAGACCTTAGAATCATCATCGCAGGTGAAAAACCACCAGATGTTAAAATTTCTTGTGAAATCCAACAACTGACAGTCAACCTGAAATTATCCAACATTTACATTAATCTTACATAAGTAAATATAAATCCATGGATGACTAAACATGCAGATGACTCAAAGACTATTCAAGTGACAAATAGAGCAATGAGGACAGGACAGATAAATGGAAGAGCTGGACAGCTCCTAAATTTGAATGATTCAAATAAAATGTGCTTAAGGTCCAAATGAAATGTTTCCAAGGGCAGCCTTTACGTTTGGGATAATGGATGCCAGGTTGTGTCTGTGAAACGGGACACAGGCAACCAAAAATTGCTTTGGGAGTAAGCACCAGAAGATGCTGTATAACAAAATCCTAATGTGATTTCTGTGGCCAAAAAGAACAACTGAGACTCTTACATGTATAAACTGCAAAAGTGAACTTACCTAGGCAAAAATGGCAAACTAAGTGGCTGGAGTTTACTCACTCTCAGTGTCCTAAGAGGTCAGCTGACATGATCTCTTAATACTTATGGCATTTCACATTGCAAATTAAGAACAGGGATGATAACTATGGGAACCTTCCTACTTCTTCCCATTTCAAATAAACACTGACTTAGATCCTAAAAGACACAGCACTTGATGAGGCTTGTTATCAGTGTAGACACTGAAGAAGTGTTAACCGCTCTACAAAGCACAAATTTGGCGACTGTGTATCAGGACATGTTGCCATCAAAAGGAATACCTAAATTTTAATGCTTTCCAGTTTGCCCAGATAAGGCAACTCTTACAAAATCACTGGGTTTATATTATCTTCTACTATCCTTTTCCACCAATATCTTCTGGCTGTGCCTCTCTTTCAATACTGTATATAGCAACTTATATTTCTCTTATTCCAACACTTTTATTGTCAGGTTACAGACCTTTTTTAGGTCAAAACAGTGAATGTTCTTTAATGGAGTTTCTATGGTGAGTTTTTTAACACCCACCTAAATGAACTGCTCTTCACAAGAATAGCTTTAATGTGGGATCTTGTACCTTTATCACCTTTATTTTAAAGCTGCAGTTAAATCACTTGTACTTCCTTTACTCTAAGTGATAAAGCTAGCAGTAGCTGCTATCCAAATATACAATGCAAAATTCAAACCAAAGAGAGATGCACACAATCCTCTAATAAGACAAACAGCTCTTCCTGACTTTGCAGATGATGGACAGTAAGATCTGAGTTGTAATTCATACCACTGTGCACCTAAGCTGTGAGGAAAGAAAACAAAGCAATGGGAAATACAGACTGAATACAGCTTGGCCTTGTTTTAATTTTGTGTCTTTCTTATTCCTCTGACGATTACTGTCTTCTGTACAGGTACTGCACTAACAATCAAATACCTTTTCTTGGTTATGTTGGGCAAAACATCTAAATAACATTCCTCACTGTAGTAGGAGCTGTACTGAGCTGTAGTAGGGGATGTCTCTGCATTTTATACCTCACGGTGTGTGAATGCCTGTGGAGAGGACAAAGGGGGAATGTCCGTGAAGTGACTGAGGATGAAACATTTGAGTGATTCACTAGTTCTTTGTGGATCAGACCAGGGAAAGTTTCTTTTGCCAGATCCCTGTAGGCAGCTTCCCTGAGCTCAGTGCCACTCAACCAGCCTCTTGTAGACTTTACACACAGCAGCTGCCCTCACGCACTGCTTAACAAGAGTGAAGTGTGACACAAAGACCTGCAATCTTCCCATCTCTCTGCTCCAGAGCAAACGATCCAAAAAGATTCCTGCAGCTCATCTGAAATCATGCACTTTTGAACGCTCATGTGGATGGCATCTCTCCCTGGAGCTGAGACTCTTTTCAAGTCTTAGATTTCCTGAGATAATTTACTGGGGCAAAATTTGATGTTCAACAACAAAAAAAAGACAAGAAGGTAATTGACAACACCTGTATTGATGTATTTTCTGTCTTTAGTCAGGTCGTTCTCCAGAATCAGGAACATATAAATATGTTCAGATTTTTCCAGGGTTAGTCCAGCTCTCATTGTAGACACTGGGACCAATGCCATTGACTCTGACTGCATTTCTTCCAGTGCTAAAGTAAACGGACTTACAGAATGATACAGAATCACTACGTTGGAAAAGACCTTTGAGAGGATTGAGTCCAACCACAGCCATCCTCTACTAAATGATCTCCTTAAGCATCTTGTCTACCCATCTATTGAATACATCCAGAGTCGGTGACTCAACCGCCTCCCTGGGCAGCCTGTTCCAGTGCCTGATAACGTTTTCAGTGACGAACATTTTCCTAATGTTGAATCTGAACCTACCCTGGTGCAGCTTGAGGCCATTCCCCCTCGTCCTATCACCAGTTGCTTGGAAGAAGAGACCAACACCCACCTATCCACAACCTTCTAACAGGTAACTGTAGGCAGTGATAAGGTCTCCCTTCAGCCTCCTCTTCTACATGTGAAAACTGGAGTTGCTCCAGTTTAAGAGGAGCGTGTGCAAGAGAAGCAACCAGAAGGTTGTGTTTGCCTCTCGCTCCTCTTTAGGTACCACACTAACTTCATAACACAAAGGCTTTTCAAGAGCAGGTTGTTTAGGTACTGTTTCTGCAATTTATCTAAGATGGAAAGAAAAAACATTGAAAGATCCCTGTAAATCAAAAGAACAAATGGTAACTGTTGCAAAATAGAACTTGATCTGGGGTCAGAAAAGAAACATTAAAGCAGAAAATGAAAGAAACTTGTTGGCATGGTAATAAATTGGTTTATATTTAACTTGAATAAAACCTGTAATATCAAGGTGTAAATGTTGGATTAATAGATATCACTCAAGTTTAATAATTTAACATTAGCAACTTTTCCTGTTGATCTCAAGTGAGAGGCAAACACAATGGTAATTGGTGTACTATAAATCCAGAGGTAACTAGTTCGATAGCTAAGAGCTTTGGAGAGCTGCTTTAAATTGGGTTTATTACATAGCATCAAAGAATCATGGACAAACTGAGCTAAAGTTAGCTTTCAGGGTGAGTTTTAGACTATAAAAAGAGAGACACCTTATAAACACATCACAGGCCTAGCCCAGTTTTACTGTCAAAGCATTTTGCCTGTAGCAAGCGACACTGTTCTTTAAGGGAAGCTGCATCTGTACCGCGTTCAAACGAACACAGAGCTGAAAAGTAGAGAGCTCTGACTCCAATCAAATGAATGACTGTTTTGGCTTCATAATACGTTTTCCATCCCTAACTTTAATCTAAATCAAATGCCCATCTTTTCTTGCTGTTCCTGCAATGCAACCGCAGCACATGCTTAAGTATAGGAAAATTGCAAGTGCCTAACTACATCAAATTGTACTTCCATCTAGTCTGGAATCTACATCAGGCAGAGGATAATACCTTCTGTTTCTGAAGAAAGAAACTATTCTCCATCACTAATTAATTTAGAAACTGTTCCGCGGATCTAGCCAAACAGCTGCTGGGCATGGAGATCGGGACAATCAAAGAGGTCTTTTCTGTTTCTAACTCAGAAACCTTCCTCCAAAGCAGTGCAGAAACGTCAGATATTCTTTACAGTGCTGTGCTAGCAGGCCTGGCATCTATCAGGTACAGAAACTTTGCAAGCAAAGTATTTGGGCAGCAACATACCTCATGGTATTATCTCTGCCACAAGAATCTTGCTAGAAATTAGCCCTCCAAGGCAGAGCTCCCCATCAAAACCCATCAAAAGCCATGAAAATATTCCTTGTATAGCTGTCAATTGAATGAGCAACACTAAAGTGGGAAATTTAATTTTAAAGTGATGTCTCTTCACAATCTCCTGGAACAGCAAATTTGTAGGTCAGTTACAAGCTGCTTAAAGAGACCTTTCATTTCAGTGGTTCCTGCAGTCCCTACCGGTCTTGCCATTTTAATGTTTCAGCCCCAATCTGCCACTGCTATTCTCTTTGGTGTTCTCACCCCACAAGACAAGCTTGTGCAGAGCTTCTGAGATTTGCATAAGCTGTGTGTATGCAAAACTTTGATGTGCATTGTCGCCACTGCCTTGGTGTGCCTCTGAATATTTGAAAAGGTGGCAACAAGTCAATCAAAGCCGGGTAATTCAAATGAAAGCCAGCTGCTGGTGCTTAATGCACCCTGTTATATTTTGTCTGCCATTATCTCTCCAGACCAGTGACTCAGACCTGTAAAACCTTCAGCTTGATCACAATGTTGACGCATGATACCAGCCGTTTGACTTCCATCGACTTCTATTTATGTCTCCTCTCCTCTTCTTTGAAAAAGCCCAGCAAGACAAATGAACTTCAGACTATTAAATACTATAAAGACTTTCACAAAATAATGGAAACTCTGACATTTAGCCTTAAACAAATGATTTAGCAAGGGCTTCAGATGAATTTCAAAACTGAGCTGACTTCAGCAAGGAACTTCAGAAATGACCCAATGCCTCTATGTTTCCACACAGCTCTACAGAGGTCACCTATCACAGGAAGATTATTGCCAACAGCTGAGTCCCTTATGGATCTCCTAATGTCTCTAGCTCCGTACAGTCATACAGGTAGGTAAGGCCTGCAATGGGTAGTTTTTTAGCATCTAAGCAGATGACTCTGATGTGCCGGATGCTCTGAAGAGCAGTCCAAAGCCCTAGACATTACTCTGAAGTATTTCCATTAAATGATCAGTGTACAAAAAAAAAAAATAGAGTAAATGTCAATCCACTGCTGTGGGACCCATTCACTTACATGGAAGTCTTTCCAATGACCTCAGTTCGCTGTAGAGGATGAACATAGCCATTAAAAAAGATAATTTCTATGGTTGTTTTAACTAACAAGAACAGGTGGAAAGTAGCCAAGTTCCCAACACTCATGAGCTGTTATATAGATTAATCTTACTCATGATTAAGTTATACCTAACCACTCAGTCCTCATGGCATCAAAAAAAAGTGAGATACTGCTTGAATGAGGAAAGGTATCTGTAAGGAAACACAGCTATCTCATTATAAGGGGAAAAAAACCCCAACGCAAACTGGAGGGAAAACAGTACTTTGTTTTGCAAACAGACCATGCTATTTAAAAGAATGAACAAGTTTATGTGAAGAACTTTGTAATTTTTATCAGAATGCAAAATGTCTCAGTTTAACTTAGTGCAAGTACAAACATTTTGACTCCCCGATTTTTTAAAATTTTTTTTTCTTTTGGGTTAGGTGATACAATTCTTGTCTGCAACTTGACAGGATGTGGAAAATAATTACAAATGAAAAGGTTATTCATAATTTTTAAATGAGTTAATTAGTAAACCCCACCAGAGTCACTCATTACAGTAATTAATAATTGATTATACTTGAAATTAAACACAATTTTTCATCAAAATCTAATTAAATATCTGCCTTTTTGCTTGTTGATTAGAACACTGTGTCTGGTAGAGACAATCTTTGCTAAATATGTTTATGCTGAACTCAACCATGGAATTTGATTTTTAATAATTGATAGTTCCTTTAGAAATTTGTAATTATGACCCATAATTACAGCAGTTCAACCTGATCAGCATTTCTGGCACCTCGCCAGCCATTTGTGGCGCCTGGCAAACGCCACCAAATTCATCTGAATGAGGGGGAAAAAAAAGGATGGGAGAGCACCCGATGAACCTACCTTTTAATCACATTAACTGTGATCTTAAACAAGAGCCTGATCTTATCAGAACTTGGAAAAAGGAGTTTGTGTTGGAGAAAACTGAGTGCAAACTAAACTCTTCTCAATCTATCAAACAGTACGCAGCTCCTCCCTCAGAATTAACAGGCACCGCTGCTCCGAGGTATAACAGTACTCCTCTGACACACTGAGATAATGTCCAAAGGAATCTTGTTCGGGGCATAAGGAGAATACCAGACAAATGAGAAAGGCGAGCCCAAATGTACATAGCAAATGATGAAAATTGACTGCGTATTTCATCAAACTGCTGCTGATTTAATGTTAGTTAATTAATCATTCCTGCTTCTCTTACAGGAGGCATGAAAGTGACCAGGGTATGATGCAAGGCAGAACTAAAAAAGTATCAGTCATTAAAGAAATATACATAAAAGGAACACAGTAAAAGCAATCCTTTGTGGCAGTGCTAATTATACTCTTGTGAAATGAAAGCAAAAATCTTTCGATCCAGGCTAAGATTTGTAATTCTAACCACAACCTTTTATAGATCATTAGTGTACAGGAAGTCACAGTGAAATCAAAAAGACTCATTTGTGCCATGAAAAATGGGCTTTTTTCTTCTTTTTTACCTATGATCACATCTGCAAGTGTCTGACAACCAGAGTTTGCACCGCTGACAGTTTAAAATAGAAGCCTGGGAACGGACCTTTGTAAGACATTTATAACACAAATATCATACTTAAGCGAAGAAAAAGTAATGGTAACACCCCGACTTTACAGGCTGAAAAATATAATTTTCACTTCTAACATTTCAATTACTTTTTCAACAAACACTGAGAATGCTTTTTTGCAATGAATAATGATAAGTCTTACAAACCAAAGAAATTCAGATCATTCACAGTGCAAGAAAAATCCACTGTTGCTTCTCCCAAGTAGCAAATTTCCCCAGCTTCTCTACTGAAAGAAGGCCCTGTTGTACCACAGTCGGAACTCAGTCCTCCCCCATGCTCCAGTTAACCAAGTAAATGTCGATACCATTGGTTACATGGTGAGGTTTGCCACCAAAAGATAGAACAAAACCACATTTTTGTGTGTCAGGATCTTGGTTCTGACCCTGCTCCGGTCAAAGTCAATGGCTGAGAATTCCCACGGACCTGGATGCAACTGGAATTGTGCCATGGACCTCACTGGCTCTTTCAATGGGCTGTGCTGAGAAAACCTGGTGGCTTTACCTCATTCCAGGTCTACTTTCCTCTTCAGAATGTGCACAGTGCACACCACTGAAGGGAGCACAACATATGATTTATGTTTTACTGAGCTCTTCTGGCTCCATGATGTGTTATGCTCCCTTGCATAGCATTGCAACCACAATGAAGTCAACAGAAGCCTTATTTCCCCGTCACTTTGCACCACGTTCTTGAGAGTTATCATTACAGGTGAGATTTTGAGAGAAATGAAAGAAAATCAGAAAGAAAAAAAAGCAAACAATCAGACATGTGCTTACCTATGAAATACGCCAGCAGGATGACCAGCGTGACTGAGATGACAATGGCACTCAGAGCAGCGCATTTCCAGTTACAGTACTTATAGGGCTTCTTCAGGTTAAAGGCAGGCCTAGAGAAGGTACTTCTGGGAAGGGGTCTAGGGGGAGGTGAGTACACAGTGCTGGACGTCAAGGGATATCCTGGCGATGTTGTACAAAAAAGAGGAGAAGTGCCTCCGGGTTTGAACAGGAAGTGCCTGAGGGAAGAAAGACCAACAGCAAGTGACTCCTCACAGAGATGGAAGCTGAGGGAGATGTGAGGTAGGAGGATGGTAACTGCTGCCGGGACGAGGAAAGCAGCTCCACACAATGCTGGCTACGAACATGGATGACATGCATGAAAGAGAAGAATAAAAATCATAGGCAAGTCACACAGAGTAAAGGAAAACAAAACAAAACAAAACAAAATTCACAGTGCCAACAATGCCACAGAGAACTCTTCAAGAGCTCTTCAAGAGCAGGAGTCACCTCTGTGGAAGAGCTGGCGTTAGAGTGAGATGAATACCCCAAGCACAGCTACGACAGACTGGTGGCACGGGCAGCACCGGGGGCCTGCTCACGCTCCCACAGAAATACCCTGTGGAGACTGAAGAGAAGCGTGGGTTGGATTAGAGAGAGGAGGGTGTTTACCAATTCAGTGATCACTGCATGAGAGCGTTGGGTTTTTTTTGTATGACATTGGTGAGTGCAGATGGGGAAAGAGAGCTTAAGCCATTCCATAGCACCCAAACTGTCACGGAGAGGAATATTCACACTGTCCCTGCCCAGCAAATTTAAACACTGGACAGAGGCATGGTTAAAAGCATCAAAGCCTAGAATCCAAGTCCTCTGTAGCACCAGTGGAGAACGGCACCTGCTTCCAGAAAGCAGTCAGGAGCACAGCACTTTGATGCCCATGTATAAAAAGTGTGAATTACTGTCAAAGGCAATGGTGTTCCCTGTCCAGTGACATGTTGGGAGGCACTGTATTTTGCCTGTAACTACAAATGCAGTCTGAGAGCCAGCCTGTGAGGACCTTGTGTGAGACTCATGAAAGTCTGTGCAAAAAAGAACCCACTGCAAACTGTGAGTTCCTGAAATGAAATGTCCTGATGGGAGTTCTCTCCATGGGAATCCTGAACAAAAAACCTAGCTTTGATGGGACAACATGAAGTAGAAGGCATTTGAATGCCGGGAATGAAGCTTGGGAAACAGATTCGACTCATCTTTCATCATGCTGATGTAAAAGAAAAATGCAGCTTGTGAGGACTGAGAGACATCCTCAGTACAGTCTGCACCTTCTGCCATGGTTTTCGGGGACAGTTTTGCAGCCAGCGCAAATGCAATGGGTCCGTGGGAGTCCGTCAAGCCAGCGGATTGCACCAGATGAAGACCTGACTCTATTTTCCCCATGAAGTCACTTGTGCAGTCACAGGGGGAAGTGTCACATGCACAAACATCACCATGCAGAAAAGCCACTGATTCTTGCAGTGTAAAGTAACACATAACTCTTCAAAATAGGTGTTGGTACTGTTACAGCCATGGTTTTATTGGTACTCTAAGCAGGACTGTGGAGCATTAGAGAGAGATTCATTATTTCTTCTAATGTCCTACATCAAAACATTCATTTTTATAAGGATTCAGATACTCTTCTGTGTTTCAGAAATTATTTGTTTACACAGAGCGATATCTGTCTGACATATTCTCAGCAAAGAGGGACTGGCAGTGTTCATGTACATTGAATAAATCTTCAGTTACTAATTGCTACCAAATCAGAAACTGCCAACAGAAGGTCAATGTTTTTGGCACTAAATGTCAAATTAAAAGCTGTTTATGACTTAAAAGTTAAGTGATAAAAAGTTAGGTAAAAATGCCAGAACAGATAGTAAAGTCAAAATCAAAGGCTTGGTTTACATGTAACACCAGTAGGTACTTGTAAGGTATGTGGAGAACACCAATTTAATGATGAAATATCAGGCTGGCACTATGCTACTGGTTTAAGATCTTTATAAAAATAAAATTAATCTTAGTTTATATGGGACTCAAAATTGTTGTAGGTACTTCTCACTAATGAAATGACTTTCAAAACAGCGAGGGGAAAAAAGCAAATGGCATGCTGTGGCTCACTAGCATATTAATGAGTCTGCCATTAATATGTACAGGACACAGTGCTCCAAGCTCCAGAATCTCATTTTTTTAAAGCCATCTTGGAAGAGGCCAGCAATGGTGTTGCCCTTAAACATCATTGATATGACCAAATGCTTTCATGCAAAGATCATAACGACTGTACAGTAAACAGGAAGACCACATAAGTGTCACATACCCATCATTGTAAGCACCGTCATGTCGGGAGGAGGTGAGAATGTCCATCTCAATGAGGTTGTCCTGCAATGTCTCTAGGAATGTCTGCTTTGCTATGTTTCTACATACATATGGAAACATGAATGAAGCCAGTGAGTCATGCATATATGAAGTGTGATCTTATAAACCACAATGGTTACAGTGCAGTTGTGCATGGAATTAGAATGATGGACCATATATTTATATGTATAAGATGCTACACATATACATATATAGCTTTTAACAATGTTCACTTCTCTATATATACACTATATATATGCATACACACACGTATAAGCACACACGCCCATGTGCATGTATAAAATAAAGTTGATGTTCTTTGTTCTTTTCCCATTATTTATTGCCAGCAACACATGGAACCTCCCGAACTACTGGATTCAGAAGATTAGATTTCAATCCAGCACAGCTGTAACCTTGCTATACTCCTGCATCTGTCTTTTTCTTACTCTGAAAAGGCACAGCACAGTATCTCTACCCCACTGTGGCAAATAACTTGGTAGCACAGTTCCACCTATTGTCCTCATGGATTTCCAGTGAAAATCTGTCACTCCTTTGCTTACATTTCAGTTTTGCATTTGAGAACTTTTCAATTGCTAATTTGATTAATTTGTTTTCATTTGTGGAACAATAACTTGCTCCTTAGAAGTTCCAAAACATAAGTTTTGCTCAATACGAGTATTCCAAATAAAAGTCTCTTGGTGATAAACAGATAGAAGCTGGAAAAAGGTTATGCTGTAACCCAAATTCCAATGCAGAGTATTAGCTACAATCTGGATAATACAGGCAATAGGCAAGGAACATGGAGCCCGCACGTGGAAAAGCCTGGTTTTAACTTTGCACACAATGGTGACTTTTTGCAGTATCTGGCCTCCCTGGAATTCACTTTGATGAGTCACATTTTGACCTACATATGCTAAACTGTTTCGTATTTTTTGAGGAGAATAGCAGGAACATAAAGAATTAAGTCAGAGGCACAGCTGGGAACAGACTGTGTCTTTCTCACCTTCAGGCTTCTTTCTCAAGACCTGGCAAAAGAACATTCTTCTCATCTTTTTTGAAACAAAAAACCAGCCCTGATTTTGCCCATGTCTGTTTGCAGCATAAAAAACAGACTCTAAGCCTGAATGTGAATAAATTCCCTGGCCATAACTAGCAAAAGAAACATAGCAGTACGGTGACATTTTATCACTTATGCAGGATTAAGCGCTTACAGGATCTAAGTGACATGACGTGAACTCAAAGGAGAACTCCTCTGTCAAAGAAACTGGATTCAGGTAACATGTTCTATACCATGTGAAACCAGCCCTGTCACAATATACAAACCTTGATACTGTCTCTTCTAAAATGTCCCCAACCCTAATTTTAATTTCCACTTCCTCCAGTTCCTGCTGCTAATGCCAGCACTTGTTTAACTCAACTCGCTGCTTTTGGGAGGCCTCTGGGCTGCTTTGACAGAACAGATCTACTCCTTGATCTGAATGAAAGCAAAGTGACTCCTATTCATAGCTTTGGAGTAAAGTGGATCGACATGCATGAGCTGTGTGCCATAGCACTTGAGGCATCAATCCATCCCCAAGTGTTTACGGCTTCCTCGCATTCCCTGGGAATGCAGGAAAAGTTGAATGTTGAATTCAATGCATAAAAGAAGCGACATATGTGCATGCACTGAGCATTTAATGGGTAAAGAGGCAAGGCATCTAGCAACACACCAATCAATAAAGTTCATCAGTAGTTAAAATCCATGTCAAATTGGTTCCATGAATTTCAGTTGTGGGTTGTCAATAAAACAGAGGAGGGGGAGGGTTATATAATCTTATAATGTATGTATTTGTAACAGAGAGGTCGTTGGGTCACTGAGGTGACTAACGCATGACTGGCCTCCTCAGTGAAGGCCAGAGTCTGCTCCCTTGGAGATTACCTGTGAATAACCATCTAGTTACAAACCACTCTTCCTTCTCATTAGGAGCTGTGGCGGCAGAATCCGACCTTACATGAGTATCACGTGTAATTTCCTGGGAATGGAAGTCTCCTAAAAGCGGTTGGTTTGCAAACTAAAAATCCATCTAGTTGGCAATTATTTTCTCCCACAAAATGTCAAGGAACAGAAAGGGGGGGAGGGGGCACAGAAGAAGGAAGAGTGAGGAATAAATATGGGGGGAACTGACTTACCTGTCAGGAGCGAGTGCTGAGCAAAGATCTTCTCATCACAACCTTGATAATATATTGCTTTTAAAGCAACAAAAAAGGGAGCAGACAGGAAAAGAAAGAGGAAGAAGGAGAAACAGAGAAAAGGGAGTAAAGGGAAACTAATGAAAAGAAGGGAGAGAAGAGGAGGGGCTCTTCCTCTTGCAACATAGGCATTTGTCAGATATCGGGTATGCTTTTTGTGTCAGTTGTGCTCTTGTGCTACAAATCGCTGCTTGCCTTTGCATTACAGTATGGGAACTTCCAGGCAGTGACAAACCATCTTAAATTCCCAGTCTCAAGTATTGCCTGGAGCCCACGGTAGTCCAAGTCAGGCCCTGTTTAAAAGATATAGCTTTTTCTTCATGTTTTCTCTCTCTGTTGACTAATATGGGATTTAAAAAAAAACGGATATTCAACAGAAATACAATTCCATTTTTGACATGAGATTACTATAATCTCCGATTGCTATACTTCAAAGGCCTTAATTCTTGGATTAATGTCTTTTTGCCAGGATTTATTTTTTTTTACATATTGGACATTTTATTCTCTTAGGTGGAGGTCTTTTTTCATTCTAAAAAATCTCTGCAGTGGGGAAGGTCGACTTCATGGAAGAGGGGAATTGGGCACCCAAATTTGCTAAACAGCTCTGAAGCCTGGTCTTTTCTGTCTACAGAATTCCCCCCCAAGGGAATGGAAGACCTCTGTGAGTTGGAAGAGCAGACTATTAGAGTGGAGATTTGTCACAGATTTACTGATCATCTCTGCGACACAGCCTCTTTGCATTATGACACCATTATAACACATTTTACTTTCTTAATGTTGTATTGTGAAGGAAGAAAAGCCTGTCTGACATGCTCTGTAAATGGGCTCATTTGCTGTTTGGTATAAAATTACACTTTCTTTTCCAATGTGTTTGTTGTTTGAAGGGACGCTTGGGCAAAATTATGTCATTCCAACCAGTGTGTCAAAAGCCACAACATCAGTCTTTTAACAACCTGCATCTACCTAACCAATAAAATAGTGTGACTATTGTGACTGCTTTGTGATGCAATAGTATGACCAAACCAACTTGCTGAAAGAACTGCTTCAGGTCTTAAAAATGTTCATCCACAATGACTTCATGGAGAAGAAATGAGGACAGTCTTTATGGATGTGCTCATTTACAATTTATCATGAACAGTCCAGTGCTAGCCAGATAATTGTTCTGTCTATGAACTCCTGCATTTATTAGGATGTGGTAGGGTTATCTCTCCATCTCTCTCCATGATTGCCACCAGAACTGGAGAAATTTGGAAAGGATGCTTTCAGCAAAGAGCTTTTTTTATCTTTGACATTCCTCCACTGATCCAGCAGCAAGGATGTTTGTCTTGGTAAGGTGGTGGGTTCTGGGAGACTTCAGTTAAATGTGAGCATGTCTTGGCACTATTGAAACAGTGTATTATTTCTTCTCAAAGAATTCATAGCCTGATTTAGAAAAAGGCACAGGGCTTCCTCCAGAATTATAGAGGATTATTCACAAAAGGTTTGCAGGAGTGAAGACTATGTATTTTTAATGTATTTTTTTTCTAAAAGAAACAACATAAAATTCAATGCTTGAGTATATATGCTCAAGAATTTGTAGCACAATATAATTACTGAAACTGTTGCCAAATCACACGCATCGTACTTGCTTAGAATTTTGTCTTAATCTCTTGGATTCAGCTTCTTAGTTGGGTCTTTTTAATCAAGCAGTCACAGAGAAATTAATTATCCCTAAATGCCATAAAGTGTGATATCGAGGTCTGTTTTGGAAGTTTCAGAGGACCAGCAGACATAGCTCATTCTCAAAAAGATCGACAGATGCACTCATTTTTAGAAAAAACATTTTCTTAGCAGAAGCTGGAAAAAACGGGTACATTTTGTCCCAGGATGCCGACACAGCTACCAGTGATCTCTGTGAGACTCTCACAGGCAGTGATGTGACAAATTTGGCCCCTGGCTCAGTTTTCAGTTAGTATACGCTTTTTGCTGTCTAAAATCAATCTTGTTGGCTTGAGAAGGTAAGACAAATGAGGGAAAAAGTCAGCTAAGTTAGTGCACCATGTTAGGTCTGGATGACCTTTCTCCAGACAGAAAAATGGGGGCTAATGACTCCAGCATCTCTGCTGTGAGGTTTGTGGGTTTTTTTAGTAGCAAAGGAAATGGTGAAGCAAAGCCTCTGGAGAATGTAAAAACTGAGTTTCAAGTGGGACAGCAAGAACTAGTTGCACTCACCAACAGATGAGACGACTGAGGCTGAAAGAGTTTGACAATTCCCTTTTACAGAATCTACATAAAACCTTAATAAAACTGAACTAGAACAACTCCGTGCACCCTTCTCACACCCTTTATGTGATGCATAGGTGAAAAAGAATTTAAGAGCTAAATGGAAACACCATTAATTGACTGA
Organism: Laterallus jamaicensis coturniculus; assembly: GCA_022605575.1. Lineage (NCBI taxonomy): Eukaryota > Metazoa > Chordata > Aves > Gruiformes > Rallidae > Laterallus > Laterallus jamaicensis. Next base: position 21,200,499 of record JAKCOX010000012.1, on the reverse strand, counting down.
TGTCCTGCTATCCAGTGTTTCATGCTTGCTAGAGTGATGTAGGGTAGTAAAATGCAGCAGCTGACCTCTCGTCATTGGGTAAAACAAGACCAACCTCTCTTGAATGTTGTACCACAAAAGTATCTGCTTGATGAGGCACAGCTAGAAGGCTAAATGTTTTCAATATATTGACTGATTTCAGTTTCTTAAATGGGATATTGATTTATCCTACCACATAGGAAGAAAAGACATTAAAGGAAAATAAAAGAAAGAAAACCAAGAACATTTTAATCTATGATCCTGATTCCAATTTCAAATGAGGAAAATAATGCGATGAGCAGCTGTTAAACACAATATTTTTAGTTTATAAAAGAAGAGCGATTTCCTCTCCTCCTAGGCCAGATAAAACAACACAGGGAATAAGCCAAAACACACAAGCCAAACACCAGTTCACAGACTGAATGGTTAGCTATACAGATATGTGTATTTATTTTCCAGAACATCTTTAGCACGCACAGTCAGAACATTGAAAAATACTAAAGAAAATAACCTACCTAGTCTCAAGTGGGATGTTACTGTTAAGTAACCAGTTGTCCTGAGCATGGGCTGGCTCTTGAGTGCTGGCTGGTTGTTCTCCAGAAAGAGAGTGGTCCGTAGGAGCTGGGCTGGGGTTACTGCGCGGAGTGAAGTTCCCTCTGTTTAGGGAATTGATGGAGGCTGCGTGATGTTGATTTGGGGTGTGAGCATGTGATATTGGAGGTGGTGGAGTTCTAAGCCTTGAATGATTTTGAAGATTTGGAGGATGATCTAAAACAGAAATGAAGTATTTTTTTTTAAGTTCATAATTTGAGTTGTTCTGCATTAATTTCTGTGCAGGTACTCCTAGAAAGTAAGAAGACTAAATCAAACTCAAAAGGGTAACATAGCCTTGTTCCATAATGACACATGCATTGATCCCCCAGCCAGCTAGAAAAATAGTTACATTTCATGCACAAAAGTTATAAAAGCTTAAAACACTGCAAGAAGGCTGTCCTGACATCCAAGTTAACTCCAATGAACAACTGCAGGTTGCAAATTGTAATCTATCTGTGACACTGATTTGTGATAAAGCATGAAAAATACAACCAGTCTGGATAGATAACACGTTACAGCAATTTTATGATGGATATACAGCTCCCACTGAAGTTTGTTCTGCCTCTTTTGCCAGAGAACTTTCAATAGTTAGGTCAACAAGAAGACTGAGAATACATTTAATCATAGACTGAGTTTAGGGAAAGCCATAAAACTGTGTCAGGGTTACACGATTTAACAAAATTCAATAGTCTGTATTGTTAGAGATGTACTCAAACTGAGTAAAAAATGTATGATGTGGCATAAAAACTGAGATGTCAGGAAAATGAAACAATGTACAGTGAAGAAAGATGCAAAGATCAGTGATACAGCTGTTTAGAGTAAAAATCAAAACTATTAGCCAAGTGTCTGAGGGAGGTAGATTGAGGAAGGCAAACATTTAGGACAGACAACCTTGTGCTGATTATATTGTTATGTTTAGTTTTTTTAATTAGGTATCAAGGATTTTTTTTTCCCCTACATATTTTCTGGAAATAAATTAATAACTAAAATATTTGATGGAACTGGAGGGAGACTTGAGAGTTCAACATACTGGATATGGGATACAGGAAACAAAATCCTCTCTGATTTTAGTAGGTTTATATTTGTAAATTATTAATGCATAATCTGAAAAAAAAAAGAAGCAAATGTTATCAATCTAATACTTACCAGAGAGATTTCTGTATCATGAAAAACTAAAACTCAGGTACTCTCTAAGTGGAGAGCTCAGAACTAAACTCTATAGCTAGTATATCTATCTATATATAGATATATCTATCTATATATAGTATAAATATCTATATATAGATATCTCTATAGAGATAGTGAATGGTATCAACAATTACCATGACATTTAATGACACTTGAAATCTGGATTAAGACTTGGATTCAGGAAAGGAACAGGGAAAGGATTTACAGTATCTCTGTAGCTCCTTGGATATTTAGACACATAAGATAAAATATAAAGATGTGTGAGAGATAACAGGTCCCTCCCCTTCTCACCCTGTCTTCACTCACACTCCCTTACTGTTAACTGCAGCTGATTGTACCAAAACCTTAGGGTGGCTGAGGTGATCTAGCAAAAAAACCCCTCAGGTTTGAATTATAAAGGTGCCATTATTGTGTTTGAATGTTATAGTTTTGCATGGCTGGGTTCTGGTGGAAGAAGAGGGGGCTGCAGGGGTGGCTGCTGCAAGAAGCAGCCAGAAGCTCTCTGCAGGCCCTACAGAGCAAACACCAGCCGGCTCAAGGCCGGAGTCGTTGATGACCAAGGTCAAGCCCATCAGCAATGGTCACAGCGCCTCTGGGGATCACAGTTAGGAGAAAAAAAATACAAGCAGCTGCTTTTTTCGCCCAGAGAAGGGAGTGAGATGTCAGAAACTGTGCAGGCACAAGGCCAGGGAAGAGGGGAGGTGGAGGATTGTTGTGAGGCACTCCAGGTCCTGGAGAGAGAGAGATGCCCCTGCAGCCCATGGAGAAGACCATGGTGAAGCAGGCTGTCCCCCTGCAGTCCATGGATGATGACAGGGAGCAGAGTTCCCATATAATGGGGAGGAAGAAGGGAGAGAAAGCATTACTTAAGTGAAGTCTGCTAAGACTGCATTGTGAACGTGTATCTACCTCTGGTTTTGTTAGGTTAGACACGTGACCAAGGGTACATATTCCGTGGGGAGAACTGAGTGCTTTTAGAGTCCCAATCCATTTACCTTCTGCTCTAAGGAAGGTCAGAGAAAAACCTTAAAGGTGCTGTTCACTCTATTCTATATCAGTAAAACAGAAAACAACAAGCTCAAAAAAGAAAGGGTCCATCCTCCTCATCTAGTTTTGACAGACAGATCCTTTCCAGGAATCTAATGGATAATTCAGAACTCTGACACAGCAAAGCTCATCCAAGATAAATAATGTCATAATGACCTTTGATCTAACACTAGTTAGTCCTGAAAAATTCTGTGCATCAGCCAGCAAACCAAAGAGAAGGACAGAGCAATGACCATGGACTGTACGGACAAGGAATATCAGAACCAAACCAGGTCTGACCTCAACTCTGCAACACCATGTGAATCAAAGCATCCAACCATCCTTGGTCTGGATTATTACTGGGGACTGTGCCTAACTGAAGTCCTGATCATGGAGGTAAGAAAAAAATCCAACTGTGGAAGAATTGTGCTGCTGGCTTAATTAAATTAGTGACTAATTTTCCCACCCAACTGACAACAGCCATGATTGCTGAGAGGCAGAAGGAAGATAGCCACACAATGCACTAAAAAAGTGCAGTCTCAGGATCATGTCTGCTTGCAGAAAAAGGAGAACAGGAACAATGTATTAATTCCAGGCTGAGAGGGTTGACCATAAATCAAGGATTTCCAGTTTTTAGGGCTGTCAATCCATCACCATTCAAAAGAACTTAATGCATCCCAGAGAAAATGACTTGTCTAATCAGCAGTAACATACCAAATCTTTCCAAGACCAGTTACTTGAGTCTTTATTACAGCTGATGCCTGAGATGAATACTCTGCGCAAACAGGAAAGGGGGGAAAATGGGTGAATCCTGGCATATGCAATAGGTGTTTTGTGAATTTCTCCCGATATTGGTTGACTTTTTTTCTACTGGAAACACCATTTTCAGACAGTGAGTCAGAGCCCATTTCCAAAGATCTGTTATGTAAATTCCAATTTACACCCTATTATTGCAGACACATTGCAGATGCTATTATGGATAATGCTTTCGAATCAAGTAAAAATGTGTCATTTTCAGTCTCTATTTGCATACCCTCTGTGATTTCTTTGCAAAGTAAAGACAGCACATCTATCTTACTCTGGTCTATGCAATTTTTCACAGGATTTTATAGCTTGTATTTCTTTTCCTGACATTTAGGTAGCTTTTCCTCCCAGAATATTTTTAATTTTATTCATATACAAATTCAGAACACTTATGTCATGTCAAAGCATTACCAAAATTAATATACTTTGACTAGGATTAGCAACTGTATCCTCTGCTTTATTATCGTTTTTTTTCTTCTTCTTCTTGGGTTAAGGAACCTTAGAAAAGAGGTGTAGATGAAAGCACACGCTATGAAATCTTCCTACTCAATATTGCTGCAGCTGTGCAGGATTTTCTTGATGTGACAAAACTACTGAGGTTCTCACCCTCTGTGGGCACTAAACACCCTCTGGGATTTGCAAAAGAAAAGGGAAATCCCACAAAGTGAATTCTTTCTTGATGTCCTGCAATTGCCATTGTCTCCTTTTTTGAACATGCTTGTTTGAACTTGTACACAACGATTGAGTGATATAAAGTGTGTGGTTATATTTCTTTATGGGAAAGGAGAACCTTAAAGCTGGCTGCAGTTCTCTTACATCATGTGTGTGTGGACAGCGAGAGGATGCTCTGATTATTCTGCTATGCATTATATAGAAACACTGAATGTTTCTGCCTAGGCAGCACTTATGTTTTGCAGATCCCACCACGAGTGGAACACAGGGAAGCTTTCTGTTCCTAACACCAAGCCTTTACTGGGATAAGAGAACCACAGGAATTCAGAAGGCTTTATAGACAAGCAGGACATCGTGGCCTCTGCACAAACTGTGCTAAGTTCTCCAGACCTTTCTTAAGCACTAGCTGTTCCCATCTGGATTTCTCAAAAAGAGTAATTACTTGGTTTGCTCAAAAAGGTGTCATTTTCAAAATTTTCCTCCTTGCAGTTTTCCTTCTTGGCTTCCAAAAAAGACATAGAGTTTATCATTCCCTTTCTACTTGTTGCTGGCATGAAAAACCTGACAGACACTGTTCAGAAGGGTCAGCAAAGTTAATGCAGTACCGAGGACTCAAACAAATGCCTTGTGAGATAATACCCCTCCCTCCAAATTTTTAATAGTCAGGTAACACAACCTATAGGATGACTTTTTCTTTAAAGGGATGTCACAAGAGACCAGTTAATGGTAAAGGAGGCCTCACAGCCTTAGATTCCAGGTGACAATGAAAGACTGACCTGGTGATAAAGCTTAATATTTCCTGAAGATAAGGCTGGCACTGTGGAAGGTAAAATAGCTCAGAACTGCCGCTGTAAGCCTCATTTTATCTAATGGGTCTCCAAAGTGTGTAAAACACGAAATATGTCAGAATTCAAGTATAATAAAAGATTGGTAATTTGATTGCAAAAAACACCAATAGAATGACCTGGACAAGTTGGATTGATGGGCAGAGGCCAATGGGATGAAGTTCAACATGACAAACTGCTGGGTCCTGCACTTGGGACATAACAGCCCCAGGCAACACTACAGGCTTGGGGAAGGGTGGTTGGAAAGCTGTACAGAGGAAAAGGATCTGGGGGGTGTTGGTTTACACTGGCCTGAACAGCAACCAGCAGTGTTCCAGGTGGCCAAGAAGGCCAACAACATCCTGTCAGAAATAGTGTAGCAAGCAGGACCAGGGAGGTGATCATCCCCCTGTACTCAGCTCTGGTGAGGCTGCACTTTGAATATTGTGTTCAATTTTGGGCCCCTCGCTACAAGAAAGACATTGAGGCCCTAGAGTGTGTCCAGAGAAGGGTGACAAAGCTGTTGAAGGATCTCGAACACAAGTCTTATGGGGAGAGGCTGAGGGAACTGGGACTGTTTAGCCTGGAGAAGAGGAGGCTCAGGGGAGACCTTATTACTCCTTACAACTCCCTGAAAGGAGGTTGTGGTGAGCTGGGGATCAACCTCTTCTCACAGATAAGTAGCACCAGAACAAGAGGGAATGGCTGCAATTTGCACCAGAGGAGGTTCAAGTTACAAATGTGAAATTCCTTCCCAGAAAGAGTGGTTGGGCTTTGAAATGGGGTGCCCAAGGAGGTGGTAGAATCACTGTCCCTCAGGGTGTTTAAGGAAAGGTTGGATGATGCACTTGGGGACGGTTGGACTAGATGATCTTGGACATCTTTTCCAAGCTTAATGATTCCGTGATTCTATAAAACAAGTCGGTTTTGTGTTGCTCTTTTTGTTTATTTTTTAACATTAAAATGTCATTGACTAACACGGGCTTGGTAACCACAGATAGAGCAGGGCTGAAAGATAACTCAGTTAATGAAGCTTGTACTTGGCACATATTAGGGAGCCTTGACAGAATCCTGTGAATGAAAAATTGACTAAATGTGAGCCATACAAAGATTACCAATGAGGAGCTAATATGACAAAATTTAAATAAAAGGTCTAAACCCTGTGTTCCTTTCCTTTCCCTTAATCTTTAATGAGTAGCATTGTTTTGAAATTAGTCTGTGGAACAATTACACTTTCTGATTCATTAGGTTTTGGGACTGTGTTCAGGGCAAATGTGTTAACCTCAGATACGCTCTCATCCTTTTTTTTCCCAGCTTTCCTGTTCCTCCACACATTTGTCATTTGTATGTCTGCTCATATTCAGACAGCCTGATGCCTGGCTGGGGTCTGGGTTAGCTACAGGAAATATTTCTCTTTACTCACTGTATATAATGCCAGGTGGAATGAATCACTCATTGCTCCCTTGAACTTAAACTCAACAGGAGCTGCACTGACTAACACGGTAGCGTGACTTCGGGCAATCGTGTGTATACCCACACACAGAGGAATCCCTACCAATGAATAAGGAAACAATCTTTATAATAATGAATTCTGCATTCAGATGGTGAGAAGTAGTGTTCCTCAAGGGTCTGTGCTGGGACCGGTGCAGCTTAATATCTTCACTAGTGATATTGACAGTGGGATCAAGTGCACTGTCAGCAATGACGCTTGCTGATGACACCAAGCTGAGTGATTAGGTTAATTTGCCAGAGGGATGGGATGCCACCCAGAGGGACCTGGAGAGGCTGGAGAAGTCGGCCCAGGTGAACCTCATAAGGTTCAACAAAGCCAAGTGCAGGGTCCTGCACCTGGGTCCGGACAACCCCTGTTATCCATACAGGTTAGGAGATGACATGTGGAAAGAAGCACTGAGGAAAAGGACTTGAGGGGAACTCATGGATGAGAAGCTGGACATGAGCCACCAATGTGCATCTGCAGCCCAGAAGGCACAACACATCCTGGGCTGCATCCCAAGGAGTGTGGTCAGCAAATGGAGAGAGGGGATTATGCCCCTCTGCTCGGCTCTGGGGAGACCCCACTTGGAGTGCTGTGTCCAGCTTTAGAGCCCTCAACACAAGAAGGTCATGGACCTGAGCATCCAGAGGAAGCCACAAAAAACCTGAGCATCCAGAGGAGGCCACAAAAAACCTGAGCATCCAGAGGAGGCCACAAAAGTGATCCAAGGGCTGAAGCACTTCTCCTATGAAGACAGGCTGAGAAAGTTGGGCTGGTTCAACCTGTAGAAGGCTCCAAGGGGACCTTATAGTGGTCTTCCAGTGCCTGAAAGATGCCATAAGAAAGCTGGAGAAGAACTGTTCCCAAGGGCATGGAGTGATGGGATGAGGGGTGATGGTGTTAAACTCAAAAAAAAGGAGATTTAGATTGGATAAAGGTTTTAGGATTTAGGAAAAAGGTCTTTAGTATGAGGGTGGTGGACCACTGGAACAGGTTGCCCAGAGTAGTAGTGGAGGCCCCATCCCTGGAGATACTCAAGGTCAGGCTTGATGGGGCTCTGAGCTACCTGATCTAGTGAAGATGTCCCTGATCACTGCAGGGGGGTGGACTAGATGGCTTTTAAAGGTCCCTTCCATCCTATCACATTCTATGATTCAACTGACAGAGAAGCTAAAAGCCTTGCTTTGGCTATGGCTCCAGGACCATGTTTCAACATGCTGGAGATGTACACTCTCAGCATTAACACGACCAGCCAGCTGAAGTGACCTCCACAGGATCCCTGACCCTTTGGGTGCCACTGGGTATGGAAACTGAGGTGCCTTCCCTTGTGAATCTGATGAGCCACTTAAGGTCAGGTGAAGTATGAAAGACTAAACTGGGTCTTCCCCAGCACCCTCTTAAGGCACACAGTTTGCCATCAGAAGTAAGATAGCTTGCCAGCAACAGGCTCCCTTTCAGATGCATCCAAGACCATGATGGCATCTGCAAAATGAAAAGGAGACAGAATATTTCACCCCAGAGTTGCCAGACAGTGGAAAAATAGGAGGAGAGATATCAGAGATACACTGTCTGCTCATAGGTGGCTTTAGTAAGAGCCAGGTGATCCAATTGCATTGAGCTGAATGTGCAGCTGAAGCAATGTACAAAGGTGGCACCTCTGTCATATCAAGCAGTTCCATCTCAGGGCTGCCGTTGGTAATCTGCAATCTAGAGGAGAATTTCTTCCTTCAAGGAATGTCCTGTAACAGGCTCTATCTACATGGGACAGTCAGATAGATGGTCTAATGAGGAGGCCACCCCACAGGATGGTGATAAATGTGCAGTGAAACAGGTCACTCGGTATTCAGATGATTTATCTGCACAGAGACATCTGTTTTCTCTCACTAACATTTAAAACTGGGATCAGCAGTATAATTTGAGCAACTGGACCTCTTCTTAAGAAGCATATCCACTGAATTTGATTTAAGACTAGCTTTTCTGACCATCAAGAGGAGTGTTTGCACCACACTGTGAAATACATGTTTTTCTGTAGCAACAACTTATGCTGCTGGTTTTCAAAATGTTAAGCCACAAAATGACATTGCATCAAAAAAGAAACCCAAGAACTGATGTATAATCTCCATTAAGTAACAAAACAGAAATACGAAGCTACCTTGATGTTTTTTCTCAATTTTATTTTAAGTAACAGCATAATAGGGAGCTGCTGTTCCATCAAGGACTCTCACCAGAGTAGAATGTAGTCCTCACTGTGCAGTTAAAAGCATCGCCATGTATGTCATGGTTCTGAAGTGCATTCTGGTTCAGTCTCCTAGAAGTTGAGCTCACAGAATAGAATAGAATGATAGAATCACTTGGGTTGGAAGAGACCTTTAAGATCACTGAGTCCAACCACAGCCTAACCCTGCCTAGTGCACCTCTAGACAATGTTCCCAAGCACAACATCTACATGCCTTTTAAATACCTTCAGGAATGGTGACTCCACCACCTCCCTGGGCAGCTTTTTCCAATACTTGACTGCCCATTCAGTAAAGAAATTCTTCCTGATATCCAACCCAAATCTCCCCTGGTGCAGTTTGAAACCATTTCCTCTCGTTCTATCGCTTGTTGCCTGAGAGAAGAGACCAACCCCCTCCCCTCTATACCCTCCTTGCAGGTAGTTGTAGAGAGAGAGAAGGTCTCCCCAAATCTCCTTGAATCCCAATCTTTACAGCTTTGTATCTCACTAGTACTCCATCTGTTATATGGATGACTAAGAAAAACCTTCCTGTGCATAAATTCGGTGCAGTCTTTTGTCCAGAAAAGGTCTATAAGCATTGGGAACTATTTAGTAGAAGAAAAGTGCTCTACAGATGTAAATAGTTTTGAGTATTCCTCTAAATGTGCAACTTGGACATTGATTTTGCAACAGTGCTACAGTAATTAGACACCCAAAAAAATGTTTCAGAACATAAAACTATAGAAAGTTTTCTTAACAACACTACCCACAGTGTCCCTGTGAATATCTTCAGTCACCATCCATAGCTATTTTAGATACTGTGGGGAAAGATACATGATCCTGGAGTCCTATGGCAGGACAAGGGGGAATGGATTGAAGCTAAAGGAGGGAAGGTTTAGATGAGATATCAGGGGGAAGTTTTTTACAGAGAGAGTGGTGAGGTGCTGGAACAGGCTGCCCAGGGAGGTGGTGGATGCCCCATCCCTGGAGGTGTTCAAGGCCAGGTTGGATGGGGCCCTGGGCAACCTTGTGTAGATCCAGGCCTGAGGCTGGTGACCCTGCCTGTGGCAGGGGGGTTGGAAATCTATGATCCTTGAGCTCCCTTCCAACCCAGACCATTCTATGATTCTATGTACCAGGACCAGTGAAAAAAGACACTGTAATTACCAAAATCTGAAGTTGGCCTCCAGCAGTACAATCATTCATCTTTCAACCAGACTGTAACCAGTAGCAAGTGGAAATGGAGGGTCTAGAAACCACACAGCAGATAAAATGGCACCTCTTTACTGACTGACAAGTCCAGGCTTTATAAAGTACGAAGACTTAATTGTGAAACACCCTTAAATAACTTTATTTGTCTAGATGAATGACATTAGAAATCAGGCCCATGGTATAGGTACACATATAAACCTAGTTGAAGCTCCTGTTAACATTGGTTTTACTGTCTATGGGAAACAACAGGTACACCAAATCAACTCCATACAAGCCATCTTCTCTGTATTTTTTCTCATCAAACATGTACATTTCATGCAAGCTTTCCTCTCAAGTGCCAAACTGTCTTTGCAAAAGCAAACTATTGACTTTTGGGTTTGAAATCAATTCTTTGTTTGATGGTAGGCTGTTGAGCTTTTGCTCTACATAGTCAACAAGAGCTCTGTGTGGTTGTTTTTTCATAAGTATGCAACTGATTGAGCTGAACACCTGAAAATTAATGCTTTTAAAAAGTTCCCTGTCACTGTCAAAGGACAGTTGAGTCATCATCCCTGGCGGTATTTAAAAGACTTGTAGATGTGGTGCTTAGGAACATGGTTTAGTGGTGGACTTGGCAGTGCTGGGTTAATGGTTGGATTTCATGATCTCGAAGGTTTTTTCTAACCTAACCAGTTCTATGATTCTATGATGATATACAGACTTTTAACCCATGGTGTTCTTTATTTAACTTAATAAAAGGGAATCACAGGCTAATACAATCAAGGCAGATGATTACTATTTAGACTGTGACAGTTTATGAAGAGTCATTGTCTTAAAGACAGAGGAAAGAGGAAAAAAAAACCCATAGTGTAAATGAGTTACTTAAATTTAAATAAAATAATGAAGTCTTTAAGTAAGTTACTGGAAACATAGGAAAGTAGCCTCTACAGTGCCCAACTAAGCAAATTTTCTTGCAGCCCTGGAGACTCCATATTTTCTGCCGGGCTTCCTGAAACACCTTTAACTACCCTGAGAGTATATATTGGAGGCAATGGTAGCCTTGGAAAGCTCAAGCTGTGGAACTGCTGACTCTTCTGGGCTAGGTATATAAACTAACAAATAAAGATATGTTTATATATATAAAATAATACATCATGCAAATGAGCTATAGCTCCTCACCTCTCAGAAATATCCATAAAATCATAGAACCTGGCTGTGAGCCTCACCACTCTGATAAGATGCCGCAGTCACCCACATCGTGCTCTCAGCACCTCGGGTCTGGGTTCTCATGTCTGGAAATCCATAATTACAAATCTCTTAATTTTCAGGAGGATGCTCAGATGATTTTGCTGTGCTGTTTTGACAGCACCAATGGTTTCGATGAGCTTCCTTCCAGCTAAGTGACTGAGGGTAACCCATGTCCACTGCATCTTAATGGGGGGCAGCATCCTAAGATGAGGCAAGAAAATCTATTGACCTGAGCAAAGGGTGGCATATCCGTGCTCTGAATTTGGAATTGCTACAAATCACAGTCATCAAATGTTGCTAAACATGTGTGCCTAAAATAGTAGTATACTTCCTGAAGAGCTAGGCGCCTGCAGCTCTTTTTTTTAAGTGAGAGATGCAGGGAGCCAGTACTTCTGAAAATGTGTGCCTTTAAGTGTCAAAAGGTGTATTCAGCTCCCCATGTTTTATATATGCAGTGTATGCTATATAAACTCTAAAACTCATCTGTAGTCAGCCAGGATATCCCAGTGGCTGGGGATTAGGCAATGCCTATGTCACTTTAATGATCACCTCTCACAAGTCTCCTTTCAGCGGTGTCCAGCTACACAGGCTCAGCACAACCAGCTGGGTGCCATCCCTCATGCATAAAAGGCCTGAAGAAATGGAAACGACTCAGATTTTCTCCCCCCCACCCCTCCTACCCCCCACACCGCACACTTAATACAACTTTTATTCCACCTAAGGTTATCCTATGTGAAAGAAATGTGGCCCATTTCTCTTGTGTCTGCAGTTTACTGACTTGAGGCACCAAGGAGCCCTTCTGTACAGAGAGAGTTGAACTGGTTTCCCCTGTGTACGCTGTCTCCTGTGTCTGTCTTGTGGTTCTTTCATACAGTAACATATGGAGACAAATATATACACAAACAGAAAACCACAGAGTTCAGTCTTGTCCAAAACAGACATGATTTGCTGGTATAGTTACACTGGCAAATTTCTGGATTGTTTGTGTAAAGCAGCTCCCTAAAATAAAGTGCATCCACAAAAGGTGCCTTTTGCTGCTGTAATAGCAAATAAACTCAGAATTTTGTGAGCACAGCTCTGTCAAATATTGTTGGCTTTCTTTTTCAGATACCTATATTGGAAAAGCTTTGAAATATAGACTTGATCTTTGCCTGTTTCTCCCTAAAAATAAAATGAACAGTCTCTATTTTGCTTACGCCCTTCAAAAATCTTCTCTAAACTGCAGCACTGTTGTGACTTAGCTGTACACAAACAAACAGGACTGACAGATCCCCAGCTCCATCAGCAAAGCTGACTATTTACAGTAACTGAGGAAATAGCCTGTTTTATATAATTTTTACAATGCTGTTAGCAGTCCCGATGAGGAGACCGTCCTTTCACAAGTACAATGTGATACAACTTCCATGCAGTTTGACTGCATGACAGGACCAGCTAAATGCTCTTAGTGCTCAGGATGAAAGATTAATATGCTACAAAAATATTTTTAAAAATTACTGTGTTCAATGTTAACTTGCAAGCTTTGGGTCTGGACTCTCACCCCTGAGGGGCATATAATTCACAGAGCCACCGGGGAGCTGCACAGCACAGATATCTGAGGTTTTGTCCCTTTTCTTTTTGGTTTGTGTAGGTCCCAGGCTTGTGAATGAATCAGTCTCTGGAAACGCACAATTCCATTATTTCACAGCAAAGCGCTTATGGAATGTGACATGATGTGGTGTAGCACAATGCCAACAAGCACTAATGATTTTAATTGTTTACTCCAGAGAAAGAAATTGGGAAATTTCATGTTGGCAGCAACTGAAATAAGCTATTTCAAGTCGTTGCTGGCAAATGTAAATTTTTTTCATGACTTTGGACCAACTTCTGCCCATGCTGCCACCCAGGTGCCACCAAACAGAAGCACTGTACAGGACACAATCAGTGTGCCAGTTTTTCCATTGTTACCCCCTCCTTACTTACATTCTCCTCTTTTTTAATTTTTTTTCCATGCAGTTTTAACAAAGCCATTTCTGTTAAATACCTCCAAAGCCCAACATTAACTGGTGACAATTCTGTCTGACAGCTGTGACTGACATGACGTCTGTCACGGTGATTAATACCTACATCCCCCGCCCCATCCACTGCGTATACAAAAGCTGACTGATTTCCTTTGGTGAAAACCATGGGTGCAGTTAAGTGTAAAATCTCTCCGTGCAGGTGGAAAACCTTATTCCCTTTGGCACAGGAATGTGATTTGTGAGAGCTGGGCTCCATGACCTTTCCCTTCAGGTTCTATTTGACATTCTCAGAAGCGTGATGGCAGAAGGCTGCACTCCACATAATTCTGAAACAGACATAAAACTTTTATATTTTTATTAACACTTGAAGAGGCCACTAAAAGAAAATCAAAACTATGAATCTGTCAAGACACCCCTCAGCAATGCTGCACTTTGTTCACAAAAGTACCGTGAGAGAGGTCAATGTAATTGGTCAGGTGTGTATGTTTGTCTGTCTATCCATAACGCCTCTGTCCCTAAATATCTCAGCACTAATTAATACACTCCCTCTGGTGACACACTCGTGAGAGAAAAAATTCATTATGAGCTTCATTTATGGTTAGTCTCATTTATCACTTTTTTTTTTTTTGCTTCTATGTTTTATGATATAAATCACTAGCATGCAACAAATATCAACAAAACTGTAAATACACATACACCAAAATATAAATAGATCATAAAGGCATTTCTACATCTTCTGATGTTTTTTTTTCACCTTATTATTCTGAATTTGTTTGTACATCTCTCTGCCTTGTTATAGATAGACAGATGTGTACAAACCTGTATACAGAGAAAGAAGAACCGTGTAATAGTTAAAAGATTTTTGACTTTTCTAAATTCCTGCACTTTAAATTTTGTTTCCCTACCAGGAGGTATTGCCTTTACTGGCATCATACATTAAAACAATTCTTGGTGCCCATCAACTTGAATCTTGGAAAATGGGCTAAATTAAAATGAATAAATAAAATAACAGATGAAGGAAAGGCTGATGATATAGTCCACCTTGATTTTACTGAAGCCTCTGCACCGTTTCCCACAGCATTCTCCTGGACAAACTGGCTGCTCATGGCTTGGATGGGCATATTTTTGCTGAGTGAAAAACTGGCTGGGTGGCCAGGCCCAAGGAGTTGTGGTGAATGGAGTTAAATTCATTTGGCATCCTGTCACAAGTGGTGTTCCCCAGGGCTTGGTACTGGAGCCAGTTCTGTTAAATATCTTTATCAGTCAATTGGATGAGGGGATTGAGGGCACCCTTAGTAGGTTTGCAGATGAAAACAAGTTGGACGTGAGTGTTGATCTGCTGGAGGGTAGGAAGACTCTACAGTAGGATCTGGACAGGCTGTATCAATGGGCTGAGACCAACTGTATGAAGTTCAACAAGGGTCTGTGCTGGGTCCTGCACTAGGATCGCAACAATCCCAGGCAATGCTACAGGCTTGGGGAAGAGTGGCTGTAAAGCTGCAAAGAGGAAAAGGACCTGGGGGTATTGGGTGACAGATGGCTGAACATGAGCCAGCAGTGTGCCCAACAGCATCCTGGCTTGTATCAGGAACAGTGTGGCCAGCAGGACCCAGGCAGGGATTGTCCCCCTGTACTGGGCACTGAGTGAGGCCACTCCATTGAGTGCTGTGTTCAGTCTTGGACCCCTCACTACACGGACATTGAGATGCTGGAGTGTGTCCAGAGAAGGGCAATGAAGATGGTAAAGCATCTGGAGCACAGGTCTGATGGGGAGGGACTGAGGGAACTGGGGTTATTTAGCCTGGAGAAAAGAAGGCAGAGGGAAGACCTTATTGCTCTCTACAACTGCCTCAAAGGAGGTTGTAGCCAGGTGAGGGTCAGTCTTTTCTCCCAAGTAACAAGTGATACAAGAGGAAACCATCTCAAGTTGCACCAGAGGAGGTTTAGATTGGGTATTAGGAAAAAATTTCTTACACCTAAAGGGCTGTCAGGTCCTGGACCAGGCTGCCCAGGGCAGCGGTTGAATCCCTGGAGGTAGTTAAAAGATGTGTAGATGGCTTAGCAGTGGCCTTTGCAGTGCTGAGTTAATGGTTGGACTTGATGATCTTAAGGGTCTTTTCCAACCTAAAAGATTCTATGATCCTATGCTTCCATGGAAAAGGTTTCTGGTAGAGCAAAAAAGATTGCCTTAGCTTTTCAAAAAAAATTGCAAAATAGTTGAAGCAGAATTATTCTTTATTATTCTAGTGCCTTTTGTGCGTTTCTTCACTACAGGAGCAACAGAAAAAGTCCTATACCAGGCTAGGGATCAGTTATTTTTGAGTACAGTAGATAGAGACAAGAAAGTTTGAAGGAGGCATATCTCTTTCTGCAAGTCATACTCCGTTGACACAGGTTTGCAAACTGCCCACGTGTGAAACTGCCACTGGATTATGGATAACTGCATATGCCAGTAGGGAGAACTTATGTTCCACCTCCCATTTATGTCCATGGCTTTGTGCTGCTCAGTGACATCAGTGACCTTGAAGAATTCATCACGAAATTTTAAAAATCAAGCCCTGAATTAATGATATTAGTGAAGACCCCTGAAGCCAGGTGCTTAGCTCATTTAATAATGTACTTTGGAGATTCATAGTCCTAGCACTAACTGAAGCCCAATATTAGCTGAGGATTCCCGTGGCATGTGGCTGCTGGAGAGAGTGACAGCACACTCAGATAACACTTTGGCATGAAGTGTGCGACTTTAAAGCTCAGTCAGATTATCATGAAAGATGAATTTTCTAAGGTTCTTTTCATTACTTTCTGTAAGTGCTCTTGACATTCTCCGAAGCAGTTTAGGAGAGCTTCCTAGGAAAAATGTCAAAATAAAGTAATAATTTCTTATAATATTGTTCAACAAAATGTGAGCATGGCATGATTTAGAAATGAAGATCAGCAGCTTATGAAGAAAGTGCACACATGCACACACCTATATATTATCGAGGGCTTCGGTGTGATCAAAACAATAAACAATAATTTAATATGTGCATTGTCAAAGAACTGGAGTTAAAACAACTGGTTGGTGCAGGAAGGGGATTTTATATGACCTTCAAGTATCCTGAAAATATACATTTCAACTCTATATGAAACTTCTGTTTCAAACACTGGTAGTTATTCACAGAGAAAAACAATTTATACTAGCTTCATACTGAAAGCATTTGCTACAAAATTTATACTCCTTTCTAACTCTTTTTAAACAGAACAAATCAAGTTCAGCATGGAGTCATATTAAAACACTGCCTTGCTTTTTTTAAGGACAATCTTATTAAAACTAGTTTACTATCAGCCACAGGCAGCAATTGGCATGACTCTGTGAGGGTGACAAAATTTTTTAGTTTTAATTAAAGTGGTGATCATAAAGATATGTTTTATTATCTGTAATTCCAGAACTATGTGTGATAAAGGGTTGTGGGATTTTTTTTTGTTCCCTTCATAGTCCCAGAGCCTCCCCTAGCCCCCAGCTGAATGATATACGGTCTGGAACAGACCCACGGTAAACCACAGGCTGTAAATTAAACAGTGGGATGAATAACTGGCTGGAGGGTTTTAGGAATGTTAACATAACACGTTATTCTGTCTAGTGTGAAGGAACTTCTTTCCAAAAATACATTTCTGAAGTAGAAGTACAATTGCTTAATAACATGATTTAAATGAACAATGACTGGATATTTTTAGCTGTAAGACAAATTTCAGAGAATATGTTTACACCTAGAACCTTGGGTGACTTACTTTTATCTTAAAGGTTCCTAAAGCACTTCACACATTTACCAAATTGATATCCAGATTGTAGGGAAGAATCATTTACCTCATCCCTGGAAGGCCACCACACCTGCCAAAGAACTGGACAGCAGCTGCGTGAAGGATGAAGCCCTGACTCCACCAAAGACTACTATAAAACTCTGGAAGACTTCAGTAAGGTTGGAATTTTACAAGTCACATTCTGCAAAGTAATACTTGAGGGTAACTTTCCTAGTTGAAACCAGGTAGGACTTTTCTTTATCACTCAGTTCCAGTGATCGAGCCATGACAGGGACAGATTGGTGTTTGCAGTTATGAATCTAGCAGCCTACCTTGCACAGAAACTCCCACAGAGAACTGCAATTGATATGCAGCAAAACTCCTGTATTGTCAATACTTGCTTTGATCTGCCAGGTACCTCTTGATGTCAGCAGCAGTTTTGTGCACTGTGTGGGCAGTATGGCTCCTAAGGAAAGTTTCAGAAGCTGGAGATGTACTGAGATTAATCAGTATTTGATGCCTCACTGGAGGAAAAGAAATAAGAAGGGTCTGTGGATAGAGTTAGCAAGGAAGTCAACTGTAGCCAGAAAAAAGCACACTGCACTGAAAAATTATATAAAAAAAGATGGAGAAGAGGATGAAGAGTGAAGCAAGGAAAGGTCCTTGCTCCAACACCCCTCACCCCGTCCCTCCCTTGAAGAAGGGATCACTGACAGAAGGACCAGAATGTCTTCATCTCTTCCATGGTTCTTCTGAACTATCAGTTTTCTGATATTTAGCCTGGAGAAGAGGAGGCTGAGGGGAGACCTTATCAACACCTACAATGGCCTGAAAGGAGGTTGTAGAGAGGTGGGAAATAGTTTCTTCAGCCAGGTGACAGGAGATAAGACAAGGGGAAATGGCCTCAAGCTGCACCAGGGAAGGTTCAGACTAGATGTTAGGAAAAAAATGTTTACTGAAAGAGTTGTCAGGGCCTGGAACAGGCTGCCCAGGGTGGGGGTTGAGTCGCCATCCCTGGACGTGTTTTTAAAAAGGGTAGCTGAGGTACTTAGGGATATGGTTTAGCTTAGGACAGGAATGGTTGGACTTCATGATCTTAAAGGTATTTTCCAACCTTGTGATTCTGTGGGTCTATGATTCTGTGATTCTTCTGGACCATTCCTGATCTTCCTCCAACAGCCAAATCTGACACACACACACACCCAGCCCTGCCCTGCCAGGACAGTTGTCCTTAAAGCCGTATCTTATAAGCTGTATAAACCAGGAGGATTGGAAGTAGATACTCAAATTTCTCTGCAACTCTCTCCGATGGAAGATTCACAGTCACAGCACCAGATTTCTCCTTGAAATGAACCCATCGACCCAACTCTGATGGGATCTTCTGGGCCAAAAGATGGGCCGACCTCATAGAAAAACTCTGGGCAGCAGGGAATTTACACTCTCCATTTCTTTAAATTCATTGTAGTAAAGCTGCCAGTTACAACTCCCAAAAGCTTCTGTGTAATTGCACAGTGTCTAGTGAAGGAGTAAAGCGATATTTTCCCTATTTGGGACATGATGCTTTTAAAATAATCTCTCTGGTACAGTGGGAGCCAAAAACATAAATAACATTTTTTATTGCATAGCAACTTTCACCCTAGATTCTCCAAGTAATTTACAGCATTAATTTGTTAAGAGCATCTGATAACAGGACTCCATATTAAGATGATTATGACTATAATTAAAGGTAATGAAATGATGAAAGGACCTGTGCTTGATTTGTAGATTAAAATAGTGAACTCTGAAGTAACAAAAACAAAGTCAAGCACAAAGATTTGTGACTAAGTGCACAGGGACTTCTGTTCCATAAGCCAATCCTGCCTCTAGCTAGGAATATGTGTGCGAGATGTGAAAGACCTGGTAAAAACTTTGCTGTAGTACAGAGGTTAACACCAGAAGAGGAGCAAAAAACTTAAGACCAGTAAGACATGTGGGGTTCTGTGGTGGCATTTAAAATTCAATGACTGAGCTTAAATGTTTTAGGCTTTCAAAAGAAAAGGGTTTGGCTGACATTAACAGGCATTCTTGAAGATCAGCTGTCCATTTCGGAAATAGGACTCCAGCAAGATGTAAAAGGGGAGGAAAAGGAAGGAGATAGAACACTCAAAAAATGCTAAGAATCCAGAACAAAGTATTCAGAACTAATATGAGTATATAAATTCATCAGACAAAATATGTGCAAAATTGTGTTAGGATATTACTGGTCAAATGTCTGCTTCTACATCAATGTCCCGAAAAGACGCATCTTAGGAGCACTCCAAAAAGAGTTGTGGGTTTATTAGTTTTGGTGGGTTTTTTTCCATTTCAGATGCTGATGTATGCCACGCTAATTCCTGCTAGAACAAGTTTATGAAGAAAATAACCTGACAGGTGGAGAAATGGAAACACATAGAGTACTCATGCTCTCATCTTTTGGTTACTACTATTTCTAATTGAAGTTGTTGAGAAAAGGTTACTCTGTTGGCAAATCAGAGAATGTAAAGGAGCAACTGACACTGTACATAGCATACAAATCTTGGTATCGAGCCTCTCAGGGATTGGAAACACGTTCAGGTCTAGATAGATTATCCCCAAGGATTTACACCTATAAATATATGTAGTAAACTTAGTAAAAACACAAAGTGTGAAGTAAGTACTTCATCAAAAGCTTATTTTGGTTTTCAACAAATAAGAAAATTAAAACTCCTGCTGCCCACATGAGTCTTATATCTGGATCTTTCTTGATAGATAAAATTAGTCATGGCATATTAGAGCCTGTCAGTATGTTTAACCAGAAAAAAAGACGTATCATTCCTAGAGGAGATCTAAACAACTTCATTATACAAGCTGTGAGGAAGTCACAATACATTAGGAAGAACAAATGTAGTCTGCAGTGGTTTTTCAGTTCTTTCTAAACCATTGACTTACTAGAGGAAAGTACTACTAATTACACCTACTTGTATTGATTTTTTTTTTTCTCCAGGATGGATTACCTTGTCCTCCCCCGAATTTAATGATTTAAATTAGAATGAAACCACAGTCTGATGGAGGTTGGAAGTTACCCTTGAGAGAAAGACATCAAACACTGCATAAAAAAAAAAAAAAAATCTGCTTTCCTTATTAACTGCCCTTCCAAAACAGGCTGACTAAGTTTCAAGTTATGTGATTTAGCAAATACTACAGTGACATAATATACCTCACATTACAGGAAATGCCATATATATTTCTTGTGGCTAAATAAGGTTCAGTGATCCAGATGTGGATCAGATATGAGCCTGTTTACACCAACGTAAATCCAAAATAAATTCCACTGAAGCCAAGGTATTAGTTAGACCAGGAGCTAGTTCACTAAATAGTAAATGATTACATTCTTAGGAATACTCTTCTTATCTGTCTCCTTCTTTTCCCCTTACAGACGCCCCAGTTTGCTGCCAGGACCACGAGGATCATCTAAATGAAACTCATATGCTATGGGTCATAGAATATCTCCCAATCATTTCTATATAAAAACCAGTCATTTGCAGTTGTGGTAGAAAAGATCAAACATTTCTGCTGATTTTTTGTTTGTTTTTCATTTGTACTATCCCTGTGAGAACTCAGTAATTAAGAGACAATTGCCATGGTAACATATTACGACCAAACCTCATCATAATTAAATCAGTGGTAAAATGTCTATCAGGTTCTTCTTAACAGTCAGCCTTTCCCTCTACTCCTACAAGATTGTATCTTACCCGCCAGTCTGGGACATTTGTCTGACCTGGTTGTTGTGAGGTCAGGCTGAGAGGTGGATTTTAAAGAAAATTTCCTGGCTATTAGTCAGATTACATTCTTCATAATTTCCAGTCTACTAAGGCAATTACAACTCTCCTTTGTTTTTCAGCCCCTCCTCTTAATACCCTCTCTGTAGGTATTCACAGATAGTTCTGTGATACCCTTGTTATTCTGCAATCAGTGACAAAATACTTCATAGAATCATAGTCAGAGACTGGTTTAGGTTGGAAGGGACCTTAAAGTCCACCTAGTTCCAATCCCCAGCCATGGGCAGGGACACCCTCCACCAGCCCAGGGTGCCCAAAGCCCCATCCAGCCTGGCCTTGAAGACTGCCAGAGATCCAGGGGCAGCCCCAGCTTCTCTGGAAAACCTGTTCCAGGGCCTCCCCACCCTCATAGTAAAGAATTTCTTCTTCATATTTAATCTGCATCTACCTTCTTTTAGTTTAAACCCATTTCCCCTCATTCTATCACTCCCTGTCCTTCTCACCAGTCCTCCTCCAACTTTCCTGTAGCCCCTTTAGGAACTGGAAGGTGCTCTAAGGTGTTCCCAGACCCTTCTCTTCTTGAAGCTGAACCTCCTCCCTGCAACATCTGAATTCCTAGCTCTATATTCTTTGCACAGACAGCTACAGTGCATCATTTCTGTTAAAATTTCAACACTTGACAACTTCTCATTCAGCTCTAATGCAGGTGCACACACAATCAAAGATCCTATGAAAAACAAGGACACTACAACAAATAGTCCAATAAGGATTTACAGCATCTGATTCAGTGCTCTCACATTGCAACCTGACACAAACCAGGTAGTGTCAGCAGTGTTGGCAGCATATTGAAGGAATTTGGGGTGGGGTGGGTGGAGGAAGACACTACGAAAGCTTTTTGGATATTGCATAGAACATATAAGAAATGACAAGAAAGAGATCTGACAGTCAATACACAGCACAGGAATCAATACATGTCAAGGGAACAAATAGTTGCAACTTAGAGATGCCAAAGTGAACTGAGTCCTATGTGCAGTTAGAGGAGTGTGTGTATAAACATCAGAGTGGTGTGAAACTAATGTCATTGCCTGGACAAACACTCATTCAAGCACCTTTGTTTTCAGTGTTACCAGAATTGTAGAATGTGGTTTTAGACATGTTCTAATTTGTCTTTAACCTACTCAGTCAAACTGCCATTAAATTAAATTAATTTCCCTTAGTTGAACCTGTTTTCCTGTGATGGCATTTGGTGAGTCCTTATTTTGACACATGAGCTTTGTATTTTGTAGTTTCTCCCCTTGTCTTTTTGAGGAGGGGGAGTGGGGGAGCATCTTGGTGAGCACCTGACGGCCAGTCAAGGTCAAACTATGATATCATCACACCTCTATCTTTCCGGTTTAGCAACAAGGTTGTTACGTGGGGTCATGTATAAGGACATGTAGAAGCAAAGATAGATGACATTAGTTGCTCTTCCCTTATCCACCAACACAGTCACTCACTGTAGAAGGCCACCAGATTATTAGGGTATCATTTGCCCTTTGTGAGGCCATGTTGATTGTCTCTAATCCATCCTTGGAATCCATATGCCTTGATATAGTTTTCAGGAGGATATGTTCTATGACCTTATCAGCCACATAACCACCTGACTGGTCAAAAATTCCCAGGGTCCTCCTTTTTATCCTTTTTAAAAACGAGTGTGATGTTTTCCTCTTTCTAGTCACCAGAGACTTTGACCACAATCATAGAATGTGTTAGGCCAGAAGGGACCTTTGGAGGTCATCTAGTCCAACCTCCTGCAGTGAGCAGAGACATCTTCACTAGATCAGGTTGCTCAGAGCCCCATCAAGTCTGACCTTGAATGTCTCCAGGGATGTGGCCTCCACCACCTCTCTGGGCAACCTGGGCCACTGACCTACCACCCCCCCATTAAAGAACTTTTTCCTAATATCCAAGTTGAAATCTCCCTATTTCTAGTTTAAAACTGTTACCTTTTTCCTATTGCTCCATGCTCTTGGGAACAGTTCTTCCCCAGCTTTCCTATAGGCACCTTTCAGGTATAGGAAGGCCACTATGAGGTCCCGCCCAGAATCTTCTCTTCTCCAAGCTGAACAAGACCAACTCTCTCAGCCTGTCTTCATAGGAGAGGTGCTCCAGCCCTCTGATCATTTTTGTGGCCTCCTCTGGATATGCTCCAACAGGTGCATGTCCTTCTTGGGCTGAGGGCTCCAAAGCTGGGCACAGTATTCCAGGTGAGGTCTTACTAGAACAGAGCAGAGGGGCAGAATCCCCTTTCTTGATCTGCTGGCCACACTCCTTGGGATGCAGATTTTCAAATAGGAGGGAGAGAGGCTCAGCAACTACACCTGCCAGTTCCCTGCTATTTGTAAGGAAATATCACATGAATTAAAATGCTCAATATTGTCCTACTGGATGAAGGAAATAATGAGAAAGTCTAGGCACTGGAGATAGGGACAGCCTTGACCTTACAACACAAATGCTATTTGCCTCAACTGACCTCATCCATAATTTTTTGCTTTCTTTTTCACATATTTCTATTTTCTGCAGCCCCCACTAGCTTAGGCATTATATAACCAGTGCTTTGAAAGCTTGGAGAATTACAAGGCCCTGAAATCTCTTTCCCTGTAGATTATTTTCTTCATCTGCATGATCTTAGTGACATGTGTAAAACTCATGCCCTAGATTTTAATGATGGTGACCTTTGGGAGTTACAGTTGAGCCAATGCCATTTTAAACATGAGTTTGCTACTGTATTATATCTTTGCAGCTGTAGCCGAGTGAGAGGATGACAAGTGTAATTACGAGGGTTATTTTTCGGTGAAGACTCTTAGTCTGTGAGAATGCAAGAACTGTTACAAAATGAATGCAAGGGTGTGTCATTAGCACAAGTGGAAGTATTTAATTTTTCACCAATTTGTCAGATGCATTTGGTGTGGAAAACAAAAGTATATAATATATATTTAGTATACAAATGGAAGTTAAGAAAATGAAAATGTGCATTACAAACTATGCCATATGTTTGTGTTCTCTTGGAATTGGAAATGCTTTCATAGAATTGCTTTAAATGGCTATTTTGGAATATTTGCCACAGTGTTCAGGTAGAAAGTAACTCTGTGTTTATAATTTCACATCAAGCATACCCAATTTACAAGTTTAACTTTTCAAACCAGCTGACATAACCTGAACAGAGAGTGCTAAATTGGCTTATCTGAACCTCAGATGTTATCAGAAATAAAACATCTGAAGCCAAATATATGTAAAAACAATTAATGGATTCTACTGGGTCTACCTAAGTGTATGTGATTGGAATTTGCTTAATTATTCTACTGATGCAGCCCAAGTGTCTGCAGAAGCCTCGAGATGCCATCGCTTCCCTCTTGATCTTCTTCACCTTTTCTTCTGCCAGCTGGTGGTAGCCCTGAGGCACCTACATTATAGCAATGAAGCTGCTCTCAGAATCAAAAAACCCTACTGCTGTCTCTGTGGGAGGTACCTGATTGCACAGGAATAACTGAGAAGAAAATTTAGATTTCCATCTAAGCTAAGACAAAGTGTTTGAGAATGTATCAAGCTTCAAAACGGTTCAATAATGAGGCCTGCTACATACATCAGCAATTTTAGAACATAGAAAATGATCTCTAAGGTGCTAAATATTTTAATCAATTTTTGATCCAGCACTCCAAGCCTCTAACGACAACGACAGAACTATTTTTAGCATCCACTGAAAGGTGTTTTAAAAGGTATGCTCTTGAGCAACAGTGTTCCTTAAAAAAAACCCCTAGTACAGCATCCACGCATGGGGGAAACTACAGCTGAAAAGGAATCTGACAAGTGCTGCTGCAAGGTATTTCTCAGAGATGTTAAGTGTCTCTGCTCCTGCAGAGTTTGGATTTTGTTTCAACATACTTTTGCTATTCAGTGTCAATGTGCAGACTAATTGTACGTTACTGTAGCCATTTTCACCGGGGAGCTATTTCACACACTGCACCATATATTAGAGTAACTCGCATGGTTATTACCAGGTCTGACCAGAGGAGAACTTGATGGTATAATGAATTCTGTATGAGAGAGGATCTGATCTTCAGTACACATAATGTCAGTTTAGAATAAATCTGTTAACTTCAGCAGACTCGAGCTGGTATAATTCTGATTTTAGAACTATACTGTGCATTCATAAAATCACTTGCTGCTGGGGGGAACCAGAGCTGCTCATTTCATGTTACAGAGCCTGCCCCAGTAGCAGTACTACTGCCAGCACTGTCCTGTTTCTGCCAGGTAGTGGGAGGATAAACATATGAATGGCGTGAAGCTGTGCCAGGGGAGGTTTAGGTTGGATGTTAGGAAGAGGTTCTGTACTGAGAATGGGGTGAGGCACTGACAGGCTCCCCAGGGAATTGGTCACAGCACCGAGCTGGGCTGAGGGCAAGAAGCATCTGGATGATGCCCCCAGTCCCATGCTCTGACTTGGCTGGCCCTGTGTGGAGCCAGGAGTTGGACTCGATGGTCCTTATGGGTCCCTTCCAGCTCAGAAGATTCTGGAATTCTATGATATTCATGTGAAATGTTCAGATATCGCTTCTTTGACAGGGACCACAGAACTACCCATGTAGCCAACAAGAGGCTCAGCCATACTGGTGACACCAAGCTACACTCACTCGGTATCTCAGGTGTAGAGTGGTTACAGTTAATCACTGTTCCTCAGACCCCAAAGACTGTGAGATGCTCTTTAGTGAGCTCATTTCTCACTGCTTGCAAAGCACAGAGAAGGTACTGGACTTCCTCAAGGGCTACTACAAGTCACAAATAAACTCAAAGCTGAGGTCCAGCAGAACTTTTAGTTAAACTTTAAGTAAAAGCTCAGATTACTAATAGAGAAACTACAGAACAGCCATGGTGACATTCATAGAGTCAAATGATTACATCAGTCTTATCAACATACAGGCTAGCTCTAGCTTCAGCCAGGTCTCTAGGCTCCATCTACCAAGAGTGGAGGGATCTAAACATTATTAGATGACATTATAAAATGATGTAAACCACCCTGACATGTGCTTTTCCACTACAGAAATCACTTCCAACCCATAAACTTGCTGGTTTTTTGGTTTTTCACTTGGACAAGGGGATAAACTTAACTTCTTGCAGAAAAATTGCTGAAATGGGTGGGGTTTTTTTTTCAAAAAACGATGTAAAGGAGGTGGGTCACCAAGCACGGCAAACCTGAGCATCACAACCCTGAAGTCATCAGAAGGACAGGAACTGGTGCAGGGGCAAGTAGCACTGCAGCTGGCATTAATGGCAGACTTGAAGGCTTACAGGGAATAAGGTAAAGGACAAGGGTCTGAGACACTTTGGGGCTTGAAAACCAAGTAATGGAAAGCCAGTGGAAGGAGCTAATGAAGAGTCAGAGATAAAGTATCAGCAACAGAAGGGATTTCTCTGTGGGTTGAGGAGTCCAAATAAAAGAAGGCTAGAAGAAAACAGAAAAGGGAAAAAAAAAAAAGGGGATGTGAGTAAATCAAAACAACATAGACTGGAAAGCACAGATGTTGCATTTGGTCACAGGCACTGAAGAGGTCATGAAATCTGTGCAAGTGTAACTGCAGGCAACCATCAGCCCTGACATCTGCATTTCCAGATTCCAACAGAAAATGGAAGATAAATAACTTATTGTGAAGGGAACACTTCAAATAATAGTACAGATATCACTGTAAATCATGGTCTTATTCCTCGACTGTATTTCATCAACTTTACTGTATGCACCATCTTTCTATCATATGCCAGACATAATGTTTCGCTGT
Source organism: Laterallus jamaicensis coturniculus (assembly GCA_022605575.1). Classification (NCBI taxonomy): domain Eukaryota; kingdom Metazoa; phylum Chordata; class Aves; order Gruiformes; family Rallidae; genus Laterallus; species Laterallus jamaicensis. The sequence continues at coordinate 21,173,864 of JAKCOX010000012.1, read as the reverse complement.
CCTATTACCTGCTAAAAACCACTCCTAAATCCAGTATTTCATAGTCCTCTAATTCTGCTGTCTTTTAACCCGTCTACGAATGTCCAGTTCTACAGGCTAGTGGTAATATTTCTGTAATTGTACAGTGCATCTTGAGCAGGCTTTCACGGCTTTGTAACCATCAAACTAAATCACCATTCTTATTTCACATTTTTGAGGTAGGTAAATCTTTTAATGTCTCAAGAATAACTAGAAGTGAAAGGTGCCATCAAAACATTTTTTGTGAACATCTGTTTAGTTTGCTATGAAGTGAAAGAAATATTTAATTATTATATTTATCATAAAGTTTAGTGGCACAAGATCACAAACTCACATACAACCCATGTTTAATTACATGGCTACGGCTCCCACAGGCTGGGTCTCCTATGCTGAAACACAGGACAAGTCAGGTCCTGCTGAAAATTTTGAGAAACAGGGTTGTTGATCAGTTCTGCACATCAGGCTCTTTGTCAAAAAAAATCTTGATGTAATAGGACTTGGTTTCAAGTACAAACCAGAAAAAAAGACATATAGCATGCATTTTTAATAGCACTTCTTGACCTAAAATGCCATTATCATACTCCTCATTTACTGCTTACTCAGTATCAGCATAGAAAATATGGATAAGTAATCCTGAAATGTTTTCTAGCTGGTCTTAAATGTTACCTTCCTTTTTCCATACTGCTTTCAGAACGGCAAGCTTGGCATCAACTCTGCTTGAATTTTTGAAAACTTTGGTCCTTGAGCAATCCACCTTCTTACCATGTAAATCCATTATTGTATTTGGACTAATCCTTTTGTCAAAAGGATTCCTGGGAATACCAAGAGGCAGCTACTTTTACTAAGTTCCTATTCTAGGCAGTGTCTGATGTGGATGTGTGGCTATTAAGAAAGTAAAATTCACTCAGAGAGAGCTCCAAATAGAGAATAATCTCCCACATAATCATTTCTGCAAGTCTGCAGGAGTAGGTCTAAGGTTCAGTAGGTGTCCTAGAGCTTACAACCATGCCTCTTTGTTTCCCTGGCTTGAATAAACATTTGATAAAGGGAAGATGAAGAGAAATGTTAATCCTGAATTTGTATCTCAAGACATGCAGGGGTAAAAGAGAGAGAAGGAGAGAGATCTGGCTAGATTTCCCTTACAAGTTTGTAAGAAAAATAAATCCAAAGACACTCTAATCAGGGGAATTATCTCTTCTTATCTAAACAGCTACTTTAATGCAAAGTCAAGAAATAACTGGTCTTCCAGGAAGACTTAGGTTTGCATAAAAAGAGAGATATACGGGCCTGTGTAGCTGAAGAGATATACGGGCCTACTCAGCTGAAAAAAACCCGACCACAACAGCAGTGAAGAAATGTATAGAGTTTGGAGACGTTTCATGGAAGAGGCTGAACAGCTCCAGCAACTCCTCCAGCAATTTGCCCGTGAAAAAAAGTCTAAACATGAAACAGGGCAGCATGGGTCCTCATCTCACCACTGACTGTGACTATCCTTGTAGTGCAAGACAAGCTATTTAACCCATATAAATCTTTCCATCTGTGCAATAGGTTAATAATATTTACCTACGCACGTCTTTGGGATTAAAACATTATTATTTTTAAAGTACTTTGAAGATGAATCATGCTATGTGATTGCTAAGTATTGTTATTACTAAAACTGTTACATATTGTTTGAGTTAAAGAAAATAGTATATCTTTATCTTTAGAAGCTTGTCAGTGCATAATGAACTGGAATTGTGATTGCTTAATATAGTTACTGCAATTTCTAGTCTGAATGTTCTGTATTTATTGTTTGCATTGCACTGACGTATATTAAATTAACAAGATTATACTCTATGATTGCTCTCCCTTTGAGACCCTTAGGAAATGAGGCTGTCCTAGGGAGCACAGTGTTTAAATAAATATTATTTTATGCATTAGCTTATAAGCATGGACTGTCGTTTTTCTGCATCTTCGAAATGTGGTTTTAACGTTATCTAATTCCACATTATGGTAAAAAGAAACTTCATCACTTTGAACATTAAAAACAAGAGTACAAAGTATATAAAAATGGGCTGCAGGAGGCAATCCTGCAATGGGGGCTGAAGGGACCAATTGTTGTCTTTCATCTTTTCTTTCATGAATGTCTATTCTCTGCTGTACCATTCCTATCTCATATGCAAATAAAACACATTAGGAAAAACAATGTTCTCACTCACTTGTGCACTCAGAAAAGCATTTCCTGTTCTTTCTGTATCACCAAAAGCAGCATATGTTAGAAACCCATCACCCAGGCCAGCTTTGACCAATACGATGTCCAATTCTGCAAGCCCACTGGTGTACTGCTCTTGTTAGTGGGGTGGTCGATCTCACCAACTTTTTCTGCCATAATTTTGGCCATGCATGATTCAAGAGACATCATAGTCCAGGAGCAACATCTAATGGCTTGTGGATATGTGGTCACCCTCTTTTCTAGGCTTGCAGACTTATTTGCATGGATGCAGGTTGTTCCTCGACACTCAGCCTCAGTGCCCAGGGAAAGTTTCCGTTCCAAGTACAGACATGACCAGACTGAAACCACTGGAGAGTGCTGCACGAACACACTGATGGCAGCTGTGACTCTCCGAACACAGACGGCACTATTTAGGCACAGCCAGAAACAAGTTAAATACATTTGGAGTCAAATGCTCAATTTCTTGGCTTCAACACCGCTGTTAATGTATCCCTGAATTTTTCAGAGAGCGCAGAATCATTATTCAAAGTGTTGGTGGTTTCCACACACATTCTGGGGTATATTCCACAGCTTTTTATTCTTGTGGAATACAATTTATTTACCAATATACTCCTAGAGGAGTACCACATATGTGCTACTCAAAGCAAAGGTTAGAGGAGCTGGTCCTCAGTATATACATACAGAAGTCTTGCACCCCCTCTCTTCTGTGAATTTAGAACTGTGTTTTGCTCTTGTTTTAGAAGCTTTTAGTGCTGCAAATAAATCTAGACCACACTGAGAAGGCTCCCACTGCACAAGCCATTCATCTAGAATAAATTCAGCTGTCATTTAAAGCTGAACTAGATCGGACAAAGGAGAAGCAATCAAGATGTTTCCATGTGAGGCAGGTAATTACAGAATCTGTTAAATGTTAGTGATTAGATGCTGCTAAGATGAAGCCCCAAGAAATCTCAAGCAACTTTTGAAGGGGGGAAAAAGTTTAATTAAACAGTGGCAGGCCTCTTGCAATTGATTTCATTTTTCCTTCCCCCCTCCCCCCCTCCTTATAAAAAGCAAGCAGGTTAACAAGAGACAAAAGCCAGATAGGGGCATTTAAGTGGATCAAGGGGAACCTTGGGAAATCCTCAAACAATTCGTCTGAATGTGGCATTAAATGGTTCATTTGGTGGTAAGTGATTAAATGGGAGAGGACTTTCTTTCTCATGGAAATTGGTCCTCTACACTGTTAGACCTATGCTAATGATCTGAAACTCCGGAGAAAAGGATGGCTGTGTTATAACGGTTTATAATACACTACTTCATGTTGGGCTATGAGGAACATTTGCATGAATACAGTCACGCAAGGCATCTGAACAGCAATAGATTTTTCTTTGGCAGGAATTATCCTCACTGATGTCAAAAGTTCACAATCCAGAAAACACTGTCTGGCCATACATCACCTTAGCGCAAAATGTGCCATTTTTAGTCACAACACTGAGAAAACAAAGCCCCTTCATGGGATCCTATTTTAATGAGAACTCTCCATTTCAAAATCTAATTAAAATTAGCCTGGCAATAGGAAAAAAAATCCACCAACCCTATACTGCAATCATTGGGGGAATTGCAAACCTGTATTTAAACCATTTAAATCCTTTAGAGCCCTAATTTATATTTTACAATGTAAGCTATGTCAACAGTGATATTGCTTTAAAGAGGGGAAAGCCCACTTGCTCAGTACATCAGCTAAGAGTTTCAGAGCAATTGAAGGTCCTGTTTCCAAATTCATTTACTAATTCCCTTGCCACTAGGGGTGACTTTAAATTAAGCTCTCACCATATTACTTCAAATTACTTGTTAGATTCCCACAAAATCCATGAAAGAGGGCTGAAATGCCTTTAAGATCTCACTGGTGCAATACTCAAAATATGTCAAACTTTCACGTGAAGAAAAGGCCGTTTCACATAGCTGTATGACCAGAACCTTGGATGGAACCAAAAAAAGCAACACATTCAAATGCTTAAAAAGCCGGAAAGCATCATTAAAAGGTCATCCCTTTCTGCCTCAGCTTCCTAGACGCCAGTGGAAGAATAACAAATGGTTATGGTTTCATTTTACAGTGTAGCAAGGAGGATTTGAGAATCCGCAGGGCCTCATCTGCTGTTTCTTAAGCAAACACCTAATGTAATTTTAAATTTCACTTCATCATTGCGATAGCTTCAAGCAAGCCTCTCCCGTGGGCTAACCTTCCCTCTCAATGGCATACAGTCGGTGTTACAGAACTGACAGAAACAGCTCCCTCTAAATTACCCGCTCCCCTATGGCTGGGATTTGTGATACAAGGTACACTTGAAGGGACGTAGCTCCTCATTCTTTTTCATTTGCTTTTCAGTAGTGCTTGTTAGCTTATGCTTACAAAGTGCCGAAGCCAGTTATTGCCACAGAGGTGAATTACAGGTTTAATGGGGTGCAGGGCTGAGTTTACAAAGATACTTAGATGTGTGAAAGCACAAGAGATACACGATGAGGTTAATACTTTAGAAAGCATTGGAGATGTATTTTCTAGAAAGCCTTGTGCCCAAGTGAAACTTCATTCAAAAGTGGTCCATGCATTTCAGAGTCTTAAGCGTTCCCAAAAGTTACTGTGACTTAGGCTCATACATCACTCAGGCACTTCTGAAAAGCTTACCTTTAGTAAAATACATAAAAGTGCCCATACCAGCGAGGTGCCTCTCTTTAAGTGTCAGGAGAGTGAGGCTGCTTGCCTGCTAGGCACTTTTTATAAATCCCCTGGGAATCTTTATGCATTTTTATGTGTGTAAATAAATCTCACCTAGTCCTCTGCTGTCCTTTAAAAGCAACAGGACAACTCATGGAGGGCCACTGTGTGAGTATCGATAAACCCTTGCTAATCAAATCTCCTACTGATTACTGATACCACCTCGCTGCTCAGGCTGGAGCAATGCCAGCATGAATACAGCCTGTGAGCCTCAACAGCCTGATTCAACCTACAAGTGTTAGAGCACAGGATACAGACACCTAGAAGGTGATCTGCAAAGAAGAGAACTCTGCTAACAGAAACACACCTGGCCAACATGATGGCTCTTGCCACTGCAATGGCATATACCTCTTGATGTTTAGTGGATGCACAGTGAGTAAGGCCTTAGCACTAAGTGTAGCTCTTGGTGCCCAAGGAGGTCTTAACATAAACTTTCTTGGGCACTGACCTGTAGAAGTAAAGGCACCACGAGGACAGCATTTCTCTTGTACCAGCTTCCCTTCCACAAAAACAAACAAACAAACAAATAAAAAAACCCATGCCACTCAGTTTTCCTGAGACTTACATTTCTCTTTGGCCACATTCCATTTGTGAGAACCCTCGTCCATCCTTAACTCAAACTGCAACTGATGGCAGTTGTTGGAACAAAGGACTACTATCACCTCTACACTAACTCTTACTAAAGAGAAAGGAATAAAGTTCTGAAGTCTAAAAATGAAATGTTAAGACTCAAGAAGCCAAGAAAATCGTTTAGTTGCCACTTGCCAACTACATACCATCTAGGCCATTCTTGATATTTCTTCAGCAAATGAAGATTTACAGTCTCTGCAGAGTTTAGGGAGGACAGAGAAAACAAAGGAGAGGGGAAAAACCCCACACATACTCCATCAGTTCTCCCTGAAGAGAAAAACTGCCCAGCTAAGGCCTAGTTGGCCTCCGGGTCTTTTTCTGGGTTATATGACACCTAACTATGCGGCTTCAAGCAGCAAATGGGGAGGTCGAGAAAACTCCCCTGAGATGAGTTGCAGTCTAAAATTGCAGCATGATGTTTGCTCAGAGCTGACAAGTGAAGTCTCTGTTTCTCTGATGCTCACTTAAATGAATATGCTGGGCAAAGCCAGTGTTGCCTGTGCCTGGGAAGCACCGCTGAGTCATCCCCTTTCCTTATGGAGGCACAGTAGGGAGTGAGAAGGAGAGAATTACAAGGGTAGACAAATGATTATTGAAAATAATTGTCACAGTTTTGTATGGAATAGCTGGTGCTGGCTTCCGTTCTGGAGTTGGAGGGGAAAAGTTCTCTAAATTAAATCCACACAATCCACTCTTGTTCATTCACACGGTTACATAAGCTGCCCACTGGCAGAAAGCAGGGCATTTGTAAATTGAAGGGAGAAAATCATGCTAGCTCAGTGCAAATACGATGCTGCCACTGAAGAATATTTTTTGCAAAAAATAAATAAATAATAAAATAGATAATGTATTGGGGCAGGACTTCAACTAAAACCCTGTAGAATTTAATTTATGCTTCCATCAGAGTTTCCAGTGCTTTAACGGTGTAGTTGGGGCATGCTGTCCTGCACAAAGGAGAATGAAAACTGAATGTAATGAGCAACCTCCTAATTACATGGTCTATCAGATGCAATGTTCTCCCCAGCAGCAAAATGTCCACTGACTTTTACAAGGTATGACTATAGAGAGACAAAATTATAGCAGTAACTCCTCTCTAACTGACTGAGGGAAATGTCTCCCTCCTCTGATTATCCAAACTTTGGTCCACCCTTAATGAAGACAACAGGAATTACGATTTTGTCATACACTTAAGCAGATAAGACCCTCCAGAATAGCAAACACTGGACAGATTTTCATGTAGTCATATACAGATCTCAGACAACATCAAGTCTCCTGGGTGAGTGTTCTGCGCTGAGTTCAGTCTTAGGAATACTACCCAAATTCCCATAAATTTCTAGCAACAAAGTTCAAACCCTTCATGCCTCAAGAGATATGAAATAGAAAAAAGAAAAAAACCCCCACAAATAATAAAATAGGAGTCAAGTCTAAATGCTGAATGATATTTTCCACATAATGTTGGTAGGCTATAGGTTACTCCTTTAACTGTGAGAGGTAGCATTTGGGGCATAGCTCATATAAACATAAATGCCCCAAACACAGGCACTGAGATGATAAGTGGGAGCCTATTATGGAGAATTTGCGATTCACTAGCTCAGGCTCCATATGACCGCTGCAGGATACACACTACAATCTGATCTCAGTGTTTGTCACTTGTCAAAAAATTGAGAACAAAGAGCCAATTAGCTGTGGTTTGTTTTCTTTTATTTTGCTGGAAATAAAAGCTGAGCTATGGTACAAAAAGAATTCCTGGTGTGTGTACAAGGCAGGGAGAAGGGGGAAAAAAACCCCCAATAAACAAACATTTTTACAAAACCTCAAATCATTGGACTTGCAAAACAAGGACAGCTGGGATGCATAATCAGAAACATTAGAAAGATTTTCATTTTATACAACAAAAACTTTCCTATTCTGGCATTTACTCTTTCAATATACAGTACAACCACGAACTTCTACTGAAAATCTGGGAAGATTTTAAAGGCAGCCTAGCTGCAGTACGTGAGAAAGGTTTTCGAGGCTTTATGAGAGGCAGCGACAGGCATACAGTGGGCAGGTGCTTTTCAACCATAAATATAACACTGCTTGGCATTTGGTTCTAGATGATGATGTCAGGCTGTTTCGTGACAATTTAATTAACCATTCCTCCCCACCCTGCTCTGCAGCAGGTAAAGAGACGCTGGAGACACATCACTGGCATTTGTGTGCCTCAGCGCTGAAACTCATCGCAGCTGCCTAACACCATGAAACAGCACTGCGTGGATTCCTAAGTCTTAAGATAAAAAAGGACCACCTGATTTTCTAGTCTCATCTCCTGGGCAACCTGATCCACTGTGTTTCACTCCACTGAACAGTAAACCGTAAGTTTCAAATACAAATGGGAAAAAAAAACCCCAAAGTCAAACAAAACATAAAAAGGAGACTTGCAAAGACAGGGAAAATCTGGAGGGGTGGCATAGAACTACTGAAATTAGAAGAAAACCAGGACAGGGAAGTCAATATCCATGTATTACAAATATGACAAGCGATCTTTAAGGAACCACATGGTCAACATTTTGTTTCCATGTGTCAGTGAAAGGAGAACATCTGATACTGTCCTGGAGTATTGGCTCAGCCCCGACTGGTAATGAAAGCTGATAGTTCAGGAGGTACCAGCAGTGATTCAAGCAAGATCACAGAATCACAGAATTGGAGGGGTAGGAAGGGACCTCAAGAGATCATCAGGTCCAACCCCCCAAGCATTCCTGGGAGGTTTCCCAGGTCATTCCCACATCTGATAGCATCACAGAAGATAATACACAGCTAGTTTATTAGGACAACCTGATGATGTAACTCAAAACTATGTAACTGGTGCTGCTTATGCTGGAGGAGGCAGCATGCAATTTGCTTAAGATTTTACACACAGAAAAACAATGGACTCTAGCCATAATAAGAAATATACTTTGATATTAATATCTTTTATTTCACGTAAAGAATTGGCCAGTAGCTCCTTCTGTAACACTGTGACTTTTCCCATTCCCACTGATACCAAAGGGACTCTTATGACTGACAGTTGCAGAGAGCCTTTTCATTCTTTATTTAGGTGCTATATTGAATGAGGGTAACCTGCTGCTTTTCCGAATATCGCAGCTCTTTGTCTTTCAGTGTGCTGTTCATGAACTACTGAAGCTTTATTATGTTTAAATAATAAAATAATGCAAACCAAGAGAGCGATTCTGTACAAACACAGATTAAAGTTCTTTACCTAGAGCTGTGCTTAGGTCAGTCCTCAGGGAGGCTGAAGGGAACAGTCTGTGTGCATAGGGGAAAACACACTTCACGGTTAAGGACAACTGCCTTTCACACTGCTGCCTTTTAAGCAGCAATGGGAATCGAGCAATGCTGATTTATAAGGAAAAAAAAATATCCAAATTTGCTTTCAAGCACAAACAGAGATAATTAAAGTACTTGCTCTAACAGGAAGCTGCATTAGAAAACAACTTTGCACTTTTGAGGATGCACACTGTGTTTCTTGTTATGACAATTTATTTTAATTAATGGGAAAAACATTTGTTTGAGGTCTCAGCAATGCTGGTGCTTAGCCTGTCGTTTTGCCTCCCCTCTAAATGCCCAGAATGGCAATTCTAAAGCATGGAGGAACCTCTCCTTCTGTTACATTGCTAAAGAGGTTCTGTACTGAGAGGGGGGGTCGGGCACTGGCTCTTCCTGACATCCAACCTAAATCTCCCCTGGTGCAGCTTCACACCGTTCCCTGAGGTTCTATCCCTGGTCCCCAAAGAGAGGAGATTGGTGCCTGCCCCTTCACTCCCCCTTGGCAGGAAGCCACAGACCACCATGAGGTCTCCCCTCAGCCTCCTCCAGGCTGAACAGAGGGACTTCAACCTCTCCTTATAAGACTTCCCCTCTAGACCCTTCACCACCCTCATTGTCATCCTCTGGACATTCTTCAAGAGTTCTGTGTCCCTCTTGTACTGTGGCACCCAAAACTGCTCCCAGGACTCAAGGTGAGGCCACCCCAGTGCAGTGCAGAGCAGGACAATCCCCTCCCTGGACCGGCTGGCCATGCTGGGCTTGATGCACCCCAGGATGGGGCTGTCCCTCCTGGCTGCCTGGGCACGCTGCTGGCTCACAGGTAGCTCGCTGTCGACCAAGACCCTCGAATCCCTCTCAGTACAGCTGGCCTCCAGCATCTGATCACCCAGTCTGTAAGCATAGCCAAGGTTGCCCCTTCCCAGGGGTAGAATCCAGTACTCCCCCTTGTTAAACTTGCTCAGCTCTCTGATCTGTTCAGATCTCTCTGCAAGGCTTCTCCACCCTCAGCAGAGACTATAGCTCCTCCCAATTTGGTGTCACCTGCAAATTTACTAAAGACACACTTAAAGTTGACAGCATCAGGAGGCTGGAAGGACCAAACAAGTTAGACTGCACCCAGGTGATAATCCTGGAATAAAGTGGGAATCATAGAATCATAGAATGGTCTGGGTTGGAAGGGAGCCCAAGGATCATACAGTTCCAACACCCTTGCCACAGGCATGGTCACCAACCTCCAGGCTTGGAGCTACACAAAGTTGCCCAGGGCCCCATCCAACCTGGCATGGAACATCCCCAAGGGATGGGGTATCTACCATCTCTCTGGGCAGCCCATTCCAGCACCTCACCACTGTAAAGAACTTCAAGAACAAAGATAAATACCTCTGAATGTATTTAAAGACAAACCCAGAGGATCACTTACTCTCATTTCTTGCTTCCCTGCTCTATCTCCCATTTCTGAAACCAATACACAGTGTTATGCTATCTACATAAGCAGCTGTTCCTCTCCAATAGTATCTGGGAAATGGAAAAGAAAAACACCATCTCCCATGTTACTCTTTGCATGCTTCATTGAAATAATAAGACTAATTGACTTGCCCTCTCCACCAGTGTTGTCCCTTATCTTGTCTATCACACCCTAAAGACTTTAGTAAACATTCTTCAAAAAGAGGTGGGCCCCAAAAAACCCACGTGATTGACATAACTTCTTTAAAAAAAATCTGAAGTTTAAGAAGGTAACTAAATATGTTAATATCTCAATAGCTTTAATTATTAAACTTAGACTTTATTTTCATAACATATTTTGGATTTTGTTTATTCCTCTTCAGTTTGATTGTTTGTAGCTGAGTCCCATATTAAAACCTGTTTTCCACAATAAAGAGCACCACGAACTTTATTTCACTCTTCTTTTGGCTGGACTGAAGTTATTGGTTAATTGGGAATTTCCAAGGGCTGGCATACCAAAATAAGCACCAAACATCTCTAGAGACAGCAAAACCAAATGCAAGATTTGCCCTGATACATGCAGGGGGGGAAAAAAAAGCTACTAATATATCCAGTAATCCTGCCTAAGTGGAACTGTTTGTCTTACCAGAAACACTAACAAGCTGGGGAAATAAAAGTGGTTTTGACAGTTGCATGGCAACCAGAGAAAGGCAAGGTGAACATTCCCTGAGGATGAGTGTGGCACAAACAGGGCCCAGACAGTAACTTGGCTCCAGACAAGGTTGCTGGGTGGTGCCAGCCTGACCTTAGACCAGATACAATCCTGCAGGCTGCAATTCCCGTGGCAGGACTGCCAGCTCTCTGCCAGTGCCTTCTGCACGCAACTGGGCCAGCTATTAGCATCCAAATGGTATGAAGGCCCTTGGAATGCATAAACAAGAAGACAAAGTCACACAGTATGTGTGAAATGGCAGCATCAAGCAAGGAGTCCAGCCAAGGTGGCTTCAGCACTCACATGGCACTGCGGTAGGGTGTCTAAGAAGCATTTGTGTGCTACACACTGAGAGCAAGAGGTGATCCACGTCAAAGCCACAACAGGACAGACCACAGAATCATCAGGGGGAAGACCAGCCTTTCCATAAGTCACTCAAAAAAGAACTTGCAATTACCTGAGACTGTATATTTTGCGCAACTTAAGCTTCTGCTTAAGTCACTGTGATCAAGTCCTAAGTCATGTTTGAGCTGTGATTAACTCAAGTGTTCTATTAACACATGAAAACCTATGACTTGTAAACTCCACCTCTGACAGGGCCTGTGGGTTTGGTACATTATAACCATTTTCAGTAAGGGAAATTCATTCTATAACCAGAGTCATAGAATCATAGAATGGCTTGGGCTGGAAGGGACCTTAAAGATCGTCTAGTTCCAACCCTCCCTGCCAGGGGCAGGGACACCTCTCACCAGACCAGGCTGCTCAAGGCCCCATCCAACCCGCTTTTGACACTTCCAGGGAGTGGGCATCAACCACTTCCCTGAGCAACCTGTTCCAGTGCGTCATCATCCTTGTAGTGAAGAATTTTTTCCTAATATCCAATCTAAATCTAGCCCCTTCCAATTTAAAACCATTCCCTCTCATGCTATCACTCCATGCCCTTCTAAAAAGCCCCTCCCCACCTTTCTTGTATGCCACTTCAGGGACTGAAAAGCCACTATAGGGTCTCCTGGGAGCTTTCTCTTCTCCAGGCTGAACAAGCCAAACTCTCTCAGCCTGTCTTCATAGGAGTGGTGCTCCAGACCTCCAATCATCTTTGTGGCCTTCCTCTGGACCCATTTCAACAGGTCCATGGCCTTACACATCCTTCTTACTATGGAAGAACTTATCATATTTAGCAGCAGAAGAAAAAAAACCCCATACATTAAAGCTAATCAAGGGCAGGGTTTTAATTACAATCCAGTAAAGACCAAGCAACTGGAGAAGTGTAACCAAGGAGAAAAATTTGCCTCTAACCTTTCATGCTCTTGCACAATAATCTTAGGGGTTTTTTTCTCTTCGATTTTTAACCTTCTCTGTCACCACCAGCACTAAAAGCTGCTTTTTTTCCCCCCCTTTTGCTGGAAGAACAAACAAACAGTTGCCATTTCAGTCAAAGCAATGTTATTCTTCAGCTGGCTGGCACTGGTTTCAGCTCCCAGGGCGGTCAGTTCCTTTGGCTCACATCCAGCATGCCGAATAAACCGTTCTGGCAGTAAGTGCAACTCTGTTTGGGCTCAGAAATCAGTGCCTCAGACCTGTTTCCAACCTGTGCATTTCCAATTTACAGGACTCACAACGCCACGGGAAGTACACCAGGCCAATCTGAAACTCAAATATATTTGAAACAAAGCTTTCTTCACTGCTCTCAGGTCTTTTTCTACCCTCCTCTTCCTCCTCTCTTTACACTTAGGAATCTGATGCTCTTTTTTATCTGCTAGGAGTTTGGCTTTTGCAGTAAGTACTTCATCCAGGTGAGCCACTTTCTCCAAAATGCACAGCAGTGGCAGAAATAGTCCCAGACAGACATTTATAATCTTTTCCCATTTTCTCACTTCCCATCTTTTTATATGGAGCACTCTGAGCATCATGAAGACTTTTCCTGAAATTACAAAACTTCCATTTTTATAGTTACACAGTCACCCAGTGCAAGAGTTTGGACTCTCCCAGTTCAAACTGGAAAACCCAAGGAAACTTGTAACAGGAGAGAAACTATGGTTCCGTTAGTGCAAAGGCTAGCTGGATGGATTAAAACTGCTGGACTAGGCCCTTAAGACTCCCCTTTACACTCTGTTTTCTGGCAGAGTAACGCTAACAGCAGAATTCCACTTCAATGGGATAAGGGACAAGGTGAGGAGCTGTTCGTGAAAAGGGCAGCAGATGTGAATGCAAATTTTGAGGAATTGCATTGAGCCTGTATTCCAATGCTCGGGTTATTATTATTTTCCCTTTCCTCCCCTCATTTTTCACACCATTAAAATTCTACCTCAGACACCAGGCTCAAAATGAACACGCAAATGTGTATTGTTTGGTATCACAATCCGCTGGCGCTGCCGCTGAAGCTGCAGTGTCACTTGAGCCGGGCCAGCAGAAACCACTCAGGCAGTTCACGCAGGGGATGCCAGAGTGACAGACTAAGTACAAAACTAATCCACACGTCATGTTTCTACTGTACAGGTGTGTGCAGGGATTATCCTTCTGCCACGCAAGTCACTTATGCCAGTCTCTGGAGATTGTCTCTCTTTCCTTTGGTTCCTCAGTCTATCTGAAATAAGCTTTCCGTGGCTACTGTGCTGAAAAATGTCCAAAATAAATTAATTCTGTAAAAATTCATATGCTATCACAGAATCATGGGGGTTGGAAGGGACCTTGAGAGATCATTAGGTCCAACCCCTATCATAACCTCTCATACATAAAAATTGATCAATTATTGTATCATGACAAAACATCCAACTCTTGGCATCTAAGCAGATGGAAGTTTCCCACATTTTTTTAAAAGTTCTTAAATATTACCCTCTTCTAGTGGCCTGTAAGGAGCAATGGGCGCAGGGAGAGGGGGGGGGAGGAGGGAAGAAAAAGCTTTAAGACCACCTGTAAATCCTGTACAAAAATATTACGCTAAGCCAAGATGGAGACAAACGGTAAAAAAGATGCAAGAGCCCTGAGACGTGTTTGAAGTTGTCAGATAAAAGGTAGCACGTACAAACTCCCATTTAGAAGCAGAAGTAATTTGAAGACGTTCTACTTAATGGATGGCCCAGCAAATGTGGGTTCTGGTTTCCAACAAAAACTGACATGCAGTAAAATATTTAGGCAATCTTTTGAGGACTATGTAGCATTTCATAAATTAAAGGGCTTTAGTCAGTTTTCCACGTGACAGCAACCAACCCACAGTTCAGCCAGAGGAGAACTGTTTGTGTTTTATCCCAAGATGGATTGGAGGAACTTCTGGCATAGACTGACACTGATATAAACCGCACAAGAGTTTGTACAGAGAAGAAATGGAAGACAAAGCAAACTGTTTTAAATAGAAGCTACCACAATGTTCAGCTCAAGCCTAAACTCCCTGTTCAGAAATTTATGTGACTAGAAGTTAAGACACAAGTTTTTAAACAGGTATTTAAGGTGGCTTTGCAGTTTTCACAACTATATTTGAAAATAATTTATTTCTCATGCCATTAGCAAACAGGGTATTTTACACAGATCTAACTAGAAGTAATACTTGGATGTCTGTCCAAATTTGTGCATTTTATATGAATTCCATCCATGAACAAGGTGGTTGCCTGTCAACAGGGGAAAACTCCTGGTCATGCTAAGCCATTTTCAGGAGGTGAAATCAGGTCTAGGAAGTGGCTTGCAGACTGTTAGAAATCAATTGCACCGAAGCGCTCAATTGTGTTAAGTGTCTCTGTGTAGCTTTTGGGAGAGAACATAGTGTAGTGGTTGTTACAGAAACGGGAGAATAAGGGGAGATGAATCCCGCCGTGATGGTATCACAGAATGCCTGGGTGACCTCGGGCTAGCCACTTGTGACCTCTGTAAAATGGAGATAATCACACTTATCTGATTCAAGGAGGTACCAGGAGACCTACTGTTTCCTAATTGCTTAGAGATATACGCAGGAAAAGCACAATATAACTACTTCTGCTATTAAAAACAGTTATATGGGTTAGGTTTCTGGAAATATCTACAGGTGACACAATGGATTTTACCCATCTGTGTAAAAGTGTCAAGCACTGCTATTATTTTGACCTCACTGATAAAGAAAGGATGGGTGGTCTGGCAGACTGAAGCAGATTTTGGCTGGAAGCTATTACCCTTTCAGGTGACCTCTTGTTTCAAGTTTCATTGGTGTATCAGAAAAGTTACAGGCAGCAACAGTGAGGATTTTTGTAACTCATTCTACAATAACACCAAAAACTGCTTTGTCTCCTCTGGCTTGCTACTCCTCTGTACTAATCTGAACGATCTTTTCCCTGATAAAGCATGTATTCATAGCAAGAAATGACGTGACTCCTTTCTGGTGCTACCTGACCTTTCTTTCTTTGGGTTCTCACTGCGTATGTGAAGCTTTATCACCCTCCTTTGTCCCACATGATTAGAGAGGTGCATAAAACCCAGCTGCAACATAAAAATGATGGCAATTTCAGAGGAATGATGACTTTAAAACCAAGATTCCCAAATGAGGCTTGAGGTAGAACGAGGGTCCTTGTGATGGTTTCACACAGCCATTCAGTTTTAGGGAGATAAATTAAGGTGCTCTGGGAACGATTTATGTAAACTGAGTCTAAAGGAAAGGACCTGATGCACACTAAAACACAGCACAAGCGATCATCAAGTGGTAGCAGTTTTACTGTGGAAATGTGACTCTGGAGAATGTTATTTTACGGAATCTCTTCATTTGGCCAGGCAGGGCAAGGTAAGGAAGGGGTCAGTGCATAAGCAATAGCTTTACCGTGGAGTAATCCCTGCCGATTTTCATTTCACCACAACCATTTTATACCAGAAATGCCTACATGGAATCCAAATATCAGCACCTCTGTCTAAAGTACTTGTTTACTCTGAAGTCTCCCTGTTTTGCCAGCTTGGTGCGTTTGCCTGGGTGAACCACTCTGTCATTTACACCTGGAACGCAGCCCCGCACCCACACGTGCTTCAACACCAGACTTGACTGATGCATGAATCCTTATGCTGCGCTCCTTATGAAATGCTGTGTCCTATCACGTTGCCACAACGCTGCCACTAGATTTATAGCTATAACTAAATCATCCGATCATACCACTTCTGTGCTGTGCTTCTTCCATTACCACCTAATGTATCAAAAGCATCGATTTTACACTTGTGAGCTTTCCGACTGAAGCACGCCAAGGTCTCACAGAGCTTTATTACATCCCAAGCCCACTCCCATAGCTGTCATGCTAATGAGGCATGTGTCGCTACTTTAATTTTTCCAAAGCAGGTCACAAAGCTCAATTCTCCCCTCGTGTGGGAGAACCTCAAGTCCAATTCCTGAGCTGTCATGGCTGGCTGACTTTGAATAGTGGTTATGATGAGACGGACTCTTGTATTACCGGCCCAGCCACCACAACACCCCTTGCCCCCAAATGCTGAAAAGAAACACGTCTGCTTGCGGTTTCTGAGTGCTTTTCCCTACTTGCTGCATGCTATACTATCAAACGCCTATTATCCTCAGGTATCGAAATTCTGCTGGAATTATAACTTGCTTAAGTAGTTCTCAAAGGCAGATGTTTGTCTCTACCATTCAGGTTGTATTTAGACAGAGAGAAAATGAAACACACCAAGATGAAGAGATGAAACTGGTGGGACACCTAGGAATACCCTGGAAACCTGCAGGAATTTAACATACCAGAGAAAAGCTCACGTCATCCACAAAGGAGCAATATATTTTAAGACAGCAGGTAAAAAACCTCTTACAATTTACTGCCCTGCCAGGGCATCTCCAGTTAGGAGAGGTAAGAAAGTGACAGCAGTAATTTCTAGGCTACTCCAAAAGTCATCCCAAACAATCTTGCTATATTTTGCAGGGGTCGATCTCCGAGTAATGCCAATGTCCTAAGGAGTGAAAGGTTAGGGCCTATTAGGAAGCAATTAATGAGGGCTGGTCTGGCCTTTTGACCACTCTTACCAGTAAGGCTATTTGCTGTTTGAGACAGCTGATGAGTAAAGGGGGCAGATTCAGGCTTCAGCAGTTCAAGTAATATGAACTTGTATATTTGTATACTTCCATGCTACTTTGTATACCTTGTATATTTGTATATTTTCATGCTACCTTGTATATTTTGTATATTTCAATGCTACTTTGACAGGCCACTATCAGCTGACCTCTTGTATACAGGAATGTGAATCACTAAATGTCTCAACTTTATGCTCCTGTCACACTGTCTTATGATTTGAATAATTTTGTCTTTTTGCTACACTTTAGCTGCTTGCAGTGAAAGAGGCTTTAATTAAGTAGTCTTCCATTAATAGGCCTAATTATTACACAGAAAGAGAAAAAAAAAATGTATCAAATCTTCCCTGTTAAAAGTCAGGGCAGATTTTGAAGACGGGTTACTGAAAGGTGCCTAAACCTTGTGGCATCACCATCCCTCACCTGCAGAGGCACGAGCACATGTTGGAAGCCAAAACATTCCATGTGAATATAAGGAGAAACTTTTCCACTGTGAGGGTGTCAGACCACTGGGACAGGCTGCCCAGAGAGGCTGTGGAGTCTCCTTCTCTGGAGACATTCAAACCCGCCTGGATGCGTTCCTGTGGGATTTAGTCTGGGTGATGCTGCTCTGGCAGAGGGGTTGGACTAGATGATCTTTTGAGGTCCCTTCCAACTCCTAAAGGTCTGTGATTCTGAAGATAAAGCCCTGGAAAGCTTTGGATATATAATCAGAACAGAATGGGAACACAAAGCAGTGTTTTCCATTTTCAGTCAAGAGTTTAAAAGACTCGAATGCTTCTAAGAACCAAACAATTATTGTTATCCCCCATTTTATACATGGAAGAGTCGGTGTTTTTGGTTTTCATGGCAAGGGGTGTGTGGGGGGGGGGGTGGGGGGGGTGGGTGCAGGGGTGGATCCTGCAAGAAGCTGCTAGAAGCTCCCCCCAGGTCTGAAAGAGCCAATGCCACCTAGCTTCAAGGCAGAGCCACTGGCCATGATCGAGACCATCAGTGACAGTGGCAGTGTCTGTGGGGTAACAGAGTTCAGAAGGGAAAAATCCCAACAACTTTGCAGCAGTTTTTGCAGTGAGAGAGGAGTGGGAAGATGTGAGAAACTGCAGACACCAGGGGCAGTGAAGAAGGAGGGGGAGGAGGTACTCCAGGCACCAGAGCAGAGATTCCCCCACAACCCCTGGAGGAGACCACGGTGAGGCAGGCTGTCCCCCTGCAGCCCATGGAGGATGATGTGGAGTAGAGACCCCACCTGCAGCCTGTGCCAGACATCACAGAGAAACAGGTGGAAACTCATGAAGGGTGCTGTGACCACATAGGAAGTCCACACTGGAGGAGGCTCCTTGCAGGACCTGTAGCCCCATGGAGAGAGAAGCCCACGCCATAGCAGGTTTGCTGGCTGGACTTGTGGCCCTGTGGTGGACCCACCCTGGACTAGTCTGGTCCAGAAAGTCAGCATCCAACGGAAGGGACCCACCTTGGGGCAGTCGCTGAAGAACTGAAGCCTTAGGGGTATCTGGCCTCCAGACAGGGTCAAACCACCACAGTCTTGTACCAACTTTTAGGTCCCCTGGCCGAGGTCATGAACTGTCATCTTCTCAGTCCCATTCCTAGATGTTACTTACCACAAAGTACTGACCTCATAGATGTAGATTTTGAGCTAATGCCAATCAAATCACACATTTAAAACACTGTTCCAGCTATTCCACCTGTATTAGGCATTTTTATCTCAATTCACATGGTGGAAATTAAAAACAAACAAAACTTTTAACCCTTCAAATTGGGGTGTTTTCCAAACCACCAGCAAAATTGTTTCTTATGTGGGATGCATGTACTGGGGCTTGTAGTCCTCAAAGGCTTAACCCAATTGACTCTTAAGGAACTGTGACAGTCTTTCATATAATCCCTCCAAGATCAAAGGCTTCTTCTGTGCCATAACTGTCTATCACATCAGCTTTAGTACCAAGCATGGGCACTAAGGGCTTGGTCCTGCTGTTAGACACACGATTAAGGATTGCCCTCTCTTGAGCAAAACACCCTACTGCTTTGAACCCAGGTACACATGGGAAGTAACTTCAAAGGATACATCCTGGTTCATACACACACAGAGCAAGATGCTGCACTATCCCCTCATGTCATGTTCCAAATAACCTTTTTCCTTTTTTTTTTTTTTCCAGAAAACTTGTGCTGCATCCACAGAAAGCACTTCCTTATCTGAGTCACTGCCTCAAACATTTTAACCCAATCCTTTCCCTTCTATACTCAAAGCCATGAAATGTCCACCCCAAATACCTAAAGCTATCACTGCTTTAGTTGAAGAATTTGTTGAGGTCATATGATGGTTTGAAAGCTCGGGTTGAGATTAATAGCGTGCTACAATAAACACAGGGAATAATGCAAAGCACAGAAATGATGGAGGAAGAAGTGGGGGGGAGACATCTTCTGAGGCTATGCAGTTATTGGATGTTTAGTTTGAATGAACACACAGGTCAGGGTGAGACTTCTGGCATCTTCTCCCTTACGAATTAATCACTGGTTCACAGTGGCCAGCAAATTTCAGTTTATAAATAAAGTTCAAAGCACCCAGTTCCTCAATTTAAAATGGAGACATATGGCTTGAAAACAGCTAATGGAACAAGCCTTCCCAAAGTTTGAGCTCATTCCCAACTGAGAGCTCCATTTCACAGTCATAACACAACACAGCCATGAGTATACGAACATCAGACTTCCTTCCTGTGTTTTATAATACTTTGCACTTCCACACCAGCTTTTATCTGGAAAATGGAAAAAATTCTGATGAACATCAGCTATGGCTTTCAAAAGTGTAGAAGGCACACAACCCTCAACTGCCTCCTGCATGATCCTCAATCATACAGGCATCAGCTCAGAGATGGCACATACCCAGAAACACCAACTTCAATGCTGCACACCCAGAAATCAGAAAAGACTTAGGAAAGAGATTAGCTTACTCTCTGAAACTTGATGTCTCCAAGTTTCAGAGCCTTGGGTCCTTTTTTGTCTACTTGTTCACTTCAGAGTAAACTGTGGCCAACTCCAGTAATATCATGGAGATGAGGAAATAGTTTGGAAGGATACTGAAGCCCACAGCTTGCTATATCCTCCATTTACAATGGAGAAAACTGAGGTTAAGTTTTTTAGCTGAGAATCTCTGGACAACTCTGCCTTCAATGTTTTGTTCTCCTAAAGCTGACCAGAAGCACTTTTATTCTTTTTTTTTTTTTTTTTCCACACAGAATCTGCTCCTTTGGGGGCTTTGTTTCATGTTAGTCACAAATCTCTCAGTATAACCTGAGGTAGACCAAAACACTGGCAGACCTGCAGTGCAAAAGCATCTAATGGGCCATAAATTAATGTTTCATTTCCTTTAATAGTGCAATGATTAATTCCTTCTTCAGAGCAAGATTTTGTTGCACATTTGCTAGTTACGCTATAAAGAAAGAAACAGGGTTTTTTAACATTGGAAGGATCAAAGCCAGAATGCTGCTATTTTTGTTTGTGCTCTTGTAGCTTGACTCTTCAAACAGATTTTTCTCCCCAATTTTGTAAAGAAGAAAGTAAAAAGAAAAAAAGAAAAAAAAAAATCCATCTCAGATGAGACCTTGCACAGCTTGTCAAGTTTCAACCCACAGTGAATTTTTACTGCAGATATAAACCTCTGAAAGTAGGGGTTTCTAATGGAAATGCTGACATAACCTTAACTATACCAATGCTGCTGTAATGCTCAGGTTACCGGGAATATTTCTGCTGCCAATTCAGTTTAACAAGTCTGAATGCATATAATTTGTTCCAGTTGTCTTTCCTCAGAGTGGGGCTCCTTTGTGCACACTTTCCAATGTGGCTTGCATTAAAAGAAAGAAAAAAAAAAGGGGAAAAAAACCCCTTTACTTCTATGTAAATTCATATACATGCTGATATGGTTTTATCACAGCTAAAAAGCTATAAATCTGCTTTAACTGATTCAGTGTGTTCCCTCCTGGCCTGGAAAGGTGACTCATTTCATTGCTGCCCTTTGCTGAATGTGACAATCATAACTTTGCTTTGTTCTCTTTGGGATATTTATTCTTTGGGGGGGAAAAAAGAAAAGAGAAAAAAACCCAACCCAACCAACTGAATTTCTGTGTATTCATATTATCCCCTCCTGAGCAAACCTCCCCCTTTTTGAGCCAAAAGATTTTAGTTGGGTCAGGATTTGACCCTTGTTACGCTAGGAATCTAATCCAAATGCCTCCCACTGATATCAGCGATAAGAATCTAGTCCTATGGCAAATGATTTGCTTCTCACCTTTGGCTCATCCTGAAGCCAAACAACTGGTGGGTTAAACAAATACTCTCAGGACGCAAAGTGAATTCATGGGGCAAGAGCTCAAGTGACAGCAAGGTAAGTGGGCACTTCTGGAGCTTCATGTCCTCCGAAAGATCTGCAGCTGGCACACTGAAACCTTTCTGATCTTCCCTTGTGGTAGGAAGAGTGAAATGGGAGGAACAAAAACTCAACAGGACAGCTCCACTGCTCAGTGAATAGGAGCAGGAATAATTCATTATCTGATTCCTCCCTCCCCACCCTCACAGCTGCCAGTTTACAACTTCTAACTTGGTCTTCCAGGGTCTAAGAGGCAACGGCTGATGCTTGGCCATTCAAGACCTGAACTGTGTTGCCACCTTTACAACAGAGATAAGTTTGGAGGAATGGTTTGAGGACAAATTTGCCAGTGAATTTTTGGATGGTTTTGGTGAGTTCAAGTAGATGGCAAATATGAAAATCAAGCCAAAATTACCAGACTGAGACCCTTAACGAATTTCTCAGGCTCTTGTGGACTCATAATCAGCCCCAGCTCTTTGCAGAACAAGTAGAAAAGAGGATTCTCCTCAGAATGATTCAGACCCTGATGGACTGAAATGCCTCTAGATAAATTGAAAGCTTATGATTAATATGCCTCTTGTTTAGTTTTCTGACTGAAATTAAAAGGGGAGAATTGAGGTCACAGCTTCTCAGGCTAAACTCTGAGCATGTTCCCAAATTAGAGGATAAATTCAGTGAAAAATTATGGAAAACTAGTTTTCAAAAGACATCTCCTATCACTATTTTTTGCTCATTCATCGCTGTTCTTGAAAAACCTGTTCTGTTATTAAAGAATATGTTTAAACTATTGTTAAACTCAACATCTTTTTAAGCATCTCCTCTCCTTGAGATGTTTTTTCTTGAACTTCTGAAATGTTGTGGTGGTGGTGGTAGTAAAAGTTTTTTTTATAGAAAATACAATCAAAAGACCAGGATTAATTTTTTTTAAAGATATTTGGAAAATGCTTGTCCATATCTTCCCATGCCTCAGTTTCCCTTCTGTAATTATGAATTACCATTATGTGTAGCACTGACTGATAATGGACTCTGCAAATCTCTGATAAAGGACACAGAGGTTAATTGCTATTCTTACTTAACATGCTTACTCAAATAATAAAGAAAGCAGCAACAGAAAGCACTGTGCAAGGACAGAACACAGCATGAGAATAGGCTCTCCGTCCACAAGCCTTTTTTAGAAAGAAAAAAGAAATGCCTTACATGAAAGAAAATTGAATTTAATTGGGATTTATTATTAATTATTAGATGAGGAAAATATCAATTATTAAGATTACATTATCAAAGATTCTTTTGCTCTCCTCAGTCAGATCCCTGAAAATTCTCCACTTCTAAGCAGCCTTATGTGATGCCATTCTTTCTCTGAAATGCTTTAATATTCCGTGTCTTTTGGGCTCCCTGCTGCAGTTTGATTTCCCTGTGACTGTCCTAGTGCTGTAAACACCTAATGCTGTGCTTGAGTGGGGCTCCTACAGGAGAGCTCCTGTGTCTGAAGTGGGACCTGACTATCGGAGGAGTGATGCCTGATGCAAAGCAGGCTGATGCGAAGTGTAGCCTTTCAGCTGGTCACGCTGGGCTGTGGAATGAGCCTGAAAGCAGCGGTTGCTGTGTGGCAGAATATGCAGCACCAAATACATCAAGGATACTAAAGAAATAAGCACTGAGCACACACAAATATAGATTAAAATCTTTCAGAAGAATCGCAGACTGTGTTAGGTTGGAAGGGACCTTTAGAGGCCATCTAGTCCCACCTCCCTGCAGTGAGCAGGGATATCTTCACTAGATCAGGTTGCTCAGAGCCCCATCAAGCCTGACCTTGAATGTCTCCAGAGATGGAGCCTCCACCACCTCTCTAGGCAAGTGATCTACCACCCTCATATTGAAGAATTTTTTTCCTAATATCCAACCTAAATTTCCCCTTTTCCAGATTAAAAGAGAGAAAGAGCTCAGTGTTTCTGGATGATAACTTCCTTTTAGATCCTGAAGAAATCTAGCCATAGCAGCAGTGGCAGCAGATGATCTGGTTGGTTACTCACATCAAAGTGCCATAAAAAGCACAATTTGTATCAAACTATTTGTAAAAGCATTGATAAGGCTCTAGTAGTCCTCATCAGCTTTTTTGTGAAGGATTTTTCTTCATAACTTTGGGCCAAATCATTCAATAAAAAGGTGGAAAGTTGCTTCTGAAGGATAGGAAAGGGAGATAACTTACACGTGGCAATTGTCTTCAACAGCTCAAGGCTGGACATTAAAGATCGAAAAAAAAAAAGAAGAAACAAAAAATAGGACACATCTTTTAGGTTATTGATCTGGAAGTCTAGGTTGGTCCAACTTAGTTAGAAATGAGAAGGAAGATCTTAGGGGAACTTACTGCTTCAAACTGTCCAGCACTCCAAAGCAAAAATGGCAAAGGCAGCACATGAATCCCTATTTAAACTTCCTGATCATGGATATTCTTGGCCAAGTGCCTCCTTCATGCAGATCCCACTAAAATAGCAGCAGCATATTGTCGGGTTTGATGCTTCTGGCATCAAACTGATCCCAGTTCGGCCTGTTTTCCCCTGGAATCAAGGATCCTATGGAATTTGCACTCATCTCCTAGGACCCAACCC
Organism: Laterallus jamaicensis coturniculus; assembly: GCA_022605575.1. NCBI lineage: Eukaryota > Metazoa > Chordata > Aves > Gruiformes > Rallidae > Laterallus > Laterallus jamaicensis. The sequence continues at coordinate 21,149,797 of JAKCOX010000012.1, read as the reverse complement.
TGGAATATTTATGTAGATAACATGGTTTTCCCCTCTCCCTCCACCAACATCACGATCTGTGCCTGAGTTGAGGGCTGCATTGTCCCTGCTTCACAAAACACTGAACACTCTTCCTGGAATTCAAAGTCTAATAACATGGAATCACACCCACATCCCCTCTCTCTTTTTCTCTCTCTCTCCACAAACAAAGTCCCTTTGAGTGACTGACAGCATGACTCTCCACTGACTTTTTTGGTGAGCAAATGCCCTTAGTGGTAACAAACAAACAGAACTGTTTAATCAGCAACAAGAGTTGCTGAAATAGGGATGTATTTGAGGGAGAAGCCAAAGAAATTGGGGTACATGTAATCAGAAATGGGTGATAAGACTACAGACTGTGTTAGTTCCTTCCTACAGAGACTTAAGTAGATGTTACCCCAGTGTCACCTAAGTAAAGCAATTTCTAGGACCAGAGAATCAGTTTTAGATATTCTTTATCTTTCTAGTATCTCGTTACTCCTTTAAGAATTAAATAAAACCCATGCCCTGGTCTCCGAAATCATGTTTGAGAATATTAAAATGCCCAAATCAAGAGCTGATTTGGGATTTGGTGGCTCCCTTCTGCAGAGGATGTTTCAAATACCAACATCCAGCCTGCCTGTTGCTTGATACAAGCAACTTGGAGAAACACACTAGACCCCATGAAATTACAAAAGCAGACTTCACCTTGAACTGCTCACTGATGAAAGAGCTGGAAGAAGTCATGCACTTCAGCTTTTGACTACAAGGCAACATGGTAGGAGTTCTCAAAGGAATTCAGATGTCAGCTTTCCATGGATTTCATATATTTTTTAAATAACCTGCTCTTTGTCACTCTGCACGTTGGCTCCCAAGGGGGGAACAGTCATTTCCCTACCCTGCAGCTGTGCTAAGCAGAGATGTACCTGCTAACATCCCCAGAGCCACAGCTGGGGATGCTGAGGGAAGAGGACAGCAAAGGTCAGACTGATGTGCTGTTCCCAAACACCATTACCTAAAGACACTCACTTTTCTTGCCCTTTTTAAATTGTTTTCCATGTTATTTACTTGTTCAGATGGAAGAGAGCTGCTGCCATCAAGCCAGTCACCAACATCTACATCTCCTTGGCTGATGCTCAACATTTCCCAGCCAGTCAGCATCCTTCCTACAATGTCACTGGCTCGTGCTTCTCCCATACCACTGGCAGAGACCACCTGGACCAATGTTCTGACCCAACACGGCATTTTTTAGTTTCTTAAAACAATAAAATTAAAGATTGGATGCCTTCAGAAGTCCTGGTTTTTCATCAGTCATATATACATGTATACACACAGACTCACACACCAGTATATACATATCCTGATTGATGATAAATCGGAAGAACTAATTAGCATTTCTGAATGTCCACCAAGATACCCCAAGGCAGTCTACTTTTTAAATAGTGCTGAAATCCTCAAATCATGAAATGTTAATGCTTCTGAAAGGAAACAGACTGAGATGTTTGAAGTAGTTTGGGTTGTTTAGCCTGGAGAAGGGAAGGCTCTGTGCAGCCTTTCAGTACTTAAAGGGCATAAGGAAGGAAAGATGCTTTTGACCAGGGTCTGTAGTGACAGGACAAGGGATAACTGTTGTGAATTAAAAGAGGAGAGACATTTTATGTAAGGAAGAAATTCTTCCCTGTGAGGGTGGTGAGGTCCTGGCACAGGGTGCCCAGAGAAGCTGGGGCTGCTCCTGGATCCCTGGCAGGGTTCAAGTACAAGTTGGATGAGGCTTTGGGCACCCTGGGGTACTGGAAGGTGTCTCTGCCCATGGCAGGGGGTTGGAACTAGATGATCTTTAAAGGTCCCGTCCAACCCAATTCAGTCTGGGCTTCTATAAAATAGAGACATTCACACCCTAGTTACTTTGGGAAATTTTAGGTAAAATAAAAATTCTTCTGAAGTTGACATACAGGAACTCAAAAGTGAAAAGGTCCACATCTGATGTCCTTTTTTCCCCGTTAAAGTACCTGATGATAGAATAGGTACAAAAAGAATTATAGATTTTTTTAGTGTTTTAAATTGCTTCCACCTTATAAGTAAAAGAAAGAACCCAAACCCAAACAATGGCTTGTAATATTAAAAGCCCTACAACATGCCTGCATATTTATTTACTTATTAGTTTGTTCCAGGCATCACTTGAAAGTGCAGTTGGACTTTCTCCTGGAAGTGTAAAAATAATATTATGGACATTATTACCTTTCTGGAATGAACGGAACTTTAGATAAAGAATAGCCTACTGTATCTTCAAAAAGTACCATGTTTCTTAAGTGCCATGTGCATTCTATTTGCAATTTACATGGGGATTTGTAACAGCAGTGCTGCTCCCTGGGTGTTACTTACTTTGGATGGACTTCTCTAAGGCTGAGTTTACACAGCTGTGGAAAGAAAACCTAGCCACAATCAATTAAAAAGTGCAACACAAATCCTTTGGACAGCATTCTCAGCCTGTCCTGCTGTTGAGACAGCTACTATTCTCTGAGAATGAGTACTCTAACTGTATTAAACTTAGTCCTAACCAAAATAAGCTTTTGCTAATTTTCACCATTTAAGGAACATAAAGACCTGCCTTTGTCATTTAAAGTTTAAGCTGACTAAGCCTCATAGAAACACAACATTAAGGAACTAAAGCAATTAAATCCATTTACAGAGGTCAGAAGAGTCTCTGGGTTTTAGACATGATGGGCTTGCATGGTTTGTGCTTCTTATTCATGTGAACTTTCAGATTATGGGTTGATAGGTGGCATAATAAGTCACCTTTGTTTTCCTCCCGACAGCAGAGCGATGCTGAGCTGATCCTAACAGGTCACCAGTGTGCTGGCATTACCTGCACTTGTGATTACTGAACAACTAGAATAAGCACGCAAATGAGACCCCTGACGCCCTGTCTTTGTGTGGGACATATTTATTACCAACCTGCTGAATCCTACACACAAAGAAGGCCTCAGGGAATGGAGTATGTCTACAAACCGATGCAAAAAGCACTGAGAAAGGAAAAAGGATAAATAAGCAGGCAGCTGAAGAGCCTAAAGTCTAACTAACTCACCAGCACATCAATAATGCAATAATGTCGTCAACCCACTGTGGACCCTGAACAATGCTTTTTCTGTTGTTCGGCTAATTAGTGAAAAAAAGAGATTAAGGTCTTTAATCTCACTTGCTTTCTCTTTTTACCTGGAAGGCATGCATGTATGTGTACATATATATTCCCTAAACAAACAAAGTAGTACATACATTATGATGCTGAAAAAATGAGGTGAATTGTGATTTTGGATTTATTTCTTTAAAAAGGGTCAGCTTCACGATTTCAGATTAGTGCAACTGCCAGTAGTCAGTGTGTGTTACAGGGTGGGAGGGGGGTGGGGGGTGGATCTGAACAGAAGATATGAATTTTAAGCAGTTTCCTGAATGAATACAGCAGGGTATTTTTCCCTACTCTCCTTAGGAAGACAATTCAGAGGAGATAACCTTCTCTTTTGAAAAACCCTGAAGGGAAAGTTTGTTTTTACCATAATAAATGATACAAAAGAAGAGAGGAGGGAAGCTGGGAAAAGGGGGACACACGCGACACAAATTAAATGTCAAACTTTCTCTCCTCACTTGGAGATAACAGCATACTAGGAAACCTTCTTAGAAGCTTAACATAAATGGAGTTAAGCTGTTGCCAGCTGCAGTAAACCTCTCTCTCACCTTTCTTTCTCTCTTTCAAGATATCTTTGAATGCCTTCTCCTTTGTTATAAATCAGACCTGCGAGCAATTATCACTCGAGCCGGATGGCAGTGGCCTGAGTGGTCACTGCTATTCCACTGCTGTAATCTGCACTTCATCAGGTTACACCACCCTTGATGAAATTCCACATTTCTTTGCCAATGAGCGTTACCTCTCTATTTATGACTCATTGTCTTTGCAGCAGAGAGCTGTGAATCTCCTTCCTCTTCTTAAAATTTATTTAAGCAGCCTGGTCCTTCCAGCGGTACTGAGCAACCTCAGCTTCCTCTCAGGGAGTCTCAGAGCATCCCAGAAGCAACGGGTTGTGCTGCTGCCTCAAATACTTACCCTGAGAGCATCTCTCAACACCTCTGAGAGAGATGCGGATGCAAACACTCTCCTCCGGCCTCTGAGGCTGAGCACAGGGTGCTGATGCCACAGTCACAACCCACAAGGGAACTCTTGGGTCTCAGTATTCCCTTTCCATCCGCGCTCCTGGTTGGCGACAGGTTTCTGACAGCGGTGGGAGCCTCAGGGCCACTCTCAGCTGCAGGGGCCCGCAGCAGTTCGAGCCCACCTGGCCTCCCTTCCCTCAGCCCTGCACCCCGCCAGCCCCCCGGGCTGCACCTTCCCACCCTCACAGAGAAAAGGAGGTTCTTTGGTAGAGGTTTCTTTCAGCCAAGAAAGAAAAGAAAAAAAAAACCAAACTCCCAAACAAATCCAAAATCTTCCCACCCACCCTCCCCCAAAAAAAAAAATTAAAAAAATGAGAGGAGGCTCCAAACTTCAACTCATGAAGTTTCTGAGCTGTGTCCAGTTATCACTGCGGGCACCGCATCCCTCACCACAGCTACCCAGCAGCATGCACAGCATCACCACAAACCTCTTCCCAACCTGAGGTACCGCTCCCCCTCCCTTCCTCCTCCTCCTCCCGGCACCTTCTGTCCCTTTCCCCGACCTCGCTTTCCCCATCTCAACCCAAATCCCGAAGCCGACCCGAACGGGCACATCCTCACCCCCAGCCAAGCTCCATCCCCGCGCGCGGCTACCAGACGAGCGGGAAAAGTAGGTAGAGAGGTAAAGTCACTCACCGCTGGCGCCGGCACAGAGGTTCCCAGAGCCACTTTTAACTAAGAAGGAATTAGGGACAAACTCTTCCTCAGAGTCAGAGTCCGCGGCCGGCTGGGCCGCGCCGTTGCCCAGCAACCGCCCGGGGCCCTCATTGGCCGGCGGCGAGAGGGGAGGGGAGGGGGACTGCTCTGGGGGGGTGGAGGAGGCGGACGAACAACGCAGGGGAGGACCTGCGGGCCACAAACACAGACACAGAGAAGGGACACACACACACACACAAAAAAAAAAAAAAGAGAGAGAAAAAAGAAAGAAAATAAACATTTAAAACCAAAGCGAAACACAAAAAATTACATAAAAGACAGACAGAGAGACAAAAAGTTGAGCCGGGGCACAAGGGAAAGACGGTGTGTGCCCCCCCACCCCGCTCCCTCCGACCCTACCGTCCCCCTCAGGACTGTGGCCCTGCCTGAGGAACGGCTGACTACACGTATCTGCCTGCCAGCTGCTCTGAGGAGATGGCTACTCTGTCCCTCGGGTGGTGGCTGTCCCTTCACCCTCGCGGGTTTTTAGGGTATTGGCACCGGAAGGAGCTCCCAGAGGTGCTTCGTGCCACAACATGGGCGTGAACTCCAGGCCAAGCGTCGATGGCGGGCTGTGTGGTACTAAAAGTGGGTTGCTTTTTTTTCCTTCCCTTGGTGTAGTGTGAGGTAAATTATTTCAGGTTTCACCAGAAAAAAAAGGGGAGGCCATCTAGGGGTTTGGGTTTAAATGATCCCATACCGAATTTGTAAGGCAAACAGCCTGAAACCTGCCTCACGCCGGCAGAAGAGAGCTGGGCATGGCGATGTGGTGGTGAATCATGTCAGCGAACTGATGCCGGGCAGGAGTGAAACTCTATGCAGGCAGGGTTTCATCGATTAAACAATCAGAAATGCAGCAGATTAAGTTCTTAGATAATATTTTCATATCAAGCGGCGCCTGATCAAGGGAGGGCTTCTACTGACAGCAAGGGAAATTGGATCAGGTACGAGGAGGTTAAGGAGATCCAATTTGAGAAGCGTACTGTTAAATAATAAATGGTTATCAATCGGGGTTGATGCCAGTCAGACTTTTGAACAAAACTTGGGAATCAGAAACCCCTAACTGGTGAAAATGCTATCAGGCAAACGTGGAGGTCAGATACGTGCAGTACATCAATAAAAACAGGGTAAACATGAACACAGACATACAATAGGTTAAAATACAGGACAGTGTATTTAAACATGAGATTTTCCCCTTGCTACTTTCAATAAGTACTGCTTTTTGGTAAGTACTTGCAGCTTTTGAAAGTCATAGTGATTAATCTCCCACATTTTCCCAAATTCTGAAATGTTTGCAGAAGTCCTTCAAAATAAAAGATTAACAGCACAAGAAAACTAGCAAATTTCAGAAATGACCTGTTGCTAACAGAACACATTTTGTACACAACATAGCAGACGACATAGCTGCACAGTGCTGCTTGCAAAACACATCATGAACACTTTAGAAAAAGGACGAAAACCCAAAGCATTGAAGTCAGTTTAACATTTAAATCCCCCAAAGCTGGTTCTGCTAGAGTTTCTTTCCACCTTGGTCATCAGTTGTTCTCATGATAAGCCCTTGGATGTCACCTCCCTGGCATATGCAGATCTTATAAATTGCACATTATAAGCAGAGTAGAAATGGGTGAGTCAGAGGAAAGCCTGGGAACTGGGGCGAATATAGGACTGTACCTGTGCTCAGAGACACTGAGGTCAGCCACAGGAGAAGACAGCCTTGGTAGAGAGCCTGTGCCTTCTTGCAGGAGCTGCAAGCGAGCGCAGCATGCAGACCCAGTGCAGAAGTTGTGAGCCCTGTATGTTTTGTTACACTCAGCAGTGGAGCTGTTTGGGTCTCACTCTTTTTGACAACCATCCAGACACAGAAGTTCCTCTTTTAGGAATGCAGCTTTTAAGGAATCTGCAGCCCACTTCACACTCCCTGACCCTTTTTACAGTGCCAAGGCTATAACCTTCCCATTGTGTTAACTATCCGTGGGAGCTGAGAGACGCCGCAAGAAAGGGAGCATGTGAAAGTGGTTGAGCGCTGCTTTCCCTCTCACACACCCTGACATGCCAGTGGAGATGCAGCTCAGATTTTCTCTTGAAGGAGCAAAGTCTACTCTGTATCACCCTCTTTGTTGCACTGGAGGGTTGACGAGCCCTGTCACGTTATAAAGTTTAAGTTATGACTTTGATTTGCTATGCATTTGTTACAGAATGGGATGATACAGGTTTCTAATACTGTGTAGTAGAGCCTGAATTCTGTTGTGATGGATGATTGAAATGGAAAAAAAAAGTTAAACCTATGTTTTCCTATGTTTTTTCAGCATACTTTGTAACTGGAGGACACATTTTTCCAGCCATTGAAAGAGACAACCTATAATAATTATTTCAAACCTCTGATTCCTTTACCCAAAGGCCAGTAAAAACCCATGAAAAGTACGTTAACAATGTGACTACTACAACAACAACAAAAAAATGGTGTGGTAAATGCCAGTATACCACCAGTGCTCTCCCTGTGTTTTTGTCACACAGGACACTTGGCATATCTATACATAAAGTCTGCGGTCCAGATATAAAGATGAGTTGAATTTGGAATAATTTTTTTGTCAGCCCACATCAGAAACTGTCTGCCATTTCTGCATGGCTGCAGGTTGGGTTTCTTGGTATGGGCTTTCCCCATCTTGAAGTATTGCAGTTTTGGCAAGTATAAAAGAAAAAATCCTGAATAAAAACCCAAACCTCTCAAATGAAAACTTTGGATTTTAATCAACTGCACCATCGCAGAGTGTGTATGAGATCATTCCCGTGGGCTTTCACCGTCGTTGCATGCACTTCCAGCCGCACATGAGCTGACCTTTACAAGGGCAGGGTCCCTAGGATTTGCACACACTCACCACTGTACTGAAGGCTGTGTGGCTATGAAGGGCATTGGCACATACCACTGTGTTACCTGGGAAATTCCTTTTAGGGCACTCTATATTGGGGGTGGATGAGATACTCCAGGAGGATGGATGCTCTGGATGGATGCTCTGGTGTGCACTGGTCAGCCAGTTAAAACACATGAGTTGCAAAGCAGTACCTTCCTTTTTAACCTGTCAGCAAGTCTATAGGACAAGGGTGACTTAAGTTGTGGGTCCTTTAAAAAAGTTGCCTGCTCTTCTCTGCTTGGACAGAAAACCAAAAATTAAACCTGACCTTTTCAGGAAAAAATAAACCAAGAGAGAGGCAAAAGATACAAGACCCTATTCTTCTCTGTCAAGGATCTCACTGAATTTACTGCGACTACAGGTCCAAGTAAAACAAGCAGGATTCGGCCCATAAACTTTCATTCCAGCTGCCAGAGCAAAATTTCTAATTGATTAGTACGAAATGAATTCACAGCAATACTGGGTTGCTATGGAACCTGAGCAAGTAGGCCAAGTCACTTTGTGGGTATGTGCTGCTTCTCCTTCAAAAATACAAAACAGAAGGACTAGATAACACATTCATTATGCACACTCTTGCAATTTGAAAGCTAACTCAAAGAAAAACAAAACGGATTCCAAGCATGGGCCCCTTGGCATCAATTTGTAACAATCTCATATATCCGCTCACAGTGAACAGTCAAAATTATGTTCTTTGGACTTGAGGCAGGAATAATACAAGTTGAATGTCTCCGTATGAATGATACGTTACTTGCACATATTCGGAGGAAAACAGAACATAAACTTGTATTTTATCTGTGTGCCGGTATTTCAGATTAAGATTAAAAAAAATCAGGGGAAGATATGTTATGGTCTCTGGTAGATTTATGAAAGTACTTAGGAAACACAAACTTTGAAAATAGGTTAACACAAAGAATGTTTCCCAACTTAACTAAGGAACTCTGCAAAATTCAGGCAACCGTTTTAAATTTAGGGAAGAGGCAGACCAGAGCAGACCCCAAATAGTTAGGGGAAAGTAAGAAAAACAATAAACATGCCTTCAGTTTATGCTACACATTTGGCTGTAATATTTCAGAATACTGTGTGTTTCTAGAATTACTCTGTCTCTTGCAGTATTTGGCCTTCAGAGATCAAGAGCTGATTTAAAGCGGGTGTATTCACGCTAGTGTGAATAGAGGGGCTGCCAGGAATACAGAACACTCAAGGAAATACTTTGAAATGAAGGACAGTAAATTGTTTCATAGACTATATTCAGTGGATTATACTCATATGTTCACAATTTCGCCTAAAAGAGGTGAAAAAGAGCGGATATACAAATGCTGACTTTTCACAGAACCAATACCACAAGGCAATAGGATTTAATAGTGTTGAGTATACCCAGAAGGGTATTATCTGCAATCAGTAAATCATCCATATCAACTTTCTTTTTTCCCATAGTACATTCTTCTATGAAGCTTCAACGAAGAATCTTTAAGGGCTTTATAAGCTTTGAGTGTATAACTTTTGAAATACTGTTAGGATCTCTCAGGATCTGTTATCAGATTGATGGATAGAATTAGATTGTTTGGGGACCAGATTTAGGCTTCAGACAGGTGAGGAAATTGAGGCATGGAGAAGTGAAATAATCTGCTTTAAAATGCTGCTGTTTCCTTTATCTGATAGAGTTGGGCTTGTTCAGCCTGGAGAAAAGAAGGCTCCAGGGGACCTTACAGAGGTCTTCCAGTCCCTGAAAGGTGCTTATAAGAAAGCTGGGGAAGAACTGTTCCCAAGGGCATGGAGCAGTAGGACAAGGAGTAATGCTTTTAAACTTAAAAAGGGGAGATTTAGGTGGGATATTAGGAAAAACTCCTTCAATATGAGGGTGATAGGTCTTGGCACAGGTTGCCAAGAGAGGTGGTGGAGGCCCCATCCCTGGAGACATTCAAAGTCAGGCTTGATGGGGGTCTGAGTGACCTCATCTAGTGAAGATGTCCCTGATCACTGCACGGGGGTTGGACTAAGGTGGCCTTTAAAGGTCCCTTCCAACTTAAAACTTTCTATCATTCTATGATTCTGTGATCTCTAGCCACTGAAATAGTCTAAAAGTCTGTTTGTCACCATCAAAAAATTTTAAATCAGCAGACTTCCCACCATAAAGGAAGGATGCGTGGTGGGCAGTGCTATCATCGCAATTAACTCAATATGGCAAGTAGAGTAGTTCTCAAGTAAGAACTGATGAATTCAGTCATGCCACCGAAGATGCTTATCCTTTCTACAACCTTAAAATATGAAAGATTCTAGCAATGGTAATCACCATTCCAAACAAGGGACATCACAATACAGCTTTAAAATTAGGGCATGAGTAGGCACTGTGGGTTTGTAGGAAGGCTGTGTAAATGATAGAGGGATGTATTCTGTAGTGTGCTGGCTGGGTTTATTATCCTGTCAAAAGAAAGAGAGTGTAAACAGATGCACTCCTTTCTTTTGTCTTCCCCTCACTTTGTGCAGTGGTCCTGAGTGATTTTTATCGACATTGAAACTAAATCTTATTGATCTATATTAAAGCTGTAGTTAGTCTTGCACTGGAGAAAGCCATGACCTGCTTACACAATGCAAACACCTAGGTACCCCTGTCTGATAAATTAATTAATAAATAAATCCAGATATCCAGCAACTTCATCACACACCTTATCTGATTGATTGTAACCCCACAAGCATGAAGCAGTACCACAGGGCTGAAATATTTTTAGGTGGAAGAGCCATATTTGAAAGGTGACAGAGTGGGAACCAGGCCACCCCCATGCAGACCTCTGAGAGGGACCACTGACACGCGGGATGTAAGGGAAGGGTAGTGTCCTACCTGCCTGCAGCCTTCAGTTCCCCACAGAATGTAAAAGGCAGTGATTTGCTTCACGAGTATTTCAGGGCATCTGAGATCCTGCTGGGTTGAGGAGGGAAGTGGGAGAATATCTGGCATTTTGCTTTTCGAGGTAAAGGGGAGGATATTATTTGAAGACGAGCCCTGATTATGGTAAAATACTGCTATCTTAGCACCAAGGAGCTTTGCTCCCTCAGAGATGGAGAAAGAAAGGATATTCCTAAGGAACGAACAGGCGTATCGTGCCTTCCCTTTGGACAGCTTAAAACACTTCTGGAAAAACAGCAAGCTGAACTAGCTGTCTGGCAAAGCATGTCTGTGAATCATAGGGGTAAAGAATTGTTCTGCAGATTTATTGCTGTTCTTTAACAATAGGTGGTCACAACATTCTTAGTTCAACAGGGAATATATATCTTGTGTTTAGAATTGATTAAAAAAGCAGTCTTGGAAAACTACGCTTAGTTATTTATATTTCCTGAATTTCCACCTGCACTTATGTTTATTTTATTTAATTTAATTTTGTGTGTTTGATTTATAGCTATGGAGCCAGAGAGGAGAATAAATGAAATAAAGGGGACAAGTGAATATCATCTTAACAAGAAAAACCTGGGCAGCTGCCATGTCACCAAAATTAAGAAATGAGTAGTTGGGCCTCAAAAATAAGAAATGATCACATGTCCCATATGAAGACTGGCATATTGGGAAAAAGAGGCCATGCAAGGTTAAGAAGGAACGAATAAATTCACTTGGACTGAAGTGGAGTATGAAGAACATATGCTACATGGACTTCACCAGCCTTGGGGGTGATTTGTGTTACTCTCCCAAATTGTCTTATTTCCCTCCCCTGTGCTATGAAGAGATGCAACGATTTTCTTCATCCATTTGCCAGGATGGCGTATTTTCTATCAAAAAGGTCACAAAGTCACTGTCAGTGGGAACCTGTTTGTTTGTACAGGACAGACCTTCCTTTGAGTGGAGAACGTCTAGAAAGGCTGTGACCCCAAGAGGGGTGATGGGCTACTGGGGTCTGTAAAGCTTTACCCCAACTCCATGCCTGTTATCTGTTTCTGTCCCAGAATGGATCATGGACTGAGCATTCAGGCCTTAACACAGTTATTCCCCAAGTGAAGCAGAAGGTAGAAAAGGACAAGAAATAACCCAGAACTCAGATCTCCATTCCCCCAGCTCCTGAGGTTACTAACCTGACCCAAAACAGCAGAAAACAATTATCCATTGAGCAAGATGGAGAGGAGCAGGGAGGAAATTGTTCCCTTCTGAACTGCAGTTCCTCCGGGGCTTGGGGTGCTGTGGAGCAGCACAGCCGCACTTACAATTTTTTTTTGCCAACATGAGAAAATAATACGGCAGATTTTCAGAAAATTACACGGGCAATTGCCTGAGCCGGATACTCGGCTCGCTCATTTGTAGGCACAACAGTAGAAACAGATTGTGCAAGTTAGCTACATGATTTTCTGAAACATCAGTCTCCAAAGGCTGAGATTGTGCTGTTATTCAAAAGCGCAAACAGGTAATGTAATCTCCAAATACGTGGGAGATTGCTTGTATCTCTTTCAAAATCAAAGAAGGAAGGATCAAGAAGGAAAGGCTCTCTTCTGATAGAGGCAATATAAACAATCCTAATCACCACAGAATATTTATACCATTCCTTGTGAAATATTTACACAAGTAATTGAAATAATCTAGAATTTTAAGGAAAATGCAAGCCCCTAATTATGGATCAGCATTACAAAAGATTGTTCAGCTTTACTCAAACCAAACTTGTATAAAAGAATAATGTAATCAGTAGGAAGGCTGATGAGCTGCCTGTGAAATGGCCCCTCTCAATCTGACACTAATGCTCTATCTGATCCAAACCATGTAGTACAAAGTATGAAGTTCTCTGCAAGTGATTACATGCAAATCTCCTAAAAGGTCCATTTTTCCTTTATTTGAACACCACAATGTAGGCTTTGTAGAAATTGCTTTCTCTAAGCTCAAAGCTAACAAAAAAGGTCTGCACTAGCCTTGCAAAACTTTTCCTGATATGCTTGACCAAGGCAAAGCACCCTTCCATATTCCTGTTACCAGAAGCAGGGAAGAGTTTCTATCCACAGGCCATTGCAAGACCTTTTCACCTGCTCCAGAAAATAACATTTGCACAAATATCTTGCAGGGCCATTGGCACTAATTTTCTACAATTAACTTCTGAAGTAATGCCAGAGGAGTCAAAACTGCAGAACGCTAGAAACCAACCAAAACAACAGGACAAGAGAGCTTGCCAAACAGGGACCAATACCAGCTAATCCTTCACCAAAAAATCCAGAAGTTCAACTCGTGATCGATGATATGCTTTGCAACTTTCCTTTCTGGTGGGGATGGGTTTTATGTATACTGTATGTAAAACAATATATGGTGAGGCAAACCATGCTGTTAAGGAATAAAGCGTGTATTCCTCTGTTAGTCTTATCTTCCAGCAGCCACTTATCCTGTCTCCAATCTGGGTTGGAGTGTCTTATTTCTCTTCATTGATTACAGTGGGAGCCTTGGGTGATCCTAACACACATTTCATAAATGAAAGTGGCATGAACCCTGGGCTTCACGTCTAGAATCTGCCTGAAGATAAGACAATCTTACCGAGTTGGTTTTGGCAGTGATAGTACAATTTGTTCCATAATGCCTAAGGCCCCATCATATGCACAGACTTAACACTTCCCTTCCAAGCTCATGGACAAAGGTGCTGTGTAGGAGTGATGGAAGCAGAGACTAAACACATAGGCAGCTGGAGATAAAAGTTGCAGTGAAGGAGAACTTCGAAGCAATGATATTTTATGCTCCTCCTGGGAAGAAACAGTCTGCCTGAGTAAGTACAGTCCAAGGAAAACATACGGTTGCAGATCTCCGGAGCATGACAAAAGGGTATCAGAGTTATCCTGCAGTGAGAATCCAACCTGTCTATACATAAGCTCTCTGGGGAGGAACCTGGGGGTGAGAAGAATGCTGCCTGAATAAAGACAGTGTATTTGTTCCTATTTTTGTTAAACTGTTAGCTTTGGGTTTCTGTGCTGCATAAAGCTAATGAAGGTACTTGTGCCTCTTACTGGGACAATTTCCTCCTGATCCCACTCTTTATCCCCATTAGGGTTGGATGCTTGCATCCCTAAAATTGTATGGAAGTACTTTTCCAGTGACTGTTATTTCTTATATACTATCCAGTTTCCCTTAATTTTGGGAAGATCTTTTTTCCAGTGCAGGATTTCAAACAAAGCAGATAACCTTCCTTCAACATATAAGAGTCATGGTTCAGAAGACCATTCTCTTTCTTCAGCTGAGAATACAGACCAAGACTCTTTTTACAAGGACTTCTAAAGGGATCTGATTCAGAAGAAAGGTTTTTCTCCACAGCAGTATCTTTGAGCTAGCCCTGGAGCTCTGGACTTGAAAACGGTGGAAAGGGTGAAGCTCCTGCAGAAGAGAAAAGCAGGATGGCTGCACCAGAACGATGCTGAGCCTAGTTGATGTGCTCTAGACAAAAGCAACAGGGCACGCTGTCATGCTAAAGGGGCTGGACCCCATGCTAGCACCTCTGCACAGCTCTATCCGGTGGATGTGTCAGCCTGATGGACCCCCAAGTCTGTCTCTCTGCACCCAGATTGATGGTGGGTGTAATTCCTTTCCCTTTGCTTGAGAGAGACCTTCTGAGTAACCTGGGAAGAACTCTTCAGACCTGTCTGATCTGATCCTTGTGTGTTGGACTCTCAATTGACATCCACCTTAAGCTCCCCCACGAATGCATTTAATACTTGTACACACCCTGTGTCGGGCACAACTTATTAAAAAATCATGACTATCCTATGTCTTCCAGTAATTTTGATCTCTTTTTGCCTATTTAATCTGCAGGCTTTTCAATACACAGGATGCTTCTCCTTGCGTGCACATGAAGATAGCAAAACAGTGGGACCTTGATCTTGTGTTTGGCCATTAGGTGTTCTTGCAATGCAAGCTGTAATAGTAGGGAGGCTGTTTGCACTCAAGTAGCTGTAATTGCTGTGGAGGAGAGCTGTTCACAATGTTCTGCAGGCAGTGAGAGGCTGAGAAGTGTCCCTTTTACTACAGTCTGAAGGCAGGACAAGTGCTGTGTTTCCAAGGAGGTCGAAGTTAAGACCATGCACTTACTGAAAAACCTTCAAAGAAGATGTGCAGCCCTCATTGCTTCAATCCAAAGTTTCTCCTTCTAAACCTGCACTTCAGCTTCCTTTATTCCAGAAAACTTCCTGAATTCTTGCTAAAGCAAAGAGGCAAAATATAGCTCTGATTCAGTAGGTGATGCTCTTCTCTACTTGGAAAAATTGCTAGTCACTGGTATTGCCCAAGAAGGTAATACAGGAATATGACAATATTATGCTAGAAAGAAATGGTGTTTGACCAAACATTCTGATTTTTTAATTTTTGTTCCAGACCTTGAACCACATTAGCAAGTAAAGTGCAGCAAGAAAAAAGGAAATCAGTAGAGAGAGAGTTTCAGGTTATAGAATGGTATTTCCAGTTCTAAAATGGGAACAATTATTCTTCCTCCAAAATTACTGTATGTCTTTCTACAGACAGCAAGCCTACTTGCAAATGCAGTAGCAAGAATACAGAAAACTTCAGAGATGGAACTGATGTTATTGTTTATTTCTCCAAACCCTTGATTAAGATCTTTAAAGCTGTGATTTGTATACCTTAATCTTTGCTGACTATGAGAAAAAAACAAACAAACAACAACCTACCTTGACTTTTGTTCATTTCCCTGCTCAGTGAAAAATGTGAAATTTTTCAAGTCACTATAGAAAGCTCCAAAGTAAAAGAAATTTTCTGATATAGGGAAGGCAACAATAAATCAAAACATGTAAAAGGCACATGAAGATTATTTGTTAAAAAAATAAAATCTCTATAGTTTGGAGAAGGATTTGCAGTAGTGTGCGCTATAAGCAGTATAGCTAA
Source organism: Laterallus jamaicensis coturniculus (assembly GCA_022605575.1). Lineage (NCBI taxonomy): Eukaryota > Metazoa > Chordata > Aves > Gruiformes > Rallidae > Laterallus > Laterallus jamaicensis. The sequence goes on along the minus strand of JAKCOX010000012.1, from coordinate 21,134,158 downwards.
GGGAAAAGTATACCCATGGTCTCATTCACTTTAACAGTCTCTCTGTGTTTCGTTACCCAGCCTCTGCCTTGTCTTTTTTTTTTGAGGGAAAGTTGAAGGAATTGGTTATCTTTACAAAAAAGCCATTTTAGAAAGATGAGAGCAGTATTAGAGAAGAATTCAGCACGTGGAAATATGGCACCTGAACCCATGTGAAAACGAGCTACAGGCTTTGCCAGAACAGAACCAACTACTTGCTGGTCTACCTGATTCACCATCCTTTCCCCATCACTGGCTAATTCCAGCCAAGCAGTGCTCCCATGAAACAATTAATTACACCCTATGGTATTGGGAGAAATGACATAATAATCACTTATGCAATAAAGAAAGATGACCAGTAGCCTTATTTTCTGACTCTTGAAGCAGTATGTGCTATGTGTACAACTGAAAGGTTATAATTTTTCTTAAAGACCTTTACCCCAAAACCTACATGTAACAGATACTTTCACATACTAGCAAAGAAATATTCCCTGCTTTCCTTTTCTTAAATGCAGTGGTTTAGATGGTGATAAAATGCTAACAGGAACAGAGCATCCTTATGTTTTGCATGACAAACAGCCCTTGTTGGGTATCATGTCCATCTCTGAGGGGTGTTATTCACTATAGCATAGAACTCACTTCTGTAACAAATCTAATTTTAAATTCCTCATCAGTTAGTCTAGGCAGCCTGTTTCAGAGTCTTAGAGGTCTAACAATGCCCACTCTCAGGTGTGCTTATGTTTTACAGCACTGACCACTCTCTGGTAGTCTGGTGAACAGAGTAAAGTAGCATAGTGGTCTCTCTTATCTCTAATTTTGACAATTACCCGCCTGACCTGTTGGATAGGCTTGACCTTCTGTACTCTATTTAATATTTTATCTGGCCTTTATTTTTTTTTTTTCTCACAGTTCTTTTTGAAAAAAGGTCCTGATCTGCAAGCACCACACCAACCCAGTTGCCTTTCACCAGGTTGCTATGCCATCCTCATGTGTGTTGGCCAAATGAGTATAGTGGAGACACTCTTACTAAACAGCCCTTGAAGCAGTTCTGCAGACATTACAGCAGTTCCATTGTGCTTTGATGAGCAACTCTGGCTTCAGTTTTGCCCTAATTTTTACCTTTTGGCTATCTGCACACATTCATATGAGTTATATATATATATATATATACAATTATATATATAAAGTGACTATCACATTATTGATAAACATTCTTTGGAACCACTCTGACTCTAAAATTTTGATTTGAAAGACATAGAGCTGTTGGAGTGAGTCCAGAGGAGTCCACGAAGATGATCAGGGGTCTAGAGCACCTCTCATATGGAGACAAGCTGAGAGAGTTGGGCTTGTTCAGTCTGGAGAAGAGCCAACTCCAGGGTGATCTAATTGCAGCCTAGCATTACTTAAAGGGTCCTACAGGAAAGTGGGAGATGGACTGTTCACCAGGGAGTGCAGTGATAAGACAAGGGGCAATGGATTCAAGCTGGAAAAGGGCAGAGTTAGATTACATGTTAGGAAGAAATTCTTTACTGTGGGGGTGCTGATGCACTGGCACAGATTGCCCAGAGAGATTGTGGAAGCCCCATCCTTGGAAGTGTTCCAGGCCAGGTTGGATGGGACTTTGAGCAAGTGGAGGGTGTCCTTGCCCATGGCAGGAGGGTTTGAACTAGATGAACTCTGAGGTCCCTCCCAACCGAAAGCACTCTATGATTCTATACAGAGGAGAGAAGAGATTCTTTTTCTGTCCTGGACAATTTTTTAAGTGATGCTTTCAATTAAAAAAAACCCCAACCAAACACAAAAAAACAAACACAAGAAAACCCCGCATTAATCTAAACCCCAGTTTTGCACAAGGCTCTATTATAATTCTTGTGGGAGAATTACATGCAAACAGTCTTGTATCTATGAAATGTCCCAGCAGTGTTACAGTGTCTTCTTGTTCTACATACAGAAAAACACAGTAACTGTTTTATTTCTCTGTGTACTACCTTCCTGATATCATATCCTATATAGTCATCCTATTAGTGGAGAAAATAGCATAAACTTAGCTCCCATTTAAACTCCTAAAGTGTCCCTTGACCCTTCATCAGTCTTATAAAAATACTTGGAAAATTAATTTACCAAACAATTCTGAAGCATTTCACTGAATTACCTGGAAAAAATCCAAAGGTTGACTAGAAAGAAGAGCTAGAAATTATTTGGAAAAGAATTAAACAAACACAACAGTTACTGCTTGTCAGTGAGAAGAAAGATAAAATAAGCAAGGATTTTTGTGTGGTAGGATAATTACCCAGGCTTTCAATTTCCTCACTTAGTATATTTATTTAGGCACTGTAATTAAGCCATTTAATTGTTCGGTGTGCTTTAAGAACTGACCTTGATGTATAAAGTAAAATGATACTACAGCAAGATAGGAAAGAATAACTAAAATGAACTTGAGAAGTCTGGAAGTGCAAAAAGCTTTTTAAAATGTATGGCTTTCGGGTTCTATAAATGATCAGTTGTCTTTTGGTCATAAAGTTTTAAAAATCACAGGAGACAGCAAAATAAATGTATACGATGCTGGGGTGTATACGATACAGAAGTCCCGGGTGGTCAGCAAAGTTGATGACTTCAAAAGGATACCTGTTTGTGTACACTTCTAAGCTCATTCACAGAATCACAGAATCTTAGGGGTTGGAAGGGACCTCAAGAGATCTTCGGGTCCAACCCCCCTGCCAAAGCAGGCTCCCTATCTCATATTACATAGATAGGCGTCCAGACGAGACTTGAATATCTCCAGAGAAGGAGACTCCACCACCTCCCTGGGCAGCCTATTCCACTGCTCTGTCACCCTCACTGTGAAAAAGTTCTTCCGCATGTTGGTGCGGAACTTCCTGTGCTCCATTCTTGCTACTTAAGTTGCTGGTTCCCTGATTTTTAATATTGAAAAGAGTTTTATCAGAGAGACAAACCCGTCTCTTGCCCAACCTTGCTGGAGAGTACACTGAGATGAAGAGTCCTCTTAAGTCCTCAAAAGGCTTAGAAATAGGTTAAGACCACCAAAACTGAATGGAGCCTAGAATCAAGCTTTACCAATTCTTGGGAAAAGGCTCAAATTTCTAAATTCTTTCAGAAGAGATAGGTGTTGTCAACACATGGCCCATCCTCAAAATACAGCTAGAAAGACTGAAACTTTGAGTCTTCCCATTAGTTTCACTGGAAGACTTAAGATACTCATGTAAGAAAACACCCAAGCTCCCTGTGCCATCAAGGTAGGAAGGGATTCCATATAGTAGGTTGACTAGAACTTCTTCTGTTCATCTTCTGGGACATCTGCCTCCTTCCACTTCTACTACCAGACACAAAGTAGAAAAAGCAAAATTTAGATGACTTTTACCTATAGACTGGATTTCTCCCAGTCTGTTCAGGACCAAGTGTCCCAAACGTTACCAGGTTTCTTAGGTTATATGCGATGGAGTATGTGTAAAAGTCACAATTTGCAGACCTCAGTCCTTAAAGAAGCAAACTTCACCTTTCTTTACTTAAACTGAAATCATGAAGTCATCAAGTGTCGAGGCCCTGACAGGAAGCAGATCAGGATTTTTTAGTAATGTTGGAGCATGAGTTTTTTTGTAGGCGCAGAGAACCTACAGCTTATGAAAAAGTAAGTGGAATTTGGCATATATCTGTTTTATAATCAAAGCAAACAAAATTATGTTTAAGAGACAATGCTTGAAATTGCTAATGCACGTAATCATAAGTGTGGGTTATTTCCAAATATAGCCTAAAGGGTCAAGTCACCTGCATGCAGACTTTGAACAGAAAGAATGAGCTGTATTTTTTGTGTTATTGGCTGAAAAATGCTGCTGTCTGTCCCTGTGCCTTGAGGCATAAACTAACCCGCCAGCCCCTCCATGGGAAAACACCTATGTGGGCATGCTTCAAGAAAAACAAAACCTCATTGCTCCCTGCTACAGGCTCAGCATATGCAGAAGCTACAGTAAAACTCACTGAAGTTTGGGATTTGAGCAATGGACAGGTAAAGGTGCTGTTGACAAACTGTTTCGCGTCTCAAGGTTCCCAATGGCATTCCTTATCAAGGCGCTGTTTCAAAGGTAGTTCTGGTTGGACCTGTCTGCTCTTCCACCATAACTCTGCTGTCTTCTGTTGTTTGGGGTTTCTTTTCCCATTTTTTTCTTTCCTTTTCCTTTCTCTCAGTTTTCTTTTATGATGAAACAGATGCAAAGATAGGTGTGAAAAGGCCTGACATTTCCTTTTCGATACATGCCTGTGATTTTTATTATGCATGTCCCCAAGCTAGCTAAACCAGCCCCTGGAGCTATTTGAGTATTCTGGTCTTCCAGTCAATGCAAGCAGAGGCTCTGTAATCTGGGACCAATGGAGCTACTTCATAATTAAAGTGGTCATTTTAGTGTGAACATTAAAAGTCCTCACACACACACACACACACACACAGAGAAAAGGGTTCTGGTAGCCATTATTCCATGCCATTTACCCTGCAAAAATATATACACTCATACAAGCTCCGTTATAAATGCTAAGCACTTTCTCTAAACTTGCACTTGGCTGTGAAGTCTGCTGCTGGTATTTCAGATTTGAAGCAAGCTTGTCTGTGTTTTCGGAGTATATCACTTCTAATAAAAGATACTACCTGTGCCTATAAGCGTTTTCTTAACGCCTCAGATTATCACACCTACAAAAATATGCCACTAGGCTGATATTTCAGGGTCTCAAATGGCATACAGATGCTTGCTGGCTCATTTTGAGAAATGGTTTTCTACTGCAATATCGGTTTTATAACTGTATTGGTAACAGTTATAATCATGTAAAGCTCTTCAGGTAGTAAAACACCAAACAGATTTCTCTTCATCCTCTCACTTTTTGGGGGGAAAACACTCACGTGAGGTAATAAAAGGATGTGAAAACCTGATGCAAATGACATGAGATAACCCTATTATTTAAAATACAAGAAAATCTGCCACAGGTCTCAAACAGATAAAAAGAGAAGGTGGGGAACCTGAATATGTCCATCTATGGAACAATCTATGCTTGGTACACAGATTTCATTCTCGAACTTTATCATACTGTATCAATGATGCCATCCACATGGCCACAAGCAACAGGAGCAAAAGCTATTTTGGACTTATTTGAACAAATGGAGAACCAAACCTGAAAATGCAAGAAGCACAGCAGCACTGGAAGTTAAATCTGCTGCAAACAGAGTGGGGGAGACCACCAAGAGCCATTGGAGGAAGCTTACAGGGTCACAGAATCATAGAATTCCAGGAAGGGACCCATAAGGATCATCGAGTCTAACCCCGGGCTCCACACAGGGCCAGACAAGTCAGAGTATGGTACTGAGAGCATCATCCAGACGATTCTTGATCTCAGTCAAGCTCAGTGCTGTGACCACTTCCCTGGGGAGCCTATGCCAGTTCTCAGTACAGAACTTCTTCCTAACATCCAACCTAAACCTCCCCTGTCACAGCTTCACACTGTTCCCTTGGGTTCTATCGCTGGTCCCCAGAGAGAGGAGATCAGCACCTGCCCCTTTGCTCCTCCTCATCAAGAAGCCACAGACTCCCATGAGGTCTCCCTTCAGCCTCCTCTTCTCCAGGCTGAACAAACCCAGGAACTTCGGCCTCTCCTCATAAGATTTCCCCTCCAGACCCTTCATCAGGATATGGGGAGGAGACAAAAATATGGGAGTTTTGAAGGCACCTCAACATATTATGTACAGAAAGAGAACTGGTGAAGTAATGGTGGTGCACTTGACCATTGGACTCACAGGATGGGAAGGAATAGCATCTGCAAATTATTTTCCCTCTGGTTTACTTAGTAAAACATATGTAAGCTCAGAACAGGTATCATGGGGGAAAAAACTTCAGCTGCTGTAACTTGTGAGCGAAGTCAGGTAGAAGAATAGAGATTGGTCTGTGGCTCAAAATCTCCACAGCAACAGGGATATCTGCTGCTTTTGTTAATGCTAGTGGGAAAATGGAAGGGCAACATTTTATTCAGAGAAAACAGTCGTGTCTGATTATACAGTAATGCTAGTTCAGAGCTCAAACAGGGATGGATTTTCCCTAACTGTGAAAACAGCTCTTTAAGTCATTAACTTCTGCAGTTCCTTGAGAAATAGGTATATTTAAAATAATTTCAAACCTCCATGGCCAGCCATTGTAAAAATTATTGCTGATTTTTTGTAAAATACAAATAATTCAAGGTCTGCTTTTGCTGTGGGCAAAGGCCAGTTGAGGGAACAGGAAAGGTTTTATGATGTATTCAGTTCTTTTTTACTTGCTGTGATGCTGTGGCATCAGCCAAGAGATGGAACAATGAATATCTTCTTCACACTTCCCATTTTATCCTTCCCAATGGTACAAGGTGGCTGTTAAACCATGTAATGGAAACCTGGACTGGAAGAGTGATTTCTGTACCTATCACTGATGGAACTGGAACTACAGTTCTTGGAGCAGTACTTCTCAAACCATTACATTTTCCCAATCTCATTTGCTCATTAATTCAGCAGTCTATTTCACCACGGCCAGTACTAAAATCCATACGGAAATGATCCATCTAGTGACTTGAACATACATTGCTGTACAGGCAGCAATTACTCCCTTCGGATCCCTCACAGGTGATAAGCACATGCCCTTGAGCGTGAGGCTTTTTTCAAATCCCCTGTTGTTGTTAGGCAAATCTCTAGCACTGTTTAGAGCATTTTCTGAACAACTGCATCTTCTTCTGCCACCTGCTCACCAAGGCCTTCAGAGTCACTGGAAAAAACACTCACATTCCAAACTCAATTTCAAAAGCTGTCCCAGCAGAACAATGCTTAGTGTTTGCATCACGTTTTATCTGACAAACGGTTTTAGAGAAGCAAGTTTGCTTCTTAGAGGAGAAAACAGATGGGCAGTAAAGCTACCTGGACACAATCTTCTGGTGGATCAGTTAAGAGTGCAACACATCCCTCAATTCCCACTGCAGAGCTCTATCCACTTGATATTCCATTTGCTTAAGAACCTTCAGTAGTATTAGAGGGATTGGCATCAGGACTGAAATGAAAGCGAATGAAACCAATCTACCCCTCACACCTTGGGGTTTAATGGGAGTCTGTGATGAGTAGATGTGTTTTGGGAAAGGTCTGATCTGGTAAAATCTGCCTTCATCTCAAAAAGGAGTATAACTAGAATGAAGTGAACACTAATAGTGCCAAGTTATTGGCTGTTCTGTAAAATACTATTTATAAGCCTGTGGATGCTACTTAAGTGCCTTGCACTGTCAAGCAGAATTGTACGTTATTCCCAAATGAAAGAGCATGGAAAGTGCTAAAGATGTCACCACACTGATTAATGTCTAAGCCAGGTGTTTTCTATAACCAGACTCTTCCTGTCTGGCAACTTTTTCCCATGAGTTTGCCTTTTTATATAAGGCTCCTGGTCCTGTGTGGAGCCAGGAGTTGGACTTGATGAACCATATGGGTCCCTTCCAACTCAGGAGATCCTATGATTCTGTGAACTGTTTCAACAGCCATTTTTGTCCTTTCTTAAAAGACCACAACTCAGCACTAGCACGGTGAGCTTCTAAGATTGTCCCAGAGTCTGAACTTGGCAGAAATCAAGCAGAACCTGCTATGAATAATAAAGTAGAATGAGAGCATTTATGATTGACCTTTGAAAAAAGGATATTATCTGGTAATAGTGATAAAAAAAAAATTTAAAATCTGGCCTTTATGAGAAGACTCATAAGTAGAAAAATTAGCTATAAGAAATACATATGCATTTATACTCAGCATGATGGAAATGTGTAGCCACGATATAAGATTGATGGAATAGGTTCAAAAATGTTCTGAGAGACACTCAGAGATGGAGGCACAGAGAGCTGGCTTCAGGCAGGGCAGCTCTGGAAATGAAAAAAAGGTGGATACAAATGGGATGCTGCTTCCTAGCCAGCTTCCCGTGGTGTTTCCCTGAGCTAGAAAGCTCTTCAGAAGTGCCAAGGACTAAAGAGATAACACCCACACAGGTTAGTGCCATCACAAACCCTGATGCACTGTTGCATGACGCATATAAGCCCTCAGGCTTTTTGGGTCTCTAGAGATTCAAATCCTTCAAGGTGTTTCTACGCGCTTTGCTGGGTAAGGGCTTGGGAAGGAGGTACATTTCCAAAATTCTCATTTCAAGGTCCACCAGTGACAAGTGTGAGCAACTGAGCTTTGCTTGCCATGTGCAAAATGTGTATTGTGTCTCCTCAGAGCTGATTACCTAGGGTCATTTTCCACATGGACCAATATTATTGATTTTAATTGAATTACTAATAGCATAAGGCACTATTTAATGAGACTGAAAGAGAGGGTTGGAAATCACTGTGTCCCAGATTGGGTTGGATGTGTTCATGCAGAGGCACGTTTATGCTGTGAACAACCCCACTGAAATCAGTGTGCATCCCTGTAGAATAACTTTTTGCCCAGTCTGATTAAGAGGATAAAATCCAACCTTCCTTTGATGAGAAAAGTTGCATACAAGTATGGCATTAATTTTATATCCTTTCTTATTAATATATTAAACCCCACATCATTTTTCAGGGGAGATGAAGCACACCAGTGCCTAACATGACTGTAGGTTACAATCACCCATGTCATTCTCTCAGATAGATGGCTTTTCCACGGTGTATCCTAGACGGCCAAAATATCAGGAGGGCAATTTATCTCTAAATTATAGCTGTCAGCAATTAATCCTCTTTTGCTCTGGACTTGAATGACCTTTATAAAGAAGCAGTTTAAATTAAAAATAAAAAAAAAAAAAAGGGTGAGAAGAAATGAACCATCCCACCACAAACAAATACACTTTTGACTAAAACTTGCTGTAAGAAAAGACACAAAAAGCTCCACAGCAGTCTCAAAACATAACCCAGAAAATGCATGCTAACTGACTTTTGCTGTGTTTGAGGATAAAAAACTTTCCCGTAGTGGCAGTGGGAAGCCTGTGACCTATCCAAGGCTTGCCAAAACCAGGTCATCTCTGTGATAAACTGCTCAGTCCTGCATTTCCATCTTGAAAAGTTTCCTGATGAAGTGAGAAAGAAAATGTCCGGCCTCTGTAGATATGGTGTTTCTTAAAACCTTGATCAAAATCAAATGTCTCCCTCCCTTTATTAGGAACGTTAAACAGAAGCAGCTGTGGCAGGGACATGTATGCTGTCAGTGTGACCTTCAGAACTGGTACCTGCTCACTGGTAATTACATAGCGATAGCTGTTGATCATATAGAAAGTGAATCCAACACCTTGTAGGAAATACCTCTGAGGAAACAGAGTCATGATGAAATGCTGCCCTGCTTTATTTTCATGAGTGAATGCTAGCATTCATAAAAATAAACGACTACCATGACAGATAAGAAACAGACATTGTTTTTGGTGTAGATTTTGTGCAGACCCTTTCGGGTGAGACATCTCTGCCTGTTTGCGTGATTGTCTTACTTGCACGGTCTTGGCTTGGGCCTTTCCTTTTGTTAAAATAGAGAAGAGAGACCTTTTCAAACCTCTCACAAAAGTGTGGAGAAAGGCAACCTGTTAACTTAGTTTTTAAAGTAAAGGACATAGGAAAATAAGCAGAATCAATTCTGGTGAAATTATGTCTATGTTTGAGCTACCAGGTTTTTTGGTGGTAGGCAATTTGGGTAAGTGAATAAGGCAAAGAACAGGGGACTGGTGAATCTGGCTAGGAATGTTAAGCACAAAAAAACTGGTTTGCAATGTTCATTTTTTTCTCATCTGAAAATCTGGGAACTTATCTGAAGAACAGTGGCAACTTCTCCTTCGGATACAGCAATCTATTCTGTCTCAGATTCGTTATATGTGATTTTAAGCTCTAATTGACACTGCCTTATCTATGTTATTCTTAGAAACCAGAAGTTAATCCATAAGAGCTACAAGTTTATCTTTCGCCTTTCTAGCCACATCTCAACTGGATAAAGCCCATGCCGTCACCCTGCTTTGCCTCATTTATCAAAGTAATATGGCACCTAATCCTTCTGGAAGAACATAATGTGCAGAGCACATGTGCAGAGCACATAGATATGCAGAGCAGGACACCCACATGCCCAGGGCTCTTTTTAGGAGTGGTGGCTGGGTGCCCATACTATGTCCCCGTGGTTCCTAGGAGGTTTGGTTGGATTATTGGGACAAACAGCTTGGTAGACCTGAACTTCCTCCAGATTCCTATCTGAAAGCCTCTGCCTAGGAAGGATGATGTCCCCATGGGGACTCAAGAAAACTAAGATCCTCTCCCTTAGTCCATCACTATCTCATCATACCCTGTCCTGTTTTATGAACTAAAGGGAATCATCAGTTTTCAGAGTTGTCAGCTCAGCACCAGTCTCCAGGCCTGCATTTACTGCACAGAGAAAGCCCATCCTGCTTCTCTCCCATCACCCCACGTATCCAAACCTGCATCAAGTGTCCATATGGTAAATGATTACAATAGGTGTAAAGGTTCCCTTGGAGAACTGAGACCTGTGTTGATGTGCAGAACAGGTGAGGTCTGCTATTAGGGTTAAATGGGATGTTTGCAGGAAAATGTTTGAATAGTTCTGGTTCAGTGAGTGCAATAAGCACTGTAACAGAGGTGGATAAAAGGTGCTGGAAAGTTAACTGCTTGGCCAGGTTTAGGCATGACCGTAACCCTCTGTAATGAAGCAATTATTTGGCATTCTGAGTATGAATATAGAGTGAAGAAAGTTTCCTACTTGCCTAAAGAGAATGGTCACTTCTGAATTTTCTCCAACAGACACTTTTGGGACTTTTTGGCGATGATGAAGCAACAAACCCAAACAGCTCACAGGGATGTGAATGTATGAACCTAATGCATCCAAAGCTTAGATCAAGTCCCCATGTAGGAAAGGACCAATTCAAATATCTCAAACTGATTTATTCCCATTTCCCAATTTGTTTATGTCATCTGTGATGTTTAAGTCTTCAGCCAAACGTATCAGAATATTCATTGGTGACCCACTGAAGGAAATGGTTAAAAAGCAAGTGTGGGAAAAACTGTTCTGTTGGCATGGTGGGGAATATCTAAACTTCAGCGTAAGCCAAGTCCTGAAGCACAAAAAGTGCTATAAGATCAGTGCGTTGGACAATGTTGTTGATCCCTGGAGCAAAGATGAAAGGTTTGAAAGAGCAACAACTATCTGAACAGCCCAAATACAAATACTTAGCTGATGGTTCACAGCATCAGAGTCATTAGGAATGGAAGACCTACAGTGTGAACCATGATTATTCTGCTTCGGTGTTCTGTCCTGTGTTTCAAACTGGACACAGACTTCTCTGACCCAAATGTAGATTTTACTATGTGCTTTGTAAAATCAGTTTGATTTAGGGTACGGAATATTAAACTGCAAAGCATAAAGAGGGGTTTCAATAACATGAGGGGGGTTTTGGTCTGTTTGTTTTGTTTGTTTCCACATGCCTTGCCTTGCCTACCCTGCCTTTTTTCCTTTTTTCTCTTCAGTGGTTTTAAATTATCTAGAAGGCAAAACAAATGCTTTCTTTTGGAAGGGAAACATTTTCACAGAATGACAGAATCACAGGATGTCAGGGGTTGGAAGGGACCTCAAAAGTCCAACTCCCTTGCTAGATCAGGATCACCTAGACTAAATCACACAGAAACACATCCAGGTGGGTTTTGAATGTCTCCAGAGAAGGAGACTCCGCAGTCTCACTGGGCAGCCTGTCCCAGGTCTCTGCCACCCTCACAGTGAAAAAAATTTTCCTTATGTTCCCATGGAACATTCTTTGTTTCAGCTTGCACCCGTTGCCCCATGTGCTATCATTGGACATTGCTGAGAAGAGCCTGGCTCTGCCCTCCTGACACTCACCCTTTACATATTTATAGACACTGATGAGGTCACCCCTCAGTCTCCTCCTCTCCAGGATAAAGAGACCAATTTCCCTCAACCTGTTCTCATAAGGAAGGTGTTCCACTCCATCATCTTTGTTGCCCTGCGCTGGACTCTTTCAAGTTGTTCCCCATCCTTCTTGAACTGGCAGGTGCAGAACTGGACCAAATATTCCAGGTTCTCTTGACCTATTAACCCCCCCCCCTCTTCTAATACACCCCAGGATGCCATTGGCTTTCTTGGTTGTGATGGCACATTGCTGGCTCATAGTCATCCTGCTGTCCACCGGGACCCCCGGGTCCCTTTCCACAGTGTTTTTCTTTCCACAGTGTTTGAAACAGGGATTTGCACCAGACATATATCTGCTAGACAAAACGAGCTGCTTCACCAACGGAATGCAGAGCGTGCATCCTTTCCTCCAGGAAATTATTTTTAGTGGTAGAAACAGCAAGGTATTTTTAAAAAGTGAGATCTTACAAGAATGGGAAATTGCTCCAAGTCATCCTTATGGAATCAGGGATAGAGGGGTGGAAAGAAATGCAGGGACATGTGAAGAGAATTCCTAAGAAATTCCAGCTTGTGGCCACATGTGGCACTCATAAACTTAATGGGCATCTCTGTTTTGTGAGCTGATATTCACAACCTGCAAGAGAACCTACGAACAGCAGCTATCCCAGCATCTTATGCATGGCATTTCAGGACAACCAACTTGCACAATTGGCAATTTTAAGAGAGTTCATCAGAGCCATCACTATACGTGAAACAGTGCTAGCAATTTATTCACAAGAGGTCCAGCATTGTTTCTGTTGCCTCCCAGACATCCCCTGGAGCTAGCTGTCATCCTGATCCCGGAGACCGACCTCTGATCAAAGTTTCCCTCAGCTTTTCTCCTTTTTGACAAGCGCCCAGTCTCTGCATGCTGGGCTTCAACCTTTCTTCCAACTCTATTACTTTATGTAAGAATTTGCAGGCGGCAGGAAGAAGACAAGCCGCAGCTCTCGGCATACTCAGAAACGAAGGTGCAAGATACAAGCGAAAGTACCATGCTGGAGAGTCAGCCTCAATGCATAGCTGTTCTGACTGTATATTCAAAGCAGAAAGTCATGAAATAAAATTCAAAAACAGATTTTTTTTTTTTTTCTCAGCGGGTGGTGAGGCACTGGCACAGGTTGCTCAGAGAGGTTGTAGGTGCCTCATCCCTGGAAACATTCATGGTCAGGCTGGACAGGGTTCTGAGTAACCCCATGTAGTGGTAGATGCCCTTGCTCACTGTAGGGTGTTTGACTAGATGATCTTTAGACCTCTAAAGTTCCCTTCCAACCCAAACCACTCTATGATTCGATGATTTCCATGTTTCTCAAGATCCTGACTGCATTATGGAAGCTGCTTTCTTCCTGCCAGATGTGATCTCTTTCCTTCCTAGCCCTGCTTAAACCAGCATTGCTCCCTACACAGACTGATTTCACCAGTGGATCCTAAGGCTGTGTACTCTCCCTGTTCTTCTCAGAGTCTCAGGCTAAATATATCAAATAAATATATTGACATAGTCTTGGCAGTAAGACCTGGGCTCAGTCTGTCCATACACCAAACCCATCAGAAACTGTTGAGTCATGGTCTTCTCTTTTTACTGTGATTAAAGTACTGTGGGATGTGGCTGCATGGCTTTGAGGTTTACAACAGACGTGCAAGGGGCTGAGAAAGAGCTGGGGTTGCACGAGCTTATGCAACGATGCAGTGCAAAGTATTTACTACCTGTTTAGATCTGCTTTGGATGGAAGCCCTTTGAGTGGGAGGGAGAATTGGAAAAGGTACTAATTAGAAACCTGCTAAGCAATCTAACAGATGACAGATGTCTCCAGCATTGAAAACTAGAGGTGAAAAAGACCATTTGCATCTTGTTTACCTCTTCCTACTTGAGATGGGCTATGAGGCTATCCTCATATATTTTCATGTACTTTACTCTGATAGGCTTTAAGTTACCCAAGTGATAAGGGCTGTACACCATGCAATATGCTGTACAGTAATTGCAGTATTTTTTGAATGAACATTTATATTCTAGATGGACTGATAACAAGACTATTAGTGATGTTGCTGGGGAGGGGTGTGGGGGGTAGAACACTCCTCACTTTTTATCAGGCTGGCCTTTGTTCAGATGGAACCGTAATTCTCATTAACAAAAGCAACAGAATGCTGTACACAAGGCACTTAAATAATACCATAAAAGAAAGCACCTATCCAAGTGCTCCTGGAACGTATACCAAAAGATGTTTCTGTCACCATGGTTCATCTCTAACAAAGGCTGGGCTGATTGCTGAAGAAGTTCACCTTGCCTCAAAAATCATCTGCGTAAAAAGTTAAGCTTTCGGGGAGCAGCAGCAGATTGCATCTAAAGTATTAAAAGAGAGGAGCAAGGTCTATCAAAGTATTTTCTTTTGTGTGCTAAAGATGTTTCAGAAGCATTCGGCTTTCAGCCTCGCTGGCCATCCAATAGAGATCTTTGCAGCAAGTTGCTGTTCTTTGCTACTCTGATAAGAATCATAAAAATGATTTTAACATAATTCAGGCTTGAAACCTTTTCTGAGAACTTGCTCTAATTCTGGTGACCAAGTGCTGCAAGCTAATGCCATCTACAAAGTAGGCAGGGGCAATCAACCTCCCCCCAAAAAAAGAAATCCAGGTTGCCCTGTGTCTTCAGGCAAGCTGCATAATGTTCAGTCTGTAGCACTGAAAGTGCTCTTCCAACTTCTTAATTCCAGGTATTTGACACTCAGCCTGAATTCATGCCAGTGATTATTTGCATCACTTTCCAACCTCCAGCACTCTGTGTCTGCTGTCTGAGTTACTGTCACTACCTCTGTGAACAGCACCAAGACCCATATGGCTGGATTTACTGCTTGATGGAGCTAAATTAGCAGCACAACATCCACAAAATCGCCTGTTTTTCAAGAAAGATCCTAATGATTCTCAGGCATTTTGTATCCAGTCCAACCGATCCAGACTTCCCTCCCCGGTAAGCAGTTTTCCCATTGCTGAATATATTCTGCACGTACTGAGCCTTTTTCCTTGGCAGATCTCTGAGCTGATCCCCATGCAGCCTAACCCCTAGAATACATCC
The DNA here is from genome assembly GCA_022605575.1 of Laterallus jamaicensis coturniculus. Classification (NCBI taxonomy): domain Eukaryota; kingdom Metazoa; phylum Chordata; class Aves; order Gruiformes; family Rallidae; genus Laterallus; species Laterallus jamaicensis. The sequence goes on along the minus strand of JAKCOX010000012.1, from coordinate 21,119,123 downwards.
TGTGTGCTTACTGAATTTTTCATGAATCCCACATTAAATCTGCAAGCTTTGAGGTGCACTGGGGAGCTGACATATTTACCCTTCCAGATCAGCACCACCATTATCTCTCCTAAGGAAGCACAGGAGCACCTTTGTTTTCCAAAATATGTGTGGGCAAAGGAAAGACTGTGGTCCTCACCAGTCACTCAGCGGCCACATCATCATTCTCCCCAAGTGCATTCTTTATGCCATTTATTAGCATTGCTAATACCAAGCACCTCATTTTTATGCCGCTAGCAGCGATTGTGAAAGCCATACTGAACTTTCTAATCCATTTATCTATTAATTTATTATCTAATTAAGGCTCACAATGACAGTGCTATTTGTTTAAAAATGCCCTCAAACTAAACCAATACAAAACACACATGCATTCAAATCAATTAAAATGGTACTTGCTAATGTTTTCCTTAATCAGTTGGTTACTGTTCCACTACCCTTTAAAGGAAGGCAACATTCACTTTAACTTCATCATAATCCTGTGACCTACTTGCACAGTGCCAAACTGATACAAATGGATGTTACTGTCATGTCATAAGGGCATGGAATAGTACCAGCCATGAATTTTGCAAGAGCCATACTAGGAATAAGGCTTTTTTTTTTGCATAAAAGGGCCCCAGAACATTACTTTAAATGCCATCACTGAAAGGCAGGCAGGCAAATTGGAGGCAGAGTTTGTTAAAGTTTACATCGTACTTTGTGCTGCATCTTGGTGATTTTTTTTTCCTCCCAAGAGTTGTATCCTTTGCACAACGGGGGCAGAGTCTAGTGCCACATGCCTCGTGCTTCGTGTTCGTTGAGGGTGTAAAAATAAGCCGTTCTTCCTATGCTGCTTACACAAAGCCTGACCTCACTCTTGAGCTGTATCAGAGGGACTTTCCACCCCAGCATCCACACAGGGAAAAACCCTGTGTAAGACCTTAATGCCATTTGTTTTGGCCACTGACTTCAAAAGCTGTTGTCCCTCTCGCAAAATGTGCAGGCACCGCACATCCAAACCAGGTGCGGAAGCGACACTGTGATCTACCTTCCCGATACCGTGAAAGATCAAACCTGATGTTAATTGCTTACTGCTGCAAACGGTTTCTGGGGCACAGCTGGAAGAGAGCTCTGCTCCCTTTACCTCTTTCCTTGCTCCCAGCGCTTGCAGTAGTAACAGCACAGATTATCACGCTGGAGAGAGTTGTTCCATTTGGTTATTTAGAAACATTTTTAAGAGCATCTTTCAAAGCCCACGATAATGCACACTGACACCAAGGTCTGAAATGCAAATCCCAGCGGACTCAGTCTATCCTCTTCAGCTAGGAAATGCATGGAGGGACATTCATTCAGTCTCGAGATTTGTGTTTGAACATGATTAAGGACAACCACTGCTGTTTTTCCCCTCCTTCACGAAGCATCACTTTCCCTTCTGCTCATTATTTATGGTACTGCATAAGATATTTTTAAGATAAGGAGAGGCAGAAAAAGCCAGATTGAACATACATATAGCTGCAGTTTCTTTAACAAAAAAAGACTAAATATATTATTTCTCAAGCAATTTGCTTCTTGGAAGTTGTTGGTGGGTTGTTTATTTTCCCCTCTCTTTTTAATATTAAACAGGTACCTGAAAGAAAATGAAATGTTATAAATTGGGTATTTGTACACATGACAAGTCAACACTTGTATTAGCAGAGCTTTAAAACTCCAGCTCTGCACTGGCTGAAACGATACAGCAATACCTGGGATAGAAATCACTCAGTGCAAATTTTATGCAACCCTTTTAAAAAGTGCAGAAATAAACCTGAAGAGCCTTCTTTTCCTTTGCAAGGGAAAACAAGGGAGCGGGATAGAGCCTTTAGGATCTGACCTTGCTCCTTCTGAAGTCCAGAGGAGACTGCATCTGTGAGCTTCAAACCCTCACTGCCTTCTAGCACAAGTGTCAGCCCACAGGCTTGCAAGCTAGTTTTCAAGCGACAGCTAAGCCACCTGAAGGGCTGCTCTGCTTTATCAGTTCAGCAGGGATTTGTTTGATCAGGTTGACTGGATGATGTCTTCCTGAGTGACAGCCATGGGTCTGAGTAGCAGATGTGTGTTCAATAAAGCACGTTCCACTCCCAGAGCTTATTTCTTTCCTTTTGTGCCTTATTTACCTTGGCTGACATTATGACACTCAATTAGTCTTAATATTGGAAATGTTTTCTGGATTAGAGATTTCTGTTTAATAAAGGTTGGGAGGAAGTGCTAGCTCTGGTTAGTGATGCTTGACTCAAAGGAAAATAAACTCCCCCAAGAGCCTACTGACAGCCAACCCCCGATGCTGAGCTCAAGGGGTGGGGGGATGTGGAGGTGGGAGAGGAAACCATTGCTGCAAAGGATGGGGACCCATCGCTGTCAAATATCAGGGACCGTGCTGGAAACCTCATACACATGTGATGGCTGATGGCTCACGGGAGCAGCCTGAAGGTGAAGCTGCACTCTGTGGTTTCAGGAGCAGAAGAGGCTGTTTCTGCGTCATGGTTGACTCTCTATGCTGGCTGAAGTCAGGATGCTTTCTGTGGGATGGGGATGCTCACTGCTCTACTGAAACAGGTCAGCTCAAAATCAGGCAGAAAATAATTAGCTATTATTCTGTTCTTTATGATCTTTTCTAACAAAGAGAACTCAGCAGTAACATTGCTGCCCTCAGCAGAGAGATCTCTGCTAAAGCTCCTCACTGGAGGAAGAGGAGGGCTGCTGGCCCAGGGGGAAGGACCAGGCAACACCACCATGAGCAGAAAGGGCAGGATGAAGTGCAAGGACAGCAGCTCATGAAGAGGGAAGTGGCTAGAAACTTCTCTGAAGGGATAGCTGGAGAAAAGCCTTGGGTAAATTATGATGGAGAGTCCATGCTAGGAAAAAGAAGAGACTTCCAGGAAAGAAAGGGTCTTCAGGAGGTCAGACACCAGGGCCTGACTTTTTTTGGGCTGCCTTTAGTCCAAGACTCACTTAGAAGTGAACCTTGTGGGTGCTGTTACAGCTTGGCCATGCTGCGGTACAGTCGTTAACATTGGCTATCAGAGCTGAAATTCAGGAGGCGGCAGGTGGGTGCAGACAGCAGTCCTCTCCCCCGTGTAGCACCATTCCCTTGGATCATCCTGCTCTAATTCCATGATTATGCTCTATGGGGAGGCTCCTCATGTGTATTGGACTCAAATGCGTGTGTCTATACTACAAATAACCACTGGCAAACCAAAGGCAGAGGGTATACCAGCATCCTAAGCATCCAAAGGGACACTATGGCCAGGCTTGCTGTCATTACGATGCACAGGTTGGCTCTTGTGGGCAACCTCGGGGATGAGAGGTGTTTTTTGTCCAGCACTGAACGTACTTTTGCAGAAACAGCAGTGGCAGAACACAAATTTACTCAAGGAAGAAGAATATGGAGGGTCATGCTCACCTCTCCAACGTAGTGAAGTAAAACGAGTTTACATCAGCACTGCATTTAATAATATCATATTAATGCTTTAATTAATTTAATAATAAGCCGGGGAAAGGATTGGCTGAAGATTTCCAAATAAATAATTGGAGAGGCACATCCTGCCTATATGAATTCTGAAAATTCATCGGTTCACAATAGCACATCTATTGATACATAGTTATCACATCTATAAGAATATCTTCCTATATTAATATTTGGGGTGAGAGAAGTGTGGGAGAGTCCTTTTCTAATATTATTGTGGGGTCTTCACTGACAAAGAAATCATTGACATTTAAATGTATTTTCTATACCACAGATAATTCCAGGAATGTGCTATAAGAAAAGTAAAGATCTCCTGTTGTTCAGTTTTCGATTTTCAATTAATTTTATAGCTGTGCTCTCGAGAAACTGACATAAAAACAGGTTATTATGGAAAGTTCCTACAAAACATTCAGCTAGTATTGTTAATTCTGTTTTAAAACAACTCTCTCCCTATGCAATTATATTTCAATAAGCAAAAGGTTATCTCTGTTGTAAAGACACATAATGGAGAAAACACTCAAACTGTTGCAGTGTTATCACTGGAATTTATCCTCCAGCACGACTACGTTCTCAATTACAGCAGAACAAATGTATTAAATATCCTTCAGATAGGAACATCATCCGGTAGCTATCTATTTCTGAAAAGTTTTACATCCCAAGGAAAGAAGAGTTTCTTTCACCTACATTATGCTCAGTTTAAGAAAATAAAATAGAAACCAGATAGAAACAGCTGAGAAAGAATAGGGAAAATCTCCATGCTATGACCCAGAAGGGCAACCCAGGATTTCTATTTGGTAGAATTATTATTGGTATTGTTACTGTATCATCCACAGTGCGCCAAAACCTTTTTAGCGTGAACTTGTGGAAGTCACCAGTCACCTATGATTCACTTGCCTCATCTATAAAGTGGAAATAAATGTCCTTCCCACAGCTGGGTCTTGTAAAGACACATTTGCAGGATTGGAACACCAGTATAAACCGGTTTCTTATTCAGGGCTTTATAAACTGTAATGAAAAAAGGCTGAGTAATCACCAACAATGTTGATGTCTTATCTGAGATTCCCCCTGAGATCCTTCTAGTCACGGGAAAGTGACAAATTATTTTTCTTGTGTTTCTAATAGAGTCAAAATGAGCATGGCTCTTTGTAATGTCAGTTCCTTAACAAGCTCTTAAACTTTCATTATGTCTTGCTCTGCTGAAATGTTTTTTCACTGCAGAACCAGACATCAAAGATATAATGTAGCTCTGGACACTGGGGCTACTTCACCAACTGCTGCTCTTAGATTATCTATAAGAGAGCAACATATTGTTTTGTTTTTATGAGATCCTGTAAAAGGAGAGCTGGTACTTAGAAAAAAATGAAATGCTGCAAGCAATATATTGGCTGGATTAAGTTCACCTCCAATACTTGTAATTTCAAGGAATCTCTACCAAGTTTCAGTATAAACACGTTGTGGCTGTGCTTATGTAGAGACGAAAAGAGGCTGCCGGCTCCAGTTCACATGAATTTCCTGCTTAATGTGGCCATGGCTTAGGCTCAGGGTCATTGTGGTTTGACCCCGCCGTGTCAGCCCAGCTCCCAGGACTGTGTCTGGGGCCAAATCCATCCTCCTTCAATCCATGCAGCTTTCCAGGAGAAGTTTCCTTACTTTATTTCTTGATCCCCAGAGTTTACCCTCTTGTTTACAATGAAGTAAAGGTATTTTTTTTGGTTCCGACCCATCTCGCTGAAAAAATACCTGCTGATAAGCAGCATTTTTTCGAAGATTGGTGGCCATTGCCTTGTTAACAAAAGGCAAGTGTACACCAGCCCTAAAGCAATTGTCACCAAACTTGGTCAAAAGTTTCTTTAACTAAACTTGTCAAAACCCACCTGGACATGTTCCTGTGTGATTTAGTCTAGGTGATCCAGCTCTGGCAAGGGGGGTGGGACTAGATGATCTTTTGAGGTTCCTTCCAACCCCTAAGGTTCTGTGATTTTTGATTGCCCTTGTTCCAAGCAACAACGTGCAGTACTCAGTTTTACTTAGTTTAGAAGCAGAGGAAAAATTAAAACCTTCCAGCTATTGCCATTGGTGAGGATACATTCAGAAATGCTGTTCTGTCAAACAAGCTCTCCCTGAGATGGAAGGAAAACGGATGGAGAAGTATCTCATCTCACACCCCACTAACACCCCAGATGGTCACTAAACAGCAAGAGGGAGACTTGGAAGTGATGGAGACGTGCATTTACTTGGAGCAGAGAATCAATAACAGGTGGAAAGCAAGGCAGCAAAGAAGGAAGGGAAATTAAAATAAAACCATAGTTGTAATTCAACTTCTGGGAGGATAGACTGATTTGAAAACTTAAGTGATTATTAGGAAGTAGGTCTGTGCTTTGATAATTAATCTCAGTTATTAAGTTTTGGTCCACACCCCCAATATTTTTTGTTTGTTTGTTTTGGTACATTTTGAGGGGGCAGAAGGAGGGAGAAGATTATGAGATCTTAACACAGAACGAGACAAAGTGTTAATGGGAAAGATTACTGCTGTATAATCCTTAGCAAATGGCATAAAAGCATTAGGTACCTGCAATGCTGCTCTGCCTGCCTGCAAAGATATGTCATTGCCAGAAATGTAGTTGCTCTTTCTATGGCCTCTGTAGCGGTAAGAAAAAAATTAAACTGAAGCTGTTATTCTGTAAGGTCTCCTTGCAAATCCATTGGATTTTGCTCACAGAACCATAAAAATTGCCGTGCTGGGTCAGATCAATGGTCCATATAATCCAGTATTCTTTCTCTGGCAGTGACTAATACTATATGTTTTGGTACATCACAGGAAAATGTAAGAAACCTTTCATGACCAATTATGGATCAGCCTTCCCATAGAGGGAGGCTCATCGTAACCTCTGGCAGAAAATAGAGCTTTTTAGCTTAAAGTCTGAAGGATTTCTGTTAGCTCCCGTCTAACCCGACACAGGTTATATTCGCTATTCATACAAATACCTGTTCCTTTTACAAATCTGATTAAGTTTTAGCTTAGTGATATTGTGTTGCCATGAATTTTACAGGTTAAATTGTCTTTAGAAGTACGCCTTTTATTACTTCTAATCGTCCTGCCCTTCAGATGCTCTGGATGGTTCTTCTTTTGATTTTATGAGTGGGAGTAAATAAGGCTGCCAATTTACCTTCTCTGTAGTACTCAGGATGTAATATACTTCCATGAAACACCTTTTTATTCACCTTTTCTTTAAACTAATTCGGCTCTTTTCTGTCTCTCTTGTGCCTTTGCCTTCTCCCTAACATTTTCTGTGCTTAGGGCAGACTTCTCCCACCCTTAAATCCTTCTATTTCTTAAAATATAAAATGAGCTAGTTATTTAGGTCTGTTTTGTTCCTCTCTATTTTATTTAAAAACTATAATGTCTTTGGCACTGAAACCTGATTTCCAAAGATGTGATTCAAAACACCCTGAACCAGTCACTGTATGGTTACCAAGCGCCTGCTGCCATGACCGTTTGTGGTATTACTTTTAAACTCCAGTTTTAATAGTCTAGCAATGTGTTTTCATGAACACAGTTCTGCACTAAACGCAGGTGACCTATTGTTCACCTCATTAATGTCTATAAATATGTAAAGGGTGAGAGTCAGGAGGACGGAGCCAGGCTCTTCTCAGGGATCGACAGTGATAGGACAAGGGGCAACGGGTGCAAGCTGGAGCATAAGAAGTTCCATAGGAACATAAGGAAAAACTTTTTCACTCTGATGGTGATGGAACACAGGGACAGACTGCCAAGAGAGGTTGTGGAGTCTCCTTCTCTGGAGACATTCAAGCCTGCCTGGATGTGTTCCAGTGTGATTTAGTCTAGACAATCCTTCTCTGGTAGGAGGTTGGACTAGATGATCTTTCAAGGTCACTTCCAACCCCTGACATCCTGTGATTCTTCAATTCTGTGATTGGTCATAGTTCTCCCCTAAAATCCTCCAGAATCTATCAACTCACTTGACTCTCCAACCTGTTTATTTTCCTCGGATTTTCCCATCCACATTTTCCCAGGCAAAGGTTCAGTTGTTGCCTCTCCTTGGAGGGTGGCTCTGGTTTTCCTCCTTAGCCTCCTCTAGTCCTGGTATTACTTTTGTGCCATCTGCCTGGCTTGCCCTTTCCCTCTTTGCTGGTTTTCCAAGTCAGTAAAGGGCATATTAAAGAGAATCCATTAATTCTCCTTTGCCTTAACATCTTCAGTCAGAAACTTTTATTCAAACCCCACATTAAATACAATCAACTGTGTCTTTATCCATTTTTTTAAGTTCAAAGTAAACCAAAAAGGACTAGCAGACTCGAAAAGTGTGTTTGCCTCTGTTTCATTGTGTATATATAACTTGTAATCTTTTATAACACTGTTGCAATGCTATTTCCCATTCTAGCAAACTGAATAAAATTCACTGGCCCTTCATTCCAAAATCCCAGGTTTTTTTTCTAAAGAAGCAAACAGATGTTCAGCCTCTCCAGTCCCCCCAAACTTGACTGAGGAGCTTCTCTTTCTGTGACCGACGTCAGCTCCATTTCCAATGGTAGTCAGAGAATGAGCACCTATCTCTTAGAAGCGACATACAGGCACTTGATTTTAGCTGTCACTGTCTGTAATAATAATATTAGAAAGACTGTAGCACCTTTGGAGTGCGAGTTGTTCCCGAGGCACTTGCTTTGGTACCATAATTCACCCTCGAGAGATACTGATCTCTTTTCGCTCAATACCAGGACTGCCTTGAGGACCAGCTTGGATCTAATTACTCTGTTCTGCCTGACTGAAGTTGCCTGAGATGGATCCTTCTCTAAGTGACTTGAGAATTTTTAATGCAAGGCTTTTTTTATGGTCTTCCCTGGTGTTCAAATTCAATTCTGATTATATATTTTAATGTGTGAGGAACTTTCAGAGCTGAGAAGACTGACAAGAGGCTATGGAAGCCTTTAAGAAAGCTAATTTTTTACTGGAGTACTGGAACTGATTGCCCAGAAAGTTTGCAGAGTCTCCATCCTTGGAGATATTCAAAAGTCCTCTGGACGTGGCAACTGGTTCTAGGTGGCCCAGTTGGAGCAGGGGTCTTGGAACTGGTGATCTACAATAGTTCCTTCCAACCACCCCATGATTGATTCTATGATTTTGAATTAAACTGTGGGATGGCCTGAGCACATTGAATTGTTTTGTGGACTAGTCTGTCAATCCCACAATAGGAAGACAGAAGTTAAGAATCTGCAAGCTTAACTCCAGAGGTCACAGCCTTGTTGGCAAAGGCTGTTTGAGTCCTGAGATGTGCAGTGTTCCTCTCAGAAATACTGGCCAACTTAGTATGGAAGAACAAATGTTTTTAAAGTAAAGTACTGTGTTTGACTGTACACAGTATATAGTCAGGAATTTCTCTTGGATGTGCCTCAGGATAACATTTAGGACTCATTTTCTTAAAAAAAAAAAAAACAACTAAAAATTGAGTAAGGCTGGGAGTTTTAAGATATATATAAAAATGTTTGTGTGCATGTGTGTGTGTGTGTGTGTGTGTGATGACTGTACATCACCATATCAGCTCTGTATATCTCTGATTTTTTTAAGTCATTTGCTTTTATTTCTCTTTGAAAAAAAATGAACTTAGTAAGGTGTTTCATCGTCTGTGAATATTAAGTATCAGTAGTTTGAAACATGGCAAGGAAATTGTGTTATGGGATGGGAGGAGGAAAAACCTTAAGCTGTATGTCTCACGAGAAATCAATGTACTGTGTCTTTTAATGTCATAAAAAATACCTCCCAACAAGATGCATTCAGAGTAGTATTAGCAGAAAAGAGAGCTTCTAATGGCCTTTATTGATTCAGGCAGAAACAGCAGACAATTCTGAGGATACTGCTGTTGTATGATACAATTGGAAGTACCATAGCCTTCCTATACTCTAAGTAGGTTTAATGAGGATGCCCCAAACTCAATATCCGCAGAGCTGCCTTCAGAGTAACCACAGCCCTTTGCTTCAGCGAGAAAGTGATTTGCTGAGCTTGAAAGAAGCTTCCCAATCACCTGTGCTGAGATACTCCTTTTTTCCAAATTTTGCTTCTTTTCTGCATGCAAACCCTCCTTTGTCTTTCTTGAAGATTTCCTTAACCATCTTGCTCCCCCCAACTTAGCATCTGTCAGGAGTTTGCATGAGGACAAGAGTCCCTTTGAGGGACAGCAGCCTTAATGACTTACACCATTCATAAAGAAGAAATGACTGCTTTGGGGAATTAATCCATGGTGACTGTAGGACTGTCTCTAGGAAAGGACACAGAGTCAGATGCAGTTGAGTTATGGAGGTCTGATAGCATGCCATCCGCTGTGCTGCTGTAACTCAAAAGTGTGGGTGCAGGTCCTGTGTGTCTGGAGGGGACAGTGTTGTATGATGCAGAAGAGTATTGCACATTGGCTGATGCTAGGCGAGACTGAAATGCACTTGTGGCATCTACCTCCCTGGCAAACTTGCTCCTGTCTAGAGGCACCCTCCTAATTGTGAGATGGAAAATGGTGCTTTGCAGTTCTTTCATTGTGCCTCTGTTTTACAGGGAGTGAGCTAATATAACGGTGCCCTAGCTGCACAGTGGCAACTTGTCAAGCTATAGCGATTCACTGAGGTTTGACTGTGTGCCTGTGTCCTCCAGAAAAACCCCTCCTGATCAGCACAGACCATGTCGGTGGCCTCTTGACTCGGCACTCTGCTGCATTGTTGAGATGAGAGCTGCTGAGAGCCATGGCCAACGGCATTAAGGGCCCTGCAGCGTGTCTGAACGCCAGCCACACGATGCTGTAAATGGGCCAGGACGGATGTTTTGGATAGGGGCCAGATCACCATAAACTCCAGCCAAGGAAACCGGTTCACAACTAGCCCCTTGGTGCATGCACGTTTATTTGGTGCAAGATTAATATAACTAAAGTAAACAGAGAGACAAACAGACAGACTCTGGAGTGGTGTGAAGAGGTGACAATAAATAGGGATGATAAAGAGCATCAAAAAAATCTGCAGCCAGCCGTAAAAAGTTCCTGCTCCCCAATGGCTATTTTAGAGAGCTGTTTTTCTCTTGCAAGCAGTAAATAATGAAGGCAGGTTTTGTAGCAGGGTGAAGGGCGCTGAAGCGGTGTCGGGGGCTGATCAGAAGGAGCAAGGTGCTAAGCATCGTGCAGGGTATGCAGACTGGAAGCAGAAAGCATCGCCTCTCTTCTGCTTTTGAAAATGCTGGAATCACCCCAAGCGATTGAGCCCTTGCCAAGTAATTCACCGCTCTGTGGACTGACTCTGCTTCTTGTTCGTGTTTGCTGATCTGATGCAATTCCTGGTGCTTAGTGGTTTAACAGAACTCTTCAGGAGACACTCGATTTATCACTGATAAATCACTGATGAAATCTAAAGTTCAGTTATAAAGTGAGGGCTCAGCCACAGCTGTATAAAAGGCTTTCCCCTGGCTTAGCAATACACCAGTGAAGATGCTTACTGTGATAACCCTGCACAACCCAGGTGCTATCCAATCCTTGTTTCGGGCTTTTCTTCTTAAGGCATAATTATTATTTCTGGCTAATGATTTTTGCCTTCACACTGTGCATGACCAGCCTCTCCCTGCCTTCCACCAGCTCTCAGCTCCTTTATGTGTACAGCAAAGCAGCTCTACTCAGCAGAGATGCTCTGTTTTAAAGGGAGTGTTCTGTGCTCTCGAGACTGCTGGTGCCATTTCCTCCTTTGCATAAGATAGATCAGTACCTAGATGCTGGGTGTGTGGCTATCTTAGGGGTGTCTCTGCTATTTTTGTTGCTCAGCCAATACCACAAAAGCAGTGAATTTTCACCCTTTCCTGTGCAAAACATTGTCCAGTGCCCTCATCTCACCAGGCAGTATGCTTCACACAATCACAGAATCATAGTTGGAAAAGACCTTTAAGATTATAAAGTCCTGATCTACCCTTTTTTTAAACACATGCAGGGATGGTGATTCAACCACCTCCCTGCGCAGCCTGTTCCAGGGCCCAACAACTCTTTCAGAGTTGTCTCGCCTCTTCAGATACAGAGATGGTGATGACTTGGAGGTGTGGGCTGAGGGTAAATTCCATAAAAAATTTTGAAGCATTCAAAAGAATTCTGGATCTGTGTTTGAACTGGAATCTCCACCTATTAGCTTTTCATCTGGTTGAATAACATGGCGCAACAACAACAGCTCTGCAAGGTCTTTTTGGGTAGCACTGGCTGTACAACTAGAAGGTGGAAACATTGTAGAATATAGAAGAGAACCACGCTGCAAATCTCTTTCCCCCACACCTGCAGTGGTCATCATACAGGCTTTTGAAGCCTGCCTCCAACATCTCACCACACATCAGACCCGAGTCTCTCACCCAACAGGTTTACCAGCACACCCCACAAAATGCAGGCTTTGCCCTTTAATCCAAGTGCGCACTGAAACCAGTAAAAGATCTGCAGGGCAAAGCACTGCCTGATTATTCGTGTGTATCTGTTATTAGCCAATAATAGATACAGTGCTGCTGCTCTGGATCCTGACCTCTGCTATACTGAAATGGGGCAGCAACTTACCGACAATTTCATCTGTGTTGTCCGGAAAGATGCTGCAGTACAAAATGTGGCCCCAATATGCATTTCTCTTTCATTTCCATGCATTCCTCGTCTGATACCAGGGAGGAAATAACACCAGCACAGTTCAGCCTTCACCTCTTCTTGGCATGATTTATGTGCCTCATAATGTCTAGAAGAGATTATTCTTATTTATACTGTGCTCCAGCATAGTTTGTCCTCAAACTATAGAAGCCACACCAGAGCAGGGGAATGAAATGAGAGTTGAAATAGTGGGAGACCAAGTGCCTGGGCATTACAAGGAAAGAAAATCCCATGCTAAGCCTGTTTTCACTGTGATCTCTGTAAAGAGATGTTCACGCTGCGCTGTACACATGGTTGGTGATTAGAAAATGGAAATGTATGGATGTTACTTATGGTTTGTGCTGGGAATCTGGTTGGATTGAATCACAGAATTGTAAGGGTTGGAAGGGACCTCCAGAGATCACTGAGTCCGACCCCCCTTCCAAAACAGATTCCCTAGGACAGGCCACATAGGTCGATGTCCAGAGGGGGCTGGAATATCTCCAGAGAAGGAGACTCCACACCCCCTGGGCAGCCTGTCCCAGGGCTCTGTCACCCTCTCTGTGAAAAGGTTCTCCTGCACATTGGTGCGGAACGTCCTGTGCTCCAACTTGAGTCCATTGCCCTTTGTCCTGTCTCCACAGACCACTGAGAAGAGGCTGGCCATTTCCACCTCAATAGCCATTGATCAGATCCCCTATCAGTCTTCTTTTCTCAAGGCTGAACAGCCCCAGTTCTTTCAGCCTTTCCTCACAGGGGAGATGCTCCAGGCCCTTAATTATCTTTGTAGTCCTCTGCTGGACTCTTTCTAGGAGATCCTGGTCTTTTTTATACCAGGGAGCCCAGAACTGGACACAGTACTCCAAATGGGGCATGACCAGGGCAGAGTAGAGGGGGAGGATCCCTCCTTCAACCTGCTGGCCACACTCCTCCTGATGCACCCCAGGATCCCATTGGCCTTCTTCGCCACCAGGGCACACTGCTGGCTCATGGCCAACCTGTCATCCACCAGGACCCTAGGTCCTTCTCTGCAGAGCTCTTCTCCAACAGGTCAACCCCCAGCCTGTACTGTTACATTGAAAGTAGCTTTGAAATGGGATATAAACCTGAACCTGACCTTCTTTAGTCAGCTACATGCTAAAATGGAAGGAATGGGCCAGCCTGTCTTCCTCCCTAACCTTACACCACTTGCTTGTTCTTGTAGGAAGTAATTTTGAGGTATTTTAATTGTAATGTAGTAGGGCGCACAATGTCTAGCACACAATTTCATCAATGTTATGTTACTTGAATGTCAAGCCATGATTGGTGGCTTATTCTGATTTAGGTAAGCTTGTTCAGAAACAAATTAAGTCAAGCGACAATAAGGCTCTTCTAATGACATAAACAAAAACCCCGAGGAAGAGAACTACCTGTTAAGCTAACTTGCTTTGCCTAATATGGGAAAACAAAAACTGAGAAGGAATAAGCAATATTTCAAGTGGGTAAACACTGGCAAGAGAGAAAAACAACTGAGTTAAAAGTGATTTTTGGCACTGAAGTATATTAGTGTAAAATAGTATGAATAATTTGAGGCTGAAAATGAGATGAACATTTCTAAGCATCTGAAGAATGAAGCAACTGTTTCCAGTAAAAGCAGAGGGAGTGAGGCACCAATTTGGGTCCTAGACAAAGAGTTTTTTCCTGTCTACAAAGTGAGTCTGGACTTGGTGAGCCAGGAAGTGTCTTTGGGTCTCAGGAATCACAGGGTTTGGCTCTCAATGATTTGGCCAATTTCCTTTCTGTAGCATTAATAGCATAATTTGTGAAGAGGGAAAAGAAATAAGAAGGTAAGGAGAGAGGGAAGAGGTGGAGGGAAAACGGGTGGGGAAGGCAGGAGGGCAGACAGGAGGGAAGAAAGAAAAGGAGGCAGAATGAAGTAAAGGGGTGGAGGGAGGAAGAGAGGGAAGGAAGAGAGGAAGGGAAGGAGGAAAGGAGGAAAGAGGGAAAGGAGGAGAGGAGAGGAGAGGAGAGGAGAGGAGAGGAGAGGAGAGGAGAGGAGAGGAGAGGAGAGGAGAGGAGAGGAGAGGAGAGGAGAGGAGAGGAGAGGAGAGGAGAGGAGAGGAGAGGAGAGGAGAGGAGAGGAGAGGAGAGGAGAGGAAGAAGGAGAGAAAGAAAGAAAGAAGGAGAGAAAGAAAGAAGGAGAGAAAGAAAGAAGGAGAGAAAGAAAGAGAAAGAAAGAAAGAAAGAAAGAAAGAAAGAAAGAAAGAAAGAAAGAAAGAAAGAAAGAAAGAAAGAAAGAAAGAAAGAAAGAAAGAAAGAAAGAAAGAAAGAAAGAAAGAAAGAAAGAAAGAAAGAAAGAAAGAAAGAAAGAAAAGGAAGAATGAAAAGAGAGAAGAAAGTGTAATAACCCTTTAAACTAAAACCAGCTACACCTAAAGCCCAGATGACTTCAGAGAAGCTGATTTACTAAAGCTTTCTAATGTTTCACATAATCAATTGCATCTCACCATTGCTTGACTATTGTTTAACATACAAGAGCAATATAGTTCCAGACCTTGCTTGGGGCAGGTAATGATGGTGTGTTTGTGTGGGATGGAGTAGTAATTCATTTCAGACACGGAGGTAATTCATTGCAGACACTCTTTAAGAGACTTGGGGGAGAAAATAAAATGACAGATGATTTTGCAATAGTTCAGGATTTTTTTATTTTTTTTTTTAACTGCTGACCCTGGAACTGGTAATAGCAGGAAATGGAAAGATTAGCATAAAGAATGGTCATTGATACTTGGGGTCTGATAGCCATTTTTGCTGAAACTCTGTACTTATTTTGAAAAGAATGAAGGGTTTTCTTTCCTGCACATATACAGTATTAGAGCTCTTATGGAAAGTGTAAAATGGGTGAACAGGAATTATGCCAAAGGGTTTCACATGAATAACTCTGAACTCTTATAAAACATGACAGAGAATTAGATCTTTTTTTGTTCTAAATTCAGTAAGTATCTCAGAAAACTATAGAGAAGCCATCATTTTCCACTCTTTATTTTTCCATATCAGAAGAAAGGTTGGATTTTTGTTTACTGTCTATTCAGAAGTAGAAAGTGGTTCTGCTCAGTAAATGCAAAGAGTGGATATTCATTTCCAGATAAAAAAGTATAAATATTAAGAATATAGAAAAGAGGTTGATCTAGGGGAGTCAGAGGAGGAGATAATGTGAAGGTATTGGGAATTCCTCTTAAACCTAGTAAGAATCAATCTGACCCCCTTTACGATGTGCCCTCAGAATTTGTTTATTTTATGGACAGGTGACCATTAAAGGATATTGTTGGTATTGTGATTTATTGTCAGGTTCAGCTCTGCAGTGCAAAGCAATTCCACCAGAATTACTCTGTGTTAGAGAAGAGCAGAAGTGGATTAGACTCGTTCACACCTGATCTGCTCAATTCAGCCAGCAGATTTACCAAGAGCCTAAAAATCTGTCTATTCCTTCTCCCTGTCACCACTCCAAAATTTTTGGGCAATTTTAGTGATGCAACAGGTAAACCACTGCTCTTCTACATAGCTTTGCACATGAAATATAAAAAATGGTAGATGCGACTTGAAATTTCGATGTCCTAAATAACCTTGCATTCGTTCACTTTTTCTAACCACAGGAGCCTGGTGTGAGAAGTGCTTGCGGAAGGATGAATGCACCTTAATTGGTGGGGGGGAATATCATTGGATGACACAAGCTGGAGAAGCATTAACAGTTGCACTGAACTGAGCAGTTAACAAAATTGATTGTGATTTGCGGTATCATTAGACAACTATTTGTGTGACTTTGGATCTTTAGTGCTGAGTTCCTAGAGGAGCCAAGGTGAGGAGGTAACTGGGTAAGGAGATAGGAACTGCTGAAACCAGATGTTTTTCTTCTCCCGATATAAAATCTAGGAAAAACCTGCAGCGTTCTCACCATACTGTGAAAAATAAAGCAGTCACATGCCATCCTGCTGTTTTAATTGTGGTAATTGTGCTTTTCTTCTTTTTTTTTCCTTCTTTTTTTTTTTCTTCTTTTTTCTTTTTCTTTTTTTTTTTCCTCAAGGCACGGAGAAGGAGGCTGCTGCTCTTGCCACATTCAAGGGAGAGTGAAATTTCTGAGTCATAAAAGAGGAGGAAACATGCTAACGATAGCTCACTGGCTGTAAAAAAAGAGAAAAAAAAAAGGAAAGGAAAAAAAAAAGAAAAAAAAGAAAAAAAAAAGAAAATATGTGAGAACTGTTAGGGCTTCTCCTGAATAACATGGATGTTGAAGGTGTTCAGCAGTTCTCTGGACCAGGCGCTTTTTGTCAGGGTGTAGCAGTGATGACAGAACACTTCATCCCAGCATCCCTAGATGTGGGGACCAGAGGAATTCCTGCTCCAAGGCTAATGAGGACACCACTCAGGAAGGGACTGTACCTCTGCAGCAGCTGAGACATAACGCATCTTGCAAGAAATGTGCAAAAACGTGTGTGTGTGTGCAGGAAAATTCTTCCTCTTCTCATGCGCTGTTCACTTTAAAGCCTTGTTTCTACAAACACTTGCTGCTTGACTTGTTTCCTGACACCATGAGGAGTCCCATTTAATTAACTTGGCAGCCTACGGTGGTGAAAATAGATTGGGGCTTGTAAGTGTGGAGATTGACAGTCTCTGCAAGCTGCCTTGGTTTGCTTAGCTACAGAAGTTATTGTTTCTCAATTATTTTGATCTTATGATTCCAGGTTGTACATCCAGTGGCTGGCTGCAGCTGCAACAGTAGTTGAGGATGGGGAGGGAGGGGGAATGGGACTGTTTGACATGGAGCATCAGCAGTTCACTCCCCCCATGTCTGTATTATATTGGGTATTGAATTACCTCTGGCTAATCACAAGCCTTCTTAACATTTTCCTCTGAGAAAAGAGATGATCAAATGCAAGAAAGCCTACTCATTAAAACAAGTACCAGGAAGGTTTTGTTCTTTTCAGACCCATCCCCATGTTTGAGTACCTAGAGAACCAAGCACACTATTAGATGAATAGCATCTGCTTACCATCAGCTTTGTCTGAAACTTTTCTCTTTTTTTTTTTTTTCAAGTTAATAAAAATCGAGTTTGAAAACTGCTTCTGATTAGGTAGGTCAAATAGTGCAAATGCTCTCTAAGGCCAGAATATTCCTGAGGATCCCGTCGCAGAGCAAAACAGCTCATAGAAATCACCAGAAGAGCAAAAGATCAAGGCAGACAGACGTGGCCTGTAGTGTGCTACTCAGTTTGGAGATGCTACCATGGTGCTGAAGGTGGAGGTGAAAAAAACGTGGGTGAGATTCAGCCATCTGAATTTATGCATTAGGTGCCAAGGCAAACATAAAGGAAAATAAAAAGGCCCTTCTCCCTCCCCTCATCCCTTTTTTTAAAGGAAGTACTATATGGCACACAGGAGTCATGGTGGCCCCAGCAAGAGTTTATTTTCTGCTTTGCTTTCTGCCTACTTCTCCTGTTGGGGCTGCACCGTACTCCTGTCTCCTGAAATGAATGCAACATTGCTGTTTTAAATGATACTTAGAGCAATCAAATCCTCTTGCTAACCTTATCAGCAGCTGAGACAGTGATGGGACGCAGTCAATTGCTGTATGCCACTTCCACTGGAGTATTTTCTTTCACACTGTTATTAAGAGAAATTGCCCATTATCAAAGTAGCTCTAAAGAGGGAGAAGAAGGAGGAAGAAAAAAAAAAAGTGCATTTTCCATCCCAACAGAGTTGGGTTATGTTGTAATTGGCAGCACGGTGGGTATGTCACTCCCACCAGCTCCCTTGCCCTGCTGATTGAGTCTGTTCTTTGTGTGAGACTTTGTGTGAGAGGCTGCTATATGTGCTGGTTCCTGTGACTCCTTTAGCAGGGTTATGTTTCCTTTTCTTGCAGGAGATGGACAGCCAGGGGGAGGAAAGGCAGTTGTCGTCTCCATTTATTGAAGTTAGTACTGCCGCAGTAAACGTGATTCCTTCTTAGATGTTTGTGCGCTTTTGTGGGTGCCGTAGGGTGAAACTGTAAATTCTAGTTATAAAAATAAAACATGATGCACAGGCAAAGCAGGTGAGACAGAGAGAGCTGTTAAATGCTGGTATTTAGATTGGTGGGTGCCCATGTTACACCAGCTTGACAGAAATGTGGACAGCTTGCAGCTCCTACTCTGGGGGATGGAGGCATCACCCAGAATTTCTGATGTGTGGACCATGCAAGGCTCACCCGGAGCCTATCGACACCTTTGCACCCCGTTCCCATGCTGTCCACATTACAAGCCGAGTCTTGCCATGATTTTGTCTCACTCTCACTGTTCTTCACATGTTAGAAAGGATGGGCAGCACTGCTAGGGAATGTGTTTGAATCCCTCACCTAGGTAGCCAGGAGTGTGAATTCCTCCCTTCTCCACACATCTGGGATAGCTCAAGGTACACTGTTAAAAGGGTTTACATTTCCTCCTAACTCCTTCTGGTCTTTCCTTGGACAGTTAAGCAGCTTTTTTCAAGTTATTAAAGAATTAATATCTCTTTGTAGCCCCAAGAGGGCTTCCGCATAGCCAGCGTATCATTGATGATGAAAAAATGGACAATCCTGTCCATATTGCTACTGGAACCACCCTTGAACCAACCTAGCCATCAAAATCACAGACCATCTGGAGTAGAGCATCCAAACATTCTTCCCTGCCATGAAACGGTCCTCAGACCAATGTCATAGACCCAGCTGGTGAGCCATTTTTAGAGACAACAAGAGTGCTCGGCTCTCTTGGCTCCCATATTCACAATAAATCCACAGGCTGCCCCTTTTATGTTAAGTAGCCTGGAACAGCTTCGTTCCCTAGCATGCAGAAAGTTGTTTTCAAAGAGCTATTTGAAATAAAAACTCCCTTCTTGGTATCTAATATAGTGCAGATTTCTTTACCAAGTTTGTCTGCAAGGAACCCTGGGTCCCAGAATCTTTAATCCCCACCTGACCAGAGCCAGAATATGGAAATGCCATGACTAGACTAAAACATGGCTTTGAGAAATCATATGAGGTCTGTGCCAAGTCTCGCAGAGAAATCTAATTCTCAGATTTAAGTATAAAAACTGGGTTTAATCCATTACTGGCATAGACTTAAAAACAGCGTAACAGTTTCTATATTGCTGTACTGCCAACACACGTGCACAGATTATCCCACTTTATAAGTGTGGTATAGTTGAGATTTATTGGAAGCTACAGAAAAAATGCAGATGTTTATCCACCTCAGAAATGCAATCAGCATCTCGGTGCATCTTTTGGGATTTGAAAGGAATTTCTTCTTAAAATTAGTGCTGCTACTTAGGAACTAGTTTTCATTTGCATCCATAGAGAAATTAAGAGTCACCAGGAAGGATTATCTCGTTGTAACATGCAAAGCAAGATGAACGGTGGCTGTGAGGTTGGATTGTGTAGTTTATATTCTGTAGTGTAAGTGCTAGCGTGAGGTGGGGATACACATAGGCAAGTCAAGTCCCATATAAAGTGTGTAATAGTACCAGAGAAGATAGCTGTAGGACTCATGCAATGTAAGGACTTCCTTTAGCAATAGTAATGTTAACCAGTTCATTAAATAAATGGAAGCAAATGGAGTATTTGATGTAATATATTAAATAGGATTGGAAGGAAATCTCATCAAGAGGATTAAAATAACCACAAGTTAAGAGCGAGGATAATTTAGTATACTGCATGTAGAGATTCTTGCTTGTGTCCAACACAAAGTAGGTTAAAAAAGAAATTAACCCCTAATGTAAAGAGTTATTTCTACACACAGAGGCATGGAAGCTGGTGTCATTGCTCTGATCCATGTCTATATTCCTTTCTAGGTGACCAAGTGTATGTATGTCCTTCATTTTAACTTGAAGTATGATTTTTTTGGAAATGAAACTTGCCACTCACCAGAGCAAAGAGCCAAATTCCCGAGGGAAAAAGAACAGTCTTTGTAACAAGTCACAATATAGGAAAATACACTTGTTTTCATTCCAGAAAGATGTCATGAGCCCACAGAAAAGTGAAAAGGCTAAATTCAAGACCTATAGAAGTCCATGGGAGAAAACGAGTATAAAATCTTATAGGGCCACAAGAAACACAACTCTTCTTTCTCCCTTCTCCAACAACTTCAAAACTGTTTAATGTATTTTTCCAATGCACTAACAAAAGTAATAGACTTATCTCACATGGAAAAATAAAAGCTACAAATACCAGTAGACTGCAGGTAAAAGTGCTCACTCAATCTGCTGTGGTCAATTGCCAGCCCCTGGACCCCATGCTGGCAAGAAAACAGCTACAGGATAGAACCCCCTTATGCACTAAGGAAGCGTGTGCTGAAGGGTCTCCATCTCCCTCTCCTCAAAGTGAAAATCATCACAGGAGGTTCTAATTATCCAGCGGCAAATTAAATGGCAAAAGCAGCGTGAGCCTGTAAGACTCTCTGTAGTAGAGAGGAGTTTCTAGTGGGGTTTTTGTTGGTTTGTTTTTATGTTCTGGCTTAATGCACAGTCCATCATTACCAGACACTTGGGTTTAGCCTGTGCATTGCAGTCCAGGTCAGGAATCACATGGATGTGATCAATATATTTCACCTTGAAAGCATGGGTAAAGCAATGTCTTTTCCTGGGCAAAACAAACAAGTAACGTAGAGAAAAGTTCCCAACATCTATAAGAATTAAAACTGTATTAACCTCTCTCAGCATCCTTGCTTTGAGTTTTGCCAAAGAGCAAAATGTCATGAGGCAAACTGATGGGCTGCAGTGATGAAGGTGGTAGTTTACCAAACCATCTAGCACACACTTGCAATTCACTTCTTTTCATTGTTTGCAAAATCCCGACAAAGTTAGAATCAAATATAAAGCTGAGTTTTCAGATCAGGAGAAACAAAACATCAGCAGTTTGACTCTGTGCTTGGAAGTTGGGTTGTCTTCTCTTCAAGGCTTTGCAGTCCCTTCAGCATACGAGCTACCTGTGCTGCCTGAACTGCTAATGCAAACTGTCAGGGAGGGAATAAATACCTTGTCTGTGAGACTTAACTTTTTTGTAATAACAGAACGTGATCCAAACAGTGAGCCGCAAAGCTAACAGAGACAGAAAGGTTTTCAAATATATGTCAAGGTACAATTCCCTATCTCTCCTTAGCTGCAAATATAAATACAGTGTGATGCCCTGGTAACTTGAGCTGCACTGCAGAAGCGCAGCAGCCCTGTGATGCAGGGGTCCTGCTCTGAACCTCCCAGCATCAGTAGGTTTCATCTTGTAGGAAGCAGGATTGGGCCCTTGTATGTTAAGAACAAGAAAATTATACTGGTCTGTTTGATTTCACAAATGCTGAGAATCATGGAATCACAGAATTGTAGGGGTTGGAAGGGACCTCAAGAGATCATCGAGTCCAACCCTGCTGCCAAAACAGGTTCCTTAATACAGAGCCCAGCCCTTAAGCTGATACTCTGGTTTGAAGCTGGATTTCTCTCCACAGGGACTATTTAACCCCTTCTACAACCTTGTTTTCATTCTAGCTCTTACTGCAGTGACCCAGTAAAAGGATTTATTTCTCAACTTTTGCTGGGTACCTTATAACTAGCACTATGCTGGTATTTGCCAGCTGTAACACAGAAGAGTCATTTCTGGCAGCTAATGCCCCTCTCCTCTCCTATGACCCCCTTCACTCTCCTGCTCCAGTCCAGCTCCCTGTGCATGAGATGAGAGAGTGCTGTAAACTTCACAGCTGTATTGAACATCTTGGTCTAGGCAATGACTTCGTGAAACTTTGGCAATTCCCTCAGTTGCCTGACTTTGTAGGGGGTTTTTTGTTGCTTATGGGAGAAAGCTAGAAAATACATGCCTGGCAAGCTAGAAAATCAGCAGGTAAAGAGAAAGAAGCATTCTGTATTGTTGTTGTGTAAAAGCCTCACAATTATAAAGTGAATTTTGTGACTTTTAAAGGATATTCGAGGTCTTTGAGTGCTGATTTTGGCAATGAAGACAACAGCCATTTTAACCACTTTTTTGAGAGATCAAAGCAAGTTTCCCACCAGAATTTTCAACCTGTGGGTGGCAAAATTTCCTCTGAGGAGTTATGAGCTTCTAAGGTACTTCCAATCTATACAACAAGCAATAAAGTAAATCCAATAACGCCTACCCCTGTCTTCAGTGCTCTTATCCTCTTCGCTTGCAGCACATAACTTAACATAAAGCTCCATTGCCTATCTGATGTAATCTGGCATGCTGGGAAAGTGCACTGCAGGATGGCAGTTATATCATACAGTGAAGGCTGAAAGACATATAGTAGGGTTTTTTGCCCTGCAGGGTTCATGACACTGTTTTCATTTATTTTTCTGTGATGCTTCAAGAAGTTTTCTTATGTGGAATGATGCTGCAGTTTGTCTTCCCTAAGAGCCAAAGGCTGCACTCCTCAAGATGACATAGGGTTTGTCTGGGGTGGATGGAGAAGAATGACCCTAGTAGTTCTCCTCTCCTGCCTCTGGTCAGCTGGCAATGGCTCTTGGAAACAAAACTCAGATAAGAACTGATGTAATTTGTTTGTTGCAAAGACATCGGATCAGAATATCCAATGGCACAAACTCATCTCACTAGACATGAAGTCACAGGGAATATCATCAAGTGAGGACCTGGGCACTTGTCCTACTATCCTTGATATTGGTGAGGTCTCCCCTCCCTCCCTTTTTCATCCTTAAATGGGAATTTGACTAAAATCTTGAAATAAAATTCTCTACAATGGGGTGATTGCTCAGAAGAATTGCTCACAGGATTTGGGAAGTGCCACGTCTAACAGGGGTTTAGCTGCCTGGTGGGTTGGTGGCTTAGGAAAGAACTATGAAATACTCAGTTCTTAAATTATGATTTCTGACTTTGCAATCACTTTTCTCTTTTGTGTTGCTGCAACTATTATGACTGAATGACAAATATCTATTAAAAAAAATGTTTTGTTGTTGACAGAGCAGATTTCCACTTAAAAAGCAAACCAGAATGGAAACATCCACTTAAACTGGAATTTGTAGAAAGAAGAAAAAGCCATGCATGCAGGCAATGATAAATCTGAATTTTAGCTGGTGAGGATGCTAAGACCACTGGGATGGGAGGGAGGAGGAGGAGGGAAAATGCACCAAGGAACCCTTAATGAGAAGGTGGCTCAAAATCCCAAGACAGAATGGAAATTGGTGAGAAAATCTTGTGATTTTCCTCGTCTTAAGAGGAGGTGATGTATTTTATGTCACTGCATGTTTATGTGTTTCCCCCCGCTCCAACTTGATGCAACCTTTTAGCGTGAGATATTCTCAACTCTGTGTGTATATATATATATGTACACACATATATGTATATATATGAGCATTGATCTACAGATTCTGAGGTAATTTGGGAAGTGTGATAAATATTCCTAAATAGAATATAAATGAATTTTTCTGACTCAGAAAAGTTAGTAACATATGGCTTGAAAAAGACTGCAAACTATTCAGAAATGTGAGTTCTCTAAGACAAACCTCCCACATATCTTGAATGTATGGGAAGTAGATGAAGTGACCCAAAGAACAGAACATAATCACAAAACTTCTCTTCATAGTCACACAGACCTCAAATATAATATAGTTTGGCATCTATTTAAATCAAGATTTTTTTTTAAATTTGTTTCTGCACTTATTGGCATCTCCAGGATGCCTGGACCCAGCTCGCCTGATGTTGGGGTTTGTTAAAATGCACACTGTTAAGAGAGGTGGGTGAATAGCTCTATAAATAAAGTTGGCATCATTGAAATATGATATGTGAACGAGAAAAGTACACAAAGCCCCAGAGTAGGTAGGATCAAATCACAGACAGCATATTGTCTCTGTTTTCAAGTGTTTTGAAAGGGGCAAACCAACCAGGATGCTGGGATAAGACTTTGATCCTCTCTTTGTAACAGTGCTATGCTTTTAAGTCTGGTTTTTTTTGAGTGGCAAACCATTCCTGACTTAAGAAAACACCATGGTGCAGTCCAGCATTAAAAAAAAACCCCACAAAACAAAACAACCCACACACCCCACAATAAGATATAAATTATTCACTGCTACAGAGAAAGGCTGCAGCGTTACGGGTCAAAGTTGATTAGAGAATTCAGTGATAGCCTTTATAAATGTGGGCATGAAGGTTTTATACGATAGTAACAGTGGTACTAACAAGAGGGAGTGCCTCTGTGTGTGTTTCACGAGGCTAGAAAAGACTGTAAAAGGCTCTGCAGAGACCTGCATGTTTTATTTAGAAATCCCAGAATACAACCCAGGAAATCTGGCCTCTTGGAATAAAGATGCGTTAGATGAGAAGAGCTCCTGAGCCACACACGAGACAAAGGGGAACAGATTCCAGCGGATTTCTTTTTCAAGGTATGCCAAGGACCTTGAAAGGCTGAAGAGTAAACAAAGAAAAATATGGTGAAGACCAGCGGTGGCTCTTTCACCTTCATGTTAGACTTGACTGAAAGGCAAGACAAAGCTCCAGAACAGAAAGATCTCTAAGAACTCATCCCCTCACTGTCTAGTGAGTTTTGTCTGGATAATTGTGTTTGTGCAGCATCTCCTGCATCAAGCAAGCACCTGCACACTGACTTTACAAACCAGATAGGAAGCTGAGACACTGCTAAAAGGCTTCATTGAGGGACAACCATGAAATTAATGTCAGAACTGGGACCATATTTCACTTGTCCTGACTTTTCATTACAAGACTATTTTCTTTCCTGTTGCATGGACAAGGGTAGATACAACATTTTTACTTAATCACATCAATAGGTAAAGACACAAAAAAAACCCTACCCCCAAAAAACCAGCAAGGCTAGGGTGAGGTTCATGGATCTTAAGCACTAAATTGATCATCTCCACCCCCAGAAATGCTGTGAACTGGAGCATCAGATAAGGGCAGCATCCTTATTTGTCACTTTTGTAACAATAGTTTTGAAATCTACCTCTGTGCCACATAACAGACACCATCTCTCTTTCAGCCCAGCAATGTACCCAATGCAAGTCTTTTAATCAGAAGTAGAGCTTAATGAACTTGACGCACAGAAGCTCTCTACTTTTTGTTTGTTTAATGATGCTTTCTCTCAAGGCTGGATTTTGCAACTAGAGAGCAAACTCTCTGGGCTATGGATTGCCCTTTCTAACTGAGTGTATCACACTCTGCACAGCGGGATCTTGATAATTGCTTGAGGGCTTGAGGTGTTACTGAAGTAAAAGCCATCACTGAAGTGCCAAGCACAACAATTAACATTTGAATTATTTACAGACTCCAGGTGGGCTATCCATACACATCCCTCCCTACATGTACAGTCTGCTCAGTATAAAATTCTTAAATATAGCTTTTTGATGATAGAAACACTGCATCCATGAAATAGGTGCCCATGTCAGCTGAAATGTGGGTTGAACATTGAAATGGAATCAGTACTCAAGGAAATTAGGGACTGGCATTTAGGGTCACATTGCCACTGTTAAGGCAGGAAATGATACAGCCTTTCCCAGCAGTGAGAGAATAGAGGATCTCTCTATCCCACAGGCTGCAAGCCTTGATCCAGCATCTCTGTATCCAGCCTCTGGTTTCTGAGCAAGAAGACAAAACTGCATGAGAAACAGCAAAGGCGAGAATAGAAGGAAGGTCCAACGAATTTCTAACCAAAGCAGTGTTTTGCTGTTTTTTAAAAACCCTGACAGACAAAATGTAGCATGGCAAAAGAAAGTAATTGCAGTTCAGGATGACTGTGCAGTGAAAAGCATTCAGCTGTTTACATTTCAAGGGCTGTTAATCTGGGGGAGCAGAACAAGTGATATTTTCTCCCTAATTGATCGTCTAGCGATACGGCAATCTTTGGACTATTAAAAGTATATAGAGAAGCAAGGTCTATATGTCTGTGTTTGCAACACACGTCCATCATCCAGCTGTGGTCTTATTGGGCACCAATCACCATAGTAACCCTACAGATCCCCTAACGCTCCCTTGAAACCACCCAGATCTGACAAAAACACCAAACCAAAAACAACCATCGCTTCCCAGATCAGCTCGTAGAGCCTTGCATCATTAACCATCAGGTAATGACCAAGCTGTAACTGCTTCCCACCCTTAAGTACATGAAGGTTGTTTCAAACAGCTAAATACAGTGCTTGGAAACAGCATCCTCACTAAAATGGACTGTTAATGAATGATTTATTAGAGTGGCAGCAGCAGCTTTCACTGGGATAATTTCTTAATTAACAACCACTAACTAGTTGATGTCAGTGTAAAAAAATAAAATTATAATAATAAAAAAACCCAAACAAGTGTGTTGCCTTTCATTTGTTTGTTTGTTTGTTTGTTTTTCTAATATTTTCCAAGTCTGTTGATGCTCCCATTGTGCTTCCATACAAGACTCATCCCAACCCTGATCTACCTGAGATGTGAACTGTTGCTTTTTCTATCCCCATTTTGTTCATCCACATCCCTGTCCAGCAACAGAACAGGAAATCACAGGTAGATTTCTGGGAAAGAGGGATTTAACTATCAGGTTTTGCCCATGTAAGCATCTTTGGTTCTTCAGGTGCTGAATGCCAAGGAGGAGGGAAAAGGGCATTGGGAAAGCTGCTGCACTGTCTCAGGTTCAAGGCCTGAGTCACTGCTGTGAGAGCTAGATGTAAAAACATGGTTGCAGAAGGGGTTAAATAGTCCCTGTGGAGACAAATCCAGCTTCAAACCAGAGTATCTTGTTAGGGACAGGGCTCTGTATTAAGGTATTTGATTCAGGACTTAGATACCTTACAGTATAATTTGGATGACAGGCTGGGCTCCTTAGTATAAAGCTGCATAATCTGAATATGCAGCAACAATAATCCCTGTCTGGAGAAGTTGAGAGAAGCTTTGAAGCACAGAAAAGTCAGTCCTAGGTAAGCAGTTACTGCATGTCACGCTGCTCCCCTGGAATCCCCCAAAATGTATGCCACCCATGCTAAAACTGAGGTTCCATCAGAAACGTTATGCAGGCAGTGGTGAAACAAGAGGAAAACCACCTCACATTTACCCAGAGATGGGAAGGGGTGTGCAGATCAAATGCCTGAGTTGCCAGACATCCATGAAAATGGCACAAGAAAACTGCTGCATCAAGCACCTCTGACCACCAGCTTGCCACCCGGCCATGTTATCGCCGTCAAAAATGTGATCATAGGCATTTCTGACCCTACTAATATTTATTGACCTGTTTCTGATGGTGTGCCAGACCCACCAAGCTGAGCGAGGAAAGGTGGAGGGGGTCCTTTCATTGCCAAGGTAGAAGGTTCTTTTTCACTGCTCCCCTTCTTCCAGAGGTCCTTGGTCTGACAGAATGTGTAGGATCAACTAACCTCATTCCCAGAGGAAATCATGGGCTATTCCATCATGCAATAAGACACAAACCTTTGCTGATGTCCAGTGGGAGCTCTGGGAGGCATTTTTCTAGAAATACCTCTGATCATTGTGGTTGGGGTCCCAGCAAATGCAGCCTAATTTGAAGGGAGAGGGCATGTTGCTCCATGGACAGTGCTGTAAGAGGGGTAGAGCTCCCCTGTGCACCTGCAAAAAGCCAGGGGTGCCCTGTTTCATATACCATGGACCAGCAGACTTCATTATGAGCATAAAAGCACAGAAGTTTGCATGATGTCTACTTACTCGTGCATCTATCCCTATCAATACTGACTTAATCTCATTGAATCACGGAATCACTAGGTTGGAAAAGACTTTTAAGACTGAATCCAAACATACCTGTCCTCTACTAAACTTTATCTCTAAGTACCTCATCTACTTGTCCTTTAAACACATCCAGGGATGGTGACTCAACCCCCTCCCTGGGCAGTGTGTTCCAGGCCCTGGCAACTCTTTCAGTGAACAACTTTTTCCTAAGATCTAATCTGCACCTGCACTGCTTGAGACCATTTCCCCTTGTCCTATCTCCTGCTACTTGGCTGAAGAAACCACCTCCCACCTCTCCACAACCTCCTTTCAGGTAACTGTAGGTGATGATAAGGTCTCCCCTCAGCCTCCTTTTCTCCAGGCTGGACACCCCTAGCTCCCTCAGCTGCTCCTCATACGATTTCACACTTTCCATTGTGTGGTTTTAGTGACAATGTCTCTTTAGTGACCAAATGTCTCTGCTCAAGTTGCCTTCTCCTGTTGTAGCCAAACCAGACCTGATGAAAAACCTCAATGAGTGGTTTGCAACACATGAATGGCAAAAATAGCTGCTGTGGGGGCAGAAAGATGAAACCCTATAAGTTTGGAAGAGAAGAGTGGCAACTGCAATGTGAACCCAATCTGCTCTCAGTGGGACAGGGAAGAAAACATGATTTCCTCCAAGATGTACAAATAAAGTCTCTGTAGGATGAAATGGGAAAGCAGAATGATGTGAAAGGGAGCTCTTGTGAGGTTCGTGGGACAGCCATGAGTTTGCTGCTAAGATGTGGTAACTGCTATGAATTCTATGCCTTGGGTTGCATCATCTGAGGCAGATAAACTGTTAAAACCCATGTCCAGTTGCTCCATTGTCCACCCACTACCCCTCTGCCATGGTTTGCTGCCTCACACTCATCACCCAGCTGCCTGTCTCACCTTGGGTGGGCCCAGGGAAAAGCAGTTTATTTTCTCTGAATTGCATTTTGGCCTTTTTTTCCTTTCTTTTCTCTGAAAGTTATTGATCAAAGGAACCAGAGAAGAGGAATATTTTTATGCAGGGGCCACTAACAGCCATATCAATTTGCATGACTGAGTGTATTTCAGAACACTTTGCTGTTGTTCATATGTGGTAACTTTTACCAACCCTGGAGAGATGAGATCTTCAGGGACAGACTTGCTGCAGAAGGAGAAATTTTAGAGCTGCTTTTGCTTCACTTCTTTGCCTATTGCCACACAGGTCATACCAGATAGGAGCAGTTCCAGCCCCTCACTCACATGGTATGGAGCTCTAGTGCATTTAAATGTGGATGCAAATGACTTTTCCAGGGTTGTGCTCGGGGGCAAAGCAAGGAAATAACCAAGAATTCCTGATACATGTTGTATGACCTAGAAATAAATCCTCTCACTGCCTGAGAAAGGGCAAGAGGAGAGCTAAATTCCTCTTTATACCTAAGGAGAATGAAAGATATTGCACAAGACAGGGTTGTTGAACAAAGTACAAATGAGGAATAAAGCAGATAAACCTAGAAACACCAGTGCAGTCCACTGTATGCAGTAAGAAGGAGGAAGGATGTTGGAGATGGGACAGCAGTATAGGTTTTACCTATCTGAATGGCAGCAAGATTTAATATAGACTGGGAAACCTGGAAGCTGGAGGTGGAGCAAGATTTTGTCAATCATTGGAACAGGCTACCCAGGGAAGTGATTAAGTCACTATCTCACCATCCCTTGGAGGTATTGAAAAGAATGTAGATGGTTTGCTTAGGGACATGGTTTAGTGGTGGATTTGGCAGTGCTGAGTTAATGGTTGGACTGGATGAGCTTAAAGGTTTTTTCCAACCTAAATGATTCTATGAGTCCATTATTGTAGCAGCAAGGGAGATTTGCATGTGTACGAACATGGGTCTTCAGGAGTGACTCAGCTCCACAGCATCAGTGGAGAGCTGGGAACTGCATGTTTCTCTCCTCTCCTTCAGACGCAGTCGAAATCTGCTCAAGGGAAAACATTGATCTTGCCATAATTGCGACAGTTCTTGACTTAAAATAATTCTTCATTTTACTTTGTCTTGGGGTGTGAAACTAACCTCTTTTTTAGCATGGACCAAGCTCAAGAACAACTGAAAAATTCCTTGCAAACTTTTCAGTTTTCATATGATAATGAGATGAATTCTCAATATGGTCTAGATGAGGCAAGTTTTGTAATACAAAAAAAAAGAAAAATAATCCACTTTCAATGACATAATAAAATCACTTTCCCTGTAACAAAGAAAAGGGTCCATAAATAAATTCTACTTCACTATTCTTATCTGCCACATTGCATAGTTATGCAAATCCTGGGACATTTGAAACGCAGCACTTACTAATTGTGCAAAACCAGTAGACACCTGCAGCTAATTTTTTTCTCTATATTCCTTCATCATCCTCACAATGGTTTTTGGATGTGGGCTTTTCTTGGCCATGTCAAATAATTTAGGAAATGTAATTCTTAATAGTTTTGGAAGTGCCTTCAACTTTCCAAAATGTTGGATGTTAGACAACTTCATAATGAGTGCTTTCAACAAGCTTCAACTTAAGCTGGCAGTGATGAGATAATGGACAATTTAAACAAAATTAATGAGAAAATTAAAATTAACAATCCAGAAAACTAAATTATGAGGGAAGAGCCTCTCATGAGTTAGAAATATTCAAGCTTTTTGAAGGACTTTGAGTATTTGCCTGTGAGTATGTGTGTGTATAAAAATTCATAATCTTGTTCGTGTTAAAGATTATTATTTGATAATCTTGAGAACGTACAGACCCTACGCCACATATTGGCAATAATTTCTGTTTATGGTTGTACACTGGAACGTTCATGCAGACACAGGAAAGTTATTTACATTAACTAAATTAAATCAACAATCTTTTACACCTTTTGTAGAATTAAATTTTGTTCATTCTTTGTCATATACTGACTCATGTTGAAGCCTGAGCGGGTTGAAGGCAGGATCATTAAAGCCCTTTGCATATGAATGCTCTGAAAGAATCTCTTTAAAGAGATGTAAGAGTGTCTAAGAGACAGATCGTTACCTATTAAAATGCGGCTACACAGTGTCTGGGACAAACAGTTCTTGAGATTAGGGTAAAAAGTCAAGAACAATATGTGGTCACTGGAACAGAAATGAAGAAACACTGAAAGGATACATGGAAATGTCATCTACCTTCTCACTTATTTTATCTCTTGTCATCTGGACTTTACTGGAGAACACAAAAATGTCCAGCGTTTTTGTTCCTGAGCTGTATCTAGGAATGTCAGGTGCAGAGGATCACAGAATGTGGATGTAACAAGCCTATTTTACAGCTCCCCTATCAGCTTAAATAACAGTATGAATCGGGATGATGTCCAAGACTCAAATGCTCCTTGCAATTAAGCAATGCGAGTTACCAGCTCCTACAGACGGTGCCATGGCTCAAATGTTATTATTCTGAAGCTTTTAAAATAGATTTCTCACTCTGAAAACCTCATACACATTTAAAAAAAAAAAAAAAAGGGAAAAAAAAAGGGTGATGATCAGGCAGCCCTAGCAGATGTTTGTGAAAACGCTTAGTTGCAACTCCAGCACTCAGATGGGGTTTGCCAACAATTGCTCAGAGGTTTAAAAATGCAGACTGAATCTGGACTAAGTCACAGTATCTATGACTATTGAGGCAAATAATTCAAAGGTGGTGTTTTCGTCTTGTTTCAACAAAAGGTAGTTTGACCTCATGGGAGCTAAACGATTGAAAATCTGCTACATTTTTTTTCCCTTCCACACCACCCTGGGTCTGAAAAACAAGTCTGAATTCATGAATCCTTCCTTTCCTCTCCTGCCCGCAGGACCCCCCCCCACCCCCCACCCCAGCCCCGTTATCTGCACTCCTCAGCCCAGGTCCTCAGCTAATTTGGCAGGGCACAATGCATCCCAAGAGCTGTTGACTTAAAAAAGATTCAGAGTTGATTTTTTGGTTCTTTACAACATGAGAAATCATTTAGTTCAGTGTAACATGAGGTAAAATTGTACTAAAAAGCTCCTCTGTCAAGCTGAACTTTTTAATACTCACTCTGAACCTGATTTTTACTAATATACAGCTAGTTAAAGTACAAGGCAATGAAAAGTCTGGTGCTATACGGGTTTTTAGGTTCCAGCTGGTAGCACCAGAAGAATTTGTCAGAAGCTAGGCTGAATCTTATTCAGTATTAACTTTACACATGGGAAGACTGATCATGAGCTATTAAAGTCAATAGGATTTTTATCATTGACTGTAATGAGCAAAGCATCAAACTATATGCTTTCTTCTCTCCCTTCCACTCTGTTTCGAAGTTTCTCATAATCTTTCTTCAAATGAGCTTTCCCTAACTTTCTGTAACTCTTTTTCCCTTCAAGTTTTCTGCCATCAATGCCCCACATGCAAAATCAGTGGCTGAATAGGAACCGTTGAGATTCTTCTGTGCTTTAAAATTGCAGTTAAGTTATTCTTTTTTCCACATTTCCAAGGAGAACTGGGTGGAAGGCAGAGCTCTCAGCAGAGTGCCTTTGGAGGCTTGGTTTTCATTCAAATCAAATTGAAACAGGGCATGAACATGAGTGAACTAAGAGCAATGAAAACCAATATAACACAGCTGGAGAGGCCACCTTGGCAAAATGCTGAATATCCTACGCTCTTGATGATTAAATGAACCATAAAGGTTTTTGGCATCTTACAACATTGTGCTCTGAGGTCCTGATCTTGCAGAGGACTTCAGCTATGCCTAAATTTAAGCTCTTGCTTATATCCCAAGGAGATTAAGAGGGTTTTGCTCCAGATTCATGCCATCGAGCTACAGGCACTTAACTGAAGCAGAGAAGGGAGAAGCAGTGGTCTTTAGCTTCACTGGAGAAGGACAGACAGCTCCAGGATGTTTTCTGTGTTTTGTATTAAAACTATTGAAGTGTTTTACATGGTGTGAATACTTATGAAAAATGATGACAGTAAAAGGACAAACCCAGATGATCTCAAACAATGTATCAAGGGCCTTGAAACAAACTTTCCTCGCTCTACTGATGTGCAAGCACTACAAGCACTAGATCCCAAAACATATACAATGTTGTGTCAAGTACTCAGAAAGCTGCAACAGCATTACAGAATAAAACAATATCAATGCAATATCAGGTAGCTACATGCAAAGAGTATTTATTCTGGCATAAACCTGGTAAAAATAAATCTTTATAATTAAAGAATAGAAATGTTTATGCACAGAAACAGAGAAACTAGAAAACCAAGCACCCATGCAATCTCATTTTCTTTTGGGCTGTTTGTATCAACAGAACAAAAATGATCTAATTATTTTATGGACAGAGTTTGTTCCTGAAGATTATAGCCTGGACTTTGGGCGAAAATACTCCATCTTAAGTAGGTCATGTTTTTCACATGCTAAGTGAGTTTTGTTATCTGTGAAATGAGTTATGCAAAGTGAAAAAAATACTGCTTACAAAGACTAGTATCCATCCAAAACCTGGCTACAGTGGAGGAAGTGAGGACAAACAGTTCCAAAGGCTCTAAAAATAGTTTTGTTTCCAGGTTTGGGTAGGGACTTGTATGGATGAAAAAGTAACTTGTCCCCTGAAGCACATTTTTTTTTCTGTATCCAGCAAATGATAAGACCTATTTTTTTTGGACGTGTATTCTTGGGGGGACCCAGTAACTCAATTCTGCACTTTTAAAATGCCTCCATGTGCTCAAAAAGGGCAGCCAGAGGCCACATTTTTCTAGTTGTGCTGGAAAAAGCACACTTGAAGCTTGACAAGAACATGAGAACCCGGCATAAGAGATGGACTTTTCTGTCTGCTTCTAAATCTTGCTCTCTTCCATGTGTCTCAATAGATGTATCTTTATCACTCAATTAATGTATATAAATCCTTGTTTCATTATTTCTGTTCACCAGTACTTCCAAATCAGTTCTAGAAATGAAGATGACTAATGGAGTCACAACCATTTTGTCTCCTCTTAGCTTTGAATAATAAAGCAACAGATCAATTTTCAATGGTATGTAAAAACATCTGATTTTTTCCCTTTCTTGACATTTCCTTCTTGATTGTTCTAACTGCAACTTGGAAATTGTTGTGGTGCAGCTTCTGGGCCATCACAAATCATGGGTGGTTCTTGTACTGATTTCAGCTTCTAGGACGCTTTGCAAGCTTGCTCTGTCTAATGAACTTGTGCATGTCACTCTTCTGTGCTTTCTGCTCTATTGTCCTGCCTGCACCCTTGGCAGATTACATTAGCCAAGGAAAAAATGGTATTTTTAGGGTGTGGAGGGGATACGGTTGCATTAAACAGAATCAGGTTGTAGGTCCAAAGCTGGCATTATGGAAATTGCTGAAAGTGAGATGAGCCTTCACTAAATTCTTCAAGAACTGGAATTAAAGATGTTTTTGCTTTCTCTGATAAAATTAAGCAGCTGATCTCCAACCTGTAGATGACAGGAGCTTGTCTACTTCCTTAGCACTTTTGGCATTTTACATTGTCACACTTTAACAAAATACCTTCCGTGTCTTTCAGCCATTAGTACTTTGTATTTGTAACGACTTCTTTCATCCTAACTTTCAAAGACTTGACAAACACTTGCATATTTATTTTCACATTAACTATTTGGGTATTATTGGACCAAATTTAACACTGAACAAAACACAATGTTGAACTCCAGAGCACCTAGTAAGTCAGCTTCACAGCTTGGATGAGACAGCAGGAGTCCTGACTACTGGGTTGTTATTCTAACCACTAAACCACACTCCCTTTCTTTTGCCTGATGTCTTCTGGGAATCATCTATCAAATAACTTCCCTGCATTTCCTTTTATTGCTTCCCAGGTAATGTTTATTGCTTTGAAAGTAACTAATCGTTGGTTGGGCTGTGCTCAGATGCAATTAAATGAATATTCTACACACCCCCTCCTCTTAAAATGCAGAGCATCTTTGAGATTCCTAATCATCTGAGTTTTATAACTCTGTTTTATTACTTTCCAAATATACAATGCTCATAAAAAAGGTAATTGGGTCTTTACAATAATGCCATTTCCTAATGTTCACCAATGAGGGAAAATTATCATCATGTAGCAGAATATTATGTTTTAATTGTTTTGCTCTCTTATCCCATGTCAAAAGTTTTGAGGGCAAAATAGTAGGTATAAATGTGAAGCCATCACTACTGAACAAAATGGTCATCAAGGGTGATGATGATTCTGTTAAACGGAGAGCATCAGTGGTGTAGGGAGGAAGATACAAATATAGAGACTGAAGAGCTTGAAACAGTAGTGAAAAAATATAAAATAGTAAAAGTTCAGATTAAAGTCATATTATATAGGAAAACTAAAAGCCATAGTTTTGCCTCAGTTCTTAAACTCCATAGTAAATGGCCAGGCCGCCCTGCCTAATGGAGAGACACTAAAGCCCTTTACTTTGCTTGGTCCTGATACAGGTTAAAAGTGGCTTTGACACTAAACACAAGGAGAAACACAACATCAGGGATGGTAGGTTGGGTCCAGGGGGCAAAAGGTATAAGAAGCATAACAGCAACATATTTGCTGAAAAAACAACAAAACAACCCGACTTTTTTGGTACTCACCCTTATTTTCAGAGAAGCTGGAAGCAAGATCATCCTGTGAAGGCCCAAGCTGAGGCCATTTTTAGAAATATAGAGCCCTAATGAATCCCCTGTTGCAGTTCCCTTTGTGTGTGGTAGGGACAATAACCTCTTTCTCTGGCAAGCCTTGTAATTCCTTTAGGACGAGGATCATTCCTTAACGTGAAATGAGCAGCGCTTTGCCCAGTGGGGTTCTGACTTTTCATTGAAAGGCTCAAATTTGCAGCGAGGCAAAAATACATAAACCAAAAGGATAACAGCACTTGGGTGGATGAATTT
This sequence comes from Laterallus jamaicensis coturniculus, assembly GCA_022605575.1. Lineage (NCBI taxonomy): Eukaryota > Metazoa > Chordata > Aves > Gruiformes > Rallidae > Laterallus > Laterallus jamaicensis. The sequence continues at coordinate 21,083,415 of JAKCOX010000012.1, read as the reverse complement.
CAAGCTGCTTTCGAATTTCCCTTGTTCCTCTATTTCTGTGCTGAATGCAGAGACATCCTTTCTGTCTGGGGTAGTTTACAATTAAAAAAGCCCTCTGCTCCCCTGCATGGGAAGAAAGCCGTCAAATATGGCTCGTCTTTGATCTGTTCCCACTGTCGTGGCCCTCAGCCCTGTGAACTGGCAGTGTATGAAAACAGGGGCTGCCAGTATGAAGAAGTGACCTGTCTGACACAGCTCTCCCTGGCATGTTGTACAGGACACTGCACGCCTTGGATGACACAGAAATAAAAGAAGACTGTGGGATTAAGAGGGATGTTCAAGGTCACCAACTCTATATCCCTTGAATATAAGAGGCATCATCCCATGCAAGCCTGCTCACAACTGTCTTGAAACTAGTTATTTTCTTGTCTAATCTGACCAGGAAGGAATTCCAGGACTCTAAACAGTTAGAAAATGTCTAGTTTCCGGTCTAAATTTATTTTTGGCCTATTTATAGTCATCTGTTCTTGTGCTAATATCATCTTTTAGCTTAAAGACCTCTGCTCCCTCCCTGGTGTTTACCTGGCTGATATATTTGAAATCTGCAAGGATATCCTTTCCCTGCCTTCCTCCTCCAGTCCTCGCTGTGACAGATGAAACCCAGATAGGCTTTGCAGTAACCCCAGGCTCCCCTGTGCCATATACTTCCAAATCACTTTTTTTACAGCTTAAATTCTTCTTTGTTGAGCACGCTCATCAGAATATGGGGTGGGAGGGGGTGGGGGGGAAGAGAAAAAAAGAGTCAGTGTTGCCGTGAAGGAAATGCAAGTCCAGAGACACAGAGAGATTTGTGCAAGGTGGCACAAGAAGTGGCTGAAGCAAAATAAGAATTTGGGTTCTCTGATGCCAAGCCACTACCTCTAAATGCATACCTCCATGGCATACCTCCATCATAGCAAGGGTTATTAAAGTGTGACACACTCAAAGCCAGCATTCTACCCTGTGATCTTCTAAGTCTCATCCAATTTGCTCATGAAATGAAAATCTAGCAGGAAGTGTTTGATGGCTGTGCATATTAATATGCACTAAAACAAGAGCTTTCATTATCATCTTCAATGCTTGCTTTTTCCTTTTGCCACTGAGGTAGTGTGAAGGTTACAGTTAAGGTCAACTGCAGTCCATGTTTATTGGTTTATTTCCAGATTTTGAGTTATTGATATTGAGCTTGTCCAGGAAATCAGTGCCGTGCAACATAAGGCTAATCGATAGCCTGCTGCTCTTTTTGCATATTAAAAAGATAACCTTATAGAGTAAAATAGTTTTTAAGAGTTTCAATGTCTTTCCACTACCAAGTCAAAGCTTTTACAAACTCTTGGGCAGCTGTTTTCATTTATTCCTACACTATTTTTTCCCCCTAAAGCTGTCTTTGGTGGTCAAAGCAGGTTTCATTCCTTCCTTTCCTTTTTCTTTCCCCCTTCATTTTTCCTGAATAAGAAACAAATGCCCACCACCCAGATATTCAGATAGCTCTCCCACTTGGATTTGTTCCATGCATATGGATAGACTGTCTTTCAGCTTGCTGTGTCCCAAGTACAGAAACAGAATCATGGGCTCATGGTATCAGCAGGGCTGTGACCTCTGGCTGAACGTTGCTTCCCCAGCCATCTCACTGGTGGTCTCTGCTACTTGCCCTTTGCTTAAGATTCACCTCAGCCCTGTCCTTGTTTTGTAGAATACCCACAAATTTGCTAAGACTTTGCTTCTTATGCTCCTACCGTACTGTGTCCTGTGCGTGTTTGGTTGCTGTGCAGCTCCCCTCCTTCTCCCATCCTAATGTTGTTACAGGCTATTGCTGTTTGCTAAGAAATGAAAGATGATATTTAAAAGGATGCTAGTACTAGGTTGACTGCTGTTGAATTTCAGAGCCACTGGTACAAATACTGAATTGTATTACTTTCATGGTAACAGTCTCCCCAAAGGATTCTCCTCTTGCCTCAGATGCTCAGTCCCCGGTCAGTTCAGATCTGATTGCTCATCTGTTAGATGTAATAATAGCATCGTGCTGTAGCTCTATGGTGCCTTTCATCTGATGTGTTTTACAGAGTCTGGGCAGCTGTCATGGAGAAGCAGGTGGGAAGCCGAGTGCTGAGGCTGTTTCTAAAGTAATTTCAGTTGACATATATTTAGTGAACCCCTCCTGCTGATAAAGAGGTACAGTGTGTATTATATATGTGTATATATACACACACAGCTAATTAAAATGACAGAGCTGGTACCAGTGTCCAGCTGGGACACATCTCTCTCCACGGCACCTTTCTTCATGAGCCCCCCACCCCAGCTGGTCACCAGTCCCTGAGGTGCACCCACCATCGCTGCTGTTGCAGGATGTGTTTTTTTTCTAGTCATGTGGTGACTGAGGGCATCTGTCTAGACACAACTGTGTTTTATGAAAATGCCATTTCTCTCTCTGTCTGCTTTGATGTTCTGTCAGCAAACCAAGACCAAGCTACGAGAAGAAGGATCCTGTTTGCCCAGAAATAAGGCATAAATGTAATGACTGCAATAGCCATGATACTGGAAACATAAGAGAAGATGGTAACTGGGGCATACAGGGGTGATCAAATTTATTTGCAAAAGAGCTTGTGCTTTTGGAGGGTAGAAAGTTATCTCAGAAAAGTGTCTGGAGACACTGGATGTATCTGCTTTGCTGAGCTTAGGACACCTCTGACTACTGGGCCAACATGCATATGCATGATATAGCTCAGTGTCCTTCAAGGATATTATCTGAGATTTTTCAAAACAAAACTAACTGGTCTGGGCAATAGTTGTGGCTGTTATTCTGCTGAACAGCTCTGGTTGCTTTAGAGTCACCTCGTGGGCACTGGGTACCACAGATATCAATAGTCCAAGACCAAAGCCCCAAGCAGGTCTTTGGTTTTCTCAAACCCAAAAAGCAAATTTTTGTGCTAGGAGACAAATCCTGAAACCTGATGAGCAAGAAGGGGAATTCAGGTGAATCTGGGACAACTGTGACTAACTACACCAGGGAGATGTTTGGCTCTTTTCAGTGCTGAGCTGTGGCGGCACAGTTCCTGCTAGACACAATGGACTCCATGGGCTGTGGTTTCCCCTTCACATACAGGAACAGGCTATATTCAACTGCTTTGTGATCTCTTAGTAGGATCTGATTCTCAGAAAGCCTTTCCCTGTTATGATTTTACATTAAAGTGGGTGTGAGTGGCTGAGATGTGCAGGCCAGAGGGAAAGAGCAAGAGAAAGTGAGAACAGTGGTGACCTTGTCACACGCTGAATAGCAAATTCGTGTTTTCTAAAAATAGTATCTTGTCTTTCCAACGACACTAACCTGCACTGCAGCTTCAAATTTGCTAGTAAATCTCCTCTTGGTCACACATGAAACCACTTAATTCAAACATGGCAATGCAGTAAATTTGAAGTGACCTGCTGAGAAGTATATACAGAATGAAACTCAAAGCAGTGTTACATACCAATTGCTAACATCAACCATTGTCTAGTGTGCCTCTCAAATAATGCCTGTCCTCAAACACCTTCCCACAATTTCCTCCTCATCTCCAGAGAGGACAAATGTTTTATTTTGCCATTTCTTTAAGAGTTTAGGTTGAAGCCCAGTTTTGATTGTCTAGATCTTGATAAAGGTGATGATAGGGTTGAGTATGTATGGGTAAGAATCAGGGGGAAGGTGAAAAAGGCAGCTATTGTAGTGGGATACTGTTATAGACCATCCAACTAGGATGAAAAGGCAGATGAAGTAGTCTATAAGCAGTTGAGAGAAGTCCCACAATTATTAGCCATTGTTCTTCCATGGGACTTCAACTTTCCAGATGTTTACTGAAAATACAGTGCAGTGGAAAAGAAACAATCTAGGGAGTTTCTGGAGAACTCCTGTGTTCCTGTGTGTTCCTGACAAAGCTGGTGAGGGAAAAGACTAGGGAAGGTGCTCACTCGACCTGTTGTTTGAGAACAGAGAAGGACTTGTGGGTGATATGAGGGTTGGAGCCTGTCTTGGGCATAGTCATCACAAAGATAGAGTTTTTGATTCTTGGAGTAGTAAGGAGGGGAGTGCAGCAGAATCACTACCTAGGACTCATGGAGGGCAGAGTTTGGCCTGTTTAGGAGCCTGATGACAGATTCCCTTGGGAGTGACTCCTGAAGGGAAAAGGAGTCCAGGAAGGCTGGACATGCTTCCAAGAAAAAAACCTTGAAGGTGCAGGAATGGAAACTCACCATGTACTGAAAGATGAACCATCGGAGAAGACAACCAGTTGGGCTGAGAGGAGAGCTTTGGCTGGTACTCAGGAAAAAAGGAGCGTTTATGACCTTTGAAAGAAAGGGCAGATAACTCATGAGGGCTACAGGGATGTCATTGGGTTATGCAGGGAGGAAATTAGAAGGATCAAAGCCCAGTTAGAACTTAATTTTGCTACTGCTATAAAAGACAATTAAAAATGTTTCTATAAATACATTAACAACAAAATGAGAGCTAAGGAGAATCCTCATCCTTTATTGGATGTGGAGGGAAACATAGTGACAAAGTACACAGAAAAGGCTGAGCTACTTCATGCCACATTTGCATCAGCCTTTAGAGTAAGACCAGTTGTTCTCTGGGTGAGCTGGAAAACAGGGATGGGGAGAAGAATGAAGCCCCCATAATCTAAGGGAAAATGTTTGGCAACCTACTACACCACTTAGACACACACAGGTCTATGGAGCTAGTTGGAATCCACCCAAGGATACTGAGGAAGCTGGCAGAAGTGTGCACCAAGCTATTTTCCAGTATTTCTCAGTAGTCCTGGCTACCTGGTGCTGTTGACTGGTGGTTAGGAAGTGTGATGACTATCCACAAGAAGGATCAGAAGGAAGATCTGGGAAACTATAGGCCTGTAAGTCTGACCTCATTGCTGGGAAAGGTTATGGAGCAGATTACCTTGAGTGCTATCAGGACAACTAGGTGAACAGGCCCAGACAGCATGGATTCACAAAAGGCAGGTTCTGCTTGAACAACCTCATCTCCTTGAACCAACTTTATGAGGTTCAACAAGGCTCAGTGCTGGGTCCTGCCCTTGGGTCACAATAACCCCAGGCAATGCTACCGGCTTGGGGAGGAGTGGCTGGGTCAGTCTCTTCTCCCAAGTAACAAGTGATAGGATGAGAATAAGTGGCCTCAAGTAGCACCAGGTGAAGTTTAGATTAGGTATTAAGAAAAATTCCTTCACCAAAAGAGTTACCAGACACTGGAACAGTCTGCTCAGTGAAGTAGTTGAATCCCCATCCCTGAAGGTATTTAAAAGACATATAGATGGTGGTACACAGGGACATGGCTTAGTGATGGACTTGGCAATGCTGGTTGGACTTAATGATCTTAAAGGTCTTTTCCAACCTAAATGATTCTGTGATTTATGGCAGTGCTAAAACCCAAAGGATTTCCCCTGAGTAATCCTAAAGCTGTGCAACATGGACATCAGGGTCCAAGCATTACTTTGCAGGAGTGTTGCTTACTCCAGCTTGGTTACTCCCAGTTGAAATGCAGTCCTTCAGTGAAGACAGATGCTAAGAGAGAAAGACCCTTCTGTTGTGTGTGGGTGGGTGGGGGGGTGACCAGCACGACTATACATTCATGGAAACAGATGGAACAGTTTATACTACAGTACTCATGCATATTTGGTTTGTATTTGAATGAAGACTAACAGATGCAATGCGCTATTTTATTTTTTAGGAAATATATGATTAGATATGGTTAATTTGCAGAGGGTAATGAGCTACATGCCCTTATTAAAAAGTCATATATTTATGTACATTTCTAGTAGAAACATTTTTCTCTTGAAAAAAGAAACTTGTCATTCAAAACAGAAACACTGACCTCTCTGAATTTGTCTGTTGTATACCTGCTCCTTCTGTTCAGCCATTGCACTCTGATGTTTATTAAGAAATCCAGACAGGGGAATACTGAAGAATGAGTGGAGATCCTCCAGAAATGTGCTCTCTGCAGCTGGTTAGATTTCTTTCATATGTATAGACCTAAATAATTTTCTTTAGTTTTGAGAACACATCCAGGAAAACTGCATTTCATTCTCACCATGTTGAAAAGTTATTCAGCATCTTAAAATTGACTGACCTTGATATTTCAGTCATCATATAACAAGACATTAGATGAAATATTCCTAGGTGGACACCTTCTTTAAGACTGTCACTTACTTGAGCCTTAATCATCTAACATAGTACTTTTAAATTCATTCACTGCTACTTTTGAGTACTTTTTGCATCTGTGAAAAAGTCAACTGAGGTACAGATACCTTTCCCTTGAATTTAATCAATTAGATTCGCCATCTAGGAAAAAACAGAAACTTTTTTTTTCAGTCTCATAAATTTAGTGGACTGACTGTCTTAGAGGCATACACCATTTCCTGAGTGTTTCAGAGAGCTCTAGGCAGTACCACCAGATCAATTCGTAATCAGTGAGGAACTCAGAAGCATTTTAGGTACACTCAGGGGACAGGGTGTTGATCGCCCTGGTCTCTAGCCCCAGTCTTGCCAAGCACAGAGCACAGAATCACAGAGTCACCGAATTGTAGGGGTTGGAGGGGACCTCCAGAGATCATTGAGTCCAAGCCCCCTGCCAAAGCAGGGTCCCTAGGACAGGTCGCACAGGTTGGTGTCCAGATGGGTCTTGAATAGCTCCAGAGAAGGAGACTCCACACCCCTCTGGGCAGCCTGTCCTAGGGCTCTGTCATCCTCACTGTGAAAAAGTTCTTCCACATATTGGTGGGGAACTTCCTGTGCTCCAATTTGAGGCCATTGCCCCTTGTCCTGTCTCTACAAATAACTGAAAAGAGGCAGTCCATTTCCCCCTGTCTCCCACACTTCAGGTATTTAAAACCATTGATCAGATCCCCTCTCCATCTTCTTTTCTCAAGGGTGAAAAGCCCTGGTTCATTCAGCCTTTCCTTATAGGGGAGATGCTTCAAGCCCAGCATGCAACATCAAACAGATATAGTTAACAGGGCTGGAAATGCATCCCAGCAAACCACGTCAGGTTGCAGCTGCCCATGCACACAGACACTTTGCAGGCTTGCACATTGTCATTTTGCAGCAGTTTCATGAAGTTTACGTTTCTTAACTTTTAGCAACACGTAATAGCTACTCTAGGATATAGTGCCTGCAATGTTCAGGAGGGTAGGCAGTTGGTTCAGTGCTAACTATATGTCATGGATGAGAAAGACACCTTAGCACAAAACACCTGGGTCAGCCTTCCCATTAAAGCACTGTGAGATTTTTAACATCCATGCAGAGCAGATGAAATCAAAGTCTCCTTCAAAGCAGCGACTGACAGTGCCACGTCGCTGTGTTTTCCTGTCCTGGTGGGATGAAAAGCTGAGCAGACTCCATCGACAAGTTCAGTCCAGTTGGAAGTGTGAGGTCCCCCCCCCAACATCTGGCCCAGGCTTCATCAATTCTGCCTTGCTGCAGGAACAGCCCTTGTCCCAATTCATTGAGCAGAGGCAACCAGGCCCTTTTTGTGGTGTGTATTATCAGATCATGTCTACCTCAAATAAATCACACTGGCCCACTCTGTCATCTCCTTCAACCCACTTTTTGGATAAAACTTCCATCAGCCAAGCTTACATACACTGAATGTGTGTGATGGGTAGTTTGCCAGAAAAAAAAAAAAAAGCAAAAAAGCACAAAACTTGGCCTTTATATGAGAGATAGCTTCCTTTGTAGGATTGGGAAATGAGGAGGGATTGTGATAAACATCATTACCAGCAAGTAATTTTTCCCTTTCTGATGCATCTCTGCAGTGAGTTTGTTATCTGCCTGTGTGAAAGATCTTTTCAAGATGTTTTTAGTCCCCAAGGAAGTAAGAGAGTAACAGAGTTGTCCCAATAACAATAAAGGGGGGAGATGTCAGGGGGAAGATGTCTCTCTTGCTCCTCTCACACTTGACAAAGCACTTTCCTCCCCCTTCCCAGCACTACTCTCCTAAGCAGTTCAGAAGGGAAATGAGTTTGCTTGCAGATATTTTTGTTCTCTAGCTAGAGAAACAAATGCGTTCACTGAATATAGCTCTGCCAAGAAAATAAGAACATGGGCAGGACTTTGAATGGAGTCACTGATGGGAATGAAGGAGAGGAACAGTTTGCTGTCTGAATTGCTCATCAGGAAGAAATAAAGGTGAAGAAAGAGAGGGAGGAAATAGAGTTGTTTGAGTAAGGATACTGAATGCAAAATCTAAGTAGAAGAAACAGTAAATGCTGAGAAGAAGCTGGATGAGTCTGAGTCATGCAACAGATTTTTTTTTCCCTCCAAAACTGTGTAAAACAGATGCTGCAACAACCTACCTCAGAAACCTTTCGTGCAATCACTATAGGAAAAATGACCCTGGGGAAAGGTCATGGCTTTTCTTGCAGGACACGACATGAGGGCTAGTGTGGGAGAATATGTGGTGACATTTTCATGAGGGCAACAGGTATCCAGCTACCAACAGTTACCCTTCAGTAACAGATGGACAAAGCCAAACTCTTCTGTTCTTCCCTCTGTAGATCAAGTAGGAAGAGACCTCAATGGTTTCGAGTGGCATCTCACAGGTTTTATGGCATATCATGATGAAGAGAGCTACCAGCTGCTTCCTAGCTTCCTACAGGGCTGCATAGGACCTTGACAAATCCTAGCTCCTGGTGTTCCTGTAACAGCTTTCCTAACACAGTGGTATTTTCAAAATGGTCCCTGCTGGTGACGTTCTGAATTCCCTGTAATTCCTAACACTCTTACTTTAAAATATTAGGAAACAGAACCACTGACCAATTTTCAGACAGTATTTTGCAAGTGGAAGATATATCTGCATATTTCAGAAAACCTGTGAGTAAAGAATCTGTTAATTCTTAATTTTTTTTATCCTATTCTTAGGTTTATCTACACTTGGAAATGTACCAATGTCATTATTAATGGAGAATTATTTGGAAATATTAATTTTGAAGCAACTCTACATGGAATCACAATGATCAGATGGAGAATTGTGCCAAAAGAAACGATGCTGAAATAATTATTTCATAACAGCCGTATCAGTAAATTTCCAATCGGAGAGGAGCTCGTATACACAGGAAGGAAGCAAACCCTATTGTCTCCCTCCTTCCTTACAGCCCTTGTTTTACAGCCAAATAAGTAATAATGAGGCTGTAGATCTATGTCTTCTTCTTAGAATCCAAAAGGCTTTACAAAGCCTGTTGGATGAATTTCAACACCCTGTTCCAGTCCAAGGAGGAAATAAGCTCTTCCAGAAATCCACCAATCTTCCTTTTTCTTCTTTGAGTCTGGCTGTAGCTCAAAGGAACCTTATGGACCATCTGTCCCTCCTATCCTCTCAACCCCCACATGCCACCATCGATAAGACATCAATCTGAGAAGCAGCTCTGGGAGAGACTTTTTTTTTTAGTAGCTTCTCCAGGAAAACATCCGAGCAATTCCTCTGCAGAATCTAACTGCTCTCTGTGTCTGCTGGGGAAATGGGGCATTGGCCTCTCCCCATCTCTACCATGGTCTGGACATTCTTCTCTTGAAGGACATAAGTGTATTTGCAAGAACTTTAAACAAAGCCAAGAATGAATTAACCAAAACTAATTCAGAGAGGACAGTGATAAACAGGGCATGGCTCATGAGAGCGTTAGAGGTTTGGAGAACATTACTTAGAGTGGGACACTCCAGAAGAAAAGAACTAAAAGAAGGTTACGGGCTCAGTTAATCACTCTCAATAGGGACATGAATCTACTGGGCTACTGCTCAGAGGCAACAATAGATGCTAGGGTCTAAGGTGTCTTTGGAAACACTTCCTATGTTTTGTGCTCATGTGGGACCAACCATAATCTGATGCTGAGCATGCAAACCTCTGGTGCTACTGACTGAAACAAAAAGCTTGGGATCTGAATTTGCTTCAGACTCCAGACTGTGGATCTTCTTAAGTTTCAAAAAAATATCTTCTATTCTGAGGTGGTAAAATATCTCCCTAGGCAAAAGCATTAATCTCTTCTGAAATATACAGTTGGGAAATGATCTTTTCCATAGTCATGAGGCTTACGGAGAAGTTAGTAAGAGCTCTTCCATATCACAGCTGCTTCCATCCAGTTGTCCTGTTCATTACTTTTGTCTTCCAGCAAGGCATCCATGCTTGAGTTGAAAGACACCATGAGCATCTTGCAGAGATGCTGCTGGGAGGCTGCTTACCCTAACCCCATGATTCTTCTTAGAGGTAAGACCTCTGGGCTGTCACCCTGCTGCATTCAATAGCTTTCCACTCCCGTACAGCTGTAGATCATTACATCTGTTTGCACTGTACTATGTCTGTTTAGGGTCTGTTCTTACAGATTTTTATTTCTATGGGTTTTGCTGCTCTATCCAGTTTTAATGTTCCCACACTTTACCAACGATGAGTCTAAGTTTTCCACTAGATAACTACTAGCATCATACTGAGTTCCCACACCTGTGGCCCCAATACCTACCTTTTTGACCCCAGAAACTTTCTATCCAACAATTAATGTATCAACATATTTTTTATCTTTCTTTTTTCTCTCTCTCTCTCTTTTTTTTTCTCTTTTTTTTTTGTGAAAACCTTGCTAGTTTTTGACCAAATATGGACATGGTTCATCCATTTACACTAAAGGGGAAGGACTGTTCACTGACATTTCAGCAGGACTCTGCTTCAATTCACACAAATCCCAATGTCTAACAAGAGCAGGAAGAGGATTAATAATCTGAAATTCATATGGAAACAAGCATAATTGCTACTAGATCACATAAAAGAAGACATCCCTCCACAAACAGGCATGAACCCCATCAAAGTTAGGAGTTAGGAAAAGATCCCGTTCAGCTTTAATAGAAGCCATGGAGGGTTTTTTGTGTTGATATCTACTTGCTTTTTCTATTCACAGTGTCAACAGAAGGAAAATGATGAAATGAAGCAAATTTGCCACGATGGAATGGTGAAGACACACACTTGATGGCCAGTCAACAGCCAAAAATATTCAGGTCCCTGAGAAGTGGCCCAAGATTAACAGTCTTTCAAACTTCCACAAACACAGCACTCATTTCACGGCAATCCCCCAACATATGATGGGTTAAATCATTGGTCTGGGAAACAGACTTATGGAAGGAGAGCTGAAGAATGCAACCAGCAAACTGCACACATGCTGCCTATACCTGCTACCGCTTCCAGAGGAGACAAGTGATATTAAATGCTGAGGAGAAGCAGAATCAAGTTTGCTTTGTTGAGCATTAATAAAACTGATGGGGTATGTTTATGTAGCACCTTTCATTCCAAATGATCAAGTGCCTTGCTAGCCTTAATCTTTTCACCCATCACTGAACTGCAGACACCTCTGGGGTGGAACATTAACAGATGCTCGGTAGAGCACAGCAGCAAAACAGAGCAATTTAATGGAGGAGAAACACCCCATCCAGCTGCAGGTGCAAAGGGAATTTTGTTAAATGGAATGTAATTATCCAAAGCAGAGGTACCTAGGAGAGAGTGAGACATTTCCCTTAATACTCTAATATTGCGCTATGGCTGCTTTTCCAGCCCCTATGTTACTGGGGGATCAGCATCACAGCCTGGCTCTGGGGTTGCAGTTGAATAACAATTTAATTTCCATCCTAGGGCTCCCAAAAGAAAAAGCATCTTTGAGATTATTTTGGGGTGAGGAGGGGGGGAACGGACAGGCTGTTTCCAGATTCCCACTGTTTCAACCAACGATTTCCATTTGCCTCTTTCAAACCCCTAAACCAAACTAGAACCAAATGGGGAACATAGCTGGAGAGGGAGGTTCCATATGTCCACATTGCTAACAAAACACGAGGTTCTGTCAGCTATAAAATCCACACTTTATATGAGGGAGAAATCATTGTCCTTAAACTATTCATGGCAGGGTGGCTTGATTTAAATTGTAATCATGGTTTAAACCAGCAAACAGAGAATCTTGATTTAAGTAATCAGTTTTAATCTTGTTTTGCATGTGTGCTTTTCTGCTATTTTCTTTTAAAACTGGTTGATTCTCACTGATTGGTATAATTTGCTGCTTCTTTATGCTAAATCAAAGAATATCCTATATCTATACATATTTATTTCAGCAATTATATAGTTTAACATGCATTTATTCAGATTCCTACTTTTTACATGTTTTATAAAAGGAAAATGGTTAACAACAGATTTCTTATTCAGTAGATGATTGCCGGATTTTTTTTTCACTTTTTTTTGGTTGTTTTTCATTTATTTGGAATTCACGTCAAGCTGCATTTAAAGGGAAACTGGAATTCAGTCATAATTTCACACACACACACTCCTTTCCCAAACTGAGTGTAATAGAAGTACTTGAACTTGCTGGAGATACAAGAAGAAAGTAATTCTTATGCAGAAAATGACTTGGCATTAACAAAGAAAGCGCTAGCTGTAGCTGGGGAACTGGAACTGAGGTGCCTTTCCAAGAGAGCTCAGTAACATTTCTTCCTTGCTGGTAGAGCTGGCTTAAATAGCTCATAGGTCTTTTCCCTACCATACCCTCAGCCAGTGGCCCTTCTTTAACCTAAAATGCGGAGGTTTTCTGTTGGGTGGGGACTGGAATAGGCTGCCCAGGGGGGTGTAGAGTCTCCTTCTCTGGAGATATTCAAGACCTGTCTGGATGCCGACCTGTGCAATATGTTCTAGGGACTCTGCTATGGTAGGGGAGTTGGATTCAATGATGTCTGGAGGTGCCTTCCAACCCCTATGATTCTGTGATTTCTGTGGCTCCACCCTGGGTTGAATAGATTGCTCTGTGTGGGGTGGCAGTGGTCCCATGAGAGTTGTGAAATCACCCCCTCAGTGCAGAGACACACACCTTACCGCCCCCCCCCCCCCCCGACCCGATCCCATCTTTGAGGAAAGGATTAAAATCACACCTTTTTTGGGATGTCAGAGTTGGGCTGCCTGAGAAGCAGGGATGGAGAACCCCTGCCAATGGATACCTAGGGTGGCAACTGAGCACCTCTTAAACCAGTTCTCTCTGCAGATATATTGTATCTTAGAAATTGCCAGAATACATCTTGTTTCTGGTTTCATTCATGCAAAAGAAAATTCTTGCCCCAGTGACAGGACAAAAGGCGATGGGCATAAACTAGAATAGGGGAAGTACCACCTGAACATGAGGAGGAACTTCTTTACTCAGACAGTGTCAGAGCCTTGGGACAGGCTGCCTAGAGAGGCTGGGGAGTCTCCATCCCTGGAGACATTCAAAACCTGCCTGGACACTGTCCTATGCAGCCTGCTTGAGGTGATCCTGCTCTGGCAGGGGGTTGGACTGGATGATCTCCAGAGGTCCTTTCCAACCTCGATCATTCTGTGATTCTGTGAAAACTTCCTCTCCCCTCCTTTTCAGCTGCTGGGGGATTTCTCACTTCTGTACACACTCATTGAGCTGGTCTACCTGAATGACTTGATGTGAGAAAAATCTCCCTTTCCAGCTGCAGAAGAAGCTGTCAGGAGATGACCTGGCACCTCCACAGACTGGCTCGAGGTGCTCTCCCAGAAACTGCAGCCAATTTGCTGCTTCGACTTTCCTTAAAACTTTGGCAGTTAAGACACAGCTGCTTGGAAATGATCTAAGAATGATTTACAAGCCCTTAATATACTATCCTGAATTTAAGCCTTAGTTGAGCCTGCCATAATTTCACATTTTGTTTAAACAGTTTATCTATTAAAAGAAGAAATGTCTGTTTAATTTATGTTTAAAACAAATAAAAACCAAGTATTTCTCTACCAAACCAGGGCAGAAAACAAAGTACACGTTTCTGAATGCAGCTGAATGTTGTCGTTTTGATGAAATAGTTGAGAGTTTGCCACCTCTGAAGTTGGTTGTGGAAGTGCCATTGAACTTTTTTTTGAGAGGGTCATTAAATACAGCAGTGAGGAGAGAACTGTGCTGGCTGCCAACTCATGCTGCTTGGCATGAAAAAGGTCTCATCTATGGAGAGATTCGCAGGGGGAGAAAACAGTCACCACCTGGGTACTGTAGCAGGGGAGTGACACCCAGTTTTGGAGCCTTTCACCCTGTTTTCAGCAGTGCCCTGGATACCTGTGACCATTACAGGACCTGGTAAGCTCTTGTGATCTCCAGGGGAGCTCTTGGTATGGAGGCATGTGCTGCACAGCTCATTTGATTCTGTCTCACACTCACTCAACCTGTCTCCCTGGTTTATAAATACCTGCAACAACAAAAAGCAGGGTCTTTTTCCACCCCATTCCCCCCAGATACTCACTGCATGTTTGAGGGGCTGTGTAAGCCATTGTTTTAAGCACTTCAGCACAGAAGTTTCACTAAACGCACTGCTGGATAAACTGGAGTGCAGTTGCTTTATTTGCTGCTATCCACACTTAAATTAACTTAAACAAAGGTGGAGGTAAAGAAAAGAAAAAAAATTCTTATTTTCTATCAGGGAACTGAGATAACGAAACAAAGGATAGAGCCAAGGTCAAGCACTGTCTGCAGGAGAACCGTGGATTAAATCTATTGGACTGCAGCCCTGTGTGCCCAGACAAAAAATGCCCTTCTCTGAGTCCTGTAACATGTTTGCTCCCCAAATGTCCTCACTCTTATTTTTTGATTGAGCCACAACAAAGTTAGATTTGTAAAATGTTTACTCTTATATGATCACCAGGTAGGAATTACTATTTTCTAATTATATATATATAATTTATATATATATATAAAATCATAGGGGTTGGAAGGGACCTCGAGAGATCATCAGGTCCAACCCCCCTGCCAAAGCAGGCTCCCTAGCTCATATTGCACAGATAAGCATCCAGATGGGTCTTGAATATCTCCAGAGAAGGAGACTCCACAACCCCCCTGGGCAACCTGTCCCAGGGCTCTGTCACCCTCACTGTGAAAATGTTCTTCCTCATGTTGGTGTGGAACTTCCTATGCTCTAACCTGCAGCCATTGTCTCTTCTGTTCTGGGATGGACAAAACAAATGACCTGCCTTAAAGCATATAATTGAAGTTTTTAGGTGCAGTTCAAAGAAACACTGAAAACTTTGCAGAATTAGGGCAGTGCTGCATTTTCTAACACTGCCCTCAATTGAATAAAATGGCATTTTTGCCTGGAAGTTAATCAAGAGCCTCTGAGAAATGAGGCAATGAGGTTTTAATGAACAAATTCTCATGGCAGAAATGGCTTTCCTTTATTTGGAGCTCAGTGTGCACCCCTCAGCACAGATAAAACAAAAATAACTTGTTCTTTCCCCTCACGTTGTTCTGCTTATAGGTGGAGACACATCCTCACTGGAAAAAAGAAAGCAAAGCCAGACATCTCAAGGGGTGTTGGAGGAGACTGGACCAGATGTGAGCTAACACTCTGTGTGTTGGATCTAGAAGTAGATGCAGTGGTCCAAGGAGGGAATTCAGGAATACAGATGTGAACATCTGGAAATGCCAGATGGGAATGTCTGGTACAGCTTTCCCCTGTGCAGGAAATAATGCTGAACCTCTTGGGAAGGCTGGGATGGTGTTCTGACATGTCCTGCCCGCTGCAGATTGGTGTGACCCCTATGCTCCAGGATGAAGAAGAAAAAGGGCAAGAAGGCAAAGGTTAAACAAGTTCTATCTCCCTGGTCTGCACTTAGCCAGCAAGCTTAACTCTTATCTCAGAGATAAATATCAGTCCATTTTGAACCTTAAACCATCACCTCTACCATGTTTGGATTTATTCTTCCCTATAATCCTTTGCTTTTCTCCATGCTGCTTCTCTCTCATATATGCCAGCAGGGCTCGATCCCTTGCTTAGGATGGAGCTCATGTCTGACCCTATATCAAAATCCTGTCCCAAATATACATTGAGTTGCATCTCCACTGAGACGAAGTGCTGACATCTACATCAGCTCTGATGGCCTTCAGTGTCCTGGATGTAACCCTTACTCCATAGCATTAGCCATTCCCCATTGGTATTGCACACAAATCCCAGCCTAAAAACAAGCTGGAAGCAAAGCTCTGCTGTTGACAGAGCAATAGGTCTTTTGCTGCTGAACCAAGCTGTATTCCCCCTAGGGTGTTTCACACCAGAAGAACTTATTCGTGGCACTCAGAAATAGTGTTAAAATGCACAGATTTAGAATCACAGAGTGGTTTGGGTGGAAGGGACCTCAAAACCCATCTAGTTCCCACACCCTGCCATGGGCAGGGACACCCTCCACTATCCTCAGAGTGCCCAAAGCTCCATCCAACCTGGCCTTGAACCCTGTCAGGGATCCTGGGGCAGCCCCAGCTTCTCTGGGCACCCTGTGCCAGGGTGTCCCCACCTTCCCTGGGAACGATTTCTGCCTAAGACCTCATCTCAGTCTCCCCTCCTGAAGCTGAAGGCCATTCCTCCTTGTTCTGTCCCTCCCTGCCCTTGGCACCAGCCCCTCTCCAGATTTCCTGTAGCCCCTGGAGGTACTGGAAGGGGCTCCAAGTTTTCCCCACAGCCTTCTCTTCTCCAGGCTGAACAAGCCCAACTCTCAGTTTGATTTCATGGCAGAGGTGCTCCAGCCCCCAATCATCTTTGTAACGTCCTCTGGACTTACTCCACCAGCTCAATGTCCTTCCTGTAGTGGGGACCCCAGAGCTGGATGTATCACTGCAGGAAGGGTCTCCCCAGAGTGGAACAGAGGGGCAGAATCCCCTTCCTCTACCCGCTGGCCCTGCTGCTTTTGATGAGGTCCGGGACATGGCTGGGCTGCATCCCCCAACATACCCAATTCCTTCTCCTAAGGGCTGCTCTCAGTCTAATCTCCACCCAGCCTGTAGTTGTACCTGTGACTGGCCCAACTCATGTCCAGGACCTTACACTTGGCCTTGTTGAACTTCATGAGGTTCACACAGGCCCATCTCTCCAGTCTGTCATGAATTACTTTCAGAATAGGCATCTTGCCAGCAATAGTAGCAAATGCAATTATTTTTGTTAAAAAATAGTCCCATGACAAGGCAGTTTAAAGTGGGAAAGGACAAAAATTAACAGTGTAATTGAAAAGAACAGTAAATTCTTACCTGTTAATGTTGTCTCTATGTGCCCTCTCCCCCAATATTCAGGCTAATGAGTTTATAGAGTTTGGACCTTTTTTCCTGCTTAATGGCTTCACTATCATCACAGTAGTAATAACAACGTGAAACCTACACACTAACCTACATTGAAGAGAGCCAATGGGATCCTGGGATGCATCAGGAAGAGTGTGTCCAGCAGGTCGAAGGAGGTGATCCTCCCCCTCTACTCTGCATTGGTCAGGCCCCACCTGGAATACTGTGTCCAGTTCTGGGCTCCCTGGTATAGAAAAGACAGGGACCTTCTGGAGAGAGTCCAGAGAAGGGCGACAAAGATGATTAGGGGTCTGGAACATCTCCCCTATGAGGAAAGGTTGAGTGAGCTGGGTCTGTTCAGCCTGGAAAAAAGAAGACTTAGGGGGGACCTAATTAGTGTTTACAAATACCTTAGACATGGGTGGCAGGGGGAATTGGCCAGCCCCTTTTCAGTGGTCAGTGGGGACAGGACTAGGGGCAATGGCTGTAAGCTGGAGCACAGGAAGTTCCGCACCAACATGCGGAAGAACTTTTTCACAGTGAGGGTGACAGAGCAGTGGAATAGGCTGCCCAGGGAGGTGGTGGAGTCTCCTTCTCTGGAGATATTCAAGTCTCGTCTGGACGCCTATCTATGTAATATGAGATAGGGAGCCTGCTTTGGCAGGGGGGTTGGACCCGAAGATCTCTTGAGGTCCCT
Organism: Laterallus jamaicensis coturniculus; assembly: GCA_022605575.1. NCBI lineage: Eukaryota > Metazoa > Chordata > Aves > Gruiformes > Rallidae > Laterallus > Laterallus jamaicensis. Next base: position 21,065,634 of record JAKCOX010000012.1, on the reverse strand, counting down.
TCCAACCCCTAAGATTCTGTGATTCTGTGATTCTGTGAACTGCAGTTCATTACAGCAGAATAACATAGTGAAGGGTTTTAATGTCTGCATCCACTCAGACACAGATTACTGTAATACAGAAAATACATTCTCTATGGGATATACCATATGGGAATAAAAGTAATAGAACAAGAAAATGGAAATACTTCTTTCCCTCTAGAGGCAAACAGGCCAGTGATGATATAGATTAGCCCTAGAAATCATTTGGAATTCATTCACCGTAGAACAAAATAAAGATACTGATCACTAATGCAGCAACTGAATTATCAAACTCAGATTAATCCTGTTTACCTTCACCTCCTAAATTGGGAGTGCGAATGCTTCTGTCTCTCTGCGGTCCCTGGGGTGGGCTACGCTACCAAAGGGACAATCAGCTCTTGGGTGGGTTGAATCCTGCCTGAGAGACAGTGGCATCTAGTAATTTTCTCTTTTGAAAGGCTGTTTTACACACAGTGGACAGGGGGTTGGTTGAATGTGGAGGGAGTTTAAGTGACTGTAGGCCTAAGCCCCCATCAGTTTATTGTCCCATTGAGGTAAAACTTTCCCTGAGTCTCTGGTGAAGTGAGGTGGTGCCTAATCTTTTAATTTCCAAGCATTGTCTCAGGAATAATATCTAAAAGGGACAAAATAGATGAGGGGACTGAATATATGAGACATTAGGAATCCATCATCAAGGATGGCTATGGTTAGAATGTTGCATCTCAAGTAAGGAAGATGTAACAGTCTTCAAGGGAGCTATTTTTCTGTGGAGAAAGTAGCATTTGGGACGGTTGGGTAACTAAAGTCTCCTTTTTAGGACTAATATTCTTCATAGGAATATTAATATCTTTACAGTTGGAGGGCCTGAAGGTACATTCCTTCCCCTGACCTTCACTTTTCAAGTGATCACCAAGTCTGAATATCTCTATAAGGCTGCTTCAGTAGGTTGCAATATCCAAGCAATCCCCTTGTACTATTAAAATGGGGAATTTCTTGCAAATCCTACTTGGAAAAGAGCAGTGTAAGAGTTCTGAGGAGCTGAAACTGGGAAGAGGATTAGTGAAAATTCCCTTCTGGATCTGCTACTCATTTTTTTAGTTCTTTGCTATCTTCTCCAATTGGTGATAGATCTTCAGTGGTAGAGGGTTCTGGCTTATTTTTATTTCAAGCAGAAACATCTTGTTAATATTAAGGTTACAACTGATAGGAGGCAAGTGAAAGATGACAGCCAGCAGATGTCTGTTCTTGACTGGGTAATTCTAATTTATTCTTGTCTTCCCTACTCAAAAGGCATATGGGAAACTTAATAAAGTATAGCTCATAGCACATTCCTGGTTTTTTATTTATTGTGAAGAATTTTATTATTTTTTTAATCTCCTTTCTGAATTATCCAGAGTCTGAGTATCACATTTTTCCCTATATCATTTGCAGAAGCATGTCTGAAATGCACACTCATTTACTGGGAATACTTTATAATACACTATTTAATTCAAAGGAGAAAAGAGAAAAAAGAAGAAAAAAGATGATGTTGCTGCAACCACGGTAACAATATTGATAATAGAGCGTATGAAGCCTGAAAGGTAGTCACTCAGCAAAACATGGTAATAAAAAGAAAAGTCACCATGGATTATCATCTGGGGTATTAATAAATGATTTGAAATACTAAAATTACACTGTAATTCTGGCAATGCTAATTGCACTAATATGTTGAATTGTATTTTGCGCCAGTGATGTAGGCCAACATGGTTTGGTAAACAGGAAGGTGAATGTGTAGAAGAATGTAAAAATACTTCCTCTGCAGAAGTTCAGAGCTATTCAGGAGAACCTTGTAAGGCCTCTGGCAACAAATATAGGCAGCATTAGGAGATAAGTTCTCGATTACCAAAGGGAACAGGAAAAGAACACAGAAGTAATTACCTTTTGCACTGAGGTCCCCTTGCTATTGTAAAATAGCTATGAGGAGAAAATATTTGTGAAAAGCTCATGAAATCCTGGAATATGTGTCTTGATTATCATAGTAGCTTTCTGATTTAATAAGAAGTCCAAATGGATATAGGAAACCTAACAGTGAACAGCATGTTGCAGTATATTCAACCAAGGGTACTGGGATTTACACCACTCTGGCATACAGCCTGTTCTGTCAAGCCAGAGAGTTACCAACGCACACCTAGGACTAACACTGCTTATGGCAGCAGAAGTATTCAAAGGCATCAGTGAGGACTGTATCAGATACCACTGAGTAAGTCTAGTTAGAATTCTTAACTACCCAGGAGAAATAAAGTTATATAATATCACTGGTGTTCCTTGTTTGAAAGACTTGTCTTTAATTATTTCTTGCTGTAATGTACCCCTGTGTTTCTAAATATCTTCTATAAGCATTCAATTCTATCGAGTCCTAATTTCCTATGCAGTTTCTTAAGCAATTTTTTGAGCAGCAGTAATGGCTTAAGCAGGGTGGAAGCAGAAAGTGTGGTGGTTACTGCAAGACATGCTCTTTAAATCATTCATTATGTCAATTAAAACAGCTAAGAGTTGGGTCGGTAATGATAGAGAAGGCAGAGCTATAACATGAGCTTTCCAGCTCCTGGTTGCAAGTAGGTTTCAGTTTTACAAAAACAAAGAGAATTTTCCAGAAAGGCAGTATATTTGATGGCAAAGCAAACATTAACATTTTCACTACTGTTCTGGTCAAGCTGGTAAGGTCTGAAGAACAAGTTTCAGTATTAGGCTGATAGGTTGTTTGACAGTTTTAAAGCTTATTTAAATGTATCCCAGATCAGTAGTGACTAAAAGAAAAATTAGTTTTCTCTGCAGGATGCAAGTCTGGGAAAGTAAAATGAATTTGTGCTCTTAATCTTGTCATCAGTGAGTAAGCATCTGTATTGCTGTAGTCACCATACCACCCTTGGATCTGACTGGTGATATCAGAGGTGAAGCCAAATGGACCTTGAGATAAACTTGCTCTTCCTAAAAAGAGGTGATGGACACATGCATGATGGAAGTGTTGGGCTGATCATACCTGCATCCTGTTCACTGTTAAATGGGAGGTTTGAGCCCAGCAGTACAGTTCTCCCCGCTTTTTCACACATGTACTGCATGCAGGATTGTTTCCAGGATGACAAGATTCCTACATATTTTTGAATTGTGAAGATGGAAAGAAGCAGCACAGTGCAATTTGTCAGCAATGGTCCTGCAGCCTGAATTTTTGGTTCCAGGGTGGTTATATCTGGAATTTTAGTTCACTTCTACTAATCTCTCCGTCCGCTATATAAGAAAATGCCTCACTTCAGCAACACTTCTGCTGCAAGAATTTCTTTACACAATATATCACAATTGAGCATCTCCAGCTTGTTTGAACTGTCTCAAGCCATCTGATGTTACTCATCCTGCCTGTGAGATCCTTCTGGCCTTTTGATACTGCCCACATTCTTCTCAAGAGGAGATGAGGACAGAAAGAAACATCAGCTCCACTCTGCACATGTACACGGCATTAATCACTGATGTCTTGTCCTGTTAATGAAGAAAACCACTCCCCCTCTCTCCTGCTCCCTCTCTTATTTAACCAGCTACATGCCTTGGTGGATATTAACACAAAAAACAAATTAAAACTAATGTGAAACCATAGTTTGCCTGAGCTGCCTCGGAATAGCCAAAAATTAAACATCTCCTTTAACAGACCCAAAAGGAAATACTCATGGGTACCTACACACAAGCACTGTCCATACTGACCTCTGTTAGGAGTGCCCTAAGCATTACAAAACTTGAGGCACTCAAACCTCTATCTGACCAGCCCTGTGTGTCCCTGAAGTGAAAGAAAGCTCAGCAATGCTGCAGACTGTTGAAGACGGAGAAAGAGGGAGGCTCAAGAGGCCAGCTTGTACAGCCCCCTGGAAACATCCCATCTAGACCATTCTCATCAACTATTTGTCTAACCTACACTTAAAAACTTTTGTCACTGGAGTTTCTCAGACTCCTCTGTCTCCTCCATTGCCTAACTACCTACAAACTGTTTATGAGGAGAGGATGACCTGGGTGGCTTTGTTGAGCTCAGAGAAGTGCTGGCTAAAGAGAGATCTAGCTGCTGCCTTCTAAATATTTTTGCACGAAGATATACAGAAGTTTGAGCCGGCTTTTCTTGGAGGTGCTCAGTGAGGGGATGAGAGACAACGGACACGAGATGTGGCAGTGGAAATTCTGACTAGCTGTTAGGAGAGGAGTTGTTCATGAGAAGGGTGGTCAGCACCAGAACCAGAATGCAGGGGCTGTGGCCTCTCCATCCTGGGAGATACTCAAAGTGTGGAAGAGGAAGAGCTTCCCTCCAGTTGAGGTAGGGGAGTTCCAAGAGCAGCTCAAAGGGATTAATGCACACAAATCCATGGGCCCGGATGGATTACATCCTCGTGTGCTGAGGGAGCTGGTGGAAGTGATTGCGGAGCCGCTCTCTATCATCTTTGACAGGTCTTGGAGAACAGGAGAAGTGCCTGAGGATTGGAGGATAGCCAATATCACTCCAGTCTTTAAAAAGGGTAAGAAGGAGAATCCTAGCAACTATAGGCCAGTCAGCCTCACTTCTGCCCCTGGAAAAATTATGGAACAGCTTGTTCTGGATGCCATCACCAAGCAACTGGAAGAGAAGAAGGTCATGAGGAATAGTCAGCATGGATTCACCAAGGGAAGATCATGCTCGACCAATCTCATAGTCTTCTATGATCTCATCACCGGCTGGGTGGATGGAGGGAGAGCAGTGGATGTCATCTACCTTGACTTCAGCAAGGCTTTCCTTACTGTCTCCCATGACATCCTGATAGAAAAGCTGAGAGAGGATGGGATAGATGAGTGGACAGTGAGGTGGGTCAAGAACTGGCTGTCAGACCGAGCTCAGAGAGTCGTGATCGGTGGAGCAGAATATGAATGGAGGCCTGTGACTAGCGGTGTTCCCCAGGGCTCGGTGTTGGGTCTAATCCTGTTTAATATCTTCATTGACGACCTTGATGAGGGAATAGCATCCACCCTCAGCAAGAACGCCGATGATACAAAGCTGGGAGGGGTGGCTGACACGCAGGAACACTGCGCTGCCATTCAGAGAGACCTGGACAGGCTGGAGAGCTGGGCAGGGAGAAACCAGATGAAATTCAACAAAAGCAAGTGTAAAGTTTTGCACCTGGGGAGGAAAAACCGCATGTATCAGTACAGGCTGGGGGTTGACCTGCTGGAGAAGAGCTCTGTGGAGAAGGACCTGGGGGTCCTGGTAGATGACAGGTTGGCCATGAGCCAGCAGTGTGCCCTGGTGGCTAAGAGAGCCAATGGGATCCTGGGGTGCATCAGGAGGAGTGTGGCCAGCAGGTCAAAGGAGGTGATCTTCCCCCTCTACTCTGCCCTGGTCAGGCCCCACCTGGAGCACTGTGTCCAGTTCTGGGCTTCCTGGTATAAAAAGGACAGGGATCTCCTGGAGAGAGTCCAGAGAAGGGCTACAAAGATGATTAAGGGCCTGGAACGTCTATCCTATGAGGAAAGGCTGAGAGAGCTGGGGCTGTTCAGTCTGGAGAAAAGAAGACTGAGGGGGGACCTAATCAATGTTTATAAATATCTTAAGTATGGGGTGCAGGGGGAATCAGACAGTCCCTTTTCTTTGGTCTGTGGAGATAGGACAAGGGGCAATGGCTGCAAATTGGAGCACAGGAAGTTCCGCACCAACATGCGGAGGAACTTTTTCACAGTGAGGGTGACAGAGCACTGGAATAGGCTGCCCAGGGGGGTGGTGGAGTCTCCTTCTCTGGAGATATTCAAGACCCGTCTGGTCGCCTATCTGTGCAGTATGAGCTAGGGAGCCTGCTTTGGCAGGGGGGTTGGACCCGATGATCTCTCGAGGTCCCTTCCAACCCCTAGAATTCTGTGATTCTGTGATTCTGTGATTCTGTAACTGAACAAGACCCTGAGCAATGTGATCTGACCTCAAAACCAGCCCTGATTGAAGCAAGACACTTGACCAAAGACCTCCAGAGGTATTTTCCAACATAAATCATGCTGAGGTTCTGTATTTTTATGATTACAAATATTTTACTTTTAGTATGAGACAGAATTGCTGCAAAATAAGTTCAATTTCTAGAAGACTATTACCATTGTTCTCCTCCATTACGCTCTTCTCTGTACTAAACAATCACTGGCTCAGTACAAAGCCTGTTCAGGGTCACCTAAGGTAAAACATGCCAGTCAACTCCAGGCTCAAATTCAAATGACCACTTCAGGAACTTCTTTCACTTGAATCAGTCTTTCTGAGAAACAATAAGAACCAGTAGAGGTTCTAAGTTCAGCTGCACTTCCAGGAAACAAACTCCTCCCTGTGCATGGATATGAACAGAGAGCTCACAATTTCATCTCAGCCTGGATGAAGATCCTGCTGCATTAGCTGCTCAGAATGATGGCATTGTTCCCCAGACAAGGTGCAGTAACTCAAGCTGTCCCCCCTGTTCCCATATTTCAAAGTGACCATCAAGGTCAAGCGAAAAGCAGTGCCCAACAAAGGGAAAGCCACTGGGGATGTTTGGGTGTGCAGGATCTGAGCTTGGGGTGATGCCAGCAGTATAACTCAAACTAACTCTTCACTGAAAACAAACTCTTAACCTAGTAAGAAAATTCAACCTCCAGGAAAGCCTGGGAACAGTTTAGATAAAGCAAAGCATGGCTTTTCATGCCAGCTGTCTGTGCAAGTGATTTATGGACTGCAATATGCCATGGAACCAGACCGCTTCCTTAAAGACAGAGGGGTGGATTGTGACTGCACTTACAGAGCAGTGTATCTGTTCCTTCAAGGCATCACCGCTCCTCAAATAAAAGCAACCCTGCTTTTCAAGGGAGTGAGACCTCTCGTGCTCTAAGAACACAATACATGTCTCAGTAGAATCACACTTTGACAGCTCTGGATTTACAAACATCAGAAGTAAATTCTCATTATTTATTTTGGATAAATAATGAACAGCACAAAAACTGCTGACATGAACCTTCATTGGAAAAGTTGGTTTAATGGGCCCCATAAAATCTTCTATTGATGGCAGGTTCATAAAGCTCCATATTGACTTCAGCTAAAGGCTATAACTTCTATCAATACTGTCAACAATTAATATTGACTAATAAAGGTATCCTGTAAACTGAGTCATAGCATTATGTTACTTTATGCTGCCATTAGCAAAATTTCATGTCGTCTTGAAAACATTTCTCCTATAAATCTGGGATTTCTCAAAATAGCCTGTGTGAGAGCTAGAAGCTCACGGCCCAGAGTAACACTGCTTCTGTGCAGAGGGAGAAAACACAGGGAAATCTTTGCATTTGCTAGAAAAAGATTCTGAGAGGATCTCAGGTTTCATTTGCTCTAGCGGGTTTTGGGCTGTGAAGGGTTTGCATGCAAAAGTTGCACCTTTATCTGGGCTAAGCAATGACAAAATTAAAATGTACACATTTTGTGAACATGTAATAATTTCCCTTATTCCTCCCTCCCTTACAACCTTTTTTTTTAAAATTCATTTATAGCACTAATTCAGCTGCAGTCCCTATATTGAAGTGATATATGTTTCTCACAACTCCAGAACAGTTTTCCTGACCTGAACCTGGGTGACGTGTCTCCTATTTTCCCAGGAAACTCTAAGCATCAGCTGAAGCTCCTCAAAGGCACAGTTTGGATTGTATTATTTTCCCTCAAGTTCCACCACCTCTTTTTTTTCAGTCTGAACAATGCCATTACATACTGGACACCACTGCTTTCTAGATTTTATTTATGCTACAGACTTTGTATATTTTGAGTGTGATGTAGCCTTACTCATTCAAAGCACTCAACATCTAAGTCCAAGGAAACTCCTTCTACATTTATACAGCACTTAAAATACCTGCACGTATGTTCTTCACTTTCCTCTCCTCCTGTTTCTAATTGCTAAGAAATGGTGGTTCAACCAATGGTTAGTTTGTCATTAGTTTTAAGGAAAGATGAATTGGAGGTTGTTTCAGTCCTGACATGAGTACTACTGCCTCTGTGAGTAGTTTCAGTAAAGCCTTTCAAGGCATGTGCTGTTGCTAATGTGTTGTTGCTAATATAATTTCATTTGGAAGTGATCTGTAGGTACAAAGTTGCATTTGCACATGTAGAGATAGCATTACAGAAACGGCTGAAAAAGACTTCAGCAGGTAATGTAATTCTGTTAAATAAATTAAAAACAAAACAAAACAAAAACCCAAAATCAAACCCAACTGAAATTCTGTATGTTCCTTTTCTTAGTAGTTGCAGAAAACAAAATGCATGGAATAGGATCAGGGCTGCTCGTACACCAGGAAAAGCAGAAGAGAGATCTTTGGATGCAGGAGACTGAGATGGAAGTACAAGGTGTTTGATTTTGGTTTATTCCTAGCAATTCTTAAGAGTGTGCAAAACTCTGATTGACCCTAATGATCCCTCTGTTTTTTCATCAAAACCCAAGGTTTGGAAGGAAAACACTATAATCTGGTGGTGCGTGTCTGCCTGTCCTAACAGGTGCAACCTTGAAAGATACTACACAAAGAAAATGTAAAAAAAAAAAAAGTAAAGATAATTTTAAAAGATTCTTCTGCACATCCTTTAATGAGAAGGCTATTTATCTTTGAACTTTGCCTAATATATCATTATCTCTGAGCAGAAATTTAATAAGCTTCTACAGTAATTTTGTTGGAGTTAAACATAAAATCATGTGGGTGGTGTATGTCTCACCGTGTCATGGCTTCTCGAGGAAAAGTTATCATCATTTGTCACTATAATACTGTGGCAAAAAAGCATAAAGAGAACAAGCAATGCAGTCATTTCACATCAGCTTTCTGCACTGAGCTCAAGCTCCCGGTGACTTGTACTCAGCGGCTATATTAAGAAGCAGACTGTGCAATAATTGAATTAAAGGTGCAAAGGCATATAGGGCTGTGTGAACTCCCAGGTCAAGCTGCAATTGAATAAAAATCCTCTCTCCTTCCTACGCTGCTTGGCAGAACTGCTGACCAAAAGGTTTGCAGTCCTACAAAACACATGCAGGAGTCCCCGCAGCTGGGGACGCAAAGTTATAGAGATAAAAAAACCCCTAAAACCCAACAAAAAAACCCCTGTGACCTTCAGCTTTTATTTCACATGAAGCAAAAGGCTTCTAAAAATATTTTGCCATCATTTTCCTTCAGAGAGCAGTGAGACGATTTACATAAATGAAATGGCTCCTGTCAAGGAACCAGCAAGGAAAAAAGGAAATTATCTGCCCAAAAAATCTGTAGCAAAGATAAGAGCAGCATCAGCCAGGGGAGGGGAGATTTAAATGCTTTTTGTCTGAAAGGTCACTACAAAAAGCAGAGAGAGCATTACAGCCACTTAATGATCTCTGTTGCTGTGATAAATAAGTAGGAGCTGCTCCAGCAGTTTATTAACAAACACTCTGTAGGACAGTACAAAAGGCCACAACATGGGACTATTAGAAGAGTGGGTTTTTTAACCGAGTCTGATGAAAGAATCCACAACACAAAACCTGAGGAAGATTAAGGTAGAGTGGTAAGGAGAGATATTCCTGGTAGAGCTCGAGGCCGACATCACATACACTGTCACCACTTACCGGTTTCAGTATTCTCGTGTTCCGTGTCTGTGAGGGTGAGGTTGGAGTTGGCCCGGCTTGACAAGCAGGAGCTGCGTCCAGACTTGGTGTTGCGTCCCCAGAGCCTCACAGGGTGCTCGGGTGACATGACCACGTCTGCCTCTGTGTCGGCATCTGAGCCAGCGCTGATGGAGTAGCCACAATGAGGCAGCCCGATATCAGTCCGGTACAAAGTCCCATGTGTGGGTGTCACATCTTCAAGACCCAGCTCTCGCAAAGAGAAGTTGGCTCCTGGGAGAAAACACAGAAGCCTGATTACTCTTTAATAGGGAATGGTTTCATCTAGCACAAGTCTGTGGCAGAGCCATTCATCCTGGGTCTTCAAGTGGTGCATAGCAGTTCCTGAGTCCTAACACCACAGAAAAGATGTCCCTTTTTTGTGGTCTTCTTTGTGTAAGACCAAGTCCAAGTGACCATGTCATGATGAAAAGCAGCTGGATTCCTGCTTCCGGAGCCTGATCAAAACTCAGGTTGAGTTCAATTACATCATCAAATTTGAAATCTAAGACAGTCAGAGAAATGGTGAAATTCTTTAGGAGATGCAAGAAGTAATCTTGGGATAAAAGCAAAATGAGGCATGCAATGACCAAATCCTATCACATACCTGACAACTCTACTACAATATGAAATTTGAGTGAGTTCTGCTCACTAAAATCCCTGAAATTACATACTGGGGATTTAAATTTCCTTTGGCGATCTCACTTTCCCCTTGCTGACCACTCGCACCTTGACTGAGTTTAGCTATTCATTCTAATACAGTCACAGCAGAGGTTATTTGGCTGCAAATAGATTCAATTGTTTAGCTGACTAAAAATACAACCTGAAAAATGACTCTTGAGTTCATGTCTAGTTACATACAGAGCTTCAAAATCTGACCAAATCAATGTGAATGAGGCTTTAAATATCAGCACACTCTGGAAAGTTGAACAAGAAAGCTGGGGAGAGCAATTAGTGGATCCATTTTAATCCACATTCATTTATTAATGCATACTTTTATTTTTCCGCCCTTAATTCAAAGATTTTTGGCCACCTGTGAATGCCTTTAGGTGCACCATGCAATTGTACAGTACAGTCCATCCCCACCTCCTATAACTTTGTCTATAACTGGTAACAGGTATCAGGGCCAAATACCAACACTGGTGATCACATTCAGTCTAGCTGGCTTGTTCCCATTATTTCAATAAGTAAATCCCCTGCAATAAAAAGAGAGGTGGAACCTGCCAAATCTATGCACAGGCCACCAACTCAGGTTTAGAACAGCATTTGTGTGTTTTGACAAGATCCATCTGAATGTATGATGTCCAGGAAAGTTCAGGCCTGAAGCTACCTTTGAACAGTGAAGTTCATATCTACTCACTGATATCTGTTATCAGGACTGGACCTCAAAGTTGCATGCAAAATCTGAGTTACTATTCTCACTGCTCAAAACCACACAAGTACATGGCTTTCCTCACATTTCCACTTGTTAATGTTGAATATCACATGGTAGGAAACATGTATCTAAATAGAAACAGTCACTTTTTTTCAGGTGGAAACACCCTGGCCCTGTTGAATGGGAGGGTCTCGTATTATGGTATACACGCATCGAATGATCAGCTGGCTCCAAGCAGATGTCATTGTATTACACTTTTTTGTTCAGTTGACTTTGCAGCTCATAGTGGATAGAGAGAAGATGTTTGAATGCAAGGTGAATAATGGGACCGGGCAACATTTCCAGGTAAATCTCAGAGAAGGAGCTGTTTGATGTCAGGAGGAAATACCCATGGTTCAACTGGTTATGGATCTAGAGCTGATAGCTCAAACTATATAAAGCTTTTATGAACTTTACACCTTTTTAATTGAAAGCAAGCTTTCAGACAGAGCGGATGGAGAAGGTTGCTTGAGGCTTACACCTCTAGGGCCTTGCTCGGGGAGCACAGTGCAAGCTTGTGGCAAATTAATCCATTTAACTTGATTGCAAATCTATCTTAGAGAGTGTCCTCTGCAAATCCACGGCATGAGGTAGCAAATAAACTTGACCTAAGTTATAAAAGCAAGGAAGCAGTATCTCCCCAGAGACTTGGCTCGTCTCTTCCAGTTCTGACTTTTTTGCAAGGCCAGATAGTTTTGAAACCATCCTCCGTGGAGTACTGAAAAACGTCATCTTTTGGCTTTGTTTGCGTATTTGAGTCGCTGATGGCAAGTTCCACCTTTCCCTGAAATAAACCACACTCAACATCATCAGACACATCAATGTGCAGCGTGACTGATGCTCTCCAGTAACAGCAGCTCATAAATTATGAAAAATGACTGCTACAATTAACTGAAAATCAAATTTATTTGCAATAAACAGCAGGAGATGCATCGATTTTCATATTCTATGCTCACTGTTGCCTTTTAAGCTGGAAGAACTCAAGTCAATAAAAGGAAGATAATAAATATCTGAGACTTTTTAATTCAGATCTAGTCTATTTTTTCCTGTGCTGACTTGCACGTTTGCTGGCACTCTCACTCTAGATAAAACCATTTAAATGCTGACTTGTTTATTTACTGAATTTATTTGATCAATTTGAAATGTTTCCCTCCTCTGCCTTCCAAACCAATGCAGGAGAGAAATTCACTTTGCTTTGTTGACGTTGAGCGGGCTAATAAGGCTTGGTTTCAGTTGGCATGAGTCCAAGCAGCACCACAAAGTGAGGTCCATTCATGGCTTTGTGCCAGTGGAAAATGTGGCAAAGAAAGTCTGGGGTAATTGTTAACACACTTCAGACCAGTCTCAGAACTGTCAGGATAAAATGGAAGAATTGAAAAATCTGTGGGTGATATATCAGAACGGGTGCCCTGACGTCATTAATCTTAACTTCTTCTCAATTAATTTCATCCACTTAGACCAGTATTTTTATACTGTTTTTCAGTACCCTACAAGATTTTCCTTAGGAAGCATGAACTTGTGTATAGCAAATTTATACTCCCTGTCAATAGACTGGCTTTTCTTATTTATCTTTTGTGGGCTTCTTAGGAGAAGTCCGTGGACCTGCATGGCCTCATAGACCCTCAGGTTGAAAACCACTGACCTGTACTAATTCACATCTATCCTGCGTGGTGAATATATTGTATGAAGCGATCAAACTCAATGACCTAAAAGGTTTCCTTTTCTTTATAACTCTGCAGATTCTTTAGAGAGGATGAAGTACTTCAGAGTTGCTAAGAGGGAAACTCCTTTTATGATTGCAAAGTATTACTTACAACACCTATTGGCCCTTTTGTTAATTACCGCCTGTTATACTGAAATACAAACAGGAAAACCATGTGCACGAGGATACTTCTGCAAGTCATTTTGCTTGTGCATGCCTTAAAGATGCACCTTGCAGTAAAACTACAAGTCCATGGTGTTTGGAGGGTTAAATTCAGCAGCCCCCCAAGTTAAATGAGTGCAATTCTATGTATTCAGTTTGGGGAGTCAGCTTCTCCAGACTGCAGAGGGTGCGGTTGAAGCAGCCTGGGTCAGCTGTTTTATGTTCATTGTCTGGAATGCTGCCTACTCTATTTGACTTGCTTTGCCGTTTTATGCTTTTCTTGATGGACTTCTAAAAATAATTTATGTGAAGCCCTGCTTGGCTTCTGAACTAAGACACTCATGTCTCTACAGAAAAATGAAGATGAGACTGTAGCAGGGGCCAGAAATCTACCTCACATAGGCAACAGCAGCAGTGAGAACGTGACTGCACTGACTTCAGGCTAACTATAAAAAAAAGAGAATATCTGGAATATCTGTTAGGACTGTGGAACCCGTGCTGACCCTTGAAACTCCACAGCTTCACAGCTACTGTGACCCAGGTTCACTAAATGGACTCCTATAAGCCTTAAAAGTGGTTCTTTACCATTCCTGTCATACTGGAGCATGTCCCCATCTCAGACCTACAGCCTGCAAGCCATGTAACAATGCCGAGGGTGGTTCATCCCGTTTGCAGCTCAGTTGCCTCCCTTCTTCTAAGCTTCTTGGGTTTTGCTGTAGCCCAGATGAACAGTGTGGATACTAATATTTTACCTTTGTTCTCTTCTACCTCAGCATCCTTGTTGACATCCTTCATGACAAAGCAGACATATGACATAGTAGAAAAGGTGTCCTGAGCAGATGGGGACTTTCCAAGCTATGTCAATATTGTGCAGCATGTGCACAGGGGGTCTGGTCTCATGGTGGGAAATAGCAAAGGGCTGTTGAAGGGAAAAAGACTAAAACACATACATTTTGTCTTAGTAGATGTTAATGAACATGGGCCAGTGATATCCTACTTAAGGACATCAGCTTGCACGTAACCCATGTCTGTGCAAGTCAATGAAAATGTTCACTGCCGCTCTTTTTCCTTATACCTTGTCTTTGGCCTCAGAGTCCTTCAGGGGTAGCCTCCCACCTAGCCCCAGCTCTCACCTGATTAATTCCCACTGTTTGCAGCAACATCCTCTTAAATGTACTCACCTGCTCGGCAAAATTCATCGGCCTCCTGGTGTACCATGTCTTTGACCCGATTGCTGTAGGTCAACCTAGAGTCTTGATCATAAGCCTTCAGAGTCTCACTGGAGCTGTAGGATTTCTGGGGTACCTTGCTGTCCTCACTCTCTGCTGAAGAGCTAGTGTAGCGACGCTCAGTGTCGCGGCGCCGAGTCAGAGATCGATACGGTTTCCTTTCTTTTACATCCATGGCACCCTTGTCTGAGTATTCAACATTAAAATAATGACGTCTGTGTGGTGGTCAGATTGGAATAACCTGAAAGAGAGAATAAAAGAAATGGGATCTAGGTTCATGCCTTTGGGCACCTGGAAGCTAATTTGCCTTCTTTATACATTCTTGCACTGAACAAAGGAAACGTTACTTAATGGACTGCAGGAAAACCCTCTTAGAACAATTACCGATGGAAAGAAAGTCTCAATTATGTGTGACTCATTTAATAATTGCCACAGCTAGCGGTACACATACACGCAGAAACCTGCATCTGTCTGAACTGGGCATGCACTTGGGGATTTGAAACTGATTGTGATTTTCTCTTTCCATGGGAAGTGATTCAGACACCTCCAGGAGGCATGTATTCGGTACATCAGTCACCTAATCTCTGGGAAATCAGGCCATGCTGAAATGTCTCTATTTGGACAGCCAGAGGACTTTGGAAAAATGCTGTCCAATAGTTTTAAAAGTGTTTTGATAGGTCGTGAGGTTAGAAGAAAAGAACGAAAGAGTGAGAGTGTAAGAAGGCATAGGGGAAGGGAGAGAGGGAAAAGTAGAATGAAGGCGTGAGACGCGGATGGAAGTAGGATGAAAATATATTTTTACTCAGAGGGCTCATCTTTACTTGGCTAGAAATATATCAGAACTTAAGCAGAGTTGAGAAAGTGTAAATAAATAATAATGCCCTGCTTCGTGTAACAGCATGGCCTGAGGTTTATGCCTGTGGGAAAACCAGTGTATATATGAACCAGTATGCAAGTGTATGTATCTGCACATGGAAAAAAAATGTATCAGAAATAAACCACATATTAAAAGAATTTTTGTCAAAATCATTACTAAATTGTCTTTTCGCTTTAAGTTTATGAAACACAACAGAAGCCACAGGAAATAAAAAACTCAATGACTTTCAGTAAGATGGTAAAATATAGTTTTGAATACTTAAACTGGTTTATGAGGAAAAATACTGATAAAACCTGCAAAACCAAACACTGAAACCTGTAATTACAGGCTGAGTTTCTCAGGAACCAAGTCCTCCTGACCACTAAAGAGCAGAAGCTGAATCTCAAAATGCCACACCAGGATGTTGCTGTTTACTAGCACTTAAAAACAGAAAAGAAGAGGGATCAGAATGAATGTATCAGTTCTTGGTCTGTTTCATAGCAAATACGTATGGAAATGCATTGGCAAGGACTGAATCACATTCTGTTGGCATTTCCTTCTTGCAAGGTTACATCCTGAACATACTAATGAAATCTTCCTCCTTCATGACTCTCAGACCCCAGCTCGCTTCAGATGCTATATACCCTTGATTTGTGTTGCAGCACACCATAGCTATGGTGCAAAAGTTAAGGATGGATGCTCTGTGAGCTTTGCAGGTCAGCTTAAATGGATGTGGAGCAATGTAGCGTTTGTCACTCTCAACACTATGAACCAGTGAAGGACAGAAACTTCTTAGCACAGGTTGTGATAACCTACTAATCATAATACTCATGCAGAAGCTTGAAGACAACATTTTATTATGAACTGCTCACTTGCCAGGCTGCCTGGGACAAGCATAATTGAGCAAATGCTGGAAAGAACTGCAGGACTGGAACTAAAGGATGGCTGTGAGATACACCTGCAGCTGGGCAAAGAAAAAGTGGGTCCCACTCCCACTTCTGCAGTTCTGACCTTGCTAAAATTCTGCTCCCTAGGTTTTGTCCCTTTAGCCTTCAAAATGAACTTTGCAATAACAGAACCTAGTTCTGCTGGCTTGCATGGTTTCCATGGCACTCATCCCGGAAATTAAGACACAAATTCATAAAAAGAAAAAAATCCACTTAATTCTCCCCCAGTCTATTCCTCTGGTGGCAGGAGACCAAGCTCATACTTCCTATTTGCCAGCAAAACATGTAGAAACTATCGAACACAAATGGAAGGATGAGGAGGAAGGGGAGACTGCCTTACACTTTCCTGAAGTCATCTGCAGAGAGTTGAGCAGCACTTTGATTTTAAACATGTGTTTAAACCCACCAAACTCACTGGCTTAAATTCATTCATGAACTATATAAGTTCAGTGTAGTGGATGCAAACGGAATTACTCGCCTGGCAAAATTCACACACATTAAGTGAGTTGCAGAATAAGGGCCTGAGAGGTGCAAAAACTGAGGCCTGAATGTAGAGGCAATAGGGAAGGAAGTGTCACTATGCTAAAAGGGCCGATTTAATATGGAAATAGTGTGTAAGAGATGTACCAAATATTGGTGGATATTTTGCTGCATTGAAACAAACCTATTGGTACTTTCGCACTGGAGAGAGGTAAAAGGAATAAAACATCTGATTGCTTTTCAGTGCACTGTTTACCTCCTCCGAACAACAACAAAAAAACAGGCTTGAAAAATTCTGATTTTTTTTTTGTGTGTGTGATTGCTATTGAATTTTGTTGTCTCCTTTATACCATCTCTGCTTGTGTGAAATCCTCCAAAGGTGTAGGTTTGTTATACCTTTTAATAAAACACCTTAAAACAGGCTCCTTCACAACTGTGCTGTAGTAAGACCTGTTATAATGAACACCGAAATTGTAATTTGTTGTCACAGGGAATGGAGATAGCAAAATGTGAGCGAGGAGAGGTTGCTAAATTCTATAAGAAATAAAGGAGGCGGCTTCTACCTGCTCATGAGTGTTGCAGCAACTCCTACCAAGGACCAGCCATTTAAAAACCCTCTAGCAGGGGAGGGACACGTGCCAAGAAAACCTTTCTGCACAGTTAGAGTCACAAGTTACAAACAGGGTCTGTAATTACCATTAATAACCTTGCAACTTAGGAAATGGCCGAAAAAAACATCAGGAAATTGACTGAATTCCCACCAGATGAAGGGGTTTTTTTCTTTTTGTAAAGAAAGGTGCTGAAAAACTGAAATTCCTCCCACAGTTCATCAAAAACAGCCCTGTAAATTTGCACCATTCATGTACAAGTTTCCCTATAACAGTGCTTCAATTTCCAATTCATTCATGTTTCCATAAATTTAAGTCTCCTCAGCCCTTTCTTTCTTTTTCTCACTACTTGTAAGGAAACTTTTTTCAAATAGAAAGGTCACCCCCAAAACACATAATGAAGATGTTTTAATTTTTTTTTTTTTTATTATTTTCAGAAGGAGCTGTTGCACTTAAGGGACTTAAGTAAGTTTCCATCACCTCTCCATGGACACGCATTTCTTGTCAACTCATTTTTATGACCCAGTTCTCAGGTGGTTTGGATACCTTACCTTCACCCGGGAATTTGCCTTGTAATGTTTCTGTGATAGATTTTTTTTCATCTGCTACTCCTTGTGTTGATTTCACTTCTGCTACAATTTCATCCATGCCATCAACACATCGCATTTTTTCTGACTTCTCTGGCACACAGTGAATACAAAGAATCACACTCATCTCAGTTACATACTCAAACACCAGTTTCTTTCCACCTCTAGCTTGTGAGTGCTTCTCATAATTTTAAAAGCTTACATAAACTTTCTGGACCTGATATAAAAAAAAACAAGGCTTCTAATACTGTCCTTTCCATCCCTTCACTCTTTCTCCCTCCATAAAAGCACAAAAGCTGCCTTCTCTGAACTGTTTCTATTTGTAATGGACTCTCTTGTCCTATAATGCAGTGTTTCTGGCTCAGTTTGATTCTTTCATAGAATCATAGTATTGTCTTGGTTGGAAGCAACCCTTTAGATCATCAGGTCCAACCCTCATCCTCAGTGGCCACCCACCACTAAACCATGTCCCTTGGAACCATGTCTAATCATAGAATCATCATAATCATCTTTCATCATACTGCTGTCTGCATAACATATCAAATGTCACCTACTTTTGGGGGGGGGGGGTGGGAGGGTGGGGTTATTTTGTGTTTTGGGTAGGTTTTTTGTTTTGTTTTGTGTTGGGTTTTTTTTGTTGTTTGGGGGGTTTTGTTGGTTTTGGGTTTTGGGGTTTTTTTGGGTTTTTTCCCCAGGCAAATTAATGGCAATAGCCTTTTTTTATTTTTGTTGGCCCTCTGAGTCTACAATCCCAGCTGGACCCCAGACTGGTTTAGAGCACAGATCACAGCTGAGGCATCCTTCAGGCTTTACTTACTCAATTCAGAAAAATCCCACTGACCCCAGAAAGGTTTATTGACATGCTAAAGCCTGTAAAATCAGACTGCTTGACATAATTACATTTTTCAGAGGAGTGGGACTCTTCACACATCCTTGCATATATGTCAAGAAACAGAAGAAAAAAAAATCAGCTTTCTAGTTCTGGTGCAGCAGTGCAGTAAACACAATGATTATTTGCAGCTCTTTTTATTTTGTTTTCGCTTTGGTTTGCTCCCAAATAATCCTTTTTATTATGTTTTATCCTTTATATCTATCCTCCTCATTCTCGGTTCTGTTGCTTTTTGTTGCTCTTTGGAGCTTTGATTAACCACACTGGCTTTGTGCTGCAGAATCGCACTCAATGAATGGCAAGGGGAATGATTTATTTTCTGAGTCACTGCTCAAAAGACAAACTTCCATCAATCAAAAAACCAGACAAGAGAGTGTGACACCACAAAGCGATATGCTAGGAGGTGCTTACAGCAAAAGGGACAGGTGGTCTTTGATAGCTGACTTACATTGCAGGTCACTAATCACAGAGATTAGCAGCAAGGTGATAGACAGCGCCTGTTCTGGAAGGCAGCATGTCATATCATCCAATTCTCTGTCAAAAAATGTGAGGGTTTAAATGGTAGAGATAGTTTTATGTGTTTCCTGTATAGTTATGGCAACTGTGTGACAAGAAGCCTGGAAGAGTGAAATATCTTGTCTCCATGAAAACGTGAGGATGAATCCTGGTGGGTTGATTCAGTCCACCTTTGTGCTGGGGGAATCAAAGCGACTTCCTATCGTCATCTATTTTCCTCTACAAAACCTCCTGTGGAAGAATGGCATAATCTTACTTGGAAGGGCCTGTTTTTTGTCTTCTTAAAGTAGATCTTCTCATTCCACTGCTTAGGGCAATTTTTCTCCCTATTATTTTATTGCTGCTGCCCTTTGTAGGATGAGCACAGCAAGCTGGATTTTATTTTCCCTCCTTTGGGCTCCACAAATCGTATCATTAACTAAGACCTAATGCTGATAAGAGTGAGTAAGTATCCTTTTCTTCACTTTATAGAGGAAGAGATGAGGGATGGGAAGTGAAAGTGACTTGCTTAAGGTGGTACAAGAAGAAAGCAATGGAACTGAGAACAGACTCTTGATCTGAGGAGTCTTACACTGAGCCCCAGATTTTTTGAGAATCAAGTCACATAAGCACAGCAGAATACTTAATTTAAAAAATCTTGGCCAATGCATGTCTGAAATCTCTGTGTGAGAAGAGTAGTATGAACTTCAGGTATTATTAACAAGATGCTCTTTGATGTTTGGATAGTGCCCTTCAGTCAGAAAGACCGTGGAGCATGTACAATTGCAGTTGTGTCTGGCCAGTGAAATCCCATAGTGAATGATGAAAGCCCCATTCAGAGTCAGAAGAGAGATTTTTTTCACAATGTTGTGCAATAATCTTCCCCAAAATGCTAACAGATACCAGGATCAAACCAGCTATTTTATGTGAGAAGTCAACCCTAACCAAAGTCGTTGTGAGTTCAGATGTTTAAATAACTTTGTGGTTATTAACATCTTACACCTAGTTTAAGTCACCACTTGATATTTAACATAGTTGAAACATCGCAGTCCGCTGTGACAGACCCACCACACATCCATGAGGATGCAAATGAGTGGTTTGAGGGTCAGTATTCTGGTTTCATGACACAATATATTGAACCTGGGACATCTTATTTGGCCATTTCCATTGATGTTGCCTGACATTCCACATCTGGTCTAAAGCACAAAGCCAGCATAAATGTAGTGTTGAATATTCAGCAGCTACTTAGGCATGTACTTAGGAGTAATTCAAATTTAATCTGTATTGCCAGATGATCAGAGGCTGCAACGATCTGATCTTAGCAAATACACAACCATGGATTTAAGAGTGTGATGCTATTTACCAGGTTTCTGGGAGATTCTTCTATAACATAAAAGACTTCTGCATTTTTTATTAAACTTTAAGCTTCAGATTTATAACAGAGGTTCAAATCCCAGGAGGTCTTTGTAGGAAATAAATTAAGCTGTAGGTATAACATCCTTTCACATTTTTGGCAAAGACTTTGGAAAGAAGCAAGCACAAGAGAGAAGAATGAAGAGTTGAGTTAACACTGCTTGGCTTCAACCCAGTGTTCAAAGAAAGTAACAAAAACTCCCTTTTCTGGTCTCAACCACTAAGCCTTTCTTCTACTGGTAAGAGACTTGCTAGGCAATCCTGTCCAAAAGATGTGATTTGTGACCTTTTCGTGAATAAATCTAAAACTGCAATGAGCTGGGGGCCCAGAAAAGCTTGAAACAGTAGTTAACATTCGAAGTAGGGTGGGAAAGTATGAAGGAAGCTGGAATGTAATTATCTCAATTATTCCTGGTTTGCAAATCCCTAAGTCTTCTCTCATGGGCTGCAGCCTTTAGCCTGTGCTAGGGTAAGGCTTTGGGGCCAGAAGTTAAAAAAGCTTTTGAATAGTTTTTGACTAATGTAAGCGGTTTGCAGCTGCAGTCATCAGAACCCAAAATGGAAATTATTTTGGAAACAATATTATTTTCATATTGAAATGCTCTTTGTTAGCCTCTTTAGCCATTGTTGGAAGACACAGGTTTTCTTCAGAACCTCAATTTAAAGATAATGCAAAAAGCTCGTTAAATAATAAATGCCAGAAGAGACAGCCTGAAAATGTACACCGATTTAGGATGAGCCTGCAAATTCTTCCTGTATCACTATGATAAACTCAAGGTTTGGGGGTGTGATGAACCAGGGAAAGCAATGAGTCCTGGATTGAGATTTGAGCTGTGGCATCAAATACAGAAGTGTCATCTCCACTGCACATAGTCACTTAATTAATTCCACTAAAGCTTTCCCATTCTTTCTCCGTAACCCACCACCTGCTGATTTGGGCTTTTACCTGGGATACAGAAGACCAAGGTATAAATCTTTAATCTGAATCAGACAGGACAAAGTTTTGAATGTGCCTCAAATATCACAGGTGAAAGCTCTAAGCACAGGCTTCCTCAGCCTCCTTGGGGAGACTTTTTCCTCCAGGAAACAAAAACAGTCTGTTTTGCCTTCTGAAAAGCAGCAAAATGATAAATCTCTCTCCAGTCATCATACAAGCCTCACTCAGGGTTGTTCGCTTTGTACCCACTCTTCTGTAAACTTTCTATCTAATCCTTCGTGGTTTGCTGTGGTCTACAGCAACTTTAAAATAGTCACCCATATGAAAATGTAGCAAGAATCCCATGATAATTTGATGCACACCTTGTGTTGTTCAACCTCTTTAAACGTCATTTGGTTAAGGAAATATATGCACTTAGATACAATCCCTCTGTATCCCTGCTTCTCTGTAAGTAAACTGAATAAGAAAACTACATGTATGGACTTGATGGAATCATAGGCAATGTTTGCACTTGTCGTGTTTAAACTTACTGCCTAGCATGTCACAGAATCACAGGATGACATGGGTTGGAAGGGACCTCTGGAGATCAACTAGTCCAACCCCTTGCCAGAGCACGATTACCTCCAGCAGGCTGCACAGGACAGCATCCAGGAGGGTTTTGAATGTTTCCAGAGATGAGACTCCATAACCTCTCTGAGCAGCTTTTCCTAGGGCTCTGCCAGCATTCCAGGACAGAAATTCCCCCTCATGTCCAGGTGGAACTCCTTCTATCCCAGTTTGCACCCATCGCCTCTTGTCCTGTGCCTGGGCACCACTGAAGGGAGACTGACCCCATCTTCCTGACCCCTACCCCTCAAGTATTTGTAAGTATTTATGAGATGCCCCCTCAGTCTTCTCTTCTCTAGGGTAAAAAGTCCCATGTGCCTCAGCCTCTCTTCATAAGAGAAGACCCCTAATAATCTTGTATGCGTCTTGTCTCTTGCACAGGGATATTGATGAGCTCACAGCCCTTTCCATAAGAACAACAATTTGAACTCATACTTACTCTCAGATGTACCTTATTTTTCACAATTATTGATTATTTCTGCTCTCACAGAAGAGAACTGACTGAGAGATGGGAGTCCTACAGAAGAAAGGCATATCTGTCTCTCTGCAGTCACCACTACAGGCACTAATCCCGCCTCTGAAAACATTTCCACTATAGGGAGTGGCTGCGTTTACTGCAGAAAAACTAAGAAAGAGGAAACTAATGGTAGATAAAATTTAAAGCATAAACTTTGTCATGCACCTGTATCGTTTCGTAAAAAAGTATCAGGTGTGAAACAGAGTTCAGAGCGCAGCTCCTGTTCTACACCCTTTGAATGCAATCCAGTATCTGGGCTGCTCACGCAGGGTAACAGATTAATTGGAGAGGTATTGGAGAGGTGTACTTGCAGTACTGATTTTTTTTTTCTTGGCTCAGCTTTGAAAATAATAGAATTTAGGCTTGCACTGGCTTTCACTGCTGCAACTGAATGGCCATGGATGCCACAGGCTCAAACGAATTTGGAGGAATATATTCAAAGGTATGCTAAAAAAGCATTGCTAGGAACAGGTTTGGTTTGTACCTGCCCATTATTTAACACTTCATACAGACACTATGGAACAATACGACAGAGAACATCCTGCAGCAGAGGGATGCTTTCGCCTAGACAGGCAGGGCAAACAGCATAAGGAAATGTGACTATTACCGCCCCTCTTCTACAGGAAAAGGGTCTTGTCCAGGTCACAAGATTCAAGTAACTAACACCCAAAACTCCTGCAAGATTAGTCACAAAGCCAACCTATCCTTGTCTTACTACAGTATCTCTTGTAAAATTGTCTTTGTGCTTGTCGCAGATGCTGTGGTTCTGGGTAATCCATCCTTGCTTTCCTTCAGCGGGGAAAGAAACAAGCCTGTTTTCTTGTTCTGATAAAATTCTGACTTCAAACTAAGTTTATTAAAATATGAATTATCTGTAAAACGACTGCAAAGGCCCATGAATTGATTTCTGATTTTCTATGGGCTTATTTTAGGACTTCTCTGTGAGATAATCAGAGTGCATTGAGAGATGCTAGGGATTGATTAATCAGTATAACCCCTACTGTGTCCAAAGCTTAACTTTCAATTACACATCAGTAGTGCAGTAGTCAGTATGTTTTTCTTAGGTAAAATGCCTATGAGGAAAAAATAGATAAAAATAGCAAATTAGAAATAGAAAATAATTGTTATTTGTTGGGGTTTTTTTTCTTAAACAAAAGGAACCCTCATTGGAATAACAAGGAAAGCTATGTAAAATTGAGATTTTTAGTGCATGCAATCCCTCTTACAAAGAGAACTCTATCCGTCATCCCCACAATTCTCTGTCTGATTGACACTGACTACAGTCTGATTGCTGGGCTGCAGCTCAGAACTGACATGAACAGGGTATGAACCTCCAAACCAGACTTTGATACACTCTTCCAGATACACAAATGCTGCAGGACTGCAAGATGTGTTAAGGAGGGGACCTAATAAGTCAATGCTAAGTGATACTGTAGATTAGGTGAAAATATAAAACTTTGCATTTATACCATCCTTGCAAATTTCCACTTTTCTCCTTTGCAAAGATATCAGAATAACAGCAGGGTTTATTTTTATTTACTTTTGGTGGGGGGGGTTTACCACCATGGTAAAAACTCAGAAGGTAAAGTTTATATTCTAGTTTTATGCTTCAATTGTAAATCTACATGGTGCAGCGAGCAGGCTACCAGTATAAGTAATATTTGTCTCACTTGTTTTAATATCAGTCCTGCAAACTCCTGCAGCCAAACTAGTCACACTTGATTCCTTCTACAATCAGTGATGAAAAGAAAAAATCATTTCTAGGACAAGAATCTTTTAAAAAGACTATTTTGTACATCTATTACAGACATGTGTAAATTATTACCTAGAAGTGGGTCTCTCTATTGACTCCAAGGTGACCCCAGGTCGACATGTTCAAGAGTAGGAGCCAAAATTTTGTTGGTTTATAGAATCACAGAATCATTAAGGTTGGAAAAGACCTCCAAGATCATCTAGTCCAAATGTCTCCCTGCCACCTATATTACTTACTAAACCATGTCCCTGGGTACCTCATCCAAGCCTTCTTTAAACACACCGAGGGATGGTAACTCCCCCACCTCTCTGGGAACCCTATTCCAATGTCCAACCACTCTAACTGAGAAGAAATTTCTTCTGAGCTGAGTACTGGGGGGATGATCATCTCCCTGGTCCTGCTGGTTACACTAGTCCTGACACCTTACACCAGGATGCCGTTGGCCTTCTTGGCCACCTGGACACACTGCTGGCTTATGTTCACATGAGTGTGAACCAACACCCCTAGATCCTTTTCCTCTGTACAGTTTTACAACCACCCTGCCCCAAGCCTGTAGCATTGCCTGGGGTTGTTATGACCAAAGTGCAGGACCTGACACTTGAACTTCATCCCACTGGCCTCTGCCCATGGATTCCACCTGTTCAGGTCTCTCTGGAGTGCCTTCCTACCCTCCAGCAGATTGACACTTACCCTCAACTTGGTGTCATCTTCAAACTTACTGAAGGTGCACTCAATTCCCTCATTCAAATCATCAATAAAGATATTAAAGAGGATGGGCCCCAGTACTGACCCCTAAGGAACACCACTTGTGACTGGTTACCAGTTGGATTAACTTAATTCACCACCACCCTCTGGACCCAGCCATCTGGCCAGTTTTTAGACCAGCAAAGAGTGTTTCTGTCCAAGCCATGGGCTGTCAACTTCTCCAGGAGAATACTGTGGGAGACTGTGTCAAAGACTTTGCTGAAGTCCAGGTCTTTGACTTTGACTTGCTGAAGACTACGTCAACAGCCTTTCCCTCATCCACTAGGTGGTCCTAGAAGGAGATGAGGTTGGTCAGGCAAGGACTAGCCTTTTGTGAACCCATGCTGCCTGGGCCTGACACACTGGTTATTACATATTTGCTCTGTGATTGACAGAAGGATGTCTTGCTTCATAATCTTCCCTGACACTCTGGTCAGACTAACAAGCCTCTAGTTCCCCAGATCTTCCTTGCAATCCTTCTTATAGATGGGCGTCACATTGGCAAGTCTCCAGTTATCTGGTACCTCTCTGGTTGCCCATGATGATTGATATATGATGGAGAGGCTTGGCAATCACATCTGCCAGTTCCCTTTGTACCCTCGCGTGGATCCCATCTAGCCCCATGGACTTGAAACAGTCCAGGTGGAATAGTAGGTCTCTAAAGCCACTGTAGAGTTCTTCACTGATGTTGTTGCATGACTGTGATTTCTAAATGATTTAGCCATTCAAGGTCGTACATTTGCATCTCTCCCATGCTATATGCAGAACAGACAGGCAGAAGAGAGGACACCCGAACAAGGTAGCAGAGACTGCACAAACCCCAGTCCTGCTTGCCCTTCAGAAGTCTGTCTGCTGGAGTTCTTGAATTTCCTGTCAGTATTCATGAAAGCAAATATTTTTTTTCTACATTTTTCAATAAATAAAATGCTTGATAAGAAATTAAGTGGTTAATTGTTTAGAAACAATTCTAAATTATTGGTGCCACGATCACTAATTTAGTGACTAACTGATAAGCTGTTTGATTTTCAATGGGAAGGCATGTCTTGTTTATGACTTTCTGTGGCAAATTGAAATAACTTATTAGGTCGTTCTTATAAAAAAAGGGAAGTTTTTGTATCATTTAGCTGAATGAGTGGAAAGGGTCACTGGTCTGCTGAAAGAAAGCATTGCCGCCATTTTCAGGAATCCAGCTGGAGGAATATTCAGAAAAAATACAACAAAAACCACTGAGGAAAGAAAAGGGAAAAGGAAATGAGGGGTTGGGGAAAGGAGAAGGCAACTGAAGATGTAAATGGCTCTTCTTAGCCATATCTTTAATGACTAGTTAGACCAAAGATTAGAAGTAATTGAACTAGCTCTCAGTCAACAAAAGATGCAAATAGATTGTAAAGCAGAGTAGGATTACATTAATTTACACTAAACTAAGAGTAATGAGTTAGTGTTTGTGCAGTGCTTAGAAAGCAGAAAATGCTATATAAATGTTAATTATTAGTATTTGTTTCAAATAGATGCAACAAACACAATCTTTTATATGTCTTACAAGGAGAAAGACAAAAAAAAGCAAAACTCAGTAACAGGCTCCCCACCATTTAATTGAGAAGTAGCATAGTGTGTTCTGGAAAACAGAGTCTTATTCAGTGGCTATCTCTGAATCATCAGCTTTTCAGTTGAAGTCATTGAGTGAATTTCTGGAAGGTTTATTTTTTTGAAAATTAAAAAAACCCACAGAAACTCAACAAAACACCCAAAACACCAAGGCTAGATGCTTATCATAAGGCTTCTATCCCCGCAGTGTATTGTGTGTATTTCTGACCTTGCACAAGGTCAAAACTCAAGATAATTTAAGAAATCAAGGTTTAAATAACAAGTAAATCATCTTCCTATGCAATCGTTCCTGAGATGACGAGATAGCTATGTCTACTACTGAGAAGTAAAGGTCTGGGAAACTGAGCTAGTTTCTCTTACCCCTAGCTATACCACTAATTTATTGTGTGATCCTGGACAAGGCATTTAACCTTTTGGACCCATTTTATGAAAAACAGATATAACCATTCTGAGCTGTTTCACAGCCAAATGAAGGCTCTTGTTTGATGCTTTTAAACAAGTCACTTCAATAAATAATGTATGAGACATGTATCACTATTAAGAAGATGACTGAGAGCGTCTATAAGTCTAAGAAACTTATTAGGTGAGATCATACAGTTCCAGGATGGATTCTGGGCCATGACATGTGAATGATTTGCAAAGATTATTAGGCTCGTCGGAATCATGAACATAAAAGAATCCTAAAGTAAAATGCTTATCTGTTTTTTTGCAATAAATTCTTGACCCAATTTCCTTCCTACCTTGGCAAACTCTTGCAGAGAAGAATGATAAATAGCAGAGGTCCAACCACTTTGCCTGTTTTAAAAATTGCAAAGGATAATTCAATTAAAAAAAGTAATTTATATGAAAGAAATATTTTGCCAGGATATGAGCTAATAAAAACTTATATTTAGTGCTCATGGTTTTTTAAAGCAGTATACAAATGTTAATTTATTAGCTAACAATTATATCTGCAAAGAAGGAAGTGGTACAAATGGAGACAGAGGAGACAGCAACATCCTCAGTCATAAGCTCCTGAAGCCAAATGTCTCATTGTACATATCATTGCCCAAGTGAAGCTGGATCAATGCTTACATCTGTTGGATGCAGAAATCCACAGGAAATCCAATTGCCAAGAATCCTTTAAACTTAACTTTGTTTTTACCAAAGTTCAGGCTCCTGGGTTTGAAAATGTCAGCCTCAGTGGAAGAATGGCTCCACGTTTCAACGTTTCTCATGACAAACCCGGCTTCAGATGTTCCCTCCTGCTACGGCTCTGCCACCCTGCTGCTTGCTGCCTCCCTGGGGATACTGATGCAGCTGTTTGTAAAACCACACCATGAGCAGAAGCAGATCAGGGAAATGGTCTGGAAATAAAAAGAAAAAGAGCCCTTATCTGCCAAAACTTTACCTTTTTAACCTGCTCCAACTTTAATTGGGCTAGATTAAAATCAATTTGGTTTTAGAGTGTGGTTTCACTAGGAGTTGCACTGGTTCAGGCAAGAGAGCAATACACTGGGGTAGGAAGAAAAACAGATCAGGAAACTTTTTCCCACCACCTAAACTGATGATGGAACCATATCCCCTTCAGGTCATGGCATGCAATATCTCTCCTGATCTAAAAAAAATCTGTATTTCTAACAAAATTTCAAGCAGTAGGACAGGGAGGTTCTAATAACCTTTCTAATACATCTTTTCCAGCTCTGGCTCCTACCACCCATCATCAGGTGTATATTTTGTCACCGAGAGATAATATCACTCCACTTCTGCCAAGAGAGTTGCTGCCACTTTGTGGAAGCCTACTTGATGAGAGTCCTCTGCTTCATGTCCACACCTCATCTGTTTCTTCTTGCTTATAGACAAAAATTTCTCTGTCTTTAATTGGAATTTCTGTTAATGCTTTATTCTCTCTGCTATGTCTTTGCCACATTGTTTTCAAGAAGAGCTGAAAACTGTTGAAAGCAAAGAAGTCAAATGCACCCAGCATTTTCTCCCTCTTTTTCTTCCTTCCAATTATTGGTAGGACAAATGAATGTGGAAAAAAGCAAACAAAAAATTTAGATCATCCCTACTACCTTGGAGATTTTCATTTTGTAAATGATGCTGCACGTAAGATAAAATTTAAGAAAACGAAACCACTTTTTTCCTCCCTGTATTTCTGACCAGTCAGGAGTGAATTTGTTGTGTCGTCTCCTGGACTGGCACTGAGGTTTACACTAGCAATGGTTTCTGAAAACTGATCCAAAGCCAGCTAAATTACATGAAGTCTTTTCCATTCATTTTGCTGGGGGAGTAAAATGGGGCTTTATAAGCTCAGCTCCCTGTGCAAAACTATCAACATTCACATTTATGGTATGGGCTGCACTGCATCATATTTCAGCCTTCAAAAGTGTCAGTGCTGAGGATGAAAAGGCATAAAATTAAGAAATTGGAGTCTTTTGGAAATCTCCTTCCCAGAGTGAGCCAAAATGAACCCATGAAGGAAAATATAAAGCACGTCAGCAATTTTTTAGATGTGACCTTGGGGGCCTTCAATTTGCAGGGTTCCCCCCAAGGACCTTCAATGAGGCCTGGGCTTGATAGAGCAGGTATTTCTCCAAAATTAGGCTCCTTTCAGGAATTATAAGCACAGCGCCTGCTATAATTAAGGCATTTTTGAAATTTTCATTTCATAATTATATTTAGCTGTGTTCTGGGGCAGCCTCACGTTCAAGCTGTCATTACACATGTCCAATGCCGCATTGGGTCATTAGGCTTATAAACAGGTTTAACCTAAACACCGGGGCCTTTGAATTTAAGCTGATTTCTTGGGTAGGTAAAGAGATATTTATATTTTCATTTAGCTTGAGTGATACCAGCACCTGCCACTCGTTCTAAACAGATCAGTTAACCCATAACTCCCTCTGTCAACTCCTGTTGACGGAAAGCAAAGTAGATAAATTAATGGTTCCCCTGAGAGGAGGGAACGGAGAAGACTCGTGTAAACAAATACCTCACAAAATACAACTGTATTAATGGGAATGGAAATGAAAGAGAAACCGCTTCTCCCCTTCTCCTTGGTAGGCACAGCAGGCTGGAGGCAAACACCCGCAATGATGCTAAAGGTGGGAAACACACACCAGGCACTTCACAGCTTGTGCAAGAGCAATTAGTGCATTCCCAAAATAGGGGAAAATATTTCAGCCCAGCCGGTGCCAATGACTGGGATGTCTTTGCAGCTTCCTTGAAGTCTGTGGATGTGTAAATACTACCTTTGCCCCTCCATGTGTGTGCGCACGTGCGAAGTCTTGCCGCTGGCAGATGCGCCCAGCAAACAGTGATTAAAAGGAAAAGAAAGAACATAAAAATCTTTTAAAACTCTGGTTTGCTCTCAGGGAAACCAAGTCTGATCTGGCTTCTGCTCTCATCTGAGGGGAGGTTCAGTATCTCCAGTCGTTCTGCAGCAGATGTGCTGGGGATGTAGTGCTGTGACATAAACTGAAGAGCATTCATCTATATCCTCTGTCGAAGGACAAGATTGAGGCATTTAGATATCCTGGTGATGGCAATCTTGTAAAAAGCCAAATCAGTAGCTCAGTTGATTGAGCCTTAGTCTGGGAATGAATATAATTAAGTAAGAGATTTCTCCTCCCTCCCCATCTCAGTGATTTTCCTTCTCAAATCTTTTTCTCTTCTTTTCCCTGTGATGGGAAACACTCAATTTTACCTGCATTTCCTGTGACCACATATTCAAACTTTCGGGTGTCCCGGGGCACCACAGGGTTTGTGCACCTTGCAGTCTTCCGAATATTTGCATAGACAACAAATTAAAGCAAAGACCCTTCCTTCCCTAACTCACCCTGGATGGCCAATTTTACTCATGCATGTCTCGTGCCTTGAGAGAATACAAGAATGTCTGTGATTGTCATCTTGTATAAAATTTCAGAAATTAAATAAATGTTTTTTTGCAGACTAGGCCTACAATATGATTCAGAGCTGCATGGTAGGACTGTGTGTAGGGCAGACAGGATCTGCTCTTGGACAAAGTTCTGGGCTGAGGGAGGATTTATGGGGAGACCATAATGCTGTGTTTAAGGGAAAGGCAAGTCCTGTGTCCCTGTCATCCTGCTGTCCTGGTGAGGATCGCATCATAACTCCAGTGTGCATTACCTCCCCAGACATTGCAACATCTGGATGAGAAGGTGTGAAGAATTTAGACTGACTGGAGGATCTTTAAGCATCTTTTTCCTCCCTCATATCCCAGCTCATCCTGGAATGTGGCGGAGAAGACTGTAGTTGAGCTGTCTCCTGGGCATTAGGCTGCAAATTGTAATTTGGGGAAGGATGTGTGTAAGTGGGGGGAGACACAAGTACAGCATCAAAGAAAGGAGCTGTAAATGGAAATCTTATTCACATGTGCTTTACCTCCTACCCTGGCATTGTTTAGTGTCTTGTGTGTTGGCTTGGACTGGAGCCAATGAGTCAAACAACATCCTACGTGTAATTATATGCTTAATGGAAACAAGCAGAGGTCTCCATGGCCTAGATTTGGAGAGGATTGTTTCTTAAGTAGTTGCCTCTGAGGAAGAGGGAAAAAGAACGTGCAGAAGCCAAGGGGATAAAGTGACTTTGGAAAGGCACCAGCCGTGCTGGGAGCATATGGTCTAGGGCTTCTGTAGCAGTCGGTGGAAGCTGCGGCACCTCCTTGGATGGGAAATAAAGAGCAGGAATTTACACCAAGTGGTCATCTTATGCTGCTGAGGGCCTGCCAGCTGCAGCTCTGAAAGCACATGCTAGCATTGATGACAAAAGCTGAGACCAGGGATGTGACAGAGATGATCTGGTGAGACTTGCAGTAACACGGAGTATTTCCCCCCAGCCCAGTTTTCCACATTACCCTTTCTTGTAGAGGTTAATGATCTTATAAGGACATCAGGAAGAAACAAATGTGCCTACCCATGAGCCTCATTAGTGTAAAGCCCAGTGTTATCATTCAATTTATTAACCCTGCATAAGCTGGGTTAGCACAAGGATGGTAGGCGTGAGCCTCCTTCCACGATCCCTTCCACCGTCTCTGCTGCAGCAACAGCAGGAGAGCAAGCAGAGCTGGGCTAGGTAATATTTTAAGCCCTTAATTTTATGCTGCTGTGCAAAGCTGCTCTCAACAGGAGGGCTCTACATAAATGTATGGGGAAGGGGTGTTGGGGTCACAGACAGATGTTGTCAAGATCCTGGCCTAAGGCAAACATGCCTGTGGCTCTCTTGCTTCACACTTTTCAGATCACATCATTAGCCGATCCATATCAGAGTGGGCAGCTGTTTCACGGAGGAAAGAGGAGAGAAGGTGTAGACCATGCATCTGACTCCAGAGTTTTGGAAACAGGTAAATACAATGGGGAAGGGGCAGAGGCCATGGTTCGGATACCAGTGTTGGGCTCAGGGTCTGTCCAACACTTTCTTCTAATAGGACTGCAGAGGGAAAAGCACTCCAGGGAGTGTTTAAGCAGTATATTATGTGAATATTAGTAGCTAGCCTGTCTGTGCCCCTTTCTTAGCCCACACCTCCAGCCCCTCTTCTGGCCTGTGCTTGTGTTTTACAAACTGGTACGAGAAATGCAGAAGCCTTCCAGCTGGCCCAGGGCTTTATGTAGGCTAAGGCTAAAATTAAAGCATTTCACTGAGACATAAGAAAAGGCCTCAGTAACTCGTAAGTTTGGAAACAAACTTATTTAATTATTTTTTTTTTAAACAAGTGAAAAAACCAACCCAAACAAGTGGCTTTGATGGTTGCATTTATTGCTAAAGAAGAATGCTAATAACATGTTGGTCGTCAGACAGATTTTTCACCAATCTAAGCTAGGAATGGCTCTGCTGAAACCGAAGACACAAAAGAGGTATCTAGACTAATAAATTAAATATTTTATTACAGTAAATAACAGCCTGGGACTGTTCTGTGGTGCTGAGGCCAACTGGCATGGAGAAGCCTTCATCTTTGACACAGTCCCCCACCACATCCTTATCTCTAAATTGGAGAGATGCGGATTTGATGGGTGGACCATCCAGTGGATAAGAAACTGGTTGACAGACTGTAGCCGAAGGGTGGTGGTCAATGGATCTATGTCCAGGTGGAGGCCGGTGACAAGCGGTGTCCCCCAGGGGTCTGTCTTGGGACCGGTTCTCTTTAACATTGATGATGGAATTGAGTGCACCCTCAGCAAGTTTGCGGATGACACCAAGCTGAGTGGTGTGGTTGACACCCTAGAAGGAAAGGAAGCCATCCAGAGGGATCTTGACAGGCTGGAAAGGTGGGCCCAGGTGAACTTAATGAGTTTCAACACTGCCAAGTGTAAGGTGTTGCACTTGGGCCGGAAGAATCCCCGACATAGATACAGACTGGGAGAAGAGCTTCTTGAGAGTAGCCCTGCTGAGAAGGACTTGAGGATTCTGGTGGATAAGAAACTTAACATGAGCCAGCAGTGTGCTCTTGCAGCTCTGAAGGCCAATGGTATCCTGGGCTCCATTAGAAGAGGGGTGGCCAGCAGGGACAGGGAGGTGATTGTCCCTCTCTACTCTGTCCTCGTGAGGCCCCAGCTGGAGTACTGTGTCCAGATGTGGGGTCCCCAATACAAGAAAGATGTAGAACTGTTGGAGAGGATTCAGAGGAGGGCCACAGGGATGACTAGAGGGCTGGAGCACTTGCCTTACAAAGAGAGGCTGAGGGAGCTGGGCTTGTTCAGCCTGGAGAAGAGAAGGCTGCGGGGGGACCTCATTGCAGCCTGCCAGTACCTGAAGGGAGCTTATAAGCAGGAGGGGATTCAACTTTTTAAAAGGATAGACAATGCCAGGACAAGGGGGAATGGATTAAAACTAAAGAAAGGAAGGTTTAGATTAGATATTAAGGGGAAGTTTTTTACAGAAAGAGTGGTGAGGTGCTGGAACAGGCTGCCCAGAGAGGTGGTAGATGCCTCGTCCCTGGAAGTGTTCAAGGCCAGGTTGGATGGAGCCCTGGGCAACCTTCTGTAGATCCAGGCCTGGAGGTTGGTGGCCCTGCCTGTGGCAGGGGGGTTGGAGCTCTATGATCCTTGGGGTCCCTTCCAACCCATGCCATTCTATGATTCTATGATTCTATGTAATAAACCCTCCTAGTATCCAAAATAAGGTAGATGTAACCGTCCACCTTCTGGGACTGGTCCCTGGCCCATTCTGATGCCTGAACCATGATCAGAGTTGTTTGGCCCAGTTCAAAGCATTGCCAGGAACCTCTATTAATTGATGTTTAGCCTTTATTTAACAACATAAACAATAACTGCCTGGTATTGCTTAATTTACTAACAAAGAGCCAACATCGCAGCTGGTCAAATTGTAAGGAAGCAGGTACCTCTATATTTACAGTAGTCTTTGGATTCCTTTGTAAAAGAAATCTGTTTTGATTATGAGTTAATTACTCAAGCCATGAAATTACTTCAATATCCTGCTCGTTAACGCATGCTAGCATTGCCTTATGTGTACTACAGAGACCTTGGAAGAGATAGGTGGTGGTAGTCTCACAGCTGGCAGGCTCAAATGTGGCAATAATTGGGAAATTCTATATGTTTCTTTAAGGAAATCCCCGCTCCTTCCCTTTCCTCCCAAAACTGTTCAGCAGTGTAATTTTTCTGAGCATTTAAGTTCATTTTCTTTCTTGCTCTTTTTCTTTTTCAAAAAAATCCCAAATGAAATAGAACTGATCTTTCATTAGAAGTCCACCAATGTAGTGGATATCATATAGAGCATATTGTCTAGGAGTGAAGGCAATACCAGCCAGAGAGGAAATGTTGCCAGGGTGCCCTCCTGACTCTAATCGCCAATTTCAAGCTATTACATGAAGCCCTGCAAATCAACAAACAATGTGAACAATAATGAAGGGGTGTTTAAGAAAGGAAGATGCCATTTGGGGGGATTACTGGATGTGAATGCTATCTCTCCTGGCTTTTGGCAAAGAGCAAATTGGAATCGCATTGTTGTCAAATCAAATATTTCTAAAGCACCCCTAGGGATTGTTTTGCAATTTTGTTAATATTTTAAAAGCATCCCTTGATCTCATCCGCGCCTGCATGCAGCTATGATTTCATTACACATTGGAACAAATGTCTTCTCTTTCCCTCCCTTCTGTCCTCTCTACCTTCAAGCTTTCACCTTAATAAGGAGCACTATGAACAATTGGTTTTGAAGCCCAAGAGCACTTGGACTCCATCAGAAGAGAGAACTTCAATCCCTCCATGTTGGCAAAACTGGCCTTTCACCAGCATTGGACAGCCATGGTTTTCCCAGAGGAAAACCAAGATAAACAGTCATGTGTACTCAGTAGGACCTTGACAGGAATCGTCCCCCTGTACTCAGCATTGGTGAGGCCACACCTTGAGTACTGCATTCAGTTTTGGGCCCCTCACTACACAAAGAACATTGACATGCTGGAGCATGTCCAGCGAAGGGCATCAAGGCTGGTGAGCGGACAGGAGAATAAATGTTATAAGGAGCATCTGAGAGAACTGAGGTTGTTTAGTCTGGAGAACAGGAGGTTGAGGGGAGACTTAATCGTTCTTTACAGCTACCTAAAAGGAGGCTGTGGAGAGGTGGGTGATAACCTTTTCCCCTTAGTTACGGGTGATAGGACAAGAGGAAATGGTGTCAAGGTACACCAGGGCAGGTTTAGATTGCATATTAGGAAAACTTTCTTCACATGGAAGTTTGTTAGGCATTGGAACAGGCTGCCCAGGGAGGTAGTGGAGTCCCCATTCCTGAAGGTATTGAAAAGATGGTTAGATGTGGTGCTTAGGTATATGTTTTTCATGTGGTTTTGGCAGGTTAGGGTGATGGTTTGACTTGATGATCTGAAAGGTCTCTTACAACCAAGAGAATTCTATGATTCTATGATTCTGTGATTGTTCAGAGCAGCTTGGTGGCCTGATTCTGAATGCCTGTCTTCAAGCTAAACTCCCAACATTATCCTAAATTACCATAACTCTCTTTTTTGAATGAAAGCTGAATAAGCAAGTATTGGTGGGGTGTGGAGTGTGGGTGTGGGTGAACCAATGAATGAATAAAAGCCTGTCTTCTTTGTACATTTTTCTATGAAAAAACCACTTAGCAGAGACCTAAAAGACTATCTAACTCAGCATTATTTATGCTGCTGTTTGTCTTCAGGATGGTTGACATAGAGGTGGAC
Source organism: Laterallus jamaicensis coturniculus (assembly GCA_022605575.1). NCBI lineage: Eukaryota > Metazoa > Chordata > Aves > Gruiformes > Rallidae > Laterallus > Laterallus jamaicensis. The sequence goes on along the minus strand of JAKCOX010000012.1, from coordinate 21,029,871 downwards.
TTTCCCTGAAGGACAGGGCAGTGACTTTGCTTGACATCTGTGAAGTGCCATCCATCAAGCGAATTAATCATGAATCACAAAGTGATAGAAAGTGTGGGCAAGGCAGGTCAAATGCTCTTGCCCTGGCCAAAGAGCAGTCAGCTGAGCAGTGCTATTCCTAGCGATGACCCATGTTCCTGCTTATCCATCATCATAAAAAGGACTAGCTTGTTTTCTGGCTAAACCCTTTCTTCTTATGAGGTCCTGTTTGGATTTTATCAATTCAGTCATTCTGAAATATGGATGACACACCAAGGTAAACAGAAAGATACAATAATTAAAGCACAGTGCACTCATTACTCGTAGAAGTTTCCTTGTCAAGCTGTCCATGTAATGAATACAAATGCCTTGCCAGTAAAGAAGCCTATGAAATGACCACAGATAGTGCATTGGAAAGCAGAGCTCCAGCTATAGCTGGGGAAGTAGAGGCAAAGAGGGAGAAAATTGAGGGACAAATCTGTGCGGTGAATCACTTGATGCTTCAGCTGGCCACAGAATCAGGAACTTAATAGAGATCTTCTGTTTCCCAGTCCAAATCTAGTCTAGGTCTTACAGTTAGGCTGGTCTCAACTTTGAGGTGTTTAAGCTTTTCTGTCACTGCAGGGCAAGCATTATCAGCTGAGAGCACATTGTCATCCCAAGCTTGTAGGCTTAACAGCTAAAATCCCTTCCGCCCTCCCCTTGCCACATCTCTTGGCTTTTTTCCTTCTCAGTCAAGTGTACTCAGCTATGCAGATGCTTCAGTGAACTCAAGAATGGTTATCTCAGTGGTCACTTCACATGCTCCCTCTAAATTTGACTATTAAGCCATTTTCTTTCTTTAACTGTCTTTTAAACAAAGCAGAGCTGGATTGTTGGACATTCATTTTTATTTGTATTGCTTTTAAGGCTTCATTTAATATGTAGACTCCAGACAGCAATTGTTGGACTTATTTTACCTCTCTAGAAAGACAACAGGGGACTGGACAACTTCCTAAGTCAGAAGAAGCCTAATTCACAGTGAAACAATGGCTGCTATTTCAGATCGGATTAGCTCTAAAGACCATCTGAAGAACAACCTTGTCTCTGGGTGGGACTTGCACATGGTGACTTGGTTGTGAGGATCCTCCAGGCATAGTCATGTTACGCAGTTCTGAGAAGATGAAACATTGTGGTCCAAGGACAATATCTGAAAGTCCTGTCTGCAGGGCCCAACCCTCAGCAGGATACATCTTCACATCATCTGAGAGGTTGACACAGAGGCTGAAGGGGCCTGCTCATTTGGCAGGCACAGAGACATATTAAGGGACATCCTAACCAAGGGAAGCTAAGGAGAAACCTTCAACAGGTGTGGACTCGGTATATCAACCATGGAGTTTACCTTTCTAAATCAAGAGAATCAGCCTCCAGAACAATGAAAGAAGCAAGGAGGACTTAATGGTGTATGGGAACTTAAAAAAATTGGGTAGTCTGCAGGATCTGAAATGTAAACAGGTGAAAAACTTGATGTTGGATCTGTGAGAGGGAGGTAATGTTGCCCTAATGAGGGGACTGGCATGTTGGAAGAAATAGACAGCAGAATTGTGAGATGTGCATCAGGAGCACTCATTTCTTTAAGGCTCAAGCAGCTTGAGGCTGGCAAGCCCTGATAACCACTTGCTAGCTGGCTGATAAATGGATCAGATAAATTCTGTCATGCTTGGCTGGGGATGCTGGCCATGAAACAGAGAGGGGGATTTGTGTGGGGTAGAAGGTCCATGTAGCCCATGCTGTTTGTGTCACTGCTTTGTGAGTCATTGCTGGAGAGAAGAAATAGAACCTTGAAGAAAGGCCTGGAAAAGGCTTTGCAGCTGAGATAATCCATCTATGCCTGCTGCAATGTTCTTCAAACCTGCCTTATGTTATGACCTGCGCCACAGAAATTCATGTTGAAAAGTGATAGCATGGTACTAATGTGATAATCATACTTCTTATTTATAGCAGAAATGTTAAAGATATCAGCAACAAAACTTAGTTTTTATCTTAGCTTAAGGTGGAGAGAAGGGCACACATATTGAAGGATTTGTTTGGGGAATAGAAGAAACAGGTGAAGTAGACTGCCTGCACTTATCATGGCATATTAGAAGGTCCGAGGTCAGGAGAAGATGGCTTAATCCATCCAACAAGGTTTGTTGCCTTGTCCCAGATCAGTAAATGTTGACCAAGTGCAGTTCAGTTGAGTCTCAGTGATCCCAGTGCAGAATATGCTAATCCAGGCCTCATTACAAATACAATTAAAATTATTTCATTCTCTCGCTAAAGTCCAATACCTGCACAAGGCTGCCTGAAATTCTGCTTTTACCTTCCTTATGTAATAAAAGAGGAGGCAATCTTAGAATCAGACCAGAACAAAGGACTTCTTGTTTCTGTAAATGTGCCCCATATGCAGAACACAGCCCACAGCTGTTCTTTTTCTCCATGAATTGTTCCCTGTCCTTCTTTCTCCCAAAGACAATCCCACCTTCACATTTCTTGCAATACTGCTTCTTAATAGGTATGATTTTTGGTATGAGGGATGTGAGTTTTAGTCCCTTCAGGCCAAAGGGGAGAGTATACCAAGGTCTTCTGGTTCTCAGCAGATGTCTCAACTGATGCCTAGCACTTTAAAATGCTGAGGGACTTGGGGCTTTTTAGACTACAAAGTTGAAGACTGAGGGGGCATTTCATCAATACTTATGAATCCTTGAGGGGTGGGGGTCAGGAGGATGGAGTCCGTCTTCTTTCAGTGGTGACCAGTGGCAGGACAAAAGGTGATGGGCTAGAATACAGTGGAATAGAGGAAGTTCCACCTGGACATGAGGAGGAACTTCTTTACTGTAAGAGTGGCAGAGCCCTGGGACAGGCTGCCCAAAGAGGTTGTGGAGTTTCCATCCCTGGAGACATTCAAAACCTGCCTGGACTCTGTCCTGTGAAGCCTGCTTGAGGAGATTCTGTTCTAGCAAGGGATTGTACTAGATGATCTCCTTCCAACCTTGATCATTCTGTGATTCTGCGTGACTCTGTGATGTAAGGTGCTCCTGGGAGGGCAAGTGGGGAACTCAGAGTGTCCTATTTAATTCACAGGCCTGGTGTCATTACTAACTCTTTCCACTTTCATTAGTACCTCCTACAGCAGGGAAGTGTGTCTCTCTGCAGATGACACTTCTATGAACCGGATTAGCCTGTGTCATATATTCCCAGTGGTTACTGAAAATATATTAATATGCCGGAGAGGGTGTGTGTAAAGTAAAGCATAAAGGGAATGGGTAAGAAGAACTGATCCATTAAACATCTGCAAATAACCCCTCATGCAGTTTGGCAAGCAGGAGAAACAAAGGGGTTGTAAAAATCCACCGAAATCTGAGGGATTCAAGCATCAAGGCAAAGAAGCTGTGGATATCAGTGCTATTATTTAGTTCAGAAGAACAAGATTTGATTAAGAAAAAGGAAATTTGTGATTAATATAATGAAATATTTTCCTAATGATTAGGTCCCTTAGGGAAGTAGAATAAAATAAATAATAATAATTAAAAAAAACCTAACAAACATCTGAAACTGGACTTCCCAAAGCGCTGTGGAAACATGGTATTATGTAGAAATGAGCAGCCTTATGCTGGATTGGAAGTGGAATAGCCTTCTACTTTTGGGTGTGCTCTACTGGATAATTCATGGTAGGGGGAGGCAAATCTGTACCAGTGATTGCAAAAACCTGCCCTTGGTTCTCAGTACCAGGCCTGTGTGGGTCAAACTCCTCACCACTCAGATCTGTAAAGGAAAAATGTCTTTGCTCTGGTGAGACACCAACCCAGAGAGGTTGTGGAGTTTCCTTCTCTGGAGACATTCAAAACCTGCCTGGATGCGTTCCTGTGTGATTTAGTCTGCTCTGGCAGGGGGGTTGGACTAGGTAATCTTTTGAGGTCCTTTCCAATTCCTAATGTTCTGTGGTTCTGTGATACTGTGAGTACTGCATCTAGCTCTGGGGTTCCCAGTGCAAGAAGGACACAGATGGAGAGAGTTGGAGAGAGTCCAGATGAGGCCACGGAGATAAGCCAAGGGCTGGAGCAACTCTACTACGGAGACAGGCTGAGAGAGTTTGGTTTATTCAGCCTGGAGAAGGGAAGGCTCCAGGGAGACCTCAGAGCCCCTTCCAGTCCCTCAAGGGGTTCCAGGAAAGAGGGAGAGGGACTGGTGACAAAGGCAGGGAGGGACAAGACAGGCCTTAAGCTGAAGGAGGGGAGATTTAAATTAGATACGAGGAAGAAATGCTTGACTGTGAGGGCGGTGAGGTCCTGGCACAGGGTGCCCAGAGAAGCTGGGGATGCCCCTGGATCCCTGGCAGAGTTCAAGGTGAGTTTGGATGGACCTTTGGGTAACCTGGGCCAGTGGAGGGTGTACCTGACCATTGCAGGAGACTGGACTTAGATGGGCTTTGAGGTCCTTTCCCACCCAAATCAGTCTGGGATTTTGGGATTCTATGAAAATCAAGCAAGTTTTTTCCACTTAATAGAAATCTGTATCACTATGCTGGGGTACCTTCCATACAACCAGAATGCAACTCACTGACCCAAAACAAGCCTGTTATCTTAGTCTTGGCATTAGACGGATCGATCATTTGTAAGGAAAACCTCTGGAACTTCAGAACTGCTGTACAAGCCCCCTCCCCCCTCAAACATCTGCTTGTTATTTGTATGGAGCGTGGGCTAGATTCCTTACTCAATGGCAATCCCCAGCAGTTTTTAATGGGCCCTAAATAATCCTTAACTTATCGCAACAGCTGTTGGAAGGCGGCCCAGGAGGGCGGTTGAAATGATAGCTTGACTGAAGGCAGGAGATGCTTCTCATAGCAGCTTTGACGGAGAGGAGAATCAGAGCCACCGAGTAACATCACTAAGCTTCAGAATATCCCAGTGTTCTTGCTTTTGTGAGGCATATTCATTGGAGATCTGGAAACTGTCAGTTTGTTCCAGCTTTGTAGTACCCTCAGGGAGGAAGCAAATACTCCGCTGACTATGAAGATGTGCAGCTATAACTGCAGTAATTCAATAGCAACAGTGAGTCAGGGCAAACAGACCTACCACTACAGAGAGGACACCAGAATGGGGAGACTATTAATTGGCAGATGTGCACTGCTTAGCATTAGTGAAGACAATGAAATTTCACATTCGTGAGCATTAATGCAGACTTTATCTGATCTACTCTATGTGTATGCCTTAAATTTCCTCTTGAGCACAGCTGGGTGTTAATCCCCTTTTCATGTTATACCCCTCCCTGGCAATGAATACACTTGTCAATTAAAATACGTTCTTTGAAGTTATTTCAAGCTTTCCAGAGTAAAGAACTGCAAAGTCTCACTATGACCCAGGATTAATTAAGAAGGGCCAAAATTGATCTCATTTATGGGAGTGTAAATGCATTGCAACTCTATTCCCAGCCTAGCAAGAGAAGACATTTACTCTTGGCTGTTTGTTGTGGGTTGGTGGTTTTTTTAATAGTCTTTGGCCAGGAAAAGAGGATGTTTTATCCTTCCGCTGATACTCTGTGGACTCCATCTTCCTGTGGATTTCAGTCTTGCAAAGTTACACATCCTTTCTTTTACATAAACCCACCTCTGAGACAAGTTATCCAGATGACCAGGACATGTAATTTGCTGAAATATTTACAACAAAATGAAAATGCATCTTCACCCTGATCTCTTGAAGAGTTTTATCTCTAGGTATCTCTGGGTTGTGTCTGCAATGAAAATCTTTCCACTGACTGGTGTGAGTGAGGCAGACATGGAGTTGAAAATATGTCCTCATATGCTGATTTGTGCCTTTATTACATATGCCATGCCAAAATGAGATGCAACCAGTTGTTCATGTTTGGTAACTATATGCTGTTTGATACTATTTTAAATTGTCATGACTAGATGTTGTGTCTACTGGAGAAGAAAGCAGAAGCCAATATTCAGTGTGGTTCTTCAACTCCATGAAAGCATTCATGGTAGATTGAAAACAGATGTAGACAAGCCCAGCTCAGCATCAGGTGTATCACCCCCTGCCACATGAACTGAAGACATAATTCCTTAGATGCAAGCCAGCCACTGTAAAGATTCATGACTATTTCCAGTAGAGCATTGATGGCAACCAGATCCTCCACACTTGACTATGGATGGAGTTTGCATATGGAAAGCATTCTGTGTACACAAAATCAAAATGTAATATGGAAATTTTGCATGAGGAGATTTGTGAGAGCAATTAAAGACACCACTTAACAAGCTCTCTCCTGTGCTACTGAGAAGACCTGGAGAGCATTGGAAGAAAAGAAGGATGTGATAGAGTTATTCTACCTCTGACCTGGTAAAAAAGAGGACAGCAAAGGTCAGTCTAATGATCAAATTAGTATAATTACGTATTTGTGATGTCTTTCGATGTTTGAAAGGGACGGGAAGGAGCTGTCAGTGCAGGGAGAGTGGGGAGGAGAGCAAAGACATGCAGCTGGTGATAGCAAATGCAAACAGTAGGTCTTTGTCTACCGTTTCTATCTGATAGATAGATATTGCTTTTGAAAAGGAAATGAAGACAAGAAAGGGAAAATAGTAAAAAAGTGTAATATTTTACAATAGAATTTCAAAAATACAGCACTGATCTTTCAACAATATAGGGAGAAAAACACTAAAAAAAGAAATTGCCAGCTGAGTGTTTGGACATATTCCTTGACTATTTCATTAATCCACCTTAATTTCTTTTTAGCTTGATAGTGTGATCCATAGCAGTTGATTAAACTGTAACGTGGTAATTTGTTGAACTAATGTGGAGTAAATGAAAGATATGCAGACATGTTACATGAGTCTTGTAAAATTTGATATAATAATCCCTAACTCTGTGTGCTTTCTTCAAAACATGAACAAAGTGTCATCACACTTATGTATTGAACAACCAACCACAGAGTATTATTACCAAGGCATTGAAGTGAATAGAGGGATTAGAGGATCTGTGATCTTCCTAGGAATATATTTGAAAAACAAAGTACATCAAGTACCCTCATTCACATTTGTATTAGTCCTGTGTTTAAATTACCATGCTTTAGGAAGGTTGTGAAAGTAAATAATTTGATTTCTTATTCATGTTGTTTTCATCATTATATTTTATTGCAAGGAAACACTAAATTGAAAAATCCAAACATGGATGAGAGAAAAAATCCCAATAAACTTTTTTGTTTTCTAGTTCTCTGAGTGACACTGTTGAATATTTTAATACTATTTACTGATATTATCATGTGGCATTCATTCCACCAGTATAAACGGAAACAGGATCTAGCCCCCTGTTATAAGATGTTTGTGTATGTTATTTTTATGTGCTAGGTGGTGAAAGAAAAATCAGTCCACTGGGTTACTTCAGATTTACTTCCAAAGGGTTTCAGCACTTTAAAGTGCTTCTAAAATTATATCGACTGAAATTCAAGGAGAACCCTGTTGAGTACACTCATGGTGCAGCAACTACAGTTGCAAGGCTTAGAGAACCCTGTCTCTCAGATGTGCAGAGCCTTGATGTCTCTAGAGCCCATGGAAGGTTCTCCCTCTTTCTTTCCCCATACGGTTTCTTCTCTTAACTAATTTTTCTTATTGTATTTTATTTTATTAGAAAGGAATGGGGAGGGAAAACACAGTGGTTGAGTCTCACAGAGCTGCAAAGTGGTAAAACAAATCTCAGAGGTGGTCTAATCTCAAAGGCAGTGCTGTGCTTGCTAGGAAGTCTGTGTCTTTTGGCTTCTGCTCACTATTATTGCTTGATGAGCACTCATTAGTATTGCCTTTGGGAAAAGAAAAGAAGCAGGAAGGGGAAATGAGGGTCTGTTCTTTGTGTTGTCCATTGGGCTGGCCTACTGTACAGTACCTTAAATAACAAGTCCCATATCAGTGGAAATCCAATCACTTCTTGCAGTATTGCTTTATAAAGGATCAATTCATTATAATCGTCAGTCTTTGGTAAAGTAACAACCCCGCTTCTGGAACCCAAGATCTGCTTCATGGTCCTTCTTAAATCCTGACTCTATTCTTTCCCTACAGAAGATGTTTGTCACCAGTTCTCCCTAAAGAAGGTCCTACTTAAATCCTACCCATGACCCTATACTCACTGTCTGCTTTATATATTGATTCATTACCTGACTTCACTTGCCAGCCAGAGCTTTAAGAAATTGTTTCAAAGACAGGGCATCGCGGGTACACCGATGTTTAACTTTGGGCAAGTCAATAGCAAATGGGTAGCATTAAAAATCTGTATTTGCCAATATTTAATAGTGCATTTTATATAAATGTCACTATAACTGCTGCTCACTGGCATGGGAATAGTCTGTTTGAACTGTACCCAAGTAGTAATAATGAAGTAGACAAGAACTTTCCCAAGTTTGAAAAACAGCACATAAAGAAAGGGGATGTGGGGGAAAGAAGGAAGGGAAATAATCCTAAGAGACTGGGGTGAGGAATTAGTCTCAAAAAGTTGCAACAGAGGTTAAATGATTCCATTTAAATGAAAGGCAACCTCCACAATTTTGAGATATAGTAAGTCAGGCCAGAAGTTTTTATTTGGAAATATGATAACTGAGAGACTTCAAATGTCAAGCTACCATGCAGAGTACTAAAACACAGCCAACAAAGTGAGCAGCTAGAATACACTGTGCTAAGGAAATGTGTGCAGTTTTTAGTGCCACAAACTCCTGAGATGTGAGACTGTAAAATATCTTCTTAGCTGCTGGCTCTCCACTGAGGATTCTTTAAAACTGGCCCTAAGACATCAGGCTTTGTAAGATGCTGAGGCTGTCTCCAGTTCCCATCCAAGATACTGTTTCCCTGGCCACAGAATATGATCTGAGAACTGGACTTAGTGGAACCCAGATTGCCAAAGCACAAGGCAGGCCACGTGGTGAAATATAAAGGAGTTGGAAAACGAGTTCACTTATAAACTCCAGGCACAGATCTGATCACTCACAGAATCAGGCTGGGCTCCTTTTTTTCCAAAGGACAGCATCCTGGTAAAACAAACTCTGCAGGGTTTGCAAAGTTTTTGTTCTGTTACATACAACTTAATTGTTGGGTTCTTCTCTAACTTGTGTTTCTGAGTCATTTGTTTTTAATTAAGCCTCTAATTGCCACATTTTCTGGGATCTTTCTATTGTGCCCCTGAAAGCACCATCTATGTTCAGAGTTTACTTCCTACTGTTCTTATCCTGAAGAAAAAGACATCCACCTCCTTCTGCCTTGATTAGGATAACTGACTGTTGAGTGTGAGCTGAGCACAACCGAATTCGTCTCCTTTTGTCATTATATATCACCCTTTCTAAAGGTATGTCTTGGCCACATCCCAGCCTCCTGGATGCACCATCAGTGCAGACATTTATAGCAATCTTGAATCACAGAAAGATATGGAATAACAGAGGTTTTATTTGACAAAAGAGCCAGGTGCACAGGAGCTAATTCCCTACTAGTACACTACCATATTTCATGGTGTCTGCCAGGGATAGGCAGTTTTCATTCCCTGTGGGAGCTAAGTGGAAGCTTTACCAGAAACACTGGAAAAACAACACACTAAACCCACCAAAGATGTGCACTTTGGGAGCAATCCTGCCTCCTTTCCTGCTATCCTGCAGCATCTCAGAACTGCATATCCACCCCCGGAGCATGATGATCTATTGCTAGCACCCTGTGCAATCTTATCACAACATCCCAGCCCTTTACATGGACGATTCTGATCCAAACATAGCCTTGGGTCCCTGTCTAACAGGATAAAGAATAGCTCTAAAAGGGAGAAACAAACATAAAAAAACCCCCACCAACCCAAACCTATTCTGGAAAGCACAGAATGTGTGATTTTGTCTCTTGTGTGTGTAAATGTAGGCTGGTTTGGATCTACACACTGGCAAAACCAGCAGCAAAACATAGGTCAGGGGAGTGAAGGTGCTATAGGGAACACAGAAATAGGTTCATTATTTTCCTCTGGCAGCACTTTGCAGCCACGTCGCTGTAGAGTATGTGATCCTGTGGAGTATAGAGCAGTAGAGATTTGGGTCCCTGGAGCCCAGGACTGGGAAAAGACCTTTATCCGGTCTATAGATAGATGGATGAAACACAGCATGGAAGAATATAAAATACAGCAAAACATGAGAACAAACTTAGCTGTGCTTAGACAAAGGACTTGTGGTTGCTTCTTCCTCACCTTCTCTCTCATGACTGCATGGAAAATAAAAACAGTCATGGCTATAAATAGAGCTGCCGAGGAAAGAGGACAAATTCTGCATCATTCATGAACATGACTCTCAGACGTTCTGCCAGAGCATAACTTAAACATTTGCTTACATCAAAGTAGAGCACGATCAAAAACTGTGGGCTTCCCTCAAGGCTTGCATTCAAAAGAGAAATAGAAAAAGAGCTGCACTCTACCTCTGTTACTAGATGCATTGTATAAATGAAAATTAGTGTAAACAGTCTGGAGATAACTAAATATTAAATGCATGCAATTTATATAGCTTGAAGGAAAACAGTAATTGGTTAAACTCATGAGAGAACTGAAACTCCACACTGTATTGTTTTATTCTTTAGCAAATGCAGAAAGAATTGGGTAAAAAAGAGCTGCAGCACCATTCATAGGTCATCATTATCACCCTGAGTACCAGAAAGGACTGCCTTCATGTCTAGGCCCCTACAGTCACAGGCAATTATATCAAATGCAAAAAACCCACCTAAATCAAGGCACTCAGTTGTTGTATCCATCTTTCCCCCAGGGATTAATGTAGCGCACATCACACAGAGCAACCCTACCTCAAAGATGCCTGATTTGGCAGGAAGGCTCCTAATGCAAACAACAAGTTACTCAGCAAGGAAGCCAAGCCCTTGCCCACACACTTGCACTCACCAAGCACAAGTCATAAATCACTTCTCTAGACAGTATAACAATGCAAAGACCTTCAGTACCTATAAGAGGTAAAATCTACACTGGGCCACACATAAAAAACAGGGCAGACTAAGGGCATGGCCATTGCTGAAAATCCCCTGTAAAGGGCAGGAAATATCTGGTGAAAATGTCTCAGTGGACCATTCACCATTTATTTCAGAAAAACTTTGTTACCCCTGCTAATATCACCCCGAATCTGGGAGACTCTCAATGTCCCTGGCACATCAGCTTCCTATGTCAAAGATGCAATCTCCAGTCAAACAGTTAATCCACTTAATGAGCGATGCACTGTAAACTCAAGGATAGGGCATTACCAGGAATCCCAGAGGACTTGCTTTTAGCCCTGGGGTGCTACTGTCTACAGCCTTGCATGGTCTTCATGTCTGAATTCAAACCTTGTCCTATTTATCTTACGTATTCTTCAAGGCCAGATATGACTTACTGTAAGTTAGTACAGTGCATGACCAGGCTTTAGTTTGATTACAACACATACCTTCTAGGGTTTTAGTAAAATACCCACTGACTTCAGAGCACCATGCAGAAAAGTTTCTCCTTCAGACATCTTAGTTTCAAATAAAATTTGAAGGAGGAAGAAGGGATGTTGGGGGATGCCTCAGATCCACAGCAGGCCACAAAATACTGATGTAAATATATTTCTAAAGCTCAAATTCCATTGAAGGTAAGTCAGAAATTCCTGAGCATACCTCATCTCCAGGACAGTTGGGTGGGCTTCAGATCCTCCGGTTTACATGTCAAGAAGTTGTTTGTTTATATTTGAGATATGCTCAGGCTCAGGACACTGTTTAAAGTGGAACAGGAATTTTCAGCAGATGAGTAATTTCATCATGAAATAGGCAAATCAAGTCTGACTTAGGTCTGCAATGTTTACAAATAGAGGAGCTGAACTTCTGTGTGTGATGGATGAAGATATTGGCAGATCTGTTTCCTGGTCAGCTCTCCATCTCTCTGATACAAACTCAGTTGCATGCAGCTCCTTGGATGTGTGTTTTTGTTCTTTCCCAAATGAGGATTAAAGTGTCACAAGATTTGTCTGTTTTTTGGGAACTTTAAAGAACAATGAGCATTCTTCTGTTACCAATATTTTTTTCTGTGTTTGATAAATTCCTGTATCTAACCATTTCTTTTTTTTTCCTTGTAAGCCTGCTCAACCGCAAATGATGGCAGGTCAACAAGAAGTGATCAGCTCATATGAAGAATCTCTACTGATATTTCTTAAAAAAAAAAAAAAAATATTAGTATAGCAAATATAGGATAACAGCCTTTATGGCTGTAGGTCTAGGCAGCAGTATCAGCTTCTTCAAAGGAACAGGACTCAGCCTTATTGCAAATCATTCTTGCTGATGATCAGCCTATTGATGTTTGCATTGTGCTATCACAGAATCACAGAATCACAGAATCTTAGGGGTTGGAAGGGACCTCAAGAGATCTTCGGGTCCAACCCCCCTGCCAAAGCAGGCTCCCTATCTCATATTACATAGATAGGCGTCCAGACGAGACTTGAATATCTCCAGAGAAGGAGACTCCACCACCTCCCTGGGCAGCCTATTCCACTGCTCCGTCACCCTCACTGTGAAAAAGTTCTTCCGCATTGTTGGTGCGGAACTTCCTGTGCTCCAGTTTACAGCCATTGCCCCTAGTCCTGTCCCCACTGACCACTGAAAAGGGGCTGGCCAATTCCCCCTGCCACCCACGTCTAAGATACTTGTAAACACTAATTAGGTCCCCCCTAAGTCTTCTTTTTTCCAAGCTGAACAGACCCAGCTCACTCAGCCTTTCCTCATAGGGGAGATGTTCCAGACCCCTGATCATCTTTGTCGCCCTTCTCTGGACTCTCTCCAGAAGGTCCCTGTCTTTTCTATACCAGGGAGCCCAGAACTGGACACAGTATTCCAGGTGGGGCCTGACCAACGCAGAGTAGAGGGGGAGGATCACCTCCTTCGACCTGCTGGACACACTCTTCCTGATGCATCCCAGGATCCCATTGGCTCTCTTGGCCACCAGGGCACACTGCTGGCTCATAGCCAACCTGTCATCAACCAGGACCCCCAGGTCCTTCTCCACAGAGCTCTTCTCCAGCTGGTCATCCCTCAGCCTGTACTGATACATGTGGTTATTCCTCCCCAGGTGCAAGACTTTGCACTTGCTTTTGTTGAATTTCATTAGATTTCTCCCTGCCCAGCTCTCCAGTCTGTCCAGATCTCGCTGAATGGCAGCGCAGTGTTCCTGCGTGTCAGCCACTCCTCCCAGCTTTGTATCATCGGCATACTTGCTCTAGAATCAGATACTCTTCATTTATTTGTGAATCCCTGATGGACTTTGCTACCGTTCCCCATTTAAAGAGCTCAGTCTAGCAGGTTATAACCACCGAAAGCTGCTGTGATGGCAGAGATGGAAAACGATATAATTTATAATCTAGTACAGTATAAGTTTTCTTCCACTATAGACCAGAAAATACCAACTACTTTAATGACCTCTGTATCATGTATGAAGCCCAGAGAAATGAATTAGGTTGTCTGTCAGGTAAGGAGTAATGCTTATTACTTCCAATAGCTTTCTTTTCTGGATTTCCCCCTTTTAATATGTATATTTTATAACTACATTATATAGATAAGCATTGTATAGATAAATATTATTTTTTATATTAAAACAGGCAGTCGGTAACCTTAAGCTAGTCTAACTCAACGATCTAAACCAGTATATGAATTCCTTGCATATGTTAAATTGAAATATATCTGATTTATATTCTGGTGTTAAAGCAGCTCTCTCAAGGTTTCTAAGCTCCAGCATTGTTACCTGGGAAAACATAATATGGTAGTCTAGTTCCCCAGTTTAAGAATGCTGAGGGTTTTCTTGCCTTTCGGACATCTATTATTAATGTCTCCTCATGAACCAGTAGTTTCATATAAACACATGTAAATACTTGGAAGAAAAGGTGTCTGCCCAATTAAAATGGAGACCTAAATTTAGAGTAAGTCAGTATTGGAAATGAAGGTTAAGCAACAGGAAAAATGACAGGGATTTTGCAGGGATGGAGAAATGAAAGGAATAAATTTTGAAGGACAAAGAAACTGAAAAGCTATGCAGAGCTGTGAAAGTGAGGACAACAGGTCTGTACTTAAATCACAAGGAGGACTTCCCTATTCCCCAGGTGATGCTACAGACTTGGGGAAGAGTGGCTGAAAAGCTTAGCTGAAAAGCTCCCTGGTGGAAAAGGACCTGGGGGTGTTGGTTGACAGAAGGCTGAACATGAGCCAGCAGTGTGCTTAAGTGGCCAAGGAGGCCAACAGCATCCTGGATTGTATCAGGAACAGTGCAGCCAGCAGGACCAGGGCAGGGATCAGCCTACTGTACTGGGCACTGGTGAGGTAGCACCTTCAGTGCTGTGTTGAGGTTTGGGCACTTCGTTACAAGAAAGACACTAAGGTGCTGGAGCAGGTCCAGGGAAGGGGAACGAAGCTGGTGAAGGGTCTGTAGCACAAGTCTGATGACGACCAGCTGAGGAAACTGGGGTTGTTTATCCTGCAGAAAAGGAGGCTGAGGAGAGACCTTATTGCTCTCTACAACTACCTGAAAGGAGGTTGTAGTGAGGTGGTCCCTTCTTCTGAGTAACTAGTGATAGTTCAAGGACAGGGAACTACTTGAAAGCGTCCAGTGCAGAGCCACGAAGATGATGGAGAGTAACACCTTCCTTATGAGGAGAGGCTGAGGGGACTGGGTCTCTTTAACCTGGAGAAGAGGAGACTGAGCAGTGACCCCACTGATGTTTATAAATATGTCACATGCAAGTGTCAGAAAACGGAACCAGGCTCTTCTCAGTGATGTCCAATGGTAGGACAAGGGGCAATTGATGCAAGCTGGAGAATAGGAGGTTCCATGGGAACATAAGGGGAAAGTTTTTATCTGGGAGGAGAGCCGAGCCTTGGGACAGGCTTCCCAGAGATGTTGTGGAGTCTCCTCCTCTGCATACATTCAAAACCTGCCTGGATGTATTCTTGTGTGACCTAATCTAGGTGATGCTGCTCTGGCAAGGGGGGTTGGACTACATCTTTCGAGGACCCTTCCAACTCCTACTATTCTGTCATTCTGTGATTCTATGATAAGAAGAGAGGAAATGGTCTCAATTTGAGTCAGGGGAGGTTTATATACGATATCAGGGAAAAATTCTTCCCTGAAAGAGTGGTCAGGTATTGGAACAGACTGCCCAGAGAGGTGGTGGAGTCAACATCCCTGGAGCTGTTCAAAAACATGTAGATATGTCACTCCAGTTTTAGTTGCCATGGTGGCATTGAGCAGACTTTGTGATCTTAGAAGTCTTTTCTGACCTAAGATTCTGTGATTCTATGATATACTTATGAGAAGCAATTAAAAAAAACCAAACTATTAGTGTTTACGTGAAGCCCATTCTGCAAAGGCAGAACAGATGAGATGAAATAACAGAAGTGAAAAAGAATTCCAAGACTAAATTAAATAACAGGAGTCAAAACATTATCTAAATAAAACCTATTTAGCACTGATAGCTAAAGTAACAGCTGAAAGTCATTATGCTGATACTGGCTTGTTCTCTTCCCTGTCTCCCACCCTGCTCAAAGTTACACATAGCTCTGATTGAGCCAGTGCAATGGTGCCATGTAGAATTTTCTAATTCCTGTGCACTTAATTATTTCCCCATTGGGAGTGGGAACAGCATCTTTTCATCTCTGGGATAGAATAAGTGAAACAATGAGGGTTCCAGGATGGTGCTAACCATGAGTGATGAGCCACAAGGAAGCTATGCCCAAAGTTACTATTCCATTTAAATACATTCTTTCTCTTAAGAAAAGTCACAAAAAACTACCACACTTCAAATTTCAGATTTCTTTAAATGACAAAAAAGCCACTGAAGCTGAACTTGGTCTTACTTCTCATTGAATTTTATTGAGAGGGTGATTCCCTAGATTCCTAGATCCTGAAAATATCTGCTTGGAATGCCAGCTCTGCATACAAACTGCAATATTCAAAGCAGTTCTGTATTCCTCTTCCAATGAACTCCTGTGAGACGTATTCTTCAGCTGCAATAACTTCCTCGTTTCCTTCTCCATGTCCTGGCTGAGCACTGAGGATGAAGAGACAGTTCCCATCAGTTCCCAAGATGACAGAGGAAATCAGATTCAGGAGTCCTGACCTATGTGTTTATCATTCGGGGTTAATTTCTTGGTCAATGTAGGAAAAATTCATAACATAAGAGCAAACTGAGAGTGTGACCTCAGGAAAGTCCAGTAGTATTATTACTTTTAATTTTTCATTAGCCTAGGTCAAAAGTGAAAGTGCATCAAGGCAAGAAAGATATGCATTTAGAGCATGTTGGAAGTCATTATACATCATTTCATGGAGGTGGAGGAAGATTTCATCAAAGTCAACCTCACTAACCAAACAACTGCCTCTGTTTGAAGTATTTTGCTCTTGGTCCTATCTTCCCTAATGAATCTCTGCCTGAAGTTTAATCACCTCATATCACAACTGCTCATTCTGTAGCAGTAACACTCAGAGAGTTGGACCATGTTTGTTCAAACCTAAACTTTATTTATTTTTTTCTTATCTCATCTGGCTCAAAAAACATTTAACTCAACAGCAAGTGAGCCAATTCTATATTTTATGTTCCATATAATTATTTTTCCACATTCAGTTTTCATTCCTTATTATAGATGTATTTTACAATATGTATGATTATATTAAAAATAAAAATCAAATTGGATCAATACCAAAAACATATTTTCCTGTTAACCACAGCAATAATTCTCCTTTGCTTTTTCAACTAATACAATGTTGCTTTGGAACTAAAGAAGCAGATTCTCTTCTAACGCTGGGGAATTTTTGGTGAAAATGTGATTTTTTTAAACTACTAAATAAATAAGCCATTGTAATTTAAATATTAAGTTTACTCATATGAAGCTTGACAAAGCCCTGTGAATAGCATCCACTAGTAACTACCTTCTTCTATGAGAGTAGGATGATCTCAGAAAGGTGGTGATAAGTAATGGCCTTTTTTCCACCACAACGCTGTAAGTCACCCATATTTATAACATGCCATTTGCTGATGTGTGCATGTTTACAGGCTCTCTGGAGAACTCTGATAAGGGCAATGATTGGTGGCAGCTACGTTCCAAACAGCTGATGCTCAAACTTCCTTTCCCCATTGATGCCAGCTTTCAGCGAAGCCGGAGCAGAGTGCTCTGCATCCTTTGGCAGTTCATTCCCTGTGCTCTCCCTTCAGCAACATGGTAGCAGGAGTGAAAGGAATGCAAAGTCATGCTCTCGTGCCCTGCCCTTCAGCATCCATTATTTACTTTACTCTCTTCTACCTGACTGCATCAGAAAAAGCTCCTTTTAAGACTCTTCCCTCCCTGACTGTTTTCAGTAGGAGCCCGCTGTGTTTGCAGTGTTACTCTAAATTAAGCTGGTGGGAGGGCACACTCCATGGTTTCACCAGGTGCTGGGCTGGATGGGTCTCCTCATTGCCAACATCTGAAAAGCTTCATTATTTTTTCCCCTTTCCCCAGTGCCCACTGCACCCCGCCTTTGCCATGGCAATTCTTTAATTGCAGCCCAGGCTTAACTCAAAATATTCCTGAAAGCATTTTGTAGCCAGTTCGAGTTGCTTTTCAGATACAAGGATTGAATGGTAACTTCAATGGCATACGAATCTCCAGCTTAGCAAAATGGGTGCATAAAGGAGGTAAGAAAGGGCTTTGTTGTGTTTTCAAAGCTTTGCTGTAAAACTTCAGTGCCAGCGGAATTTTTCCAGGGTAAGAAATAGCCTAAATAGCTATTCCATTGATGGCTAATATGGAGAACAAGAATTAATTTTCAGGAATTAACTCATTATAACTTCAGCATTAAGATATTGTGGAGGGTCTACTGAAATCGAACAGCAGAAAACAAGCCTGAAACTTATGTAAGAGCTGCCAAACTTTGGAAAGCTGGACCAAGAGCTGAAACAAAAGCCATGCTGGTATTACGGTCTGCTGATAATGTCCTTCCATCGGTTGTGTGGCCCTGAAACAACCTCATCAGACGGTCGTTTGTCAAAAACAAATTTAGAGCAATCTACCATATGTAATTTACAGCCGTGGCTTGACAACATACTGCAGTTATCCCCAGCAGACACAACTGTTTACATTTTATACACATAATTGGGTCTGGTTCAGTAACATTTTTCATTGGTGTGTCTGCCAAAATTATTAAGCTATTAGTACATGCTGAATCGTTGCCAAGCAAAATATTTGCCAATAAAAATGGCCTTATCTGTATAAATGCCAAAAAGGTTTGCATTTTTTGGTGTGTGTCTGTATTTTTAAGACTCTACTCCATATAGATATATGTATATGTAAATGTTTAACAAAGCCATGACTTGACATTGATGCAGCATATTAGGTCAAGATAGTCCAGCATTTGAATGTGACCCATGGGATTGTGTCTCATATGCCACATTTTCTACTGTTTCCACAGAGAAGACATATGGTGTCCAGTAGTAAAGCTAATGGAAGAATCTTCTTCCTAAACCACTTTCTAGCAAGGTGGGGAGGACTAGCCATCATATGAATACTGAATTTGGATGGGGGAGAGGGGACCCTCAATCTAGCATTCATCTCCGAGAGTGCAATGCTCAGTCCACCCTGTAAACATGAGCCCACAACACACTGCAGTTCATATCAACACATCCACTCCAGCATCCATCCTTCGAACTCCACAAAATGGGCATTTAAATTCACATCCAATCCTCACTGCCTACAAGGAATTACAGAAGCTCAGCTGGCTGCATTCTTTCTTAACATAAAGTGCTGGAAGTCTTCATGTGCGTTGGTTTTGTGACTGGTCACAGGGATCAACAGAAAAAGAGCAATTTTGTTACTGGGAGTCAGACTTCAGTACTGTTTGCAGCTCCAACACCAATTCAGGAAAATGCTTTCTCAAAAACACTTACCCACACTGCATCTCAACTTCCCAACTGAAGAGGAGGTGTGCTATGTTATTTAAAAATGCCTCTTTTTAAGTCTTGTGGAGAGGAAAATAGTTTGCAAGTGGCAACTCTTCAGGAAAATTTTCTCCCACCTCCTCAGGAAATAGGTTGTTTGCCATAATATTCTCAGCTCTTATTCAGACCATCAAAATGTGAGCCCCTCAAACTCTCCAACTCCTCAAGTTCTCTCCTTCCCTATAGCACATCTATGCAGTAGTAAAGAATGAGTTTGAACAACTACAAACTTACATAGAAGTTAATGTGGCTTAAATTTATGGAGAACTGGGATGCTTATTAATATTGAGTCTCCTATGAGGTTAAAGAGCAAAGCTGAGATAAAGAACAAAGGCACAAGCCATACTCTTCAATGTAATTGGACATCAAAGATGGACTCTTGTGTTTGTTTGGCTAGAAGATATGAAATCAACAGAAGAAACGTAGACTACAAAGCCCACAAATCTGTGACACAATATCATCAGACCTCAGTTCAAATAATGAAAGGGGTGCAAATTTTCCACACACATTAAAATGTTTATGGTGTAGTTATCTATGTGAGTTTTATAGGTGCAATTCCTCTTATCCTAACGTATACAAATAAAATACGTCAGATAAAGAGCTCTGTAGAAGTCTTTTTCCCTTCATTGACTGTAGATGAAGTCCAGAGTGACAACCCAAAACTTAGATATCTACACTGCAGAGACCTAAAAAATAAGGCAAGGTGAATTCTACCCCTGTGAATCACCAAGTGCTGTTTGAAATCTGCTGAATTCTTGGCTCCCCAAACTTTGAAGGGTCTTATAAACATTCAGCAAGCCCCCAGGAGTTATTTAAAGTCAGAAAATATCAACATGCTGGTATTTTATTATTTAATTAAACTGGAAAAAAATGTTCAGCTTAACACCTGCAGATCATGAGTTTTTTCTGGGATGAATATATAAATGTATGAAACACAAGACTTCAAAACCAAGTTGAATTCCTCCATATGTTTAAAGAGGACACTAAAAAAAGAACAGGGTTTTATATCATCATATTCTGGTATTTTTACTGCTTTTTGTTTTCTTTAGTCTCCTTTTTAAGATAATCTATGCTGAGTTGTGCCAATTCTCCACTCTTTGGATGAAATCCGCTTAGAACCATTGGGCATGAAAAGACAAGTCAGTTTTGATCTCACCTTCTCTATATTTGAAACAGGGCCTTTATTTTTTCTCAAGCTGTGTGTTCTTCTATGATTAATAAACCCATTAGCCATCACTTAATTATAGGGGTGTTTTTCCAATCAATCAATGTGCAATGCTCATCAAGAAGCCTAGAGTTTAATTTTAAATTATTTTTTTCCATACAGTAACCGAGAGACAGCATTCCCAAAGTGCTGGCTCTACAGCCACACAGTGTAAGGTGGTTGACTTTGTCTTGAACAAGGCAAAGACCAGTTGCACTCAATGATCTTAAGGGTCTTTTCCAAACTAAACGATTCTATGATTCTGTGGAGACTCCATGGAAGTGTTCACGCCTGCATCACATTTTGGCAATGTAGGGTTCAGTTTCATCTCACCCAACCTGGCTGATGTGTTTAGGCAAGAAGATAGTTTAGTCTGGATTTTCCTCCATTGGTTGGTGCAGACAGAATGGAAGCTCTTAAGGGTGGTTTCCTCGTTAGAAACCACGAATCTCCTCTGAAGGGATCTATATCTGGAGAAAGCCCATAGGATATAGGAAATAGGATTCACCTCACAAGACAGCTGACTCTTGCTCATTTTCTTGACTCTCCATACATATAGAAAATGGACCAAAAACTTAGAGTTTTGTGCTCAGTTTAGCCACCCTTCTTTATAGAGTCACTGAAAGTAAGAACTGGCCATTTAAAATGCCTTTTACTTTCTGAAGTTTATAAGAGACCCTTAGGACTTTTTAGGTGACATGAATATTGCCTCAAATAGGATTAAGTGGTGTAATTCCATGCTGTAACTTTTCTATTCATTATTATACTGTATTGTGAAAACGGAAATGCATTGTTTCTTTCAATCAGAACAGGGATATTAAAATCCTATATGGAAATGGTTATAAAAATTCCATTAAAAGAGACATATGGGACACTTACTGAAAGGGACTGTGGCATTGCTTTCCTATGTGTTACATCCCTAATCCTGTACAAATCCCTCTCGTTCAATTCCCAAGGGTTATGTGGTTGCTCTGCAAAAGGAGTTACCACCATCCATTTTGTAAGGCCCAGGAAAGTGGTGGAGTCCCCATCCCTGGAGGTGTTAAAAAGATGGTTAGATGTGGTGGCACGTGGTTTAGTGGTGATTGGCAGGTTCGGATGATGGTTGGACTTGATGTTCTATGACAATTCTATTATTCTATGATTCTGTGCAAGTGATGACAAACCCTTATCTCTACCACCTTTCCTCTCTGATAACTGCTCACCCATAGCAGTCAGAAAGAATCTGCTTTTTTTTTTATTATTATATATTTTTTAACATCAATAAAGAATAAAGCCCTCTACCTGCTATTGCACAGCTGAATTTCTAATCTCTGGTGCCAACATGGCTGTTTGGGGGCCAACAAGAGAAACTGTGGTCAGGCATGGGGGACAGGACAGCTGTGCTGATGTGATGCAACACACACAAACACACACATACATCTTTACAGCAGCAGGTGTTAATTGCTATGCAAAATTTGGCTCTACACCTACGAGCAGCATCTCTTGACTGTGCTGAGCGTGCTGGTATAGAAACTAGAGTAAAAATTATTTCGTATGGAAATACGTGGCCGGGGGGGGCTACTTCTATTTTTTATGATCAGCCATAAGGAGGTGACAACTATTCCTGAGGGATAACTCTACATCAGTGTTGGCTCCAGCTACTGGCGGGACTGATAAAGGAAACAGAATCTGATCCTGCTTTGCAGACTCTGGAGCCAGTGATAATCTGATAATGACTGCTACTTACTAGGTCCTTTTCCATGTGTTTTCTTTGATTTAGAGTACAGGCCCTAAATACCAATTTGCTCACATTATCAGCAAAACAGTTTGCAAGGCCTTTCAGACACCAAGCAAGCAAATGATTCCAGACCCCTCTGCAATTCTTGTTTTTCTGGCTGGAGCTCATTTATCTGCAGCACATTCAGGTGACAACCCTGAGAAAAGTGACCTTCAGCTTAAACAAAAAGCCAGGCATTAAATGGACTCGGAAGGTGCTGTACATCCACTGTGTTTGATGATTACCAGGGGCCTCTGCTCTCCTGACAATTAAGCCTGAAATATTGTGACAGCCGCCACTGGGGACTGAGCAAGAGGCGGCAGAGGCTGAATGTTCCAGCATCAAAAGTGAAGGTAAAGAGCCTGGAGTGTGGGGCCATCAGTGGTTAGATCACTTTACAGTTAAAAGCAGTGAGATAGGTGCTAAACTTCAAGCATCAGCTGGAAAATGACCTCAGTTTTCTTATCTGTAAAATATGTCTAATTCTATTTGCTCTTCTCCAAAGGACCACAATGTATTTGGTTTACTACTGAGTTTGGAATATGAAATACTCAAGCAGTGATGAAAGGACTATGAGTACAGGTGCACCCTGCGGAATACAATATGCATCTGTTCCATATAGGATGCTAATGCCAATTTAAAGAGGTTGAACAAGTCCCAAACAGGTATTTTTTCTGAATCAGGACACTACAGGGTTGTAGTGGAGTCTGAAAGAATTTCAAATGAGGCATCAAAAAAAAGTTTATTTGGTTTGGTTATAAATATACCAAGGAATCTTTAACAGGAAAGAAAGTGTTGAGGCTATTGACTTAATTATAAATTTGTTCATTATTTATGTAATATTCTGACCTATCTAAAACTTTCACTTGCCCATGTGGTTTTTCACTTTAAAGGTTCATTTCCTTCAATGTGTGTTGTACAGCACTGTCCAGCTGAACACAGGACAAGTACTCCAAAACAGGTCCATTTTAATGACTGGTGTGACCACAGCTGTCAAAATATTGGGATGAACACTTAGGACGACTTAACACATCTATTTGTAAAGCATTCTTGGACAGGATAAATGGTTATGGGTGAGGAGAGATGTTTCTGATTCTTGTGTATAGACCCTATGAAGCCAAGTTAGCTCAGAAAAAATAAAACCAGTCAGTGATGGGTGTACTGGTTTTGGCTGGGATAGAGTTAGGTTTCTCCATAGTACCTGGCATGGTGCTATGCTTCTCTTCCCAAGAAATCATTCTGTGTGATGGAGCCCTGCTATCTCAGGGTTGGCTAAATGCCTCCATTCTGATGAGAAGCAGCAAGTTCATTTATTTAACTTTGCTTGTGCACATGGCTTTTTCTTTGCCTGCTAAACTCTTTTTATTGCAACCCACTGGCATTTTGCAGTTTTACCCTTCCAATTCTTTCCTCTGTGCCATCTCAGGAGAGTGAGTAAGCGGTCGTGTAAGGGTTAGCTGCCTACCAGGGCTAAACCATGACAATGGGTTAACCTCAAACATGCCTTGCTTCAAAATAACAATAATTACAGTACTGAAAAAACATATGGACACAGGTCTTTGTCTTAGTGTCAGGCACATAGTCACCGGGAGTGAAGGGATTTCAGCTCTTTCCTCCAGTTAGCATAACTCCTAACACTTGTTATCTGATTTCCTTATCATCTATCTACAAACCTGTTCCTATTATTGTTTATTAAGATATGCCTTCCTTTGGGTTTTAAATGCATAAATATCTGCTGATAGCAAGGGGAACTTCCAAAGTTCAGAGTATCACAGAGCAATTTAGGTTGGATGGAACCTTTGGAGGCCATGTAGTCCAACCTCCTGCTCACAGCAGGACCACGTTTGAAGTCAGAGCTAATTGGGGTATTAGATCAAGTGAGTTAGGGCCTCATATAAAAAAGTTTTTAATGTTTCCAGGAATGGAGTTTCCTCCTGTGCCAGTGTTTAAATAAACTGTGAAAATTATTTTCCTAAACTCTAAAACAAAAATTCCATGTTATGATGTGGACCAGAATGAACCTTGGGATGTCTGAATTTATTTCCTTAAAAGGCTTCCTCTATGATACTATCAGAGGACAAGTGTCTCTCAGATGACATTCCCCCTTGCAACACAGAAATAGTATTCCTTAACAAATGCACTTTTCTGCCCATTTCCTCTATATAGAGCAAAACTGTTTTGTTGAAATGTCCAGCATTTAGCATAGCGGGTCTCCGATGTAACTCACACCAACAGATAATTCTATACTAAAAATCCTAAGTAATCATGGTGTTGAGAAATAGATGAGACATACATCTTTAGGTGCTTCTGTTTCAAAGATATTTGACTACTGGAAACTTACAGAAATTTTAGAGTACATTCAAATCTCCAAGGGCAATACTCAGTTTGAATTCTGAGACAAGGTTTTAGGGACCTTTTTAGTAAAATCTAGTTTCCATATCAGATAAAAGCCCCTCAGAAATTACTTGTGTCTCCATGCTGATATAACTTCAAAATGCCACACAGGAAGCACTCCAGCATCATTAACTGGTGTGCAATGTTGATTTTCGCACTGCAAATTTGATTGAAAACAGGAGTTTATCAGCAAAATGCTGAAATAGCCTTGAATATGGGTAAGTGAATGAGTATAATTGCTGATGGGTTCTTTTTATTATCAAGGAGTCTTGATTATAGCTTCATAGACTTAAATTATGGCAAATCTAGGACAAGATCAATTTAGTCTCTAAGCAAATATTTATATGAATCTGGAGATTGGCATATATCGATCTGTTTATAAGTAGCATAATTCTCTCTGCAAAATACATTGGCATTGAGCAGAGGTCTTTCCACTATGTGCTTCCTCAACAGCAAGGAAAAAAGAAAATGTAATTTGGGAAGTCACAGGGCTCACTCCAGTCAAATGGAACTGAGAACCCAAGCCAGTGGTTAAGGACCACCCTTTAGATGGAGCCTGATTAATGCCAGGGTATGTATTGTAGATAAATTGATAACCAGCTCATGTAGTAAGTTAGACATCCTGCTTGAAGGAAAAGAAAGCAGAGCATCTATCAGAGCCTAATTTGTCAAGCTGGCAATTGTCCATGGGTAACAGCACCCAGGGCAGAGGATCATTTGCAACATCCCAAGTCTCCCAACATTCATGAGAGGTCGCCTTGATATAAAGTAGAAGAGAGTTTCTAACTTGTGGGATAAAGAAGGATCCTTGTGAAATGATGACCCTCCCCAACAAAGGCTGCTTTTGTTGAAGGAAAAGGCGGGTTTGGGGGCAGGGAAGAGAAGAGGCCGGATTACCTTTTGTTGCTTTTGACAGTTGAAAAGGGCCTGGGTGAATAATTACCCTTAAAACTAACAAACAAGGAGAAAGAAAAAATGCAGAAAAAGAGAAGAAAAAAAACCATTAACCCCTCCCTGCATACAATAGTTCCTTCTGGAATAAAACCAAAATAAAAATAACTTGTAGGGGTAAAAAAAAAAAACTTAATTTGACTTTCCTTTCTGCTATTGACAAGTGTAACACACACACACACACACACACACACACACACTTGGAAGGCTCCCACTCTTGTATTCATCTGAAACTTTTCCAGGCTTGATCCATTCGGCAGCAAATCTTATGCAAAATGCAATAATAAATCAAGGGAAACTAGAGCAGCAAAAAGCTCACTCTTGGTTGAAGGTCCCATTGTTTTAGTCACAAAAGAATGATTCCTGGTGAGCAGCAGTTGTCATCTGTTTTGCATACTCTTTATTTTGCTCTTAATTGGCATTATGTGGAAACTTATCTAGAAGGCCATGGGAACCAAAAGGCATCCCTTGCCCCCTCCTTCTTTGAACAAGCAGAACCCAATTAAAGCACAATTATCTCTCTTTTGCTATTAGCATCCTCATCTAAGAGACAGACACAGAGAGAAGCATTATTAATCTGAGAGCAGCCACCTTTTCTTATGAAAATCCTTGTAAAGATCATAAGGAAGTAAAAGAGGCACAAGTGGTCCAGGCTTTGGTGAGTTGAAGTGCAGTGGTTTCTTTTAAGATATTTGATCTGTGTCTCTGGATGATTTTCTAAATGCATTTCTTTTCACCAGGGAGTAACTAACCTAAGATTCAAAACGCTCTCGTGCTGTTTGGATGCAAGCCTGGAAAAATAAAGGAGATGGCCAAAGAATAAGAGGAATAAAAGTTACAGGTGTCTACCCGGAAAGCCCAAACTGTCTCAGAAAGCCATGAACTTGACCTTTCTGCTATGGCTCCTCTGCCATCACTATGGAAAAACATCTCAGGGGAAACAAAAAGACCCTTTTTCAAAGTGGGGCCTGGGGTCAACCCCCAAATGCACATCATGCTGCTGGGTGTTGAAAACCTATAGCATACACGAGTTCCTGAAACCCCTACATCCATATGGACCTTCAGACTTCCAAGATGACCATGTCTTGGGGAGGCTTTCAGCCCTTAGAGTTATGGGTTTTCCTGACACACTCCTTGAGGTGTCCTTCGGGAATGAACACCCTCTGCTGATCCCAGTTACATATGTGCCTGGCTGTTACAGGCTTCAAAGATAGCTCTGCATACCTTCCCTATCAGAAGCCATCCCCAAGTTAGCAAACATTTGCACTACCACTCATCCTGTCTCATCAGCAGCTACTAAGAATATGCATGTGTCAGGAAACGTCATGCATTTTATCGCTTCAGCAAGTCATGCCATCACGAAGCAGTGTGTGTCCCAGTTGTATCCCTTGATTTTCCCCATGGATGTAACCACAGTCTGTAAAAAAAACTGAGCAAGGAAACAAACAAGCAAGTTCCTGCCCTTTTTATTTGTTTTTCTTTGGGATATTCTGCTGCTTTGTTTTCAACATGTGGCAGGTCCAGCTTACATCCTTTGGTGTAGAGGAATCCAGTGTGCCGACATGGAGAGCAGAATGCTCCTCTGAGAGATACCCCAGAGGGTCCTGCCTGCTGCCCAAGGCATTGACAGCAAGTCTCAATGCTTAACAATTTTAAGGTGTTCGGTTTTACACTCATTGCATGGGTTTTCTAACCAAATTCATTTCCAAAACAAGGTAACATAATAATGCCTGCTAGGATTGTTTTCAGGATGCTATCAGCTCTTTGACCTCCCACAGCAGATCTGCCTGCTTTCTTCCCTGGAGAGCTCAGTGCTGAAGCTACACAACTCTCCTGCTCAGACAGAAAATGATGCTACTGCCTATGTGATTTCTGTCTTTGTCATTGCACAAATGCTTTTTTGCTTTTACCACAGTTGGCCAGTTCAACAGGAGGGAGGAAGGCAATGCCCTCTCTCCAAGAGCCACCTGGAATGGAGGTGGGCTGCTGCAGACTCTCTAAATAACCAGGGCAACTCTATCAGGGAAAACAGGCCACCTGCATGCCTTTGAAAGGACTTATTCTCAGATTTTTTGGAGCTTCTGACAGTGGGGTAAGCATGCTAACAGATCAACAAGGGAATGGTAAGAAATTGGTTAAAGAGATCAGAGAGGTTCAAACAAAAGTGAGCAACATGGAAATTATGCCACCGCATCCATAACTATAAAAATACATAATTTGCTCTGTGCCCTCCCATCATGTAACACCCAGAGGCTGTTCTGAGAGAGATGGAGTAGGATGAGCAAATCCCTGTCTCCCAGCACAAAGATGAAATCTGTAGGGAGGCAGCTGCAGTGGAAAGGATCAAAATTAATGTCAAGCAATAGATGAGATTTTGGTTGAGATTTTGATGAGATTTATTGCTGCAAATGTTTTCCCTGGCAAATGTCACACCATTAAAATGCAAAAAAAAAAAAAAAGAAAAAGAAAAAGAAAAAAAAAGAGAAGAAAGTGAAACTCAAAAACATGGTCCAGATAAGTGACAGCTTGAATGTCAGTTCTCGGACTCTTGGGGTCATGGATGGCCTCCTCTGTAACCAGATATGTAGAGAAGTGCTGAAAAAGTCCTTTCACCCCATCAAGGCCACCACCTAAGACACAGAGCGCACATTATATGGACAGCAGGGATGTTTTGTGAGCATCCTTTACAGTGTGGCTTATTCTAAGTCACTTCGACAAAAATCTGCAGCCTGAGCTCTGCCTAGCACTTTTTTTTCACATGTGGCCTAACATGCGTGAATTAAGATCCTGTACAAAAATAAGCAGAATGTTCTGCACTTGCCTGTTTAAGAAGCATCTTAGAGAGCCTCTCCACCCTCGATGGGACTACTAGAAGAACGACTCCTTGGTGCCTGGTAATTGCATTTAAAAGCACCAGTTCCCCAGCACTTACAGTGAAAATTGAGGATCATAGGTGAATTGTCTGCTTGCCTTGAACAGGGCAGCAAACCCTGTGCAAGGCTGGCCCAGATAATGTTTATTTTCCCAATAGGACTGAATCCTCTGTAGGTGTGAGTGCATGCCTTAGGTATGCATTCACCTTCCCCTCCCCACAAGCACCTTATATTTAGCAGCCTGTGGAGGAAACAAATTGTTTCCATTATGCAGGGATGAACAAACCTCCTTGAGCCACATGTGCTGCTGAGAAAAAAAACATTTCTCCAGCCTTCAAATTCCCTGTACCTGGGCTGCTCTTCTCACAGGGGCTTGTATTTCTTGTTTCAGCTAGATTTGGATGATCCTTGTGAAGGCGGCCACATGCTGTCACTTGTTTTTTCTGAACTGAGCTGTACTTCAGAGGTGCCGATCTCTGTATTAAAACCCAATACACTTACTTTCCAAAAAAAGGCCACATTAGGGTAATATATTGCTAATAGTAAGTATTCAAGATAGCATTTTCAGCTGAGTCAGACTGTCCATCCCTGCTTAACAGGTTAAATGTGTAAAAATAAAGAATTTGCTTCTTTACCTAGGACATATAAGAGTCATATCTACTTGGCATCCCTTGCAGAAAACTAAACTAGCCTTAATGTAGCAACATGGTGAAAAGAGGTGACTGCTCCTCTTCAAAGGTACATAAACCTTATCAAATTTATGATTGTCCATTATTATCACTGGTAATACTCTGCTGTTCTTACAAAATGGAGTCAGGGGAAGGATGTCGCCTGTTGAAGTCTATTTTAAATTGCCTGCCTTATTTAAGCCTGCACTTCAAGTTAAGACTTAATAGGACTACTCACAGGAGCTAAACACATGCTAAACAGTTTTGCAGCAGCAGTACTCAAGAGTGCTTTCTCATACCAGGTGAAGACAGATCCCATAACTCACTTTCATTTATCTTTCCATATTTCTGTGTTTTGGGTTATCCAGTTGCATGAGAGATGAATGCCCCTGCTCACTTTCCTGTTAGTTTTCCCTCATGATATGCAGTGACTTCTTAATCCCAGTGAGAAAGTATGCAAAAACTCAGTCTTCCCCAGCATCAGAGCCAAGGATAGACTCTTACGCCGTTCAAAGATTAGCATTAAAATTGTATGAAAAAGAAGAGGGTTTTTTAAATTCATAAACATCTTGTGTTCTCCTGCAGAATGGGGACCAGTGCTTACATGATCCAAAGCAAATTTTGCTCCCTCTTCCCACTATCTTCCCCATCCTATCAATCAATGTCTTATTAGAATCTGTAAATTAAAACAAGTCTAGCCTGGGACAGCCAAGCATTTTAATGCTTTGCCACAAACAAGATGAGTTTACCTTGGCCAAGATGGACAAACAAGAATTAACTGGGATGTAAATCCCTGCATGGGAAGCTCCCACTGGAGCCCATAGTGAAGACATGTCTCTGGACAGTGACTGTGGGTGACAAGCCAGGGCTTGCACAGTCTCCAGGAGTGGCTCAGGGCACCACGGGCTGTGCCACTCAATCAGAACTGCAAAGTGAAGAGTGTCAAGGAGCTCTGACTGCATTATAGTGGGGTTCAGGCTTGTTGCAGTGCTCATAGGAGCTCCACATCTGTGGCAAGGGGGACAGATAAGCAACAATGGAGAGGGAATAGAGGATGCTGTGTCAGCAGCTGTGAGTGCAGCACTTTTGATGCACGGTCCATGTCAGCCTCCTGTGTGGCACAGTCAGATCTGCCTATAATGCACATTGCGAGACTCACTGACACCCAGAATTGTTGGAAGGGACCTCCAGTGATCATTGACTCCACCACCCCTGCCAAAGCAGCTCCCCTAGGACAGATCACACAGGAATGCATCCAGATAGGTCTTGAATATCTCCAGAGGAGGAGACTCCACAGCCCCCCAAGGCAGCCTGTCCCAGTGCTCCGTCACCCTTACTGTGAAAAAGTTCTTCTGCATGTCATGCAAAGATGCATAAAGAAACCCTAAATGTAACCCGTTAAGGTCCTGCAAACAGCAAAACTGTGCTAGAGCATCTGGACAAATCAGCCTGGTTGTGGAGGTGGGTGGTATGTGTACACAGTGTTGCACTGTGCAGCCTGTCAGTTAAACCTATGTCGTTAATACTCTCCAAATAGCACGTGGTTTTCAGAAGGAAGATCATATGATATTTTGGTGTATTATTAAGCCACAAGGAGATGAGCAATAAGTACCCGCAGGGGAAGATTTCTCCGAGACACTCCATATCCGCAGCGAAAAGTGATTCCATTGCTATGAAGTTACTTCTTCTACCAAACAATGTAACGACAGGATCTTTGTTATGGCATTGCTGTTGTGTATCAGTTCTTTAGAAGGTGTGAGATCATTTCTCCTGCATGTCACAACAGGAGGAACAAAACCTAGGCTGAAAATAGCTTTTTGCAGCAAAGCAAAGGAAAAACAAAATCTTATGTGGCCAAAAAATACATCTGCAATTCACATACAAATCTAAACAGGGAGAAAACGATTGACTGACAGCGTACAAACATTCTCATATTAAACTTCTGATTCTGTATTGGTATCTACGCCCACCCCTTCACACACCCCACAGCCAAGCTGTTAATTACATCCTTCCTATTGTTTTGCCAATTCCTCCTCTGGCAAATAAGGGAGGGGGAGGGGAAGAGGATTATGGAGACTGATACACTTGACAGCAAAAATAAATAAGCAAATGAATAAATAAATAATGCCTCTAGTAGTCACAAAGACAAGCCTGCTTCATCCTTCTTCCAGTATCTTGAGCCAAACTTCAAGGGTTATTCAAGAAAAAATTATGATCTGGCGCCTCAGAGAAATAAGTATCAATTAATGCTTAATTAACACTGCATGACAGATTGATTTGACTAAATAGAACCTTTTAAATTAATGTCTCTATATTGTGGGTTGAAACAAGATGCCTTGTGGGAGAACAAGCAGCTCCCTGTTATTACATAACATCTCTATAGCTGTAGCACCTGGAGGCTTTAAGTGCATCACTAACCCAACGTACTAGATACTGTATAAATATACAGATGGTAAAGCTTTTCTCGGATTTGTAGTGTAAATGAGAAGATATGTCATGTACATCTTGTAACGGGTTGATCAAGGCTAAGAAAACTTAGGGGGACTTAAGGAAATTCTGAAAGACGAGCATATTATCTATCTAGCAGTTTCTGATTAGCTGGACAGGACAAAGGGGATTGTTTAAAAAAACTTATTCCTAAAAAATTTATTCATATAAAGTCCTTGCAAACACCACAAAAGAGATAGGAGTTGCTTTTTGGGATAATAACTAGAAAATAGATAGGAAAAGAGTGCACGGGATTCAGCAGCATGGCATGAAAGCCAACAACACCCAGTGTTTTCAAACTGGGAATCATAATGCCAGCCAGCTAAAGTTATCTTTTCTCATCTGAGTAAAAATAGTCTGATGGGCAATGAGACACAGTTTTCATTGCAAAAGCAAAAATGATCAGCAGCTCTGAAATTCATCCCGTTTCCAGATCAATGTTGGCTGCTCCAAAGAAAAGTTGCTGGCTGAAAAGCACCCTGAGAAGTACTCTACCTACCCTGAGGCATTTTATTCCTTTTAACAAGACAGTAAAATATTCTTTTTATTTGTACTGTTCATGCTCATTTTCTATGCACATTGCCCCCTGCCAACTCCATTCAGCAGACAGCACTGGACCAACCTGGGAGAAAGCTATGGGGAAGAATTCCATAATTCCAAAGAATATTTATTGATTTGGGGTCTATTATTGACCCTATGACCGCTAATCAAATCAGCTGGCAACAAAAAGGGTATGAAACATAGAATCATAGGGGTTGGAAAGGATCTTGAGAGATCATTGGGTCCAACACCCTTGCCAAAGCAGGCTCCCTAGCTCATACTACACAGGTCGGCATCCAGATGGGTCTTGAATATCTCCAGAGATATTCTCCACCACCTCCCTGGGCAGCCTGTTCCAGGGCTCTGTCGCCCTCACTGTGAAAAGGTTCTTCCACATGTTTGTGTGGAACTTCCTGTGCTCCAATTTGCAGCCATTGCCCCTTGTCCTGTCTCCACAGACTACTGAAAAGGGGCTGGCCATTTCCCCATGTATCCCATACTTAAGATTTTTATAAACATTAATAAAGTCCCCCCTTAGTCTTCTTTTCTCTAGGCTGAACAGTCCCAGCTCACTCAACCTTCCCTCATAGGGGAGATGCTCCAGACCCTTAATCATCTTCGGAGCCCTCCTCTGGGCTCTTTTCAGGATATGACTGTCTTTTTTATACCAGGGAGCCCAGAACTGGACACAATACTCCAGGTGGGGCCTGACCAGGGCAGAGTAGAGGGTGAGGATCACGTATCTAAGTGAAGAAAAATTTAGTAGTATATTACAAAAAAACCCAAAACAACTCCAAATTTCTTCAGATTACATAGACAAATTAGAATTTACCTGCAGTAAAAAGCCATCTAAGATGTCCTGTGAACTCACCCATATTTTAGTAAACAGAGCTTGTCATGTTCAGTGACTCCCAGCAATTTTGGGAGTTTTATTTTAGAGTTTTTCTCTTCTTTTCCTCACTCCACTCAGTTTGCTGTAGGCTGTCACCTCATTATACTGTTACCACTTACCATGAAACCCTGACTTTGAAAACACTTATTTTTCTGACAGTTTTTCACCTCTTCTTTTTTTCTTTTTTTTTGATGCATAGTCTTTATCTTGCTGTGAGATCTTTCTCAAAGCTCAATTTTTTGAATCCTGGCTACAGACAAAATATTTTTGCTCACACCAGCCCTAATATTTTCTGCAACCCAAACCCCAACAAACTGTATATTTGATTTTAGTAGGCTAGATATGCGTATTTATATGTCCTACACATATATATGTATAGGAGACAGATTCTGAGTTCCTAATGAATTCATTCTGTTCATTGTTATTATGGAAAAAATGATTAAATCCCTTAGAGCAGCAACTGCTTCCTCCCCAAACAAAAAGCTGGACAAAACCTGCAGGCAGAATTATAATACTTTGGGAACTGCCTCCTATTATTTATGTCAGGATCTGTACAGCATTGGTGATTAAAGCACTGGTGTTTGCTGACTACTTCCACTATCTTGCAAGTCAACATAATTCTGCATCAATTTCATTTCAATATCATTTTATATTCAGGGCTATGAGTTTAAGAACTCCTCCCTAACATAGTTGTAGATTTTCTCATTAACAGCCATTTCATTCTCTCCATTCATCATTTATGTCAAGATTTTCTAGGTTGAGGTGAACATTTCCTGCTTTTGTGAATGGCAGGAGCGTGTAGCTGCCCCAGCCCTCATCTGCAGTACTAGGTGGTGTATGCATATCTTCCAGGTGAAAAGCTCTTAAAATCTAAATAGAGAAGATACGTATCAAAGGGGAACTTTGACCCCACATCACAGATGAGAAATAAGGGCTTAGGAACATTAATTCCTACAATCATCCCATCTAGCTTTGGGTACCAGCCGTGCATAATTCAGGTGTCTAGTTGCCCTAGACAGTAGTCTACAAAGAAAGAGAAATCAAAAGAGAGTGACTTCTCTACAAGCATTTCATGTGTTACATGGACTAGATATTTCAGAGAGATCCAACATTGTCCACTGCCTGACCAGAAGACTTAACAGAGGTCTCATTATCCATTTTCAAAATATTCACATACCCAGCATCTTGGGGGAAATCTGATCAGATGATCTTTCCAAACTGCTAATTCATTCTCTTCTTCAGTTTTGCCTATGACCCACTTAAAATCCACCCTAGCTTTCTAGACTAAATGCAAACTTCTGAAAACTTTGTATCATTTTGACTCTGCCCTTTGGGCCTCATATTCCTGCTGTCTTCCCCTCTCTCTACATACACAATTTTACCTGATTCCTTCATGAAAAAACTTTCTGACATAACAAGGCTCCTATTATGTGTCACTTTTCAATCCTTTTCTCTGATTGCCTCATCTTTACTTTCTCATCTGAGATTAAGCACCTTTTTCTTACTGCTTTCTTGGACCTCCCATTTTCTCCATTATCTCTCATCCCTTCCAAAACTTCTCATTCTGCACTTGACTTTTGAAAATAGAAAACCATCAGACTTTCCAGTTAAATACATTTATTCCATAAACACCAGCTAACAATCTTCCTCTCCTCCCCTCTCTTGCTTTGAGCAGGTGATTGGACTAGATGATCTCCAAAAGTCCCTGTCAATCTCAAATATTCTGTGATTCATTGTTTCACAGATCTGTTTCTCTACCCCCTCTTTGCCTTTTTCTGTGTACTTAACAGTCTCAGTTTTGCTTGCTTTCCATTTGAGGAGTCCTAGACATCATCTCCAAGCAACCATTCTTCTCTATACCTTTGGACATTGCCACCATCCTGTCACATGCCCATAACCTTGTTCTCAGCTTCAACTCATACTCCTCTTCCAGATGCCAGTTCCAAGTTGCATGGAAGTCTTGCAGATCGATTTGTGGAACATAATGTAATTCCTTTCCTCTCTATCTACCTATCCAGCTAAATCTTTTATCTCAGCTTTTTATCACTGAACATCTTAATTACTGTGGAATCCCATTCTCTAGTTTTTCACAGATGTCAATTTGCCCTAATGATATTCCTTGTATGCAAAGGCCATTTTCCCAGAATGATATTGATTTCCCTTCCACATGTATATCAAAACTAGCCTGTCTGCATCCAATCAGCCCAAACAACCATTTTCCACAGTCCATGTGCTGGATTTTCAAATGAGTGCTATTTTCCTCCATGCTGCTCCCCATAAATATCTATAAAATAACCTTTTTATCCTCTTCCTCTCTCTGCAGTAATATCTGGAAAGCACTAGTCTACAGCTGCTTTATTATCATTGCCTGTCATACTGACCAGCACTTTCTTATTACATCCACAGGTCTCCATCTGTCTGTCACTGTCCATAACTTCTTCATTTTTACTTAGATGTAAGTAATTTCATGTAGAGCATGTCTATGTTTCTAGAGTGCCTGATACAGTAAAATGAGTTCTTGACTAGGACTGTAAAGCAAATTATCGTTGTCAGATAATAAAAAGAAACTCAAATCAATAATAGACATGCCCTAAAGAAATTAGTTAAATTCCTTACAACTCCAATTAGATAAATCTGCACAAGAAACACTGCAGCTATCATACATTGATTTCAGTCAACAAAACATAATTAAAACATCCCATGTGCTGGAATTGGTACTCACTTTTTGTATTTACTTTCTTAGAAATACCTAGGAATAATCCATCAAATACTTCTCAGCGGATGCGGTTTTAACCTGGACCAGTGTTATTCTCAGTCTACCTGTAAAAGATACAGAGGAAAAAAAAAAGTGTGCTGTTTAGTGGTTTTTAACTTATTTGCTATCCTAAATGAATTTAAAACAACTGCTAATGGTTAGAAAGGGCACATAAAGCAGTCATCTAAACAGGCATGGTTCCTAGCGTAATGTCACGCTGGCACTGTACTAGAGTATGCTTATTCATCCCGTGGAAAGAAATACATATTTTTAAATACTAACTAAGACTTCCTATGCAGTACTTAGAATTAAATGCCTGTCCTTGTCTATCTGTGCAAACATGGACCCGTTTGCCAGGAGAGTGTTTTACCAATCTGTGTTTGGTACTTCCAAGGATTTCCGATTAACATGGTGGCTATTGTGTGATTTTACAGTGAAAAAACACTTTTTATTTATGTCACTACCCCAAACATTTCCTTTTTTAAGTCTTTTACCTTTGTGAGATCTTACACAGATGCTTCTTCCTGTTTCCAATGACATCAGAAAATTTTGTCTTATCTGAGTTGCTTGTGGTATTGAAGAGCCTCAGTTTAAAAGAAACGATGCATGTGTGACAAACCTCTCACCCAACAAGTAGGAGTCTCAAAGAAAATGTAGCAAGGTACTGGGGCTCCTCTTCTTTTATGCCTCTCATTAGCTGATTAGCCTCAAACCTCCTCTTAGCTACTTTCTGTGTCTCAGAGAGACAAAGTCCTATAGGGACTGTGGAGGTGGAGAAACAACATCCTTTCATTGAAAGCTATATTTGCCAAGGCCAGCAACTCTCCCAGGCTACCCATTTTACTTGATATGCAGCTAATTTGCATACACTTGGGTCTTGCAGAATTGAAAAAAACAAAATAATTAAGAAGTCTGAATGGTGTGGTAGCAGGCTATTATAGAGGTAGTCTTCCACGTCTTTCCTTGGAAATCCTGTTTCTGCATATATGGTCCAAAACTACATTGACCTTTTAATCTTGCCAATTTAAAATTAATTTGAATCCAAGCTATCCACTGAAAAGGTACAAAGGTCACCTTTAAATAACTGCACTGCTACATTGCCCTTTACTCCATGGTCCACATCATTTGGCTTCTTCCCATTAATTCTGCTTCTTGAGCAGCCCTCTTTTCTGCTGATTGTGTACGGATTATTTCTCCCCACATGCATTTTTTGAAGCTGCATCTCATTTTGTCATTTCCTGCCTAAGGTTTCTAATCTCTCTATCTTCACTGATTTATGCAGTGCTTCCCAATTTGGATCATCTGTGATTTTAATTAACATGTACTCTTTTCCTGTCTTTTGGCTAATGAATGAAGATGTTTAAAGAAGACTGGACTCAAGACTGCTCCCTGATGTTCCCCCACATGAAAACTCATGCGATTCAATGCATCTTCATTTATTATCTCACTTTGTTAATGGCTCTGTGAATGGTTTTTAATCAACATCATAGGGTCCTTATCTAAGCCAATCTGAATTAATTTAGTGAGTCTCCTCTCTCGCTGGTGTTCACTTCAATGAGAGGGAAAACAAAAGCTGAAGAGGCCATCGCTCACCAGAATGCTTTTCTGGGAGATCTGGATATGAGGAGGAGGTGGGAATAAATGATTCATTCTTCTCTCTTCTGATTCTGGTGCATTTATGGTCCCCCACCACCATGATACCTATACTTCTCCTAATTTTTAAAATATGTATTGTTAAACTACTTGTCAAGGTAGGGAAGTGCTATTATTCCCACTTTTGTGAATAAGCTGCAGAGCAGAGACAATGAGGAGGTGATCGGCTCTTCTTTAGCAATCGTGGTTACAGATTGAGACGTTACACTTGCTTTTGCATTTACATCTCTCTTCTGGAGGTGTCTATATATATTCCTATCTATATTGCAATCTGAATGACATTTTGCAAGGCTGAGCCCAACCAGATGTGAAGTGGTGCCAGAAAGAAAATGAGCATCAGGTACTCAGAGCATGCAACTTCTTAATCCAGACCACTGGATATAGAATATGACATATATTAATATCTGTTGGATCTGGTCCTAATAGTTATCTGGGTATCTCCCTCTCATTCAGCTGGCTGTGGAGATTTTCTGAAGACCTGGAACAATGTGTTGTCCTTTTGATGTTATACAGAAAGTATGTACAGGATTTGAATCCAGATCTGCAAAGTTTACAATGTATTCTCCACCTTTCCTATCAGGAGGATAATAATGTCATGCGGTGGACATATAAACCCCAGTCACTGCTGTATGGCTGCACTTTTCTGTTCCTCAAAAACTTGAGTCTCATCTTGTCCACATACCCAGCTTCCTCCACTCTCATCTCCCAATAAAAAGTTTTCAAGCAAAAGTTACATTCCTTTCAGATGAAAATAAAAAACACCTTTCTGCTACAGTAAAGGAGGGTTAGGAAAGGCGTTGGTAGTATGGACTTACTTCACATGTATAATTTATTTTCTGAAATACTAGCTGATGATTCTGAACCAGCTCTGAAATATTCTCAGAAACTTCAAGATACTCTTTTTTAATAAAAGCCAGAAGGACTTTAAAAATTACAAATATATACTCTTCCCTCCCACCCTTCTCACCAATCAAAACTCATGGAGGAGAAAAAAAAGAAAAAGGAAAAGGAGCAAATATTTCCAGGAACATCAGGAGCCATAGAGAAATGAATCATGAGCTAAGATATGACCTAAAGGAGCACAGAGGGAAGTAAAAACAGGGAGAAGAAAATTTATAAAATATTTGCAGGAGTAAAATTTATACATACATGTTATATTTTTTAAACACAGGTCAAAATTGATATGTGGTCTTGCTTCTGCCTTTTTCACTAATACTTTTAGGGCCAAAAGACATGTAGGACAAAATGTTTGTCACCAATATTCTCCTTGTATCAGGAAATAATTACATCTTTTTTTTCACTCACTCTAAACTTTTAAACACAGCCTAGTTGGAAATGAATTGCCTTAGACTTGCTAAAAATAAGCACAAGAAACTTAATCTAAGTCCAACTTACACTATACACAACTTGAGTGAGGTGTAATTAGCAGTGCACTATAATAATTTATTATTGGTTTATAAAGCCTGAACAATTGGGAGCTCACAGCAAAAATGGGGAAAATGGGAAGCTGCATGCCAGATTATTCTGGTTTATATTAAGTCAGTTATTTTACCTTCAGTGCACATTCATCTATCCATACAATGGGAATGCTCCATTGAGAAGGATGCTGAATATCGAACCTTTGGCTCAATATGAAATATGAACTCTGAGGCATAGCTGTGATAATACTTCCATTTGCATTATTATGATTAACATTGTTCTGAATAGGAAGCATCCAGCAATATTAATTGCAGAAATAGTGATATTCCAATTGTCATAAATCACTGCACAGTGTAACACAAGGTCTCAGAAAACCTTATAGAAAAAACTCTTTTTTTGTGTGTGTGTGTGTTTTTTGGAGTTAATTTCAACCTCATTTTCACCAGACTTTCCCATTTGTGTCTGTTGACAAGACAGTAATTACGCTTTTCTCTTGATTAACACATTCTTTTCAGTAAAGTCCCAAACAGCTTTCACATGAAAGGCTGAATTCAACAGAGCATGTTTTTTTCTCATTAAAGACTTAGCATTCACCCATAGTTAATTTATCACACAGATACTTCCTGTCTCATAGGAAGGAGGGTGGCCTTGAAGTTAACGCTCCTGATTTGATCAGAAGTTTTTTTCCCCAGCAGTTGAAATGAATGCCTTTTCAAATATGATTATTATTGAATTAATTTACTAAGTGAAAACAGAGGGGTGAATGGAATACAATTTCTCTACTAAAGCACAGATTTATCCTCACTTGAAACAATGTCATCTCTAAATGTCTACAAACATATTGAATCTTTACATATGCGTTTGTGTCTTACTGTCAGTTCAACATGTCCTCCTTCACTTCCATTTATATCCTCAACATTGTATAGTAAAATTAGCAATATTCATCGATTAACCCAACCGAGCAACCTTGATGTTTGGTGCATCAGCTCTTGTAAGAGCCATATGATGCAATCATTTATTTTGGTGTAGTACACTGTAACCCTAAAGAGCATCCAAAAATAAAAATGCTTTCATTATCAGTGTTGTTTCAACAAGGCACCTGCGTCAGGGACCACACACAAGTTGTGAACAGTTTCTTGCCACCTGTACCCTTTAATCCAGACATCTGATGGTTGGATTGATTTGGGGGTTGCTTGCTTGGGGGCTTTTTGAATATGTTGTTCCTGAATGTATCATATATTCAAAAAGCAATTGGGGCGAGTTTAAGGAGTGTTGACACTGGAATTAGTAGAGCTTTTCTGGGCTAGCCTGCTGCATTTGCCCATCCTTGGTTAACTCAGTAGATGTGATGTCCCCGATGTCCCTGAATTAACATGGTACCAGTTGAATTCCTAATGACAGTATCCTCTTTAAAAGAAAACACACAGCCTTCCCCAAGATAGAATCACGGAATCATAGCATGTGTAAGGTTGGAACAGACCTTAAGAATTTGTCTAGTCCCACCCTCCATCAGTGAGCAGGGACAACTTCACTAAGTTGCTTGGAGTCCCATCAAGCCTGACCCTGAATATCTCCAGGTATGGGGCCTCCACTACCTCTCTGGGCAACCTGTGCCAGTGACCTACCGCCCTCAGACTGAAGAATTTCTTCCTAATACCCAACCTAAATCTCCTCTTTTCTAGTTCAAAACCATTACCATCTCGTCCTACTGCTACATGCCTCTCAAACAGATGGCAGTTATTAGTGCCATCCTCAACAGAACATGGTTGTGGATAGCCATAGCCTGGCTGCTGTTGGGAGGCTGAGGGAAATAGGTTGTGGTTGTGCCCTCACCAAAGATGTACTGACTATGCCTTTCTGGAAAAGACTATGTTATTCCCCATCTCTGGCCCTGCTGCATGTGAGCTAGAGGTTCTACAAGCAATTAGATATATTCTGCAGTCCACTCCATCCCCAAATAATGCTTTTAGAAGACATTTACCAGTAAGCACATACTTAAGTCTCAGTGAAGTTAGCAGAGCTTCAATATGTACCTGAGGTGAAGTGTTCCCTCAGAGCACCATGGCTGAACAGGGACAGACTGAGGACTTGGAGACACTTATGACCAGGATTAAATAATTACATACATGCATAAACTGGTCACTGCTGCTTCTGATTGTCTCTGTGCTGCACATTTCTCTCCATCTCTTTTTCCATTATCACCCTCTGCTGTAAGTAATGACTGGGGGTTTCCTGCCTAACACAGGAGCTGAGTGGAGTGAAGCTGGAAGCGGAGGCAGTGCGTGCAGAAATGAGCTGAAAATCATCCACCCGAATATAGCCCTGCTCACAGGACAACCTCTCATTATTTTGTTCCCCTGTGGAGAATGGAAAGGCATGGCTGATGTATTCAGAGATCATAGGCATGTTCCAAAAGGCAGCAAATGAAAGAAGAGACTCTTGTTGGGTTCAGCAGTGTCAAAGGATATCTTTCTGTAAGGCAGCATATTCTTTTGCAATGACTGAAGCCCAACCACCACCATAACCTTATTGCTCCCTACAACTACCTGAAAGGAGTTGTAGCAAGGTGGGTGTAGGTTTTTTCCCCGAGTAACAAGCAAGAGGACAAGAGGAAATGGCCTCAAGTTGTGCCAGGAAAGGTTTAGATTGGATATTAGGAAAAATTTCTTACACCAAAAGGGATGTCAAGCACTGGAACAGGCTGCCCAGGGAAGTGGTTGAGTCCCCACCCCTGGAGGTATTTAAAAGATGTGCAGACATGGTGTTTAGGGACATAGTTTATTGGTGGACTTGGCTGTACTGGGCTAATGGTTGGGCTTGAAGATCCTAAAGGTGTTTCTCCAGTCTAAATGTTCTGTGATTCTATGACTTTATAAACATGCTCCAGACCCACACATCCTCTCTTTTCATACTAAATCAATACCATGTGTAGAAATGATTCTATGAAATATTTATTGGCTTTGGTCTAATGCTTCATTGCCATACACCGACAGCTTGTCATCAGAAAAAACCAAATTATTATAATTATCATCATGATCATCATCCACACAGTCAGCCCTAGGCAGGAAATGCATGGGGAAGGCAAGCTTAGAATACTAGCAGGAGGTCCTTTGTCACCAACTGCAGGAGGTGGGAAAGTTTGCCCAGAGGGACCAACATCACCAGACACAGTTTCGGTTGGGAAAGAGTTAAGGCTTGCAATCCTTCCTTCTCTTTGACTAAAAGGAAACAAGGGAGAAACATTAAAGGGAGGATGAAGATGCAGGTTAAGCCTTCCGGGAGGAGGAACTGCAAAAGCAGTTAAGCCTGGAGAGCTGCTCTTTCCAGAGGAACCTCATCTTTTTAGCCCTCACATCAAGACAATTTTTAGCCTCATCAACCAGAATGGCTCCCAGTAGAGTGAGTGTTTTGCACATCTCAATCTGTTCCAGTTGTGTCGTAGGGGTCATTTCACAATATATTTCTCTCTGCTGTTGTGGGGTTTTTTGGTTGTTTTTATTTTTTTTAAGAAGGGTGATGCTGGTTTTTAAGCAGTTGGAGGACTGTATTTATAGAGTAAGTTGGAAAAGGCTTCACCGTGGAGGCTTCTCAGAATTAAGATCATTTTCTCAGTGTGTGATAATTTCAGGTGAAAAAATGGATTTCCAGGAAAGCAGAAGTAAAGGATGTGATGTGTTCTGTTGAGCTTTGGCAGAATTACATCTTAATGTTCACCAAAGAATTACTGTCCTTGTGTTCTTTGTGTATGGAGCTCTTCCTCACCGGTTGCAAGAACACTTGATACGCTTTGCACAAAAAGTTGGCTTTCAGGTTTTACTTTTAATCATGCATAAGTATCTAAGTCAATATCGCTTGAGTATGCTTTGGTCATCATAGATTTCTCTTAGACATCTACATACTAGATGCTGAAGAGCTATAAACCTAGACTCATTTGGATGTCTAATATTGAGTTGCACAAATTCGTGACCAATTTGTCTCACACAAAGCTTTGTTTTCACGCTGCAAATTAGTACCAATAATTGTAATGCTACCTTGAGAAAGGCTAAGTAGCATTTCAATAATGACACTATTCAACACATTATTGTTGACCACGATAATAAATCCAGTAAAAAGTTTGTTTTATCAAGGCAGGAGAACTTAGGGACAGAATCACCCGTGTTTGCCAGCTGAAACAAAGAAACTGGGCATGTTGATGCATTGTGATTTTAGATTTCAGGTGAAGTAAGCAACTCTACCAGAATGCAACAGTGTCTTTCTCATAGTGAAGTTGGTCCTTTATTTGTAGAGTGTAAAGTTAAAATACCCATCCGATCAGGGCTTGAGAAGCAGTTTAGAAAGCCAGCTTTCCTGCACATGTAAAACCTTTCTCTAGAGCTTACTGCAAAATTCACTTT
The DNA here is from genome assembly GCA_022605575.1 of Laterallus jamaicensis coturniculus. Classification (NCBI taxonomy): domain Eukaryota; kingdom Metazoa; phylum Chordata; class Aves; order Gruiformes; family Rallidae; genus Laterallus; species Laterallus jamaicensis. The sequence continues at coordinate 20,986,889 of JAKCOX010000012.1, read as the reverse complement.
GAAATGCTCATAATCCACAACACTGAATTCAAAGCTTTGAAATATGTCTTCTGTGCAATGGCATCTCCAAAATAAATATTTTCCTGATATACTGTGAAAACAAAAACGTCGTCTTTGGCTTCTGGATAATTTTTTCAGCTACTCCTTTTTCTGTGGGAAAAAAAAAACACCCTATTTTTTCTGATGGGTTCATTTCATAACTAAATACATTTCGTCCTGACCTGTTTGAACTGTATATTAAAAATGTCCTTCCAGGAGAAAGAATTTCTGTATAGCCTAGGAAGGTATCACAGTGTGTTTCTCAGTTCACACCAGATGTTTCTATAATTGTTGCTCAATTGTTGTCCTGTAACAACTTCAGGTCTTTCAGCACAGCCTCACCAACAATAAAACATAATCTCACCATCAATACACTTTTCGTTAAAGCTGTTAAATGGAAGCCATAATCTTTCCCTTTATCCAACGCTGATCTATAATCCAAACCCCTTCAAACACTTTGCAGGGAAGGGTAATTGCTACCCCTATTTTTTTGCCAGTGGGTAGGTAAGCTGACATAGAGAAGTTTACAGGAGCAGAGCTATTGAGCTCAAGGATGGAAATCTTGACCCTGATAAAGGCTGGCTATTGTGAGCTAAACTATGTGGAGCCCACATTTCACATTGACTACAAACACTACTGTCTATCAGCTTATATGTGCTATGCGCTAATTTTGTAGGGTTTTGGACATCTGAACTTTGAAATACCCTGGCTTGAAAATGCTTGATTTGAAGAAAATCATAACTTCCTTGCAATGTTTTTATCCTACCTGCCACAGATAATACATTCTCTACAAAAACTCCACTGAAACCCTTATGTTTGGAAATTTCCATCGACCACAATGAGCATAAAAAATGCCAGACACCAATGAGTAACAAGGTGTACAAAGCAAAAACTCCCAGTATAAACATAGTAACAAATTAATGGTACATGAAATGGATAAAAAACAATATTTCAATATATTTTTAGAAGCCATTTTGTCAGAAATTAAAATATTCTGTGACTGCTGGAGTGGACCAACAGGTGGATTGGATTAGATAGTTCTGTACTACTTGGAGGCACATTGTGTCTGAGATGGGTTTGAATAACCTGTTCCTTAATTTGTAATTGATTTACTGGTGTAAATCAACTGGTTGTTGCATTAGTGAGACCATATGAGCAGAGGGCAAGGACACTGTTCCTTAAATTTAGTCCTTCTGGGTTGGGAGGATGTGCTCCTCCCTGTTATCTCCTTGCTTTCTGAGAGTGTAACACTGCTGAGGAGCCTGTCAAGAATGGAATTCACTCAAGGGGGACTGTGTGGGGACTTGTTCATATACCTGGGATCTCTGCTACAGCCTTTCTCCTCCAGCCCAATGTGATCATACCCCAACATGTGAAAGACACAACCATCTGATGCATCTCCTGGGCTGGCAAGTCTAACACAATACTTGAGAAACACCTACACCTTTCCAAACCAGCAGAGAGGCCAGGACAGATATCCTAGGATGTCCAAATGGCATAAAGTGACATAAATCAAACCTTTAATCCATCAGAAAATGAATTTATAACTGCATTCTTTCTCTGCAGCTCACCATGCGCTATGTGTACCCTGTTCCAGTATGCTTGGCAGCCTGTTCTGCTGGCCGTAGTGATGAGGTAAATGTAGGCATGCTGTAATGTCCTCCCTGGAAACCATGGAAGAATTCACCTCCTGCATTTAGGTGGCCTATTGACATTTGAATGGTTTTAACGAGGGTCCCCACAGCAAAGGAGCAATCAAGGCTAGAGCTATGAAAAGGTTTTTATTTGTGGCACAGAAGAGGATTGTGGCCTCCAAATGCCTTTCTCTTCCTCATTTGTCTATCCTGGAAGCCCATGGTGAATAATTTAGATACTTCATGGAATTCCCAAGAATGAAGTGCTATTAAAAAAGGTGAAAGCAAACTCTTTACGTGGCTGGCCTTGCACACACACGTATCTACATATATATATATATATATATATATATATACATGCACACATACGTATATACACATAGTGAAATTTGCTGTTATCAAAAGAACTTCAAATACCAAATGAGGGCTGAATAGTTGGAACTAGATTGGCATATTGTACTGTACTGTAATGACAGCACAGGAGTAGTACATTTCCTCCCAGAGTCAAAATGTCTCTCCTTCTCAAGTGGAAAGCCTGAAGTGACTGAGCTGCCTTCACTTTTTATTTAATACATACGATGATATTAAAGGCTATATTTTCATGAGGAAGATGCCGTGGGTCAAAATTTCAGGGTTTTTCTTAATTTCCCTTAGAAGAAGAAAAAACAGGTGTTCTCTCTCCCTGCCAGAGAGGGGAAAGAGCAAGCAGTTGGGTGGTGCTCGGTGGCCAGCTTGGGCAAGGACATGCTGAGGTATTAGCTACACAGAAGAACTCACAGATTCACAGGATCACAGGATGGTCAGGGTTGGAAGGGACCTCTGGAGATCATCTAGTCCTGCCAGAGCAGGGTCATCTCTAGCAGACTGCCCAGGAAGGCATCCAGGAAGGTTTTGAATGTCTCCAGAGAAGGAGACTCCACAACCTCTCTGGGCAGCCTGTCCCAGTGCTCTGCTACCCTCACAGTAAAGAAGTTCCTCCTCAAGTCCAGGTGGCACTTCCTCTGTTCCAGTTTGTGCCCATTGCTTCTTGTCCTGTCCCTGATACAAGATTGACCCCATCCTCCTGACCTCCATCTCTCAAGGATTAATCAGCACTAATAAGATTGCCCTTCATTCTTCTCTAGATTAAAAAGTCCCAAGTCCTTCAGCCCCTCTTCATAAGAGAGATGTTCTTGTCCCCTCAGCATCTTGGTAGTCCTTTTTCGTACTTTCTCCAGTACAAAAAAGTTTTTTGTCCTTCTTGAGCCAGGGAGCCCAGAATGCACACAATATTCCTGATATTACAGAATTCAAACCTCTGAATATTCACACCCAGATGCAAAAATCCCACTCACTTCCAACCTCTGCCAGAAACAACTTCTGTGTCATGGGAAAAGCCCCACCACTAACCCTGGCTTCAGAACTTCCTTCTACTCATTTCCTTAATAAAATGGGAACACGCCTTCTGTCGAGTGCTGGGACTGCAAGAAGGAACCTGTTTAATGAGATGCTGTAACAGCCTCTCTGGCAGACTTGTCACAAGCATCTTTACAGCTGTGATCGTGCCACAGATAGTTTGCTGGATTATTTTTGTAAAGTATAACCAGCCTCATTATTCTCCACCCTCCAAACAATTAATAATTTGTATAAAAATACCATCTCATTTTTTTAATAGGAAATTTTGAATTCTCTGATGGCATTAGCCCCTCTCCTTGCTACCTCCCAGGACAAAAATGTACAAATGGCATTTCAGTTTGACTTTGAGCTACTCTTCCTCATTTCATTAGTTAATGCACCTCAAGGGGGGTTTGAAGCTAATGTTATAATCTTGAGCAAACTGATGGGATATTTCTCCACACAATAGCAGCTGAATAAAAGCAGAGGATCCTCATACACGCACACACAGCCCCCTTGCCTGCCCCGCAGCTCTGCTCCCAGCAGCTCCATCCCTCCCCACGATGCTGCATACTGTAGATCCACATTTTACCCCTTATCAATGGATCTCCTTCACAGGAGAATGAGATGAATGAGAATGACGTTCCTTCAGACCTGTTTTTGTAAAGCAAACCTATATCCATAGGAGCAATTAGTCCCCTGCTGTGAGTTTAGACACGCCAGCTATAGTGCAGCTGCTTTCTGTTGCCAGCACTAAATTTTCCTCAGTACTGGATCAACGTGTTTAAACACTTTGATCTTCTTTATCTCAGCGACGAGATTTGAAAGCCTCCTGGATGAACAAGCTTTCTTTCGGGTGCAACTCCATCTCATCCACCATTTCAGTGCTGACCTGAAACTTTTGTGCTTTATTTACTGGAGAGGCATCATCTTTTGAAATGGCTTCTCACATCCTCTCAGAAAAATTTTATTTCCCCCACCACCCCCAACACTGAGCTTAAGTAACGGTACTTCAAACAGCAGATAAGAGGCACAAAGGGGACTCAGTCTTATACACAGCAATTCAGAATCATCTTAATCTCCGTCACGCACTTTCCAATTTTCTTTTTAAGCTCCCACAGCACAGTGTGCTCCAAACACAGCTGAGAACTTGCTATTTAAGCTGCCTTATTACTGTTACGCTATGAAAGCTTAACTAATGTTTACAATATACGAGCAGAAATAAACTGAAGTGAGGGAACATGCACCTCAGATGTGGGTACAGCTAGGGAGATGATGGGAGATAAGAATTAGTGCCACCATCCTCTTTCTGATGGGTTGAAGCTGACTCGGTTTTCTCACCTCACCAGGAGCAGGACTAAACTCTTAGTGATGCGAAACTACTGAGCAGGAAAAAACATGGAGTGACTGTCAGGCTTATTCCTCCAATCACTGAAGAATTCCTGAGCTTCCTACCAGAACCAACTCTCTGCCCATTTGTACACTTGTGAATGGAGAATCCAGCTCAGATCTCATTAGTGAAATTGCCAGTCTGAGCTTTGGACTGTAGATTGGTTTAACCCCAAACTGACCTAATTCCCTCTTGTGTAAAATGTTATCTCCTGTGATAAAGGCAAGAGGGTTTCATGCCTCGAAGAAACAGATGGAAAGAGATGGAGGAGCCCAGAGAGTTTAATTGATATTATAATTTTTTGGATGTTAGGACCAAATTAAAAAGACTGTATTCTTTCTCAGAAATGCAGACAAGGCATTTTCCTTCACCCCAGTCTTTTTATACTGGCAGTGACACAGCTCTGGAATAAACGGCATGATTAGAGACTTTTTCTTTGTGAAGGTTTGCTCCCTAGGCATGATTTTAATAGCACAGACAAACAGAAGAATTGATGGAGAGACAGATAACTGAGTCAAGACTGAGGTGAAGATTATTTCTGCTGTAGTTTGAGTACTTCCACCCTGCACCGGTTGGTTTTATTACACAGGTGGATGGAATGTGCTCTGCTCCATTTCCAAGGGAGCCACACAAGCCCGGCGTAAATCAGTCAGCAAGTGCCTTGAACCGCACATATTAGGAATGCAAGTGAGAGGAATTCCAAAATTAAGCGTGTTTAGACAAAGAGGCGATTATTGTATGGAGAGAAAAGGAGTGCAAAAATTTCAGCTGGAAACAGGAAGGGAGCACAGTAGCTTGGGGAGGTGGAAAGTCTGATGCTGTATTTATGCAGCTTCACAAATGGGGTGATTTCAGTCTCCTGTATACGATATAGCAATACCTACTGGAAGTGAGTATCACAGACAGTTTCCAAAGAGGATTTTGGAGGCTGGCCTTCTAATATCCATGCCAGAGAGAGAGAGAGACAGATTTTGGTGTCATTTACAAAGGGTCTGCCCAGGTGTGTTTTTATGGACGCCGATGGAGTTACGCAGTGCAATGCAGAGTGGAGTCAAATGATACCAAAGTGTCTTGTATTTACATTGCAGAGAAGGGAGGGGAGAACAGAGTGGTTAGTATCACTGCGTGCTGCACCTTGGACCATAAAAACGCACTCCCAGTGGGCCGGCACCTGCTTAGATAAACGGTTTACTTGAAATGCACAACGCAGCAGAGCTCATACGTTTATCTGTACGGCACTAACACAAGCTGCCAGCTGTGGCCAGTCGTCCAATATGTTCTCTCTCCATCTATGACATACAAAACCATATGGAATCATCTATCCATTAGGAAGAGATCATTTTCAGGCAGGAAGGTTTTCTGACACAATTATTAGCTGTGGTGTTCTTGACCAGGAACAGACTGAAATAAGCAGGAAACAAAAAGGGGCTTATGTTGTATTAAAGGGTCATGTGAAGAATTTTCTGTTTTTAAATCATCTTTCAAGCTGATTATTTCCTCTTTTTTTTTTTTTTTTTAAGGAGTGCCTTTTATCTCTCAGCTTAATGTCATTCTGCTGTATGGGTTGCTTTTCACTCACTTCTGTGTTGAGTGATCATGGTGCAGGAGGGCTACTGGTTTCCCTGGAGTTTGGGTTTGATGAGGGACAGCAGACAGGTACATGATTTGCTAGAAATAATCTGGTATAGGAGCAACTGCTGCAAACAACTGGTCCCAGAACTGGGACTCAGCTGAATTTCCTCCCTAAGAGACCTTGTCTTTGCAGACGCTGTGGGCTTTGTGCTGAACCAAAGCTAAGCACCTCATATCAGCATAAAATCAAAGGAAAACAGTGACAAAACAGCGTCACTGACTGAGTTCAATAATATCTTTATTGAGACAGAAAATCCTATTAGGGCAGTTTGCCTGCTCTCAATCTGGAATAACTCAATTATTCTTGATTTGCACCAATGCAAATGAGATGAGAATCTGCCCCCAGAACACTTGCTAGCTATGCTCATTGACATGATCAGAAGTACAGTGTTCCCTATAATCAGCCCTGGTTTACCTCTAATGGATATAAGCAGAGACAAGAGCCTCAGGCATTTCAGGCTCTGTAGCGAATAGCTGATCCCCCATCTGCCTGTAGAGTATGTAGATTACGTATGGAGAATCTAGGAAGCCAGTTTTTGGAATGGTGTGGTCCCCAAATGCGCCTGAAATCAGGAAATACTTTTAAATACTGCAGCACTCAGAGATACTGGATCTCTCCCCCCGTGTGCATCGGGTCTCACCTAATGCAGCAGAAAACCTTCTGCGTTAAATCAGCATGAGATTAAAATCAGCTCTGACCCGTGATTCAGCATGGCCTATGCAAGGAGGAGAAAGATGGCATAATTACTGCTACTACTAAAAATAAATTTGATCTACCATGCTTGTGCTTGAGTTGGACTCTTTCAGTCTAGTGATTCTAGGTAGACACTAGTCAGCAGACATCAGTTCAAAACTCAGTAGTGCAAAGTATAGGATTTATAGCTGACTTTAAACACAGGTGAAATTTTGTGTTTGGCTACAGTCTTCTATTTGATACAGCAATGCCCCACTTACAGCCCTTTTCTTCCCTTTCCCTTTTTATAGGAGCTGCTCACCACTGAAAGGCTCTGGGCCTGGGCAACAAGTTTTGTGCTGTTCTGCTCACACTCTCATATTATGTGCTCTGGAAAAAAGGGACATTGAAAACTCCTACCATTGCCCACAGTTCAGACAGTAAGTGGGTAACCAAGAAAAAAGATGTTTTTTAAAGTAATCTTGCACAAGAGTAGGTGGGTCTCTGCAAATGTTCAGGTGATTGGGTGTGTTTTCCTTAGGCAAATAATGGTTTTCCACAATATTTCCTTTCATAGAATCATAGAATCTCAGACTGCGTTAGGTTGGAAGGGACCCTTGAAGGCCATCTAGTCCAACCACCCTGCAGTGAGCAGGGACATCTTCACTAGATCAGGTCGCTCAGAGCCCCATCAAGCCTGACCTTGAATGTCTCGAGGGATGGGGCCTCCATCACCTCTCTGGGAAACCTATGCCAGTGATCCACCACCCTAATAGTGAAGATTTTTCTCCAAATATCCAACCTAAATCTCCCCTTTTTCAGTTGAAAACCATCACCCTTCATCCTATCACTCCATGCCCTTGTCAACAGCTCTTCCCAAGCTTTCCTATAGGCACCTTTCAGGGACTGGAAGGCCTCTATAAGATCCCTCTGGAGTCTGCTCTTCTCCAGGGTGAACCAGCCCAACTCTCTCAGCCTGTCATCATAGGAGAGGTGCTCCAGCCCTTTGATCATTTTTGTAGCCCTCCTCTGGGAAGCAGTCCACCAGGTCCAGCTGTGCCAGTTTCTGCAGTGTTGTAAACTTAGACCTGAAATCTTCCAGTGTTCACACCAGTGGTTATTAGAGCACTGGTGAGAAGAAAACAGTCAAGGACCTTTTCAAGCAGACTAGGAGTTACTCTCACCACCACTGAACAATGTAATGTGTAGTAAGTGGAGGTTTCAGAAAACCCTTTCCTGGCTAGATGGCCATATGCATCATAACAGATGCAGTAAGCAAGAATTCATATCTTACAGTTCAGAATTTTTTAGGCACCTAATTACATGTAACACAAAACACCCAAAGTGGGAACCTTAATCCTCTGCCTAGTTAATGGAGACATTTCCAGATAAACTAACATTTAAAACTAACATTTAACTAACATTTAAAATCAGATGGTGTGAATGCACCAGCAACTGTCAACAAGGAGGTAATAAAAGCCAGTCCTGCCCAGAAGTCCTGGGAAGCAGGATACATGGAACTATATCGAATAACCTCCATATGTTAATCTTTCCAGGGACATTAGCCCACAGTTTTTGAGTCCTGCTTTACTGGCACTCCAGTTAATAGAGAATGCTGTTGTCCATCTGCTAGTCCAAATCAGTTGTTCCAGCAGTTCTCTCTTTTTCCCAAGATCAGGGACACTTTTATGATGCTCAGATGTTTCTAAAAGTTATATTTTCCTGAGCTACAGTACTGAACAGCAGTGGCATGTTGGCATCTCAAGAGGTTTCTAGTACTTCAACAGTTTATCCTGAAGATGATAAACTCAGTTCTTTTTGCAGTCATTTGCTTATTTTTATGACACTGTAACAATTGTTCTCCCACTGATGATTTGCTTTTCTTTGTTCCTGTAGCTGCTTATACTTCAGCAGCACGACTTTATCATGCATACCTGATGTTTTTTGAAATGCCACATGCAAGCATGTCACCACACAAACAGCTTAGCTCAATACTATACCATACATTGTTAGTTCAACCCATCACTTTCCCATCTTTAAATCCATAGCAAAAATCTCTTCACTCATGTCCATCACCACCAGCTACCAAATCAACTTATCACTTAAGCTTCGACATGTATTTCTCTGCCTTAGACTACAGAAATCTGGATCAGATAGACAGCTTTCTAAACCTACTGGATTTATTGATTGGGATTATAGAGATCATAATCAATCAGAAAGTGATAAAACAGGTGAATCTAAATGCTTTGATACATACTGCAAACCTTAACAGGAGCGGCTGAGGGAACTGGGGTTGTTTAGCCTGGAAAAGAGGAGGCTGAAGGGAGACCTTATCACTGCCCACAATTACCTGAAAGCAGGGTGTAGAGAGGTGGGCAATGGTCTCTTAGGCCAAGCAACAGGTGATAGGATGAGGGGGAATGGCCTCAAGCTGCGCCAGGGCAGATTCAGATTAGACATTAGGAAAAAGTTCTTCACTGAAAGGGTTATCGGGCACTGGAATAGGCTGCCCAGGGAGGGGGTTGAGTCACCGACCCTGGATGTGACCCTGAGTAGAGAAGGGGCTCAGGGATATGGTTTAGTAGAGGAATGGTTGGACTCGATGATCTCAAAGGTCTTTTCCAACCTAGTGATTCTGTGATACATATGTACAGACAGATTGTTGAAAACATAAAAATTCATTAAAATATTTCACAATGCCACCAAAATTTTATAAATCTGTGTTTGGTGTTTTCTTAACTGTATTCAAACAAAACATCCCAGGAACTCAGTAAAACTTAGATATCAGTGTTCCAACCTGGCATTTCTGCTTTGTTCAGTCTTTCCCTGCGTTTTGACACCTAATGCAAACAGTGCTACACCATCAGTGCCAACCTCAAAGAGAGTATCCAGAGAACATAGTTCATTGATAGTAACACAATTTATCTCAAGCACAAAGTTTTGTGGATATGATGTGAAGGACTAGCAAATACTACGTTCTACAAAAAATGTCAGCACAGTTGCAGGAGAAGCGAGCTCCAGAGCTGCCCATCAGCCAATTTCAGAGCCACTGCCCTGAGATTCTGGAGAAAAAAAAGGTCAAGGGAAGTTGACTCTTTTATTTGTCACACTGAGTAGTGGAAGAAATTCTGCAGGAGCATTTTTGTCACATCTTCTTGAGCCCCTCTTGTCAGAAGTTGAAGCCAACTTGCTTGGTGGTAGAATATAGCAGCGATTATGTAAAACTTTAATAGGATCTGAATTCCTTCTAATTTCTATTTTATTTAGTGATTGGGAAGAAAATGCCTCTTCAAGGCAGATCAGGCTGTAAGTTCTCCTTCAGGCTTTGTCCTGGGTTCAGCCCAGCAGCAGGCTGTGTTAGCCCTGAGAGTATTCCATACCAATTGCATCATGATCCGACAGGCTGCCCCCCCCCTTTGCAGGGGCGACTTCGGACCCATGCACGGGAAGTCCCAGTCTGGGCAGACGCAGTGCCAGTTCCGGGGGAGACTCCGGACCTATCAGAACCTGCTCCGGGCACGGGAAGTGCTGGTCTGAGCAGGCGTGTGGGAGTTCCGGCTTCTTTCTCTCTCTCTTTCGGGATCGGCATGGCAGGAGGTGGTGAGGGGGGTGCTCGGGGGTGCTGGGCTCGGGGAGTGCTGCGTTTGGGAATCTGAATCGGTTCGGGCATGGCTCAAATGACATAGTGTGGTGAGAGGTTTGCACTGTATATAATAGCACTGTAGTTAGTTGTTTTCATACTTTTCCCTGTTGTTTAGTAAACTATCCTTATCCTAACCTTGCAAGCCTGTGGTTTTTTTTTCCTCTAGCTTTGCAGCTAGCTCCGTTCGCCCATCCTCCACCTCTTAAAGAGGTAGGGGGGCTTTTTGGTCTGACCTTTGTGGCCTCAGCTTTCCGTTGAGGTATAAACCACAACAGGCTTCAAAACTAAGGTGCCAGCCAGGTATCTTTTGAGAGGGCCCTGGCACGTTAATCCCCAGTGTTGAAGATAACAAAACAGACCTTTAGACAGGTGGGACCTAATTGGAATTACCCCGGTTTTTCATTAACTTCAGACCTACATTGACACCGATGAGGAATTAAAGTGAAGACTCGTTTTTCTTCTCCTGTAGCAAGCAAATGCCTGCACAGATCCAGAAATGAGACATGCATCTTGTCCAGTGCTACCATTCAACAGATTTATGACTCATTTAAACCTGATTCCTTTCCCACTTGTTGCCTACTGAGACACAATGTCTTCTGGGGTAGGGTCTGTCCTACTTGTCTTTAATTGTGGACTGTCTTTACTTGTTGCCTGTAACTACAGAAGCATCAAACTGCTGCAGCTACATTCAAATACAAATACTCTAAATGACAGAAAAAAAATGTTTACACCTGCATCACATCTTTCCTGTGTGGGAAGGGGAATCAGCTGCAAAAGTAGAAGGCAGGTCTGCTGTGATACAATACTATGGCTTGATATAGTTATTTTAGTAGGACACTTCTATTCTCAGCTGACATACTGCTAAAAACTTTCAGTGCTCAGCCAGGCTGTGCCAGAGCCTCTCACAATGCTGCTGCAATCCTGACTTGTACCTGTGGATGTTACTGTAATGCAAACAGCGAATGATAAAAAGCAATAATCGGACACGGACTACATGCACTGTGCTGTCATGGGTAGGCAATACAAATTACTGGCAGAAATTTTCCCTGCTCCCCTGTACTCTGCTCTAGGTGACAAGCTCTTTGTTAACTTTTCCTTCACTGTTAGCAATGAAAATGTGCATATGTGGCAGCTAGTAACTCAAGCTTCCCACGGGGACTGTTAATCCTCCGCTCCTTGGTCCCGCGCTCAGTTCCCTCAGTCACTTTTCCCCTACGGATCCAGTAACAGAGCAGGAGAAGCCATGCCGGAAAGAGAAGGAGAGCAATAATTAACCACAAGGAATGGAGAAACGGGACTGGTTAGAAAAAGCAAGACACAGTGGCATGTCAAACAGAAAAACATCAGCACTTAATGGTTTAAACAAGTAACATGAAAGCCTTGTTCTTTCTTGTCTGGTGACACAGGAGTCTCCCTATCCACAGAAATATCTCACCATTAAAGGATAATATTAAACAATCCAATCTTTAATAAGCCACTGGAAACCCAGAGGCACAATACAGACCCCCTTTGTTTATCACAGACCTTATATGCTCAGAGGTCTTCAGATGAATGAGGTGCCAGACAGCAGGCTGGGAAGGCCGGGGGTGTTAACTCAACACCCTCCATCAGCTTCACCAAACCATCACTGCACACACTCAGACTCCAGCCCATCTTTCCCACAGTGGCTGAGGATACGGAGGAAAATATACCAAAACTATAACAATTCTGAAGTAATTCTATCTGAAAGTTGGGTTTATGCCATATATTTAATATGTGATTAACATGCAGAGAAAAAAAACCCTTAGCTTTGATGAGTTCAACAGTAAAACCCCAAGGGTCACACACTTGAATGAGCAGAAGCATCTAGTCCTGTTTGAGATCTCCTGGGGGATCCCACAGCTTCTTGCCCATCTCCTGCACATCTTTTGGAATACCTTTTGGCATCTCCTACAGCAGTGAATGCCCATGTCTAGGTACCTGACTCAGTCTATACTGGGCTACAATTTCACCCTAAGGCTAGTTTGTGATGAGACAGCAGAGTTTGCAAGAAACTTCCTTTTCTTGCTTGGATTACAGTAGCAGTCAGTCCTCAGAGAACAAAACACAACACTGCAGAGGCAGGATGAAAATGTGTGACCAGCGTGCAGCTTGTTTACCCAGTCTGGCTTGTAGCATGGGGAGCAAATCAGGCATTTCAACCCACAGCAAGCAGTAGGAAAAAAAACCCCAAAATAAAACCAACTTAGGTTTGTATGTCAGGTCTTTAGGATTTTTCCTATTTGTAGATTGGAGTTTCAAAACTGTAACCTCATAAATTGGGATTTGCCTAATGCCTCAGATAAAGCACACAGAGTTCTTCTCTAATGCTAGTTCTACACCTGCATGATGGAGTCACCTTCCATATGTGTACCACTGGGACACCAACTCCACATTCATTTCGTTGCAAGTATTAGATCTAGCTGCAGAGAGGCACATTCAAGAGTGGGAACTTTTGAATATCCATCCAAATCCTTGATTAAGACAAGGAAACCCCAAGCTACCCCTTTAATGTTTCTCTTTCAACAGCAAAGCAATGAGGAAGAAGGTAGAATCGAGGTTTCTGTGCTTTGCATGTGGGCTGGCCTGGCAGGTTCTGCTCAGGGCTTCCTTCACATCCAGCTCTAAGCATAGTCATTAGGGAGTCACTTGACTCCCAGACTTGGTCAGACTCATGGCAACTTCCCAAGCACTCATAGCCTATTCTAAGAAAAGAGATCCAGTGCTATCTTTAAAACTGAAGCAACCCAGAGCTCTGTCCCATTAGCTCTGGAGGACAGATAAGTTCCAAAGCACTTTGGCAGGGAATGTGTATCTGACACCTTTCTCTTCCATGATGCCTCTCCAAGTAGACTCCTAAGCTAAACTGCAGCCTTTGATAGGACACTTGGCAAGGTATCTGGCAAAGATGGCCTGCTGAAGAACTGGTTGATAATGCACATTGTGCCCGGAGAACTCCTTTGAGATTACACTTCATCAAGCTTGATGATTCCCTCCATGAAGAGTAATCTAAAAATGTGGTGAAGCGCATGCAAATAGGTAAGCAAAACCCTTCACAAAGTGCAACCCCTCTCTGAAAGGTGTTATTGAGAATTAAATGTATGTGGGCTGGGTGAAAATTCCTCATTTTCACCAGGACAAGAGTGTATAACAGTCTCCTTTGCTCTTCCTCACTCCTCACACTTGCAGAATAAAGACTCCCAAAACCTGTAAAGCTGCCAGTGTGGTGTTTACACCTTGTTACAAAGAGCCGCAAGCAGCAGGGTTTTGATCATGAAAAACCTTCTTCAGGGTGAAATAATCACATGAAGGGGGAGAGAGAGAAAACAGGTTGATATGATAGAAGAAGATACTATGTTTTTTCTTGAACTTATGGAGTCAATCAATGAGCATTTACAAAACTGCCAAGCCTCTAAGAAAATCCCTGGTGTGGGATGAGCTTACACATGCTAGATTTGCCCTTCCTTCTCTTTTCCCTGTTTTTCTAAGTGCTTCTGACAGAGCACTTAGATGGATTTGCCAGGCAGGTGGATGGGTGCATTTTTTTGGAAGGAGGCAGCATGGGCAGGGAATGATTACAACCACAGATGTCCCACATTTGTGGCGCTTCTCTAAGCCTCCCGTACACACAAACAAGAGATGCTGGTGTGCCTCTCTCTTCATGTTAAGAAAGATAAAATCGGGTCACTTAAGGCAGGGAGAAGAAAGAATGAAGCAAACAGAGCTCAGAAATCACCACTGAGGGAACATTCTGTACATGTAAGAACAACTCAAAGGGACGCATAAAATTCCTGCAGTCAGATTCCAGTTTTTTGCACTGTTCCCATCAGAATGTGGTGGGGTTTTTTTTTCCTGTCTTCCTTACATAACCACCATGCAAAGTGCATAGGAGGATTAGCTGGCTTTTATTTGTTGTATAAACAGAGCTATGAAAGTGCAAAGGAGTACTTTTAATAAATAAATCATTATCGAGTTATATTTTTTTAGTTCAGTTTCTCACAGGAAGGCCAATCAAATTTTATTTTTCTGCCACCCCCCCCCCCACAAAAGAAAAAAAATGTAGACCCCTTCACCCATCCTGTCCCTGATGGGCTGCCTTTACCTAAAATGACTCGCACACAAGACCCGCTTCTCTTGGTAAGCCATGTATGCGAGTCACAGTGAGTAGCACATTAAACAATAACAGATTGATTTGTATGTTAATAATCTGACCTTGTTTGAGCTGTACAGGCAGTGGTGTTTTACATCCCATCATGCTGCAGACATGACAGGTTACGGATCCTCATTACACTGCTGTGAATATTGAACAACTCCAGTGAAGGCTTCAGACTTCCACCACAGAAACAGAGATCAAAATAACTTTAAATACCTTGGGGTATTTAAATAACTTGGAAGTGGCTGCAGCCTTTCTCTTCAGGCTTTAATCTGCACAAGCTTGAGAGATTTTGTGCCCTTTGCAACTACGGGCTGGGGCAAATTTCTTTTCCGGCATACCCAAAGCCTATTTTATTTGTTCCCATCAGATTGACCTGGATTCAGCTGGCTTCCTCCAAGCAAAATTCACTGTACTGCTGAAGACAAGAAGGAAAAAAAGAGCCTTTACAATTTCTGCCAGATGTAGTGACCCTCAGCTAAAAAAAAAATTCCATCAGCATATTATTTTATTTCTTCAGCTGATTTTCTTTTGTCTCCTAAAAGCCTGTGGGACACAAAGACAGCACTAACTTTCCTCCCCATCACAATGTTCAGTGATAACATTAGCTGACCCACTTCAGTGCTGCAATGAGTTATGACTGAAGGCAAATTGACTCTCCTGTCTTTTCACAATGCAAGTCTCAATGCCCATCAAAAAACTTACTTTATTTTTTTAATCATTATGAGGGCTTACCGCTTACCAAAAGTTCTTTCTAGGGAGAAGGAAGCTGACATGATCAAGGCAAAGATAATAAATAGCAAATTAGACTGTTTAATAAACAGTCTTTTGCACATTGCACAAAAGGATGACTGTAATAAGTCTGGATTAACAGTGGAGTGTTACTTAACACTGCTTTCCAGTCTTTTGGCCTACTCTAAGTGCAGAAGGTGTGATAGATGTGGCACCTGGGCTATGCTGCAGAAATATGAAATGACAGCATCAGAAAGCAGCCAGAAAAATAGCAAATGGTTCAGTCCAAGCCTGATCCATGCCTTTCAATGAGTTTATCCTAGAAGTGGGCCAACTGCTTGCATAGGAAGAAGTCATTGAACAACTTCAATTTCTATTTTCTGATGCTGTCTCTATGTCAGAACAGGGTGAAGCCCATGGCAGACTTTGGTCATACCAGAACACAGTTCTCTGGCTTCTTTGCTTCCTTGATCTTTAGGTCACCACCACAGATGACTGGACCCACTGTTATTCCTGAAGTGACTGAAAGCCCTCCTCACCTTTCTGTCATTCTTGAGTTGAAGCCTCACTTGTCTTACTTCATCAGGCTGTGGCAGGTGATCTTCTTCCTTCCTCTTTTGAGCAATACCAAAACAGAAATAACTGCTTGCTTTTGAACCCTTGTAAGCCCCTGCAGATCACAGTTGTTGATCATGGCTGTGTGCAGCCTTTACTCCTCCTTCACTTGGCTCTATCATTGCCCAGAGAGGAGATAGAGTTTCTCCCCCTAGGAGGGAAGCATCAGCTTAAGCTAGTCTTGTCATAAAATCTTATTGGGCTTGGAAGCAAATGGTTAAAAAATGTGCTGCTTTGAGAAACCAAAGATGCAGTTGGATAGACTCATCTCTTTCTCCTTGAAGTCTATAGATACTTGTCTGATACTGCATTAAGAGAAAAATTGGGATGAAAGGCAACCTGCTTTCAGCTCACTGTAAAAAGACTTCTTCATTCAGTCATAAGATACTCTGATTTCTCACTGCAGTGCTGTTTCACAGCTGGGTTTGTTGCACAGCTAAGGAAGGGATGGCCTTCATCCACCACTTATTTGTAACCAGAAAGTTCACTGCATGCTGGCATTTACTTAGGCAAAATGGAAGGGAGGAAAGGAAAGGCCACCAGCTTGGATAAATTAATTATCAATTCATTTGCAATATTCTTAATTGATAATGATGAACCTTTCCCCACATCAGAAGGCAGTTCCCACCAATAGAGGATTATAAGGACGAAAGCAACATTTCCCAGATCAAAGTGGATGGACACATATATGTAAATAGCAAGCTGTGCAGGGGGAGAGAAATACCTTCATGAGTTGGGACCTCTAACTAGCAGGACAGGGTTTCTAGTGATTGCACTGCGAATTACGTTTTACAATAACCTCAGTCACTAGGGACTGCCTAATTGGACATTGACAAGCACGAACATAAATAAAATACCTCCAGATAGTAGACAGATTACACGCATACATTCAATTCTGTTATGGCTACACTTTCTTCATTATATGGCCCATTGATAGGCTTTTAAAATTTAATCCCCTAGGCCAGTGAGTCCAGAAAGTACTTCCTAAATAACATATTGCCAATACTGATCTGAATTAAGACCAGCCTGTGAATGCTGCACCATGCAATTGATCTGGCTTTGCACTGTTTGGTTTGTTTCTTTTCTTTATATTCTTCCCATATGATATAAAACAATAACTGTAGTTCAGAAGAAGAGAAAGAAAAGTTAAAGAAGAGAAAGGAAAGGAAAGGGAAAGGGAAAGGGAAAGGGAAAGGGAAAGGGAAAGGGAAAGGGAAAGGGAAAGGGAAAGGGAAAGGGAAAGGGAAAGGGAAAGGGAAAGGGAAAGGGAAAGGGAAAGGGAAAGGGAAAGGGAAGGGAAAGGGAAAGGGAAAGGGAAAGGGAAAGGGAAAGGGAAAGGGAAAGGGAAAGGGAAAGGGAAGGGAAGGGAAGGGAAGGGAAGGGAAGGGAAGGGAAGGGAAGGGAAGGGAAGGAAGGGAAAGGAAAGGAAAGGAAAGGAAAGGAAAGGAAAGGAAAGGAAAGGAAAGGAAAGGAAAGGAAAGGAAAGGAAAGGAAAGGAAAGGAAAGGAAAGGAAAGGAAAGGAAAGGAAAGGAAAGGAAAGGAAAGGAAAGGAAAGGAAAGGAAAGGAAAGGAAAGGAAAGGAAAGGAAAGGAAAGGAAAGGAAAGGAAAGGAAAGGAAAGGAAAGGAAAGGAAAGGAAAGGAAAGGGAAAAGAGAAAGAAAAGAAAAGAAAAGAAAGAAAAGAAGAGAAAAGATAGAAAAGAAGAGAAAAGAAGAGAAAAAGATAGAAAAGATAAAAAAGAAAAAAAGAAGAAAAGAAAAGATAAAAAAGAAAAAAGAAAAGAAAACCATTAAGAAGTTTAGGAACACCCGTTTTAGTTTTGTGAAATCAATGACATTAACAGTTTACACAGCTGGAGTTCCTTTCATTTCAGAAAATCCTGAAGAACTTTACAAATTGAAATCTGAGAACTGTCATACAGCAATCTGACTAACTCTGGCAATTCTGTAGGACTGCTTAGCAACAAGGCAGTAAATTCTGTGAAAAGTCCACTGTTAATGTGCACTGTAGGCTGAGTGCAATATATTCACTATATCAAAAATTGTTTAGTTCTTTTAATGCACATATGGTAGATGAATTACTCTGTTTGGTGAAGGAATTTTCAGTTTACCAGCAGATCAAAAATGGTTGGTCTTTATAAATTTTTGTAGACTTCCCAAAATCTTGACAACTTGGTCATTTTTCTTTGAAAGACCAGTTTAAGTTGTGATTCATAACCTAATAACTGACAATCAAATTTGAAATTAAAAAAAAAAACAAACAAAAAAAGCTGGTGATATCTGGTCCAGGTCGGTAAGTTGATCATTCTTATTTCTAGACAAAAACATTTCAAACTTTCCTTGAAAAGGAAGTCTTTGATCATAATTTGCTCTAGGTTATTCATAATATTCTTTTTCAAAATATTTAAAAGCTCTAAAAGAATTAAGGCATTTTAATAAAAATGCCAAAAAAATACTTTTATTTTTCTTTTTTAGCTTTTTTTTTTTCCTTTCCCTTAAGCAGTCTTTTATATGTCTGCTTTAGGTCTGCTTGACACAATATTTCTGCCCTCTATTTTTGGAACATTAGGTGGATCCCAGCATTATTGCACAGCTGCACCGCTTTATCACTGCTTGCTTCAGGCTGGGGAGAGCGTGCCTGAACAGAGCCTAACTACCCTTCAACACTTCTTGGTACATACAGGTGGTACATGAAGTGTTGGTTATTTGTTGCTTTAGCTGGAGAAAAAAGCTGGGAGTGGAGGAAATCGTGACTCAGAGATGAACACTTTGTAGTGCTTCGTGGCTTCTTCAGGGCTGGTGTAACTGAGTCATGATGCGCAGCCCTTGCTGAGGGATGTGCGCTAAATTCAATGACTCTTTCACACTTGGATGTCCGTACAAAGCCACTGACTCAATGAGTCAACAGGGCGATGCTGACTTGCACCAAGATGGAGTATAGCCCTGGTTCTAACCCTGATGTCTGGATGAATGTAAGTCTTATCCTAGGTACCACAGGCTCCTCGACTGCTGGCACTGCTGCTTGGTGCTCCATAGCTGTGTTTTGTACCATTATAGCTGGATCTTACCAAGACAAATCTGCTCCAGGGGTAGCAATGTGTATGTGACTTCCTTTCCACTTGTCCTTTAGGCTATGGCTAAGTCCATAATCCTCTTTATTTATTTATTGTTTTTACAGCATAGAAACTGCTGTAGAAATCTCAGACAACCCACCTTCTTCCAGGGAAGGTTTCCCCATGCACATGTTTCTCAGTGTCTTTTTTTTTTTTTGTAATCATTTGGAGGTTTTTTTTTAACCTTTTTTAAAAAAATTATATCTTACAGAGGCTGCACCACTGACCTACTTTTTAAAATGCATCATAGAAACCCTTCATTCTTCGAATGTTTTAATACAGGATTTATACCGCAAAGGTTAGTCCAAGCAGGTAACGGACCAAAGCAAACATTTATTATGGTGTGTGTAAAATGATGAAAATAAAAAATAGGACATGGATTTCGCCAGGCCCGTGAATAATGCAAGCAGTGAGCCGAATTTTGTCAAAACATAAACCAAGCAATTCTTTTTAGCCATGCAAATCTTCCATAGCCAGTCTGAAGTCTCAATCACAAAGCTTTCTCTGCAATATTAAAGAGAAGACCTTCCTTTCACAGTAGAGTGATAAAGAGGCACTAAGCCCTGCTCTGTCGTTAGTCACAAGTCATTTTAATGTGGGTCTGCAACACGGTGAAAGATGACCTGCAAAAGGCAAGTGGCAGGCCATAATTCTGTTCCTTGGAAGGTAAGGCTGGGATCTACTAGCTGATAATTGACTTTCCTGTTATACACTTATCATCTGTAACACTTTCAGACCCTCAGTGGGTCCTTGCTAACACCCTGTCTGTTAGTTCCTGTCACAGGCACAGAGCAGTAAGCTGTCCACGGGGTGGAACCCCATCCTGCCTGAAAGCAGCAACAACCAACACATAGCTGTGAATCCAATGCCAGTTGTCAGTCACAGGCCACTAATTAACGTACTTTTATACGACATGAACTCTACCTGGCCTCAAAATTTACTGGGATCTTGTAGTAGAAGCATAGTGTAAGCTATTTCCTCTGTCCTGAAGAGTTTATAAACTGACCAGGCAAAGGGCTAGAAGAGTATCTGGGAAATACCATGACCTTTGTTTCCTGTTTTCAAGCATGTCCCCAATCTCTCACAAGCAGCTACAGTCAGAGACAGATATGAGGCTAGATTGGACCTATGATTTTCCCACTCTGAGTGTTACGAGGAGTGAGATGAAATCCATGCACTAAGGACTCAAGTGATTTGGCCAGAGCCAGGTCAACAGCCAAAAAGGGCAGAGAGCTCAGGGGTTGCGACCCAGAGCCTAGCCTGGGAAAAGCTGGACCTATTTTTTATCATTCTTATTTGGTTTCTATAACATGAATGATGAGCTAATGCTGATTTTTATCTGGTAACTCATTTGGGATGTTGAATATGTGATGAATCCCAGAGCAATAAGTTTTATTATTCTAACTTGCTATTACTAAGCTGAGTTTCACCAAAGCGAGCTGGTGGATGTAGAAAAATGTCTCCAGCCAGTTTCAGTTCTGAACTAGACCATGAAATAATAAATAATAGTCATGTCTTCTATAAGCCTGTGAAAATATGTCTGTAAATTAGTTCACTTTTGGGACACAGCTAAACTTTAGCATCTGAATGTAGTTTAGAAGGACTGTGTGTGAATGCCTACATGGGAAGGAGAAAAAAACCTGAAAAGTATCCACAAGTGGGTTATGACCCATGGACAGCCAATGTAGAGCTGCAGTTGGCTTCAAGTTCTCCTGCATTTAACTCCAACACATCTGTCTTCTTGGAATTAGACACTCCTAAATGCTTGTGAAGAAATGCAGCTATTTGAAATCATGATACCAAACCGAAAAACATCCTTTCACCTTGAATGCAAGAATCAATATGAATCTCCTTTATTGTGTGGTAACAGACTTCAAGGTCAGTCTCCCACTGACAACGTGGAGCCAAGATACACGTCACAGTGCAAGTCTTTCATTTCCATTTTTCCTTATCGATGTATAAGCTATATCTTGGCAATTCCCTTTTCCCATTCAACTCAGATACCATGGTCCTGAAACTCAACCACTTTCTCCCTTGATCTCTTCCCTCTTGAAAATGTCCTCTGTCCTTTTACTTGTTTCTCTTCCCAGTGTCGTTGCTTTTAAACACAGGAATTCCCAAAACACAGCCCTTAGTAACATTTCTGCCACAACTATTCATGATTTTTGAATTCAGATTCAATGCACAAGTTGGAAAGACCACTTGTCACTGCTGCAGTCCAATTCACACACAGAATTCAGAGCAGAGCCATATTTGAACCTATTATAGCTTTCCAGCCATTGACGTGCTTCAGTATTGACAAATGGCAACATAATTTGGCTGTCTGAAGAGAGGTTCCTCAATAAGTCATTAATAGGAGGAGCCATAAAATATAATTTGGGTTGCCTTATGAAATCCAGAGCTCACAGGGGGAAAAACCAAGAAGTTTCATGGACCTCTATAATTTTTTGCCCTGTTCACTTCTACTCCCCAAAAATTTCACAGGAATCTTAAATAGCATGTTATACCTATGCAATTCTTTAAAACAGTTTACTGTTTAATTTAAATATATTTTAAATTGGGTTTTTTTTCGTTTACATAGAAGAAAAAGTATTCTTTAAACAGGATGTCACTTGTTGCAGGGAAACAAAATTCATCTGTTTTCATGTGTCCTTTTTCTTCTAAGGTACCACAGTGTGAGAAGGTCTATTCTGTTTAGTGGAACCAAACTGTGACAATCATTTTGTTCTGGGACACAGTGCTACTGCCTGGTGCTTTTGAAGGTCTGATGGCCTAAATTCAAGTGCAGCTGAAGGACATTTCTGGATTCATGTGTGAAAAAGCCACTTTCTAACTGGAGTTTGTTATAAAACATGGATATTGAACAGGAAAGTTCAATGGCAAGGGAGGGCACTGAACACTGGAAATGTTACTCTCTAATGCATGTTGGCATGGATATATATAAATATATACTCACGCATATAAAATTATACAAATAAACTTTATATAAAATGCTGCATGCACAGTAGTTGCTGATGTACAAGAATGTGCACAGTAATATGTATTTTTAAATATAATTATAAATAGGGCATGATTTGATGCCTGTTCCCATGATGTACTTATGACACCTAAAATCACTTTTGTCACTGGTATTAAAAAAAAAAACCAAAAACCCAAACCCAAAAGAAAACCAAAACAGAAAATTCAGGGAGCTGGTTCTAAACTAAGTGGTCAGATATCTTGAGTATAAACATATGTTGTCATAAAACATGTTTGCAGGTACAGGTACACTAGCAAATCTGTTGTGCAGACCATGCAAATGCCCTCAAAGACAAAACAAGCCCCATGGATATCTCTAAAACTGTTATGTACACAAGTATGTTCTTTCCCTACCATATGAGGAGTTACATGGAAAAAAATGTCATGGCTTTTCAGAGCTACTTAAGAAGCTGAATATACCGAATTGCCTTTCACTTTATCACAGAATCCCAAACTGGTTTGGGTTGGAAGGGACCTCAAAGCCCATCTAGTTCCCACCCCCTGCAATGGGCAGGGACACCCTCCACTAGGCCTGGATGCCCAAAACCCCATCCAACCTGGCCTTGAATCCCTGCCAGCTTCTCTGGGCAGCCTATGCCAGAGTCTCCTCACCCTCCACAGCATGGAGTTCTGCCTCACATATCCTCTCCATCTGCCTGCCTTCAGTTGAAGGCCATTCTCCCCTCCTGCAGTTGAAGGTCATTACCCTTTGTCCTGTCACTCTATTTCCTTGTAAACAGTCCCTTTCCAGCTCCTTCCTGAGTTTCTGATAAAATAAATTGGTGTTAATACTTCGAATAAATGATAAACCCAATATTGAGAAATATTTCAAGACCTTTAGAAATGTAGCAAATCTGGGGGTAAGAGGTACTACACCTTAGGGGAACACTTCTTTATCTTGACCAGGACGGCTTTGTCTACCCATAAGTGAAGATCCTTGGGACAATACCGTAAGTTTTTTGAGCAAGTCAGTCCAGCTGGCTCAGGAGAGGGCACTTACATGTCATTCACAGTAATCTGTTATATATTGTCTGTGACTACAATTTTGGGTGCTCAGAGGTGTGAGGATTCTCCTGCAATCTACACAAAAAAAGCAAGAAAAGTAGAGACAAAGAACTTTGCCCAAAGTCACTCTGTAGGCTAAGACTAGCCTCTGCCTAAGCAAGAGAACACAATAACAGACCAGTGTCCTAAACCTGGCCAATATGAAGCAGTTACGTTCAAAGATGTGGCCAAGCTCTGAGCTTTTCTCACTAATTAATACATCTTTAACAGGTCACCAGTGAATGCTTCATCAAACTTTTTATTAATCCTGAAATTAATTTCCCATTTGATTTCTCTTTCCTGAGACATCTAAACATATGCTTCTTTCCAACAAAGCCACTATGAGTAAAGCTTATTAGCTACTATTTTTTTGAAGCAATGAACCTCTAGAAGTTCTCAAGGAACTTTAGCATTTTCTGATGATTTATTGCTTTAAACGGAGCTCCATTCTCACAAGAAAAACAAAGAGGTAGCTAATCCGTAAGAAAGTGAAAGGATTTGTCTAGGATCCTCTGTTTTCCAACAGTAAAGGCAGACGGACTAACCCTCCTGACTTTCACATTGCTGAGATCTCTAACAACCCACATACCCTGCCTTTCTCTTGTGATGAAGACCAAGCAGGACATGGCCCTAGATGAACAGCAAACAGAGCTGTGAGTCCCTATAAGGTATCCTGTCCTGGTCAGACAGCCTCAACATATCCAAGACAACTTTTGAGGTCCCTCAATAGTCTCTGCAATCCCACATGATCCCCAGTCGACTCACCCTCTACCATAAAGCCCTTTCTGTCCTGTTCCCATCCTTTGTACAACAGAATTCATTTTCCCATTTGGTATTTTATTTTGATGTTTCAGGCATAAAAAAGCAAATGGTTCCCTCAAGCCATTTCCTCTCTATGAAACTGTGAAATAGCTTAGCAATTTTGGAGCAGTTTAAAATGCATTGTTATATTGAGAAAGAAAAGGGGAGGGCGGAGAGTGGGGGGGGGGAAGATTTTTTTCTAACTTTGACTACTGAATGCTCTAGGAAAACCAGATTGAAATTCTTCAAATAAGGATTTCATAGCTTCTGTAGTTATTGAAGCGGATGGCTCCCTATTTGCATACTGACATCTATATAAAAGAAATGAGACTCAATGGTTTTATAATAATTATATAGCTTGGTTTTTAGTATTAATAAGCCTATTGTTATCACCACTACCTTTTGAAAAAAACCCTCCATGCTTCTGTCATGCAAACTGAAATATTGGAATTTCTTTTTAATGCACCTACTAAAAAAGTAAATCCTTTCCAAAGACTTTCCTTGGTTTGTTGCTCGGCTATGAACTAGTTTGCTGGAGATTATCACCAAAAATTGTGTTTGATCATTGAGTTTTTCAATATTCCCTTGCTTGCTGAGTGCTGCCCAGGATGCACAGTGCTTTATTTAAAATTCACAGCAGAAAGGAGATGCATACTTTAAAGATGGTATCAGTGCCATTTTCTGTGGGATTTCAGGCAGTTCCTAGATGCCTGGTTTGATGTTCTATTAAAATGGAGCATCCTTCATCGAACCACAAAAGAAGGTGACTGATAATTAAGGTGAAAATGCTGCTCTCCTGTCTACTGCAGAACTCTTATCAGACATGTGAACTCTTATCAGGCGCCCTCTTATCTCTCCTCCTGCTCATCCTGTGCTGGAATCCCACACCAAACTCCCATGGAGATCAATGGGAGTTCCACTCTGGATGTGAAAGTACAATAGCTGTTGGAGTGTCCCAAGTGTGGTTCTGCAAGCAAAATGTGGTCTTAGAGACATGGTAGGCAGAGAGGAAATGTGAAAAGAAAAATCAATGCTTCTGAGGATGATACAATATTTACGTTGTTCATAAATAGCCAAGTTGTTCATTTGGTGTCACAGCCAGAAGAGGCAGGTAAAGCTCAAAGATGAAATGATTCAGCTTCCCATATTCACATTCTGGTCGGTTAAAAAAAAAGGTTTTTCTCCCAGGTTAAAAAAAAAAATGTAAAGAAACCTGTAGCTCAGTTTCAGAGACTTTTTGCATAGGAAAAACAGAAGCATAACTTTTTCAAGCAGATGATACAAGGGAGCTTTGTGGAGAAGGTCAAAGTCATAAAAGCACGGGTTTATCTAAGCTAAATCTCTGCATGTCAGTCACTTCAACTTCAGAAATATCAGCAGGTCCCATTTGCTATCTCTGTGGCTGATCTCAATCCATTTCATATGGGCACAGTGATAGAAGTTGGTCTTCAGAGAGACATTGGAGGACAGATATTTGAGGCATCTAGGGGAGGCGGGCAGAGGCTTTGAACACCACAAGAGGTTTGAACATCAGGTGGTGTGAAAGGGAACTGTCAAAAGAGATAAAAGGTGGATGAAGGCGAAAGAGATGGGAAAGAGATGTTTTACAGACTAACAAGGGTGAAGAGAAATTTCCAGAGTGAGCAGAAAACAGAAGTATATGATATGGCAGGGAAGAGGTTACTGTGATCAAGGAGGGAAATGCTGAAGCTTCAAGGCAACTTTTTAAAAAGTATATAGACCACGTGGTTGAATGAAAATTTGGCAATACACATTTGTTGGAATTTTACCCTAAGACCTCCCTTGCATACTTCTAGATTCTGAATTCCCCTCAAGCCCAGAAATTGGACACAAGTATAGGAAATGAAGGCTCTAACCCTTTTCAGCTAACACGAACCCGTATCTTTAAAGC
The DNA here is from genome assembly GCA_022605575.1 of Laterallus jamaicensis coturniculus. Lineage (NCBI taxonomy): Eukaryota > Metazoa > Chordata > Aves > Gruiformes > Rallidae > Laterallus > Laterallus jamaicensis. Next base: position 20,961,098 of record JAKCOX010000012.1, on the reverse strand, counting down.
ACTGAATCGCAGGTACACTTTTGAAGAACTGTAGTGTAGGAGTTATTAGGCATGTGACTATCACTGTTTTTCATGGCAAACACATGACTACAACACTGTCTGATGCCTGAAAAATTACCACTGAGGGATTTAATCCTCTCCACGAAAACAGTTCTAGCTCGTTCTTCACCTACCATGAAAAAGACCTCAAGTCTAGATTTATCATCTCCCTGCATACTTGTCAACTTGCATTATCCTGGCAGAATGCAAAAATTTGAACACATACCCTCTAGTAAAGACTTCATAGACTCCCAATGTGGGAAGGATTAAACATCATAATAGCCAAACCAAATAATTTCTTGGGGGGGTTCATATAAAGTCTGTCAAACACATTCCATAACTCTGAGAAGAAAAACAAATGCAAATGTCAATCACCTCTAGGAAAGGCAACTTCTTCTAGGTGTCCAAATGCACTAAATCAATCTATTTATTTTTCGTTTGGGAAGAGTCACAAGCTTTCACCATTTACAGAAACACGAGATGAGGGAAAGTACTGACTGTGTTGGCATGTTTCTATCGAAGGTTACCAAGACAGTTTACTAAATTGAAAATACTGTAATAAAAATTAACTCATCTGAAAGAAATTGAACAAGAAAGGAAAAAAATAAGATTAATGTTTTGACCACTACTGAAGAAACTCCATCTTCTGCATCTTCCATAATCACATTTTGAATACCATGTCTTTGCCTTAACTTGTGGACACTTGGACCCATGTCAGCATCCAACATAATAAATTTTTATTAGCCACATGCGCTGGAAGACTTAGCCAAAATGAACACCAGACACAGAAACTTAATTACAATTTTGTTTGGAAAAATCTGGACCTTCAAAACTGTTGACTCTTTCAGGAAGTAATACTTGTCTATAATCTGAATTACAGAAGAAACTGCACACAGCAGGATAAAGAAGAGCTTATTCTTGGTCATATTTTTCAGACTCACTTGAATCAACAAATTCCTTCGAGTATCTAAGATAATAGCTGAACCCTGGAAGAGTTCTTGATAAGCAGTTCCTGTTTCTATGCCAACTTCAAAGGTCTGTTCCTTCATTAAAGAGTTAACTTGTATCACAAAGAAATATCTGTAGTATGGAGCGAAACACATTTGCTAACAGAGGAATTATCAAAAGAAGGGATAGCAAAATTTATTATTTGAAAGAAGAAGCTAGATAAATTCAGACTAAAATTATTTAAATTCCTAGAACTGTGAGAATAGTTAAGAACTTGCCAAAAGGTCCAGTGGAGTAACAAACAATAGCACTTTTTTGCGCTAGGTGAGAAATTCACCACCACACTTATACATAATATGTTGCAGTTCAGAAAGGAACCTCTTCAGGGAAATACTGTAGTCCTTCAAAATAGTCCAACAAAATAGTTGTCAATCGTGAGCTCTTCTGGCTTTCTTCACTGTAATTCCTTTAGCCTGCGAGAGACTATAAGGCAGATAGATCTATTCACACTCACTATTTGATAGACCTTGAGACAACCTTTGTGCATCTGCTCCTGTCCACCTCTTAACTTGTTTTAGGCCGAAGATTCTTTTGGGAACACTATGTCTGTATCTATGTCTACACCTGAGAGATGTGCTTCTGTGTGGGGTGGTGTATCTAAGCATTGATGCAATTTTAGTGGAATCCATTTGTAACACCTCCTTTTTTTCTCCCTGTTTCTCTTTTCAGTGGTATCTCTCAGCAACTTTCCCTATCTTAGTTAATGCAGCAAATGAGATTACTCTATCTGCTACTCTTGCAATGCTGGGGCAGCATGCTGACCATGTTATCAGTGTCACTCTCCGCCATCCCCCCTCTTTCTTGTTAACTTAAACCTTTCAAAACCACTACCAACATGGACCGATCTGTTACTAATCTCAGACAAATCCTTTGTTAATCCTTCTTCACTGTGGTCAGATCGGTTCCTACTGGAGCCAGTGGGAATTCAGCTCAAAAAAAAAAGACATGAACTTATGGCTGTGATGCAAGGGTGGTGTTCAAATATGGAGTAAAAAAAATAAAATAGATTCCTGCCAGATTGAATTTCAGAGAAGTGGAGAGACCAAGTTGCTTGTAAACTTCTAGAGGATTAGTGAAACAACTGTGCACAGAGAGTGTGTGCTTTGTAATATACTGTTGTATGCAGCACTGCTTTTCTGGAGTTGGTGGGTAAAGTCTTTTATAAAATTGCCTTATTCTCTTTGGTTGGTATAGCTGCACAGGTGTAGTAAAGGATTTATATACTTTGTCACAGGAATGATAAAGCTAGCCCCTCAAATGCACTGTATCTTTGGTTTGAGAACAATAGGAATTCTACGAGAACTTGTAAGTTAAATTTTCTTTTCTAACCTGTTTTCCTCCCTGGGCTGTTAGCAATTTTAAAAGTTACCCTCTCACTTTTTTTTTTTTTTAATTCAAAGATCTATTTGTTGTTGGTTTTTATTCTTCATTTTCTAATAGCTACAAAGAAGAACAATCTAGAAACAAAGCTTTCTTACTCCATATGCTGGACAGACAAATTTTCCAAAATAAAAGTGTTCTGCAAACAGTATGTACTTTCTGGATTGGAGAAGAGATTATGTAAACACAGGAAGAAGGGTGAAAATGAGGGAATGAGATCACAAAAAGAGAAAATTATCTGGCACAATGACTTTCAATTTACTTTTCGGTGCATTAATGTGAAAAGATGTTATTAACCATCACAAAAAATCTCTGTGCTCTGATAGCTATCCCATTGCTTTATTCAGAGGAGTAGTTGGTAGATGAAATCTGCAAAGTCAAATATGAGTGAAAGTCTGTGTAAGGACACCCCTGGCTTCTTTTGCTTTGGAGTTAATGTTTTTGTAGCATGTAAATCACATCAGTGTGCCTAAAGATTACTTTTTTTGGTTTTGTTTGGGTTTGTTTGTTTGTTTGTTGGGTTGTTTTTTTTTAATTAATTAGGAAGAAAATGCTAAGATCGAGTGATAGTCAGGGTCTTAGTGGTGAAAGTAGAATACAAGTGCCTTACCCTCAAGCTCATGCCATATAATATGATATCTCCTTTCTTTAAGAAATACCAGAGAAAATAAACATACAAACGACCAGTGAGGAATTACCCTAAACAATTAAAAGTCAGCCAGGCTTGCCAAAACAATTGCCACTACATTTTGCAGAGCAGAGGGACTCGTTTAGGAGTAAGTACTCACTTGTGAACTTGCAGAATTTGTAAGATGCAAATGAAGATTCGCTGTAATTTCCTGTGGTATTTCTCACTCACAGGTTTTTTGCTGCAGCAAAATAAAATTTCATCTGAATCACTGGAGAATTAAATGTGCTGTGGTTATCTTCACTACAGAGCTCTACAGATCTCTACAGATGGGGAAACTTAAGAATAGAAAAATTAAATCTTAACCCATATTTAAGAAAAAAGAGAAATATTTAAATCTATAAACAAAGCCTAATTAACTCTTGAGTTTTGTGCCCATTTTTAAGTAGTGTCTGGGACTGTAGTGAGTTTGACAAAAGATTCCTAAATACAAGGACCAATGATATTGCTTTTGTCTCAATTAGAAGTCTAATACTCCCCATTGAAAGTCAACTGAAGTGCAATTTGGTTTCTATAGAAATTATGTTAGCGAATATTTTAATAAAGAAATCTTTACTGCAAGATTTTAAAACACCCTATAAGCTTCCACATAAGAGTTATGACTATATACTCCAGCAAAGCATTTATTAAAAACTACAAAAGTAGAAGTGCAGAAGGCAAGTTACATCCTATTAAATTCAGTGGAAATTTCCTACACATGACAGATTGCCAAAAAATTCGAGACCTCTTTCCTAAACTCTCCCATGAGAAGGGATCTAGACATGAAACATCTCTTCCCTGTTGCCTATGTTCCCAGTGAATTAGCATTAAGACTACCAAAGCCCTTTTCTGTCCTTCCCCATACCATTTCATTTCATGGAAATGGCACCTTGTTCTTGCCTCCTTATATTGTAATGATCAGTCTTGACAAGGGTTTTCAAGAAGGGGGGAGCACTCATGGCTACAGGCAAAATCACAGCTTCTGAACTTCATGCTTGTCAATAGCTGTTTCAGTTTGCATTGCCATACTAATGTGCCTTATAAATATTCCCCAGGGCTCTACACACCACCACGTTGCTGTTGTCTTATTCATCAATACAATCAAAACAGAAGCAGATGCTGTCAGTTAAGGTCAAGATGTGCTTCTTCCAGATCTCGAGAGTGAAAAAGCCTCTGTCCCATCTTATAAAAGATGGAAATATTCTCTATTCATTTAATATCTAACTCTTGGGGCTCAGAGTACTTCCATGATGACCCAAATAATTAACCTTAACCACTGTTTGGAGATTTACCCTTCATGCCATCCTCTCCACACTCACGATTTTATTTGCTCTTTTCTCCCAGAGTGTTTTTAGTGCTTGGCACCCATGCAGCCACACTGTCCTCAGGCCACGCTGTGCAAGGTGGCATCTAGCAGGATAGGAAGTGACAACCCAGGCTTCATCCCAAATGAATGAAAAATCAAGTAAAAGTCTGGAGTGTGGAAGGTGTGGGGAAGGACGTCCCCTGCTTATCTACACAGGATGGGTGAGATTGGAGGTGCTGCTGGCTGGAGCTTTCCCAGCATTTCTTGTACTTAAATCTCTAGCACTACAGGCATTTCTGAATTACCAACACAATTTAGCTCATCAGTCCTTACCTATTTTTTTCCTCCTTTTTAACCTTCGAAAGTTTCACCATGAAGCAGTGCACCCACTTGGGACTGGATTTTAAAACAAACTTGATTTCCATTAAGCTTGAAAATACATGCTACTATATACCAACAAACATTCCCACCGCTCTTTACACTCCTTTGAAAATCTTGCTATGGGCTTCACACTGGAAATCAGTGACTTTGAACATTATGGTCAGTGTGTTTCTATTTAGGCGCTGATGTGGGATTGATTTGGAAACCAAGGGGAGCTGAACACTTCAAAATATAGCTCCAGGGAAGAGTCATTTTTCACAAAGTCCTTGGCTTTTCTGCTAAGACTAGTGACAAGACAGACATCTGGCGTGTGCATGGATTTCTGTGTTACATGCACTTACGTTTGTGCAGACCTGATGGCATTGCCCAGAGATGCTGTTTTCTCAATGCTTGCCCTTGTGTATCTTCGTCAGGGAGCTCGTTTTGTAAGTAAGCCCCTGTCTCGGCTATCACCACTGAACTTAATCCTGGGCAAATCATAGACTCATGGAATTGTCTTAGTTGGAAGGGACCTCAAGGATCACAGAGATCCAACCTCCCCCCTACAAATCATGTTGTTTAATGGAGAAATTACACTGGAGTGGAATATTACCCGGTTTTGAATATAATGCAGCAGTTGTATATTAGCAGCCTCCTAATGCATAGTACCAGGCACTCACACAGCACAGTTTGATGATCTCTGTCTCAAAGCACAGTTAACCCACTTATGGTCTCCTAATTACTATGTGAACATACAAAATCACGGAATGACTGGGTTGGAAAAGACCTTTAAGATCATCAAGTCAAATCACAGAATCACACAGAATCACAGAATTGTCGGGGTTGGAAGGGACCTCAAGAGATCATCGGGTCCAACCGCCCTGCCAAAGCAGGCTCCCTAGCTCATATTGCAAATCATTCCTGTCCTCTGCTAAACCATATCCCTAAGTACTTCATCTATCCATCTTCTTTTTTATTTACCTAATGGAGAGGTTTTCACTTATTTTAGTATTAGTCCTCTTCTGAAAAACACACTGCACATCAGAGAAGTAAGACAACTGCCTACGCAGCCAGAGACACTGTGATTGTCTGAAGACTTTAATCAAAGTGGCAGCAATAAGAGAGAAGTAAAATATAGCCTCCATTTCTCATGCAAACCTTGTTTGATAAGATCTGTTGTTGGTCAGTAAGCATACAAATTGCGCAGAAGACATGCTGAGTGGTCAGGCTTATCTGGGGAGCAATAGGGGCTGCAGACCTTCAATAACATCTCCTTTTTTTTATAAGGGGAGACCTGTCCTACCCTTCTCTTCCCTCTGCCGCTCTGCAGTCATGTAACAGATTTGATCAGATACCCGTTTCTAGAGGGAAGAGCCTATTCAAAATTTTCCCTGCAGACTGATTTCCTGGATGCTTTCTGTCTGGCATGATCTCACCTTGATTTGGGATCATCAGGCATGCAAAGATGTTTGGTATTCATCTGCCTGAAAGTTTTCTCATTGTGTTAGGACAAGATCGCAGAATCAAGGACCTCCAGAGATCATCGGGTCCAACCCCTCTGCCAAAGCAGGTTCCCAAGGACATATTTCACAGGTAGGTGTCCAGACAGGTCTTGAATATCTCCAGAGAAGGAGACTCCACAACCCCCCTGGGCAGCCTATTCCAGTGCTCTGTCACCCTCAATGTGAAAAGGTTCTTCCACATATTGGTGGAATTCCCTCATCGAGGGCATCGATGAAGGTATTAAACAAGACCAGATCCAACACCACTAGTCACAGTTCTCCAGCTGGACTCTGATACTGGTCAGTCATTCCTATTTGAGAAGAAACTCTTGCCAAACTACTGGTTCAAGAAAGATACTAAACTGATGTCAAACTCCCTTATGTCAGATACTAAAACACATCACTTCTATAAACCAACTTCGGCTTCCTAAATCTCTCTGGATAGCTGACTGTCAGGCCGCTGGCCTGTGGTTAACAAGAAGTGTTAAGAAAAGAGAGCCACTGAAGCAACTGTTACATGGAGAGTACACACCACTCTGAACAGGAGGAATGGCAACATCTGGAATTGTGTTACAACAAAGGATGGTCTTCAAGCCAACTCATGCAGATGTGTTTGGCTCCAAGAAAGCTTACAACGTTCATCCTTAACCTAAAGAAATGCAACATGCTGCAGAAAGAAAAACGGAATAAAAATATGTATTTGATTTAGTATGAAGGGGAGAGGGGCGAAGGGGAAGAAGAAGAAAGTTGAACTTTCCATTGGCTTATTAAACTTGCCTTTTTAAAGTTGTCTTTGTTCAAATGAGAGACTTGCCAGTTTAACTAAGCCAATAACTTTATAGTCAAATGTGTTCAGTTCCAGTGCCATCAAGAAGGATAGATTATAGAGCTGCTGCTCATTTATGTGTTTGTTCTGATGAAATACAGACATTTATCTTTGTGAAACTAGTAAAACAATTGCATCATTTTCCACTGCAAATTGAATCAATGCACCCAGCAGCTGCTGAGCTATGAGCAGGGATGAAAACTGTATCTTCTGCTATGCAGCCACTCTGGATGGTAGGATACAGAATCACAGAATCACAGAATTGTAGGGGTTGGAAGGGACCTCAAGAGATCATCGGGTCCAACCCCTCTGCCAAAGCAGGCTCCCTAGCTCATACTACACAGATAGGCGTCCAGACAGGTCTTGAATATCTCCAGGGAAGGAGACTCCACCACCTCCTTGGGCAGCCTATTCCAATGCTCTGTCACCCTCACTGTGAAAAAGCTTTTCCACATGTTGGTGTGGAACTTCCTGTGTTCTAATTTGCAGCCATTGCCCTTTGTCCTGTCTCCACAAACTACAAAACAGGGGATGGCAAATTCCCCCTGCATCCCATGCTTAAGATAATTATAAACACCAATTAGGTCCCCCCTTAGTCTTCTCTAGACTGAACAGTCCCAGCTTATTCAGCCTCTCATAGGGGAGATGCTCCAGTCCCTTAATCATCTTCGTAGCCCTTCTTTGGACTCTCTCCCTGTCCTTTTTACACCAGGAAGTCCAGAACTGGACACAATACTCCAGGTGGGGCCTGACCAGGGCAGAGTAGAGGGGGAGGATCACCTCCTTCGACCTGCTGGCCACACTCCTCCTGATGCACCCCAGGATCCCATTGACTCTCTTAGCCACCAGCTCACACTGCTGGCTCATAGCCAACCTGTCATCCACCAGGACCTCCAGGTCCTTCTCCATAGAGCTCTTCTCCAGCTGGTCATCCCTCAGCCTGTACTGATACATGCGGTTGTTCCTCCCCAGGTGCAAGACTTCACACTTGCTTTTGTTGAATTTCATCTGGTTTCTCCCTGCCCAGCTCTCCAGCCTGTCCAGGTCTCGCTGGATGGCAGCGCAGTGTTCCTGCGTGTCAGCCACTCCTCCCAGCTTTGTATCATCGGCGTACTTGCTGAGGGTGGATGCTATTCCCTCACCAAGGTCATCAATGAAGATACTAAACAGGACTGGACCCAACACCGAGCCCTGGTGAACACCGCTAGTCACAGGCCTCCACTCTGACTCTGCTCCCTCTGAGCCCAGTCTGACAGCCAGTTCTCAACCCACCTCACTGTCCACTTATCTCGCCCATGCTCTCTCAGCTTTGTTGTCAGGATGTTATGGGAGACAGTATCTAAAGCCTTGCTGAAGTCAAGGTAGATGACATCCACTGCTCTCCCTCCATCCACCCAGCCGGTGATGAGATCATACAAGGCTATGAGATGGTCGAGCATGATCTCCCCTTGGTGAATCCATGCTGACTACTCATGACCTTCTTCTCTTCCAGTTGCTTGGAGATGGCATCGAGAACAAGCTGTTCCATCACCTTTCCAGGGAGAGAAGTGAGGCTGACTGGCCTATAGTTGCTAGGATCCTCCTTTTTGTCCTTTTTAAAGACTGGAGTGACATTGGCTATCCTCCAGTCCTCGGGCACTTCTCCTGCTCGCCAAGACCTGTCAAAGATGATAGAGAGCGGCTCCACAATCACTTCCGACAGCTCCCTCAACACACGTGGATGCATCCCATCCGGGCCCATGGATTTGTGTACATTAATCCCTTTGAGACACTCCTGGACCACCCCCACCTCACCCTAAGGGAAGCTCTTCATTTCCCGAACATTACTACTTTCATCCAGTGTCTGTGGGTCCCAGGGGGCCTTTGAAGTGAAGACCAAAGCGAAGAAGGCATTTAGTATCTCCACCTTCTCGTCATCCCCCATTACCAGGACACCCGCCTCATTCAGCAAGGGGTCTACATTATCCCTGGTCATCCTCTTACTATTCACATATCTAAAAAACCCCTTTTTATTATCTTTTATGTCCCTTGCCAACTTCACTTCCAAGTGGGCTTTAGCCTTCCTAGTTGCGTCCCTACAAGCCCTGACAACTTTCCTTTATTCTTCCCAGGTGCTCACACCCTGTTTCCACAATTCATAGACCTTCTGCTTCCCTTTGAGTTTATTCATTAGCTCCCTGCTCATCCACGCAGGTCTTTTACCTCTCTTTCCCAATTTCTTACTCAAAGGGATGCATCGTTCTTGTGCTTGGAAGAAGTGCTGTTTAAATGCTAGCCAGCTCTCACAGGCTCCCATTCCTTCAAACAGTGTAGTCCACGGGATAGACCCTATAAGATTTCGGAGGAGATCAAAGTTAGCTCTTCCAAAATCCAAGGTAGCTATCCTACTTTTTTGCTTGCTTCTTCCACTCAGGCTCTTGAAGTCGACCATTTCACGGTCACTTTGTCCTAAGCTGCCCCCAACCTTCACTTCCCTAACAAGCCCGTCCTTGTTAGTAAAAACAAGGTCCAACACCCACCCTCCCCTTGTAGGTTCCTGCACCATCTGGGAAATTGTCTTCTACGCATTGCAGAAATTGTCTGGACTGCATATGACTGGCCGTGTTGCTTGCCCAGCAAATATCTCGGTAATTGAAGTCCCCCATAAGGACCAGTGCCTGGGATCTCGAGGCTACTTCCAACTGCTTATAGAATGCACTATCAACCCGCTCCTCTTGATCAGGGGGCCTGTAATACACACCCACAACAGTGTCACACATACTAGCCTGGCCCTTAATTCTTACCCACAAGCACTTGACTGAGGGTTCATCCTTCCCCAGGTGGAGGTCAATACATTCTAGGTGCTCTCTAACATAAAGAGCAACTTCCTAAAAAGCACATAGCCATCCATGGTAGCGTGTCAGTTGTCCAGGCTGTCCCAAAACATCTCTGTTTTTGCAATGAGATCGTGGCCCTGTGACCACACAAAGATCTCTAATTCTTCTTGTTTTTTCCCCATGCTACGTGCATTTGTAGACAGGCATTTTAGTGGGACAGCAGATGCAGGTATCCTCAACAGACCACAGCAAGATTTCCAATAGGGGACGGGCAAAAGTGGCTCCACTGAGGAGTCCTCGGGGTAATCCACAGAATTTTCCCTACTCTCACGTGGAGCAACATCCCCAAGTCTGCCATTGTGCTGTTGGCATTTACCTTTTTCCACCATCAAGTCATGTTGTCACTCCCAAAGCACTTGCCTGACTCCAGCAGCCTTTGTAATATCCCCTTCCCCCTTCCTAACTACTTTAAAGCCCGATCAATGAGCCCTCCCATCTCCTGGGCAAGGATCCGCTTTCCTCTATGGGACAGGTGAGCCCCATCAGCAGTACTCATGCCAGGAGCAGAGTACACCATCCCCTGGTCAAGAAACCCAAAGTTCTTGTGCAGGCACCAGCCTTTCAGCGACTTGTTCAACTTTGCATTTATCTGCACAGTGCCTTCATCTTTCTTGGCCATTCTCAAGCCTCTGGTAGAAAACCCAGACATGCAACAACAAACAAACATGAGCTTATTTGGATTGATTTTGGTTGGGTTTTCTTTTTCGTCCACAAAGCCCCCACTTGTGAGCCTGAGTGCCTAAATACTGGTGGTCCTTTGTCTAACTACTGATTGCTAGGGAGACTACCCTGCCCCTGCACAAAATACAGATCCCACCTGGAATTCCTTCCATCCCTCAGAGCTATTTGCTTCTGGGATTTTCACTCAGGTCATCCTTCCTTCCAATAGTGCTCCATTCTCTTGTCAGACCCCACACAGAGGAAGCCATTTAGTAAAAAATCATACCCATTTATTCAAACAAAGAAGACAAGGACACTTCCTTTGAAAGCTCATGCCTCCTGGGCAAGTCTAACTGTCTGGAATCCCCTGTAAGAGTATAATCTTTACCATAAACAAAAAGGACTGCTCCAGACAGAGCAACTTTGTGTAATGAAGGGAACAAGTTCTGTGATATATATGGTAGAACTGCCAAAAAGCTGTGAGGAAATCGAAATGCTCATTATAAATAGGTCCTTACCAATATTCTGTTACTGTTTCAGGCATAGTGAATATTCTTGGGGTCCTGAACTAAGGTGGATTTTAGTCAGACTTAGTGGGTATTATCCTGCTTGGTTTCCATCTGCCAACCCAGAGGGTTGTGGTTGTCTTACATATCCTACATCATGGCTATCATTCCAAGGTAAAAAACTCAGATACTTCTAACAAAGGCAGGAAATCAGCATGCTGATGCACCTGAATCCTACTGGGACACTTTCAAATCCAGGAGATCCCTTTCCAGAGAGGAACCTTGTCACTGGAAAATTATAAATCAAGAGGTAAGAGGTGAAAACAGGCAGGGAGAAGGGTGAGTACAAGGAAACGAAACTAGAACAGTACTCATGTCATAATGTCACAGCTGGTCCACAGCTGGATGATGGCTGGGACTTCTTTAACAGCCAGTAAAGGAAAACTTCAAAAGTTATCTCAGGTAGGACTGTAGTTGTGATTGAAGGTGTAAAGTCTCTCCTAAGCATGACTGTCAGTAGTGGAAGAATGCATGGAGGTGCTTGGAAACACATTGCAAATGTGTGGGGTTTTTTTTTGTTTGGTTGTTGTTTGATTTCAGTTTTATTTTAATGTAGGTCTTTCAATCTCCATTTCTATAACTCTGGGGGGAGAAAAACTAGTGAGATGTCTTAACTACAAAAATAAACAGCGCTGAAGGAGACCTTAGAAATGACATTTTTTATGCTGTAACAGATGATTTAAACAACCAGCTGGATTAGGTAGCTGGACTTTTTTCCACAACTTGTCTCATTCCTGAAATTGTTTTGTTTTGTAAATCTGTAGTTCCGATTCCTCCTCATTTTATTTATGCACATTCCAGCAGTGCCTAGAGACTCAAAACAGCATTATTGGTGCCTACCATACAAACCTAGATAAAAGACAGTATTTTCCCTGAGGGCAAATAGAAATAGGGAGAAGATGCATCTGTGATATAGAATAGAGCAGAAAGGAAAAGGCTGTCATGAGGAAGGATCCAGAGGAAAGCCAAGATTTGCAAAAGTGTTTGTTTGTTTATAGGGCCTCGGGGTTTAGCTGCTCCAGCTGAGATGCTTCCAAAGGGGGTTGATAATGCAAAGCATTCGTTGCCATAAAACAGGATTTGAGCCTGGCTCAAGTTAGTCACTTATAACACCATGAACTGAAGATCTTACACTTATAAAGTATCCTCAGTTCAGACTTCCACAAATTAATCCTCATCCGATGTTAATACTGCCCAGTGCTGCCTCTTAAATCTCTGCACATGAATAGTTCACAGTCCTGTTGCCTTCAGGTTTATGTAGCTATTGTGAGAAAACAACAACAAACACTGAAATAAAGTGAAAATAAGCTTTGAAAGAGGGAGAGATTTTATCTTTAATTAGTCCAACAGGTAAACTGGGAGAAAATTAATGAACTCCGGCACATGCTCAGGCTTGAAGCAGAAGAAAGAAAAGTCAAACTAAATCAAAAATCAAACTAAAATCAAAAATCAAACAAAATCAACTAAATCAAAAACAAGAATAATTGCTACAAAGTTGTCATTTCACAATACTTTGGTGGAAAAGTTGGCATAAAACTTTGTACTCGAGGCACTTGGTCCTCCTAGATTCTTACTACTCTCCATTCACTGAGTTGGGACAATACCACCATCTGCATGACTGTGATTTATAGAAGTGTATTAAATGATCTGTTTTGATTTTATTTTTAATTTGAATTATTTCAGTGACAACACAACATGGTCTACAAACAGCATAACAAAATGAACCAGCAGATTCCACAGAAGAAATATGAAGGTGGGGATAAGAATTTCTTAAGTGGCCATAGTGCCAAAGGTAACATACTGGGTTATTACGTCTTTAAGTTTAATGAATGTGTGTTACTCAATTAGAAAATCTGAGAAACAAAAAATTTGCTGGTGCTTTTGTAGCAGAGAGAGCTACTGGCCTAGAGAGGAATGGTTTGCTTCGATAGAAGGGAAACAGAGATTCATTTAGCTAGTCTGTGGACTGCACTGCACTTCATTGAAAATATTCGTACTGTTCACCTGTGTCCTGTATTGAAATATCCTTCAGAAGATAGTTCCAGGTCACTCACCAGTGCATCAGCAGGCCTTCATTGCTCATTTCTACATATGGGCAACAGCATGAACCCTGCGCTGTCTGCCAAACAGCCCATATATCAGAATTTACCTGGCTTGGCTGCTGCTGCTTTTTCTCCCCCTGTAGAACGCCACAGGCTACAGACAGATGAAACAGGAAATATTATAGCCTTTCAAAAGACCAGTGTAACTCTTAAGGGGAAATTATCCTTTGATTGTACAACAGAGATTCCTGAACACAGCTGATGTTAGGAAACACCCATGTAACACTACCTTCAATAAAGAGGCGCAGCAAAACTTAAATGTTTCTCAAGTCAAAAGAATGAAACCTGGCAGCTCTGCATGGCTGCTTGGCAAGGAATATGAGTGCTCTAAAGTGGCTGGTTAAATGCTAGAATTATAATGGGACCTGGAAATGGAAAAGTCTGGAAACCTTCTAACTTTGGAGGTTGAGAGCTATTTTCTGTTCCTCCTGGCCGGTGTATAATGAGACACTACGGCTGCTCTCTGTTGCTGTTCTTTTGCATAAATACGTGCCAGAAATAGGAGCAGACAGCTGCAGAAAAATCCATCAAGGACTATTAAACACAAAGATACCACCTCTGGCTCAAGCAGTCCCAGAATAGCAGATTGCTGGAGCTGGGAGCTGGTCCAGGGGAATTGCACTGTGTGTTCGTCCTGTACCAGCATCTCCTTACAACAGAGGTTGGGGTTAGCGTGCTGGCAACTTCTGTCCTTACCCAGTACAGCTCTTTGTATGCTCTGGTGTTAAAGGAGCACTTTGTAATATTGCATTCACTGGATGCCTTTTGAAACAGATGTTTTACAAGGATGTTTGGGGCCAGTTAAAGTGTCTTTCAGAAAAAGGCACCTCCGCGTTTAGCAAAATCTACCCTTTGCAAGGGCCTAACAGGTCTCCTGTACCACATGATATCCCCATCAAACATGGTTATACAGCCAGAGGCTGGATGCCACTGGAAAATACAGAACCTAAAATAATGTCTTTTAAAGTGCAAAGGTATTTATATGTCAAGAAGATAAAGCTCTTTCAGGTGAGTCTCCTCATACAAGTTGCACATCTTTTTTGCTGTGAGGATTCAGGGCTCAGTTCTCATCTCAGACCCCACACTTAACCAAGTGTTTCACCAAGTCTGTATAGTTTGTTCAGAAAGGAAAAAAATCTAAAGCTTATTTAGACAACAGGACATTGTTTTCGTTCCTTGATTTTCCACATGTGAGGAAAAGTCTGAAAAGAATTTGGTCTCCAACCTGGGAGCGAAAAACACCTTTGAGCAGAAGCCAGCATTGGAAAGTTTAATTTCATGCAATGATCTTTTCAGAAACTATCAGCAGAAAAAAGAATAAGGAATTATAAAGAAGAATCATCTGTAACCTGTAATGTAACTGTGGGATCTGACAGAAAAATGTGCCTTGTACATTTGAACATGTGCGCACACACACATGCATGTAATAACGTGCCAAAGTTATTCAGAAAATAAAATGATCAACACATCATTTTATAAAAAGGAGGAAATGTAGATTAAGTAGTAGGTAAAATCCCAGAAATATTTATTAAGCCAGCATCTAATTATCATCTTTTAAAACTTTCACAATGTACCAATCACAGTTGGTGGACCTGGTCAGGTCAGCAGTCCCAAAGGACAGAATTTTGGGAAGTTTGTAACCTATAGGAGTCCTATTAGCATTCTACACCCTAACCCTGTTGTGTTCAGGCTGGATTTGAGACACTCAAGAGCTATAAACCCTTTTAATGCCCAACTGTAGGTGTCAGTGCCTAAAAGTTTGGGCCATTTCTGTTTTAGAAAGTTGTGTGACCCTTTTGTCAAACTCTGAGATATTTTCAAAGCTGAACAGAGACAGAACAGAAGACTTTTGGAGTCCATAAAGAAGTTGCCATATGGGAAAAGGTAAAAAAGAAATAGGCACATATATAAGACAGCATGAGAAATGATGGCTTTGCTTAGCCTGGGCAGTGCTTGTCCTCTCCTCAAAGGATTTTCAGCTTCCTGAGCAATCAATCCAAGCACTAAATTTGCTGCTTCTTGTCTTTGTTAAAGAAAATCTACCAATAAATCCCTGTAAGAGTTTGTGTAACCCAGATCAGTCAGTTATTTCTCTCTCCCTCAGCATTCACGGCTTAACCAGCTGGCTCTCGCACTGCCCAGGCACGGACCTTGTTAGGCACCGACGGCCAATGGAGACAGCTTGCACATTGCTTTCATGTTGCAGTTCTAGGAGGCAGACGCACTGCAAAACCTCCCAGAATACACTTTTTGTGTAGCAACAAATAATCAGGAAAGCCCCAAAGTAATTTGTTTTCTTTTATGCTAAACAGGAAGATGTATGGGAAGAGGAACACTGCTTATTAATCCCAACCAAACAGTCAACTCCAGCTGAGCAAACTCTGCCATTTGGTGGACTGAATTTCTTAATCAGGAAAACATATGGGGAGGCAGTTCTCAGCACCGAGACAGGAGCATTTGCAAATGCTTTCCAATTGGTGCAGACCAGAAAGACAGCACAGTTTGCATAGAAACACAGGAAATCTTTTTGCCTTTTTTTTTTTTCTCCCTTGCACGAGCAAATTAATGTTAAGGGAATTCAACAGCTTCCCTGTAGTGTCATGAGAGCAGGACAACCGGTAAAGATGGCTCAATTACAAAAATAAGAAAGTTGTATACAAGCTGAAAACCAAATGAAGCAAAACTAACCCATGCTTCTGTTCTGCTCATCCACCCACCCCAGGAATGTATGTCAAGAAAATAGAACAAAATCTGGAATCTATCACCAGAGGAAAGAGGCAGAAAACTTCAAAGTAGCCCAATAAATGGCAAAAGCTAAGCCTTGAGAGGAAACCTGCTGCATTTTCATCGGATCACAGAATGGTTTGGGTTGGAAGAGACCGTTAAAGGCCACCTAGTCTCACCCTCCTCTGCAATAAGCAGGGGCATCTTCCACTACATCACACTGATCAGAACCTGACCTTGAATGTTTCCAGGGATGGAGAACCTACAACATCTCAGGTCAATATATTCCAGGGTTTCACCACCCTCACTGCAAAAACATTTCTTCCTTATATTTACTCTCAATCCACCCTCTTTTAGTTTAAAACTATCATGCCTTCGCCTGCCATTATAGGCCCTATTAAAAATTCTGTCCCCGGGTTTTTGACAGCAGGTTTATCTAGCCAGTAACATCTTTCCTCCCAGGTTAAGAAGAAGGAAATGTCCAAGCACAATGTGTTGCGACCACTGTGCTGCTGAAGACACAGTCTCTCAGAAGACTTCAAAAAACAGTATTTTGAATATTTCTGATCATGTATGGGACCAGCACTAAGGTCATCAGCCTTTTCCTGTGATCAAGAGGTTACAAGAGAACAAGTAGGTTTTAGGTTGCAGGTGCTCGGTGCTTTGTGTAGCTTAAAACACATCATAAGTGCCCCAGAATGTAAAGTCAGAAGAACGGGTAAGCCCTGCCAGTCAATAAATACATACTGAAATAATCTCCCTAAGTTAGGAAGCAAGGACAAATTAATGTAGCCCTGTAGTACATTAGGCTAGTTGAGTATATTTAAATATATGACATTGATGGATGTGAAGTAGGCAGAGGGTGAGAAATTAACTCTGAAATTTCGGTATGATCTGGTCAACTGGTGGGTTTTTTGTTGTTATCTCTCAATATTCAGCAGTTCACCACACTGCATATATGAAAAAACAAATGACGTGCAAAGCCTTGGTAAAAAGAGAAGAGGCACAGCTGAAAGGCTGCTTGTAAAGATATATGGAAAATGAGGGTTAGCACCCCAAGAGATTTCTGTAACGAAGGGACACGTGTCATTAATCTGTTCACAACCAGCCAAACCTGGAGCTGAAGCTGAATGGCTAACTGGAATGTATCCTTGGCCTGGCAGTGGTAGCAGGTAGTACCTGCAATCTGCAGAGGGGTCCTGTGTCTTGGTTTTACATACAGTAAAACTGCATATGCAGCATTAATTGCAATCCATGGTATGAACTGTAATTAATCCATAAGCTCCTCTGTAAAAGCAGACAAATTTATCTTTTTTTACCCCAGCAAGGGATGTTGTGTGACCTGATCTTCCCACAACAGTCTCATTCTCTTTAAACACTTGCTTACCGGTAGAAAAACATATTATGCTTTAAGCAAGTCCCCATCCTGCCTTCCTTTCTCAAGAGCATAGGATCAAGAGTAAATTCCCGCTGAGAAGAAGTGGCCTGACCCCACTGTGAAAGAGAGATGAACGAGGCCAGATGGATACCCAACACCACATCAAGCACGAAGGGCCAGAGGGAGCAGGATGACACTAGAAGAAAGAAGGCTTTGCTGATCTCGCCATGAAGTAACTGCAGGGAATTTTTCACCTTCTTGAGGCAGTGTACCAACATCTGTTTGTCACTGATATTAATACAACAGCTTCGCAGTCATGGCTGAATTAGATGGCCCCGTCAGGAGTCAGTGTGAAAGCAGCCAGAAGCAGTAGCTAGCACTGCAAGGTGAGGAGGAACGGGACAGCGGGGGTAAGAAATATCCCTAAACATCAACAAGACAAATGATCTTGAGTAAAGTGGGAGCTGTCTTCAGACAAGGGTCATAAAAGCAATGCCACAGACCCTGAGAAGACCCCTTCTGGCAAGTTCAGAAGCTAGGGGCGTGTGGGGAAGCATAATGCCAGACTTGCTGCCTGCCAACATGTCACTCCAGTTTGTAAAATCACAGCCCAGGTGAGTTAATGTCATGCAGTAGTGAAGCTCCTGTTTGGCTTTCATTTAACACAGAAATTCTTACCACCCTCCTCGGAGGGGGTTCCTGACCATTTTAATGCATGGGTTTCAAAGGACATCATCCATCTCGATTTAATCGTAATGCTCAGAACACTACAAGTTTTGTGGGTTTGTTCAAGATTCAACTCTCCTATCTTTAGACATCTACCAAGTACATTTCTGCGTCTGAGCCAGTCCTTTGATGCTCACTTTAGACCAAAGGAAGGTGCTGTTGGGGCACAATTCATCCCATTCCAAGGTAGACATCTAAAACAGGTCAGAGAAATCACATGTGAAAAGTGTCTCTTTTGCCGCTCCATTGACTGCAGGAGTTTAGTTGAGCAGCTCACATGCAGAAAGCTACTCTGAAACATCTGAAGCTGGAGGAGGCAAATCCCACCCTAGAATTAATCTCTCCCAAGAGCTGTCTAAGCTCTTCTCTCAAACTCTTTGAGGCTGGGAATTATTTAGACTGCAAAGCTTTAGAGCGTCTCTTACTGCAGGCTTGAAAAGTTATTGACATATTGGAAACTCGTTTCAATGAAAGTCTTTGCACACTGTAGTGATACTATCTGGTGGGAGTTTCACATGTTTCCTGTTTAGAAGAAAAAGGAACACAGTCTGTTCCTTTCTGCTAAACATGGTCCCACTCTCCGATATGCGAAATCCCATAGCTAATGAGTCTGATTCTCATCTAAATCACCCTAATGCAAGGAGAAGTGGTACAACCAAAATCCATATGACTATATTGGTCTAAACCTGAGAGAAAGTAAATGCAAAGTAAGGCCTGTTCCTTTCCATATTCATTTTTAAGCTTTCCCTATGTTAATCTCTCACAATGGCTCAAATCTTGATGCCATGCAGGCGACAGGTCCTATGAAATGTCACCTTTGATGTTCTTGTAATTCTGCTAATTATGACTTGGTACCCTTGGCCTCTCATTTGTACATTTAAAACATATTCAGTCCCCCTCTGGTGAAATCTCTTGCCAGAGGAGATTCACATGTATGATTAAATCACTGTTGTTAGCTTGGGCTCGCAACCTCATCTCAGGAAAAGATAAATAACATTGTTTAGATAATGCAAAGAAAGAACATAATAAATTCTGCAGTGAATGCAAAAATTTAAAATACTTTTAATAAAGCATCTTTTTTGTGCTTGTTTGAGGGAGTTTTATCCTTCTACTGGGGTTGAACTTTTTGTCCTAATGACATATGTCATTTAAGTATCTAAACCTGCTTATAAGAATTCTTAAAAGTAATTTCTCAGAATAGTATTAAGATGTTTCACATGTTACCAGCTGCATTGCCTGCAGTTTGTAAACCACAGCAGTCATCACAATTTCCTTACTCTTCCATGATGCAAGTCAGTAAGAGTATTTCCAAGCTCTCTGGTTTTGCATTTTAGTCCTTAAATTAGGGCTTCTTTGTCTGTGATGGTTAATGAGGAGAGCAACACTGAGCACAGCCTGTTTCTCAGCCCATCCAGCATCCAAAAGAGTGGCTTCATCATGATGGTGAGTGGACTTATTGTGTGAAGCTCCATGACCAGCTGGTCTCACATGTTGGGTGGCATGTAGGGACATGGCATCTCGACTACTTTGGTGAGAAACCAGAGCAGTGCTGGGGCCATGTCTATGGTGATGGATCTCCCTCAGGTTGAGAGCTTAATTTCTTGTGTGGCTTTCGAGTAATTCCCAAAGAACAGGAACCTTTTGGGAAGAGGGGACCTCCAGAGTAGGGCAATGCAGAACCTCCCCATGTTGGTCAAACACAGGAGCTGGTTTCCCTGCAGTTTTCAGGATGAGAAATCTTCCACATGTCGATGAAGAATAAACCCATGTGTGGTAGAAGCTTCATGATAGCTGTCAGGGCAAGGTAGAAACTGGAGATCTGCTGTGCACTAATATTAGTACATGATACTTTCCATCCGGATTGTGTATTACCACAGTGTTACAAAAGGGAGGATGTTCAGGGGATGCCCTGAGGATGTCAGGGGAACAAGAGTCTAAGGCAGAAAATGAAGAAAATTGCTATACTTCAGTTCTGAGATCAACAAAGTGTGCCTCTGCATCTACACATGTGTACATCTACACACTCATGAATACCCAAAGGGGCTGGATGGGGGCAATGGTATTTTCAGGAATATAAGAAGTTACCCATTTCTAACCCTCTAGAACACTAAATATAGCACAGAGAAGGTTCATATTTAACAACTCTGACTCCAAACTGATGGAGCTATGGGAAAGACACCTGTTGATTTCACACTGGTTATAGATCAAGCTCTCCGTACAAGAATGCAATTTCTCTCATTAGAGTCTGTTTATATTTAATTAGGTGACTGTATTTTTTTACTGTGTGTTAATTCTCCCTGTTCTTGTCATTAGGATTTTTGTTTACAATAGCGGTGAACACTTCAATAACAAAAAAAAAAAAAAAAGTTGAATACAAGTTTATTAGAATTCGTTTCCTTAAGCAAAATTAAACCAAAACCAACAAAGTAATTCCAAAGCCATTAATTACACATGCTGTTCTTCTTGAGAGGCGTTTCCAAATACAATGTCTCTAACAACTTTGTTCTACTGTTGTGACTTACGTTCACAGATTCTGTGGAGTCTAAATGAAGCAGAAGGATTAATTGCATACAGATGCTTTCCTATTTTTGCTTGACACTGTTTTTTATTATTCCTTTGTGTTTCTTTTAAAAAAACAAAGTCAATAAAAGGAATTTACATTATACTAAGAAAGTTAAACGCAACCTGTAAGAAGTAATTACAGGCACAAAACATATGGAAATGCCATCACTTGTTTTGGTTATATTTGCACATAATGTATGCAGAGCAAGTCGTGATTAGCAGACAGGAAGCATGCTCTGTGATTATGCAGGATTTGGTAATTGAATCCACCAAGGATAATGATGCTGACCTTCCCATTTGAAAATAAACTAGGCATTCAAGTTTTAAGTGGTTTGCGTTAATTCTAATTGCATAGACATGTCTACCCAGAGCTGCTGCTGGGAGGACACGGGACAGGTAAATAATGATTACATTAGAGTGTTTTATTAACAACAACTAAAGTAATACTGTTTACAGCAATGATGTCTGGACCATATAAAACTGAAATGTGAATATCTAGGAGCCACCACTTTCACTGAGGTATGCGCTCTCATGCTATATCAACTGCAAAGAGAATTTACCCGACAGGGTCTGTGATTACAGTCTTCCATTTGCAAATCCTCACAGAAGAAACTAGTAGCTAGTTAATTCATGAGAGGTCTAGTGTCCTTCCTCATCTATTATCCTTCAATCTTTCAAGGAAGAAAAACTTCCAAAAGGTTGGGAATGTAATAGAATTTGGATGGGTAAACGCAGTATTTCTCCTGGAGACGTGGCATACTTTGAACTATCTCCCAAACCACAAGTTGTTGGGGATATTTTTATTTTCTTTTGAGGGGGTTCTCTTTTGCAGAGTTATTAACTTGGTTCTACTGCTGTAGTTCAAGAACAGAAGCTATTTGTCATGCAGAAACAGACCACTGGTGTGTTAAATCTGATATCTTGCCTCAACTGCAAGGTGACCCAATTCTCAGTTAGTTCAGTGAACCCACCTCAATGTCTATCTATGATGCTTTTTCCTAAACCTTGGAGGCAAATTTGCCTCAATCCAAAGCCCATGGCAAAATTTTCATTACTGTACCACCAAGTCTACGTTTCCCAGTGTGCAGTGTGACAAATTTGTTAGAGAACAGAGGGAAAAAACAAGGGCTAGAGGCTTAGAGAATCAGTATGGGGCCCTATTCCCAGGACCAAAAAAACCCACATTGCTGATTGGGATCAAGGTAATGTCCATAACCTCCTAGGTATTGTCTCTGCTAGAGCTATAGTCTGTCTAGAACAATGTTTTCTCCTATTAAAAAAAAAAAAAAGTTAAAAGATTTTTACATTTCTCTGAGATCTCTGATGTGAGTCAGCCACAGTGAGATGTATGACTTAGTCACCTGCCTCAGGTCTGGAAATCTCAGTTTCCATGTTGCCTGACCAGAACAACTCTGTGGTGCAGGTATGCAAAGAAATGTTTCCCCATGGAAATGCCAGACCTACACATGCTCCATAGTTGCAGGCTGCAAAAGCAGTACACCCAATTCGCGCAGCAAACATCAGGCACACACAGGACTCACCTGGGAAGGTGTCCAGCACATGCATTGCAAATCCAATGTCTTCTGTAAGCACTGGGCTTATTGCTTGCATGCTTTTCAGCTATACACAGGCATTTATGCCTGGAAAATGGCAGGAAGAAATACTGAAGCTTAATTTCTGCTTTCCTTCTCTCCCTGATTCAAATAAAACTAACCCATTGACTGATCTCCACCTGGCCCTGAAAGCTGATGATGTCTGTAGGCATAACTCAGGGCCTCAGGCACTGTGAAGTCAAGAGACTGGGCTCAGTCAGGGTTATGTGTAATCCAGATCTGCAGAAACACCTCTGAGGTGTCCAACTGCCAGGGCAGACCAACTGCACAGACAAGTGGGACTGACTGGTCATCAGTAGTTGTAAAACAAAAAGCTGCCAGCAATAGTAAAAGACACATGGCAGTTCTACGGCAGACCACCGAGCTGAAAAGGGGAGCACTTAGAATCGAAATTACTGAAAAACAGACTAGAGAAATCACAGTGAAGCTCTGTAACTGCACCGGAATTAAGTTATATACATAAATTTTGTATCTGTAATAAATTGGCAATATGGAATGCAAAGGCTTCCACCTCTGGGTCACTGGCTTATTGCTCCATTATTTTTTATGCACAAAACAAGAAAACATTATGTACTCTTCACCTAGAGTGTATTTATGGCTCCACAACACTCTGAAAGTATGTCCAAAACCACTTTTTCAGTTCATTAGAATAACTACAGGAGGGAGCCATGATAGTCTGGGGTTTGCAAGGTGATGCGGAGGTCAGATCCATCCCAGGATCACTGTAACCAAGAAGTTTTTATTAGTTACTTGCCACTCTTTGCTGTCTGTAATAAGGATTGATT
Source organism: Laterallus jamaicensis coturniculus (assembly GCA_022605575.1). Lineage (NCBI taxonomy): Eukaryota > Metazoa > Chordata > Aves > Gruiformes > Rallidae > Laterallus > Laterallus jamaicensis. The sequence goes on along the minus strand of JAKCOX010000012.1, from coordinate 20,938,018 downwards.
GTCTTAGTTCAAGTCCAGGTTGTTAGGTGAGTCTATGATTACCCTCACTTGGGCAATAGGTAAAGAAAGCATAAGGATGACTAGCTTGTCCAGAAATAAACCCCAACATCCTTATCTCTAAGCACAAAGCCAAACCTTCAGCATAGACAATGGCCCTTTGACCTCCCAGAGAATGGAAGAGACCTTTATCAACTGCTTTTTCACTCTTACCTCATCCCCAAGCTCCTGGATACAAGATGATTTGAGAACAACTCAAAGGCCAAAAATACCTATATAAGCGCCTGCGAAACTGTATGGACACGCAGTGTGGTTCTCACTGGCTTCATAATGCTGCTTCTCCTCTTTGCCCCTCCACACCAGGCTCTGCTTCAAAGGAAACTTAACAGCTGTGTGGGAGAGACGGGAGCTTGAACCCTGGGGATAAAAGCAGTGATGACAGCACCAAGAGCTCAGCACTAAGGGACTGAACTGCCTTGCTTTGTGCAGCATCCGTAAAGATAAAGAGATGTGGCAGAGGTAGTGGGACAGCTCTTCTCATCCACCATTGCAGGAAACAGGCTAGCAGGCTCCATCAGCACACATCAGTTGCTATCAGCCTCAGCTTCTCTTTCATGAAAAAGGTCATTGAATCTGCTATATCATCTCTAGCAACAGGAAAGAGACACAAGAACCAGGATTAGAAATGTTCCTCTCCCTTTCCCAGACTTCCCTGCCTACAGAAAGATAGGCTAAGAGGAAATTTGAGTCATGACCTTCTTCTTTAGCGAAATACCCCTGGGATAAGCTGAATACCTTTCTGATAGAGGCAGCTTTGCTCTTTTCAAGGGTGACTAGCACCCAAAATGAGTACTTGTGATAGTCAAACTAGAATTGAAGAGAAATACCAACATGGAATCCCCTCCTGCTGCAGATGGGCAGCACGGCACATGCAGACAGCCCTGGATCAAGCTGATAATCGTCTGCTCCTGTTCACAGACGAAGGAAACTGAGTCTCAAATTACCAGACCTGTCCCTGGCTTTTGATAGTATCATGCACACTGCTGCGATCCGGCCTCAAAGTCATAGCAGGGGCAAGCAGTGTGGCACCAAGGAGGAATAACACGGCTCTTCAGAGCACATGCAGACAAAAAGAAAAAAAAAAAAAAAGAAAAGCACATCCTTTCTTATATCCGCTATCCAGCTTATTTAGTATCAAGATTCTTATTTTCTTATGGTATCAAATCACATAGGACTGAAAGTATTCTTCAAGTTAATAAATGGTGAAGTCAGACACAAAAGCTACTACTCCATTAAATTAAGCAGGGATGGGGTTTGGGCTAGAGAACTCAAGCATGACTACCCACATTGTTTAATTTCAGCACCCTCTCTGGTTTAGGTTTGGTCCATAAAAATAAGCAGTCTCCTAGACAAAGCCCAGACATATTTTTAGGGATATATGAACCCAGCAAACAAAGCCAGCAATAATGTGAGGAGATGACAAAATGCACAGCAGACATACAGAGAGATTGACTTTTCTTTCTCATCATCAACTAACTACCTTGTTCCTTCCAAACATCTTTTTCTAAATGACACTATTGAGGCTTTAAAGGATCTGAGCAAAGGACGGTGAACTGGAACCCTCAGTATTAATTACGCCTCTGACACTGGTTACTGAGGAGACCCTCAGCCAATCTCAACCTTTCTGTGTCTGCTAACTGAGGAGACAACTATCTGAATCCCTAACACATGTCAGGATGTAGATACTTAATTAATTAATGCTCACAAAGTGCTTTGGAGATAAAGTGTGTAACACTTGATGTCATGAGAGCTAAATATTATTGCTGAACATTCATACATAAGGGCAGAGGTTCCCAGAAAGAGAAGCATCAAGGGCGGGAAGCAGAGCATGCTTTTATAGAAAAATACCCAATGTAACTCCTTCTGAAGCTACTTCCCAACAGCCACATGATTTTTTTTTCCCTCTGGTTCCAAGCTTAAAAGCCTTTCTGCTAAAGTCCAAGAACATACCAGGGTTTAGGGATATGATATGAAAAGCAATCTGCTCCAAAAGAGCTCTCATTACTGTTAGGAGCTTGTGTGTATATAACTGATTCATTTGGTCTAGGCATCACTTTACAGAGTTAGGGTTTTCTCCCTATGTGTCTTCTGAAGAACAGTCTTTGATAGACAGCTAAAGAAACACTGGTAAATCTGGGCATGTGCTGGTTTTGGTTAGGATAGAGTTCATGTTGTTCATAGCAGCTAGTATGGGGCTGTGTTTTGGATTTGAGCTGGAAACAGTGCTGATAACACAGGGATGTTTTGTTTCCTGCTGAGCACTGCTTGCACAGAGCCAAGGTCTCTGCTCCTCATTTCAGCCCACCAGTGAGTAGGTTGGGCATGCACAAGGATTTGGGAGGGGACACAACCGGGACAGCTGACCCCAACTAACCAAAGGGATACCTCATACTGTATGATGTCATGTTCAGAGTGATGGCACTTGTCTTCCTAAGTCACTGACCCATGTGATAAGAGCCCTGCTGTCCTAAGGATGGCCGAACATCTGCCTGCCATGGGAAGTGGGGAATGAGTTCATTGGTTTGCTTTGCTTGCATGCACTCTTTTGCTTTATCTATTAAACCGTCTTTATCTCAACCCACACATTTTTTCACTTTTATTCTTCTGATTCCCTCCTTCATCCCATCAGGGGGTAGTGAGCAAGCAGCTGCATGGAGTTTAGCTGTGAGCTGGGGTTAAACCACGATAGGGTAATAGACACTAGCTCTGATCGCTTCTTGTTCTCTTGATTTTCTCTATGGTACAGTCAGAAGACTAAGAGTTCAGCTCAAATGTGACAGAATTTGGTCCATAAAGGAGAGAAAAAGTGAGCGTCCAAAGGGAGAGGTACCAGAGGCTAAAATGAAGCTCTATCTGTCAAAGGCAAGGCTCTTGCCCAGAGCAAAAAGCATCCAACGGTGCTTTTATTTAATGCTTTATATTTCTCAGTCTTTCTGGAAAATGAGCTACTTCAAAGGTCTACCTTCTTGAACAGGTCAATTTTTCCCCTAGTAGGAAGGGATGCAGTGATGTGTTTTCACACAGGTGGCCACGGAAGGGGTCTCGGTGTGACGAATAGGATGAGATGACATAAAAGCTTATATAGAAGAGGGCATGGATCTTTCATCAGTGAAGCCAATTTGAATTTTGCCACAGACTGACAAGAATACACAGAATTGCTATACACTGATACTCAGAGAATCACAGATTTTGAACGATTTTTACAGTCACCATTCTTTAGTTCTGTATAATGGCTTTGAACTAGATCCTATTTTTTAAGAAGATATCCCATCTTGATTTTTAAATCCCCAGTTATTCACAGAGTTAAACATAACCCTCGAAAAATTGAAGCCAAATTTCAAGGATGAGGTTGTCTAGGTTCAGGCTGCATCAACACCTTCTCAGCTCCTTTCAAAAGACAGAAAACCCATTTGCAATGTTTGTTTTCTGCAAGAGTATATGTAAGGACCTAATCAACTCTATGTCTACTTCCTTAACTCAAACTGTATTTACACTATTCCAAAATCTCCCACTATTGTGCACATTTCCTAATTGCTTAATTGTTCTTGGGAATTTTGCCTGAACCATGTCTGTTTTCTTAAGATCCTTATCAATACGACATGCAATATTCTGATAGCAGTTTCGTCAGCACAAAATGTGAAGGTGATACTGATAGCTTTATTCAAGATCCCCCAAAAGCTGCATTACTTATTTTTGGCACTTATGTTCATTGATGAACCAGGACCCCTCAAACATAACTCTGAATCACTGCTTCTGAAAATAGAATCAATCTGTGGCCTTTGTTCCTACACATTTGACTTTACCTTTGTCTCAAACACTTCTATCAAGCAGTCCAGATTGTTCTGTATCAGTGATCAGTCCTATTCATGATTTATCACTCCTCCAAACTGTGAAATCTGAAATCTTTATCAGCAATGAGTACATCACCTTCCATGTTGTTCCTAGAAATATCAAGCAGCAGAGTCTTGGCAAATCACATGTGCTTGGCCTACTAGAAACAGCCCTATTTGGTTTTCCCATTCATAAATCACTCACAAATACATTTTAAGACCTAATATTCAGCCAGGTTTTATCCTTTTAGTAAGTTCTGGTTTGAGCTTGTATCATTCTGGTTTCTTAATCAACATGTCACGCAACACAAAGTCAAGCCTTATGGAAGTCCAAGTCTATTACATCAAAACTATTACCTTTCTCTACCAAACTTGTAATCTCATAAAAAAGACATCAGGATGATTTGACAAGATATATAGTTTTTTTCAGAAAACTACATTGATTGGCATTAATTACATTACCTTCCTGCAAGTCTTTACTATTTGAGCCCTGCATCAGCCATTCCATTATTTTGCCTGGAATCAATGTCAATCTGACAAGACTATAATTACTTGGGTTGTTCCATTTACCCTTTTAAAGCATTGGTACAATGTTAGGTTTCTTTAAACTTTGTTAAGGATGGAGGGTTTCAGGGGAGTTTTTACATCACCCCTGCCCATTCTGACATCTCAGAAGACTGATGCTTCTGTGGGTGAAGTTCCCAATACAATAATTATTATTTCAGATCTGTGCTTGCAAAGATTAAGAGGCCAGCATTACTCTCCAGAACACTAGCCTAAGAAAGTCTGTGTGAGGAGAAGTGCAGGAGCATATGAAATCTCACGCACTGAGAATAACGTCCATCTGATAAAACCTCACATGGCGCCATCATTGTGCATCTCAACACTTTTGCTGCAGGCATCCATGACTCACTTCAGTCCTCCATTCTGCTTCCTGCCCCACACATTTCTGTCTGGGATGCAAGCCATGAGCTAGTTGTGTGTAAAATCACCAGAGAAGAGATGCCTCCAACCCTGCACTCTTGGGGATGGCTTTGAGCCATGACTGGTCAAGCCAATCTCCAGCATAGGAGAGTTTACCTGGAGAGAAGCCATGGCTGAGATAGCACAGAGAAAGGCAGATTTATCATGTTCCCCAGACCACACTGCTGCAAGGACTTTGCTGAGGCCCTCTGAGCAGCACTCAAAGTTGTATTTTCAGTGAAGAATGGAGGGCTTTTTGTTTATCTTTTCTGTCCTCAGAGGCATTGGATTTTAGGATCTGTCTGGATATTATGAAAAATTTCTTTGCTGAAAGGGTTATCAGTCATTGGACCAGGCTGCCCAGGGAAGTGGCAGAGTGCCCATCCTTGGAGTTATTTAAAAGACATGTAGTTGTGGTGCTTACAGGGGTTGGACTTTGCAGTGCTGGGTTAATGGTTGGACTTGATCTTAAAGGTCTTTTCCAAACAAACTCACCCTGTGGTTCTAAAGGGACTGAGATGCTGCTGCAAGCACAAGACTGAGGCACAGACTGCTGTATCAGAGGTCCAAGGTGCTGAGAAGCAGACTGCTCTACAGACTACATAGCGAGTAACCAGCCTTGGAAAGGTTTGCCTGTAGCACAGAGAGAAAATCTGACCAAAACTCATTTTACCAAATGCAGCTGTATTAGGCCCAGTTTTAAGACTGTGGCCAAGTTCAAGCTTGACAGAAACAGGCCCTGCTACAATTCTTCAGTTTACATAAAATTCACATCAGCATTTCTCCCCCTTCGATGCCCTGACCTGAAAGAGGGCAGCTGTGCTGCATCTCACCGGCCCCCAGCAGCTTGGTCATAGTGATTCACAGTCACAAAAAGCCATGTTTCCAAGACACAAAGGTCAAGATGCTTCCTTAAAACCTGCAGAAACAGGCGCTTTTTCACAGCTCTCGTAGCTGGATGTTTTGCAGCACATCAGCTGTGCTGCCTGGGAGAGCAGAGATTATGTCTGGCCATGACATCTGCTCTGGGCTGTAACCAAGGTCTCAGCCTTCCACAGCAGTTCTTTTTATTCTCCTCAATTTTTAGGGCAAACTTTGAAATATCTGCTTTACCCAAAGTGTTTATTTCAGCACTGCAAATTTTAAAAATACATACTTAACTATTAGAAACCAATCAGACTGTGTAAAGCTAGAAAAGAACCAGTCCTGAGCTACAAGTTCATAGTCATTGCATACATCCATGTATAAAATTATTTCCTAGGCGAAGATGACAATGCACAGAGCCATATTTGATGCCTGATATGCCGTTTAAATTCCAAGTCTCAAGTGAGGATTCATTCCTGCTACTCACTGTGATCCTCTTTATATCTGTCTGTTCATCCTACAGCATGTTTAGAGAAACAAAACACCATGATAAATTTTATCCAACACCACAAATGTGGAAATAATCTCTGTATTTTCTTATGAGTAAATTCTAACTTGACATTACTCCACCTACTTGATGATGCAGAAAAGAAAAACATGTAGAAATAAAAAGAGGAGAAAGCATGTCTTGCGTACAATTTAATATGGCCATGCTGCATATAATTTAATTAAGACACTTTAATGTGCTCCTGTGTTCTGGTTGCCTAGTACCTGCACTCAGGCAGAGGTTAATTAAACATTCAGCTTAGCAATGGTGACTACCTCACACATTTCACAATGCCTTGTATTAAAATTTCATTTTTGACTCAAACAAAACAAAACTAGAATTGTTTGGTTTTCTCGTCTTGTGCAAGTGTGAAGAACTATAATCAATCCAAGAAGGTGCAATGCTTATGATTTTTAATATGGGATAAGACCAAGAAGAAATAAATGTATGAAGAAAATACAAGATGGGTCACTGGGGGGATCAACAGTGTGAGGAGGGAATAGATTCTAGTGCTAGATACAATTTTTGTGTTTAATGTAAAATTAAAAAAAAAAGTAAATATGCCTAGATAATTAATAAATTATGAACAAAACACTCTTTTTTTTGGTCTACTGAGGGTATTTTAAACACTGTTTGAATTATCTGATGTGAGTTGTGGGTTGCAGATTTTTTTGTATGGGGATGGCAGATGCCACTTGGACTACCTAAATACATGTATCCAAGTTCACAATATAAACAAAACCTATCCGTTCTAGCAAATACAGAAGATCCTATTTTTCCCTTTTGCTTCTGCCTCATAAGCAAAACCAGATTCAGTCCTGGTGTGTGTGAATAAGTAGACTTAAGTTTCACACAGTGTTACACTGCGCACGCCTATACCTGGCAGCATCTCCACAAGCTTGCATATAGAGCCCTCTAGGACAATTACCGACACAATATTGCCTAGAAGACTTTTTGGAATGCATCTCATTATAATGTATAGAAAAATTATTGCAAAATGATTCAATTTGTCAGTACATTAAGTGGCCACATATTCAATCCCAGGCAATTAACCGCTCAACACAGTCAATTATCTAATAATAAAACTGGACCCTTCAAGTCTTCCAACTAAATTACAGGGTCTCCTGCAGAAGAAACGGAGTGGCCATAAAACTCTCTGCGACTTAACACTGTTAGAGGAGTCTAAACATTTCCTGAGTCCATTTGGAATATAGATTTTTTATTTTCTTCCCAAATGACCACAGGAAACAGGTTATATCATTTTAATTATTGCTGATGCTGCTCAGAGGTTCTGAGGGCAAGCCAATAATTCCGAAAACAGTTCCTCTTCAGCAGACCTTCTACTCCCACACTTAAACTCTCTATCCACCTTGTATGCCACTTTTTTTTTTAAGGTAGGCTTGAACACTGTGCCTAAAACACTTTCATTCTCCTCCTTCTCCCCTCTCTGTTAGTCGTCCTCCCATCGTTAACTACAAAGTCCAGATTGTGAGACTCACAGGCTAATGGAATGTCTAATGCAGAGCAGCTGTACATTTTTAATGCAAAAGGGGAAAAATAAAGGCAGCATATGGTTTTATGTAATCTTCCTATGAATTTTTAACTGAGCGTCCTAATTCATGTCGGACAGAAAGAGCTTTTTTACGGGTCCTTTGTGGTTAGAGCCTGCTAGCATGAAACATGCAGTACTTTAAAGCTGCAGTGAGTGGAGGTAAAACTGCTCTGCAGTAGATGCTGCTGTGGATGGCACTTGGTTTGTATCGATGACTTTAAACCTCACAAATCAGTGTCTGGAAAAACAAAGCAATGCATGAACAGGACGGATGAATCAGTCTCCTATGGACATGCCTGTTCTTGGGGGTTCCACGCAGTCCTGCATAAGCATCAGAGAAGTAGAAAGTACCACAACAGCTTCCTTCATTTCTTTTCTTGCAAAGGGCTTACAAAGCAAGAGATAACGAGAGAATGAAAAACAAGAGAACAAAAGAAAGAATGAAAGAAGAAAAGAAAAAATACAAAAGAAAGTTTGCTTTCTTTTCTCAAAGTTCATCTTTAACGATGATATATGCTGACTCTGCTCCCTGACCTATCATATGTCAACATGCAGGGCACAAAGAGGTTTAAATTCCTTCAGCCCTAAGTGACGTTAATTCCTGCCTTCATGGCCGGTTCCAGTATCACAGATATACACTTTACGTGGTGAGTAACCAGTGCTTGCACAGATCATCCTGGATCCTGCCAGTGGACTGAGTTCTTGTCTATGCAAACAGCAGTAGGTATGAAAGCCTGGGCCCAACTAAGAAAGATGTTGATATATTCAAGATGTCCTCGAAAACCACTGACCCCAAAATACCATCTGAGCACCTTCTGATATATAAGTAAATTGGATGGTTGACAAGTCTCAACATGGGAACAGGCTTGAAATAACCCTTGCCCAGTTTTGAGCCCTCTATTTTAAAGAAGATGTGGATCACCTGGAAGAATTCCAGAATTTAGCATTTTGAGGAAAGACTCAGAAAATTGCCAGAAGTATTGTGGTGAAATGCATGCAAGGCTGCCACAAAGAGGAAAAGAATAATTTCTCCTTCACATACACTGAGGCCAAAAGAATAAGTAAATGCTTTGAAATAAAGTCAGGAGGATTCAGAATTGACATTAAGAGGAACTTTCTAAGGGTAAGGAAAACACAGATAGATTGTCTAGGGAGGCTGTGGAGTCTCCATCAAAGGAAATCTTCAGAACAAATTATGGAAGAATGTGCCAGAAATGACAGAGATACAGCTGATTTTGCCTTGGGGTCTTTTGAGTCCCTTCCAGTCTTATGATCCTATGATTCCTTTATTATTAACTGCCAGTGTGGATGTACCCTCTGTAGCCTTAGAGCTGATCAATACGGTTTCCTGTGTTACTTAGCTACCATCCTCTAAATGTCCCCACATTAAACTAATCTCTCACATTCATCCATTTTCTTTGCTTTCAACTTCCTTCCTTCCCTAGTTCATTTCACACTCAAGTTTTCTAATGCCACCTTTAAGAAATCCCTGCTTCCCCTTTTCTCCTTGCTAAAGTGACTGTCCACCCTCTCTACATGTCAGCTCCACTCTTCATATTCAGTTTTTCCAGCAATCATTACAACTCAAAACTGTTTTAGGAAGAACAGCATTTTACAGATGAAGAAACTGAGTCAGAAGGAAGGAAATAAGTCACTAAACTGCCAGCAAAGAAGCCACGTTGCTGTGCCAGTTTGAAGTCCAGCAGGCCATGTGTCTTGTTATCCATTAAGAATGACCTATTGTATTTTTATTCTCTGACAGTCAGGAGAGTTGAGGGTAGGGAGAGAAAGCCAAAGAAGTAGAAGAAGAGACCATTTGTTCTGGTGTTGCCATCCAAGGGTTGACACATTCCAGTCACAATTATGGCACCAACAAATGCCCTCTTTTCTTACAAAATACAGTCTTCCTATGTCCATATATCTTCATGTGTCATTAACGGTTTCATTAAAGGGAGAAAGAATAAATAAAAAATGTAAAAGTATTTCCCCCGGCTCTTAACAATTTATTTTGGAATTAGGGCATGTTTTCAAGCTAGTTCTTTGTGACCAGAAAATCTGAGGACATTTTTCTTTTCAGATGAAATTCAGGTCTTTGTCTAATTATCTGACTGCAAGACTTGAAGAATCACAAATATGGTTGGACTTGCAATAAACTTGTTCGCATTTTCAACACTGAAAGCATTACTCTTGAAAGAGCATAGAATCACATTTACACCCTCAAATGCTCCTATGTCATAATTAGTCTTACATCAGGCTTACTGTCTTTTGCTATGTAAGTGCCTATGGAGAAAACACAATGATATTAGAGAGATTTGGTCCTAATTTTCATCCAAAGGTGACTTGTCATGAGCTGTTTTCTAGTGCTACATGCAGATACCTGAATGAGAGAGAAGCGCTGTACTATGTGCCCCCAAGCACCTTGATTTTCTTCTTCATGGGGCTTTATTTGCTTTTGCCATTAGAATGAATCATAATCAAATATCAAGGTCTACACATGGATGCTTAAATTATAAATGCATGTGAGGATGTAGCCCCGTGCAATTACGCCTGAAGAGAAAGCAGGCTGTTACTTAGATCTAAGAGCCGGATTGCATTGCGAAGATGTTTCGCCTCTTAGTCATATCTTGTCATGGGGATGACTGTGGTCTCAGTTCTTTGCTACAGTGGTCTAAGTCTGGCACTAGTGCAGTAAAGCTGAATAACTGTGAAGTTATTCCGCACGTACAGGAGAATGACATTTGCTATATAGTCATGGGCCTTAGTCAGCTAGAGGGTGTCAAGAATTTACAGAGAAGAGGCAAAAAGAAGCATTTAAAAGTCAGGCTGCAGTGCTTGGAGGTAATCAGCATGGTGGTTCAGAGAAAGAAATGTGTAAGAATCCAGTATGATTAATTCAAAGACAATGCAGATAAAATCAACCAGAAAATATTCTTTAATGCCTTACACATTTAGCAACACTTGCTTTCTCTCTGACTCTAAGGCCCTATGGACAAACCATAATGAAAATAACATTTTTTTAGGATATTTCTTTTAAAGATAGTAAAAAGTGAGCTTGATTTTGGCCTTCCCTTATGAGGAAAATGAAGATTTCTCTTTCCTGGCCAGTGTAGCTACTAAGAGGAAAGAATTCAATTGCAAATATCATGCAAATATATGAAAGTTTTCACTGTTACAAAGCCAACCCTTTGCATACCATAAAAGCAGTGGTATTGAAAAAAACCCCCAAAAAAACCTCCAACAAACCAAAAACCAAACACCCAGACTTTCTGTGAAATGGGACAGAGTTTTATTTCTCCTCCCAAAACACATTTATGAAGACTAAAATACATATTTCAAGTACTAGAGGGCAAGGTTGTATGTTGAACTCAGTTGTGCATTCTCTGCCATTCACTTTTCTGGTTATTTTACCTCACCATAACCTCTTTCTCCTCATACAAAATGGACTACTCTTCCTTATTTTTATGTAAAGCACTTCAAGACCCTTTATTTACAATCCAGGTGTAAGAGTTCTATACAGCAGCATTAGCAACTGAGTTGCAGCAGTAGATGAATAAAGCTCTTTGTATTATTTTTAGGTTGGATGTAATAGATTTTCTTGTGAAATGTGTTTTTATTACACACCTCCCTGCCCCCACACTCCCTTTTCTGCAGCATGCCTTTGTGTGGCAAATACTGCGTTTTACTCATGGCCTTTCCAGAGCTGGCTATGCCACAGAGGTCTGAGAAATGCAGGATGCAGGGCAGGTCACTGTGGAAAACTTTGCCAATCAGACACTAACGAAAAAAAATTAGAAATAAAAACAATAATAAAAAAAGATTATTTGGAAAACCCTAATCATGCTGAAAGTTGACATTATTACTTAATTGGAATGATAAACATGTTGGGATTATGTTGAAAATGCTCCCTGTCTAAGATTAAAGTGCAATCATTTTAGATACTACAAGTATGATAGTTTACTGATTGTGCATCTTAATCTTCTGGATCAGTGAATAATTGGTTCAAGCTATGGCAGGAATTCATTCATCCTTGACATCTGAATGAGTAAGAGATGAAAATCTCTGAAGATTTTCTGCAAGAAGAGACCCTCTTCTCCCAAGACTGTATTTTTCAGAGTTTCATTGTCTGTTTTCAATCCTGCTCTGATGATCCACAGAAGATCATGAGGAGCAACAGCCTCCTGGGACTATTGCTGCATTCATAACCACAAGTCTCATGAAGCTTAAAGATATGTCAAAACAGCAGGGGTTCATTAAATGTGGTCACTGTTCATAGCACTTTATTCACAGGAATGTATAAGGATTCATTAGCGAGGAATGACTTCCGAAGGTAAATATACAGAATGTGGTTATATGATGACAAAGAAGGTGTCTAAAGAGCACACAGGCTTTGGGAGATGTCAGCAGCTTTGAGACGAGGGAGCTATTTAAAACAGTACAAAACACTTGGAGCATGAGGATGTATTTAAGAAATGGAAATACTGAGGTTATTAGAGGAGGAAGCCATCAAAATACCGATGACAAAACGGTTCATCCAAAATAGGTGCCCTGTCAGTAGATTCACCTGCTTGGAGTATATTGACAGAAGGCAGAAAGTTAGTGTCTTTATTAGGGAAGCTTGCCTTTCTGTCTTTAAATCATAGAGAACATCATTCAGCTACAGCATCCAACTGTCTTTACAAAGATTTCCTTTTTCTCCCTCTTTGTTTATATTTATTTGCTGTCTGTGCTCACAGCAGCAGTGCAGAGAGCTGAATGCACACCCAATCACATGGTAGTAAACACTCCCTTGCTAGCACTAAAGATATGTCATAGACCCCATGAACAGCATTCCTACTCTCCCCATCCTGCTAGCTTTAATGGTCCTTAGGAATTTTAGCACGATATGACCTAGCATCCAAGGAAAGATCATCGGAAAAGTTTCCAGTACTCCTCTCAAATGTCATTTGAGTTCAGGAGCCTTGAATCATTGGCGGAACTCACTGCTGCAGGAATCCAGGAGATAGGAAATGGACCCTTTTGAAACTCTTCGCAACTTTCGTCAACTCTACATGCAACTGCTTGCCAACAAAACCACCACCATCTTCCTAAATCCAACCATCTAAAAACATGAACTAGGTCCTCAAAGATCCTGAGTGGCTTAAAAATCTTTGCTATCAATATGGATTTTTAATCATTTTATCTGAACGCTAGCCATGTTTTCATGAACCAGAGCATAATCTGTCTCCAAGCTGACTTGTTTTGGTTTCCTTGAAGTATCTTGCGCTTTTCACTTTTAGAGTCAGGATAGATAAAGGGATTAATTTTGGAAATTGCTCCTTGATACTTTCCAACTTTTGCACAAACAGATATGTATTGGGAAAAGGGAGAATCCAGGAAAAAAGGGATGCTTTTTGTCCCCTCAGTTACTAACTCTGATAATGCTTATAGGTCCAGACAATATGTTCTGAACAGATAGGATATTACTCTGTCTACAGAATTCAGCTCAGCTCCAGGTCAAAAAGTGTGACACTGTTGGCAAGGTAATGAGATAACATATTCCATTAATACACATTCGTATAGGTTTGGCCACATGCTATATGGTGACAGTGCTTCTGCTTGTCTTGGAGTTGCAGATCCCAGGAGCACAGCTGAACCCAAAACATACCATAAGGCAGAAAGAACTGTAGCCTTCTCCAACCATGAGTGGAACTGGCACCAGAGTATTCAGAGGCTTTGTGCTTCACAAATGTCAGTAAAGGAAGAGTCATCTCTTTTACATCCAGAGAACACCAGGAGGCACACCACAACATACAATGACTGGGTACTCATCATTTTGTTAAAGAGAATAAGAGTTATTTCCAAAATCAAGAGGCACCCAAGAAAAGCCATTAAGAGAAGAGCAAGAGCAAAGCAGACCTTGCAGATTCGGAGTCCAGGTGAGTATGTTCATGCTTATGTGGTTATTATGGGGTTTAAATGAACTGCTACACTTCAGCACATCCAACTGGCATGTATCTAAACACTGGACATGTGTGCTACCTACAGGATGCATAGAGTTCATTGCATGATTTTTATCAATGCAGCTGAAAGGCTGTTCATGTGCATATTTCAAGTAACCCAAAATTTTTCAAACATCATGCAGTAAATTATACTGATAACCATTTCAAGCCCAAGAAGAAGGTTAGGGGTCATTTTTGGCTTTTTTTTGGCTGCTAGAAGAGAAAAAAAACACGACCTTCTCTGATCTGGTGTACATCCCCATGATGAGTCCCAGTGCTTTTTCTTGACTAACTGGACTGTGACCCTTGGAGTCAGTACTTTGCGCTTAGAAATGCACAGAAAATGGCCTGCATGATGCTGCAAAGAGTTGGGAAATTACAGATTGTTATCAATAATTAGTATGATTTTTTGCCATTTACTTAACAAAAAGACAGAAAGAGGCTGGGTCAGTGGCAGTGGTTCAGGCTTGTCACTTTTCATCAGCTTAAGTGCTGAGAGCAGATGTGAATCAGGTTACAGCTAAAAGCTTTATACACCAGTATTCACAGCCAAGAGTGCATCAGCCACAAGCATTTGGTTAACTTTTATATGTTACGATTCCTAAAAGAGGAAGGTTCTTGATGACTAAGAATCCATTTGAGGTAATGAGAGCTCACTTGCAGCTAACAGGCTCAACTTCGTTAAGTAGCGCATGCAAATAACCTGTATCCGGCTACAGCAAACTTAAACCCGCAACATTACACAGCTCATATGGCCATTTCCATCCCCTTGTTAAGCAAATAATTCATGTTTGTTGATATTAATATATCCAATAAATGACTATCTAAAATATATAACACTCAGAAAAAGCAATATATACTTGGAGAAGGCAGCCTACGCTATGGAATAGCTCTTAAACTAGATTTTTTGCTTCTCTTTACAAGATGGCTCTTTGAAATTTCTTATCTCCATCAAAATGCTCAGTCAGCCAAAAGCAAGCAACCACGTTAAGAAGATAAAGCCTTTTTTGTGGATTCTGGGATGCAAGCCCCCTTTTTGCTTTTGGAATTGTTCATACAACAGGTGCATGAACATCAATCTTCTTGCTTGGCAAAGCAAAAGGATTTCAATATTTACAGAACTGTAGGGGTTGGAAGGGACCTCCAGAGATCAAGTCCAACACCCCTGCCAAAGCAGGTTCCCTAGGACAGGTCAAACAGGTTGGCATCCAAACAGGTCTTGAATATCTCCTGAGAAGGAGACTCCACAACCCCCCTGGGCAGCCTGGCCCAGAGCTCGGTCACCCTCACCTTGAAAAAGTTCTTCTGCATTTTGGTGTGGAACTTCCTGTGCTCCAACTTGAGGCTATTGCTCCTTGTCCTGTTCCCACAGACAACTGAAGTGAGGATGACCATTTCCCAATGTGTCCTACATTCCAGATATTTATAAACACATTTATAATATAATATATTTTATTAAAAGTCTTCTGTGCCATTCCCCTGAGTTTGTTGCACGGCTTTTGGATGGCAGAGAGGTGCTAATCAAAATACTCTCAGTTTTAGTTAGTTGGATGATATAATTTTTAAACTTGTTGTGACATAGGAAGATACAGATACATAAATCATCGGTCCTGTAATGGTAATGCTAAACTTTTTATCAAGTGGTGAAATGCCTGTCCAAAAAGTGCCATCATGACTTAATGCAGTGGAAGACAAGTGAGGTGAATTTAGGCCTTGGTTTGGGGAAGATGTTACGGGAGTCAGCCTAGGTCAGCTCAGAAGACTTTTTTTGTTGGCTGGTATATCCTTGCTACCGTAACATAAGAAATCATCTGATCTGTGCATGGAACTCGCAGAAGGGTACAAAGCAAAAAGGTCTTTGGTGGGTTTTTTTTTTAAACAACACGCAGCCTGTATTAGCAGCCACATTTTAGAAAGTTCCTGACTGCAGCTGTCAAGCAGTAAATGCAAATAACATCTCTAAACTGGTTTAAAAGTAACAGCTTTCTAAAATCCTGTTGTCTGCATACTTTTGGTGTTTCTTGTCTTTTAGTAACTCTATCCTGCCATAGGAAAAATGTTATTGTCTTCCTGTGCAAATCTAGGATTAACAATGTAGTGAACAGATGTGCTGTAGAAGCAACAGACAGTAACATTTTTTGTTTAACATAAGAAGTTGTAGGTAGGGCTTGAGACCGTGAGTAAAAAGTACAGGAGAAAGAGACGAGGTTTCAAGAAGCAGTCTGATAGTTCTAAGCACAATTCACAATCTATTCTCCTCACCATGTGAAAACACAGATAATGATGAAGACACACGCATACGTGCAAAAAATGCACACAATACAAACACAAGGAAACGAAGAAAAATTGCTGGGTTTATTGTAAAATTGCCCTTGAAAGCACTAACAATGGCAACTATCATTAATGATCAAAGTTTAATCATATTTTAGCTGCGAATTACTGGCCCAGCCCCCTCTGGTACTCTAATCTTATTGCCAAATCTGCTAATGCTGTAGAGAAGCCTGGTACATCTCAGGTAAACTGGACGTGACCAAAGGCAATATGGAAATGTTAACAGCATCAAAGGCTGATTCTCAGATAAACCAGCAACTAGAACAACGCTAAAAATTGCTGTTCTTCATGATTTGGGTGGTACGCTGACCACGAGGTAAAGTCAGGAAAAACTAGCGGGGCTGTCATGAAGTATAAATCATTTTATTTTGATATGAAATGCGCAGCTTCATTTGTTTCAGCTCTGGTAGAGGAAAGGTCCAGTTTCAGATACCTGAAATCAAACCTCCGCACGAGAGGCAGGTGTCTGTCTACACTTCAATTACAGTCAGAGGAGACCTAATCAGCACAGTTAGTGGAGTCTAGAAAGCCATTTGGTTGGACAAATGCAGGTGTCTACCCCTGGGTCCAATAAATAGCTGTCTAGACTCCACTGCCCCTGCATTGAATAGAGCAAGTTTAAAGGGAACTTCTCCATCCAGCTCACAACTGAATTCACAAGACCTGAAAATTCAAGCGGTTGAACATGCAGATGAATCCAGCTCAATGCTTGCTTTTGTGTATATATGTATTTTATATATATATATATCTTTGTTTATTTTGATGTGGCAATTCCCAGGTCATTTGCGTGCATGTGCACATTAAGATGAAGCAATGAAACAGCTCAGGCACAGCATGCTGGGGACATTTACCTAAAGCAGCACTCTCACCATGACATTACAGGTGCCTCTGTCGATATTAAAAGGCAGCCAAAAGCTGCACACTGCCTTGATTGCTGTGCGGGTTTTCAGGAAGATAATATGTAGAACATTTTTCCCAAACCGAAAAACATTTCCCCATTTCTACATTCACCTCATCCTGATAATGCGTGCTCTCTTCTTCAAACTCATCTCCCAGCTTATCATGCTTTAATGAAATTCCTCCCATGCATACTTACAAATATCCAAGATAGCAAACCAAGGATGGTACACTGAAAGTAGAGTACTGAAATACAAGTGCCCCTCCAAAACTTGTAGCAAACATGTAACACAATCAACAGACCCCACCTTACAACAATCTAACCACTTCCTATTGTATGTTAAGGGTTGTTTTATTTCGCTGCCTTTTTTTTTCCCCCAGAGAAATCTCTTGTGAAGAACAAAAAGCAGCAACTGCTGCCAAACAAATGTTATTCAAAATAACCTGCACTCATGGCTTTTCATCTTTCCTCACCTTGAATCAGAAAAAAAAAATCTCAAGTGAGAGCGTATGATGTCCAAACAGATTGCTTGACCTCCTCTAGAGCAGTATGCCAGGAGGAAATGAATGGAAATTGTCTTTTAGTTTTCATAAAAGCTTATACTGTCCTTGAACAAAGTACTAGCAAAGAAGCATTATGCTCAATGAAACTGTTTATTTCTGTAAAGTCTCCAAGCCAATGAATTTTGTCACAGATTATATGGAATCAAAGGAGGCATTTTTACCCAAGTCAAAAGGGGCCAAAATTTTGGCCAAAGCTGATCATACTGACATTTAAAGAAATAAGCCTGACAAGCCTTTTGCAGCTATCCAAACTAAATAATGAGTCCCCATTCCACCCTGTTCTGTTAGAATTAGCTCCTATGTGTCCCATCCTATCACTGGGGGTAAATACAGTAATTAAGTGAGAGACATGAAATCTCAGGAGCTCCTGCATACAAACCTGCACTCAAATCACTACCAAAAAAAAAAAGCTTTCCCCAGCAGACCATTTTTGTGTCCTATTTTTCCAAGGTACTTTCATAAAAGGAGGTCAAATAAACCCTTTTTGTATAAGATGGAGCCCATTAAACCTGGTGAGTTGTAAAACAGCAGCAATGACATTGTTAGGTCTAGTAATCAATTTGCAAAACCCAACTTTCTTCATGGCATCAATTCCAAAGGTTTTAACAGCCTTGGTTTTTTGTTCTACTGACATCAGTGTATGCTGAGGGGAGAGTGGGGACAAAAAAGAGCACAGGTGGGTGAAGTTAGGGCAGAACCATACCACAGAGTATAAGATACTGCACACATCTGTATGACTAAGTCATTTCCCACCTGTCAGTCCAGAGAGAGTCAAATCAAATCCTTAAATCTTTGATATACCCAGAGGTTCCATCATTTCATCTTTCCTGAAACACCAAATTGTTCATTTCTCATTAATTGTCCTTTATGCAGAGAGCTTTCAATTAGATTGGGAGTAGTGTTACACTCCTTACTTTGTGATATTAGCCCCCAAAGATTAATAGATTGCTTGTAATTTCTGAATCACCATCTGTGTTCTATTACAGTCTTGTCATTTGTTCTGGTTATGAAACCAAAACAGAAAGTGTCTCATAGAGAGTGGCAGTAGCCATCTGGATCCCTAGGGGAGCTGTTTTGGTAGAAGGAATAGCCAGCTCTGGTTGAATGCAATGACAAATATTAAGTGCTTTTGTGGAAGCCTACAGGTCCATGGAGGATGCTATCCAGATTTCCATTCGATTCACTAACCTCTGAAAAATGCCATCCATGTGTCTTTTTTCACTACCAATTTTGTGTGCTGAGTTTGTGAGGGGTTGTCTGTGTTTTGGGGATTTTTTTGGTGTTAAAAAAAAAAAGATACTGGAGAGAAAAACAATTTAGAATTCTAGGAAAACCTGGTTTTCTAATCTGTCTTCTGAAGAGACAATATTAAATAAATTAATTGGAATATATTTTCTTAAAGAAGGCATATTGTTTCATTAACCTTTGAAACTTACTACCATGTTTTTATAATTTCTCTTTCATATTTACACTCAATATCTACTATAACTACTGCACAGATGTTCTAAAAATTTTGTTAAGATTAAGTATGATCTCTCAAATGTTACAAATTTCAGAAAAAAACAGTTTTAATATTCAGTCTCATTACCAAAAAAACCCTTACTTGGGATGTTAGTGAAGATAATCCATCCTTTAACAGCATCAAGTAATAACAGCCTTCACTTATACAGAAGCTAAACTATAATCATCTACAATAATAATGTTTGGTAATGGAGTGTACCCCAAGACATGGAACACGATGAGTTGAGCCGGACTCAGCAATTCCTGTCACACTTGAAAGGGGTCTGAACAACCAGGAGTATGGAAGAGGGAAACAGCCAAACACCTGAAAGCTTACCAAAATTAAAAGGGTCCTGTTCTTCACACACCAGCACTTTCTACAACAGATACATAGAAAGTACAGAGATTCATACATGATCTGAAAGAGAGCATTTAATATCCAGCTGTTACCTATATTTTTAGCTGCTACTTAGACCAGGGATAGCTCAAGCTAGCTGGACAGTGACTGGTAGGTATCACTCCTGACTGGGATCACATCAGCTATTGTAGCCTCAACAATGTTAGTCATCATGGCCAGTGGTCACCTCCAAGGTTCTACAGGGGCAAGGGGCAACAGGTTTAAATAGGAAGAGTGTAGGTTTAAATTGGAAGACATTTTTTGGGTGGTCAGGTATTTAAAGAACTCCTTTTTTGGAATGTGACACTTCCAAAAAGGCAGATAAAATTAAATAAGTAAGCACTGCAGAATTCAGATGAGAAGAAGTATATATCTTGTTATAATGCTGTATATAATGTTGCCAGAATGTTTCTGAACTTCAGCACAGTTTGAAGATGTCTGAAGCACTACTTCATAACAAAATGCATGTCCTCTGTATATCTGGAAGAAATAGGCATACAGTAAATGATATAAAGAAATTCATACATCAGCTAGGGGAATAAACATCCAGACATTTTATTTCTGATATTTTAAGTTTTGGCCCATCTCAATTAAAATCGGTTAGAAGTCAATTTCACAGCTGTTGGTTTTTAAGATCTCACAAAAATGATAATTCACTGCTAGGCAATAATTTACTTCAGTGCAGCCATTCCCAGGATAAAGCTGACACATTTTAAGTCTCTCTGTGTCTCTCTCTCCCTCCCTCATATCCACGCTTCTGCGAGCCAGAGCTGGGGAAAGGACAATGATCCTTCTTCTTGAGAAGTACAGGGAGGAAAAAGGAGATTACCGATCTGTTCAACTTTCCCACAGCTGCATCTCACTGACATTATTTCCTTTTGACACAGGTATATATCATTAGGTATAGGGTGAACAGGAGCTGTCCTTGCCCTGTCTGCTGAGATCTGAACCCTCTTTATGCTTCCTTTTGTGTCCACTCAATATTGCCAATAACAGCATCCCATGGGAAGATGAACCTGAATGCGAGTCATTCTGAGACTAGAGCTTGGGAGGTGGAGTTTTGGGGTTTTTTTTAATATGAAATCTTCTTTTTCTTGTTTAAAATATTTGGACGTTATTTGCATTTTGAAACCTATCCTGAACACCCTCCTGAGGGATCAGAACAAGATCAGTCCTTTTGTGGAATTTGTTTTTTCAAGTAAAGGTTTAAAAAATTGAGCTGGAAACCTTAGACACGTTTTCAAGTGGATAATTAAACCAGACTTTCCCCACGGGGAGTGGCCTTTACTGCAAGTTGGTTGCCAGTACATGTCTATTTAATAGATTGTATGTTATTTCTTTCAGGCTTATTTGGCTTGTATTTGAGTGCATGGAACTGAAAGTCAATTGGGTAATAGGCGCTACCTAAAGTTACATGGATTTGGATTGTTCACATGGGTGAGAAAGATGGGACAGAGTAGTATGTAGTCCTGGATACTCAAATCAAACCAGGGGCCACACCTAGCTATTAGGTTCATTAGTGTGATGCACTTTTGAAATGCAGCCAAAAGAGAGGTGACTAGGGATGCCATAGGGCTTGGTTCACTTCTGTGGGTAACATGGAAAGTTATGCCCACATCTAGTGAGATTCATACATCTTTTCAGAGCAAATATAAGTCCAGCATTGAAAAAATTGAGCGTTGAATTACTTAGCTCAGCTGGTATATTACTGACTTCTGGTAAATCTTAAGCCTGTCTTTCCTCTGGGACAAAATTCACTCTATTTGTATAGCAAGTAGCAAAATGATGCCTTGATCTCAATTAGTGGCTAATGCTATATGAATGCTCATCTTTAATAACCACAGCCTACAGAGGCCTGACAAAGGGTCAGGTAAAATTTGGATTTAGTTCAATCCTGATAAAACTGTGTTTCCAATTCTGGGTCTAAACAGAATTCAAGTTTACCTTTCCTCTCCTAAAGCCTGTGATTTCTACAGTAATGAATTAACATGGCTCCCACACAGCCAGTGGGATTATGCGTGTACAGAACTAACATAATATTTGAATCACACTCATTTTCTTCAACATTATTTCCACATATTTTCCCCAATGACTGCCTTCCACTCACATTTACGTAAGTTATTAAAGTAGATCATACACCATCTGCCTTCAACCTTATCCTTCATTACCTAAGTTTGACATGGTTGGGTTTGAAGAGGTCTACAACTGTGATTAATGAATTCCCAGTAATCATCCCAACATGGAGACACCCTTTGTTTTATTATGTAGAACATTCTGGGCATCAAAGTATGTTCTGATGCAAATTATCAATTACTGTATCCCAGTGTATCATTTGTAAAGTACTTTTAGATGCTGAGCCATGAATGCCACTACAGAAACATTTCCCATTTATTCCTGATGTGGATGAACATGCCTTAACTGTAGACCACCGACAAAAAATAACCCCAAAACAACAAAACCTTTTGAAAGAGTCAAACATCTGCCCAATTCCAAAGGGCAGTGTCAGAGCACTTAAACAAAAACACAGCAGGGAATTTAATCATGAGAAAACTGAAGCGAAAGAAGATTTTGTGTGGGCACAACTAGTTTTAGTTCTTTCATCACAAAAATAAAGGGGTCAGGGAGATCAAAAGGTCACCCATTCATGGGTTAAAAAAAAAGAACAAAAAGGACTTTTCTATAGTCTACTATGCAGTGTTAGGAAATGTCCAGATGAGGGTTTCCCCACCCTGTATTTTACCCACCTTGAAGAATAAAGAAAACAAAATCCTTGGGCTTCAACCTCCCAGCTGGCTTTTATCATAATCCATATTATTCGCAAAATAGACTGGAGGTGACTTATGTGGTGACCTTTCACCACAATTCAAAACCAGTCTTAATGAACTAGGGTAATTCATTCCCCCAGCACAGCTTATGAGATAAGGCAAGATCGCACTGGTGGGCTCGGCAGACTGAAATGTTAATCTTTTGTAGTCTCTGCTCCAAAGGACCTCCAGGTCAAATCCTGGTGCTGCCTAGAAGTAGCAGCGCCTTTGTTTGGAGTTGGAGGAGCATGGTTCTTGATTTCAGTGTTGCCTTTCATTTTGCAGATTGTAGTGTGTGTGTGTGTGTAAGTAAAAACAGCCTGTAAAGTTATTTATAACCGTACAACAGGACTATCTGTTGAAAGGCAGAGAACAAAGGCTTTTAAAAAATACCTTGGGGAGTTTAAGAAGGCTGAAATAAGTAAATAAATAAGGACAATAACGCTGTGAACCCAACCCACATTTGTGGTCAGTGTCCTCTTCTCTGAGTCATTAAAAAACTACTGCGCTGTTGCTTTGAGTTAGATGGAAAGAAATCCCAAGTGAACCAACTTTGATTATTCATTACAAAATAGGAATGTATTTCTTTTCATCCTCCAGTTGCAACAGCAAAGTATGATTTATCTTATCAAACGTGATGGCATGTAAACATCTCTCATTTTCTCCCTTCCCTACTGCTAGACAAGCTAGCTGCCTCTCATCTCCAATATATAGAGGAAACACTAGCATTCCTTGCTTAAAATCAGTGAAAAAAGATATTGAGAAAGAAAACGATCTGTTTAAAGTTACAGTGGAGAAGTAAGGAGAGGGGAATTGAACTACAAGTTCCCAGCCCCATGTTCCTTCCCAAATCTTCCTCCTTGTGCCTTTCTTTCCCTGGGCTCTGGCAGTGTTTGCCAGCAAAAATGGAGAGAAAGTCCTGGGATATGTGATAAAAAACAAGAGTGAAAAAGGAAAAGGTAGAAACTGTGGGTTTAGCAGTAAATAAACTGATGGAGAAGAGTTAGCAAGGAAAAGCTGAGGACACTTAATGGGAAGAGGACAGTGGACATAGCATCAAAAAAGAGTTTTAAAGCTGATTAAATACTTGGGATTCTCTATCTCTTTTTCACAGGAAACAGATCTTCTCTAATGCATGAACAGCAGATGTTAGACTGCTGGAAATTTGTGTTTGGGTGGGGAAAACAGATCTGGGAACTGCTCACAGTTATCCTGAGCTCAGCAAGTTCATCCACAATGTAGCATATGGGTGGCCAGCAGAGCTCAGACTCTTGGCCAGGTCAAGGCTGGACTTGGAAAAGCAGAGAAAAATCTTGGTTTCCCTAAATCACGGAGAAAAGTATGCTTGACTTGAGTGGGGTTGGGATGTTGGGCTGTAGTTTGTCCCTACTGAGGTATGTGTGGTGGGAGACACAGTTTTGAATTTATTGGGAAATTACACTGGTATTGACAACTACAGTTGGACTTTTGCTTTTGCAGTCAGGGTTGATAGAGAAGGACCACTTCTGAGCTCCTCTCAGTACACACTGTCTTGAAGCTGTCCTCATTTTTTTGGTTTTTCCTTGTCCTGCGTTGAACTTGAGACTGTTTAGATGATGAGCCACACTAAACACCATTAACTGCCATGGAAACTAGCGAGTTTTCAGCTGAATATGATCAACTCCCTTGCACATTATTATTGTTGTTGTTGTTATTATTAGTATTAATTTTTTGAAGTAGATTCTGACTAATGTACCTATGTGTGTGGATGTTGTGCAGAATCGAAAGACCAATTTTCTCCTTGACTTCAGTTATAATGTGACATTTTCCCCCTCAAATTAATGTCTGCAAAGGGCAAAGGAGAGAAAAGTTGTTGTTTCCTGCCAGGAGAGTATTCTGGAATGGGATTTGGGCAGAGCTGAGGACAACATCACACCAGAGAGTCCAGGGTGGACATCCTTTCAGTGAAAATCCCAGTGAATATAGTGAATAACCGTGATGCTGGGATTGGATAACTAGGCCAGCAAGTGTTAAGTACCATAACAGAGATCAAAGGACCTGGTCTCCAGGAAAAAAATCCCTCCAAATTTAATGTCAATGATCTAAAATCAGTAAATTCTACAGATGCTGTTCCCTTACATACAACCGTGACAGCTGTATGTGTCTGTGGCGAATAGGACAACAACTCTTTTTTATCATCTTTCTTTGTCTTTTTTCCCCTCTGATTGCTATTTCTGTTTGTACTCGGTTGCACAGCTGACATCCTTATTCTTGAGCCTGATCTTACAACCAATTCTTGAATGGAAACCCATGCAGAACCTGAAACTGTGTTTGAGTGTCCGTATTAAGAAGGTTCCTCCCTTTACTTCTATGCTGTTAAAGCTACTCATGGTTAGATTTTGTGCAGCAAGAAGGAGGGATGGATTCAACAAGTTGATGGCTATTTTCTTTTGCAGCCAAGCATTTGAAGAATATTTCCACTGTGAAAGCGACTCATGTCAATGCAAGGTAGTGATCTGAGTTTGAAGAATACTGCTGCTCCAAAGGCTGCATTCCTATAAAATTATAGGGAAAGAATTTTCTTCTTCCTCATTTTTATTACCTTCTTTAAATTGGATCTGTAATGACTTTTACAAAAAAAAAAGAGAGAGGAAGAAAGAAGAATTTGTACTGTGGAGCAATATACTTGGAGAGCTCAAATAAAATATACAGCTATGTTATCTCAGAGTAATGCCCTATAATTATATCCATTCCTTTATTTCCTACAAGTTTGTATATTACAATCCACTAAACCAAAAGGCCAGATCACTCAGCTACCTAGATCCCTTGCAGTCTACTTAGCCAAGGGTGAAATTAATTGAAATTCAATGGTGATATGCTGATTTACAAGTAAAGGATCTTTCTTTGAGAACTATAAAAGTCTCTTTTGCTTTTGAATGGATAAGTGGTTAGAATTAGATTAGAGAACTTATATAAACACAAAAAGATAAACAGTTCCCCATGCCTTCTCTCAGATCATAAAAAATAATCGGATGCAGAGTTAGCTTTCTAAAAAGAACAGTCTACAGAAGGAAAAATAAAGGGACATCTTAAGCTGCTGTCACTGCTCTCTGAAGTGCCCGCACAATGGGTTCACTTCAGAGTGAAACCAGTTCTCCTTTTGGTTCATTTGCTGACATTGTCTGATGGGCAGCTTTGCTCTTTGCAAATAACAGTTCAGAAATCCTGAGTGAAAGGTTCAGAGCTGGACGGAGAAGACAATCATTCATCCGTTCCACGATCACAAAATTTGGGCTCCTGTGTGGCTTGTGAGCAAACAACTACACTGAAAGAGGGGACGTGAGAATGGCTTCTTGCTCTGAGAATGAGCCTCTGAACTTGGCCCCCCAGAAGTATTTAACCAGAAATTTGCCTAGAGGCTCTCTTGCCCTTTGTCTTTTCTGCTTCCCCTTGTCTCTGAAAGGGATTCTTTTTGATAAATGATTGTTATCTGCCACCATTCCCCTTAAGGTGAACCTTTATGCCCTTTAAAAAGCATTGACTAAAGACCAGAAAGTAAAATAAAAGAAAGAAGGAAAACACCTCTGGCAGGAAGTGTTGTGTGTCCAGGATAGAAAACCTGTGCCTCACTCATTGATTAACTATTGATAACACAAGATTATACACTTAAACACCCCTGAAGCATCACATTTAACCTCTTCCTGACTTACATGTGGAGGCAGGTGCCAGAGCAGTTGCATTTGCATTTGTGACCTGAGAATCATCCATCACCAGACACCAGCAAGGACCTCAAACCACATCTGTGTATCCTGGGTGCTGACCTAAAACTAAAGATGCTGTCTGTGACCCTATGCCCACCTGGCTACCCTTCCTTGTTCAAGCATCTTGATAGGAAACACTGCCCCTGGCAGAAGTGTAGCAGAGATCTTGGAGACTCCGAGCTTGAAGTGAGAACCTTGAAGTGAGGTCAGGTCAAAATGATTTTGTCAAAGACAAGACTGGAAAAAAAACCCTCCACTCCTTTGAACATAAAATCTTCTTTGTTAGTCTTACCCAAAGTCCTTTCTCAGTAAAAAACAAAGAAACAAAAAAAACCCCACCAAAAAACCCAAAACAATTAGGTTTCTCTTTACTGTAGACTAATAAAGGAGCAAGCAAAGTGAGCAAGACTTGACCTAATGTGTTCTACTGACTGACCTCACTAGCAAAATCACATCTTGTCCAGTATCAGCTAAGAATGATGATCTGGGAACTATATCTTTCATAAAGAGACAATATTTATGTAAAACCCTGTTTTCACCATGGAATCTCTATTAGAAAGAGTTGTACTTTACTGCTTGGTGTTCTGATCCCAGACAGACTTCTTATCATTAGTGTTTCTAATTCACAGTCCCAGACAAACTATGAGCAGGAGTAATTGAAAGGCTGTTGTATCACTGTGCTCCTTAGAGACAAGATAACCAACACAAAATGTTCCCTTCCGCCTTCAGGTCCACTCTCCACGCCCCCGCCACCAGATTGAGGAGCCAGTCCAGTGTGTTCCCTCGCTCACTAAATTGCCACTTAGAGGAAGACACTGTTAAACATGGTCACCTCTGGTGATCTGCCTTCTGCGCAGTGATGAAGTCCTCAGGGGGCCACTAGATAAGCGAACTAAAGAGGGTCAAGAAGGCTGTCCTCTACTTGATAGCAGCATCTTAATAGCTTTCTAAAAACAGTGGGCCATCAAGTGCCCAGACAATTTAATTTCACTTCTCAGCTGGAAAATAAATACAGTAGTTGCTTTCATTCAGAAAAGAGAGGGAAAAGGGGAACTGATCTGCCCATTGATTAATTTCTTTCCTCTGTTTATTTTTAACATGCTGCAAGCTGCAAACTTTCAGAAAACTTTCTAAGCCTACATGTGATGATACTTTACCACCAGTATTTTCCTTGACACTTTCAAAAGCTCTTAAGGAGCTCAGTTATCTTGTGCTGCTACAGAAAATACCTAGATAATATTTAGAGATGATAGACGCTTCACAGTTGTATTTCTGCTACTCTACCTAGTAGTGACACAGTTAATAATGTTGAGATGTGGAGTTGGGTACCTGTATCACCTCCTAAAGCTTTTTCAAAAGTCCTGTGCTGAATTACTTTTCAAATTTGGCATATAATGCAAAGAAACTCATTGGCTTTCAAAGTTTCTTACAGACTTGGGCAGATGCTGACAGACTCACTGTTAAAACGCATTTTGTAGTGAATGGTTAAACAAAGATCTGTCAATAGTCCAGCTTTTCCCAGCTTCTTCATAAATGGTTCGGGCCAGACATGTTTTCATTTTGTTGTTAACTGAGTTGAAATTATATTTCATTATCCAAAGAGCACTGTTGTATAAGGGTGGTTTGTTTGTTTGGGATTTTTCTGTGTGCAGCTTTTATAAAGTTGCCAAATGACTTAGATGAAGCTGAGATTTGCTTTCTGCTCCACTCAGTGTTCATCACAGTGGGTCAGCAGTCCCAGAATACAGTCACAGCAAAGACCTCAGCCACAGGATTCCCCACAGCAAAACCACTAATTGCTGTGAGATTAATGTGGGTTGGCACCAGAGCAACAGACAGTTTGGAATAACCTGTAGTTTATCTGCCCAATTTGGGATGCTTTGTATAGAATGACCTACAATAGTATTTGAAGCATCTTTTGCTCCAGTGATGCACTTTATCCAGTGTTTTGGTATACCTACAGCTCTTCTGCCTTGCATCCTAGACTTGATAACTGGAGACATACCTGTAAGCCTACAGTTTCATGAAGAGTACTCCATCAGTGCTGGGATGTATGGAATTTAAACATAAGAAATAATGGCTCTTATTTGCCTTGATGTAACCGTTTTGCCTACTCAACAAATGTCTGTGTAGTAATAATATTATTAATTGGTAGATTGATCAGAACTGTCCCTCCCAGTTCTCTAATCTACAATGCATGGGTTTTTTTAAATCACCAAGTGTGCATGCCTTCACATAAGTAAAGACAGTCTGGAAATCCCTTAAAATGCTCCCACCAATGGCACACTGGCAGAGTCTTTTATATTCTGTGCAACTTTGCAGACAGAAATCTCATCAGGGTACCAAATTAAACTGTCATGCTGCTCTGTGACTCCTGAACTGCTGGCACACCCCAGCTGTAGTGCATGTTATTAGTAACACCGAGTTGTCGGGAAAACAGTTTCCAGGTCATATTGTAAAGGCATCTAATTGGTAACAATGAATGACAGATTCCCTTTAAAGTTCAGGAAATAACTGGATGTGCCACACAGGGATGCAAAATAAAGCAACAGCTGAGATGCAGATCTGGTTTTGGCACAGCTGTGTCTCACCGAGACCTTTCTCAAAAGCCAAACCAAAGTATTTGCAGAGAATCTTAAGCATCCAAATGCTTCATTTTCCAGGCAGGAATTTTTTGCAGGCAGAATAGCAGGAGAATGAATAAATAACATGGGTCACAGATGATTATTATCGTTAATCTATAATAACTAGCTAACCAAACATAAAGTAAAGGTTAAATTTCCAGAGGTGTTGAGGTACTTTTGATAGGTTCACATGCCCAAATTAAGACCACCAAGCTTCTACTTTAGACTGCCTCTTTAACCTTTGGAGAAACAGCGGCACTGCTAGAGCATGATTCCTCACATCTTGAAGGTGACATCTGCAGTAGATGTGACTCCTTGAATTGTACCTCTTCTTAACAGAGCATCAATAGAGCCCAAGCTGTCCAGCTGAGGTGTAGACACCTAAGCTTATGCAAGATGAATCTCAGCCTTTGAGAATGAAGGTCAGGTAAGACAGAAGGATGGGAGGGTGCACTTACAGATGCACCAGGTGGGTAAGTTTGATAGCCAAACCATCCAGCAGTATCACCTCTCCATCAGTGGTCAAGCTTAACAAAAAAAAAAAAACAACCCACATAAAGCATTGTTTGAATTGACTCAGTTTATTGCTCAGCTAATCAAACCAACCTGCTACTAAATTTTCATACTAAGGTTCCACCTATAGTCATTTGGGACCTGCCTTTCAGGCAGTCTCCAGGGACAGGGCAGACACTTGGGATTTCAACATCTCCTGGGACAAGTACCAAACAGGGTGTCTACATCGCATGAGTGCAACATCACTTCTCCTTTCAGGACAGGGAGGGGTGGAAGTTGTACAAGAATGTAGCCATATCACTCTGCAAAGGATGAATTTTACCCTTGATGCCTCATCATCTGCGAAACGATTCAGAGACGAACAGGTTCTAAAGCTAGAGGGATCTCAACACACAGACAAAACAGCTATTCCCAGGAGATGTATTAAGCCTCTCTGAAAGATAGCTAATCTTGTTTTAAAGAACCAGAATGATGATGAGTCTGCCACCTCTCCTGGTAAGGTGTTGCAATGTTTAATTACCCTCACTGCTAGAAAATTGCACATTCTTTCAAGATTGAATTTGTTTAATTTCATCTTCCAGCCAATGAATCTTGTGCTGTTTGCAAGACCAAAAAAGACCTCCCTGTCTAAAAGTTTATCTTGGTATTGGTGTTTGCATACCAAAGCAAAGTCCCTGTCAATTTGCACTTTGATAAACAGCAGACAGTGAACTCCTTAACCTCCACATCACGTCCTCTGTCTCCCTGGATCTTATTTTAAAGCTTTGCCTTGATATTCTGAAGGTCTCCCCCATCGTTGTCCAACTCAATGTAAGACACAGGGAAGTGTGACAGCAGGGCACCCTGGACTTGGGATACACATGGGGGATCATGTGGGTCTGGTAACATTTGACCCTCAACATGCAGAATGGGAACTAAGCTTCGTTGTTGGTTTTCACTTGCTGTCTTAACAACTCTTTTCTTTCTCCATCCAAGCCTCATTAAGTCTGCCCTCCTCTAACAGATTGAAATAATTCTATCTGGTTTTGGGTAGATGATGTGCTCTCCACACAATCTCAGATTTTTCACTCCCTCTTTCTGAGATTTTAACTGCACTTATTTCCCCCACCCCCAAGATTCAGAGGTTAATTGTTTTATTGCATGTGTTTTGCTTGTTGTTTGGGTTTATTTAATCTATTTATCTGGCTTAAATTTACTGCCACACACATTCATTCGATAACTTATTTGTCATCTTTTGTTAATATGATTCCTGTCAGGTTAAATGGGAAAAAAAAAATCTGATTCATTTTCACAGCACAAAACTTTTTCTACACAACTCTAATCAAATGCCTTTTCTCTCTGAATTACTGTTTCAATCTTCTTCCTCTTGTGCAGAAAGTCAACTATAGCCAATTCTATCATTTCTCTGCAACTTCTGCTGCATCTATCTGAAGCTAATACAGACTGCATGCAAAATTATACCATTGTTTCAGAATATTTTAAGTATTATTTTTATCCCTGACAGACACACGATGTAATATTGTGCCTGCCATTTTGACCACTATTGATCTATCATGTATACAAGTTTTCACTCTGTGCAACCAGAAACATATTTTTTTACTGGGGGTGCAGGTTTGTAGGCACTCAGCAATCAGAAACACTCTCAAAAAAAAAAAACCAAACCCAACCAACTCAACCTGCAATCAGCTGTCTCAGATTCAGGTTAAGAGATTTGAAGTTTAGCCTTGGCTGCAACTAAAATCATGAAATCCAACAACCAACCAAACAACCTTAAAGAATTATTCATCAGTTCATGTGAGATTGCATCTGCAAAATCTGCACAGTAGCAATTCCTGGGAAGCGCTGGCAGCAGCACAAACCTTACAGGGCCCTTGCAACTCTAATCAGCTTCACAATGCTGTGGGCAGTGCTGCGAAAGCCATGACTTGCAGGAGCAGACACACGGCCGCAGTGATGGATGATTCCCCAACTGCTGCTACAAGCACTGCAAGAAGGATTTCAGAAAGGCAGGAGGCAGTTTCTGAGGAGAGGAGGGATGAAGGAGGAGACAGTGGATCAATATATAAAGAAGACCTGAGGAAGACAGGCAGAGGGAGTAGTAACAGAGTGGGGTTACAGCTTGAAAGTGGCAGAAAATGGCTCCAAGTGATGAGATGGATAGACATCTGTGTGCAAGAGTGGAAGAGAAGTGAGGGGAAAGAGAGAAAAGATGGCAGTGGAAATGGGAAGAAAGAAAGAAAAAAATATATAAAGAAATACCTGGACAGCAGAAAGAGTGGGGTTTGTGAAAAAAATAATACTACTGCAGAAAGGTCATGGGTAAACAAAAGTGGTAAATGCAAATCCTGAACATCTAAATTCAGCAAGAATAGTCTCTTTCCTGTTGGACAAATGAAAAGCTGAGGACTGTTGTAAAAGGGGTACAGAAGCAATAGATCTGGGTTCTTGCATTACTCTGACAATGCCTTTGCCAATAAGCAGCCATGGGGAAGCTTTTCTAATATTGTGAGTCTCATTTCTGTTTTGCATAAAGGACAACCATATCAGGCACTCCAAGCAGTTCATAGACATTACTTATGTCCATAGAGTATCATTTTGAAAGTACCTTAGGGTTATGGGACAATTAAGCATCACAACAGCACTGTGAATAAATTGTATTGTTGTTTTTTTAGGAATGGGGAAAATAAGTCACTAGAAGTGTATGATAAGAAGTTTGGCATTCATACATGTTAAAATCAATAGTGCAAGGCTCCTTATTTAGACTGGGTGCCTGATTGTTCAGCAGCTCAATGCAACAATGTGGAAAGATTTCCCTAAAGTGGGATCCCATGTCTCCTTAAAAAAAACCCCAAAAAACATGAATATAAGATAGGAATGTCTGCAGTTCTAATGCAAGTGATCATAGTCTCAAACGGTGTCTTTCTTAGATCCATCCATACCCATTGCCTTTCGCAGAAGCTAAACTAGTTTGGATTTCAGCTGCCAGTCTCTCTCTAGTATTCCTAAAGCTTGCTGGCCTAGGTGACCCCACAAACCAGCACTTTATGTCCACATTTCCCAACCAGACAGCATGAACTCGCTGCAACCATCACCCTGGACATCCTGTGAGCAGCTCTAGGTTCTTCCGCCTACCCAGAGTCTTTTTGCAGATTTTTCCTGATGGAGTGGGCTGAATGCCACAGGCAGAGTAGCCAAGCGTACCTTAGGCAGGAGGTAAGTGGCCCTTTGGATATGCTTCAAAGCAAGGACACTCCTCTGGTTTTCTGCCCCTCACTACCCCTATAGTTCTCAAGCTGTTTCAAGACCAAACCTGGACCCTCTCTTCAAATTCTTTCTTGCTTATGAGAAAAGGTTGAATGAACTGGGGCTGTTCAGACTTGAGAAAAGAAGACAAAGAGGGAATATGATCAATGTTTATAAATATCTGAAGTGTGGAACACAAGGGGAAATGGGCAGCCTCTTCTCAGTGGGCTGTCCGGACAGGACAAGGGGCAGTGGTCCCAAGTTGGAGCTCAAGAAGTTCTGCACCAATACAAGGAAGAACTTTTTCACAGTGAGGGTGACAGAGCCCTGGCACAGTCTGCCCAAGGAGGTTGTGGAGTCTCCTTCTCTGGAGATATTCAAGACCTGTCTGAACACCGACCTGTGCGACCTGTCCTAGGGAACCTGCTTTGGCAGGGGTGTTGGACTTAATGATCTCTGGAGGTCCCTTCCAACCACTACAATTCTGTGAATCTGTAAATCATGGGTTAAAAATTACCTGTGAAAATTAGCACAAGTGTACGCAGGTCACCTAACACAGGCCAAGTGAACTTATGGTATCACTTCCAGCAACTTCCAGGTTGCTGAGATATGGTGTGTGATGGAGCTCACTTTACAGGCAAATACAGGATAGAAAGACACTGAGCAGGCTGTTAAAGATCCTAATTGTGAGCACCAGAATATCATCTCTAATAAGGCAGGAAGCAAATGGCCTCCTTTCACCTTGCCACTCGCTGCAGGCCAAGATACCCGCCTTCATGTACATGCACACTGGGAACCACATATCTTAATCACACAGACGATGAAAACTTATGCTGCACTCAGGCAGTGTGCATTAAAGAGGTTTTAGCTGCTGCAAATAAATTGCTTTTTACCATCTTTCTAGTATTTTAAAAAGTTCTTACATAAAAAACATGGGCTTGATTTACTGCCATTAAATAAAGAAAAGATCTGGAGAAGCATCTATCTATCCCTCCATCCATCTATCATTAGATGTAATTTAATACTTAATGACATTTGTGATCATCATGCCATGCTTGTAATTGAAAATGAATAATTGAAATTCCAATTACCACAGGGGTCAACGTAAGGGGAATTCGTATAGTAACTTGCTAGGCAATAGCCTAAATTTGCAGTCATGTTAGGACTGCAAACAATGTGTCTCATTCTTCAATTATTTATTGGGAAATGTCGTCTTAATTTCTTTTAGCTATTTCTGAGAACAGTTAGGACATTGTCCTGAAAGACAGAAAATCTAGACTTCCTTGTGCTCATTCAGCATCTAGCTGGAGAGCCCTGGATCAGGACTCCTGTGGGGGTCCCCACTGACATCTATCTTTCCCAGAGCCAGGTAAGGTACCACCAGCAGACCAAATGCATTTCAAACCAACCATACATCTTTCTGCGTGGGGGAAATGGCAAGAAAGCAGCACAAGACCAACAATGGATGAAGGAGTGGAACTAGCCCTAAATGATCGATCCTGGTCTTCAAACAACATCCAGTGGCAAATCATCAACATAACAAAAGAGACTCATTTTCAGACCATTAGCTGCTTGCAGTACAAGGAACTTTTCTGGCTTTCTCAGAAATTTGATCCCCTAATGACTGCAGAAAGGGCATCAGGACAGAAAATAATTACAGTCTGTCAGACAGTCTGGCATTCAACCTTCCACATGGTCCAGCAGACGGTGTCAAAGATTTGACCTCAAGGGGGTTTAAAGCACATTGTCAGAAAATACGCATCTAAATGGTCTACAGAGCATCCTACAGCTGATCAATGTCTTAAGTGAGCAATACTTAGCAGCTGGAATGTGTTTGATTAGTATATCTAACCCCTGATTGATTGGTATTCTAAATAATTAATTGCCTTGTTCGTGGAGAACAAAATAAAACTTTAATAAGTGACAAGGATCTCAGTGTCTCCGTAGCAGGCTACAAGGATGTTAGCTCTGCTTTTCACTGGTTGGCTTGAAATTCACATATGAAAAGAGAATTTCACTGTCTTCCTAATACCCAAGAATTTGGCCCAGTGGTCACTTCCCTTAAGCCTGCTTCATTTCCAGGAATGTTACATATCACTTTCACTCATCTTTTAATCCAGCTGATCTTTTTAGAAAGGTGCAATGGTTTGGGGCATTAAACCCTGAAACCTTATCTTTTTTTAAAAAAAAACAACCAATGAATAGACCATATGTTCATAATGTGGCCTTTTTTTATAAAATCACGGAATACTAAAATCTCCTGAGTTGGAAGGGACACATAAGGACCATCAAGTCCAAATCCTGGCTCTACACAGGGCCAGACAAGTCAGAGCATGGGACTGAGGGCACCGTCCAGACGCTTCTTGACCTCAGCCCAGTGCATTGCTGTGACAACTTCCCTCAGGAGCCTGTGTCAGTTTCTGACCCTCCTCTCAGTACAGAACCTCTTCCTAACATCCAACCTAAACCTCCCCTGGCACAGCTTCACGTTGTTCCCTTGGGTTCTATCCCTGGTCACCAAACAGAGGAGACTGGTGCCTGCCCCTTCGCTCCCCCTCATCAGGAAGCCACAGACAGTGATAAGATCTTTGCTCACCCTCCTCTTTTCCAGGGTGTTGATCATCCCACAGTATAAGCTAGTCCTTTGGTTTTCTTTGCAACTAGTGGAAACAGGCACTACCAGAAGACAACTGATCTGATCTCTCTCAAGATGCATCTCTTTTAAATGCCCTGGCTTATGCAGCAACTCTACCCAAGGTGTGAGGCTCTACATGCCCAAATGAACCATGCTGTGCCTTCAATCAATAAACTGTGGAGTGACTCACAGCCCTCTGCAGATCCAGGCTCCCAGTTAGTAAGGGACATGCAGCCTGAGTTAACCGGCTCCAGCGGGAGGTTGATAGACCATCCCTCGTTAAAAAAATCTGGAGAGACTGATTATTTCTGCAAGCATTGAAATGTGTGCACAGCCTGGCCTGAAATGCAAATAAGGTAGACTGGGATGATTTACATCCCTTGTACAGAGATATCATGCTGAGGGGCAAGAGAGAATTAAGCCATGGTCTAGTTCTCACCCATCCCATATTGCCCTTATGGCCTTGTCTGATAAAAGCAAGTGCCACTTCTTTATAGAAGGAAAACGAAAGTGGAAATTTTGATGGAGCTAGCTGGAAAAGGCACATCTGAGCACAGAAATCACCCTCTTCCTCTCCATTTGCCAGCAGTGTTGGATGCCCTCGACTCTTGCTTCACACCCCCAACTCTAACCTTAGTCCTCTGCACAGTCTATCACCAAGACATAGATTCATATTTGCAGAAAATACAGAACTAAATCCTAAATATTCCTAAATGTCTGAACTCCAGGACATACATTAATCCCTTTCCCCATGCATTACTCGGTTATCCTGTCCTGGTCTGGGTTTCTTGGCAGGACTTGGACTCAATGATCTTTATGTGTTCCTTCCAACTCAGTATACTCTATGATCCTATGACTGGGAGGTGCCAGAGGGACAGTCATTCCACCAGGACACATGAATTTTTTTAGATTAAGAGAAACAGAAAGAAATTCAACTAACTTCTTGTTATCTTTGGCCCAGCAATGTCCCTGCAGGAGGCACCACATGGATAAGCAAAGTGCTGGTTCTCCATACTGAGCCAGCCCCTTCCACTGCAGGTCCACGTTACTTCTACGCTGCAATCTCAACTTTAAAATATCTTGGTGTATAAATGGTAATGTGTTAAAGTGAATTTCATGTTGTTTGAGCCTGTGCTTTTTTCGGTCAACACTATCACAATTGCTGGTCAGGTCACAATGTTATTATTAGTGTCAGATTTATAAGGACCATCGGTGGGTGAAGTGTCCTTGGAGAGGCTTTTTAAACAAACCCAGTTTCAGCTTATGGAACCAGACCATCATTATGTCTCTCACCAACCAAAGAATGTGTGTTTACACAAGAGGAGGCCACGGGTCAGAGGCAGAGAGCAGAAGCACAGACAGTGCAAATCAATATTTTTAGATAGTTTACTGTTAAATAAACTGTAAGACCAGGCCCAGATGGTTTACATCAGCTTCACCACTCTTGGTATCAATGTAAGAAGGAACATTTACTTGTAGTGGGGTTACGGATCTCAGCATAGTTATCTCGATAAACTTCTGGCTGGAAAACCTTACAGATTCTCTAATTAGTTATTGACAATATGGAAGAGGTATTCAGCTTCTTGGCTTACAAACAAAGCAATTAAATAGTCATTCAGAAATCAGGGTAAGATCAAATATTTAAGTTCTCAGAGCTTTTGAGTAATCAGGGCTTGGTTAGTGTCAAAGAGTTAACAGCATTGGAAAGCCCTATATTACAATGAAGTAAATCAGTTCGTCCAGCCCAGGGTCCTACTCTCTGGACACAGACCTCCACCCCTCCTATATCCAACAGAAGCCAAAAGGAAAAAAGCTTAATAGCAGAGAAATAGAAAAAGATATCATCCTTTTAGCTGACAAATTGAGGCAATCTTTTCCCACATTGCTGCAAGGTTGGGTCTAACGGCATGGTAGAATGGAAGAGTTGCTCACACTCTGCTGCAGAGGGCAAAAGGAGTTCGAGTCCCACCACAAGAAATGTCATGAAGAATAAAGTTTCTGCCAGGCTTGGCAGCAATAGTGCCAGAGTTGTTCACCTGTTTCCTTGTGAGTCATGTCAAACTTTTGGACATTCGTTTCCATGAGTATCCAACACAGTCTGAGGTGGGAACAAATGAAAGGTCTGGTTTTGACATGTGTTGATATACACAGCACAGTTGCCTAGCACAGATGCTGCTTTACATGTATTTCTACACACGGGATTTGTAAGTCAACGGGGGCCCCTGCTCAACAATGCTCACTTGGGAACTTCCCACTCCAGGCTCTGAATTTTGCCAATACCCTGCACAACTTTCATGAATGCATTAAATACCTATAGATCATCTACC
The DNA here is from genome assembly GCA_022605575.1 of Laterallus jamaicensis coturniculus. Classification (NCBI taxonomy): domain Eukaryota; kingdom Metazoa; phylum Chordata; class Aves; order Gruiformes; family Rallidae; genus Laterallus; species Laterallus jamaicensis. Next base: position 20,900,652 of record JAKCOX010000012.1, on the reverse strand, counting down.
TTCTGGGAGGATTAATATAAGCCTTGTCTGATAACATAGCCAAAGAATTACAAAAATTCAATTTTTTTAACCAGTGGAGCTTACAATGAGGCTTTTTCTAACCTCCGAGCTATAATGTCTTCTTCCTCCCTCCTTAGCTTTCACATATTACTTTTTAAAGTTTAACCTTTCATTTACTTTTTTTCCTCACTGAAACAGAATTGATTTTGTTTACTAATGAAGACACAAACACTCAAACAAACAAGCAAGTGACCTGAATGCGAAATATTAGAAACAGTTCTACTCTCCTCAAATGTCAAACCTTTTTCTTCTTTTTTTAATTGTCTTTTAAATCATACTGGTAAATGTTGATTCAAAAGCTCAATTATACATCATTCCAATAGGAATTTTATTAAATCAGCTCACTTCACAATCTAGCCAGGACATATGTCTGATTGCTGAATTATCACTATTATTATTATTGGTATTATTATTATTGTTGTTGTTGTTGCTGTTATTAAATATTGATGCTATAGTCAGAATTCCTGGTGGAAATCACTACTGTTACTACTTCAACTCTCCTGCAATAAGCATTCCCCATGTCCATGTGTAATATGACATAGTTTTACACCACTTAGTTGAATTTAATTCTGAAATTATTTCACTAACTGACTTCTGCTTTGCCTGCTTTTTGTCATTGCTGTCTTCATTGTACTTATATTTCCCATATTTTCAGGGCAGCTTTCCCATACAAAGGACTTCATCCAAGCTGTCACTCCACCCACCAAAAGTTTTTGCATGAGGATAATACACTTTGGCTCAAGTTTTAAATAAAGTAGTAATGTATTTCACTGCAAAATTAAAACAAATGTTAAACACACCATCATTAATGTTCTATCATCTATCCTGTTATGTCCATTGGTTTATGCTACTAAAGGAGTTTTGCAAGACTCTGGCTTCATTTCACTTTTTGATTCACAAGCTGAATCCCAAAAATCAAAAAGAAGAAACTTTATCTTGGGCTGACCTGAAGGAGTATTCTTACTGTTTTTCTTTTCACTAAAAAAGCAGCTGCAAAAATGAGCAGAGTAAAAAGAAAAAAGAAAAAAAAGAATGGGATCAACTGAAACATTTTACTTGGACTGAAATACTGTGTTTTCCTTTGTGGAGGTTGGAGTTTGACTTCTTTGTTTTACATTTTTATTTCTTTAGGCCAACAGGCTTAAACCAACAGTTTCTACCAAGCCACTGAAATCTTTCATGTCAATGTTTTTCTAATTTTCCTTTTTCATTCTCCGGGGGAGAGAGCTGCTAAAATATATGGATGTCACACCACACTATTCAAACAGACTACTCAAAAATATTATATGCACTTCTATTTATATGGTCATTTAACCGTAAGATCAGGACATACCATTGGCAGCAGCAAGGCATTAAGAGTCAGGCAGATGCAGTACAAAGTCATCCTGTCTATCTCTTGGCAGAGAAAATATGAACTTATAGTAAGAGCATTGTCTCTTTACACTTCCTCTGCAACAGTCATTTTTTGAACTTTAATTCTTCTGCGACCTCCTATGGATTTTCTACCTCTGTGTCATGTCTAAAAGTGGACTAAAAATGTATTCTTATATTTTTCTTTGTTACCTTTTGAGTTCTCAGAATTTACAGAATCACAGATCTCTCCAGAAAGGGAAAGAGGATATCTCTAAAAAGACTATGTCACTTAGACTCTGCCCATGTTCATGGTTTAGCAGCCTTAACTATTTGGTTCATCTCAACTTGTGGTTCATAGGTTGGCCAGCCTTCCTCCAACCTGAGTATCTATAACCTTTCACTAACTCTCATTTTGTTCTTCCAGGACATGGACAACGGTGCATTGCCCTATTCCCTACTCTTCTATGCTGTAACATATTGACCTGAACTTCACAACAGAAATAGGAGTTCTAGGTTCAAAATTTGCTTCTGTAAGCAGAGGTGAGAAAGGGTTTCTGCTAACACAGGACCTTTGCCATTGATTGATCTCAGAACCAGTTTAAAAGCTTTGTAGAAAAGGATGCTCTTTTTCCTTCTGGCTGATTTTATCACCTTTGCAGGCAAGAATTTGAGGCAGCTAAATTACCCAAAAGAATGGGATCATCACTTTGTAGCCTAGTGCTTAAAAGAATAATCTGCAGCCCTGATTTCTCACCCAAAGAACTGTGTCTTCCCTGCACAGTGGAGCAATGCCAGCATGAGTGATAGAGGAGATCCCATGCAGATAGGAAGGAAACTCTTATAACTTCAATCATCTCCAGTGTCTGTCCCAACTTAGTGCCCTGGGTTCCTTTTCTAATCTCCAAAGTGAAGCAGACATTTGTAGGGCAGGCATTATGCGTTTTTATTTTAGGTGTGACTTTTTAAATTAAAAGATTGCACCCTGGATGTGCTTGTTTCTCTAAACTGACTAAAAAAAAATCTCTGGTGACGATCTCAGCAGTGAATATTTACATTTGATCAGATGCACCTAATCCAGGCTGTTTTTCTGTATACTTTATCATCTTCTTTTCCAAACAAAACTAGCATTTCATTAAGAAACCTGTTTTATACTATGTCAAAACAAAACTTCTGTAAAATCCTGGATGGAAAAAAAAAAAAAATTAAAACCTCCTGGGTTTAGACATTCATGTCCCAGAATAGACCCTGAAATCTAACCACCATTATTTGGACAGCCAGAGGGAGAAACAGACTATAAACAAAACTGAAACAGATTTTATTGATTTTTTCCCATCGAGGCTGAGCTGCATGCAAAATCAAACACAGAATATCAATAACTAACAACAAGTCAAGTGCATTTTCAAATTAATTCCTCTCCATGGTCTAAGGCATTCCTGTAATAAGTCAGATTAAGGAAGATACCTGTGAGTTATGTTTTGAAGTGGATTACATCTCTTTAAGGATTCTTTTCAATGTTTTCACACTGACAACCTCAATGAAATAAAGAAAGTTATATTGCCCAAAAGCTGTTAGCCAGGTACAGCTCTCTACTGCCTGTTTATCATAATGGTGAAATGTTTTCTCCACAGTGAAAGAGTTACCATAAGGCTCTTGTTCTTACACCAACAGCTAACCCTTTTTCCCTTGGCTGTGTATAGACATTGTTGGTTTACAGAGCTATGGTACCCTACCACATCAGGGCTTAGACTCCAAGAACTGACTCACAAATAGGGTTTAACCCATCAAGATTTGGCAAAAACTGAGGGTAGGAGTGGAATGTAAAAGGAGACACTATGAACCACAGGTAAGGAAGGATTCATCTCTCATTGAACTTTGAATGTTGAGGACATCTTCACATGAACACTTGACTCCTCTTATTGATGGAAAGAAACTACTGTCATAGGTTCAGATAAACCCCAACCTCATGAGTTGCCACAACAGGACTATTTCATGCTCCTAATGTATCCTCTGTGTGCAAGAAGATGCTTGGACTGGGGTGACTCATGAATTAGCTCGCTGAAGAATGGTTAACTCCAAATAACTCAAGTTGTCTAAGTTTGTGTATCACAGATCCCTCAAAAACTGCTTGGATGTAAAACTTCAAAAGCATTTTATTACAGTCCCTGTCTCTGTATAAAATGAAGATGTATCTGGCAATTTAAATTCCTTGGATATTTTTCATACAAAAAAAATCATAAAGAAAGGACAATTCCATTTACATTTGGTGGGATTCAAAGTCACTGTAATTGAATAAGAATTTGCCATGACGCATGGATGTTAGTCCTTATGTTTGCCTCTTGACCTGAAAGGATACGGCTAGTGGAAACGGCTAGCAGGTAATTACTGCTCCGCTAACCCTGAGGCTTGGCTATTATTCACAGGTCAATCTCTCAAAGATAATTCCCAGGACAATATTACTGAGGAACACACTGCCCCTGCATAATGTAACACCTGCCTCTGTCATGAGACCCCAGGGATGGGGAGTTAAGCTTTGCTTCTTCTTTGGTCTCTTCATTAACCTTTCTTGTAGGGCAGAGGGTGGAAGTGGCAAAAGGGGTTTGGCCAAGACACTGCAATAGAGAAACTGGGACAGTTTTCTTTTCAATAATTGTCAGTGCTATGACTGCATCTGTAAAGATGAGGAAGACACAGATTCTCATGTCATGCAACTGGATCAGGTATTGCTGTTGAAGAAAGGAAGGGGAATGGTTTGGATAAAGAAAATATGCTAGCCCAAAAATACTTAACAAGTGAGACTTGTTAGAGGATATCATCCTCTTCTGTACACTCGATGACACTCATCTTTCACCATTAAAAGGAACACATCCTTTAGAGTATTTACAACATGTGAGGTGATTAGTGGGCTTCTATTTTCATCCTCCAGTCAGGTGGACAGTGTCCTACCCATGGCAGGGGGTTGGAATTAGATGGGCTTTGAGGTCCCCTCCAACCCAAACCAGTCTGGGATTCTGCGATGTTTCTATGAATGCTAGCAAGCCATTTCTCTTGATAAATTCTACTGCACATGACCAAGAGGAAAAATAAACATGTTGAAAAGTGATCTCAGAAGATCAATTAAAATCACTGTTCTGTCCTCTTTTTGTCAAGACAAATATACTTCCAAGACCCAGGAGCAGCAGTTGAATAAGTTCTGTATTTTAGGCAGGGTCAGCATGCTCCCTGGGCTTCTACAACAGTGCAAGGCATGTGAGCACGTGCACAGGACAGACATGGTCGTAATGATGCATGGGAGTGAGCCCAGCCTGCTCTATTCCCCTCAGAGAAACATAGGGCCATAAAAGATCTCCAGAGGTCATCTAGACCATCCCCTTGCCCCGAGGCAGGCTTAACTACAGGGAGGTCATGTCTGACAGATGTTTATTTAACTTGCTCTCATAATGATGGAAACTCCACTACCACTGCAGATAATCTGTGCCTGGTGTTTAGTGTCCTCGTGGATAGAAATCTTTCCTTCCCGTTGTTATAAATCTACCGTTGCTGTTGTAAGACAAGAAGCAGGACAGATCAACAGCAGGAAAATATACAAGGGGGAGAAAAAGTGGAATAAAAGAAAACAAAAAAATGAAAGGATCCACAGGTTGATGTTCAATAGCTCAGAATTTTGCAACTCTGAAAGGAGTGCTGAAGGAGAAAGTTTAGTGGGCCCAGTGCCACCAGTGAGAATAATAATTAATAATAATTACGCATCTGGTCAAAGTTCAATGGTATAGTAAGGTTACATGATTAGTCTGGACAGCAACATACAGAGGGGATGCAAAAAGGTATGTAAGGGTCTTAATTAATGCCACTTACAGGTCTATTAATAATGTATGATTAACTATTTAAATATTAATATCTTTTATTACTTTCTCTTATTTTGCTGTATAGCATAGAAGGTAGAAAACATCATCGCTGCCTATAATAGCTTATATATAAAAGTTACTGGTAGATTTCAACCCTGTAGACACATAGATCTTCACATTCTAATGCAAATTTTTATAAATTCTTTCATTCCAATCATATTAATTACATCTACTTCTTCAGATAAAACTAAAGGAAGTATCATAACTACTTAATATACTATTTATTGGAGGTTACTTGCTTTGTTTCTTGTTTTGATTCCAACTTTTTTAGAAAATACAACTGAATGAACTTCTTTGTTCTAGAGTAACAATGTAGTGTAGAACAGCTCCAAAAGATACCAGTTTAAATTGGAAACAGCTGGGAAAGGGGAAATCAGCTATCAGTCTTGAATTACTCCTACTGTAACTGGAAACAACTTTACAAGCACATTTGGATAATTCGTATTATTTTGCCAACACTTTGAAGTTACACTTTCCTCCTTCATTTCTTAAGTCAGCAAGAAATGGTTATTAAAGACATGTCTCAAAAAAAAAAAAAAAGAAACTGTCAAGATGTGGCTTTGAAATCTTTGAAAAGACGCCTGTAATGTATAATGTGGTATAAGCACGTCTATTAAATCATGGCTCTTGTGGTTCTCAACCAGAAATATCAGAAAAGAATTCTTTTCACATAGGATCAGTAGCTAGACAATAATGGGAAACACTTGGACTGAAGGTAAAAGTTGGCTAAAGTAAGCTCCTTCCCATCTGCTTGTTATCAGCAGTTGTAGGAGCGAGGCAGGTGACCCATAAGTGTATTTTTTTTTAAATGACAGGCTTTTGTTTGTGACTGCATCATGATGATGGGTCTTGGCTTAACTTTATAAAGATATTGTCCAGAAGTTCAAAATTAAATAGCAGCTGTTAGTAAAGAAAAGAGCAGTGCTGAGAGAAACTGAAATGATCTTACATGTTAGAAAAAAGAAAAATGCTAAAAAATAAAGTCCTCAGAATTTTCTAGACAGTGTTGTGCTAGAAAATGAGAAGCAGACTGAAATCAATAGAGGAATTGATCAATCAACTTCCCCTATCCCAGGTAAATGAAATGCAAAGAAAAGTAAAAGCACTTGGGAAAGACAGTGAAGAGAAAAATTTATTCAGGTGCACAAATAAATGCAAGAGGAGGAGACAGACCCCAGAGCATACTCTATTTAGTATTGAAAGGCACAAACCAAGGATCGAAAGGTAAAGCTAAACAAATTCACATCAGAAGAAAAGGTACAGATGCTTAACTGTGAATGTATTTAAACACTTAAGCACACACACTTGTGATAGGTGGGATGTCTATCTCCGAATGTACTCAGTGCATCAGGCTCTGGAGAATAAGAGCTGTCCTCACAGAAATTCCTAGACTCCAACTAGGAATGAATAAATTCCATTATCCCTATTAAATGGGAGGTTGTCGCGGATGGAGAGACAAGACAGATGCACTTCACTCTTAAGAGAGAGGCAGCAATACGTTTACTGATATAAAACAAAGGGTGTAATGGTGTTTGATAATAAGCGTGACAGTGATCTATGGTAAGGTAATCTTGTTTATTTAATGCATAGAGAACAGGGTTAGATGCTGAGACCAATGGGATGAGGTTTAACAATGCCAAGTGTAGAGTCCTGACAAGGGACATAGCAACCCCATGCAGTGCTACAAACTAGGGAGATACTGGCTGGAAAGCTGTGAAGCAGAGAAGGACCTGGGGGTTCTGGGTGACTGCAGGCTGAGTCAGCAGTGTGCCCAGGTGGCCAAGAAGGCCAGTGGCATCTCAGCTTGTATCAGAAACAGCATGGCGAGCATGTCGAGGGAGGTGACTGTGCCCCTGTACTCAGCATTGGTGAGGCCACACATCAAGTGCTGTGTCCAGTTCTGGGCTCCTCACCTTCAGAAGGACATTGAAGTCTTCAAGCGTGTCCAGAGAAAGGCAACCAGGATGGGGAAGGGGATGGAGGGCAAATCATGAGGGGTGGCTGAGGAAGCTGGGGGTGTTCAGCCTGGAGAGGAGGCTGAGGGGAGACCTTATCACCATCTACAACTACCTGAAAGGAGGGTGTAGAGAGGTGGGTGATGGTCTCTTTAGCCAGGTGACAGGAGATAGGACAAGGGGAAATAGCCACAAGCTGAGCCAGGGCAGGGTCAGATTAGATGTTAGGAAAAAAATTTCACTGAAAGAGTTGTCAGGCCTGGAACAGGCTGCCCAGGGAGGTGGTTGAGTCACCATCCCTGGATGTGTTTAACAGATGGGTAGATGAGGTAATTAGGGATACGGTTTAGGACAGGACAGGAACAGTTGTACTTGATGATCTTAAATGTCTTTTCCAACCATGTAATTCTGTGATTCTGCGAAGCAGTCAGGGAGACCCTTCCATTGAGTTATGAGGTTCAGAAAGGATCCCCTTGCTTTCTAAATTCCTTCTCCAAGAGGAGCTTAGGTGTGGCTGGATCCTGTCTTAGTCCCAGGCTTGGTCAATGGTTTATGTCTAAAGGATAACATATGCAAAATCAATCCTTTATGCTTCTTAGTTAGGATCACGAAGTTTAGTGCACTTATTCCCAATTCACTTACTGAGGATCTGTTGCAGATCTGTTGTGGCAAGGGCTCTCTCGACCTTGAGGAGGTGTCCCTTTCAAGGGGACATCCTGACATGCAACTTGCTATCATCTCAGGAAAGCTCAAAGGGCTCTAGGGCTGCTCAGTATTTATGGAGTAAGATGATAGGTTTCATAGTCCTATTTACATACCACCAACAAGACCTAGTGGACACTGACTAGCACTCTCTCCAGGTGGGCATATTAGCATGGAGATCCCTTGCCTGTTGCGTTATTAGCTGTATTCCTGAAATCACCATGAGGCGGATGCAGACATCATGACCATAACCACTGGTTATCAATTAATAAGGATTTATTCTAAAAAGTCAGGTAAAGGTGGGGGCAGCAGGGGAAGCATACCATCTAAGAGGTCAAGGTGGAAGAGTTAATGGTTACTCAAAAATCTTTGAAATCATGAAACTGTTAGGTTAGGTTGCTTTTCTAATTGAGTCACTTCAAATTGTGGGGTTTTTTTATATAGGCTTTTTAATTTAATATCATAGAATCACAGAATATCCTGAGTTGGAAGGGACCCATAAGGATCATGAAGTCCAACTCCTGGCTCCACACTTACATTGAAATAGATACAATAATTAACCTTTAGATATTTTTCAAGACACAATTTCTCAAAAAGCAAGGGGGTTTTGTAGATCATGAGTGCTGGGTGGCAGTCAGAAACTACAATGTGAAAAAAAACCTTTGAAATCCCTTAAAGCCATTCTCTATACTGCATCTTTAAGTGTTTTGTCATCAAGAACACTAGCAAATTGCTAAATCAATTAAATGTTTGTTAATTAACAGCAATAAAGAAAAATCAACTTATGTAATTAGAAGTGAATTAAAAACAATGGAATTATTATTAATACTAAAGATTGGCATTCTTCCCAGAACTCTAAGTTTCATTTTACTTTCTATTTTAAAGCTGAATTCCTTCTCTACAAACCATCCAGCAAAATTCTTGATGCTTCTTTTGTCACCAGTGGTTTTGCACATGCAGGCAAAGTGATGCACTCTTGCAGAGATATGCCTAACCAAGTGAAAGGAATAATTTGAAATTCTTTAATGATCAGGTTCTAGAAGTTTTATAACAAGAGAAAAACTAAGCTAAACCAGCTTTTTAAGTCAACTTGGACAGACGTGACATGAGATTACGTTCACAAATGAACTACTCAACCTTTAGGGCAAATCTGGTTGTACTGAAGATTGTCCACTGAAGTTAAAAATGAGACAAAACTTGAAAATAAGACCTAGATCTTGTGTGCAAGGTTGCTCTGTAACAGGATTTTAGTCTGTCCCATCAAACGTCTCTTTAAGTCAGACAACAATCCAAACCACCCTGATTTTCCTGATTGTCAAGGCCAGTTACCTTTGAGAATCGATTTGTCAGTGTGAAATGAGGGCAGAATTGGAATAGCAAGATCAAGTAAAGAGTGCTTATTTCTGCTCGGTGGTGGCGCAGCATCTTATTTGTCTATATTGTCTTCTTGCACTGGCCTGTTGCTCATTTTAGTACTCGTGCAAAACAGAGAATTAGAGGAGATCCACAAAAGTGCCCTCACTTGAGAACAAAGAGGCAGAAATGGACGCCAAGAGTGCCCAGGCTGCACATGTATGCCTCTGCAAGTCAGCCGTCAGCCTGAACACCTCTCCCACAGCATTAAAAATATTTCCTCAGGGATCGGTTTTTGTCACTAATGTTGCAGTACTGGTTCCACACCTTCCTAAAGGAAGGGCTGTGGGCAACTGAAGAGGAAGGTGTTGGCTCCAAAGAGCGGTGATTAGACAGTGTCTGAGAAAAAAAGGTTGCCCGGTGTGAACTGACAGGCTTAACACAGGCTTAACCAACAAGATCCTGTTACACAGAAGGTGAAAGTAAGCATTCCTTGCTTTATTTTGGCATAATCCATGTATTTATTAATTTAAAAGCAGCTGTAGGGAAGAAATTCAGCTTGTCTTTTCCTTTGGCCCCTCTCACAGTACCTATTGTCTCCTCACCATCTCTCATCTCAGCACTGATCTTGCCCTCCTTGCCATTTGCTTCCCTTTTACTTCCTTACTGCCTTCTCTCTTTACCTTTCTTTTCTGCAGTGTTCCTCCTGTCCACATTTTCTTTCATAATTATTTTATAAATTAATTTCTCTCAGGTCTCCCTTCTTCAATTTCTGTTGGCCAGCAGTGCTGGGGACCTCGTACCTTTCACTTTGTTCCCTGCCTGTCAGCAGTACTAACGTTTAAAGCTTGATGAAATAAAACCAAACCTGCTGATAGGCCTTGACAGGCAGTGGTTTGATACAATATAATACTAATTCAGATTCAGATTCATGATGGTTTGCAGCCAATCAAATCCCAAGGCTACTTTGTCCTTTAGACATAGTTATGTAGTGCTCTCCTTAACCGCAGAAAAAAGGCACATGGATATATATATTTCCATGTTGAAACATATACTGCCTCACTAAAAGCATCTTAGTCTCTCAGGGGGTCTGCTAGGACCTCCAGAAACAGTGGTGCTCCACTGCAGCCCAAATATCATCCTGAATCCTGAAAGGCCTAGCACATTTTATTATTTTTTTTCTAAAACTATTGAACAGCTATGGCTTTAAATTATTATAAAATGGATGTGGAGCTGAAGCTCCCTGGTGAAATGACCGGGCTTCATATTCCCATCATTGCTTTCTTACATCATTCAGAAATATGATGGACATGAAACTGTTGGAATGGGTCCAGAGGAGGGCCACAGATATGATTGGAGGGCTGGAGCACCTCTCCTATAAAGACAGGCTGAGAGAGAGTTGGGGTTCTTCAGCCTGGAGAAGAGAAAGCTCAGGGGAGACCTTATAGCAGCCTTCCAGTACCTGAAGGGCCTACAAGGAAGCTGCGGAGGGACTTTTTAGAAGGTCATGGAGTGACAGGGTGAGGGGGGAGCTGTTTTAAATTGGAAGAGGGTAGATTTAGATTGGATATTAGGAAGAAATTCTTCAGTGCAAGGGTGGTAAGACTCTGGAACAGGTTTCCCAAGGAGGTGATGGATGCCCCTCACCCCCACATTTCTTTATGAACATATCTTGGTCAATTTTGATGGTGGTTCATTATCTCTATAGTTACACACACAGAGAACACAGTTAAAACCCATTTAGAAGAGTGATGACTCCCTGTACCTTAGTCTTTTTCATATAGGGAAGAGCAGCAGCAGTGGCATAAAGCGTATTTATGGTGGTACCAATTATTCCAACAATTTTCCCACTAGGAAGAGATACGTCTCTTTGCCTACAGTGGTACAACAAAAGCACCACCTTTGAAGTGCAGAGAATGCTTCAGTCAAGATGCAATAATCTTGGTCACACCTAGACCTTTCTATGCTTAAACCACAATGGAATAGTCCATTTCATTAACAATAAAGCCTAAAAATCAGCAGTAATTTTTAGGGCCACTGTGAGCACTGTAGTCTCAATTCCATATTGGTATCAAGAAGTTGAATATGTGAGCAAGTGTTAGAAGCAAAGGCATTCTAGTTTTCACTGTGAAAACTATTTTTTTAAAAATATTTTTTCACAAACTTTGACTCAAGTCAGTTATTTTCCCTCAGAAATTTCTGCCTCCTCAACCCTCTTGAGCAAACTAGATACTGATGATGCCTTCCTATGCATCCCTGCTTATGCTATATTAAAAATTATGCAATTTTTACATTTTTCTGTGTTCTTGACTTTTGTGCACTTGTGTGCACTTGTGTGTGTGTTTTTAAGGAACTTTAAAGTACCTTCCTAAGACTTTACATTCACTTGCAACTCAACTCACGAACAAAGAGAAGAGAAAACATGGACCTAAGAACCTAAAAACCTCTCAGCAAAACATCTGCCCAATGCAACTTTCCCATGCAGTAGAAACATGCAGGCTTTACGTGTGCTGACCCCATCCTTCAGTCTGGCTCCCTGTGCATCGATACCACAGCAAACAGCATGCCATATATCACTGCACAGATCCTGAAGAAAGACACCTGTTCAATATCAGTGTTCAATCTCCTGAGTTAAAAAACACATCCAGGGAGTTATTATTATTTCATAAATATGGTTTATTAATCTGGCAGGCTGTAATGTTTGAATTTAAAATGAATCCTTCTATCTCACATGACTATTGATAGAAAATGCCATCATAAAAGATACCGTTGCACAGCCTGGTAAGAAAATTATTTTCTTCTGCATAATAATTATCCTGCTGGAGAAGGTACTCATCAATCCTTTGGACATACACACACTTTTTCCTATTGTTACAACAGCCTGCTTGATTTACTTAAGCTGAGTCTTTATGAACTCCAATTTAAGTTGTGTACCAAAGGTTTTAAATATCAGCTAAATAATCATGTGAGGTTAACCAAGTATGATGAGGTATAAGAAGTCCCAGATAATTAAACAATAAATGCATTACACCTCTTACAGTAACATCAACAAGTATAAAATATCTTAGTGTCTCACACCACAGTGAAATGGAAATGGGTGGCAAAGCTGGTAGGAAATACTTGCTACAGATGTTTCTACATGTTCTTAGTCTGAACCTTAAAAAAAGTGATAAGCATGTAACTAAAGCATGTCTATGAAATCCTTGGAAACTGTAATACCATAGCTATTTAACTGAAAGCAAACATAAAATGTCCAAAGGTTAAATATCTGATTATTATGAGTGTGATTTATTGTAGAGAAAAGGCAAATTAATTGCCCCATGATTTTAGAGTTTACAAAATCTTGCATATATTTTGACATCTTATTAGTAATAGGATAAATATGATTTCAAAAAGCATCCTCTCAATGTACTCAAGGATTATTTCCTTTTTGCATATCCTTTCTGAAGCTTTCCTCATGCTTTTGCCCCTTGCACTAGTAATATAGACTTTGCAATTTATTTATCTTTATCAGCAGAGAAATTCGAGAATTGAAAGAGAACAATTCCACAATATCCTATTTAAGATACTAGCTTGGGATTTGTTTGTGTCCTTCCAGACAGATGGCAATTAAAATAAAAGGGGGGTGGGGTGGGTGAAAAGTAACAATAGCAAAGGATTGATTGACAAGTGCTATCGAACAAGACTTCCTTCAAATATTTTATGAAAAGGACACTGGATTTCGTTAAATTCTGTTTTCAAAAGCCACCTCTACTGAAAAGAATGCATTCGGAGGAATTAACTGTTTCTGTCCTGCAGATCACGTACCAAATTCAGAGTTTACCTTCTCATGGAAGGAGGCCTCTTTCCCTCTGCCCTATCTGCAATAGGAAGATAAGAGGCAGGTGGAAAGGTCTTGCATCCTTATTATATGCAATAAGTAAAGGTTTTTGTACAGGGCTGGATGAATTTTTAAGGACCAGCTTAAAATACATAATTGCCCTATCTGCTGATACACTGAAGATTGTGCTATCTAGGCCACACAGGTTGGGAAAAAGAGTGCTCAGAAAACTGCTTAAAAATCTATTTTATGAGCTCCTCAGTGAATATTCTCACTGTGGAAGCTTCTTTAACTATTTCTAATGGCATGAAACTTCAAATCACTCCTATCAGCTGAAGGCCACCAAAGCAATGTATACATTGACACTACAGAAGACAGTGGTTCAGGCAATCTTTTGCCACAAACGCCATTCATCCCAAGCTTGTGAATGTTCTTCTAAAATATGGTGACCTGGGACTCCTGCAGCAAGCATGGATTTGCAGAGACAGAATAAAACTTTTCAAGGAGCATCTCACACAGCCATAGTAGTTGGAGCCACCAAAAATGGCATAGATGACAACATGATGTGCAGTCTTCTTCAGGGCAGCAGCCAAGAGAAGGCCAGTCTAGCTACTTAGATCTATCTTTAGTAAAACCAGAGGAGAAAATGCAATATAGGAATCCTACTGTTTTGAGGGTTAAAGAGCCTGAAGTTGCTGTTTTGTCTCAAAGCAGAGTTACTTGAGAGGACAGGATAGATATAATGAATATTACAGAGTCGCATTCCCAACCCACAGCCATGAGATACTGAGTGTTGATCTCTGACCTACAACTCTGCCATCTTGTAGTACAGAGACAAGGAGAGAAATTTGCTTCTCCCACTCATGCTATATATAAGATAAGGAAGCAAGGATAAAGGAAGGAGATTGAGAGAAGATGAGAAAGGTGGGAGCGGATGGAAGGAGAATCCCAGTGAGCACGTCAGTTTTGTCCATACGGCCTACCTGTTGGCTGTAAGTCTGACTTCAGGTTGAAGCAAATCACAGTGCATTTTGTGTGGGAAAATCCAAGAACAGGAGAAGTGGCCTGACCTATATTCTGACACCTTAGGCAGTTTGGATTTGGTTTTGGTGTTTATCATATTGCTATATGAGTAAGCTGAGCTGAAGACCCAGAAGGATTAACCTCCTCCTTAGGAGGGATATTCTGAAGTAGCTGGTAACAGTTCACTTCAGTGTTCACTTACAGCAACTGCAATGGCAGGGAACATATTAGGATGGAAAAACCTCCAGCCAGGAATCTCACTCCACTTCTTTGCATGGGGATATCTTGTGCAGAGTAGGCAGTGCTAAATCCCCTCTACAAAAGTGGTGACATGGAGAAGGGAAACTTCTGCTAACATTTAGTTGGAGCTAAATGTGGTTGTCAGCAAATTCAGCCATCCTCTCACACTGTTTCCAAGAGCTGTCCGAGAAGGTGGACTTGTCCTTTCCTCTCAGAAGTAGATAAACATAAAAACTTGTCCCATCTATAGCTACAGAGTTGCCTTTGCATAATGAAAAAGATGGATTTCCCAGATTTTTCTTTGAATTTTCTTCATTAATGGTCTTCTTTCCTAGAATCACAAAATAATCTGGTTTGACCAGGGCCTCTGGAGAGCTACAGTCAAACCTCCATCTCAAAACCAGGTTTCACTAGATTAAATGGCTCAAGAACCTGTCCCTCTTTAAAAGTCATCAAGGATGGAGTCACCCAACTTCCCTGGATAACCTGTTCAAACATCTGATCACTTTCATACTGAATTTTTTTTCTAATTGTTTGGCTTTTTCTTTCCTTTTTTTTTAATCACCTTGCACCTATTATACTCTCATAGAGTGGCGATGATAATGACTTCAAACCTGAAGGTACCGCAGCACCAGTCTTGTTAATTCAGTTATAAATAATCAATTTCAAAAGGTGTTTTTGGTTTCTAGGAGAGCTCTATGCCTCATAATGTTGTTATCCCAATAGGTTTCTATCTGAGGAAAAGAATTACTGCGCACATCAGCAAGTACGTTTTTTCTTGCCCCACCTCTAAAAACAGAATCAGCTTTATTTGCCACTTTTCTGGCATCCTATGCCTTCCCCAAAGATTTCTGATAAATTATCACAGCGATGCCAGCCATGCACTATAGAAATGATCCATGTTTAATGAAACAGGCAGTGTGCTTTAATGTTTTCAGCTAAATAACAGGGTGCTGGAAATCAATTTATATTGTGGAGGCTGCAAAGGTCTTAGTGTATCACCTATTTCCATCCTAGGCTCATTTCTTTAGGAAAAAAAAGTGTATCATTAAAGAAAAATGAACAAACAAACAAACCAAACCAATAATTAAAATATGCAACTACTAAGGGGTATTTTTATTCTATTTCTTTCAACATCCTTTATGAATATTGGCAAATCTCATTAAATTCACTGTACAAATGGGCAAGGTTGAATGATACAATCTATCAAACTTTTGTAAATCCAGGGTAGGTGTAAATTTACTTTATCACATCTCAGCCCTGTGGATCCATGCCCAACCACAAGACTACCATTAATTTTCTGCTCCAGAGCAGGTTCCAAAATGGAAACAATATTGTAGAGAGAATAAACCATGAAGGATACAATGTGTGAACTAAGGGCATTGTCTGATGATCACTTCTGATCACTGCTTGAGTTCTTTTCCATAAGAACAGAGGTAAACCCTGATGCACAACAGTTAGTGGCATCATTTTGTACCCATTATCTGGCAATCTGGGTACCTTGAAGCACCATGTCTCATGGTGGGGGATGATAACTGTCAGCAGAGAAGAAACTGTGAATTGCTTATTAAGAACCGATAAAAATGTGTTAACTAGCGATTATCTGACCACTCTTTAGCAAAAGGAGCTACAGCATTTACTACAAAGGCTACTGCATTGGGGAAAATCCTCCTACCTAGACATATTCTGTCTCCTCACTGAAAATCAGCCATGTCATGGGCTTGACACGTTGAAAAGAACTGTTAATACAAATGATCAATTATTGCTGCTGTTTCTCGTCTCCATCAACCCCCTATTTGCAGTAAGCAAACCAGGTTTCACTTCTGTAGAAGGTCTTTCAACCTCGTGGTCTTTGAGGACATGGCACCAGCAAAACAACAGCCTTGATTCAGTGGATGCCCTACAGGGGTTCCCTGTGTGTTTATTATGGAAGCTCAACGTGCCCAGTGTGCAACCAGAGATTATTTTTCTTCCAAAGGCCAGGCTTGCATGGAATTCTGTTAATTAAATGCACTGTAAAAATGTCAGCCTTTGCCCCTCTTACTATATATACAGCATTCTTTGTCCTTCACATAACGAATGTAAAGTGTTCTGCAGACATCATGTGACAGAATAAGAAGATATTATTATTGAATTTTTATGTCTCCTATTGTCCCAGGATCACTGACCTTGCTTCCCCCAACGCAGAAGTCTTTCTACCAGGCTAATCACATTGCTATCCGAGTACCTCAGAGGAGATCTTTATGTGGCAACATTTCAGGAGGAGTTCAAAACTGGCTAGATGTACTGATAAATTCCATTTACTAATCTTGTGTATTTCTGCAAGGTTATAAACCAATTCCTATTTCAAATGTAAATCCCCACCCTGGCTGCATGCGGGGAGACCCATTGTTCTGCTAACTTGAATTCCCCCCAAGTTGTCAGGGTTCCCCATAAAGATAGTGATGGATGTAATTTACTGATGGATGTAATTTACTATCAGATAGTAACCATGGGGAACCAGGAGGAATGGATCCCCCATTCAGTGTTTTCCAGCAGATATGTAGCACTGATTAACATCTTTGAGCTACTCAATGACTCTGGGGATAACCCTTCACTTATGTCCTTCACTTTCATTTGCTAGGACAATGTATTAACACCGTATGTTTTAGTTATGGACAATCAGACATTAGCACACCTTCTCCTTTTTTCTTTTTTTCCCTTGACTAAATATGTTGTATAGACATATCCATAAATATCCATGCACACAGCTGGGTATATGCAATACATCTGGCAGGGAATGGTTACCCCCAGCACAATATCAATTCTTAATATAATCTTGGCTTGTTTCCATAGCTGTCAAAAGTCTGGGCTAGGTTGATAAGTCTCTTAAAAAGTATGATTTGTGGCAATTGAGGTTTTGCTCATCTTTTTAAGAAAGTCCTGAAACTTATGAGGCCTTTTTCTTCCAGGAATGAGACATTTTAATAGCTGCCGAACCCATTATGATACAAAACTTCCTATCTGGAGATATACAGATATTTCATTATGTCATCAACACCCTTTGCATATCTGCATGTCTAAGAAAACCTCCACCTGCTCTACTTTACCACTCAAGAGTATTTTAGTATCTTTTCTAAAAGGAAATCTGATCGCTCCCCTATTGCCTTGCCACATTTTTCATTTGTCCTGAAAAAACTTGTTTTCTCCCTCTAACTCAGTGGAGATGCCTAGACTGTAGTTTCTTTTATTGAAATATCTCTGGGAATCCCCAAAAGGAAAAGAGCCTTGATACAATGTCATTATTGCTATACCAATCTCTACCAAATCAGTCAGCTACAGTCAGAAACCTAAACATTCCTTAAAACAGATTTATTTTAATAAAGACATATCAAGAACAATCTGCCTGTCACTGTTAAAATGTCTATTTTCAAGAACTTGCCCAAAGCTGCAAGAATTCAGGCTAGTCTCATTACTATATAAACACTATAATCTGAAATATGTAATTATAGCCTGGACCCAGGGAAGAATACAACCATATGCTTATTGTTTAACACTAAAGGAGAATCAGTACATCTTTGAAACATAAAGCTATGCTTTGGACCCTGTCCAAGTAAGGAGATTCTCCTGTGCTGGATTTCAAAACCAGAAATGTAGGACTCAAACTTCTCCTTTCAGGTCAGGCCATTACAGCCCTTGCTGATTTGTATCTGTACGTTGAAGCACAGAGTTCCTGACTGGAAGTTGTAGAAATCAGCTTAATTGTGCTTATAAATCTTTTTTTCTGTGGCTGGTTATATAAGCCTTGGTATATGTGGCACTTTAAGACTGCTTCAAATTTCTATTGATTTTCTTTTGTCCTTTTTGAAATGCTTTGAGATGTATGCTCATTTGGAAAACTAAGTTACAGTTTTCTGTGGCTGGCAAGTTCTATTTATTATTTGTTAAACGTAAATAGTGTGTTGTGGGGTTTTTTTGGATAATACAGCTCTAAAAGGCACCTTATGCGGCATCGTTAGATGAGTCAGAAGTAGTAGATCCACATGAAATTGTAAAATCAGTTATGCTCAGTCAGCAAAAGTGGTGGAAGTCAAAATAAATTTGTAAATCTGGCAGTCAACATATAGTTTGTGTTTGTTGTAGGGAAAAAAGTGATATCTCTGCTTGTACTGGGAATATGGAAGAGTATAGAGGTGAGCATTGGTGGGCATTTGGTGAGTTGGAAATGCTGCAGTGAGTGGAGGCTGTATAGTAAAGAATAAATTATGCTAAACATTGTATGAGCTTCCCTGAAATGATATTTAGGTTATTTCATATACTTCAAATTAACTTCCAGAGCAGCACATTCATTCAAAACTTCAGGAACCTGGGATCATTTTTCATCTTGATTCAATCACTTTGGTGAAATCTCTTGTTAATAATACAGAAAAAAAAATGGATTTTTCCAAGTGATCACTATTTATTAAGCAACAAATTTAAGATGACACTGTAAATATAATTTAATGGGTTTTGTTCTTTTCATTTCTTTAAAGACAAAGGATGGAATCAAGAGACAATGATGCTTTAAAATATCACAAGAAATAGCTTGATTTATCAACTCCACTTAAGTATGAACACATATCAAAAGAAAGTGATAAATGCATAAATCCCATGCCCACAATAGACTAAGAGTTTTACTTTGTCTCAGTGTTACCAATAAAGTAAAAAAAAACAACCAATGACAGTGTACTTACATATTTCAGATCCTCATTTGTCTAAGAATCGAATGCACTCAAGCCAAGGGTCGGAATAATTCGTGTGGACTCTTCTCAGTCCCCTTTCTGTGTTCACCATCCACAAAAATCAGTGCGCCATTGCAATGGTCCAGCCATTCTCACTACAGAAAAGGAGCCAGGTGTTGGGTGTCAGAAAAGACCAGCAAGGATTTTTACAAGTTGTCTGCATGGCAGCTGTCAGGATTGTCCACACAGGATCCTTCATAATTTCTAAGACCCAGATTCCCCCTGTTTGTGGAGCACTTCACTGAAGTACCTACATCAGAAGGGTGTTGTGTCCAGGCTACCACCTCATCAGGTAGCAAATGGTATCTCTCTTTATATCTATATTGGCATGGAGACATTGAGAACTATCTTCGTGTCTGCATGACAGTTGCACCCAAACTGCCTTCCCATACCTTGTTTTCTCCATTTCCCCAGCAACCTGGGCAACCAGACCAGAGTTATGGAACATTCCAGGCTTGCTCCCACCCAAGATACACAGGGTAGGCCATCATCCATGAATTACATGTGGTCTCAAAGTCTGGGTAAGGAGCAACTGTGAGCACGAAATGTGAGGTGCACTAAGCTGAGTGGAATGAATTTAGAGGAGAGAGACTCCTGTATCTGACACTTGGATAAGCCTGATTGTTTCAACATATTCAAAAAATTACTCTCTCGGTCCAGTGCTTCTTATTTTTCAGAGACTTTAAATGTAATTGGGTTATGTCCTGAGCATTTTTCTAACAGCTCAATACTTCATAGGGACATGGATTCAAGACTCAGTTTTCTAGGCACCTAAATCTGTATATAAGTTTACAGTGAGCTGTGTTTGATAATGTCACTTAGTCTAACGACAACACTCACAGGTGTAGTCTGTGGCACAGCAGTGAAAATGAGCCAGGGTATGATCTTGCTAAAGGCCAACAGCTTCTGATAGGTCACAATTAGCATGCCCCTCAGCCTTGTCAAAAAATAACTTGAAAAACTGTGACTGCAGATGTAAGACATAGCCCAGCTCAGCTGTCCACACAACTGTCCTGTGCCACTAGAGATGCCCTACTTACTCTGATTGTCCTTCATCTGCCATCCAGAGACATGGGTTTCCTGCAGATCCTGCATCTTCCCTGCCAGTCTCAAATAAGTTTGGGCATCTGAAATGGCTCTGGGCACCACAAATGTCTCTACATTTATTAGAAAACTAAATCGTGCACTGAATCGCAAGTTATGCATTGACAATGGGACACTGAGATCCCCCCACCTCAGCACTGCTACATAACACCAGCACACCACCCCTTTCCTGGTCACATACCAGGATGCCAACATTTTCACGTCGTACACTGCTTATGCACATGCATGCATGCTGTATCAGAGCTCACATTTTGATTTTTCAATTAATATTCTTGCTTTTTTGTAAAAATTAAAGCAATGGCAATTCCAAAGAGCCATTACCTTTTGATTGCTGGGAGCTGACATAAATGGGTTCCAGTAGAGATAATGCTGTAAATGTTGATCATGTTACAAGTTGGCCCACCTACTGTCACTTCAGGAAGCAGAGTTTTAAATATATATCTCCTATTTTTAACCGAGTTAATATTAGAACTGAAGGAGGAGATGTTCAGCTGGGGTAAATAGTAGCTTTGCTGATGTAAATGGCACTATGCTGATTTACAGCAGTGAACGAACTGAAAGAGTGTATCTTCTCTCCACCAGCACCTCCATTAGTGTATTTATAATATTAATTCAAAAAGTAAAAGAAAAACCACAGTGAAAAGAAAAGTTGAGATTATTCAAATGGGTTTGGTGAGTCCCGACAAACTTCATGGTATGGAAATATAGAGTATATATCTCAGCCCACTAGGCTACTTCAAATTCCTCAGCTAAAATTTGTGTGTTAAATAACTATGTGCTCTGTTTACAGTGAGCAGTATATTGCAGACATAAATAAAACAAAGCAAATTACCTCTTGATGATTAAAAAAAAAAAGCAAAAAAATCCCCCCCCCAATAAGGTATTTTTCTGTGCTCCAAGAATTGGTTTATATTTTCTTCTGGAATCTGTAGCTCCTGGAGTACTTTGAGTATTATAAAAATAAGAGCAGAAATGACAGATTTTGTTACTAAATTGGAAATAGGAATTCCATATTCAGAAGAAAAATTAAAAAGAACAAAAATGTCACAATGTTTAAACCTTACCATTCTAAATAGCTAAATTTATCACAAGTTATTAAATATTCTATAGTTGGGCATTAATTTTGGGTGTCTACTCCACAGTGCTTGGACTTTGTAATACTATATAAACAAATTTCGAAAATCTAATAAGTTTAACCAAAGAGGAACCTTCTCCAAAAATCCAACTATAAGGAGCCAAAGTTGTGTTTTCCTTCTAAGTTACTTTCTCTATCTAGCTTAGGTGTTTAAAGACTCCATAATGAAGCGTAGCACAGAGTAAAGCACAGGAGGGTTGAGACTATGGGCTTTAGGGAGATTAAGGTCTGCAGAACTGCTCATTTTTTGTTACATTAACCTGCCCAGAAAAGCAATTCCCTCCACAGCCCCCATGCCCAATCCCCATAAGTGAAGACATATGGCAGTTCTGTGATACAGAGAGCACACTGTGGTAGCTTTATTGATACTGGGTCTGCTTCTTAGGCAGTCTAAGTCTTCTCTGCTCAGTTACGAATTGATCCCATTGAGTCTTGGCAAAGCAAGAAGAGTCATAAAGGTTAATGCTGCCTTTGCAGACAGATTCCTGCTCTGAATTGCCCTCCAGAGGTGCCTCTCTCCACTGACTCCAGGGAGATTTGCTGATTAAATTTGGGCTAGAGCTAACTTTTGTGCCTCTGGTGATTTGGTGGGATTGATTTGTAATGGTGCGCTTTGGTCTTTGTGAACAGCTGGTCCAGAACTCTGAGATGTGAGTGCATGGAAAGAAAACCATCAGAAGCAGAAACAACAGTAGTGAAAGCTGGGCATGGCCATCACTATCTTCTCATCTGGTGGAATGTCAAGATGAGTGCAACCTCTCCCTATCTATGTCTTCTGCCTAGCCATTATCTAAATGAGGTTGATAACCATTAAAACAATTCAAACCCTACATCCCAATATTGCCATGTGGAATTAACATGAACTTGATCTTTAACAAGAAATCCTTGAATGGGAGAGCTGCAATGCAACTTTCAAAGATCTTGCAGAAGGGGTTTTGAGTTCAGATTCCTGGCTAAAGGACAAAAGCCATTGGGTCTGTGGCACAACATTGTGCGCACAGAGCCATACAGAAATTGTTGCACATTTTCTGCTACTCTCCTCAGATTTCAGTCCTCTAGCCACCAGTTTCTCTGCTAACCTTGAAACTGTGGGGAATTTAAATCTGTGGCTTCTGTTTCCTCTAGAGCAGAACTGCAGGACCTCAGATCCTCCCTAGAAATTATGTTTCCATGAGTACCCACTCAGCCTCAGACCACTTCCTGCAATTTCAGAACCACTGAAAATGTCTGTTTCAAATGAGCTACTAAGCCATGAATGCTAAACCAGCCCACATCCACCAATGTTCCTTAGAATTGTTTTCTTTTTCTCTTCTTCCTGAACTTTGGTTGAAACAGAACCAAAAAGATTCTTTCTCTTTTTGCCCCATTTTACAGAGCTTATCTTCACCTGAATAATTTGTTTTTACCTCCAGCTTTCTGCTACAGACTACTATTTACCAAATCTCTCTCTCCTGAAGAATTCTGATGACCTGTAAAAGATGAAATGTTAGCTACCAAAACCCTTGGGCATATCCACAAATGATTACGTAAGGCTGAAGGCACAATGCCAGATTAACTGACGGCAGACCTATTTATCATTAGTAGGAACAGGCACATTAATTGGCTATGATACCAGTACTGTCCTCCAGCATTAGCAAAACTCTTCTTGATCTTCTTGTACCACCAGAACATCCTTTATTAAATAAGATGAATAATGCTGAGGCCAAGGGTTGCCCTGCTTCAGCTGAGAAAGCTCAATTATTTATGGATACTTCACTCATTAAGGCACCAACAGGTTACCAAGCCTTGTAAAGAGAGCTTTTTGGTCTACTGAATAGAGGTTGTTATTCAATATATATGCATCTTCTCTATCAAGGAATAGACAGCAGAGAAATTAAAACATTTGAGTCCTGTAACACTTCTGGAGTGTGGGAGGGTGACCCAATATTGGAACAGGCTGCCCAGAGAAGCTGTGAAGTCTCCATCCTTGGTGATATTCAAACCTGACTGAACATAAGCCTGAGCTGTTGTAACTGACCCTGCTTTGAGAAGCATGGGTTGGCCTCGATGATCTCCAAGGTCCCTTCCAGATTCTGTGATATTCTGTGGTTCTGAGTCCGTAAGTCACACAAGTGTATTCCCAGGTTTCTGTCCCTGGGTCTTCCATGTACTGGCACAAAAGCCAATACACTCATTGTCAGCCACTTTTGCCAGCTGCCTCACAATGGCAAGTCTCACCTTGAGAAACTTCTATGTGAATTTGCTTGCATGTTCACCACTTGGGCATGTGAAAAGGAACCAGTGGCATTTTCTTAATATTTTACCTGCAGAATTCCTTGCAGTTACATAAAGTTGTCTGTAAAATGGGATCTAATAGACCCTACCCAATACAGCTGCCATGGAAACATCTTGTATTATTCCAGGCAGACTGGAGTAATGGTTTTGCTTGTCATCTTTGTCACCTTGGTTAATCCAGATGCAGTGATACAATCTGATAGCTCTGCATCGGCATGGGCAAAGTAAAACATTGATAATTTTACTGGAGTATTGACCACACACTGCAAGTAGTAGAGGCAAACTGTTTTTTTCAAGTGTGGCTTTAACATACTTTTACTGCAGGTAGTAATAAATGGCTGTGACATATTTCATGGGAGGAAGAGCTCAAAAGTACTACTCTAACATTCCCTGAGACTCAGGAAAGACCAATTGGATCAAGTACTTTTTGCCAACACCAATGAATCACTGACTTTCAGAACGTTAGGAGTTGGAAGGGACCTCGATCTAGTCCAACCCCCAAGTTTTGCACTGATTAATTTCTACTCAGTGGCAGCATGCTGCAACCATGAGTGCACTTGATACACATAGATTTTATGTCATCAGTCCCCCTCCATATAGCTTCTTGACTAACCTTGTGTTGATCTCATCATAAATGACATTTCCCCCCTCCCTTGATCTTGGCAAGAAAGAGAATGACTGGGTTTTTTTTTTTCCTCTCACCCTAGGGAGCTTGGGGATTTTTTTTCTCTGAATGTTTGAATTTTTCCTCCACACTTGGAGAGAAGCATTTTGTTTGCACACAAAACACACGCTACTGGGGAATTTTCAGTGCTGACACTATGTCAGCCTGGCACACATGCTTTATACCTGTGCAGCCAAAGGAACTGGCAGATGGTTGGTGACAAAAGGAGCATTCCATGGAGCTGCAGGAGAAACATCTCAACGATTTCAGAGCCTGAAAGACACTGTGCAACAGCTCAACCGTAGCACTGCGCAGCGTTCAGCCAGAAGCAAGGCAGGTGCTTGAAACATTTGCCAGGATTTAGTGACTCAAAAGGCTTAGTCTCCTAGCCAGAAGCAAATCCGGCAAATGAGTGTGGGATGGTTTTACAGAGAGATCTAAGGGCAACTGCCTGGTGTAGGACAGCATCTCCAACCTTGGCTCTATGACTTTTTGAAAGCAAGAGGACAGACCTCTCCAGCATTGTCCCTTCCAGGCCTCAAAGCAGGACAGCCTGTGAGAACAAGAGGGAGCAATAAGAATGCACAGTCATAGAATCATAGAATCACAGAATGAGTTATGTTGGAAAGGATCTTTAAACGCCTTCTAGTTCAACCCCTCCCACAGTAAAAAGGGACACTTTTAATTTGATCAGAGCTTCATAAAGCCTGACCTTGAACATCTCCAGGGATGGGGCCTCCACCACCTTTCTGGGCAACCTGTGCCAGTATCTTACCTCCCTCATAGTGAAGAACTTCCTAATGTCTAATCTAAACCACCTCTCCTCTAGTTTAAAACCATTGCCCCTCATCACTACACACCTTTATAAACAGATGTCTACCGTTCTGGTTCCAAATAACCCTTGTGAAGAAAGAGGGGTGTATGTATAACAAAGTGGAAATTTGAAGAGGGAGGAGATGTGCTTTTCAGCTGGTCTTTGAGCAAGGGTCCCCAGCACCACAACATCAGACACCCTGAGTCTGCCTGACACCCTGGCATTTGGTGCCAGGGACCATTTTATAAGAGAGGTATATATGGTTCAGTGCTCCATAAATACCTGACATGTAACCCTTGCTGATGGGGTTGGTGAGAAGGGAGTCAAGATTGTTAAGCTCAGTATGTCTGACTTGTCAGATTTGGATCAGTCTTGCCCCCTGCTTGACAGCTTCATATTTCATGTCATCCTACCCGTAGCAGGCAAGTGACATACTTGGAGTTCTGTCTCCCATCTGAACTTGTTAAAGAAAAGTGTTGTTTTCTGCACCTTTCCTTCTTCAAGTTGGTGGAAGACAGAGGAGAAAGGACACAGGTCTTTGCGCCACACTGCTAATCTACTTTCTTACATCCTTTTTCCCTGTGAACTTTTCCAGTACCTGCCCCTGCTTCTGCTCAAAATTTCCCATGCTGCAACTGCAACACAGACATGATGCACAGTTCTTGTTAAACAAGGGTGAACGCATCCAGAATACGTCGAGTCTCCTCCTTCTGCAAAAGAAATGAACTGTAGCAAAGATCAATGCAGCTAATCTGACTTCAGACTCAGGAAGATTCTTCTGCACCTCTGCATTTAAGAAGATGACCTTTATCAGATGTAAAGCCTACAAATATGTTTTGACTGTGTATGTTAGACTACGGATATAAGATTTGATGTACAAATGTAACAGCCATTCTCCTGTCATACATCAGCCAGTACAGCACAAAGCATGAAGTAGAGGAAACATAAAAAACTAGCTTATAACTTGCAAATGGAGAAGGGAAGCCCAAGTAAAACAATTTATACTGAATGTCAATGGAGTACTGTGGAGTTAGGCTCCCTAGAGGAGGCAAGGGAAGCCAGGGACAATATTATCTCTCTAAACGCAAACATTGTTTGAGAAAGATGGTGCTTCCGTGGTCGGGCCAGTAAAGAACAAGAGAGCTCTATGCTGAGTAAGGAACTGGACTTCCCGGTGTAGGAAGCATGGGGTAAACTGGTGCCGTAGGGCATCAATTTCATGATCAGGAGACCCTGAGACCTGCTTCATCCCCACCATAATGAGTGGATTGAGTGTATTCATCAAACCTAAGATTTTAGGGCTCAAAGTTCAAAAAGCTACCGGAGGTGAAATCATTCCCCTTCTTCCTCCTTTTCTTGTCCCTTCCAAAAACAACCCCGCTATATTTTTTTTTCTTCCCACTTGACTGAAATCACCTGGGTGTCAATTATCTTTCTGGGATGGAAACCATATGCTGTTTCACGTTCTTGCATAAGGTTAAGCTGCATATGATGAAACCGATCAATTAATTCATGTGGGAAAAGAAGGGAGGGTGAAGCCTGATCAGGAGTTAACATTCTCATTTACTGACAGACTAATCCACGGTATTAGACACATACAGAAATCCACTTGCCCACGAGGAAAAGGGGAGAGAAAGTGCTCCCTGCGTGGTCGTAAAGTGAAGCTGGGGAACACTAAAGAGGGGAACATTAATGTAAACAAGATGGAGACATGCACTGCCTTAGACTGGTAAGAACTGAACTACAGAAGAGTTGAATTATTTACAAAACAGTTTCCTGGGGGGTTTTTTGTTTGTTTTTTTTCAGCTTCCTGACTGCTTTGAATGCAGCAGATACCCTGCTGACGTATGTTCATAAAATCCAGCCTGCCACGTAAGTTAATGCTTGTCACTTCGTTTTAGTCCAGGAACAGTCCCCTAAAATGTTGTTCTTAGTTTCCAATGTATTTGGTATGTGAGATTGTATTTTATCAGTGCAGATGGTTTTCTTTCAAGGTAGGATATGGATTTTTTTGTGCTGGTGTGGCAGGGATAAAATAGGCAGAAGGAAAACAGACAATAAGCGCTCCATTGAATCTTACACTGGGAAAAAAAAAAGTCATGCACACAAAAATTGCAAGTGGAAATAAGAGCTACAGCCGTATGCAAGTGACTGTAGGGAAACAGAGCAACTGAAGCTAAGATGGATTCACAAGTAAGTTCTTGGTACCCCCTAAACCAATAACTTTGTTGCCTGTATCACTTAATTTCCTTGTCAAAGAGCAACTTTCTCTTTTCCAGTGGAAAGGAATAACTCTGAGAACCACTCAATCCACAGCTCTGAAGAGCTTAGGTTGTAACGAGGGTAACATTTCAGGGCAGTTACACTTCCCCAGCACCTAGCCTTTGGAAAGTTTGTTACTGAAAAGAAATAGGCACAAAACTACACAGATGTCTACTGTTCTGGCTTTAAATAACCCTTGTGGAGAAAGAAGGGGGTGTATATATATAGGTTTGCACGTGTGTGCGCATGCATGGGAAAGCAAAGTGAGCTTTATTTTTGCTCTGAATCCCACCTAAACAAAGATCCTAATGTTATCCCCTGGAATGAGGTAAGAAATATGATCATCTGGTTCCAAGACCTGCTTGAAACTACAGTTTTTGTAGCCCTGAATGAGCAGCAGCCAAAGTAAAAGAGATCAGATGAACTGCATTTAGAAGTGATGCAGTGAACTGGTACAAGTGGAAAGTGCTTTCAGTGATCAATATGAAAACAGGGGGCTTTCATCTAACCACAGTGAAGATGGCAAAGAGGAATTTGGGCAACATAATATGGGATAAAAGGGTAGATGGCCTCTTATTTCAATCTAAAGACTTAATGATGCTTATTAAAAGGTTGTTACTTGGTTTCACAGAAGAATTATGGCCCTCTGATTCTTTCCTTAGAATGAATGGCCTGACAGGGAGAAGTAAGGGTTTTTTTAAGTCTTAGGTCCTTGTTATGGAAGTGCTCTTCTCATGTGTTTGTAACTTTGCCAAAAGATCAGCTCATGCAAACAAACAATTCACACTCATGGTTCTCCTTTGAAGGCCACTGCCTCTTGCCATACACAATGCAGTTCATTGCATTATTTTATCACATCTGATACAACAGCACTTAGGTGATGAGCTGTTATGAACTGATTCACATAACAATTGCTAAGATTTAGGTCAACTTTGCCAACGAGCGAGAGTTCTGAAATAACAAACTGGCCTTATGCTTAGGAAAATGCATCAGGCCAATGTCAAGTCTGGAGGAAACACATTGAAGTCAATGAACTTCCATCAGGCGAGCTGAGCTGCACATTTCTGTTGGGGAAACCTTTCCACCACTGTAGCACTTCATTATAACTGTCATTTTCTCTATGAATTATTGCTTTCTTGTCAGGTATACCTCCCCTTCCACTTGAAAACAGTTATCGGAGGAATTGGCTGGCAACAAAACAAAATCTCTTGGAGGTTAATGTAGCAACGACAAAAACAACAAAAAAAGAGCTGGTCTACCTCTTAAACATGGGGGCTGAACCACATGGTGCTTGTTCAGCTACAAGAATCCAACTTGTCTGTATCTGAATAAAACAGGCAACAGCGTTTTTCTGGTAGTGGATATTGACAAAGTGTTTTGAAGTCACCGTTACTAGATTTTCTTTAGACTACTCAGTGTGCTTCAAAGCCTTAGAGTTCTTCTGCAGAGACCAGCAAAGACAATTTGGGCAAATCGGTGGATCATTGAAAAAGTAATAAGTAAATCTGATAATTATGTTTTCAACTCCTGTTAGGAAATCCTGTATGGTATTCAAGAAGGAGGTGTTGGCACTCCTACAGTTCTACAGCAGACAAAAGGCAGAGATATGCCCTGGCAGACAGAAGTCCAGAGCACAAAACTGCCCTTCTTCTTAGATTAATTCATCCCATCCACATAAACTGGCCTTTTGTGGGTTAAAAACTGTCCTCCCACTTGTTGTAGACCAAAACACGGGATATTAGATATAGTAACCTAACATTAGATAAACTGGGACAAACCTGTGAAAGGCCATGTTGCTCCTGTATTCCACCTGAAGGTGTTTGTTTTACATGTGAAATTTAATTTCTGTGCTAAAGCTAGCTTGTATCCCAAAGGCAGTCTAACAAAGACGCAGATTCAAACACCTTTCAAACTGTAAAAGGAGGGAAATATTTTAAAGTTAAATATTTTCTGAAGTATAGAACATGTGAGAAAGTTCCTTTAGAAATTAACATGGTGTGGAATCATGCGGTGATCAAATGAATGAAATTAAAGCGCCTTTCCTTTGTTGCCTTCCTTGAATAGTCATTTATGAACCAGAAAGTAAATGCATAAAGAACCTTAAATCATGACCAATCAGCCCTGCACAACTGTTGCACTCACTTCACATTACTAAATGACTTAAAAGCAAGAACAACTGCTACAGGAAACCAAGTCCAACTTTACTGGAACAAATTGTGCTTTGAATTATGCTGGTGCAGTGCCACTGAAGTCAATGAGATATGACCTTCACAACTAATGAAAGAGGTCCACTAAATGCGTCCTAGTCAGCTTGGCTGCTGAACCACTTTTCATATTCTATGCACAGCTTCTTGCTCCCTCTCTTAGGAGAAGTAGAAATTTTTCAGTTAAAGTATAAGCTAATGAATGTGAGACACCCCCTTTTACAGTAAATCCTCCTGGTAATAAAGACAGTACACTGGAAACCACAGACCAAATTTACACAAAAACTCATACAACTCGATGAACTTGACTCAAAGCCCTTTTCCTATGAGATCTTTCTGTAAAGGAGCAGATTTACTAGGAGGTGTAGGAGGTGAGCAAGTATGAGCATTGATTACAGAAGCCCTTGCTATTGCTTGTCTGACTGCAGAGCAGCCATGGAATAGATCCTTATCTGTTTCTTCCTTCCAGATCTCATCTGACCCCAGCCCTGGGTATGACGGTGGGGCAGAAAATTCCTGAGATGCTCACAGATAAAATTTATGGCGTGGCAGACATTCACCTGATGATTCCGTCAAACACACATTCGGGAAATGCCTACAGAAATGAGTTTGTTTATTCTTTAAGAAACAGATTCACTTAACAAAGGGAAGGAGGGGGGAGGAGTGAGACAGTGATAATAATGAGAAATTAATATAACTATCATTACCCATAAATATTAAAGCAGATTAACAGATTATGAGATAAAAAAGCAAATGGAGCTTCCATAGTTTAAGGTTCTAATAGTATTAAAGTTCTATTTCCTGTCAACTCGTTATAAGTTAATTGCCATTAATTTTTCATAGCTAAATAGCGGAAGAAATTAGATTCCTGTATTATTGGCCATACACTCTGGCTGTGAAGGATTAATCCATACGCTTGCCGCTGCAAATTCTTCTCTATTATGAAGCATATCCTACTCAAATAAGGTTTAAAAGTAGCTCAGTCTTTTAGAATTTTTTGCTGTTAATTGACTAAATTTTAATTTTTTTTAAAGCCCACTCAGAAAGTAGTCTTTATGTACTGTATGCTACATATTCATACTCAAATTTAAATATGTTATGTATTAGAAAGGTGTTTGAGCTCAATGCAAGCAACAGACCTTATCCTTTCTTTTCAACGTGAACAGCTAACGGCTTCCTTCCCATTTTCTTTAGCACTGATGCTGTTTTAGGCAGTAAATACAGAGGAGCTTGTTCAAACCACCTCCTTGAATGTCTGACTTAGACATCTTGAGTTCTTTTCCCCATTGACTGTTGATGGAGTTTTGGGGTCTGATAGGCCCATACAGGCAAGCAGTCTAAATCAGTAATTTCTATCCACATCTTGATGTCACAAGAATTACATTATGAGTTCTGCTATTCACAAAGTGGCTTACATATCCAAAACTTTTCTTTTTCTTTTTTTTAAAGACAGTGTCACCACTACATCAAAAAGATAGCAAGGATACTGGGCTTCCAACAGTGTGAGTAGCAGCAAAAAATCCTATGCAGTAGCAGGATAAATATTAACCTATGCTGCTGAATACAAAACTGCATTGCATCAGCTAAAAGGAACCAATTCATAAACCTCTGTATTGAACTACCCGTAGAAGGAGGTGGAAGATCACAAGGAGTTAATGTTAATGTTTGTCCCCCGGAGTAGTTCAGAAAAATAACTTCATGCAAGGTCATCACGATATGTGTAGTGCAACTAGCAATAAACCACTGACATTTGCAGGATACCACATGTCATCAGATGCACAAAATTCACAAACTGAAAACACAGGTTACTGAATCTCATTTAATTTAATTTTAATAGTGACAAAAGTTACTTGTAAAAAATGCCAGAACAAATTAAGTTCTGATTAACTTTTCCATGCTGACATTCGCTTTTAATTGCGTGAATGTATTCCACCATCTACTTCAGAAAATTCTTTAAGTCACGCTGCAGCGGGAATTTCTTCCTGCTTTACAGCTCCAATTTTCTTTTGTTTTACATAATCCCATCCTGCCTGTCTTTGTCACCTTGGGATAACAGAAACAATCTTTTCCCTTTATCCTCTGAGTGCATGACTTTCTTTTTCCTACCAAGTCAGGTTGTTCAGCCCCTTAATGATTTTTGCTGCTGTTCTCGGAATTCCCTTCAATTTGTCAACATCCATCACTAGATTCAAGGTGCAATCTCATCACTGCTGTATAGCAAGAAAATCACCTCCCTGTGGACAAAGGAATGAAGACTCTGCACGTACAGACCCAAATCACACCATCCCTTTTTGTCATCCTCTAGCATTCCAGCATGCATATATATTATTTGCTGTCTGCTAAAACCCCAAGGTCTCCTTTGACATTTGTGCTTTCCAGGTATCTTTGTCTGACTTAATAACTGTGCTTTAGATTATTTCCCTCTCAGATTTATTAGCCTACATTTTTCTAGGTCAAATCTCATTTTGTTACTTGAAGCACAATATTTCTGACATCTCCCATTCTCCTTGTGCTATTTCTTGGTAATTAAACATAGCTTATTATTTTGCGACAGAATTTGGGAGGCCCTTGTTAAGATTTGCGTAGGGATTGATCTGAGTAATTCAGTCCTTTTATCCTTTTGTATCTTACTCTGATCCTAATGAGTGCTATACTCCAGCTGACTGCTAGGACACGCATTTTTTTGTCAGTGTGGCTGACTGAGTATGCATTTGCCAGAAGACAGCCCTGGAACACTCTCTTATCCTTGTATGATGTCCAGAAAAAAATAATCCAACTATCCTACTTAACTTCTGGTACCTACAATGTTAACAATCCACACTAGGCTAAGCCCTCCTATGGTCAAGGGAATTTAAAAACAAACAAACTAAACAAACCACACAAACATGTTCAGGTTACAAATACTCTCATCCTGAAAAAAAAAAAATCTGCCATGGTTTAACCAGGCAGGTAGCTAAAGCAACTATACAGTCAGTTACCTTCCACCCACCAGTGGGATGGGTGATAGCATGAGGGGAAAAAAGTAAAACGAATGGTCTGGGATAAGGACAGTTTAATGTGACAGAAAAGGTGTAAAATAATGATGGCAATAATAACAACAACAGAACGTGATGCACAGTGCCGTTTTCCACCATCCACAGACCACTCATGCCCATCTAGTTCCCAAATTATGGTCTAAACCCCCAGCCAGCTTCCATCACGTTATATTCTGAGCATGGTGTTATATGGTATGGAATATCCCTTTGGCCAGTTTGGGTCACCTGTCCTAGCTCTGTTCCCTCCCATCTTCTTGTGCATCATCAGCCTCCTTACTGGTGGGGCAGCGTGAGAAGCTGAAAAGTCCCTGACTTGATGTAGGCATTGCCTAGCAACAAACAAAACATCAGTGTGTTAGCAACCTTACTTTCATCCTAAATCCAAGACACAGCACTACACCTGTTACTAGGAGGAAAATTAACTCTATCCCAACTTAAGGAGGACAGCATCAAAACCAAGTTAAAAAAATTATGCTCTGGAAGCATTTCTTTCTTTTCAGTGCCCAAGGAGAGAGGCCAGCAGACCTAGCTGTAGATATGTAAATAGCTATAGACAACCATAAATAGATTTTTCAAAAGGCTTCATGATTAACACGTTCAATTTTTTTCTAACTACGAAAGTGAAGAAGCATAACAGCTTCTTTAGATTCAGTTCTCTTTGTTCCTCCATGTAATAAAGCAGTGGTTTTGATGGTCCATGTTTAACAGCGGGTTTTATCCAGTGGAAGTCTAGGAAGTCAAATTACTATATAAATATTATATGCCTCATACAGCTTTTGAAAACCTGATCTAAGGAATTCATAATTTTTTTCATTTCAAGGCCTGCAACAAATGCCCACTGATGTCCTTCGTCCTTTCCAATTTAATCCAAATCCCACCATTGACAAAATCATACAGTCATTCAGGTTTGAAAAGACCTTTAAGATCTTTAAGTCAAAACATTAACCCAGTACTGCCCAGACTACCACTATACCCTGTACATAAGCATAATGTCTACACACTTTTTATTAACCTCTAAGGATGGAGACTCAACAACTTCCCTTGGCAGCCTGTTCCGATGCTTGATAACCCTTTTGGTGAAGAAATTTTTCCTAATACCCAATCTAAACCTCCTCTCACACAACTTGAGCTCATTTCTACTTCTCCTATAACTTGTTAGGTGGGAGAAGATACCAGATCCAACCTCACTACAATCTTCTTTCAGGTAGTTGTAGAGAGCCTCTTTTTCTCCAGGCTGAAAAAACACAGTTCTCTCAGACACTCCTCATCAGACTTGTGCTCCAGACCCTTCACCAGCTTTGGTGCCCCACTATGGACATGGTCCAGCCCCTCAGTGTACTTTTTGTAATGAGGGACCCAAACATGAATTCAGCACTCAGGGTGCAACCTCACCAGTACCTAGTACGGGGGAACGATCCCTGCCCTGTTCCTACTGGCCACACCATTGGTCATTGATACAACCCTCTGTAGAGCCTTCCTACCCTCAAGCAGATCAACACTCCCACCCAACTTGTTGTTGCTTGAAAACTTACTGAGGACACACTCAATTCACTCATCCAGATCACTGACAAAGATATGATAAAGATATTCTCGTATTCATTGTCAAATTGTATCTCAGTGGCATTGTGAACACATACAACTGTTATTTAAATGAATAATGTTAATTAAAAAACCCAAAACAAACAACAACAAAGAAGCAACACAAATAAATAAACCAGTCATCTCATCTATTATCTGCCTTAAAAATATCTATGTAGGTCATATTACTCTTTGTGGTATATGCAATTGTCTCCAAGTGTTTCCTCCACTACCTCATTAAGTTCAGACAGGTTACCATAACTATATCTGCAGCAGTAAACAGTTCCACAAATTTTCAACTTCATTAATCTATTACAAACCTAAAAGTTAGAGGTGAAATTCTGATTAAAACCTGTCTTCTTGAACACTGCCATGGCATAATCCCTGAATCCCATTAAACCTGTCAAATATGAAGACACTTGCCCACTATATGATACTGTACATTAATTTTATATCAACAAGAGAAATCTCTTTAAGTTTTATTGTAGAAATAACTAGGAATTTTATTGTTTGTTTAACAACATGGAACATTCCATAAAAATCAAAAACCTTAATTACACTCCTCTACCTAATCCTCCAAGGAATTCATTGGAATGATATTTTTTAAACTTTATTTTTTTCCCCTTGTTCTAGACATGTTGCTGTTTTCCACCGACACTTTTAAGAAGGAATCAAATCCCATGTATTAAGTAGCTCTACAAACGAGTGGTGGGTTTCTCTTCTCTCATTAGTCTCAAAAATTTATCTTTGCAGGGTAAGCTGCATATTTTTAAACACCTGAAGGTTTGATTTTTTTTGGTGAATAACGTATTAATATGTGGTGCTAAAATGAACAATGACTCCATCTCTGTGTGTACCTCCTCAAAATAACTGATCATTATGCTACAAATAATTGTACTCATATAAAGCAATCTGCAGTGCAGGGGGTTGAATATCTACCAATGAGTACATCATTCCAAGAGGAAGTATTTACCCAGGGTTAATCAGTGAAAAATTACCCTTTTAAAGCATCTTTCATTCAGAAAAGTTGGAAGAATTCTGTTTGAGTGTGAGACACCATGTCATGTACAAAAAAATCTGACTTGATACAGAGCAGTGTAAGTCTGTAGTAGATTGACCTTCAAAAGTAAAGGTATAAAAAGCACGTGATGCTCATTTTGTTTATTTAATTGTAACTGGAAAGTAATATTAATGACGGAGGAAGGCATCTGAAGATCCTATGTCAGGTCAGAACATCTTGAATTAATTAACAGTAGAATTACTGATAGCACCTTAGAAACAATTATTTTATTACTGCAAGTGGCCACTCTGTAGGAAACTACTTTAATAGCTCAAAATTTTCCATATGAGAGCAAGTCCTGAGATCTCTCGATTCGCGGGGTGCTCTCAGTGTTGTGGGCAGTCAGCCTAGTGGGAACTTTATTAACGGGACAAGTTTTTCCAGATTTTGCCTTTTTCTTAAGGAGTGAGCATCACTGGAGACTAGAAGAAAGGCCATGATGTCCCCCAGGACTAAAAAACATGTAAGATCCATGGAAAGGGTAGATGTGCAGTAGCATCTTTATATGCTGACTTTGCTCAACTGAAACACCCAACATCGGTCTGAAACATGAGATATCACTCCACAGAAAAATGCAATTTGGATTAAATTTCTGATAAAAGAAGCCAACAGTTTTCAATTGTGTGATTCAGAAGAAAATATAAAAGACAGGGTTGTTTCAGTGCTTTTAGAATTAGAATAATTAAACCAACTTGTATACTGCTATTGGACAGTAGGACATGCTCGTTATTTGCATATATCAGTAGCCAGTATTTTTCTCTCAGGTACAGAATCTAAATAGAGTTGATCTTGAATACTGAAGATTACAGAAAATTCCCCTGACTGTACAGTCCTTAATTTAGATTAATTTGGATCTGAACTTCATCATGTACTAGCAATAAACTTCCTCTTCCAAGAAATGATTTCTCAAATTTTAGATAATGAGTTGAAAAGAATTATTTACTTTCCCAAAAGTTGCAAAGAACCCAGGTGGTTCTGGGTGGAGCACAGCATCCGGTGTAGAATATCTTATAGTATGGAATAATAAATAAAGAATACCATATCCAACTGAAAGGGAGCATGAAAGCATCAGGGCAGTTTTTGCATTTGAATGATTCTACCTACATATTCAAAGCAGAACTGGATTAAATCTGCTTTCTGTTTTCCAAATATATTTTATAAAACATAGTAATTACCCAGTATTTATTGCAATTATTCTATGTCTTTTTTCAGACAAACCAAACAGGAAAGGAAAAAAAAAAAAAAAGAAGAAAAAACTAATCCAGCAACACAGATTTTTGGACCTCCTGCTTCTAACTAAAAATAAATAAATAAATGAAAAAATTGGGATGGCAAACAATAAAGCAAATAATGTCAGTAATTATTTTAACAGACATGATGAAGCAGACTTGTAAGTGGGTGTCTGTTGCCATTTCAAAACCACAAAGAAGTGGGCTGCCAATACTGCTAACTGAGAGGAAACAAATACACATGAAACTTCTCAGCACTGAATAGTAACTGGTATTTATTTAATTTAAGCTCATTTTATCTGACTTTTCATTTAATTTTACTTTGCTTCTCATAGAGTGCATTATATTAAATATTTACTATCTTCGTTAGCATGTCAAGGCACACTTTACTGTCTTATTAGATTACTGAACAGTAGTTCATGTAGGAATTATTTAGGGTTGCTCGAGGGTGGAGAATTAAATGTGATGGGGTGAAATTAGAAAAGGAAGAAGCATGGACAGTTAATCCAGTCATATCCAGAAAACTGTAAACCATTTCCCAGGGAAGAACTAGATCTTTCCTACACAGAATCACAGAATTACTATGTTGGAAAAGACCTTTGAGATCACTGAGTACAACCATACCCACCCTATGCTACACCATATCCCTGAGAACTTCATCTCCCCATCTTTTAAATACATCGAGGGATGGTGACTCAACACCCTCCCTGGGCAGCCTGTTCCAATATCCAATAACCCTTTCCATGAAGAACTTTTTCCTAATGTCTAACTTGAACCTGCCCTGGTGCAGCTTATTGACATTCCCCCTCATCCTATCACTTGTTGCTTGGTTGAAGAGATCATCTCCCACCTCTCTACACCCTCCTCTCAGGTAATTGTAGGTGGTGATAAGGTCTCCCCTCAGCCTCTTCTCCAGGTTAAACAACCCCAGTTCCTCAGTCACTCCTCATATGACTTGCCCTGCAGCCCCTTCACCAGCCTCACTGCCCTTCTCTGGACACACTCCAGGACCTCAACGTATTTCTTGTAGTGAGGGGCCCAAAAATGAACATATGTCTGGAGGTGCAGCCTCACCAATGCCAAGTACAGGGGCATAACCTCTTCCCTGGATCTGCTGACTACACTGTTTCTGATACAAGCCAAGATGCTGTTGGCCTTCTTGGCCACCTGGGCACACTTCTGGCTGATATTTAGTAGACAGTCAACCAACACCCCCAGGTTGTTCTCCACCAGGCAGCTTCCTTCCGATTTTTTCAACTAGACTGTGTGGACCAAAAAAGAGCTGTTCAATAACAAATACTGCTGCACATAAAGAATCATGATCTTTGTTGATTTGGTAGCATAACGGTTTCCCAGTAGCCTGGGAGTCAAAAGACATTTTCCCACCACTGCTACTGACTTTCTCTGTAATAATGGTTGGCTCATCACATCATTTGCACTTTGTCTTTAGTCACTCGAAGAGTCTTAAGTCTCCCAAAGAGAGGTTCAACTCTAACTTTGGCTTGTCATTACTGCAAAGCAATGTCACTGTCATTTGCTGCAGTGCAAATAATAATTGTAGCAGGATCCAAAAGAACACACTTTACACAGCTGGAAAACTGTCAATGTTAAAAGGACTTTGCCTTCTACAAGTTAAAGGATTGCAGCCCTCAGAAACTTATCCCTCATCTCCATTGCCCTAGTCCTTCAACATCTGAAGAGCTCCACCACCTAACAGCTCTTTTTCATGACACATGGCCGGAAATAGCCTTAACTTTCTCAGAGACAGGTGTACCTGATGTGTTAGTCACTTGGTCTCTTCTAAAATTGAGCACTGAGAACCACCTCCAGAAAATTATTTTCTTTCTATTAATGATAAAGGAAGCCCAAGTGATTCCCCTAGGAATGACTGTACAGGGTTGGATCAGTGACTCATCAAGTCAAGTGACCAACAAGGATTTCTAGAAAAACAGTACAAGAACCAAGAGGCATAATGAGAGGTAAGTCTGCCAAATATTCTCCCAGAACCCAAGTAATTGCGACTCAGTGACTTCTTCAGTCAGAGAAAGAGATGCTGTGATTAATAGCATTCAAAGTATGCTTCTCCATGAAGTTGTTTAAAACATCCACAACCAGTTATATAATTAATCTTCAGATGGCTAAAGTTAGCAAGAAGCAGCTCACTCTGTAACCTCCGTATTTTATTGCTGTTCTACAGTAATTTTGCTTTTTCACTCCTAGTGGCATTGAATGGTATCCTCTTTTTCTGCAAAAATAAAAAACTGCATTGTCACAAGAACTGTCAGACTGAATGCTATTCCAACATCCTCTGCAAGTCAGCAGGGTGGGATATCTCCCTGGGAGAGGCTGGATCAGTGGTCAGATTATTTTAAGGGAGAGCAGAGTAAATGAAGATTAAAGGTTGGAGAAGGAATTGAGGAACAAATGGAATAAAAAAAAAAGATATGGTTACTTTCTATTGAGCAAACAACCATACTTTCCAGGTGTGGCTTGGAGCCAAGACTCTGTTCCAAGTGCACCTCTGAACTTGGTCCACGACACTTCCCAGGAGGTTAATCACATTAAACTACTCCTAATATTTTATTGAAAATTGATAGCTTGTTCTGCTGATCTATAAACTCCTACTCCATGCAGTAGCTATCTTTTAAATCATGGGTTGGAGGCTTTCCCAATTTTCAACTTCAAAAATTTACCCAGTTGTCGTATAACTATTATTATCTCCCCCTCTTGCTTACAATAGGCCTGTTTTATGCTTGTTTATTTTGCTGCTGTAGATTTATTTTGATCCCAATGGATCACTGTCATGGCATGAATAATATCTTCAAAACAGCAACTACAATCCCATCTATCATCACAAAAACTCTCAGAAAACAGCTGTACAGCTCTCCTGTTCTTCTGTGAACTACTGGACCAATTCTCATAGTATTTTCTCCCAAATTAATCAGTACTATCCCTGTGATCATAGAAAAACAATAGGAAAGCCCTTCTGGGGAATGAGAGAAAGGTTGGATTCTTGGATCCAATAAGCAATCAAAATTTCATTACGAAGATTACCACCATATAACCACCCCATGAACCTCCTACAGTTATTCTGGGGTAAGGAGATGGAATGGGATTTTCTTCAATGAACTTTCCTTACATCAAATTCAATGTAAATCAATAGAAAATACATCCTTGTTCTTGTAATGGAAGATATCTCCATTGTATGTTCTTAATAAGTTTCCATAGAATCACAGAATGGTTTGGGCTGGAAGGGGCCATTAAAGGTCCAATCCCTCTGCAGTCATCAGGGACGTCTGCAACTAGATCAGGTGGCTTGGAGCCCCATCCAACTTGACCTTGAATCTTTCCAGGGATGGGGCATCTACAACCTCTCTGGGCAACCTGTGGCAGTGCCTCACCACCTTCATCATGAAAAAATACTTCCTTGTATTTAGTCTGAATGAACCCACTTTTAGTTTAAAACAGCCCACATCCTATTCTATCCTGTCTTATCCTATCCTATCCTCAATGTTTACTCATTTGTAAATATAGGCAAGAGGATAGTCAATGCATAGCTCTTGGGTGGATCAACATCTGCAGTCTGTACATAACAGGATCCTATGATGAAACACTAGATGATGTTAACAGGATCTTAGTGCACACATTTATGTCTTTGTGTTGGAAGCCAAGAATATCTGGTACCAAATACTTCTAGGGGAAGCCGGTGACAGGATACGGCTTACAGTGGGATAACAATAGATGGGAGTAGTGAGGGGAAAAAAGTGAGATGCCAAGGGCAAGAAAAAGAAAGAGAAGCAATAGTTTTAAACTGCCAAAATGCCCAATCAGCTGTAGCTTGCAGCTCTGTCAGATACTTTAAATCCACTTCCTAGTGTCAAAGCTGAAGTGGAATCTGCTCAGTGCTCAGCATTACTTTTCATTAAAGAAAGTGGCTGCTGGGAGTACATGTTGCAAGCAGGCTTTAGAGGAGAAGATGAGCGGGGAGAGGATCAAGGAAATCTCAGAGAGACAGAGAGAGGAGTAAAAAAAAAAACCAGGTTTGATTTTCCTCTCACTTGGAGCGGTTTTACTTGTTAAAACTCAGCTGATTTCAGAAGAGATGCCCCACATTTACAGCAGTATGAGACCATGAGACTAAGCATGTTCCAGTGGAATATATATTTATAACACCTATCATCTTTGCATTCTTGTTTCTATTTTGCTAGCCGTTTTCATAATTGCCAGAAAAATATACAACAAATAAAGCAAATACATTACTTTCTTTCAAAAAAACCAGAAGAAAATAAAACAAATGTTTCCCCAGAATTTGCATTCAAAGATCATTTATGATGGTATAATACAGACTTATGAATTTGGACTAGTGTTGTATATAGGTGATGGCATGTGGCAACCACCATGCCTATTAACAGCCCCTCACGTCCCCCCAGACACACTAATTCTCAACTTAATGTACAGAGAGTGGCTGTCAGATTTCTCGTTTTGACTTGCCTAACAAGAAATCTCTCTGTATTTGCAATAGAGAAGCCCAGGGAATACAAAAAATTTTGAGGTAAATGTTGTAAGGTCAGATAACCCAGCTGAACCAGTTTTAAGGGCAAACATTTTGTATGATGCTTGCTTATTCAGTAGCCGAGTACTCCGCAGTCTTAAAGGAGGGTCTGTTTACATGTGAAAGCGTGAAAAGACTATCAGGAAAAAATATATATATAAACATTGTGTTGCCTGGCCCTTGACAGTTGAGGCTATGGAC
Organism: Laterallus jamaicensis coturniculus; assembly: GCA_022605575.1. Taxonomy (NCBI): domain Eukaryota; kingdom Metazoa; phylum Chordata; class Aves; order Gruiformes; family Rallidae; genus Laterallus; species Laterallus jamaicensis. The sequence continues at coordinate 20,859,372 of JAKCOX010000012.1, read as the reverse complement.
AATATATTACACACAGATGTACATTTTGTAATGCTTTCATTTAAAAGGTTTAAGCTGTTTCCAAGGGGACTGCTCCAGCTCCCAGACAAACGGCCGCTTGACAGCTCTCCTAGTGCTCAAAGCTCTCATGCAATTTTGTTCAATACACAAAGTGCCAGACTGAAGGAAATTGCTGTTCCTCATCTGATGTTAAGTGATTGGCTTTCTATCTTCATTAAATGTGTGCTACTCGATGCCTCAAAGACATTTTACCTTGTCCTAGAACGTGAACTTTAGCAGCTTTGTGAAATACCCAGAAGGGCTCCGTGGAAATAAGAAGAAAAATCCCAAGTCCTGCCTGACTATGCCCTTGCCCCTATTAAATCGATTAGAGATTGGACAGATCAGATGTTGTCTCACTAGATGCACTGAGTTACTCTTAAAAGTTGGTTTCTGAATTCAAATGAGATTTTATTCCCAAAGACCCCGATCTCATCTGCAAAGGTGAATTAGGAATGGAGGAAAAGGAAAGGTTGGAAAAGAAAGAAACATTTTAGCTTTGGGAGGGATTTATAGAAGATTAAATACAAAATTAAGGTAGAACCAGGGAAGCATTGGTGGTGTGTGTGACTGTAGCCTTCTCTGTGCTAGCTTAAGTTACAGGTGTCCTCCCTCTTCAATAATTCTGATGAGAATGCAGGTAGTTTCATGAAAAATAGGGTTCAGTCAGAATATCTGAAACCACCTACTGATCTCCCAGAGCACAGTAGGACATGAGGTATGTTTCTGGATCAATCCTTGACAAGGCATGGCAAAGAAAGGGAGATTTGTCTCTCAACAACCGTCAAAGAAATGGCTATCCCTTCCACACACACCCCTCCTCTTTTTTTCCCCCATTTCGATAATAATGAAGAGCTGCTGCACCTCTCAAAGCTTGAAAACACAACTGTGCTGTTGAAAGCCGCTATAATGAGATCTCTGTTTGAGAATCAGGTCTGATCAAATAATAGACCTTCCCTGTTTGTGTTTAAGGGTGGGTAAACAACCTCAAAGTGAATCCTAACCAGAAGAAATTGCATGAGCTTCTCACATTTGTGCAGCTGGTTTGTTCCAGGGCTATTCAAAGCTTTACTGGTCTTCATCTGGGCCTAGGTCTGATACAAAGCCACTACTTATTTTCAGAGAAAGGTGAATATTTACCCTGCTGACAATTCAGCACACTAGAGAACAACTGAAAAAGGCAAGGGCATGATGCCTTGTAGAAAATATATTCACCTCTGAAAGACTGTATGGTGGCATTATGAGTATTCATCCACTCCTTCCTCTACTCCCCAAATTGCAAATGCCTGTGTGTAAAAGGGATGTAACAGTCAAAGCAACATTACTGGGAAAACTGGTAGTTTGGGCAGAATGAGGGATAGTTTATTCTACTCAAGTATAAAGGGACAAATCTGCATTGAAAATTCCCAGGAACAGAGTGGTGTCAGCATCCTAGTGGAAACAGCAGAGTAGTTTCCAGGTGGGAATAATCCCTATAAGGTTTTATGGTCCATTAGAGAGAAGAAGATTCACAAAAAAGTTGCCAACATCCTCTTCCAATCCCTGAAAATGTTCCAGGCTGCATAGTCTATGTTAGCTGAGAAGGAAACTGACTTCAGGCTGGCAGATGTTACACCCATTCATTTAGAAGAAGAATCTGGGAAGAATCCAGAAAATTACAGACCTGTCACTCTGGCCTCAGTGCTGGGGAAGATCATGGAACAGGTTATCTTGAGTGCTATCACGCAGCACATGCACAACTGAATGATTAAGCCCAATCAACATGGGTTTACGTAAGGCAAGTCTTGCTAAACTAACCTTATCTATGGCAAGGTGACCCACTTAGTGAATGAGGGAAAGGCTGTGGTTGTAGTGTACCTTGACTTCAGTAAAGCCTTTGATGCAGTTTCTCATAGGTTGCTTTTTAAATTTCAGGTCTCTATTAAAATTAATATGAAAAATGAGATGCAGCAGTTTAAGGCTTTTCTGTGTTAGGTGCTGCATAGAGATTGGCTCCGGGAGAACCTACAGGAAAAAGAACAATGTTTTCCCCATGCAAGTTGCACAGGAATGGGGATAAGCAATCTGTTTGGAAACACAATTCCAGCAGCAGTTGTTTGCAGTTATGAATGTACAATCCTATCTTTATATTCCACATGTGGAAATAAATTGCCAGCCTTGCTCTGCACTTACCAGTATGTCATACCTTTGAAATATTTTATTATATAAACAAAACAATGTTTCACTTTATATGGGCCAGTATTTCTATGTAGATCTGACATCAAAAGGGGTTCTGTGCTACACCATTATGTCTTCTATCAAGAAGCTTGACCAGTGTCTTTCAGCATGCAGAACTGGGAGACAGCCTATTCCACTCCAATCTTGAGACAAAGAGCAAGGCATATATTTTCTTTCCCCATTTCCCTTCTATTAAATGAGGAAAACAGCTGTTTCTTCCACAGGGTGGCGAATGTTTGTAAAGTTTTCAAAAGAGTACATGAAATTATTCATGAAGAACATAAATATTAATGGCTTGATTCAACCTAGCAATAATCTGTCTTTCTTTAAGGCATTATACTATTCTTCATCATCACAGGATCTGGGGAAAAAAAAAAAAAATCCCGCACAATATTTCATGAGCAACCAAGAGCGATAGAAAAGTTCTGGGACTTCATGGTGTTGCTATGGCTTCTCTCTTTGGCAATAACTCTTAGGTTTTAGAAGGGAGAATTTTCCATTTTTGCTCTTGCTTTGATTTGTGGTTTTGATGGTTGATTGATTTTACTGTGTAAGTGATTTTATTTTGCCGTTATTTGATTTACTGGAGTCACAGTTGTGAGGGGTAGAGGGCATGTCCATGTTCTGAACAAACTTCATGTTATGTTGGAAGGATTTTTTTTTCCCTGAGTGAGCGCTAGACATTTATAACACCCATGTAACTGTAGTTTTCCATCAGTCAACTGTTACCATTGCTATAATGGGGAAATTGTTACCGTTATCAATAGCAGTGCAAAACCCAAAGATAGAGACATCATTTATCAAATGAATTATATGGAATATATTACAAAGAATTCCACCAGAAACAATGCAGTAAACCAGGTGTAAAACAGCACTGAACCTAACCTCTATTCATTCACTTCCTTGGTACTAATCTTTGCTATGAGGTTGGGAAGATACGCCCAAGGTTTTGCCCAAGGGTGACCTATGAACTCTGATTATCACATTTGGGATGGCAGGTCCCAAGGATGCCCTTCTCACAGTGTCTGTGCTAGATTAGTCTACAGAATGCACAAAAAATCGTTCACAAGCACTGAGGCCAGCAGGTACAGAGCATTAAGTGTCTAAGCTAGCAACCTCTCTTAGCCTCCAAGCCAACACAGATGCGTAAGAAGAGACTGGTGGGAATGATCTCTGGTTTTCTCTAGTTCCTAGTCTAGACTTGGGCATTATTTGAGAAAGCACTAGCTGAGACAGGCACACAGAATGTCACAGATGCTTCCAACAGTGCCACAGAAAAAAATGATTGTGTTCTAATGCCTGGGACTGTTCCTGGGCACAATTTAATTTACTTGTTGGAGATAGTCTTAATGTTCCCATCAGTGAGATGAGCTTTAACATCTACAATAGAGCAAAAAAATAATTCAATACATGCCCTGACTATGCCAGTGGAGGATGGCCTGGGAATATTAAATTAAAGTAGTTGCCAACCAGTAATGCACTGTTTTTTAATTATTCAGAACAACTCTGCCATTGTCACAGAGAAAATTGAGATTGTCTCTTGGCAGAGAAAATTGAGATTAAAACCCAACCAAGGCCACCATCAGGAAAACCAACAGGGAATTTGGAATCACCAGGTGTTTCTTTCCAGATGTTTCCTCTCATGATGCTGCCGAGTGGATTTAACTCTTGAGCTGCAGGATAAATGTGAAAGTTACTGTCCTGAACCCAGGCTCATCTGCACCTTTTTAGTATAAAGAGCACAGTTCAAGCAGAGGAGGTTAATGATTTCCCACACAATGTAATCTAGTTTATAGATATGTATAAAGGTTTTATGGCAGCACTTGATTATGTGATGTCCCAAATGATTTATCAAAGAAGCTGATGTAAAAGACCAGCAAGAAATGCTGGGGAATTAACCACCTAATTCTTTCTGGGAAATAAACAAACACTCAGAGCCCTCAGGAAACTTGAAGCCCGTCTGGTGTGGAAAACAACTTGTAATTTGTTTGCCTTTGATGACTCTCCTTAGTTGCAGGTAATAGTGATAAATTCACAACCTGTGACAAGTAAAAAGAGGAGCGGGAAAGGCACAGTGCACATTAAAGTCATTTAATCACCTAGAGAATATGGTGTCTACAAAGCTGGTTTCCTTCATAGTGCTTTTCTTGCTTGACATCAGCCCTTACTGCCTCTTAACTTTCAGCAAGTGGTTCATATGGACAAATAAACAAAACCTCCCAGAAGCTGAGGTCTTTAGGACTTCAGAGCAAGAGATCTTCCAGGCAGAACTGCAAAAAGGTGACCTAAGGCTATGCAGCCCACCCTGGTAGGGCAACATGTGTGTGTCAGCAGCATCACATTGCTTATCAAAAGCCTGGTAGCAAGAAAAGACACTTTGCTTTTGCCCTCACATGGAAGCAATTCATTCCAGTACCATAGCGAGGACTACTGTGAAAACTATGCACAATTGTGACACAGCCATCATAATCATCAAACCATAGAATCACAGAAGGGACCATTAAAGGTCATTACATCCAACTCCCTGCAGCAAGCAGGGACATCTGCAGCTAGATCAGGTTGCTCAGAGCCCAGTCCAACCTGACCTTGAATGTTTCCAAGAATGGAGCATCTATGACCAATCTGAGCAACCTGTGCCAGGGCCTCACCACCCCTAGAGCGAAAAATATCTTCCTTATATCTAGTCTAAATCTACCCTCTTTTAGTTTAAATCCATTCCCCCTTGTCCTTTCACTATCTGCCCTTGGCACCAGCCCTTCTCCAGCTTTCCTGGAACCCCTTCAGGTACGGGAAGATGCTGTAAGGTCTCCTCAGAGCCTTTTCTTCTCTAGGCTGAATACCAACTCTCTTCATAGCAGAGGTGCTTCATCCCTCTGATCATCTTCATGGTCTCTGGATTCCAACAGGCTTTCATAAATGAAAACCATTTCCGCATTATGTCTACAGCTGATGCAATAACATATTTTTAGCTGTGAACCATGATGTCACAGTTCTAGTTCTAAAAAAGGTATGAGCTGCTGTGGATCTGTAACAGGGCTGGAAAAAAATAGAAGAGGTGGTAGGAAAAGTTTTCTGTCACTCCTAAACAAGAAAGTATTTGCTCAAAGAAATGCATTTAGAAAGCTGTAAAAGAGTTTGTTGGAGATCACAAATTTTATAACTTCAAAAAAGAACTCCAAACTTCACTTTAAATTTATGTGTATATGTATCTGTTTATGACCACACACTTATGTATATAGACATAAATAAATATTAAGAAATGGCTGCTTCACTTAATATAGTGAATGATACTTAATGTTTACAAAAGACAAGAATTTGTGGCTTAAACTTGGAATAAAGCCATACTGGTTCAGTGGAAATTAACAGTTGCAGTCCAAGAGATATCTGATCTGCTAGGATGTTTGCAGTGTTTTATTGCCTGGATTAATTAATGATAATGGTTAAGAGAATGATAATCTATTGGCTTCCAAGAGGGAATCGGGCAGTCTTCCCTGCTCAATGGAGTGTTAGAAGATTTGAAATATTTGAGGCACCACAGGCTACAGGGAAGATTTATACAATTCAATGCTCAAGCTGCCCAGTCCGGAAAATTTGCTATTAGAAGGTTTCCTGGAGCTTAAGTGAATATTATTGCTTCATAATGTAGTTTTTTCTTTCTGTAATTTCTGGGAGTTTAAGGTTCTTCAAAAAACCTGTGCAATTGATTTTTGATTTTTTTTTCCTTTTCAGTTTTTATTGTGTTATAGATATGTTTGAGGTTTAGTTACCATTTTCTGTTTTGATCACTTAAGTACAGAACCAGCCATTTAAAATGTTTGTCTAAAGTATCACTACATAATAACCATTTGCATTCTCCTAATATAGATTTTTTTTTTTAGCCAAGCTGACAATCTTTAATTTCAAAACAGTGCTGGATATAGTCTATGAAAGAGCAAATCATTTCCCTTTTTATATGACCGCTAATTCTTCACTTAGATTTCTGGTTCTTAGAAACATACCTGGATATCATACATGATCTGAGGAAAGCAATAAGTCATAAATGCAAGTATTTAATGAGTCTTTGAGCCACAGATAAATACCAGGTTTTTATGAAAGAGGAATCAAAAGTTTTGGAGTGGGATACTAATGTCTCTTACCATTCAGTTCTTATAGCTTGCATAAATTAAGACCTACATCTACAGAGTATAAATTTCACAATTATTCTTTATAATTTCTCGAATGAACTTTTAAAAAGAGGACTAAAGGCACCCTAATAGTAAAGAACTTGTCACTCTAAGGATTGGAAAACTAGGGAAGAACTGAGACAGACAGAAGAGTTACATACCATCAGTATACAAATGTTCCTCAAGGATTTATTTTTTTTTAACTGAAAGGTTATAGAAAATGTTTTTTTTTGTAAACTAGATGTAATCATTAAAGCTGTACAGATGCATACGTCTATTTTTTTTTTTTTTTAAAGTGTCCATTTCTTATATTTTCCAAACAGTGCTGCTGTTTCTATCATGTAACAATGCTACTTTAGCAGGAAAATAACCTTCCTTTAAATATTTCTTAGAGGGAAAGTTTTCTGCTCTTGAGGTTTGATCCCCTTCACGACAACAACTCAACACAGCACTGTTTCTTTAATCTGAGAAGTATGAGGCAGGTGTGGAGACTATTTCTTGGCATGGATTTTTATGTTGATAGGCTCCCTCTATTTTTGTTTCCTCCTAGCAGCTGATGCAGTAGATTTGTGAACCATTCCTGTAATTTTCTTGGATGAAAATTTTATACCCCTTCAAGGAGACCCACAAGTCATGTATTGACTTGACAGGGGATGGCTGTCAGCTTCTCCATAGTATTTTCAGTCCCTTTAGTTTTATCCTCTGAGAAACAGTCTTTGTTATCCAAGAGTGGCTGTTCAGAGTGTGTTTTGGCTGGCACTGATTCAGGCACTGCTCTTCTTTTTACTGACGCTAGCTAGTTTAGATACCTGCCTACCCTTTTAGAAGCAAGGTCTGAAAACACAGTCTAAAAATTACTTTGGTAATCACATATACGCATAATTTAAAGCCAAAAGATATTGCTAAATCATTTTGTCTGGCTGCATGTATGTCACTAGCCATTATGTTTAAGCATTACACTGTATGATTTTCAAAAATTTAGTTTGGCTAAACTGTGTAAATTTGGATTCATCCAACTGGAAGAGAAGAAGGTCATGAGGAGTAGTCAGCATGGATTCACCAAGGGGAGATCGTGCTCGACCAATCTCATAGCCTATGATCTCATCACCGGTTGGTTAGATGGAGGGACAACAGTAGACATCATCTTCCTTGACTTCAGCAAGGCTTTTGATACTCTCTCCCATAACATCCTGATAACAAAGCTGAGAGAGCATGGGATAGATGAGTGGACAGTGAGGTGGGCTGAGAACTGGCTGTCAGACTGGGCTCAGAGGGTTGTGATTCCAGTGCAAAGTCTTGCATCTGGGGAGGAACAACCGTTTGTTTCAGTACAGGCTGGGGGATGTCCTGCTGGAGAAGAGCACTATGGAAAGGGACCTGGGGGTCCTGGTGGATAGCAGGTTGGCTATGAGCCAGCAGTGTGCCCTGGTGGCTAAGAGAGCCAATCGAAGGAAGTGATCCTCTCCCTCTACTCTGCCCTGGTCAGGCCCCACCTGGAGTATTGTGTCCAGTTCTGGGCTCCCTGGTGTAAAAAGGACAGGGATCTCCTGGAGAGAGTCCAGAGACGGGCTATGAAGATGATTAAGGGCCTGGAACACCTATCCTATGAGGAAAGGCTGAGAGAGCTGGGGCTGTTCAGCCTGGAGAGAAGAAGACTGAGGGGGGCCCTAATCAATGTTTATAAATATCTTAAGCATGGGATGCAGGGCAAATTAGCCAGCCCCTTTTCAGTGGTTAGCAGAGACAGGACAAGGGACAATGGCTGCAAGTTAGAACACAGGAAGTACTGCACCAACATGCAGAAAAGCTTTTTCACAGTAAGGGTGACAGAGCCCTGGAATAGGCTGCCCAGGGAAGTGGTGGAGTCTCCTTCCCTGGCAACATTCAAGACCCGTCTAGATGCCTATCTGTGTAGTATGAACTAGGGAGCCTGCTTTGGCGGGGGGTTGGACCTGATGATCTCTTGAGGTCTCTTCCAACCCCTACAGTTCTGTGATTCTGTGATTCTATATAACAGGAGGCACCTAATGAAATGCCCATCTTTGATACTTTGCGGACTAGAGTCTATGGAAAGAAATTACCCCTCGGGAGGGCAAATCAGATGAGGACATGAGCTGCCCTGTGAAGAAATCCTCTTTGTATACATGGCCTTGGACTTACTAAAAATGTTTGGGAGTTTTAATGACTATGACACTGTGGCAACTCACATGGCAAAAGCAAAGGGACACCAGAGAAACAAGGAAATAAATAGAAATAAACCCCGAAAACTATTACTATGTCATTGAATGAAGTCACTGTGTCCAATCCTCACATGCAAAATGCAGACTGACAAACAGCGTAACTTTTTCTGCCAAAAAATGTAAGAACCAGAAATTATAAGGGAAATGCTAATGAGACAAAGTATTGCTAGCCTTGCACGTTAGGAACAACTAAACACACTGAGGTTCTTTATCTTGCCACAGACAGCTGAGAGGAGCTAAGACTGAGACCTGTGAAAGCAGAAGACACATTCTGGATATTTTCACGGTCCCTTTCAATGCTAGACTTAGCAAACAGCAAGCGAAGCCAGGTGGCAGGTTGAAACCAAAGGGAGGGGATTTGTGTACACTTAGTTATGCTGCACAGCATGTAGTTGTGCTGTGGAACTCAGAAGTCTATTAAAATTAAAAAAGGAGCATTTATTGTCTAAGGCTTCAGTCCTCCTCCAGAAGTTTTTAAACAAATCTCATCATTTAACTACTGTGCTTCCTAACTAGGAAACCATTTGGTTATTTGAATTGTGCAGGAAGTATAAATGACAAAAAGAGAGAGGAAAAAAAAATAATCATTGACTCGCAGCTTTTGCAGTTCCAGGAACAGACGTTGTGTACACACAAAATAGCAGCTCAGGAGCAACGATGCCTGGTGTTGGGCAAAGAAACATCTGTCTGAGAAAAAACATCTGGACTACTGCAACGTGCAGTGGAAAGCAAAATTTATCTTGAAGATTTTCTCTGGGGACTGGCAAAAATGCTGGTTTACATAGAGTTGTTTTCTTAGCAGCCTAATATAACTGTACCAGCAATTTTAAGGATGCTCCAAAGTGGCTATAAGATGCCCTTCAAGGGAGATCTGCCCTTAGAATCACATTGATGATATTCAAGTACCTTCCAAAAGCCATTTGAGAGCCAGACCCTGCCTTGTATTGGAGATGAATACAGAGAAACACTCACACTTTCTCAGTATCCAAGGGTTTGTATTCAGTTTCAGTTATTCTCGGCTCCACTCTGGACACATGAAAAAATTAAAGGAAAATGTGACCCTACCCTCCCAGGTGTTCATAAGCAGCCTGGTTGAGCTAGCTCATACATTCAGTGCAGGGGGGGGGGTAGAAAATGTTGTTTTCAGCTGGCAGATCTGAATGTCACAATGAATGGACATATGTTAAAGACGACCACAGGCTGTTCTAACCTGTACCTTTAACTGGATCAGGGAGAAAATACGCCTCTTTGCTCTTAGAGAACTATTTGTGTGCCAAAAGGCATATCCCAGGATTACAATGGTTGTAATTGATTTCATAGAAGTGAATTCTACCTGATTTCAAAGAATACAGTTGCTCCACGATTGTGAAACACAACCCCTGTGTGGTCAATCAACATTAGTAAACATGTAGTGACATTAAAAAGAAGGTGCCTGGCTCAAGGGTAGGTCAAGCATTGCAACCCCATAAAGTTTAAGCACAGGCAGGGAAGTACAGCAATAGCTAAACTGATCAGCAGCTGTCTTATTTGTGCTCATCAGCTCGTGGTGATGGACATGATCCTTCCCTGCATCCTTGCTGCTGGAATGAGAGGTGGCCTATGATGTAAAGGGAGCTGGAATCACAAAATGACCTGATATGTGCTGCAATGTTTTCAACACCGTGTTGCAGATGCAAAGAAAGATGCTGGATTGCAGTGAGACATCTCTCTGCAGTGATTCTGTAGCTCTCTGCAACTTCACTTGGTGATTGAGCTGCTCTCTTGCTTTTAATCATCAAATGATGAGTGCTGCCTGCCTAAGCAGGGAGACCATGCTTTTCAGATCAACGATGCATCTGCTGAGATCAAACAGCAGAGTCACCTTTCAGATCTAACATCATGTATCCAGGATCACGCTCTGTACGACAAAAACAACTCATGTCTCTAGAGATGAGGGATTTAAATTCATCCAGCGGGAAGGGAAAGATGACACCTTCACAACATGTACCAACATTTCTGTTATACAGCCCATGGGGAGCTCCTATTCCACACAATGCCCACCAAGACACAAGCTGTACCGTGATGAGCCTACACCCTCCAGCAGAGAGAAGGAAAGTTTAACGATGTGTAAAACTGAGGTCCAAGTCCATATGCAACTACTTTAAATCCTTCTCTTCCATGTTGTAACTACTAGGATGCCTCAGCAGTAAGTAATTCAGATCATTAACTACTCAAGCCATCCAGATCCTAATGCACCCTATCCACTGAGAAAAGAAAAGAAGCTGTGGCACCCAAATTAAACCTGGGTAACAAGCTTTCTGATCTCATCCAAATGAGTAAGGCTGATGTGATTTAAAATGGATTACCAACTTGTGAGCCAGAACTAGCGGATTCTTGTTTGAGCTACAAAAGAAAAAAAAAAACACCCCAAAAAAACCCCAATACCCAACCACATAGCTCTGTCAAAAGTTTCATATGGGTTACCTTTAACTCTAAGAACTGAGACCATTTGTAAATATATATTAGACTCAATATATATTAGACTCAAAATATATAATAGAGTCAGGTAGTGAACCTATGGACACGAAGGAAATCAGTTGCAAACAGTGTCTCCAACACTGCGACAATCTTCCTACCTACCTACAAACAGTAATTAAGATGCCCAGACACGTGAAGAAATGTTTTTTCTTAATCCTATTAAATTTCACCCATTACTAGGAATGCATTTTGTTAAATGCATGGTTTGCTCCAAGCGTTATGCTATTGCTTTTTACCTAGAATACTTAATTGTTTCCGAAGAATAGCAAATGGTTAATAGCTCTCCAAACAGGGGCTGGGGAGCTAGCTCCTGCAAATCACTGCAGTTCCACTGACTGCATTTACATCGACTGAAGATCTGGGTATTTTTTTTTAAAAAAAAAAGAAAAAGAAGGGAAAAAAAAGAACAACATAAAAGATATGTGCACGGGGTAAGCAGATAAGCTTAACACATCCTAAAAGGCAAATGTGTAACCACTGCATGGAGCAACTACTAAGCTACAAAGAGGAAGTTGTCTGCTGCAGGAGTAACTTGAAGGTGTCAAAATACACAGGTATAGTGATGCAGCTTAGTCAGGTTAATGGCCTGATAATATCACTGCTGAGGCCTGGAAAGCCATTGCCTCGACATCCGTTGCTAGTGTTGTTGCTATAAATGCTACAGGGCTGGGACTGGGGGCAAAGTCTGGGGTTTCGCATGCCAGGCTGATGAAAGAAGGGAAATCTATTTCGGTGCTTAAAGGATGGAGTGGTTTTTGGTGCAGAAGGTCAGACAGATACACGGGTAAGTTGCTGTATAGGAGTAGACTCAAAAAAGACTCCTGAAATGAAAACCAGATAAGACCCTGGAACAAGATCCTACAGTCTATCAATGCCCCGGGATACTGTATAGAGACACATGGGAACTCAGACATAAGGAAAGCAGGGTTTTCTTGCAGTGTTGACAATAAATATGTTTGTTCTATGGTAGAAAAAAAACCCCTTTAGAACAAAAAGCCCTTGCAGGCTGATATGGGAAGAAAAGCCTGTTTGTGATGAATACAATGGAGAATTTGTTCACGGTGATGCAGACAAACCCATCACTTTTAAGCTGAAGTAGTTTTTTTGACTCTGTTTACTCCACACTATCAAGTCAACCCAACCAGCACTTAATGCCCTCCCCCCAAAAATCCATTTCTCTCCTGTCTCACAAGGAAAAGGAAAACTGACTCTTGTGGGTGTATTTCCAGAAGACAGACCTGGCAGGTGCTGGATGTATTCAGCATCCCGCAGATGACCAGCTGCATCTTGCAGACCTTGCTGCAAGATCCTCTTGCACCCCACACAATAAGGCCACTCTATACCTGGTCCTTCACCAGTGTTTTACTCATGTCAGACTACCTCTCTAGCTAGAAACACAATTTGCAAGTTCTCCTCCAACATATTTTAGGATGTGCTCATTTCTGTAGAGCTTTCTAGTATGAGATGTCTTTCATGACATAGGACATGGTGAAGTACCAGGATCTGGAAGGAAAATTAATCAAAAAATTACAAACTGGAGAAAGAAGAAAAATGACCAGTTTGGTCGGAGTTTCAGAAAGTACTCTGCTTCCAGGAAAATTTCAGAAGATCCAGAGAAAAGGAAGAGGAAAAGTTATGTTTTAATTCTGGTTGGACCCCAGGCCAGGAGAGATATCAGTAGCAACACATCTTCAAGCATGAGAGAGTGCTGTCTGAATTCACTACTCAGGGTGACAATTACATGCAGGCTGTAGATTGTTGCTGGAACTGGGCTTCTCTGGGTTGCACGGACAGGAAAGATGCCTTTTGGATGGAGACTGTTCTTAGACACAAACCCAAGATCCTATTCACGATTTACTATCAGCTTAATACTTGCTCCCTTTGCTATCATTTGAGCATCCTCAATTCTCCATCGTTGAAGGAGTTACTGCCTACTTTTCAGGAAATGAGTTGGGGCTTACATAATTCTATGGCTTAAATAATTTACGTTTCTATAAGGAAGGCTTAGTGCCCAAGTGTTATTTAAATTAATAAAACAGTGTAGGTATTGGAGGAGAGGCAGAAGCGATAACCCTGTTCAGAGGGCTTATGTTTTTGAACTGCTGTAGCAAAGGAATTCACAGATTTCAAGGCTGGAGGGGACTTGATCTTCCAGATAACAAACTCTGAGTGAAAACCATCATGTAGGTTTAGATAGCACTTACGAGCATATTACAAATGCATTTTTAAAACCTGACTTGTGCCTGCAAGTCTCACTCACTCCAAGTAATTAAAAAAAATAGGTGGGTTTGTAATCACATTAGTTTTGGTTTTGTAATTTATGCCTGAACAAGCAAGGCTGGCTAGGAGCTGACTGTGTGCATTTCTTATGTGCATACATTCATGATGACACTCAGATACATGCATGAGGCTGGAAAGCATTAAATAACATAAATAAAATGAATGTTAAATAAATAGAAGAGACATTCCACAAACAGTTATGTAGGATTTCCAAAGAGTCCTCACTAATGCCTCACTAACACCCATGAGTGAACGCAATCCTGCTTAAGCAGAGCTGAAATGAGAAACTTGCTTTTATTGTAAACTCTATTTGCTGTGCGACGATTTATCAGTTTCTCCATTTCATCCACTGGTTGCACTTTATCCAGGACACAGATTATGAGTGGACTAGAGGAAAAAACAAGTCCCTGTTTTTATCCTTTACGGACCAGTGTATCTGAGACTCCTTCAAGCTACAACAGAAAGGTGCAGAATCAATGCCACGTCGAGGAGTTTCTGACCAAGGAATCACAAGAAACTCATGAGGGTAGACAACCACAAGCAAAGTCACAATTATAGAATCATAGAATCACCTGGGTTGGAAGAGACCCTTTAGAACCATCGAGTCCAACCACAGCATAACCTTGCCTAGTCCACTTCTAAATCATGTCCTTAAGCAATTCAGCCACACACCTTTTAAATACCTGCAGAGATGGTGACTCCACCACAGCCCTGGGCAGCCTGTTTCAACCCTTTCAGGGTTGAAGAGAACCCTTTCAGCAAATAAACTCTTCCTGATATCCAACCTAAATCTTCCCTGGTGCAGTTTGAAAACATTTCCTCTTGTCCTATAGCTTGTTACCTGAGAGAAGAGACTGACCCCCCACCCTCCTCTCTGCCTTGCAGGTAGTTGTAGAGTGATATGGTCTTCCTTCAGCCTCCTTTTCTTAAAATCGTCAAATCATAGAATCATAGAATGGCATGGGTTGTAAGGGACCCCAAGGATCATGGAGCTCCAACCCCCCTGCCACAGGCAGGGCCACCAACCTCAGGCCTGGATCTACACAAGGTTGCCCAGGGCCCCATCCAACCTGGCCTTGAACACTTAAAAAATAAGCCCCAGCTCCCTCAACTGCTCCTCATAGGACTTGTGCTCTAGAGCCTTCACCAGCTTCATTGCCCTTCTCTGGACACGCTCCAGCATCTCAACATCCTTCCTGTAGTGAGGGGCCCAAAACTGGACACAGCACTCAAGGTGAGCCCTCACCAGAGCTGAGTATAATGGAACATCACTCTGCCACTCCTGCTGGTCACACTGTTCCTGATACAGGCAATAAACAATTATGACCATATAAAGAAAAGATTAGATTTCCCCACACACACACACTCCCAGTAAAAAAGCACAGGGAGCAAGCCACTATTCTTTGGCCATATCAGCCAAGAGAGACACTCCCTGTTGCTAAGTAGAAACCCTGAGTGAGTGCTTCCATCTGGATACGGTTCATCACACCTTGTGTCACCCACCCACAGGTGTTTATGATAGTCACACAGCTCTTTTGAGAGTCTTTGTAGAGACACCTGGAGCACCAGTGACTCCACCAAAGCCTGGGCTTTTCCAGTAAGAGAGAAGGATTGTGCCTTACATTCATTAGATGAGGTGAGCCTGTGCTGTGCTGGATGCTCTCAGCTCAGCCCTCCACTTTTTTGTTTTAATTGCTTTTTCTATCCAGCCCTATGTGACTTCCCAATATCCAAAAGTGGTTACCACAGACTTGTACCCAATTCTCATCAAACATGGCCTTCCACTATTCTCGTTTGCAAGTCCCCATGTTGGTACCAAAGCATGAGGATGAGGAGCAAAGGGAAGATGTCTTCATCACCTTGTACCTGCTTGGTGCACAAAGGACTCCAGTCATAGCAGCTGTCTAACTAATATCTTTCATCAGCGGCAAATTCACCCAATTTTCCTATTATCATTTCTAAGAATGTTGACTGGTGGGTGGTGGGTAATCCTAGATATGGCACGGCTGTGACTGCAGCTGAAATCACACGGGGATGAAAGCTTCAAAGCCAGCTTTAAGCATTAGAGAACATTATTTAAAGATTAATCATCTGCTGTGGGAGGTGGCATTTTGAAGGAAAACACAAACACCTTCACCTGCACAGTCAAAACGGCAGCAGGGTCTGAGTGAGCCTGAAGAAGTAGGAAATGATTCACCAAGGAAAATGAATGAGATTTTCTTCACCTCTTTCTTCTCATAAGACTCTTCCCCCACCCCCTCCTCCTCCTCCTCCTCCTCCTCCTCCTCCTCCTCCTCGCTCCCTTGTTTTGAAAAGCAATCCTCTGCCTTCCCTTTAGGTCATATCAACTGCTGCCTTGATGGAGGATATGAGGCAAACGTACTCAGAAGTTTCTGCAAAGCACTTGACTTCCCTGGCAGCATGATAATACAATTGCACGCTGTAATGGTGTACCACAGCATACCTCTGACGGCAGTGTGAATACAGCTGTTCCTGCCTCCTTTTCCTTTGCCACAGCTACAATTATAACATCAAGTTGCAGGCTGTCGGGTTGCTGAATTCTCCCCTGCCCCTAATTTCTGCTTGGCAAGTTCAGGATTATTTTCTTTTCAGCAATAATAGTGGACTGGGTTTTTTTTGTCTTCTCAAAAGTGTCAAGCCAAGTTTCACAACAATATTTGCTCTTGTAAAATCATGCCTTTTTTAAAGAAATGTATGGTTTGTAGTTATTCCTCCATTCCTGTCCCATCCCCATTGGCACTTAACATCAATTAGATAGAATGCATATTTACAGTCACCACCTGACTTCCAAGAGTTGTACATGCCACCTTGTATACATCATTTACAGATGGGAAATCAAGACGAGATGCAACAACTGCGCTGCCCAAAAACTTGAACAAGGGAGACAGTATAAATTCATGGCTTCTCCCCAGGAACACAATGATTAAAAGTATTCTTCATTTCAGCAGGTTGGGTTGCAGGCAGTCTTTCAGACTACTAAGAAATTATCTTGTTAGCTGAGACATGTCCCAATATTTGATTGTAAGTCCACTTACTACAGAATCACAGAATGTTAGGGGTTGGAAGGGTCCTCTGGAGATAATCTAGTCCAACCCTCTGCCAGATTGCCTAAAACAGGCTGCCCAAGACAGCATCCAAGCAGGTTTTGAATGTCTTCAGAGATGGAGACTCCCCAATCTCTTTGGGCAGCCTGTCCCAGGACTCTGCAACCCTCTCAGTAAAGAAGTTCCTCTTCATGGTTAGGTAGAACTTCACATATTCCATAATATGCCCATTGCCTCTTGTGCCATCCTCCTGATCCACACCCCTCAAGTATTTATAAGGATTGATAAAATCTCCCCTCTGTTTTCTCTTCTCTAGGATGAGAAAAGAACAAGAAATAATTCGGATTTCTTGGTATTTTCTCTTACACCTGATGAATGTATCTAGAGCTTATTAGAGATGAAATCTCTTCCTTTCAGCTAGTAGCAGTAATAGTGAGAGAGATGGAGAAAAAAAACAGCACAAAGTGTATCACAAGATGAGCAATCCCCAGAATACTTCAGATCATTGTTACCAAACTTTTTCTCTTTTTTTTTTTTGTCCAAACTTTCAGATTGTTTTCTGATGAAGGAAGCATCATCATTTTACAAATAAAGAAAATAGTTTTGCCAAAATACTTCAGAATTAGAGGTCCTACCATGGTATCCAGCAGATGTAGTTCGCAATCTGATAGTACCCCATGTAAAGATTATTACCCTTTGCACCCAGTCCATATGTGCGTTATATGGTGCTGTTTCTAAACAGGCCAAATCCAGCTGTCCTGAGAAAATGTAGTGGTCAAACAGTCCTGCCAGTCTGGCCAGTACAAATGTTCCTTTTTCCTGTTCACAAATGTGGTGAGCATTGCATCAAATATTTCTGGGAGAGCAGAGCAGAGTATCTAGAATCTCACTCTTGAATGATTCCTCTACCTTGAATGAAGTTAGGACAATGCTGTTATGAGTCAGTTAGCAATAATTCCACTAAACCTTTATTATCTTATGCTCACAGAATCACAGAATGGTTTGGATGGGAAGTGACCTCAAAAATCATCTAATCCTATCCCCTGAAATGGGCAGGGACAGCCCCTACCAGGCCAGGGTGCCCAAAGCCCCATCCACCCTGGCCTTGAACCCTGTCAGGGGTCCAGAGGCAGCCCCAGCTTCTCTGGGCACCCTGTGCAAGGTTCTCCCTTCTCCCCAGGAAGGATTTCTGCCTCCCAGCTCCTCTCCAGATGCCCTCCTGCACCTGAAGGTCATTCCCCTGAGTTTGGCCCTCCTTGCCCTTGGCACCAGCCCCTCTCCAGCTTCCTGGAGCCCCTTAAGGGCCTGGAAAGGACTCAGAGGTCTCCCCGGAGCCGTCTCTTCTCCAGGCTGAACCTGCCTAACTCTGTCAGCCTGGCTCCAAAGCAAAGGTGCTCCACCCTTTGGATCACACCCATGGCCTCCTCTGGACTTGCTCCAACAGCTCAATAATATTTATTGTCCTGAGGACCCCAGAACTGGATACAGTACTACAGGTGAAGTCTCACCTGCTAGCCAGGCTGCTTTTCACACAGTCCAGGATGAGGTTGGCACCTTCCCATCCAGAGGAAGATGGGTGTCAGAGACAAGCTAAGAGGTAAGTGACACTGGTTGCAGGGCAGCAAGAACCAGAAATCCACGTCAGAGAGGTAGTTTGGGGCAAACAGGAGTTCAGAAGATGGGTGCATGGGTACATGGGTACATGCATGTCTGGGTGCATGGACAATGGGCTCAGAATAGAGAACTAAGGATGTAACATGACTGTGGAAGATCAGAGACCTGGAAGGGAGACTTTTCAGAGGAAGGGGGCTGCTGAATGGAGGGTAAGCAGTCTCAGGCGATCACTAACAAGAGACAGATGTAGGGGTAGAAATAGGAGTGAGGAGGAGAGAGGAAGAAAATCGAGGCCTTTAAGGAGGAAAGGCGTGGGAATAAATTTTAAGCCAGTGTGCAAATAGTAATGGATAATAATAGTATTAAGATCTTATGTGAGAGCTTGTGTTTTTGCTGAGAGAATGAGAAACTTTAGGCTCAGTAGGAGAAGATGGGCTGCTTTATGACAAGAAAATCCTTGTGCAGAGTAGCAGTGGGCTTTTTTCAGTGCAGGTTTTATTTACATCCTCTACAAACATGTATCTCAAAATAATGGAATACCAAACCATAATGCATTTTAGTTGTGACCAAACCTGTAATAAACAAGCCCGGGGACAAGGGCAGCTCCCGACCACATCAGTGCTGCCACTCTTCTCATGGATCCTGGAGAAGGACCAGAACCTTGAAGAAGCCACCTATGGTGAAGTACATCAAGGACACAGCGTTATCCCTTCTTGTCTGTTTGCCCAGAACCACACTCATCTTTCATAATCAGCAAGACGGCAGCAAAACTGTCTGGCATAGCACCACGTTTTCATTTTTCTTCATTTAATTGTGCTCCGTCCCACGGCATGGATCAACAAGGCAAACAACAACATGCAGAAAAGAAACCAAGAGCTAGTCAGCTTGCCTGGCTGGGGAGATTTACTTCTCAAGAGTTGGGAGCAGAGCCAGATCCACCTGATGGTGGGACTTGCTAAGGGAGGTGGGGGCAGTGCTGGTTTTTTCCTAAATGAGCCCAAGAGAAGAGACCAGAAAACTGAAATCTGAAAGAAATAGTATTTCAATTTCACATAGAGGGAAATAAAAATCCACATGGAGAAATTGATTCAACTCCAAGCCAGCTCTGCACAGCACTTCATACTCCATCACGACCTCCACAGCCAGAGATTTACAAGAGCAGAGCAAGGCTAGCTTTCACATTTTTCCATCTTGGTAAAGGAACTCAGTGGTTTAACTGAATTTTTTCTTTTTTTCTGACATGCTGTTTCTTAATTCTAGCTTGTACCTGCCCTCCATTCCTCCCATCAGCTCTTCTCCCACCCCTCCACCCCCTCCCAAAATGAGACAGCTTCGATGAACATCTTGCACATTTCAATGCAACCTTAATTTAATTTCCCAAAAGGTATGGAGTCTCCTTTTCTCTGGCATGTGCATGCTCTACAACAACGATGACAGTGAACCTGTTTCCCTGCATGCAGACTGTTGATGGCTGCTCAACCGTTTTCTAATGAGGCACTCGATTCTCACACATCAGTGAGATGCAAGGAGGAAAACATTGTGCCCTGTGGTTAAACTCACACAGTGGGCAAGACAGCAGGAAGGAGAGAGGAAGATGCATTTGTCATACTCTCCAAAAGCTCAAGAAACCCTTCAGCAAAACCCTATGATGACAGACAAAATTCTGCTGCCTCCTGGAAGAAGCCAGAGGCCAGACCCCAGTGCTCACCATGCACACCACATTTACAACAGGGAACAGAGGCAAACAGGGAACAGAGGCAGATAGGAGCTGTGGCACGCTTCACCCCCACAGCATTCTGAGATAAGAGGGCATAAGGCCATAGCTTAGTAAGTTCCAGCTTGTTTATTGCACTTTTTCTCCATGGATGTCAGGAAACTTAAAAAGGCTTTTAAGTATGGCTACCCCCCCACATTATACATTGACCAGCTGATGCATGCTGAGAGGAAGTGAGTTGACCAAGGTCATGTAGCAATGGCAAAGCTGGGAACAGGCAAGATCTTAAAGATAAACCACCGCTTATTCAGCAACATTCAGGTAGCTTTGTTGATATCGATGACTGGATATTTTTGCAGTGTTGTTGTTCATGACATAGCTGTGTCACAGATGAAGTACTCTGAGGTTCCTTTGCTCTTCCCAATCTGCACAGAGAGCTACTTAAAGATGTGGGATGTGATGCAAAAAGACACCACTGCTTATTTCACTAGACCTGGATGGGGCAATCATTTCTCAGGCTGATAATGGATAATGGTCAGATGAGAGAGATGCCCATCTGGCTGAAGAAGCTCAACTCAAGTAAGAAGTAAACAAACTGGATGATCTGCAAAACTGAAAGACATGTTGCTTTCATTTAACATAACAAAGCCTGTCTACTGTAATTCAGTTTTACTAGACTGACAACTGACTCTAATATATTTGTGTTGGTGGTGCTACTCCTTCTGTGAAGAATATTTTTGTCCTATCTGGCCTTCTGCAATCCATTTAGGTCTAAAGCCAAAGTTTGACCAGAAACTTCCATCTGATCTTGAAGCCTAGTGATTACCTTCCTTAGCAGTATTTTATGCATCTATCAAGATAAACTGCTGCTCCATAGACAGGTTTCGATGCATTTTTTCATGCTGCTTAGTATTATCGTTTGTGGTCCGGTGACAGACAAGACCACTTGCCTACTTCTATTATTACTCAAAAGTTATGATCTGATGATAACTTCTAGATTTATGTATTATAAGGCAGGGCACTCTTGGATGAGTACGTCTCTTTTCCATGCAACAAGTCCTTATTATCCATCAGGGTGTACTTCAGGATCTGGCAGTGTATTTAGACATACTCTGTTGTTTGGCACCGTAGGGGATGAAAACACTATTTCAGGATCGTTGACACTTTGTCAATGTAACTGATTTCAGTAGGAGGCTTTGTTCTATATTTTTTAGATAGACTCAAGATATAAATTTTTAAAAAATGAACAGCAGGAGACATTTGGTGAACAGGGAGTTGATATGGCAAAAAGAGCATCATCAGGAAGGAATTGGGGCCCAGCCTTGTAGGGACTCTGTGTTTTCTGCTATGAAACCTGGCTTCTTGCTGCTCCCCTTTAACTTTTTAATCTAGATAGTGATAAGCTTGTGCTACTACATCCTGACACAAGGGAAAAGATAGCAACTCTCTCCAGATGAGGTGGCAGGCAATGCTGTGGTATATGACTGTCTGATGCTCTTGTGCAGGAGTGGCCTGGCAGAAAGCTGTCACCTGGTTTTCCACACTCAAAAAACCACAGCAAATGGTAACTCCATCCATTTTGCAGCTTTATCATTGCAAACCACAATTCTGTGAAATCCCTCAAGAAAGCAATGTTAGGTTTAACAAAGGATTTGTACAAGAACAGGGATAGTGCAGGGGGTACACAAGAGTCAGCCCATTGTTTCACACTGGGTGTGCGAGGAACAGAAAGAAGGTGAACTGAGAAACTGTCCCAGTGCCTTGTGATGGAGCCGATATCATACTGCAAACAAGCTCCATTTGAAAGAAAAGATAGAAAGAGTTGGCTCATTCATTCTCTCACTGTGTGTAATGATATTCATTTAGTTGTCCCGATCCCATGTTAGATTTGGCGATTACAGCTGACCTAGGTGAATTCTCCCTGTATTGTCACTTGGCAGGAGAATTTCTCATTCTGTCTCCAAATTCCTCACATAATGAGGTAGGATGCTGTCAAGTCAGTTGCTGAGTTTCACCCATAAGGTGACTGCACTACGAAGCGTGGCACATTATACATTCATTGCTGGCGACATCTGCAAAACATGACAAGTTCCAGACGGGGTTGTGCAGATGCAAGATCACAGTCATCATAACCAGGGTATGATCACTCAGTTCCCCATCCCACTTAACATTTGCCAGCTGATGGCTCCATGGGTTGTCATTTTTAAAACAAGTGAAGGACCCTCATCAGATTATTCCTCTGCCCCTCTCTATCTATCCAGGGGAAAAAATAAATCTCAAAAAATCCACTGATCTGCAAAGAGCAACTTAAGCCTGATGCTCTGATATTAAACTAGCCGGTCTGTATTCTGAGAAGTCATTTAGTTTGAGGAGGTGAATATGTGGTCAAGTAATGTTGAATAATGCCCTCTTGATTTACGTCAAAAAGTTATTCTGTTAATTTCTCTGTTTGATCCTGACTCTTTCCCTGTAAATGACAACACTATTATTAATGCTAATTATTCTGGGCTAGGTAATATGATCATTGTGGAAGGAACAGCTTTGATGTACGCAAGTGACATCTAATATGTGGTACAAAATTGCTCTGCTACTCCTCAATAAAATTATATTTCTGATTATTAAATACAGGAACTGGAACCTCAGTCCCATTAACTTAATGGCAAAACTCCCAGTAACTAGAATGGGATGAGTATTGTTCACTTTCATAAAAATCCAGTAATTTCACAATTTTTTACATTTGAGTAAGCAAAAGGAAATGAGGTTGTGCCACTGCGAGAGTTTATCTCCATTTTTCTACAATCCCTGTCTTCTCTGCTTTCAATTTTAAGAGTCAGATCTTTGTCTTTTTCACCCCATCTTACCATCATCAGCCCACAGATTGCATGTACCACCTTACTTAAGTGACACAAACTCCACTTCAGGTTCTTACACCTGGTCAGCTCTTTGGTGGATGCACAAAGAATCTAACTCAACTGGGATGCCCCTATTAATCTACATGTGCCTTGTGTTCATGTGTAAACAGTTAGTCTAATGCATACATTAGTTATCAGACTTGCTGGACATATCTACACATCAGTGGTACAGCACAACTGTGGTCGACCTCAGCATTCCCAAATACTTCAGCCCTATGACACATGGACTTCCCATGGCCTTCTGGCAGGACCAGTAAGTGTGAAATAGATGGGATGTGTTTGGTCTCCACATCCTGTGCAGGCCATCTGTACAGACTAGAAATACCCCAGAGACAAAGTTTAGCCTGAAGCAAACTTTTGCATTAAACAGCTCTAACCACAGCCACTTCTTTGTCCTGTCTACAAAGCTTGCCTGACACTTCCTGTTGCATAGTGTATTAATAATATTGTTCTTCTATTCCCTGTCTGCATTGATCCACTCCAGCCTTTACAACTTCATCTTGGCTGACCCTGCAATGGAACGTAAGACCTGTCTGCAGAAGAGCATAAAGCAATGCTTACTGTGTTGTGACTGTCACCACAACCTGCCTGGGTGCTTTCAGGGTGATGTTTACAGCTGAGGTAGCATTTTCTTACGTGAGAGGTCGCAACTGAACAGGAATTGCTTCATGCTGAGTTCTCTTAATCTTCCTTCCTACATCAATTCCTCCAAATCAAATTTAGTATCAGAAATAGTGTGGACAGCAGGTCCAGGGAGGTGACTGTGCCCCTGTACTTGGCATTGGTGAGGCCGCACCTTGAGTGCTGTGTCCAGTTCTGGGCCAGTCACTACAAGAAGGGCATAGAGGTTCTCAAGCATGTTCAGAGAAGGACAACCAGGCTCCAGGGGAAGGAGCTAGAGGGAAAGTCATACGAGTGTCTGAGGGAGCTGGGGGTGTTTAGCCTGGAGATGAGGAGGCTGGGGGAGACCTTATCACTGCCTATAGTTAACTGAAAGGAGGTTGTAGATAGGTGGGCGATGGTCTCTTCAGCCACATGGCAGGTGATAGGACAAGGGGAAAATGGCATGAAGCTGCACCAGGGCAGGTTCAGATTAGATGTTAGGAAAAAAAATTTCACTTAAAGAGTTGTCAGGATGTGGAACAGGCTGCCCAGGGAGGGCATTGAATCACCATCCCTGGACGTGTTTAAAAGATGGGTAGATGAGGTACTTAGGGATATGGTTTAGCATAGGACAGGTACGGTTGGACTCCATGATCTTAAAGGTCTTTTTGAACCTCGTGATTCTGTGAAATCCTTTATCTTCCCTAAAATGAGATTGTTGTCTTGCAAAAATCCTGGGCACTTCATCTAGTATATCTTAATTACCATAACATTTGAAGACGATATAAGATTCCCTTAATTCAAAAGGCTAATGAATCACTTTTAATCATACAAAAATGCCATGTCCTATAGTGGTAAGCAGCCTAAAGAAAACTACTCAGTAGGAGTTGGTAGGCATATGCTGTCTTGCTCTTTCTGTAGCATGAAAAAGATGCATCAGCCTGCTGCTGGCTCCTGACTGCACGTGCCTTACTTAACTTTGGAGAAATAATCACTTTCTCCTCAACTCGTTCTTCTCTCTTTGTCCTTTGATTGCAGATTCCAGATGGGTTTGGTAGCCAGTAATTAGTTTTATAACTAGAACTCACTTGCAATGCATCAGGTTAATGTTAATGGCATTCTGTACAGGCACTCAACAGCTTCTCTCTGTTTTCTAACTTCTCCCCCAGCCCAATGTAATTGTATTTCCTTAATATTACCCAAACAGTGATCTCTTATCTTCTTTTTGTGATGGCAGGTATGTGGAGAGGAACCATTTACATTTTCCCAGGCACTCTCCCCCTCCTTCACTATGTTTATTAAATCTGTATCTGTTATTTTTATGTCTTAATGCCAATGGATTTTCCTTTTAATTATAGCAATCTGATTTCAGTTTATTTAAATGCTGATTTATGTTTATGCTATCCCTTGGTATCAATTTCATTCCAACTAGATCCCAGTGTAACTTAATTACTTGTAGTCTTGTCATTCCAAGCTAATGCTAATTAAAACAGTTTTATTACTGCAAGGTATTAAAGATTAACCCCCCCCGACTGGTCTATGGGAAATAAAATAGTAAAGTCAAGGTGAGGAAGTAGTAGGCTTACCAAATCAGAGAAGACAGTGCACGGGAATGACCACCACATTTGTTTCTTTCCATCACGCAATGTGCTGTGATTGCCCAAGGTTCACAGTCTGGTTCTATCACTTGGTCTGGAGATGTCTACACATGTTCATCCAACACTGTACCCATATACTCTTTTTTTAACCCTATCTGTGGGCAAGATGGGCAAAGGCTGTAGTTGTACACCTACTACTGGGCAGTTTCTCCTCTTTTCGTTTCTCTCCATCATATCCTACCTGCTCTCCATCCACCTCCTCATCACACATCCCACCGTTTGCCATTCCCTCAAACCACATACCTATTCATGTTCAGGAAAACTAGTGTTTTAATCCAATCCTCTGCCTTTTACACTTATATTGCACAGAGATCTTTGTCCATACCTTCCCCACTCCCATTATCTCTTGTTTCTAGAAGATTGAGGTGAAGAATTAATCAGCCTCAGCTTCTCACAGCGTGTGCTTTGCAACCAAAGAGAGATCAATCCATGACCGTAGGTACTGAGCAACAACAATATATTGCTATGAGTATTCAGGCAAGCTAGAGAACTGAGTAGGACCATAAAGCTCCAGCTGAGGGCAGCTATCTCCAGCACAACCACTTGTACACTTACCTGCCACTTCAACATCAACCGCCCCCCCACCAAATCCCTCTGGCTGCAGTACACCACTGCGGCTGCTACACACACCCCGTGGCATCCCCAAATCCCTCCCTGTCCCATGTACAGCTTTATTCTCCCCTACTAAGTTCACACTCACAGAAACAGAAATGATCTAAAACTCAGTAGTTTTAAGGAATTTCCCAAGTCCTTCTTCTTTAATACTAAAATAACTCTCTTCAGGCATATGGATGCACATATGTGCAAAGGGGTTCAGCACTGTACTCAGGTGTTTGGCTTTCCAGCGTAGTTTTTCAGTTGGTTGCCAGGTAACAGGAACACTTCTGATACACATGTGCAGAAGACGTAATTGTTTTTCACGTGCACCCAAATTAGGGGACATCAAAGGCTAGTGGTGTGGTGTGGTTTTTTCCCTGTTGATGAGTAAGTGACATCTATGGGAACACAGAAAGCTACAGAGTGTGTCTGTCTGGGACTAACTGATTTATAAAACTTGCCAACAGACAGATGTGAACAAACACGCCCGACAAACAGCATGATTATAAATTAGCTTCTCCTTTTTATAGGAGGTAGGCTAAAAACACGCAGCAAGGATAAGTAATGGGTGCAGGAGACAAGTTATTTATTTTTCTGCATCCAGTGAAGCACAGCGATTGTACGCTTGCTCTGTGGGCTGGTTTTCTGCTGGAGTCTGGGAGTGAGGGAAAAGAAGCTGAAGAATGAGGATTTCAGCAAAACGCGGAGCATATTGCAGTATCTCAGGAAAAGCAAGCCGCTAGGCAAGATGTAAATATGACCTCTCTGAGCTCTCCATCTGAATTTGTGTTTTTCAGCTGAAGGAAGCGAATGGGTCTTAGTATTGTTGAGGAACTTGCGTGCTGAATGAAATTCACTCCTACGCAGCCTGAGCAAATCGGTTTCAGAATTTGTGCTTTGGAGAGAAAGGGAGTGTGAACTTCATCACATTTCTTTGATAAGTGAATAAAGTTGGGCGATTCCTTTGAATTGTCTTTTAAGTCAGTGGACGCTACTGGTTCCCCAGGGAGAAGGGAGGGTGTGAATAGGGGGTGAGCCTGGGAGATAACTGAAGCCCTCCATGTGATTACGTGGATGCTGAGACCACTATCCAAATGAAGTAAATGCTTTCATCAGAGTCCCAGAAAAAAATAATGGGAAAAAAGGGGAAAAAAGAAGTCTTCTGACACTCCAGATCTACAGAATCACAGAATCACAGATCTATGTTATTTCTGAAAATCCACATTATATACTCTTGTCTATAAGAGAATTTCAATTTCATTTGCCCAAATATAAGCAGGGAGCAATAAGAAATAGTCTTGAAACTAACTGGGCTCAAAACTATTGGACAAAACTGGATGAAATTAAATTAAATTAAAAAAAAAACAAACAACAAACCCACAGACCAAATCACAGAATTAAAAAACTTAAGTTACCTAAAGTTGTTGGTAATGAAAGTGGAAACACTTAAAATAAATGAAAGCAACAGTCTTATCAGCCCTCAAACTCCTGACATCCCCATCTGCACCTGCTGCTGGTCCCATTGCCAAGCATGTGGCAGCAGCAACAGGGCATAGTAGGGAGGAGTATGCTGTTCATCGTATGCTTCTTTTACAGAAGGAAGGTTCAATGCCCATCCTCACAGCTCCAGGGGGAGAGGCAACCCTAAATCTTTCCTCTCCCATGCTTTCTACCACAACATAAAGAAATCTCAGACAGAGAGAGAGAACGCGTGCTAAGTGCACCAGTGCAAAGATCACTACTCAGTCTCTACAATTTACGGCCTTCAGGGTCTGCAGTGAGGATGGGAGCTGAGCGTGAGGCAGCAGCACAGTACTGCTGCTCAGCTAAGCCACCACCTTCCCTGGTCACCTGGCCATGCGCTGGTAGATAGTGGGCAGAAGGACAGGGAAAACTCCCACTACTCATTTCTTTGGGGTCCTGCCCTTGCACATAGGTGTGTGGAAGGAACTTGGAGCAGCAGCATGCAGCCCCAGAGCTGGGTAGGGCAGCCAGCAGCAATTCTGGTGATCAGCAAGGGGTTTTCAGGACAAGAGAGCTGAGTGCAATCAAGATGTAGCTGAAGCATTCCCCAGAGAGTTCTGGGAGCAGAAGGCAGTAGATACAGAGGCATACCCCTGTATGCAGAGGGTTGCTGGATGGTGTTTAGCCCACTGAGGGTTGCCAGTGCAATGAAGTTCAGCACTGGAGGTCTTGTTACACCCGGTTGGCATCCAGCAGAAGCTGGCATCAGGAGGAGGAAGTGTGAGTAACTTCTTCTTTGATGTCCCAGTGTTCATGCAGATGCTCAAATCTAGGCTGATGTCCTAGCAGACATGACATGCCAGTGGGACACCGGACTCCAAGTAGTCCTGGGAAGATGATGTTAATTATTCTTGTCATTAAGAACAGCAGGAAATGAGTCTCTGAGAGCAGCTTGTCTCACACACACACACGCACGCGTGCACTCTCACACATGCCAAGGCAGGATTTAGGAGACAAGGCGGCTGCTCAGTGTAAAGGAAACTAAGTCAATATTATCTTTTAATAACAAATCGAAAAGGAGGCAAGCTGTCCTAAAGAGTGAGCCAACAGAAAACATGATTCACGGGAATATGACAGATCAAGGGGCCTCAGCTGAACAAATTAGCATGTGCAAATATTTGGGCTGATGAGCTTGATGGAGATTTAAATCATAGACACCATATTAGCAAGTGACATCCCAAACTTGAGTTCCATGGAAAAGCACCTCCCTCAGCTCAGGGGCTGTTTCCCTCACCTTGTTTCCTTTCACTGGCAGGAAACATTTTTCCTTCATGCTGTGAGAAACAACTTTTTTTTTTTTTTTCTCATCCATTTTTGCTCTCTCTTTTCTGATGACTGCACCAAGTTTAATAAGCTGCTGTCAGACATGTGCAGTTAAAGCTCCAGGTTGTGTTTTCGTTTTGCCTTGTACTTGCACAGCACAATTCCAGCGGTGTCACTTTTACAAGGTATGATGCAAGCCCTCCTAGGAACAATGCAAGACGAAAGCAAGGTGTTTATGGAGCAGTGAAGCATCCCTCCCCGGCTGTGGGACATATGTACAAGGAGGAAGGAGAAAAAAAGATCTCTTGTAGTCTCTCCTCACCTTAAACTCATCTGGGTTTTTCTGAAGTGCTTCCTGAATAAATAGAATAGGAAGGAGTATGTTCTAAATGTATGGAAATTACACAATTTACCTTGCTTGGGTTTGTTTGGTTTTTTTAAAATCTTCATATGTCTTCAATTTCTGTGCCTTCTATGTGTTTGATGGAATAAATACTAGGATCATTTAAATGGAAACCAAATTTTGCACCTGAGGAGGAAATGGGAGATAGTGAGAACAATCAGTTGTCCACTTCTGTTCTGCTTCGATTTGCTTCTTGCTCCCACGGAGGGTGAAGATGAAGTACAAACCAAGTTCTTATATGGCCACCTTGATTTTAATTTTTTTTTCTTTTTCCCTTTACTGCTACCAAAGCAAGGAATGGAAAAAAAGTAATCCCAGTAAACCCTGTGCTCCGGTGCAGGGCTAACACATAACTTTCTGAACTGAAAGTCATGTCATTAGCCCACTACACATGAACTGGAGCAAGGCACTTGCTTTTGTATTAATTATGCTTATCTCGATCTCTATTCACAGCCCTAAGCCTTACTCAGGCTGCCATTTTGTGCTGATCACTGTGCTAGACGAAAAAAAAGCATATGAGCATATGGTAGCATTTGGCTGCTCACCCATTCTCAGGATTTCACCCAATTCTCATTGACTTTCAATGGCATCTGGACAACTAATTGCCACAGGCATCTTTCAAAGCCTCAGCTACAGTACCCCAAAACATGCAGGCTACTTTACAGTCTAACCACACAGGCTACAGGTTCCTTGCCTTCAGGCGCTCGTGTCTACTGCTGGACGGATATCCCTAAGCATGGTAAAGATAAGACAAGCAAGGTGAATGGTTGTAGCAAGTCTCAGGTCACGTTGTGGCCAAAGTGTTTTGGGAACAGCTGGGCTAGTCCAAGGACCTCTGTCATCTCCCTTGCAGTGACCATCACCAGGCATAGCAGGAAAGGTGCTGAGCAGCCTGTCCTTTGAGATGTAAGATTTATTTCATGCTCTGACACTGATGCTTGATAGAGCCTCTGTTATGTCACTTAACCCCTGTGTTGTTTTTCTCTCTTAGCTCACAATGTGTTGGGGACAGCAAATGGCTCCCATTGCTTATGTGTAACCTTGGGGGCCTTGGCACTGGCTGGAATCTGAACTGGAATAAGTCTGAGAAATAACAGCAGCAAGTTTTTCTGTGCACTCAGCGCTCTGTGAGCTGATGGCATACACTTAACTAACCTGCGAAAGTGGTTGGGCTTGATTATGGCCAGCCTGTTTCCTTCACAGCCCCATGGTTTCTGCAGCACAGAGGAAATGCTTTTGAACAAGAGAAAAGGTGGCTGAGGGGAGACCTTCTTGCTCTCTACAACTACCTGCAAGGTGGTTGCAGAGATGTCAGGCTTGGTCTCTTCTCTCGGGTGACAAGCAATGGGACAAGAGGGAATGGCTTAAAATTGCAGCAGGGGAGATTTAGGTTAGATATCAGGAAGAATTTATTTACTGAAAGGGTTGTCAGGCATTGGAACAGGCTGCCCAGGGAAGTGGTGGAGTCACCATCCCTGGAGGTATTTAATAGGTGTCTGGATAAAGTGCTTAAGGACATGATCTAGAGCAGAATAGGCAGGGTTAGGCTGTGGTTGGACTTGGTGGTCCTAAAGGGTCTCTTCCAACGTAAGTCATTCTGATTCTACGATTGTATAACACGATCCAGAAGAGAAGAAGACAGCATATCGCATAAACAACTTTCTGAAACAGGGACATGAAAGAATCCTCCTCTATCCTAAACAACAGCATGACCACTGCAGAGGTCAGAATAGCCAGCGCAGTAAAAAGCTTCTAAAAATGTACGTGCCGCTGTTGAATTGCTTTGCCCTTGTCTCCCAAGCTTCCCAGGGAATTGCATTCCATCTTGAGTTTTATGAAGATGAGCCCAATGAAGCTTTGGTCTGTAGCATTTCTGGCTGTAGACTGAAACACTGCTCAGGATGTCTTTAAAGATTTAAAAGAAATTTAGTTTTAGCCTTGTTTCTGTGTGATTTTTTTTTCTTCCAAACCACAAATTTGGAGAGAGGATTTATACCTTTTTTTTAAATTATTTTCTCCCTTCAAAGAGTATGGATAGACTCATCACCTAATTATTTTGTTTCCATCTTGTAAACAAGATCCGGAGAATAAGATAGCAAAGAACGTTTATCTCTGCTTCAATCTTGCAACATGCCTGCACTGAAAAAAATTATACATAACAAAATTGCATTTTGATTTCCTGTAACAGGTCACCCTGTAAAGAGTGGAACAAGAAAAGAGGAGGCACTGTTAGACACCTTCTTCACTCTGCAGTTGTACACTGCTGTGAAGGTCTGCTGAATGTAAGCTTTCAGTTTCAGTAAACCTTTACTGATGTATTTAATAGAATCCCAGACTGGTTTGGATGGGAAGGGACCTCAAAAATCATCTAATCCCATCCCCTGAAATGGGCAGGGACAGCCCCTACCAGCCCAGGGTGCCCAAAGCCCCATCCACCCTGGCCTTGAACCCTGTCAAGGGTCCAGAGGCAGCCCCAGCTTCTCTGGGCACCCTGTGCAAGGGCCTTCCCTCTCCTCAGGAAGGATTTCTGCCTCCCAGCATCTCTCCATCTGCCCTCCTGCAGTTGAAAACCATTCCCCTGTGCCTGGCCTTCCCTGCCCTAGTCACCAGTCCCTCTCCAGGTTTCTTGGAGTCCCTCGAGGAACTGGAAGGGGCTCTGAAGTCCCCCTGGAGCCTTCTCTTCTCTAGGCTGAACAAGACAACTCTGTCAGCTTGTCTTCCTAGCAGAGGTGCTTCAGCCCTCCAAGCATCTTCATGGCCCTCCTCCTCACATTCTTCCTTATGCAGCCCAGGATACAGTTTTGACCATCATGGTTACTTTTTAAGAAAGTTGAGAAAAATACTTCCTTACGGTATAATTTTGGTTGTCTGTGCTCCTTCAAAAGCAGCTGGAATAGTGGACTATCTGCACTTGTGTTCAGAAAATAACTTTCTGCAAAACCACTGGAATGTGTTTTTTTTTTCCTCCATCATTTCATAGGCTGGAAGCCATCTCATCAGCTGTGGGAACCTCTGTCATGCTTTCTTTTTGAAGACAAATATTGTGTTTTTTAGATATCTTATTCCTGGACCATCAAAAGAGATCAGTGGTAACACCCCATGACTGAAAGATGGAAATATTAGAAATGGAAGAGAACACCTCCTGTATTCAAACATTAAATGAGGCAACTACCATACTCAAAGTTATATTTTCTACTCTGGCAGGTTGCCTATACAAATAAAAGTGTGTGGGAGGATTCACCTTCATTAGACCTGCTGCCTGAGGACAAGAGTAGTGTATCCACAACCATGTGATCCCCAGGTCTGCAAAACTAGAAACACCACGAGGGACCCAAATCACAGGCAAGTCTACAAAGCATTTTAGAATCTACTTATCTTGGTTTAAGCAAGTAAATATTCTCCCTTAAACGTCTGGCTTCTAATGGGAAAGTGTAAATGACCATATTTGACCTTGCAGCTAAAGCGACTTGTGTGAAAGAAAACATCTGAGTCGTGATTTGGGAAGCTATAAGCAGTCATACCGTTTTCAAAGGAAATCTCTCGATGTTAAGGCATCTTCGAAGCCTTAAAGATGTCCGTGGGATTTCAGCACACACTTAATGTTAATTATGTGCTTACGCATCCTTTCTGCAGTGGGCCCAACAGCCCAGTTAAGGCTTTCAGGAAGTCTTCAATCCTTACAGACCTCAGGATGTGCTTCCCATTTTTATCCTTTCCTCTCCTTCTTTTCCTGAGATTTAGGCAGAAATATGTGTGTGTTAGTACTGAATTAGTGCAAGAACCACTTTGGAAACCCCATGACTTCATGATGTTCAGCTGTGTTGGGAGCTGGGACTCTACAGGTTATCCCTCTATACAGGGGAGGGATGCTTCTGACATCCTGAGCATCTCTACCTGCATGGACCTCACACCCAGCTGGCAGCCACCTGTGTCTCTACAATGACAAGGAATTCTGAATCAGTGGTGTTCCTGCAGCTTTTCCTCCAACTATTTTTTTGTTCATGAATTTTAAGATGAAATCCAATTTAATTAAATGTACAGGTGAACTCCTGGACTCTAATGAGGGCTGAGCATGAAGAAAAATGTTTCCATGCTTTTACTGTCCATTTCACCTGAAGGTGAATCTTTCAAGGCTGAAAGAAATTCACCGAAGAAAAAGGTGATGGTGGAAGCCAGCCTTGTCCCACTGCTTGCCTCCAGCCCAGCAAGTAGAGAAATGAGCTGACAGAGCTCAAAGGGAATGCAAGAGGAGAGAGGTGCTTACAATTCTCACTGCACCTTCTCTGTAAAGCCTCAGGAGGGTATTTTGGAGCGAGTCTGCAAGCTAGTATTTTTCTCAACTTTCTTTAAAAGTAACCACGATGGTTAAATCCATGCCCTGGGCTGCATTCAAAGCAGCGTGACCAGCAGGTTGAGGGAAGGCATTCCACCCCTCTCCTCTGCTCTCCTGAGAATCTCCCTTTACAGTACTGCACCTACCTTGGGTGTCCCCAGGGCAAGAAAGACACTGAGCTGTTGGAGCGAGTCCAAAGGAGGCCACAAAGATGATCTGAAGGCTGGAGCACCTCTGCACTGGAGACAGGCTGAGAGAGTTGGGCTTATCCAGCCTGAAGAAGAGAAGGCTCTGTAAAGACCCTAGAGCTCCTTCTGGTCCTTCAAAGGGCTCTGGGAAAGCTGGAGATAAACTGGTTACAAGGGCAGGGAGTGATAGGAAAAAAGGGGAATGGCCTTAAGGTGAAGGAGGGGAGATTTATATAAGATATGAGGAAGAAATTCTTTACTTTGAAGCTGCTGAGGCCCTGGCACAGGGTGGCCAGAGAAGCTGTGGCTGTCCCTGGATCCCTGGCAGGGTTCAAGGCCAAGTTGGATGGGTCTTTGAGGCACCCTGGGCTGGTGGGGGGGGTGGATCCTGCCCATGGCAGGGGGTGGGACTAGATGATTTTTGAGGTCACTTCCCACCCAAACCAGCCTGGGATTCTATGATGACGATTTTGCTGGTGCAATACACGGCACTAATCAGAAAGATGAGGTCTCCAGTGCACTGAACATACTGCCAAAAGGCAAGGCTTTCTCTTTACTGCCAAAAAAGTACGAGAGCTGTGCTCACACAATGACAAATCTTATAAAACCTCCGTTGTGCATTAAGGAACCAACCTCCCCAGCATTTCTCATTGGTGCTAGGTAATCTTCCGTCCCACAGTGGGATCTGAGTGCAAGATGGCACCTTCATAAACAATACGACTGGCTGCAGGTTTAATTAATAATGAAGTACTTGCCACAAAGGTTACCAACCTAAGCCCACCCAGATCCCAAATCTGCAATTAATATTGTCCTTTCTGCTCTGGGGACTCCCTCCTTGGCTTAGAAGACAGATCCTCTGCTCCTCAAGGCAAGCTTCCTTGCTTGCTTAATATCCCTTGTTCACCAGCAACGGGCTTCAGCGCTAAAGTAAAATTAATAGCAGAAGCATTAACAGTAACTCTGATCATCCATAAATGCACTAAAAGAGTGTCTCAGAGCAAGGTGCACTTCACTCCCAAAGAAGCAAGGAAGCATGTATTTATGCTTTAAAATGAAGGGAAATAAGGATAGAAGGTTAAAATGTAAAATAAGGTAGGAAGGCTAAAAGGAATGATTTTTTTTTTTTTCTCCAGGAAATGACTACTTGAAAATTTCAAGGACAACATAGCCACTTGAATAATGAATAAAGTAGACTGGTTTAAATGCAGTGAAATTGCCCTCTCCTCAGCTTTCTTTTAATCTTTTGTGGCCCTACAAGGGGCCTTAGAAGAGGAGGCCCTGTGACATGCTAATCCAGCAGTCCTCCAGCAGCTCTGCTTAATCAGTCAGTAAGAGCTGAAGCCACTACGCAGATTTCCAAGCAGGAACCTCAAATTTCCTTTTTTTTTTTTTTGGATGGCTGAACGCTTGTTGTTTTTACATCTGCTGAACTAACCATAGGAAAAGAAGAATAACAGTAACCACAAACAACTTAAATGACTATATTCACATTTCTAATAATTCCCTAATTGGTAACCTGAAAGTCCATAACAGTCCCGATTACCGACTGTCACTCAGGTTATTTTATAAATGCATGTTGATTTTGAAATTGTAATGATGCTGAATTAGTAAATGGATGGGGCAGAATGGTTTTCTGAGTCAGAGGCCCTACATTATGAATGAAAAGGTTTCCCATCTGTGTAGCTCCTGGGATCTCAAAACATTTAAACAAAAATTAATTCACCATCACTCAGAACACCCTGGGAAGTAATCAGAGATTTGTGTTTAGCAGAACTTAAAACCACAGCATTAACACAAACCTGACAGCTTGTATCCCGCCACCAGATCCACTACAGCACAAGGCAGGATTGGGGCCAGAAAAGCTGATTTCAATGGAAACTGATAGAAACCCATTTTTCTATGAAGCTGTGTCTTGTAATTACTTACTGGTGTGTCTCAAATGGTGCAGACTCTAGCTGGAGTCAAAGTTTCATCTCCCTGGAAATCACACTCTGCTGTCTTGCAAGGGGTAAGCTCTTCTTGAGCCCTCCTGGCTTAGGTGCTCCAGAGGGTCACCTTCACTGCAGGACCTGACTAACCTGTGAGAAGCCAGGAGTTGGACTTGATGATCCTTATGGGTCCCTTCCAACTCAGGTTATTCTATGATTCCATTATTCTATGATTCTTCAACTGTTATATGGCTGAGAAATGGTAACCAGGGCACAGGCAAAAAGAGAAACAGAACCCATGTAAGGAGAGCAGTGGGATCACATAAACCTTATTACTTACTAAATTAAGCTAAAAATAATATATTTTTTTCTGTTTGTGCATTTCATATATTTTAAGAGGTTTTACTTTTCTATTTTCTCTGGAAGCAACCAGATAGACCATAAGACATGGTCATCGGCAATGGATTCTTGTCTTTGGCAAAGCCTGTACCTGTAGCTGGTTAGACTTTACTGCAGCAACAGGGATTTAATATATTTCTCCCTTGCTGTACAGAGCTTTCAAAAGAACTCAAAAAAGCTTTAAACACTTGCTTCTTTCTTTTTTTTTTTCATTTTTTTAATCAAATGGTACTAAAGAAATCAGGGCAAAGTGTGCACAGTCCAAAATTGATTTTCCTCTAATGAATAAAAAAATGAACAAGTTGAGAGTGTACCTTCATGGAACCAGCTTGATGTTACCTAAAACAATATTGAAGAGCATAGAAGTGAATTCTGACTTTAGTTTGCTTATCTAGACATTGAATATTTGATAGTTTTCTTCATGTCTTATAGACATGAAAGAACTCTAGTGGGACAAAACCAACTATATTCACTAGAATTGCACCCAAGCAGTCATGTTATTATTCAACCACCCATTTTTAGAGAACCTTGTCCCACTGTCCAGGTGTTGGCCAACTTGTTACAGACAGAAAAATGAATTTCCATATGTGAAGGGTTGACCTGAAGCTCCTTGGAAGAAGATCTTTATGGGGTTAAAAGTCTCCTTGGAAGAAGCTCACAGCTGATGAATATATTAGCTCAACCCAACTCGATTTCCCTCCTGACTATGCAAAGAGGAGCTACACCAGCATGCCCAGGACGGGAATCAATTACCCCTAGTTCCCGTGCTGCTAAATATTCAGATCCCTTTGGTGCATCTCCTACTGTTTGGCTCCAGTTCTCTTGCAGGTTAGCAAGGAAATCAGATGCAAATCACATAGGTGATTCCTCTGCGGGAGGACAGAGCTGTGGCTGCCAAGGAGGAGGCAGGCTGCCTTTGTGTTTTTCCAAATCACATGGCACTCAGCCACACAGTTCCCATTGACTTTCAAATGGGAAATATGTAGATGCGAGTCAGAGTTATGGAAATGTAGCCTTTCACTGTATCATTAGTTTTTTGTTTCCACATGACAGAAACTCATGATTTATTTTGAATATTTAAACTGTGTCAAGGCAGCTTTTTTTTCTTTTGGGGGGAGTTGTTTTGGCGACTGTGAAATAAGCGATTGGTACAGTATTGGTGGTGCAGCACTAAGAAGCTAACATAGCAGAAGAACGTTGTAAAAAGGCCTATTTTGCATATTATCTAATCTAATTGCATATAATATAATGTAGCATCCTTATAATTATGGCACAGGAATATGGAAACGGTCACCTCTGCTGTGCTCCTCCCTGCTGGAAAATCAATTAGTCTATATGCTACTTCTACAGAGTATAAATAATACTGTAATCACATGGAAGTTTTAAGCCTTTGTCAAGGCCTGAGCAGTGCTCTGGTATTTTTGGATTCAGTACAACGTACTATCTAGGCCATATACAGATACCAGCAAGCTTGAGACTATTATAGTTCTTTTGCTCACACCATCCCACTAAGAATCTTTTATTGGTATCTTGGCTGCCACTTATGTCTGTGGTTTAAGACTAGGTTACATGGGACACAGTCAGCAGGATTTTCTGTCCTCTCATTAACACTAAAGAGAAACAGAAATTAACTCCACTGAAAGCAAGGCTACAGCCAGTCTCAAACTGAGCTGCAGAGATGCAAAGAGGTGGAGGCTGCAGCTACTTTTTTTTTTTCCCCCCTCTCCTCAAAATCTCATGCAATCCTGAATATTTAGGTTTATCAGAATCCCTCACCTGATGGTTTGATTTATCTTGCTGATGCGTGCAAAGCTGTTGAGCTACTTAGCATTTCAGCTGAGATTATGGCTGAAAAACATGTGCTGGTGTGCCTCGCTGAATCACATCCTTACTTCAAAAACTTCAGGGGCCACCAGATGATCTGGTCAATGAGCTAAGAGGGACCATTTCTCTTTGCTAAGCTTTTCTCAGAGGGAAATGGATATTTGCATATTTTTACCAGTAGTATTAGACTTTGAAGAGTTACAAGGAAGGCATAATGCTATAAATGATCTACCCACAAGTGGCTATCTATACATTATTTTATTATTCAGGGAACTTTATTGGAGTCTGTGCCTTGCAGAACCAGGGAGAAATTACTAACCCCATCCTTCTCTTGATTAAATAGCATAAATCATGAACAGTTTAGCTGAAACCTGTGAACTTTCAGTTATGTAAAACTAATAGGAAAAGAAGTGGGCCCTTGAATTTCATAGTTATTTCTTTAATATCTTCAGTCCAGGGGCCTTCAGCATACAGCTCCTCTCCACTACAGATCGTATCCCAAGAGGAGTCTGATAAAAAGTGAGTATTAACAAAGAACTGGACTAACCTAGATTTTCTCCATGCAGCAGAGCTAAATACTAGTAAACACAACACATAAAACACTCTTCTCTGCATCTATTAAGCAGAGACCAAATGATTATCAGCTGCTTCATGACTAGGACAGCTCAAAAACTGAGAAGTGGGTCCAAACTGTTCAAGTTTACAGAAGTATTTGGACTGGGATTGATTATTTGGCAGTAAATCAGTTGTGCTAAAACTTTGGAAAAACAACTGGGTGAAGCAGTTTGCAAAGAAAACAGACAATTAAAATGGAGAAAAAAAAGTGAACTATTATCTATTCTGTCTGGTCAAAAGGTTTGGAACAAGCAATAAAGAGAGTAAGATTACAGAGGAGGGATGAAGTTAATACAGTTTGTAACAAGGATCCCTCTTCCTCCTCAAAGTCTTTGCAAAAGCAACAATTTGTGATGACATTGAGCTGCCTTTTGGGGGAATCTAGTATTTCCTAGCTTCACAGATTCCCAGTCGCCTTTGTGTAGTATTAATATCTGTGATGACTGAGTCTCTTTCCCTAATAGGGCATAATGGAAGTGGAAAAGAATTTCTATTGCAGATGGAAGAAACAAGCACCATGTTCAGGCCCTGGAAACTCATCTCTCTCTTATCCACCTGCTGCAAAAGGGGAAGACTGAAAATGTGTGTGCGGGAGGCTGAACAGGTGGAGACGGAGAGGGTCTGGAAGAAATGAATGCACAGCCCCTGTTCCCACGTGTGCCTAAGCCTCAAGGTGTTTATTGCCCTTGCAATCACTAAAATGCTTTGCAAAACTTCTTTTCCAGAATGAGCTTTCACCAATTTTTTTCACTTCTCTCTCTCTTCATTTTTTCTAATCTCTGCCAAACTCCTCTCCTAAGGATACAACAGGGAAGTTCCTCATGGGCAATATTTTTAAAATAAAATACTTAGGTATGTTGGCAGCAGCATGAAGGAAAGGGAAGAAACAATTTTCAGGCTAGGAAATGACAGAAACTTAACCAAAAGCACTTGCAAGTATATAAGCTGACTCTGTCTCTGTGTATGCTTTTTGTTATTCCAATCTGGAGAGGAAGGTGAAACCAGTGTTTACAATCTGGTCTTGCAGGTGCAGTCTGTAAATTTCATCCCTGTGATCACCTATTGCTTTTCATCCTTCCTTTCAGTTTCTACCCTCCAGTTCCCCAGTGATGACAAATGGGGGCACAAAGAAATGGGGAGAACAGAGCAAAGTGCTTCTCTTTAGCAGCCACTCAAATCAGAGTTGAGCAGAATACTGAAAGAACTGGTAGGAATGAAGGGAACCTTTTATTTTTCCCCCCAACTTGCTCCTTGTTAAGCTTCACAGCTCAACAAGTGTCCTGCTTTGAAAGAGAAAAGGAAATAAAAATACCCACTAACTTCGACTCCCTAATTAACCTTTTTTTCTCTCCCTGTCTTCGTTTCCCTTTAGTGCCCTCTTTCCCAGTTCTGTCTTTTGTGAGGCAAAATGGTGGAAGATGAGAGGAAATGGCAGAGGGATAAACTGCCAGGAACTGGGAATCTTTTCAAGAAAAGCATGCTCAGAACGTAAGCAAAGGCGCTGCCTCTCTACTTAGACCATTCCCTTGGCAGTGGGCTAGGATAGGCAAAAAAATAAACCAATATTCAGAGATTTTCAACTGCAGATCTCAAGTTTGGCAAGCTACTTTATCATTGTTTTCTAAATGGGAAAGCAAAGGGACAGAATTTTGGGAACATATGGTGGTAGAATCATAAACTGGTAAACAGAATCCTAGCAGGCTGCGTCCTTCACTGAACCCAAAGGCAGTTAATAATAACAGATTAAATCTGATAATAGATATAGATTTCAAAGAAAGATAACCAGAGAAAGTGTCTTCAGCCTCCCTCTGTCAGAGTTGAACTGATGTACAACAGCAAAGTTCACTCAGGAAGCACGAACCACAAATCAGTGTTGAGCTTTGCCATTTTTGCTGCCTGCTGTGTTCCCACTGACTCCTGTTGAGCTAAGTTTCTAGAGATCAAACAAATCATGGCAAAGACAGCTCAAAACTCAGTTTTACCACCAAAATACATCTCTTATCTGCAGATGTTTCTTTTGTGAAGATGATGCAATTCTAAAAATGTATCTATAAAGATGATAACAAATATAAGAATCTCCTCGTTTACTGAGATATTCTTCTGACCCTGAGGCCATTACCACAATCATGTTCATCTAAACTTTGGAAATATATTATGCTTTTAATTTAGCTGAGAAGAAAATAATGAGCACTATCCCAGCAAGTATTTGGTTACCTCCTCATCTGTATACCATGAGGGGACACATGGAAGAAGATCTGTTGCTGAACAAGTTACTCTCTTCTTACACTGGATGCCAGCACCCCTGAAGTTCAGAAAAATTAAAAAATGGAAAAAGTAATTAAAGCATGCTAGGTCTAATTACTTTCCTGCCTGCTTCGGCAGTGTTTTGGGGGAGAGAAATCATAGTACTTCAAACCCCCATGTCTGCTTAGGAACTGCAATCCCCAAGCCTTCTGCTGAGTAGAAAGCTGGAATTCTCTCTTCTCAACTGGACAGCCTCCTGCTTTCATCAAGAAACTTGACATTTTCCATAGCCAGCTCCACACGGAGCTCCTTCCACAAGATATCACTGAGACCCAGGGATTTGAGGAGGATAATACAAATGACTATTTTTATATTCTCGACATATTGAGAATATTGTGAATTGGATGCAGTTTGTTGAAGGACAGTGAGAGTATTTAAACTTGGAGGGTAAATACTCAGAAATGAGCAACATTGTTGGAAAGGGGAGGACAGTGCCTGCTTGAACAGTTCCTGTGACTACTCTGAAGATGGCTGTTTTAGAGGTACACGGGTTGATATAGAAATGGCCTGAAAACAGAACGAAAAAGCACAAAAAAATTATCAGTCAAACAAGGGAAGAAAACAAGGGGAAAAACAAATGGGAAGAAAAATAGTGGTAAGAGAAATAAATATAAAATGCAAATAAGGTAAATAACAGCAAACATATAGAATAAGAGAAATGCCTACTGGTTCATATTTTGTTTTCTAAAATAAATAAAAAAGAGAGATCTGAAGCCAGAGATAAAAGGTGATTGGAATAAAAGAAAATTAGTATTTCAGGGGAAGTACTTTTTTCCCATTACTTGGCGCTCATCCAGCCACATCTGGAATTCTGCATCCAGCTGGGCCCCCAACAAAAGAAGGCTGTTGAAAAACTTCAGGGAGTCCAGCATAAGCCACCAAGGTGGTCAGGAGGTTGGAGCACATGATGTACAAGGACAAGCTGAGAAAGTTGGGTTTGTTCAGTCTGGATACTCAGCAGGGACTTCACAGCAGCCTTAAAGCACCTCTGAGCAAGTTATCAAGAGGATGGAACCAAGCTGAGGCGCATGACAGTGAAGGTTCCATCTGGATAAAATGAAAAAAATTAAAATAAAACCCAGTGTGAGATATTCAAGCCCAGACAAATTGTGGGACCTCCATCCTTTGGGGTTTTGAAAGCCCAAGTGGAGAAAGGCCTCAGCAATCTGGTCTGAATTCAGTGCTGACCCAGGTGTTAGCAGGAGGTTTGGCTAGAGACCTCCTGAAGTTCTTTCCAACCCACATGACCCTCTGATAACTTCAGTAGAGACGTTTTAGGTAATCTGGGAGATGGTAGGGCTAAAAGGCAGAGATAAAAGCTGCAGTTACTGAAATATCGGACAATCTGAGAACAGGCAAAAATATTTCAG
Organism: Laterallus jamaicensis coturniculus; assembly: GCA_022605575.1. NCBI lineage: Eukaryota > Metazoa > Chordata > Aves > Gruiformes > Rallidae > Laterallus > Laterallus jamaicensis. Next base: position 20,817,602 of record JAKCOX010000012.1, on the reverse strand, counting down.
CAGTTAAGATGGATTTTTGGAAAAGAAGCAAAAAGATTTTGGAGACTGCGAGATGGAGAAGGATGTCAGACTAATCAGAGTTATAATCCACTAATCTATTATTACATGCTACCCATGTTTTCCCTTTGTTTCTACATTTTGATTAATCATGGAAGGATAGCTTCTCCAGAATCAGTGCATTTTCAGTGCTTTCTTGTGACAGGCTTTCTACCCTACACAAGTAATTTGAATTTATGCGTGGTTTTGAAACGATTTAGCATTTTTTTGCACAAAGACATTGATGGGAATAATTTATGCAGGTAAAAACTTTTTTTGTTGTATATTTCTTACAGTCAAATACACTACTCTGGTGCATGATGGGCTCTTGAGTCTTCAGGTCTGCTGTTAGTCTTCATGCTATGTGAAATAGGTAATAAGAGAAGCTGCAAGATGTATGAGAATATGAAATGTAAATGTTTGGATGGGCTGTAACCAAACTTTGAAAATGCTTGTTTAGCACCACAGTCCAGAGTTGCTAGAGGTGTTACCACAATACTACAAATACTTGCTTGATAACAGGCAATAATTATTGTCTGTTTTGCACTGGGGGCACATTTTGATTCCTTTGCAATGTTCGCACTTAACTCCTCATCAAGTGTCTCTGCTCCACAAGGAACATCTGTAAATCAAGGTTCTGGATAAATAAAATCTTGGCATTCCTGAGGGCAGGACTCTCCCTCAAGGCCAGGATTTTAACAATTTTTGCTATGTTCCACATTTACAATGAAAGTATGGCTCACACATAGCACCAAATGGTAGCAGCTCTACAAAATAAAATTGCTATGATACTATGTTTTGCATTGCCTACTGTGTATGTTCAGCAGGTTAGTGACATCCTGGAGTTTCATTCCTTGGAACGGAAACACAATCATTAAGTATGATCCCAAGGCTGTTTTGCAAGACTTCTTACAATTGCTCTGCTACACAACTAAGTAGTGCAATCAGGAACAAAAGACAGTACTTCCGACTCTTTGCTGCCACCTCCTCAGACCACACCATGGATCCTGCTTCATCTTAGCCCTTCTTTCATTTGCCATTGATTTGTTACAATGAATGTATTAGAAAGATTGTGCTCACACAGAGAGCTTGTGAACCTTTAAGAGGACCCATTGATTGGCTTGAATAAAACATCTATAAGTTCAGATGCTTCAGTTCTGTGGAGTTGATTTTTGTCTTTCTAAGATCCACAATGTCCTGTTGATGATTTTGAGGCATATTCTTGGATGAAGAATCTCAGTGACATAGTTGTCAGCTTAATATGCAATGACAAATTGTAATTCTAATGATGAATAACATCACCTCCTCTAATGCTACTCAGACTGTAGTCTTACAGGAGGTCAAATATTCTTCCCAAGTAAGGACGCCTCCCATACATGCTAACAATTGCCCACACATCCACTAACAGGGTCCCAAAATGTGTTAATCATGAGCAAATGGGGTCATGCTGAACTGTGAAGGGGCAACCACATCCCTTGCACCAGTCTGTAAGGCTTTACCTAATCTTCTTCACAGCGTGTGAGACAGAGACTCTAGTCCAAGTGATGTACTTTACCACCAAATTTAGGAACATACTCCTAAACAATGCTAGAAGTAGTTGCCCCTGTGTACTAGGGGACAAGTGATCAGAGACTGAAGATACCAGGCACTATTTGTGCAACAAATATGTGTCTCTCATACCAGTAAGACAGGAAATGATGCCCCAAGAACTTGCCACACTAAGATATAATCCATATTTTGGATACCTTTTTGATACCTATTCAAGGTGTCTCCACAAGGTAGGACATAGAAGGTATCTACTGTATTTTTTTTGGAGTCTCCCATGTAGTCATTTTTAGGGATGCAAGAAATATAAAGCCTTCAATGCAGTGGAGAAAAGTTTTTCCTGGGATTGCCTCCTCTTACACTTTACAATAGCTGGTTATCATAGAGTTTTAGTTAGCCTACAGACTCCAAATTTTGCCCAAATGTGGATTGTGCTGACAGTTTGCTAGAAGCCAGATACTGACAGAGAAAGAGGGACAGAGTACTCTGTGCTTCTAAAACATACAGGGGTGATTTGCTGAAGACACTGAATTTCAGTACCCCACTTGACAGCCACCTTCATCTTTAACTTGTGAAGTTGAATAAAGTGGAAATGTTGCCTCCTGGGGTACATAGTCTACACGAATTGCTCAAACACCACTGAAAGCTCCAGGGTCCAGAATTTCTTGTGATGGGCTGGACAGTACGTGCAGCCACGACTACTGTTCTCATCCACACGTTACATCAGGAAACATTTGTTGTTACAGAATCAAAACCAGCCACTGTTAATATTTTTAAAAAGACCAAAGGAAAAAAAAAACCTCACAAGAAAAGTACATGGGGAATTAAAATTAACTCAGCTGCTTCGTTTGGCACGTGATATTTCAAGGGATCAAGTGGAATTATATGAGAAAAATGCACAGAAGACATACTGTGGATTGCTGTTCATTATCAAATTAGCACCTTTTATATCATGTTTCATTCTCTTCTCAGGTTTTAGCTTGTAATACATGTGATTAGAAGTGAATTAATAATAGCATTAATGTGCGAGTGGGTCCATTTTCTAGTGAGTACTTTAAAACAAAAAGGAAAAAGGCACCTTTACAATATTTTTAAAGAATACTTCATTAAGCAGAGGAGGTATACTAGAGTCACAAAACCCCGTGGCCACCGATATAAGCACACAACTTCCAGGTCTCTGCCTTTAGATGCCTGTGAAAGTCATTGTTCCCTAAACAAAAGAAACTGTGGGACACGTGTTTTATGTTTCATTGTGTCTTTGTCAACTTCTATCACTCATGAAAGAAGTGCCGCAGCCAGTGGTGCCAAAGGTCTGCTAGTTTCTTACTGGTCGGTCTGCCAAGGTATTCTTTTTCCTAAGTAATGTTAGCCATTCATGAATATTCCCCTGCTTCACAATATGACACATTCACTTGGTAGTTTTTCTCTGGTGACCTCAAATTCGTTTAGCAAACAGTTTATTTAGTATTGCCTGGCTGCAAAGAAGATGCTCGGTAGAAGGCAGAGTTGAACTAGTGGTTTGCTCAGTCTGATGTCTACATAAGAGTCAGAGAATTTATTTATTTTTTTAAATCAATTTTATTTTATTTATTTTACAGTGGAGGGCATAACTGTATGCATTTTATTTCTACCTTTTCCTAAGCAGAAACACAAGGTTCAAATATTTCATGGAAGTTAAAAATGCCCTTAAAAATGGGCATTCTGGGCTGTTATTTCATTTTACAAAAATTAGTGAGACGAAAAAAACCTCGTTTGTAGAAGATACACTAGCAGACCAAGGGAAACCAGTACCTATCATTTTAGTGTCGTTGCTTGGTAAGTATTGGGGACTACAGGGAATAGTGCTTCTTCCTATAAATGAGAAAACAGAACGTACCAGACAGAAAAAAACATAGTGTGATTTGATTTCCACGATGGCTTTAATTGAAGGAATATATTGCATATATTAATTTCCTCCTCTTCCCAAGTTCTTTCCTCAGCCATCATTTTTTAATGGACATAAAGAAAGAAGGCAGAGAAATAAGCTCCTGCTGTCCTCCCTGCTCAAATGCAGATACAGAGCTTGGAAAGGAAGGTGAGGAAAAGAAACAGAGTGATACCCTTAAACATAGATAAATGTTTGAGAGAAAGATTAATAGATTCTCAGCTTAGTAGATAGCTGGGCTTAGCAGAACTGAGTGATGAAGGGAAGCACTAGGATTTGCAATAAACATCAAGTGCACACCAAACAATCACAGTTACATCCCATCTGTTCCCTATGGAAATGCAAATGATACATTTTGCTTTCTAGAAGGCTGGTGACACTGCTCAGTATTGCCCTCTCTGCCCCACCTTCCCCTTTGGCTTTCAGTATCATTCCCCACGGGAAATCCATGAAGAGAGCTAAGCAGGAGCAACAGACATACACTTCAGATACTCTGTGAGCAGCATGCACCAGTAAGGATTACTTTCCTCCTTTATTCACAGAAATAAGACCTTATAACTCTTAATGAGTAAGCCTATTGATAGATTCATCTTTTTGGTTTGGGTCCCCCTTGCTGCTTTCTGGTTAAAAGCCACCCAACCCTTTTAGGATATGGCTTTGCAACATAAATATACAACTCTGTTAGTATTATCCCTTGACTTTCTAGGAAAGTTCAATCAGAAATAAAAGAGGTCCTTGGGCAGGCAAATGGGATCTTCCAAACATCTAATTAAGCCTACGTTTGCATACTGATTTCAAGGTTGACTACCTTTGCCCATTCACTCAATATGGACCATATGTAAGCAACAGCAGGATATTAATCACAATGAAAGAACACGTTGTTCCCCTACTTAGGCTTGCTGTACTTGTGATTATTCCTAAACATTTTATATTCAGAGAGTTGAGGCATTGTCATCAGAAACTATAAAGACAGAAACACTACCATTTAATTGCTCTTTGGCAGTGGGGAGGCAACATGCATTTGCTCCATCTTGGAAAATAAATAACCATAAAGGAGCATCATAGAATCATAGAATAGTCTGGGTTGGAAGGGACCCCAAGGATCATACAGTTCAAACCCCCCTGCCACAGGCAGGGCCACCAACCTCCAGGCCTGGATCTACACAAGGTTGCCCAGGACCCCATCCAACCTGGCCTTGAACACCCCCAGGGATCCACCACCTCTCTGGGCAGCCCATTCCAGCACCTCACCACTCTCTCTGTAAAGAACTTCCCCTGGTATCTAATTTAAACCTTCCTTCCTTTAGCTTCAATCCATTCCCCCTTGTCCTGCAAATAGGTGGTTCTGCAATGGCTTTTCTCCCTGCTTAGTAGTATCATCATTGCCTTTTAGACAAGCACCTCTTCCCTCCATAATCTCCAGAAAAAAATTAAGGTGCTATTCGTTTGGACCATCTCGCTTTCCAGGCTTCTCATTGCTTGAACTAACATCCTCCTCCCCAGTCCTCATGTTTTAGAGAGCTGCCATCTCGTGTTAAAACTTTGAGAAACATTTGGAAAAAAAATCCTTCTCTTCCCCCATGGACATTTACAGACAAACAAAACCCTGTAATCTTTATTCCTTTCTTTTTCTTTTCCAGGCTTCATTGCTTAGTCTTTAATCACGCATACAGTGAACATGATTGTCAATTCTGGACTACGTGATGTCAGACTACAGAGAACAGCTTTAAGCAGAATTTTTCTACATGATAGTGTTTTCATTTCCTCAAGTCTCGTAAGTGCAAATCTATTGAATTTACCATTTTAAACACTTACTCTTCACATGCACAAATAGAAAAAGAAAGTATACACAGAACTATCCATACTAAATGTTCAAATGAAAACCAGATGATCGCTACTGTAAGCATAGCATATATATATATATGCTTATTTTATATATATCTAAAAAATTCAAATAAAACTGCACCTTGAAAAAAGCATTTAAAAATAAAACAAACACAAAAAAAAGCATTTCAATTTGAAGCCTGCTCTTATACTGCTCTGAATCTAAAATACAACACTTTATGGAATCATCCCCACATGTTGCAATGCAAGAAAAAATTCTCTTCATTTGTTCATTCCCTTTCCTAACCCAAGAACTGTGAAAAAAGAGAGGCAATATGTAAAAAAAAACCCCACAGTTCTGTTTTCCACATGCACGCCTTGTGAGAGCATGGTGCTGAGTCCATAAGCAAGCACTTCACTAACAAAACCGCAGTGATGGGTGGGTATGGCTCCTGTCGCCGCCAACTTTTTTGTGCTGGGAATGGAGGAGGAGGCTGTCACAATGCCGCTGCCACAGTCCCACCACACCGCTAGCACCCAACCTGGCATCTTTCCCACTGAAAAATGTCTTTGCCTTCTAGGGAAAGAAAGGTTTTGTCTCCTTATAATCAGAAGATCATCTCCAAGATGAGCCCTGGAGTGTCATTCTTCTTTATGTCTCCAGGCCTGGGGAGCACATGAAAGTTTGTCAACGGGAATCCACGGAACAGGCTACAAGGAAGAGAAACTTCAGAGTCTCCCAAAACATTGTGTTATTCTTTCTTCTTACTTACAGACAAGAAGCACAAAACAGAGATAAAGATCTTATTTTCCCAGCATTACACACACAGGTGGCAGCTCATACCTAGCTACCAGTCAATTTCTCACTTCCTGTGCTCTTCAGCAGCTCTGTCCCATGCATGCAGCACCTGACTATTCTTTCTTGTCTTTTATGTAGAAATTCTATATTAGAAAGTCTATGAGATTCCCAAACAGCTTATTTACTGGAATTACTGCATTTTTTTCAAGCAGCTAGTCACTTGGCCTTCAAGGTCTAACATTGTGACACATCATGTAAAAGCTCTCAGTAAAAGCTGGAAATAAAGCCATGTCCTAATACAGGCATGCTGAAGAATGAAGACTTTGAGGTTCCTCTGCCCATCAGCTTGACTCAAAGTGAAATCTTGAGTCCCCCACCACTGGTTTTGGATCCCTATCAATCTTTCTGCCACTCCCTGTGTCTAAAGCATGTTCCTCACTGCCTCCAGGAACCTGCCTCTTCTCCTCCTCCTCTTTCACTTGCCAGCTTCTTACCTCTTCTCCCCCAGCTTCTGCTGCCGATTAAGGAAATAATCTTCCCATCCCAGAGATACCCTAATTTCTTCCCTGCTTATGGAAGCATCTCTTCTAACCTCTTTTCTTTGACCCTATCTTTTTAGATCTGCTCTCTTTCTTTTCCCCAATAATTCTGCATTAATTGCCCTTTCTTCTGTTCTTCTCACCTGTATTCCTCCTCTAAAACACTTCCAGAATTCATGCTGGGAATCTGATAGGTAATTATTTATTGCCGAGCTTGCAGACAAAGTAGAAGTGGCTGGAATGAGCAGACATGGGGGAAGTCCTGATGGCAAGTCATGAGACAACTGCACAACTCATTTTGAAAAATCACAGGAGATGCTTTCTAACAAGATGAGGTCCTCAGCTAGTATAAAAAAAAAAGTATAATTTCTTTTAGAAGACAGTAAGGGAGCTGCCACTCCAGGATCTGTCCCTGAGATAGAAGTGCTGAATATAACTGAAAAAAGCAACGTTGTCCCACATATTTTCAGAATACTCTGCTTTGCCTTATACAGCTTTAGATGTAAAGAAGAGTAATTCTGGATACTTTACTACCAGGGAATTAAATACACATTTTGTGAGGGATTTTTCCTTCTCTTTTCTCTTTTTTTTTTTTCTTTTTTTTTTTCCTTTATTTTTTCCTTCCTTTTTTTTTTCTCTTCTCTTTTCTGCAAGGATTATATTCAGCACTTAACCTGTTTTGCGAGATAATCAGAGTTTTTGGTATTATTATTATTTATGTTCAAGTCTTATCTGAAATTAGGAAGCAAACAGGAGCTGCTCTGCTGGCTCAGCAAGCTGAAGGGGCTACCATATAGATTGTTCTGCACTCAGGGGACTCGAGTCTGATCTCCTTCCCACACAGCCTATTTGGGTAGAAAAATCACAACCACTCTAATGAGTAGTATCTTTATCTCCATGTGTCAGCTCAGAGGGTGCTCTTCTGGGAGAAAATTAAATGTGACCTTCTGCTGTTGATGTGACACGAACAAACATATATTGCACAAGCTTCTGGATCAATGGCTGTTGGCTGCAGCTCTTTGATGTGCAATGCTCCATAGGAAGAATACAAGCCCCCACGCTTTTCTTTGTTGTTCCAACATCCGCTCTGAGAGATTTTGGAAGTGAGTTGAGCATGGCAAATATTTTGAGACTGAATGAATCCCAAAATATTTTGGGAAGTTAGTTAAGCATGGCAAATAATGGGGAGAGCGCTAACCTCAGTGTCACCTCTGGGCTTAAGATGTGATGTCGTCAGTGGATGTCATCTACCTTGACTTCAGCAAGGCTTTCCATACTGTCTCCCATGACATCCTGATAGAAAAGCTGAGAGAGGATGGGATAGATGAGTGGACAGTGAGGTGGATTGAGAACTGGCTGTCGGACTGAGCTCAGAGGGTCGTGATCAGTGGAGCAGAATCTGAATGGAGGCCTGTGACTAGCGGCGTTCCCCAGGGCTTGGTATTGGGTCCAGTCCTGTTTAATATCTTCATTGATGACCTTGATGAGGGAATATCATCCACCCTCAGCAAGTACGCCAGTCATACAAAGCTGGGAGGAGTGGCTGACACGCAGGAACACTGCGCTGCCATCCAGCGAGACCTGGACAGGCTGGAGAGCTGGGCAGGGAGAAACCTAATGAAGTTCAACAAAAGCAAGTGTAAATTCTTGCACCTGGGGAGGAATAACCACATGTATCAGTACAGGCTGGGGGTTGACCTGCTGGAGAAGAGCTCTGTGGAGAAGGACCTGGAGGTCCTGGTTGACGATAGGTTGGCTATGAGTCAGCTGTGTGCCCTGGTGGCTAAGACAGCCAATGGGATCCTGGGGTGCATCAGGAGGAGTGTGTCCAGCAGGTCGAAGGAGGTGATCCTCCCCCTCTACTCTGCCCTGGTTGACAGGCCCCACCTGGAGTATTGTGTCCAGTTATGGGCTTCCTGGTATAAAAAGGACAGGGATCTCCTGGAGAGAGTCCAGAGAAGGGCTACGAAGATGATTAAGCGCCTGGACCATCTATCCTATGAGGAAAGGCTGAAAGAGCTGGGGCTGTTCAGCCTGGAGAAAAGAAGACTGAGGGGGGACCTAATCAATGTTTATAAATATCTTAAGTATGGGATGCAGGGGGAATTGGCCAGCCCCTTTTCTTTGGTCTGTGGAGACAGGACAAGGGGCAATGGCTGCAAATTGGAACACAGGAACTTCCACACCAACATGCAGAAAAGCTTTTTCACAGTGAGTGTGACAGAGCCCTGGAATAGGCTTCCCAGGGTGGTGGTGGAGTCTCCTTCTCTGGAGCTATTGAAGACTCATCTGGATGCCTATCTATGTAGTATGAGCTAGGGAGCCTGCTTTGGCAGGGGGGTTGGACCCGATGATCTCTTGAGGTCCCTTCCAACCCCTACAATTCTGTGATTCTGTGATTCTGTGATTCTGTGATCATAGCAGAATCAAGCCGTTGCTTGCTAAGGTAATTCAGTAGTTTGGTTACTTTACAATATCATGTGCTGTGAGGCTGTGCTGCTACCATGTAAAGGAAGTTCACAGATGTCCTAACAACCAGATTATCCAAACTGACAACAATATTTATTTCTGGTCAGGTTTTAGCTGGACATGAATCAGATAACTCTACTAAAGTCAATGAAAGTTTATAGAATCATGCTAGAGAAAATAGTCCAGACCACTTGAGACCCAGGTTTTAGTACAGAACCCACTCCTGCCTCCATTTCCTTGTCTTCTCACTTAATCTCCAGATTTACGTGCTGGTTTTGTCTGGGACAGGGTTCATGTTCTACATAGTAGTTAGTATGGGACTGTGTTTTCGATTTGTGCTGGAAACAGTGCTGATAACGCAGGGATGTTTTAGCTGCTGCTGAGCAGGGCTTACACAGAACCAACGTCTCTGCTCCTCATCCCAGCCCACTGGTGAGTAGGCTGTGGATGCCCCAGGAGTTGGGAGGGGACACAGCTGGGACATCTGACCCCAACAGACCAGATGGACATCCCATACCATATAACATCATGCTCAGTATATAAAGCTGTGGGGAAGAAGAAAGAGGGGGAGGGACATTTGGGGCGATGGTGTTTGTCTTCCCAAGTCCCCATTACACATGATGGAGCCCTGCTGTCCTGAACACCTGCCTGCCATGGCAAATGGGGAATGAATCCCTTGTTTTGCTTTGCTTGTATGTGTAGCTTTTGCTTTATCCATTAATCTGTATTTACCTCCACCCACAAGATTTTGCGGTTTTACCCTCCTGATTCTCTCCCCCATCCCAGCAGCGAGTAGTGAGTGAGCAGCTGAGTGGGGCTTAGGTGCAGACTGCGGTTAATCCACAATAGCCGATAGATAAAATTATTTTTCCTGTGTGTAAGAATGTCCTACAGACCTGCCACAAATTAGAAAACATTTCTTCATAACCTTAACCCTTGTGGTCATTATAGTACAAATATCAAACTAATCTAAGGACTCCCTTTCACCAAACTTCAATACCAGACCCACCAAATGACCTTCACTCTGCAAAGAAATTGGGGTTTGTTTCTGTTTCTCACAGATCTGCCCATAAACAGGGGACAGACACTGAAGAGAACAGTGACGGTCAGTGATTTGATAACACGTGCTCAATGAAACTCTCTTTTCAATCATCTTCGAGAGATGAAAGGAGCACCTATGAATCTGAAGCCTGTTTCTCATTTGCTATAGGAGACTCATAGGTAACTGCATGAGTGACTATACTGCATTCTTTAACATGGATGGTCTGTGTGGATCAAAGCTGAATTTCCAGGGTATAGGAATTCACCACTCGATAATACCACTGATAGCGAGCATATAATTCCACTGATGTCAGTGGAGTCACACTTGGCTATAATGGGAATGAAAACTCATCCCATGGGTAAAGATAAAAAGATATATAGTATTAAATAAAAATAGACAGTCAGAATAACTACCTCAGCCTTGGGTAATATGTTGGGTAATAGCCTTTACTATTAGTTTTACTCATGGGAAATTTTGCACAGGGAGAAGAGGCTAAATTTCATGTGGAAGAATCAATTCTTGGGACAAAGGAAAATGACAAAGATAAAAGCAGTGACAAATATGGCTGAAGGAATCAGAGAGAAACAATTGCTTTTCAAATTAACCATCCTGTTTTAAAATTGCTAGTGGAACTCTGTAATAAAAATAGCGTGTATCTTAGATCAATATATTAGGCATTTCGGGTCCCAATTTGTGAGAGTGTCCCTCAGAAAGGGAGGAAACTTCTGTAACATTCTTCATTAATACTCCACTTCCTTAAGTGATTTGGGAATTATCTGTTAAAGCAGGAATGCAATGAAGAAAAACTAAAAGACCATGCGTAAGTACATAGAGTTGGCCCCATATCAGCAAAGCCTGGAGTGTCAGCAAAGCCTGAATAAGGAAAGCTTCATTCAAGGAGTGGGTATTTTATGATGCCACAACTATTGGTTCAATAATCAATTGTCAGGGGTTTCCAGCTGCAAGGAAAGCTTGCCAAACCAAACACTAAAGAAAAAAACAAGAAAAGAAAAAGGAACAAAGCCTTGAACACACTTGTAATTTGCCATTACCTGTAAGTCATGCTCATGAACAAATGGTCTGCTAAGTTTTGGAGAGCCTAACAATTTTCTGGGAGTGAAATAACATGGTCTCATAACCCTGAGTTTGTCCTTGACACCTCGATTTCCAAAATGCCCATGCATTCCCAGGCTTTGCTAGGGGCAAGTCCTGCCTAACCAACCTAGCGGCTTTCTACAATGGAGTGACTGCATCAATGGACAAGGGAAGAGCTGTGGACGTCATTTATCTGGACTTCTGCAAGACTTTTGACACGGTCCCCTACAACATCCTTTTCTCTAAGTTGGAGAGATGCAGATTTGATGAGCGTACTGTTCAGTGGATAAAGAATTGGCTGGATGGTCGCATCCAGAGGGTGATGGTCGATGGCTCCAAGTACAGATGGAAGATAAGCAGAGTTTCTCAAGGGTCTGCACTGGGACTGGTGCTGTTCAATATCTTTATTCATGATACTGACAATGGGATTGAGTGTACCCTCAGCAAATTTGCTGATGGCACCAAGCTGAGTGGTGAAGTTAATGTGCCAGAGGAACGGGATGTATGAAAAAGGAGTAATGGTTTTAAACTCGAAAAGGGAAGATTTAAGTTGGATATTAGGAAAAATATTTTCAATATGAGGGTGATAGATCATGAGAACAGGTTGCCCAGAGAGGTGGTGGAGGCCTCCTCCCTGGAGACATTCACAGTTGGGTTTGATGGAGCTCTGAGCAACCTGATCTAGTGAAGATGTCCCTGCTCACTGCAGGAGGACTGGACTAGGTGACCTCTAAAGGTCCCTTCCAACCTAACATATTCTATGAGTCTATGATTCTCATTCATTCCCACACATCCAAAGCCCTCATCCCCTCTCCCTGCTTCTCATACTTCTTCTGACAGAAGACAAAACCTTGCTCATCTCTGGAAGGACTGAAATGGTAACAGCAGAAAAGACAAACTGGGCAGGAATATTTCAGTCTCTGTGTTCCAGCTTGTTAGGGTTTTCTTGTCCTCCTGTTTGACCTAAAAGTATGAAAATCATCAAGGGACCAACAGATGCAAACTCATTGCCACCATTCACAAACTTTCTTCCTGTTTAGCATGCATTTCAGACAGTTATTAACATTTCTGTACACGAAGGGAGCTGACTCCGTATCATCCTTAGGAAGCAACTCTGACCCAGTATTATTTCTTAGGATTTATTTTGCATTGCTGTAACTGGCTGTAAAAGGCAAGACTGGTGAAGAACCACGATTTCCTCCTTCCAGGGGCCACATTAATCCAGTTTTCATCTGCTTTCAACAATTTGAATTAGAGAAGTCCTTTAGTGGATCAAATAAATTGTTTGTTGTTGCTTTATTTTGGATGTAGTTTAAGGAAATTTAATTTAACCAGCAAATCCTATCAAAACAATAGATTTAAGAAGCCAGCACCTATCTCTGCCTCCAGACATGTCCAACTGTTTGCTTGCAGCTATCCCAAGTGCTTACATTGTGTTGATCCTTATATTAACTTTGATGTAATCAGAGTTCCACTATGAGATGCACAGACCATATGGGCCGATGTTAGGAACAGATCAGAAGCTCAGCTTCCATTTCAGTAACATAAAAGAAAGGCAGGAACATAGTTTTTCTTTCCCTTACTTCTTCCTCTGCTTGATAATAAGATCAAGAGATTTGTTATCTTGTTCGTCATAAAACAAAACACATCTCTGTACGATTTGAAGGTGGTAGTGCAGGCTGGGCCAACTCAGAAAACTAAGAGGGAACTAGAGGTTGCAAAATACAAATCTGGTGCGTAATGGGACCCAGCTGCTTGCACTGAGATTTCTCTGGATTAGGAACATAAAGAATTTCAGATTAAATAAACGCTATGTGTTCAAATCCACACGTTCTCCACTTGAACCCCCTCAAAACTAGAAAAGATTTTTTTTTCCACAGCTTATTGTTTTTAAAAGATCTTTTCGCTTTGTATCTGCTAATAAATTCCAGTTTGATGTAGGTCCAGTAGCAAACACTTGAATCTCTGCTGATTCACATTCTCTATCTCTCATCTCATATGGGGTATATAGGGATGCAAACTGCTATCAAATTATGAGTGATTTGCATTCATTTTGTACAGATGCAGATTAGTACAAAAGGTGAAGAATGGCAAACAATCCAGATGATTATAAGCAAACTGGCTTTCTAACATGCTTGGTTTCATTATATTCAGATTTAGGATGTGTGAGGACCTCTGATCAAGCTCTTGATAAGCAAAAAGAAAAAAAAAATAAATAAAAGAATAAAAAGAATTTTTAAAATCCCTGAATTGATTTAGAAATCAAAGAGCTGCTTGGGAAATGCGGTTGTCACTATCTCTGAAATATGCACAAGGTAAAGAAGACCACCGCTATCTACATGGGAGATTGTAAGAATGAGGTGCCAAATGTCAAAATATATGTATATTGTCTATTCAGAAATCATACAGATCCGAGGGACAACTAGTTAGACCCTTTGTGTAACACAGAGTGGAGAGTGTAGCTAACTCCAGCTTGAACAAAAGTATTTACTAAAGATACAACAAAGCAAAATATAGTCCATGTCTAGAGCATCACTATATCCCTCCTCAAATTCCCTTTGTTGTAAATAATACATAGCTTGTTTCAGGTCTCTCTGCTTAGCTTCAGCTTCCCGATATTTCTTACCACTGCATCTTTGTCACATATATTCAGAGGAGCCCTCTGCCAGTGAATTTCTGTTGCTGCTGTCAGTAGTCAAAGCGATCGCATCCGTCCTACACTTGCACTTTGAGGAGCTAAACAATTGGGAGTTTTCCCTGAAGTTTGCTGTATGATCTCTTACCAAGCATTTAATCATTCTTATATCTGTTTTCTAAATTTTCTCTGGTTTATCAACATACTTTCTCTATCACTGGCACCAAACAAAAGAAGTTTTTCAAAAGCAGTTAACCTATGCCAAATACTGAGGTGGTTTCACTATGCCTACATGAGACTCCCCTGTTCATACATACGAGTAAAGGTGCATATTAAACTGAAAGCTCCTTTTTTGCCTAATTATCCATCATGCCAGAGAAGCATTTTGAAATCTCAAGTATCCCCAATGCAGTATGCCTTAGGTTTTTTTTCTTTTGATATATGAGTTTACGTTTCACTACATTAAAGAAGAGATTGCTTGTCTGTATATAGCATATAAAATACCTAGATCTCTGTCAGTGTCTCCTACTCTTTCATTACCAACTCCCCCGACTCTTAGATCACCTGCAAACTATTGACAATGGCCACATTTTTTATCCCAGGTCATTGATAAACATGGGCAGAAACATAAGTCTAGGAAATGGTGTTTTATAATCCTGCAAAAAATTAGTTGGAAATACACATAAGAAATTAAAAATATCAGTAATAATTTATGGAGAGGGACTTGCACACTGTACTGGAACAATTCCCTTTATGAATAGAATTTTAGTCAGAAATAGCCCTTCTTGCATAGATAGGGATTAGTTAATCCACGTTCCTATAACCAATATACTTTATGAAGGATAAAACAATATTTTGAATTAATGTGCTGGAGTTATTAAGAGTCAGCTGACACCTGCAGATAACTAAAGACGAGAAACAGGAATACTGAAACCATTCCACACTTACTCATCTCACAGAGGGGTATTCAGTCTCCTAGTTTTCTTCTTACATAATTTGATTACTAAAGCAATTTTCCTATCATTGTGAGTCCTTGGCAATACTGGAGATTGTGGCAATTCTAAGAACTACTCCCTTACTGTAAAACATTTTTGTGGACATT
This sequence comes from Laterallus jamaicensis coturniculus, assembly GCA_022605575.1. NCBI lineage: Eukaryota > Metazoa > Chordata > Aves > Gruiformes > Rallidae > Laterallus > Laterallus jamaicensis. Next base: position 20,802,592 of record JAKCOX010000012.1, on the reverse strand, counting down.
TTTCTTTCTTATCTTTTTTTTTTTTTTATTTTAGTTAAAATATACTCCATGTCCTCCTGCAAAATATTTTCTGGCAGTGCCTCTGTCTTTATCTCTGACTTTCAGTCACTGTTCCTCAAGTGGGAAATAATATGCCTTGGAGTTATTAATAATCATATGGAAGCTTTTCAAAGAGTAGTTGGGGTGTGAAGAATGTAAACCAAGGACATCCATGTCATTCTTATACCTTCCTTCCTAGATATTAGCTATCTTATCAGTCATAAAGTATTTCTAATTAGAATCATCAAGATACAAAGCCAATAACAAGCAATGACAGGAAGCTACTGGAATTCCGTTTTGCCGCAAAGACACATTGAAAACTGAGGATTTGACAAGGGTTTCCTTACAAACCAAGGCTCTGTCTTATTTTGCAAATAAGGAAAAACTACAACACGCAGTCCCACCTGTCCTACATTAATGTCAAGAATATAAACTGACCTGAATTGCTGGTAAGAACCTAATTAGCATGGCTACAGGGTGAGCAGTCCCTCCAACATAATAATTTATTAGCTAGAAATCCCTGGGCTTTGGCCAATGCAAGCTTCCTGCCAAGGAGATCTCAAGAAGAAAGGAACCAAACCCACAGGATTTTTTGAGTCTTAGCATGATGAATTTTGTCAAGGAAGCTTCCTTCACCACGTTCACCCTAAGTTAAATGTGACGAGGAGAAAGTGGATTTGATATCTGTTGGGCTGTGGTGGTAACTTTAATTTCTATTAGCAAGCAGCTCCCTGGTGACCACAAGGTAATAGTCCCCATCAAGGGCTCCTGAACTGTCCTTTATCAAAGAGAAAAGCAGCATCTGCTTTGGATAGGCTCACTAAATACATGCTTTAACTGGACAGATACTGAAAAATATTTTGGCATGTTTGCCTCAGGGGGGTTTCGTAATCTGTCTTCATCATATCTCCCAGTACAGCTTGTAAAAAAAAATGGAGGTTTAAAATATTTTCCTATTCTTTTCCTCTTCTCTGGATGGCTCCCCAAAAGGATGTCTAAACTAACAGTGATTATTATGAGCAAGATTTGAAAACATTTAGACTTTATCAGCTTACTTTCAGATCCTCTCTTCCCTATGCTTCCCTCTGTTTCAGTTTAAAGAGCTGATCTTCTCTTAATATAAATGAATCAGAGTCATCCCGAATGTCTCTTCTATATGTCACCTGATTTGTGTGGCTTTAGTAAATCAGTTGCTCCAGTTAATCTGAAGTTACAGAAAACTTGGTGAATCTTCCTCCAGCTCTCAGTTGCATACTTCTCCTAACACCTTCATTCAGAAAACATCCTGACAATGAGTGATACTTGACCAAACAGCCAAGATAACTGTGGTTTGATTTTGTCCTTCACATGGTCCTTTTGTCAAAACAATGAGGGTAAATTAAGGCAATAAAGGGACTTGTTTTCATGTAAAAATGCAGATATTTTCTCTATTTGCACTCTGCATTTTATGTCTCCACCCCAGTTTACATCTGTTGAAAACACTGAGTCATTGCTGATAAAAGAAGTTGGAAAAGTTAACTATGTTGTTAACAACAATCAACATCCTACATGAGGAGACTATGTATAAACTGATTTAGCTGGGTAAACACCTAACACTGCCAATGCTAGATCTGGGATAGCTTGGAAACATCATTCCTCGTTTAAGATTATCCTTGGGAGAATGAAGTGGAAAATTCAATAACCAAAGGTGATTTTGCACTCAAGACAGCTTTTGCTGAACACCTGCTAGAGAGAGAGGCTGAAGAAAGTTGAGATTGTTAAACCTGGAGAAGACAAGGCATCAGCAAGGCCTTCCAGTTCCTAAATTGGGCTTATAAGAAACATGGGAAGAGACTTCTTAGGAAGGCCTGTAGTGATAGGACAGTGTGTAATGGTTTTAAACTGAAGATTCAGACCAAAGAACATAGATTTGGGTATGCATCTGTACTGAAAGCAGCGTGTTATAGACAGGGTTGGATCCTGAGAGACCCTGACAGCTAAATGGCTAACCTTTTCCAAGTGGATGTAACAGTTCTCTGCCTCCACACAGGACAGTGGATTTGTAATTGAGAAGATCTGACATGTTTTTGTGCACATGTTCGAAGAAACTGAGATTTTTTACAAGCTGGTCTGGAATTGTCTTCTAGAATCATCATAGAATCAGAATTGCATGGGTTGGAGGGGACCCCAAGGAACATAGAGCTCCAACCCCCCTGCCACAGGCAGGGCCACCAGCCTCAGGCCTGGATCTACACAAGGTTGCCCAGGGCCCCATCCAACCTGGCCTTGAACACTTCCAGGGACGGGGCATCCACTACTTCTCTGGGCAGCCTGTTCCAGCACCTCACCACTCTTTCTGTAAAAAACTTCCCCCTAATAGCTAATCTAAACCTTCCTTCCTTTAGTTTTAATCCTTTCCCCTTTGTCCTGGCATTGTCTATCCTTTTAAAAAGTTGAATCCCCTCCTGCTTATAAGCTCCCTTCAGGTACTGGAAGGCTGCAATGAGGTCTCTCCGCAGCCTTCTCTTTTCCAGGCTGAACAAGCCCAGCTCCCTCAGCCTCTCTTTGTAGGGCAGGTACTCCAGCCCACTAATCATCTTCATGGCCCTCCTCTGAACCCTCTCCAACAGTTCCACATCTTTCTTGTATTGGGGGCCCCAGATCTGGACACAGTACTCCAGGTGGGGCCTCGCAAGGGCAGAGTGGAGAGGGACAATACCCTCCCTGTCCCTGCTGGCCACCCCTCTTCTGATGGAGCCCAGGATACCATTGGCCTTCAGAGCTGCAAGAGCACACTGCTAGCTCATGTTAAGTTTCTCATCCACTATGACACCCAGGTCCTTCTCAGCAGGGCTACTCTTAAGAAGCTATTCTCCCAATCTGTATCTATGTCTGGGATTCTTCCGGATCAAGTGGAAGACCTCACACTTGGCAGTGTTGAACCTCATTAGGTTCACCTGGGCCCATTTTTCCAGCCTGTCAAGATCCCTCTGGGCTTCCTTTCATTCTAGGGTGTCGACCACACCACTCAGCTTGGTGTCATCCGTAAACTTGCTGAGGGTGCACTCAATCCCATCATCGATGTCATTGATAAAGATGTTAAAGAGCACTGGTTCCAAGACAGACCCCTGGGGGACACTGCTTGTCACCAGCCTCCACCTGGACATTGACCCATTGACCACCACCCTTTGGCTATGGTCTGTTAACCAGTTTCTTATCCACTGGATGGTCCACCCATCAAATCCACATCTCTCCAGTTTAGAGATAAGGATGTGGTGGGGGCCTGTGTCAAATGGCTTCTAGGAAAGCATTGAAAAGATCAAAGCAAACACATGTAGAAACCTAATAAAATTAATGCTCCAAAAGACAGGTCAACTAGCGTTCTACTACCCAGCTGGACTGCAAATGTGATTCCCATTTAATAATTTTGTATGAAGAATGATGGACTGATTTTTTGTAGCCTAAAATGAGTGCTTCCAGGACACTGGAGTAATACATTAAAAGAAGGGAGAATGAGAGACAGAGGTGCTGAAATTTCAAAATGATTCAGCAAAGAGGAATCAAAGTTATTAAAAACAGGAAGTTATTAGAAAGCTATTAGAAAACTATTTCTACAGACAGATAAATTAAGAGGAAAAATCGCAAATTCCTTTTCCTGGGTCACGAAAGGAGCTGCAAACAGACCTGAAGTCCCCATGTCCCTTTTACCTACTTATTAAAGTCAAACTGTTGTCTCCTTAATAACTAATTAGAGTAACTACAATTGTATATAGTCTAATCAGGACATTCAGACTTGCATTACAGCAATGTTTCAAACTTGCAATCCACCCACTGCTAAAGCAGAAGGAACTGGAAAAGAGGGCTTGGAAGCATATCCTTTAACAAAGCAACAGGAAAGAGATGTCTCTACCATGGTCAAGAAATAGTGACGGAAAAGGGATCAGCTAACTTGTCCTGTGGGACATGATCTGCAAGCTGGGGGTTGTCCGGCTCCCACCCAAGCTGTCTGGCACATATGCTGTAAAAACAAGTGTCAGCTAATGGAGCGTGCCCTCATGCTCAAGGAGAGAGCAAAGTGCATCGTGCTGCCTGTTCCCAGAGGAGTTGGCCTCTGGACAGTCAGAGACCGACAACCAAAGACAGGCTGTTCTCAATGTCCATCAGGTATTAACTTTCATTCCCTCTGGTTTTCCCTGAAAGGTTGAGGGCTGTCGTTTCAGAAAGATAGCCCTAATACTAATATTTCCTTGAGTATTTTCACTTATTAGAGAAAAGGATAATGTCTACTTTCCCCTGGAGTAGGATCACAGATGAATCAAAGTTGACCACAATCTATTCTTTTTTACCTATACTAGAGGCAGAAGAACATAAAACCTTAATGAAATTAATTCGGTTTATAACAGATATTTTAAAAAAACCCTAACTTTCTTCCAAGAAATTAGCCTGAAATCTACACTGGAGGCATAGGGTTAAAATCAGAGATGAATGACATTAAACTTCCCTTGCTCGTCCCAGCTGTGGGAGTCTCGTGGTTCGTTACCTAGTGAGACAGGAATTACTGGAGCTGGTCCAACTCCACCATGCAAAGAAGTCTAGCAAGAAAAAGCATGGTTCGTGGTAATTTTGCTGAAGTTCCAGGATGACCTCCATGAAACCTCAAAGGTGAAATGATCTAACAGAATCAGGGAGCTGTTTTGAAAAGCACCACATGTCACAGTAAGCGTGGATAGAAAATATGCCACAAAATGCCTTGTCTCCTTCTGCTCTGACAGAGAAGTGGTTAATTGCCATATTTGGTGAAAAATGTATTAAAAATCATAAAATTGGAGGTTTAATTATATTTGGTATGTGTTACTGGCAGAGCTTCATGAAATGATCAACAATTATCTTTCTCATCCATCAAGTGCCCAGGGATCACACAAGGACAGGGAGTAAGAATATGAAATACACTGTGCCAAAAACATAAAACGTGTTGTTTCCCTTGTAGCCTTCTTCATTTTTTTCCCCCACATTTTCCAGGCACATAATTCAATTTTTTTATTTTTTTTTAACATAGCTACTTTTCCACTTATCTGGAAACAATCAACTCCACAGAACATTTTCAACATCAAACTCACTACAGGAAGGCACAAGTTTTTCAGGGCGCAGTAGAGTTTGATTGTAAACCAAGAAGAAATTAATGCCTTCTGATTCAACTTTAGCACTTGATTAACCCAAAATGAATCAAAAAGGCTGCTCATTGACATGCAAAACCATCTTTTTTATATTGCTACTCATAAAACTTCATATGCAATGGCGCAACTGTGCCAAAACATTCAGACAACAAAACCCAGCTTAATTTCAGAGATTTACACATGTTCCTGAAAGACTGAGATATTTCATGCCTACAACCAAACTTTAATTAGAGCTAAAATTACAATACAATGCATCCCATCAAAATAGGCAAGCTATTTATAGTTGCATATGTAACTCTTGGGTTGTCAGGTGCTCTGTACATTGAGATCACTAATATCCTGTTTAGCCAAGAAATTCATCCTTCAGTGCTTAAAACACAGCTGGAGGGAGATGCACAATATGCCGCGCTGTAAATGCCGTCGGAAAGATGTGTAGCGCATGAACGGCAGTTTCATGAATATAACTTGCACGCCTATCTATTTACTTTCTGATTATTTCTCTTTGAGATTCCCTGCCTATTTGTGAAGGACAAACAGTAGAAAGCCTGATGCTGCAAACAGATGTGGACACACTGAATGGGGAAATCCATTGCTTCAAGGAAGGGCCAAGATTTCTGTGGGACTCTATACAAGACTAAGCATTTGGCACTTACATAAAAGGCTCAGCAGAGCAGTTATTTGCTGTTTATTATGGAGGGATATTTGGAGTGTTAGCTTGAGGTCTGACAGTGCTCTAAATTCATCGTGTAACATGCACAATTTTACTTACCAATGGGAGATCACAGCTTGAACACTAGCATTTGGTGTTACAGCTTGACCATTGTAATTGAAGCACAGCTCGTCTTGTGATCACCATATAAAGCTGATCTTCTGAGAAGAGGGCACCATGATGGAAATGTTCCCTATCAATCCACAGTGAGTAGTCTCAACAAGCACAGAAAGCCCGTGCTCACTAGCCACTCAGGAATTCAGCTTTGTCCGGATTTTACCAAAGACTTCTCAGACAGAGGACCAGGTGACATAGGTGAAGGCATAAGGAGTTCCTTTAACTTATATGCCTAATGTCTGGGAAGTACAACTGTTTGCCACCAATTACCCTCTCAAAGCAATTCACTCAGGTGTTGATGTTTAGCTGGGATGAGTCAGAGTTTGAGTACACAGAGACAAAGCAAAGTATGTTGACATCATGAAGTTCAACAAGGATAGGTGCAAGGTCCTGCACCCAGGTCAGGACAATCCTTGTTATCAATAGAGTGTGAGGAATGATGTGATAGACCAGCCCTGTGGAAACGGACTTGGGGTACTGATGGACGAAAAGCTGGATATGAGCCAGTAACTTACACTCACAGCGCAGAAGGTCAACTGCATCCTAGGTTTCATCATAAGAAGTGTGGCCAGCAGATCAAGAGAGGGGATTCTTCCCCTCTACTATGCCCTGGTGAGAACACCTCTGGAATCCTGCATCCAGCTTTGAAGACCTCAGCACAAAAAGGATATGGGTCTGGCCCAACAGGACCTGTTGGAGCAGGTCCAGAGAAGGACCATAAAAATGACCAAAGGGCTGGAGCACCTCTCATAAGAAGACAGGCTGAGAGAATTGGGGTTGTTTAGCCTGGAGAAGAGAAGGCTCCAGGAAGACCTCAGAGCCCCTTCCAGTCCCTGAAGGGACATACAGAAAGCCGTGAAGGACTGTTTGTAAGGTCATGAAGCAATGGGATGAGGGACAGTGGTTTAAAACTGAAGGCAGGTTCAGATGAGACATTAGGAAGACGTTCTTCACTCTGAGGGTGGTGAAGCACTGGAACAGGTTGCCCAGAGAGGTGGTGGAGGCCCCATCCCTGGACATAGCCAAGGCCAGGCTTGATGAATCTCTGAGCAACCTAATCTAGTTCATGGTGTTCCTCCTCACTGCAGGGGGGTTGGACTAGGTGGCCTTTAAAGGTGCCTTCCAACCTAATGCATTCTATGTTGCACTGAATATAGTGGTGACACAGAGCACTCATCCCCCTCCCTATAATGAAGGATCTATTGATATTTTAATACAGGTATTTTGACCTGAGGATTCTGTGAAGCCTACTTCCTCTAGCCACGTCAGATATGCTGTTAGCACTGTTTAGGGTTAAGGGTCTTAAGATAAGGCCAGCTGGTGCTGGTCATATAATAATGATGGGATGCTCTGAAAACAATACTTTATGTTCTATTATTAAGGACAGTAAAATCCAACGGGAATTCCACGAAGTAAAAATTAGATGCTCTGACTGCCCAAAAGAGGTATTTTCAAAGGTCACATTAATTGTTAATGGGAAGCTGAGAAAACTGTGAAATATCCAATATCTTAGATATAAAAACACATATCAGGTTATAGACAACAGAGGCACGAATCATGATCCCAATCCATAGGTTTCCTTTCAAAGCTGGATGTCAACCTGCAGATATCCAGTAAAAGCCCACACATTAATTACAAAGGGAATAAGATAAGGGTTCAATTCATTTAGTTCTTTTATTCCAGGCATTTTAAGGCTGTCAGTCTGAAATTTTGAAAGAGGCCTATATTGAAGATAACCCTATAAACAGGATAACTTAAAAAAATAAAAAAGAGCAAAAAAAAATATACTTCCCCCACATATGGTTCTAACAGATGTGGTTTTAAATTACCGTAGGGACATAATAATGTTTTTTGAATGAACTGAATGTTAAATAGTTGGCTCCTCCTATGTGACAGACATTAGCGCTCAGTGGTTTAAGCAGAAAACTCCCCATTTGTGTCTTTAGCTGGCACGTACTTCATCTTCAGCCCACACTGGTCAGTATGATTTAATACCTCAGCCTGACGTCCCTCTCACCAGCAAGGGGAAGGATAAAATAGGAGCAAAGAAATGGAACAAAACAAAACTGAGGAACATCTCCCTCCCCTCCAAACAGACAATGCCAGACAATGCCAGGCTGCTGCATTGTTCCCTACACAACTCTTGAAGCCCTGCAAGAGAAACTCACTGGAGAGGACAGCTGAGGAAGAAAAATGTTAAATAATTCAAAGCCACTAACATCAAGTCTGATGTAGGTATAAAAATAGTTACAAAACACCACTCTCCATGTTTTCACTACAGGAACTTTTGACTTTATTTGGAAACATCAAGAAAACCCCAAACCTATCACCCTCCCAGCCTTGTATGCTCAATTAGTCCAGCAGTCAAAATGACATCCATTTCCAAACTAGCCTTCAATTTTCAGGCCATTTCATGTTTCTGTACTGGGAGAACCCGCGCAGTTCCACAGCAGGAGTTAAAAAGTCTGATCCAGAGCCCATTAAAACCAATGGGAGCCTCTGAATTAACAGTAATGATCCTTGGATCTGTCCCTGGTTTAGGTTAAAATGCTGTGGTGCTTTGGGGATTCAAGCAGGACTGGATGTGACCAGCTTTTGTTATGTCCAAAAATCTCTGTGCCTGGGAATGTCCACTTCCAAACACTCGGTCTGCAAGAGCAGTGCACGTTTTAAAAAAGGCCTTCATGAAATATTCAAGGAAACATGATACAAGGTGAGGTACCATATAGTCTGTGGGAAGTTAGCTCAAGGTATTTTCATTTGAACAGAGGGAAGGAGAGAGAAATGATTGGGAATGTTCACAGATAAAGAATATGTACCCTTCCCCCACCGTCCCCCGCCCCATTTGATCAAGAGTTTTGCTGGGACTGGGTTTGGGGAAATGAAATAACCACTGTCAAGTAAAAAGTATCCTGATTTTTTAAAAATTATTATTTATCTCATGCATAGCAGAGATGTTGCAGAATTTTTAGCCTTCCATGCTCTGAAATGGGGAAAAAAATCCCAAAAGAAAAGAAAACAAAAAAATCAACCCATCTCCAGTGCACAGAGCACAACAGAGCACCAGCTGCAGCAATACAGCTCTAGCACCAAAAGAGCTGGCACAGGTCCCTCCACTCCTGGTATACCCCCATTTCCTCACTCCCAATGCCACTTTCCAAAGAAATCCACTTTCCTTCCCCAGTATCAGCTTCCAGCATCCCGTTCTTTCCTGTTACCATCTTCTCAACTAGTCACTTGCTGCCTGACAACCTCTGAAAACACAGAAAGCCAAAATAAGTAAGTACATAAAATTCATTAATTATGGAGAAGGTATAAAATAATGCAAAGCTAAGTGATGCAGGTGTACAATAACCCTGCTCTCTGGAGCCTGTGATCAGCAGTGGTTGGCACGGAGAGCCACAAACAGATGACATTTTAAAGCATATGGCGATATGCAGGGATGTAAGCAATGGTTTGTAGCTTCTATATGAGTCATTTGTGTGTCTCTCCAATCCCAAGTAATATTGTGAACAGCACCAGCAATAATAAGCTATAAAATCCAAGCCCTAAGGCAAGAACTGTTCAGGTAGACCCAAATGGCCATCAACAAGCAGGGTTTTAAGTGACAGACAGGTGGGTTTATCTGCTCACACTTTCTTAGGAGATAACGGCAAAAAACCAGGACAGTATTAGAAGTTTCCAAATCCTAGGTGTTTTTTGCATGAACACAGCATGGATTTTTAGGATAGGAAGGAGAGAAATTTAGAAGATGGAGATGCAGGGGAAACACATCAGGCTGTGAGAAGATGGTCATTAAGTTGTCCCCTGTTCAGGACTCAGGTGCACCAGCCTGGATGAAACAAGGAGCATTATTTGCTGTTTGACGGAATAGCAAATGCTCCCTAGAATGAAGACTAAGAGACTCAGATACTGTCAATGAGAGTCAAAAGCATTTGAGCCACAGAAAACTTCACAGTCAGATGTCACAAGACAGGCAGGCTGGTTGTTCTTATTTTTCTTAAGTGTATTTGTTGGTTATATTTTTGTTTAGATTATCCCCAGGATAAGAATAAAAGTCAAAATGAGAGCCTTTTTCACTGCTGGATTTCCTTATCCTCTCCTGAAGCCTCCAATCATTACACCACAACCTACTCTCGCAATACTGAGTAACTAGCTGGGTGATAAAAACATCAGATGAAATTCAGTGTCAATAAAAGCAAAGTAACGCATAAAGGGAAAACCAATTCTAACGATACATACACAACGTGGGCTTTAAATAAAGTGCAACCACACAGGAAGGTGGCTGGGGAATCACCGTGGCATGTCCTCTACAAATATTGGCTCTCTGACTGAGAGAAAACTACTCTTTCAGGCAGGGAAAATCTTGGGATATGTTAGGAAAAAACAAAAAGGGAATAATAAATCAGGATAATGCCGTGTAAGCTGATGATGCATTCTTGTCTCAACACAACATGCATTGTTGGTCAATTCATCTCTAAAATTTAAAGTAAAATAAATGAAGAAGGAGAAATGGTTGGCAAAGAGTATTTGGAATATAGAGACATTTTTGCAGGTGAGATGGAGTAAGGATTTTCAGCTTGGGAAAGAACAAAAAAAAGTGTGAGGAAGAGACTTCTATTAAATCATGATGCCTATAACCCATAAAGTAGGAGTCACCTAATGAAATTAGCAAACTGTGAGTTTAAAGGAGACAAAATGGAAGACTTTTTCCCTCACTGTATAATTTTAAATTTCAAAACTTTTTTTACAGGACATTGTGTCCATTGGAACTCAACATTGGGTTCAAAAAGAACCCAGCAGATTGATAAGAGTACAACTGCTTCAATGCCTGCTGAGCAGGACGGTCCAAAAGACTACCCTGAAGATAGAGAAGTGCAATGAAAAGGTTCACTCTGTATTCTAGTGAGTGTAATTAGGCTTCATATAAGCACGATACAAATACTGTAAACGACTAGAAAGCCAGGAAAAAAATTCTGGGTCATGAGACCAGCCTAAAAAAACTTTTCATCCCCAAAAAGCTATTTGCACCTCCTTCTTTGTCCTTTCTCTTCAGCATGTGCTCCCACCACACTGACTCAACAAAAGTCACTGGTGCAGTGGAAGACAGAAAACAAAACCCCTAGCAAAAGATGGAGCTATTTTTCTCCTGCAATGATGAATTAAATGGTCAGACATAATCTGAAGGAGGAGGAGAACCCCTCTCTTTCCACAGCAATAGGTCCTGAGGTTAACTCTGGTGTGAAACTACAGCCTTAGCAGTCACCTGTGATGAGGATAAAAAAAGAAAAATTATAATCACACAGAAAAAACCCCAAAACTATCTTCTATTTCAGTTTTAGGGGTTTCCTCCCTTTTTGTTTTGTTTGTGATTTGCAATATTCGTTGTAACAAGAGAACATCAAATTAAATCAGAATTCCTCTACCAGGAGAACCATGAACCCAAAGGTGGGATACATGGGAATCCGTGTGATTTCTCTGTCAGTGCAACATCTCCTGAGAGTTCTTTAGTTTTAATCCCATTCCACAAATCCTACATCGCTGTATCGCTTTGATGCAGCTTTGTGGGATTCTCATTAATTGTATTCACTTTTGTTTCCAGGAAGCTTGAGATTTCATCATCTGCTAACATATGCTGAAATGCATGTGTCAGTCCTATAATAAATTCCCAATATATAAAAATATCTATAAAACACAGAAGCACAAAATTAGTTTGTGACAAAAATCTCTGGTTATCTGTTTATTTGGGAAAGGCAAAGTTGGTAGCGCTGTCAATTACGGGCAGAGTGAGGCAGCTTTAATAATAAAACAGCATTTGCAGTTTCGCATAACTATACTAAGCAAATTGTTTGGGCTGAAAATTTCCATGCCAGCTGTCTGCCTCAGGCTGAAGTTTTTTGGAAAAATTCAGTCAAAACAATTCAGCAGATTCTGAGAACAAGGCTAGGGAAAAAATATGTTGTTTTACCCATGTTAAAAAAAAATGCCTTTAGCCTTCTCTCTAAATCCTCCTCTGGGATCTCTAGGACTTTAGAGGAAGGGCTTGAAATTTGCCTGGGAGAGAATTATTTTTCTTTTAATGAATTTTCTGTGAATCTGTGTGAATTCGGCCAAGTTTAGACATCTTTGATAAAAATGGTGATGTTACATGCTCCTGGGTGCATTTACACGCATTTGCCAGCTTCCATCACTTACATTTCTACCTGTGTGGGATTAAACATGATGCTCTGTGCTGTGGGATGTGCCAGGTCTATATCCAGGCATCAGGACTGACATCGGAGATGCTCCTCCATCCCTAGTTGGGAGGAGCTGAATGAGTTTGGGGTGAGAAACCTGCAGAGCAGGGATTTAGAAGGATGAAAATGGGATTGCAGGATAGGGCTGGGAGAGACAGAGGGTGAGGAGAGGATCAGACTGAGTGGGATGGAGCGGGAGGGAATCTGTTTAGGGGAGCAGCGTACTCTGTTAAACCGAGCAAAGATGACCCATTAATTGACACTGACACATACCAAAATGATGAAATGCAATGAAGCTACTAGCTTTTGCAAGACTTAAAAGCAAAAAAAAAAATCTGACAAAGACCAGATGAACAGACCAATAATAATGTTTGAAAGTATGTATCTGAGACCTGGAGCTCAAGAAAAAACAGTGGAAGTTGCCTTCATTGAGTGCCCTGTCTGCCTTCATTACAATGCAGCCATTATTCACAGGACCCTGTTTTATCCAAGCCAGCCTGCAGATGAAGCAGTGAGAACCAAGGAGTAGGAGATGAGGTTTACAAGCCCTGCCTCACCCATTGCAGAGCTGGAAGGTTTGTAGTGACTAAGCAGAGGACAGAGGAAGGAGGGCGAATGTGTTTCAGATTAAGTCAGCCAAACCATGCCCTAAGACCGTGGGCAATATTGGGCAACACAACATTTCATAACTGTCTCAAAGCTAAGTGTGTTGCAACCTTTGGATGATCATCTTGATAGCTCGGAGTCTGATGTGCTTACATGTCAAACGCCCACGATGGCAATTAAAGTCTATGTGAACTTTGCTATAGCACCGTAAGGAACCCCCGACCACGGCCCGATCTGCAGGAACGCACTGTGAGATCAGCTTTTGAGATTGTTCTCTGCTTTCTAGCACAGAGATCTGTGCCAATGCCAAAGCCAAAAAAAGCAGATCACACCTTAAACCCAGCCACACAAAGGGCAATTTTCTGGAAATAGCAGCATTTGCTTGTTCCCGGCTGACTAGATCCGTGCTGCGCCGAGCCCAACCAGCCAATACTCCATGTATCAACAAGCAGAAAGCAAATTCCAGCATCTCTCATGCTTCATTGGTTTTTCCAACCACTTCTGGCTGTAACTTCTGAAGGCTTTTTGACTAACCAAACTCTCTCTTCCTATCCTTCATTAACGTTACATAGGTGTCATTTAAATTGTTTTCAGCATCCGGAGATAAAGAAGATGTACAAAAGGAATTAGCAGAATACAGAAAACTAAAATTTGGGGAGTTCAGTTCATTTAGAAGATTTTATAAGCTATTTGAGTCTAGAGAATCCAGTGGAAGAGATGTTTTGATGTTTTATGACTTGGTGACCTCCAGGACTTTACTTCTGTGTGGACACTCCTGCTCAGGAACGGGATTCTGTCTTCTTTTTTCCCTCCATACAGCATTGTATAGAAGACCATGACAGATTTTACATGTGGACCTGATATTCCCTAGAAAGCACAGCCCTAGACTGAAAGTTTTGAGCAGTCTTAAGATTTTCAGTACTCTAACTATAATTTGAGAATTTGAGGGGGGGAAAGACTACAAGCCCCTATTGTGTACGTGACGTACAGCTGAATTAAAACATTAAAAATAAGATTTAATTCTACTGTTTTCAAGCTTTTGGATGCTTAACTTAGCAACCTCCAGAATATTTTAAAACTTGGCATGTGCAGACACATGACACAAGTGATAAAACTTCTACTCTGTGTTTAAAAAGAAACCTGCACTGAAGAATCACAGAAAACCTGAATCAAGGGGGCAGCAAGACATCTACCTTCACGTTTTCTCTTGCTGCCTGGGTAGCACATCTGCCAGCGGTGCCTTCAGCAGTAGTTACGATGGTGAAGCAGGATTCAGGACCACGGTGCTTTTCCTAGACTGTAGTAAATATTACTTCACTGAAGCCCAAGGAGATATCAGTGAAATCTAATTGAATCACCCCCATTTAAATGGAGTGATAAATGCAATTCTGCAAGCTCCTCCATCTAAATCGACCATCAGCAACTCTTTTTTTTCCTCCCCCTTTAAAAAGAAAAAAACAACAAGGATGTGTCACATCCTAGAAAGCAAGCCTTACTTGGAATAGGAAACTTAACTGCCAGGTCTTCTCTATCTCATAGTGCATTTTCCTCCTCCTAGCTGCTGACACATGGGGAGAACATAGAATTCTGTGTCTTCTGCTTTCACCGACATCTTTACATTCAAAGGATCACCTCCACTGATACCCAGCAAGACTATACACCGTAAGAGTTTGAATTCCCATACCGCATGAACAGCTTCACTCTCAGCTATTTGGCATAAAGGCATAAACTTTGCTGTGAGTAAGGCTCAGACTTCCCAAGAAATTTGAACTTCCTGGAAGAAGTGTTTTGTCCCTGCACAAGCAAGCATGCTCTCCTGTTACGATCTCAACTCTGCCTCTAAAGATGCTCCAGGATGAGTGGCTCAGGACAGCCTAGCAAAGAAAGAAATAAACACGTCTGTAAGGAAATTATTTGATTATCAGTGCCGTGAAACGGCACAGAGGAATGCAAATCATTCGTTTATTTCTAAGTAGAATTATAAGTCCGACAGTCACACCACAGCGCCAGTCCTCGAGCTACACTGATGTAGCCAAGATACAAAATTTCCCCATGATGGTTTTTCCTTTCAACCTGCAGCAAAGAGGAAATAAATATTTATAATTTTTAAAAAGTTTTTTTACAAGACTTTTTCTCCGAAGCATTTGCCGGGGTCCACAAATACCCATTTTGCTGTCAAGTAGCACCCATTACTCTGCCAAGGTGCCCGGCGATGCCAATTTGTCAGCTCGAAGGAGAAACAGAATTTTTTAACTTTTAGTTACAGTAAGCTATGCTGATAGACCTTGTAATGGGGCAGGTAACAGCCAGGCTTTATATCTGAATTGACATCGATTTACAGAGTTTCATCTCTTTGAATTAAATCTGAGGGGGGGGGGGGGGGGGAGTGTTTCAAGCTGATTCACTTTTTGGTATTGCAGTCATGCATTTCTTAAGCACAGAAGAGTTTGCTTTAAAAAAGAAAGAGAAATAAAGTCTCAAGTGCATAAAGAGATAAGATAAAAAGAGAAAGTGACATTAAAGAATATATCAAACGAGCAAGTTTTTGTTTATTCATCTTTTTAAATTCTTCTTCCCCCCTCCCCCATAAATTTTTTAAAAACACCTTGATTTGGAATCCTACTAAGAAATCACATATGTCATGCAACATTCATCCTGCCAAATCTCTCTCATCGTGCTATTACTGCGATATTTGTAACTTTTGATCTGGAAACATCAAGTTACGTAAGATCATAGTTGCAAGGATGTGATTCTGTCAGAAAATGAACCACTGAAGCGGGAACTCAAACAGAACTAGAAATGACTTTCCCAGGGAAAAGGTAGTTTTGCTTAAGCACCTCAGCTATTTTAAAGTGCAAGAACTCAATGTTTCATTCTCCTGAGCAAGGGAATGGTAAACTACGAGGTTAAAAATAATCAGAGCAGGCTCTTAATTGGAATACGTGTGTGTTGTTGAGGGAATGAAATAACATTTTAGTTATTGTGCGCTCCGGGAAACCAATCAAATAAAAGTGAAAAAATTCCTCTTTGTAAAACAAAAGAGAACGTTTTCCTTTTGCCAGTGTGCTATCTCCTCACCAAAACAAAAGGAAAGCATCTAATTTAAATAGGCAAGGAAAATAATTAAGCAACAAGGACTTCAAAAACCCAGTCTTCTCTGCAAATCTCACTCCTTCCCCAGACCCGTCAAAATCAAAGTGATATCTAACTTCTTCCACCTGTATAATAACATAAATCATGGGGGCTGGGGAGTGGTATCTCCCTTCCCTCCCAAAACCAGACAAGCAGTTTTAGTTTCTTCTCTCAGTTGTTTTTCCCTATGCTTTAAAGTAAGAGAAAGCAAATTCTCTCCAGAAAAAAACTGCATAAACCAGGACCCCTTGCTAGTAAAAAAAGGATGCTATGAAGTTAACTTGTGCACCTCCTTTTCCCCTTCCCCCATTCCCCTGCTAAAGGCCAGCTTGAGAACCCCTTTGCACACCCTGGACCCTCTTTCTCCACCAAAACATATTTTTTTTCTTTCTAGATCACAGAAATAAATGGCAGATGAGTTGAAAATCTCCCCTTGTAAAGGTACCCACACATGCTCGCGTATAGGGATGGGAAGGGAGGGTGAGGCACAGAGGCGGGAATCCCTTCAGGAATATGGTATGTCTCAGCCCAGGGGCAATAATTTCTAATTCTGGTGATATTTATTATTTTTTGGGGGTGGGGTGTTAAAAACTTAAACAGGTTGCCTGCGAAGGCACATCCTCTCCCTGCCCCAGCTGGGGGTGCAGACACCCTTCCCAGGGTGGTCTGGTGTAGAGCAGCGGTCCTGCTCTCTGGGGAAGCACAAGCCAGGTAACAATTTTGTGTACCTGGGAAACACCTGGCCACATACCTCGACCTCACACTCCCCTCCCCATCCCCAAACCTGCCGGAAACCAGCACAGACCCTGATTTTCCTTGCCTGTGCGCTGGCTGGCGAGGTCGCAGCCTTAAGGGATGATGGCAGAGAGGGATCCTCACAGCCGCAAAACAGCCCCCACCAGCCAGGACTGATCCAGCAGTGTGGCAGAGGCTGGGAGCTGGGAACTGAAGGGCAGCCAGCAGTGGCCATGAACCAGCGTATTCCTCCAGCCTTGTACCACAGGCAGAGCCACGAGAGCTGCTTGGCAGGCTTGTCTCCCTGCGAAAGAGCGCAACAGAGATGCGCGTCTCACTACCTTTATGCCCCTCACTGCACGCACACTGTACTATAAATATATGTATTTATATATGTACATGCTCCCTGTTTTTTTCATCCGAGCCTATAAAAGTGCGACAGGCTGAGACACCGAGTGGGAGGCGTCTGGATCTGAAGAGGCCAATGAAATAAATTAAATACAAACCGGTGGCTCAGCCCCAGCCTCTTCCAGTGAGCAGGGGAGATGTTGGGGTGTCTGACAGCTGGTACCCTGCCCTCCCCGGTACCCTGCCCTCGCTGGCACATGCCGGTCGCTGGTGTAGTCTAGGCATACATGGTAAACCTTGGGCATTGCAGGCACATATGGCCCACATGTTGGGAGCAGAACACTTTCCATAAGAGGGGAGGGGCCACCCTACTAGCAAGGAATTTTATTGGGGTCAGCGAAGCAGAAAGAAATCGGGTTGGGATAGGGTGGGATTTGCCAAAGTTCTCCTGCCCAACTCCTGTGCCCCAGAGCAGGGAGCAGCACACTAACAACTTGCCAGGCTACAGCAGAAGTTTACCTATAAAAAGTGCGCAGACAGCTTCAAACTTCAAAGCTTTACTCTCATTTTCTCATCTTATGTTCCTACCTTCACACAGGACTTAGAAAAAAATTTAAAAATAAAATAAAAAAAAAGCAGCTATAAATTCAACATGAAGCTTCACTACAAAAAGTTAAGAAGGAAGGTAGGTTGGAGGTGGAAAGATTATTTTATAGTTTGATTCACGGGTTTGGTGTTGTAGTTTTGTGGGTTTTAATCATAAAGGATTGAATTTTCCTGGAAGAGCCGTAAGTAAATGCAGTCAAGATGCAGAAAGGTCTTGTCTATCTAGTTAATAAGTATTTAGTCAGCTCTGTTTTGGCTGTATGAAAACAAAAATTCAGAGTGCGCATCCCATAAGACAAGGAAGACTGTGGCTTTTTTTTTTTCTCCCCCCAAATCATGTGCTTACATGGTTGTAACCACTGCGAATTTCCAAGCATGGTCATGGTGAGAAAAAGTAAATACATACTGCCTCTTTAATACTTAAAGGTTTGGGGTTTTTTTAATTATTTTTTAAAGATTTGGCATGCCTTAACTACTACTTATTTAAAAGTAAAAGGTATTTTAAACCAAGAGAGTGGAAAAAAAAAAGATAATCAAAACAGCTACTAAGAAATAAACACCCTTTGGTAGCAGCCTGCTTTTATGTTCAACAGCCAAAATTTGTGTTTCAGAATCTAAATTGCCGAGAATGTGAGCACGAGTCTGAACCACCGCATTTCTCCCAGGCACTCCAGCATCTCTCCTCAAACGCCACAGTGTTTGGGGGAGCTTTTAGTAGCGACAGGGCATGGATGGCTAGAAGCAGGGCTTTAACATTTAATGCCCGAGAAACAGAATTGTCACTCAAGTTGCAGTCAAGCGCATTTTTTCTGATTTTTTTTAAAATTTTTATTTCCTTGGAGGCAAACCCACCCTTCCGTGGAAAATGGGAGACCCCGTCCCTGACTCTATCACAGATCCGAATGTAAACATATACACACACACACACACACACACACACACACACACTCCCACCACGCACCACCCTGCAGCAGGACACGGGGACGGGGCGGAGGGTTCAGACAGAGCAAAAGGAGCTTTGTGCAGCTGAGAAATGCCGAGGCACTTCTTGGGGTTTTTTCCCTTCCCACCCCCCCAGCTTTTACTATTACATAAATAACACCGATTGATCTTAAAGCTGCATCCCTGCTCCACTGCCTCCAAATCTGCACTGCTGCCTTCCCCCCACCCGCTACCCTAACCGCACCGCTCGGGGTACAGAGGGAAGGGCTGGGGGGCAGGATGTTGGATGGTAGAAGCCACCCCAAACACACCCCGGAGCAAGGTCTTGCCGGGCGGAGGGTGCCTGGTCCCTACCGACCCAGCTCGGAGCCTCCAGCAGCATCTCTGCCTCCTGCTGAATTGCTGCAAACTGTGCGCGGAGGGAGCAGCAGGGCTGGGATGCGAGGGGAGAAAAGCGAGCTGGGCAGAGAGAGGGAGGGAGGAATGGTGGAGAGAAAAAAAACCCAAACAAACCAAACCCAAAAAAACCCCAAAAGAGGGATTCAGGGAGCTTTTCCCCAACCCCAACCCGTGTGCCTGTCTGCTTGGTGGGAAGAGGAAAGGGGGAAGGGAAAACTGGAGGGAGGCGACCGCACAAATGCACTTTTCAAAGCAAAACGCAAAAGCTTACCATGTCTGCAGGCTTCCCCCCAACCGAAATGCCACTTTATGTGTCCAGCGATCCCAAAGTGGGCAACTACAGCCAGGCACCGGAGCTCATCTCAGCAGGCGGCTCGGCAATACACCACCGCCACCACCACCACCAACCCCCCCCAAAAAAAAAAAAAAAAAAAAAAAAGCCAACCAAAATAAATAAATAATGATAATAATAATAAAAAAAAAGACCGGTCCAGCTTCTTTGCCGGCAGGAATCGTCCCTGGTAGGACTGCCCAAAATAAGCAGCTGCAATCCAAAGGCTTTATTTAAAGCTTCCCCCCCTCCTCCTCCTCCTCTCCTTGCCTCGCTCTCTCTCTCTCCCTCTCTCTGTTACACACAGAGAGAAAGAGAGACACACACAGGTTACATGAATGGGAGGCAGGAGCCGGCGCTCCCGGGCTGGGAATGACAGGCACACATGCGGCCGGCTGCTGCGCACCGCCGGGCGGCTCGCCACGGCACGGCACGGCACGGCACGGCACGGCATGGCACGGCTCACCATGGCACGGCAGATATCGTCACAGCACGGCACGGCTCGCCACGGCAAAGCTCGCCACGGCACAGCATGGCTTGCCACAGCACCGCACGGCACAGCATGCCACGGCATGGCTTGCCACACCACTCTACGCTGCGCCATGGCTCACCGCAGCACGGTGCGGCATGGGCACAGGAGTGGTGTGGGAACGGCTCAGGCAACAGCATGGGGATGGCGTGAGGAGGTGATGGGCATGGTGTGGATATGGGCATTGGGTAGGAATGTGGTGGAGTGGGGATGGAGAGGAGGTGGGCATTGGTGTGAAATGGGCATGGACAGTGGCACGGTATGGTCATGGCATAGGTATGTGATGGGGGGATAGGCGTGGGCATGGCATAGTCATGGCGTAAGCATGGGGCAGGGAAATGGTACATAGATAGCATGGTCATGGAATGAGCATGGCATAGGCATGGGGTAAGGAAGGACATAGTAATGGGCATGCTACAGTCATAGCATAGGCATGAGACAGAGCTGAATGTAGAAATGGCCATGGCATGCACATAGCAGGAAGCTGGGCATGGGTATAGCATGGGCATGGGA
This sequence comes from Laterallus jamaicensis coturniculus, assembly GCA_022605575.1. Lineage (NCBI taxonomy): Eukaryota > Metazoa > Chordata > Aves > Gruiformes > Rallidae > Laterallus > Laterallus jamaicensis. The sequence goes on along the minus strand of JAKCOX010000012.1, from coordinate 20,782,197 downwards.
GAAGGGAGGAAATAGATGTGGGCATAGCGCGGGGAAGGGATGAGTATATGGGCATTAGGAAGGGGTGGACATAGCCTCAGCATGTGAAAAAGTTGGGCATAGGCATGGACACAGGCATGGCATGGAGAGGAGGTGGACATGGTGTGGGGTAACTATGAGAATGGCATGTAGAAGGTATGGACAGGGGCATGGGGAAGGGGTGTGCATGGGCATGGACATAAGTATGGGCATGGTGACAAAATGGGCATTAGAAGGTAACAGGGAGGGGAGAGGACGTGCTTGGGCGTGTGACAGGCATCCATTGGGCTTGGGCATGGGTTGAGCATAGGCATGGAATAGGCATAGGGATGCGATGGGAAGGGCTACAGAATACGAATGAGATCAGCATTGGGTTGGGGACAAGGATAGGATGGATGCTTCAGGTGGTGCCTTTGTGTCCTGGCCCTGGTGAGTGTGTCTCTTCCCAGGGTCAGATGGCTCCAGCTTAAGCACGTATGATGAGGAGGAGGAAACCTCTGCGCCTCCCTTGCCCCTAGGTAGATAACTTGCATAATATCTTGCCTTTGGGGTCAGGAAACATCATCCACAAGGGATGTCAGGAGATTTATTCATTGTCATTATTGTTGTTGTTATTGCAACTACTACTACTACTACTGCTGTTGCTGCTGCTGCTCCTGCCACTACTACTGCTACTATGGCTACTACAACATAACTGTGTTTAATAATTAAAATAAAATTCTCTGAAAGAAGGCCTGCAAGATTTCAGTTTCCTAATTTAAAGTTACTTCTGTGAGGAAGATCAACACTACCAGTTTCTGCCTTTGAAATATTTGTGGGGATTTGGGGTTTTGTTTCTTTCTGTTCTTTTAAACTGTGGTGGACAGGAAATTAGGGCTATTTAATGTTGCTATTCACAGAATCACAGAATCACTAGGTTGGAAAAGACCTTTGAGATTGTCAACCGTACCCTTCCTCTACTAAACCATATCCCTGAGCATCTCATCTATCCATCTTTTAAATACATCCAGGGTTGATGACTCAACCCCCTCCCTGGGCAGCCTGTTCCAATGTCTGACAAACCTTTCAATAGAGAACTTTTTCATAATGTCTAATCTGACCCTGCCCTGGCACAGCTTGAGGACATTTTCACCCTTGTTCACCTGTCACTCGACTGAAGAGACCATTGTCCACCTCTCTACAACCTTCCTTCAGGTAGTTGTAGGTGGTGATAAAGTCTCCTCTCAACCTCTTCTTCCCCAGTCTAAAGAACCCCAGATCCCTCAGCCGCTCCTCATAAAGTTTGGTCTCCAACCCCTTCCCCAGCCTGGTTGTCCTTCTCTGGACATGCTCCAGGACCAGATATGGTCTGAAGGGAGAAAGGGTTGTGGTGTTGCCATCAGGCCCTGCTGCTTCTTCACTGTCTCACCTCAGGCAAGTCCCCAATAACTTATCCCTGCCAGGATTCATCCCTGTGCCATTTACACTCAGCCTGTCATTTTCTCGTTCACCCTGTTTGTTTCAAGTTCCTCCTCAAAACTTGCAAAACTTTACAGCAACAGGCTCTGTATTACTTATGTCAGTGTCACAAATCTTTGAGCAATACTGGATTAGGCCCTAAAACTGCGTTGTAAGAAGAGCACTGAACATAATGGACTGCAGTACTTCATGCAGTGCTTTGAGCTACATGGGAATCGTCCTCTTCATGGCATACCTTTAAATCAGGCAGGTGCAAGTCTACTATATTCTGCTTTTTTTTTTTTTATTTTTTTTTTGCCTTGTCCTAAAATTTTCAGCATTTGTTGAAAGCAAGAGAGAAAAATTGTGTTCTATTCCAAGCCCAGATATCAGGGTAAAAAGGCACACGGCAAATCAGAACATTACCTTAAACAGCAGAGTTCTCAACATAAAGGCCTGCTTTGCAAAATAGCTGCTGCTGCTCGCTGGTTTTTGGTGTTTTGTTTTTCTTTTTCTCTTTTCCTCCCAGTCATACATATTAAAAATGAAATACATTTGCATTGGCCTTATTGCCTCTGGAATGTATTCCACATCAGGAACCTAGACTACAGACAAAGGTAATTTAGGTCTCTGGAAGGATGAAGTTTAATTGAGATATAGATATAGATATAGATATAGATATAGATATAGATATAGATATAGATATAGATATAGATATAGATATAGATATAGATATAGATATAGATATAGATATAGATATAGATATAGATATAGATAGATATACACACACACACACACACACACATATATATATATATGTTAGGAATAGACCTCATCCAAATTCAATGGTAATTGTATAAGACTTTCAAAAATCATACAGTATGCAAGCTTCCAAAATTTCTGAACAAGAAACATTTCCATTTAAATGCCAAGAGGCAATTTTCCCTCTCTTGTTCAATACTAAATCAGTCACATGAGCCGTTTGCATTTGATTTGAGAAAGGAAATGGAACATCTTCACTTCCAATTGCATATAACTTCTGCTTTTTCTTGTTCTTAGTGCTCTTACTTGTTTGTGGCACTTTCCTGGAGTTTTAAATTCTTCCATTTGATCGGCCTGTTCACTCTGGCCACATTTTTATTTATATATTTGAATTCCAGCACCACCATTAGAAGAGAACTAGTAAATCCAAGCATGGGAAAGAATAAATACCGTTTCCTTGAATTCTGGTCGGTAAAATCAAGTTTAGCATATCAGCACTGTTTGTGTAATTGGCTTTTCCCTGTTAACTGAACAAGGCAATGATGCTCTTGGAAGAAGAAAATTAAAAATTAGAATAAAAATAAAAGAATGATAAAAATTTAATAGGAAAAAGCAACTTTGCTTAGGAAAATTCCCCCATTTCAGTTCACAGTGAATTACTGTGGTTGCAGAACTGTGTCATGTGTCAATTTGGAGCATTTTTCATAAAGGTGCACAATTGAAAATGTCGGTGTTGACCAGCCTGCCATACTGTGCCCATGTCCTGCACCACAGCAGCTTTGCTCAGCTGAAATGCTCCCTGTGAACAGAAGCTATTAAGCCAAACTCTCTTCCTCAATAGTATGGGGTGGGTTTTATTTGCAGAATCTGTACGGAAGCTACGTCTGTGGAACAAGAAGGTGATTGAAAAGACTAATGTGTGAGCCTATTAGACCTTGCGAGCTAGGAGACAAGGAGAGCAAGTCCAGGGGCTGCCGCTCAAATTAGCACTTAATAGTCCTGATGTCAGGTTGCGTTTCCATATTGACATTTACTCTGAGAAAACAAAGAAAACAGCCATTGTAAAGTCCCCATCTGTCAAAGAGAAAAAGCAACAACATCTGAGTGGTCAAGGGTTTTCTTGCTGAAGAAGTTCAGCAGCAGAAGTGGCTTTGGTTGGTTGGGTAAGCCCTTTGCCAAGAGGTGCTGCACTAGTTGACAGTCACTGCTAAAGATATATATATATATATATATTATATTTTTTTCCCCTACTTACAGGAGAGTAATCCAGAGGGAAAAACTCATATATTTTAATCAATGGAAGTGAAACCATTTGCCTTTCAGAGACTATAAAATAATACACACCCCAGGGTTCAATGCTCTTTTCTACTCCTCCAGAACATTCTTAAGGGGAAATCACTCTTTTCTTGATGAATGTGCAATTCAAATGTGGAAATATGCCATTCTTCATGCTTTCTCCATAGGGAGCAAAATGATTTCTGTAATTAAACCCTTTTTGCCAACATTTCCTGATGAGAATAGCTCTTTTTTTAATCCTCTTTTTTTTTTTTTTTCAGACAAAGGGAAAAGCCATGTACAAAGGGGTTTGCAAAACCGGGTCTGACCTTTAAGCCTCTATTCGAATTAGTAATTTTTTGGTTTAAAGGCCTATAAGGATGAAGCATGCGAGTAAGGGCTGTGGCTTAAGCTTCTATTCAGGCACCACTGAAAGGATGTGGCTGCAGGACAAAGGAAGATATGGGCACCGCTGGAAATGTTAGACTAGATATGTGACGTTAGCACCGAAAACACACAACCCAGTCCTCAGCACACTTTAGCAGTCTCAGGTGTGGAGCCAGGGTCCCTGTTGGTCTCGTGCTGAAGTCTGTACTACGGCATCATTGGTGCACTGGTTCCCATGGTAGCTAGATCGAAGAAATCCAGCTTCTCCAGTATGTATCAGGCTGCCATGGGCAGTGTAGACAAAACTGGAGTTAAATCAGAAGTTAAGCATACGCTTAACTGTCTACACTTAACTTCTACAGTTGTGTAGAACTGGGACCTGAAGTCCACAACATGTTTCTTGTCACCACAGATTGGGACAAGTAACACACAGGGACACGGGACAGAGCTTTTAGCCACCTGCACATCTGAGGGTTGAAACCTCATTCCTGTACAATGGATCACAGGGTGAAACCAGAGCTAGATGCAGACCTGAATCCTGAAGTTCCCACTCTGAGTTAAGTTAGGTGTCTCTGCCAAAGCTCTTGAGCAGGGTGCAGGGGCAGAAATCACAGGGACTTTTAATAAAGAGCAGGATTTCCCACCTCTTCCTCAGACTTAGTTTAACTCAGAACTTAACTCAGTCTCCATTGACTCAGAAGGACATCTCTGTTGCTGATATCATGAGGTGGATGGACACCAGAGTGGGGATGGAGAAATGTTATCACTTTAAAGGGTGTTTCCTTTTATCAGCTGATTTTTAGCAGGATACCAAAGGCTGGAGGGGGTCATTCTGTCTTGACTGAGCCTTTTGTAGCATCTCAGTGGATGTCAGGGCTTAAGGAGGGCAAACCTGTGCATCTAATCACACTAGTAGGTCTCATACCCTTCTTTCTTGTTTGCAACGTGCCAGTGTCTGTTGTTATACCTGAGAAATCAGGGGACAAATACCGTGGAGCTGAGAGTCTGCTTCCATTGCTTACTCAGTAAAAGCTCCTATCAAGTGAATTGGACATTTGCCTGAGTGAGTGTAGCAGGATTCGGCCCATATGCTTCTCAGCTCTTATATTTGCATAGTGCAGAATATGCTTACAGTACAGTGCCAATAAAACAAAACTATATACAGTAAGCACGGAAAAATCAAGAGCACAGTTAAGACCATTTACAAACAGCAGCTGAGCTCTGCAGCTGACATCCAGGCTTATAACACTGTCAGAGAGCATGTTCTGTTGTGGGTAATATGTACAAGACGATTATTTATAGGCAATTAGATGGAGGGTCCTGTAAGTGTATAGGTCTCTATTGTCCCTTCCCTAAGCCTATTATTTTCATTTTCCCTATGAATTATTTATATTTTAACTGTGCAAATGTGTCCTTTAAAAAAAACCCAAAAAACAACCAACAAACCCACAAAAAACCAAACCAAAACCCAAACCAAAAAAGAATCAACTATGGAAAGCATTTTTCAGAGGCTGCTTTCATGGAAGGCACTTCTTCTTCAAGTGCGTGCTCCAGTATTGTGTAAACATGCTGCTTGTTCCATATGTGGCCAACTTCAAAGGAGATACTGGGTCATTCACTGTAACAAAGTAGAATGAGGACTCTTTTGTCTCCGGAAATTCCACTGATGTCTTAGGATGGAGAAAGAAGATGTGCACTGAGAAGTTGCAGATCATGTCAAGAAGAGTATAAATTGCCCAGAGGATCAAATTACACTCCTTCATAGATATATTTTCCTCTCTAAAAATTTAAAGCCTTTTTTTTTTTTTTTTAAATCTGTGGGATAGGGTAGAATATTTCTTAATCCACAGTGCATGATAAAACAGCCACGAACAACTGTAATATAATACATCTTCAATACAACTGGCCATAAGTATATTAGAAGAACCTCCAAACAATAATTACCCTATTACCGCACTGTGACTTCACATCCAATTTTGCTCACCTCACCGTGAAAAATGGATGGAAGAGATGACTTTTATATTTTTAATAATAATGAAATGTTCAGGGTTTGATATAGAAACTTGGCTACCAAGGTAATAGGTACGTATAAGAACCTATTTAGAATAGCTGTGTGAATGGGAATTACTGTTAAATTGCAGTGAAATACTGTAGCATATCAAACAATATTTGAAACCAAATAAAACTTGGAAGGCCAATCTGCACTCACATTCAAGCCATAATGTCACTGTGAAGGAGACTTTTTCTGATGAAATCTGCTGGTTTATACAACTGTGTAATATCTCCTTATTCCCCAGTAAGGCCATGTATTTCAACCAACCTTAAACGAGTCACTCTAGACTTATACTTCCACAATAGCAAAATCCATATGAATAGTTCCTTTTGGATGCTGGATGCTCTTGGGAAAAGAAAATCCAATGATTTCACTCATAGACACTTCTGGCCTTACAAAAAGAACTGGTCTGAACTGGAGACACCTCCTTTCCCCTTTAAAGAACGACCTCTGAGACAACAGAATAAAGCCCCCACTTCCCCAACACTTTCACCGCAGCCACCTCCTTTCCATGCATTGAACCAATCATTGACCTTTGAGACAGCAAAGTAAGCACATTATTGTACAATTGTGAAGCAAACGTAGTGATGGAACGGCAGACTTGAGTGTTATCACTGGCTCTGATACACATTTTCATCACTTGTTAATCTCTTAGGGCTTGACAAAAAGACTGTCTCAATGAATCCTCACCAGAGAAGTAAATAAGTGACAACATTTCCCCTGTCCCCTGCCAGGACCACCTCCATCAGCAGACACCACCACATGCGAACAGGGAGCCATCGGGCTCTGCTCCTGCTTTCTGCTCTGTCCTCCAGATAAATTGTGTTAGTTTACCAGCAAAATCTAGCTTGTATTATTGTTTGCATTTCAGAGTCAATATGGATATGGAAGAATAAGCTGAAATATATGCCTTGTGCATCATTAATAATAGCGTAGCCTCTCCGTAGCTACGTGACAATTCCCAAACACTTTACTTAACAGTAAGCAATTTATCATGTCCGCTGTATCACAAACAAGTAGTTCAGTTTCCCAAATTTACAAGAAGTGCTGTTCTCTGTGCCTATTTGTACTGCTTATATCAAGACAGACCAGCAGTCTGAGTGCTGGCTTTCAACTCGGAAAATCCAGGTCCTGTTCCCCGGTGTAGCAAAAAATGATATAGGGTTCAGTTTCCTCTATATAATATACAGATAAAAATACTTCCCCACTTTATCAGATGTTGTGAGGATAAATGCATTAAAGACTGTAAGTCCCACCAGTACTACAAAAAGCCATAATTATCTCAAATAGATACATGTAGTGCCAGTACAGCGATATTTAATACATACCCTTTGTATATAAACCATGAGTCAGGGCTGATACAAACACAAACTATGCGAAGGAGTTAAAAACAGTGCTTACTTGCATGCTCTTCCCTGGCTTAGCACTCCATTAAAGTTTGTCTATCACAGGCCAGCTTCGTCCCTCAGTTGCGATGGAGCACGTCTGCTGAAGTCAGTGGTTTCAGCCCAGTCATATGCTTGTGTGGGCAGGAGCCCATTGTCTGGGGTGAGACACTCAATCTGGAAGAGAAAGAATAAATAGGTCTCCAGCGTGTAAAGTCATTCATTATAATTTGGAGTGAACAAGGAAATCAGTGGGGTTACCGGAGGTTAAGCAAGGGCAGAAATTGGTCTTTTATCATTAAAATGCCATAGGGGAAAAAAACACCAATATATATACAAAGCAATGTATCTAATCCTGCATAACTCTACTCACATGTCCTGCTTTTATTCATTGCAAGGGGTTACAAAGAAACAATTGTGTATTTTTGTGGGACCAGATGCAAAATTCATTTATAACAGAGTTTCATAGGCAAGCCACTTCTCTTTCTTAGGATGGGTCTCCAATGAAATTTTGTTATGACCTTTGTATACTTTCAGACAAAATAAGATTATTTGGATTGCCATCCAACATAAATAAATTTTCTACACCAACTTCAAACTCAGGGAGATGAGAACATCCCTCAGAAGTCAGTGAATATTTTTGAAGATTGGACCTGATGATTTTTAAAGAGGAACTTTTGCAGAAAGAAAAAGAAAGAGGGGTGATTACAAAGCTGTTAAAACAGAAGGTGGATCAGATTACTGGAAAATATGGAGTGAAAGTTGTTCTGAAATGCTCCAGGAGCATCTGTACCTATTTTGTTGTACTGGACACCTTTAGCTGTGATGACTTTAGAGCATTAAGACTATCAGATGTTCTCATAGCTATGTACAAATTTAAATAAAATATAAATAATACCATTTCTTTCAAAAATACAGTGAGTGACATTACTTTCTGAAACTTTTTGCTCTTTACATTTTAGGAGTACCCCAAACTTCAGCCAACATTTACAAACCAGCATCCAGACTTAAAGCAACAACTTAAAGCATCCTCACTGATCAACAGTTCTTCAAGCAGGAAATTGGGCTCAAACAAGGGTTCCCCCCACTTTCCCTGGGGGGAAATCTGATAACCATTGAAGCTTGATTTTGCTCTCATATCCACTCTGCACATGACAGTCCTCCCAACCACGGCACTTCTCCTTTTGCTTACTTTACACTCCCCACCTCGCACACTAGCTCACAGGGCTCCAGAGGGTGCTACTAAGGAGGGATGCTACAAAAATTACCAACTGTATCTAAGAGGAGAAATAAAATAAGTGGTTGATCCTTTAGACTGTTCCTCGATTGTGGGTCTAGCAGGGACCAAACACTTGAAAGACTGACTTCTACAGTACTACTAAGCCCCAGAGAGGGCTTGCAGAGGTTGAATGCTGTGGCGTTTTCACATTTAGCGACTATAGACATGGAGAATGACGTTTAAGTGGTGGTTTAGGAATTCAGTAGATGGTAGATTTCAAAATGATCTTTTTTCTTGTTTGAAATCCCCAGATATAGGCTATGTTGTTTGATCATGCCTGATCCAACCATTTTCAGAATGCAAGTGGGTCAGCGGATGGGTTCAGTCATCTGCAAGATGAGAGACTACAGTCTTAATATGCTATTTAATTTATCCTATTGGTCTGGGTAAAGAAAACCGTCAGAAAAGGTTTCATGAGACTATTGGGTTGGATTAAGAAAAACCACAGGAATGCCTTTAAATGACAATGCAAGGAGGAGTAATGGAGCTAGTGACAAATCTGCCTTCCTTTTCCTTTCTCTTTTGAAGGAGGAGCTACCCCAGTTTGCTGTGAATCTACTGAAGGCAGAAGAGGACTTAAACTCACCTGCAAAAGAAAGCAAGGTATTTTACTCTCTTTGTCCTCTGCAGAAGTGCCTGACACATGACATCTGTTAATAAGGGTCATAATCCCCCCCCATTCTATAGCCACATACTAGTAGTGCTTAGGCTCGACGGCCTCTTCTCCGAAAGAAATAAGGCTTTTATAGGAGTGCTGTCTGTCCATCTGGCTCCCCATCTGTCAATCCTGCACCCAGCACTATATTCTGGTGGCTAATTTCACCCCATTCTCTGGAGGGGCAAAAGCTTAAAAGATATAAATATCCCACGTGTTCTATGAAAATCAGTCGTGCAGGAGAGAACGACAAAGCAAAGCTCGTTCGAGTGAAAGGCAGCGGTATAAGCTTGTTAGCTAATTGCTTGGCTGGGGCTGCCAGCTGGCCAGTCAGCACGTGCGAAGTGGCCAGCTCGGCTACCTACTGGAGACTTCTTGGATATTCACACAATGCATCTGGCCAGCAAAGGAGAGGAGACCTTTGCAGAGGGAATATGTACGAGGGTAGACAAAATATGGAAATGAAGACACACCAAGGGCTGAGGTCAAAGAGAAAACAGTGTTATTGAAGTGAAGAAGTAGAGGAAGTGCAGAGGGTATGATTCTGTGGGGGAGAGATTTGTGATTTAAATTGCTAACAACGCAGCTTTGTTCCTCCGGTGCTCAAGGACAGGGTTGGACTTGGCTTCTTCAGGGAGGACTTCTCTTCTGTTTCATTCAGAGCGTAAGAACAACCACTCTGGTTAAAAGTAAAGGTCCCTAAAACCCTACACCTTGTTTTGGATAGTTAGCAATAGAGGATAGTTAAGGAAAAAAGAGAAAAACAGGACATGAGCAGAGAACAACCTATGAAAGGAGCCCTAATATTCCCCACAACCAAGAATGGGAGTCACCAGCAGACAAATTGAATTATATTGCAAAAGCTCGATATAAAACACTTTTAGTGAAGGCATGCAGTAAATTTGCCATGCCGTTGAAGCCTGAACAACCAGTCCCCCAAATCCGCGGTGTGGGAATTTCTCTGGCGTGGTGGTGTACGTGAGCTGCTCTGCTCACCTCCGTGCTCAGCTGACATTCGGGCTGTGGTGTTCGGGAGTGAATTACTATTCATGGTCTGACAGCGGAGAATGAATACCTACTTCTGACTTGGTCCTGCCATCCGTTAGGCAGGCCCTGCTGCCATCCCTCTTTCAAAAAACATTTTGTCTCTATTGAGTGCCGCCCCGCTACCATAACACTTGTTTTTTGCCTATTCCTGTACCCCTCATGTTCTCTTTTGTGTATAACACACATCCACCCATAGCATAAAACACAAAGCACAATCATTTGGGACAGACAGACAACTAAAAAATTGGCAGAATTTAGGAGTTCCAGTGTCAGGTGATAAGGTGCCCAAGCTAACCTACTGATAAAGTATGTGGTAAGCAAACCCTCTGATCTACACAGATAGCTTAAGCTTCTGCAGTGCTAATTGCTATTACAACCTTAAGCTAATATTTGAGCCTTTCTTTTGAGCAAGGATGTGTAACAATTAGATTACAGGATTTAGGGCATTACAGATTGAGATAAAAGCAGCAGTTTCGTCATGGTATGTGGTATTTTGTTTATTTAGAGATAATAGCATTGATGATAATAATAATATTAATAATAACTATTCTCTTTAGGTTCAAAATCTGATTTCAGGTGCATCAGACCAGGTCTGAAATAAACCTCTTGTCTGCAACAGAGCTATCCCAAATTTATGTGGGATGAAGCATGCAGATCTCTAGTCAGGGACCATTTTGCAGTCACTGAAGAGCCCAGCATGGTGTACGATGAGCTCTAGCTACTCACAGTAGTAAATTGTGAGCCTACATTCCTGAAGCAGGGCCTGAGTTTAGATACTTCTCTGTGCTTCTGAGCATTGCTGAGAGCTCTGATGGTGTCTACTGGTCCCTGGTCCTGATGAATGCCTGATAACTCCAGACAAGAAAGGGACCTCTGTTTTTGTATTTCTTTTCCTCTCTCCCCCCTCAAATGTATGTGCATATGTAAAAACACAGTGTGCTTGAATACAGTGACAATGTGCAGCATGGAGAGAAAAAACAAATAATGCTAAACTCAGAGAAGAAGCAGTTCACTATAGCAGCATGTAAAATCTTATATGCTATGTTTTAGTGTGACTGGGTCAACAACTTAGAAACTTCCTACAGTGTATTTAAAAGAAAAGCCATCTTCTTACACATACTTTTAGTGATATTTTTTTCCAGTTATTTCACACTGTTTTTTAATTTTATTATTTTCCTCTAGACACCCAAGGTTAAAAGAAAATCACCCCATGTCTCTAACAACAGCTAGCTATTCTGATGAACCGTAGGTTTCCTTGCCTCAGAGATAAATCAGCTGACACAGCTGAGCATTCGGTCCCTGAAATTTTGCTGCTGCTGAGATCCTGGAAAATAAATTACAACACCCCCCCCCCCCAAAACAAAACAAAACAAAAAACCAAACCCAAACAAACCAAACAACAACAACAACAACAACAAAATGCCTAACACAAACAAATAGAAAATGAGATATTTTCTTCTCATTTAGATACTAAAATTAAAATTTCCTAACTGTAAGTTTTTCCAAGTATTTATCCTGGACGACAGAATCACTCCCACAAAGCAGTGCTAATGTGTGTATCCACTCAGGAATATTAAAAGTGCTATTACAGCATTAAAAAATAGCAATAACTGCTAGCAGTGGATTTAAAATAACTCCCTGAAAAGCTGAAAATCTGGTACCATCGACACACACAGCAAACAGGCAAAGCAACTTCACAAGAAAAGACAAGTTTCCTTGTTTTAGCAAGCCTTTGTTCAGCTTTCAGTCTATCGCATATATGTAGGAAACCTAAAAGCATGTAAGGGAGACGGAAAGGATGATATTTCTTCTTACCCATAGGCACCAAGGTCCTTTCAGAGAACTGCATCCCGCAGACTGTCGATAACTTGGCTGAAAACTTGAAAAACGGGTTTTAAGCAAAAATTCTTTTGAGAATTAGATCCAGGCTCAAGAGGCTAAAAAGCATCACTTGAAACAGCCGGTTTAATTTATTCAAATAAAAGCCACATAGCTCAAGGACAGGCAAGTAGGTAAATAAACCACCACCAGCCCCTTCTTGGCAAAGAAAGGCACCGTGAAAAGCTTGTGTTAGAGTAGATCTCTGCGTAGGAAATGAAGGCAGACTCAGGTATAGACATTTGCTTTATTTTTTTTCTGAGTGTGGCACTGGGGAGCGTGCACTGGCTCAACCTGTTGTAATCGAACATGTGAGTTGCTAGTTGTTGCGATGATATTGCAGCAGCCTCTTCATTAAAGAGCCTGTGTCTTTAGCAGCAACGATTAATTTCTTACGTATAAAAATCACGGCATTGCCAGTGCTGCTATTGCTCCCTGTTGTTCTTTTCTCCCCCTTCTACCACCTTTTCCACCCCCACCCCCACCCTGCTTGCTTTCTTGTAGTGAGCAGGAAAGAATGCGGTGAAGGAAGGCTAGGTATTGTACAATCCTGACTTGCTGAGCTGACAATCCTTTTGCTACTTGATTTCACTTTAATAGCATCTTCTTGTTACCCACCTACTGTAGCTAGACGTGGAAAGCCCGCGCATCAAAAGGTGGAAAGCTTGAGGCAAAACTTGCCTCCCTGCAGCTCTAGATGGGATGAGGGAGAGACAAAGTCACCTGGTGCTTTGCAAACAGTATTAAGGCAGTTCAGGGAAGTGGAGGTTGAGGGCATTATCTTTCCCATAAATTAATTTCCAATAGGCTTCTACTCTTTCTAACGGCAGAGAAGCTAAGAGAAGAGTCAAATATATTTGAAAAGTACGTAAGTGTCAAAGGATTTCTCACACAGGCATTTTTGTTCCCTTTCCGTAAGCACACGTGTGTGTTTGAGTACGCCCAAGAGGGACCCTGTGACAGAAAGATGAGAGTGTGACAAGCAAAAAGAGCGGAAACACCCCAGCCCTTTTTCCCCCCCAAGTTGTGTGTCTGGGCACTTTTCAGCTGTGTGTTGGCATGTGGGAATATGAGTGTGCATCTGCAGACAGGTTCACTTGTAAGCAGCGCTGGGGCTGCCTGTACATGATTTCTTTCCTCCCCCCTCTGTCATCCCTGATGATGAGTTTCAAAGAAAAAGCAGTTCTGGTTTGTGCCTCTGGAGTACAATATTAAAGCATTAGGCTTAAAAACAAAACTGTGCCTGGAGCCCTGGCTGCACCTGTGTCTCCCTGCACTTATTGTGGGACCTAAAATCCACCCTAAGTCTTATTGGGGAGGGGGATGTGCATGAAGAGTTAGCTTGGGGAAACCTCATTTCTTGGTCTGGGGGAAGTGGAGGGTAGGAGGAAGTGGAGGAAACAAAGGGGACTAAATTAGGCGTTTGTGTTGGGGAGGAGAGGGAAATACCAGCTCTGCAGACAGAAGACTGACATCTCTGCCGGCTGCTCTGAGGGAGCACGCTGGGAAGTGCGTGTGTACCACTTCCCTCTGCTGGAGGCAGCCCAGACTGTTACCTGCCTCCCTCCATCCGAGGATATTCCTATAGGTACCGAAAATGCTCCATCCCCTATCATCTGGCACAGCAGCGATAATGAGGTATTAGGCCATGAATTTTTTCCATAACTTTTGTCTATACAAAAATCTCAGCAGCAACTGTGGGGTGGAGCAGAGTGGCTCTTGCAGCACACAGGAAAGCTCGGAACTAGAGGAGAAGGGATGCGTGCTGCAGAGATTGTTTCAGCTGGCACGTTTCGAAAGGAGCCAGAATACCATAGACTGGGCATGGAACACTTCTCAAATGAGGAATGAACTGTCTGATTGCTCACAGCTTTGCACAGCCACGCACATCCCTTCCAACAACAACACTCTTTGCAGCATCAGTCAGGGAGTGCTTTGGCTTTTTTTTTTTTTTAATATGCTGATGTCCTTATAACCATGCCCCACTCAGGCTTATTTTAGGTCTTGTGCAAGATCACAGGTCAAGGGAATGTGGGGAACGGAATAAATTGGTGGAGAAAAGAACTGGTCTGCAAGTCATCTTCCCTGCTCTCCTCTTGCATCATCTTCTGGCATTAAAATACCTAGTGTGATACTGTGTACCTGACATGTTTCCCCATCTAATCCCTTGCTTACAGATTGTAAACATCAGTGTTTTTATGACCAATGCCATCTATAGGATGTAGAAATATATAGCTTGGGTGGAACTAGATTTTTTTTTTCCCCCTATCTCAAGTATGCAGAACTTTTCTTAATGCTTAAGGTGTTATATTTACCCTTAGATAAATACTCATGACTTACTCCATTAACCCTGTGGGAAAAGATCCAACTGGGCCAGCACCCTTGCAACCCCACTAACAACCTCAGGCTTTAAGATTATAGATAGTGGGAAAGTCCTGGTGAGCCAGGGCTGGCCAGCAGCCTCTGCATCTCCCCTGGGTGGCCTCCTGATACTCCAAGGTCCTGGGAGTCATAACCTGGTAGCACTTTGCCATCAATATACTAAATGCTATAAAGATACTTTTTTTAAGGTCCAGAGAGACATTGCAAGGAGTGTGAGCTTTGTTTCACAGCAAGATACACAGCTGGAGAGAAAAGCTCTGCATTGAGTACAAAGATAGAAATTAGAAAAAGTAAAAAGAAAGGCAAGTTTATGTTTTGCACACAAACTTTTCTTGTTTACCTACCGATTTCCTTAAAGAAGTGGATTTTGTAAAGGATGTGTCTTCTCCCTAGCAATCTCAGTGGCTGTAGGCTGGCCCACCGTGCTACCTCCATGCTGCTGAGAAAAAGTCTTGTCCTGTCCTTCAATTGTAAAAACATCACCAAACATCCCTTTGGGATGAAAAATGGGAAATGAAGACATATATGGAGAGATTCCACCATGTCACTACTTTTTTATCTATTCTAAGAGGACAGGGGTGGGTTTTGCCTCACAAAAAGGAATTATGACACTGATCTAAACTACCAAAAATATTATAATGGGGATGTCAGGTCTTCAGAATAAACACCTTCAGCCTATGAATCTGCTTCTGCTGTGCTGTACTATGTTGCTGTAGCTCAGAAGACCAGAAGTCAAAGTGCTCTTTTTCACTCAAGTACAAATATCAAGAAAGACATGTCATAAAGCCCAAAACAACAGCCTTGGGGACATTTGAAAGGTGATACAGCTGAGGTCAGCCCATGGCATCCTAGGCTAATTCCATGCTCGCATTTCTACAAAGATTAGAGGGCTAAACTAGTCAGAAAGATCTTGTTGCGATGACAGAAGAGGACAGCTGAAAGAGAAAAAAGAGAAAAAAATATCAAGATATTCCAAGATATTAAGGCAGAATTCCTCCTGATGATCTATGACACAGACAGGAATTGCCACAGAAAACCTATCAGATGGTAGTGGAAAAATTAGGGACAGAAGATGATGATCTATCTAAGTGCTGTTCCGCCAGTTAAATGCAGAAGATCCTGAGATGTTGCAATGGCAGTGTGCAAAACAGAAAATATGGGTTATTAGCTCACATTTGAAAATAATGGCTAAATTTATCCCATGTGCAACTGCACTGAAGCCAAAAAATTACGGGAATGAGTTTAGTCTGCAGTGGCCATTCATGCTTTTGGGATAGATGTACATCTCATTGCAAGTGTGGAAAGTAAGGCTTCCACTTACTGTGTCAAAACAATGACACCCTCCATAGGCACTTCTTTATTCATACCAAAAAAAGAAAAGTAATAAACAAGAAAGTGAAGAAGGAAAAAGGTAAAAGAAAATAAAAAGGAAAGGCGCAAATGGTAGCCAGAATGTTTGAAGATGTCTATGAAAAGTGCTGCACTCTGAATGGGTAAGGAATAACAGATTTTCTTCTTTCTTCCTTCTTCCTGATAAAGAAGTTCTGATTTCCTCACTTCAAGCAAGGAAAGATAACTGATAGAGCATACTAATCACAGTACAGGCACTTCATTTGCAATAGCATTTGATCCTGCTCTGATACCCCTGATCATATCCCACTGCATGTGTTAATCTGGCAACGAATGTCCCTCCAGTTAGGGCATGGTACTGGAAATGATACTAACATTTAAACCTTGCTAAGTTTCAGAATGAATTCCATCATATTTTCCAACAATTCCCTGTCTTTATTACTCTCCCTTGACCAGGAAAATAACAGGATATAAGTAAAACCAGAAAGGGTATATAGTTCAGTGTCTCCTTCTCTTGCAAAGAGAATGAAAAAATCAAATATTATTTGTCTCATTAGACTGTCTGCAACAGGGTAAGCCTGATCAGGGACAGTGATGGAGGGAGAGACCTGAGGCAAAGCAAGAACTGGACCAAGAGCTTCCCAGGGATTGTCACATTTGGCTGAGGACAGAGAAGTTTGGCAGGGCTGCAACTAGCCCATCATACTGCTGGAGAAAGAATGAGGTTGGGAGGCTGATTAGGGAGGGAACATTGACCTTAATTTTGTTTCCAAAGATGCTATTCATTCCTTAAGTTAATTTGAAAATAAAATTTAAAAAAAAAACCCCAAAACAAAACCAAAAACCACCACAAAAGAAAACAAAAAACTAGAAATAAAACCACAGTGCTTTTTGTAATGTGAAATAGAAAATAATATATGTTTTCCAGCAAGTGGAGTCACGGTGATCACAGGGGTATGAATAGATAATTTCCCTAGACAGGCCATTTCTGAACCTCAGTTTACCTAAGCTAGAAAAGTTAAATGATACCTACTTTCTGAACCTTTTACAGTTCTTTGCTTTCCTCTGCTAGAAAGAAGGCTATTTCTGCAAGAAAGGAGGCTATTTCTGCTAAAATATTTAATGCCAAAGGTTTTCCCCTCCACAAGAGAAGCCAGTTTCCAGAAGAGCTGCACCATTTGACCATCAGCTTTGTAAAGCTCTACCAAGCCTGAAACCTGCAATAAATATTATGGAGCTAAATATGACTTTACCATCCTTGTTTATCTTAGCTGTACATAGTGTGACGTGTCAGGGCCTCTCCAGAGGTCTCACTGCTCAGGACTGGGCTTTTCCTGAAGCTTTTTTCTATTCATCTGTGTTTTGTGCTTTTCTCTGTACAAACACTGGCAATGATTCGTAAACCATCTATGCAGAGGTGGGCCCAGCTGAGAATTATTATTACACTCAGACAGCTTTATGTATTGACAGAAGAAAAAAATCCCCCACCTCCTTAATACCATATATACCTTATATATAGTATCTGAGTCCTTACTGATGTTCTAACCAAAGGATCAGTATGGTTATATTTATGCTTCTTCCCCCCCATCCTTTAGACCTACCACAGTAGTGTTCAAACTGAATCAAGAGAGAGTTGTTTAGTTTTGTTCCAGACTATATAGTTTCTATGACTGTGGGGACACTGTGATTCAGAACGTAACTCTTTGGACCAGGAGTCTGGAGAACTGCTCCCAAGCAACTGTGCACCCAAGCCTTCTTCACTTCCTTGCAAGCTGAGGAGAGCAGTGATTTATAAAACTGCTTAAAGATCTGTGGCCAGGAAGAGTCAGGTAGATGCCAAGTGTGACTATAAATATAATTTGGGCAGCTAAAGGGGCTGGAGCCAAGCTCTTCCAGAAGTGCATTTTTAAACTAAGGATGCTGAAAATCTTAGGCTCCCTATCTAAGCTAGAATAATTTAAATGCATGGCAGATCATCTGGACCAAATTCAGTGAGATAATTCAAGGAGGAAGGGACTACTGTCAAGAAGGCAAGTTGCCTTCGCCAAGCTCTCTTTGGCTGCTAAAATCAGAAGGATCAATGTTAAGCATTATATCAAAGTTAAGGTTGTAAGAAGACTGCATTCTTCATCTGGTAGAGATCTAGAACTTCAAAAAAGATTTGGAGCCACTAATAAAATCAAGAGTAAATATGTTTTCCTAGAAAGAATAGCAGTCTGGTATTTTTAATTTGTCTCCATCACCACTGATTTCTGGTTGAGAAGTACATAATGAATGGTAGCTGCTACAGCTCTGTTCAAATCTCTAAGGCAAATCCACAGCAGTCCGTCCTTAAGGTTCAGTGGACAGTGGATCAGTATTAATATGAATTTCTATACTGATGCAATCATAGCGTTAAATGACAAGGCTGACAGTATTGTTAATTTATACAGGCACTGAAAAGAGAGCAAACCCATAATTTTGTTATGTTTTCAGGGCTTGACTTTTGTTCTAAATGTCAACAGGGTGTGCAAATGCCACACAAGTCTCCCATAGGACTTGTCTGAAGTACATATGCAGATACTTCAGAGGATGCCTTGGATTCATGAACTTAAACTCAGCTTAAATATAGGAAGGGGAAAATAGCCTTGACAGATAATGTAAAACTGCTGTATAAACCTCTGAGGATTCCCACATATTTGTACTTAGAGAAGTGTGCATATGTACACACACACATACATGTGCACATAAGTATATTACGCACACAGGATTTCAAGATAAACTCACTGGTCAATTTTAAACAGTTCTAAAATATAAAGTAATTTTATTTTTTTTTCTCCCCAATTTTCCCCCTTATATTCTATTTCTAGATTGTTTTACCTGTTTTTTCCCCTTGCCCGTTTAATTAAAATTTAAAATAAAACGTGATGTTGAAGACTTCTGAGACTGCTATTTCTGGATGTTGTCTTAAAAAAAATAGTATATAAGCGCTGGGAGAGGAAACTCCTCCAGACGACTCCAACAGTACACCTTAGCCCTTTTCTGCATGGAAATGCTTATAGATGTGAAAGACCCGATGACACAGAGGTTCCTATGTTGCTGCGCCTGGGGCAGGGCAATGCTGAATTGCTTGGCAAGGCTGAATAGAAAAATCTGTGCAAAAAGCTGCTCTTGCACTTGCTCATGTAAATAGAGGGTTTGTGAAGAACTCCTCCGTGTGAAGATGTTGAAGGCAAAGCCTGTGCCTGACCAAGACATAGTGTACTTTAGAAGTCACTGTTTTCTGAATGTGAAGAAGCTGAAGAAAGGTCTGAAGAAGAAATTCTTGAAAGAACCTCTCTGAACGTTTCTGTTCTTTTGGTAGCATTTTCAGATAAATTTCCTTGGTAGGGAGAGTTTGGGAAAAATTAGGTGAAAGGGTAAAAGAAGCTGAGAAATAGAAATAGTCTAAGAATGAGGCAAATATAACGATAAAAAAACTTAAAGAGATGGGAAGGTCTGTGAACATCATGGAAAGAGGCCACTAGAGCATCAGAAGCATTGTGTCTCTTATGAAACCACTGGGCATTTGATAAGCTACCAAAAAAAAAACCAAACCCCCTCAAAAGCAAATCCATTGAAGTTTTAGCAGAACACTAAAGAGGACAATCCTTTGAGGGTCTGTTCTCATGAGATCCCACCTGGAGTGCTGTGCCCAGCTCTGGGGTCCCCAGGACAAGAGAGACATTGAGCTGTTGGAGCAAGTAAAGAAAAGGGCTACAAAGATGACCCGAGTGCTGGGGCGCCTCTGCTCTGGAGACAGGCTGGGAGAGTTGATTTGCTTCAGCCTGGAGAAGAGAAGGCTCCAAGGAGACCTTAGAGCACCTTCTAGTCCCTTGAGTGGCTTCAGAAAAGCTGGATAGGGACTGGTGACAGCAACAGCAGGGAGTGATCAAGTAAGGGGGAATGGCATTAAGCTGAAGGAGGGGAAATTTAGATTGGATCTGAGGCAGAAATTCTTCCCTGCGAGGGTGGTGAGGCCCTGGCACAGGTTTCCTAGAGAAGCTGAGGCTGCCCCTGGATCCCTGTCTGTTTTCAAGGCCAGGTTGGATGGGGCTTTGGGCACCCTGGGCTGCCCATGGCAGAGAGTGAAACTAGACGGGCTTTGAGGTCCCTTCCCACTCAAACCAGTCCGGTACTCTGTGATTCTATGAAATCATATGGCTCACCTTGCTTCATAGAAATCAAGCAGGTTATCAGCTTTTAGGAATCTGACAGTCTGTCTTCTTGACAGTGTAAAATAAATTATGTGCACACACACCTCCTCACAGAGGTACTAAGTTGGTTGATTTACTTCATTAAGAAAAAAAGGAAGCATGTTTTAGCTAAACCTGAATTCTTGATCCTATGAGTGGCCTTTATCCCAGAAATAAACATTTGCACACTGTATAGACAGGAGCCAATGACATGACATTAGGCTCAATAAACATGAACTGCTATTTTAGAGGACGGTTTCCTCAAATCATCAAAGTGAAACCAAGGATGGACAGATACTGGTTGTGCCACCATCTTTCTTCCTCCCCTTCCACTTCACTTAGAAGTGTAAAAAACATAGGGTTATCTTTGACTTAATCCTCCATCTGAATTTAGAATAGAGGCACATCTGAACAAAGCATAGGAGTCTTTGTTTTTCATAGAGGTTGGGATTATCTGAATTCAGTTTAATCTGTGATGTCTGACCCTCACAGCAAACTTCCTAGCAGCTCAGCTGGTTTGCAGTTTTGACTTGTTATCACCAGATTTGTACATGACTATTGCAGACATTGCAAAACCAGTTCTACATACTTGTAATAGCAGTTTAAAAAATTGATAAGACCAAACCAGAAAAGTCATTTTCCAGTTGAGATAATGGGCATAAAAATTCTGTTCTTGAAGACTAAGCTTTACCATTCAACCACTACCACCATCACCATCTAGCTTCATCTCTACTGTTCAGCTTTCATGCCAAACACTTCTTATTCCCTTATTGTAAAGTAGGGAGCATTTAGACTCACTGCAAGCCAACAGTAATACTGATCTTTTTTGGCACTGTACAGAGGGAAGTATAGAGTTATAAAACTGATGGCAATTATCTTTCCTTACTGACTGAACGTCACTTGAACATGTGATATGAGTTGCAGCATGCAGAATGTTTGACATTCCAAATCTTTCATTGTCAAAGCAGGAGCAGTACCTGATCCCACAGCTACAATGGCTTAATTTCTTGAAAAACTGCTAGCAGCTATTGTGTTTTTCAGATTTCCTCTATAACAGGGTTTCAAAGTTGTCTGCTGAATGTCAGTATCAAAGATGAAGCTGATTTTATTCCTATATTTTGGGCTTTTGAGTTAAATATACATTTTTGAAATGTTTTTCTGAGGCTTTCTTTACTAATGAGTGTTTTCAGATATAAATGTTGGGTGTCATAAAACAAATGTTTCAGATTTCTGTTTCATTCTGTAAACTCTTGAAATCAGGCATTGAAAATAGTAAACAGATGTTCTAATAATAATTAACATGTACTTTTGCAAGTAGGG
The DNA here is from genome assembly GCA_022605575.1 of Laterallus jamaicensis coturniculus. Lineage (NCBI taxonomy): Eukaryota > Metazoa > Chordata > Aves > Gruiformes > Rallidae > Laterallus > Laterallus jamaicensis. Next base: position 20,760,755 of record JAKCOX010000012.1, on the reverse strand, counting down.
GAGCTAACAGAGCCTTCAAACCTACTGTTTGTAGGTTGTGTTCTACTCTCTCTACATTATCTGCTCCCCTCCACCTCAACAGCCCCAGTTTTTTTCCTTCCTTCCTGATTTCCCTGTGATCTCAGCTCCTACTTCCAAAGCCTGCAGATATCCTGTAGATAATCATTTCCCCTTGGTACCCTCCATGCCTCCAGGCTCTCTTCTAAGTCTAGCAATTACCGGCTGGCAAAAGGCACCACATGCTGTGTCTGGTTCCAAAATACACATGGGATAACTGACTGGTCACTACCTAAAGGCTGATTGTGTGGTGTCAGACCAAGCAGGAAAAAGGTTCAATCACAGCCTTTCTAAAATAAGAGTAATTCATAGATTAATTTTCATTCAATTTATCTGTACCTCATGATATTTTCTTGGAGATTTCTAGCCCTTGGTCAACAATGGTTACAGTTTTTAGTAAGGGGACTGATAAACAGATTAATACATGGAACAACTGCATAACGCTTCAGGAACCCAGAGTAAAAATTAGACTGTCATGAAGCTTGTACTCTAAGGAGCTCAGGAGACCTGATATATATTCATGAATTCTACCTCATGGCATCACCTCATCACAGAGATAAATATTGTGCTTTTAATTTATAAATGGGTCAACACAGGCATGAAGAGGATAGGAGACTTCTCAATGCCCTAGACCAAATGTGTGGCAGGGCCAGGGTTTTTTGGGGTTTTTTGGTGTTTTTTTTTCTGGTTTCTACTGTAACTTCAAACCTATTCTGCACCCTAGAACTTTATGAAAGGTGACACTTTGCCATGAAGTAGGTGGAAAAATAAAGATGTGAATGATTGAAGAACTTTTTTGGAATGCTGTCATGTCCTAGCTTAGAATCCCAGACTGCTTTGTCTTGGAAGGAAATTTAAAGATCACCTAGTCCAGCTTCCCTGCCATGGACTTCACTAGACCAGGGTGCCCAAAGCCCCATCCAACCTGGCTTTGAACCCTGCCAGGGATCCAGGGGCAGCCACGGCTTCTCTGGCCAGCCTGTGCCAGGGCCACAGCAGCTTCAAAGTAAAGAATTTCTTCCTCATATGTTATTTAAATCTCCCCTCCTGAAGCTGAAAGCCATTCTCTTTGTCCGGTCCCTCCCTACCTGTGTAACCAGTCCCTGTCCAGCTTTTCTGGAGCCCCTTCAGGTACTGGAAGGTGCTCAAAGGTCTCCCTGGATCCTTCTCCTGTCCAGGCTGAACAACCCCACCACTCTCTGCATGTCTTCATAGGACAGAAACTTATTGGTTCCTTGGCCTACAACTCTTACAGGTAGTGGTTACTGTCACCTAAGCTGCAGTCTCTGCCTGGCGAAAGGGGCAGAAAGGGATAAGGACACAGATGGCATTTGCACACTTACTGTATTTCTGAAGGTTATTTTTTTTTTATTCCTGACACCTACTTTGTAAGCCCCTGGCTCCTCACATGTATCCTTTGTGTTCTTAGCAGCCCATCTTGAGATCCTTTCTTTCCTCAGGGCTCCTCCTGCATCAAAACTGGCCATGCCCAGCTTTCTCCTATGACTGTGTTTCCTGTTGAGACTGCCTTTACACTACCTCCTCTCACAGATCCTCTTCATGAAGATTCCTCTGTTCGCTCTTTACTCTCCTTAAAGTAAACCACTGCAGCAGGACACCCCCAAGGGTTGGCTGAAAAGTGTACAAACATCAAGAACCCTACTATGAATTTCTGCCCCTCAATGAATTCAACAACAACAAAAAAAGAATTATTCCTCAGTTCTTTCTTCCAATAAGCCCATGATTCTCGTTTTCAGAGTTGCACCACTTATACTGAAAGGCTTAGATCTCAGCTGAGTTTCCCTGGATTTATTACATATTTTCTTCACAACAGCCCTTTTTCAATTCCTTAAACTCCTTGTCTAGAACCCTATCCCCTGGTCTCTATTTCCTGATTTGGTTTGGTGACCTCCTCACACACCTCATAAAGAGAGGTTAGGAACGTTTACCAGGAAAATCTATGTCCTTCAGTGTGAGCTTTGTTTTCCCAGACTGAATGGCTCTTAAACCCCTGGGAGTTTGTATGATTAAGGACTCAGTGAACCCCATGAAAGACTCCATGATTTGCACAGCTATTGGTATTTTTAAACCACAGTGCTTAGATCTTCCTACACCTCATGATATGAAACATGTTTACACTTATGAGTCTAATTATTTTTAATCAATTTAAGTGGCTGCTAGGTTTTCTTTATTAACATGTCCTGAGAAAAGATAGCCTTGGGACCATATCAGATAATTTCAATAAGCTACAAACATTTTGAATATGTCTTTTCTTCATTCCTCAGTTGTAGGCTTGTCCACTGGAAAATTAAAAAAAAAACAACCAAAAAAAGAGGGAAGGGAAGGGAAGGGAAGGGAAGGGAAGGGAAGGGAAGGGAAGGGAAGGGAAGGGAAGGGAAGGGAAGGGAAGGGAAGGGAAGGGAAGGGAAGGGAAGGGAAGGGAAGGGAAGGGAAGGGAAGGGAAGGGAAGGGAAGGGAAGGGAAGGGAAGGGAAGGGAAGGGAAGGGAAGGGAAGGGAAGGGAAGGGAAGGGAAGGGAAGGGAAGGGAAGGGAAGGGAAAATGGACCTGGATTCAGTTTCTGTCTATTATGATGACTTTCTGTGTGACCTTGGGCTAGTGTTTCCTCATCTAAAAAAGTGGTATCAAAAGATATTCCTGAATCATTGACTCATCAGGCAAAGCTTGCCTGTCACTATAGCCATGTATGCACATACGGTCCTGATCTCAACTGATGTCTCTAGCTGCTAATGCAATGCAAAGACTCTGCAATCAAAACTTTGCAGTCAACTGTGCTAAGTCAATCATTTTGTGCAAAATAAAAGCTTTGAGAATCCTATGACAAGTAAATAAATAGATAAACAATGATCAATCCCCACCACATTTCAGATCATGTTGTTTTTGGACAGGAACAAGAATTTAGTAGTGGTGTGAATAACAGCCTGCAGCTCTCCTTTCTAAATGATCCCCTTGAAATTGCTGCCTTCCTGCACTTTGCATTTTATTACTTGAGAACAGAAACAATGTACTAAAAATAAAACATATTTTCACCCAACCATCTTGCCACTTGAGGATTCTAGCCATTTATGAAATGCGATCACCTCCTAACTACTTTTCTCAGTTAAAAAGCATGTGATCTACTCCTCTGTAAACAGGATGGAGCTCATAGAGCTGGCTGATGCTGTACACGCCTGTCACATCCACCCCACTTCAGGTTTTTCTAGAAAAGAAATTCTCAAATGCCTCAGGACAGCTAGATTTGGCTATTGTGAGCTTTGTGTGTGTCCATTATACTTCCAGATAATCCACATTATAACACTTTGGTAACCCAAACCATAGTTGTCATGGATATGCCTGGGACCTGCTGCTGAATAAAACTGCTGGCCTGAAATTTTTGATGTAATCTCCTTTTCTGTCATCCATGTGAAAATATTAATTTATTAAAACTGGCGCCAGTCACAAAAAAACCCACACCGACTTCAGCCTAAACTTTTGTCAGACAGAAGCTTTCTGGCTGCAGATTTGCAGTTGTGAAGCAGAAAGCCACTCACCCCTAAAAGACCTGGCTGTTTGGTGACCAGCGAGGTCTTCTTGCAGCTGTGCAAATAACGAAATAATCATTCGTCCAGAAAAGAGATGAGCTCTTTAGCCTCGTGGTTAAAGACTAATCTGGGACATGAGAAATCTATGCAATGAAGTCCTTGCTACGATAAACATGTATTTATGCACATAAAGAACTTGGGCATCAGAGAGTGAGGGAGAGAAACTCACCTCGGTGAGACCCAGGAGGATCTTGACGCCCAAAGGGGCTTTTTCAGAAAATCAAATCACTAACATGCCTACATGCTCCCTTCCCCCCTCTTCTTATGAGGGCTTGGTTTGACTTCAGTATGAATTTTTTAAATCCTGAAGATCTTTGTAGGGACAGGAAAACCATTTCCCACCCAACTCTACATGGCATCCATCACCACAGAAGCAGACACCCAAATACTAATGGTGCCTGTAAAGCATAAATTGAACTTTCCTAAGCAAAATTAAACCAATTAATCATAGGCCAAAACTTCAGAAAAAAAGCCCAGAAATCTTACAGTGTGCTGTGAAAGCTTCCAGCTTCTGGGATTTGGAGGAGTTTCACAGGACCAGCATGTTACTCTGCTTTTGTAACAGTGATGTCGAAAGCAGAGCTTTAAACAGGGCCAATAGTGTTATTGTTTAGAGGGTCATACCTGTCTTAGATACATGTAAATTAACTCAGACACAAGTTTTATTTTTCTTTTTTACTTTGTGGAATCTTTTTTGGTAAAAGGCGAGAAATTCCCTGAAGATGGATTGTTTTGTAGTTTGCCAGGTTCTGTCTGTCCCTAGTCTTCTGTTGGTGATAGATATCTTCAAAGATATCTTTCTCTTTTCCTCATGAAGCTATCACACCCGCACACACAAATACACAAAGATATGGCAGGTATACACACAGGGAAATATTCAGACCTTCGCAGCTCTAGTTGCCCTCAGACGAATCTCCTCTGGCTTTCAACAGTTTATCTACTCCACTGACCACAACAAGATCCTCAGTGGTTATTCTTGCAGATACAAATAGCCTCCATGCAAAAGTCTGGGCTTTTTCAGACTGGAGAGATGAATTGTGTAAGTACCCAGAGAACAAATGCCCTTTCAGCCATACTGTTACCATAGGTGGTGGCAAGCCAGTTTGTAGGAAGACAAGAGTTCACAGTGTTGCTGTCATGATAGGTAATGCTTTGGATGTCTGCCTGTTAACGTGTTGTGAAGAGTTGCATATGTGCTTTTCTGACAAAAAGAATTCTATGCCATAAAATATTTGCCAGGGGATTTCCTTATGGCCGAGCTCAAATCTTTCTGGATTTCAAACTAGCTTTGCTGTTGGGCAGTGCAGAGGTATTCACCTTTACGATCCCTCCCCCCACTGAAAACTTCCACTCTATACTGCTACTTAGAGATAGGAAAAAATTATCATCAAAAAACAGATCAAGTGACTTGGCTCAAATCAGCAGAGTACAACATGTTGTTAAAAAAAAAAAGGGAAAAAAATCTCAATTTATGATATTTTTTGGCTTCTTGTCAGGTTTAGGACCATGTTTGCCAAGTATCTCATGAAGGATGGTTTGGACATTATTCAGAAATTCCTCATGAAAGCAGCATGTACCAAAACACATATTCCACATCCTAGTCGGTTTTGCAGACTCAGGATGTATTAGACGAACCTTTCCTCTAGGAGATAAATCCAACAAGCAATTATCTGAGATATATTTTGTGCTGGCAGAAGTAGTGGTGGCTTCACGTATCTAAGGATTTAAAGGACTTGCATTTTGGTCCAGACATTAATTCAGTTTTACATGTTTGGGAAATTATTGCTCCTCTGTTCTGTCCATACCCAGAAATACTTGTGTCTTTAGTAAAGGGTTCAGAGATGAACAAGACCTGGAAATGTGCACCTGAAGACCAGAAACCAAACCACACCCTGGGCATGACCAGCAGGTCAAGGGAAGGGATTCTCCCCCTCTACCCTCGTAAGATCCCAACTAGGGAACCACATCTAGGTCTGAAGTCCCCAATATAAAAAGGTCATGGAGCAGTTGGAGTGAGTCCAGAGGAGACCACAAAGATGATCCAAAGGCTGGAGCACCTCTGCTAGGAAAACTGGCTGAGAGAGCTGGTCTTGTTCAGCCTGGAGAAGAGAAGGCTCTGGGAAGACCACAGAGCAGCCTTCCAATACCTGAAGGAAACCTACAGGAAAGCTGGACAGGGACTGGTTCCAAGGGCAGGGAGTAATAGGACAAGAGGGAATGGCCATAAACTGAAGGAGGGAAGATTGAGATTAGATATTATTAAGAAATTCCTCCTGGGTGGGGAGGCCCTGGCACAGGGTGCCCAGGGAAGCTATGGCTGCCCCTGGATCCGTAACAGGGTTCAAGGCCAGGTTGGATGGGGCTTTGGGCACCCTGATCTAGTGGAGGGTGTCCCTGCCTATGGCTGGAGATTAGAACTAGATGGCCTTTATGCTCCCTTCCAACCTGAAGCAGTCTGGGATTCAAAGATTCTATGATGCTGTGATAGTATGATGCTATGAATTACATCAGGCTCTGCTGACAGGAAAAAATCTAACTGATCCAAGCAATTTTTTAACACACCTTCTATGTTTCAGTCTTTCAACTCTGGTATTAATTTTGTTATTCATCCAATCACAGTTAATCTTTCTAGGGAAGACTAAAGCAAAAAGGCGTTAAATGATTCAGCCCCATCATTAGTTATTTTTGTTCTTTTTTCATTGAGTAATGGTCCTGCACTTAGATTTCTCTTAGTGACAAAAATGCTTTAGGCAGCTCCCAGCCGCTCCTCCTCCTTTCCCTTTGCCATTCCCCTTTCCCTTGCATTACCCCACTCATTTGTGCCAGTACAACAGTTTGCAGGACAGCATGGTGAACAAATTAGCTGATGCAAGTTAAAAATAAACATGTTTTTGCTGGGTTATTTCTTCATGCTCTTTCCTTCCTCTTTTAATGGACATACCAAATATGCTTTTATACGGCTGCAAATCCTTTGCGTAACATTTTATGCATTCTGATTTTGTCCCTATGTGCTTGTGTTTATATTATTTTCCAATAATTTGACCTACCTTCCATTTTCTCTGTAATTTTTTTCCCTAAATTTCATAGTAAGATGGTGAAAATGCATTAGAGAATCAGAATCACAGAAACACAGAATCACAGAATTGTAGGGGTTGGAAGGGACCTCAAGAGATCATCGGGTTCAACCCCCCTGCCAAAGCAGGCTCCCTAGCTCATACTGCACAGATAGGCATCCAGATGGGTCTTGAATATCTCCAGAGAAGGAGACTGCACCACCTCCCTGGGCAGCCTATTCCAGGGCTCTGTCACACTCACTGCGAAAAAGTTCCTCTGCATGTTGGTGTGGAAGTTCCTGTGCTCCAATTTGCAGCCATTGCCCCTTGTCCTGTCTCCACAGACCAAAGAAAAGGGGCTGGCCAATTCCCCCTGCACCCCATACTTAAGATATTTATAAACATTGATTAGGTCCCCCCTCAGTCTTCTTTTCTCCAGGCTGAACAGCCCCAGCTCTCCCAGCCTTTCCTCATAGGATAGATGGTCCAGGTCCTTAATCATCTTCGTAGCCCTTCTCTGGACTCTCTCAAGGAGATCCCTGTCCTTTTTATACCAGGGAGCCCAGAACTGGACACAGTACTCCAGGTGGGGCCTGACCAGGGCAGAGTAGAGGGGGAGGATCACTTCCTTTGACCTGCTGGCCACACTCCTCCGGATGCACCCCAGGATCCCATTGGCTCTCTTAGCCACCAGTGCACACTGACGACTCATAGCCAACCTATCGTCAACCAGGACCAGCAGGTCATCCCCCAGCCTGTACTGATACATGTGGTTATTCCTCCCTAGGTGCAAGACTTTACACTTGCTTTTGTTGAATTTCATCTGGTTTCTCCCTACCCAGCTCTCCAGCCTGTCCAGGTCTCGCTGGATGGCAGCGCAGTGTTCCTGCGTGTCAGCCACTCCTCCCAGCTTTGTATCACTGACGTCCTTGCTGAGGGTGGATGCTATTCCCTCATCAAGGTCGTCAATGAAGATATTAAACAGGACTGGACCCAACACCGAGCCCTGGGGAACACCGCTAGTCACAGGCCTCCATTCAGATTCTGCTCCACTGATCACGACTCTCTGAGCTCGGTCTGACAGCCAGTTCTCAACCCACCTCACTGTCCACTCATCCTTCCCATACTCTCTCAGCTTTTCTATCAGGATGTCATGGGAGACAGTATGGAAAGCCTTGCTGAAATCAAGGTAGATGACATCCACTGCTCTCCCTCCATCCACCCAGCCAGTGATGAGATCATAGGCTATGAGATTGGTCGAGCACAATCTTCCCTTGGTGAATCCATGCTGACTACTCCTCATGACCTTCTTCTCTTCCAGGTGCTTGGTGATGGCATCCAGAACGAGCTGTTCCACAACTTTTCCAGGGACAGAAGTGAGGCTGTCTGGCCTATAGAATCTCTTGCTAACCTTCTTACACCTTCCACATGATAATTTGGGCCCCATAGTTGTCCAAGTCAGTTTTTTTGAGTTCTTTCCCCCTAGATTTGCTTCCAATGAGATCGCCTCTACCAACTTGTTCAATTTATTGATGTATCCTTTCTTAAATCTTCTTTGCCTTTTACTGTCTTGTTCTCTCTCATCATCCTAGAAATCAGGGTATTCACCCACTTCTCAGTGTCCTCTTATTTCCTCAACCAATTCATATCTATTGATCAGAAGAGACCCTACAGGAGTTTTTTCTCATGTCAACCATTTTGATTTTTGAGGTTAAAAGACAACTCCTGGAACAACCCAGGAATTTTCTATTCTTTCTGTGCTTCTGTCCTGGCTGATGTTTGGTGTCAATGACCCCCACTGATAACAACCCCTGGGATTTAAAATATTTCAGTAGCTGTTCAAGGCATTCATCTTATTGCCCGCTTTGACAGTCACCACCAGCCAATCCCACCACTCTGCTGGCTTCCTTTCTATTTCAGAAGAATTGCTTCAGCATGTATATCTCACACTGAATTCTGGCTCTCAGCGCAAATGATATGTCCTTGATCTATGAACCACATCTCTCTTTTCCACTGTCCTCTCTGAACATGCCATACCTTTTTACATCTGTATTCAAGTCATGTGAATTAGCCTAGAAAACCTCTGCTAAGCCAATTAAGACATAATTCTAATTATGTATTAAGATTCCCAGTTCCTCTGGCTTATTCCCCATACATCTTACATTAGTGTACAACCATTTTAAATGTTCAGAAGATTGACCCAGTGCTTTCCTTTTCATCTCCCCTTTGTCCCTTTATGCCTATACTATCTGACAAATTGAAATTCATCCATGTCACCCCACATTTTTAGCTGGTAAGCAGAGTACTGGGGTCATACGTATCAGTACTGAGGTAAATAATAGTACTCAAATATTGCACTGTAAGATCTTAAAACATTCTTAAACTCTTGAATTTTGCAAAGGGAATTTTTTTTCTTCTGTGAAATAGCAGCAGAGCTGCTGGGTGTTTTAGCAATGCTAAAACAAGAACAAGTGAGATGGATAGGTATTAGTCAGTGGGAAAAAAAAAATCCACAAATAAAACTCAGACAGACCAGAAATGAGTCATATAGATGATTTCTCATTAATAAGGACTTTTTCCAAATCATGGTAGACCATCCCCATACCTTATCCCACCCCAGGCTATCAATCACAACATTAGGTAATACTGTATTTGGGAATAGTTTCATGCGGGTGTTTTTGTTGTTGGGGTGCGTTTGGTTTTCTTTCTTTCTTTTCTTTTTTTTTTTGTGGCTTTTTAGGGATTTTTTTTTAATAGTTTGTTCACTGTTTTGTTTTTTTTTTTTCCTAGAGAATATTTTCCTTACCTTGAATAGACAAATTCCAAAGGATTTCAGACTGCTGACGAAGCAGCCTCCACCTATATTTCCTACATTAAATATAAAAGACTTCCATTGCTTTCTTTAATGCAAATCAGTACCTGTACTTATGCATTTACATACTCAGGCACACAGACACAGAGCCAGCAGATCAGCTATAGCTTCCTGAAAGTTACAATAAGACAGAAGAAGAAAAAGAGATGACATGCTCTGGTATAAAAAATGGCTACATTACACTGCAGCTGTAATAACAAATGATAATACTTTACTTAGCATTTCCATAGCACTTTCCATCCATTACAGACTTGTATTTTGGCAGCAGCTTTCTGTGCACCCATGTTTTTTCTTGTTGGTATTCTCCAACGCAGGAAACCACTCTGCCTTTAATCCTAAACACCTTAAGTGTTCTTTGGTCTCCTGGAGCATGTGGTATTGGTCATTATTAAATAAAATGCTACTGGTCCCACTCTTACCCCACAGAAATGCTGTTAATAGGAATTGGGCTATAAAGTCTGTGTCATAACAAATATATCAGTAATGCAGGCTTTCCTTCCTTTGTGCTGCAGGTCTCCACTGAACTAGATAGAATGTCCTTATTCCCATTTACAAATGCAAAACACAAGGGAAATACCAAAGAAATAAAGTCTCAGTGACCTCAGTTTGTGAGTATTCAGTTTGCAAAACTTTGAGACTGATGATCCTTACATTTAATGGAAGAGACCTGGTAGTTTTGCACTACACAGTCAAAAATCACAGCATCAAAGGCTGGAATTGCATTAAATCAATTAGTTGTAAGGATCAAACTATGAGTGTAAAGGCTTTTTTTTTTTTTGTCCATCAGTATAGACAGGCAGCTCCAATGGAAGATGGAGATCCTATGGATCCATCAACTACCGAAGAGCCCCGAGGGTCTAAAATATGCTTGGTGAAGCACATGAAGTTGAGCAGGGTGGATCCCTCCTTATATGACTCATGCAGATACAGTAGCAAAGCCAGGACTAGAAACAGCATCTTGGCTCCCTGCCCATCATTGTAGTGATCACAATGTGTTTCCTGCTGAGGAAAGCCTGGGTGAAGGACTCCTGTGCCAGGTACCTTCAGCACCTCCCAAACCACTGCCAAACCCAGACACCTGATTTACTGTGCACTATCCCTACCAATAAGCATCCTCCTTACCGACTTAATTGCAAATCTAATTTTAAAATGGTTTCAAATGTAGAGCAGAGAAATAAACAGCCTCAGGGGGTGCGAGCCCTTAAATCATGGTCATCATCATGCAAAAGTGGATGGCTCATCTCCCATACGAATCGTGAAGTACCACAGCACGAATAAAATAAGGCCGGCTCGCAGCAGACACAGGCACATCTTTCAGCCCACTCTCTGTGATAATAGATGTAGTAACGTTTTGACTACCGCCTCGTGTTTACTGTGGGTGTTAGCTGAGACATTTCCATGTAAATAAAACATTTATCAAGCTCACAAAAACGTCTGCAGAGCAATTATTGCACAAGAATGGTGAGCACTGGAGAAACAGGCTCATTCATTCACTTCGTATACCTGCTTAGGCTTGTTGCAAAGGAGGATGCCGCTTTCACGGATGTTGGAATTAGGTCAGGTCTCCTGTGTAGCAGCTGTGTGGGCCAAGGAATAAGGCTTGGCATCAGGAGACCTGGTTTCTATTAGCATAGCTTCTGCTGAGTTACTACATGGCCTTGAGCAACTCACTTTGCTGCTCCATGATGCTGTTTCCCACCCATCTGTAAAATGGGGTTAATGGTACTTTATCAGCATTTGTAAAGTAATTTTGTGATGTGGGGATGAAAATGATGGTGACTGCTAATTGTTTTCACACTCTCCATGGAGAGAAGCTCCTTCCCTTCCAGCCATGTAAACCCAAGCAAATTTTTCTGCTAGTTGCAGTGTTTAAGTTTTCATTTGCATCACTGGTAGCACACTTTCTTACTATTTTCCATAAATACAATGTGAAACACCTGAGATTGAGACTGTCTAGAACTGGGCACGGTAAGCTTCATAGCAATGATGGGCAGCACAACAATGCTTACAACACAGAGCTCTCAAACCAGCGCAGTGGAAAACAAGTGCTTTCAGAGGAGCTGTGGGCAGTAAGAGGTTGAGCTGCATCACCAAGGGTCAGAAGTATATGTTTAAGAAGCTGTGATGAAGCCCACATCTCCCTCTGTCCAGATTAGTAAATTAGACACATGAACTTCCTTCCTGTCTGCCATAATGTCCTTTTTGGATTAATAATAGACATTGCCAGGAAACTTTTCTTTGTGGTTTACTTTTCATTTCCAGAGCATTCACGCTCCCCAAATAGCTGTTTTTTTCCTACAGAATGATCACTGACAACATGCAGCAGTGTGGCAAGTATCAGAAATTTCGTAGTTACTGGAAAAGAAGGGCTTCAGAAACCTTACCTTATTAGCACATTAATTGCAGCTGTCACAGACAGCAATTATTTGCTCAATTTTCCTCAAATTCATCATTTTCTTAAAAAACAAAACCAAACCCAAAACCGCAGTAATGAATATTCAGAGTATCCTGGCACTTGAGATCCTGTTCTCATTTCATAGCTGGCTGTGACTTCCTCCTATCTGAATACCATGCACACCTCTCAGGCACATATGATTGACAGCTGTCCTGCACGCACAGCAAAACGAAGTTTAATCCTCCATATCACAGATGAATGTACTTTGACAGCTTCAGTGGTGAGTACCACACACTGTGCCACCCACCTAGAGCAGGTACCCTCTAGAGCAAATACCAACTTGCCTCAAATTGAGTGGATGTTTCAGGTTCATCTATAGCCACCTGGGCAATGAAACCCATCTATAGCTATTGGGGTCTTGTAGCAGTAGAGGAGTGGGACATATTGCAAGTTATTCCTGTGATTATGTTTCTCCTTGAGCTATCTCAACTGAAAAAAACCTCAGGGAACCATGTTCCTCACTTTTAGTGTTTCACTAACTTCAGCTCTTTAAGCTGCTTGCCCTCATATACTCCATCAAGAAAGAAGAGCGCAGTCCAGGACAGTTACAGCATCTCTGGAGCAGTCAATTCCTTCAGACCAGAAGGACCTCAGTTTTGAAAACCATTCTCAGGAGCCTAAATAGGGTTCTTAACAAAGTCCATAGGGCAGTCTCAAGATATGCATGCATGTGTTTGCATATATATATATATATATATATATATATGTATGAATGAGCAATATTACAGCCTTTACACTGAGAACTGGTGGATTGGGGAGATGATGGATCAGGCTGTTAAACAGTCTGTAGGAAGGGATGAATGTATTCATGTTGTTTGGGTGCTGAGGAAGCTGTGTACTCTGTCTACTTGCACCAGGCTCTAACAGTGCCGGAAATTTTAACTGAGTAACACTGAGCTGGTACAGTATATGCAAAATCATTCAGTACCATTATTTAGATTAGTGAATTTTATCACTAGATGGTGCTTTTATGACCATCTAATGTAACCTTCTACATATCATCTAGCAATTTCTGTAGCTTCATAACTAATGGCTAAGCTACAACATATCTTTCAGAAAGACATTGCATCTTGATTTAGAGCCTTCAAGTCATGGAAAATCTAACATCTCCATTGTAAATTGTTCCCAAGGTTCATTACTCTTGCAGCTAAAATTTGCACCTTCTCTTTAGTTTGAATCTGTCTGGCTTCGACTTCCAGTCACTGGATCTTGTTATACCTTTGTCTGAGGGATGAAAGAGCCCTATCCTATTGAGAACCTTCTTCCTGCGTAGGTACTTACACGGTGTCAGCAAGACTCCTCTTAACCTTCTTCCCAACAAGCTAAATACACTCAGTGTTTAAATTATCCTTTCTTGGAGTGGGAAGATTGATGGTACCAAATTCAGGAAACTACCTGTGCCTACTTGCCTGAGCATCTATCTGCAATCAGTGGAGGCTCCTCCAGAAGGCAGCTTAACTAACCTCAAATGTGAACACCCCCTGAAGGTGTCTATCTCTCTCTAGTAACTATTTAACTATTCTAGGGCAACTATGACCTTCACTTGGATGCTTCATTTAAGTGACTGAAGTTTGGTGCAATTCCCAGTCCTTAAATCATCTTTTATCTCTTTCTAAAATCCATTGTATGTTCTCAACAGGTTTTTAGAAGGATAGATATGAGAAATGGAGACACATGTCAGTCCTGACTTCCCTCAACATCCTAATACATGGTTAGCAATGCCTCCATCATCCCAGTCAACTTGCCTGCATTTGACCAAGGGCAAAATTAGCCTAATTTCTTAGCGATTAGGTCCACATTCACAGTTCACATTCAGTACATTTTTTGCAATGACCTTTCAGTATTTTTTCAGAGCTTCTGCTTTCCTGAATACCGTCCCACATCCCCTAAGGCTTACAGATACAGAATTTTCAATTTGGGGTTATATTAAAATAGATTTGTAGTGTACTCGGAGCTGCCAATCAGGATCAGGGCCTCACCATGCAAACACACAGTGAGAGACAGTCCCTGCCCTGAAGAATTTACACTCTAAATTAGACAAGACAGACAGTAGTAGTGTGTGGGGGCGATTAAATGGAGACACTGAAAAGTGAAGACCACAAAGAGATTTGAGGTTTCCTAGACTTACCCGCCCCCACTAACTTATCAAAGTGATGTATGAGTCTTGTTTTGCTGGTACCCACTGTATAATTCCACCTCAGCATCCTCCTTGCTGCAACCCCAGATGGCTGCTGGTGCAGAGCTGTTATCATTTGACTAGTTCTATCTGATCCATATCTAACAGGTTAAACATATTTTAGCTGAAGCTTACATTGGATGGGCTCTGTGCAGCAGGAGACTCCAGGGGCAGGAGCACAGCTGAAGATGAAACTTCATGCCAAAGCTTCTCCCAGGCACAGACATTGTCAGTGGTTGTGGCCAAGACCACAAACAAGAGTTCAGCAGTCCCCAGTAGCAGTGTTTAGATCTCCAATGACTGGGATTGTTTGCTGTTAGTGTTCATTGGGACCAGAAATCATTCAAAGGTAAACTTATCTCTAAGTAGCAAAGCAAACGTAAAATATAAAGTTCTGCATATCTTCTTGCCAGAGTTAGAGCTTGTGTACCTTTCTCCATACACTGTCTTGGGTATCCACCCAGGTTTTCTTAAGACTCTTTCACTCCAACTCTTTGCAATAAGAAGAAGGACACAGATATGTATTTCAAATATCTACCTTTAAAGAGTTTTGAGTATTTTTTAAGCTATCTCTATCAGCACAGACTTTCTAGCTCAATAATTTGCAGCCCTACAGCAGGAGGTGCAGACACAGGGACTGCTGGTGATGGGAGGTTGTCATATGGAGCACATGCTTTCAAGTGTTTTTGAGCTATCTTCTTGCTCTGGGCAGCTGTGCAGCTTGTGCATATATGAGAAAGTTGAGGTAGGATTTGCATGGTAGAGTTTTCCATAGATTCATTCTGCTTCAGTTAAAATCTATGTAACTTTTTTTTGCTCTTGCCGGGAAAAGGGTGATTTGCCCCTTATTTTAATCTTCCTTTTTTTGTCATTACCCTGTTTTTATTCCTATGTATGTTGAGCTACTAACAAAATGAAACAAAACAAAACAAACAATCAAAAAAACCAAAACTGATTTGGCAATCAATTCCAGCCACTGGATGAGCAGTAAGTACTTTCTTGGGAAGAAAATAATTTAATAGAGGTATATAAACACAGTGTAAAATCATTTCTAGAAAATAACATACAGCATTTGGAAATGGATTCTCTATGGTGAGAGCCTGCAAGATGCTGAGCAAATCCACTTCTCACGCATGTCCGTGAGTGCTGAAGACAATCAGAGCTTAATGCTGCATTAACTGAAGTCAAGAGTAGTAGCCCAAGGCATTCAGCATCTCTGAACAGGTATCCAGCTCCATTGCTGCTGGCCTCTGCACCTTGCTCTAGTTTATAGCAAGCCATGTCCTGATCAAGAAAAATCTACCTCTGCCAACTGAGTCCTTTTCCCAGCTCCTAGCACTGACCAGATTTTCAACACCACACTGGGGAGAATTGGCTAAGTATTTTCAAAGAAGGTCTATAGGGTAAAGACAGAATTTCCACTCAGCTGCTCCTGGTTGGTGTCAGGAGCTATATTTATCTTGACCCCATGCCACCATCAAATCCATAAAGCTGAAAAGCAGAATGGGAAAAAATCAAATCAAGAAGAATTAAAAGTAGAAAACAGTAACTGGTGTCAGTGGTGGGGCTGGGATCAGTGGGGGAAAGAGCACACAGTAAATGGCAAAGCTGAATCTAGGCCACACTATATGGCATCATGGTTTGAGACATCAGGCACTGGAGGGCAAAAATGAGAGCTAACACCTCTTCTTTACCTTACAGAAAGTTATAAATATCAGTTAATTTACTTTCTTCAAGGACAAGGGGACAAAAACTGCTGAACAGCTCAGAAAAGAACACAGGCAAATTAATTTCCTTACAACTTGTCAATAAGCTACAAAGAAGTGAAAATTATATATATATATATATGTATGTTATGTTTATAATAATAATTTCTACATATGAAAAACAAAATCATAAAGAGCAAAACATCCTAGTATTCTCCACCTAAGGTACTGCATGAAATAGGGAGTAAAAAAATTTAAGTCCCCTACCAACAAAAACTCTGTATTTAATGCATACTAAATCAAATGTCTCACAGGCAATCTTGATATTCAGTGTTTTCAGTGTTTTTCAGTGTTTGACTTTGAAGAACTAACAGCATTCTGCCAGGCTGGCTTGGGATGCATTCTGATTTTGTTAGCAACGTCATCTTTCTGAGTAAAGTGCCTCTTTGCCCTGTCCTGCTCTTGGGAAGAAAAAAGAGAAAAGAGAGATAAAACCAGATGTGCTGGGTACTAATCTGATTGCTTAACGTGTTTTTTTGGAAGATGCTCTGATACTGTGATGATTCAAGCTAAATGAGAACTTGCAGATAAGTGGAACTGAGCCCCAGGTTGTCAGTAATGAACTTCAGCTAACTCACACTGGGCCTAAGCCCAGTAGCACTGGGCACTTTTACCTACTGCAGAAGGCAATGATAAGGCAGGAGCATGCCAATCTCCCGACGGATCCAAGATATGATACCACTCGCAGGCAAAATTACATTAGCTTCTTACTGTGCTGCAAATTTTAATGGTTTATAAGCAACTAGAAATTGTCACATTGTAAATTTGGGATAGATGACATACAAATCAGACAGACTTACGGGGAATACTCCCTTCGCTCTCAGCTGAGTTATACTTTATTAATATCCTGCTTTGTCTTTGTTTACAGCACCAATTGTTTTTATGAGCTGGTAAAGTGCATTTTGCTCATTTGTTTTGGTTTAATGTAAGGGAAATAAGGAAAAACACACACACACACACACACACAAAAAGAAAAAAAGAAGGAAAAAGAGAATCACTCCTTGCTGCTTGCTTCTTCCTTCCCAGACCTCATACACGCACCAGGAGAAGAGTTATATTAGTGACAGTGTAAGTGTCACTAAACATAGTTGTTGCTAGAAAGGTCCTAACATTGTTTCCTTGACGACGTGCCTAGGTACCATGGTGATGAGCTTGGTAGTGTCCTGAATGGGGACATCTACCCTTTGCTTTTAGCATCAGATTTCCTCTTGATGCTGTGACAAGTTCTCCTCCTGTAGCAGGAGCATATCTGTCCCCACCATCTCACACATGCTCTTAGGCAAAAAAAAATCCCCTTTATAAGGGCACTACATATCCCATGCTTGCTCCATCACCTCTTTGCGGTGTGTCCCCGACTTTGGCAGTTTTGGCAGAGCGAATCTGGGCACACTACAATAGTGTGTGGATCCCTCCTTCATGCCTTGTAGATGATGAAAACTCTTATCACATGATCATCCCTGTTCATGAGAGAAGCAAGTTGCACATAAAAGGGTCTTGGGGAAATTACTTCAGCCATTTGGGTGAGCAGTCAGTGATGACTATGGTTAAACCCTGGGGTTGCATATTTACCACTCAGCCTTTAGGGCTGTAAAAGAGGATCTGAGATTTCCCTCTGAGTCCTGGGAACTCACATTCACACCGCCCACACTAACATATGTAGCCAGAAGTGTGGGCAAAAGTGAGGATTCTTACGCACAAATCTGTTTTTTGAGTAAGCACACCTCTGAATGAACAGAATGAAAGCATGATGAATTACACCCAGAGAAATACATTTCCCTCTGTCTTGCTGCTAAACTCCATGCTCAGAGACACGGTAATATTATATGCATGGCTTATGAGATGCACACACTAATATTACAGCTGCTACTTAGAAGGGTAGTGAGGAGGGAGTAACAAATGCTGCATTGTCAGTCTGCAACAATAAAGAATAATTTTCATTCCGTGTGCACAAGAGCTCCAATTATAATCCAATTCAATTCAGATTAACTATGCTTTGATGGCATTTCCATTACATAAAAAATAAATTTATTAGCCAAGTATAATGTGTTTTGACTATAGTTCTAATGCTAATAAGGAGGCTGTTTAACTGCTTTAATGCTGTGTTTTAACCACAGTTATATGCTATTTCTTCAAAATTTATAATCAGGGTGTGCAAATACTACACTGGAAACTCACAGAAAGGAAAATCATCAGGATTTACAGGTGAGCTGTTAATAGAGGATTATAATCCATTGGGTGTAAATCCCACCTGTTAAGAATTTTCATAACATGCTTTCATCAAAGTCTCTTTCCAGGTGTTTTGTCCCAGGCTAATCTCATGGTCTGGTGAAAGGTGGCAGACGTGATGGGATCATATTAATGTTGCTTTATCTAAAGATTGCTAATGAGTCCTTGCAGGTATATATAAATCACAGGCACCCAATCTAATTATAGTGCAAGAGCTGCATCTTTTACACTCTGTGAATGATCTTGGTATCTTTTGCACTGTCAGTCTCTCCAGCAATCCTCATGAGTTCCTCTGCTGGTTGTTCATGTTTTAATATTTTAAGGACAGGGTCCTCACGATTGCTCCCTTCGCCCTGTGCACAAATGTAAGGAGGCTCATAACCAATTAGCTGTTCTGATTAGCGGGTCACCTTATGTTACCACCCAGAGCTGTTAAAAATGAAAACCCCAAGCAATTTTCCCTCTTGCCCAAAGGAGTCACAAAGTTGGATCAGCTCTGCATCACTTTGCTGGTCTTCAAGCCATCATTTGCCTTTTGGCAGGCTGCTCACAGGATGTTGGCATGGAGTTTGGAGGCTGACATCTTAGCTGTTTGCCAAAATAGCAGGGGGTCTACAGAGAGCCAGAACAAACTATGAAACCGTATACCATGAGGAAACACACTCAGGACACACTCATCCCATTTATTGCAGAAAAGACCTACCTTGACAATCCACCTCAAGGTAAATGATAATTTTTGGGTAGCCTGCAATTGAATTGAAATGGCCACTGCTTGGGCAGCTTGCTTTGCTTAAGAGACAGTTGTCTTGGAAGAAGATAGATGCCTTGGCTCTGGAACCACTCAGAAATGGGTGCAATAACAGATGTAAAGTTCTGATTACTTCAAATGTATATCTATGGAAGCTCCATTTTAATTACATTCCATGGTGACAGAAAAACAGACCCCTGCTGTACTTGTGAATTACTTTCTATTCAAATTTACTTCTCATTGATGCCTTTAGCCTATGTGAACAGAAATTAACATTTTATTTCCTTTGCTCTTTCACAATTTCTTTTTCAGAACAAAACCACTTTCATTGGGAAATCATCATCAAATCAAATTCTATCTGGGGGAAAACAAAACAAAACAAAACAAAACAAACCCAAACCCAAACCCCAACAATCAAACAGGCCCCTGTGTTTGGAGGCAATATCTTCCAAGAGGAGGAAGAAAACAGAAATGCCAAAAGAAATTCAGGACATTAGTCACCCTTGTCCAAATATTTATGATGAGCAATTTATCCACTCTTTTTAATACCCTTATGGGGAAAATACATTCTCCACAAACAGATCAACATTTTAATATTTATTTTTTCCTCAGCTTAAATCTTCTTTTTATTGCTTAACACACATCTGTAGACAATATATCTAAGTCCCCCAAGTTTGTCATTTTCTTCGCAAGTGCAGTTACTTTCACAGGTATAAAGATTTATTACAGCAATCTAAAAGATCAAGAAACAGCAAGATCTAATGACTGGACTCTATAACTGGAATAATTGATTATGGATATGCATCATAATTTCTCTTCTCTTTTTTGCTTTTGTTTTTTGTTTACAGTTAGGGCAATTAGTCATTGGAATAACTTATCTGGAGTTAAGGCACGCTGTCTATCTCTGGAAATCTCTGAGACAAGGCTTTCTAAAATTCATATTTGAGCTAATCCAGAAGATGGGAGCTACCTGTCAAACTCCATGCCCTTTTGCTTGTAGAATGTCAGACTAGATGAGCATAATGTTCCCTTCTGGCCTTAAAATTTATGAAGTATTTATTTCAGAGTTGATCTGTACTAGTCACCTAGGTCAAATAAAAGGTCAAGCATTTGCGAAAAACCAGACAAGCATCACCATGGGGCAATCGCCCTGTTAAGGGCTTCAGCCAGATCCTCAAAATGATGGCCAGAAAGCTGAGGGCAATCTAGAGTTCCAAAACAGCAGCTCAAGTGACAATTTGAAGGGAAAGAACCAACACTGAAATTAAATACAACCACCTCAGATGTCAGGTTGCAGCTGCTGAGAATTTGCTCAAGTCATTTGCTCATTTCTAACCTGAAAATTAGACATAAATTTAGCATTGATAAGTAACAGGGTAAAACCCAAAAAAATAAAATAAACCCCATTCCCCAAAAAAACCCCAAAACCCCTATTAAAACTTAATTCCAGAAAGCATAAACAGAATCACCACCATGTTTCTGTGTAAGGTGGTAACAACCACTCCTTTGTGCCTAGTGCCACACATCTGGAAAGGTGTTCAGTTGAAACACCTCATTATCAGAAAGAGCTGGAGGCACTTCAGAGGCATTGACTCAAACAATTAAATAGGTAGGAGGACTGATCTGGGAGGAAACAGCCTTTGAATAACTTGGGAAAGTGATGACTAAGGAACTGTGTTGGCTCTTTGTGACTTTTATGGGAGGTTTTACAGAGAGGTTTCAGTGGGATCTTGATGAAGGACAAAGATATGCTAATCAATGCCAAATGTTCAAAATGTGTGAAAATGAAGAAGAAAAAAAGGAATATTTAGCCACTGCACAGAGCAGAAATGAGGTGGAATTAGAAGGCGGAAAAAATAGACGCAAACCTTCCTAAAAAGTCAGAATTTATAACAGGTAAACGATGAAGAGAAGAGAAAATGGGTAGAACAATCCCACAGAACAAAATATGCCTTTTCATGATTTAAAGATAACTTCACTCATGGAAAAAGTATTAGTAGTTGACAGTGCATAGCCTGGAAACTGAGATTTCCTAGTCCTGTGAGATAAGCCTGAATCGCAGACTCACAGAATCACAAGGTTGGAAAAGACCTTTAAGATCATCAAGTCCAACCGTTCCTGTCCGATGCTAAACTGTATCCATAAGTACCTCATCTACCCATCTGTTAAACACATCCAGGGATGGTGACTCGACCCAGTCCCTGGGCAGCCTGTTCCAGGCCCCGACAACTCTTTCAGCAAAAATTTTTTTTCTAGTACCTGAAGGGAGCAGAGAAACAGGAGGGGATTCAACTTTTTAAAAGGGTAGACAATGCCAGGACAAGGGGGAATAGATTAAAACTAAAGGAAGGAAGGTTTAAAATAGATATTAGGGGGAAATTTTTTACAGAGAGTGGTGAGGTGCTGGAACAGGCTGCCCAGAGAGTTGGTGGATGCCCCGTCCCTGGAAGTGTTCAAGGCCAGGACCCTGGGCAATCTTGTGTAGATCCAGGCCTGGAGGTTGGTGGCCCTGCCTGTGGCAAGGGGGTTGGGACTCTATGATCCTTGGGGTCCCTTCCAACCGATACCATTCTATGATTCTATGATAACATCTGATCTGACCCTGCCCTGGTACAGCTTTGTTCTATTTCCCCTTGTCCTATCACCTGTCACTTGGCTGAAGAGAACATCACCTACCGCTCCACAACCTCCCTTCAGGTAGTTGTAGGTGGCTATAAGCTCTCCCCTCAGCCTTCTCCTCTGGAGGCTCAACATCCCCAGCTCCCTCAGCCGCTCCTCATATGATTTGCCTTCATATGCCTGAGTAAGATTCTGAGAAATTCTGAGGGAATCAAAGTCCAGATTCCAGTTTGTTATCCCTGTGCAAATTAAAGCCCTCTGACCTGAGTATAAGCAAAACAAGAGGTCTCCAAAACAGCAGGTCCTCTTTCCCAATTCTTTCTCTACCAAAGCTTCTGATCAAATACTTAGAGGTGAAAATGGTTTCACCTCAAAAACACACAGTTATATACTACCATGGCGTACACTCAGCAGAAGAGGGGGGATAACTTTTTGATAATATTCCTGAATATATATATACAGATCAGGTTTTTAGAGGCTTGAGTCTTACTAAGCTGCACATAACCTGAACTTCTGACCTGTTCCGTGAAAAAGTGCCATGGCAGTTCTTTTCTTTTGCCTCCTTTTTGTCCATTCCATTGTTTTCACACTTCTAGCCCAAACACTCCAAATATTTAAATTATTAATAAAAAGGAATCACAGGAAGGAAATCTAGTCTAATATTTCTTGCCATTGAGATTAATTACCCATAGATATATATTTAGGTTTTTATTTGTTGTTTGGTTTGGTTCTTTTTGTCTGGAGGGTCAGCACTACAAGAAAAACGTCCAACTCTAAGAAGAGGCAGTTGTCAGTTTAATGATCAGTAACTGGATTGTGCAAACACTCTTGGTTGAACAAGAGTCAATGACTACTGAAGATACACAGCCTTTCTCAGCATTGATCCTTATTTATACAATTGAAAAATAAAACCCTTAGAGCAGAAGAAATCACATTGGTGACGATAGGAAGGCAAAGCCAACCTGGAAAAGAAACTGGCAGGGGACATAAAGGGCAATAAAAAGAGTTTTTTCAGGTATGTGAATAGTAGAAGGATGACCAGGGATAATGTAGGTCCCTTGCTGAATGAGGTGGGTGTCCTGGTAACGGGGGATGCTGAGAAGGTGGAGATACTAAATGCCTTCTTTGCCTCAGTCTTCACTCCAAAGGCCCCTTGGGACCCACAGATCCTGGATGAAAATAGGAGTGTTTGGGGAACGAAGTGCTTCCCACTAGTTGAGGTAGGGGAGGTCCAAGAGCGGCTCAAAGGGATTAATGCACACAAATCCATGGGCCCAGATGGATTACATCCACGTGTGCTGAGGGAGCTGGTGGAAGTGATTGTGGAGCCACTCTCTATCATCTTCGACAGGTCTTGGAGAACAGGAGAAGTGCCTGAGGATTGGAGGATAGCCAATATCACTCCAGTCTTTAAAAAGGGCAAGAAGGAGGATCCTAGCAACTATAGTCCAGTCAGCCTCACTTCTGTCCCTGAAAAATTATGGAGCAGCTCATTCTGGATGCCATCACCAAGCACCTGGAAGAGAAGAAGGTCATGAGGAGTAGTCAGCATGGATTCACCAAGGGAAGATTGTGCTCGACCAATCTCATAACCTTCTATGATCTCATCACTGGCTGGGTGGATGGAGGGAGAGCAGTGGATGTCATCTACCTTGATTTCAGCAAGGCTTTCCATACTGTCTCCCATGACATCCTGATAGAAAAGCTGAGAGAGTATGGGATAGATGAGTGGACAGTGAGGTGGGTTGAGAACTGGCTGTCAGACCGTGCTCAGAGAGTCGTGATCGGTGGAGCAGAATATGAATGGAGGCCTGTGACCAGCGGTGTTCCCCAGGGCTCGGTGTTGGGTCCAGTCCTGTTTAATATCTTCATTGATGACCTTGATGAGGGAATATCATCCACCCTCAGAAAGGACACCGATGATACAAAGCTGGGAGGAGTTGCTGACACGCAGGAACACTGCGCTGCCATCCAGCGAGACCTGGACAGGCTGGAGAGCTGGGCAAGGAGAAACCAGATGAAATTCAACAAAAGCAAGTGTAAAGTCTTGCACCCGGGGAGGAATAACCACATGTATCAGTACAGGCTGGGGGATGACCTGCTGGAAAAGAGCTCTGTGGAGAAGGACCTGGGGGTCCTGGTTGACGATAGGTTGGCTGTGAGTCAGCCGTGTGCACTGGTGGCTAAGAGAGTCAATGGGATCCTGGGGTGCATCAGGAGGAGTGTGGCCAGCAGGTCAAAGGAAGTGATCCTCCCCCTCTACTCTGCCCTGGTCAGGCCCCACCTGGAGTATTGTGTACAGTTCTGGGCTTCCTGGTATAAAAAGGACAGGGATCTCCGGGAGTGAGTCCAGAGAAGGGCTACGAAGATGATTAAGGACCTGGACCATCTATCCTATGAGGAAAGGCTGGGAGAGCTGGGGCTGTTCAGCCTGGAGAAAAGAAGACTGAGGGGGGACCTAATCAATGTTTATAAATATCTTAAGTATGGGATGCAGGGGGAATTGGCCAGCCCCTTTTCTTTGGTCTGTGGAGACAGGACAAGGGGCAATGGCTGCAAATTGGAGCACAGGAAGTTCCGCACCAACATGCGGAGGAACTTTTTCACAGTGAGTGTGACAGAGCCCTGGAATAGGCTGCCCAGGGAGGTGGTGCAGTCTCCTTCTCTGGAGATGCCTATCTGTGCAGTATGAGCTAGGGAGCCTGCCTTGGCAGGGGGGTTGGATCCGATGATCTCTTGAGGTCCCTTCCAACCCCTACAATTCCGTGTTTCTGTGATAAGGCATTTATGACTTTGAGAAGCTGGGGACTTATAAGTAAAACCCCAAGTTTTCTTCTGACTTCTCAGACTTGTCAAATGATCCAGAATGTCAGTGCTGGGTATGGAAATATTTTAATAGCTTTATTTTTAATTTAGAAATATGTTGAACTCCTTTTGTATGCATCCTCCCTCTTTTAACACTTAACCTTCCTGTTGCTTTTTGTGGAGGTGGTGGATCATGTGCGTTATGTATGAAAGTGGTTCTTTCCAAAGAAAGACATGAAACATACTTCACAGGGAAGGAAAGGGAAAAATGGTGAGGCATGGAAAAGTAGTAAGAGAGGACCAAAAAATTCATTAAAAGAGTTTTCTAAAAATACTTTATAGGAGAAAAAATAGTGGTCTCTTCCACACTGATATCAAACCACTGTATCTGTTTCATAGAATCATAGAATGTGTTAAGTTGAAAGGGACCTTTAGACGACATTTAGTCGAATCCCCCTGCAGTGGGCAGGGACATTTTTACTATATCAGGTCACTCAGAGCCCCATCCATGGGTTACATGGAAGTGGCTCCTAAGTTAAGCAATTAGAGTCTAGTAAGGTAACAGCCCCTATGCTGTGTTAGCAAAATTGCTGTTGACCTCTGTTTCATGTCAGCCAAACAGTACAGACTTGTTAGCATGTATACATGAGTGACATACCAACCTCTCTACTCCAAGCCTGTGGTGGTTTTCTCTAGGTTCAAAAACCAGAAAGACCTTAACCCCACTGTATGCTTCCTATATGTCCTACTGGATTCATCACAGCATCTACAGTCTCTCCATGCAGCCCAGAAAAAATTCTGAATATGCTGGTGAAACCTTCTGCCACACAATAATTAAGGGAAGACCTTGTAAATGATGACCAGCCATGGCATCTATCCTGGTCATCTGGAAACTCTAGTACATCACCCTAAGTGCTTTCCTCTGTGCCTGAGGGCAAGAACTGAATGCAGAGCGAGTAAAGTTGTTGTGGTTTTTTTAATATTCTGAAAACAGTAGCTGTGCAGAAACTGGATGCACTGAGGAGAAAGAAAGACTTACATCCCTCTTGATTTGAGTGCCAGCTTGGGCACATGGCCCGTGGCAGGCTTTACGTTGCCTGAAATGAGAGCTCACACAGCAGACCAACAGCATGAGAAACAGGCTGCGGAGACACCAGGAGGAAGAAGGAACTGGAGTGTGCTGAACAAAGAGGAAATCATATAAGCAGGAAGAAAAGGTATGGCCCTTGGCAAGACCTCTGGTAGTAAAATCTATGTTAACAATATCACCTTGTAAATTTGTTGAATGCATGTAACTGCTTCCTCTGGATAATATTTTTATTATGGAGAAAAAAAAAGCCTTCCTCAAAAGATAAACATGTTTCAAAGGAAGTTTGAGCAGAGTTTTAATAGATCACACTTACACTTTTATAAAAAGAAAATGCAGCATTCAAACATTGTTTGGGGTACAAATGAGAAATGTGTGGCCAGCTGCAAGTCTGTTTTGTTTTCTTTTCCAGATTAACAATGAGGAGGCCAGCTCAGTTTGCTTTCCTAAAATTACAGCCAAGAAACATTTCTTTCCATGCAGGTTGGCTGTGGCTCGAGGGGATATTAAATCATTTGCATTAATAATAATCAAGCACTATCTACCATCTAAACAAGTCGTAGACTCGATAGTCTGATTACATCATTTTAAGGAGAGGAAATTAAGTTTAGCACTTGTTTAAACATAGTGAAATGAATTTAAGAAGTTAAAAAAAAATAAAATAAATCTCATCTCCCACTCATTCAATTTTATTATAGACAAAAAAATCAGCAGACTAGGAGAGAGGGAGGGTCTTACATAACCTGACCCTTGTAAATATTTTTTTAAGAGTGTATTTCAGTTCAGGAAAATGCATCCAGGAGTGAGAAAAAGTAAAAAAAAACCCAAACCAAACACATGAAGCTGTTACAAAAAGTGCAAATAAAATCTTTGAGTGCTTAAGAATCAAGTTAGAGTATAGAAATGGTGTAAGTGACAGGGCTTGTGAATCTTTGCCTGGACTGTTTCCAGCTAGCACACTTTCAAAAAAGATATTAATTTAAAAAGATTTTGGAAATTATCTTAAAAGAATAATCAAGGATAGGGAAACATGCCTGTAGGGGAAAATCATAGTTCCCCAATCTATTTAGTATACTTGCAGATGACCGAGAGTTGACCTGGTCCTGGGATATACGCACTTAGAGACTGAAGAGCTTTCTGACTGTAAACTGATCTTTAATTTAGAAGAAGTGAAAACAAAGTGTACCAGCCAGTGTTTGGAAGATGAAGGTAGATAAATTCTAACTAAACCATTAGTGTGATTAGTTCCTCAAAGAGTGCATCTAGATTTCATGTCAGTTCATCATCAGTTAAACTGTTTAACTTAAGACTGAGCTCCAGCATACCCATTTGAAAAATGAAAGACTTGCAGGCGGAGGCTGTAGGATTGGCTCAGAAATTGCTAACTGCTATGTTATGGAAGAGCACAAAACTGGAGGGGATGTACCAGAGCACTGGGTCCCCCATAGACAAGTATATCACTGCACAGTGTAACAGGGAGAAACTGAGGGTGTCCTTACTGTTGCTGAAGAGCTGGCAGCTCATCCATACCCACAGCACAAGACTGTGGATTCCTTCCAAATTCTTTACACAGGAGATCCAGACACAGCTTATCATCCAAGAAAATACCTGGCTCCAACCCTTAGGTTCCTGCAGCATGTGAGGGTTTTCTGTACCGTGCAAAAGCTGAGGGACCTGTGCCCTCTTTCTGTCCATCGTTTTTGTCTGAGTGTGTGCATTGACAGTTCTCTGCCCCAGCGCTGTTCCTGGGGTCCTCCCATGTCACACAAGGCTTAATGAGGAGATGTTCAGCTCTCCCACCATCCACATGGTGGGTGATTGTCCTCATACTTCCCTGTTGGAAACTCAGAACAGAGGATCACACTGATTCTCATTCACAACCATTTTGCATCGTTAAATATTACAATTCAACTCCTTTTTCTTTTACTCAGATCCAGAGCGGTTTATACTTAATGATTCAGCCCAGAATAGAAAAACACATCTATTCAGAAAACTACCTGATGTGTTGATGCTCGCTTTTTTTCATCATTATCCATTTAGCATTGACAGGGATTAGTACATCTCGAAAATGTATTGTTTAACTGTAGCAGATAACACATTTTCAAATAATACAATTTTCACCTTTAGTCAGTAAAAAGCAGTGATTAGAAATATGTTAATTATCTGCTCTACTCAGCTTGTTTTTGTAGTCTGGAAGAAAGCCCATCTCAAGCTACATTTACAGAATGAACTTTAGAGAGGCACAGAGACTATAGAAGATTTTACACCACCATTATTCTTACAGGCTGAGGTAACCAAACCAATCGAGTTGTAGCAAAAATTTTCTTTGAAAAATATAACTACTCTCAACAATTTTGGAAGCTTACAGTTAGTGAATTTTCAGTATTATAAGAAATACTTCAAATGTAAACATTACTTTTCTCTCCAGTGTTTGTCTGGAAGACAAAAAGGAAAACAAAGTTTATCTGATGTGTGTATATATGTGTGTGTGTACACATTTATGTGTATATATATGTGTATACATATATAATTTAATTCTTTACTTCTTCTATGTCCTAAAAATATCTCTCCTGCACATATCTTTTTATTCAGACTTGTAACTGAGTATTAATAATGTTAAAATAATCCATTTATTTATTCATTCATCCACTGTGACAAAACTAAGTTTTACTGACTAGAAATGTGTGATCCTTTTTTCTTGTTGGATAGAATGGAAATGCTCAGACAAAAGCTAAGCATGAATAAATTATTTTGCTATGGAATAATAGGCACATTATGCAACTAGAAGTGATTATGAACCCACAAAAAGGTCCTTATCCACTTTAGTTAATCCTCAGTAATCCATTTGATTAGATTTGGGTTTTCTTGTATTGATGTGTTAAAACAAGATTCAACAACGATGGGTATGTTCTAAAAACAGAGGAGTAGAGAAGGACTGACATTATATGCACAGAACCTGCTGTAGTAGTTTGAAATACTGCAAGCAGGCTTGGAGTAGATTCACTGGAAACACTTTTAAGAATGAACAAAGACCTTGATGCTTTTTGTTTCAGACATAAGCCACCCCATTAAAATGAAGTACTGTATTATTTTACAGGATGAAAATAGCCCAACAGATTTTGACCTTCCAGGGGACACACAGAATTGTCCTGGGATTTCCAGGTCAGCTGCAACCGGACTCCCTCTCAGTGACTCAAGATGATACAACCTTTATCTTTATAACTTTTACCTACATCTGCACTTCATAAAAGGTGATGATCTATGCTCAGTCACATAAACTGAATGGGCTTTGAATTCTTTCACAGTTGGCTCTGAACGGAAAAGCTGTTCTGCTTCTACACTTGTTATATATTTTACAAGTAATTGCTTCTTTTTTTCCTTTTTGTACAGTATGTGTGTATGGATGTGCTATGGGACTGTCAGTAGACATGTACATGTGTGCACCACCTCATTCATGTATTTTGTAGGCATCCAGAGGACTCTTCTGCAGACTCCCTGTGCAGTTCAAACAAATCTGCACAGTCACAAAAGGAGGATGGTGAAGCACCCCAGGTTGCAAACCTCCCTGTGCTCCCCACCAAGGGCATAAAACTCTGTAGATTCAAGTGGAAAACTCCAGTCTAACAAGCACCTTGCATAAAGGAGGAATGACACTAGTGGAGGGGAGTCTTAGATGAAAGCCTCTGGGCAGACTGGCCTTTCTCAGGCCAGCTGATGTCTCAGCTTTACTAAGTAGCTACTGCTGTTGTGTCTGAGCCTAAGGGCAGAGCCTGATGGGATTGCAAATGATAAAAAAAATGGTGTCTTTGCTTCTACTTGGTTCTCTTGTTGATTCCACTCACCACTTGTTCCTTAACTTCATACACTGACACTGCTGCTTCCATAAATTATCACATTTTATGGTTTTATTGCTAGCAAAATAAACTTTGGAGACATATTTAAAAGATGTCAAGGCTATGAAAATTAGTTTGTATTTGCAGAATGTTTTTTAAATTGTAGTATTTTCAATGTATTACAGCCAAAGGGGAAAGAAAAAAAAAGTGTTTAAATAAAAGCAACGCAGTGAAGGTTATTCTGGCCACACATACCCACAGACACATGCAAAAATGACCTTGAAAGATGTCCCATCTGCCAGGTCTCTCCATCTGACTGAAGCAGGGAGTTGCTTTGCAGCCAACCCATGCTAAATAGAATGAATTCAACACAAAATGTGGCAGGCAGCTTCTTGTCAGTCTAACTAATTAAAAAAAAAGCAAACAGATGGACAAGCAGTGACTCTTATTCAACAGGATTTTGGGCACTCTGAGTGAGAAGGGACTGTCATCATTTTCTTAGGATGTAAAAAGGAGTGTCCTTATGGATCAGTTTCCAGGTTCTAGATTGCAGGGCTCGCTACTACATTTTTGATTAACTCTGCAACTCCCCTCACTCCTCCCTGCCCCCTACCTTGTTCTCATACTGAATTCTTTCTTGTTGTAGGGGTTTTAGTGTTCTTGGAGAAGTGGTAGAAGAAAGGGAGAGAAAAACAAGAGATCACAGTTTTGATTTAATTATTCTACTACTCTTAAACTTTTAAAATCCTTAATTTATGCTTCCCTAGTGAATTGTTACCACATCAACAGTGACTGAGGGAGGATTGCTAAGAGGAAAGTGGTCACTTTCAGGAGTGGTGTGCCTGAAAGGGGAGAATGAAAGAGGAGAGGGAGATGTAATGCTTGAAGCTTGCTCTGAGATGAGAATGAAACAAGGTGCAACAGGCAGCACACACGAAATAACATGTTCTGAAATGAGATGCTGCCAGGGAGGGCTGTGTGGGCTCCTGAAAAATGTGCTTCAAATTGGTGCAAATCAACTGGATACTGCAGATGGTTTTAAGGATGAAAAGAGAAGGGAGAAGAAAGGGAATAGTCTGTACTAGGAAACAATGATGAGGGCTTTAGTTGCAGCAGCTTTGACAGAGTTAAGGTGGGGCTGAATGTAAAGTGGAAGTTACAGGAGCTGAACTGGAGGGGTGGTAGTTGAATGCTAACAGGCATTGAAACTTGGTGACTACTTTCTCAATGTTGGATGATCCCTCATTCCACCACATTAACATGACAGGAATTGGGCAGAACCTTGGATAGAAAAATTCGACACAATAAAATTATAACTGAAATAATGGAAACATGTGCTTTACAGCACATTCCTTTTTTTCACTATTCTGTCTGTATAGACATAGAAATAAATCATCTCATATGATCTTTTGGCATCTCTGATAAAGACTTTATAGGCTGCAGTTCTGCAAGGAGTCACAGACATGTTAAAGTGCATACATGTCATGATGTTCGTACAGCTTAATTCAGTGCATTGCCCCAAGCATGTGTTTAAGTCTTTCCAGGTCAGGAAGAACTAGCAATGTCAAGAAGTCCAGAACTTTTGAGATGAACCACCAAAGTCATGAGATTTGGCCTCAAAGTCATTGCACTTTGCGAGCCTCCAAAATTTTGCTTTTTGAACAGCCTCTTCTGGCTTCGAGCATATGAGCCAACTCACAACAGTTTCTAGTGAACAAGGCCAGATTTCTTGTCTCTTTGGGAGCCCTCACTATAAGAACCAGCTGGGACTCAATAACAAAAAAGCTGCCAGATGGTGTAGCCACCTTTCTCCATCCAACCAAAATGCCCAATGAGAAATAATTATGTGCTTCTCTAACCTACTATCTGCCAGACCCTTAATATTACAGCAGCTCACAAAATATCCCTCTTCCCTCTACCATTTGAATCTTCATCATTCACTATGTTAATTAATTTTCCATTCTTCACCTTAACACAGTCCCAGTTTCAAGCTCAATATCAATAATAGTGAGGAGTCAACTCCCATAGACTGGGAGGAGTTGGAAGACTAGAAGGATAGGATATGCCTTGGGCTGCCATATGTTTCCAATTCATGCCTCTTTTTCTATGTGAATAGCATCACCTACACTTTCTGCCTTACCCATCCAAAACTTTCCTGGTATTCCTGGAAGGAGAAAGAGGTTAGCTGCATTGTTCTCCTTATAACAGCTCCCAGTGTTGCATAGTGCTGTGTGGTTAACCCTGAGTATTTGAAAATCATGAATTAAATGCCTGAAAACATCAAATTATGAAAAGGCTGCACTGGGACCATGTTCTCAAATTTTGTTTTATACATAATCGAAAACTCAAGTCTTCAAACAGAGTCATGATTTCTGAAGGTGAAAATTACAGAAAAATAATGCTTGAGTAAAGCAAAAGTTTCAGTAGAACCATGAGGGTTACAGTGAGTCTTTTGCCTGTGAAATCTCTATAAAAGTCCTAATACAGACAGATCAATGGTTTTCAACACCAGTCCACAGACCTCAATGGGATCTGTAGGCATGTTCTAACGGATCTGCAAAAAGAAAGGTGAGAAAAAGTGAGTGAAATGCAAATAGGTGATACCTCTTAGAGAAGAGTAACTCCAACTGAGGATGTTAATGATTCTTAAATTATAAAAAGAAGTTTAAAATTCACTGGAATGGATTATTTTCTCTTTTACAGTCTGACTGAATATACTTTATTCTCTTCAAAAATCAACAACATAAATTCCAGAAACCACATTTCAGAGAAAATCTGAAACCCAGATGTCCTGGTTCTGCTTCCAGTTATCTGAGTGTTAAAATGAGAAATAACTTCATGAATGCCAATGCAGTTCAAATCAGCATCAGCACTATCATCTATGGAGAACAGAGTAAAGCAGAATCAATATCTACAAACCCTGGATTTTTATCAGTGTTATCATTAGCAATGCCAAAGTGTGAAATTTTGAGTCTGTCCTACAGCAAAACTCTTCCTGACTTGCACAGGAGTTAAGGGCTGAATTTGAACCTGAAGGTTTGACCCATCCTCGGAGTCGCTCCAAACTCCTTGCCCAACCCTAACTATCACTGTATATCAGAATCACAGAGTTGTAGGGGTTGGAAGGGACCTCAAGAGATCATGGAGTCCAGTCCCCCCTGCTGAAGTAGTTTCCTTAGGACAGATGATATTTTCAGGGTTGTAGCACTACTGTGAATCTTCTTTTAGGAACTTCTGAGTGTTTGAGAACCTCTGCAAGGCCGCTGCAGACCTGACCATCTTTATTTCCAACGTGACTCCACTCCACTCTCATCCTAAACCGAGAGTTGGCTGTGCATTAAAAAAAAAAAAAAAAAAAGGCATAACCTCCCCTCCCAACCCTACTAAATTGGAACTGTCTCCTGCACATCAAATGCTCCCACTTTTCAAGGGGAGTGGTGGTGATGGAAAAAGTGACAGGGAGAACAGATCTTGATGTGACAGATGTTAGTCATACTGCTTAATGTGCTACTGGAAAGCACTCAAGATCGTGCAGTGATAAAGGCTGGGTATGAAGCAGAGCAGAACATAATTCTTTCTTTTTCCCTCATGTTTTACAGTCTATATCCTTTGCTCTCTCTCGAGCATGATGATCAGCTTTCTCTCTCATTAGGTCCAAATATAATTTGACAAACATTCACACTTATTGATTTCATTCATTCGCTCAGCTGAATACACAGGGCTGGGGAAATCATCCTCGGTAGCCCAAATCAAACATTTACACTTTAGTTTGCATATATGAAAACCCTAAAAGCTCACAATTCCCACAAGACTCTAAATGCAACTGAGTAACTAAAAAAAACAACCCTCACCTTTACTTTCCTCACTCTTTCTACTCTCCTTCATTTTTCAGATGCTCACTGCTCTTAATTATTTTTTTTACTTATTCGACGCAGTCAAGGTACTCAGCTTAACAAGACACAAATATAATAACAATCCCTAATCCCTAAAGAGCTTATGTTGGTAAAAACGAGGATTACACATTGCTCCAGCTCTCCTCCTGACTTACAACAGTTCCGTTGTTTTTTTCCTCTTGCCAAGTCCTGAATAATTAGTGGAGTCAAGGTGCCACTCGCAACATTATTTGCATCGTTGCATCTCAAAGAAAGACTTTTTGACCAATGCTGCACTTTTTACAGGGCTGACCATGATATCACTGTAGAGAAAAAAAAAAACAACCCACAACACTCTCATTCAGAAATAGCCATTCTGATAAGGTTGAATTTTCAACTTAGTGATCTAAAATTCTTTCCTAATGCATTTACTCATTTGCTTCCAGAAGGATTTGCTGTAAGCCAATCAATGGTTAAGTCAATATTTTTTCTTCTCTGAATTTTCTCTGAATTTCTTTAAATTTAAAGAGTTTGTCCCTATGTTACCTTTCCTATTA
This sequence comes from Laterallus jamaicensis coturniculus, assembly GCA_022605575.1. Classification (NCBI taxonomy): domain Eukaryota; kingdom Metazoa; phylum Chordata; class Aves; order Gruiformes; family Rallidae; genus Laterallus; species Laterallus jamaicensis. Next base: position 20,727,029 of record JAKCOX010000012.1, on the reverse strand, counting down.
GAGCTTTTAATCACTAAGTCTCCAAGTACTTCACAAAAAAAAAATAAAAAAATCACCAAACACACCCCTCCTTCCAAATTAAGAGTCATTAGAGAGGTTTTATGGATGGGGAAGATGAGGCAAAGGGTGTGAACTGTGCAAAATCTAGGATCATTACACTACATAATCTTTCAGAAAAATTAGCTATGGAAATGCCTGTGGTAATAACAAATACCATTATGCTATGATTAGTTTTGAATAAATTAGCATATCAGTTTATCCTCAACTTACTTTTCCATTGCCTGACAATGAATGTAATGATTATACTCAGCATTAACATCGCTAAAAAAGAAGAAAATCTTTAGTTACTACCAGGCGTTATGTATAAATTTGTCTTCTGTGGGTAAAATACATTTATTTCAGTTATCACTAATAGGATGGTCTGATTTACAATGGGAGAGAAGGGTTTATTTCATTAATAGTAAGTTGTTCTGGTTTTGGTTTATTTTATTTTATTTTATTTTATTTTATTTTATTTTATTTTATTTTATTTTATTTTATTTTATTCTTTATTAGTTTAGTTTGGCTTGGTTTGGTTTGGTTTATTTTATTTTATTGTGGTTTATTTTTGGATTTTTAATTTTTATTATTATTTTATGTCATTTAATGTAATTTTATTTTACTTATTTTAATCTGGTCTGGGTTTTTTGTTTTGTTTTGTTTTTAAAAAAATTATTATTTATATTTTTTTATTTGGGGGGAGGTGCTACTGAATTTAAATCCTTTCAGACCTTTATTTAGCAAATGCAGCACTGACACAGCCATACCACAGGGCCATCTTGAAGATAAAACTGGCTAATAACTGAAGATCAGTTCACCTTTTCCATTAACCGTTACAAATTTGTTTCTTGAAGCAAGCCAGTGGATTTCAGCCTTCCCTCCAAGCCCTGAATCAGCTGAGACCACGCAGTAGAATTTACCCACGAACAAACAAAAGAAAGGCAGATGTAACAAAGACTGAGCAAAACTAAGAAGTACCAGTGGTGTAAACCTAATGTGACATTTGAAGACATTCCTCTTCCCATTACTTTGTGCAGGAGTTCTTCCTGCCCCTTTTGCCTGTTATTTATTCAATCTGCCAACATCCCTTTTTTTTCTTCCTTTTTTTTTTTTTTTTGGCTTATTTGTTTTTCAGACCAAGGGCTGGGGTTTATTCTCATTGCCCAGTGTAAAGGGACACCCAATTCGGGGCATTTTTCTGGTGTGAAGGAAATGATAAACACAACGGATACGATGCTTATTTTGGGGAAGATGCTCTGACAGTTAACAGAGCCACTCCTGCACTTTGATTAAACTATCAGACACTTTCAGCTGACCCACTTGTATGCTTCAGAAGCAGCACAGGAAGAAGTTTAGGAGACCCAAGCAGTGGTTGCTGGGATGGGCCAACTCTATTTCACCCCAGATCTCTCAAAAGCCAACCAAATTCCAGGAGTTCCAAAGTCTGCATCCTAGTCCAGCACAGACCAGCAGAAGACAATCCAGCGCCAGCCCAGGGACACTAAACACTGCTATCTCGCTGCTGCATCAGAGTGACAATTAACCAGTGTCACATAACCACACCTGCTCGTCTGGGAGTAGCTACATTAAGATACATCCTGCAGCCTTATCACCCTACAGTTAAATTAAGAGGACAAAACCCAAGCCAGAGAACAGAAAAAGAGACGACTTGGATTCTTCAGGAACAAAAAAGGCTGATGCAGATATCACCCGCAGCATACGCTGCTGAAAGCAAGAGCTGCTGCGGAAGGTAAAACTGCACGAGGCAACAAGGACGAGAGAGTTTGGGATTGCTCCAAAAATTCTGATTAAAACCTGTGTAGCACAGCGTGAGGGAAAACAGAAAGTAGGAGGCAAGTCCGCCTCCTGTCAGGGGTTAAAAAAAAAGCAGCAGAGGAACAGAGAGGCAATCTGAGAAGAGAGGGAAACCCTGTGTGAGCAAGTAGCAGATAAGATAACTTTATGTATATCAAGGGTTAAACTAAACTCTTTGTTGCTTTAGTGACTGAATTTAGTGGGGGGCAGAGAATTCCTAAGCCTTTGTTTTGCTGTTCTTAACACATGGGGGGGGGATGAGGGGGAGGGAATAAAAAAAAAAAAAGTGATAAAGACTTCTTGCTCAGGATTAATTATTGAGTATTCCCGGGCTTTATAATATATTTATATACTCCCTAGAGCTTCACATGGTCTCCCTCTTTCTGTTTTATTTTGTCATCTCCACCCCAGTACATTTCACTCAAAATTCCTCACGAGATCCTACACGGTATAGAAAGCGAACGAGGCGCTGGTGGAAATGCTGGTATGCTGCACAGCTCCATGCTGCTCAAGCTAAGGGCTGTTTGTGCACCTCCTCCAAACTGCTTTGTTCTCAGGGGTTCAGGAGCAGGTCTGCAGAGGCATCTACTCATGCCAAAGCCTGATACATACATTCACATTACATCTAGAAATACATTGGTTTTAAATTGGAAGGGGGTAGATTCGCACTGGATATTAGGAAGAAGTTCTTCACTACAAGGGTGGTGAGGCCCTAGCACAGGGTGCCCAGGGAGGTGGTGGACACTCTCTCCCTGGAGGTGTTCAAGGCCAGGTTGGGGCCTTAAGCAGCCTGGTCTGGTGAGAGGTGTCCCTGCTTGAGGTCCCTTCTAACCCAAACCATTCTGTGATTCTATGGTTCTGTGGTAATTATTACCCACTGCTACAGAATTTGATTTGCTTGTGCCCCTTTTCTGCAGTTTGGTTTTTTTCCCCTTTAATCTTATCCCTCCCTACCACTGCAGCGTCAGAAGCAAAACCAGATTAAAATGTATTTGAAGTTTGAAATGAGGGTGGAAGGATGATTTTGACTAATTTCTAGCACAGAGATAATTTTACTTGATGGAAGTGCTGCTGCTTGACAACTCAGGTGACCCATAGATGGTGCAGAGATAGTAGGCAATGGATGAAAAGTGCTTCCCATGGTGAGGAGTGGGGACACAAGCTCTGATGTTTGCCGCTGTTAATGAGAAATTTGGTGTACATTGCCCCCTAAGCAATCATTAATTAACATGTTCATTAACATTCCACCCCTTGAAGATACAGGGAAAGAAAGGAACAAGGTGAAGTCTAGGCCCTTTTGACCTCAGTAGTGGTAGGATCATTTTGTGCTACCAGAACTTCACTCCAAAGCGGTTTTCTATAGACTACACTAAAAGCAGCTCATCTAGAAAGCATTCTTATGCTTTTCCACCATTGTTACATTGGCAATAGGCAGTGTCTTGGTTTACATGGCCACTTTGTGAAGCAGAAAATCCAGCAAGTTTTTGTGGGGTATTTTTTCTTTCTTTTTTTTTTCCCTCTTTTTTTTTCTTTCTTTTTTCCTTTTTTTTAAATGTTCTATATACTTGGTATTTGATACAGCAGTGGGGAACATCAAGAAAAAAATAATTTTGAATGAGGATGCAGTTGACTCTTTTTCTGGGTTCTATAGTAGGCGCTACATACAAGAGATACCATGCCTCTACTTCTTTCATATTGAGATGAAAACAGTGAAGCAATATCTCCGAGGCTTTGGCCGCAATCGGTAGCTTGGAATATTTCTCATAGTTAAAAAAAGTCCTGATTAAATCACACTTTACAAAATGGTGACATACAGAATTCATGTGGTTTGTATGTTAAATAAGAGCTGGGTCTGTACGCTGGGCGTTGTGTACTTACACTTCAATACAGAGGCAGGTTGTAAAGACAGTACAAGGTTACGTTACAATCTATTGAACAAATTGCATGAATTTAAAAATTACATGATAAAGCATTTACACACGGGATAACAGCTTTATTGATCTACTGAAACAAGCACAATTTATAAGTTATTTAACTATTGCATTTAGAGGTAGGGAAGCTATTGTGCTCTGTTATCCTAAGAATATAGATGCGGTTGCAGAGAAGGAATATTTGGAAAATCTACAATGTCTTCATCTGAGTTAGCCAATCCAGGCTTCCTTTGTACTTCTCTGATTTCTTGTAGAGGAAATATGCCTCCAGCAGCAGAATCACTTCATCTTAAAAGTAACTTTCGAAATAAGTGAGATGAATCTCATCTTGTTTTTCTTGACTTACTCTGGAGGGAGTCTAGTCAACCAGCATACATACAGTCACCTTCACTTTAGGTAACTAAAGTTAGGGATGGTGAATCTTATTCCTTGTAGCTTATGATACTTCCCCTGCAGCATCTCAAGGCAACAAACCTGAAGTCTTTTAAAATACTTATCTGAGAAATAATCTAATCAAAACTGGCCAATGGGGAGAGATAGTTACAAACACACAACACTCAGTCCGACCTGAGATACCATCCTGTGGAGTTACATTTCTCTCTCTATCTTCTCTGACTAGATAAGGTACTTAAATTTCATGTGGCTACAGACAGGGTAAAAAAAAAAAAAATCCCCCAAGGCTGAATGTCTTCCTATGGTTCAGTGAACCAACAACCGATTTCAGTTTAATTCTATCCCACAATGTTTTGAGCAGTGTGGAACAGTTTAGCTTTATCCTTGCTACAACCTACCTCTCTCACAAAGGATGTTTCTCAACAAGTGATAAAGAAGCAGGACTTTAAAAGTAAGACTGCATAACTTGAGGTTACATTTTCAAAACACTGATGAACTTGGATAGCTTTTTGGGAGCTAAACTTGAATACCGGAGGAGGGTGAGTCCTTTTTGGCCCTGATAAAATGTAGTGGCATTGGTCTAGGCACTCAAAACAACTAGTTGTTTTGGAAACACAGCTCATAGTATCAGTAATGCCTACAGATACCTGAAACAATATTAAAACCTATAACCACATGTAAACATATTAACACTTCAGCTATATTTGTTGCCTGTCAATATTTTTAAATTATTCCGTTTTCTGAATAATGGGTGTAACTTGACTTAATTAAGGACACATTTCTTTCTAGGTATGTTTAATTTCTCTAAAAATATACTCAGAACAGGCTGGAGAGGGAAATTTTGTCAGTTATCACAAAATCAGCATAAAAAGTCTAACGTCTCACATAGGACCAAGTCCATGTGAACATGTGAGTAATGGGGTAACGTAGGACCATGCTCCAAAAAAATACTTCTGAGAGGCCATCACTAGCTGTAAGAAGAAACATTAATCTTTATACTGAGTTTGAAGGCAGTGCTTCAAAAGAATCCTTACTGCCCTCACTCTTCCTTCTCAGCCTGCTTTCTCTCTGTCAACTGGAACTTGATGCAAGACAGAATGTAGACCTCTAGTCTCTTAGTCTTATCAACCTCAGATACTTCTCTTGTCAACATAAATCCCCCTCAAATTAATCAAAAGAAGCTGCATTTCTCTTACTACAGGTAAACAATGAAAAGCATTTTACAATGATAGAACAGGCCTTGGTCCCCACTCCAATTTTAATGTGTCCACAGAGTCATGCAACATAGTTGATCAGCAAATGCCCATAACTCAGCTACTGAAGGACGATGGGATAATGCTGTGTGCTCCAACCCAGCTCAAAGCAAATCTTTACCATGTGTTCCTCTATATGCTCTTTTAAGAGCAGTATCATGAAGACTTTTTTTCTTGTTCAACTAATAACAAGCCTGCTGCCATTTCAATTTAACTTCCAGGAGTCTGCACATTTATGTTAGAGGACAAGACTATATTCAGCTACAGGTCACAATGGTAATCCCTTTTAATACTTTTGATATATGAGGAAAACATCTCCTATCTCCCTTTCTGATCCAGCTTCCAAGAGCAATGTAATGTCAGTATTTCATTCCAGATAATCGTTTTCTTAATCACCGGATTTTTCTAAGATGACCTCCCAGGGCTTTGCTTTGTTTTTGTGTTTGCTCAGTCTCCATACAACACAGCTTGCCACATAACCATATTTAGTCAGGCACTTCTCTGGCTCTATTGTCAGTAGGCTTAATGGAAATGACCCATTCTCCTTCCAATGATAATTCTGGAGTACAACCAACACATGGACGGAACAACGCCTGACTTCCCTTTTCCTCCACTGTTTAATATATTCTTTTTTTCCATTAGGATTCCTCTGGTTTTGTGTTTCATTCAGTACTTCAGCTCAGCAACCACAGGGACTGAAGGAAAAAATAATCAGTCTAAGAAGAAGCATTAAAGCTGAAGTGCCGCTAATAATGTAAGTTTTGTAAGATGAAATAACAACTAACTATGCTATTTTCCAACCATTCAATTTAAAAAGCTTCTATCTTAAAAGTCATATAGTAAAAAAAAGAAATCTTAAACACCACCAGGCAGAATTCAACCCATAATAATACAATTCCCATCTTTGAGCCAGAATTGTTTTGCATGAGCCAAAAAGAAAGCCTGATGGAAGATTTCAAATCCTGTTCTTATGCATGTCACTGCTGGCCTGAGCCATTATGTTACTTAGATTTGGTGCCAAAATTGTCTCCAGTGCTCTAACACTTTAGTTATTTCTTTGGTTGTGGACAAGTGAGTGAGCAAGGGTGATAGCCAACTTCGATCAGGTTCAGCAAGAGGGAAACTTGAGTTAAAGGACCATGTTGGCTTGTGGGAACTACAATTCATAGTTCTGCAGAGTACATTGAGTACAGAAAAGGCTGTTAAAGGTGTACTACATCTCCCTGTTGTAGGTAGACCAACAGGTAGGAAGAAAGCAAGTTTTGGATGGCAAGAAGCCAAAAGCAAGAAGGGTTTGGTGGTCATTCAGTGACATGAATACCTTGTGGGAGAGAAGCCCTCAGTTCCAGTTTCTGTTCTGTTTTTTTCTCACTGTGCTAGATGCATAAAATGGCCTTATGACTGTAGGTGTGGTAGTGAAAGAGCTAGAGAAATCTCAGATTTGGTGCAGGCTTCCCTCTGCCATTCTCCTTTGTGCAGCATAGACAGCTTGTCATTTGATTTGATTTCTGGGTGATTCACAGCAATGTCAGCACTAAAATTCAGTGTAAGGCAGGTATTAGGTGCTTGTATCTTTCCTGGATGTAATCCTCCAGGCTTCACCTCTGATCATCCATTGCATTATAACATACTGAGAGATAGAGCAAATTTCACAGTGTCTAACAAGGAGGCTACTGGAGAAAGAGATTTAGGCATTTCTGACAGTTATTTCCATGAACATGCTACTGAGTTCTACTTCTTCATGAAGATGAAAACAACATGGTAGCCACCTAGGTGGTATGCAAACAGAAAATTCTGAAAGCAGAATAAGTCACTGTGCTGCAAAATAAAACTGATGTGATTTGTTCTGATGCATATGTAAATATGGATAAAATATTAAATAGATATTGCAAATACAAAGGACAGATTAATATATTCAGATGCATTTCCCTGGTTTGTAGGTGCTTTGGATCTCAACCTCAGCTGATGGTTTTTTTTATCATTCCAAAATGTTCACAGCTGAGACTTTTTTCCCCAATTGTAGCGCTCAAAAATATCATTTTAATCAGTAATTGACTCCATTCTTCCAAACTGGAAACAGCAGCAGAATCCTATACATTTCATTGGCTCATGGAACTTACTATTCTTTGTCAGCAATTTTAAACTGATTGTTAGGGAAGGCTGAGTAATATTTCTGTGCTGGGGTCCTGTGAACCAAGGTAACATAGTATTAACACTACCCATGCCGACATGGAAAGTCAGTGGCAGCAGTCACCTTCACAGTCACAGATTTTATATTTTTCATCGTATTTTTTGCGCATTTCTTCTCCTCTTTATTTATATCTCCACCTGTTTTGCCCTTTTTGCCCATTTGAATTTCTCTGTTAGAACAACTCCTAGTTTCCTGTCTTGGGATTTACCTTTATCTCATAAAAGATCAATAATTTATTGGTGAATGATTATAAAAGAAACTCTAAGACTAAAGTATCCCAATGAAAACGGATGAGAAATACGTGATTTCCAAAAACTTGGGTTTAGGCTGTTGATTCGGTAAAATAAACACTGACTCATAAGTTTTTCTTCCCAGCTCAAGAGTATACTTCAGATATTTAAGAATCCCTTGAATTCTGCCAAATCTGAATGTGCCATAAACATACGCAGCAGAATGGAATCAGGAAGGATGTTTAACACCTCTGTTCTTCATATCATCTTGTCTCTCCTCAATTCAGGCAAACTGCAAAAAGCTCACTGCCAACCTTACAGGACTCTCATGCATCTGCGTTTATCCGAGCATTCTGGAGAAATGATCTTCACAACAGCTGGGTGCTGTAGGCACACAACCACTCTTTGTTTTATAACTGGGAAACTGAGTCATAGAGAAACTAAGTGGCTTGGACAGAAGTCACTCGGAGAAAACTGTGGCAGAGCCAAGAGTAAACCTGATGGTCTCAACTCTGTCTCTATCATGAATCAATTGATTATATTTTCCTCTCTCTCTGTCATTCTACAGGGACACTCTAAACATGTTGAATTATGTTTTGACACTTTTGAAACATGACTTTTTTTACTAAGTTCTTATATATTCCATTTGTACCATCTGCAGAAATTCTCAAAGCTACAGTTTAGCTTGGCTTTTGTTGTATTGCACTGAAATAGAGAAGATTTAATGAAACTCATATTCCATCCCATTCATAGTGAAGAATGAATCTTACTTCACAGTACAACAATTAATATCGATTATATTACTTGACAATCTAAAAGACTGCACATATATATTTTTTCCATGAACCAGAGTTCTAGAAAGGACCTCTATTTATTATAGCTGCTGAATATGATCAAAGGACTGAATCTTTAAAGTAAATAGTTCAAAGTATGAAATTAAATACCAAGATTCATTCTTCCTAGAGGACCGGTGCTTCTATCTATATGACAGAGTAGGGAGAAAATCTTTGGTAAGAATAGTTCATAATTAAGGGGACAGTTTGGAATATGGCATAGAGGATTTAGTTCTTTGCTAATTGCGTGAGCCTGGACAAATTACAGTCTCTCTGCTTCTCAGTTAGCCAAATGCAAGTAATGTCTCACAGTACATGCAGTGACAATTTACTCAATAAATTAATGCTAAGGGTGTAGAGATGTAGCACAGACGTTCTTACACTGAGGGGTTGCCTCTGGTGGAACAGGGGACAAGGCTGAAGGTTCAGGAAGACGGCAGAACCTGCCTAAGCAAGAGCAGAGGGTCCTATGTGTGTTAGCAGCTAATGAGTTGTGTCAGTCTCATTTTCCATCTACATTGAAAGGTATTGGCTCAGTTCATTTGGTGCTGTCACAGATTTTCTGCACTGTTTTTCTTCTTTACAAGTTTTTCTGTTACTTTTTCTTCTTCTTCTCACTCCATATCTCCTTGGCCCTATCACCCGGCCGTAGTTATCGTGAACTACACATTTCAAAACAGCAGAATCAGCCAAGGGGTTGTAATCAGGAGCCTTGAAAAAAGTTTGGAGTCCCTCAGAAGTCATTGAAACTCTACCAAGACTCTGCCTGCAGGGATTTTGTGGCATAGGTGCATACACTGTGAGGTTGTTTGTTTTATTTTTCTTTTTTTTTTGCCAGCTACCCACTATAACTGTATTTTTTGTGTGTCAGTGATCCACACCCAATTCATAACAGCATAATGACTGTTCTCCAAGTGCCAGTGGTGTGTGAGATCCTGTGATTTGATTTCATGGTGCTGTCATATCATACATTTACAAAGCAGAGACCAGCAAACAATTCAAGTTGTGCTCCAAGGAAGCCATGCTGGATGGTGTATTAATCTGCAAAAGATTAAATAGCAAAACCTCATAGTCAATTATGATATCTTTTTTTCCCTTTTTATTTTCTGGCTAGAAAGAGAACCCTCTTGATGGTTCTTTAACCTATCTTTAATGTGTGCAAGCTGGAACACAGGAAGTTCCATGTGAATATAAGGAGAAACATTTTCACTGTGAAGGTAATGGAGCACCGGGACAGGCTGCCCAGAGAGGCTGTGGATTCTCCATCTCTGGAGACATTCAAATCCCACCTGGATGTGTTCCTGTGTGATTTAGTCTGGGTGATCCTGCTCTGGCAGGGGGGTTGGACTAGATATCTTCCAAGGTCCCTTCCATCTCCTAAAGTTCTGTGATGCAATTAATAAGATAATCATACAACATGGTCCTTCCAAATATCTCATATCCCTCTCTCTAACACCAATTAAGTCACTGCCTCTGTCAAAGCATATTGGTATCTACCCTCTTTTGGGAAGACAATGCTTTTGCTAGAAACAAGTTGATGGAGGTGACCCTACCAAATGAAGCAGTTCAGATGCCATCCAGCAGAGATCAGCAGTGAATAAGACGCCAGTTGATCAAGAGAATCGCCTTTCTGGCAGGCAGCCTTTGCCAAGGGCCACACACTGAATTCAGAGGGCTGAAACTCCAGCGGAGTGACTTAGCCACGAAACCATTCCATTTCTCAGTAAATCGAGTGGGAGAGGGTGAGGAGACAGGTTTAAAAGAAAGCGGGGAAGGCATTCCTCCCGACAACTCAGATTTCATAGATCAAAGCCAAAAGAAGCAGGAGGTTTCTGGCTACACTGCATTTAGATCAAAGACTCTGTTATAGCTTATATGATTAATGAAAGATGAACAGCATTCCAAAGATTAACAAATTTAATTCCTGAGAGTGTAGCAGTTATCTGTGTGGGCGGACTGACCCCTAATCTGTGACTCGGTGCTGGACCGTGCCACTCTCATGTTTCCTCTCCCCCTCCCGCCTCCAGTGCTACCTTCACGCCTGCAACTGAAAGATGACATTGAGTAGATGGGTTCAGCGCAGGAAGATAAAAACAATGTGAAAGGATGGAGATTGGGAGCTTATCAGCCAAACAGGACACAGGATATAAAAAGTAATCAACTTAAAGCTCTTATCAAAATGTCTCCTGGGAACAGTATTTCGTTTTTTGTTGTTTTTTTTTTTTTTTTAAATAAAAATCTGTCATTGCTGGGAAAAAATATAGGATTATTTTAAAGCAATTTCATCTGATATACTCTGTGTAGGGGTGTATGTGTTTCCTGAAGTATGCACATACTTTGTAATTTGAGGTGTTTTAAGCCAAGGGAATCAAGTTATCATGTACAAAAGGAGTATATTTAAAAGAGGAACCCAGACATGACATTTTCTGTCTTATTTTAAAAGTGAATGGGAAACCACTGAAAAGGAATACACACACTGCAATATGTTAAGAACTTAAACAATTAACAAAATATTTAGACAAATTACATATAATTATGTGCTAAAACAAAATAGCTGTCTGTAAGATCCTCCCTAGCAGGATTCTATAGAGCTTCATTTGCAGAAGTGCTTCTTTGAAAAGGTTTTGAAATCTTACAGAGAATCCTGTAATCTGATTATAGCAAACAACTCTTAAAGTGGAATATTTTTGGATTTGTGTTGCTTGATTCAGCTTTCAGGATTAATCATTTTCAGTTTACATGCCTGCTCTTCTCATCCACTGAGAAGAATCTACATTTCCTAATCTATAGAGTATCATCCCACTCATTTAACTGTCTCCTGTTCATCAGAGAAAAATAGGTGATACTATTTCATGTTGGTTATTTTTGGGTTTTTGTATTTTTTTCCCAATTATCCAAGGAAATAATGTTTTTCACTAGCTATAATAAAACCCCTAAAAATCCCACAGCAAACTCAAACCAAAAAGTTGCTGGACATGTGAGTGCTGGTTTTACATTGAAGGCAAAATACTTCATAAGCAAAGAGACAATGTGAGAGAACCAAATGAGTGATAGTAAGAAAACATAATAGATAAATACTATCACATGAAAAATGTTGCAATAAAGCCAGAGAGATACTTTCAACTGTGAGACCTTGATTCCATCCTGATTTCATCACAGCATTTGGCATAGCACTCTTGGGGACGAGTTGAAGGCCAATTAGGCTTTATGCCACATTTATACTTCAAAAATTCATTTGGTTGCCAGCATAAGTTAGAGTGGCCTTAGGCAGCTCCAATTTATACTTAGCTTTGTATGCTGAGATCCCAGACTATGTCATAATATAGGTTCTGTGCTGGTCAAAACATTTCTAATATATTGGAAACCCACCATCCATGTAGCAAAGTATGCCATGATTTTAGTAGTACTTAAGTGAACTTTGGTCAGAGTCACAGAATCACAGAGTTGTAGGGATTGGAAGGGACCTCGAGAGATCATCGGGTCCAACCCCCCTGCCACAGTAGGCTCCCTAGTCATCTCTCAGCTGGGCATCACAAGACCTTAGCAAAGGACAGAACTCCAGCTGTCCCTTCAGCTCTTCCAGAAGAAAAGTCCATTTCTTTCAGTCATGAAAGGGTTTTCCACCACACACAACACAACTCAGCCCAGTGCTCACGCCTTAGCTTTCACATGCAAAAAAGAGAGTTTCAGTCAGGCTTGAATTCTGCAGTAGGTGTGTCCTTAATATTCAAATGCTTATGAATATTTAAAAGTACTAAATGTCAAATTAAATGTTTAACGATCTTGTTTACACTTAAAAGACCTTGAGAAGGATCAGGAAGAAGCCAAGCTATCCAAATTGGCCAGTTGCTGAGCTCAGATGAACAACTCCCACAACTTATGTTGCTCTGGAGCAGGTTCCTTGCAATGTTGGGTGAATTAAAAGACTCAGGCACACTGATGTAGAGTGTACCCACACTTATGGGCAGCAAAACTTACTGTGCTTTGGACTATCCCACTGAGCCTAGTCTAGATGGACCCTGAAATAATGATGCAGCAATTGGCTAACACCTACTATGGTTCCTTTTCTTTCTTATTTTTTGTAGTAGTTCTGGGATTTCTTTATGATTTTCTGAGACATTGAAATGTATGCAGTAGATTTTAAATAATTTGAAGCAAGTTCACCTGCTTGAACTACTAATTTCTATGATGTTTCATCATGATCAGCTTGGGTCTAGTCTGCAGGGCATATCTGTGGAGAAGAAATCCTCCCACCTCCACTGCAAGGTGGAATTTTCTGCAGACACGGACATCGAGAAGAAAGTACTTTTTTTTTTTTTATAAACCATCTAGCAGCTGCCTTATTATATCCTATTTTTTAAAGAAAGTGAGAGTTCAGGCCTCATTACTGCAAACTGTGGAAACAATATCCATAATTTCAACCATTAAGGAACAGGAAAAAAAAAAGTTAATTATATACAATTACAGTTACCTTCACCTTGGTGTGCTTTAATGAACTACAAGAGTTTAATTGTGTACACATGACTTCTGCAGAGGTGAAAGGACTTGAGACAAACTTAAGAGTGACCTGTGAGTCTCCAGAGTGAAAGGTGATACAGGGGAGAGCAAAGGTGGCAGTTGAAATCTTGGTGAGGGAGCACACAGTTTCTCAGCCTCTTCACATTTGTTCCTTTCTTTGCTCAGCTCTGTATTGGCTTAAATTACTGTTTTCTTGCATTAAGTTGAAAACAAGCCAAGCTTTTAAAATTGTGCCAGAGAAATATTCTTTTCATTTCTTGCTCTTTCTTATGGCTTTGGGTTTTTAGGTTTGAATGAAGCCAAGAAAATATGATCAAGCATTCAACTCAAAGCCACTCATCCTATTCACACACCCCAGTGTGGCATTTGCCTCTGAACTAATCGAGTTAGTCCTGCTTCGTCAATTGAAGCTGAAAGCAAATAAAAGTCTCACTTCATTTAATTGAACCCCACTTATGCTATCCAACAAGAATGCAGATACTTGATTTGTTATCATATTTTTTCCTATATTGCAATTACCTAAAAGTTCATATGCGGGTTGTGGATCCAGAATCCTTAGCATTTCCCAAACACACAATAAAAGGGTAATTTCTCACATCAAGAGCTTATTTTACTAGTAAGATCTCTAGAGGACAGCAATGCTGATCTTTCTGGACTTGTCTCTGTTGAGACTTTGCTGGTAGAACAGTCTGTAACTATTTTTTTTCTTCTTCTTGTTTATCTAAAGTAAGTGCAAGTTTTTCTTTGTGCCTGTAGGAAACCTTTCATTGACCCATTTCCTGAACCAAGCAAACAGTCATCAGCTTATAATTGGGTGAATTAGGCACAGGAGAGAAAGCAAACTTTAAAATAATTGCTCTTTTTCCTCCTTTTATATCAGCTATTTTTTTTTTTTCCGCAACAAGCCACCTGGATCCAAATATTTGCTTTCAAATCACCCAAATACAAAACTCACCAGACAACAGACCCTGAAAGGTCTTATAGAGAAAATCTGCATCATCGGTCTTCAAAACCCATTCAAAAGGAAAAGATCGGCAAAGCATACGCCCATACTGTGCATCCTTTGGCTGGGAAAGCGAGCCCCCCTGCTGCTCTGAGTTAAGGTAGCAGGAATTTTAGTCTTTAAATCACATGAAGTATACAGGGAGAGGGAGGGAGGGACTTCGGGGAAACTAGTGCTGATCAGAGGAACTACTAATGGAACAGAAGAGTTTGAAGATGTCTGATCTCTTCTCTGCCTTGTCTGCAGACAAACTCTCAGATGAATTATGAAACACAGAGCCCTATCTTGCCCCCCTGAAAGTTCAAGGAATAGCACAGTTGTGTACTCTTCTCTGGGTACTCTGCCGATCCACTGTTCTCCACCTACTTTACAAAAAGTTATATTTTATACATTTTCTTTAGACAATACTAACTTTTACTCATTTTCCTCCAATGTGCTCAGGGCAAGGATGGCTAGAAAACAGTTCTTGACTTTCTGAACATATATAGGGAGTCCATCAGCAGCTGCTATTCTACAAGTTCTACACTGATTTAAACATTTTTGGTCCCAAGATTTATCTCCACCCTGCTGACTGCCCAGCTGTAGGAGGCATCTCACCTCATGTCACTTCATCTGCAGGGTAGTTATCTGCATGAAAGTTCATTTCCACCTTCTCGTTCTTACAGTTGCAGTAAAGAAGTAAGTCCTCCTAGGGAATGATTCATTTGACTGATTTCAAATAGCTACCTTATGGTGAGATAATAAGGCCTTAGAAAAGCCTAATTGTTTCTGTTGACTATAAAGGGAACCTTGAAGATAGCTAGACATACCGAAACTGCCGCTGCAGTTCATTGGTAGCTGGAGAAAAGACAGCTCTATGCTTGCCTTGTCCTTTTGCTTTTCCCTCAGCAACCACCGTTTGCTGGTTATGAGCCAAATGGTCTTTCAGTGAAATTCAAACTCCACCAAACTGTGCAACCCTTCTGGAGCACTCTCACCCTTGCCTCTATCTGTGATACCTGCTGCAGGGCAGGAACTGCAATGAAGTCTTCAAACATGCTCAGATTCTTCCCCTTTGGGGAAATTCCTAAGTCCAGATAAGCAGGAAGCAAAACATCTTTCAGGGCAAAAACTTCCAGGGTTTAAGTCTACTCTTAATCACAGAGTCACATGATCGTAGGGGTTGGAAGGGACCTCAAGAGATCATTGGATCCAACCCCAAGTTGTCCTCTTGATGTGTAGCAGTGCAGACATCCTCTATGGTCACTTTTTGTACGTGTCTTCATGAAGGCAAAAGTTTGGGCTTCCTACCTGCTTGGCTTTTCCTGTGGGCTAATTCAAACTGACACTTTCTCTCTCAGATTGTTTCCTCTCCAGCCACCAAGACCATGTCTCTGGGAACCAAATAGTAAGTTTTTTACTGACTTCATGTGATGGATTGACCTTGGTTTGCCACTGGGTGCCCACAAAGCTGCTCTCTCACTCACCCTCCTCAGCAAGGTGGGGGGAGAAAATACAAACAATAGCTCATGGTTTGAGATAAAGACAGGGAAGAGGCTCATTATTTACCTTCACAGGTAAAATAAACTAGACTTGGGGAAATTAATTTAATTTCCTGCTAATCAATAATAGTGAGAAATAAAACCAAGTCTAGAAACACCTTTCACCCACTTCTCTCTTCTTCTGAGGCTCAACCTCCCTCATGACTTTTCCACCTCCTTCCCAATTAGCAGTGCAGGGGGATGGAAGCTGTGATCAGTCCATAACACTTCATCTCTGCTGCTGCTTCTTCTTCATGCTGCTCCCCTGCTCCAGTGTGGGGTCCTTTCCAGAGGATACAGTCCTTCATGAACTTCTGGAATGTGGGTCTTTCCCAAGGGCTGCAGTTCTTCAAGGGTTGCTTTAGGGTGGGGCCTTTCCACAAGGCACAGGTCTTCAGGAACAAACTGCTCCTGCATGCTCTGGTCCCTCACGGGCCACCTGACAGAAAACCTGGTCTTGCTAAGGTCCTCTTCATGAGCCACAGTGCCTGCCAGGATGGTCTCTCCATAGGCTGCAGGGGGATTGTCTGCTCCACTGTTGTCTTCCATGGGGTGCAAATGGAGAACCTGCTTCACCATGGGATGCAACTCTGCTCTGGCACCTGGACCACCTCCTTGCCCTTTTTTTTTCTCTCCTTGGTGTCTGCAGAGTAGTTTCTTGCATTTTTCCCCACTCCCCTCTCTCACAGCTGCTGAACAACATATTTTAACCCCTTCTTGCACATGTTACCACAGAGGCTCCACCAGTGATGTTCATCTGCCTAGCTTTGGATAGTGGTGAGTTTGTGTTAGAGCCAGATGAAAGTGGCTCTGCCCAACATGGTGTTAGCTCTTTCTACACAAGCCACCCCTGCAGCCCTCACCCCTATCAAAAACCCTTTAAACCCAATACTACTGGGGTATTGCCCTTTAAACCCAATACTCTTCAACAGGGTCAGGATTTCCATCCATGTTTTCCCCTGGATTTGGCATTCAGGAGGTGTATTTCTCTATCCTCTTTTCTGCGGTCCATACTCTTCTCTTGGGCACATTTTCCCTTCTTCCTTGTAACCTCAATTTAGAGCTATAATAATTATCCACAGGTGCAAAGAGAGCAGCTTCACACTTCCTACTGCAAAGAAGAAAGTGATAAATTCAGCTTCCAGGTCTCTCTGCAACATGCCTTTTAAGCTCCTTATCAGCGCAATACTTCATCAGTGCTGGTCCCTTTGCTCCTGTCAGTTATTTCAGGAATGCTATGAAATTAATGAGGCTAATGTTTTTTGTTTCTTTGGTTGTTTCTTTTTTTCATCCCTGTGTTGTTTTTTTTTTCTTTTTTTCTTCTTAAGGTCTAATTTGTTTAGATGTGCTTTATAGCCCTCATAACTCCCATTACACAACTCCCATTACATATTCTGACTGCCCATGGCCTTCTTATGAAAAAGAATAATTTGGGAAGCAGATATATTGCCATCAACCTTCCCTCTGAGGAAGCTAAATGGAAAATCTAAATGATGCTGTTTTGGAAGCACGTCCATAGAGAAATCTTAAAATGTGAATTAACTGGCCACATTAACATGCATTTCGGGGTGGCTGTAAGATAGTCACAGATGTAACTTAGTGTCTTTAACCCCATTCCTTTCATTCTCAACGAAATAACTATGCAGCTTTAATTGTGCTGTGGAATTAGGCCTTTCATGCCTCCATCTTATAAACATGTATATAAATTAATAAACATATGTATATAAATGAATAGAACATTGAAAATGTGAATGCCACTAACCAACATAATCCCGAGAAGGATAATCAGCCGATGTTACTGCTGACTTCACTTTTCTTTCTCCATATGTCCTACGCTATTAGCACATTCATCCATGCTCTAACTTCACTATATGGTGAGTTTTCATCAGACAAAACTATGGATCACGGAGATCATAGACTGCATATTCTTTTGCAGATTAGTGGTGATAAGGGAGTAGTGTGAAGAAGTCAAAATTTTCCTTGTTTGTACATGTATCCTTCAGATTAGTGACAGGCTTTATTTTGAAAGAATTGCTATCTTGAAATCTTTTTGTAGTTTTGCAGTTGTCATCTCCAAGAAAAACTTGCCTAGAAGCCACTAAAACTTGAGGCTTATTTATTTTGGAGAGGGAAGAAGGGAAGTTTCATTTGTGCATTCAGAGCTTGCAGTAGGCTCCTTGCTCTCCACCCAAGAGTATATGAGATGCACTGAAGTCTGCATGACAAACAGGCTACACAAAACCCATTTAGTAATATGAACTTTGACTGATGTGGTCATGAAGTTCCTCCCGCTGGCAGAAGAGCTCCTGTGAAAGCTATCTTCATTCTCTAGGGGGGCGAGAACTGAGGAAATTGCACCAGTGTAGGCTCAGTAATTGCAACAGCCCCTTCCAGGATAATAGGAAAGAGAGAAAACTTTTTGGATAGCCTATTGCATTCCAGGCTCACTGAAGAGCTCTGAAATAGGAAATTATGGAACATCACATCCCTTGTTTGGCATTCAGGCGGTACACCGATGGAGCCAATTGCCTGGAGACAATGATGATTTTTAATTTTTGCCTCTTCTTAAAACACAAAACCATGGAATGTATTGTAGATTTAACGTTAATACAGCCAAAACCACTTCTGCATACAATTATACACACACATGCACATATGATTGTGAATTTTTTTGAAATATAATTCTTTATAACTGATCCTCTAGTCTGGCTCTCCCCCCTTCTGTTTTATTTTTCTTTGTACAGGCAAGTGTCTGTTGTTCTTGTAGAAGGTAACACTTGGCTGTGGAGGCCCATTACATTATTAAAAACAATAATACAAAACAAAGAATTCTTCCTTCCACTTCAGTACATGACAAAATGCCTCCTAGTATACACACAGATAAATCTACCTCATAAAAATAAAATACAGGCTTAAAAGAAGTAATGAAGAAGTTGGGGAGCATGCCCACCAACAGTGGGTAGTGAGGGACAGGTTCCTACATGATCATCGTCACGTAGGGACTATGTAGCTACAGAGCCATCTTACCTAGTTCTGAGCTACATCTAAAGTTGGGGAATATCACAGCATCACAGAATCACAGAAAAATTGGGATTGAAACCTTGAAAGACCATCTAGTCAGATCACTGCCAGAAAAGGATCACCTAGATTAGGTCACACAAGATCATGTCCAAGCAGGGCTTGACTAATGTCTCCAGAGAGGGAAACTCCACAATCTCTCTGGGCAGCCTGACCCAGAGCTTCACAGTGAAAAAGATTTTCCTGTTTCCATGGATCCTCCTCTGTTCCAACTTGCACTCATTGCCCTTTGTCTTATCATTGGACATCACTGAGTAGAGTCTGGATTCGTCTTTCTGACTCTCATGCTTTACATATTTATAGACACTGATGAGGTCACTCCTCAGTCGCCTCTTCTCCAGGCTTCTCCAGCTCCCTCAGCCTGTCCTAATAAAGAAGACGTTCCAGTCCATCACCTCTGTGGCCCTGCACTGGACTCTTTCAAGTAGGTCCCTGTCCTTCTTGAACTGAGGGGCCCAGGACTGGACCGATATTCCAGATGTGGCCTCACCAGGGCAGAGTAGAGGGGGAGATGACGCCATGTTCCAAAGGCAGTTCCTGCTCCTCTAGCAAGATCTTCCATGAGAAGGTCTTTCTACTCAAAGACAGGTGACTCTCCAGTATATGTGCTTTGGCCAATGTCCTGGTAAATCACACCATAAACTCTCATCTGAGCAAGCATTTGGAGTCTATAGAGGTCAGCTGGTATTTTTCAAACTACCATTTTATTCAAGTGTTCTGTTGTAACATTCCTAAATGCAAGATATAATGACAGTTGTAAGTATAGTGTTATTCTGCTGACAAATCAACATTTTTAACCACTTGACTGTCTAGACCTGCTCTGAGTAGATGAGATACCAACTTTTCCACCAAAACAGGCTCACCGTGGGGGCTGAGATCTGAGCTGCACCAAGACTCACGCTTATGTGCAGTTACATGCTAATCTGGGCATGTAACTGCACATAAATTCGCTTTTATCATAGATTCATCAAAACACAGAATGCATTAGGTTGGAAGGGACCTTTAAAGGCCATCTAGTCCAAACTCCCTTGCAGTGAGCAGGAACACTTTGAACTAGATCAGGTTGCTCAGAACTTCATCAAGCCTGACCTTGAATGTCTACAGGGCTGGAGTCTCCACCATCTCTCTAGGCAGCCTGTGCCAGTGTCTCACCACCTTCAGAGTGAAAAACTTCTTTATAATGTTCAATCTAAA
This sequence comes from Laterallus jamaicensis coturniculus, assembly GCA_022605575.1. NCBI lineage: Eukaryota > Metazoa > Chordata > Aves > Gruiformes > Rallidae > Laterallus > Laterallus jamaicensis. The sequence continues at coordinate 20,707,031 of JAKCOX010000012.1, read as the reverse complement.
CCTCCCCTGTTCTACTTTAAAACCATTGGCCATTGTCTTATCGCTACATACCCTTGGAAACAGTCCTTCCCATCTTTCCTGTAGGTGCCTTCAGGTATTGGAAGGTCACTATAAGATCTCCCTGATGCCTTCTCTTCTCCGGGATGAACAGCCCCAACTCTTTCAGTATGTCTTTCTAGGAGACGTGCTCCAGCCCTCTCTTTTACTGTAGCAAAAGAAATTTCCTAGTATGTTGATGTGGATTTTGTTTAAGGGAGAACAGAAGATAAAGAAGAACAGAGAAAAAGAAACCCAAGCAGGACATCAAGAAATACTGTCAACAAGGACTGTTTTGAGATTCTGAGATATTCAGGGGACTTCAAAAATAATATGAGAGGCTGTTTTTTGCAAGTCTTCCAGACCAAGATATTTTTATTTTATCTTCACCAGTTTGAGCTGACTGCTAGCCTGGGATGCAGCCAGAATTTTATTTTCTTTCTCTTCTGCCTAGCAAACACTTGCTTATTTAGTTAAAATGCAAATATTGTTAGGAACATTTTACCAGATGCTTCCCTGGGTTCAAAGCACAATTGCATTTGGAGCGTGGGTAATTTAGACAACCTATAAGACAGTTAAATGCTCAAAACTTCACTTCTAAGTGATATGCTCTAGGTCAAGTGTAGCCTAAGAGATCATGCCTAGGAAATCAAGACTATAAATATAAATATGTAATCTAAAATAACATGAAGAGAACCTTAATGAGTATACAGAGTAAATGCCAGTCTGAAACAATACATAAAATTAATTCTTGTGTTATTTGTACTTTTACATCCATTTAAAAAAAAAAAAAGATGTCTGCACAGACCTTTGCATATGCAGGTCTGATCTAAAAACTGTTGCAAATTTTTAAACAAATTTAAGGAACTCTGACTAAAACTAGTTTTTCCGTGCCACTCCTATCAGCCTGTTCCATTACACAGATCCTGAACAGAAAGCGTTTCTCTGGAGAATATTCATGCCAAAGGGTGACTGCTTGCAATTCTAATGAAACGTCTTCATACTTCATCAAAGGAGAAGAAGGGAACCACAGAAATGTCACTGTCAAGAATTATCTTTTTCTTCACATGATATCTTTATGCTGAATTTTTAAGGGGGAGGGGGAGGACTGACACTTCAGGTGCTGAATTACTACGACCTGATGTGTCCATCCATGTGCTTTCATGTTAGCTGAGGACTGACAAGACAATGAGATGGGCTATCATTTACTAAAGAACAAAAAATTTTTCAAATGAAGCAGGTTGAGACAACATCTCCTCTTGAACTTCAGAGCCCTAATCTGTGTTGCTGCTGTCAGTTTTACAGAAGTGAATTTTGAGGTGAAAAATGCTTAGCAGTCTGAATGACCTTATGTGTTATCAAGAGACCTGAGAAATCTTCCCTGACCATACGAACAAACCTCCAACATAAGGAAACACTGTTATTTCCCTTCTACAAAGAAGAAGGCTATAGGACAGAGAAATCTAGTGATCAGCTAATAAAATCCACAAGAGAACAACTTGACCTGTATTTCCTGTGTTGCTAGATGGATAATTTTCACATTATTCTAAGGGAATCCAGTGAGAGTTTAATTTTTCTAATTCCTTTAAAACTTTTAACCCACTGACAAATAAAGAGCAAACTCTATCCTCATCCTTGAAATTCAGGTAAATGATGGTAGCTTCTAGTCCTTATTTTCAGAAATGTATGTAATGGAATTATTCAGAACATTAATATCAGTCCCCTCCACCTCCTCTTGAGCACACATTTCACACCTCTGTGTCTCAACCTGGATGATTATTGTATGTATTTCTGTAAAACCCAGAAGCACCAGCCCACTTGTAAGATCTACACAGTTTAAGTATTTAATGTTTTATTTTGTGAATATATTTCTTCAAGGAACTGGCCTGACAACACAAATCTTTTTTATACAGTTCAACAAAATAACCTGTCATTGCATGTTCTGCAGTGAAGTCTTAAAGACAAAAAGCCTCTGCCCTGCAACAACCCTTTGGATTTAACATAGGCTTTTCATATATTTAGAGAAATGAGACCAAAGCAAACCCAGTTTGCAGTTCCTGTAACTGGTTTTATGCAGTTAAAACCAAACATTGTATTTCTTAGAAGCAAGGCAGCAGCAATGCTGACCATGAACCCCTAAAGCTGGAGGCCTTGTTATTAGTAATCTGCAGCTGTGCTCCCAGTGGATGCTTCCACCCTGGTCCAGCAAGATCCCAAAGGGCATGTCTACACTGCAGCTGCTGAGGCACCATTGGATTTATTGTCATAACCAGAAGCAGGTGCTCTGCAACGAATAAACATTGCTGTGGCTCTGTCACTTTCTGATTGCACCAGTTAACAGATGGACATACAAATTCGGGTTGGCACCTGCTACTGCACCATTTCCCCCTTGTTTTCCCAAAGAGAACAGAGTTTTGCTTGATCTACACCAGTGGGTGAGTAAGAGCAGGATCAGACTCTCAAAACTCTTAAGTAAGGAAACACAAGTGCATGCAAAGATGATGGTTTGCACAGCCCTGGAAAACATTAACTTAGATTGTTTTAAATACAAATAAACTCAAGCAAGCTCAAGCAATTAGCTTGGCACAACTCTGAAATGTGTTTAATGGCTGAGTGATCAAAAGGTTTTCCATCAACTTTAGCTGAATCAAACTGGCAAGTAAATCTTTCCTTACACATAATTTTCCAAAGTTTGAAGTGACAAATTGGACTGAACTCAATTAAAGCAGCAGGTCCTATGCATTTAATTGCAAGCAGTGTCTATGATTGTAAAGGAATCCAATTCGGAATGAAAACACAGATGTGGCTGTGGCATAGCTCTGTAAAAACACAAAGAGGCAAAACCAAGTTCAATCAGGAAAAAGTTACAGGCAATGTAAAATTATGTATTCTGCCACAGTTCTAGAGCAGTAGCTGTAGGCAGGTATTAAAATACAAAATTGGGAAAAGCTCACCTAGCTACACCACTGTAGTCCAAAAAATGCTGTGAGAGAAATTAGGCAAATATTTGTAAAGCAGTTTGTCTGGGGAAAGTGCATAAAAATACTAATGGTATTTCCAATTACTATGCAATGACACTTACTTCGGGGAATTAATTGCATCATCAGTAAGAATATATTAAAAAAAAAGTTTGCACTAAAAATGGTAATTAAAGGATGACTTTGTAATAGTACACTCAGTCATTATGGGGGAAGTGCTTAGGGGGGTAAATGTAGTGTTTAGTCCTTCAGCATGCACACATGGCTCCCACTGACATTAATGGGAGCCATACACACTTTCAAGGGCAGGTTTCAACCTGTGCTAGGAAAGCCAAACTGAAAAGGAAGCAAATACAGCAGATCAAGTTATTCTTAAAATTGACCCAGGCGAACACGGCATGTGCAAGCATTTTAAGCCCTGCACTCAGTGAAAATTAAAGTTGTTAAATAAGCAATGGAATCAATTTTTAGCAATTGCAGTGTGTATTTATAGAAACAGCACCTCTGTCAAGTATCTAAACAACTAAAAAGGGAACCTATTACTGTTTAATTTTGGTCCTTGGAAGAAGATGATTTCCATAGTAAGGCAAGTGTGAGAATCATTTTAAAAGCTCAGCAGGGAATTTCTGTGCAGCCTATGAGTTCTTTTTGAAATTGGGGGCTTTTTATATGTATCTGTGTCAGACTGCAGATACTATTTTGGATGTGGGATTTTTTTGTCCTTTCACATCGTGGTTGGGGGTGAATTACAGAGACTGTTGTGAAAGGGCTAACCTATCAAAAAGACTAGAAAGATTAAAAAAAAAAAAAAAAAAGAAAAAAAAAAAAAGAAGTCCAAACCCCCAAAGATGATATGGTTAAACAAGCAAAGTGAAAAAAACTTTTTGAACTGAAAAGATTTCCCTCAGAAAGCTGAATTAAAACTTTAAAAAAAAAATAAAAGGAAAACAGAAGAGAACTAGTTAAATATAAAAGCAGGAGAACAGGGGAAAAGAACGCATTGCTAAAACCATAAAAATGAAAACTTTTTTCCCTAGCACGAGAAAAAGGAAATCTGACAGAGTTTGTAGGACTGAGAGATGGACTGAGAGATGATCAAGAAGTAAAAAGATCATACAGAGAAGACAGGGCTCTAGAAGAAATTTCCATGTTCAATGTTGGTATGTTTAGGGAGATTCTTATATCAGAAATTTTCCTTAAAAAGTGGTGAACCTGATGATCTGTTTCAAATTGGAGTAGTGGTACAAAAGCTTTAAGAATGAATTAATAAAATTGGCATTATGTCATGACCAAACCCAGATGGTATTCACCCAAGAGTTCCATAAGAACTCAAGTATGAAATTACTAAAGTATTAATTATGCTGAGTAATCTTTTGCCTAAAACAGAGCACCCAGTACATGAATGGGATGCCAATGTGAGAACAAAAAAAAAAAAAAAAGGAAAAAAGAAGAAAGAAAGAAAAAGAAGAAAAAAATTATTTATTTGAGAGAACCACAAATCAATAAAATCATACTGGTCAATTTGTTACAATTGCAATGGAAACAGGACACATATGAACAAATAGGATTAAATGGAAAAAAAGACAAGTTCTTTTCAGGGCTAATTGTTCCTCCCAAATATGTTACAGATCTTGTTTTTTTCTAAGGGCTTTTTAAATACATTTTTAAAATCATATATTTCACCCCCTGCTAACTATCTTTTTAAGGGTAGAGGACAGTGATCTCTTGAGGAGAATATACATCCATAAGAAAGAGGACATTGGATTTTTTCCAGCATAGGAAGAAGCAGGTAATGGCAAAGTGAGGTTTTGCTATTATTCTACTTGTAGGTAGCTGTGCGATCTCCAAGCAGACCTGGCCTGAAGAGGTACAAAGGCAGTGGTCTTCATGAGGTATCTAGACAAGTTATGTGCTGGTACAGGTGATGAGCTAGCAATCTTCCTTTGTACAAGTAGGTACTCTATAGATATATAGTTATACCTAACTCCTTTCAATACTCCAATGATTTAATTTTTTTAAAGGTCTTTGATGAGGAAAAGATAAGTGACAGGTGCTATTGAATAAGGAGAGCATATGTATAAGCCTGTCATGGCAGATCATTTCTGCTGTGGTCACCAGGCATCTGTAATCTTTGCATTAGGGAAATTGGAAGGTACAGCTATGCTTATTCCCCTTAATATCTGTTCATGGACTTCAATTTGTCCAGTTCCTTTCTGATCCTGCTGCTGGCTGCCTCCATGACCTTCTACGAAGCAAGTTGCAGTAATTTTCTGCCGGGGGCCTCAACAAAGACTTTTGTCTCTGCTAAACCCATTTTCCGCATGTCTTGGTTAAGTGTCTTCCAGTTCCCGTATTGCTACATTTCAGCACTTCTAAATTCAGTTTGCCCACTCTCTTCATTACTTAGAGAAGTCACTTGATTCTTGTGATCATTTTAGCTGCTCTTTTTCTGTTTTTAGTCCACATCCTCTTGTCCTGGGGAAAAAAGGCCTTAACATAGTATTCACAATGTGGGCACATACCAGCTTTGTAAAGTAGCAAAATAATGCTCTCTGCCTTGTCTTCTGTCCCATTCCTGATGACAGAGAAAATTTTATTGACTTTTTTGGGTGTCATTACATGTTGAAATGATTTTTTTCAGGGAAATGTCAATAGTTACTTCAAAATCTCCTCCTCGAAACTGTCTTTTCTGAGCTCAGCACCATGTCTCTGCACTTCAGACTATTTTCTCTAGATTCGTTCATTAACTTGTTTGTTTTTTTTTTACACAGAAGTTCCTCTGCCAACTTTCAGCCCCTTTGCTCAGTTTTGTTAGGTTTTTCTGCAGTTCCTCATTAAAGCTGCCGCATTTGACTACCTGACAGAGCTTAGTATAATTTCTAAACATAAAGATTTCAATGCTCTTTACTTTCTTGAGGGCATTGATGACAACATCAAACAAAACTGAAGTTTAGGCCAGTGTTGGGGGCATGCCAGTGCTGGGACTCATTTCTCATCCTGAGAAATGATAAATAACTCTTTGCTTCTTTTCCTTTACTTAGCTTTCAGAATTTTTTTACTCCATTCCCATAGCAACTTATTTTCTTTAATAATATTTGGCACAAAGACTTACAGAAGATGGTCTTTTATTCTTTCTCAAAATCATTGTGACCAGTCTAGCCTTTCAATTGAGGTGATTACAAATTCATATTAAAACACCAGCCTGTGGTAAGACAGAATTTCCCTTTATAAAAGCCATGCTGATTCTTTCCCTACAGGTGATGCTTATCAGTAGCTCATTGACTTTATTCTTTATTACAAATTAGCACTTTATTAGGGACAGCAGTCAGACTTATCAGCTTGTGGTTTCCAGAATCTCCTGTAAAACTGTTTCAATAGATAGGTGCTATGTTTTCAACTGAGCAGTCAGCCCTTGCAGTAGAACTCTCAACTTTGGTCATCAGCTGGAGGATGGATGCTGGAAGAGAGGCCATTGAGATGAAAGAACAGTATAGAACTCTGTACCATATGGAGTTTCATTGAGAAGATATGAATACCTATAATGTGTAATAGTTTGAGATATATATGACATCACACAAAATGTATAGTTAAATTGCAGTCTCTCCCCAGCCTGACAATCCCAGGACCTTACTCAAGAGATCTGCTACTTCAAGATGATATACTAGTCTAAGATGCCTTCTATTTCCTTGTTGATTCAATGTATGCATTTGTTTCTTTAAGTGGGTGATAGGGGGAAGACTCTCAGTGAGATGGAGATATATGGAATCAAAGGAAAAAAATAAAAGAGTAAGAGGAAAAAAAAAATTTTCTTTGCCTCCCTTTTCCCAGGGAATCAGTAGGCAGGAAATCTGCACTGTGAAAGCATCCCTGGGACTCCAACCCTGGGACAATTCTGAGACTCCAGGCTAAAAGTTTATGGTTACCAGCAAACATGTGACTTATAAAGTGTTCAAAAGAATGTATACACAAAAAAATCCACCTCAGGTATTCATGACATGAGGAAACAACAGAAATGGCGATAAATTAGTCAACCTGCTAGACCGTGACATTAAAGAATAGCAATTGCACTGAAAGAATGGTGTTATTATTATTATTATTATTATTTGCTTATCAGTAATTTAGATGGAAAACCTCAAAATTTGCTACTGAAAAATCTGCAACTGATTTTAAATTTGTTAGATACAAAACATATTTCAAACCGTTTCAGATTAAAAGTATGACCAGTCATGAAACATGACCTTTATTTTATCTCTCTTGGAATAGTTGAAAACTCCTTGATTGGATAAAAACTGAGATGTTTTTACGACTTCATGACAACCAAACCAGTCCTAAATCTGAAGTAGTTTGTTTATCACTTATTTGGTGCACCTGCGAAATTTCCTTGTCAACAGTTTGTGCTTTAAAAGATGATACTAGATCTTAGTTGTGAATTTAGATATAGCTCATCTCGGAGGAAGATTATATTCAGAACTGAGGACACTTTACATTTGAATAAGAGTTTCCACATGGGGTTTTAAGATACTTGAACTGCGATGCTCTAAGTTCACACCTCCAATTAATTTGAATTAATTTTCCTAAGTGTGTAGATGTCAGCTGGCTCCAGAACTTTGGATATAAACAACTTCACACTCTGGCAAAGCCTAGATGTAAACTTGACAGCTTGGATGCATTTCTATTGACTTGAAGCCAGGACTTGGAGCAGACAGAAGAAATTAAAGTGTGAAATACCCTTAACCAGTATTTCAGAATTCTGAGAAACAAGTTTTACCAAAAACTGCTTGAGAAATTCTGAACCCTATTTCAACACTTATCATGTTTTAATAAGGTTTATCTAAGCTCAGCCTCTGGAAACTTTGAAGTTTGCTGTCTCTTGATAAAACTTGTTTCATTCCGTATCTGCACATTCTGTGCTCAAATGGGCTTGGCACACTTCACATCAGCTAATGCTGCATTAAAGAGCTGTATACGGCACAAAAATGTCAAAGGCAGCTTTAAAATGTAGTGAAAATGCTCTGAATGGAGACTTGGAAAAGATTCTTTTGCTGTTACATATTGGTACATGTATTACTGAACCAAGAGATATCAGAGCTTTGATCTTACATGCACCTAAAAATATCTGACTTCAATAGAGCGCTCAAACAATACTTCTCCTTCACAATGAACCCATATGTTCTTTCAGCACAAAAGAAAATTAGCTTTTACTGCTCAAAATTAAATGCTGGAGAACAACCCAAATATAGGTCATTCCGAACAGGGTTGTGATCCTGTTAGATAACACAGAGCTAGGAAGGCTCACGGCTGGGCAGCGTATGCATGGAAGACAGCCAGAGGGTTCAAGAAGCCTGCAATTTGATAAATTGGAAATGAACCAAGAAATGCAACCCAGTATTGAACTGGGGCCTTCTAGTTGTGAAAGGCAACTTCTCAGTACAGAGACAGGAGAGACTGTCATGACGATTTGTGGTCATTAATGATGCCACAGCACTTGTCCAAGAAGAGTTTTATTAGCCCCGGTGTCCCAGATAAATTTCAATTTCAGTAATGATATTCCACTGACCTACATTTCCCTTGCAGTGAGAGCTGAACGAGGCTTTTCTTCCCGTTTGTGTCTCTGTGACAGTTCATTATTGCTGCATGTTGACAAACAGCAGTTATGCTCTACCCAGGAGATGAGCATGCACTGCACACACCATACAATAGCTGCACCAACTGTACAACAGACCACAGAACACTATAGGCTGCACGTGTGACTCTGTACCTTTCTCAGCCACAATGCCTTTTGTTATGTTTGCACAGCACGACGTGGACAAAACCTGTGCAAGGGTCTCTGGGTCCTGTTGGGGGGACAATCTTATTACAGATATGTTTAAAATGACAGTAGGAAGAACCTGTATTTTTTGCTATGATTTATTTTGCACATGAGCTGGTGCATATCTTAAAAAAATAACAAACAAAAAATCAACTGCCCCCCAGGCTCCCAGGGCAACAATTTTGTTTGTAAAAACAGCACTTTCACCTCTACTTTCTACCCAGGTAAACAAAGGCACAAGCATCTACCAACATCAGATCGCCCTTCTACATTTCAAGAAAGACCAGCAGTTAGGGTTTTTCATAACAGCCCAAAACTGCCCGTGGCCATTGCCTGTGAAAGTGGTCTGAAATGGGCAGCAAACCAATTGCCAAGACAAAGGGGAGGTAAGGTACTTGTGGTGGCTTGAGAGCAATGAAGCATTACCAGGTAGGAATAAGTGAGAATATAAAAAGAGAACCGGGATGGCAGAAGACAGGAAAGATGAAAAAGAGGGCAAGGGGGTCTAATGAAAACTTAATGGGTTTGTGCTGGTGAGGGGTGTTTCTCTGTCACAGCAATCCGTGGTGTGAAGCAGCAAGACTTCTCTTGCTGTGTGTAATCGCGCCAGGAAGAACACATAATAAATAGGAAGAGACAAGACTGTATTCGCTCACAATAAAGTCTCATTATTTAATTTCCTCTTTGTGTAAAGCATCAACTCAGAAGCTAATCTAAAGTTTTGCTAGGGCTGAGTTCGAATGCCAGGAGTACTCCCCGGCAATGTGGAGCATGGAGCCAAGGGGGCTTGGATGGCTCAGCAATGTGGATTGGAAACTTTTGCCTTTCTGTCAAGAGTTAAATGTCTTTTCTGTGCTGGTTGAGGCAGTCCCAGATGATTACTGCTAACGGGCTGTTTGGAGGCTGACATGAAATTAATTTGTCATCCTAAACCAACAGCAGGTCAATCGAATATCTCCCTCCCATGGTGAATGATGCAAGACATTACAGAAAGAAAAAATAAAAAGGAATATGGAGCACCTGTCTCCACTGCAGAAACGATGTCTCTTGTGGGACATTTCAGTGCCAAATGACTACATTTTCCATACACACATACTTGGATAGAGGCTTCGGTTTACTGTGCTGCCACAGCCGAGTAACTTCTAAAAGCATGGAGAGAGATGGGGGGAAGAAAAAACATAGGGTAAAAGTAAATATGGAGGTAACTTGGGAGTATGCAGCAAACTCAAGTCTGGTTTTCTACCACCAGTCACTTGGTTTAGTTGAGGTATGTTTTCACTTGGGCTGCACTCTGGACTATGACCTGCCTGCTCCTATTATATTGGTCTCTTCTAGGGAAATGAAATATTAGCCTATTTTCTTAACTTCTGTGTTAAGAAGACAAGTTAATTTTTCACCCCTCTGGTGAATTATTGTATGATCGGTTTATATGAGAGATGTCCCAGGAGTGAGAAAATGAGTCATAACTCATGGGAGGTGAAGCTACAACTGAGTAATGAAGAATATGAAGATCATTCTTTCCCCTCAGTGCCTGCACAGGCTTGTTCTGCAATTAGAAGGGCAGGGGAATAGGTAAATACACAGCTGAGTCACGAGTCATATCTGTATTCTGTGATCTTCGGGAAAAAGATTCTTACAAATTTTATTTTTGTTGGAAATGAGCATGAGCAGTTTTAAATACATGAAAAGGCTTTCACTTCCTACATAAGAGCTTCATTAAAGTTCCAGGCTATAGAGCAGCTCTTAGAGGAGTTTCCTGAGGATGTGGTGGTGACTCAGCCCAGAGCTCCATTTCTCCCCATTGCTGCATGCCCAACACTTCGTCCTTGCATGGTTCAGGAAAAGTTTTGCACTGCAAAACCACTTTATGACAAGTGGACCCAAAAAAAAGGTCTCTAAGCCCTTGCTATCACAGGTGTGATCTGTGTGATACATGGGGAAACCGTAGACTGAATGAAAACACAGTTTTAAATGCCCTGACCTGCTTTAGTTTTCCATCACCTGCCCGCAGGCTGCCTATTTTCACTGCCTTAAATGCCTTCCTTACTGAGCTAGCAGCTCGCAGCACACAGCAGCCAGGATCTAACCAGTTATCACTGAAGGTTTATTTCCACAAGATGCAAAGAGCCATTTTCAAAGTCCCTGCACTTCAGATGGCTATCCCATCCCCGCTATTAGTTGCAATGTTGTAAACAAGAGTCCTCATCCTCCTCTTGGCATGTCATGTTTTAAGCATGTCAGTCTATGAGCTAAACCTGGTCTCTCATGAGAACACGATGCAAGTTTCGAGACTCCGCTTTTAGAGGAAAATGCATCTAAAGTGAATTTTGGCACCTGGGTATGAGGTGGGAAGTCCCTGGGTGGACAGTAGCTCGTGCTAGTAGTGGAATGGAAACCCTCAAAGCCTCAGGAACTGCATCTGTAAGGTGTATTCCCTTGGTTGGCAGAATCTGCATGATTTGCTTTTTGGTCTAGCAAAATTGATGGCTTTTGCAATTATGTTGCCTTCTGGTGAAATTATCTTCTGACCAGGCCAAGGGAACTTTAAGGGCATCTAATTTTCTTGCTGTTGCAGACTTTGGGGCTGAAAATCTTTGCTCTCTGAAATTCAAATATCCCCCAAACCTTGGGGAAATGTACCTCCAGTTGTCTTCCATTTCCAATTTGTTGAAGCAGAGTTTCCTCATAGTCTTCTTGCTACCTGCATTGTTGTACTGGCTATGAAGTTTAGTGTAAATATCGAGGAAAGATGCAGATGCAAATGTCTGCTGAAAACCATGCTCGGTAGAATTAGATCATCTGTAAACTGACTCCCGATCACTGAACATTCAGTATAAGCCCATTTGCTCAGCCCATCGGATGACCTTTGCTGTACCGTGGCACAGTATGACTGTTGGGCAGGAGGAGAAAAAGACCTTCTGAAAGATAAGACCCAGATGGGCAGCGAATCTTGAGAAAGCTAAGAACCTCACATCTGCTAACATCACTATCCAAATACATGGTTTTGTCCTTCATGCTGTGAGAGCCAGCAGCAGCTGCCCCCCGCCCCCCGCCCCCCCCCCCCTCCCGCTGTGAACACGGAATGGAACAATTGATTACAAAAGGGACCTCTCTAAATCAATCTAAAATTCGCTACCAGAGGCCTGGAAGCAGATGTGACACGCAAAACTCGACACCAAGTGTACCAGGGTTTGTTCGTTCTAACGATGCCTGGTGGGCTCTTCCTCAGTGTTTAAAACTGTGCCTGAGCACGCTTTAAATGGTGAGATTTCAAAGTCACCAATTACACGAGGTTATTTCCTTCCCCTCCTTCAATAGACCGGAGACTTGGTACATCTTGGCAACAGAAGCAAGTATTAAAGGAAAGTTGTTTTTCCCTTGCTCTACAGACTTGGACAAAATCAATGCTAATACATTACGTATACACTGGGATGTTTTATCTTCTACCCGCTCACACAAAGGATGCCTGAAGGTCATATGTGGACCCTTTGATTTCTGAGATACATACTGTTTGCTAAATATATTTTTCCTATTATATGCTACTGATTTCAGTTGTATTCCACACTTGCCCCTTGAGGTTAACACATACAATAAGAATCACCTACTTAAAGTTACTTGAATTTTGAAGGCTCCTAGCAGCAGTTTCTACCTGACCTTATGCTCCTAGCTGTATGATCAGTTCTTCTCAAAGCCACGCTTCACCCTTCCACACAGACATTTTAACCCCACGTCTGAAAATAATGCAAACAAAAAGGTAAGGAACAAGCAACGCCTCAGCTCTTTAGTAGGGTCATCATCCCCATCTCAGAGGTCTCGTGCAGTGATATTTGTAGTTCACACTGGGGGAATGGCTATACTAAAATATTAAAAAATACAAATAAGAATGTTCAAATTATTCAAAATAAAAGATGGGATATGGTATTTGAATGTATCAATATTCTGAAATTTGTATATGCATCAGGAAATTTATCTGTATTTCAATGAGGGAAAATTAAAGTTCCCCTAAGAAAATTATACATATATATATTTATATAAACTGTATATATATATATATGTATATAAATGTATATATAAAAACTATATATAATATATATACATGCATACATATATACCGGGTTTTTTCTACGATGTAAGCCAGCCAAAATTTAATGCCTACTCATAGTTTGTCAGTACCCTGTAATTATGGAGGCTGGTTGTTTCATAGAGGGATATTTCTAGCATCTGTAATGAATGACAAATTCATCACTGGACAGTATCCTAGAAGCAGAGCCTTGAAAAATCAGTGAAAAACAGGGCACTCTGACTGTGGAGCAATTCATCCAGCTTCAGGAGCCAGGTAGAGGCATGGCTATGATGCAGCAGGGAGGTTACTCAGGTTGGATAATATAACTGACAGCTAATTTTGCCAGAAAATCCAGAAGTTGTGTTTGAAGTCACGAATCAAGACTCCCAGTGACACAGGCATCTCAAACTTTCCCACTGTCATGAGCAATGTGATCAAAATGTTGCTTGCACACTCCTTGCAATTGATGCCATTGTGTCATCTAAATCAGGTCAGGAAGAGCCAGCAAACCACACCAGGTCACAATGGGATATCACACACCGTGTTAGTTATTAAGCAATCCAAACAGGAGAAAAACATTGTGAAGGTCTGAGTACTAGAGAAGTTTGACTCATATTTTTGTGCTATCACAAGCATAAGATTCTGCATAATCACTGAGAAGTAATAAGATGCAAATTCTGCTAAGTCTTTCCCCATCAGATAATTTGTAACATATTCTCCCGAGTGGATTTTCTAGTTTCTAATATGGGCTTGACCTAAAAGCTTAGCCTTCCTCTCAGCAAGGGGATTTTTAGGGCATCACTCCATTATATAGCTCTTTATTTGCATGAATCTTATAAAAAAAAAAAAAAAAAAAGAAGGTGGTTTATCCTTTATCTCCATGCCAAACTTGTCTCAGTTAAGCCAATCAGTATAGAGGCTACTGTAGAAAGCAGACTGAAGGATGAAGCTGACATACAGTGTGACTACAGCAGGCTTTTTCCTGAAAAAAAAAGACTAAAAATCCCCTGTAACTTGCAGATGCTGTCTGGTTTACATCATGATGCTCTGGATTAGCTCATTAGTGTGTGGGATGCAATGACACTCGACTGCAGCTGAGATGGTGCTTCCTGTCCCAGAGAGGTTACCCAGGCCCAGTACAAGAGAACCTAGTTGAAATTTTATGGTTTATATTATAAAGGAAACAAGACTGATGGTTTCAGCACATGAAGGAGTTATGGGAGCCTAATAGGTTACTGTCTCTTAGATGAGATGTATTTCTGGATGGTAACTGCCTGTGTGCATGCTCCTAATCTGTCCCAGTTGCAAGGTAATGTGTCTTAGCTTAAACCTCTTTCAATGAAGTTTAAGCTTCAGTGCATTACATCACTTTTAGGGTGGGCCAAGAGCATGCCCCACCACTGTTCCTGCGGCTCACAGTCGGGGATAATTTGTTAGAGTACAAAAATGCAGCTATGGAGCTGAGTCCAGAGCCTGTGATCTAACAGCCCATGAATCAAGTCTCCAAAGAGAAAACGGAAAGGGAAAGGGATAAAAGAGCAACAGGGTGAAGAGCAATGATCTGCCAATGTCATAGCTCTATCTTTTTTTAATTTTAATTTTAATTTTACGGATGTTTGAGGGTTCTTTTTGCAGCAGGAGTTAGTTTTTAAAACTATCTGGATTTCTGCAAGGTCTTTGACACGGTCCCATGCAACATCCTTCTCTCTAAGATGGAGAGATACGGATTTGGTGGGTGGACTTTTCAGTAGATAAGGAATTGGCTGGATGGTAGCATCTGAAGGGTGGTGGTCAACAGCTCCAAGTTCAGGTGGAAGATGGTGACAAGCTGAGTTCCTCAAGGGTCTGTGCTAGGACCAGCGCTGTTTAATATCTTTATTACTGATACTGACAGTGAGACTGAGTGTATCAGAAGCACGTTTGCTGATGACGTCAAGCTGAGTGGTGTTAGAGGGATGGGATGCCATCCAGAGGGATCTGGACCGGCTGGACAAGTGGGCCCAGGTGAACCTCATGAGGTTCTACAAAGCCAAGTACAGGGTACTGCACCTGGGTCAGGACAATCACTATTATCCATACAGGTTAGATGATGTGCTTGAAAGCAGCCCTGAGGCAAAGGACTTGGGACTACTTGCGGATGACAAGCTGGACACGAGCCACCAGTGTGCATCTGCAGCCCAGAAAGCTGACAGCATCCTGGGTTTCAACCTCATCCTGGGGTTCTGTGGTCAGCAGATCAAGAGAGGGGATTTGGATTCTGCTCTGCTCTGGTGAGACCTCATCTGGAATACTGTGTCCAGCTTTGAAGCTCTCAGCACAAGAGGCACATGGTCTTCTCGAGCATGTCCAGATGAGGCCATGAAAAGGATCAAAGAGCTGGAGCAGCTCTGCTATGAAGACAGGATGAGAAACTTGGGCTTGTTCAGCCTGGAGAAGAAAAGCTCCAGGGGTACCTTATAGCGGCCTTCCAGCCCTGAAAGGTACCTATAGGAAATCTGGGTTAGAACTGTTCACGAGGGCATGTAGCAGTAGGACAAGGGCTGGTTGTTTTAAATTCGAAAAGGGGAGGTTTAGGTTGAATATTAGGAAAAAGTTCTTCAATATGAGGGCAGTAGATCACTGGCACAGATTGCCTAGAGAGGTGGTGGAGGCCCCATCCCTGGAGACATTCAAGGTCAGGTTTGAAGGGGCTCTGAATGACCTGATATAGTGACAATGTCTCTGCTCAATGCAGGGGTGTGGGTCTAGATGGCCTTTAAAGGTCCTTTCCACCCTAACACATTCTATGATTCTATGATAAAATGCTGAGTAGAAAGCACACTTGTATCGGTGGCGTGAGCTCCTATATGTAGATGAATTTCAATTGATTTAACTACAATTAACATCTCTGTAACTTGGTTGAGGTTTTTGCTTACCTTTCCCTAAGCATTTCAAGCAGGGGTTAAAAGGAACCTAAATTCAATTCCACTACTGGTCTAGCTCAGCTCCAAATTGGTTTTGTTAAACTGAAGCAAATTTTCTGATCTTCACAAGCTCACAACTAATTGAAAATATAATTGAATTGACCATGCGCTCTTGCTCCTACCTAACATTTTTGCAGATTAGAGCCACACACATCATCTATAGTCAAAGGACTCTATATAGTATGAGATTATATTTGACACTTTCCTTTTTCTTTTTTCTGAAAGTCACCTTGGGATGTGAAGGAGGCAAATGGCCTCTGAACAGTAGTAGGCTTTAATTTAGCCCCTCCTGCCTTTTATATAAGCACTCAAAGAATCTATACTGCATTCAGAGTGTTCCCAGACACAGCTAAAATCTTCATGTGGGGATAGGTATTATCTAGGTGGACTGTCAAGAGATTCAACTTCAACATGGGAATAGCTCAAATGAGCTCAGATGAATCATTCTTGGAGTTAATCTTCCCACACACCTTTCCCTCTCCTTACAAACATCTTTGTTTATTTTTATTAAATGAGTAGGGTTTTTTCCCATAACCACTATAGCTGATTCAAGGGATGCTTTACTGGCTAAAAGGAGGCATGCCTAATCCATATGGACAAGATACAGGCAAAAGTTTTAAAGTTTGCAGTGTTTTATTGAAAAAATAAATCAAATCCACATGTGTGGAAGAATTTACTGAAGACACTGCAAAAACATTTCACTGCAAAACATAATGAACATAAAATAATTGTCCTCTGTGTTTAATTCAGAATTTAGCATCCACAAATGTTTACCAAAAGATAAGGTAACTTTATTCTACCCAATTACACTAACCATACAAAGAGTAAAAAAAGAAAAAAAAAAAATCCCCATTACCGGACATTTCCAAACTAATGAAGACAAGGTTAATCAGGATTCATTAAACCTGCAGTTCTGTGCCTCACTCCTGTGATGGATAAGAGAAAGACAATGTATCTGACTGATGATGCAAATTCAGATGTGAGCAACCATGCAGAGAGGAGAAGAATGGGAAATGTTTGGTGAACCTTACTAATGTGGGGCTTTTTTTGGGAACAATGTGAAAATAAAGGAACAGATAGAATCCGGAAAGTGGTATCCTACTGAGCAACATTTCAACAGAAGAAAATTTGCACAACAAGCAGCTGTCTGTCTACACAGCTCATTCTGCCATGAAAAAAGACTCCCATAAAATTTAATGGGTCTAGAACAAAATAGAAAACTCTGGAAGAGATTAGGACAAAATTAAGACAGAAGTCTTTAAGGCAAAAAAGATGAAATAGTCCCCTTTACACAAAATACTTAATGAGTGAGATCCTTTCTGTGCAATTTTAAATTGGGCAAAGGAATTTATTAAAGATTACATATTTCAAAAAAGATTTCTATAAGGAAGTTAATTTTCTATAGGGAAGTTAACATTCTCTTGTTATAGTCCATGCTGTATTTCCAGAGGGGTTAACAGAACATGATTGTGAAAATAACTGAAAATGTAATTGTTTGGCTTTGTAAAGTGATTAGAGTTCACATATACAATGTAGTTACATTGTGTAAGCAAAGCCTTGCATATACGGCATTTACAGAACACAGAGAGAGAGACCAAATTACATTCTTTCCCTTTAACACCCTACCGGGCAAATGTAGATAACTACAGTAAACAGGACAAAGTCAAAGGTTTGGCTGGAGGAAATTAGGGAAGGTTGAAAGCTGAAGTGGGACAAATATTGCTGCAGTTTCCTATTTCATTAAGCAGGACAAATAAACTTCCCTGCATCTCTCCTGAAGCACGTAGGCTGGCTATTTGGTAATCTTTTGTTTGTTGGTTTTTTTGTCACGAGTCTAGGACTCCTAAACTTCTTACCCAATATGAGAAAGGATGTGGAAAAAATCCCATCACTTTTATGATACAAAAAATATTCTTAGGGAAACTGTTTTTATTCTCTGTTTTGTTCCAATCATACTTACAGTGTAGAATTATTGAATTAGGAAATAAAAATAATTCAGGGGATATTAGGTGTCTTACACTGTGGATAGCGTCTTTGTTTCCCTTGATGTACTATGAGTAACTTTTCTGTTTCAGTTGATATCACATTCATTATTTTCAGGATCGTCTATTTTCTAGAAGTTGAATAAACCACAATCAACATTTAAATTATGAAATGTCTTACAAGATCATAGAATCACAAACTCTGTTAAATTGGAAGGGACCTTTGAAGGTCATCTAGTCTACGCCCCCTGCAGTAAGCAGGGACACCTTCAACAAGATCAGGTTGCTCAGAGTCCCCTCAAGAGACCTTGAATGTCTCCAGGGATGGAGCCTCCACCATCTCTGGGCAACCTGAGCCAGTTTTTCACCACCCTGAGAGTGACAAACGTCTTCATAATGTCCAGTCTAAACCTCCCCTGCTCTAGTTTAAAACCATTGGCCCTCATCCTATTGCTACATGTATTCTGCTTTAATTTCTTAAGGTCTAGAAGGGAGTTTGGTTCGCTCTGGACGTACTGCTTATTGTTTTACTAGAGATACCCATAAGGAGAAAAAGCAGTTGATATCAATAATATACAAACTTTGTGGCTATAATTCCTACCAAAAAATAGTAGGAGTTTGAAAACACGGATAGAAAAATTAGCAGGAGTAGCAACTGCTGTGGCAGTGTGGCTTTTTTCGCAATGGACTTCATACCAACTCATGGAAATCGGAGTTATCAGCAGCGTAAGTCAAAATATCTACAATATTAGTCTCCAGCCCGGAAGACAGAAGAGACAGGTGCAAAATTAGTAAGGCCTGATAACATGAGTAGTGCCAGAAATGAATGACAGTCTGCATACTTTGTGTGATTTGCCCAGCTAATTATATTGGCATTCAATAGCACTATGTAGTTAAGGACCTGTCAACGTTTCTTCTAGGAAAAAAAAAAGTTATTTGTAGGATTTTATAACATAGCTGCAAGAAAATCAATTCTAGGTTGAATCTTGACACCCACAGCTAAGTACTGAAGAGGTATTGGTTTCTATCAAAGAGCAGACAAAATGTACTCAGCATTTAAAGAGTCAACACTGGCCAATGCAGCAAGATTAGAATAATGGAGCATTTCTTTCTATTTACAGCAGGAGATAACTGCATTAACTCAGCTATCCTATTGTGATTTTTAATGGAGGAAAACATCAGGTAAATAAAATAGTTTTTATAGGACATTTTTCATTTATATGATAAGTAAACTTTTTTTTTCTTTTTTTTTTTTTCTTCCCCCACCCCCTGGATGCAGGTAAATGAATTAATCTAGATCATTCCTTGCTCTCCTACCCTTTCTTTCTCCCCATCTCCTCCCTTGTTATAGCTTTAATTTTCCAAATCTAATAACAAAACATGCTATGTTAAGTGCTGGTAAAATGATATTGTAGTTGGGCTCACGAAGTTAAATTTCAAAATTCATGCCTGCTGATAAAAAAGCCTTAGCCTGGAAGAAAAACACCAAGTGCAAACCGTACCATCCTCTTGTTGCTGCCAATCTGTTCAAATCTACATCTATAAGCACTCAAGGCAAATGCCAAGCATAGGAAAAAGCAAGTGAAAACAGCAATGTTTCAAACACGTGATAATGAAGAGCTATGAAAGAAAATGTTAGCTAGTTTAGTAGCAGGTGCTGTCCCTGCGCTGCTTTACATTTCAGAATCTTAACTCTTAATTTGTCTCTCACTGGTACTTATGCTATTTATTGAACAAATTCATATTTCTGTACGCTCAGGAAATATATTAGTTGCATTATTTACGGAGAGCAAAGCAGGAGAGCCTTGTTACTCTGGTGTTCGGTATCAATCGCCAGAAGAAAAAAAGATAATTTTTACATGATTTTGAAGTGACATTCGGCGATGTCTGCTTATCTATATTCATGCTTGTTCCTAACAATATATTTTCAGTGACTTCTATTATTTACTTACATTATTTTTTAAAGTGCATTCTTTTTTTTTTAAATTTTCTGTAGCCGTAGTTTTCGGTGCCGTGAATTTATTCACTACACTAGGAAATGAATTGAAGACATTGTGCTTTGAACTCATGCTTTGGAGAGACAGCAAGGCCCCTGTCTGTCTGGACTACTCCTTGCAGTGTGCAGAACACATTCTTGTTATGGTGAGGAAAAACAGGGTTAATTTTTACATACAGCTTCACGCAATGGAAGAAATGGAAACACACCCCAGGTATTAATTCTCAGAACAGCATTTACAAGTTACCTTTCTCGGTAGATGGTAATTGCTAGAGTTGGATGAAAGTATTTCATGTTTTTGACAAATCACATCTGAAATATTTCTTTTTCATGGATTTAGTGACTTTTCAGTGACAAGAAACCCAAAATAGACTTCACTTTTCAAAGCCGAAAAAGTATTTCCTTATTTATCTTTTTTTTTCCCCCTTGCTTGTTTTTTTATAAAGGAAGCATGTGGAATTCACAGACTCAACCAGGGAGTCAAAACTTTGACCTTGAAGCATCATCTTCAAGAAAGCAACAAAAATGGTTAAATAAATAAAAAGTTCATTCTGCATATAACCTCTTGTCTTACTTTCTAAAAATGGAAGCAAATTTCCTCAAGGTTTTTGAACGTTTTTTATCACTTCAGGAAGCATTCCTCAGACATTTCATCAGTTTTACCCCTTGGGTCCCTGGAGACTGAAGAGCTAATTGTTATTTGCACTTTCAGCAAGGCTTGTACTGTTCTCCTGGCATCACAGTCGTGAAGTCTTATTACAATTCCCGTTCTTCTTTTCTCTGAGACTATCTCAATCGTCCCCAATGGGCGGGTAATGAATGATAATACACACAGGTTGCAGCCAGCCTGTGCATGTATATATACATATTTAGAAGATGGCTTTCACTACCGAAGATTTAATAACATCCACATTGCTCTGGCTTCTTCTTTGACCCATGACCTTGAGAAGAAGTTACCTTCAAAACTGTGTTCCTTAACTCTGCCCTTCTCTGTGCTTCCTCAACTTCTGCTCTGACATGCAGAAACATGAAGTGTTCAAAGTCAAATCTGATGAAAAATGCTAGAGATTTTCAAAGTGTCTGCAATGTATCAAAGAATTATACATTTCCCATCTACAAAGGTCTTAACAGTTTTTCAGGGAACAAAGAACGTTTACATTAAAAAGTTGAAGGAATTTTTGCTAGAATTTCTGCAGAGTAGGTAAGATTTAGTGTCTAGGCTCTAGTCTAGCTAAAGAGAAAGTCATGTTTAATTTAATTTTAATAAAATGTTCATAATCCTTGATATTTACAAACAAAGTGTTTTTACAAATAAGAAAAAACATGTGGAATAAATACTAGCAATAGTAGCCAGTTTGCACAACTGCTTTCTTCCATTTAGGAGTGTCCAAAATTGCCAAAAGCTAAAGCTGTGGTACAGAGATTGATGTTTTTGCCCTCTTCCTTCTGCATGGTCCCATTTCCACCTATAAACTGTGTTTTACCTTTCCCACAGCTGTGCTTAAAGAACTTCAGGGTAAATGAATGTCTTTATTGCTTAAGGAGGAGGTTTCTGGGCTGTTGCATACTGTGTCTTGCCAGGGCTAAAGGGACAGGTGGTTTGAGCCCACTTGGTCGTTCTTATAACTTGGCTGGAAACTTATTTGCTAAACCATTCTGGGGAAAGGATGCTTACTTTTAACCTGGGATATGTGAGGGATGTGTTTTATAGTGCTCCCCAATGTAGCTGCATCAGCAGTAGGTAAACAATAATGAAGGGAAAGGAGGCAGAAGAAAGAATCTGTACAGGTGTGAGGGCATAGAAATATCAAACTTTTTGTGGTCCTAATGACAATATTTCATGTACCTTCAAAATCAAGTCACAGTTTCATAATTAAAAAAATGCCTTGGGGCATAAAGTTGCAGCCTTGCTCCATTCCAGCCCTGAGACACTTTCATGTTTCTACAGAAAGGTAAAGCATTTCTCTGACATATATCACCAGTTGTGCTCACAACTGGCATGGACGACTGGTTCAGCTTTTAGGAGACAGCGCAATGAAAAGCACTTTTACCATTTTGTTGATTTTTTTTGTTTGTTTGTTTTTTTCGCTTTTTTGGTTGGATGTTTTTGACCTGCTAAATAAGGAGCATGGCTGTGTTCCCACTTAGAGCAGCCCCACAGCGGTTCCGGAACAGCTGAGAGTGGGACGTGCTTCAGAGTGCATGAGGAATAATTTAAGATCGTATTCAGACAAAGCCCTTTGCAAGGTGAAACCATGGCTCCTGCCATGTATACCTGCCCTTGAACAACCCCGTTCAATTCTGTAACCAGAAACACATTCACCAGCTGCTTTACAAGTTGTCAGAAGATTTCCAATTCACAGAAGCCCAAGAATTTCTGTTTTAATTGGGTAGCAGTTATGTTTATCTTGGTAAAAGGTAATGGGAAATCCTATGTTCCTGGTTTTGATTATATTGAATTTCTCTTAGAAGTTTCCTAAGTTTGGGAAAGTTGTGAATATTTTTATATTTTTATGTGTCAGTAGCAAATCAAATAAAATCAAATCCTTCCTCTGCAGGAAGGGTGAAAGCTATTTGCTGTGCACAGAGCTATAAAAACTCCAGTGCACTACTATCTCATCACACCAAAAACTTTAAATTGCAGATTTCAGAGATGGCTTAATATTGCCTGGGTCTTGTTCTGGCTTTTGTATGGAGCAAAGCAGTCAAAGGAAGGAAGAACGGCTTAGTCAGTGAAGAGTTCCTTGTGACGTACTAAGATTTTTGGCCTAAAACTGACTTAAAATCCTTGTAACAGATGTCTTGTTTGTTCACTGCTGCCATAAAGCAATAACTCCTTAAAAGCAGTTCACATTCTCTTTCACACATTCACATTCCATACCACTAAGACCAAATTTTTGCAGCTTTTAGATGTGGAATTAGTACTATCTAAAGATATCACTTCTCATTTCTGCCTGGTCTGGCAACAGAAATTGTTTACAAAGCTTTTTCAAAACATTTTTTGTTCTGAACTAAATACTATATCCATGATACCACATCCCCTAAACCAGAACAAACTCAACATTACTCCCTCTTCACACATAAAAGCTCTAGTATATTCATAATTGTACTTGAGTAATTTCTTGGTACCTAGTATTTAAACATTCTGTTCTTTGGCCACTCTATTCTTCATGCAATCAGTAAACCTTTTGCTAGCACAATATCCATGTTTTTATATAACCAAGCACTATTCAGACAAGCCAACATATTAGACCTCTTTTACTGCAGCTGCAGTGAACTGGATGCAGAATGTAAAACACTGGCCAAGGCATTGGAAAAAAGGCTGTTCTGAGTGTCCAACTTGACACACTTGCAAAGATCCAAAATTGAGATGATGGGTGGATGCTATGTTGTTTTGTGAAAGATGGACAGTCTATAAGATATCCCAGCCTGAATGTCAGATGGGAATTTTCAGATCCTTTTCGTTGTTCATGCTCTGTGAACTCTGGAGCATTTGGATAATATCTGAACATCTCATGTATTGAAACACATTTCAACTGATCGAGCATTTTACAAGAGCACACCAGGCACTTAATTTAGTAAGACACGGCCTTACTAAAGCTGACTCTAATTTCAGACATTGCACAAAATGAAGGGCTCATATAGAAGAAGGTAGGGGCAAGCAGTGGTGGGAAAAGGAAGGGGATGGATCCAGCAGTAATAACTTTTCTGGTCATGTAAGAGTTACCCATCTGCTTCTTTACACTGAATTCTGTTTTGGGGGAACTGACCCAATTACCCTTCCTGACTACAGACCTCTTGTTGTGCATGTGAAAATGAGGACAGGAACTGATTCAGTCATGCTGGGACACATCTAGGTTTCTGGTAGCAAAAACATGGGAGCTTATTTGGGTGGTGGTGATTTTCGTTGTGGTTTTTTTTTTCCCCTTCTATTTTATTTATATATATTACATCTGATTCTTCCTTTTCCTACATGGATGGGGAGAACTTGTAAGGGATGAGCAAACTCCCAACACAAACAGTTGAAGAATTACATATGGTGACACTGAGAAATATAGTTTGCAGTTTTCCTACTATCTTTCAAATATTTTCCAGGAAAATCCTGGGAAAATAGTTGTTCCTGGGGCAATATAAAAGCATCAATTCTCAAATTACTGGTTTATATCAAGGGGATATATCAGATTCCTTGTGGTTTGTTGGTTTGATTTACTGTCTTGAAGACTGTGGTGTAGAGACCTTTCTTATACATTACTGGTTCAAACAGTACTTTTTCCTAGTCATACAAATCTTAAATCTTAAAAAGCTAGATGGCTAGCTTTCTCCTAAGAGAAATATGGTGGATGAATATGAATAGTTTTCCATTGCATTCAAAATATGTCTCGTCTGGTCATGGCAGTGAATGAAGCTAATTTAAACAGTGATAGACTATGTATGACCAAGCTGACTAAAAGCCAGGATATTAGACTGGAGAATGAATCAGAGAGATAGAGCAAGAGAATCTCTATGATCTAGGAAGAAAAGATCTTCATATTTTGTGCAGTGCAAGCTATGGTTGGCCATGATTTCTACTGTATCTGACTGCTCCTACCTTCACACAATGTTGGAAGGTCTGCTGTGCAGGAATCAACTCTTGTTAATAACTGTGTCTCAGCACTGCCCCACTAGATGAGATGCTGCATATAAAGACTCAACACCTACTTCAAAATGTAATTAAAGAGAGAATGAACAAGGAGTACAAGAGATGAACACCACAGGCAGACTTGACTGCCCTATTTCCTGATCTGTTTTTCTTCCTTGCTCACGTTTGGAGCCCAGCATCACCTGTTTGTATAGTTACTGCACTAATAGCTGTCTTTACACATCACATGAGAAATGGGGGATGTCAGGTCATGAGTTTCCCTGGGCTGTCTACCCCAGAGTTCAAAGACTGTCTGTGAAGGGGATGTGAGAGGCCACCATGCCTTCTCACAGACAATCAAGCTGCCAGGGAATGGCACTTTGTTCTGGCCAACACATGACCACTCAGCTGCTGGCCTCCAGTAGAAAGCTGACAGCATGACATAGAGAGCAACTGGGAGCTGTATTGAGACACCACTCTGAGTGACTCAACGGGACTCATTGTCTCCTCACCAAGGAAACTAAGTCAGTTCAAAACAGTTTCTAGGTCTTAACTCTGGTTTTATCTCATCACACAGTGAATGGACACTTTTTCTCCAATTACCACTTTCTCCTGATCTATATCAGTGCACAGTCTGTGTTTCTAGCCTATTCAGCAAGCCTTGAGAGCATCTTGATGCTTGAGAGCATCTCCCATAAAATGAGGCCAAAGACCATTGTTATTTGTTGGTTTTGACACATAGGCTCTGTGACTTCTTGTAATAAAGAAAACCCACAACATGCTAACAACTGTATCTTAAGAAGCTTATCATTACAGGTGTTCATAGGCAGATCAGTCTGGTATCATGTCAGTACCTAATGGCTTGTGCATCTTTCATTTTGGGCTTTTGTCCAAGTCTAAATGATATCCAGTGGAACAAATAGACACGCAAGTTTGTTGACCAAAAGCTTTCAGATTAGTTGTGAGTATCTATTAAAATGTTCACTATCTCAAGGAATACATGTGTTTTCTTTTTACCTGTAAGGCTGACATAGAAGTTTGGCCACAAATGCACAAAGACATGCTGCTTATCCTACATGATCATTGGTTTGAATTATGCCAAAGCACCTTGGAGACCTTGGTGATAAAGGATAGTTTTTCAGAAGGTCACATTTCATAAAGAAAAATACCTAGTGTACCTGAGAAAACCCATATAGTGATTTGGGGAAAAGCATGTGTCCCATAGCGAGTGTTGAATTGGCACAGATGTGAAGTCTCTTTCTATAAGAGCACCTGCCAAGAGTCCTATTGGACATAACATGTAAAAACTAGGAAAAATATCTTAAATGTTCATTTAGTTCTTTTAGTGAGACAAAAGATTTCCTCCCTCTGTAATAACAGGTGCACTTCTTTTCAACCTTGCCCTGCCATTCTTAGTGCAAACAAGCCCATGTATCTCCTCTTTTAACTCTCATTTTTCTCCACATGGAATGAAGATTAGGGTTTTTTAACTACATTTATCATTCTAACAGCTACCTATTCCCAGGAATACACCTTTTTCATACTCTTCTCAAATCTCATCTTCAACAAGGGTAGTTTTATTGAGAACATCAGTAAGTTGCTCTTTCAACCCAAAATCATTTTCCTCTACTCTAGTACTATTACAGATTGCATCTTTTCTGTTTTTTATTTACACATACAGCTATGATGCATAAGCCTTTAAAGAATGAAAGCTTTCACTCACATTTAACTTATTTACCCTTCTAATATCTGTAGCTCTTCTATTAAAGTTTGCAGAATCCTTCTATCAACAGAATGGCTTCTATACTAACATCAGTCTTAAAAGTGTAAGTGTCCCATTTAATGCTTGGTAGTCGATTCAACTTGTGTCACAGCTCTACCTGCCTCTTACAGGGCATTACCTTGTAGTGCTATTCACAGCCCAATACCGTGCTTGAAACTGTTGAAAAGTGGCAAAACTTATTGTAGCTTATTTCACCTTCCCAATACACCTGACATTGTCTTAGCTTGTACTGGTCCTCAGCATTTGCTCCATGTACTGTTCTTGTTTGTGTCTAAATTTCCCAAGATTTTCCAGCTCTCAACAATAGAGATTTTCATCCGTGTTTACGCTACTATCATTAGTAACCTCCATATGCTTCCTTCTGAATTGAGTCACTTCTTTCTCTTGGAAAATTAACTTAGACTTTTGTAACAGTTTCTGAGTGTTTTTTTTCTAGCCATAAAACAACCTCTTATTGGAGACCAATCAACTGCAAGACAGGCTCTTCATCTTCGTCTTTTAATAGCTTTATTTAAGAAAGCTCACGGTCCTTTTTAAATACTTCGAAAATATTTCTTGTTTGCTTAGAGTACAATTCACCATTTTCACTTCTGAAGCATATTTTCATAGTTAATAGTTGAATCAGAAGGATTCTAGAAATCCTTCCTCAGTTTGGAAATACAAAACCTTTTGCTTTGCTTTTGCTGTAGCCAGTGACTGCTTACAGCCAATGCTTGCAGTTTCACATATTTCTATCTGTTTCCATATTTCTAGACAGTTTCAGTTCAAGTTCATGCAATTATAGAAGACTTTGAAGTTAGGTCGGGTTGCTTGGATCTCACTGAGTTTTAAATATCTCAGAGGTTGGAGATTCTTTAACAGCTCTGTGACCTTTCACAAAATTTCACTATGTTTGTGGTGCAAAACTTTTTTCCTTATTTCTAATCAAAATTTCCTATGTTGCAACTTGCTTCTATAAGCTGTGATCCTATCACTGTATATCTCTGAGAATCACACAGAATCAGAGAAGTTTAGGAGTTGGAAGGGACCTTGAAAGACCATCTAGTCCAACCCCCCTGCCAGAGCAGGATCACCTGGACTAAATCGCATAGGAACACATCCAGGAGGATTTGAATGTGTCCAGAGAAGGAGACTCCACAATCTCTCTGGGCAGTTTGTCCTAGTGCTCTGTCATTCTCACAGTGAAAAAATTTCTCCTTACATTCACATGGAACTTCCTATGCTCCAGCTTGACCCACTGCCCCTTACCCTATCACTGGCCATTACTGAGAAGAGTCTGGCTCCATCCTCTTGACTCTACCCTTTACATATTTATAAACATTAATAAGGTCACCCCTCGGTCTCCTCCAAGCTAAACAGGCTCATCTCCCTCAGCCTTTCCTCATAAGGAAGGTGTTCCACTCCCTTAATCATCTTGGAGGTCCTGTGCTGGACTTTTTCAAGGAGTTCTATGTCCTTCTTGAACTGAGGGGCCCAGAACTGGACCAAATATTCCAGGTGTGGTCTCACCAGGGCAGAGTAGAGAGGGTGAAGGACCATGTCTCTGTCTCGGTCTCTGCATCCTATACACTTTACTAACAACTACTTCTAGATAACTATAGGATGTCCCTTTTGCCTTCTCTTTTTAAGGCTGAACAATCTCAATATCTTCTTGTATATCATGTCTCTTAGCCCTCTAAATATCTATGTACCTTTCACTGGAATCACTCCAGCACGTCTGTGTCCTTCCTGTATTGCAGTCAGTCTCAACTCTGTGCCTGGTAAGATCATGGAGCAGATGCTCCTGGAGACTATGTTCATGCACATGGAAAATAAGGAAGTGATTGGTGACGGCCAACATGGCTTCTCTAAGGGCAAATCATGCCTGACAAAACATGCCTGATTTTTATGATGAGGTAACAGAGATGGCAGACAAGGAAAGGATGATGGATGTCATCTTCCTGGACTTGTGCAAGGTCTTTGACACTGTCCAGCATGACAGCCTTGCCTTTAAATTGGAGAGACATGGATTTGACCAATGAACCACTCAGTGGATAAGGTGTCAACTTTCATGCCCTGAATGAATTATTTCTTTTTGGTGAAAAGCACACCCAGCAGATGTCTCCTTTCCTCAGATCGATGATCTCATGTGCGAACAATATTGTCCCTGATGCTCCCTGAAAACCTCCTATGTTGCACAGGGCCACAGGTTGCCCTTCCAGGCAATGTAAGAATGGTTGAATAGGGCCAGTGATGCTTCTTCCATCCATCTGAAGAAAGCTTTATCTACTTCCTATTTGCTCAGTTGTTATGGAGCAGGCATCCTACATGCAATTACCCTTTTTGGTCTCTCTTCTGACCCTTGCCAATAAGCTCCTAATCATGTAGTCATAAACTCTACAGCAAAACCCCATGCATTTTTAGCTGTTTTTAACACTGAAGGAGATGTGGCAACCTTTCATTGCCTTTCTGCCTGTCCATTTAGTAAGATATTAAATGTCTATGTCAGTTTTCCAGCCAGAAGACCTATCCTCCATATTTGTGATATCATAAGTCTGCAGGCTGCAGACTAGCAACTCCTGTTATTTCCCATGCTGCATGGCTTCATTGATAGAGTATTTGAGACAGATCCATCATCTGTCTATTTCAAGTGAATCGTGAGACCAGTGAGACCTGCCATCATATGTTCCTTTGAGACTCGTTATATCTCTATTCATAAGTCTGCAGTCATCACCCCTGATACATTTCCCTTGAAACCCTACTCACTGAGACAGCAAGCTGACTTGTGAAGATACTTTTGTTTGACTTCTCTAAGTAATCCTGATTTAGCAGGTGGCTGGACTAGATGATCTCCAGACATGCCTTCCAACCCCCTACCTGCCTGTGATTCTGGGATTCTGGGATTCTGTGACTTCTGGATCTTATCTCTCCCCTAAAGTCTTTTTTTCCTTCAGGAGGATGCTGTGGTAATGAGATTTGCTCATTGGTAATGAGATCTGTCTGAAACCAACTGTGCAACCAGGTGTTCTGAAGGAAAACATCCACTCCTATCTAAGGCTTTTTTCTTGACTTACATGACTAAAGACTACATCCTTTGCCTCCTCTGTTCCCTCCTAGAAGCTTATAGTTTCTCTTCATATATTTAAGGTCACTTCATACTCAGCAGTATTAGCCCAAGAGGATGAGCAGCTACAAGTAGCTATCTAAATTCTGAAATTCTTTCAGCAGACTATGCAACTTCCCAGATTCAAGTCTCAACAAGCGATGAACCTCCTGAGACAAGAAGTCTGGCTGGCAAAGAAGTGTTTTGGTCTTCTGCAGAAGTCTGTAGCCATGACCATCCATCTGAATGCCAACAAATGGATCTGTGTCTGCTGGCCCAGATGTCTCCCCTGAAGGAATTTTCTCCTCCTCACTTGTCATAGGCATATCTGCAAGTGCACATCTGACACCTGCAGGCAGACAGAAAGCCGCCTTTCCATTAGTAAAAGCCACAAACTTCCATTCTTCAACCTGGCAGCAGTTTGAATCCTCCTCTTAAGTTAGACATAGCTCTAACTATCCTTAGCTAGACAATGTGGGGTTTGAATCCCGCCTCTCCAAAGTCTTTGCAAACAAACTGTTATACATTTTGTCCACCATGTGACCTGCTCTGCTCATTTCCCCCAACAGCCTTTTTAGCTGGGAGCTCAGTGCCTCAACCAGAGCTTACCTCCCACCTGCAACAGTGAGACCCTGAAAAGTGCTGGGGCAGTTGGACTGTTCCCTGGGATATCTCATCACCTTTGACAGTTCAGCATATTCCTGAGTGGTACCTCTGGGTACTCTTTCATGGCTTTGTCTAGATAAACTACTGGATCATTCCCATACATAATTTTACCTGTATTTGGCAATTTGAGAGCTTGTGGTACAGGAGACACCTCCTCAACAGCTATATTATAGAAATGACTTGTTAGCAGTAGTCCAGAAAAAAGTGATGTGATCTGTCTGGGATCAACTCTTGGAGATCTCAAAACAGTGAAGAAAACATCAGATCACCCTGTGAAATGATTTGGTAACAGAGTGTCAATCTCTGTTCTGATGACAAAAATAAGTGATAGTTACAGGCCTTTAAACATAAAATGGTCTGGACTCTGACCAGCATAGGTTCCCCCTACTCCCACTGTGTCTTTGAAGACCATTTAAGGTCTTCTCTTTTGCTTTTCCTTGGATGACTAAAATTTCACTCAACAACAGGAATAGATGAAAATTCCCATGGCCCACATTTGTCCATATTTTCAGAATTAAAGCATAATGCAGAGTCATACATGATGAACATTGTTAGATAGCATCTTATATTTTGGATTAGGAACTGATAAGCTATGACTCATCAGTTTATCTCATTGATGATCATTTCTCTATTACTTTCTGCTTCCGCAGCCATTGTATTCAGTGGTATCTGCATACCATGGACTGTAAACTCTTTGTTGCATGAAGTAATACTGTATATACTGTATAATGGTACTACTGTATATACTACTGTATATACTGTACATACTGTATAATGCGGAACCAATTTGTGCTACAAGTTACCCTCTCTCTAAATGTAGCAGAAGATTAAGTAATCATATTAGCAACTAACATTGCATGTTATAGTTGTCCTCAAAATCTAAATTTACATTTGTTGCATACTGAAGGACTTTTCTAATGGAAACTTGTTTTAAAATCACCTCCAATCTTGCAGATAGTAAAACCCCGATCTTACAAAGTCACTCTGAATTTCTTAAGTGTAAGTATAAGTTGTTCAAGTGAAATGACCCAAGAGACCAACAAAGCTCCCAAAAAGTTTAGACAGGAGCCCAAGGAATTCTAAGAATCCCAAAGATGATGTGAAACTTTGCATAACACACCAAAAATCTGATATATGTTTATGTACAGACAGTTTCAAACATCAGGATTTCCAGACACCACAAGAGTTTCCATTATAGATCTTTGACTGCACTTTTTAAATACTCAGCTTACATATCCATTTTCTTTTCATCCTTCCAAGATTGTGAACTTCTTTTCCTCTCCCTTTCCTTTACCCACACATCCTTAAAGTTCTTAAAAATTTCTGGGCATTGTTTTAGATCTCTGCTTCAGAAACTTTACATGTAATTTTCCTGAAATTGTCTTTTTCTCTGTCTGATTTAAAGCTCCATCGTTACTCTCATCTCTTGTAAGAATCCATAATGCACAATAACTTTCTATGCCTCAAGGCTTTTAAGAGTTCTATTTAAATAACTTTCTGGTGATTCACTTGGTTACTGGAAGTTCTGGAATTAAAAAGATGCACTTTCCTGTCAGAGCAGCAAGGTTGGGTATGACTAGCTGAAGCTCTTAACACTGTAGCCTTGGCCTCACTAACTGATGACCTAATACAGCATCAGATTTTCCAGAGCATGTTTCCATTCAAGTTTCAGGCATAGTCAAAGTTCATTTTAGGTCTATCAAGCTGGAAGCATGTCCTAGTAGGATCAAATTCTGCACGCAAGTAAATTGCTTACTGAACTTCTCATCAACCCATGTTTCATACATCTACAGGGGCATAAGTAATATAAATAAAGACTACATGGAATATGCTCAGTGGTCACAAACATTCATATTCCTGTGATATTATGCTGTTTACGATAATATTCACAGTTACATTAGAGAGAATTAACACAGAAAAAGTATATACACTAAATGGAAGTCAGCCGCTACCTGGTGGGAATTAGGATTAAATTTCTGTAAATTTATTCCATGATTGTAGATTATACATTGTTGATACTTTTAATATCTAGTATTAGCTATAAAAACACCTGATACTAGCCACTACTGCAGAAAAAAAAAAACCAAATATTGGGTTAAATGGATTAATGATCTGATCCACTGTATTTATCCTTACATTCTTAAAACTTCTGACAGAAATTGTAGTACTCCTATGAGTCATTTTAAAAAGGGATAGCTTTTCCTAGATTTCTAACAGAAGGCTTAGTGTGCTACATTTTATAATGGACAAAATCTTGATGCTTTCTAGCATTTTACAGATCATTATGAAAGAGTAAAGCATTGCAGGAGTTGGTTTTTTAGTTTGTTGTTTTGTGGGGGGTTTTTTTGGTTTTGTTGGGGTTTTTTTGTTAAAATTGTAACACTTGCTTGGAATGACAATCTGCTTTCCTAAATTCCATCTGGAGTTTCCCCTGAATAAATATTCTTTTCTTCTCAAATTTGTGATCTAAATTATTCAATGATATTTCTTTGTGATGTTAAACAGCTGTTGTGTTTCACCCCTAAAAGCTCATTTCATTGATGGGTGAAGCAATTCTTTCATTTAAGTTTTATTTAAAAAATGTCTTAGGTATTAAATGCAATATATGCATGCAAGAAAATACTATATATTCTATCACCTGTAATGAAAGCAAGGACTTTGTAGATGACAGATATTATTAATTCCATAGATGCTGCTGAAAAGGTTTTTAATATAACAGTGTTCCGGAAAAGATTAAACCAAAAATGACTATACTAGGATCCCAGAGATATAAATGAAGTTGTTTTTCTGGGAAAGCACCTGCTTTTATATATTGATGAGAAATTTTGCAGGGCATATTTTGCCCTCAGACACTCATGCATAAATCAAAGTGATTTCAATAGAAATTGTGAGTGCATATTGGTTGCTTTTACTGGAGCAGCAATATCGCTGAAGCTTCTGTAGATTCCACAGCTAGATTTGCCTTTAACCTTAAAATCCCCATTTTACACTTGAATTGGCAATTTTAGATTCCAGATTTGAAAAAAATCATCCAGAGGGAAATAAAATCTTCCAAGAAGAGGACCCTAGAAAGAGTATCCACTTGATCTGTTCCTGTACCCTTCCCCAGACATCTTCTGTAGGTCACTTTCAGAGCGAGGGTGATGGGACACCATCGTTTGAACCCAATACAAGAATTCTGATTTCAGCATTCAGTGAAGATTTTAAAAATGCGTATATTCTTCTAAACTTTTTATGGATAAAACACAGCACTCTCCTTACTTTCTTAAATAAAGACTCCGTGGAATATGCTCAATGTGGCTTAGGGAGCTGGAGGGTGTTTAGTCTGGAGATGAGGAGGTTGAGGGAAGACCTTATATTCTACCTGACAAGAGGTTGTAGAGAGGTGGGCAATGGTCTCTTCAGCCAGGTGACAGGAGATAGGACAAGGGGAAATGGCAAGAAGCTGTACCAGGGCAGGTTCAGATTAGATATTAGAAAAAAAAATTTTACTGAAAGAGTTGTTGGGGCCTGGAACAGGCTGCCCAGGGAGGGGGTTGAGTCACCTTCCCTGGATGTGTTTAAAAAAAGGGTAGATGAGGTACTTAGGGATATGGTTTAGCTTAGGATGGGAATGGTTGGACTTGATGATCTTAAAGGTCTTTTCCAACCTTGTGATTCTGTGATAAACTCTGTTTCGTCACTCTGAATTTCTGATTTCTGGATAGTGAGACACCACAGTATATCTCTCTCTATATATATATACCTCCTTTAACAGCTAAGACACAGTTCTTTATACCACTGCCAGACCTTTTGAACTGCTGTTTTTCTACCATCCTTTCCCTAACTTGACTTCTGCTTATAGACCTGTACTTCATTGTGTCAGTTGTATCCATTATCAAATTAGAGAATGTGGGTGACACATTCAAACTGTCCCTGACAGTTTGTCTTCCGGCACATGGAGACAGCCTGCTCCTGTGCCTTTAAGACTACTTTCTTGAAAAACATCCAGGCTTCCTGGACTCCTTTGCCCTAGAGGACTACCTCCAAACGGACTTTGTCAACCAACCCCCTGAAAAGACCAAAGTCTGCTCTCCTGAGGTCCAAGGTAGCAGTTCTGCTGACTGTCCTCCTTGTTCCTCTATCATTTCATGGTCACTGTGCGCAAGGTCCAACCGTCACATCCCCCACAAGCCCTTCTTTGTTTGCAAACAAGAAGCCCAGCAGTGAACCTTCACCAACTGTGTCAGGAAGGTATCCTCAAAACACTCCATGAACCTCCTAGACTGTCCCTTCTCTGCTATATCGTATTACCAGCAGATACATGGCAAGTTGAAGTCCTCTACAAGGAAAAGGGCTCAGAATTTTGAAACTTCTCCCAGCTGTTCATAGAATGTTTTGTCTGCCCCCTACTTTATGTTTCTTGATAGTCCAGGTAGCATGGTTTTTACCATTTTAATTATTAGCAATGATTAATCCATCACAGTCAACAAGGCAGGATCCTTATCTGTCTGAAATACCCCACTGAATGTTACTACCATATTAAAATAAAATATTTAAATTCCATTAATTAGTTAATCACTTTTATCTTTGTTTTTTTTTCAATCTGGAGCTACTTAGACCTTTTGAAAAATCTAAGTTCACCAATTCAAATTCATCAATTTGTGTATTTCTTTGTAGAGGTAGCAGACCTCTCACCTACCAGTGTCATCTTAAAGACTGTTTAAAGACTATAATTGCCTCTTTACTGTGTGAATTTAGACATTTCACTCCAAAACCTGTCTTTTCAAACCATTTTTTCTATCAGCCACTGAAGAGCCATGCCTCAGCTCACTTTATGGTTGGACTTGATGATCTTAAAGGTCTTTTCCCACCTAAATGTTTCTATGATTCTGTTATTCTATCCATTCCCCCTCTCAACCTTAAGTAATTATAAGTTGACATACAACCTAGGTTGCATTTTAGGCCATTTTAAGCTCTAACGTGCTTTTACACTCTCTTCTGGTAACAATGGTGGATGGAATGTCAGTCATTTTGTCCACAGAGTATTCTACCTATCTGACTACTATAACAGATATACTGGAACTTTATTGCCAAAGGTCAAATATCCTGTTACAGTAGATACATTTACTGTATCTTGGCTCTCATGGGCTACATTTATGGAATTTGAACAGAAAAAAGGTCTAGCCTGAAATATGTGGATGAGGGAAAGGCTGTGAATGTAGTGTACTTTGACGTCAGCAAAGCCTTTGACACAGACTTGAGAAACTGGCTACAACTGGCCTGGACAGGTGCACCCTCTACTGGGTAAAAAAATGGCTGGATGGCCAGGCCCAAAGAGTTGTAAATGGTACTAAATCCAGCTGAAGGCCGGTCACAAGTGGTGTTGCCCAGGGCTCAGTCCTGGGTCCACTCCTGTTCAATATCTTTATCAGTGACCTGGATGAAGGGATTGAATATTCCCTCAGTAAGTGTGTGGATGACACTAAGCTGGGAGGAAGTGTCAATCTCCTTGAGGGTAGGGAGGCTCTTCAAAGGGATCTGGACAGGCTGGATCAATGTGCTGAGACCAATGGGATGAGGTTCAACAAGACAAAGTGCAGACTCCTGCATTTAAGACATAACAATCTTGTGCAGTGCTACAGGCTTGGAGAAGATTGGCTAGAAAGCTGCCAGGCAGAGAAGGACCTGGGGGTGTTGGCTGACTGCCGACTGAACACAAGCCAGCAGTGTGCCCAGGTGGCCAAGAAGTCCAAGAGCATCTTGGCTTGTATCAGAAACCGCATGGCCAGCAGGTCCAGGGAAGTGATTGTGCCCCTATACCCAGCATTGGTGAGGACACATCTTGAGTGCTGTGTTCAGTTTTGGGCCCCTCACTAAAAGAAGGACATTGAGGCCCTGGAGGGCGTCCAGAGAAAGGCAACCAGGCTGGTGAAGGGGCTGGTGGACAAACCTTAAAAGGAGCAGCTGAGGCAACTGGGGATGTTTAGTCTGGAAAAGAGGAGGCTGAGGGGAGACCTGTGGTAAGGTCTCAAATACCTGAAAAGAGGACGTAGAGAGGTGGGTGTTGGTCCCTTCACACAAACAACATGCAATAGGACAAGGGGGAATGGACTCAAACTGTGCAGGGAAGGTTTAGATTAGACATTAGGAAAAAATTCTTCAGGGAAAGGGTTGTTGAGCACTGGAACAGGCTGCTCAGGGAGGTGATTGAATCACTGACCCTGGATGTATTTAAAAGACAGGTAGATGAGGTGCTCAGGGATATGGTTTAGTAGAGGACAGCTATGGTTGGATGCAAAGATCTCAAAGGTCTTTTCCAACATAGTGATTCTGTGATTTTGTGATATCCATGGTCATAGAGAGTTATTGAGGTTTTCTATAATTAATGTTATCTTCAGGATTAGTGTGGGTCAGAAAACAATGAAGGGAACCATCATGGTTTTCTCATTTTGCTTATATTTATTATTCCTCAAAAGATACACTGTAGTGTTATGTCTGGCCCTCCTAAATACCATATCTTCAGTGGTAAGAAGGAAAAGGCCAGTGTTAAGATCTGTCCATATAAAACTTCCAGTCAATGATTGTATCAGATGATTTGGCCTCCAAGTGACCTGCTAATGAGATACTTAATGGCTTCTGGTTAGGAAAGATAAGCTAGCTACGAAGCATGACTACTGTATACTTCGTGAACTATTGTTTTGGTTGAATTGTTTTTGCTTTAAGAAAGCAGATTAACCTGTGCTCTTTCTTGGATTTTTCTTCACTATTCTGGCACTGTTCCAGTGGCAGTAATTACCTTTTGGTTAAAACTATATTTCTGTGAGCTCAACAATATTTTTTCTACATCTCCCTAACTTTAACGTTAGCATCATTGCATGCCTGTACCAAGTTGCGATCTTCAGAGCTGAACACCACCAATGTGAGCAGGATCCCCAAATTATTCGAGACAGGAAATGAGACTCCCTGTTACATCAAAATGTGAAGGGAAGGAAATGAAATGGTTTACAGTTCTGTGTCCAGGTGCCATTGCATTACATTCAAGAAGTTTCACACAGTGAATATAATACACTATCTAGCAGGAGTAAAAGGAATGGAAATCAGATTTACTGTGTTCTCTGGTGTTTCCAATAGCACCGATGTTGAAGATAGTGATGTTAAGACTCTCTGTGCTCTGGTCTAGCCATTTGTGTAATAATAATAACAGTGTTTGCAAATATCTCTGAAAACTTCATACGCAAGCCCCAGGATTGTAACCTGGGGACTGCTATTAACAGTGACTGTTGCTTAGACACATCACTGTGGTCCCCAAGCAGCTCCAAGCTGAATTCCCCTTCACATTCTAGTGAGTCTTTCTTTTCAACTTCTAATGACTCTGAAAGAGTCATGCATAATAAATACATGATTCACAGACAGCTACTTAGCCTGCTGTCTAACAAATCTCTAATTTGTTATCTAGTAAATATAGTAACACTTAAAATACAGAGACTCAATCAATGAAACTCTCTCCCTACCTCACATATCTGTAATGCAGTATGCGACTGTTATCCATGGGCCGGACACCTCTGATTACTGCATACATATTCATGAAGCATCATTAAAAAAATTGTATGAAAGAACACTAAAGTGTCATTTAAGCATGTTATTAGCCTTTCTCTTCCTGTGTCCTCTCCTGTGATGTCCTCCTGTAACTGCCCAGCAAAACAGAAAGAACGGGAATCAATTATCAGCTGCAAATCCTGGATCTAGGCCAGACTTCAGTGTGTAATCCTTTATTTTTATTACAATAGGACCAGGTAACTCTGCCAGGTGACTCTGCCAGGTAACTCAGGAGAGAATGTCATGTAACATATATAAATATTATAATTCTCTGTGCCAGACATTGTGGGTTACAAGGTAAAAGCAGGAAGCTATCAAAGTTAATAATCCCAAATGGGGATATTTGAAGATTATCTAGTTTGTGTTTGAAATTCAACAGAAACCTTCTTCCACATTCCTGAAAGAGTATTAGAAAACCCAAAATATGTTTCGTTTTGGGGACTGGACAAGAAAAACCTCTGATGGTCCCTTTCAGCCTCAAACATTCTGTGATCTGTGTGGCAGCATCTCCCTTGACTTTCCAATCTGAAAGCCAGATAGGCTAAGTCTCTGAATTGACAGTAATCTTTATGTAATTGGGATAACCAAAATGGAGAAATCTGAATCCTGCAGGAGCTGATTACCCCTATCAATGAGTTTCTTCAGCAGGAATTACACTGTTCTCTGCTTGTTGAAGAGATACTGTATGGTACTTGATAAAACACATTAAAGTTATAAAATGCCACCTTAAGTGCACAGTAGAGATGTTCTTAGGGTTGACAGTTATATCTCACTATTTGGTTTCATTATGTTGATTCAATCATCTCCAGGGGTTGGTTATACACAGGTAGTCCAGTAATTTCTGGTTTCAGGACTACCTGTGAATATTTTGCAAGGTTTTAGTCTTCATGGGTCTATGATCCTTCCCCTCTGCTTTGTTTGAGTTTTGGAACTGAAAATAAGAAAGCTTGTCAAAGCTTTTGTTTGCCTGGCTTCATGTCAAATCCATGTAGAATTCTGCATTCAGCATATATTTTCACAAGATGACCTGGGTTTCATGAAATTAAAAAGATTTGTCAGCTTTCAGAAGATGTGCAGCTGAGATACCAGTTTGTAATTATATCTGAAACGTGGTAGTCAGTTGAGCTCACATTTCATTGAAAACATTATTCTCAGCATTGTGTTTCTAAAACAGTGCATTTTGCCAAAGAATGCTGCAAATGGTCTGTTTGAGATTAAAAAGCAAACCAAAACAAATTAAATGAAAAATTCAACACAACTAAGCAGCTTAATCAAACTCTTTTCTCAGTGCTGTTTATACCATGACTCTCAAAATATTCAACAGCTTACTGCAATGACACCAGTCAACTCGTCAGCGGGCAGTTCTTCACCATTGCCTTTCAAATCACTGGGAAAGGGTAACTACTGGGAGGAAAAATCCGACTGGGAATAATACTAAAAAAACCCCCCAACAACCCTCAACAAACCAAGCATGCTTTTCCAGTGCTAGTTTGTTGGATATTGGGATGAAGAGTAATTATAGATTGCATAGACAGCTAGGAAACACTAGGAACACTTGCTCTGAACTCATAGAGGAGTGTTCTTTTTTCAAAGGGACATCAATCCTACTGATAATGAATCAAGTTCAGTTCCAAAATGTTTTAGTTTTGGGGTTTTGGTGTTTTTTTGTGGCATTTTTTTTTAACTATTCAAATAAGCTAAGGAGATAAATTTTCTCTGGTGATTTTGCTATAAATAAATCATTAAGTGATAAAAACCTGACATAATTTCACAGTAATATTTATGATAGCCATGAGATACACAGAGTGGATGGTGGCTAAAATATTTCTGAAATTCTGAAGGGAGAGCACATAGTTTTGAGGCAGCTCTGTATTTCTGGTATGCTACCTAACAGCAAAGGGCTGTTTTCTTGACTGCAAGAGTTTTTCCAGGGTTTATGTAAGTGTTTTTGTGTCAATTCCAAGTCCATCTATAATTGATATAACCCAGAATTTCCACAGTTGGAGAAGTTCATTTGTTATATTTAACAAGAAGCAAAGCTTAATGGGTTTGTTGATTATATGCACACTAAGGATTTTGTCTGAAGCAGAGTACAACTATAAAGAATGAAGTAATTTAATGCTGATGTGGTGAAATTAGCTGTTAGTGAAATTCCCATTTTAGAGTACTTTGTACATTAATTCTGTGTGGTGGGATTCTCCATACCCTAGAGAAAATAGTTAGCAGAGAGATAAATACATAAGTATATATTTATAATAAAAGAACATACATACATCACATATAGTGATGAATGATAGAATAGTTTGGATTGGAATGAACTTAAAAATCCATCTATTTCCAACACCCTGCCAGGGGCAGGGACATCATCCTCTAGACCAGGGTGCCCAAAGCCCCATCCAACTTGGCCTTGAACCCTGCCGGGGATCCAGGGGCAGCCACAGCTTCACTGGCCACCCTGTGCCAGGGCTTCACCACCCTCATAGTAAAGAATTTCTTCCTTACATCTAATCTTAAATATACCCTCTTTTAGCCATTCCTTCTTGTCCTATCACTTCCTGCCCTCGTAACCAGTGCCTCTCCAGCTTTCCTGTTAGCCCCTTTAGGTACTGGAGGGCTGCAATAAGGTCTTCCAGAGCCTTCTCTTCTCCAGGCTGAATAAGCCCAACTCTGTCAGTATGTCTCCATAGCAAAGATGAAGTACTCCAACCCACTGATCATACTTGTGGCCTCCTCTGTGCTTGTTAAAAAAGCTCCATGATTTTTCTTGTACCGAAGACCTCAAAAATAGACTCAGAACTGAAAGCTGGAGGTCTTACCAGAGCAGAGCAGAGGGGAAAATCACCTCCCTTCACCTGCTTGCCGATAATATTTCTTTTGATGCAGCCCAGGATATGGTTGGCTTTCTGGGTTTCAAGTGCACATGGATGGCTGATGTTCTGATGTTGACCTTCTCATACACCAACACCCCAAGTCCTTCTCCACAGGGCTAATCTCATTCCAATCTCCATCCAACCCGTAGCTGTGCTTGGGGTTGCCCTGACCCATGTGTAGGACCTTGGGCCCACCTCTCAAGCTGGTCAACATCCCTCTGGATGCCATCCCTTCCCTCCAGCATGTCGACTGCACCACACAGCTTAGTGTCATCAACAGACTTGCTGAGGATATACTCGATCACACTGTCCAGTTGCCAGCAAGTATGTTAAGCAGTACCGACCCCTGAGGAACACCACTTGTCACTGGTCTTAATCTGGACATTGAACAATTGACTGCAATTTTTTGAGTGCAACCATCCAGTCAATTCCCTATCCTTCACTTAGAATGTCATGATCCATTTCTACAGTGAGAAGGAATTGCCTGAAACCATATGAAATCTCTTCAAAGAAAAGCAAATATGACCTTTTCTCTTACTATTTGGCTTTTGTCTATGCCAGGTGAAGTAATTTTGGGGGTGTTCAGTGGTTTGTTTTATTTTTTTCTTCCTGTAAACTGTTTTCTACAAAAATTAAAAAAAGTCTATACAATACCTTGCTATAAATATGATCAAAGCATGCAACATTCATGTCTCTTTAGTGGTAATACAGAAGTGAACAATGAAATGTTGAACAAAACTCTAGCACAACTGCTAGCTAGCATAAACTTGATGGCTAAAACAGAGTTTAAAACAACCCCAAACAAGTTTCGTGGTAAGAAACAGTATTGTTCTATCACTACATCTTGTTAATGGATCCTTACTATTTAAAGTTGACTGGATACAGAATTTGCAACCTACTCATCAGGTGGGTGCCAAAAAGAAAAATAGCTCTTTTTGCATGACCAATGTAAAATCTCATTTAGTTCCTCCTAATCATAATAATTTGGACAACAGCCACACTCAAGAATTTCTCTTCCCTCTGGGGTAAACTGGTATCCAGTCAGCAAATGCAGAATTGAACTGCTTTGTTCTTTTTATATGTAAATTTGTACTTGGAACATCATCAACTAATTTTAGTCTGTTTGGGTTAACGTGGTCTCTATGCCAAAAGTTACATTTGCATTATAGTTTGGCTTCTATTTTTTTCTATCAGAAAATGGATATTTATATATACACATATATGTGTGTATATATACATACATGTGCCATCCAGAAGTACCTTGATAATCTTGAAATGTGGGCCCATGTGAACCACATGAAGTTCAACAAGGCCAAGTGCAAGGTCCTGCAGATGGGTCAGGGCAATCCCAAGCACAACTACAGGTTGGGCAGAGAATGGATTGAGAGCAGCCCTGAGGAGAAGGACTTAGGGGAGTTGGTAGATGAGAGGTTCAACATGGAGGGCAGGGAGCCTCCCCCATGGCAGGGAGGCTGAAACTAGGTGATATTTAGGATTCCTTCCATCCCAAATCATTCCGTCATTATATGAATTCAGGAGTGATTTTTAAGGATTAGCCTGTTTTTTTAGCACCCTTGAATCAAAAGAGGAAAACAATAAAAGCCTTGCAATGAGAAGGGCTGATTGTGGATGTGGATGTTCCACTTGATCCACACTAGATATTAATTGTAATTCCTCT
Organism: Laterallus jamaicensis coturniculus; assembly: GCA_022605575.1. Classification (NCBI taxonomy): domain Eukaryota; kingdom Metazoa; phylum Chordata; class Aves; order Gruiformes; family Rallidae; genus Laterallus; species Laterallus jamaicensis. The sequence goes on along the minus strand of JAKCOX010000012.1, from coordinate 20,664,929 downwards.
CTTTGATAGGAAGTGTCTGATCTGGCATTGACTGAAGTCTATAGAAGTGCTGCCATTGATTTCACCAGTTATTAAACCAACATACAGTTGCAGCACATGGCAAGGAAATAATATACTTCAGACACCAATTTTTATTATTAACCTTGAGAAGCTAATTAGTCTTCTCACTCCCATGCCTTCAGTGACAAAAAACAAAGGATTTTAATCAATCTTTCCATGTTTGAAATGACATTTCTTCTATTCCTAATTACAGTCAGGAGTGGAAACATACTCAGCTTTTGTTGCCGATTTACTATATTGTCTCGTGAAAGTACTTTAGCGTGTTTCATTTTGGTTTATTTGTTATTGAAGAAACAAGGCACCATAGTCTTACACACCTTATGTGTAAGTGTCATGAAATCTTTTTCTGCAAATCCTACTTAAATATAAAACAAGAAAACAAGCCTCCCTGGAATTGTCCCAGCAATATGTCAAAAGCAGAGGACAGCTGAGGAGAAGGGTGTTGTGTATGTGAAGGAGAAACTACAGCTTTGTTTTTTTCCTCTATGTTACTCACGCACATAAAAACACACATGCACAAGCACAGATTTGGGAAAGCATCACAGAGGAAGTGGGAGAACTTACGCTTGATATGAGTATCAGCAAAATCTGATTGGCCAATTCAATTTAATGGAAAATGACCAAAGAAACCCTTATAAAAAGCCAGTGGAAACCTCACTGACCCCACAAACAACAACATAGTCAATAACCCGTTTGGTAGGTCCTTTCTTGAGCAAAGGTGAAACTAAATCAAGGGAAAATTTGTTAGGCAGTAAACCCTTGAATGCAAATAGGCTGATACTGAGTTACTTAAATTGGGCTTTTAAAGTATTTCCTTCATCTCCTTAACACAAATGTCACTCAGAAACACTGTACATATAGAGAATTCTTCCAGACCTCAGTATTATGAATAAAATGAATTATTTTACTGCAGGCAGTAATTAGAGAATCACTAGCAAAATCCTGCTGTAAGCTGTATGTTTGCTGAGGAACAGTCAAGAGTCTCTACAGTTCTTTGAGAATTGGTATTTCCTGTCCATTCTGAACACACATAACCCATTTTCTTCATCCATCTATCAGAAAGATTCTCATGCACATACTGAGTGGATGTTTACTATAGCCTGTCAAAGCTCAGCGCTCAGCTCATGGGAAGTGCACATCTGCTTGCTGAATATGAGGATGCTCAAGCGATGATGGGGTTCTTGACAGAGGGAAATAAAATAGTGGTCTGGTTTATCGAAGCATCCCATAAATATCATGTTACAAGTAAGTGAACACTGCCTTAGTAAGAGAATTAAGAAATGACCCTTCGTATTTTTTTCCGTGATTCCAGACTTTGAGAGCAAGTACGTAATTTTGGCTGTATCACACCATAAAAATACATTGATTTATGCAAACTTTTACTTCCCAAACCCCAAAAGCACTTTATGAGCTGTGCAACATATACAGGAGCAGTTCCACTTACGACTAAATGCAGCAATCTCTGCAGTGAAGCTCTGCATCTGTTAATTAAGGTACATGTGTAGCCCAAATTTCTTTTTACAATACCCTTGTGTGTCATCTCCATATCTCAGGCTGGGAACTAAGGCAGTGAGGTTGCCATTAATCTCCACAGGCTCAGGATTTTTCCCAGAGAGATTAGGAAACTAGATTAAATCTATACAGAGACCTCACAGCAGTGCAAATAGTAGACACAGGTCAAATTCCTGCACTGAGAAGACTCCCCTTCCCTATCAGGACAGCCAAAATGTTGCTGGTGAGTGGTATTAAACTTCCAACTCACAACAAGGATTTTCTCTGTTCTGCTAGAAGATAAGAGTGGCATTTGGCCTCTGAAAATGTTCATTGAGTAGTAGGGAGGTAAGGCTTTTCAAGCATCATAATTGATAGATTTGTAATTAACAAGCTATGCAGCAGTAAGAAAATCATTGCATGATGACTAGATTACAAACCCAGTCCTTTCATCCTGCTGCTTGTGATTTTGCAATGGCTCTGATTGTAGCTTCTCTTCCATTTGCATATCTTCCTAAGTGTTTGAGGTGCATGCTGATTTCATGTTTTATCTCATTTTGATGTGTTGCAGGTGCTTGTCAGTGACTACCAGGATTTCTATTACAGTCAGCTTTTATTTTATCGAAATATTTGTGCAGAATAATACAACACATAAGCATGACATGATTCCATCTTAATCCTACTATGTGGAAAGACTCGCAGAAGGTGTTGAATGCACTATACAAGAGAGGAATTTTGGTCTGATGGTTCCTCACAGGTAAAGGAGTGGGGAAATTTTCTTACAGCAAACAGCAAATGGGAGAGAATTTAAGGACGGTTTTGTATCTATTTGTATTCAGCAGGCTATCTATGCATATGATTAATGTTGCCTCCCCTTCTCCCTCGGTTGCTGCCTTTGCCTTGTGATTAACACCAATCTAGTATCTTGTCACCACTGAGACATCAGTGGGACTTCAATATGACAGATGCCCTCATGGCAAACACACTCAAGACTGATTGGAGCTAAAAGCCCAGTCTGCAAAGTTGGGAAGTGTTGACAGCTGTGGAAAGGTATCATAGGGTACCATGTGCTATTAGGTTATTTCATCTTGTTCTTTGAGGCAAAATTTTGGCCTCATGACTTAGGACTATTACTCTGACTCATTATTTGTCAGGTTTCTTCACTTTCTGGAACCTGTGTTTCTTCAGCAACACTGACGATAAGATCAAAATATCCAACCATTTGACGTATGAAGCTCTATTAATTCAGGTGTTTGCAGAAATTCAGGATCTTTCCATGATGATACTTGTAGAAAATGACTAGCAGGTGTGTAAGAGTATTTTCATGCAACTTTAAGTACAGCAAGCATCACATACTATTTTTTTTAATGGCCCTTTCAGCTTGTATTCCATTCAGTCATTTCTATTTGCTATTTTAAGGCTCAGTTCTGCAATGACAAATAGATAGGCAAATGACTCAGACAAAAATCCTACAAATGGCCTATTTAGATCTTCTTTTGGGACAGGACAACTTGATACAGAGTGATGATTGTTGTAGTATAAAAAAATCTGTATAATCGAAATGCTACAGTATTGCTGAAAAAAAGGTTTAAGAAAAGTGTGCTCAAAAAATTTGAGTGCCCAGCTTGTAGTTTTCCTCAGTCCTAGTAGGGTCTTTAGAGAGCAACAAGGCATTGACTTCAAGAAGGAATGAGATTAAAAATACCTTCAGCCATCTCCAACTCTAGTATGTGGTTGGTGCATATAAGGGGATCGCAATAATTAACTACACATGGATTGTGCTACTCTGTGTATGCAGTAGACAATGATATGTTACCATGTTTGGGGTTTTTTTAAATTTTCCCCTACTTTTTGAGGTTGAGAGATTGTTGTACTTATTTTTCCATGTGCGAGGGCTGCCTACAAAGCCACTGGTGTTACACATGGGTACAGATGGAAATCTGATGAGTTTTAGTTGGGTTTTTTTTAATATCAGTTTGGTTTGGTTATGCCAGTGAGCACACTTGCTTTACAAAGACTGGCATTATCTCATTCTTTTTTAGATAATAAAAAAAAGGTCTTTCAGGATTTTAAAAGATTTTTCTTGTGCATCAATAACAAGTTGCATTTAAATCAGTAGTTCAAATCAGCAATCACTTTTAGGAATACTACTCTTTTATTATTTTTTGCCTTTTATTGTGTTTTGAAGTCACATGGAAGAGTGAATTTAGTTATAGTTATGCCATTTTTATTATAATCAAGTAGAAGACAATGAAGATTATGGTTTACATGTAAAAGCAACCAGTGGAAATGATAAATAATACTTAAATCTTTGATATTGATAACAAAATATATTAGAAATATTGAAAAGGATTATGCGTATTTCTGGAAGAAGCTCTCTGTGATATCAAAGTAACTCCTTATTTTTTATGGTCTCAATTAATAACCGCATCTAGAAATAATACTGACAGTTGTGGTAGAATATACATCATACAAACTAATCTATAAACAAATCTAAATTTATGTATGGGAATTATGTCAAAAGGGAGGTCTTTGGCAAAATAATTCATTTTTATAGAGAAAATGGCTCAGATGAACTTGACAGCTTTTTGAAAACAACAGAATCAGACTTCGTCCACCAACTCAACAGGGATTTTTGGCAAGCCTCGTTTTATAATTTGCCAGGGCCAGCTACTCCCTCTGCCACATGCGCAAGAAACAGTAAATGAGTTGGGGAGATCTTTTATTTGCAAGAAGCAATGACAGTGCCAGAACCACGGAATTTTTGGGAAAAAGAAGAAGAAAATAAGTGTGCTTCCTTTGCCCCATCTCTGGCATGCTGACATGCCAGAGTAATTTTCACAGATCAATGAAACACTGTTCGCAGCTACTGAACCTTCCTTTCATATGCTCAGCAACACATTTTCAACCACCCGCTCCTAGCATTCCCCTTCATTTGCCTGCAAAATTTACTCTCACAAACATCTCACTATTTGATGGACAACTTAAGCTGGATTCTTTCCCTAACAGAGCATTGCACCAGCCACTTAGATTCTGAGCATTATGATTTGTTGCTCTGCATCTCACAAGGAATCTTTATACCCACAGAGATGCTTTTACAGACTATGCTATCCATAATGTCTCAGAGAAACCTTTCCGTCCATCCTCCTCATTTCACTGACCCATACTTATAATTCCTTGCTGATTTCCTTCTAATTCTTCTTTAATTCCTTTTCATTTCTCCGTTGATACTCTTCTTTGGAGCTAATAATCCTTTGAAAATGTTATTGTCTTTATACTCTGAGTCTAAAATGGAGTGTATAAGGTGGTTCACTGGTATCTTCAGGTATGCATTATTGTTGACAACTACAATACATCATTTTCCCCCTCCTATTGTTCTTATTTGTCTGTATTTTGCAGGAAGCACATCCTTATTAGTCACTCAAAATGGTTTCTATTACTAATAAGGCTTAACTCAGAGATACTGTCACTCATCTCAGTGCTTTGGGCTCAGTACTCTGAGGTAGAAAATCATAATACTATTGAATGATGAACTTCGAGCACCAAGTTTTAGGTGTCTTGTTGAACATTGCAGAAATCCCTGAAAGAAATGTGACCTGAAATCCCTGAAAGAAATGTGGTTAATGTGGCCTCTGGTTGTGCAGCCAGAAGAAGCTTAACTACTTTTTTTTTTTTTCCTGTCTAAGATTACAAAGGTAAGGAAATATGAAGATGAGGTAAATTGTATATTTATACTCATTTCCATCTCCCACAAGGAATCTGAGAGATACTTAAAATGCAATTATTTGGTTCAGATATTCTGTCCAGGAAAATGTTTCCACAAGCATTTTACAGACTTACTGTAAATAATACAATCGCACACTTCAATCATAAATAAGCAAGGAGGAGCAGGGAATAAGAAGGCATAAGAAGGAGGCATAAGAAGAGATCTGAAGGCTGCTAGTGAATCCATGAGACAGCAGACGGCAGAGTGGCTGCTCCAGGTGATGACAAGGCTGAGTGAAAGAGGGAGTGAAGAAACTCTGTTTTGTTTTATTGTGAATTATTTTGCTGTTTTTTCTTGGTTTGTGGGGTTTTTTTATGGGTCTAGGAATTTTGAAGGTTGTGTCTTACTTTTTAGCAACATTTTGAAGGAATACACAAGACAATGGCTTTGTTGTTGTTGATTGCATGGTGAAGTAAAGCTGGGTCATTCCCTAGTAACAAAAAGAAATTATTTTGAGTACCCTCTAGTGCCATGAACCTGTGTATTTTTATACATGAAGAAAACAAGGATAGTGAACCACAGCTGGAGAAATAGGGGCAAATAGGTATGTACATGACTTTGTTAGAGTCTGAGGATCCGGTGGAGTGGAGGTACATGCACTGACACAGCTGGACATGAAGACTCCATAAGGGACCAGACATACGCAAACTGCCCGTGGTCCCAGATGCATAATAAATCTTGAACCATGCCCAGAAACAGTTTGGAAGAAAAACAATGTACTTAGACTCCAATCTAACTGTTGTGTAAGAGGGCAGATGATGTCCAGTGCCTGGAAATGTTTCTCCTTTACAGCTTACTTGTATACATGTGGCTGTCATGATCAATCCTAGTGTAAAGCAGCTATTGAGTATTAGATGACTGTTGAAAGCATGTACTGTATTGATTCCCAGCCAGCCACCTACATGGATTTTCATATCCTTATAGGATTTTCTATGTCATACAGAATCATAGAACTGTAGAATCACTTAGGTTGGAAGAGACCTTTAAGATCATCAAGTCCAACCATAGCCTAACCCTGCCTAGTCCACCTCTAGACCATGTCCTCGAGCACAACATCCACATGTCTTTTAAATACCTCCAGGGATAGTGACACCACAACTTCCCTGGGCAGCCTGTTCCAATACTTGACTACCGTTTCAGTAAAGAAATTCTTTCTGATTTGTACAGCTTTCCCCTCATCTACTAAGCAGAACACTTTGTCATAGAGGGACATCAGGTTAGTCAAGCAAGATCTGCCTTCCAGAAACTCATGATGACTGGGCCTGATCGCCTGAATGTCCTGCATGTGTTGCATGGTGGTACTCAAGATGGTTTTCTTCCATCACCTTCCCCAGCACCAAGGTCAGGCTGACAGGCCAGTAGTTCCCCAGGTGCTCCTTCTAGCCCTTCTTGTAGATGGGTGTCACACGTGCCAGCTTCCAGTCCAGCAGAACCACCTCACTCAGCCAGGACTGCTGGTAAATAAGGGAAAGTGGCTTGGTGAGAACTTCCAGCAGCTCCCTCAGTACCCTTGGGTGTATCCCATCCAGACCCATCAACTTCTGTGGATCTAAGTGGCTGAGCAGGTCACTAGCCAATTCATTGAGGATTATGGGGGCTTTAGTCTGCTTTCCGTCCCCAACTTTCCACTCAGGGGTCTGGGTATTAGGAGACCAACTGGTCTTACTACTAAAGACTGAGGGAAAAAAGGTATTAAGTATCTCAACCTTTTCTTCATCCTCCATTGCAATGGTTCCCTCCTCAGCATCCAAAAAAAGTTGGAGAATTTCCCCGGTCCTCCTTTTGTTATTAATTGAGCAAGGTATATACTGATGTCAGATCAAGACACAGAGAATTAGAGGTTTTAGTCCCACGTGTGATACCAGTACTTTTCTAACTTCTTACAATTCTCTGACTCAGTTGGGATATATTTTTTAATTTTATTTTATTTTTGTTTGTTTGCATTTTTTGTTTTGTTTTGTTTTTTTAATGTCGGTTTGTAAATGTTAAAATTAAGGTCTTTGAATATAAGAATCCTGTGTAAAAGTTATGTACAATTATCTTTTCTAATTTTAGGCAGAGTTGATGGCACCCTAAGTAAACCTAGTTACAGCAAGAAATGTTTTGGCCCAGTGTCATCCTTTTGTCTAACTGTAAAATATGCCCCAAAAATATGCCAAACTGAGTTCTGGAGGCTATTATATGCAATGATTTTGAAACTTCTGTCATATTTAATAAAAATATGAAATATTAAGATGTAGGTTTGGTATTTGATCGATCTATTGAAAAGGTTCCAGATAATATATGCTGAAAATTTCATGGAAGTATCTTACAGTCTTCTGGCCACAGATGGCTTATACAGGCCATCACTTTTCCTCAGATGACACACATTTCTATATCTTCCTTGACTTACTCTTCTATCCTTCAGTTTCCCATTTATCTGCCTGTCTCGGCTCTGTCATCTCTTGGCTACACCATAACTTTTTCCTACTGAATCCTTCAAAGCCCGAAGGCGTACTGTGGATAAAGAGTTATTGCTGTCTGATGCTTCTAGCGCTGTGATTGTCATTCTTCACTTTGCTTTCACGGATGGAAATTCCAAGATTTGCCCTTGACTCTGAGGTTATTTTTTCCTCTCACAGCTTTTTATCCTGTTTCCACGCATACAGCTTTGCCTGGAGTGCTGCCAGAAGTTATCTTTATTCCATCACGCTCCTGCTGTTGCCAAAACCCTTACTCATATGCCAATTGCAATTCAATCATTCATAATCTCCCTTAATTTCTTCTACATGCATTTTACAGGGTGATGCCAAACTACTGTCAAAGAACATCCATTTCTAATCTATAAGTGCCACTGGTGCTGTCCCCATGTTATTATAGCCACCTTCTTGCTGTTATATAATAACTGGACTGTCCACTGACTGGAATTCAGGACCCAGACACAGCATTAAACAGAATAAGTAAACAAATACTAAACTAGTGGGCTTTCAGACTTCAGGCTTGGTTTACCTTCATAAATCTGTGCTTCTGTCTTTATCCACAAGCCAATTGTCTTGGAGATCACCAGATCATAACCAATTTGGGTCCCTACCTCCTTCTAAAAGCCACTTTTCAATTAGAATATGTATAATTCAATTTAAAACAACAGCAAAAGTCTTTCACAAGTTGAAAATGTGAGTTGAAATTAAAAGTTCCTGATGGCTAAAGTCATTCCAGTGTCTGATCCTTCCTGCCACCTGGTGGAAAGGTTTCTTAGTTGCAATTTTCTCTTGGTTGAATTCATGAGTGAGGATTTCTGGGAGAATTCAAAGGTTTTTATAGTGCTGTGTATCCCCGAAAGCCAAGATAAACACAACTAGCTGAGTTACCTTCCAGACCTCAGCAGTGGGACCACAGGTCAGCACAGACTAGGAAACCTTCTCAAAGTCACTGGACTCTGATAGACAATCACTGAGGCCTCATGCTGCCACAGCTACCCTGAGGGCCGGATTGGCTTAAAGCTGTCTTGAGCATCATTCTATGAGCCAGTTACTGCATTTTAGACTTACTATAAGATCTGTCATGTGCTAATTTAAAACAGATTGTCCTGTGGCTGTTTAAATTGTGACAACAGTGGGTGTTATGTCCTTATTGATTTTAACACTGTTGTTAGCCTTGTTTGTGCTCCATTCCATAAAATGGACAGGATGGCAACGTGAGACAAGGTCCTTTTCAGTGTACAATGTATATTCTCTCCTGTGCTTGCTCCACAGAGAATAGCATGGCAAACTATTGTCACTGCTATGTGAAGATGTTACGTAAAGATGAAGGTCTATTAAGAATGAAGGTCATGCTCCATCTTGAAAAGTTGACTTCAGGCCTTCAGGCAGAAGAGGGGCTTAGAGATTTCAGGCTCTACTTACTATGTTCCATTATGTCTAAAAAAAGGTTTTATAGCTGATTGTGAGCCATACAGATATGAGAGAGATACAGCTTGAGGCAAGGGCATTTTTAGTTTCTGGATTGTGGTAAGGACATTTTTAGCAACACGCTAAATATACAAATTCTTCATTTAATCCAGTGACTCCTGAAGGTAAAATGTAGAAGCTATTCTGACAGCAGATACCAAAACTCAAGACTAACATTTCCCAGACCAGTTTTTCCTATTTTTGGGATGCAAAGCTATGCTTCATCTTGTCTTCTCTTATTTGACCTATCGCATTCCTGATTGCACTGTGGTACAAATTAAACTGCAGAGATACAAGATGTTCATATTTTCCCACCTGAGCCTCAATCTCAGCTTTATTTTTAACCTAAAATTAATGCTCCCTTTTGTAATGTAAGGTCTTGAAGTTTATTTTGGAAACGAACTAGCTAAGACCTGATGAAAAGGATGAGAAACACTTCCACTACTTGATCTTGATCTTTTTCTACTACTGCTGCTGACACCAATGACAGTGACACAACTACTGCTACTATTCATATATCTACTGCTACTGTTCATATATCTAAATCACTAGAAAACCTGGCTCTATCAATTTGGAGTGGCTGGATAAAGCTGATATACTGCCTAAACTCAGATATTTAAGCAAATCTATGGTCCTAGGACTCCTTAGAGAGTAACTTTAGGTAGCTACTAACCTTCACTTGAATTACAGAAGATATCATGGCCACTCCAAATCATCTTACTGGAGCCAGTAGCCAAATTTGTAGGCATTAAAAAAATTAGTAGACCTAGGAGTCTTCAGAAAATCTGTTTCCACTAAGACCTATGAATTCAAATGAAAATTATGCACCTAAATCCCATGGAAGATATAGAGATTAAAATGGTGGGAATGCTTTGCTGAAGAGCAGGATTGGATCATGGCCTGAGTTTCAGGCCAGAGAAATCACAAGATACATCCCTCCCCATATACTTTCTGAAGTGAAGACAACCAATGTCTGTCACAACACTGCAACCCATAAGTTAGAAGCAAGGGTTTTTAATGTTGCACCCACTCAAACGTCAATCAGGAAACCTCCTGTGAAGCAGCTCTATCATCCTACACTCAAAACAGGTGTCATGCAGCAGTACCTTCCTCCAAAGGGTTGTTAGTTTTTTCAGATAGTTACCTTGATTGTAAAACAAGCAAAATTCCTTTTTTAAGTTTCAGATTTGTTGCAAGTGTACTACAACTAAAATATTGTCCTCTTCAGCCAATAAATATTAAAATAACTGCAAGATTATTCAGGAGATAAAAAGAAGCTCTCCATCCTTGAATGTTCCAGCCATTTTTTCCTTTATATATATATATATATATATATTTGGGGTTTTTTTGGGGGAGGTGAGGGGAGAAAAGAAACTATATTTGGGGGGAGGGGGGAAGAATTCACAGCTAATTTTTACTTTTACGTAGAACTGCCTTGTCCTGACCAACATTATAAATAAATATCCAATAGCTACACAGCAAAACAGAAGTTTTTTTAATCTGTAGGAAAATGAAATTTGCTTCCCAATGTCAGCTGGGGTCACTTAGTCTGAACTATTCTGCAGTTTCAATTATGTTTTTATTGATGTTAAAGTTTGTTACCAGGAAAAAAAAGAAAAAATAAAAAGAGGAAGAAAAAAAAGAGAGGAAAAAAAAGAGAGGAAAAAAAAAGAAAAAATGAAGAAAGGGAGAGCACTAAATTAAATTCATCTAGAAGTTCCATGAAGATTTTGGTTTTGGTGACTGACCTGCTGTTTGCTTGTCTTTTTACTTTGCCTCACTTAGGAGATGGCCTAAATTACTCCTCTTACTTAGAAGATGGTTTAAATGTACCATCAGGTACATGTTACTTTTATTTTTATTTTCTTTTTCCAATAGACTGACATATTTTATGGGAAAGGAACAGGAAATTCTTCATATCTGAAACTGTTCTGTGAATAAGTTCAAAAATGACAACAGGGAAGTGCCCTGCTTTCTTGTGTTCTCTTGAAATAAGTTTCTTCTAAGGTTGGGATGTTTTAGTGTTATTTTTTCTATTTTAATTAGATATTGAGAAAAGCACCTGGTAGTGCAGCATGGTCATTTCTGTCATCGATGCAGACTGAGGTCTTGGGAGTGCAAGATTTCATCTTTATTCTTTCTGGATGAATAGTTTACCCACAGAAAGAGCTGTGTGCACCATCACTGTAAAAATCAAGTGATTCAGGTAAACACAAATAGATTTTCCCTCGTCTTTATCATGCTTGTGCTGGTACAAATTTACAGAAAGTTTTTCACAGCTGTGTACCTTCAGTACAAAAAATAGAAAACTCTCCAGAAACTGAAATGGGGGTGATGCCTAATGGAAATGGAAATTTTCAGAGATATGCATTAATTTCCATTGACTTTGCAAAGTAGTTATCCTCTGTGGGAAGACTTGGTTGCTTCTTCATTTGTTCAGCTCAACCTCTGAATCTTTACATGATAAAGGAAAAGAGGAGCAATGACAGAAGAAGGAATATAGAGAATGTGTCTTGCAACTACTTTACAAAGGAAAAAGGAGTAAATAAATTTTAAAATTGCTTAGCAGGTGGCTGCTCTACTTATCCAGGAAGCCAATAGCTGTAGAACCAGGCTGGTTATTAAGATGTGTCTAAGACTGTTCAGAGACTGTTCAGCTGAAGTCAAAGCAAAGACTTAGATCTTTGTGTATGGGATGACAGAAATCAAGAAGCAAAAGAAGTAATCACTGAAGAAACAAGTGCTTGATCTTCAGAATGATGAATAACAAGAAAACAGACACAAGGATTTATGTATTTAAGTCAGTAAGACTACCTGCACCTTGAAAAATTAAGTCAAGTAATAAAGTAGCTCAGGGGAAATCTGCAGAAGTTGACCTCCAAAAGCAAGAGAAAATAGAAGGGATGAAGAACAGACAAAATGGAAACAGAGAAGAATGCAGAAGAGAAGACAAGATGCAAGTTAATTTTATTTGAACTGCCTTGGCAATCTGTTTTTCATCTCAGCCATTTTTTAGACAATAGGCTCAAGGAAAGTGTTTTCAACTTTTTACAAATTAGCCAGAAATCCTACCCTTGGTTAATTCTGAAGTTATGCAATAAATATAGTAGTTTAAATGTAAATTTTATAATCTACTCTCCCTTTTTCTCCTCTCTACAATGTCTTGGATAAGAACTGTCTGCACTTATTTCTGTAGCATAGACAATCCTGTCACCTCGGGCTAGGGCCAAAAAATGCAATTTGATATACTTTTGACAAAGTCTAACAACTTTCCTACCTCTTTCCTAATGCCCTTCAAGAGAAATCTTTGTTAGACTGTATCTCTAATGGCGAATCTCCCACTGTCCACCACCAGGCAAACAAAAATCTGAAAGCAGAAGCGTTTTCAAACATAATTCAGTGATGCAGTAGGGAACAAGTGGAAACAGACTTGAATTTTTATCTCCTTCTATATTTATGACCACTGTTTGGATCAAAAATATTGCTCCGAAGTGCTAAAGCTTTGTATTCAATGATCTTAAAGGTTTTTTCCAACCTTGTAATTCTGTGATTCTGTGATTCTGTTATGAGTATGTATTGGAAAATACATTATCTGTCATTCAGTGATGAGCAACAGATTCTTTTTCACATCTAGGTCTTGCAGAAGTCCAAATTTGTGTCTTTGACTGATGTGGCTGATGTGGTTTTGCATGCTGTGTACAGAATTGGGCACCTGTTAGAGTCAGCATGTCCCCTGACCTTGAGTAGATTAACTTGAATCGTTGTTTCTATACCCATGGATAGATAGAAAAAGTGGACAGAAAACTTACTTGTGTTATGTAAAAACAGGCAAATTAAGTCCTGCATGAACACCCCCAGTGTTTATTTAGGAAGAGTATCATTATTCTTAAGACCTGAGGATTTTGAACAAGTATTCTCTACTGTAACTACCAAGCACAAAGACCAGTAACTTTGCACAACTCTTTAATACTGATGTTTCTGAGATTGTGCTCTTCCTGCCTTGGTCTTACACAGACAGTTTCAAGTGGTAGTGAAATACAGCTAAATCATGGTTTTGGCAGGTCAATTCCTTCTCATGTTGTTCCCAACCACTGAACAATATGTAGTTCAAGCAATGAAAAATCACATCCCTTTTCTTTATGAAAATCCTAACAGCTTAAAGCCCAGGAGTAACCTTAACAAAAGCTGACTACGTTGTCTAGTGCTAGGTTAAATTCCATCTTCTGACATGAAATCAGTCCCTTTATGGAGGACAACAACTTGTCGAAAATACTGGTTTTACATTGTAATGCACAGGGCCTACTTCAGCAAGGTAGCAGCAGTGAAGGCTACTAGAAGCTACTGCAGTGTAGATGATGAGAGTTAATGCATTTGTATTTCTAAGGGCACCAAATCATTCTCTTCATCTGTAGGTACTTTTTACTAATCAAGACAACCTAGCATCACGGACTAATATTTCATACTCAGTCTTGTTGGATCCCTCACACCACCTGGACGTGTGAAAGTGATCCACTGTGAACGAAACACAAGAATTCTTCTCCTCGCAGTCATTCATTAAGTTTTATTTCACTTAAGTGATTTTTAATCCACTGGAAGAGTATGCTCCTTACCCTGTGGAGATTTATTCTCTCTGAGAGTTCCTTATAAAGAACTATCAAAGTAAGTTATGTCCATTAAGTCACCTTTATGTACTGTTTTATTAACTTTTTCAAGGTATCTGAACAGGTTAGAGGTGCACTATTTTTCTTTGAAGAGCTTATGACCCTATTCTCCAAATACTGTACTACTCTCTCCTTAATTAAGACCCTACCATTTCCTTGTCCTTGCACCTTAGCTGTGGAAGTTCATGTTCCAATATATCCACAAGTAGGATTTCCACGTGTTTAAAGCAAGCTTTGTGGTTTGCTTTAATTTCCTCACCCAAAGATATGACATAATTTATATGCATTAACAATGGAAAGGATCTAATTTCACAGCAGAAAAATACCATCTTAAAAGGAATTATTGGCTTGGATAATTTTTCTACTTAGACTTACTGTATTCACTGAAGAAACATGGCTTCAATAGATTCATACAAAAAGTGCCTGGAGGAGACCTCTGTAACTCTCTGGTTCACATTCCTGCTTGAAGCAGTGTCAGTGTCCCCATTACTAGGTGAAGCACACCCTGTGACTTCATCTAGCTGAGTCTGGAAGCTCTCCAGGGATGGAGATTCCACAGCCTCTGTGGGTAACCTGTTTCAGTGGTATAATACTTTCACAGTGATTTAATTTTTTTTTTTTAAACTAAAAAAACTTAATAACTTAATAATCAATGTGGAATCTTACCGGTGTTGGGAAGAGAAATAAAAGGGGTTTTGTGTGTTTGGTCAGTTGGTTGGTGTGGTTGGTGTTTTGGGTTTTTTTTTTGGGGGGGGGAAATGTTTGGGTCTTTTTGTGGTTTTTTGTTTGTTTGTTTGTTTTGGTTTTGGTTTGTTTTCCCTAATAGAAACCATTTAAACTTCTATGTAAACATAGGAGTGCATAAGTATCCATTAATCTAGGAAAAAAAAAAGAATGTTATGCATCATGTTTGCTCTTTATTATATCTCTGACCTTGAAACTGTAAGCCCTTCAAGGGAGGTAGGCAGACACTGTTTCTGATTTTCTGCAATACTGGACAAAGTACTACTTATGCTGAACACTGAATCCTCCTTTCCAATGTTAGGCCACATTGCTCCTAAATGATACCAAAATTCCTGCAAAGGATGTCTCAGTCACAGTCATTGTGTTATCCACATTTCATGAGACTGTGCCGTTTTCTCAGGGTGAGGGAGATTTTACAGCAAAAATGTATCTGAGACCCTGGTTTGGTACTTTTTTTTGCTATCCAGAAAGTAGATCACACACCTATTTTGATAAGTAAGCTAGTATGTAATAATTGACAAACTAAGGGCTTCATTCATTCTCCACCAAACTGCTAGCATAATAGTATAATCCCTCTCCAATGTGCATTCTTCACTTTTTTCTGACTGTGTAAGTAAAGGGAAGTAAAGGCAAGTAAAGGACAAAGGACTCCTGCTTCTCTACTAACTTGAACAAGGGTTTTGGTGGAAGAAAATCTTGTTCCTGGCATATACATTCCTCAAAGCCTAGTGTACAAAGCTTTTTTCGTCTCCTAAACATATACTTTGCCTACATGGCTTCACGATTTCTGCAGACAGATCCATACAAACCCAGTCAAACCCAGTGGCATCGTTACTGCTCTGAGCTGGAGCACAGCTTAGTCTTCCAGCATTAGAAAATGAAAAGTAGCAAGTGCAATTAGCAGGAAAAATACTTAGCAAATGCCCCGTACATTGATAATGCTATGCAAACACTAAGATGACTGCATCCCCAAAGTACCTCTGATGACTTTAGTACACTTAGAATGGATTTAGCTCATCAAGAGAAATGCTAGACATGTCTCACTCTTTAAATATATTCATTTCCCTTTGAAATTGATTTAATGAGGAGGCTGATTTGGTCTATACAATCAACAAAATCAGACTTTAAAAATGCATATTATATTACATTATATATATGTATATATATGCACGCACAAGAACATACACAGCTATGTTTGTGTATAAATGTATATATAGACAAACAGTCTGGTTCTGCTCTTTTGGCTCTTCTGATATTTCTACAAAGACAGTTAAGACAAGACATCAAGAATCCTTCATTCCCTAAAATAAAGAATATGGCATCCCTATTAATGACTTATGGAACCTGCGAGCCTGAACACTAGCAGGGATTTCTGTAGGAAAAAAAGGAACAGCCGTTTATAAGAGTATAAATGTAGAAGGCGAAATAGGTTTTGTATGCTTATCAGATACTATATGTTCTATTCTATTTGATTATAATAATAGCATATCATATTAAATCATATTTATTAGATTATATTATATATTCACTCTCACCAAGCAACCAAAATAAACACTCTCCCATTGATTTCACCCATTGATACATCCCATTTTGTATTTGAAAGAAAAGCAGGTTGGGATCTAATGCAATGCGTCTGTAAACTGTTTAGAGACTGCCTACACTGTAAAAAAGTGTAGCAGTTTTCTGTCTCACTTTTGAATTTTACTTACTAAGACTCAATAATTTTAATTTATTTCCAGGGGAATAATAAATTTGTGACAGTTGTAGATTTTGAAGCAAAGCAATTTAAATGCTGTAATTACCAGGTAGTAAGGAGGGGGAGGCGGGGGCAAAAGTTCAGGAAGTCTTCATTTCAGGTAGTGTGTGCAGATTAAGTCAGGACACAATTGCTGAAAGGCATTAGATTATTTCTATGGGACGTGCAATTTTTATGCAGAAGATGTGCAAAATGCAATTTTTCATATTGTTACCATATAAATCACCTTTGTAAGCAACTGATTACCCCTATTTTCACATATTGCATAAGTGATCTCTTGTTTGCAAGAATAGTTTATGTGTGGTGACCTAAAAAATAATCAAATACCCAAGATCTATGGTCACCAAATGGCTGCTTTCCATCCCTCTTCTATTCACTGTTTCAAGAATAGCAAGAGAGAATAGAGACGTGGAGAGGAAAATGATAACGGCTTACAGATATTTGAAAGGTTTTAGTTTAAAAAAAGGGTAAGAATTAATTTAGTGTAGTAATGGGTATGGCTATGAGTTATGGGATAAAATTGAGAAATGGAAAATAATGGCTGAGTATTGAGAGAAGTGGGAAAAGAGGAGGAAGAAAGAGAGTGAGACCTATTAATCTGTAGAGTAATCTCCAAAGGGGAATAATATCAGCACCATTTCTTGACATTTAAAAGTAGACTGAAGAAAAGGTGAATAAATGTACATCAGGGAACAATACTGCATTATCAAAGAGATTAATGAAGTGATCTAATAGAGCTTTGCTGCCTGAGTGACTGTCCACTGATATATGCCAATAACCTGATACAAAGATCTCTTTCAGTGCAAATGCAGAACAGTTAGGACTTTCCTTAGCTCTGATCAGATATAAAGACCTGTCATTCTAATGAAAAATATTGTCACCTTCCCCCCCAGTTCCCTTCTCCAACTCCCCCCTTTCCTCTACTACATCAGTATTTGCTATGTGACGAGCTGCATCACAAAGCATCAGGGACAGAAAAAGGAGCACACACCCCAAGGAGTGAACAGCATCAACCATCTCTCTGGGGGATCTCCAAATCATACCCAGCTCTCTGAACTATAAGAGACCCTAACAACAGTAAAGCATCCTTGATGACTGTATTACTGAAGATTTTCTAAATATCTTTCTCTGACAAGAACTACCATTTTAATTGAGCGAATGGTCCATTTGTGCTATGCTCCTTACAATAGGCTGACCAAACATGTTACAAAAAGGATGCCAAACTCTTCAGCAAATTCTTCAAAGTAACTTTATCTTCGATGAAGCATTTGATCTACTTTCCTCAAAAACATCAGAAATCACAGAATCACTAGGTTGGAAAAGTCCGTTGAGATCACTGAGTCCACCCGTACCCATCCTCTATTAAACCATTTCCCTGAGCACTCATCTACCCATCTTTTAAATACACCCAGGGTCAGTGATTCAATCACCTCCCTGAGCAGCCTATTCCCGTGCCTGATAACCCTTTCTATGAAGAACTTTTTCCTAATGTCTAACCTGAACCTGCCCTGGCACAGCTTGAGGCCATTCCCCCTCGACCTATCCCCTGCCACATGGGTGAAGAGACAAACACCCACCTCTCAACAACTTCCTGTCAGGTGCTTGACCTTGTTTTTACTAACAAGGACGGGCTCGTTAGTGAAGTGAAGGTCGGGGGCAGCTTAGGACAAAGCGACCATGAAATGGTCTAGTTTAAGATCCTGAGTGGAAGAGGCAAGCCAAAAAGTAGGATAGCTACCCCGAATTTTGGAAGAGCTAACTTTGATCTCCTCCGAAATAAAATAGGGGCTATCCCATGTGCTGCTCTGTTTGAAGGAATGGGAGCCTGCGAGTGCTGGCTAACATTCAAACAGCACTTCTTCCAAGCACAGAATAGGTGCATCCCTTTGAGTAAGAAATCAGGAAAGAGAGGCAGAAGAACTGCGTGGATAAGCAGGGAGCTTATGAGTAAACTCAAAGGGAAGCAGAAGACCTATAAACTGTGGAAACAGGGTCTGAGATCATGGGATGAATATAAGGATGTTGCCAGGGCCTGTAGGGATGCAACTAGGAGGGCTAAGGCCTGCTTAGAAATTAAGCTGGCAAGGGATATAAAGGACAATAAAAAGAGTTTTATCAGGTATGTGAATAGTAAAAGGATGACCAGGGATAATGTAGGTTCCTTGCTGAATGAGGCGGGTGTCTTGGTAACGGGAGATGAGGAGAAGGTGGCGATACTTAATGCCTTCTTTGCCTCTGTCTTTACTCCGAAGGCTTCTCGGGACTCACAGATCCCAGATGAAAGTAGGAGTGGTTGGGGAACGAATGGCTCCCCTCTAGTTGAGTTAGGGGTGGTCCAGGAGCGACTCAAAGGAATGGATGCACAAAAATCCACGAGCCCGGATGGGATACACCCACGTGTGCTGAGAGAGCTGGCGGAGGTGATTGCGGAGCCGCTATCCATCATCTTCGATAGATCCTGGACTACAGGAGAAGTGCCTGAAGATTGGAGGATAGCCAATGTCACTCCAGTCTTTAAAAAAGGCAAGAAGGAGGATCCTAGTAACTATAGGCCAGTCAGCCTCACTTCTGTCCCTGGAAAGGTGATGGAACAGCTTGTTTTGGATGCCATCTCCAAACAACTGGAAGAGAAGAAGGTCATGAGGAGTAGTCAGCATGGATTCACCAGGGGGAGATCGTGCTTGACCAATCTCATAGCCTTCTATGATGTCATTATCAACTGGGTGGATGGAGGGAGAGCAGTGGATGTCATCTACCTTGACTTTAGCAAAGCTTTCGATACTGTCTCCCACAACATCCTGATAGAGAAGCTGAGGGAACAAGGGATAGATGAGTGGACAGTGAGGTGGGTTGAGAACTGGCTGTCAGACCGGGCTCAGAGAGTCGTGATCAGTGGAGTAGAATCTGAATGGAGGCCTGTGACTAGCGGTGTTCCCCAGGGCTCGGTGTTGGGTCCAGTCCTTTTTAATATCTTCATTGACGACCTTGATGAGGGAATAGCATCCACCCTCAGCAAGTACACCGATGATACAAAGCTGGGAGGAGTGGCTGACATGCAGGAACACTGCGTTGCCATTCAGCGAGACCTGGACAGACTGGAGAGCTGGGCTGGGAGAAATCTAATGAAATTCAACAAATGCAAGTGTAAAGTCTTGCACCTGGGGAGGAATAACCGCCTATATCAGTACAGGCTGGGGGATGACCTGCTGGAAAAGAGCTCTGTGGAGAAGGACCTGGGGGTCCTGGTTGATGACAGGTTGGCTATGAGCCAGCAGTGTGCCCTGGTGGCCAAGAGAGCCAATGGGATCCTGGGATGCATCAGGAGGAGTGTGTCCAGCAGGTCGAAGGAAGTGATCCTCCCCCTCTACTCTGTGTTGGTCAGGCCCACCTGGAATAATGTATCCAGTTCTGGGCTCCCTGGTATAAAAAAGACAGGGACCTTCTGGAGAGGGTCCAGAGAAGGGCGACAAAGTTGATTAGGGGTCTGGAACATCTCCCCTATGAGGAAAGGCTGAGTGAGCTGGGTCTGTTCAGCCTGGAAAAAAGAAGACTTAGGGGGGAACTAATTAGTGTTTATAAATATCTTAGACATGGGTGGCAGGGGGAATTGGCCAGCCCCTTTTCTTTGGTCTGTGGGGACAGGACTAGGGGCAATGGCTGTAAGCTGGAGCACAGGAAGTTCCGCACCAACATGCGGAAGAACTTTTTCACAGTGAGGGTGACGGAGCCCTGGAATAGGCTGCCCAGGGAGGTGGTGGAGTCTCCTTCTCTGGAGATATTCAAGTCTCGTCTGGACGCCTATCTATAGGGAGCCTGCTTTGGCAGGGGGGTTGGACCCGATGATCTCTTGAGATCCCTTCCAACCCCTAAGATTCTGTGATTCTGTGATTCTGTGATTCTGTAATTGTAGGTGGTGATAAAGTCTCCCCTCAGTGGGCACACTGCTGGCTCATGTTCAGTCAGCAGTCACCCAACACCCCCAGGACCTTCTCTGTCTGACAGCATTCTTGCCACTCTTCCCTAAGCCTGTAGAACTGCACAGAATTTTTACGTCTTAAGTGCAGCTCTCTGCACTTGTCCTTGTTGAACCTCATCCCCTCAGTCTCAGCACATTGATCTAGCCTGTCCAGATCCCTTTGAAGAGCCTTCCTACCCTCCAGCAGATCCACACTTTTTCCACTTGGAGTTGATGAACTCAAAGGTCTTTTCCAACCTAGTGATTCTGTGATTCTGTGTGAATTCTTCATCCACTGAACAGTCCATCCATCAAATCCATCTCTCTTCAGGGAGAATGATGTTGTGCGGGAGTGTGGCAAAGGCCTTATAAAAACCCAGGTAGATGACATCTATAGCTTTTCCTTTGTTCATCATAGAAGGCCGCAAAGCTGGTGAGTCAGGACTTGGCCTTGGTGAAGCCATGCTGGCTGTCTCAAATGATGTCCCTGGCCTCCATGTGCCTCAGATAGCACAAGCTATCTCAGATAGCACATGCTCAGATGCTGGAGAAATGGGATGACAGGCACCTCACGCAGTTCAATAGAGGTGAATGCCTGATCAGCCCCCTAAAGATGACTAACCCCATGTGCTGGAGCCAACCAATCTGGAAATCAGGTCTGCAGAAAAAGAATCTGTGTGTCATAGTGGACATTAAGCTTAAGCTTAACATGAGATAGCAATGTGTCCTTCCAACCTACTGGACTGCATTAGAAGTGTCACCAGCAGGTTGAACTGCAGTGGTGAAGGCACATCTTGAGTGCCCACCCAGGTCTGGGAACACCTGGTACAAGAAAGATATAGACATATTGGGGTGAGTCCAGCAAAGGACAGTGAAAATAATTAAGGTATTAGACAGTCTGACTTGCAAGGAGAAGCTGAAAGGGCTGGGACTGTTCAGCCTGGAGTAGAGATGGTCCAGGAGAATCTTAGTGATGTATATAAATACCTGACCTGGGTGAGGAGGGGAGTAAACAAGATGAAACCTAGTTCTTCATATTGGTTGCTAGTGACAGGAGGTGAGACGAAAGCTGAAATACATACAATTCTGTTTAACAAGAAAAACTATTTTTATGGTGATAGTACTTGAACAATGGAATGGATTGCACAGAGAACTTCTGGAGTGTCCATGCTTGAAAATATACTTGGACTGGATACAGCCCCTGAGCAACCATGGGGTTCGACTCAATGATCTCTTGAGGTCTCTTCCAACCCCTACAATGCCGTGATTCTGCTCTGGTTGCCCCTGCTTTGAGCAAGTAAGTTGGACTATATTTGCTTCTGAGGTTCCTCTGAATCTCAGCAATTTATTAGTGATTTTGTGTTTCTAATATTTGAGTTGCTGAGAAAGGAAGCTTCCTGACAGAGCACTATTCACCAGGGAAAATGTGAAGTTCTCCCTTTCACTTTGCACTGCATGGGGTTCTAACTTACTAGCTAGATGCTATAGAGTGTTGTCATTTTAGGCATCTATTTGTGGAATTTGAAATTTGTATGAGATTGATATGTAAAATATGATTTCCTCTCCCTCTGCAGTATGTCTTTCAGAGAAATGTAGGTGGATGAATTCAGTATCCTGACACATTTTCTTCTATAGAAAGAGCAAAACAGCCATTCTGCCCCACTTTTAGATGGTAATGTTGGTAGAATATAACACTTTTTTAATAAGGACAAGTAGTAAAATACAGATTTCTCATGAACAGCCCTTGTTTGAGGAGATGTGATTTTGTGTGCAGCTTTTGCAGCTACTGTCCTGTGGATAATGTTTGGTCTTTACCCCTTCCTAAGGCAGCATCCACAGACATCTAATTTTGTTTCAAACACAGTGGAGATGCACAGGGTCTCACTGACACAGGGTCTGACTTGAGGAATTGGTACTGCTTCCACAGTTAATGCAGTACAGAGGCAGTTAACGCAGTCAGTTGAAAGCAGTTGATTTAATTTTAGCCACATGTGCTTACGTTCATATCTTTTTCATCAGTTCAAGGAAATACCCATACTGAATAGCCTTTCCACATTTTTTTAAAATTATTAGTATTATTTTAGAAATGTTTTCTTCAGTTAATACAGGGTGGTTTGTTTTTGTTTTTGTTTTTTTCTTATTGCATCCATCATCTGGAATAAATATATAACTATTGACATAATTCTGATTAAATGACAAGTTTTTGATAGAATTTCTTGCATGCCTATGACTGGCTTAGTTGGTTTAGAGTGCTGCCTTACAAACTTCAATTTGAGGAAAGAAAAGTGGATATAGACAGGCAAGTGCATGCACACGCACATAAACACACAAAAATTAGAGTCAGAAGAGAAAACAACCTCCTTTATATTTCCCCAATAATAATACCTATGTATATTTTGGTAGAGATAGGTCTCTTAAACATGTGTCTGCATCAGGATAATGACTTTACAAAACATGACTGACAGTTACTGCACTACATCTTTAATCATGTTTTTATTTCTATCAAGGATGCCTTACACTTTCATTGCATTTCAAACACATTAGAACTGAAAGTGCTACTAAATCTTCAAAGGAATGAGTAAAAAGAGTTTGTGTAGTGCTAAATGGGTTGATATGTTTAGTGAATACATGAAAAGAACCATGCTATATCATACAGTCACACCACTAGAAAGGGCTGCTTTATCTTCTGTATCTGGTGTTCCCAGAAAAAGCCTGCATTATAAGTGATATCTTAGGTTGAATTTGTTACTTATGTGTTTCTGTGGTGAGTGTCTGCTGTAATTTTTTACCCAGCTGATGTGTTTGACCATGTTTTTGCCATAACTGATGTGGCATTTTTGGCTTTGGACAATAGTCTCAGAATTCAGGAGATCTTTCTATCATGCTCAAGGAAATACGAAACTAATCAATTATGACTAAGACTGGTGGGAACCTCTGACTATTACTGCCCAGGAGAGGAGTTCAAGGCTATCATAGGTTTGGTAGCCTTAATATTCTCTAGTATTTTGGTAGTCTTAATAGTCTCCAATCATTAGCGTCATCCAGCTCCTGTCCTCAGAAATTTCCCTTCCCATGATATTTCTATTTCTTTGCTATTGGTTGTATATGTATGACACAGAGGTAATGAGGCACATGTGCATTAGTTTCTCCTGAGCAGTCCAGTCCAATCTCTATAGCAAGTAGGGGAAACTTGAGCTTTGTTAGCTCTGATTTCCTACAATGGAATTGCTTTCAGCCCACCACTTCTGTCACTTGTGTTTGACCTACAACCTGCATTGAAGGGAGTAAAGAGCCCTTCTTGGACATAGGATTTGAAGTCCTTCAGTTGGAAGTGGGAGCCTAAATATCTTTGTGAGTTTAACTTAGTTGATGTTGTGAATTTTGATGTCCAAAGCAAAATTTTGTTATTTAAGAAACATGGAAATGTCCGTAAAATATCTAAACAACTGCTGCTCCTGTTTTTTAGAAGTGATGCCTCCTGAAAACAATGTAAAGTGTTAATGATTCCCCAATAACAGATTTAATTGAACATTCACCAAGAATTCAAAAGAGATTAGAACTTGTAAAAATTGTCCTTGATGATTGCAGTTAGAAAGGAACTGTCCAAATCAGAAGATTACATTGAATTTTAGGACTCTCACATTAAAAAAAAAAAAATTTAATTGGGAAGTGGTCATCTTGAAGGTGGGCTTTTGTATTCAGTATTATTGGCTTCAACCCCACTGTAATTTGCAGTCTTGGTCCGCATGACCTCCAGTCTATAGAACACAGCTAAATTTATTCCCTAGCTGTACAGTATTGTTTTCTTCCAAAGAAAAGGAGGATATGGAACGACGTTCATGTATCCTGGTATCATACCTACAGGGAGTTAGGCTAAGAACAGCAGCGCAGCCATTAAAGATAAGAAAAAATAACAGAAATTCTGAAGAGGTCATTCATCATGAAATTCTCTTTAAGAATGTTATTCATCACCCTCTGTCAAAAGACCTAGAGTAATGGCAAAAAAAAAAATACCATCAACCTTAAAACAATTTATTCAAATGCAATCACCGCACAAAGTAGTGCATTTTAGCTATATGAGAAATTTAAAAGGCCCACATTATTACAATGATAGAAGACAAGATATGAAATGCGGTTGTGCTTTGAAAAGATTAACTTTCAGAGTTTCAGAAGGCTTATAGTGTATACGAAATAAGATATGCAATTTTGGGAAGATACAGGACGTTTTTCAAATCTAACATCATGTTTGAATTTGAAAGTGTTAAATACAAATCAAGCTTAGTTATGGATTTCCAACCTGTAATGATGGTGGAAAATAATTTTCCCTCTGTAATTTATTTATAAATAGAAAGCTTTGGAGAATGTCATCTTTGCCCACATGTTATAATGCAAGATGAAGTGAAGAAAATGCTGACCATTTCAAAAGAAAGGAGAATGAGTGTCCGTCATGGTATGGTTACAGCAGAGGTATAAAAATAGATCAGATCCATCATGATATTTCCAACTCATCCCCCAATAAGTTTCTAATCTCTAGCAATTTGCAGTTCAGAGACTTCTGAGACCTTTCTGCCCCTGCAACATGGCCAAGGATATCTCAGAAAAATTAGGACAATCACGTAGTGTCTTTGGAGGTTATCAAAAGAAAAATGTAATTTTCTCATTGTGCTCCAAATTTTTAAAGAGGAAAAAAACCTGTGTTAGCAGGTTCATATTCTAGTAATTAAAAAAAACCACTAAAGCCACAAACACCTTTTTTCATTTTTATAATTCATCCCATAAAACATAATAAAGCCTAGTTCCCAAGCACTGGTGCATCTTTAATACTTTTTTATACTAAAGAAGTCTGGTTCATATATGATATTGAAGGTATTATTTCCTCTTACAAGTTCATTCATTCATGCTTATGAATATAACTAGACCAGCTGGCCAAATATAGTAGTAAGTAAACTCTTTCTTCCTGACAACTTTTCTCAGGTTTCTATGTTTGCCTGTCAGTAGCTTACAGACTTATTAAATAGTTTTCAGCTAATGGTATTCACAAAAATAAAAATAAAGCTTGCATTACTGTGTTGGTTGTAGTGTTCATTCAGTCAGCACCCAGAACAAACAGCATGCATCTGTTCACCAGCAGCATGCATCTTTCTTATTTGTTACCCAGATAAATATATTATTTTGTGCTACACATGAAAATACTGTAATATACTGTTTTCTGAACCATTCACTTTAATTGGCACATCCTCTGGAACTCAATAGCTTTGATTTGGTTTTGCTTGTTCTGAAGGACAGCTAAGCCTGATGAGTGGATCAGAGTCACAATGCAGAAGGTAGTAAGCACACCCAATTACATGCAAATCTCTTGTAAACGTTGTTGGTTTAGCACATACCAAAATCTTCCCCTCCCTCCCCAGTCTTCATTGTCTTGACACAAACTTTTTTTCTGAACAAAGTTCTTTTAGCCTTGCTTAAAGGCATGTAAAATTACGGGTAAAATAACTGGTATTTTGTACACAATTCCTACCATCTAACTACACAACCACAGTTCAGTGTGAAGCAGATTGGTCTTTTTCTATCTGATTAGATTCCTTTTTCAGTCCGTGAGTGTTGGCTGTAATTTGCAGACATGTAAATGTGTAGAAGCGCATCGTGTATAAATTAGTAAAGCCAGAAAATAACAGGCCATTTTGGAAGTCTTTTTTTGCTCTTACAAATCAGCAATCTAAAATCTCAAGTCTAGGAGATATACAGGAGTTCAAGCAGCATATTACTCTGTATAAACACCTTTTTACTACATTCTGACAGCTTTTGACAAATGTAACACCGAACAAAATCATTTGCAATGGCTGCATCTGCCTTTTTAGAATCCATGATGAGAATCGCAAAGACTGGTTATTTATTTAAAAGGCAAGTCAACGTTCAGCAGATTTTTTGAAGTGTGAACAGTGAAATCACTTCAGTGTCATCTTTTTCTGTGTCTAAGTGGAACACAAGCAGTTTCTAAATTCCTAACCTGCACCTTTAGTATTTAAGTTTATTCCTGAAGAGCATTTGGCAAGAAACTTTTCGTAACAAACCCTTGTGAATTAATTCACAGCATCACCTCTGAAACAAGAATGTGATAGCTTGTTTTGCCTGGGTAATGCTGTTACACCCTGACTGTGTAACAGCGCTCAGGATCACTTGGATGGCGAATGCTTCAATCAACACAAGTGTTTCAATATTTATTCTAAACTCACTATTTGATGTAATATTTCTTCCTGTTCTTATATTCTCTGGGTGCTGAAAAAACTATAAAAACTATTTGCACAGGTTGGCCAGCTTTAGTACTCTGTGTAGTTTATTATGGAGAAATTAGTGAAAATCAGTTACAGGAAGAAAAACAATGAATTCTCACTTGCAGGCTTTGACATAAAGCTAAGGATAGAGATGTCTCTAGTCAGGCCAGTGAGTCACGTTTTCATGAACCACCTGTTTTTCTCTGTGCAGTGTCGACCTGGGTTCTCTCTTGTCAATAACCGTTATCAGCATCTGACGAGCAACCGATTCTAGAATTAAAAACTTCAGGCTCTTTGAAATTAGGTTGCTGAGAGATGGAACCAAGACAACTTTTATTCAAGCTACTAGCATTAACCTAATTCTTTTGCTTATTTGCCTTTTCCAACCATTTTCAAAACATCCCTTAAAGTACAAGAAACAAATCATATTATCTGATCCGATATCCTCAGTGAAGTTGCTATTAGAGACACAACAACAGAATTATCTCCATTATCTGCTAATTTAATCATATTGACCTCCTTTTCCCCTGCTTCTTCCCAAGGACTCTAACATTTAAGAGCTTGCATGAGTAGATAGATGCCTGTCTCTCTTAGGCAACACTTCCCGGCTTGAAGTGCTATACCTGGATGAAACAATTCCCTATTTCCTTTTTCTTAGGATGTCTTAAGATTTTTTTTTGTGAGGTTGAATTCCTGAGTATACTGCAGGCATCATTCTTATTTTATACTGCCTGAAAAAAAACCACACCGAATTCCAAACTATTCTTCCTGGTAGGCAAAACCACAAGCCCTTATTCATTATCTCCAAACTCAGCATGTTTACCTCTAACGTCTGCTCTTCCCCTTCTTTCACAGTTCTTACTGCAGTAAATAGAACAGTTCTTCCTCTATATGTGAGCAGAAAGTGGTCTTTTACTGATTTGTTTCAAAAGTTGTCTTTTTTCTTTCTGGGAAGGATGAAAGTCTTTTTAATTGCCTGAGTTTTGATCCTGTCATCAAAATCACACCTGTTACAGGACAGATAAGAAAAAGACGAGTTTAATGTGGAGGAAAAAAAAAATTGGCTAGTGGATAGAACAAGGGACTGGGAGGCAGGAGGTCTGGGATTTATTCCTATCATTACTGCTTGATTTTACATGATCATTGTCAAGTCATTTAACCTCTGTGTCTCAAGTTCCTCTATATACAGAAGGAAAAACCAACATTTCTCTCTTCCAGGTGGATATTGCATGGAGTGAGGCCTAATTAAAACCAGTAAAGAGTTTTGAGATCCTTGGATAAAAGGTGCTATAAAAAGTTCCAACTATTTATTGCTTCATGCTCCCGAGTAGATCTTAAGTCGCATATCTCTTTGAATCATGGATCTCTATTAAGCAAAGATTGCTAACAGTGTGAAATCCTGCAGTTGTTGCTTTTTTAATTTCAGAAACAGATGTCTTGTGAGATTGAGCCACCCTTCCTTGTGCATGAACCTAAAATCTCAGCTAATATCTTCAGAAATCTGAAGTAATGCAGAAAAGCAAAATACTGCTAACTTACTTCCCCTTCTTTCATATTTTTCTGCACATTCTTCTGGCTTCCTGTGTTAAGTCCATCACCTTAGAAGATTCATTCTTTTCCCAGGTGGATAAGATATAATCACATAAAGTAAGTTTTCTCCCCTGCTCCTCAATTCTGGTTAGACAATTCTCAAGATGAGTTGGGGAAGGAGTGTATATTCTTTAAAACCTACCTTTCAGGTTGCCAAGCTAAATAGTGGTACCACCACCATTTATTTCTAGAAAAAATCTATTACAAAGGTATAACCCGAGGCAGCAGTATGGGTTAGTGGTTGACCTGTTGAGAAGCAGCACTGTGGAGAAGGACCTGGGAGCACTGATGGATAATGAGCTTTCCATAAACCACCACCGTGCCCCTGTAGCCAAGAAGGCCAATGTATCCTGAGGGTGCATCAAGAAGAGCATGACCAGCAGGTCAAGGGAGGTTATCCTCCCCCCTGCTCTGCCCTAGTGAAGTTCTCCTTCCCCTCTACTCCTTCCTGGTGAGGTGACATCTTGAGGTCTGTGTCCAGTTCTGGGCAGAAATCTTCTGGAGAGAGTGCAGTGGAGAGCCATGAGGATGATGAGGGGACTGGAGCATCTCTCATATGAGGAAAGAGTGAGACATCTGGGGATGTCACACCTAGAGAAGAGAAGACTAAGAGCAGATCTCATCAATATTTATAAATATTTAAAGGGTGGATGACACGACCATGGATCCAGACTAAATAGGAGGAAAATCTTCACTTTGAGGATGACAGAGCCTTGGGACAGGATGCCCAGAGAGGTTGTGGAGTCTCCATCTCTGTCTGGAGACTTTCAAAACCTGAGGGATGCTGTCCTGTGCATCCTGCTCTAGGTGATCCTGCTTCTGCTGTAGGTGATCCTGCTTTCGCAAGGGGGAATTGGACTAGATGATCTCCAGAGGTCCCTGCAACTCCCACCCATCTGCGATTCTTTGATTCTGTACTTGAATCATGACAGGGTCACACGAATTCTGAACAGTCAAATATTTTCTTCTAAGCCGGTGCATTGATGTGAACCACTAACACAATCACCTCTCCTTTGGTTACTTTTTCTTCCTACAAGTTTAAAATGTGAAAAATGCTCAACAGACAATGACCCAAAGCCAGGTTATTTCACTTCTCCTCAAAGACATTCTCTAATTTCTTAAAAAAACCCCAACTGGCATAGCCTAAACTATTTTATTTTTGAGTGAATCAGGAAATGTACGGACTATCACTTTTTAGAATCTGTTGAAAGTTATTTGGTTAATCGCTGTATTGTTTTGAGCTGAACAAACTTGCTTTTCAAGAAGACCGACATACAAATCCAAACACACCTTTAAAAAAAAAATTAAAAATTGGCACCGTGCCATATACCCATCATCCTAGAGTGGCAACAGGGTTTTTTTTTATACATAAAACATGCCCAAGAACAATTATCTTCACTATCACTTGGCAAAAAAGAAAAAAAACAGAAAAAAAAATGCAGAAGTCCAATTTTCTTCAAGTTGAATGAAAACTCTTTGATGAGCAGGATTTCTTTGGTTAAAGACGACGCTGGTAAAAGGCAAAATGTACAAGAAATCTGTATTTGAATAATAGGTGAAATCATATGGCTGCTCAGTTATGAACCCAGCACTGATCCTATCAGCCCTCTTTATCTAACTGAAAGCAATATATATTCACATTTATGCAGAAATATTCCACAGCGTCATGAAGTGCTACTTTAACTGGTACCTGTTATCTTCCCCACTAATACAAACTAAAGAAACACAACTTGCCCTTAGTGTGGATGCACAGAATCATAGAATCATTAAGGTTGGCAAAGACCTCTGAGTTCATCCAGTCCAACTGTTTGTACAATACCACCATGTTATCTATAACAAGCAGAACACTTCACTGTTTGGCAATATGAGGATGTGCAATGCCAAAGACAGAAAGATCTTCCTGGCTTGATCTGAACAACTGCAATGGTACTTCAAGGGAGTTGCAAAGACTCAAATTCCAAACAAATTTTCATGTAAAACAGACTTCTATGGGTGATTCTGCACTGGAGAGAGGGACTGTACATCACCAGGCAGCAAATGTCTGCATAGCCACATCAGGAAACCAGCAATGATGATGAATGTAACTTCTCTGAAGTTGAACTGCATTTTTAAACAATTCCAGGGGAAAACTATACCTTTTGCTCCAGCAACAGCAGGATTAACCACTTTCTCTTGACCTGGGGTCTGCTATAAAATAGAAACCAGCTTGTAGAATTCAAGTATTGGTGAAAGCTCCCAGCCTCTCTGCCCTGGGTTGTATTTAACTCTTTATTTATTGAAAATGCTCCAGCTGCATCTGTTCAATATTTATTATTGTTTAACCCACAAGGAAATGGGAATGTTAAAAGCATTTTTTGATCAATGGATTCAATCTTGAAAGGTTTTCGGGTGTGACTGTGATTTCTGCAGAGTGAAACTCCACTTTTAACTCAACTCTCCAACCATTTACAACTTGAGAAAATGTTTTCTGAAAGGATGTTTGAATTTTTATTTTCTTTGTCTGTATTACTGCTACAGTTTCAGTCATCAGGCAGTGAAAGACCAGAACATGATACATATGCAATCTTGTAATTGCCGTTACCTAATGTAATGGCAATATTTTCAAGGTTGCCAGTGTTTTATTTCAGTGTTTTATTTCAAGCTGTTTCCAGTAATTACATAGTAGAGCACCTGTGCTGGATAAGCATCAAGGGTATTAAGGCCAGAAATTTCTCAGACAAAAACCCACATATTTTTATCTTAAATTGATTTTTTTTTAATTATTCAAACAATCCAGCAGATCAGTCAACACCCAAATTTGTGACTATGTTAAGACGTGAGAAGCAGAAAATGAAAAGGTGACTATACAGCAGTAGCTCTAATTTTCATTATTCAAGCTGGTAAAGTACATACAAAGAGTGCAAAAATGAAAAACTGGAGTTCAGTTCTAAAGAGCCCTTTTTAAAGAGGTTTCAGATTCTACTAGTAACACAGAAAAAGACTATTATTGCTACTTACATTTCTATACAATTGAGATATAGAGAAATGTGTCATCTGTCAATTCACACACCTAACAGTACAGCATATAAACATGATTATTCGCTAAAGAGGTTATGATTCCTAGCGTTTGGAAACAGATCTACTACTTCTTGTAATTGGTCTATTGAGTTCATCATGTTTTCGTTTCCAGCCACAAAACTAATTTCCTGTATAACCCAAACAATATTGTGCCCATGCATGTGGTACAGTGGCTGTATGTACATCACAGATATTTTTGTGGTGTGTGCAGATGTCTTGAAATCCCCAATAAGGCAGTGGTTAGATCCTAAAAGCATCCATCTACAACCTAAGTCGATACATCAAGTCTGATAATGTATGGAATATGGGGGCTGTTGACTTCAGATGGGGCATCTAAGCCATATATATAATTTTAAACAGGCACCCTAGATATTGTCCCCAAGTTTTTAACACACTGAGAGTGCATTTTGGAAGTCTTTCAGATAGTAAATGTGAGTCCTGCCAGGGATTCAGCTTGTACTGAACACAAGTTGGTTGTGTTTACTCCTGATTAAAGTAATACAGTTTTTACCTGGTGCAAATCGCATTGGTTGCCCACTATAATGTACATTATCAAGGTCAGTTTATCCACAGCTTCCCTTCCGTCCTCCTCCACCCCTCTTTCTACACAACTGTTTCATTTAAGAATAGCAATTTCACATCTGATAATTTGTGCCCCAGAACCAAGGGCAGCCAATTAGAAATAATTAAGGCTGGGAGAGACCCTGGGAGATAGCTTAATCCACACCTTTATCCCAATGAGGATAAGTTATACTTGGCAGAAGTTTCTTCAATCTAGTCTAAAAGCCCTACAGTGACCATCTCCACAACAGAAACAAGCAGCTTATCCCAGCATTTTGTTTTCCCAGTTTATTCAAGCTTTCTGCAGCTACCTGCTTTGATTTAGCTTAATTTTCAATTCCCTGCCTTTTACTCTCTCCATTATGAATATGGTGGAGAGAAGAAAGTATCTAATTCTTTTTCTAACAGTCTATCACGTAGTTGAACCTCATCAAGCTCATTTCATTGCAAACCATCTCAAGCACTTCCAGCTTTCTTTTAGGTCTCCCTCATGAACTTCTCATAGCTCATCTCCTCAGAGGTATATGCCCATAGCTTTTTTGAAATGTCCCAGAGTAGTCATTCCCTGAAGTTGTACCAAGCAGAACAGAGCAGGAATAGTGATTTTGTATTTTTCAGACTGCACTTTTTTCACAGAATAAAATTATGTTTGTCCTTTTTACAGCAACACAGTATTCTACACTCATATTCACCAGCGATGTTTTATAACCCCCTGCCAGGGAGACTGGACACAAAGTTCCCTCTGTAAAATCAGTCATGATTCCCTAAGTGAGCTTAAGTTTTGCCCAGCATGTAAAAATCTGTGCCCTCCAGTGATCAAGGCAGTCAGTGCTCATACAGACTTCTGAGAGCAAGTTGTACTTTAAAACAAAAGCATTTAAAAGAAAATCTGAAAACCACAGGACAAATTATATGCACACCTATGGTATTAGGCATCTAATTATCTCCCACAGTTGGATCCTAACCTTACTAAAGAAATCCCTCTTCCCTTTTTATGGCTCCCCATCTTCCCTCAGTGTCTTTAGAGTTCAGTTCTTCTCATCCATTGGATATTTCTCTTGAAGATTAAGTAAAGACCTTGATGTGTGTACATAATATAACAGATTTCTGATCATCACCTAACTACACGGACTCACAGACCCATCAAGTACGTCAGGTTGGAAGATACTGTGTCTACTCCAACCCCTGCCTAAAAGCAGATCTAACTGTGGAAGGATAATGTGGGATTTGTCCAGTGTAGTTTCAAACACTGTGGAAAAAAACACCCCTCTGCCAAGTAAAGACTTTCATCCTTTCTTCCCAGTACATATCCAGGTATTATGTGAAAATACAGTGCAAATTCATTTCTCAGACACTTTGTCTCTTGTAAAGACTTTACAGAGAAGACCCATTTATTTATAAGCAGTGGCAAGCATTTCAGCCACGGTGCATACCACCAAATAAAATACCCTTCATGTTTCATCAGACTCTACAACACGTATTTCCTTATACTGCAATCTGGCAAATCACATCTGGTGATTTCACCTTGGGCTTCTTTATTTTAAATCCATAAATCTTTGCCTCATTGGCACATAGAAAATCCCTTACAACATTTCACGTGCAAATTTTACACCCAACTGATGGAAGTAGAAATCAGCAGTGAGGATAGCATTGGAAAGGCAAGAGTTAAAGCAACTCCATTAGAAACAAAAGTTATATTTTACATTATTTCATTTTTGTTAAGTTTTTTGGAAGAAATAAGTCTTATCAGGCTTAATGGGTTTTAGTCATTTTTAACAGCTACCTAATGAGCTCTCCAATTATATAAAGAAGAGTAATTCAGTTCATACATTACTGTATCCCCTCACAGAAACACAGTTCCCCCTCTTCAGAAATGACTCACTCAAGGTCATACAATAAGCCAGAGGAACTAATAGAGCTCAGGTGTTCCTGGCTAGTGACCTTATATCTAATCTTTTAAATGAAGTGTGTTTCTCTTGATATCCTTGTTTTAAATACTTTAAATATCTGACATACATTAAACAGCTACAAATAAAAACTCCACTGACATTTATAGCCCCACAAGTGCTCTTTAGCATCAACAAAAAACCAAAACTGCAACACTTACAGTGCATACAACCAGAACACTCAAATAAATAAAATAAAATAAATAAATAGTCCAAGAAAAAAGGGTGAAAAAATAGAATCTTTCTGACTCTTGCAAGAGCCTATGAAACTGAACATCGCACATTTCTTAGGAGGTAACACCTGTAGATGAAACAGTCTACAAAACCTCGCAATGCACAATGGCACATAATAGAAGCTGAAGATGTTTCTCTCAAGGGATGGCGGAAATATAATCCAGTGATTCTGAAGCTATTTGGTAAAGGGAAAGGAAACTGTAAATATTTAAAATGTCCTCTGTTTTTAGCAAACACCTACCTGAACACAATTGAAGCCTTCCTTTGCATAGCTCAAGACAAAATATTGCAAAAGAGGAGAAAGAATATGCAAGCTGCTTACCAGCAAGGCTGTTTGCTAGTTATACATTTCATCTCCAACGGAATCCATGTAGAGTGATCAGGATCCTATGCAATGATAAAGACAAAACAAATTATAATTGTTTGAAGAATAAAGAAAAAAAGAGTGAATTATTAGTAAAAAATAATACATGTTATCAATTTAACATATCACAACTCCTTGAAAAGTGTAACTATTACTAAAAGGCATTTTAATTAAGATAACTATTTGCAAAATGACATTTGAAAATAACGTAGCGAATTACTGACAGGTGGGTAGGTTTTGCTTTGTCAAGAAAGGTTGAATAATCTATACTATAGAAAAAATACTCATGATATGAAATAGATAAAACCTGTATTATATACATCTACTTGAATGCAGACTTTTCTTGATGCTACTTGAAATACAATGGCAATATCACTAGAAAAATCAAAACTGTTTGAAAAAAAAATATGATTTTTGTTGCTCAGCTTTACTTCCTTAAAGCCTAGCGTAAGCTACCTATTAGACCCTCCTCTGAACTTAGCAGAGAAAGAGAAGCACCTCTGAGTGCAAATCAGATCACCTGTGGGGATGCCTCTCTCTTCACACAGACTGTTTAGAAGGTCTGTTCAAGACTAGACTGCCAGCCATTTCAGGTAGACAACATGAGTCCCACCCAGAAAGCATAGGGGAAACAGGAACAACGAACAAATACAGATTAAATTGTCAGGTTTATGACAATTGTGTTCAGGGGTCTACTGTTCTTGCAATACACAATGAGAGTAAGCTTCTGCATGGTTGCAAAGTTCTGCTTTCAGATGAGTTTAGCTCTCTCTAACAATTAACTCTCACTGAAGAAAAGCATGCCTTTAAGATCAGAAAAGTACTGCAGACTAGACTTCAGACACCTTTCTCAAGGTCTCCACTGAGATGAGAAGCAAATGGACTAATCTTAAGGTTGGTGTTGCTGAGTGAGGGATCAGAGTGCACAAGCCCCTATTTTCAGACCCCTATTTGGATACACTTTTCATATCTTAAGCATTAGCAGTACACATAAATCTCCATGTTTACAGAAAACCTGCTGCATACGTAGGGTACAATGTAAATATTTTACAAGTGTGCTGCTGAAAAAGATCTTCTTTCACTTTTACTAATGCATCCTTCATACCAATAACAAACCTAGCACGTGTAACTATGCAAAAAGAATAATCTTGCCAAATACGAAATGGTTGCTGAGATACAGCCTGGTCTGCCCAACGAAGAACAAATATTACATTTCAATCTGCTTTTAGTGAGTCCAGGAGCATCCTCAGCCTAAATGCTCTTTAAGAGTATTCTCCTTCTCAACACGCACCAATTAGAAGTAGGAAAAGCAGATGGTCAAAATAAATTAGAGACAGCATACCAAACCTGCCTCAGATCATCACCATTGGCAGATCTAAGCAGCAGCAACAGCCAGTCAGTAGTTAGGAAGAGAAGTATATGTATTTTTTTTCTAGCATCCCTTTCTGGAACAAAATTGGAGAAGCATTGCAGCTGTCGGAGTACTCCATTTGCAGAGCTGAAGAAAGCAGAAATCTGTCCAGTGATACTTAAAGGCCAAAAAACTTGCAGAGAGCATTTTGATTCCTTGATACTGCAAACTCTAAAAACACTTCAAATGTGCAGTGAAGAGAAGGGCTTTCTTTTCTTGCACTAATTACGGGCACATGCTATCGAGACACTATACATATATTTTCAACATATATGTTGCTGAAAAGATCCAGCCATCACCAGGCTCTGGAAGACCTAAAGTTACCAGGTTTCTTAGGTCTGATAAAGATGAATAGAATTAGGCCTTACCTAAGAAAATGTGAGAGACTATATAGAAGTTATAGGTACTAAGAAATGTGAGGAATTTCTTCCAGATGAAAGAAAAAATTCCCTCTTAACACTGAGTAGAAGGTGCAAAAAGTCTCATGGTCCTTGAATAAACCAGGTATGCCTCACCTCAGCCATGACAGCTTGATGAAGCATATACACACGTGGGAAGGTGACAGAGAGATAAAGAAGGGAGGGAGGGAAAAGAGTTACAACCACGAGCAGTAGAGCAAACTCACTGCAGTGGTGCAGGCTGAATTGCTGTCTGTGCCCAAGCCAGAAAGGGCTTCATAAGGCAAGGAGCAATGTCAGCCAGCTTCAGATGGAGGGAAGGAAAATAAAAAGAAAGGAAAGCAAAAAAGATTTCAAGTTAATGAGAATAGCTCCTTTCTCTCTCCTCCCTGAGACTATAGGGTAAGACACACATCAAGCACAGCCCCAAAGGAATACAACACACTAAGACCTTTTTAGGATGTGCTTTTATCAGACAGTCTGTGACAGTCCTTATGGCATAAAATGGGACATTAGGGATATACCTCATCCTGTACATTAAAACATCTGAAGCTGAGCTGAGGCAGCTGAGCTAATTGACCTGCCTCCATGTTTCCAGAAATCAATCACAACAAGCACAAATTTCAGCAACCCCAAATTACTTATTGAAAGTCTTTTGTCTTTCTGGTAAGAATGTGAGAGTTTGAGCAAAGGCTCCATAGTTTTATTACTGGCCCAAAAGAACAGATTCACCCCTACTCACCTCCAAATGCTAGAGCTTGCTTTATGCTATTAAAAATGAGCTAAAGAAGCTCTGAAGATGAAGAAGTCATCTGAATGCTGAGTGAAACAAGACAGTGATCACTGCTATTGCAGAGCAGATAGACACGCAAGTATGTCAGCAAGGTTTGTTGTTTTGTGGTTGCTTTTCTATTCTATCTTTTAAATTGAAGACAAGTGGCAGACCACGAATGTACATAAGGTATCTATCAACTGTTTTGCATCTTCATACCATCTTTTTTATTGCAGTTGGATTTTGTTTCCCCAGTTGTACTACTAAAAAGTGTAAATTCTATATGCTCCATCTAATTGACACAGCTGCATTTCAAATTTTAAAAGTCAGGCATTTCACAGTTCAGAATTAGGTATCCAATATGTCAGGAGCCTTATGAGATGCCATTTGTTTCCAACCTGAATTGCATAATTGGGTAGCCTAGTCCCTGCTATTGTACTTTGACATGTCATCTTGAATGTCTTTTATTTATGATAAATAATTCTTGTTAGTGTTTCCACTGTTGCTGGAGGGTTTCCTACATCTTTATAGTCTTCTTGCCAGTCTAACAGCTTTATTCAAAATAATTAACTTCTCAATACATTATTTTTGTCTCTCAGACCTTGCATTGGTGACTGCATTGTATAGGTGGGACCGTCTTGAAGTAGATGGCTTTTTATTCAGGGTAAAGGTGTGTTGAAAACATGTTTGCCAGAGCTTTAAGCTTTGTATGTGCAAACCTGTGCACATGTCACAAAAAGAATGCATTCACACAATTCAAACATTCCCAGATTTCCATTTTGGTTAGAAATAACTTTTTATAGCATTTGAGATTTTTCAGCCTTGCTCAAATCTGGGAATTACAGAACTGTGGAAATATCATATCATTGCGTATAACACAAATTTGAATTAGAGTCCTGCTGTGTTAGGCATTGCACACAAATTACATCCAGATTGCCCTTTAGCCCTAATTGCTCTCAGTTTTTATTTATAGGTTCAAAAGAAGAGACAATCAGCCATATGAAGTTCTAAGTCTTCCTTAATAATTACTTACAGATACATCCCACTGAGAACAAAACCAGCTGCCATTTTCCATTATCTCTGATAATCATTCATAAAATAGAAAGCCATCCTCCTAAAATAGCGTCTCTGACCTTCAGAGAAAGTGGAGATTTGTACCAACAGCTTAAAGTAAAAAATAACCCAGTGAACTAGAGTCCAGGAAGGGGTGAAAAAGAATTTTTAGCTGTAACTAAGCAATAAAAATATAAACTTTGCCATGAATTTCAATAGTTACAATGCAACTACAAGAAACTTTAAAATTTGTTGTATAGAACATGTTTATTGATTATTTTGCTGTGAATTCTTGGGACATACGGACAGACATCTACTGAAGATGTCTTGTTTGCCATGTGGACAAGGATAGAATGTAAAATGGGGTTAGGAAGATGGATTAATAACTTTTCCCTGATAAATTGTTGCTTGGAAATGTCATTTCAACATGAACTCAGTTTAGAATTAGGAGATAGAAATTCTGTGGAGGCTTTTCTTAAGTTCAGAGGTCAACCTGTCACTTCAGAGGGTCTAAAAAGCAGTTCAGTTGACTGTCCGGTAAAGACTTAACACAGTTGCCTTAGCATTATTTTCTTCTGCAACATACTACAAACATGATACAGTAACCCACTTGGCCTTCAGCTGCGGTTTCTAAAGAGAACATCGCTCAGAGATCCTGCATCACGTCATCCAGTGTTATATTCTGTGCTGTATCTAGTTTAGAAATGGGTACAAGTATGCACATGCACCTGACATATAGGTATCTAAACATGAAACTAAATACCTCTTGGAGAGCTTGATACAAGTTTGCCTTAATAAAAACAATTAGAATCAATTGAGATATTTTAGAGATGTCGCAGGTACAACACAGGACCTGCAGAAAAACATCCTCTTGGTGAGGCAGCTGAGGGCCAACACATCTCACATGGTTGGGGCATCCTTAGACAACCGTATCAAACTTTTTTCACGTCTACATCAAAGATGTAGCTCAAACCAAAGGTGGTGATTTCCACACTTTGAAGTAGTCTTAATTAAAAAAGCCAAACAACAACAAAAAAACCCCCCAACAAACCAAACAACAGCTGAACTGAAAAGAAAAGGAGAAGTTATGTATTTACTTTCTCACAGAAGTCAATGAGAATGCTTGCTTAGAAGGAGTATTTTTTTGTAGATTCTAAGTATTTATCAAACAGTATTTATCATAGCGATGGACAGACTGTATTTCTCCTTTCTGAGCCAAGGAAAGAAAAAATCAAAAACCAAACAACTTACTGGAATAAGCTGAGTAGGATGTTGAAGATGCTGTATTTCAAAGGAATAAGATGAGGCTGATCAGAAATATATTGCCTTGAAGTATGGAGAAAGTCCTGGTTATGCTGAGATTGCAACTTGGTGAAAGGCATTCCCAGAGAGCCCTAGTTAGGAGGAGCATGCTGGATTTACTGCCTGTGCTGTCTTTGAGATTTGTACTGTAATATATTATCTGTTTTTAAGGCATATCAGACCTGTATAATGTTTCTCTAGGATGGGGTTTATAATCTCAAGTATCAAGATGACCAGGATTTACAGGTACCATTGCCATGTATGACACTTAAATATTCACAGTGACTAATTAGAGAAGTACAATTGGTAATCAGAGAAATACTGGAAGCAGAACAGAGCAAGGCAAAGTGTGTAAAAAAGATCTCTTCCATGACAAAAGCCAAGCTAATGTAGCTTTGAGCAACATTGGAGGTACATCTGATAATGGATAAATCCCGCCTGCTTGCAGAAGATGTCAGTTCTCATTTTCCATCCTGCAACCTTTATATAAAAATAAGTGACATTCTGATGTGTACCAGAATCTCTAATGAAACTGAAAGGCTGTTGAAATAATTACCTGGCAAATCAACATGCATGTATATATATATATCATTCTCCTGCACCTTCTCACTTTGGCACCTAATTCCTCCTATCCACTTTGCTATTAAATCACACACACTGAAGAAGGAAAAAAAAAGAAGATAGACTAGGAGCACAGCATGAAAGACATTAGAGCTTTAAAGTGAGAGGAAAGAAATTAAAATCTGGCCTTCAATTCTCTTCATCCACACAAGTATCTATTGTCATTCAAATTACACTAGGGACCCAGGTCTCCTGCACTTTGATTCCTCTTCAGGTTTCTTGGCTGACAAAGGAATATTAGAAGTCCGTGTACTTCAAAATAAATTTATGTTTACATTTGTTTTGCCTGTGTATTACATTAAATGTGGTAGGCAGGAACAGTCACTGTTTAAAGACCCTAACTACAGGTATTCACACATATTACTTTGATATATCTCACAGAGGGATATTCACAAAGGCTAACTTAAGACTTGGACAAGTAATTTCCCCAGGCTTCCATTACATTCAGTTGAAGGAAGGGATCCTCTGGAGAGTCATCCAGATTAGGAGACTAACTTTCATTAGTTTCTCTGACTGTCCTCCAAAGAGTATCATTTGATGACTAATTGACATCCTCAGTCAATTCTCTTGCAAACAAACACCTACCTCAAACATACAGACCACATAAAATTGGTCTCCTGCTGGCATCCTCAGTGCTCTTTCTCAGTAGCATCCATTCCTTTCAAGTTATTACAATTATATTGCAAAATACCACTTTAACAGCAGGATTGCTGTTTTAAGCAGCACTCAGCACTCGAATCAGCACTGCATCACTTCTTTCAGCATCACTACATTGAAACGTCAAACCATGCTACACCTACTTCTCTAGGTGGTCCGTATTTAGAGATCTCTATGACTAATGAAAGGCCAGGTTAAGGATGATACTTCCTGAACTAACACTACATGGAAGATAAGATGTTAAAATAGCAATAGAATAAAAAAAAAAATTAAAAAAAAAGCTCTAAAAAAATAAACATTATTTGAACTCACACATCCACATGGAGATCCAAAGAAGTGTGATCATTAGGAAGTTAAAGAACAATGCACTTGTACTCTGTGAAACCCTTTCACCATGCTGTTGCTGTTCCTTGATATGAAAAGGAAGTTTTCTCCTGGGAGTTCCATACAGCATGGTAAAAATGCGTGTGAAACTATGTCTGCTAAGACAGCTCATATCTAGCTATCAAGTAATGTGAAGATTCACGTATTCATTTCCAGGATTCATCTGTGCTTTAAACAGAAACTCTTGAGCTCCTTGTCAGCAACTCAGATCTTCACACAAATGCTGTATAAATTTTACGGGAAGAAAGGGACTGACAAACTGCAAATTGTGAAGTATCTGGTCACTGTAATGATTCAGTTATATATTGCTATCTGGCACTGCTTGTGTCAGTTAACAACAACCCATTCATAAAATGTATTTACCGACAGCTAGTCTCTGGTTTGCAATAGTTAGAAAACTGTCACTCATGCTGCAAAGACAGAGAAAGCAAGTGTCTCATGTGCTACATATTTACAAAATAAAATCCAAAGTCCTACATTTCCTAAATTCAGAGGGGTTTTTCTGTTTGTTGATTTTTTTTTTTTAATTTTAT
Organism: Laterallus jamaicensis coturniculus; assembly: GCA_022605575.1. Lineage (NCBI taxonomy): Eukaryota > Metazoa > Chordata > Aves > Gruiformes > Rallidae > Laterallus > Laterallus jamaicensis. The sequence goes on along the minus strand of JAKCOX010000012.1, from coordinate 20,623,415 downwards.
TTTCTCTATTATTTTCCGGTAAATTGACTAAAGCTCTGTGTTATGTAATCATATCGAAATTAGTCCAACAGGCCAAGTTATAACTTGGAAAAAATTGTAACATAAAGATATTAATTGCAAGCGAGTAATAGAAGGAGAAGGGTAACAATGAACACAGTGAAAAGTGAACTGAAGTTTTTTGTGCTTTGAGAAAATCTCAGCAATTTTACACCCTTCTGTGAGCATCCTTGTGTTTTATAGCATCCCATACACTGAAAGTGGGACAAGAAGAATTGAATGTTATCACAAAATTAGGTTATTTTCAACTCATGAAAAAGCTCTAAGGATACCTGAGTAGGGCAAAAGTTTACAGGAGTGTGGTTTCCAGCTCAAAATTCTTTCATCACTACTCACAAATGCTTGAAATGGCAATTTTTTAAAATAATGATTTAAAGTCCTAAAGATATCAAGCTTCATGGCTTATTTCCAAAAGTTTTCAATCTGAAGAAGGATTATTTCTACAGTTAACAAGGAGGGACACCATACACCCTAGGGAGAGATTCATCACACCTAAGTTAGACATCTGCATCTGAGCTAGTCACCCTAGGCTCCCTTTCCAGTCAACAAGAGTGAATAGCACTGCTACAGTATGAGACATCTGTCTTTTTTAGACTTCTTCTTTTAGATGACATGTGTTTCACGCTTAAGTCCAGCGTCTCTTCTTTGATTATAACTGGAATTGGGGTAACTAGCTCAGATAGTAGATGTTCAAGATCAAGCATGGAAACCCTACCTCTGCTACATCGAAAGTCAACCAGAGTACACATGGTGTACCTGGGCTACATTCCTCAGCATCAGCTTCCATGTTCAGCATACAGTAATGTATGACTGAAGACAAACTTCCCCACAGCATTTAAAAAAAGCACAGAGGTTGAGTTCAATGCAACTGACTGCTTAATAATAATATTTAACTAAATAAATGGAATTCTTTTTTTCTTGTCAGATTTACTACCAGTTCTGATGAATAGGCACTTAGTGGGCTTGATCTTTTGCAGTATTTTGTAGAGCTCACATAATGGAACAGAAAAATATCTACTAAGTAGGACTTACTAAGTTAGAGATATATATCAGGACTCCTAATGTTGATTTCCCAGTGACTGCCTTGACATCCCAATTCACATAGGGAGATTTTTCCTCTCCCTGTTTTGCATGACCTTAGTAGTTCAACCCTTTTGAATATATGAGTTCTTAAAATATGTCTTATTATTACCGCTTATGCATACTGTTATACACAAGCTAGAGTGCTCACAATTAATTACTTTTAAGATATGATATTTTATATCTATATCTATAGATAAAAACCAATTGGGTCTTCTGCACACAGTTTCAAGGAATAATGGTCCTTGAAGAAGCATTTGTTAGAAGGATCTTCTGTGATTAACTACGTAGTAACTAAACTAAACAGATTCAGGAAATCACCTGAACTGAAGATCATTAGAGGCTGGGAAAATATTAACTGGAAACATCAAATATTCATGTCCAGGTTGGTCTTTTCTCCTGCAGTCTTTTTGCAGCCACTGCTGGAGAAGGGGCACTGTGCTAGACGGTCCCCAGCTCTCTATCAGCATAGCCTTTCTTAACAGAAATTGAAAAGTTGAGGATGTACAATTATGTGAAACAGTGACCAAAGAACATTTGTCAGCTCTAATCCAACTCACATCTGTAGCTGTAAAGCATCGTGTTATTAATTGTTCTCTATCACTTCTTCATATCCTCTTCAGGTGCATACTTGAAAAGAAATGAAATAAAAATATTGGAAGTTCTAGGTATTTCCACACAGCTCAGTTCAGGTCTGACTCTTTTTTTAATTCTTGGTGACTCATTAAGTGGAATCAATAACCATAATTAGCATTTGATTGGTACAAAAGGCTAAGTACTTGAACATTTTACATAACATCTCTAACAAGTGAATAAGATGTGTCAGTTCCTGCATCTACAAAATGGACCTACAGAAGATTACTTGTTTCTACATGCAGGTGAGTATCTAAACTCTCTATCCTTTCTAAGAGAAATCAGAGGCCAGGATATTATGTGGGAAGACTGTGTATTGATTTGGCTAAACTAAAAGCTATCATACTGTATTCTTAAACAGAAAGTTTAGGACAGATTCTGATGGGTATTCTTGTAGGAAGAAAAGACCTAACATATCTTTTACTCTTTCACTCAGACACTGCAAAAAAAAAAATAAAAACAAGGAAATTTCTGATTTTTAACTCCACTGATTCAGTCTTCAGACTGTGCGTTCATCCAAAAATTCCAACACTAAATATAATGAGATTTTATTTTTTATTATTTTATTTATTTTAAAATTAGAAAAAAAAAGGAAGAAGAAAAAATTCAGGCTTATTGACCTCAGTCATAACTTTCTCTCAAATGTACAGTTTCTGATCACAACATTTTTTTTCCTCAATTGGAAAAAAGGAATACATGGTAAGGATTGCAGTCTAAGATATAGCAACAATGTCCAGAGCTAAATTCAGCAATGAATCAAGTGGCAGTGGGAAATAAATGTTGATGTTTTCCTCCATTCATCCTCTGTATTGTGAAGACTCATTATTCTATCTTGCACTCTGGAGTGTCATTACAAGAAGAGACTTAATTCTTATGTTCCAGGTAACTGTCTTGACACCAGTGTTAGAAAGCCAGATCAGAAGGGTAGAAATGTGTTTTGTCTGGTACACCTCTTCTTACCTTGGTGACCTTACACAAAACTGTTGCAGTGATCTCATTGTTTGAAAATATCTATGGAGTTTCAGAATAATCATAGAATCATAGAATACTTTGGGTTGGAAGGAACCTCAAAGATCATCTATTTCCAACCCCTGCCATAGGCAGGGACAACCTCACTAGACCAGATTGTCCAATGTAAAGGAATGTTGTCAGCATTTACCTAGATCACAGAATCGCAGATCATTAGGCATTGGAAGGGATCCTGAAAGATCATCTAGTCCAATCCCCCTGCCAGAGCAGGATCACCTAGACTAAATCACACAGGAACGCATCCAAGCAGGATTTTAATGTCTCCAGAGGAGATTCCACAACGTCTCTGGGCAGTCTGTTCCAGTGCTCTGTCAGCCTCACATTGAAAAATTTTCTCCTTATGTTCACATGGAAAATTAAAACTCAGATTTTAACTCAGAAAAAAACCCATTAAAATATCTGTCTGATGTCTGGGCAAACACATGAGCATACCACAAAGTCTTTCACTTACTAATTCCTTTATCAAATTTAGAGCTTCTGTTCAAAACATCACAAACGTATCTGAATGATATTCAGTCTCAGTTTTAGACTTCAGGTGGTAAGAAACCTACCATACACCTAAGAAAGCTTTTCCAATTATCTTTACTTAGTACCTTGTTTGTAGTCTGGGTTTCTCTAGCATCAGCTTCTACCCACTGAAAGTCATTATGACTTTCCAGTAAATTAAAAAGCCATTACCATCAGATGGCTTTCCTCACTTAAGTGCTTGTAGACCATGATGAAATCACCTCTTAAACTTCATTATAAAATAAATTGATTGAGAATTTTTACTATATCTACTTAAAACACGTTAACTGCTTGTTGAAGTTATTAGGTAGCAAATATACCAGTATGTTCTCTAAAGAGTTTCATAACCTCTCTAGTGCATCATAAACCAAATATTCACGAATAGGAGTTTTTTCTTGAAACGGGATAGCAGGGAGTGAAAGCAGAAGCGTGCACTGAAATACTTTCTCAGTGTACACAGGGACTTTCTGAGCCTGCAAGGAAGGCATGGTTTTACATTCTTTAGCTGTAAAATTCTTTTTCTCTCTCTGCCTCCTAACAGGTTGTTTTCCAAAATCTCCCAAACACGCCAGTTCTTGTCTACTGAGAATGGAAGCAGTTAGGCTCTCTCAAAGAGTTTTAAAATTCCTGTTCAGAAAATCCATTCTGTGGCTCCCTTCCAGATAGCAGTGTTCAATTTTTTGTTAATAAGGGATTTTCCCCTTCTAGTTTTGTAGATAGGAAACCTATAATCAAAATACTAAAGGTTTGACACATCTATGTATGAAATGAATCCAACTCCCTCTCTCTGCAAATTGTTATCCTCTCTTGTTATCCAAAACAAGTCAAATGTATAAACCTTTGCTGTTGATTTTTCCTATGAACTTACAAGGAAACTCAGTGTTAAACAATTAGCTAAAAGCTACAGTTAGCTTCAATAAGCCCTGTAGACTCTTTTGTCTCTCAATCCATAAATTGTTGTAAGATTTGTTATTCTGGAATGTCTCTTCTAGCAAGAACATGTTTCAAGAATGAAAAATAGTTGTCACCTGTTTTGAGATCAGTTCATGGCAGCAACAACCTGCTTTGAATGGTGTTCAGCTAATGCTACCTCTTCTTGCCAATGCCTGCTACTAAAAGTGTTTGCTATACACCTGATTTGGATTGATCTAGCTTGGACTGTAAACTTCTTTTATATATACCTATAGCGGTATTTTGTGCCACTTTCTGTAAGAAATGGGAGGATCAATATATCTTTCTTCTTTGTGATGGTATAGCACAATGACAAACAACCATGGTTTGACTGCTGCCACCTGTTCCTGAAGACTGGTTGGACCAGAAGATCTCTTGAGGTCCCTTCCAACCCCTATGATTCTGTGATTCTGTGAACTTGTAACTATGGTTAATGCTATATATCTGGGCGCGAAAGAGTTCTGGGCAATCCTGGTTCACTGTTATGGGTGGGGACTGAGAATGTCAGGTCTGAAAAAAAGAAAAAGTTCCATAATCTGGAAGTTATTTGCATTTTAGCACTTCATTATCTTTCAGTGTTTTAAGATGGTTCTGAAATATGAAGCTGGAATTGCACCAACCCTGTCCCTGTTCTGGACTGGAGGTGGCACACTGCAGGTTTCAGACTGGTATAGTTATATCAGGCTATAAGCAGTTTTCTATGTCCACACATAGAAAATAACTTGCCCTTCAATGCATCATGCTTTCCTGGCATTTTAGTGTACATGCAGTCCCTCTCGTACTTTTAGATAACAGCATCAATTCGTCCTTCAGACTTGATAGGAAGTTGTGTCATGATGTCATAGGTTGACAATATCTCACAGATGAATAGAATGAATTATATTTATATAAGGGTATCGAAATATTTAGAACGTCCACCTTGTCAGTCATCCTTGCTTTAGATTTGTTTGCTAGGTTATTATATGAGTAATACATCTATTTGTGAGAATGGTAGCACAAATAGTTACTTATGGCAATTTGGCTTGACAATCTCTCTTGCTTGCTTTTTCAAGGATTTAGGTTGGGTTTTTTTAAAAAAAACTATTTCTCTTGACACAGCTCCAGCTACTTCTCTCGTCTTCTAAGTCCCAAAGCTACCATCTGGCTTGTATCTTGGAAAAGCTGTTCTCAATGTAGAGTCTCCCTTATTTGACACTCAAAGTAAGACTTCTACTTTCTACTCCCACTCTCTTAGGCATGCTAATAGAAAACAAATATTACTAAATGAAACCATAGTGAAACTTTTATGGTAGGGAAATTATTCATGCCAAAGATGCTGAAGAAATTTAAGTTCACTTCAAATGCTAATAATCTGCATACTTGGAATTAAAAAAAAACCCCTAAAACCCCACAACGAAAAACCCAACATAGCACAAAACACTCTCTCCCCACCAAGAAACTCCCCTCCCCAAACACCCAAAATCACACCTTACTAACTCTGCAGCAGATGCTACTGGAAGAAATACCCTCTCCATCATGACAGCAGAATATTTCTTGAGCCAACATCCTACTTCCTGCTGCTACACTGTTAGAGAGTATCACAAAATGACCAATCAGACTTTGCATTTCTTACATGAAACAATAAAGCTCATGATTTTTTTTTTCTTTTGGTTGTTTGTATTTTTATTGTAGCATATCAGAATATCACCCTTAGCTTTATATTTTTTCTCTCATTACTTGAAGAGCACTGAACGAACCACCATGACTTAGAATGAGGTAATGTACTAATTGTACAAAATCCCCCCAAGTTAGCACTTTCCAAATCTGATTTGCAATACTCATAACCTGATCTTTGATTTGCCAAGAGCTAACTTCACAGCAGTACAACAGAAATCAGAGGCAGAGGAGCAAATCACACTAATTCAATTTTTACAGAGACTGGCTGTAGTACTTAAAAAAACCCCAACAAAACAACAGCATCAATAAAAAAAAAAACAACAAAACCCAAACTGTCATAAATTGAAACTTCATTATGAAAATAAGTAAAATTAGTTTCACAGTATTCTGTAAGAAGAAAACAAACCTGAACACTAACTGTGGCAGGGGAAAACAAATGAACACTCAATGTTTTTTACTCTAGCATTTTACTGTAGCTTTTTAAGTAGGTCTGCATTAGAAAACATATGGTTTCAGAGATCAAAGCTGATTAATAACCCACTAAATCATGACAGAGACAAGAAATTCTTACAAGATCATACTGGATCACTGGTTAATGCTCTTGTATTCAGAGATTTCTGTAGAACTGCTCAGCACCAGATCCCGTAGAAGAATATGCAATCCTCACAATAAAGGCTGTTGCAGGGCCAGAGTTGTGAGCAACAGCATGAAGTCCAAACAACTGCTGATTGCTAGTAGCATTCCACAGAGTTCAAACCTGAAAGCTATTCTACTTATAGTTAGTCAGTTTTCTGGGAAGTGCGACAGAATGCACCTCAGCAAGAGTTTGGATGAAACCAACTTGATGACAGGTGCCCTTAATAATCTCTAGGACAGGACTATCATTCAAAGGGTAGTCAAACAGCTGGAGATACAGATTCAATGGAACTTCATGATATTTACCAAAAAAAGTAAAACAGTCCCAGAACTGAAATGGAATAATCCCATGCAGTAAGACATGCTGGGATCTGGTTGTGCAGAGAGCAGCTTTAGAGAAAAGGACCTGGGTTTCCTGGTGGACAAGTTGAATGTGAACCTTTGTGTTGAAGAAGGCCAATCACATCACAGCAGTTACCAGGCTGTATTAGTAAGAGTGCAGCTGGAAGGACAAGGCAAGTAATTATCCCTTCTATTCAGCAAGGAGGTTGTGGTGAGCTGGGGGTCAGCCTCTTCTTGCAGATTAGTTGCGATAGGACAAGAGGGAATGGCTGCAAGTTGTGCCAGGGGAGGTTCAGGATAGAAATTTCGGAGAAATTTCTTCTTGGAAAGAGTGGTTGGGCATTGGAATGGGTTGCCCAGGGTGGTGGTGGAGTCACTTCGGGTGTTTAAGGAAAGGTTGGATGAGGTACCTGGGTACATGGTTTGGCAAGTAATGTAAGTGGTAAGGTGATGATTGGACTAGATGATCTAGGAGGCCTTTTCCAACCGTAATGATTCATTGATTCTATGATTCCATATGAGCAGAAGTTGAGAGAACTGTATTTCAGCAATTTGGAGAAGTGAAAGTTAAAGGGAGATCTGTTTTTTATAATTATCCAATCAAAGACAGCAAAGTGGATGAAACCAGACACTTCTTAGAGATACAGAGCAGAACAACAAATGGCAAAGGACAAGCTGCAGCATGGGAAATTTCTGTTACATATTAGGAGAAACATTAATAAGAAAGATCACAGAATCACAGAATTTTAGGGATTGGAAGGGACCTCGAAATAATCATCTAGACCAGCATCCCCTGCCAGAGCAGGATCACCTAGAGTAGGTAAAGATAATAAAACATTGGAGACAGTGGTATGAAGAGGTTACGCAATCTCCATTCTTGATACATTTAAAATATAACTGGAAAGGACTCCAAGAAATCCAGGCTTCCTCTGTTTTGAGCTGTAGACTGGACAAAATGGTTTTCAGAGATCCCTTCCAACTAAAATGACTCTATGACATAATGTTTTAGAGATTTAAAGCCTAAAGAAAATGCTGTAATTTTATCTTCTTATTCTTTTTTTTCCTATTTTATCTATAATTTCTGGATATTCCTGTTGGCAATAAGTGCAGTTCAATTCCTCTTGTCTCAAATTACTTCACAACAGAATTCTACTTATATCAAGAACAAGTTTTCACTTTGTTGCTTAATCTGATTAATCTGATATCCCATTCCACATTCAGATGTTTATTTATTTTGTTTAATTTTACTACCCAGTGGTAATTATTTTTCTATCATAGAAATTCTATGGTTTTGTTCAAGTTTTTCCATGCTGTTCATTTATTCTAAATTGCCGTTTCTGCAATAGTCCCTGTGAGACTAGCAGTGTCATCTACATTTAAGATGGGACAGCACTGGTATGAAGAATGGCATAATCTATTCTATTCTGTTGTCCATTCCTATCCTTATTTATTCAAAATTATTTTGCTTTCCAACAGCAGCTGCATCTTAAGGAAAAGGTGCTATGAATAAATATGCTATGCATAAATAAAATATATTAAGGCTGAACTTGTAAGAGTGGAGACTTCCATTAGGGATAGCAGGCAATAAGGGAAAAAGAAAAACACAACCGAAGATGAAGAAAGAAAAAAAAATAAATCTGAATTTCAAGGTCCATCTGTTACCTACACAAAAAATAACATCACTTTTCTGTGGAAATAATTCCTGGCTGAGAAACAGCGTGCAAAACCACAGCACAGTCTGCTAACTGGAGGTTCATTCTGCTTAGTATGAAGATGTATGAATGCAAATCTGACTGACTGATTGGTGTTAGTGTTGATCTTGTTTCCTGGCTAGATGGGAAGTGTTATTCTGTGGCTATTCTGTTCTTGTCTCCAGTATGTTAATTGCTCCTAGACTTCAGTCCTTATCTTTCTATTAATCCTATTAGGAATCCGTTTCATGAAGAGAGGGATGAGGTGTAAGTCTTGATAGCTTACACGCTCATTTGGATTTCCAAGAGACTTTGAGTCCTGATCATCACCTGCTAAAACACATTTGCTATACATAAGCTCCTTCAGGCTGGTCACATGTCCAGCTAGAACATGATTGTCATGTGCCATTAATTGAATTAAATCCCATTTATCTTATTTGTTTTAGTTCTGCAGTTCATAAATTTGTATGAAAGGTGAGATAATCATGTTACCTTGACCATAGCTACCACAACCTTTGCTGGGGTAATACCCATAGGTCCAGTATTCCTGTTGGACAACCTCCGTGAGGTCCACAATGTGCAAGGCTCATCAAAGAAAGGAATGCAATGAATCACAGAATCACAGAATTGTAGGGGTTGGAAGGGACCTCGAGAGATCATCGGGTCCAAGCCCCTGCCAAAGCAGGCTCCCTAGCTCATACTGCACAGATAGGCATGCAGACGGGTCTTGAATATCTCCAGAGAAGGAGACTCCACCACCTCCCTGGGCAGCCTATTCCAGTGCTCTGTCACCCTCACTGTGAAAAAGTTCCTCCGCATGTTGGTGCAGAACTTCCTGTGCTCCAATTTAAAGCCATTCCCCTTTATCCTATCTCCACTGACCAAAGAAAAGGGGCTGGCCAATTCTCCCTGCACCCCATACTTAAGATATTTATAAACATTGATTAGGTTCCCCCTCAGTCTTCTTTTCTTCAGGCTGAACAGCCCCAGCTCCCTCAGCCTTTCCTCATAGGATAGATGTTCCAGGCCCTTAATCATCTTCGTAGCCCTTCTCTGGACTCTCTCAAGGAGATCCCTGTCTTTTTTACACCAGGGAGCCCAGAACTGGACACAGTACTCCAGGTGGGGCCTGACCAGGGCAGAGTAGAGGAGGAGGATCAACTCCTTTGACCTGCTGGCCACACTCCTCCTGATGCACCCCAGAATCCCATTGGCTCTCTTAGCCACCAGCGCACACTGACGACTCATAGCCAACCTATCGTCAGCCAGGACCCCCAGGTCCTTCTCCACAGAGCTCTTCTCCAGCAGGTCAACCCCCAGCCTGTACTGATACATGTGGTTGTTCCTCCCCAGGTGCAAGAATTTACACTTGCTTTTGTTGAACTTCATTAGGTTTCTCCCTGCCCAGCTCTCCAGCCTGTCCAGGTCTCGCTGAATGGCAGCGCAGTGTTCCTGCATGTCAGCCACTCCTCCCAGCTTTGTATCATCGGCGTACTTGCTGAGGGTGGATGCTATTCCCTTATCAAGGTCGTCAATGAAGATATTAAACAGGACTGGACCTGACTCAACACCGAGCCCTGGGGAACACCGCTAGTCACAGGCCTCCATTCAGATTCTGCTCCACTGATCACGACCCTCTGAGCTTGGTCTGACAGCTAGTTCTCAGCCCTCCTCACTGTCTACTCATCTATCCCATATCCCATATCCCCAATGAAGATACCCAGAAACAAGAGTCACCTGATCTGTTGTACCCATATAGAATGATGCAGTGGGAAGAGGCTCTAGGCTCAGTTTAGAAACTGAGATTACCATACACCACAGCTATATCACAAGAAAAAAAAAGCCAAACCAAAACAACATTGAGAATTGGAGGCACAAAGCCCTGCTGACTTCCTCCTCTCTGAAACTGCTCATGGGTTAGAAAAATAAGTCTAAAATTGCTCAATAGATCTTTTTTATAGGCAGATTGGAGGCTGTTACTACAAACTTTATACATTAGTATGTATATGAACATAGGTAAAATATTAACTTATGCTTCTTAAATTATTTTTTTTCTACAGAGTACAAAAAATAGTGCATGAGGGCATAGTATTATATAGGCTGCAATTTAAAAGGGAGGAACTATGATGTCATTTTTTTTTACAAGAACATACTTTTGCAATGTATTAAAGCAAGGTCAACTCAAACCTTACATTGATTTTCCCAGAACATGACAAGAGGCAAGAAAGTATACCATAGACTCTCTGTTGATTTTATATCTAGGCTTTGATAGAAGGAAAGGGAACTAAGCACTCAGAGAAAAATTTTACCCTAAATATGTATGGAGATATTCTATTAACTGAGAACTGCCTGAAGAAGACTTGATTTGCAAACTGTTGACTTGCTTTTGCCTTTATAATGTGCTGTTTATGTCCAAGTGGTTGTTAGCGTGGCACAGTTTTGGTAGTGAGGGGTGGTGGGGAGTTTCAATAGTCTCCAGAAGTCATGAAAGAAAGTATCAAGACAGCTTTTGAGGAAATATAGAGAACTCTGCTCTAGACATGTTTATCTTGAAGTGTCAACTGTAGGCACAACCACAGGCTGGTAGGAGTTGATTTGGAAAACAGGCAGAAGTCTGAGTCTGTCATTTCTTAGCACAGTGGGAAGCAAATTTATATTTCATGACATTTCTGAGAAGACAAGTTTAGGAGAAGACACAAGAAATAGACAAGAACTGACTAGGGAAAAAAAAAAGTTAGAAAAAAAAATAATTTATGTGATGAAAAGAGCTAAAGAACCAATCCAGAGAATGAGTAGTTTGGTGAGGGGGGAAATTAAAACTGAACATCAAAAGAAGAGAAGAAACATGGTGGCAGCTCACAGTAAGGAAGCTAAACACATTGCAATTAAACATTCATTATAATAAGTGGGATTCAGAGGACAGGACTTTGCTCCTAAATGATGGTTCATATATGCGTTCATAGGTGAAACAATTTTAGTGAGAAATTCCTTTAACTCTTTTCATTAAGAAATGACAAGTTCCATTAGAGAAATATTTGGTGATATTTTTTCTTCTCTCCATTCTTCTGGTAATTCAGCCCTACTCATGTCACATTCCATTTTTGTCTTTGGTGGATTTTCCTGTTTATCACAAAAGGATCTGGAAATCGGGTCTTGCTAACAGAAGAAAGTTGATAGGATGGAGATGGAGGAAGGGAAACTTGCTAATATGGAGAGAAAGAACAAGAAAGTGTTAATGAAACTTCCCTCAAATAAAGAGAAAGCCCAGGAGAGGGAAAACACTTAGGATTAGAAATTTAGTATGTTTGAGGGCTGATATGCAAGAATTTTATTCACTTTTGTGGGTTTGGGGATTTTGCTCATTTGTTTGTTGTGGTTTTTTTCACAACAGTTTCTGTTTGCAGAGGATATAGCTGCAAAATATATATTCTGTGTATTTTGATATCTTTCATATTCTATTTCATATATTTCTTACAGAAAAATGTAAAAGAAGTAAAAATGCAATTTTTGCACTGGAAAAGGTCAGCAGGGCCAGTGATTAGAGTGAACATATGGTAATACAATAAATAAGTGAAGGAGTCTATTATCATTTCTACATTAAAGACTAAGATATCTGGCAAGTTACATTTATATCATAGCAGTATATTGCTATACAATACAGGCTCTGTGTGTGATGAAATCCTGGGAAGGTGGTCTTTTTTTGGGAATGGGTTATTCGTTTCACTTTTTGGGATTTTTTTTTTTTTTGGGGGGGGGGGAGGGGGTTTGATCGTTTGGTGGGTTTTTTGTTTTGTTTTGTTTTATTGTTGGTTTTTTGTCTCTCTCTCTTGTCTCCATAGGCTTTATCTCACACATTTCTAGATACAAGGGCAAAAGGGAACACACAGAGTCTCCATGAGAAAGCCATCTGATGCTCGCATGAGCACAGCGACTCTGATCACACTGAAGATTAATATAAAGGTTAGGAGAATGAGGTAGCAACACTAGGCAAAGGGGTGTGGCAGGACTTGAATAAAATATATGTTGCATTTTGAATCAATCTTTATAAACTGAATACAGAATGGTAAATCGAGGCTGAAGAAAATGGAAAGCTCCACAAATATTAGAGGAAAGAGGCACTGGGAATGATTTGCAGCTATGTTAATCTGTTTATGATTTTTAATTGGAATACTATTTATAAGGTGCCTCATGACTGTGTTTTTCTTTTCCTGTGGAATGTGTTGAACTGCACAAGACAAAGAGAGTTCCGGCCTTGATAGCTAGATGTGAATTAAGATAATTTCTCTGTTCCTGATCTAAGCCTGATCAATAGCAGTTCACTGGATTCCTACAGCATCTCCAGGGGAAAAAGTGAAGATATCAAGAGTACTGCTGTGCCTGATGAAGAAAAAAATCTGGATGAGTAGTCATTGCCACTGATATTTTTACATTGTTTATTCAATTATACATCTGATGCCTTACATTTTACAAGAAGATTTATATTTTTTCTTTAAAAAAAAGAGAAAAATCACAATGCTTCAGTGCATATCCCAGAATAATTTAAAAAAACCCCAAAATATCTTTCAAACTCCAAATTCCCATCTCTTCTTTTACTGACTAGAATTGCAGCAGCCCTAACTGGGTAAGTGGCATAGCTTTCACTAAAATAGCAGCATTTGAGCAGTATTTCAATAAACATCTACAGAGCTTTTTGGGAGAAACAAATGAATTATGCATCTTAAATATCAACAAATATTTATACAGCTAACAATCTGCAGCTTAAGTGGTCTCTAGAAATTTAAAGAAAGGGCATATTGTAGTACTCCGTGATCAACTCAATAATAATTAGAATTCCTACCAGGCTGTTAACTAATGCAGACATATTAAAGCATATTTTTAGCTGAGCTTATTATGTTCTAATAAAATTTAAGGAAGCATAGCTGAAGGGTAAGAAGAAGCAGCATCTGGTCTATTACCAGCTCTATGTTGCTCTGTGCCATTTAGACACTGACAGTGTGTTTGTTTTTGAAATGCTGAAATGAAGTCCTAGATTGATCCGCTAGTACCGCTTTAAAGATAGTCTGGTATAATCCCCTCACAGAATCACAGAATCGTAAGAGTTGGAAGGGACCTCAAGAGATCATCAGGTCCAATCCCCCTGCTTTTAAATTCCATGATGTAGCTTTTCTGGAGGGAAACAATCCGAAAAGTAGCAGCCTAAATTATTGAAGCAGTTCAACAGAAATGATGGTACTTGATCAGAAAGCAGCTTCAACCAGGTTCCAAGCATATTCCTGAACATAACTGTGGCACTCTCTTAGAAGTTCAGGCTCATTGAATCAGATTTCTTTATTTTTTTAAATGTCTTTACTTGTAACTGCTGCATGATTGATGTCCGTTTTATGGCTAAAATTCACAGAATCACAGAATTGTAGGGGTTGGAAGGGACCTCAAGAGATCATCAGGTCCAAACACCCTGCCAAAGCAGGCTCCCTAGCTCATATTACACAGATAGGCATCCAGATGGGTCTTGAATATCTCCAGGGAGACTCCACCACCTCCCTGGGCAGCCTATTCCACTGCTCTGTCACCCTCACTGTGAAAAAGCTTTTCCGCATGTTGGTGCGGAACTTCCTGTGTTCTAATTTGCAGCCAATGCCCCTTGTCCTGTCTCCGCTAACCACTGAAAAGGGGCTGGCTAACTTGCCCTGCATTCCATGCTTAAGATAATTTTAAACACCAATTAGGTCTCCCCTTAATCTTCTTTTCTCTAGAGTGAACAGTCCCAGCTTATTCAGCCCCTTGTCATAGGGGAGATGCTCCAGGCCCTTAATCATCATCGTGGCCCTTCTCTGGACTCTCTCAAGGAGATCCCTGTCCTTTTTACACCAAGGAGCCCAGAACTGGACACATTACTCCAGGTGGGGCCTGACCAGGGCAGAGTAGAGGGGGAGGATCACCTCCTTCGACCTGCTTGCCACACTCCTCCTGATGCACCCCAGGATCCCATTGGCTCTCTTAGCCACCAGCGCACACTGCTGGCTCATAGCCAACCTGTCATCCACTAGGACACCCAGGTCCTTCTCCATAGTGCTTTTCTCCAGTAGGACATTCCCCAGCCTGTACTGAAATGAACGGTTGTTCCTTCCCAGGTGTAAGACTTTATACTTGCTTTTGTTGAACTTCATTAGGTTTCTCCCTGCCCAATGATTTATTGGATCATAGAATGGTAGAACAGTTTGGGTTGGATCTCCACTGCTAAATGGAGATGACACAAATGTTTAATGGAAGATTATTAGTTTTACAGTTGCTGATGTTTTTTAAGTAGTGCAGGTTGCTCTGAATGACCAAAAATTCCAAGGCAAAGAAGAATCTGCGCCTTCACATAAGAAGCTGGGGAATTATTCTTGCATGGAGAAACAGCGATTTGCATGCTTTCAGCCCTGCCTTTACATCTCCTTGCAGGCTGATAGAGTCAGGGAGTCTAGTTGATGGCACATCTAAATTATGATGGGCTTATTCTCATCTCTCTGGGCATTGCTGGTGCTTGACAAGGTGCGAGATATGAGGGTACATCAGCCTTGTGGAGCATGCTGAGCACCTTGGACAGTGTTATTCAGAAACCTCAAGAAATATCTCCCCTGGGATATTTCACAGAAATTATGTTATAAACTCAGAAATTGTTCCAAAAGATTTTATTTCCTTTAGGAATTGGTGAAAAACAGAATCTAGTTCACTTCAGAGAACAGGGGAAAATTCTTCAGAGTTCTTACACCAGGAAGGCAGAAAGAAAAAGCAGTCCTAGTCCTATCTACTGAGTATTACTTGATTTAGGGAGCAACATAACTTGAGAAGGGGTTTAGTCACTTTTGGGAAAGCTCATGCACAAGAATCTATTAATGATTTGTGAAGAATTAAAAATAAATTTTTTTTTCTCCTTTTTTAATGGCAATTGTATTTAATCTACAATGTAGCCCTGTTAATGTAACCATTTTTCCTGAAATATGTTCTCCAGGGATTTCTGTACACGAGCATCCTTTATTGCTGTGTCATTTGCATACAAGAGTGAAAGGGAATGAGAGGGGAAAGACAAATGAGCCAGTGTACACCAATCATCAAGTAAGTTACAACCAGGGATGGAACAGGGCACCTCTGAAGCAAAGCTGGGAATTCTGGTTACTTATGAGAATTACAGACTGCTCAAAGGGACATAAAACTCACAGACAAACGTAGATTAGTATGGGAGCCGCTTGTCAGAGCAGGGTTAGGATAAAACTTGTTAAGCTCTCTTTGCAAGACTGTTTTGAAAGGCTGACCAAGCAGAGCATCCTAAGCCATCGTTAATACAAATAAATAAGAGTCTAGCAGGAATGTGATCCATGTCGTAATGCAACTAACGGGTGCCTAGAGACAAGAGAGTGTTTAAGTCAGAAAATAAATGAGAAGGTTATTGATGACTCCCTTCTCTCCAGAGAAATGATATTCAACATCTTTCAGTTTTCAGCACCTTGCTCATTTTTCCTGCAGGGTTATGGGTCGCCTTATAGTAAACCTAAGTCTAGTGCCAATAGGCTTGCTTTTTAATTGCCTTTCACAGGCACTTTAATAGGAGTGCAGAGATCCCGTGAGACCCCCAAGAGCACAGGATGAAGAGTATTAAGGTAGTGCTGTCTGCCCACAGATAACACTCAGAGAGCAAATATCCCGTATAAGAAATCTAAGATTACACCACACTTACAGTTTTGTAATACCATTACACTACTACTCCATGCAAGAAAGTACTTCCACAACTGTTAGTTCGTGAGAGTACCTCTCCCAAGGAGCTCTCGCATCCCTTCACCTCTTCCTCCTCCTGTGTGTATTTCTTCCCATGCCCACTACCCACTTTCAGTGGTGCATCTTTCCTCAGCAGACCAGCTGCTAACAGCATAAAACAGAAAAGTTGTGGGTTTTTTATTTTTAGTTTGTTTATTTTCAGTTTATATATTAGTGCAGAAAATTATTCACAGAATCACAGAACATTGGGAGTTGGAAGGGATCTCAAAAGACCATCTAGTTCCACCCCCCTGCAAGAGCAGGATCACCTAGACTAAATCACACAGGAACACATTCAGGTGGAGTTTAAATGTCTCCAGAGAAGGAGACTCCACAACCTCTCTGGGAAGAGTCCCAGGGCTCTGCCACCCTCACAGTGAAAAGGTTCCTCCTTATATTCACACAGAACTTCCTCTGCTTCAGTTTGCACCCTTTGCCCCTTGTCCTATTGGTGTCCATCAGTGAGAAGAGCCTGGCCCTGTCCTCCTGACTCTTGCCCTTTACATATTTATAAACATTAATAAGGTCACCCACCTGATGAGCCATGCTCATCAGCCTTTCCTCATAAGGAAGGTGTTCCTTGTTGAACTGAGGGTCCTAGAACTGGACCAAATATTCCAGGTGCCGTCTCACCAGGGCAGAGAGGGTTGCCTTTTTTGTTGTTTAGTGGAAAAGTTGAACTTCTATGCAGGTGGAAAGAGTGACAGGAAATATATAGGTGTAATAAATTATCACATATTTCTCAAAAAATGTTTATGTAGATCTGTAATCTAGAGATTACAGTGCACTTAATAAACAGGTTTACTTTCTACACATATTTTGTATCTATTCTAAGCATTTACACAATTCCTATAATACCTCAGGGCCTCAAACCCCTTCAAAATTCTTATCTTGTTAAGACCAGAGAAGAAATAACATAGTGTAATTATACTCACCTGACAAAAGAGGATCAGAAGCCCAAGATCCTCTAACACAGATATCTACATCTCTGTTGCAATTCTATACATTGACACATGTAAGGATCTAGAAAAGCAAATGGGGGCCAATGTTTTCAGGGTATCTGAAAAGCACACTATAAGCACCTCTGAGTTTGAAAAAAATTTCAGAAACTATTATGCTAGTTTAAAGCACTGATGACCATTGATTTTGGAGACCAGAGTTGCTTAAAAATGCCCACAAAAGCTCTCTCTGTAGCTGTGATTTCTTAATGACTTTAGAAAAATCAAGCACTTTGTAGCTTTTTGTAAAGATTGTTGCAAAAATCTTAGGTCAAATGGGTAACACTGTTTTTCTGCTTTCTAGACTGCTGGACTGTTCCTCCTAGTATGATATTCACTATTATTATTATTTACTGAACGAATTTTAACCAGTCTTAGAACTTCAGAGGTTTCAGCAACATCATTTTCCCCTGAATGCTAATTAGCTTGATAACTTTGTTTATTTAAAGCTTATTAAGGAACTTGGTAAATTAATGCGTAGCATCATAATATATCTTTCAGGTTTCCTGCAGCTGATTACTTGGAAGGTTGTTTAACAGAGCAGCCGTGGCTGACAGAATGATGGTCTCATGGGATTTGCAAATTACTGAAGGAGCAGGTTTTTTTGCACAAGTTGTATCTGTGGCTCACTGAATTGTGTTAGAAGGAAGGTGTTAATTGTGTCAATAAACTTAGCCATGGTGCCTTTCACAGGCCCCACGATAGCCACTTTTGCCTCAGCTGGGGTTCTTAAAAATGTTCTTAGGCTGTTTTTTTCCACAGTTGACTTGTACCACACAGCTAGTATTTTTCCCTGAGTCATGCACCAAGAAAATAGGAGCTGCTGGTGAAACATCCACAAGGCCTGCTTTGCACCAGGCATCTAAGGAGTTTCTAAAGAAAACCAACACATTATTCCCACAGACCACCAATCAGTAATAAAATGGCATTTCCATCAGTAATAGCAGGACATTTCTTAATTAATGCAAACCCCACCTTCATTACAGATTCATTTGGCTCTGCTATCCCTTGTTAAAATATCTTTAAAGTTGTGAAACTGGATTCCAATTTGAAGAGCCTCAGATTTATGTTTGGGGGGTGGGAAAGCAAAGGGATACAGCCATTTCTGCATATATGTAAGGTTATATGAGGAGTTCCTCTTGAAATGAACTCTGAAGTGCTGTGTTTTGCATTATGCTCTTTAGCACTCCATTATAGTTTCAACCACTTCCAAGATCTCCCATAATTAGCTATATTGAATCAAGGATATATTTCAGAAAAGCTTAATGTTATATCTTAGATTTTAGGGAAAGCACTCTAATATGTGCGATCTGAATGGAAATGTTGATGGCTAATGTAGAGAACACTCTAAATACTTAAAAGGCAATTTTTCAGTTTCTTATTACACAGTAATTAACACAAAATTGGAATAGATTCTATGCAGCATATCTCATCATTTTACAGCTAGTTAGATGTCGCTAACTTAAAATACCTGCATAGCAACAAAGTTTATAAACCATTATGCAGAAAAAAATTATTCAATCATTACTAATGGAGTGCTGAATAAGAGCTAAGTTCTTCTCAGTCACCAGCATAATGCAGAAATTAATAAAACAGATGAATTAAGTAACAGATGAAGCAGCCACTACAATCCTTTCTATTATCTAGAAATTCGGTAGATATTTCTTCTTTTTTGTTTTCCCTCCAATTTTAATAATGTATATTGATACATAGCACAGGTGGTATATATATATTTAATTGACATTTAATCGCCAGAGTGAAGAAGTCAGTGTTGCCATCCTGGACCGTAGAATATATGACCACATCTGAATGTGGGATTAAGTAAAATGATTAAGTAATGCCCTGGCTTCCATGGTCTAGTCCTGGCCATACTCCTCTTTGAGCCTGAAGATGGCTTCCACAGGTCCCTTCCAAATGCCCCTCTTACGACACTCTGGTGCTATGATGAGAGTCGGAATGACCCGTATATAAAATCTTGGGGTTTATGTAACTTTTTTTGCATTGGTTTCTCTTTTTTATTTATCATCCCACTTCAATCTCTTTGATGATATTACCCATCAGTTATCACCTACCAGAGAAGTCTATGTCGGTTCTCCCAGCATGCAAATGCAATAGCTTTTCTACATGGCTTCTCCCATGTCAGAACAAAAAGGAATTAGTCTGTTAAAAATACAGTCATTAGAAAAGTATGTTGGCTATTTCGAATGCAGGGTTTTTTTTTCGTGATGCTACACAAGTCAAGGTAGGAGTCATGGATGAATTCTTTCTGGATTACAGTCCAATCAGGACTTGTTTAAATTACTCCCATGTGGAAGAATAATCCATAAACAAAGAAAAAGAGGAGTTGAGCCTGCATTTCAAGACACCACCCACTACTTTGAAAACAAAGGTTAAAAAATATTCTTTTTTTTTCTTTTCATCAGTAGGAAAGCTTCCAACATACATAAGCAATGCACAACTTGGAGAACGTCTGTTCAAATGGCATCATGAATACCACACTGAACCAAAAGGAGAACTGCCATGGAATTTCTTTATCCCCTCTGCCTCGCCTTTCTCCCATAAGGAATGCTTGGGATATATAGTGTAACAGAGAACTTTTAGAAAAAGTCTGTTCAAATGTTATTATGAATGCTGCACTAATAGAGAATCCACTTTCCATGCTTACGCAGAAATAAACCAGCTGCCTTCACTAGAAATGGATGGGCCTTATTGTTATTCTGTCTTGATTCAGAAAATCATGACATTTCCCTTATGGTAGAATTTCAAATATATATATGGGGGGAGGGGGAGGGGAAATACAGAAAGAAAAAGAAGAGAAAAGATTTTTATTTTTTAAAAAAAACTTACATAAAGAAAGTAGAAGTTCCTTTGTTTTTCTTCCAAAACCTGTTCTTCACAGACAGATATAAAACTGACTATTCAGTGCAGCCCTGGACACCTGATGATATTTAATATAACAGAAAACATTTGTGTTCTGCTCAAAAAGAGAAGTCATCTCCATGTGGGCTTGAAGACAAATACCAATCAAAATGACAGGCAGAAACAAACACATGCTATGCTGTATGCTAATGTGTCCTAATTCCCTCTTCATCTGAAATGATGGATATTCAAAGAATTGCAGAAATCTATACTGCTTTTTAATTATGACCATAGGTCTAAGGTTATTCCAGAAGTCTGCACTTCAGTGACTGGTGCACTCATGACAGAAAATTAAATGATTAATTTTAATTTTCTCAAATTATGAGCAGTCTGTTTCATTTTATATAATTCTGTAGGTTTACTGAATGTAATAAGCAGTGTATACTGCTCAGTAGCTCCTATTTTTCCCTTCAACTGAGTTTCTGTGACATTAATAGTTTCTATATATTCACATTCTAGCATCATCTCCAGGTATCAGCATACAAAATTAGCTCAAAAATATAAAATAAATCCATCTATAAACTATACAGCCTCTGGAAAACTCACATAAGCTCAGAAACCAGATATTATGAGACATTTAGGTACAGTGTAATAGAGACTAACACTGCAATTCTGTTCCTAATGAACACTATAGGCGTTTTGTCAATGACTTCTGTAAGAATAGGACTTTGCATAAGAAAGACACCATTGTGCGGTCACCCACTGTAATCTGCATAAACACACCATAGAAATCAATCCAGCAATATCTTCACTGAGTTGCTTCTTGTTATACTGGTGTATAACCTTTAAATCAAATTTGGGTGTAACGTTTAAATAATAAATTCAGTTCCACGTTAAATATATTTTATCTTTTTCTACTTTGAATTTGCAAGCTTTCAACTTCCAGGCATTTGATTCACCTGTAAGACTCTTCTTTCATGAGAAACCTTCCAGCCTTACAACACAATTACTACCTGTTAATCTTCTCTAGGGTACATTTGACTTGATGTAAATCATCTTCTTGTCCACCTAAGGTGATTTTTAATTTCATCAGAATCATAGAATCATGATGGTTAGAAAAAACCTTTGAGATCATTAAGTCCAACTGTCAGCGCTACAACCACCATAACCTCTAAACCATCTCCTACAGTGTTGCATCTACACAGTTTTTGAAAACTCCAGGGTTGGTGAATCGAACACCTCCCTGGGCAGCCAGTTCCAATGTTTCACCACTCTTTTGGTGAAGAAATTTCTCCTAATATCGAATCTCAACCTCCCCTGGTGCAACTTAAACCCATTCCCTCTTGTCCTGCCACTACTTAATAGGGAGAAGAGGCCAACACCCACCTCACTACAACCTCCTTTCAGGGAGCTCTAGAGAGTTATAGGGTCTTCCCTCCAGCTTCCTCTTCTCCAGCCTGAACAGCCCCAGCTCCCACTGCCTCTCCTCATAAGACTTGTTCTCTAGACCTCCAATCAGCCCAATTGCCCTTCTCCGCACCCTCTGCAGCACCTCACTGTGCTTCCTGTACTCCTTCCTATCTCCTTTTTAACAGCTGGGCAACACAAAGGGATTTTAATCATAATAAGCATGCTTATCGTCTCCTCTACCCCAAGAATATATTTATTATCTAGGTAGAGTTGGAGAAAATTAACAAGAAATATTGGATTTCCATGTTAATTAAACTTTTAGCAAATATCAGCAAATAAGCTCTCCCTTCCTTCTTCCACATGCCAGAGAGACATTCCTAAGCTATGGACATACAGAACAATAGCAGTATGGATAGTTGCAAGTCTCAGAATGAGCCATTCCGCAAAACACCTTGCCTTGCAGGTTGAAGGAGGTGATCATCCCCCTCTACTCTGCCCTGGTCAGGCCCCACCTGGAGTATTGTGTCCAGTTCTGGGCTCCCTGGTCTAAAAAGGGCAGGGATCTCCTTGAGAGAGTCCAGAGAAGGGCCACGATGATGATTAAGGGCCTGGAGCATCTTCCCTATGACGAGAGGCTGAATAAGCTGGGACTGTTCACTCTAGAGAAAAGAAGATTAAGGGGAGACCTAATTGGTGTTTAAAATTATCTTAAGCATGGGATGCAGAGCAAGTTAGCCCACCCCTTTTCAGTGGTTAGCGGAGACAGGACAAGGGGCAATGGCTGCAAGTTAGAACACAGGAAATTCCGCACCAACGTGCGGAAAAGCTTTTTCACAATGAGGGTGACAGAGCACTGGAATAGGGTGCCCAGGGAGGGGGTGGAGCCTCCTTCCCTGGAGATATTCAAGACCCGTCTGGATGCCTATCTGTGTAATATGAGCTAGGGAGCCTGCTTTGGCGGGAGGTTGGACCTGATGATCTCTTGAGGTCCCTTCCAACCCCTACAATTCTGTGATTCTGTGATTCTGTAATGTGAGAGATGTGCAGTGGATATAGCAGTGTTTGAGCCAGTAACCCCAGACTGCCTTTCCCATCAGTGAGAAAACCAGATCCTGCTAAGTGCAATTCATCTCTCCTAAAATAGACATCTGAACTCAGAGGAATTGTGCCCTAAAAGCACCTCCATCGACTATAAATGGAAGTCAGGACAATAATCTCAGATGGAGACATCTATAGAGGGGATGTATAGTTATGTCAAATTAATTCCACCCTCACTGTACTGCTTTTGAAGAGAATGATTAGTTTAGGAAAAAAAAATCCTGAATGCATTTCTTACGTGGAGAACAGGGATGTTTAACAGAGTCCCAGGTATTTGAGGAAACAAGTGAAACTCCTCATTTCTCAACAGATCTTGTGGGAGGGAATAGGGCATTTAAGGTTTTAGATAAGGGATTTACGATGTCATGGAGGGTCAATTTGCTAACATGACTAAAATTTCTAAAATATTTATTTTAGGTCAAATTGTGCGGAATCATCAGAATTATTAAAAAATTATCAGCTCACTAAGAAGTATTTTTATTTCTTTATTTGTGATTACCATTAACAATAATGTTAATGGAGTATGCATGTTGATTAAATACCTAGGTATTTAGGATTCTAGAAGTAATCTGCTTTAATCACTCTTTTCTTGCAGAAAATCTGTTTTCATAGGTATAACCATTTTTCTAGATACAAACATCTCATATCAGAACAATACAGAATTTGTAGTAACATATTTTCAAGTTTGGGCTGTATTTTTTAGTTCTCTGAATATTTCATTTTCATTTTAGGATTTATTTTTCAGAGTTAATTTATACAACTATTTTTCAAGATTTTTTTTCGAGATAAAACAATGATCAAATAGAAGAAAATACACAGGACTAGTTGAATAGCTGGGATAGGTTTAGTTAGAGTTACTGTAAGATTAATTTTAAAACAATAGCAATTTTATATAATCAACACATTACCTTAGAAGTCAAGTAAATAGGAAGCAAAATATCACTTGGAATGGAGCAGATCTTCTAATTACAGGCCTTTTCTCATAAAAGGGAAAGATCCAAATCAGAAAAAATCCAAATTAGAAAAAATACTGTATTGCAATGAACCTATACAAAGCAATTGAGTGACACATACAGAGCTCATCTAATAGAGTATAAAAAAAAAACCCAAGCCCAAACAAACGACTAATTGGCATGTGTTACAGAAAATAGATCTCATCAGCAGACTCAGATGCTGGTATTGATGAGTTTGATAGAGAAACATTGTTAATGTAATATATTGGGCTTCTATAAGACATTTGACCTGGTACCATGAGAAATCCTCTTACATAAATTTAAATGACAAGGCACTGAAAACAATAAACCCCCCACAACCTCTAATATATGCACAATATATTAAAAGCTGCTTAAACTATAGGTCTGACAGCATCATTATTAATATGGAATTGTATCTGAGTACCTGTGTTCCCCTGGGTTCATCAGAGAACCTTCTTGCTCTGTGTTATTTGGACTTTTAGGAAAATTATCACTGAGAAAAATCTGTTGTTGACATGAGAGTAGGGAGAGTGGTTAATGAGAAACAATGTAGAGAGTTTGGTTTCAGTGAAACAATATCTATTTCCATATGGCCAAGGGCCATGTATATAGGAATACAGAATGTAACCTACAATAATGGTAACCTGGGAAAAAGTGGCTCTGAAACGTACTTAGGGCCATGGTGGATAATCAACTAATAATGAGATCCCAGGTGACACTGCAGTCAAAAGGAATAATGGATAGAAATATGGAATAGTGAGTAGGAGTTGTGAGATCATAATACATCTGCGTTTGACAATAATGAAACCATTCCTGACACAATTTGTCCATTTCTGGTATCGGAGCATTAAGAGAGATTCTAAAAACCTGGGAAGAATTGAGTGGGGGAACAGGGGGAGTAACTAAAACCTGGACAGCAGTGTGATGTCCCTGGGAGAGAAGGCACTCCAGCTTTTCAAGGAGAAAACCATGGGGTGTCTCGATGGTGTCTTTAAGCATCTGTGCAGACCACAGAAATTCAACAGAAACCCTTTCAATCTAGAATATGGCAGCAAAATAAAACCAATATTAGAAAGCCAAGGTGACTTAAAATCAGCAGGAAAAAGGCAAAAAATAACAATGAAGGATTAATCATGGAATAACTTTCTGACTTATGTGGTGAAGTTTCCGTTGTTGGAAACTGCAAAGCCAGGATTGGAGGTTGGTTTAATCAGATACTACATGCTGTATTTCAGCTCTGGCTGTTGCACTTTAGGCAGGAGTAGTGCATGCCACTTCTATAGCTTGAACTTGTCATAAAATCAGTGTTCCCTTAAGCCCACCAAAATCCATGAGTGGTATTTATTGATACAGAGAAAGTTATCTGGCACCTCCACATTTAATTTGGAAGATTGCCTCTCATTGTGGGAAAAAAAATAAAGAATCCTTTGAGCTATTATTAAAACTCCAGTTTACAGCTTATATGTGCTTAACTTCAGATATGATTATCCGGAGGTTGCAGTCTCTCAGCTGCAGGCAGTACATCCCGGGCATGGCTTGATCTTACAGATGCTGCACATGTGGAAGCATTCATCAACCTGAGGGCATGGTAGGCCAGCACATACTCTCAGTTTGGAAACTGAAAAATTTGAGCAGCTCTGTTCCCAAGGACCGATGCTCACACAGGCAGGAAACTCTGCCTAGGACTTTTAAAGCAAGACTATCAATGTGGAAACTGCTGTGTGGCATAGCCAATAGGTAGGTTTTGGGTGAGAACTCTCCTAGAGTCTGAGGCCGGTGACTCTACTCAGAAAACTGTCACCACGTGTCCCTTACTCTACACAGATATCACATACTAGTACTTTTAACTAGGGAAGAATCTAATGTCTTCTGCCCTTGCCAACTAAGATGTGGAATCTGTCCCCTTCTTAGGAGTCCACAGTCCACAACAAAGAAAACGAAAGAAACTACAACTTTGAGGGAGAATACTGCTACTTTAAACCATGGCCATTTAGAAAGACCAGTCTGATTTAATTTCTACTTCTTGCTTCCTACAACAGCGGTTTGCTTCCCATGCCTTTCTCCAGGAGGCTAAGCCTGAATTGTGTTCCAGAGGCTAGAAGACAAGCTTGGTATTATTTTTGAAAATTTTAATTTTAATTACTCCTTTCCACACTACTTTGAAAATTATTCCTCTGTGCTAACTGAATTAGAATGGAGAATGTCATCTTCAATTGTAGATTTTAAAAAAACACAACCAACCAACAAACTTTTGCTCCAGTTTACCACCTTGTCTTCATCTTAAAAATAGAAATAAAAACAAAACAAACCTTGTCTGCATGCCTGCTTTACATTAGAACCTTTCAAGGAAAGTTATAATGTTGTCTGTTGCTCTGCTGAAAAGAAAAATAACCAATTTACTCTTGTGTGGTTCAGGGGAAAATAGCCTTGAGAAAATGTTATTGATGTAGTGTATTTATGTAGGGTTGCAAGACAAATTATGCCATCAGCAAATAAGGTCAGAGTAGCAGAGTGAATTACTGGCAAAAAAAAAGGTTGCTTGCAAAGGACAAAGGTTGTTTTAACTGCATATAAACCTTGAAGCCAGATGAGATGTACAGACTCAGTGTGGAGAGTAGTATTGTCATGGTTTTGCCCCAGCGGAGAGCTGGGCATCATGTAGGCACTCACTCTTCAAGGGGGAGTGAGGGTGTGGAATTTGTGGGAAGGGTGGGAAAAGAAAACCAGAAAACCAAAATCTTGTGGGTTGGGATAAGAATAGTTTACTGGGATAACAGATAGATAGATATACTAATGATAACAGGACTTTATAGCAAAATATATGAAACCGGTGATACACAATGCAGTGTCTCACTGAACCACACAGTTCAGGCTGTACAGCTCAGAGCTGTCCCAAAACCAGACCGTCCCCAAAACCATGCATTCTGAAGCTGCCCGCTCCTCCCTCCACCATCCATGCTGAACATGACAGAATTGGCATGGAATATCCTCTTTGGTCAGTTCGAGTCACCTGTTCTGTCTATGTCCCCACTCAGCTCCCTGGGTTGTTGCTTGGCAACAACTAAAACACCAATGTGCTATTAGCACAGCTCTCATCCTAACTCCTAAACATGGCATTCCACCCACTGCTAGAAAGAAATGAACTCTACCCTAGCCAAAACCAGGACAAGTATTCTAAAGCTCCCCCAAAACCCCAAATGATTTCATGGAAGACTATCCCCTTTCTAGGAAGGAAGAAGAGGGCTGCTCGGCAGAATATCTGCCTGTGATTATCAGGAGCCAGGTTAAGGGCCTCCTGTGAAGTACAGCATAGCTGCTTCAGCCAGCAGCCTTTGGGCCCTGGCTTCAGAGAGGAAAATGCTGCACTTAGGGATCCACTCCTAATGCTTCCCATGCAGTCTTAGAAAAGTTAATGTAGTTTTCTACAGCAGGGAAGAGGGAACACATCAATAGGTGCTGAACAACCTGCTTAGGCACAATTATATATGGGAGTACATTACATAGAGGAGTGTGTTATTAGTTTTATAACGAAGCAGAATTCTGTTTTAAGGTTCTGGATACTTTATGTAATTCCTCATCTGTCTGAAAGGGGTTTAAGCCAGGTTCTGCTTTATCCAGGAATGACAATGACTGCCAGAAACTGCTAATTATTCCTAGAACACTCCACTTTTTTTTTTCAATTGCTCACAAAAATGAGCTTTGAAGATTTTTTTCTGAACTGGTTCTGGGATAGCCATTATTACAGACCAGTTCTTTAAAGATATCATTTGATAGATAATCTTTTAATAAAGCAGGATTAAGCATGTTAATATTGCTTTGCAGTTGTAATTGGCATTACTTGTATTTTTTTATAAGAGCAAACACATGGCTAGATACACCCTGGGCACTGGTTGCTCTCACGGAACACATTTCACACTAGTCATTAGTTACAACTTTTTGGAGAAGGGATTAGAGAGGACATCTTCCCTTATTTAGGAGTCCCCTAACTGCTGGGATAGAGCAACACACAGGATGAGTGCACAGGCACAGACAAAACCAGGGCTGTATTTATACAACTGATGCTAGCTCGACCATCTGTCCATGGTGAATGACACCTTGAGAGGACTTACCCTGACCATGGTGAATGACACCTTGAGAGGACTTACCCTGACCATGGTGAATGTGAGTGGCCCAGAGCTGAGCCAGGGGAATGAGCTATCATGATCCATGCAGGTGGTGAAGGTCCCCTGGTCAAGCTCAGTTCTAAACCTGTCCCTTACTGGCAGCTAACTGTACAGTTGTGTAGCTGTTCTTCCACACCCTTGCATAAAATGGTATCTTCTGTTCTCAGCACAGTTCCTGTGTAATCTTTCCAGGCAACAACTATGCATTGCTTACGGTCAAGTACAGTCCAAGGACTCCTCCTGATAGGCAGTCTGTGAATCAACAGCTTATTTTATGGAAGGTTTCTCAGGGAGGTGGTGGAGTCACTGTTCCTTGGGGCGTTCAAAGAAAGGTTGGATGAGGTACGTAAGGACGTGGTTTAGTGAGTAATAGAGGTGGCAGGAGGACAGTTGGACTAGATGATCTTGGAGGCCTTTTCCAATCTTAATCTTTCTATGAATTTCAGGGCTTAGGAGAGTTGCCTGGACATCCTGGCTGGTGAGACCCTGCTCCGCTATCCCTGGCTAGCAGAGTGGTATTCAGGGATCCACCAACCCTCCTGCCCCCCCAACTCCTACTGTGGTTTGCCATAGTCTTGGTGGGCAGTTTGCAAGCATAAGCAATTAACAGCTATTATTTCCAAAGAAGAATTTCCTCCTTTGAAACCGTTAAATATCACTGCTGAACTCATCTATCATGACAGTAAATCCTACAATATGGTCACTGATGTTAAACTGACAGTTACATCTGCTTTCTCATACATTACACTGCTCATTTTTAGATTTCCAAAACTTTACTTTGTAATATCACCTCTTACTTCCTGGGCACATACAAAACATTGTCACTGTGCTTCTGCTTTCCCAAATGTTACTTGCTAAATAATAAGAAAGAACATTTGTGTCCTTTGGTTGGTGGTTTAAGAAAAAAAAAGCTGTGAAACAGGTTTCTATGAGAAAGTAGAAGAGGACGTTAAACAGATTGATTGAGAAGGCATTATATTATCTTCTCTGCACAGAAGGTAGATGCTTAGATATATATATATACTTCATAATTATAACAAAGGAAATAGACCTAGAGAGGTCTGTTGTGGATCAGCAGTTAAAGTAATAACCTGTGAGACTGGATTCCTTGATTGTTATCCTGATCTTACAGCAGCTTCTGCGTTAGCAGCAAGTAAGCTGGCTTTGGGACCAGTTCCAACATTTTTTAAAGGTACTTTTCCCTGGTGTGACTCAATTGATTTTACTGCAATCACTATTGCTTTATGTCAATGAAAGTGAAATCGGGATATGATTACAGTCTCAGATAACTCACCTAGTAAGTAAATTCAATCTATCGATTAGGTCTGAGGGAGAGTTTAGAGCTGGAATTTTTTATTTTATTTTTTTATAAAAATACAGCTTTTAGAAATTGAATAATTGGTAGGAAATGTGACATTACTGTTACTTGAAAGGATTTGACTTTAAAAGGAATGTGTTGGACTCCTGGACAGAGAAAATGCATAGAGTTCACAGGTCTTCAGACTGCATATTATGGAAATTCTCTACAGGTGACTTAATGTGGGTCCACTCACGATGCCATGGGCCTGGTAGGTTGGATGGGCGATGCCTTGAATACAGAGCTAAATATGTCAGGACATGTGGCACTGTCCCCCACTGCACTGTGTAGAGGGGAACACCACAATGCATTGATTAGATGCTATGGTAATCTTGTGTAGAAAAGTCAACAGGCAACCCAAGTTAAAATGCAGATGTGGTTGAAACGAAACATTTAAACAGTAATCTAGTGTTCCTTTTCAATACTAATTCAATTCTGCTGGTTGCAAAAGACAATTGAAAACAAACTGCTTAGGGGGCACAGAACAAAAATAAATTACTATTTTCAAGAGATTTCTTTCTTAAATCCACTGCCTAAAAAAATCCTTAGTACCTTCCTCATGCTATAATTTCCTCCATTGTACACACTTTCACTTTCTACCTGTATTTAATAATTTAATGCCTTTGTTGTGAAATTTACAGGCTGCGATTGCTTCTAAAACAGGCACATGCTGCTTGGCCAGTGAGGACCAATATCCGATCAACCAAGGGATGCAAATAAATACATGACTGCCAATCTCATGCTGCAGTTCATGTTCTCATTGTCACATTCATTTAAATTATTTCTGTAGATCTCAATTAAACTTATAAAAACTTGAAGCCTTGGAAATCTTCGGCTGAATAAGCCAAAGGATTCAAAACTGCTTTCAGGAGAAGGAAGAAAGTAACTTCCAGTTCCTTGAGATTTTTTTGTTTGTTTGTTTGTTTCAGCAAAATTTTCCTCAAGGCAACTTTTAAAAAAAAAATTATTTCCATCTCTAGTGATCATTTACTTTACAGAGGTCTTTGGAAGATTCTCTTACATTTAAAACAAACAAACAAAAAGAAATCTTTGGGTTAAAAAGAACTTTAAAAGAGTTAAGTCTGTATTTTATGACCTCCACTAGAGACCAGTTACCCATATTCACTCATCTAGCTTTCTTCACAGTTCTTGGGAACAATTTTTTGCACATTTCTATCCACTTTATGCTACATGCTTGCTTCAGAAGTGTTATATATATTGTGATGGGAATATATGTGAATGCATGTATATAAATAAATAATATATATATGTATATTAAAAAAAAACCCTGCAGGTTTCTGCCTGGAATGCTCAGTGTTATTTTTATTTTTTTCTTCTCTTTATTTACCTAAGCAAAGTGCAAAGTTTTACAGCACCAACCCAACTGCAGGAAGAGTTGGAAGCAGTTCAAGTTTCTTTTGTAATGCTAAAGGAGAAAGGACTAGCCTACACATCTTGATGTGAAAGGGCCTTTCTCATCTGCATTCTTAGTTATAAGAACTTGTCATTGTGGCATATAAAAACACTATTTAATATATTTGCTCTCCAGGGAAGTAGATAAGTACTTTATCCCCATTTTACATATGGCAAGGGAAAACCAGACAGACTGTAATCTATATATTTAAAATTTTGAATGATTAATTTTCAAGAAGCCGAGCTCAGGTGTCTGGTAAAATTAGCCTTGTTTAGGTTTATTATTATCATTATTATGATGAAAATGACTGGACACCTGCTCAAGCAGCAGGTTAAATTGTATTAGTCAGTGTCTAAATATACACAGAAAAGAAAATCAGCTTCTGACTATAGTGCTTATCATCTCAGGATGAAACAAGAAACCAAACTGAGATTTGCTACAGAGGTGTGAGGCCCAGAACTACACAATATTTCCAACCAACATCCTCAACAGACATCACAGAAATTTTAAGAGGAATTTGTGTAATGAATCTTAGATTCTTAATATATTAATTATATTTGTAACTTTATAGATGGGTGTATACATGCACACACAAATGTGCATTATACAGTTTCACAGAAGTTTGGAAGGAGCTCTTTCCACTTTTAAAAAAACCAAACAAACAGCAGATGAAAAGCACAAAAGTGTCTTATTGAAAGTCTGCTGTGTAACCGATGAGTGTGGATATTTCTAGCTGGTAAATAAGAGACAATGGGTAGGTAATAGGTCATGAAGATCCTTGAATCTGATGTCTTTGTTTAATGGTATACAGGAGCAAACGAAGGACTGTCTGTAAGGTTACTGCAACTGTCAGAAAAAAGGAAACATTTCAGGAGGAGGTGAATGGAAGCAACATCCTTAATGAAAGAAAAAAAATTTCAGATTGTTCCTTATGAGACCAAAAAAGTGGCTATCAAATAATTGAACTATGGCATGACCACATCGGGCAGAATTGAACTCATGTGAATGGGAGATTCTGAAAAAGGTTGTGATGAACGCAAAGCTGAGCATAAGCAATACAGAAAAAAACTGCATAATGGGATCCATTAGGACAGCAAATGTAAATAAATTAGTGTATTCCTTTATTTAGCCCAGTGAGAACACACCTGGAATAATGGGTCCAATTTTGGACTTCTCTCTTCGAGGAGAGAAATTGGATGGGATGCTGCAGAGAACTGCAGAGATCATTATTGTTCAGGGCAAGTGATTTATGACTAGAGTTTGAGAGAACTGGTCTTGTTTAGTTTGACAGAGAAGAGGCAAAACAGAGGTTCAATAGCAGCCTGCAGCTTTTTGAAAAGAATGGGGGAAGAAAAACTGTTTCCCCAGGGTGGATATGGAATCCAAACCTTTGGAGATTTTTCTAGACTTTCCTTAAGTTATGATTGACCTCATCTCCTGTTGTTGGTAGACCCAGGCTATGTGAGAAGTTCAACCAATGACCTCCAGAGGTCTCCTTCACCCGCCATTCCTAGGAAGACAGAGTAATAGCTAATTTCCTGCCAGTAGTTCATCCTTCTCAGGGAACCAAAGCTGCTTGACCTGGACTTCTACACTTAGAAAACGTTCTGATTAAGGGCTATATGATCAGAGGGGATGGAGCACCTTTCCTGCAAGGACAGGCTGAGAGAGTTTGGGTTGTTCAGCCTGAAGAAGAGAAGGTCTGAGGAGATCATAGAGAAGCCTACCAGTACCTAAAGGTGTTACAGGAAAACTGGAGGAGGACTGTTTTATCTGGGGTTGGATAGGGCAAGGGGGAATGGGTTTAAACTAAAAGGCAATTGATTTAGATTAGATATTAGGAAAATAATCTTCAATGTGCAGATGGAGAAGCCTTGGAACAGGTTTCTCAGAGAAGCTGTGGCTGCCTCTGTTTCTCTGGCAGGGTTCAAGACCAGGTTGGATGGGCTTTGGGCACCCTGGGCTAGTGGAGGGTGTCCCTGCCTATGACAAGAGCTTGGACTAGATGGGCTTTCAGGTTCCTTCCAACCTAAACCATCCTATGAGTCTATGATTCTACAAATTATGAAAATCATAGGAGTCGTATCTATTAAAGATATTCTAAAACATCACTTGATCACATAGCATTCTTGTGTTGAAATGACAAATCCTGTGCCACAAAGTTCCATTGTAACATTACTATTGAGCTGTCAGGTATTGTTGGAGGTAAGTCAACAGGACTTTTAAGATCTGTTTTCAAGCCCTTTTAAGAACAATGGTACCCACCTAATTGCTAAGAATTCCTGACCATTTCTGTTGGGAGAACCAACTATCAATAGAATATAAAGAGACTATGCATGTTCCTACACAAGCTTTAAATACTAGAAAACTGCAAAACATCAGTGCAGGGAACTTAAATCAGCAGGGACTCTAAGTGGAAGTTTGGGACATTGAGTAATCATAGCGATGAGCAATGAAGTAGTTGATTCTTTATGTCTGGGAGTTTTGAAACATGATCAGTCTAGGGGGGATACTAATGAAACACTCATGTTAGTGACAAGGGAAAATGGATGAGAGAGTCTTAAAGGAGGATATCTTACAGGATATGATGATTCCTGCCAGGCTTCTGAGTATGTAAAACTATTAGGGACATGTCTAATAAAATATCCAGCATCAGTTAGCCATGTAGCCTAATTCACATCTTACTGCTAGCTTAGAAGTCAGTCCCACTCATCGACAAACAATACATTTGGAAAGTGACAAGGTGGAGCATGGAACTTGAAAATGAAACCTCAAAAATGTGAGAACAATCCTCTGACATAAAGAAAGCTGAAGTTCAGCTTGCCACATAACCCAAGAAGCACAATGGCCTCTCAGAGATCTCTTTCCCCAGAGTCACAGGTTTCAATTTACACCAAGCTTCCAGAAACAATTCAGTGAAATATCACAAAGCTACTACAAAATCCTCTGGGGCCGAACCAGACCCCAGTTTAACTCCAATTGGGTACAGGGAGAAAGAAAGTGGTAACTAAAAGAGAATGTGGTAAAGCAATGGAAATCTATTTAAAATGTTGCCTCTTGCTAGGAAAAGTGGTACTGTAATGTCCAAAAAATATATTGCAGATATATAGTGTGTATAGTGTGTATAGTATATTTCATAATACCAATAGTAATAACAGTCTTCATCAGAAGATACCCTGAAAGAACAGCTCTCATCCAGAATTAAATGCAATGATTTACCTCTAAGGACAATCACCATCATTAATTAGCACAATCCTTAAAAATCTGTTCCTTGGAGAAGCCCTTTACATGATGCAACGTGCCAATGTGATTAAAAGCTCTTACTTTTCCATGTTGCAGATTTCTAAAACATGTACACTCTGCTCAGTGCTTGCTTTGCCAAGAATTAGAACACCAGCTCTTGTAGGTGTAATTGATCCTTAGTAATTAATCAAAGGTTGGTTGGAGGTAAGGAACAGCCATTTGAAATAATAACAACTACAATAATAATAACCATGGTGCTGCTGCTGATGGTGGTGATGAGAGGTGTGCTAAACTACAAAAAAAAGTTCAAACAATGAAATCTGCCAAAGCAATAGTAAAGAAACTGAAGAAAACGATAGGACATGATTGAGGTATCAAAAACATCTAGGCAAAAAACCTAATCTGTCCAGTTTAGTCTTCAGGAATGGCTTTTTCAGGCTTGAACCATTTTTTCATATAGACAACTGCTGTCTTCAGTGAAAAGTTTATGTGTCCGTGTGGGCCTGTTCCTTGCCGGTGTCTATAGCTGCTGTATTTGTGTTCAGAGAACTGATGGTTATGTGTGGTAAATTTGATGCTTTAGGGATGAGTCAGATTTACAGTACTTGTGCAACTGAGCTGTGTACATAGACAAAAATGTCTCCTACATTTCTTGTATGTGGCAAACTAACTTTGCTAAAACCTGCACAGTAAGTGGGGTGCCTTCAGGAAGCACCATACTTGCTGTGTGAACACAAACTGTACGCTTGATCTCTACACAGTAAGAGCACATAAACTTCTTAACTTTGTGGCAGCTTAGCCAGGACTTCAGTGGATTGCCAGACACCTGCAAAGCCTCAACACATGTAAAAAGTGTGACGTTCTTTCAGGTTTGAAATATAATTCACTGGTAAAGAAGACTTTCCCTATTGACAATTGGACAGTTACGGTCTATATTTATGGTTTTGAGCCCTCAACTTCTGCAGGTTTATTATTTAAACTTAAAACTGGGATAATTACATAACAGTCAATCACCATAAGTGTTCATCTACTAGTAACCTATGGCTACAGAATTACCTGCAGAGGTAGATAATAGCAGGTTTAGTGGCTGAAATCTTATATTTCCCCAAAGATAGGCAGAGGTGCAGAGAAAAGCAGGGCAGATAGCCAGAAAGCAGAGACACTTTTTCATGAAAAGGGACTAAAACAGTTTATTCACTTACCAAGATAAAGGTAGATATGGGATATGATTGCTGCTTATACAATATCTACTTCTCCATCTTGCTTTTTTATAATTACTTAAGAAAATTTCAATATGAACACAGACAAACTAGTCATCAACACCTTTGGAGTAAATATTAGTCAGATATTTATCAGTTCAGGAACAAGGTGACGTTCCTGAACATCTCCTCGAATAGCTCTCCAATAAGAAGAGTAAGGAAGGGAACAGACTCTAGCAAGGGAACTAGGAGTGAGCATATTGCAAAATCCATGGCATATTTAGGATGGACCTTGACCACTATGATCCATTTCTGCACTCTACAAGAATATTATTAAATCCTAAATTCTCCTGGGAATTAAGTTTATTGTCTTGTCATGTTCCGCTGCTTAGACCCACATAAGTCAATGGGTCTGGATGGAATACACCCAAGAGAGGGAGCTGGCAGAAGTGCTGACCAAACCACTTTCCCTTATTTACCAGCAGTTCTGGCTGACCAGGGGGTTCTGCTGGACTGGGCATGTGATGCCCATCTACAGGAAGGCCCAGAAGGAGGACCTGGGGAACTACTGGCCTGTCAGCCTGACCTCGGTGCTGGAGAAGATGATGGAACAAATAATTTTGAGTTCCATCATGCAGCACATGCAGGACACTCAGGCGATCCGGCTCAGTCAGCATGGGTTTATGAAAGGCAGATATCATGTTTGGCCAACCTGATCTCCTTCTATGCCAAGGTGACCTGCTCAGTGGATGAGGGGAAGGCTGTGGATGTTGTCTACCTAGACTTCAGTAAAGCCTTTGACACTGTTCCCCACAGCATCCTTCTGGAGAAACTAGCCAGTTATGGGTTAGATGGGTATACTCTTCGCTGGGTTAAAAACTGGCTGGACGGCCAGGCCCAAAGGGTTGTGGTGAACAGAGATAAATCCAGCTGGCAACAGGTCACAGGTGGTGTTCCCCAGAATTCAGTGCTGGGGCCAGTCCTCTTTAACATCTTTAACTCGCTGGGGCGAGTGAGCTGTTGCCTGGTGCTCAACTACCAGCTGGGGTTAAACCATGACAATAACACCAGAGAGCAGCAAATCGACTGTCCCTTGGGTGGCTGTTGGATGACCTCACTGGTCTCAGTTCTAAGGCAGTGCCATTCCAAAGTGACTACATAGCTCTTTACAAGCTCTCCTAGCTCATTCATGATACATTTTTCCAAGTGGCAATTCTTATTATTACTGAACTTTCCAAGTGCCTCCCCTTTGCTCTCTTTTGCTTCTGCTGTCTTTTTCTCATTTTTAACACGATACCCAGAACCTCGCACTATCAGAACTTGTTTTTCAGATAATCTTCATATAGCAGTGCCTCAAGCCTGGAAGCTCTTCAGATCTCACCAGCTGAGATTTCTCTTGGCATTATAACATCCCTCGCTGGCATGTAGTCAATGAACCCTGCTAATATACCATCAATCCTGTCTGGCCCTGGAGAAAGGAGAGTGCCGGGACTTGGCCAGAGTACTACTGTGTTTGGCTTATTCCCAACTGGAGTTGTTTAAAACAGTCCCCAGGCTCCTTTAACACATGCCAAAGACAGCTTGAAAATCAGTGAGCTGACTCCCTAAGCCACCCCATTTCCTGCACCTTCTGTGCCCAATGGTCTCTGGGCATAGCAGGCAACAGAGGCCAAGCAACTCCTCTGATCCATTGCCACTGACAAACTTCAATATCATCAAAGCTTCCCAGCATACCTATCACTCTGTCAAGCAGCTAAGCATTACTGAACTCATCAGTAGACTGAATTCCACAGAAACTGAGAAAACCTGAATTTAACCTCTCAAATATGCAAGAGACCGTCTTTGTACCACCATGCTTTAGAATGCTGTGAAATAAAACTATATTTTGGACTCCAATCGCTGCTAGTGCAGGTATGTATATAAGCCACAAACTCCCCAATTTTGCATTCGGTAATTGCCACTCGGTAATTTCTCTCTTCGTGCGCTAACACAGAAGTGTGTGTTCATCTGCAGAAACATTGGCTATTATCTTCTGTAAGTCCCCTGGCTATGTCTTCAAAGATGAGTTATTGTGGAAAAAGGGGAAAAAATCAGTCTGTGGATTCTGAACCGTGTTCCTTGTTACCTTGGCTTTGTAGAGATATTTTTACAAGGTGCAAAACAAGTGTAAAAAGCGGTTGTTATTATCTGTGAGCGTTTTACACTCCCTGTGCCCTCTCCACATGGATGTAAGTGTTGACATAAGGCAACAAGGTGTCTTGGCTGAAACTTAGCAACAGAACATATTCAAAAGTCACTCATTCCCCTCAACTAAACTCATCTTTTTCCTCAGATCTGCTGAAATCAATATAAAAAGGCTAACTTCTAAATGGAAAAAGTTCTTTGTTCAGACACCGAGCCATCACCATGACAGTGTCCATTTTCCATGCTCAGCTGAATTTGTACATGCCTGCCTGGCATCTTCACCAACTTAGCATGGGGAGGGAACGTGCACTTAGCATTGCTGGGAATGTTTATTCTGAACATCATTGTGGGGTTTTTTTGCCAAAGAACACAGGAGGGCTTGTTTTTCCTGAAATTCAACCTGCCACTCTTTGAACTCACAGATTAACCTTATTTTGCCAGTGTTTTTTGGCAGCTGTAGCTGGTAATTCTGAAGCTTTTGCAGTTTGTTTTGTTGTTGGGTTTGCATTGGTTGTTTTTGATAGGTTTTTCCTCTTTTTTTTTTTCTTTTCATTTTTTAAAATAAAACCAGAACAGTGTCTGTCTTGGTACTTTAATTCAGGCTTTATCCTAAGAATAAATCTAGTTAAAGAGAGAAACATGGTGTACTACCTATTAGTGCTGGAGATGCTGAGAACTGTCTAGCTCTCTTGATGTGCTCTCTGCACTCTGTGGGCTCTGAGACTATAAACACTTCAGGGCATGGCGCTTGACTACTATTTAGTTTTTCAAATTCCATACACATCTATAATGTTAGGAATAAACAGTGGCTTTGGGCAAATACCATTAAATATTCAACAAAGTGTTAAACTAAGATATCCAGCAATATATCCAAATCTGCTTCTACTAGTCTAATCATCATTAAAATATCAAATCTCTGGAACAAACTATTTGTAATATTCATAGAAGCTGAAGTAGTCTTTTTTTTAAACTATAAAAAAAACCCCATCTTTATCAAATTCTCTTTAATTTGACATCTGTGTATCTTTTTTATGGTCTTATCTTTGTTTTCTATTAGCCTTCCTTTGATTTCCTCGTTTCATTCCTCCTTCTGAAAGAAAGACTCTTGAACGCTGACCACGGTTTGGTTTTGAGTCCTTGGGTAACTCATTTGCCCTGCACACACCTTCAACACAAATACACACTGAATGCTCTGACATAATAGCACTTTCCAGAAGGTCAAATAAGCTAACGAGCAAAAATTTAAAGAGGGTTAATCAAACACATGGGCATTTACCTCTTAATGACCTAAGCCCTAATTCAGTACTGGCAGAGCATTGAATATTTGCATACCACAATCTGCACAAAAAGATTGCTAATAATTTACCAAAAATGGTCACCTGAAATACAAGTCTGTCAAAATTTGGAGGTGAGTGCAATACTTTAGAGCCAATTACTAAATAAAATAATGAAAAGGAGTGTCAACAGAAGACTCTTCCTCTTGTTTGCAGTGAGTGAGCAGCGTAGTACAAACTTCTGAGCCAGAATATAACTGGCTTGCTGAGATTTGACAAGCCTCCTCAGTCATTTGAGACTGTGGTCCTGGAAAGTTTGTAACAGGCAGTAGAGGACTTGTCAAGTGCCACTTACTTTCTGTGACAGACAGAAGCCTAACATTGATTGCAAAAGACACTGCTAAAGATTGGAGATTAGTCTGAGAGGAGTCTTGAACTAGCTATACATGTGCATATATGTTAGTCTCCTTTTGTTATTTGTGCAGCCCCGAAATTCCTCCTGTTGTTATCTGATGAGAGGAGCCACAAGTTAGGAAAAGCCTGACTGTACACATACCTTTACAGACACAGTCAAAACAAAGGCAGAATCTTTGGGGCCAGCAAGGGGAACAGTTATGAAACCATAAGTAAATACATTGCTTTTGGTACAAAGGGGTTTCTGCTCTTGGTCAGGCTAGTGGCTCATTACACTCAGAACACAGTCTCTGGCAGTAGCAAGCATGCACTGATTTTGAGGAAAGTAAAAAGTCTCTTTGGTATAACTCCAATTATTCTATGGGCTAATGAATAAGCCCATGACCTTAGGCAGAATTTTTGTATCCAAAAAGAAGGGAGGTGCAGCTCGGTCTCAGTAAACATTCAGAAGGTGGCTAAGGCATGCACCCAGCTGGGAAGCCAAGTTTTATACCCGGTCCCAACGGTGTTTTTCTGGCACTGTGCTTCACCGGCTATATATATACTCCTTATATCATGTGCTCTGCCTCCTTTTCAATTAATGGTTTACTTCCTTATTACTTTGTTATGTGATAAGATACTCTGAGATGCATTCTACCCTCCCTTTGCCATTCATTGTTTTATGCTTTCAGTCTATATTGTACATCTCTGAGGACA
The DNA here is from genome assembly GCA_022605575.1 of Laterallus jamaicensis coturniculus. Lineage (NCBI taxonomy): Eukaryota > Metazoa > Chordata > Aves > Gruiformes > Rallidae > Laterallus > Laterallus jamaicensis. The sequence continues at coordinate 20,583,756 of JAKCOX010000012.1, read as the reverse complement.
TACCCTACCAAGCCTTGCCATTTCAACAGTCTCACAGTTTTTGAATACAAGTCAAAAAGGTTAAAACTTCCTTATACTGTGTTTTTAAATCACAAGGCAGGCAAAAACTTCCATTCACCATAGGAAATAATAAAAAATTGTGTCTTGCCAACAATTAAACATAGCTATGCAGTGAGGCTGTCCTTCTTTACAAGGAAAGACGCCATAGAGAAATGTGAGTTTGTGGGAGGTAAAGTCACACTATCTATCTGGAATTTGATGGATTAACTATTATGCTTATTTGAGTGAAAATGATAAGCTGTGTTTAAGAAATCCTTCCAAAACTACATCTATGTGAACTAGAGAATGGAAAGAGATAGAAACCAAAAGCTGAGGCTGTTTGGGTTTTGGCAGCCATGAAGCCAGAAGATTTGTGAGCAGAAGCCAATGGACAAGGAATATAAAACACAGAAAGACAGTGATCATCTTACAAAGCCAACTTTTTTTCACAGGAATATCTTGCACGGTCAACTGTGGACTGCACAAGCAGCAGTGCCCTGAATGCCACAAGCAGGCATATGGGCACAACACAGACAGCAATGTGGAATACCAAACTGGGAAAAATAAATGCAGGCTTCAAAGCAAGACTTTGTAAGGGAGACAGAAAGAATGATTCAAGAGACCCCCCAAATGCATACTTATTTAGCAGAGTATTTAAAAGTAAATAAAAACTGAATACATATGTAAGTAAAAAGTGTAGAAAGAATCTGGATGAGCCAAAGCCAGGTCTTTGCATTAACTGTTTTATCATACACAACCTGCATATGAGTAGGTCAGTGACCGAAATCTTGGGCAAAAGTATGGTTCGTTTTATAAAAAGTAAATCACTCCCATTTCAAAAGACTTGTAAAAATAGGTTACTAGGAATCCATCCATGGTGGAATGCAGGTTAAAGTTGACTTGCTTCAAATAGTGCCTTTTGGGTGTTATTACGGATCCTAAGGTCATGCCTTTGACTGCAAAAAGAGAAACATAACCCTCATTTTTAATAAGGGAAAAAAAGGAAGATCCAGGGAACCACAGACAGGCCAGTCTCACCTCTGTGCCTGGCAAGATCATGGAGCAGATCCTCCTGGAAACACATGGAACACATGGTGATTTGTAACAGCCAACATGACTTCACTAAGGGCAAATCATGCCTGACAAATTTGGTGTTATTCTGTGATGGAGTTACAACACATGGACAAGGGAAGAGCAACTGATGTTATCAACCTGATCTTGTGCAAAGCATTTGACACTGTCCTGCACAACATCCTTGTCTCTAAATTGTAGATACAAGGATTTGATGGGTAGACCACTTAGTGGATAAGGAATTGGCTGGATGGTCACACTCAAGGAGTTGTGAACAAGGGCTCAATGTCCAAAGGGAGACCAGGGATGAGTGGCATTTCTCAGGGGTTGGTACTAGGATCAGCATTATTTAATATATTTGTCAGAGATATGGAGAGTGGGATGGAGTGCACCCTCAGCAAGTTTGCCAATGACACCAAGCTGTGTGATGGAGTTGACATGCTGCAAGGAAGGCATGCCATCCAGAGGGACCTGGACAGGTTTGAGACGTAGGACTGTGGAAACTGCATAAAGTTCAACAAAGCCAAGTGCAAGGTCCTGCACACGAGTCTCAGAAACCCTCAGTATCAATACAGGCTGGGCGGAGAATGGATTGACAGCAGCCCCAAGAATAAGGACTTGAGGGTGTTGGTTGATGTAAAACTCACTATGACCTGTCAATTTTGCCTGCAGCCCAGAAAGCCAACTGCATCCGAGACTGCATCAAAAACAGTGTGACTAGCAGGTGAAGGGAGGTGATTTTGCCCCTCTACTCTGCTCTGGGTAGACCCCCTTCAGTATTACATCCAGCCCTGTGGCCACAATGATCCAAGGGCCGAAGCACCTCTGCTAGGGAGACAGCCTGAGAGAGTTGGGCTTGTTCAGCCTCCATGATGGAAATATTTGATGTGCAAGGAGGGTCTTGATTGCTTGCATTTTGATGAGATAAAAATGTAAAATAGGTCCTACATAAAAAAAAAAATTAGCCTTATCAGAACACAGTGATTGCTTTCTGGATAGCTGCGATGTAGTTTAAGGATTGTGGCAATAAAAGTACCATCAAGTGCCTGAGAGCCAGGGTTTGTTTGCTAACTACCAAGAGTTTGGAGATAATGAAGTGAATGCAAGTGCCTTTTAGACCAGAAATATCAGCTCTGTCTGCTTTCAGCTAGCCTATCACCCATACAGAATGTACAAATATCATACCAGTAACACACACTTCAGTTCAGAGGTATCGCATGTAATGCCTAAAAATAACACTGATACACTCTATGTATCAGATATTCTTTCACATGAAAATAATAGTAAGCTACATTTCATGTGGTGCTCATTGCAATTTCCAGTTTACTGAATTTTAATGTGTCTCCTGCACTTTTCTTACAACTACGTCCCAGATTCTGCCTGAATCTGTATGGTTTGATACTTCACTTCAATAGATTTTCTGCCAGCTTTCTTTTTTCATTTTACGTGATACTCATTTGATGAAGTTACCCATGTTTTAGCCCTTATCTGCTAGCCAGGAACATCAAAAAACCACCTCAGCTCTTTGCAATGTACTAGAATCTTGAACAGGTAATGGCGATGTATCTCCAAGTAATAGAGAGGGAAAGAAGGAAAAGTTCCCTTATTTATTCAGAAGCCTCTGGGACATCCTGTCCTAAAAGAATTTAATAAAAGCAAGCGTAGAGTCTTGCACCTGGGAAGGAATAACCACTTGAATCAGTACAGGCTGGGGGATAACCTATTAGAGAAGGACCTGGGGGTCCCGCTGGACAACACGTTGGCCATGAGCCAGCAGTGTGCCCGGGTGGCCAAAAAGCCCAATGGGATCCTGGGGTGCATTAAAAGGAGCATGGCCAGCACGTCAAAGGAGGTGATCCTCCCCTCTCTACTCTGCCCTGGTCATGTCCCACCTGAATTATTGTGTCCATTTCGGGCTCCCTGGTATAAAAAAGGCAGTGATCTCCTGGAGAGAATCTAGTGGAGGGCTACGAAGATGATTAAAGGCCTGGAGCATCTCCCCTGTGAGGAAAGGCTGAATGAACTGTGGCTGTTCAGCCTTGAGAAAAGAAGCCTGAGAGGGGATCTGATCAATGTTTATATATATCTGAAGTGTGGGAGACAAAAGGAAAAGGCCAACCTCTTTTCAGTTCTCTGTGGGGACAGGACAAGTGGTAATGGCTTCAAGTTGGATCACAGGAAGTTCCGCACCAATATGCGGAGTGAAGGTGACAGAGCCCTGGGACAGGCTGCCCAGGGAGGTGGTGGTGTCTCCTTCTCTGGAGGTATTCAAGATCCATCTGGATGCTGATCTGTGCACCCTGTCCTAGGGAACATGCTTTGGCAGGGGGGTTGGACTTAATGATCTCTGGAGGTCCCTTCCAACCCCTGAAATTCTGTGAATCTGTAAATCTGTGAATTGCTGGCCAAAGCTCAGAAAAAAGAAAAAAAAAAAAAGACAAAAAGACACTTGAGAAATGTCTCAGGGGGTTTTACAAGGTAGATAGTCTTTGGGGATCATATGTTTTTATGATTTCCAAAAGGGTTATGAAGGTCTTGCATGAATTGTCCTTGCCTGTTGCATTTTGTGCCCCTGAGTAGTGAATCACCTCACCGGTCCAAGTGCCTGGGCAGTTTTATAGTTGCAGCTGTCAACCCCGACATAGGAAAGGTACCAGCACATTCTCTCTCATGCCAAACATTAAGTACAAGCTATGGGCCCCGACATGCTAAAATACACACTCAAATACCATCCTGCAGATGCTCAGCAGATGGATGAAGAGCTCAATCCTGTGCTCAGACCTCTCAGCTGAGGCTTCGTGAAAAAGTCAGGGGGTTTGTGGGGGGTATTCTCGGTGGGAGACTCACCTTATCCATCTGCTGTCACACATTTTTTCTTCAAAAAGAAAAGTAAAACCAAGGTGCAGAAAGCTCCTTACACCATGCAGCTTTTTGGACTAGCCTTTACCAGGGTGCACAGATGAGCTCTGTGTCTGTCGCTCCTGTTCAGACTGAAGGCAGTGACACCAATGCTAGCTAGTATCTCTTTCGTACCAGCACATATTCATGCAAAGCACTGCAGCTAGAGATTTTTCCATGCCAAATTGACAAGGAAGAGGGCATTAGCAGTTAAGGGCCGCAGACAGCGTCAGGGTAGTTATTGTCACTTGTTTCTCTCTGCTCAGTGAGATTCTCATACCAATGGTCTGTTTTCAGCCTCAGAAGTTCCCCAGTTTTCCAGGAATAAGGCTTTTTTTTCATCCTGAATTTCCCTTATCGCTGCTGCTCATTCAGCTATGTAATCCTCTCCTGTTTTGCCTTGTACTCAGAACCAGCAACCGACAATCTGCAGCTGGTCCCAGACTAAGCCCTTCTCAAGTATTATCAGGATATTTCTTCTGGCAGCTTGCAGGCGTGGGGAAGGGAGGCAACATAGCTTTGCAAATGCTGTACAGCACAGCATCTCAGGTCCAAACACAGCGCCAGTGCTGCAGCAGCGCTCCCTGATGATGCTTGCTGGCGGAAGGACAAGTCAGGGAAGTTCCATGTGATTACAAGGAATCAAATACATTAAAAAAAAAAAATATATACATATATATATATAACTGTAATGTTGATATGTGCAACAAGCTGGGGAAATTTAGGGAGAAATGGCTTCCTGATAACGGGAGAAAGTCTGAGAAAGCTCTGAGCACTGGTAGGGAGTGAGTCATATAAAATGGAGCCTTCTGGGGCTGAAAGAAGATGCCCATAGTGCATGCAACACTGCTCTTAATGAAATTTATCAAAAGGCACTGGCATAAAAATCCCTTTTTTTCTCCCCTCCCTTTGACCTGTTGAAATATATTGTAAGAAATATTGGTGCATTGTTACACTGGTGACAACTGAACAGTGGTCAGCTGCTTCATCTGTGGCTGTCATGCCGCAGTTTGCTGCCATGGGAATGTTTTTTTCCTATTTTTACGATGGTTAAATATTAAATTGTCAATAAAATAGGTTATCCCTATTCCATAGCAGTTGATATATGTTAGAGTTAATAAATTGATGACAGTATGTCTGAAATAACTTATCACCTATCAGAAATACTGTGGCCAGCAGGTCCAGAGAGGTGATTGTGCCCCTGTACTCGGCATTGGTGAGGCCGGACCTCAAGTGCTGTGTCCAGTTCTGGGCTCGTCACTGCAAGAAGGGCATAGAGGTTCTCGAGCATGTTCAGAGAAGGACAACCAGGCTCCAGGGGAAGGAGCTGGAGGAAAAGTCATATAAGGAGTGTCTAAGGGAGCTGGGGGTGTTTAGCCTGGAGAAGAGGAGGCTGAGGGGAGACCTTATCACTGCCTACAGTTACCTGAAAGGAGGTTGTAGATTGGTGGGCGATGGTCTCTTCAGCTACATGGCAGGTGATAGGACAAGGGGAAAATGGCATGAAGCTGTGCCAGGGCAGGTTCAGATTAGATTTTAGGAAAAAAAAATTCACTTAAAGAGTTGTCAGGATGTGGAACAGGATGCCCAGGGAGGGCATTGAATCACCATCCCTGGACATGTTTAAAAGATGGGTAGATGAGGTACTTAGGGATATGGTTTAGCATAGGACAGGAATGGTTGGACTCGATGATCTTAAAAGATCTTTTCCAACCTTGTAATGTAATTCACAAAAGACTCTCCGTTGCCCACGCCCTCCCCGGCGCAAGCACTGCCAAGATTTACTTTCACATGAAGCTGTTTTAAACTTTTCCCAGGTAAGGGCATGAGAAATCCATTTTGGGAATAACTGCCAATGTGCCAGGAACCAGATAGTGCCCTTACACCCTGTTACAGGTAGCCTGAATCCTTAGCAATACATGCTCTCTCTCACGGAGAGGTCAAGGGATGCATGCAACATTTGTGTCTCCATCTTCCCCTTCAAATGCTGACCAGGGATCAATCCTGGAGCCAATAAAAATAGTAGTGGAAATGTTAGGTATTTTGGAAGTTATCCATAACACAAAGACCTTTTCTTGTAGCAACGTGTCAATTTCTTGGACTCTCAGTTTTAAATCTTATCCAAAAGATAAGGGAAGCTCTTCCTGGAGCAGACTAACACAGGACAGAGATACGATTGAAAAAGCTGAAACATGATTCTGAATTTTCAGTGTTATTTAAATTTCATTTTCTTCTTGCTTCTATCCATCTCCTAACTGTTTAATTGTTTTTTGTAAGTTTGTGTACTGATTTTTCATTCTTTTCCATTCTACCCATCTGCCCCTCTCCCCATTCAACAAGTAGAATTAATCAGTAAGATTAAGTGATTTTATGGGTTTATGGCTTCCTGGCAGAGGGGAAGTCCTTCAGCAATAAATTCTGCATAAAGACCCAAATACATCTAGTCTTGGTTTTCAGTTGGAAAGTGGTCACCGTTTGACAAATTATTTTTATTTTTTAATTATTTTATTTTCTCCTTAGTTATCTCATGTCAATCACTCCTATTCCTGCTTTCCCTGTGCCCAGTTAACACAGCTTGAGCTGCACACGGAGCTTCCTCACAGCATCTGTTTCCCTTCTTTATATCTTTATTTTTTGCTTTTCTTGATAGCCCATAATTTCTAAACAAGTACATGTTTTCCTCTAAAAATATCTCCCTGGTAAATCCTTCCTCTCCTAGTACAGAAAAAGGAGAGGGCATTTTTCTCTTGGCTCCTTACCCAACCACACATAATGTCTCTTACCTCTGGGAAAGCACAAGAGCCAAGGTTTGGGGGACCACATTGGTGAACACATCTCAGAGGTAACACATAAAGAAGCTCTTCCATGTACTCCTGACTGTGTGTTTGTTACCAAGGCACAGCAAGGTTAGCTATTAAGGGGTTTAATGCAGAAGAAACCTCCAGTCTGGTACCAGCAAAAGTGCTTTACCTTGTTAACTGTTATCTTACAAACCAACAAAAAAACCCCCTCAAACGAAAAAAAAAACAACCAGTAAAGGACACATTTTATGTCCCTGCACTGAATAAATGATTTAATTTTTTTTTTAATATAAATGCCAACAACAAAACTAGAAATGACATCATCTACATCTAGGATCATCCACTAGGTTACACAGAGCATTTTGGAAGGTGGAAGCAAACAATTTCTTGTAAATTAGCCAGCATTTGGTGCCCACACAGCCTCATGAATTTAATGGAAACTTATTATGGATGTTCCAAAAGAGGTTAATTAAGCATTTTATTCCAGGATTATAGAGTTCAAACAAAACACATACCAAGCTTTAAATGTGCATGGAACTTCATGGAAATCAGACTTAATTTACTATGGGGTTTGTTTCTTTGCCAGGGAAAAAAAAATTTAAAAAGTCCAACAAACCCTGAAATGTTCAAGTCAGATGCAGCTTGTTTATTGGCAATAAAGATAATTACGTGGTGCGAATGTAGCCATCCGTATTGCAGTGAGAGGAAAACAGACACAGAAAATGTTTAATAAAGAAAATCCTTTAAGGTTTCAACTCACAGCCTCCTAAACCTAAGGCAGACAATTTATCTCCCAGGGTACACATTCTTCTTACTCTCTATGGGGGTCTGAAACTAAGTAGTGCAAGTGCTAAATTCGCTAAAATGGGGAGAGGGAAAATTTTGTCCATGTAAAAAGACATATGAGCCACCAGAACATAACAAGAGCTGTGAAACGGAGTCACATATGAAGGGAATCAAGTGACTCAAACTAATAACTTCACAGTTTTTACCAAAAGCTCTATGACAATATAAGCTAGGATCTGTTATTTTAATCTTTTCAATATTAATTATAAAAGCTGTTCACAAAGGAAAGTTGTAATGTATTCTGTATTTTTTTCATGTAGAGATTAAATGTTCAAATAATTAACCATGCGATGTTACGGTCAATTATATATATGGGGGTGAAGAGGGGGAGGTCTCAGCACTTGTTCTTGTCGTAAGTAAAACTCATTAAGCCAGAAGGCTTGGTACTGTTCCTTTTCACTAATTTGGCTTGATCTGCTGTGGTGACACTATTCTGCTATGTAAATTCTGCACGGGGTAATTAACTGTGTACATTTTTAATAAGGTAGCATAGAATTTTCTAAATCAGGCTTTTTGGGTCGTTAGAAGATTGAGATAGCAATTTGCTTTTTAAATAATGTCAGGGCAAGGAAATATCATAATTTCTGGGACTTCCAGGCTGTTTGCATACTGTTATTATTGTACTGTATACATTATGGCTTCTCTAATACTGTCTATATGTGAGGTTATAAAAGAAGAAAACTGCCAGTTATTATACTCATACCCGGAAAGCATTCTGTTCGAAATCACCTTGTTAACTCACTAAATGAAAACAAATTAAACCTATTATAGAAACTTCTAAGAATTGCTTCTTTTTAGATTCTTGCAGTAATAAACAGAAGAAATAAAAATTCACCAAAAAAACCCAAAACCCCACAACTAAGCACATTTCTTTAAAGTTCCCAGGTAGATCTTTCCTATTTAAAAGGTTTCTGAGAGCTAAAAAAAACCAACTTTGATTGTTGCATGCTTTCTGGCACCAAGCAGTCAAGTTTATTTGCTTGTTTGCGGGTTTATAGTGAGCGTGTGCAATAATTTTGTTGGATTCAGTTTATTTCAGTGGAGGGAAAACAATTAGGAACCTTTTTTACTCAGGAGCATCCCTGAGAAGGAGTCGTCTAAAATGGTACTTTTGATGCTTATAAACTCAATTGTTATGTTGTTATCTATTGTTCACCCAAGGATTTCAAGACAACTTTACATGCATCTCTTAATTAAGCCTCATAGTGAGTGCCCTTGAGTGAGCAGGCAGGTACTGTCAGAGGAGTTTTGTGCGTGAGGGACCCAAATCAGAAGGAAGATAAATCAGATGAATTCTCCATGGCACAGGCATGATAGCAATCGGTTCTAGTGACCACCTATCGTGTGGTTCGAAGTCACAGCAATCTTTTTTAAGTATTTCATTTAGGGAGAGTCATTTTCCTGACATAGCAAAGTAAACCACTGGAGTTCCCAGGCCACTTCTTCTAAAGCTTGTGTTTTAATTAACATTTAGCTAAGGGAACTCGTGCAAGTATTTTTATGGGCATAGCTCAAATCCTGCTGCCTGATGACTGACGATATTGCATCCCTCTTCAGCAGATGGATTAAATGGGAGGTATATTGGGATTCAGATGATGATTTTGGCTTCAGAATGTTAACTATTTCATACCTAATACAGAGACCATATCATTTCAATTCCCTCTGTCTTTAGCACAGAAAACAATAGGTAGATATTCAGAATTTTTTGGGGGGAAGAGATTTGAATGAGTAGGTAGTGACATGAGCTGCAACCAAAAACTTTGATCCCATTGGATCTGTCTTCTGCAGGCTGAATGTAGGTAGGATATTGCTACAGGGACTGGCTTATGTTCAAAATTTAATACCAACCCCTCCAAGATTATAACACTATTAAGGGATTAGAGTCTAAAAGCAGGCAATGTTTGTCTGAAGTGTGCAGATTCAAGTTGGTCAGAACATTTGCAAATTTACTTACCAATATCTGCTAAAATCTAACCTTACCCCATCTAAAAAGCTCTAAAAGAACATGCTTCTTTATCCCTACATGCTCTTTTTCAACATAAAAACCAGTATGACTTGACTTTTCTGTTCCAAAAGCTGTTTCTTGCAAAAATTATGGGGTTTTTAGTTTTGGTGTTTTGGGGATTATTTGGTGTGTGGAGTTGTTTGTTTTGGTTTGGTTTTGGTTTTGGGTTTTGTTTATCTAAAGACAATTTAAAAATAAAAAAGTTAAGAGAGCTTGAAATGAAAAGTAATGTGAAAGGTCAAAGAAAAAGATGCTTGTGTTTGGTTTGGGTTTTTTTTAAAGTTTCTGGAAACACCAATGAAACAAATCAGATTTTTTTTTATACCAAAATCTAGTCTACAAAATACATAGTCTGTAAATATCAAAGGGCTGATAGTGGCAAGTTGCCAAAAGCGTTTAATACTCCATTGACTTCAATTGGGATTTGGCAGCATTCAGTGTCCCATTGGAGGACAGAAAGAGTGAGAGAAAGTGTTTGGGGAGAAGGTCACTCATAGAGAGGGATTTTTTTTTTTTTAAACTGACCTAAGGGAAAACTTCATATTCTGAGAAATCTCTCAGACTGTGACCTTTCACCATGGCATTTAAAACTGAAATGTACAAAGGGCTTGAAAAATATAATAAAGGGATCAATCCTGCAGTAGGAGGTCATGAGGATGAAATTGAAGACTTTTCTAGCTTTGCTTTCTAACCCACTGTATACCATACACAAATGAACCAAGCTGTTCATTTCCATCCTAGTTCTGTAGTTCTTCCTATCACAAAATTGAACACCATCTAGGAATACCACAGTAATAAGAGTGGCATCTTGGTTTTTCATGGCCTCAAATAAAAATTATTGAAATCATGATGACTATATAAGATCATGACATCTATCTAAGTCTGTAGGCTAGTGACAATAAAAGCCTTTGTAAAAAGAATCAGCACCTCCGTAAGACAATTTTTCTGATCAAATGTAGAAATCCTATGAAACGTGCCTTTTATTCTGTTAACTGTACCAATGTAATTTACTCAGAAGCCAATGAAAAGTTTCACTTTGTCCTATTAATACATGTCAACCATAGGAATGCTTTGCCAAGTCAGTGAAATTGTTATATTGACTGTTAAAAGCATTCCATCTATGTTCAATCAACAGCGTTGCATTCTGTGTTGATAAAATAAAATCGTCTTTTTCCAGGTAAAATAAAGTGTGCCAGGAGAAGTATAATTTTGCCAGCAAACCCTATGGCTGCTGGTGGTAATCCTGGCCTTGCTGTTGTGTTGATAAGGGGCCGAACACCTGCACAACATTGTCGGATACAACTATGCCAGTAGAAATCCACAGCTCACAAATGAGTTGCAATGTAGGAATAACTGCATGGGACACATGGTGGCCCCAAACAGAAGCTGTTTCTACATTGGATTATTCCCATTGCTATCTAACTTGACCTGCTGACCCCTAGCACTTAGGATCCTGGAGAATTTCCCTGGTTTCTCTGCCCTAAACCTGGCTCCACGGCATGGCATTAATAAATACAACCCATTCCTCTACAAAGATGGTCACAGTAGTCCCTTTAAATCTAGTCAGCTATACACTTTTTGTACCTGTGCCAAACCCTGCTGTTTAATGAGATGTAAAAAGGCATGATTAAAACTATGTAATTGAATTAAATATAGGAAAGAATTAGCTTGAATACATGGAAAAACTTCCTAGTGGCAAGAAGCTGACTTCAGAGGGGTTGCACATGGGTGTAGAGTTTGAGGCACTGGAGAACTGGGTCCTCAGGTAGAGGGAAATGGAAGAGGGCAAAATAAAGTCAAGTCTAATTAGCTTAGAGAGTCACATGGGAAGCAGCCATATGGGTCTGTGCAGCTACAGCTTTTTGAAGTGAATTAATTGCTTTGACCTGGTGCTGATTAGAGCTTGTAGAGGAGATATGATAAGTCTGGCTTTTGGGGAAGAGACTTAAGGGAGCAAATGACGAACCATGAAAAATGGACTGACCACAGGATTCCCAGGGCAGAGAGAGACTTAAAAAGCAACACTGCTTTAAATCCTTAGTACAAAACAATTCATTAATTAGGCTGGAGGGTGACATATTATTTCCGTTTTCCTACTTGAGTTATCTAACCTACCTTCAGCCGTAGGATCCCAATTCAGAATCATGCAATAACTACTGTGTCATGGAGGACTTCGCTATATACAAATCTTAACAAACTTCTCACTAAAATAAACCCTTGTATACCTTTGCAATTCTCTATTTACTTAAAATAAGTAGATAATGCCTCAGTAACAAAGATTACCTCAGTTTTACATAGTGAGCTTTAGCTAAGGGTATTATTATTAGTCCCATTTCTGCCCAAGATCTGTTTGACCACATTAGTGTCTCCAGGATGTTCTCCTAAATAGCATGCATATCTCATTTTCCACAGTGGCAAAATAAATAGGCTTCTCTCAAGTGAAGCTTGGAACAAATCATCTTGATTGTTTTTGTGAAGTGGGGGAAACCCTGGTGAGCTGGGATGGTGATACATGCTCTGCTTTGCGACAAAGTGTATTAGCTTCACAACATGAAACCTAATGCTCCCCAGAGGTTGCTGGCTTGGTCACCCGAGGAAATGTAAACACCACTTTATCCCTATCATTAAATCTTTCTTGTTCTTTAAGCAAAATAGAAATGCCCATTGATACTGCTATGTCTTGTTTCCACCAGTTCTTCCTCCACCTTCCCTGGCCTGCCTTAGACTTACGTAAGGTGGGGGGGTGGAATCAGAGAAAGACCACACTCAACAATCCAGAGATAATTTCCTCATCAGACTTCTCTGTTGCTGGTATTGTATTGTATGCTGCTTTTATTTTGATATCTAGCAAAATCAGGAATGGATCATACACTGACTGGAAGAAGTATCATTTAAAATTAGAATCAAAACACTGGTAAATTCTCCTCTCCATCAGGGTATCTCAAACTATCTTAGTGATTTCCTTCAGAAACTATAAGGAATGAAATTATTCCTATTAGCAGCTGATCAAGGTGGAAAAGTACTTATGAAGAGCTTTCATGGATGGTTTTACCAGATACCTACTTTTTTTTCTGGTGAATGATCCTCACTATAAAAAGTTAGAATCACATTATCTTTTGCAAAACCACATCTGAGGAGGGGAAAATCTACAATTAAAGAGCTCAGGTTAACACTTGTGTATGCTTTCATGCATATTTAAGGCTCAAGCTAGTCTTATTCTGTGGACACTTTTGTGGATTATAATATAATTTCTTGAAGTGGCTGGTTGTATACCCCCAAGTGATAAACACTTAACCTCTTTTTTGTGTTACACAAGTGCCAAAACCTGCTTCTTCCCAGACCTGATTCCTCCCTGATTTCAGCTCATCTTGGGACCATCCAGCTCAAGAAAGTGTTCTCAGTCCAGCTGTGGGCCTCTGTTAATGCAGAGCTTCATAAAAACACCATATTAATAGGTGATTCCTTAAGGATACCGGTGCAAAGTGCAGTTCTGAGTTTACTATTTCTAGGAAATAATTTACTCAGAATGACATACAAGTTAAGAAAAATATCACCTCAAATAAGATTAAGTTAAACTTCCTTTTCATCCAAACTTCTTCCCTCTTATCTATTTCTACGGTCCACTTCATGGCACATCAGAGCTGTCTTCCTCTTATAAACTTCCCAGCGCAATGAGCTCCCAAATTCAGCGGGGTCCCTGATATCAATATCCTTTCTGCCGTGACAGGGAAGTCAGACTCATTCCACAATGAAAGCTGAGTGGGTTGATAGGTCATGATTCCTGTAACTGCAGATTTGCTTTAGATAAAGTGATTTTTTTACACTTTCACAGAGAGAATTTATCTATATCTTCTATCTGGAGTTAGGCAAAATAGAAGACCAAGCAGCAGTACGTGAGTTACAAACAAGGCAGAGACCTGACATGTCTCAGGGCACATGTACCTTCAAAACCTACCACAAATTTCATGTACCTGTGCAAACAGTTTTGTGTGGTTGGGTTTTTTTGTTTGTTTGCCACTAATCAACCTGTTCCTTATCCTACTGAGACTGCATCACTGTGACATATTTGAGCTAATTCCCACAGTGTGTAGTTCTATCACGTGCTCAAAAAAACCCAAACAAACCACAACCCAAAAGAATCCTTCCTGCCTTTTTTCCTTGTTGCTTACTTTTCTTGCAAGCAGTAGATTTCTCTGGTTTGGGTGCCAATTCTACAATTCCCATGACTGTTCTTATTTCATCCCCACCTGCTTTTGGCATATCATCCAAAACAGTTTCCACAGACTTCCTGTTAAGATATAGGGAAGAAATATTTGAAAGTGTTTAGAGCCTCATAGTGACAACATAAAGCTTGTTGAAGGTCATGCAATTATAACAGGTAAGATCAACCAGCATGTGAACCTGGCAGGGTCTTGGATCTGCAGAGATGCTCTTCTGGATCCAGCCTTCAGCAGAACAAGATCGGTTGCAATCAGAAAATGGGTAGGTAGCACAGGGTAGGAATTTAATGGCACATGTGGGAGAAGGACATGGCATCCGTTATCTGGATACTTGTCCTTGCTCTTTCTTAGGGGAGAGCTTGGTGCTTGTCAACTTTGTGCAGTCACCACAGCTACTATAATAAAGTGGGAACTGCAAGAAAGAAGGACCTGACATCTTCAGGTTGCAACGCTAAGTCTGCATGGTTGTCCAAATTGCAAAAGGGCTTTTAATGCAACTTCATGATGTATCTACTGACAGAAGACTTGGGTTTACAGCTTGTGCTGGTAAACCATCATTGTTACTGACCTCGTTAGGGAAACATATATTCATGTTGTCATTCTGCTATTTAATTATATGATCCCTGTGGAAATAACCCATGTAAACTGGGAGGATATTTCAGTGGTATATGTAACAAGACCACAGAGGGCAAGGATAACTGCAAAATGAAAAGTAACCTCACTGAACGCTTGTAAGTAGACAGTAAAAGAAGGGCTTATTCTCATACATCGCTAAGTAAGAGTTAGAGATGGTTATTTGTCCAAGCCAGGAACTATTAAAAAAAAAAAAAAGAAGCTTGATTAAACATAACATAAATGGGGAAAAAAAAAAGCCTGTCTGAGACGCAGCACCCTAAACATGAATATATCAGTCTTTTCCCCAGCAAAGAAAGCCAATGTTTAAACTTCACATTCTGCTAGTAATTTAATAGAAAATCATTAAAAAAATAAAATTCTTTGTTCTATTTAGGGCAAAGAGCCAAATCCTTATTTAAAAGGAAATATATAGCAGTTGCAAGTCACAAGAGGCTGTTTTTATATACTTGTTCAACACAATGCCTAAAGCAGCACTCAGAAAAAAAATTAAATATCATAAGAGAATCCTTATCTGTTTTTAGAGATTTTCTTCTTTCTTCTCTTTCAGTGAGAAGGAGCTACTTCTAATTTTGCAGAAAGGATCTAATCCACAAAGCTTTGATAGAGTGGGAACCTTTTCACTGACTCCCACTAGGCATCAGAAGGTAGATCTAGTCCTTCAGACAGCGAATAAAAGAGCATCATCCACCCATAGCAGCCACCATAAAATGAAACCTGCTGTGCCTGACTAGTACCTATATTTGCTCTTTAATGCAAATGAATCATAATTATCAAGATTCCCCACTAAGCACTGAGGCATGTATCAAACTATGTCCTGGGCTAAAAACTGATTGCTGCTGGAATAGATGTTATATGTGAAAGAGTCAGCAACCATTCTGGGTTTAGCGACCTCCAACCTATTTGATCTGGAAGGGGTAATCCAAACCTTCTGTGAAAAAATACTACATAGGTCGAAGTCATTAATCCCTCCTGCTACAGTAGAGTCTGGCTTCGTTAAATTGGAGTGCCAAAACATAAAAGGACAAAATTAACTTATTTCACAAACCCCTACACTTCCTTTAGTGAGTGATTTGAACTATCTTTGGTCTCACTGACAGACATGGAAGAAGAAAATCTCAGATTCAAAGTATAAACAACACAGCCTTAGTGAAATATCTGCATCATCAGTCAGCTGCTGTAGTCCATCTCTCCATCAGATTTTCGTCTGCCATCTAACTCATGTTCAGAAGTGTTATCTCCCTCCCTTTTGGCAAATTTCCAGAACACATAAAAAAAAATGCCTCAGCAGAGGAAGAGAAAAATATATCTCCTCATCTGTAGGATGCATTTTTGCTCACTGATAGCGAAGAGCTGAAAAAAAGGAAACTTTTGTAGAATAAAGCACAAGAGTTAGTGGTGAAGGATGAGAAAGAATAAAACCTTCTAAGAGGACTAGTTTCTGAGTTTTTGTTGTGGTTTTGCTGTTTATTCTTGTTACACATCTTACTTTACAAAAGACACGCTCCAGAGTTACAAATGGTTTACATTATATACTTAATGGATGATTGGAGCTTTTTATTTATGGGCTTTACAGCAATTAATAAAATGACTGTTAGTTAACTAATGAGCTTTAGTAGCCTCAGACAGTTAGCACTGCATGTCTAACATTATTAAATTTGGTACTCTAGGTTAAGCCTTGAGTTTTGCATTAAAACAGAAAAAAATACCACAATGAGTTCAATCCAGCTAACATTATTAACAATAGCTCTAAGATTTTTGGGATTTAAGAAAGGCTTATTTACCATGCATTTTATTGAGGCTGAAGATTAATTTTATCCTTTGAAGCTCCAAAGTTGCCATTCTGGGTAACCACAGCAAAGACTTCCAGCCTGGGGGGAGTAGGAGTGTCAAACTTCACACACCTCTTCTGTGAGTATGTAAAGTTCATGGCACTTGACCTACTGCTCAGCAGCAGCTAGTTCACACCATGCTAGGAGAAATTATGATGACCCCCTTTCTTGCTCCATTTTGTATCTGTTCTTCAAACTACCCAAGCCTCATTGGTGGAGAATGAGACTTTAACCCTTCTTCTCTACCAAAGAGGCTGAGGTCTTGCTCTAATCTAGACACATCATGCTATAAAAATATCATGGGGCATATATAGATAATGCATGACCAAAGTATCTTTTCACTTGTTACAACAGTAATGGAGATCTGGTTCAGTACTGACCAGAGGAGACATTTCCAGGTTTTCAGTAGGCTGGTGTTTCCTTCAAGTTCTCTGAAGTCTGCCCTTTCCACATATTTGGCCGGCAATACACTGAGTAGGGTTTTGCAGACCCCAGCTCTACTAAAAAGGGAAAACTTGCATCAAAATAGTGAACATTAACATTAGCTGGGCACAATGAACCAAGGTGCAGGGGGTGGGGGTGGGGGTGAGTGTTGGTGGGTTTTTTGGTTGGTTGGTTGGTTTTTTTAATGTATTTTATCTCCAGATTAATGTCAGGTTAGAGGACTGTTCCAGGAAAGGAAGGGAGAAGGAACAGGACATAGAACAGGACTGCTTATTTCAATAACAATGCTGATTTCTCTATTTTAACATAGAATAATTGAATCATTTAGGTTGGAAAAGACCTTTAAGCTCATCAAGTCTGATTGTTAACCTATCACTGCCAAGTCCACCACTCAACCATGTCCCTAAGCGCCACATCTACATGTATTTTAAATGCTTCCAGGAATGGTGACTCAACCACTTCCCTGGCTGCCTGTTCCAGTGATTGACAATGCTTTTCATGAAGGACTTTTTTCCTAGTATCCAATCTAAGCCTAGTACAACTTGACATCATCTCTTCTCATCCTGTTGCTTGTTGCTTGGGAGAAGAGACCAGACTCCACCTGGCTACAACCTCCTTCCAGGTAGTTGTAGAGAGAGATCAGGTCTCCCCTCAGCTTACACCCTCCAAACTAGATATGATTATGAATCTGTTACACAACACTGGAATGACCTAGTTGAGTGACTACAGGATCACAATACACATGTAGGCCATCCAGCAAAGCATGTCATTCTTGCAATGGAGGGTTGCAAGAATCGGGGGGTTAGACTCTATGATCTCTTGAGGTCCCTTCCAACCCGTATGATTCTGTGATTCTGCGCAAGAAAGGCAATAGCTTCAAAATGGACACTTGTTCAGCAGGCTGAAGATGTCAACAAACAGTACTTGCTGCTGTGGTAAAACCTGATCAGAATGTCCTTTTCCCTTCCGCTTTTTCCTTTCATCCCTTTGTATCTTGATCCTGGGTATTCATCTTGATTATTCTTTTTTATCATTTTGTATCATCAGGCGGGCTCTTTTATTTTCTCTTTCATTATTTACGTGAATAACTCTGTCAGTTGTTGTGGATGTCGCACAGTATATATTACAGACTATTTCAAGGACCAAAAATAATCCTGAAATTTGAGCAGATGTCTGAGAGACTCATTGTTTTTATTGGTAGCTTGAAATAATGCTACTGGCCTCAGTTTTTCTTCTTTCCTATTATATATAACTCTCCAAAAATAAGTAGTACAACATTCAGGTTGTATGTAAGACAGACCAAGCCCTTAAATTAAAAAACACTGCATGTGCTCAGCTATTTTTTAAGTTTCTTGGGGTTCTCCTGTGTTGTCTGAAAGCTGCTTTTGAGTTCACTCCGTCCATGACACAAGACCTGGTTATACACTGCATCACATTCTCCATCGGTTACAGGAAATGTTAAACCTCAGATGGTCCACATATGTCTTCGACTCTGCATTTTATGGGTTTAGTAGTTGTTACTGTTGCATTCCCCAGAGTTGCAGCAATAATTCTACTCTGTTGGATTAGACATCCTCTCAAACCCATGGCTATGCTTTAAATTTACAGCACTGGGCTGTTGGATGTTGAAAGCAGGATTAGGGAAAGTTCTGAAGGATCGTTCCTATTGCTTTTCATTGAGGCACTCTGCTGTTATTCTTGTATATTAAACATGGTCAAACAATTTTTCTTCCCTGTTTTTGGCCCACAAATCATCTGAACCCAGGACTTACAGGGTTAGGCAGCTGTCCATGAACAAGTTTTCTGAATGTACTAATTTGAGCTGCAAATCACCAAAACTATTCCTCTGTATTTAAAATATTCCTCTGTATTCAAAACCAATACACTTAGAGGAATAGAAGCAAGACTTTCTTTACGGACTGTGTAAGTAAGTAATTATGAGAGAGAAAATATTTTGTGAGGTGAATGAGAGATGCATGGACTTATTTCAGAGAAAAAAACCTAAAAAACATATTGTTGAGAAAAAGGCTTTCATCAGAAGTAGTAGAGTCTGTATAACAAAGTGTGTTGTTAGCTTGTAAGCCTTTACAATGTGATTCTGATTTATTTATTTATAGTTTCTAGATGCCTTTGTAGAAATAATGATGATAATAGTCTTGGTCATGCACTATTAAAGCTAATGGTACAGATCCCATTACTGTTAATAGCAAAAAATCAGGGGCTCTATACTATTTCCATTGAAAAAGTATAAAGAAATGCATAAGTACAAAACAGAGTACATATGTACGTATAGAATTTATTTTAGAAAAAGTTGGCATAGGGTATTTCAAAACCACTATTTACCATTTTATCATTTTTATTTTTTTCAAGTTTATCTGCTTTCAAATGAGTTCTTGCTTTACATGTACTTCTGTCCCTAAATAGAGATACTTGCATGTTCTTCTTTGATGATGGATCCAATATAAACATGTTTGTTCCAAACAAAAGAACAAAATTTCTGTACAGTCTTAGAAGTCAGTTTTTTCTTCCAGTCTCAAAAAATGTGATCAACAACATTCATTTTATTTGCTCTGAATAAATTATTCAGATCTTATTTACCATATTATTAAAATTTAATTGTTCCATTGCATTTTCTGAAATGTAAACAAACCTGTGCGAGAACAAAACACAGCTTAATTATGGCAGCTTCAATTGCTCAACAAAAGAGACATTTCAGAGAGGAATTTTCAGATTGTCTAATTCTTCCCAAAAGGCAAACTCAGCTTTCTCAAAGATATTGCCTACCCACTTTATTACATATACACAAAGGTAAATTTTCTAAAGAAGATCTTACAAGAGAGCATTTAAACTCTTGAATAATGTTTGCAGTGAAGGCAATTGCCTATTAGTAGAATTTTCCTTTGTTTAGCGCTGCCCAGAAACCAGTATTAAAAATTATGAGACAACCATGTGAGCCTGTATTAACAAGAAAGAACACAAAAATCCCCAAAATACCAGAACAGGCTGTCTTACACTCTACAACATGGATTTTGACTGGCGTCTCCAAGTTGATATCGAGGTGCAAATGTCCAGTCATTCCACTATCTGGGGATAGAAAACCATGGCTTGCAAACCTCTCTACTTCTTTACAAGGACAGCTGTGGGATACCCCAGCAGTATGGGAAGAGAAATCAGAGAATTATAGAATCTGTAATGGTGGAAAACACCTTTAAGATCATCAAGTACAACTTGATGTCAACTACCATCATGTCAACTAAACCATGTCCTGGAGTGCCATGTCTACATGTTTTTTTAACACATCCAGGGATGGTTACTCCACTATCTATCTCTCTTGGAAGCCTGTTCCAACACCTGACCGCTCTTTCAGTTAAGAAATTTTTCCTACTACCCAGTCTAAACCTCATCTGATACAACTTAAGGCCATATCCTCTTACCCTATCACTTGTTACTTGGGAGAAAAGACCACACCTCCTGTCAGGGAGTTGTAGAGAGCGATCAGGTCTCCCCTCAGCCTCCTCTGCTCCAGACTGAACAACCCCAACTTCCTCAGCTGCTCCTCATGAGATTTGTGCCCAAATAGAAATGATCTCCAGGCTAGCAGAGGAACAGAAAACATCTGTGTTTTGAATCTAACAGACACTGAACAGCCACTCATATGTTCTCTGATATGGAAATTGAAATCACATCACAATAAGGACTGGTTATAAGACTGACACTGTATCCAATGCACTATATCCATTCCCGTACTGGAACAAAGCCCAAGCCTTACTGATGTTATATGCACAGGGATTCTTAGCCTTACCCAGGGAGCCCACATCCAGCAAATCAAGCCTGCATTTCACCTTAACTCACATATGTTTGTGTGCTTCACCAGGGGCATCAGACAAGCAAGATGGTGCATGCAAGTGGTCTTGCAGCCTTGTAAGATGAAGCAATGACCATTTATTTATTTCTGCATTGCTTCCTTTAACAAAACTCTAATGGCCAAGGAGAGAAAACTGGCCCGAGCTACATGTCTGTGAAGAAAACCTCGGCCTCCCCCAGTGGAGTCAATCACAGTGGTGCGGCACTCTGATGGCAAAACGTGAGCCAGAAGAAGTCTGGGTTCAGCTTAGGTGCATAATTACAGAAAGTGTTTGACGCGTAAGTCCTCTGAAAGCATTAAAACCAACAGTGAGACCACAGTGGGACTCATTAGTGAGTCACAGACCTAAGTCAGTGTGTTCGAACAGTTACGGACTGGCTTGGACTGCAGGAGGAACTGTCACGGAGTTGTCAGTCCTCAGCCCTTGCTGACACGCCTGTAGAATTCCTACATGCATGGACTACCAATGACTTAAGGCCCTGGGGTGTCGACAAGTAAGTTGGATTTTCTGGATATAAATGTTGAGAAACATGCAGAAAATAGGTGAAAACTGTGGAGACAGAGCAGGAGGGTTGTTATATGTGGAGAAAACAAACAGCATGATACTGGAACAGAGACTCAACCCCTACAGAATGGTTTTTCACTTAAGCTTATACTCTTATTTCATATGCCTCAAATTATGGACAGTGGAGCAAATTTTTGTTCATATTTAGCAATAATTGTAGAAGGAAGAAAAAAGCCAAAGATGCTGTCAGCAAAATCCAGCTGTAATCTTGCAATCACAGCTTCACAGAAATAGTCTCTTGCAACTATCAGAAAATACATGTGTGGTCTGATCATCGCCAGAATGTTTGTCTGGAATTTCTCTGCTGTTCTCATCTGTGGCTAATGTTTATTACTGCTTTTGCACAGCCTTGGGGGCCCTCTGTCCTACCAAGTATGCCTTTTTCTTGACGGTAAGCTACAGGACTCTAGCTGTAACCAAGTGGTCTGGTACTCCACTTTACTAGTGGTGTGCAATCTATTTCTGACACACCAAATAGACCTGATATTCATTTATATTCCCTAAATCTGTTGAAGAAATAGCAGAAGAGTGGCAGAGCTGCAGATAGCTCTCTACTGAACATTCAAACCCCTGTGAATAGGTGCCTGTGATTTTTTTCTTTCTGATCTCCTACCTCTATAACTGTCACATTTGTGATGGCATCGAACAATAGGTCTGAGGAAAAAATAATGCACTTGAGGGCTGGATCCTCAGGTGCAAGCTAAGAGACAGCTAGGGCAAGACCATGTGTGGCGTCCAGCAGGTTCCAACACGCAATTCAACATATGAATTTTAGGTGAAGCCATGAAGCCAGGAAGCCAGCCATTTTATTAGGTGAAATCACACAGATTTTATACCTTTTTTGCTGCAAATGTGGCAAGCTAAAAAACTGCTAATTGGTTACACACACTGTTCACACCATATTGATTGGTTAGTAACTATAATGAGTTCTGATAAACCTTATAGCTAAATATTCTTAGTTTGCCTTTAATACCTAAAAGCATCTGCACACCTGCTGTTTTGACCATCTTGTTATGGTTGGTTCCTAACATGTTCTGTTACTCCCAAATACCTTCCCATAGCCATGAGTGAGAATTAAAGGCTGCAAAGTATTTCTTAGAAATAATCTTGCAAGAGCCACTGAGAGCATCCAGGTGACACCCTGCAGAGGTGTCAGAGCCTTTGGGCAAGTCCAGAAAGAAGTTTACTGCTTCTTTATGACCTACTCCAGCCTGTGCACATACAAATTCAAGTACAAATATCACTAATAAAAAGAGAAATTTCTACCCTCACTGACTGGGATCATTTCCTCACCATAGAGTGAGTGACACTTGCCGGTCTTTTCTGTATTATTATGAAGACACAAGAAATGAAAGAGTAGAATTAAAACTTCTGACAATAAGTTGTTCTAGTTTGTCACCTTTGTTTTGTCCCTTTAAGCAGGGTCAGGAGAAGCAAGGTGAGGAACTTAGAGAGCAGAGTGACCTATGACCATCAGTGGTGTCACTCCCTAAATAAAGGACTCAAGAATGTCCATGCTCCCCCTTAGACACTGCATAGTACTCTTCTAATGTTATCTTGAGCTCCATAAGGTATCAATATAACTATATGAAAGGTAAGGACACACCAAAAATAATAAATTTTTAAAAATATTTATCTTCTGCTAAGTGGTGCACCAAGGGCTAAACAGGAGGTCTGCACTGTCATTTGAATTTGAAGTTTCCATATGGTCTTTTAATGGCAGCTTCACAGCTAATAAACAGTTAATGAGCAGAGCTGCTATGTCCCTTGGAAGAGATGAAGACCTCCACACTTTTTGCAGCTCTAATTATAACATGTGCAGTACTTCCAAAACTAGATAGAAAGTACTCATTTCAGCCCCACTGCCAGCCTGACGTAGTCTAAATAGCTCCTCTCTGTCTGTTGTATTTGCAAATCTAAACACTCCGCACAAGCCCATGGGGTTTGAATTGCATCTGGAGAGGAACCCAAACCTGACCTCAGACCTTAACCCTTCTGTAATTTTATTTTGGCATTGGGAATTTGTGTCTGGACAACTCTAAATATCAATGACCTTTTCCCTGAAACGCCTTTCACAGTCATTTAAGTAAGAATGGCCCTAAAATTCAAATAATAAACAGAGCTGGATGACTGCTGCATTTCTTTGCCTTTGTCATTGAAAGAAACCAAAAAGCTCAAGTGAGAGTTAAGCTTAAGAGTATTATTTTCCACATCTATTTCCCCCCCCCAAATTTTTTTTTGTTTTGGGTAAACTATATGTTATGTAATTTTTAATTCAAGTCTAATGCATTATTTTATTGCCATAGTATTTGTCATTTAAAGTTTTCACATGCCTTTCTTTTCTTTCATTATCTCTTTTTAATCTTAATCTTGCACTAAATTTGAAAATACTTCTCGTTTCTAAATTTGTATTTTCAGAGGAATCTCATATTTGTCAAAAATAGTCCCCAGAGCTGGTGGCCAGGTGCACCTGCCAGACTGACATTTTTACTTTAAAGCATGTAATTTGAATCCCTTGTGCTTGATAACACTGACCTCAGACCATAATTTATGTTGCTAATAATGTGCTTCTGTAAGGAAAAAAAAAGCAAAAATCCACAAGGTGAGACTGAAGGAAAGCTTTGCTTGTCAGATGCCACGGCAGCGAGCGGAGTTTGACAGCAAGGAGCACGGGGTGAGGAGAAAAGAGCCGGCTGTTATTATGTGTTATGCTACTCCGTGAGAGCCGGGAAGGGGGAAAGACAGACTGACTCCTGCAGTTTCAGCTATTTCCCCTCCAGCCAGGGTGCTTCTCCTTGAACTGTGACACCAAGCCGAGAAGTAATGACATTATTTTGCAGGCTGAAAGTTCAACAGGGCAGGGGCCTTCTCTTTATTTGTACTCATCTGGCACTCAGCACAATGGAGGCTTGATAGAGGCTGTGGCCTCGGGACACTGCAAACAATTGTATAAATAACTCCATATAAGCAGGAAAGCCTAGCTGGAAAGTTTAATTGCTGTGACAGTACCAACATCTGCTCTGGTAAAAGCCTGCTCAAATTCCAACACGGCGTTAGCAATGTGGGGTGATTCTCCTTGTACGTTGGCATCTAAAGTATATTTTATGCGGCCTAAAAAGAAACCCCTGCTGTCAAGCATTTCAGCTTTGCTACCGTCCAGCATTTTTATTCTAAACACATATTTTTAAGTGCAGCTGGTGCTAAGTGACCAGCAAATCTGATTACCGTGAGCGCACAATGCCTGACATCCTTTATACGCTTGATTCTTGACTCGACACAGTGGGGGCTAATGGGAGTGGTGAGGCTAATGCCCTGTGTAGCAGGTTGAGAGCACGGCTCTGAAAATTAACATGGGAGGCTTTCCATCTTCATAAGGCTGCTTTGCTGGCAGTGACAGTGATGGGTGGTGTGTAATATTGGGAAAGATCAGACCATGGCACAGGCAGAAATCTTGTGACACTGGTACAGATGTTCTTAAGGACCTCAGCTGTTGGGAAGAGGACTTAAAGGCTCAGTACTTTCTAGGGAAATAAATTGAATACTATCTTAGAAAAATTACTGATTAAACAAAACAAAAGAAACACCTCAAAAATTGATAGAGAATTACTATCACAAAAGAATTTTTCATTTCATTCATCAAAAAAAGGGTGGCTGTGGGGATAAAACAATATACTGGGAGCTATATTTATCCTCCACAGGTTCTCTTCAAGATGTTAAGGACAGCTACATTTCTTCCCTCTCACATTAAAACAGTGACCAGTTAAATAATGAATTCTCTGGGGAAAGGTGCTGTGTGTCTGGTACAGCAGCACCCTGGCCCATGACCATATGCTGGTATTTTCAACAGCTCTGCTGAGAGATTTGTTATAAGAATGGCTTGGTGAGAGTATAATGTGTGCACTGTGTGAGAGGCCAGACTAGATAATTTTAACAGGTCCTCCTGAACATGAAATACATCATCAAACAAAACCACAGTTATACAGGGAGCAATTATTTTCATAATGAGAACTGGTGATTGTGTGGATGGCATTGAGCAGAGAGCTAAGGACTAATAGCACGCATCTGTAACACTAAGAGGAACAAATATTCCTGTAAACAGAATTAGTGCAGCTCATATTTCATATTCATGCAACATTTTTCAGAGGTGGCACCTCCATTTTGCAGAAGGAGCAAGCAGGCAACAGAGGTGAAGTGGTTGCCCAAGACCATGCAGGGATGCACTGGGTAGGAGGGCTGCTGGACCACCTCTGTCAGCCTGTCCTCCCGCTGCACATCTCTTGCACAACTGGAAGTGTTAACGTATGTGGTACTCATGGGGTGCTCCTCTCCTGACCCACGCTGCTCCCACTCTCTTTGTCCTGGGTGACACCTATTACTGCCACTTTCACTCCCATCAGGGTAGACTGGCAGCAAGTCGCTCCACCTTCTGTTGGCCCTGTTTCAGGTGTGGGGTCTTCTCACAGAATCACAAGGTTGGAAAAGATCTTTAAGATCATCAAGTCCAACGATCCTCTACTAAACTATATCTCTAAGCACCTTATCTACCTGTCTTTTAAACACCTCCAGGAATGGTGACTCAGCCCCGTCCCTGGGCAGCCTGTTCTACATCCTGACAACTCTTTCAGTGAAGAACTTTTTCCTAAGATCTAATCTGGACCTGCCCTGATGTAGCTTAAGGACATTCTCAGGACAAGTTGGACTGAGCGAGCCTCAAATCAGTCATATGGTGAGCTCTACCCACAGCTCCACCTGGTCTCTGAGTGTACCTCTTTGACAAACCCCCTCTCAAAAATTATCAACACTGGTGCACTGAGAGTATGAGGGTGTGATTCTGTACATCTGCATGTGAAAAGATACAGAATGACTCAAAAAGATTTTTTTATATCCCTAATTGTTTCCTTGCAATTTCTTCCCTGAATTTAATTGAGTTTATGCTGACTTCTTTTGCTTGGAAAGCTTGCTGCATTTTGGATTATTATTAATTTTTGCCTTTCATTGTGAACATCCTCACTGTGTATATTTTCAGTTATCCTCACTGGCTACTTGAGACCAATTTGCAGACACTACAGACGGCGTCTATAAGGCCAGGAGCCAAGTTCCCAGCAGATGTAAATAAGGAGCTGTACCAATTTAGATCAGCAGATTATCTCCTATGACACTAAATTTCTCCTTCCTCTTGTCCCTGATACAGGATGCTCTGTCTGACACATGCAATAACAGTAAAACACTGGTAAGATTAAAGGCCCATTCTAGTAACCTTTTACAATCTGATTTACTAATTGGGCCAGGGGACTCACAAAGTGGTGTGATTCCACCTCAACCACTAATTATCTGGCACTCAAATCCCAAATTAAAGACCTTATGCAGATGATTGGAGTCTTAGGGGGATGTGATTCTCTCCTGTCATTTTAAGGAGACAGACTCTTTCATATGCCGTATGTACAAAAATGGGAAGAAGATGACAGGAGCAATTTTGCTTCCTTGCTATTAACATTCATGACACCCATGCTATCTTGGAAAAAAAAAAAGAAAAAAAAAGAAAAAAAAAAGAATTATACTACAATAGCGATGTTTTGGCAGTCTGTGAACAACTGCACTTATAAAGGGCTATTAATAGATTAAGATCGTGTCTACTGTACTCCCAGCAGTTACCTAAGGATCTTGAAGTGTACTTGTAATAATAGCAATGCTCTGTACTTAAAGAGTTTTACATCTCCAAAGTACTGTACAAACATTAACTAAGTGATCATCAGCACCACAGTGATCTGTCAACATTAATCAGAAATTCCTTTGGAAAAAAAGACCAACCCCATATTTCATTTGTTCGGGTGGCAGATCTAATCTTACAGTTTGGAGGCTGGGTGCCTTCATACTGTAAAGTTCAACATTATGAGCGACGTTGTCAATGGGTGTTCTATTTTCTCCTTTTGACCTCATAGGAAGAAATATTGGAAAATGAACATTTTTGTTGGTTGAGTTTTTGGTATTGCACATGAAGGTATCATTTGCATTTTTTATACATACTCATTCACATAAATCCATAGTCAATACAACAGTGACGAAAAATTATACAGTGGTTTTTCGTAATCCTTGATTTGTAGATGAACATCCTTCAGCTGTGTCATTAGACAATTGCATTGTACAAAGAGAACAAAGTTCTTCACTGTTTGGTGTCTTTACACCTCAAAACTTGTTCCCTTTGATTGTGCAAATTAAATGGACCTGGAATTAGGATATATAATTTCTTTTCTTTTAATTTTTGATAAATCATGTCATTTCATTGAGATACCAGAATGAGACAATTCTCAGTTTGCCTTGTGCAGTTTCTAACATTTAAGTCACTGCAGAGGTGCCTTTTTAGCACAAGACCAAGCTATTGTATGTGTCCCCTCATACCACAGCTGATGTAAAAGGCTGACACGGGAACCATCTGCAGCCCTTGAAATAGGTCATGTATCCTAAACAATATGGCAAACAAGCTACAAAGTTCTATTGATTCATGCTGATCTTAGTAGCTACTTCTAATACATATACACATAACTGTAATTGTGTAGTATTTTTCTGAATGACCTGGTTTCACTTGGTCTGGAAATGTGATGATAGAGTATGTTGTTTCCTCTTTCTTATGCAGTGTGTGGTGGTTTGGGTTTTTTTGTGTAGTTTGGTTGTGGTGGTGGTGTTTTGTTTTGGTTTTGTTTTGGTGGTTTTTTTCCCTTGAACGCTATCTAGCCAAACTTTTCCATTCATTACCATATGGGATGTTCTGTCATATTAAGTGCTCCAAAATTATTAATGAGCTCCAGCTGTATTATAGTGCAGGATGAAGGGGAAGAAAAGAACAATATGATTTAAGGTTTCTTGTGCATTTACCTATTGCATGTCTGATTAAATTTTTAGGGATATTATAATTACATTTGAAGGGAGAATTTTCTCATGTAGTTTATTAGATTTTCAAGAATGAAATCAATAAAAACCAATATCTCATTCCCTGGCATAGTATTAAATGATTCATTGGTAGGATTAGAAACTTTAGTTTCCTTTCACAGACCCCTGTCACTAAAATAAGGGATGACCACAATAGGATAAAAACTTCTCTTCAGGTGTGCTTGCAAGCCCTGTGAGTCTCTATGCTGTAATTGTGGCTTGTAGAGTTCCCACTGATGGAGTCTCTGCAGGATATGAGGAGGAGGAACATGCTGGTAAACCAACTGCTGATGGATGCACATAGGCTGATAATACCAAGCGCTGACTGATTCTCTATTCAGATGCCACAAGTATGAGTGGGCTGTCTGTATGACCAAAACTATCAGCCTTTTTCCTCATTTGTTATG
Organism: Laterallus jamaicensis coturniculus; assembly: GCA_022605575.1. NCBI lineage: Eukaryota > Metazoa > Chordata > Aves > Gruiformes > Rallidae > Laterallus > Laterallus jamaicensis. The sequence continues at coordinate 20,555,206 of JAKCOX010000012.1, read as the reverse complement.
CAAGGATCTTGTTCCAGTCTTTCCTAGTGCTTCTCGACCAGAGAGCATCTTTCCTTATGCCTATTCATAGACTCCCACTTTCCTCCTTTCTCACTCAGTTTCAGCATCTCTTTTTGAATCTTCTTTTTTTTTCCACCAAACTTGCTTTCACATACCTGCTGTTAACTCTAATCCCATCCAACTAATTTAATTCTCATGGTCCATCTAGTTCCCTCTTGCTTGTTTCCTGACCTCAGTTTCCTCAGAAACCCTGGTCCCGTAGTGTTGTCACACCTTTCTCCTGTGTCCCACACCTCTGTGAAGCAGCGTACCAGGCTCCCTTACCTCCCTGTACTTACTCTCAATATACACTCTCCTGCCACTTCCAGTGCAACAGCTCTGTCTTTGTGGTTTAATTACCTAGATTGTCCTCTCTCCAGTACTAGCAATTAGATGCTTCTTCCTTCCAGCTTGTCTCTCTCCAGTACAGAGAAAGCAAAGGAACTTTTTCGCTTTTAATTGCAGACCCTACATCATACCAATCTAGGTTTACACATGGAGGGCTGTGGAAATTCAGAGCATGTTTGCTCTGTGCTATAGGCATGATGAAAAACTCCTGATGCTGACTCTGGAACGGCAAAGAGTATTGCAGCATCAGCAAGGTGCTGATATGTAGGGTTACCACCTTATGGCCCTGCTTTGTCTCGGTATAACTGCTCTTTCCACCACTCATTTTCTCCCCAATTAACTCAGAACTTGCACAGGTTTCCCTAGCCCATTCCTAAATCATCATGTTGAGATTTTCCCTCATCATTCAGTGGAGGATGAGCTGCATCACCATCAACCCAGGGAATGGTGAGATACCCAAGTTTTTTGGCCCTTCAAGGAATCATATAACTTTTAAATATACTTTTTAAAAAATTGAATATTACTTTCAAGCATGTGTTTTGATCACATCCTGGTAAGTAACTGAATACACAAAGAAAGAAAGGGTGACCAAACAGTGGGACTCAGTAGGGATAATTAAACATCTCGTGAAGTTTGCTCTTGCTCACTATGTAGACACATAATCACTGCTATTCAGATAGGTTCCCAAGAGCTGAGCCTCTCCTGTGGAGCACATCCAAGCCTCCCAAGTCTGCAGAAATCTCAGGAGAAAGCGAAACTCCTGACAGTTTTGTGACTCCCAGCTTCAAATAAATCAAGATTTTTATTTTTTTTTCTGGTCCCAGATGGAGTCTGAGAGTAAAAATGAAAACAAACCCAACTTTATATCAGAGACTAGGAGTGGCTGAAAGTCTTACACGCCCTTGGAGATGCTATTTTCTTATTTAAATATGGATTATGTCAGTCTGTAGGGAACTGTCTATGATTTTATGAACTCTCTGTATTTTTCTCCCTTTGTGCTATCTTTTGGAGTATTTGTTAGATGAAACCACACCAAGTCTGTAGCTGAAGGGGAAAATGAATACAGAACTTCTGAACCCCAGGTCAGACCGCTTTCCATTAGACAGCCTCTCCACACACTGCCAGTAAAAGTGGATTTTTATTCTTTTTTTTTTTTTTGCTTGATGTGATGTCAAAATACAGGTCACTTCAATGAAGCAAAACTAAAAGTCTATGGTATTAGCTTTAAAATTTCTCATCATTCTTAGATGAAACGGATACTATGAAACTATTTTGCTTAAAATCCTGTACCACGGGACAAAGCTTAGTGAATTTTCACAGAGAAAAATGCAGCCTCTTTTCTCCTTATTTTGACTGAATGCAGAATGCAGCAGAAGCACCTTTTATTTAGTGTAGTCTAATGATTTGATAACTTCAGATTCTGTGATTAAAAAAAAAAAAAAAGCCAAACCAAAACCCCACTCTATAACCTGTAGAGAAACAAATATTTTCCTAGGAAGTAGTCTTCCTGCCAGCAGGCATATCTTCAAATCTTTCTTTGCGGATAACCCTCCTTTCCTTCCTTTTCTTCCTTCCTTTCCTTCCTTCCTTTCCTTCCTTCCTTTCCTTCCTTCCTTCTACATATTTGCAGTCAGCAGAAGATTGCAAGGAGCAAATTGGACACAAGTTTGCAGTGACAACACAAAATACCTTGTTAGTTCCAGAAAATTTTACCTCTAAAGGAGCAGCATTGTGATGCAGAAAATTACTACACATAAATTCCTATTTAATCTCTGTGGCCAATGCAGACACAGAAGTAAATGTATTTTAAATGAGGTTACTTCCAGGCTGCTACAATGGGTATTTTATCATGGTTTCCACAGTATAAAATTCTGAGAAAGGAGGATAAGGATGGGACTGGCAGTGTAGAAGCACTGAGTTGCTTATACTTTGTTAAGGAGGGGTGTGAGGTGACATGGGCTGGGAGTAAGGAATCACAAGCCAGCCTTTGTGCTGATTTCCTTAAGGTTATAGGTAGGAAACAGATTTAATTTTCTTAATTATTCTTATTTGTAAAATAGCATAAAAATGTTTTTCTGCTGTAGAGGACGCATGCAAAAGTTAGGATTGAAGACTAAAAATGGAAAAGCTGAAGGCTGAATATATGTAAACAAGAAATATCATTATGATCCTATTCTACTCTAAATGTGTTTGAAAATTACATTTCATTATTTCAAAGTGCATACCTCAACTCAGATTGCACTTTGCATGATGCAGTCTTTAGAGATGCTGAAGACACATTTCAGAGTCCAAGTGAGTGTGAGGTCAGGATCCCATCAGGACCTTCTTCAGTGAACCCAACCACATGGTCTGTTTCTAGAGCATTTGAAAGTACACAGCTCTGGTGAACACCAATTCTGCTAACCTATTAGGGGCTCTGCTTGGACTGTGACTCCTTGTAAAATGTTTGCTGTTTTTCAGCTGTTATAGTAACTAAATAAATCAAATGGCTGTTCTTGGATGCTTTTCCTCTCTCTATCCCAAACTACTCTTTCAACTTGCTCTCCCTCAAGGATCCTATTTCAGTGTTAATATTTTATGCATTTAACTATGATAAATAAAAAACATAAACATGGAACATGAATGCATTCCTGAAGGATAAAGTAGCGCAGTGAAAACCCGATTTTGCTTTGATTTTGACAAATTATTTCATAAGAGAATAAAAGGTATACCTAAGGAAATACCTGCCAGTCAAAAGTTTAAATGAAAGGCAGAGCAAGAAAACACGCAAACCTTTAAAGATGTAACTAACTTTGTACAAAAGATACCTCAGGGAAGTGAAAGTAAGGCTGGTATGTGTCCATTAAAAGATGCACATGTAACCTTTGATTTTTTTTTTTTCCCAGAAATGATAGGAAGAAGATGTTAAGAAAATATGATTACATCAGCCATACAGGGACTGGGAGGCAAGTCAGACACTAGAAACACTTGTCTTTTTTTTTTTTGTGCAAGATGCTTCAAAAGCTCTGAAGCTAGTAAACCCGATACATTAAAAAAACCTCAAAATAGTAACCACTGATATATTTGAAGGGTTTTCTGGATACAAAAGGAAATCCTGGCACTGTTGCTTTTCTTGTCTGAGAGGTTTTACATATATATATATTTAAAAATGTATATAAAATATATAGAAGAAATATATCGAGAATATTTTATGCATTGGGTGGAAAGAAGAAAACAGAAATGATGCAGAAAGTTCTCTAACCTATTCTCTTCATTCACTGAACAAAATTTCTTAGCCATATGGTGAAAAGCTTCCAGGTCTTTGGACACATGATAGAACCAGACTTTTGGTCCAGTTCTAGTGTCAGAGTGAGATATTGATGTCATCTGATGTTTTACTCTGCTAATTGCACATCTTCCCTCTATCGTTTCATACCACTTAATGTCTGCTGTTTGTCCTCCTCAAGAAGGTGAGGAGCCAGTAGTAACAACCAAGCCCAGTGTCTAGCATAGTTTCCAACTTGCCACAGACTTTTTTTAGCAAGGGAAGAAAAAAAATTACGATCCTGAGATATTATGAATTTTGAATAACAAAGTCCCACCTAATACTCTGTAACTAATACTAAAGCCGGATGAAGACCTTGCATTTTACATTATAAATTGGCACAAATGATGCCACTTACAGCACTACGGCAGGATTCAGCAGGAGGCTTACAAATGCCACTTGTAATTAATAAAAACTCCAATCTCAAATACATTTTGCAGTTTGTTCCTGGGGAGAAGTACTTCGCACTTTTTGAACTTTCAGGCTGATGGGCTGAGCACACAATTGGTGCAGTTTCTTTTCAAGTGGATAATCCAGTACACGGCTGAGCAAATGACAAACCAGATGCAAAATGAAAGGTACCCCTCAGGGCTTGGAGAACCAGAGAAACAATGGAATCCGCAGGACATTTCCAGTGAATCAGACCCTTGTTCTGCTCCACAAAGAAGGAGGGGGAAAAAAAAGACCCCACCACGGTGACACATAAAACATGTGGCAACAAATTGATGGCAACTTCTACAATTGGGAACATGAACTACATGGCATGTGGATAAAAGAGAATGCATCTGCAAAACATGTGAGGAAAATTGTGAATATAATTCTAGCAATTATGATTATAGTGTTGTATATGCTACTGCACTTAATTACAATTCTCTGTTCTTTTCATGCTATGGAAATGGACTAAATGGACTACAAAATATATCTCAAAAGACAAGCAATCTGTGGCATGAATAGGAACCTCCTTTATCTTAATACAATGAAGCTTACATTTCACAAACATGGCAGCATCTCTGTGATAATTCTTCAGAGCAGAATTTTGATTACAAAATGAACATTGTGAAAAAAATTAGCAGCCTTTATTATTTCATCTGAGAACATGAATAGGATTATTAGGAGCATTAAGAAGAGTGTTGTTTTTTTGGGTTTTTTTAAAGTAGTTTAGGAGTTACAATAAGATGGTTATTTTTTTTTCTTAAAAATTCCGATGTTATTATATTGAAAGGGAAAGAGGTGGAAAAAAAATCATTTGAATTCCTAGCACTTCCTTATTTTTTCGTTATTGGAATAGGAAGGTGTGCAAGTTCTTTAGTGCACGCATGCTGAATTAGAAGTTAAAGCAACAGTCCTAATCATTAATCTCAAACTGTGAACCTGAACAGTTCATCTGGGTATATCTGTGAAATATTTTGCAAATAATGAATTCTATTTAGGAACGTTGGTCTAGAAGGGACCCCTCAGGGAATTGAATTAATTTGCAGAGGATGGTTTTTTTGTTGTTGTACACATTTAAAAATGTACACTCTTGTTTTAAGTGTCAGATTCAGGCAGTTCGGATGCCCCACTGAATTAAATGAGCCCGCACCGTTTTACAGGAAGAAGTAAGTGCAGAAGAAGTAAGTGCTAAAGAAGTAAGTCGTTTCACCTATTGATAGGAGGAGTTATACAAAAGCATGAGTTGTACAAGTGTTGTACAACATAAGGTTTTCAGTGGCATGGATTTGGGAAAACGGCATACTTGGGAATAGTAAAGCTGCAAGTTACAAGGTTCTCTGTAAAAACACTGATAAAACTTGACAGTTCATTGCCCCATCATGTATACTGCAAGCCTCATTCATTTTATAGATTTTTTTGAGTGTTTAAGAGTGCAATGAGTAGGATAACTTGTCTGTAAATAACTTAGGAATTCTGGTTTTGTGTTTGGAGATGAAGACTTAGCTGCAGAGGAAAGCTCCTGGAGGCTGTCAGAGATGTGCCGCTTCTCTCCACAGTCAGAAAGAATGTTGGTGAGCCTGGATGACTCTCATTTGCGTGGCAGTAAACTGAGCAGTAAGATGGGTGAGAGTTGAAGGAGAAGAATGCTGAATCTGAACCCTTAAATGTCAGCAGTGGCAGAACAAATTATAATACTGGCACACACCTTAGCAAATGCAGAGGTGTGAAAGTATGTGTGTGTTTGGGAAGGGGGGAACCAGAGGCTACAAGATAATGAGGTGAGAAGGAAGCAGGAACAAGGAAGCACCAGAATTCAAATAGTTTGGTTTATCAACTGGGAAAAAGAGGAAGGAAAAGAGTGGCTATGAAGAAGGGAGGGTGAGGTACGAGCAAAGAAGAGGCAACTTAGAGCTTAGAGGAGAAGATGGATGTAACTGCTGGGCCATACCAGCCTACTGGGCTACACTGGCCATAGTGGTCATTCCCAGACCTACCACCCCAGAATACCTCAGGAGACTGAAGAAACTGAACCAGAGATATGCATTATTATGTCATCTCATCATGGATATTACTTTTTCTTTTCTGCTCAGAAAGGCCTATGAAGGCTGAAGGGAGAGCTATTTACTATCAAGTAAACTTTTCTTCAGGATTTGTTGTGAAGCCACACATTTGCCTCTCTCAAAAATCATGCTTAAACTCTTGGGACATCCACCAAGCTCTGTAAAAGTCTCAAGGACCATGGATAACTGTCCATAATCTGTGAAGTACAACATGTAAGAGTACCAAAGACAGCAAGGAACAGTGTCCTACCTCTGTTGGAGCATGGTAAGGTTGTGAGCATCCATATCTAGTGATCTAACATTCACACATCTGGACAGCTGTTCAGTGTCCACCTAGCAAAAGCTCTACACAGGCTGTATTTCAGTTGGGAAAAAATGGGTTGCATTTGTGTCTTAAACATGTTTCAAATTGCAAATTTGAATATCAGATTGTCTGTAGAGTTCAGCTGGGCTTCTCTTGATTCACATATTAAACATGATCCAGCAGCATGCCCAGGCAGCCAGGAAGGCCAGCCATATGCTGGGGTGTATCCAGCACAGCATGGCCAACTGGTCCAGGGAGGGGATTGTCCTACTCTGCACTGTGCTGGTGCGGCCTCACCTCCAGTCCTGGGGACAGGTGTGAGCACCACAGGAAAAGAGTGACACAAAACTATTGAAGAGTGTCCAGAGGAGGGCAACGAGGATGGAGAAGAGTTTGGAGGGGAAGTCTTATGAGGAGAGGCTGAAGTCCCTGGGCAGGGTTGCTCAGCCTGGAGGATAGGAGAATGAGGGGAGACCTCGTCACGGTCTATGGCTTCCTGATGAGGGGGAGTGAAGGGGCAGGCACTGGTCTCTCTCTCTCTGGGGACCAGGGAATGGCATGAACCTGAACCAGGGAGGTTTAGGTTGGATGTTATGAAGGGGTTTTGTACTGAGAGGGTGGTTGGGCACTGGCACAGGCTCCCCAGGGAAGTGGTCAGAGCACCAAGCTTGGCTGATGTTAAGAATCATCTGGATCATGTCCTCAGTCCCATGCTCTGACTTGACTGGCCCTGTGTGGAGCCAGAAGTTGGACTTTATGGTTTTTACGGGTCCCTTCCAGCTCAGGAGACTCTAGGATTCTATGATTCTATGGTATACTATCTACCATTATTGGTAAAGCTGGTAATCTTGTACATGACATACAGCAGGAGAAAATTACCCCCTGCTTCTCCTGGCTGAATCTGGGCTAATTCAGACCATTGCTAATGTCCAGTGTTTGTAGCATTCAGATTTCCTGTGTGACACTTGCTGTTTTCTTATCAACACTTTCTTCTTTAGCTTTCTTCCTCTGACTATCTCATTTATGAGTAAACTGGTCCCTATTGCTACAGACCTCACAAAAGCTAACATCTTTGCTTGAGGTCATCTAGCTGAGCATTTATTCCACCCCCGAGTGCCTTCCACAGAGTCTTTGTTTAGACTTAGAAACACAAACTAACTGAGATTGATTTATCCCAGTCTGGACAAGCTGTACAGCTCTCAATCTCAGATGTGATCTCTTCCTGCCTGTATTTTCTTGGACTCATTATAGCCCTCCCTCTGTAATCAAGATACTCAGGTTTCTGTACTGAAAAGCAGGAATCCAGAACCTACCACACCTTTTCCACTGATTACACTTGTGTTTCACCAACAGTCTGGGAAGGGCTTCTCTCCAAAGACTTTTTCCTCTTGTGCATTTTGATAATATTTTTTGCAGGAAGAGAAAATTCTTCCTCTGCAATACTTAATTCTTGACAATAAACAGAAGACGGTGTCTTTTTGTTTTGGGTTTTGTTTTTATTTTTTTCCTTGTATGGACAGCCACCAAAAAAAAAGCTGACTCCTAAAAGGTTAGTTTAAACATATATAATCAGATTACAATAATTTAATTAAAGTCCATTTAAAAATCAAGTGTTTATTATTAGCTTGTGTACTTCTAATTATTTTATAGGCTTTTATTTTTTTATGGCAAGAATCCAAACATTACGAAGCTGTGGAACTTGATACGTATACAAGCAAAGAAAACCATTTGCACTCTGTTTAAAGAGAGAATCATCAGAGTATAACATTTCACAAAAGAGAAAGAGGAACTTTGCTTTTAATGATGTAGTACTTCTTTTCCTTGTTAATATATTAAAGACTACATTACCAATTTTAGAGGGCAAGAGGGGAAAGGGGACTGCACTTAGAAAGCACAGGGCTGTGTAATGTCATCAACGCCAAGAGATTAAGAAGTAAAATCAATATGTCAGTGTTCACCCAATGCATTGTCTTTTCCAATTTTTCTTGTGGACACCAGAAATAGATTCTGATCTCAGCCAAATCCTGATTCTGGAAACACTCTCCTTACCCACAAAGAAAAATAATTTAACAGATTTTGAATGAATAGCAGTTTATAAAATGGGATTTCTGAGTAAAAAACATTTTTCTAAAGAGTTTCTGTGACTACTTTGTGTACTTAATTGGGTAATATTCTTATGCCCAAATTATTTAGTTAATTGCACAGAAACCTTGGAGACACAGCAATGTCAACTAAAAAAAAATCAGCCTTGTCAATGTAGAACGTTAATCCATCAGTTTTGTTTTCTGAAGAGGTTCTGATACCTAGTTATCACTTTTGCACCCTGAGAAATCAGTGGATTTCTTGCATGGAATGTCAGAAATAAGCATTTTCACTGTTTTCTGGTTAGTAATGAAAACCAAGTGTAATACATATATAGCTTATATAGCTTTTAATCAGGATTTTCTAGTCTGAAAGTCAGACACAGACACTGTAAAAGTAATGATACTAGAGTTACCTGGGGAAACCAACTCAAGGGGAACCAATTTTATTGGAGAGATCATGCTTTTAATCCACCTCTACCTGAGTGCCAGATGGTCAAACCAAAGAATCAACACATTAAGCAGATGGACTTGGTATCTGATTCTGAATTACTAGAATTTCTTCAGGTAGAAGGTTACTTCTACTGATCAGAGAAAATTATTTGTCCCCAGATGGTGGCAAAAAATTGCTCACTCTGCTTGTTACATATTAAAGGTTCACACTTATCTTTCAAAGTTAGGCAGTAGCATGAAAGATTTGCTCCAAGGCTCACGGAAGGCAGCTATTGAGGAGGGTAGGGTTTGGATCAAACCTTAAACTTAAGTGATAGAACTTTGCAGATAAGAAGTTAAGGTTTGCGAACAAGATGACTAGGGTCTGCCCTAAGGTTGAACAAGAAAAAAACAATGGACATGACACAAAAAACTACAGGATGTAACAAACTACATTGTGAGAAATCATCCAAAGCTTGAAGGGATGGATAGATTTCATGACCCCACAATTACATGGACAGGGGTGCTGAGGGCCTTTTTGGGAGCAGTCTTGCATGGGCTACACATAGTGCCTCCATAGCAGTAAGAACAGGTTGCCTGAGATTACACGAGTAACCATACCAAAACCATCATATTTGTGTTTAGATTTGGCAAAACTGGCCAAAAGAGAGAAACAACTAGGTGCAGATTGTTTTTTTGTGAAAAGGGCAGAAAAAGAGTGGATGAAGAACCAGCAGGGAGAAATAAAGAAGCAGTGGGATACGCAATGGGAATAAACTCAAAACCTGACCAACAGAAGAAGAAAGAACAGGGTGAGGCCATCAAGGCCATTGAAGTGTACTTCAGCAGATGTTGGTAACCTTGTGGTTCCCTGTTTACACTTAACTGAACGACCAGTTGTATTCATACCAAATGTGTGCATTGGGATTACACATTCAACCTCATTGATGACTAGATTGCAGAATGGTAAAAGCAGCGGTCTTACATCAGGCAGGCCAAGAGAGGAGGAATTCTCAGGTCTGAAAGACTAACAGATGTGTCTTTCCTTTAACAAAAGTGTCAAAAGTATTTAAAATAATCTTAGTTGATAATATGGGACAATAGAGCTGAAAACAATAGAGCTCTATGAAAAGCAATAAAGCTCCATTAAACCTTGTTCAGGCTTTTAGAGACAACCATGCATTAGTTACCAGCTGTACATAACTATTTAGTCAAAGCATCTATTTCAATCACAATTCCCCATCAAAGGGATAAGTGGAAGTATTGTTTTGATGGATTCAACAAGTTGGCTCTATAGATTTCTGTGTATCCAGAGGTTAGAAATGGGTATTGTTCTGAACGTGGCTCATGGCTTCCAAAACTGACACAATCAAACTGGATTCCCAAATCCCTTCCCTCATCTCATGTACTCATGACATTTGCATTAACTCACAGTGTAGAAATGAGAGACTGTATGCATCAACACCCGGATTTAAATAAATAAATAAACATTAGACACAACATATGTGTGTATATATTATGTATAGAATTTAAGCCACTTTATATTCTTTTGGGGTCAACTGAATGTTATAGGGTTTATTTTAACTTTCTCCATTTCAAACACCATCACTGTTTTGAAATAACTTATTTCTAAAAGAGAATTCCTATTGCAAACCAGAGCTACAAAACTTGTAATGAATATCAATCCTTGGAATTTTTAAAGGTTTTTCTCTTTCTGTTTTTGGCTATAGTTATTCCTTCAAAAGTGAATATTGTGAATATCAATCCCTTGGAAATTATCTCCTCGCTCCCAAATCCTCCTCTAACCTAAAAAACCCCTCTGTGCTACCTGATGACTTATCTGCAGGGGGAGAAAGATGAAAACTTCCTCAACTGTTTGAGGGTACAGACCACTTGACATCAGACAGATGCACAATACACTGTGCTTCAGGTTTTTTCTAATTAGCAATGAAATTTTACTCCCCAGCCAAACTGCCAGTTAGCCCAGTTGAAATTAAATCCAATCTTTTGTTGTTAAAACAGGTCAGGTTTCTAAACTACATCAGCTTCATGGACTGATATTTCTGTTCAATGACCAGGTTTAGACAGGCAGTAACCACTACTACTCTTTGTCCTAGGGGACTACTTTGCTTTCATACAGATGTGGCATGTGAAAGTAAAGGATAAAATAACCTTTTTGCCCGGAAAGGCTGGAGAAAGTCAATTCCCCTTTGTAAATAAAGGGTAAAGACTAGGTTATTTAGTTCTTTTGAGGAACAGTTTGAGTGTTTCAGGTGCATCTGCCAGTGAGATAATTTTAAACACAAGCATTTTATGACACTGGCAGCAGTATTAGTTATAAAATGCTGGAACACAAACCTGATAATAGATTGAAAAATCTGAAAGGAAATTGCAGTGATCAAGAGTGGAAGAAAAATATTTCTTTATTGCAGACATGTGTTTTCTTTAGTTAAATATCCTATTGAATCTGTTTTAGCTCAGTAGCCAGTGCCCATTTGTTTGTACTAAAAGGAAGGCAATAAAGAATTTAAATAGTAAAGATAACAAAATTCTTATTTAAATGTAAACTGCTTTACAGTAGACAGTTTTTCTTACACAGAATAGTTGTCTGGGGAGGCAGCAAGGGTACAGGGCAATGCTACAGCTGCATGATGGAGACAGCATCGCCTTGCAGATTTACTGCATCATGTCATAACAGATAAAGAAGAAATGCAAAAGGCTTTTTAGGTGAGCAGGTGAGACATGACATTGACCAGAAACTTTAAAGATAGTTTACAAAAAGAAAGAGAATAGGTATAACCGTCTCCTGACTCTTGCGTTATTTACTCTGTAACAACAGGTTAGTGATTCTTTATGGCAACTGCACCAGGTTGGCTCAGGAGACTCACTTGAAACACTCCTTCCTTCTACGCAGCCATTCACGACATCTCAGAGCGGTGTGAGACATTAAGGCTGTGAGGTTGACTATAGAAAAAATATGATTAAAAACTTTATTGAAGTTATCTTCATTCCCAGGTAGACCCAAGTCCTTAGCATGCAGGAGAAGCAGCAATGGGAAGGCGAAGGAGACCAAGAGCTGACAGGCAAAGGAAAGGGAGGGAACTCAAACAGTGGAGTGGCAAATGGAGATATTTATAGTGGCTTTACAGCCTCCTGCTTCAGGGAACAATTTTCTCTGTGGGTTTGGAAAGTGTCTCTGATGAGTTCCAGAGTCATTCAGGGCTTGGACCTGGATCTGTCTGCACCTTTTCTTTAAAGAGAGGGCCCCAGAAACCACCAAAAGGGCTTGACAAAGATATAAAGGAGATCTTCACATTTTATAAAACAGAGAAGCCACAGTGCTTGTTTAGTAGAAAAAGTAAAAGGGTTTGAAACAAATCCCTTCCCTGTCCTGTGTCTCTCATAAAAGAGGCCCCTGTCTTCCCACCTTCCCACAATAATCTCTGGGTCAAGAGTCTTGTTATTTCCATCACTCTGACCTTGACTGTGTCTTTTCCTCCCTGGCTCCAGGTATTTGCAGTAGCTCATCTCTCTCCCCATCTGCCCTATTGTGCTCTGTCACCCTCCTGGAAGAAACCCCTCCCCAGCCTGGGGTGTAGCATCCTTCTGTCCTGCTTCTCAGCCATGTTCAGTGAAAAGACATAGCAGACATTAAATGCTGACCCCCAACATCCTCTGAATTTGCTCCCTGAGATTCCTGGCAGGGTGCTGGGTGGGGAATACCCTACATAGTCACCTGGAAGACATGACACAGGAAACCCTGATCAGGGACTGGAGTCCAGCTGGGATGGGCTGCACAACTACCATATCACCAGACACCCATATCCAGGTAACTGAATCCCACCCCTTCTGTCTATGATTAGGTAATATGAGTACAATGTTTTCTTTCCCTGCATTTGCTCTACCCAGTTGATTACCATTGGATGATAAGAGTTTCAGCCTGTGGGTTTTATCTTTCTTAGTCCTTTCCATATGTTTTTTCTGCAGAGTTAATACATTTTGAGAAACTGCAGTTGCAGAACATTCCCAGACTTGTGACTATATTTATTTATTATAATTTAACAGGTTCAAGGCAGGAAGGACTTGTCTAGTTGTATACTGTGTCTCCCTACTTAGGATAGGCCAGTGATTTGTAGGGAAGAAATTGTATATATAAAAATCAATGCTTTATTTTAGAAGATATCCATTAAAAACAAAAGTACTATGGAAATATTAAGTGCAAATAATTTACAAAAGCACATACACATAAAATCAAATAAGGATTTGAAATCATTTTTATCATGTCCTATGTCATTTCAAGCAGTGAAATTAAATTTCCCTTTCTGGCACAAGGTATATGACAGTGCTGACTCTCCAGCAACAAGAAATCTCTTACCACAGGAGCAAAGCCTACCAGCTTTTGATTTGTTCTTTGACAAATCTGGATACAAATTAAGATCATAAGAGATCTACAATGGAGTGAATGCATCAGTGAACAAAAGAAGAGCTAGGGATATAATTTATTTGGATTTCTGCAAGGCCTTTGACACTGTCTACCATAACATCCTTCTCTCTAAGTTGGAGAGATAGGGATTTGATGGGTGGACTGCTCAGTGGATAAGGAATTGGCTGGATGGTCACATCCAGAGGGTTGTGGTGAATGGCTCCAAGTCCAGATGGAAGATGATGACAAGCGGAGTTCCTCAAGAGTCTGTGCTGCAACAGGTGATGTTTCATATCTTTATTCATTATATGGACAGTGGGATTGAATGCACCCTCAGAAAAGTTGCTGATGGCACCAAGCTGAGTGATGAAGATAATGTGCCAAAGAGATGGGATGCCACCCAGAGGGACCTGGACAGGCTGGAGAAATGGACCCAGGTAAATATCATGAGGTTCAACAAAGCCAAGTGCAGGGTCCTGCACATGGGTCAGGACAATCTCCCTGATCCATACAAGTTAGGAGATGTTCTTGAAAGCATCCCAGAGGAAAAGGACTTGGGAGTACTTGTGGCTGAGAAGCTGGATGAACCACCAGTGTGCATCTGCAGTCAAAAAGGCACAACCCATCCTGGGCTGCATCAAGTGTAGTGTGGCAAGCAGATCAAGAGAGGTGATTCTGCCCCTCTCCTTTGCTCTGGTGAGACCTCACCTCGAGAACTGTGTGTGTACAGTTCTGGAGCCCTCAACGCAAGAAGGACATTGGAGCATGTCCAGAAGAGGGCCACAAAAAAGATCAAAGGGCAGGAGCACCTTTCTTATGAAGATAAACTGAGAGAGTTGGGCTTCTTCAGCCCAGAGAAGGCTCCAGGGGGACCTTATAGAAGCCTTCCAGTACCTGAAAGGTGCCTATAACAAACCTGGGGAAGAACTGTTCACATGGGCATGTAGTAGTTGGACAAGGGATGATGGTTTTAAACTCAAAAGGGGGATATTTAGGTTGGATATAGGAAAAAGTTCTTCAATATGAGGGTGGTTGATCACTGGCACAGGTTGCTGAAAGATGTGGTGGAGGACCCATACCCGGAGATATTTAAGTACAGGCTACATAGGGCTCTGAGCAACATGATCTAGTAAAGATGTTCCTGCTTACTGCGGGGGGGGGTTGGACTAGATGATCTCTAAAGGTCCCTTCCAATCTTAGATATTCTGTGATTCTATGATATTTTCATCCCTTCACATTCATCCATTGAATGTGCTTCAGCCAGAAGGAATTGCTAAATCCATCCTTACTAGGCTGCATTTCCTATCTATTACAGGCCATGAAGTGTCCCCTAATGCACTTAGAGGTTTTTCTTATGATCAATCTTATGATCTCATCCCTACCTGAAGATCCAAAGCACGTGACAATACCCTTGCAGTACTGTAAAACTGGACAGAATTTCCTGGTTTAACACCCACTCTTAAAGGAAGGTAATCACTGGGGAGTCTCAAAACATACATTTCTCTGTAAACAGTGGTGTATAAATATGTATATGAAACCCACAATTGCCATTCTCAGAATCTTTGTATGTGAACAGTTAACCATAAGACAAGGGTGAGAGCGAGCCTTACAGGACAGGTAATGTATGACTGCAAATTGCCATTTGGTGGTACAAAAGCCTTATCAGATACATATATATTTTATTTCAATCCTTTCCTCAAAAGACACCAGCAACACCTCCCAGACTCATGTCACATGGATGGACTCTGTAAAAACAATTAGAAAGACATGAGTTCATTTCATAGTCATGAGGTGTGCTCCATGCTCTGAAACAGCTCAGAGGTAGACAAAGAGACTGTAGCTGCTCATGAATCAGGACTTGGGTATAAATATTGACATTATTGCTTCTTACAGTTCATTCTTCCCAGCCTTTTTAAGTGTATGTGTCTCATCACTCAGTTCATAAATTGTCTTGTTGATAAGGATGCTGTTACTGTGATGGGTTGGAAAAAGGGGAAGGGATTCAACTGCCTAGATACTGAAGTGGTGCTTTAGACATGCCAGGGTATCCAATAGATCCTCATGGAGCTGGAAGATAAGAATTGGCATCTTCTGGAACAGCAACTCGAGACAAAGTGGAATATGACAGGGAATTTTAAATAGTACAACACAACTAAGTTTAAGAACAGAATCACATTCTGTGTGTGTGTGAAATGGGCAGAAAAGTACAAACTCCTTTATCAGACATGCCTCAAATGCTTCACCAGCTTTGGGTAGCCACAAAGCTTTCTTTAGCACAAACAGTAACTTACTACATTTTTGAAGATATTTGATACTGAAAAGAGATAAGAATTTTATTTGATTTTAAATAACCATGTCTGGAAAATGTTGGGTGAAATATATTCTTTGTGGGAGGAGACAGTTTCCATCAGAGGGTGTTTGTACCTTTAAGATTTAATTTGTCCTCCAAAGCAATCCAAGAGTGACAATATTGAAAGAAAAGAAAGATGGCAGCCTTGTCTGAAATGCACAAAAGCAGCAATGACTGAGGTGCTCGAGCCCTGCACTGATATTGTTCTCCTTCTCTCAAAGCGTCTCCACTCTCAGAAGAGATGCATGCCCTAGCCTGCTAAATCAATCCTATTTTTCAGTGAACTTTGGTGAAACATTGTCTTGAATTCACAAAACTTCATTGCTGGCATTGCCTGCAGCATTTCACTCGGCAATATTCATCATAGAATATAGGATTGGGTTTGGCAGGCTGAGGCATGCGTCTCTTCTCAGTGTGGACACACTTTGAGAGAAGAAGAATTATATCAACACAGGGCTGGAGCACCTCACTCATTGCTGCTTTTGTGCTTTTCAGACAAGGCTGCCATCTTTGCTTTCTTTCAATTGAAGGAATTAATTTTTGGCTGCTCTCTCCTCCCTCCATTTTTAAAAGCTCCCACAGGAATACATCAGTAATTCCCGTGTCACCCAAGCAAATATTTTCCCTGAAACACAACAGAGAATAAAAGAAGAGGCCAGGAGTGTTTCACTGATGTTAAAAAAAACCAAATCTATGAAAACCGAATAAAAGGCTAATTAGAACTTTTCTGATACTGGTGGTGACTACACAGTTGTCCTGGTAAATGGTAGCACGTGCACCCCCTGCTGGAGTACAATATTCCCACTTAGGCACAACAGCAAGCCACTAATTGATAGTTTGCTGGCAGTTAGATTTTGTTGTATTAATTAATCTATTTTTTTGTATTAAAGATTTTTGTTGCTAAACAGTCTGTACAAAATTATGCTCCGTGAATATATAAATCCAAGTAAAAGTAAATCTTTCAGACAGATTTTTTTTCTTTACAGCTTGATTGCATTTTGGAAAAAAGAGCAACACAAACAGAAAAGCATCTTGTTATTCTTCTCCTCTCCATTTGCCTTTGCCTATCACCCCAAGGTACCGACAGGGCAGGAAGTTCTTTTTTTATTTTTCATTCCCCTTCTAATTCTTTTTCCCAGTAGTAAATCTAAAAAAGATATGACCTTAAAAGAAACTACTAAATGTGTGGTAATACCTAAGCTTCGTGTAGTTCATGCAAAAACTTCTCAGAACTGAAAGTGACTTCCTCACTTGTTTCTAGCACTGTTACAGAATTTTTGGGTTACTGTTTTTTCTTTTATTTTTTCAGATGCCCACAGAGACAGAGAAGCCTACACCAGAGCAGGTTTACTGGAGGGGTATTTGACCCCCTGGGGGACTGACCCTGGTGCATTCTGGTCTGGAAGGTCTGCACCCCATGGCAGGGACCCACGCTGGAGCAACTGGTGAAGAACTGCAGCCTGTGGGAAGGACTCCCTTTGCAGAAGTTCATGGAAGACTGACTCCCATGGGAGGGATCCTACACTGGAGCAGGGGCAGAATGTGAGGAGTCATTCCCTGAGGAGGAAGGAGCGGCATAGACAACAGGTAATGGACTGATCCCAATCCTCATTCCCTGTCCCCCTGTGCTTCTGGCATGGAGGAGGGAGAGAATTCAGGAGTGAAGTTGAACTTGAAAGAAGGGAAGCAGGGGGATGGGGGTGGGGTGGGGTGTGTGCTTTAAGATCTGGTTTTATTTTTTATTATCCTGCTCTAATTCCATTGGGTAATAAATTAGATTAATTTTATTCCTTGTTGAGTCTGGTTTGTCTGTGACAGTAATTGCTGAGTGATCTCTCCCTGTCCTTATCTCAATCCATGAGCCTTTTCTTATATCTTCTCTCCTATGTCCAACTGAGGTGGACAGTGATAGGGCAGTTTTGTTGGGTACCTGGCCTCCAGCCAGGGTCAACCCACCACAAATATCCAGATTTAAGATGTACAGTTTCTTGGAGACACTTCTGTAGCCCACACGGCATAATGCAAGGTGCAACCACAAGCTATTTCACGATCTTTTAATTTATGGGCAGAAGGGAACAGTGGCATGTGAAAACCAACCAGTAATGTTAACATTGTGGTGGCCATTAAGAGCTGAATAATAATGGTAAACCATTTAACTTTAGCTAGTACTTAGCAACAGCTTACCTGTGCTAAGCAAAGTTTGAATAGACTACCCTACAGCATCAGAATTGTTTTTGGGTCTGTCCTAAAGCCCAACCAAAAGCAATTCTTTGTTCGTATTTTCTGTTCCCATTGCAGTAATACCAAATGCCCATCTGTAACTTTTCCACAGAATAAACTCACTTAATTACTTCTGAATAAGAAATCACTATCCTTGGAGCTTAATGAGATGTTTTACAGACCACAATTGCAGTGTGTTCATTTCTATAGGGAAGGTGGAAAGAACTGTTACAAAAATAATGTAAAATTAGACTTCAGACATACTGAACAGTTCAGTTTGGGTGATTGAAGATGAAAGGCTGAGACTATTGTTCTCTGCATCCATCAGGGGTGTGTCTGCACGGTTGCTTAGCTGGTTACTGAAGCTCCCTTTTTTGTCACTGGAGAGAGATATTTCTATGCTGTGATTCATCTGACCTTTCTTGGATGTCTGTGATGAGATGAACTGAACCTTTGGAATGTCCATTTGCTGTGAAATGAGCCTAATGTGAACAATGCAGGTGCAGACACCCACACTCTGAGTGTCTACATTAGTCATGTGAATTCCTCCCTTTGCAATAACTGAATTTGCTGGTGGCCCTTTTCCTAAATCCATTATGGGTTCTCTAATGTCCCAGCAGACCTGAGACTACCATAACAGCTAGATTTTCTGGTGATAACGAGGAATAGGTCTTCTCTTATTTCCTCTTTCTGACCATTTTGTGGCAGATTTGCACTCTCAGTTTTCCCCTTTTGTTTCATGTCTAGAGAGGCAGGTGTTGTCTCTCCTATTGTCATTTGACAAACAAAATTTGAGCCAAAGATTTTAAAAAATACAAATTAATCCCTAGAATATTTTTATTTATGTATTTATTTATTAAATTTCTCTATCCTAAGAGTAAAGCTTTGCACTCAGAGCAAGGAAATGTGGCTTCATATCCCTCAGGCTTTCTTTTGCCCAATGGGTACTTCAGCACCATAGGAGATGTGCCCATTTCACTCGGTTCTCCAATAAGCACGAGAGAAACAAAATTAACAAGCAGAAAGCTGGAGGCAATGCTGCTTGAATACTGCAATTTGTCTAGGTAGAGTTCTTAGAATTGACGCTTAAATCCCCTCTCAATGGTCAGAGCCAATGAAATAAGTTGTTCCAAGAATGTTAGTGATGGTCGAATGACAGTAAAAAAGAGATAATTTTGTCTTTTAATTAATTTTATTCTGATTTATAAACTGCATGCCTTAAAAATTTCCATGTCTTATTTTAACTGAAAGCTCTCTTCTTCTATAAATTTGCAAGCAAAAATCAGAACAAACAAAAAACAAAAGAAAAAATGGATACTGTCTTTTAAAAGGTTACACAGAAAAAAAAAGTTCCTATTGAAATACCTCAAATTGGATTTTTTTTTTTTTAAAACGGAAATTTTCTGTGTTTACACAAATATCTTGGGGGAATTTTGCTTTTTTACATACAGATTGGAATTTTCAATGGCAACACCTTTGACTGCATCTATTCTTAAAATTTTTGGACATGGCTTTTCATGGTACCAAAAAGAAATCTCACCTCTGGAAGGCTCAAGGTTCATCTCTACATCAAGAATAATAAAAAACATATCCAAATTACATAAATAGTTGGATGTTAAGTGTTTTTAAGCAAGTTAAATTATATTCACATTAATTTCCTAATAATATGTATTTGCATTGCTTTGTTAAGCCATTAAAAATCAATTTGGAATTATTTCCCTGCCATCTCCTGTGCAAACAAATTCTTACAGAAAGAGGTGGTTGCTTCTCTTTGGGTTGGGATGTATGTAATCTGTCTAGATATTTAGCATGGTCTAGTTTGTGACAGATTAAAAACTTTTAAAAAGATACATGGACAAGAATAGTGAATAAATTACTTCTCTCTGCCTGTCATCTGCATGAAAGTAATATCCTAGTGCTTGCCACAGCACAATAACATTCTTGGTAAGTCCTATGGAGCGGTGGCATGATCATGTGTTGCCTCTGCCCATGCTCAAAGCTGTTAAGTATGTAGAGGTTGTTTAGAGGAACTGGCCCAGGGTCTGCCCTACACCAGGTTTGCTCAGATTTTTACTATTATTAGTAAGGTCAAAACATATTCTAGCCTTGAAACAGTTCACTTTCTCATAGAGAGTGGGTGGACACATATTATTATTTTCTGAACCCTGCAGCAGATGCATGAATTAATTGATTTTAAAAGAGTCCTAGATAATTTGAATTTTGAGTCCTACCCACCCAGCCATGCAGTTTTTGGTCTGCCTGTGAATAAACAGCATGTGTTTGTCTCTGCACTCTGCATTCTGCAGATCACACACAAATGGGGGATTTGAGCAAGGGAGATGCTGCAGCTAAATGGCAAATGGCCAACAGGTCACAGGCAAAGCAGAGTTCCTCGGAGATTTGGGAGGAGGGCAAGGAACCTGAACAAGTGTGAATTACAGCCATAGGCCTGGGGTGAGAGGAGGCAGAAGGCCAGTGAAGTCGCAAATGCCAGAGCTGAAGAGAGAGATGAAAATCTGTGCAGCCACACTGGAGTTTTAAAGGGGAGAAAGACAGGTATGAACAATGCTTTGGGTCTGCACATTTGATATGAAGGTCAATGCCAAAAAAAAAAGTAAAATGAGGCTTTTAAAAATTATTTTTCGAATTAAACTCTTCTTTCCTTCCTGCCTTCCTTCCTTCTGTTCTATGGAAAAAAAAATAAAATATCTAGGACTCAACCTCTTAAAGTCAAGGAGCTGAATATAAGCAGTGGAATTCACCTGACTTTGCTGATGTATGTTTATTTTCCTACAACTACTAATTTTCCAAGTAATTATTAAAAACTGGAGGTGACAGTAAAAACTGCATTGCTTGCAGCTGCCCCTCAGAAAGTATAATAATACTTTGCATTTGCTTTTGCTTTCCAAAAATCACATCTGCCTGAAGAAGGCAGGGCACCACTGCTTTCTTCCGTTGTGCCTCAGATGCTGTGAGAGACACTCAGCATTTCATGGACGGTTGTGCAAGCAGTATTTTAACTGCTCATCCTGTTTCCTCTGGATGGAGGATTCATAAAATGTCTTCTGTGTCACCATTTGTTCTTGCAAAATAAGAGAGGCAAAGGAGAGGCAGTTGGCGTTTCTGGGGGCAGGCAGCAAGGACCAGCTCCATACTTTCCTCACTGATGAAGAATAGCAGTGTATCAGTGGATTGCTTTTCTAAGATTGCCTCTGCAAAGATGTATACAAGTATTATTTGAGGCATCACAGAGAAGAACAAAATATAACATCATCAGGAATTTTGGAGGTCGTTGTGTCTGGGGCACCAATAACTGCAGTGAGTGCAAGTGCATATGGCAGTGCGTCATTGCCAACAAACATCAAGCCTGAATAGCTGGTGAGTAGGGTGAAGTGGTCAGGAAACAGAGGACCGTGTATGTAACCAACAGTGAGGCAGCTGGAGGACTTGGCTACTGAAGGGACTGGAGGTCCAGGCCAACTGCTGGAGGGACTGTAGGGTTTGGGAGGTAACTGACAGAATGAAGGGTGTGTGTGTTTGGGTGTGTGTGTGTCTGTAAAGGGGGCAAGTGGGAGACTGGAGATTCAAGGGTAGCTATCAGGCCACTTAACTGAACAGATCCATATTCTCTTACCTATGCATATAGACTTTTATTTCTGATTAATGGTCTTTCCCCTAGGTAGAGAGCAGAATGAAGCTGTTGGTAGTGTTTGTGTTCATGTGAATGCTGAGTCTACCTGATTGTTGATTCATACAACCAGGCATGTGCTTATTGGGTATATACGCCCAAACTATCTCCTGGATGGACCTTGGAACATAGAGCTGCATCTTCCTCATCTCTACTGCGTTATTGATCTCCGCAACCCTTAACAGCATGCACATAAAGTTGGATGAAACAGGCTTTCCAGAGTGTGCTTTCCACATGCTTCTCCCCTGTGATGGACAGGTAGTTCTCAAAGGCAGAATGAGTCTGCTCTGTTTCCTCTGACTTTGATTGAAGCAGTGGTGATGTTTCCTACAATGTCTCTCTCTCCTTACAACCCTGCCCTCACAGGCAGAAGAGCAGAGAGGGAATGCTAAGCATTTTCCAAGCTGTCAGAAACTGCCTCGGGTACCTCATTTAGCTCTCCTTGGCATGCTATCCATTTTCAGCAGATCTGAAGCCTTTTTTACCCTTCACTGTCTTTGATGATTCCCAACCTCCTTTGTTCTGTTCTTTCCATGTACCCTTCAGAAAACCTTCCTCATTCTGGATCAGCCCAGATCCACTGCCTAGTGCTCAGTTGCTATCTTCTCCTTTCCAGACACATAAAAGACATTTTTGGCACCCCTATCAAACAGCCTCCTTGGTTGACAAGCGCCCTCCAAAAACTTCCACGAAGCTCTACTTTCTGGCAAATCCCTTGTGAAGCTCTTCACCATGGAGTCTGCTGAGAAGAAGATAAAACAACCCAACACAAACCCACAAAACCCTCAAGAAATTAGCCATTACTTATCAGACTGACCAAGAAAGACAATGTTTCCTTGTGTTGTCTTGTCTCTTTGCATGAGGGTGTTTTCTCTTGCCTCACACTTCACATATGAGCTCTCAGAGACAGAGACTGTCATTTTAATCTGTATTTTTCAGTGCTTAGCACAATAGCTCATGACGAGGCCTCTGGGCATTACAGTAATATAAACAGCAGTAACAAAATAAATATGATAGCTATTTGGAAGGTGCGGCTTGAAAAAACTACCTGGTCGCTTCACTTGTCTGGACCTTTGTTCATTCAAGGTCGACAAGGTGAAAGAGTTGGGCTTTTTCAGTGAAATCTCTCAACCTTTCCTAACCTAAGTAATTTCTGCAAGTTCTTTTTATTGTTACTTGTCACATTACAGTTCTGCACGGTTAAAAAATATCGTAGAAGCTACAGTTATTATAGTTATTAACATTTTATGGCCTTGTTATTCATACCTTAAGCTCCTTAAAATGAAGTGGTGCATTTTAAGAGAGCAGCATGTATTTAATTGATTCCACTGTAAAAAGATTGCCCTACTTCAATGGTTTCCAATCTTTTTCCTTGGGTTTTGCTTCTATTAATGATGACAATATCAATTTTATCTCTTTAAGAGAAGTGATACAAAGCAGTCCAAATTTTCTTACTGAGCTGTATATCTGCACTTCATTTAACCATTTTCTCTTCTTTTATAATCAAACACCATGGAAAGATTTGCAGTTCTCTGAGCTACCTGTTCATGCACATATCTACCTTCACTTCAGAGTACAATGTCATGGATCCATTGGCAGAATAAATGATCTTGTATTATACACATTTGTTATGGCCTAAGTGCATATCCTTGCCGAGGTACCAGTAAGTTGCTGATGTCCATGGTAGGAATTTATTTCAAATATCTTTAGTTGTCTGTATCCACAGCACCTTATTTAGAATTC
This sequence comes from Laterallus jamaicensis coturniculus, assembly GCA_022605575.1. Classification (NCBI taxonomy): domain Eukaryota; kingdom Metazoa; phylum Chordata; class Aves; order Gruiformes; family Rallidae; genus Laterallus; species Laterallus jamaicensis. The sequence goes on along the minus strand of JAKCOX010000012.1, from coordinate 20,531,782 downwards.
CCTTCCATTTGCCATAGAGCTACAGGACTGCTCTCTTGAACAACTTAAGCTATAGTTTTATGAGGAGAGTCTGAACTCCCTGGTGGGGTTGCTCAGCCTGGAGAAGAAGAGGATGAGGGGCATCTTGGTGAGGGAGAGTGAAGGGGCAGGCACTGATCTCCTCTCTTTGGGAACCAGGGATAGAACCCAAGGGAATGGCATGAATCTATGACAGGGGAGGTTTAGGTTGGCTGTTAGGAAAAGTTTCTTTACTGAGAGGGGCATCAGGCACTGGAACAGTCTCCTCAAGGAAGTGGTCACAGTCTGGAGCTTGACTGAGGTCAAGAAGCATCTAGACAATGCGCTCAGTCCCATGCTCTGACTTGTCAGGCCCTGTGTGGAGCCAGGAGTTGGACTTGATGATCCTTATGTGTCTCTTCCAACTCATGAGATTCTGTGATTCTAGGATTGCACCCTAAGAATGCTCTCCCTCTAGCCAGGTCCCCTATTCTCCTCTGGGAATCCTAGAGTAAAATTGTTGAGGAGCTAGGCCATGATACCAGTGTGGTGGCAGGTTCTTTCTATGTCAAGGTTTCTCCATGTCAAGTCCCAAACTCTAACAGGTATTTCCCTGCTGGTTTGTATATCCTCTGTACTGAAAGACAGGGACAACATTAACTACTTATACAGATGCAAGCACAGAGGTCTTTATTCACCATCAGGGACTGTAATCACAGGAACATCAAATTAAACAGTTATGGTCACTCAGGAGTACTGCAGAACAGCTTTCTTATCTTTTCTAACTGAAGGAACTTCAGACACCTGCACTTGGACAATGTAAGTTTATATTTCTATGAGATCAGGAAGGTCAAAAACAAAGAAAATGAAAAAAAAACATAGGCAATTGAATTACAGAGCAATGATAAAGTCAAAGTAGTATATGTTCACATTATCTTTCCCAGACTGCATGAGTCATTACAATTTTGATACTTCAGTGTCCTGGCAAAGATTGATGGAATAGGAAATGGCCACTCATAAATTCATTGTCATAAAAAAGAGTAATGAGAAAGGAAAGCAGTACAAATGTAAACCATTCTTCTCTACATCACATACCTGGCACATTTCTGCTCCGTTGGCAGCCTCTGCTCTGGAGAGAGCCAGGAGCTGAATGTGGTATGGCTGTCGCCAAACACGCTGAGAAGAACAGAGGTGTATTGTAACTTACATAGCACAGGCAGTGTGCCAGGATGGCATCTGGAAGCTCACATAACAGCTGCCTGTATGTTTCAGAAAAGCTGAAACCCCTAAATGTGTTCTATCTCTCTCTATTTTTTTATTTCTAATTTTTAATTTTTCTGCTCTTAAGACACAAAAAAGCCAAAAGTAGAAACAGATCAAAGCTTAGTAATTAATTGTGATGTAGCAAAATAGTTTGCAAGGGTTACTAGATCTCTAATCTGAAAATCTAGAATCAAATCAAATTGAATAGAACACAACAGAAATGTAATAGCACCTACAACATCCTTCTAGTCCAACTGCCTGACAATTCAGAGCTGAACACTCTAAATAATGTGGTTAAGGGCATTGTTCAAATGCCTCTTAACCACTGACAGTATTGGGGCATTGACCAACTCTCAGGAAGACTGTTCCAGTGTTTGACCACCCTCTCGTTAAAGAAATGCTTCCTCATGTCCAGTCCAAACCTGCCTAGTGCAGCTTGAACCATTTGCATGCTTCCTGTCACTGGATCCCAGAAAAAAGAGCTCAGCATCTCCCTCTCGACATCACCTTCTCGGGAAGCTGTAGAGAGCAATGAGATCGCCCCTCAGCCTCTTTTTCTCCAAAACAGAAAAACCACAAAGTTCTTATCTGTTCCTCATAGAGCATGCCTTCCATCCTTCGTGACAATTTCACAGAAGATGTTAAAAACACTGGTGCCTGCTTATCTCTTAGACAAACACTGTGGATGGAGATCCACAAGATTGTTATGAGAAACACCTGAAGAAGCAAGTCTTATGGTGGTAAGATGGTTTTGTTTTGGCTAAAGAGTGCAGAATAAACAAATAGACAGAATCTTGAAGGATATAGTGATATATATATATATATATATATATATATATATATATACTGAGACCTTTTGCTTCATTAACTGCATAATGAATATTTAAGTTGACACCCCTGAGTATGATAATGATCTTAAAGAAGTACATGCTAAACATATATGAATGTATTATTCAACTCATCATCCAAATCATGTTAAATGTCACCCCAGGGAGGGGAAAGATAATGTTGGGGCATAGTGGATATCGAGGTGATTTCTACTGCCAGGGGAGAGAAGATACTGAAGACCCTTAGGAAACAGTGAATGGGCTATGCTCCTTGTCCTCCACTCAAGATAGGGATGCCTTCTGGGTAAGCATCTGTGAGATCACCCTTTTAGTGAAGAATACTGTGGATAGTATTTTCCTAGCATCATAATAAAATATTTTCTCTGCTGCAGTAAATGCAACAGCAATTCAGAACTCTTTATATCTGTCTTTTTGTTTTGACTTTGCAAAACTGTCTCAATGAAAGTCCTTTAGGGGGCTCTGACAGGCAAACTGATATGTCACAAATGAAGGCACTGAAAAGTGGGACAGAGACATGTCTTAACTGCTACTGTTGACTTTTTCTCCCATCACCTGTTTGGCTATTGGCTGAAGTTTGGTATCCTCTCAGGTATGGGGCTCAGCCTTTAGCCAGTAATTGCTGTCAATGCTACTAACCCACCAGGAATTCATCTACTCATGTTCCCAAAGAAACGTAGAAGTAAACAGAAGGTAAACAGAACCATACCTCAGGCATTGTGGAAATCATTTGGTTGCTAGAAGGTAGTAGTGGAAGAAGGACTTCTGAGTGTTTGGTCCTCCATGCCACTTCTCCATCACTGAAAAAGTGGTCTACTTAAAATATTCAGTCTGCTGCAAACCATCCTACATTCACCATGAGTGTAGTTTATACCATAGATAGAAAAGCTCCAAAATTAGTGGTGATTTTAGTGGTGGGAATTAATTGCACCTGACTTTATCCAACCAAAAATCAGGCCTCTATTTCCACATTGTCATCTGTGTTCATTGCTGAAGGTAATACTTAATTTTCTATTATTACCTCCATTAATCCGGGTAATAATCCCTTCCTAATAATGAATTTATCACCTCACTGATTTATTTCTGTTTCTTTTGGGCTAGCATGAACAACTCTGACTTCTTGCATAGATTATTATATAGAGAGGACTATGTATGGGTTGCCTTAGATTACCAAAGACAAATTGAAGTAATCTCTGAGAGGTGTCAGTGTTCAGGAGTGTCCCTGTCCCTCAGTTATAATGAATCACAGAATCATAGAATTGTCTTGGTTGGAAGGTACCCTTTAGATCAACAAGTCCAACCACTACCCTCAACAGCCAGTCGCTGCTAAACCATGTTCCTCAGCACCACATCTAACCATCATTTAAATATGTCCAGAGATGGAGACTCCACCACTTCCCCGGGAAGCCCGTTCCAATGCCTGACAACCCTCTCTGTCCTGATGTTTTCCTTAATATCCAAACTAAACCTCCCCTGGTGTAACTTTGATCATTTGTCAATATGAAAATATATTCCTATTAATCTTTTCCAATAAACCGTTCCCCTATCCCTCAAACTTCTTCCTGTCCTTCTTTACTGTTGTTACATGAAGAAGTCAATATGGAAGGCTACACTAATTTTCGTGAAACAATATATTAATATCAATTTTCTTACAAATGCTATTGAATAGAACATCATGCAACAGAAAAATGTACTTTCCCTGTACTTTAATCTTACTCCTTTCTTTTATTGGACTATTTCTTGTATATGAATTACTTCAGTGAATCTCTTTTTTTGTTTTCTGCTTATGCTTCTAATCCATGTTGGTCCTTGGTTTTTTTCTTTGTTTTCTTTTTCATGCAACTTTCTCTAATTTAATCCCTGTTCATCATCAGCAAGGAGCAAATTAATTAAAATACTGACACGCTTTTTGAGAAGCATGTGTGACACCTCTGCTGTATCCAGTATGTACTATTACTGACTTTGATGTTGACACATGCAATATTTTTACAATAAGAAATACATTGTATTATTCATACAGTGTAGTTTTTTACAAGAAAAGTTAAGTAATTTCACATTATTTTACCTGTCGTGCTCTTTTCCCTCAAAATAAACAAACCAAAATTATTAACTACAACTGAAGTATATTTGCCTGGTTCTTCTGCAAGTGTATTGCACAAGCATGTGGGGGTCAAAGAAGAGATCTGCTAGGAAAGAAAGAAAGTGTCTGCCAAATATTGTTGAGCAATGTATTAACATTATTTAAATTCCTTTTAAAGAGCAGTCCTTCCCCCCACAGTTTCTTCTTGACAGGTGTCAGTTGATGAAGAGATGAGTGCGGGGGTGGGTGTTCTTATCTAAAAGGATTTTAAATAATGTTACTGACATTATTTGAATCAAAATTACTGCCTAAGTAATATTATAAGGAGTTTTGTCTTTTAAAGGGTATTCAATTATGCTACATTTCTCAGTAGCCCTACCTTTCAAACTCCCTTCCTCCCCGTGTGGGACTTTTGTGTTTGCATTTTCCTGGGGTATAACCGTAATGGCACAAGATCGGTCACAGTTATTAATTGAACCTTTCACAAATATTGATCTAAGGAGACACAAGTGAGCTTCAAGGGTTTGAAGTGCTGACTTGGTTTGCTGTGAACCTGTGGCAGCTCAGCAGTTCTGCAGCTGTGGAGTGATGGGGGTCCTGATGTGTTGGGTATGAGCGATTGGGTGTGCACTGTGCTGTAAGAATGATTGAAAAACAGCAGAGGATTTCTAGCAGAGAATTATAAGTAGATTCTAGAGCACTATAGCTCTTCTCTATGCCCTTTCTCCTCCTGTTTTTCTTTCTGATCATTTTATATTTTTTAATAGTGTTTTTCATCCTCTTTGGGTGAATGGTCCTCTTTGAAGTAAAACTAATAGCTTGCTTTTCCCTTAGACTTGCTTTATAAGTAGGAATAATAAATCCGTGATGCATCCATTGAACTTTTTTGTGCGTATCTTTTGAGTCGACAATGAAGAGTCTGGAATACTTTTAAAGACTGGCAGATGATGTGTTTGAGGAAGAGTTTACATTTTAATAGCTGTGTCCAAAACTAGCTGCTGTTATTGATAAACTCAAGAACTGTGATCTTCTCAATGCATTAGAAGGAATAATTAACAAGTGGAATTGTGGAACTAAGATAAGACTAAGAGAACCACTGAAAATCTAAGACGTAAAAAAAATTTTCCTCATGTAAAATCTCATCTTCATAGAAGTTGGTTCCCTATAGTAAATTTTCTAGATCTGTAGACTACTCCAGCCCATCAAAAAGGAATTCCATTCATTATGTATTTACTTGACCTATATTGAATTAATCTGGGAAGAAAACCAAACTATTAGTACACTTTTTGTCCATAAGTTGAATTTCAGGGAGGCTTAGATATGCTGTTCAACCTGATTATATTATTTGCAATATCCTGGCTGACTACATAAACAGATCAAAAATGGTTTCTACATGTTTTGTGTGATTTAGATATTTCATTTTTAATATGTATGAAAAAAGTTCCTAGAGCTGCTGCGATTTTCTTTTAGAGAAATAACCACCTAGGCAGATAAATATGCTATGACATGGCTGAGTAAGGCATGCAGTAAACAAAGTGATATGCAGAATCTGGAACTTGATATTTGAATGTAACAGACCTAATGCCCCTTTTTCTTCTTATTTCTCCAGAAAGGTGTGTAGAAGGTAAGTTTTTCTAGATGACTGAGAAAGCTGAGCTCATCACAGCATGCTCTAAAATTTTGCAGAATTTTACTTCAACTGCTCATCCTCACTAAGAACCATTTATATAGTATCCTATATTTGCGAAGTTCTCTTCAGAAATTACAAAAAAGACATGATCTCTGGCTCAAAGTGGAGAAATAAGAATCATAACAAGAGATGAAGGAAAGTAGGTGGGAGGCAGAAGATTTATAACAAGTAAAGGTAATTGGGTGGTAATTGCATATAGATTTCAGCATTTAAACTTAGAATCAGGACAGAGAGAAAAAGAGGAATAGCTTGAGTTGAGTGCTAAAAATTGCAGTTTTGGAGAAGGCATTTAAAAGTGGGGAGCGTAATCCACATCTCAATAAAAATGAGTGAAATACAAAAACATTTATGGAAAAAAATTGAAGACTTGTGATTATGAGTTTCTAAAGTGAGATGTGCCACTCCACAGGCCAGAACATTGTCAAAAGACTGGGGTAAAAGATACATCTTAAGATCTTTATGTCCTCTTATAGTTTCCTCTACTCCACTGATATGTTTATGTCTTTCTTGGTATTAAACAGCAGGAATTATTGCCAGCAAGACAGTGTCTAAGCTGTGGGGTTGTGATAATTTATACATTTTTGACCACAGCAGATCTCAAAGAGTACAAGGAAGGCAAATGCTCTTCTCTGAAATCTGTCACCCACACGAGGGACCACACCAACCTGTCCTGCATGTTATCTTCCTGTAGAGTAAGTTGCTCGCAAGAGATCAGCTGAAATGTTAGGCTTTCATTCAGTGTAAATTTTGAACAAAAAAATTTAAGAATGTCAGCAGAGAGGAATTGTGCATCCAGTCCCCTGCACAGCCTATCTCACAGGATCCGTTCTGTGAACATAAGCTACATCTTGAAACCAGCTCAGAGTTTATTTCACTCCTACATTTCTGGTATAGTCTTTAGGTTCCTAGTTAAAACACATTTATGATGAGTTTATGACCAATTGTCCCTTGCAGTTCTAGATCTTCTTCTCTTTTTCTGATGCATCCCCATCCAGTGCATTTTTGAAGGGAAATCATAAATTGATCTCTTGCCTTAATAAAAACAATAGAAGAATTTCAAAGTAGACCTCTCGCGTGTTAGTCTACGCACATGCTCCTACTCAAGTTCATATTTGCAGGTAGGGTCTTTTAAAGACTTTTTCTGTAGCACACTTTCTTACCATTGCAACACATCCCTTTCTCCATGTACCGTGTTATTAATCCTATCTTCTTGTACATCCAGCACCTGAGAATCCTTCTCTCACTGTCCCACAGAAGAAGGTAGTTATGGTGACATGTGCGTTTTTCACCTCTACACTGCACTGCTGTTTTTCACTGTATATATTGCTGAATGGAAGAAAATAATGTGCAGTCTCAGCTGGTTACTGACCTCCCCCATGTATCAAGATGAGCCATACACATATGTGTTGCTCCCTTGGCTGTCAGTCAACTCTGTTCATCAAAGTAATTCATAAATAAGGCTGCAAATACCTTAGAGATTTTCCTTCTAGGTGCTTCAGCAACCAATGGAATATTTTTAACATATTTAAGCACATGCCATACAGCAGGCAGAAAAAAAAATAATTTCATTGGATATGAACACATTGAGATTCCAGAAAACATCACCACTGAATCAAAATGCATCAAGAGATTATCCTGTATGATCAAATCTTACCAAATTAATTACAACTCAAATCACAACTGCAAGTTGGGCAGAGAATGGATTGAGAACAGTCCTCAGGAGAAGGACTTGGTGGATATTGGCAGATGAAAAGTTCAATATGAGCTGGCAATGCACACTTGCAACCCAGAAAGCCAGCCATGTACTGGGCTATATCCCCAGCAGCATGACCAGCAGATCTAGGGAGGGGATTCTGCCCCTCTGCTCCACTCCTGTGAGAACTCCCGCTTCAGTGCTGCATCAGGCTTTGCAGTCCCCAGGACAAGAAGGACATGGAGCTGTTGGAACAAGTCCAAAAAAGGCCACAAAGATGATTAGCAGCCTGGAGCACCTCTGCTATGAAGACAGGCTGAGAGAGTTGGGCTTGTTCTGCCTGGAGAAGAGGAAGATCTGGGGACAACTTATAACAGCCTTCCAGTACCTGAAGGGGCTACAGAAAAGACAGGGAGGAACTGTTGCAAGGGCAGGAGTGATAGGGCAAGGGGAATGGCTTTAAACTAAAAGATGGGAGACTTATATTAGATATAAGGAAGAAATACTTCCCTGTGAGAGTGGTGAAGCCTTGGCACAGGGTGCCCAGAGAAGCTGGGACTGCCCCTGGATCCCTGGCAGGGTTCAAGGCCAGGTTGGATGGGGCTTTGGGCACCCTGGTCTGCTGGAGGGTGTCCCTGTTCATGGCATGGGTTTGGACTAGATGGACTTTGAGGTCCCTTCCAACATAAATCATTCTATGATACTGTGAATAAAGAAAATTAAACTAGTTACAACTATCCCCACATTAAAATGATCCTTTCCTAAGTAGAACTTTGCCCACTTATTATGTGCTACACACACAGATATTCTAATGATGTTAACCATAACAAAGATCACAGAAGTATGATATGGACTCTACTCACTTCTAGCAAGTCACAGTTTTTCTGCTCTCAAATAAGAACATTTTATTTCACAAGTAGAAATAATATGAGTATTATTGTAGTCCATGACATTTTCAGGAGTGTCCAACATGGATATTTATTAAAATCAAAATAAAGCTTCTCTGGAGTCCAGTTGGTGTTTACCAAGCTCTTCCTTTAAAAAAAAAATAAAATTGCTTGGACATATTCTTGTGCTTGCAAGATGAAAAAAAAAGAAGATATTTAGCCAAGCAGGAAGCAAAGGGAAAGCAGTTCTGAAATTCTTGTATAAAAAAAAAAAGTAGATTTCTGAATAATCTTTTTCCCTTTCTTATTAAACCAAGAGTTTCTGTAAACTGAGGCTAGACAGGGTGATATTTGGATTGAATTTCAAGGAATTTTAAAGAAAGTGCTGTGTATCTTTCTTTGATTATACTTAACGGAAGATGAGAAGTAAATAAGTAATTAGCAATGATCATGTGGAGCTCACTGCCACAAAATAGCCCTGCCAAGCACGTAGTAGGATTCCCAAGATGCACACTGTGCTGCAACATACATCAGTGGAAGAATCACCCAGTGTGCATGCATGTTTGTAAGAAAGGGTGGTAAAAGTGGAACATGCTGCCTTTAACCTAACAATATAATCAAAAGATAAATGTAATATGGTTCCCTTCCTCCCTCAACCCCCACCCTGCAGAGCAGGGACAGTTAAGGAAAGACCTGTACTTGGTGCGTGCAGATGTCAACGCATAGAGGTGATGACTGTTGATACTGGTGTGGGTAACCATGGGTATGGCCATTGCGTCTCCTACAAGAGGGCTGTATAAATGGGGGAAGTACCTCTGAGAATGTGTGTGGGAATGGGATGTGTGCTTGTAACCCCCACATCCTCAGGGGGAGGTTGTGTGTGTTCAGTGCTATGGCTGTGTGGCTGTGTGTGGGCGTGATTACAACTTCGGGGGATTAGTTACAGGAGGATGTCTTGAAATGCGTAGGCGTTCGTTAGCATTTTGCAAGTGCCTGGTTTTGTGGTTTTATTTCTTTTATTGCTGCATTGATCTTGACTGTATAGCTCACTGATTGCAAGATAATGATGTAGCGCTAATGAATCGACATACCGCCTTAGTACTGATTTAAGCCAGGGGAATTCAGCAGGTTTTTTCCCCTGAAACACCTAGGAATAGAGGCACTCATTTTAAGACACAGTAATGAGCCAATCTTGGGCCAAAAGTCAGCTCTAAGGGGAGTTTGGGAGGGGGTATATCTTAAAAAAACGAGAATTTAAAAAACAGTAGTCACGGCACTAATGTTCAGTCATACCATGTGCTAAGATGTTTCCAGACCTTTTCTGATGAACTAAACCAGAAAGCCTCTCAGAAGTGGCCTTCACAGGAAAATTCTAGCTCAGTACTATGGAGGCAACCCCAGATTTCAAAGGGCTCAGGTAAGCTTCTGCACTTTTTGTTTGATAAATCAAACCTCTTAACTTGAAAAATTCCAACCAGATTCGGGATCAATATTCCATTTCATGACTTTATTTCCAGTTGAACTTCAACGGCACATATCACATAAAGAATAATTAGTAGACACCAAAAAAAGGTAGGCAAGATAATCTTAAATATGAACAAAAGTTTCTGCGATGATGCTTTTCTGCACATAAACAAAGTAAACTAAGGTGTCAAGCTGGGTGATAGCCATAAAACGGACTACCCAGAATGAAAACTACAGCCAGAGGTGGTGGTGATGTCAGGGAAGAGCTGTGGGAAAGAAACGAGCAGAAGTATAAATATGTATCTATTGGATAAAGAGAGTAAAAGAAGCTGAGAATTCAAAAGTACACCAGAACACCCATGGAGTTTGTTTTGAACTAATCTGATTTATTTTATTTTATTTTATTTTATTTTATTTTTATTTTATTTTATTTTATTTTATTTTATTTTATTTTTATTTTATTTTATACGTATGGTCTGAAAACTAAGCCCACTCATTCTTTCCTGCTGGTCTCTATTTCTCTTTTACCTACTTAAAAAAAAAAAAAGAAAGAAAGAATTACAGCACAGCACCATCTATGGTTGCTAAAATTCCTCAGACCCACAACATTAGTGACATTGGTCTGTGCTCAACAGAAAATAGGCTGTTATTTAAATATATATATCAAAGAGGAGCTGAAGCAGCAGTAATAGGAGGAGGGGTCACCTGTGTAAAACTTGGGTTACAAAATTATTCTCCTATGTTATTTGGGCAAAAGGTGAGATAGAACTTCATAAAATGTGTTATTAAGTGCAGTTTATTTAAAGAAAAGGAGGAGGAAAATGTTTCACTGACACAGGGAAAGAGTGAATGCAATGCTAGTAGGAACAGGCTGGTAGCTACAACAGATGATCAGGAGTTAAGATGCCATTTCACTGCATCACCTTAAAAAAGGTCATCTTCAGCAAGCCTTGCAACCTCCAGCCATAAGCAGAGGTCCTCTATTTGTTTATTCATTTGCAAGGTTTCAGTGAGACCACTAACTTCTTAGAAGAAAGGCTATTTATATGAAGTAAGCTCAAAAAAGAAAGCAATTATTTACCTAACTAAAAAAGTAAAATGAAACAGCAATAGTTACTGAAATATGTATATAATAACTTTGAACAAATCCTTCCTACATGGCACACTTTTTCCTTCTTTCTCCTTTTCCCTTAACCTTTCAACTCATGTCTTTAGGAGGATGTATACATGACATGTCTGATATACCTGTCATCACTGTGAGCTTAAAAAAATTAAATCTAACTCTGCTCTTGAACAAGGAGTTATTTCTTGGTTCACTGAATTACACCTATTTTGTTTCATTGTGAATGAAAGGAGTTTTAAACTGCTACTCAGGATACTACAGAAGCAAAAGCAAACTCCTGTGAAGGGGTGTACGTCAGACAGACAGATGACATGTCAATCCACAGATTCTGGCAGAGGAGGTTGCCATGGAATCACAGATACTTCCTAGATGTGAAAAATGCTATTTTGATGTCTCTTGAATTGGATAAGGAAATATTTGTCAGTAAAGCTGGGATTTACATCATCAAGTTTCAGGTCTCTGAAGTTAGACATCATTCAGGTCCTTTCTTTGGTCAGTAGGAAAGGACATGCATCCTCAGAATGGATGGTTATGCTTATTATTGTAAAAACTCAGGTTAGCATGACTTTCTAAGTAACATCTTTCTCCATTGAGTGCAGAAGGAATCCCAGTGTAGCCTACCTATATAAATTTTCACAGTCTAAGTTTTCAGAGAATCACAGAATTGTAGGGGTTGGAAGGGACCTCGAGAGATCATCAGGTCCAAGCCCCTGCCAAAGCAGACTCCCTAGCTCATACTGCACAGATAGGCATCCAGATGAGTCTTGAATATCTCCAGAGAAGGAGACTCCACCACCTCCCTGGGCAGCCTATTCCAGGGCTCTGTCACACTCACTGTGAAAAAGTTCTTCCGGATGTTGGTGCGGAACTTCCTGTGCTCCAATTTAGAGCCATTCCCCTTTGTCCTATCTCCACTGACCAAAGAAAAGGGGCTGGCCAATTCCCCCTGCATCCCATACTTAAGCTATTTATAAACACTGATTAGGCCCCCCCTCAGTCTTCTTTTCTCCAGGCTGAACAGCCCCAGCTCTCCCAGCCTTTCCTCATAGGATAGATGTTCCAGGCCCTTAATCATCTTCGTAGCCCTTCTCTGGACTCTCCAAGGAGATCCCTGTCCTTTTTATACCAGGGAGCCCAGAACTGCAAACAATACTCCAGGTGGGGCCTGACAGGTGGGGCCTGACCAGTGCAGAGTAGAGGGGGAGGATCACCTCCTTTGACCTGCTGGCCACACTCGTCCGGATGCACCCCAGTATCCCATTGACTCTCTTAGCCACCAGGGCACACTGCTGGCTCATAGCCAACCTACCGTCAACCAGGACCCCAGGTCCTTCTCCACAGAGCTCTTCTCCAGCAGGTCCTTGTTTTAGGAGGAAAGTAATTGGTGTTTATGCTTAACTTCTGAAGGCTATAATATGACAAAATGGACTGCCTCGAGTCTCAGATAATCCATAAGAAGACAGAATTGGCTCCTTAGTGAACAGGTAGGAACTCCAGAATAAAACAACCCATGCAGAGGAAAAGTAATGGCTTCTCAAGATTATTGGAGGTTTCTAGAAAAATGAACTTCCCTTCCCAAAGATGTAAAAGGACTTGGGTAAAATGTTCTCTCACCTTAGTTTGAAAATTTCATTTAAGGAGCACCTGCTAACATGCTCAAAAATCAATCATGTTCAGATACCAAACAGTAGAGTGGCAAATTAATATTTTTTTCTAATTTTGGGCTATTTTAATAGCATGCTTCAGCATCAAATTTTATTTCAGCAATCTCAGAGGCAACTAAAGTTTGCCATAGAAGTATCAGTTCAGTTTCAGGAGTGTCTAACCTCTGAGCAAGACTGCTGCAGTTTAACTGTGGAGAAAAATATTTGACTGCTTTTTATCAGACTAAAAATAAAGAAAAAATCCAGGGAAGGTGACAGCCTTGTTCATCAAACGAAGACACACAGTTTTCATTTCAGTTAACGATGCCAAGTAATGGCATGAAGATCATTTCAGTGACACAGAAAGAAGAGAGAGAATACTTCTATTGCTAATTACAACAATTAATTTCTGATGGATAGAACATTTAATGGAACAAAATAATTACAGGAGGATTGCCTAACTTAGTTATTTGATTATTCGCAATTCCAAGAGAGAATATGTTCTCTCTGCATGGTGCACAGTCCTGCTTCCATGGATTCCCAAACTCTGCTAGCAAAACTGAACCACCTGGACATTTGATTCTCCTGAGGTACTTCAGAAACAGAGAAGTTGTCCTGAATCATGGCCAGATTAGAAAAAAAAACCAAACAAACACCAAAAACACAATATGGAAGGTACTTGTTGAACTTCCCAAGCACTACAAGATGGGAAATATCCAATTCCAAAGAAAGCCTTTTGCAGTGGGAGGACACTTTCCGTTCCAAGAGTAAGAAGTTCTGTAGGAAAGGGCTGCTCAGTTATAGCTATAATCTGAAAGAAGCAATCCAATAGGATTTTTCTGTAGGCAATCTTCTCACAAGATGAGAAATTGGAGAAAAAAAGAAATAGCCTCTCACCAATAAGCATTGTTACCTCGACTAAACAGAGACAAAATCTAGAAAGTGTACTCTGCAAGAGTGATAATCATATTGTGTTTCTTTATCCAACTCTGAGGCTTTCAGGAGGCTAAGCTTAACATTATTAAAACAAAAATATCAAAGGAAAGCAGAGCTTACATCAGGGAACAAAGTGAAATCTTCCCTGAACAAGCGATTATCAAATTACAGACCTGTCACTACAGTTTCCTGCAAAGGGTCAGCACCTTCTCTTGTTCCTGACAGACAAAGAAAGTGTGACAGGCTTGATCAATATTTCAGTTAACTAAACAGCTGGCTAATAACAGGACTTGTGACAGACAAAGTTTCATTTCAAGTCAATAAAATAAATGTCTTCTCAAATATGTGGCTTATTTCCTATTTTTTCTCGGTTTCCTTTTATTTCTTGATAAACAGCTTATCTTGATCTGAATTTTCTACCTTCAAGCTTGAGATCTGTGTTTTCAAAAAGAAATTTGAAGCAAATCTTAGATGTGGAAAAATAATCAGAAATTATTATAATGGAAATTAAAACAAGAACATTTTTGGTTATCTGTCAGTCGTAAAAGGACAGCTATGTTGAAAGGGAATGTTAACACACTAAATGCATTTTCATGTCACTCATGATGAGGCCTCTCCTGTTTTCCCATCTGACTCATACCAATGAAAGCCTGGGGGTTACAGGACCATGCAGGCAGATCTGTCTGGCAGCAAAGAAGACAATAACTATCGCTAAAATATTTTCTTTGCATTAGTGCTGTCTGAATTCCAGCCAATGAAACTCCATGGTTACTTGAGCAATTACACAATATTTTTAAGTCTTGTGATGACTTTTTTTTCTACCTAACAGTACCCCATTTTAGAAACCCAAGCCCTTTCGTTTGGGTTTCCAAGAACCTCCAATAGGAGTAAATCTCAGTTTAAGGTATGTGATGCAACTTTCCTCCTTGTGGAAGCAAAATATATTCATTACAAGGGGAGTGAGTGTATGTTTAAGATGGAAACATGTGCATGTGTCAATGATGCACTGTAATAAGAGGAACACTCAGAACAAAAGCCTAATATATCAATAATATCCTTGGTAATGTCCTAAGCTCTTCCTTTGCAAACGATTTCCCTTAACTGCTGCCCTTACGAGCATTTGTTCTTTGGTCGGTCACAGCCAGGTTTAGAGGACAGCATCAGAGCTCCTGCCTATTCTGCCTTGTACAAAGTATTCTGAAAAGGATTATATTACAGATTTCTCCTTCTGTATAGTCATAACGTTTAAAACACCATTAAACCTTTGCTTTTGCTGCTCTGTGGGTTCTTGTACCCTACAGCTTACCACATTTCAGAGTCTGCGGGGGTTCATAATGTACTCCAAGCTTTGTGTAATGTTGTAATGTTTCTATAAAGCCATTACGTGGAAGAATGTTGCAAGCTTTGTTTCTTATTTTTCTACAGCAGTTTTGTGTGACACTTATTTATATACCTTATTATGTATTGTAGTCCCTAGCGATCATTTTTCATAGTGATCTAACTTGTCTGGTATTCTTTCCCTAAAGGCCCTAAACACGGTGGCTCTATATAATCTCACAACTTTAAAGCTGAGCTGCTCTTATGCCATGTTCAGCAGCTAAAACTTTCTATTTGAGCTACTATCTTTGTGTGCAGAGTTTCGGCTGCATCTGATACGACTCACCCTTTCCTGTGACAAAAGCTACATGTCTTGAAAGAACCACCCCAAAAGATGCTCCTTGGCTATCGTGTACATTGATCTGGCTGAACGCATCAGGTATGTGCCTGGGGGAAGGGGGATGGATGCCCTTCCCTCCACCTCAGCTCCAACCTGCCTGAGATGAGCAACAGCCTTTCAGTTGTCAGAGGCTGCTGAATCTGGGTTACACTGATGTGGCCAAACCCATGGTGTTCAAATGGGTTTGGTCCCATTTGAAAATATTTCTGTCTTGCTACAAGTGGATGAAGTATTAACCTTAACAAGTGATCCATCATTGATACTTCTCTCCAAGATGTCCAGTATATATTTCTGTTTTTTTACTATACATTGTGAAGCTAAGTACCTCATGACAAACTGATGATGGGGAGAAGGAAGACAGCTGAGAGGGAAGCCATTTCAGTGACTTCTGTTTGTGTTTATGTTCCGACCCTCCATGGTCTTTACTTAATGCCTCAAGAAACCTTTTATCAAGCCAGAAGAATGCCAGCCCCAGCGGGCTATGGTAGGGCTTACGCTGCTTGATTCAGACTCTCATGCTGATTCAAATTACTTTCTATCACACATCAAAGAAACCTCGAAAATTTGGCATGTGCAAATTACTGCCTTATTCCTGGGTGTTGTTTATTACCATTAAACACTCAAAACCTCAAGGCTCTTTAGCCATTTCATTTTATAACAGCCTTTAGCATCTATGCATTCATGCATGAATCCAACCCCTCCTCACTGTAGATTCTGAAGCCTATTTTCACAAAGGCTCCTTCTGAAACTTACAGCCTTCAGCAGCCAAAAATAGACAGGACTTTCTACAAGGCAAATCTCTCTGTGGATGCTTAAGGTTTTTGGATAATCACTACACCTCTCATAGGTGAGGTGAAACCTCAAGCTCTCCTTGAAAGCCAATCTGCCCCAACTAACATTTATTTTGCTTAACTTTGGTCATAAAAATTTTGGGCAGCTACTATAACCGACTGCTTAAATTCCCTGCAAATGTGATGAAGAGATACAGGCATCAGTACTGAGCAATTCATTCCTTTCAAGGGTACATGTCTGTGATGTGTAGGATGGATTGCCCGTGGAGGTGCTACATTCTCTGCACTGCCTGTAGATAATTACCTTTGATGAGTAACTTTGATATGGATAAAATTAGATGATGTGATGATAGAATGACCTTGCATGTGAATGGCTCCTAGTACAGGCAATTTTTAAAGCCTATGAGTGTTTTGTTAAACAAATGCTGAGCTATAAACATGAGATGATATCTACCACTGTATATACATCACATTTTTCAAACCCCTTAAAATATTGAAAACTAGCTAATTTTTAGTTTTGGTTTGGTTTTTTTTTCTTTCTTATTCATGTTTGTTTTCTG
Source organism: Laterallus jamaicensis coturniculus (assembly GCA_022605575.1). Taxonomy (NCBI): domain Eukaryota; kingdom Metazoa; phylum Chordata; class Aves; order Gruiformes; family Rallidae; genus Laterallus; species Laterallus jamaicensis. The sequence goes on along the minus strand of JAKCOX010000012.1, from coordinate 20,515,093 downwards.
TTTGTTTGCTTTGTGGTTCCTTTTTTTAACATTTAGGCTGATTTACAGCTCATCAGAAGAAGCAGACCACATCTAATGGCTAGGTCTCCAGGTCTACATTATCCACATATGTGCAAACTTTCATAAATCAGTTTGAGACAAAGGACTGTTAAAACCTTGAGTCAGGAAGAGCTCTGAGAAGGATCTGCTGCATGATTTCCTTAAAATAAGCATTCAAAAATCTTCAAAAGACTTGGTTTTGGTTTTTTTCATTTGAAAATTTAGTAGAACAGTGAAATTTAGAAATGGAGAAATTCAGATAGTCCATAGAAGAAAGGGTTTGAATACTAGTCTCCTCCTGGTTCACTGTGCCTTATCTCCCTTTCTCCTTTCTTATTACCAAACAATAACGTCCAATAAACTCCATACAATCCCCTCGGAGCCAGAGGTCCATAAATTCACCTATCTCTTTGTGGGAGAGATGAAAACCCCATCTCGGGTTAAATTTATGGAGCAATTGCTCCTCTCCAGCTGGTTCCCAAAATCTGACCCTTCCCAATGCTCTCAACTTTTCATGTCTTCTGGAGTGCACAGCTAGCACTAAGCAAAAAAGACATCCAGTAAAACCCCTTTAAATTAATATTATTGAACTTTGGAATACTGTTGGCCTAATTTCACCTAGTAATAAAACATAGTTCAGAATTTGTTGATCATTTGTAAGAGTTTTGAAGAAAACAAACACTGGTTTCTTATCTTCTGCTGTAGTGACTAATTTAAAAAGAAAAAATAAAAGGCAACATATACATATGTGTATATTGCTTAAAAATGGTCATAGTATGAGTATCTAGAAACCCAGTTTTGGCTGTCTGAAATGCAGATTGAGACACTCCACCAATGAAGAATTCCAGTAGAATACATGAGGAAAATATTTGTCTCCGAAATAGCTGAGCTATAAGCAAACTTAAAGGAAAGGAAGTAAGAAGTGAATGAAAAGAAAAAAGCATCCTCAAGCAGCCGCTGGTACCAGGACTTTGCCATTGGTTTAAGTTTCCTTTGAAAAATTTCCACACCATGAATGTTACGAAGCCCCCATCTGCTCCTGGAACACAAACCGACAGCAGTGTCAAATACTTCACTATATTTTGTTGGGTTTGTTAGCCTGCATTTCCCAGGCCCCATTGCAAAGACACATATTTGGCTTTGTGATGAATTGGGATGATGTGAACTCCCTGGCATTTGATCTAAGGCACACCATGTGATAAATTCATGGGTATCAAATAGTCTATGACAGATGTGAAGGATCTGAGAGGGAGAAAAAGATGTTCCATATCACAAGAGAAAGGAAGTTTCAGTACTATTTCGCTACTTAAGCTTTCGAATCCCTCCTCCAAAATCTCATGTTTCTCATTGAATGTTTGATGCCATATTCACGGCAAGCACTCGCAAACAGCAAGAAGGAAGAATCTCACTGATGAAGGGAATTTGATCTGAAAACAGAAATGGTATTAGTAGGCAGCAGTGAGGGGTATGTTTGCTTAATATTAAAGTGGAAGAGTATGTCTTATGAATGACTGCAGAAAACCTCTCAGGGAGAAATAATAATTGGAAAAAGTCCTATTTGAAAATTAGAAGAGAGACTTTCTCAGTGGCAGAGAAACATTAACACTGCTTCTAATATTTAGCAGATTAAGCACTGTTCAAAGCATTGAAAGTCTGTACACGTTTGTGAAGTTTATTCTCAGGGGTAAAGCCTCAGATTTTCCTTAGAGTTCATGAAATATGTATCTATTTACTCTCAGAAATAAAACAATGTAATGAACATTAAGAGTATTAATATAATTGCCCTTGTTTAAGATGAAAAAGTGCTTCTATGTTTTTGGTCTTTTAAAGATAATATTGGGGGGTTTTTTTTGTATTTCCTTCAACTACGATGTAATCACATAACTTCAGCACCTGCTGTCCACAGCCCCTGGTGTTAGGTGAGACACAGACAAAAGACTTGGTAAATACCTTAGCTTTTCTGTGCTTCTATTTTTTCCTGACATATAAAATGGAGCAACAGCAATTCCTTATCTCCCTAGTAGGATGCTGTGAATAATAACTAACAAATGCCTGCAAGGTTCTAAGAACTTTAATCCTATTTACTGGAGAGGTCAAACTCCTGTGCTTCCAAGAGGAAACAAAGATTTTATAATGTGAAAAAAACAGAGATTTGTTCCAATGCCTGCATTAGTCCTTAAGAGAGTCAGACATCCTTCCAAGCTCATAGCAAAGAGCTGTAAAGCACATTAGATAACTTGTTACATCTTTATGTGAATTAAGAACATGTAGTTTTGGTTTCCAAATGGTTTGTTATTCAAAGTCTTGCTTTATTACAACACAGGTATACATGTCTCTACATCTTTGCTCCAAGACAATTTGAGAGTGAAATCAGACATGAAGGTGCTTCTGCTCTCTGTGAGGTCTACTTTACTCCCTGGAGAAAGGCACCCTGGTCTGTACCTAACAGAGAGTTTATACTAAAAAAGCGGTATGTGGTCACATTTGGGTGCTGTTATTTAGATATGTCTAGATGCACCTTAGATATTGGAAGGCCTCTGTTTGAAGTTTAACATGGTGTTGCTATTCACATGTAGTCCTCATTCATGCACATGATGACTTTACTCTTTGTGCTTTGCCTCAAGAAAATCCCATCAAGTTAAAGACTGTAACAAACTCAATGCACTCAAGCTACACAGGAGCTATAGGCAACTTAATGTGATAATTAGATTACACAACTCTTACAAAAGAAATATGTAATCTGAGCTGCCTGCAAACACATTGGTGAGATAGCAGGACTGTATTATTTCCTAGGTATTTAGAACAGTTGTTGTATCCTGTCATGTCATCACTTTGGGTTATTCTAGGTTGCATACAGCATCAGAAATGAAGGGTAAAAATGCAGTCTGAAAACAGTGTATTTTTTACATTGTTGTCATATTCCATTGAGTCATTTCATTTGACATTAAGAGTTGTCACATCATATTATGCTGTAGGTCAAGTAAATGGTAATGCGATGGGACACACCAGATACAGATAGCAGGAGCCAAATCAGAACTCGTTTGCGTATCCTCATCAACTTCATTAGTTGGTTGGTATCTCAACATGGTCACAGTATTTTTCCAGGAAAATAGAAATATTTTGTCTAAGTACATGTAGTTAAAGTAAGATTACTGAGAAGTTTGTAAGCAAAGTCAGATTTAGGCTGGGTATTGTAGGAAGATTTTAAAGAAGTATGTATAGATATAAGGCAAACACACACACTTAAAGATAAAATACTGAATTTACACCATGAAAGAATTTTTTTAAATACTACCTGCCCTAAAGATAGTTTTTTCATGTTCAAGAGGGTAAAAACATTGAGATTTTCAAAACCATCTGACATATTTTCAATTCCATTCTTGGGCTAAGTAACATCTCTTTTGGCTGCTTTTTGTTTGTTTGTTTGTTTGTTTTGTTGGGGGGTATTTGGGTGGGGGTTTTTTGTTTGTTTTCTTGGTTTAGTTTTGTTTTCTTTTTTTTTTTTTTTTTAACAACTTTTAGGGGATGGTACTCAAAAAACATTAAGTCTTTATGTGCCCATCCAGGACCACTATCTCTGATACTTACACCAGAATTTCTTAAATGTGTCACTTCCCTTCTATGACTTAAATACTGAAGATAATCTTATGTCCAGAGAGTTTAAATTAATTCTCAACTCTGAGTTAACAAACAAGATCAAGAAGATTCATGAAACACTTGAACATGTGCTTAACTTCCAAAGAAAATATGACGCATGAGCTACTGTGTAAAAATATAATTTCTAATAACTTAGTTTTAGATATTAGACATAAGTAGAAATAGTATTTATATATATATGTGTGTGTATATATGTATATATATATGTGTGTGTGTGTATATATGTATATATGTTGACATGTGCATTTTATAAACTGACTCTGCAACATCTGTACAGTCAACACAATTTCCAGGACCAGCTAGGCCACTGTACATGTGATGTAATGAAGGTATCTCTGAAGCAAACAATATCTAGCAGAAAAATATAATTGCTAGTCAAACCTTCTGACAGAACTGATGGAAAATTAGGACATGAAGGATACCGAAAGGGGCTATAGATGATTCACACAAATGGAAAACATGTTAGATGTGGGCTTATTTCTATAAGGTTTTTAGCTATAGCTGACATGCTAAGGTGGCATTACACACTCAGATTTACATTTCTTTAGTCACTGAGCCTGTAGATTTTCTTCCTACCAAACTAAAAATGTTTCACGTTTAGCCAAATCACAGTTCCATTTTGTTGGACACATCAATGCATACAAACTTATACACATAAGGCATCTGACACTGTAGAGCCATAATCTTGGTTGAGTTCAGTAATTTATCATTAAATAAACAATAATAGTAATAGGAGAACACTGTTGTTGTTATCAAAACACTGTGCTTCACTAATTTGTAATGTAATCTTAAGACTAGATTTAAGTATGGGTATTTTGGAAGGTTACTTAAGATAAGATACATAAGATCTTTGGCCATCAAAGTCAGCAGTTAATCACTGTGGTGGGCTGACCCTGGCTGGAGGCCAGATGCTCACCAAAGTCACTCTATCACTCTCCTTTTCAGCTGGACATGGGAGAGAAGATATAATTAAAGGCTCATAGGTCAAACTGAGGACAGGAACAGATCACTCACCAATTATCATCATGGGCAAAACAGACTCAACAACAATCAAACAGACTAGGATGAGAAATAAAACCAAATCTTAGGACACTTCCTCCCACCCCTCCCTTCTTCCTGGGCTCAAATTCTCTCCCCATTTCTATGCCTCCTCCTTCCCCCAGCAGTACAGGGGGGCTGGTCAGTACATCTCACATTGTCTCTGCCACTCCTTCCTCCCCAGGGGAGGACTCCTCACTCTGCCCCTGCTCCATCATGGGGTCCCTCTCGTGGGAGACAGTCCTCCATGAACTTCTCCAAGATGAGCCCTTCACAGAGCCTAAAGTTCTTCTAAATCTGCTCCAGCGTGCATCCCTTCCACAGGATACAGATACTCCTTTTCCCCTCTAGATTATTGTGCAAAAAACCCCCCTCAAAACCAAACCAAAAAAATACTAAAGGCAACTGTTACTTGCTTTAGACTTAATGCTAATTTAATTTGGTTTCGCCACCTCTTCAATGAATTTTGATTCATCTCTGCTTCAACTCTATCTTACAAACCTACAGTGTAGGAAAGAGCAGGTGATCAAAGAAGGAGTTATGCTGTGCATGCGTGCCATGCAGTGGTTGCTTAAAGAAGTCAGTATCTTATGTATATCAGGCTTTCCTTTCCTTCCCTTCTCTTTTTTTTTCCTTTTTTTTTTTAAAGTTTGTTTTTATGTGTGTAAATGGGTTTTCTGAGGCCCCATTTCAGTAGCAAGTTTTAATTTCCATAGGATTCCAACATAAATTACAAGGGTTTCCTACCTCATTGGAAGCTCTAGCTTTGCCAAACTTGCACATGCTGAAATTTCAGCTCAAGCTCAGTTCCACTGACGTGGGTGCTTACGCACATTCCTGCATCAGGTCTGAGGTGGATCAGGTGCCACAGCAAAACAAAAACACCCACGCCACCCCCAAAGATGGGCTGAGGTTCCAAAAGCAGGATTTTTTTCCTTGTTGCCTCAACTGTCGGAAAATGATTGACAAGAAGGTTTGTCATCTTTCTTGAGCAAGTTGATCAGTGACTAACGGTCTTCTTGATAATCACTGAAATACTGCACCAAAACAATTTAGCTGTTAATTTGTCAGATCTGAGTATTCTTCTGAGTCATAAGGCAAATTCATTTTATTTGAACATCAATTAATAAAACAAGGAGGATGGAAAAGGGATTTAAACTTGATAAAATACCTCATTAGTCTATTTATATAACTGTAAATAGACATTTTCTCCTATTGTTTAAATTTCCTTGCTATATTAAAAGGCATCTTTAATAAGGGAGTTGACATTAAAAAAGAGCACCAAACACAACTCTTGTTTGTGAAAAAGACTTTCCCTTCCTTCCTTCCTTCCTTCCTTCCTTCCTTCCTTCCTTCCTTCCTTCCTTCCTTCCTTCCTTCCTTCCTTCCTTCCTTCCTTCCTTCCTTCCTTCCTTCCTTCCTTCCTTCCTTCCTTCCTTCCTTCCTTCTTCCTTCCTTCCTTCCTTCCTTCCTTCCTTCCTTCCTTCCTTCCTTCCTTCCTTCCTTCCTTCCTTCCTTCCTTCCTTCCTTCCTTCCTTCCTTCCTTCCTTCCTTCCTTCCTTCCTTCCTTCCTTCCTTCCTTCCTTCCTTCCTTCCTTCCTTCCTTCCTTCTTCCTTCCTCTCCTTCCTTCCTTCCTTCCTTCCTTCCTTCCTTCCTTCCTTCCTTCCTTCCCTTTATCCTCTTTTTTCCTCTTTTTTCACTCTTTCTTTCACTTGTTCTCTCACTCTTTAGCTCTTCTTTTTTTTTTCTTTCTCTCTTTCCTCTCTTTCCTTCTTTCTTATTCTTGTGGAATGTATGAGTTATGCTAGAAACTTTTAGGGGTCTTGGGTGCAGTACCCTGCTGCCTCGTTGAGGGGCTACTGATGGAGATCTCTGTTCAGTAAAGCAAGCAGGAGTTGAAGGCACCTTACACAACGTAAGTGATGTTAACGGTCAGCATATAAATGTTCAGTAAGCAGATGTGTTGCTTAGAACCCTCAGTGTGGATATATACAGCCAGCACCTAAACTGACCTCACCAGCCTGAGCTCTGCTATTTCTCAGCAGCAGAAGCTCTACCCTATGTCCCACCAATTCTCTCCCATCATGTATCTCAAGGGCACATCTACATGTGATGTTTGTAAATAAAAATGAGCCAAGAGGCTCCTAACTAGCTCTGTAAATTGGGATATGAAACTCCTCATTTTTCAACTCTAGTAAAGGGGTTGCCCCTTAAAGGACCGGAGGAGAAGTGGATCCTGCAATAACAGAGGGAGCAGTTGTCTGTGCTACATATCTTACACCCAATTAACTGTGTGGCAAGTGCACCTTTCTTTGTCAGACATGTCTGTTCCTATTGCCAGAGAGCTCTCAGAGATAATCGATCCTGGCACTTCTATCACTATCCAGAATCACAAGGGCGCTTTTTTTCTTTTTTTTCTTTGCAGTGGCTCAGGCAGCAGCTTGAGAACAGTTTTCCTACAGGATACTGCTTAGACTACCTGATTGTGCCTTCACTGAGACTGTGTACAGACTTGGCACTCTCATACCGCATAACATAAAAGTGATAGATTCAGAATGCCTTTTGTTGAAACGTTTGGGTTTTTTTTTTAATATGCCCATCTGTGCTCTGTGTTCAGTCAATAAGACAAAGTGTTCAGCCAATAAGACATCCTTTAAATTAAGAATTTCCTAATACTCGAACATCTAGAGAGATTTAGGGATCTGTAATTTATCTGATATGTTCTTCCTTTTCTTTTTTTTCCTTTCTACACTTTATATTCTTATAACTAAACATGGAATCGAACTGAATTTCCGGCTACAATATGCCATAGATTTCACAGAGAAAAAAATATGATCATGTATGTGCATTCACGAGTGGCTTCATCACAGCCTACTTGTGCTATGCAGAGATTAAAAATGGACACACAGAAACTATACATTCAGCATGAACAGTCCTAGCTGACATGCCCAGCTGTGTGCTTGTACACAGAGAAATGATTGTTCTATAAGAAAAAAGGGAAGAATTGGAAGATTCAGTTATTATGTATGGGTAAGTGTCCCAGCATGTATTTAATTTCCCTTCCAGTTTCTTAAGACACAGAACTTATGAATATAAATGTTATTAGTGGATTTTCCATGAAGTAGTGGAAAGAAGAAATAGCAGCATTATATCTGAGCAATGTAAATCTAAATCAAAAAATCAGTTTTCAAAGATAGTAAGTCAAATATTCACAGAAAGACTTAATTGCAACTGAAGTTTTACATGCAGACAATGAACTGCATATGTGTCCACAAAAAACTCACTTCTACTCAGCTTCTCCTATTAACTGCAGACATGAGCCTATTTGTTCACAAATAATTGAATCTGGGTCAAATTTACTGCAGGAGAAATGTGACCATGATGATATATTTAGTCCTTGCTGAGAGCTGCTGCCTTGTGCATCAGTCTGAGCTTAACACAGGCAGGTCATTCAATGCTTTGCTTTGGGGATGGTCAGTTCACACCCTTTCAACTCATATTTATTGGAGGACAGAAGACTCAGAAGAGTCTGGCTAGTAGAAATGGCCACTAACTCCTCCTTTTTAGTGGCTCAAATAGGCCTGAATGATAAGTTTTTCAAAACATATCTGGACAAAACAAGCTATTTTGGTTCTTCAAGAGTAGAAAAATCACTAGCTACTAGAAAATTTTGGTCTGTATCAGAAAGGTGGGCAGAAGCATACTTTCTTGGACTGTCAGAGGTCTTGCAGTGGAGTTTAAAATGTGGAATAAGTAACATCAGAGGCAAATGGAAGATATTACAAAACATATGAATTGATGCTTCATTATGAAGAACTATTTATATGAACCTCACTATTCTCCTGTTATCTTAACCTTGCAGACTATGTTGTTTCTCCTTCTTGTCCCTCAAAGGGTATGGCAGAAGAAGATGTTGCAGTCGCATCAGTATTGTAGGGGAAATAAAGGGAGCCATGCACAGGTAGCATGGGCAGCAACACAATGTAGTAACAAACTTCCTCCTCTAGATTCCCACCACCCCTGAACTCTGACACCCACATGTGAGCCTGGTGTGCCAGCGTCCAAGGAAGCAAATCTCTGCTAACTGTGAGACATGAGAAAATTATACATGTATAGGGTGAACACATTTTGTATTTTTATTTTTTTTAATATTGAGGGCATTTATGTTTGTTGATGATTAGTGATGTTTATGACATGCATTAGCAGTAACTCTCCACACTGCATTTTTGGAAACTTGTGACTTCATGGTAATGGCTTGAGTTTCCTAACAATTTACAGGGAGACATTTTCCTCTCTAATACACCACTTACTCATTTGTTCTTCATATTTTTAATTTTATGTATATCCCTGTCTGAGCTCCAGAAATTACTTACTCCATAACCCATGCTGCTTCTCCTACTTAAAGATGTAAATGGGTCCCCACTGTACAAGATATTTAGCGTATGCTTAAATTTAAGCATATGAATACTCCTACTGAGGTAAATGGGACTGCACACTTGGAGTTAGAGTCACCCTTCAGGGCTAAAAGAAATCACGTACTTGGCTTCCTGATTCCTGCACAGCCCAATGTTACCCCAGGACTCTGTTGTGTTTTGTGACTTAGTGTTTCTTTGTAAATCTTCTGCGGAACAGTATCCTGGCTTAGCCCAAGCCAGCAACTGAGCACCACAGAGTCGCGTGCTCACTTTACCCCAGTGGTATGGGGAAAGAATCAGAAGAATGAAAGTGAGAGACCTCATAGGTTGAGATAAAGACGGTTGAATTGGATGCCTGAAAAAAGGAAGATGATGATAATAATACTATCAATAATAATAAACATTATCTACACTAACCAAGGGATGAACAATATAATTTCTCTCCACCTGAAACTGATACTGCACAAGACAACCCCCCGTCTCCCCCGCAGCTGCTGTGCAAGAACCCCAGCTGCCACACCAGTCAGCTCCCCAGCCCACCCCCAGTTATGAATAGAAAATTATGTTGTACGGTGTGATGTGGAATATCTCTGGTCGGTGTGGGCCAGCTGTCCTGGCAGTGTACCCTCCCTGAAGCTGAAAAGTTCTTGACTACTTGGCAACAACTAAACCCACCAGTTCATTATGAACATTATTCTCCTCCTAAATCCTGAACAGAGCACTATACCAGCTACTAGAAAGAAAATTAGCTCTATACCTGCTGGAAGGACAACAGCAATACTGATGGGATCTCTGCCTTCTCCCTTTCTTTGCTGAGGTGTCAACAATCTATAAAAACAGTGCTTCTCCCTGTTTCTCTCACTTTTTCCAATCAGTGGAAGCTTTGGAGACTGGGTTTGAGACTGGCAAGGTCAGCAATGCAGTCTGTGTATCTCTTAAGTGTTCTGAAAACAAACACTCCTGAGGCCTTGAAAAATGCAATCAGCACAATCCTTGTTTCGGGAAAGCGGACCCCAAACTGCTTCCTAATTCCCCAGAGACCTGACTGTTCAGAGACCCAGGGAGAAAGAGCTCTCTCTTTACCCATAATGTTTGTTCTCTGTGGATCAAAGCATGTACCCATGGTGTAGTACATCCCTGACAATGCAGGAACATTTCCAAAAGAAAAAAAATAACTGGTCATTTATTTGCAGTTTAAAACCCAAAATATAATCTGCACATTTGAAAGACCCTCCATTTTTTTCCTTTTTACATTTCAGTCCTATTCTCTTTATGATTTCTGGAGTAGAGAATTCCCTTTTATTGTGTTTTTATATAGGGCAGATAATAGGAGCTCCCTTTTAAGTAGGAGCTCTCTCTTCCATATACTATCATAATATGTGGCTCTTCTTAATACAAACTGAAAACAATTACAGCTGCACATGCTTTTTATTTTTTTACAGCTTTTCACATGCGCTTCCAGAGTGCTGTGTAGAAATAACTCTTACTATAATATTCACAAAATGATGTTTCTTAATGTGCCTGTCTGTTAAAAAAATCTTTGATAAAAGCAAAAGATTCGCCATCTCCAAGGAAAAAAAAAGCCCATGCATTTCACAATGTCCCGATCTATTAAAAATAAATTTTCATTGGGAAAAAGAAGACAGCTTGGAGGTAATGTTAGCAGATAAGGGGGAAGGATTATCAGGTAATATATTCATGTCTGAAAGCATCAGTTCTTGTTTTACTTCTGAAGATAATCTTTTATATGAAATAGTATTTCAGTAGTTTTATGTTTTCTTTTGAATTGTTTTCCAAAGGCTATTAACTAAGTAAAGAAAACAGCATTTTTCAAACTACTCCACGTGTTGAGTGGGAATGAAAACCAAACATAAAAAGGACAACTTTTTGCTCAATGGGAAACTACTGCTAAGGCAGATTTTTGGAAAGCAAATCTTATATGGAATAAGAGTCAGCAACCCCATCCAAGCTCTACACTGAGATCCCATAGCCCAAAGCCATCCAGGCAGAAAAAGAAAAAGGATAAACAGAGGAAACAAATCATGATTGAAGAAAATCTAATTTTTACAAAAGGTAGGCATAGAACTATTGAACCTTAAAACATGTACAGATTTCTTGAAGCTCTGTGGCAGTCGGGGATGAAAAGCATATTTGAGGTTGAAATTTTTGAAAGTCAAATCACTGTCTTTACACTTTAATCTAAAAATCAATCTCTTCTCCACTTAATCACACTTAACCACATTTCTTTTTAAATATGTGCAGATGGACACAACTCAAAGTCACAGTAGGACAGATTGTGTAATAGGAATATATTCAATATCCAGATAAATACCTATCTGATGTATGAAAACATCACCTAGTGTGTTGTCTGCAGGTTCAAATTTCAGCAGAAAGGCATAAATGTAAGTGTCAATAATATTGCTTTTTTACTTATGTCTATACAAAGTGATAATTCATTACAACAATAGAGAATATGCATTATTTCTTTTCCACATTTCTTCCCTGGAAACAGTCTACTTAGCAGGTGAAGAATTCAGGGTCTGGATTTATTGTTTGAGATAGATAGCCATTTCTTCACAGCAAATGGATTCTGGGAGAATACCTCCTTAGGATTTAGCTGCTGGCTACAGATTACTTGGAGAAATAAGATGATGTATCTTTTTGAGTACTTCATCTGCCATAAACAACCTTCAGATCTGTAGATAAAAACTATTATCTTAGTGCATTTGATTTACAGAGCTATTAGAAGTAGTTCTGTATTTAGCAGAAGGCCCTCTTGCAGCACAAGAACCTGCTCTACCTGCCTGACATTCATCAAAGGGAACAAATAAGGCTGGTGTAGTGACTTGGAGGATGGTGGTGTGGTCAAATGCTGGGAAGATGATGAGTTTGTTATCTCCACTCTTTCATTCTAGAACTCCCATCAATGGAACTCGTGTTTTAGTGAAGTATATTCCCTTTTTACATAATAGGTGCTAAAAATGGAGACGAACTAGAGTGGAATGCTGATTAGCAGCTTGCAGCTCATTCACACAGCACATGATTCCTATACTTCCTCCTTAAGAAAGGAATTTATGGCATCTGATTTATTCACAGGTTGGGGCTCGCCACTGTGACAGGCACCGTCTTTCCACTGAAAATGGTATGAACATAATATATCAGATTTCCAAGAAAAAGGTCTGAAAATTGGCTTTTATGAGTATTTCTTACCTATGGGTTCTCCTCATACAGAACTGGCCACACAGAATGCAAGGACCTCACATTATAGCCATTAAAATAAATTGTTTAACTCTACTCACCAATGAAAACTCTAAACAATTAATGGATTCTTAGTTCAATTCTGTATGTTACTAAACCCCTTGGCAGTAGACCCACTGGCCCAGTTAATGACACCTTGAACTGCTTTTCTATGAACAGAAGGAACTGAACTGTTTTTCTTGGTATATGCAATCAAATAAATTCCACAAGTAAGGGATTTGTACCCAAAATCTTTCTCCACTCCAAGGCTTAATGAACACAGACTACAATTTTGGAAAACATAAAAAACCAAACAAAACCAACCACGCAGCCAGAGACTGAAAACAATCAGAAAATGTAAGAATGCCTTCTTACATTTTTACAAAGAGAAAAAAAGTTCATACAATCATAGAACCATAGGATGGTTTGGGTTGGAAGGGACATCAAAATACATCTAGTCCAAGACCCTGCCATGGGCAGGGACACCCTCTGCTAGCTCTGGGTGCCCAAAACCCCATCCAACCTGGCCTTGAACTCTGCAGGGATCCAGGGGCAGCTGCAGCTTCTCCGGGCAACCTCTGTCAGGGCCTCACCACCCTCCCAGATAATAATTTCTTACTCATATCTAAATCTCCCATCTTTTAGCTTAAAATCATTCTCCCTTGTCTTATCACTCACTGCATGATCTTTTAACAAGTCTCTCTCCATCTTTCCTGTGGGTCCCTTTCAGGTACTGGATGGCTTTAGGTCACCCCTAAAACCTTCTCTTCTCCAGACTAAACAAGCCCAACCCTTTCAGCCTGTCTCCATAGCAGACGTGGTCCAGTCCACTCATCATCTTTGTAGCCTCCTCTGGACTTGCTTCACAGCCCCATGTTTTTCCTGTACTGGGCACCCCAGAACTGGACACACCATTGTACTGGGGGGTCTCCCCGGAGCCAGGGAAAGAATGACCTCCCTTGACCTGCTAGTCACACTGCTTTTGATTTAGCCCAGGACATAGTTGGCTTTCTGGACTACAAGCGCACATTGCTGGGTCACGTTGAGCTTTACATCCACTAACATCCCCAGGTCCTTCTCCTCAGGGCTGCTCTCAATCTGAAAGATCTTGAGTGTAAAAAAATGTGGTTTTCTAATGCATTGAATCATTTTTTTATTGTCTGCACATTTGTGTTTGCACTGCATGTAGAATAAGCAGTCAAATATTTACCCAAAATTATTGTTAAAGTTGTATGTGGAACCATAGTGATAAACCCTCATGAAAATGTGTTTGTGGTTGAATAGATTGAGCCTTTTTTTCTGTCAACCACAAAAGCAAAACTCTGTGACTAATTTAATAAGTGTCTTCTAGGCAGCTAGCAGGAATTTAACACAGTGAACACAGGGTATTTGATGTTTGCATTTGTATATAGAGAGGAAAAGAATCCTAAATACATGTGAAAAACTATGTGAGCAAATTAATTTACTGGAGGATACTATTATATGAATGGATAGAAAAGACAAATTTATCAGATAAAATATTTATTGAGACTTTAAAAAAATGTATTTTCAGCCTGTCCAAAGGAGATCATAAGTGGACTGTATACAGCTGAGACATAATGAAGTGGATTTCTTTCAATATCCAAAACTTATACAAACTTATTTAATATTTTATAGTTCCAGTATGACATTTCATAAGATCAGACTGACTGCCTTTGACAGTATTGAGCACACTGCAAGAACAAACAAAAAATGCACTAAAGAAACAAGAAAAGTTTCAGGAAGTAAACCCAGTTTATCTTTCCTATTAATTTATTTTGTTTGAACACATAGAAAAAAAGACATTTAAATGATAATGTCCACCAAAGTTAATAATGTTTCAAAGGAGAACTACACCTGGAACAGGATGCTCAGGGATGTGGTTGAGTCACCTTCGCTGGATGTGTTTAAAAAAAGGGTAGATTAAGCACTTAGGGATGTGTTTTAGCTTAGGATGGGATTGGTTGGACTTGGTCTTACAAGGTCTTTTCTGACCTTGTGATTCTATGTTTCTGATCTAATCAAAGATTGAAACTAGTTTGTATATCACCAAAAGCACTTCATTACTCGATAGGTGTAAATAATACTGAAAATAACAATAGAAAATCATATTCTAATCTAACAGAACTTCATAGTGTGTCTTTAAAAAATTAAATAATAGCATATTTTTCAGTAACATGGAATTTCAAAGCTAAGATGAGTTTCTTGTATTATCCTACTGGCTAGACATGAAGAATTTCTCAGTGCATACTGATGAACTATCATTCAGCTTCCCAACAGCTTCTCTGGAGTCAGAGAATGATTCTTAAGAAGGTTTAAAAAAATCTTTTTTTTTTTTTCACACATATATATATTAAGAAGACATTCTCATGAAAAAATACCAGGAACCACAATGTCTCGCTTCTTCTGCTTTAAGAAAGAGGAACATTAGTATTCTCCTAATAGATAAAATGTCACTGGAAAGTTCACCTTTCTTCATAATACTGTAATTAGTATTTCATATACTATAATTTTACTCTTGATGAGATAAGCACTTTCTGAGGAAATTTCAATATCTATATTGCTAGTGCTGGCAAAAAAGCAATTTAAAATGACAAATTTTAATACCTAATGGCAGTCCGAACCTTTTAATATACTGGCATGCATATCAAATATTTTAGGTACCTTCAAGGTTTTCGTGACTTTATAGCACTGCAAAGAGGCCATGCTCAGCCCTTCCTAGTTTTCTTCTATAATCCTTATTTCTTTTTGTTGAAGTCATCCTTCTGCGTGGCTCAGCTTTGCAGAAAAATTCTATTTTCTCTGCCCTAGTCTGAAAGACTGAGCATCAGTTTTGCTCTGATCTAAAGAAATCTGAGAACTTCACTCAGAGGCCCCTTTAATCAGCAGGTGTCAATTGAGCAGAAAGAAAATGCTAGAGAAATCCTTCAAAAATCCAGGTTGCATATTTCTGTAAGAAGTTGCAGCCAAAGACAATATGACATATTTCCTCTTATCTCATTGACGTGCAGGGGCTTGTGTCTGTAATTCCCAGACATGTTAATTATGTTCCTAAATACCAGTTCATAATGACTGAACCATACCCCAAAGCATTTTTAAAGGAGTTGGTTTACTTTGGTACTTTGCAAGGCCTAATTAAATTGCCATAAATTAAAATGAACAAACAAAAACAACCACAACAAAAAAAACCACAAGAAAAAAACCCCAACAAAAATAGAGATAAAGAACTGTTAAAATATACTGGTTTTCAAGTATATTTGACATCAGAAAATTATTATTATTTAACCTTTGAAAAATTTCCTCATGCCAACCAAAAGTCATTCAAGCTTCATGGGAATGTTTGCATCAACCCAAAGTCACCAAAAAGGAAACAAAAGCTGTGGAAATTTTTCAAATAAATCTGAGCCTCTGTTTTAGCTTATGTTGAGACAAGCTTTTGGGTCTTATGTCCCAACCAGGTAGAGCTGGATCCTTTTTGACTGAGAATATTATGAGGTTCAAAGTCAAATCCCAAAGTTAGCAGGCATTTACCTTCATGACTCAAAGGCAAAATATATTCTTGCTTTATCAAAATGAAGATAAATTCCTTAATTTTTACAGCACTGTAGTGGTAAATCTCATTGTGGAGTGGTAAATGCTATTGTGAAACACAAAGCAGAGATGGAAACAGAACTGGCACTTTCCTGCTAAATAGTCATAGGAGTTCAATTTCTTGATGCATAATGTGGTATTTGGCTCCTAATTCACTCCAGCAACAGCTTCCACCCTCAGTCAGGGCTGGACAATGGGGTGCAGCAAGGACAACTGTCCTACATTTTGCTCTGAAAACAGGGCTTCTTTCCCACCACTGTAGAACAAGCTCCTTTATTTTACATGCATGTGTTTGTAGGGGTATAAGTGGCCAGTAGTGGGGAGGAAGGGGACACAATGTCTTAGGTACAGTAAATGATAATCCACCAAATTGGGCAAATCTGTATTGTACAACATAAGCAACAGGAGTGCCAGAGTGCTGACAGATCCCAAAAACTTTGTGCCAAAAATCGTGTTGCTAGTGTAGCCAGTAGGAAGTTCTTCAGCTGGCTTCAGTGAAACCAACATGTGTTATTTTATCCAGTCCACACAAAATATGTTGCACTAAAGATAATGTGAAGATGTAATGCTTCCTGCCACAAGTTGTAAAACTCAGATAATTATGTTACATGAAACTTGAATAAGTTTAGTGACAATTTGAGCTGACCTAAACTTCATAAACATCTCATTTTCCAGTTTTTAAAAGGGAAATTACGTATGACAATTTAACAATATTAATATCAAGGATTATCAAAAATGTCCTCTACAGATACAACTAATTCTAAAGGTCAGCAGTTTAACAGGCAGGAAAAAAAAGAGAGAAACATTTTCTTTTCATGCATCAAACATCCCTGGAACTGTGTGTCCTTGCAACTGCTGAGGAAATAGATTCAATCCCAGAGCAGGAAATTAGTCATCATACTTGCCTAAAACTGGCCCACATGTTTTGCCAAAAATATTATAGAAAAAAATAATTTTAGAACTATTTAAATTATTAGTGAAATCCCAAAATACTTTATGAATAGATACCAATGATTAAAAGGTAGTGATTTCTGAAACTTTTATTTAATTTTTGAATTTTTAAAAGGGGCAAGTTATATTTATTTTAAAGAAAACAAGCTTTTAAAAAGGGTGCAAAATGGCTTCAAATCCCACAGTATATGTGGTCATTCAGATATGAAATTGCAGAGGTTTTCTTTATTCATCAAAAGAAACAAACAAGAGCCATTCTAATCTCAGTGATGAACATTGTAACTGGATTCCCAAAACCAAAGTCTTAACAAATGAAAAGAACCCCCCTTAAAACTAAAAAAAAATTAAAAAATTTAAAAAAAAAATCGTTGTGTCTTTAGCCAAAGCTCTTATATGACCGATGTGTTTCAGAGAAAAGATCTTCCATTAAGACATGGTAACTCATTTCTGTTAAAAACCTAATGAGGACAAAGCATTTGTATTCCCCTTAAGAGAATCAGATTTTTTCAAGAGGTCAGAAAATGTTAGTCTGTCCAAATAAAAAAGTTCTGTCAGAATGTGTCTGTGTCTGCAAAAGTAACTTCACTTCAAGTTTAATTTCCCTAACTGCCTAAATGCTCCAGCAATCACCTGTAAAAATATATTGCAGTGTAAACCTGAGTTACGTTGGTCCACTCCTTATTTGAAATGCACCATCAAGGTTTCACACTAGCAGGAAATGCTATTTAAGAGCATTTTTCCCGGGCTTCCAATTGGAGAAGTGCTTGGAAAGATGGGAGCATGGGGATGAATTGCTATTTAACAGCCATTTCACTGTGTTCACCTCTTAGTAGTAGAACGGCAGCGTCTGACATCAGAGGGACTCAGGCAATGCTATTTAAAAGCATCTTTACTCCCTGCCTGGGGAAACATAGAAATAGCCATTGCTGATCCATCTCTAAAAGGCGTGTGGAGTGTAAGTGCTTTTAAATAGCGTAATTTCATAGCAACTAAATTCATGCTTTGCACCAACATTTCAGTCTAAGTTCTTAATAAGAAACTGTAGTGTAAAATACTTTCTACATTTTTTTACTTTTTTTGTATTTTAAAGCCATTAAGTAGAATCTACGAAATTCCCTGAGATATATTGATGTATAGAGATTTGTAGATGTGTACTGTAGATATGGAGGGGATGGTTAAATCTAGCACATTAACTGCTGTCCACACAGTTTAATACATGCTAAAAAGCCAGGATTAGACATAAATTTTGAGCTTTTCATTGTGCTCATAAGGAGGCACGTGAGTGTTTAACTGCTAGCACTGACAGCTTGCTTGCCTGCCCTTGTAGAACATCTTGATGTCCAGGACTTGTGAGTCTAGGGGTGATACTTATGACACACTTATGGAATGCCTCAGCAGTTTGGAAGACTTTGCATTTTCTAGTCAAGTATTTTTAAGTTAATTTCAGTGGATTCATCCATGCACTGCTTAGTTATTGCTTACTTAAAGTTTTTTTCTTTGATTATACAGTTCCACAGATATACCACATTGTCCTGGTTCTATTTCACAGAATTATATGAAGAGAAGCAGTCCCCTCAGTGTGCACATCGTATTCTGGGACTATATATCACTCTTTTTTTTTTTCATGTTAGCAGTAAAGGCAGCATAAAATAGCAGTGTAACCAGACAGAAAAGAATTGTTCCTTTTCATAGAGGCACAAAGACTCCATAAGAAAAATCTCATTAAACACCTTTTAAACAGTAAAAGCATCCTGGTCAGTGTACGGCAGGAAGGCTGATGGGCTTAGATGGAGTGTTCCTGGATGAGTCTTCTGGGAGATTTCTGGGATTAGAGGCAGATGTAGCAGAAAGTGTGGGAGATTGTGCCTTTGGGACTGAGAGCAGTTCCAGAGAGAGAAGAGGTAGAGTGAAGAAGGAGCAACAAATCCTAGCCCAACCCAGCCTGTACACATCTCATCACAAACTATGCATGGAAATAGGGATATATGTAAATAGTATCACTAACTGTAGTCATTGTGGAGCAAATTCTTGTCTTTTCTTGTCTTCACTGCAATGAAACTTAAGGTAAGAAGGAATTGCAGGACTGAGTCACCTGGTCAAGTTTAGAAGAAACTACAAACACATAGCTCAGCTTTCAGATGTTAAGAGCTGCTCAGGCTGAAGTAGTAGTAGTAGTAGTAATAATAATAATAATATACGTTCCAGGTAGGATAAAAATTTCACAGCTAGAAGTGGTTTTTGTTAATTTTTTTTTTCATTGCTGCAAACCCACCTATGATCATGACCTACATGTAAGTACATGCCATAGAAAACATGTGGCATGCCAAGTAAACCAAAATAGCATCCTATTACCACTGGAGAACTGCACATCCCTTGCTTTGTGTGTATGCTGTCTTTGTATATGACATGCATAAACTGCCACTGTTATTTTACATTAAAAAAAAAAACCAACAAAAAACCCCCCAAAAACATAGTAAGATGACAAAAAGAGAAATAAATTACAAAGACATAATTTTAGTAACTTCCTGACAAGCACTTAATGTCTTCCAGTCAAGCAAGAACAGAAAATATGTTAGTTGCTTTTTAAACTATTATTCCAATAAAAAGTAATTATAGTGATTAATTGCATAATGATTACTGTAATCACAGCCTATTCTTAGTTGATTAAGAAAGACAGAAGCAGCTCACAGAAAGCTTTCCACTAAAACTATCTCTGTTTATTTTATTTGCCCTTTGCTAATTTTCTTATCAGAACCCATGAATGGTGATATTTCAAAGACAACATTTTCCGTTTCTTTGAGACTAATCCACTGTCCATTGATAAAAACACCCTCTAAGAGACTGACAACTATGCTAATTGCTACATGGAGGCAAGAAATTCTTTGACCTTAACCATTGCTGATTTTTTTTTTGTTACTACTACATTTTCCCCCTGCTTCTTAATTGAGTCCTTCTGCCTCACTAGAAGAGTTTGATAGAATTTGCATACACTTTTAATACATACAATTTTTAGCATAACACATACATCAAGAAGGTGTATGAACTCTGAAGAGATGGTTGTGGGATGACAGCTCTGGGATTTTAATTTTTTTTTTAGTGGAAATCTTGGATGCATCAGCTTGGGAAAACCTTCACTTTTCCATCAGCTCAGGTGAAGTTGTCATATGTGACACCATTTAAGAGTCTGCTTTGTCATGTTGCTCTTCCCCACAGTCCACTGGGACACTGGCTTTTGTTAATTGATTTGCTGTGTAATGAGATCAAACACTTCTATGACAGGCAGCATCACAAAACCCCAAATAGAGAGGCGGAGTGATGGACAGAGATCTCAAAATATTACCTACTTTTGACTTTTATTGGGAATTTGGATAAAGAAAGAAGTTAGTAGGCGAGGCATTCAGTTAAAACTTAATAACTGAGTCCCATCCATGAATTTAGTGGTTTTTTGCACTTTTATGTTGACAGTAGCTGAGATTTTTGGGGCATGGAAGTACTGAATGGGGATGGTTTCCAAGGATAAATGGGGAGCGTGTCTGAAAACCTCTGTGGCAGGTATGGATCTCTATGGCTAGAGATACAAAATAAACAGAGAAGGACCTATGATGAGGATCATACTGTCTAGAAAGGAGTCAGCTCATTCCTTGGTGTAATTCAGCAACATCAACTTGATTCTGTGAAAGTCCTGTGAGCGGAGTGAGTGCCTAGATACATCATCAGCAACACAGCTAGATCCTCAGTGAAACTGTCCGAAGATGTTCTACCTCGTATCACAAAAGTCTGTAACAACCACAGAGTGAACTCATCTCTCATACAGCTCATCCCAAACCCTCAGTGAAAAGTGTCAGATATCCTCTCCACGGTGATGCAGTTCAAGACAATCTAAAAGACTTTCAGAAACTTTTGGCATGCTGACTACTGTCAGGAATGCTAAAATCTTTTCAACATCAACACAGAGGGTAGCTATGACAAAGGAAAACACATTGTTCTGTATAATTCCTCCACCTGGTGGCCAGGTCAGGGATTTGGCTAGCTCTGGTAATGGACACAGGGCAGGCCAGTTCCCAGCTCAGACATATTTGCCCTTCTTGGTTTTTTTTGCTATTGCATTTAGGTTGGGCAAACAGGCAAAGCCCAATAGATTATTATTCACCTGAGATGTCCAGAGCTTTTGGTTTCTGGAACTGGACAGTTCCATATGGCTATGTGTTTTACTGATACAGACTATCATCATCTCCAAGAAATGCTTTATCTTTTGCTTCCCCTCCCCACTCCTGAAAATAATTATTTTCTCCAAAAGTGAAACGATTTACAAAAAGGGATCGGTTGTGAAAAATACCACATTTCAGTTTTAAGGAAAATATATTGTGGTTTGAAATTGTCAAAATGGCCCGATTTGACATTTGAAAATGAAAATAAAAGAATCTTTGAAAGGTCATCATAAAAACAAAATGCTTACAATTTTTAAAGTGAATTCTTAACTTGATTTCTTCCAAAAGGTTCTTTTTTATTGCTTTTTCTTTTTTTTTTCCCCTTGTTTTTTCTTTCTTCTTTAGTTTCCAAATATTCAGTTCTGGAATATCTGTAAAGCAGAGTCATACTTAGACATCCTGTAGATGCTCCAAACGTACCAGGATGCACGACTGCTGTAATAACTATTGAGAGCAATGAGCTCCTTTACATCCTGCATCTCTAAATCTTGGAAGTACTTGTGAAACGGAAGACCTGCTTCCCACCTGGCACTCGTGTGCACATTCTATTAGGTTATTTTATGGCCCTCTTGAGTTAAAAGATATGCAATTATCACAACTGCTTGTTATTATAAATTCATGCAGGTATTAGAGGTACATTTCTCTCTGTCTTACTCTTTTTCCTTTAGCTGTAGCTTTTCAGTTTGTTCTCTATTACTTATGATTCCTCTAAATATATCCTTTGCAGCGAGGATATATTGAACCTGTCAAGTTTATTTAAAGAAAAGTTAAAATGGGGAAAAATCAGGAGTATGTTGCCTGTCCAGGAATGGTAAGGTATTCAAGACAAGGCCTTGCTCCACTTAGCAGACTACAAATCCTCCAGATGTCGAGGGAAGCAGAGAAAAGCAGATGATAAATGGCAAGTGGAAAACTGTACATTGATAAATGAGACTGCAAAGGAAGAATACAACTCCAGCAAATCCTTCATTGTTCCCTGCAACTCTGTTGAATTGCAGAGTGCTATTTATATAATCAAACCTGCCAGTAGTCACTCAATGGGATGCATGGTCCTACATTTGTATGACTCCAGAAAGTGAAAGGAAATTGTAACGGAGCAGGGCAAATAATCAGGTTGTTCCTGTCCCCAAGCAGATGCATATGTTCATTGCCAACTGTGGACTGAGTCTCCTTTGGGAAAGGGACAGGAACAATAAACCATGAAATGAGAACAATCACGGGGAACGTGTTTTGAGGGCTCTTGTGCCAGATGAATGTTGTCATATCAAATGTTATTGAAGAAATTACTCAAAGACTTTTCCTTCCTCCATAATTATATGGTACTTATTATTACTCAGTATGTGGTCTATTGAAGGAGGTCTTCATGTCATAGTCTAAAGACACATTGCAAGAATTGGGCTGTCTTTCAGACACAATCACATTTGAGTGAGTTGTGCAGCACAGAACTATGCCATGACTTAAAAAATTGATATATTGTGTGGAATTTGCATGTGTTTTTTGGACGATATCAATTCTTTGGAGATAAAATCTTGAAAGAACAAGATATTCAGGATTTCAGCTGCAAAAACACTTGAAATGACCCTAAAGTCCAATATGAACACAAATCAGTGATGTCAGTTTCTTACCCAGAGATAGAAATCTCAGCTCCTTTCACCTAACCATTTGAGTATAACTTTGTTATTGATGAGTGTTATCTTTGACCAATAAATGGATGCTATTCCTGCAACAGGCAAGTTATGGAGCTACAGAAATACTTTGTATTGATGTATCTTAGATTCTTCATAAGGAAGGAGTCAATTTGGTTCAGGTACATTTACACCAATATATGTATATCCTCACTTGTGTGACTGAAGAGCTACAAATATATGGGGTGGTTAAAGCAGTTCAATCACAGATTTATTCTATTGTTTATAGATATATCTGCCCACAAGCACTCCATACTGAAAGCATCGAACACAGAGGCTCCTGGATCTTGCTGATAACTGTATAGGAACCACTGAGAATCTAAGGTGCTATTGGATCAAGACAAAAATATTAGTGAAAATGAAACAACAAAAAACCAAGCAAGTGGAAAGACTTCAATGAGCTCCATTGATGCTGCCAAACAGTTGCATAGGAATCAAAAAGTAACAAAAAGTGGACAACTCTTTCCATCTGCATGTATTCATAAGTCAGACCCATATTTATACAGATGTAAGTGACGTGCTTTATATTAGGTTATTTTGAAGTCTTAAAAATTGAATGATACAGTTTCTTGTTTCTAATTCATCTGCTGAAAGGATCTCAACTTGCAGTATAGAACGTTGAGTCGCCCTTTTATAATTCAATTTTAATACCTTCAGGAAGTTTACTCACACATAATATGCAAATTATAGGTACTTTGAAACATCATATTGATTTACATTGTAATTGTTCCATTACTGATGATAATGGAAGTTGCATGTCCACAAGTACTTATTAAGCAAGAATTCTGCAAATTAGGCTGACATTGCCTTGCTTTTGCAGCCTTTATTACAATGTGAATGGAAGAATCCTAACACACCAAACATATGGTAAGATATTGAAAAGTATCCTGGTGATTGTGATATCTCAGAGGTTTATTGTTAGGAAAAATGAACAAACAAAAAAGCACACACACACACACACACACACCCCGCCATGTCTTCATGACTTCGTGACTACAACTACAAATACAGTATTAAAATACTAATCATATGGTTCATGTGATGAAAATTCGTACTTAATAACAGGAAACCTATGGAAAATAATGACGGGAAAAAAAATTGCATGTAATCTAGGTCTAACTAGTTTTGACAGCGCTGCCTACATTAATCTTGGATAAAGTGATTCATGACATGAAATTTATTTTTTTTTCTCTCTCTGCTCTGTCTTCCACCTTTTTTCCCTCCTTTTCCTGTCCCTTAGAGGATGTAAGACCGTTTGATAATGTTATTGGAAGACCAAAAATTAGCAATATATCTTGCACCCATTCTGGGCATGCAATTGCCAATCAAGAAATAAGTGAAATATGAGATCAGAAGGAACAGCAAAGATACACATTTGACTTATGGCATTGTTAACACAGATGAAGGAAAAATACAATATGCAAAGTCAAGAGAAAGTAAAAGCAAAGATAAAATAGTTCAGAATCTCTTGCTTCAATTTTATAAATTTGAAGATAAATTTTACTTTTAAGATGGTGAAGCTAATAGAAGTCCTTTATTGTATTCATTTGATATTTGTATGTACAACACTTCTATTTTAAGGTCAGATGGAAATTAATAAAGCCTCTCACTTTCTGTGTTCAGGTGCAATGTGATGCAAATTTCTTTGAATTCTGTGTCTCAAATACACATAGCTAATATTTGCAGATAAGATGGAGATGCAGTTTTAATGAAATTGGAGAATGGATGTATTTAGGTTAGAAAAGACTCTTAAATTCATAGAGCCCAACCCTTAACTGAGCACTGCCAAATTTACCACTGAACCATATCCCTGAAAAACACATCTATGTGTCTTTTAAATACCTGCTGGGATGGTGGCTCAACCAAATCAACTGGGCAGTCTGTTCCAGTGCTTCATAGTCCTTTCAGTGAATTTTTTAAAATTTTTTTTTCTAATATCCAATCTAAACCTCCTCTGATGCAACTTGAGTCCATTTACTCGTCCTATCGCTTATTACTTAGGAGAAGGGATTGATCCCCACCTGGCTACAACCTCCTTTCAGGTAGTTGTAGAGAGTGATAAGGTCTCCCCTCAGCCTCCTCTTCTTGAGGTTAAACAACCTGAATTCCCTCATCCACTCCTCAGCAGACTTGAGCTCCAAACCCTTCACCAGCTTCATTGCTCTTCTTTGGACCTGCTCCAGCACATCAATGTCATTTTTGTAGTAAGGAGCCCAAACCTGAACACACCACTGAAGGTGTGGCCTCACCAGTGCCCAGTACAGGTGGACGATCCCTGCCCTGGTCCTGCTGGCTGCACTGTTTCTGACAGAAGCCAGATTGCTGCTGGCTTTTTTAGCCACCTGGGCATACTGCTGGCTCATGTTCAGCTGGCTGTTGAGCAACACCCCCAGGTCCTTTTCTACCAGGCAGCTTTCCAGCCACTCTTCCCCAAGCCTGTAGTGTTGTGGGATTGTTGTGACCCAAATGCAGAACCTGGCACTCAGCCTTGTTGAACCTCATATAGTTGGCCTCAGCCCATGTATCCAGCCTGTCCAGATCCTGGATAGTCCACTCATCCTGGATGGTTTCCTCTCTGCCGTATTAAATTTCCAGCAGACATCTGGTGGTTTAAAATCCCCCATGAATACAAAGGCTAGCAATTGTGAGACATCCCAGATGCTTACAGACTATTTTCTCTGACTCTTCTTTCTGGTCGGTGGTCTATAACGGATTCCCACCATGATATCTGCCTTGTTGACCTTCTCACTGATTCTTACCCATAAACAACCCTATCGGCAACATCATTAAGATCTAAGCAATTGAAATACCCTTTAAGACACCAGAGTATCCCACCACCCCTTCTTCCTAGCCTATCTCTTTTATAGAGCTTGTTGCCATCCACTGCAGCCTCTCAATTGTGCAAGTTATCCCATCCCACCATGTTTCTGTGATGGCAACTATATCATTGCTTTCCTGCTGCACAATGGCTTCCAGTTCCTGTTTGTTGCCCATGCTGTGTGACACTTCTGTCACATTTTGAGGGAAGAAGTCCCAATTCCTAGCCAAAATTCCATGGTTTCTGACCCACCAATAACAATTCTGTCTTTTGTGCAATGTGGAGGGCGGACTGAAGGACTCACCATCCCACAAACATTGGTTTGTCACCCCCAGGCTTGTCTCTAGCGAGCCTGCTTTTATCCCCATTTAAATCCAGTTTAAGAATCTATGAGCCCTGCTAACTCCTGTGTAAAGTTGCTTTTCCCTCTTTGAGACAGGTGTACCCTTCCTGTTGCCAGACATAGACTGCTTCGGGGATTCCTGCTACTAAAGTGTGATGAAGCTACTATGGCAGTTGAATTCCTCTTGCTTTATTTTAGGTGTCAAAAATTAGGCATGCTGTCTAAGCCATCTAAGTAGATTCTTCCTCTTTTCAGTGAAGGGGATTGCTCAACCAATCCAAAGCAGGGTAACTAAGGGAGATTCAATGAATCTTGCTGAGGAGCTCAGACTGAATGCCTAGTTTCTGACAGCAATAGTTTGGTGCAGTCAGATACCTCTCCTTGTTAGCATTTACCTTGGTACAAATACAAACACGGGATCCTGACCCACTCTAAATGGTTTAGAAGCAAAACAAGCATCAACAAGGTCTGCTGAAAGACTGAATCTACTCAAAATTTCTAATTTTTGAAGCACTACCCTGAGAGCCATAGGGACATATAGATTGTAAATATAAAATAAATGTGGCTGTGTGTATGTATGTATATGTTTGTATGTAAATAAATCTGTGTTTCTACTCTCTAATTAGGTTTCCTTTACTTTTAAAAAATAATGTCTGCAATTAGAAAGTATAAATCCTTAGTCAAGTAAACCATAATCTCATGCTAGCAACTCCTGTCCAATGTGTAACTAAGCTAATAAAGGTCAGATATTGTCTACACTTTTCCTGTATTAATATTTGACCAGAATCATACCTGTAAAGAAAACCCTGACTTCCCTTTTGGCATGACTAAAGCTCCTGCTGACAGAAAAAGAAAGCAAGTTCCCCAGCTTATGATGCAGAACAGGGTTTCCCTGGGATATTTGTGGTCTGAATACGTAACTGTAGTCTATGTATTTTCATTTCTTTATGAATTATCCATGGACTTTGCTGGGGGTTTTCTGTTGTAATGTAACATCAGGTATTTTTTCTGTTGCATTTTTTTCCCCTTTCTTTCAGAGAGTGGGTCTCCATAGGATATGATCCTCGGCAGCTAATCTGAATAATTGAGAAATGAAAGGAAAAGATAATTTACCAAAGAACCTGCAAGAATTCAGGAATTTTTTTTAAATGTCCGTGTGCTTCACATATGCTGCTATTTATTTTTGCCTTAGTTAGTGGTAATTCTTTCCAAATATATGTGATGATAAGGGAAATAAGTTTCAATAGAAGAGACCTCTTAGAGTCACTCCTGCCGCTTGCTGCATTTGTTTGTGTTTATGTAAGCAAAAAAATGGCATGCATTATCTTTTTATGAGCCTTGCGATTTATTCTGTTTTGTTGTCAGACCTTTGGGAATGCATTCTATAAACTTTATTGAGACAAGATATCTAGAGGCGTTTGCATATTTGTGAGCTCAGCACAATATTACTTTTTAATGCACTTTTGACTTTGCATGGAGAAATTGGAGTAAGAAAATGTAAACCAGCAATATTTCAGGTGGCTTTGGTTTTATTACCTGCTTTTTGTTTCCCTAGGTTAAAAACAAATAAAGACTCAATCATTTAAATGTAATAAACACTGAGACCTAGTAGTTTAACTTCTGACTATTTCTGCAGCTAAAAGTTCAAATTACTAACCAAGGCCTCCATTCAAAAAACTATTAAGAAGACTACTAGTTCTATCATGTACTTAAGTATGAAGTCAAGCTGCCATGTTTCTTGAATCAGTCTTTGTGATATAAGTCTGCTTTCAATTTAAAACAAAACCAAAAACAAAACTCGCACATTATTTGTTGTTATTTTAATTCTCTATGTTCTGCCTTGAATTTACTGAAATTTCCATGGGCTCATATACAGGACTGTGCTCATTTGTACACAGGGACTAATATACAGAAGCAAATAGGGCAACAGGCTATGAAGTTGTGTTAGGACTGGA
Source organism: Laterallus jamaicensis coturniculus (assembly GCA_022605575.1). Classification (NCBI taxonomy): domain Eukaryota; kingdom Metazoa; phylum Chordata; class Aves; order Gruiformes; family Rallidae; genus Laterallus; species Laterallus jamaicensis. The sequence continues at coordinate 20,487,137 of JAKCOX010000012.1, read as the reverse complement.
AAATGTGTTGTGTACAAAAGAGGCTGAAAGAATTTGTTATGGACAGACTTAAAAAGAGAAAGTGAAGGGAGATATTATTGTGATTTTCAGCTATCTAATGGAAGAACTCGGGGAAGACACAACCAGGGCACTCTCTCAAGCTTGCAGAATGACAAGGGGAAGATGCAACAAGGGAAAATCTGATTTTGGGCAGAAAACGTTCCACTGAGAGAGAGGAAAGATGCTAGAAAAGGTGCCCAAAGAAACTGTGGGTTTTCAATTCCTTTGAATAAGGTTTTGAGAAATGGGATATAGTTGACCCCCGATCTCATAAGAAAGTAGGACTACTCAACCTCCAAAGATGCCATATAACATTAATTACTCTGAGACTATGTGTATTTCTATTGACTTTCAGTATCATATAATTTACCCCTCTGCTTTTGACAGTTTCAGACTTAGACACTGTCTAGTAATTTTATAAAATCAATGTAAATTCATATATTTATTACAGCAAGGGTGAGGTAATTTATCATACCTCCTTAAGTGACGAAATATTAAAAGTCTTCCTTAAAGTGGATCTTAAATTATTTGTATTCAGTTTATTTTAGATACTTTATTTACATGAGTGGTTTATCACTGTCAGATGAACAGGCCTGGACTGTCAGGTTTAGATACTAAGCATAATTAAACATGTATTTGCTTTATTTCCATTCTTTGTGCTTCAGTCTGTGCTGACATCTTAGAACCCTCCAAGGATGTCAAAGGTTTAAACAAGGGAAAAACTTGCCCTTTCTGGTTTTCTTTAAAGGACAACATTGGAAAATGATGGTGGAGTCAAATCTTCTAGCTTCCATCTTTCTCTTTCCCTTCACCTCATTTCTTTGTTATGATTTGTGTCTTTTCTTACCTGAACTGTCCCTTAGTAAGTTAGAACTTACGAGCACTCTTAAGGAAAAAAAAACAAAACCTGAGAAAAATATCAGATTAGAGAGTATTTACTGAAAACATCCTTTTATCATACAGAAACACTTGCGATAGAATCTGGAGAATGAAAAGTTACAGTTATCATTTCCACTCCTTCTTTAAAGATTTGTGGCTTCCTATATTTTCCTTCCCTGATGAATCACTTGATGTTGAAATAACATCTTTGCTGACAACTTGTGTGACACAAAGCATCCTCTGTTCCCCACAGTGTAGAGGCTCTTCTGAATTATTTCTACAGAAGTAAAGGTTTTGTCTTTGTTTTCTCTTCTAAAAGACCCTAATGACTTCCCTGTCCTCTTCCTAGCACAGAAAGAAGCAATGTATCTGGCTGCACTGAAACCCTTTTTCTTCAGTTGCCAAAAAATTTGACTTAAAAGATGGGCAGTTATGTAGCTGTGGTGTAGGACCATGTTGTGACAAGATTTGTGTACCTGTTGTAAACTTGTTTCATTATCCACACTGCACTTTTTTTTTCTTTTTTTTTTTTTTAAGGTAAATGAGCTTTTTCACCATTTAAGCCCTAATTCAGCAATGCACTAAAATGCATGCATCATCATTATTCAAGAAAACATGTCCAAAACGTGCTGATGGATGTGCTTAGGTGTTATGTTGAATTAAGGACTTAATTACAAAAGACAAGCAGTAGAGCTGAACAGCTCATATTTGGAGAACCATGTCCCCATGGACTTCAGATGTTAATGACAGGCATATATGGATACTATAAAAGAAAAGGAAAAGAGGAAAAAAAAAAGAAAAAGTTAAATAGATTTTGAGGAAATTGCAATATATTTTGTAACTTCTGTGATCATAATCCCTAGAAGGGTTCAGACTTTGTTATGAATATTAAAATCCATGGATTTTGTTGAGGGTGGAAACACATATAAGGGAAGCAATAACAAGCTGGAGAGCTTGTTGCCAGAGGAGATTGAGGAGACATGGAGTATCAGGAGGTTCAAAAAGGATTAGAGAAATTAGGCAGACAAATTAGACGAGACAAATTAGATATTAAATAAGCAAAGTCAATACTGCACTATTGAGTGACTGACAAAACAAATAAAAGAGCTTCATTCTAGAGGGATTTTGATGAACTGTAAGGTTGAGTGAGCAGAAACTTCATGGAGTTTGACAAGGAGAAGAGTAAAGTCCTACACATGAGCAGAATAAAGCCACTTATCAGTATAGCGGGTAACCAACAGGCTGAATAGTTCTGCTAAAAAAGATCTAGGCACAGTGGGTGGACACGGAGTTTAGTGGGAGCCAGGAACACTCTCACTGTGAATAAAGTATGCTCCATATTTGTATGCAATAAGAGGAGGACGTCCAGAACATTGAGAGTTGGTGTTATTCTACCCAGCAGCACAGACGAAGTTATACCTGGAAGTGTTCAGTCTTAAACCCCTCAAATTCAAGAAGTATGTGGAGAAAGCTCTCAGCAAAGAGTGATCAATGTGATTAAGGGTTTAGAGTACAAAATGTAGAGGGTTCAAGGGAGAAGGGTGTGCTTAGTGTGACTAAGATGAGTGACACCTGGAATTACTTCAAGAGAAGTTGCAAGGTGATGGAGTCTAATTTTTCTGAGTAGCAGCAGAGTGGAAGGTACACAAGGCGTGTCTTCGGAGGTTCTGACCAGACATTAGAAAGATCTTTTTGACTGGGAGTACTGCACAGCACTGCAGCAGGTGGAAGGGAGGTGGTGGTATCTCCATCATTACATCTTTTCCAGACGTTGTTAAACAGTTGCTTTGAACCTGATACAGTTTTAGCAACATTCATGCTCTGTGCAGAAGGCTGGCTAGATGACATCCAGAGGTTCGTTGCATCCAGCCTTTCTATTTCTCTATGAAATGGACAACAGGAAGGTTTAAACAGATACAAAAGGAAATATGTAATATGCCCTATAATATAGTGGATGAGAAACTTAACATGAGCCAGCAGTGTGCTCTTGCAGCTCGCAAGGCCAATGGTATCCTGGGCTCCATCAGAAGAGGGGTGGCCAGCAGGGACAGGGAGGTGATTGTCCCTCTCTACTCTGCCCTCGTGAGGCCCCACCTGGAGTACTGTGTCCAGATCTGGGGCCCCCAATACAAGAAAGATGTAGAACTGTTGGAGAGGGTTCAGAGGAGGGCCACAAGGATGATTAGAGGGCTGGAGCAAGTGCCTTACAAGGAGAGGCTGAGGGAGCTGGGCTTGTTCAGTCTGGAGAAGAGAAGGCTGCAGGGGGACCTCATTGCAGCCTGCCAGTCCCTGAAGGGAGCATACAAACAGGAAGGGAATCAACTTTTTAAAAGGCAGATAATGGCACGACAAGGGGGAATGGTTTAAAGCTGAAGGAGGGAAGGTTTAGATTGAATATTAGGGGGAAGTTTTTTACGGAAAGAGTGGTGAGGTGCTGGAACGGGCTGCCCAGAGAAGTGGTGGATGCCCCATCCCTGGAAGTGTTCAAGGCCAGGTTGGATGTGGCCCTGGGCAACCTTGTGTAGCTCCAGGCCTGAGGTTGGTGTCCCTGCCTGTGGCAGGGAGGTTGGAGCTCTATGATCCTTGGGGTCCCTTCCAACCCTTGCCATTCTATGATTCTATGATTCATCTACTATCCACATAATAAAACTAATTCTGTTCTACAAGTAAATCACCGTTACAATGGAGGTTCAATACACTTATCAAGCAATGCTAGCCCAGTGCCATGAGTGTGCAGGTATAATGCGATCAGTGTGATTGCCTAGGGAGTATAAATGCATTAACAACTAATAGGATTATTGACCTCATGTCACAAAAATGAAATAATTTCAATTTTGCATTTCTGATGAAATTGTAATTAACTCTTTCCCTCCTTCCTTGACTTTCACAGGGAGTAGATGTATGACTGATGAGAAAGACATGTATATAATTGCTTTATAAGGCTGGATGGGTACCAATAAGAATATAAAATGTTGGCAGCTGGTAGGTCTGCTATATTTTTGAGAGTATTACATTCACAGTAAGTAGTTCAGTAGTATATGTTTTCACTCAAGAAAGCAAGTATAAGAAGTGTCTGTCTGCTTTTTTTCTGTGGTAATGTATCTCTGCCCTCAACCACAGCTAGTGTTGACTACATTCCTGCATTGACAAAAATACCTGTGGATGTCACAAAATCATACAGGCCTGAGAAAGGGTCCATGTAATGAAATATACTATTTTTATACTTTTGTTTTTCTTTTCAAATTCAGTCATTTCCATTTCACTTGCTAGACCTGCTTTAGAAATTTAAAAAAAAAATATTTAAAAGAAAAAATAATTCAAAAGATGTTAATACTAATTGTAATCTATGAATACATGCCTGTTTTTTGTCATGTTGGCTTAAAACAAGATGAATTTTTCTGGCTTGCTTGAATTTTAGGGTTAGAACAAATATGTGGCAATAGTTATTTGTTTCTCCCTTGTTTGCTGAACAGAAATTGCTTATTATTTAATCTCTCATATAATAATATACACAAATTTTTTATTAACTGTGTTCTACCTTAGCAAAATTCGCTGAGTCCTTTCAAGGAAAATGTTCATCATGGATCACCTTCTAACATTTTATGATTTTTTCCAGCTAGCTTCACGGTTGACTTCAGAATTTACTCCTGTGTTATAACACTGGCTGACTTAGACCTGTGGCTAACTGGTAGGATCTCTGAAAAATACTTTTTTTATGGATAGGTTTTTCAGCTACAAGGGTGCTGTTCCACATGATACACTAGAAAGAGCTGATACAATTTTTTGCCTTGTTTTTTTTCCATGCAATAAATAGATTGGCATTGGTCAAGGCCAGGTTGGATGGGGCTTTGGTCAACCTTGTCCAGTGGAGGGTGTCCCTGCCCAGAACAGGGGTAGTTGAACAAAATGATTTCTAAGGTCCCTTCCAACCCAAACTATTCTGTGATTTATGTGGTCATAAAATTCCTGAACAAATCAGAAACTTCACAACCATATGTGGAACACTGGTTTATATAGGTGCTTCGCCTTGCCCTTTTTCCTGAAAGAAATGGTCAAGGGAAGGGAGAATTTAACCATTGGAAAGAAAAGGGCAAGGGGAATGGGACCAAGAGTAGTTCCTTTCATCCTTCTTAGAAATGTTATCATTAGTCTACATCAGTCCTGCAATTAGCACTTTGTTTTGTATATCCTTTAACCTCAATAAGGAGACAAGTCTCATTTTATGGTTATGGTCACAAACGGCTTCCAGTGCTCAAAAGACTTCTGAAGCCAAAAATGGTCTGTTCAAATGAAGGAGAATAAATTCTGTCACAGAATCACAGAATGGTTTCACTTGGAAAAGACCTTCAAGATCATCAAGTCCAACAATCTATCCATCCCCACTAGGTCCACACTAGACCATGTCACCAAGTACGACATCTACTCTTCTTTTAAATTCCTCCAGGGATGGGGACCCAACCACCTCCCTAGGCAACCTGTTCCAATATCTGACTACCATTTCAGTAAAGAAATTTTTCATAATATCCAACCTAAACTTCCCCTGATGCAACTTCAAACCATTTCCCCTTGTCCTGTCAATAGCTACCAGGGAGAAGACACTGACCCCTACCTCACTACAACCACCTTTCAGGTAATTGTAGAGTGATGACATCTCCCTTCAGTATCTTTTTCTCTAGACTAAACAATCCCACCTCCTTCAGCTGCTCCTCATAAGATTAGTCTTCTAAAACCTTCACCAGTTTTGTAGCCCTTTTCTGGACACACTCCAGCATCTTGATGTCAGTTGTGGTCCAATGATACAGAGCTAAATTATTTCTCATAAGAAGACAGAAACAGATAGATTCAAAATAGGGGGATGGCTGTCAAAGAAGAAATACCAAAGGTTTTTTTGTTTTTTTTTTTTCCTTCAATGATTCTCCCTCCTTTATATTAATGGACTTGTTCATGCCCACTAGGTAACATACAATCTGACAGAGGCAGCACCTCTGCACAGGACCCCAGTAATGTAGGTGAAGCCAATTCTGTAACAGTGTTTACCAAATCTCAAAGGTGATGAATGGAGGATGATTTAAGTCTGTTCCCTGATACTCCAGGGTTGGTTCCAATAGTAATTCTGTGTTTTAAATAGATTAATATAGTTGACTGATGTTTATTTACAAAAGAGAAAGTGGGCTTAGCACTTTTTCTAAATAAAGTGCATAAAAATCACTGCCAACAAAATTCAGATTTTCTTTGGCAGGAACGGGACCCAAGAGAACTAATTCACTAACCTTTACAGTACACCTTTCCTTTAGCACAAGTGACAGAAATGAGATACTTAATAATGCTCTTGCTTTATGGTGGCAAACGTCAATATTTTTAACAATGCAAAAAACTCCAGTTTTAATGGCAGCTTCATGTCCCAGAGCAGCTCATATGACACAATAAATATTGATTTTAAAAGTTTCAGAAATGTATATTTAATTTTTGGAGCAAGAGAGTTTGGAAAAAAAACCAAACAAAATCTGAAACTAAATATAAATATATATTCTGGGTATGTGCTGACACAACAGTTTTCTGGTAAATGTTTCTGGGTTTGTGTTTTGCTTCATTTAATGTGAAAGGTGTCAAACAAAGCGGAAATCATGGACTTGAAAGTTTATCCTCAAAATGGAGGATCTTGAGGGAATGCATCTAATGGTTGAAAAGATCTTTTTAAAACATTTAATTTTGTAGGAGTCTCCGAAGAGTAGAGAAATAGAATAACTAAAATAAAATTTAAAAATCTGTTTCAGTTTATGGGGTTATTTTTAAAGTGTGTAAACATTTCAGGGTCTGCTACCCTGAAAATAAAACTGTTAGATGACAAACATTGGATAGGAACATTGGATTGGAAAAACATCAGATAGGAACAAGTGGGGGAAAAAATCAAAAGCATAAAATAGAAAATCCCTTTTAATCTTATTTCTTTGCTTCTATTACTTAGAATTATAGAATCATGGAATCATTTATGTTGGAAAAAACCTTAAAGATCACAAAGTCCACCCTTAACGTAGGGCTGCCAATTCCACTACTAAACCACATCTCTAAGCATCACATCTACACGTCTTTTAATACCTCTAGGGATGGGGACTCAACCACTTCTCTGTGCCACCTGTTCCATTGAGTGACGACCCTTTTGGTGAAGAAACTGTTCCTAATATCCAATCTAAACTTACCTAACACCACTTGACACAGTTACCTCTTGTCCTATTGCTTGTTACTTGGAAGAAGAGACCAACACCCACCTCATTGCATCTTCCTTTCAGGTAGTTGTACTTAATGAAAGAGAATTTTTCCTCCAGACTTACAAAACAAAGATGCTTCAATAAATTCTGTATCAGAGTCATTTCAGGTGTGTGGATAAATGCATCTGAAGGTTAAACTTAGGATACCTGCAAGTACTGTTTTGTATTTCTAATTCTGGTTATCATTGGTTGGCAATGAGGAAACATACTAACATCTACTTCTCTAATCTCCCTCAACTCTCAAATCATTACCTTATGGGTGTTTGGAGAGATGATGTATCTGATAGTTATCCCTCTTTGTTCAACAAGTGTGAGCAGTACTTTTATTGTTTCCACACCCATCCTCTACATGCTTATATACAGTGAAAAGACACTTTTTTTTTTGTGCTCTGTGACATGTAGCACTCCTTAAGAACCAGCCATGGCATCTAACTTTAGTGTGCAATGAACAGTATGACCAAATCACAAAACAGTGTTTTCAGTGGGTATTAATCAAATTTATCTTGTGAAGGAGACACCAAAGGAAGGTGTACTGCAGGCCCCAGCTTTTCCGCTGAGGTTTAAACCACAACAAATAAGTTTCTGCATGCTGGTAGTGCTACATATTCTAAATAATGCATTGTGTATAACACCATTATTCAGAGAATGACTAGGATGGAAAAAACCTTTAACATCATCGAGTCCAACCATTCCTGTCCCTTACTAAACCATATCTCTAAAGTACTTCATTCCCACTGATTAGAATATTTATTAACTCCTCAGTAGGTGCTTTGTGCTGCTGTTAGAGACCAATCAAGAGTGCTTAACACAACACATAGCTTAAGTCCGACAGACACAAAGTAGACAATTTTTCAAAAGAATGCAGAAAATCATTCTGGAAATGCAGAGATGGAAACCACACATTGACGTCAGAGCTGCTGCATTTAATCCAGATCAGTTTCTTCATTTTTGCCAGTAAAAATGTCACCCATTTATCGCCTGAAGAACAGAAAGGATTGTGGGGTAGGGCAGTTAAAAGTGAGTTCTTGTCTTTCTTACAAGTGTGAATGAATGAACACAGGAGCTGAGGTGTGTGGAAAGTACAGGGAGATGTCCCAAAGACATAATGTCTTTATCTTGCATGGCACAGACCTTAATTCACTACACAGACAGAACCCTCTGCTGGGGAATGTGCTGGCATACCTGAGCTAGTAAAAGATAAGTTGCCTTACTCCTTCTCTAAATTATTTTGTTTCATTCCTTTAGATTTTGTTTTTATTATTCTGCCCTCCACCTCCAATAGGCTTGAAAAGACTCTGAGCAAGTAAGGGAATCACCAAGATGAAAGAGAGATGTCTTGATTTTCTCAAGGTTGCATATAGGAAGCGAAACTCCAGAAGACCTGCATCCATCCTTCAGGTCATCTGGTTGTGTGACATTCAGTCACACATCAAATGTGTGCACAGTCCACAGCTTCCCTTGGTGATTTTTAGTGCAATGTGACTACATGAAAAGATTACAGAAGAAACGCCACAATATGCAGTGGGAGGACCAATCACCAAAATGCATGGATTTCTGGTTTTACAAGGCAATGCATCTGGGCCATCTCAGTCAAGTCAAGGGATGTTGTTTACAGTTTGGAATGCTAAACAGGAGGAAAACTAAATAAAATATTCAGATTGAGACACCCAGCTATAATGCAGCATGGAATAACATTTTTTGTTTCATGTGTTGATTTATGTTTGACATATGGAACTTTGATAGATAGACACACACACCCATTTCTTATTCATTATTGCGAAAGATATTTGAATAAATATAAATGGAAGAAATATACAGGCTGATTTACTTTTAAAAGAGTTTTAGATTTGCATCTTCAATGTATCTTTTTGGTATCTTCTGGACTGATTACTCATTTGTAGAACTAGGAAATCTTCACATTTAAAGAATGGATTATTTTTGTTCTTTTCTATACTGAAAGGAACATAATGGAGGAAATAATGTAGGAAACAATTTTTGTTTCAATCATGGAGTTACACTGAGAAAATACAAAAAGTTTGATGGTATGAGTATTAGCATTTCTTGTTTGGGCATTAAGTATTCTTATCCTGTCAATCTCATGAAAATGAAAAATGTGTGGAATAGGTGTTGAAAATTAAAGCCATTTAATATAATTATTAAATATGCTTCTCTATTCTGAAAAGAGTATAGCATTAAATGGGCTTCGTTTGATATTAATCAAATTCACATACCTGAAATACCTTCTAAATATAATGACTTTGGTCTCAGTCAAGATCTGCTATCATTAAAATTCAGTCTATAGGTGAATATGGTTTGTTGTTTTTGTTAAATATGTGATTATGGTACACAGACCCAGAGGAAGTTTCATAGAAATAGTTACAGTCCTCATTTGCTAAAGTGGTATCACACTCCTGCTGTACATGTCATGTACAGCTTAGCCAAAGGAGAAAACAAAGGAACAGAACTCTCAATGGCAGAATCTTTCTGTTGCTTTACACAGAATGCTGTATAAAAGTCTTCATTGCAAAGGATCAATGTCAATTACTAAAATCAAGCATTTTAAAACATGAGGAAGTTGTTATAAATCATCAGATTTTCATTAGAGCTAGAAGAAAAATGGTAAAGAATAAAAGTGAAGTGAATCTTGCTGATTTACATTGTCTGAGAATCACAGACAGAAATTATGGCAATGGGTTAGCTACAGGTGCCACAGGGATTTTTTCCTTTTCGTTCTAATTTTCCCCATCCCAATGAAACTGAGCAAAAATCTGCCAATTACCTTCACATCTCCTAACAAAAAGTTATTATAAGGGGAAAGGATTTTAAAAAAAAAAACCCCTAAAATCAACACCATAAACAAGCGTTGAATTTTCCCCAGAAGAGAAAAACCAGCCTGTAACTCCTGAGTTGGGGGTGTGTGAATGAGATGTCGCATGGCAATATAAATGAACCAGATGCAAATTAAGAAAACCTTTAATTAAAAGCACAAGAGTGCAAGTGCGGATTTTTGTCCTTCCAATTGCAGAGGTAAAGCTGATGGGTCACATGCTATTTCTTAACGCTTTTGCTCCATTTCAGAGTTCATATCCTCTTACCCAGCTCTGTGCTATCTACAATTATTTTCATTTTTATATATAAAATTGTTGTCCTTGGTTAGTAAGTTGCTCTGGGACAAGTGGGCCATAGGATCTAGACTAGTGCCACTGCCTACAGTGCACAAGTTCCACTTTGCAGGGTGCAGAATTGACCGGTCCCCCTCCTAACATATTCACAGCATGGCTTCAATTTTTATATTAAAGTTCCATTTAGGAAATTAATTAAAGTTATAATTCTAGTAGAGGAAATTGAGGATGTTAATAAAAGAGCTGGCTGAAAAAATTCCATGCAAATATTTTTTCACTTATTTGGTGCTATTCAGAGAAAACTAGATAAATTTTTTTGTGATATAAAATGATATCAGCTTGGAGAAAATTATATTGTATGGTATAGTACAGAAAGTAAAACACTTAAAATATTGTAGCTTTATATTTTTATTCCTTTGAACAAAAAAAATCATAATTTGGAAACTTGTTTCAAGAGGAATATTACATAAAAATGAAGATATATTAACATGAAAAAATAGCTGAATGAAATTATTAAACCAATATGATAGAACTATAGATGGAATTTTACTCTAATTTCAGCTGAAAGTGTTTTGACATCCTCAATATTTTCTAGTGTACAGAAATCCTTTCTTGGTTGTGTCTGTTTGTCTCTCCCCAAACTAATAAAATTTAGCTCACCATTTTAACTTGAACATATGGGAAATGTAGTATATCCCGATTATATTATACCTGATTATATTAGACCTCTTCGTAGGATTCTCTGTTGTGGAACTTTATCCTCCTACTGATCTTTTCTTCACAGTCGCCAGAATTTTTGTCACCTTCTCTCTGGCACCTATTCCTTTCTATAACTTATGACACCAAAAAATAGCTTTTTATAACTTTTATGACACAAAATGGGGCAGGAATATCCATCTGCTCAAGGTTAGAAAGGCTCTGCGGAGGCATCTGGACAGGCTGGATTGATGGAGGTCAGACCCCTCTTGCAGATAAGTAGCAATGGGACAAGAGGCGATGGCTGTAAGTTGCTCCAGGGAGGGTTCAGGTTAGAAATGAGGAGAAATTTCTTCTTGGAAGGAGTGGTTAGGTATTGTAAGGTGTTGCCCAGTGAAGCGGTGGAGTCACTGTCCCTCAGTGTGTTTAAGGAAAGGTTGGACGTGGTACTTGGGGACATGGTTTAGTAAGTAATATAGGTGATAGGGGGATGGTTGGACTATGTGATCTTGGAGGTCTTTTCCAAATGTAATGATTCTACGATCATTGCCTAGAAAAGGTTACTTAACACTAATTTATAAAACAAAACTTTCTATGTATGAGAAATCATATCTTCCATTAAAAACTATAATTCCTATTAAAAAAAAATAAGGATACATTTTTTTTTGGGGGGGAGGTGTTTGTTTGGTTTTTGTTGGTTTTTTGTTTGTTTTGTGTTGCTTTCCTTTATATAGGGGAAGTATTTTGGGAAGATATACATTACTGGTAAACAGTAAAAGAACCGAAAAGCAATAAATGCTTAAAGCACTCACAGCTGAAGGTTTCATATCAGTATTTATTTATATATTCTTTTTTTTTTTTCCTTTTCACTACATTGATCTTTTATCGCTCCTCCAGTTTTATATCCTAACATTCATCCAAATTCTGCAGCAATTTTGTGGACTGATTGTCCCAAGAGATGCATTGTGATAATAGCCTTTCCCCTCTCTTATGCCAGTTCAAGTACAGTTAAGGTCAATAATGACACAATATGATTATTGTTTTCTAATAGCTTTGTACTGAATGAAATGAGGCAGAGGTCCCAAAGAAGTTCCTATCAGTTGTGTAGGCATATAGATACAGTGAACATCACTGCTGTCAGTGCCACAAGACTGAAGTATGAATGGATTTACATGAAGAATGACTTATTCCTTCATGTTCTTTATAGAGTTCTCCAGGTGTGGGGCAAGGTATGGAGAAGACAGAGAACCATACTTCTTGTTTTCCTGTGCTTAAACTCCTCACTGAAGTAGCTCCATTTTCAGTGCCACAGAAGTGACAGTTTAAACATTTTGCATGAAAAAGAAATCAGAAGGAAAAGAACAGGTAAACCAATCTACGAAGTGTTACGTCATTTTTCTCATTAAAAGTCCTTATCTTTTCAGATTGCTTTACTTAAAGTATGTTAGTACATGGTAATTCAAGACGAGTCCTAGCCATAAATTCCAACCATGGGACTGAAATTCCAAGAGCTAAACAAGTGTTTGGATGTCCGATTACATGTTGTGTTTATTTCTAGTAAAAATTAAATCAGCTTTAAAAAGAAAGACTGGGAGACTTTCTCAGATTACCACCAGATCATGTCAAAATACTGATCAAGAAGAAAACACTTTTTTAGCTTTGAAGAACAACCTTGCTTTTTCATTCTCCTTTGATCACAGTCCACTTTACATATACAGAATACACACCTGGATTGGGTACAGGAATATTTTCATAAGTCACAATTTTCTCACTAGTTTAAGGCATGGGAATGTTAAACTGAGGGTTACAACTGCTATGGGGAGACCATCATAATAACAAATACCTGTCTTATTTAACTAAGTGATGTAGCTTAGTTAGTTTAGTTGGTTTTTCCCAAGAAGAATAAATAGATAGAATGATAAACCACAAAAATCTAGTTTGATCTGTCCTTTGCTACATTTCTACTTTTCTTAGCAAAGGAAGTGTAATATTTCTAATTAAGGCTTCAGTGAAACACCTCATAAACTTTTATATGTGTAATTAATGTAGAAATTGGAAAAAATATTAGAATTTGTAATTTTGTAAAAAAATTTTTAAGTAAGCTTGATAAACAACATATGGTAAAGAAAACAGGATAGAATCTCAAGAACTTTTCTGGAACAGCAGTCTTATGAAAGCTTTGTTAATGATCTTGGAATCAAAGGTTAAATGTAAGTTCATAGAATTTGCTGATGTTTCAAAGGTGGACAGCACTGCAGGAGTAAAATCTATATATCATAGAAGAATTATTAGATTAAAGGAAAAAAATAACAGAAATTGCAAGAAATCTAGGATGTCAGTCGGAGATATGTAATCAAAATTTCTAAAATAAGCTAGAAGCTTTTTACTCAGAAACATCATGGAAAGAAGACCTTAGTCCATCGTCGGATGTGTGAAAGATGTCACGGTAAGATCATCAAGAAAGGGGCAAATGTGAAACTAAAGTGCATTAAGCAACACATTTAAAATAGAAATCAAAAAGTAAATTCAGGGAAAACAGAATGGCTTAAGAAGAAGAACAAATTATTTTACCATGGGAGACTAAAATGCTTGTCGTATTTTATCAAACTAAGTAAAGCCTTAGTAGGGAATATGATTTTTTTTTGTAATGGCATCATGAGTTAAAATAATTATCTCAGTTCAAGAGTGAGGCTTTCTAAAGAACAAAAATATTCATTTCCCATAAAGTTGGGTGAGTTGGCTTCATTTTCCTTTTTTCTTTTTTCTCTTTTTAAAATTTTAATCCACTTATATTTCTATGCTGATTTGGTAATATGCACTTGGAGGACTAAGTGCAAGTTTAAAGACTAACACTGCAGCAGGTAGAAATTCTGTTGCTATTCCTGCCTCTGAACTGCATATTTATCATATTTTAAAATTCTATTTATTTCCCACTAACTAGATGCCACTTAATTAAAAGTCCTAATTTAATGAGACTCCTAGTTTACTAATATTTTATCCATATTAATATTGAATCCTAAATTTGAGAAGAAAAAAAAAAGCTCAGAAAAATTAAGCATTCCATGATTTTGTAAGGGACTAGCTGCTAAAGGTGATCCTATTTTCAACTGCAAAATACTGGGCATATTAAAAGTCTTATATTTAAGAAACACTGAGTATGTTATCCTGTGACTTAGTCTTTTCAGATATTACGTGGGTTAATTTTCAAAATTAGTCTCTTTTTTAAAAATCTCTTCAAGTATTCTTATGGATTCATTATAATTTCTATATTTAAATGAAGGAGCTGTTGAGGATTGGAATTTCCCTGAAGGTTAATCCATTCCTTCCTCCCCTGTTCTTTCCAAAATCCATGTGAGGACATGCCTTTATTTATTTTCCTTAGAGTAGCTTGTAAAAAAGCCTATCAGGACTTTTTTTTTTTTTTTTTCCCTATTTTAATGAATCCTCAGACTTATTTTGAAATGCGAATTAAACAGGCATGGATAATATAATTACTCATACTGTTTGCCAAATTGTTCAGTTACAGGTAGAGCTCTCATGGGAAACAACATTTACATTTAGTGATGACTGATAAATATTTTCACATTTTGGTTGAATAACTTAATTTCTGTATTTCATGGGGACACCTGAAAGATGACAGTAATTCATATAGCATTGCTGTCTTGTGCTTTATATCCTTGATCTTAAAGAATAGATGTCCCTTAATATGTGATTGAATGAAGAATCATTAATGGAAGTTATGAGAGTTAATCAGACTGTCAGTCTGCATTTTTTGGTGTCCAGAAAATGAAAAGCAAGCAAGACACTTACTAGAACAAGTGAGACATGGTTTTTACTGTGATAAAGATGCAATCCAATACAAATCTACTGAATGTCATCTTCTCTTGGAGTCAGAATGACATCTCTATTCTCCACACTTTTAATCCTGAGGCACCTCACAGCAGCAACTGTCAAACTAGTGCTAATTCAAAAAAAGCCCCGGAGGTGAAAACGTTTGACAGCCTCTCTCAGTTATCCAAATGAAAAATCAGGTTATTTTCCTTCACCATCCTTTTTGTCCACTCCTGTATATGCTTCCTTCAATTTAACTTTCATTTTCTTTTTCACTGGCTCCCCAACATTCTTCATTCTTAATATTTCTCTTCCTCTGCTATTACTGATTCAAATATAATTGTCTGAAGTGTAACACAAAGAAAAGGTGTGAATTGCTTTGTAAAACAGGTGAAAGTACTTTGTTTTTAAGCTGTAGTCCTGATCTGAAAAGGGGGGAGAAAACCAAAAAGTTCCAGCCTTATTTATGTTTTGCAGATGTTGTTTTCTGAATATGGTAATTTTCGTAATTCACATTACAGTGAAATATAAGTAAAGATTAAGTAGGAAGAGTTGCTAGTGCCAGAGAAACTTGAAAAAAATCTTAAAGAGACTTTGCTTTTCATGGGTTCTAATTGATTCTGCATTGGATCTCTATTTACCGTCATGAAGATGTGAAATCTGGACTAGTCCTTTGAATAAAACGCATTTATGATCATTTTGTGTCTCTGTTTCTATTAACACCATTAATTTTCTAGTATGCCGAATATGCAGAAATTAAATATGCAGAATAATTGCTTCATTATACCACAGTATTTATGTTCATTAGGTCACAAGGTCATTCCTTTGTAAAATTACGAGTCACTGTGTCTCACTCAAAGACTAGAGACTCATTATGAAAGTGGGATGGCATGGAGAGCCCCAAGCAAATCTTAGCATGTCAGTGACATGTGGTACACTGCAATGCAGACGTACTAAGGTGAGTCCCAAAACCAGTGTACGTGCAATGAACTGAAGGTGAATCCAAAGTTAAAAGTCAGACAGCAAAAATTCGATGTAGGGCTACAGTCCTGTTTCTAGGGATGGCTCAGGGTCATCAATGTGGCATCTGTAAAGCCCAGAGTTCCATTTTTTGTGGACTAGGTGTGAGTAGTCACACAGAAAGACAGACTAAAGTGCCATCTAACCTTAAAACCCAAGTCATGGCCAGGATCTGATTTGAATGGGTACTGTGTCACATAGAAAAGTCCAAAAGTGCAAGGTCCTGATCATAACTTGGGGCAATCCCAATTTATTGGGACACATAATGGCATAACTACCGGCTGGGTGGAAAATGGATTGAGAGCAGCCCTGAGGAGAACTTGGCAGTGTTGACTGATAAGACACTCAATGAGCCGGAAATATGTGCTTGCAGCCCAGAAACCCAACTGTGTCCTGGGCTAAATCAAAGCAGCTTGAACAGCAGGTTGAAGGAAAGGATTCTCCCCCTCTACTCTGCTCTCATGAACCTCCCTCACAGAGTACTGATCCCAGATCTGGAGGCCCCAGGACAAGAAAGATAATGAGTTATTGGAATGTGTCCAGAGGAGGCCACAAAGACGATGAGAGGTCAGGAGCACCTCTGCTATGAAGAAGATGAAAGACTTCGGACTGCTCAGCGTGGAGAAGGCTCAGAGGAGACCTTAATGCAGCCTACCAGGACCTAAAGTGGGTTACAGAAAATTGGGAGAAGGACTTTTAATCAGGAATTGTAGTGATAGGACAGGAGGGAATGGATTTAAACTAAAATAGGATAGGTTTAGATTAGACAGTAGGATAAAATCCTTCCTATGGAGGGTGGTGTGGCTCTGGTACAGATTGCTTAAAGAAGCTGTGGCTGCCTCTGGATCTTTGGCAGGACTCAAGCCCAGACTGGATGGGGCTTTGGGCACCCTGATCTAGTGGAAGGCATCCGTGCCCATGGCAGGGCATTGGAACTAGATGGTCCTTGAGGTCCTTTCTAACCCAAACCTTTGTAGGATTCTATGATTCTATTATTCTATGTCTAAAAAGTCCCTTGTTAGGGATAATAAGAAACAAGCTACACATTTTTACAGAAAATTCTTCTGATTTCCTACTCTTTTGTTAATACTTTGTGCTCATAACCTGACTATGGACAAATTGATTAATTTATTATAATAAAGTTCTTCACTGACATTTTCAGAAGATCCTTTAAAAAGCTTTCATCCAAAGATCACTAACTTCAATGGGAGTCTGATTTCCCATTAAGCTCAGTGAGCTCTGGATCATATTCCATGTGTACAAGTGGTTGCTGTGTTATTTTTTAAATTGTCGAAGCTTGTTTGATGGTTGACATTAAGCTGTGAAGAGCAGGACTAAATTCACCATCTTGGAGCCAGTAGGTTATCTCCAAAAGGATGTCATGGCTCTGATTCATTTATGAAACAAAGTTCACACAATCTGTTATGTATTACAGTTTTCCTGGCTAGATTTTCTTATTTGCATCATGGCCAAGATATTTCAGTGTTCCTGCTCCTTTGAGACCCTCTGGTTAAGATGTGAGTGATTTCCAATGCAGAAAATTATTACTGTAATTAATTAACTGCCAACCAAATCTTTGTTAATAAACCCACCACTGAAACACTAAGTTTTGCTCTGGGGCTTTTATTTAGGTTTTATTTTCTAAAGCATTTTTAACTCTTTTTAACTGCCAGAACTATAAAATTCTTTGATTCAGTGCCTTTCTTGAATTTCAAGGGGTGGTAGTGTCCTGGAGGAGACAGTTTGGGCTGAGGTCTTTTGAGGAGTGGTATTATTACACACCACCCTGTACCTGCAATCTTAATCCCTTCCTCTTGATGTCAGCGTGATTACCAGTTCTGTGTAAATGAAAGTCCATAAGGATTTATCATTTGCCTGGAAATGTTTTGCTTTAGATAACTAAGCACGGATTCTTAATGTATTCCAGAATAAGTTGATCTGAAGAACACCCAGGATAAACAGTGCTGATTTTCTCATTTTATTTTATGAAATACTCAGAAATATGACATTCCTGATCTACATGTACTATCAGTTTTGAAATTCAAATGTTAGAACTAATAAAAGAAAAAGAAACCTAATTCTACTCAAAACACAAGCCTAACATCACCCCAACTACCAAAGGATGATATAATTTACATTTTTCTGCATAATTCTGTGATTTCATTCTTTGGGCAGATTTCAGAGTAGCTTTCAAATTATTTCTTCAGCACTGGTACCTAATCTGGGAGTGCAGCCCAAATAATGTCTTGGCACTTAGAACTGGGTCCATAAATGCAGGATGAATTTGAATATAGATGTGAAGTTAACCACCAGAAGTGCAACTGCAACTTGAGAGTAAAATTGCAGAATCACTGTACTTTGGAATGAAAGGTTTTCATTTTCTTCCTTAGACGTGTCATATGACATGGACATGGACATGGACATGGATACTTGGAGAAGAGGAGGCTGAAGGGAGACCTTATCACCGGCTACGAATATCTGTAAGGATGTTGTAGAGAGGTGGGCGAGGGTCTTTTTGGCCACGTGACAGGTGATAGGACAAGGAGAAATGGCTTTAAATTGTGGCAGGGCAGGTTCAGATTAGATGTATGGAAAAAGTTCTTCACTGCAAGAGTTGTCAGGATGTGGAACAGGCTGCCCAGTGAGGGGGTTGAGTCACCATCCTTGGATGTGCTTAAAAGATGGGTAGATGGGGTACTGGGAGATATGGTTTAGTAGAGGACAGGAACAGTTTGACTCAATGATCTTGAAGGTCTTTTCCAACCTAGTCATTCTGTGATTCTGTAATAGAGTGACAGATAACCTGGAGTTGTGACAAGAAGTAACCACTTGACCACTTAGGAGTTTTCCCGTGGTTAGAGTCAATAATAGCCTTGCTTCTCACATTACTGTTCTTTACACATTGCTATAGAAGTATTCTTCACAATTCCTGGTTGAAGAGCACTTCATATCTTGGGTTTGGTAATTAAAATCTCAGATATTGGAGAAGTCTTGGCAGTTTTCTAAGGATCTCTCACAACATAGTTTATGGCCCTCTCAACATCAAAGTCTCAGGCCTACAGTCTTACAAGTGTGCTTCTTTAGGCTTCTAGTGAATTTAGGATCTTGCACAGGTACTTGCTTCAGTGAGATCTAACTCATCAGTTTAAATAGTCTTTTACAAATAACTTAAACGTAATTTAAGTGATGACTGGTAGATTTGGGAAAATTACTTCAAGATTAATGAGCAGCACTAAAGATAAGGTGCCAAGTTGTCTGTGCTTCTGGTATGGCAGAGGCAGCAGGTGTGGGCTGAGGGAGTCCAGACCAGAAACATCAGAACAACTCTAATCATTTTGGTGTGCATTTCCATCTGTTTGGTTTATATTATTGCACATAAAACTGGGCCCTGACTTGTGATATTTCCTACATTGCAGACTGTGAAAAATTATTTTGCTGAAAACCTTATCCATTCTTCCAAACTACAACTTCCAGTTATCTGCTCCTGTAACTATGTGTTACACTGCATTTAAAATAAAGATCATCCATTTTTAGTGAAGTCTAATATCACAAAAACTTTTTCAAACACCCTCCACCCTAAAGCATATTTGCTGATCAACTGTATAAAATAATTACTTGATTAGTAGTGTGTTTCATGTTTCTTTCAGGCCGTTCAGGTATTCATTGCCAGTGAAGATGTTTAAAACTATAGAATCCTTACGGGGTTTATTCATCACCGAAGTCTTATTTTCTGAAGTAAATTAATGATTTGCTATTCCTGGAGACTTTACCATGCTTACCACTGTATTAACTTGCATCAAACAATCACACTAAGCCATTTTTCAAACCTTGACAAAAATAGCCTAGAGACATTATGGTGAATTAAGGTCTTGAGGGGGGAAAAAAAGCAGGTATACTTTGAATAATGGAATTGTTCTTGGTTAACATCACGTATAGTTGTCAGAGGTTATTGCAAGCATTCAGAATCATCTCTCTTTTCTATGTAAAATATGTCAGAACATAGCAAGAGATGACATTGGAAGGATCTGGGTAAAGAAAAGCCATATTTAGTTGTTAATTTTGGCTTGGCTGCGAAAATTGCCAGGCTGCCAATTCTCATTAGCATTGTGTAGCTGACACTTGGAGACCAGTCTAAGAAATCCAGCAAATGCTTGGAACAGGCAAGAGAATAACATCTCAGAGATAAATCTCTGACAGAGGAAAGAGTATAAACAAGAGAAAAGAAGAGGGTTTTGGGTGGGTTTTGTTGGGGTTATTTTTGTTTCTTTTTTGTTGGTTTGTTGGGGTTTTTTTTGAATGGACAGGTATTTAGTTAACATAAATAGAACCTGATCAAAAAGGAAAGGAACGGTTTTTTGGTTTGTTTGTTTTACTGAAGAGGGATACTGTGTCTTCTTTTTTCCTCCATAAGGTAGTAGTTAAAAGTCACACTAAAACAGATCTCTTGGCTGGTCTTGTGTGGAGCCAGGAGTTGAACTTGATGGTCCTTATGGGTCCCTTCCAACTCAGTAGATCCTATGATTCTATTATACCCTTAGAGGTGATTTTCCAGTGGAAACCAACATTATGATGGATATTAGCAAGAGAGTCATAAGAATTGAGCTAGGAAGAAGAGGTGGTTTGAAGATTCCTAGGAAAAAAAAGTCTTTAATCAACTGATCTTTGCTTTCATACAGTCCCCAAGTGTCAACATTCTTCTTCATGCTAAATTGGTCAAATAAATTTCGACTTTGTACAATAGATTGAATGGGCAGGTTTGCTTTAGCCACCACAAAATCCTTCACTGAAACACTGAGGTCATACCTGCTGTTATTTGTTCTGTGGGACAGTGGAAAGACTGTCCTGCCATGTGGACATGGCTAGACACTGAGCTAAACAGAATCATCCTGCTGCTGGGAGCTTATGATCTGAGCAAAAAGATGGAGAACCAGAGCAACCAGAGGACATTGATACTGAGAGATTTGGAAAGAAATGGAAGCTAGCTAAAAGCTTCTATGATTTTTAGGCAACTTTTTTCCTTTCCACAAGCTTCTACCTTCCCTTTTGCATTTCATCTAGCAGGCCTAAATATACTGAAAGCTCCTTGTAACGAAAACTCTCTCTACATGAGGTTGGTGTGTAGAACAACACCCGGTGTCTGGGCTGTACTATGATGGAAAGAGTAGTCACTGAGCTATTGTCAGAGGGAGTGAGGTAAGCAGTAGCTCACAGAGACTAGCAATGGCATGCTAATTCCGAGAGATGTGGACAGTTAAAAAGTTGAAAGATTGGCATAAAATAGGAAAAGGGGATTTAACACTTGGACTTCAGCTGTTGATAGGGGTTTACTACAGGCCACCTGATCAAAGAGAGAATACTGATGAGGCTTTCTTCCTTCAGCTGCAGGAGGTATCGCTGTCACAGGCACTCATCCTGATGGGGGACTTTAACCACCCAGACATCTGCTGGGAAAACCTCACGGCGACCTGGAAGAGATCCAGGAGACTCCTGGAGTCTGTAGATGACAACTTTCTGGTTCAAATAGTTGATAGACCGACCAGAGGAGATGCATTGCCGGACCTGGTGCTCACCAATGTGGGGGAGATCATTAAAGGTGTTAAGGTTGGAGACAGCCTGGGCTGCAGCAACCATGACCTAGTTGAGTTTGCGATCTCAAGGGATGTGGGCCTGGCGAAGAGTGGGATCAGGACACTGAACTTTAAGAGAGCAAGCTTTAGGCTGTTTAGGGACCTGTTGACCGAGATCTCTTGGGAATTGGCCCTTAGAGACAGAAATGTTGAGGACAGCTGGCTACTCTTTAAGGATGCCTTTCTGAGAGCTCAAGGGCTCTCTGTCCCTCAGAATAAGAAAGTGGGCAGGAGGGGCAAGAGGCCAGCATGGCTAAGCAAGGACCTGCTGGTCAAACTGAGGGAAAAGAAAGGCAAACACAAGCTCTGGAAGCAAGGGTGTGTAGCCTGGAAAGAATACAGGGATGCTGTTCGGACTTGCAGAGATGGAGTCAGGAAAGCCAAGGTGCAGATGGAACTGAACTTGGCAAGGGATGTTAAAAACAACAAGAAAGGATTTTACACTTACATTGGCCAGAAGAGACAGTCCAAAGAGAATGTACCCCCCTTGGTAAATGAGAAAGGAAAATTGGCTGCAACTGATGAGAAGGCTGAGGTACTGAATGAGTTCTTTTGCCTCAGTCTTCTCTGGCAGCCAGGATTCTCATAATTCTCAAATCTCAGAACTTTGCATCCCTGGACCTCTAGGTGGGATCTGGGGGAGTAAATCCCCCCCCACTGTAAGAGCGGAGCAAGTCCGAGACTGCCTCATGAGACTGAATGTCTACAAGTCTATGGGGCCGGATGACATGCATCCCAGGGTCCTGAAGGAGCTGGCTGATGTGGTTGCTGAGCCGTTCTCCATCATATTTGAAAAGTCGTGGCTGTCGGGAGAGGTCCCTGGGGACTGGAAAAAAGGTCACGTCACTCCCATTTATAAGAAAGGGAATTACAGGCCAGTGAGCCTCATCTCTGTGCCTGGGAAGATCATGGAACAGATCCTCCTGGATGACATGCTGGAGCACATGAGGGAAGAGCGTGTGATCCGGGACAGTCAGCATGGCTTCACCAAGGGAAGGTCGTGCCTCACCAATCTGGTGACTTTCAATGATGGAGTGACAGCATCAGTAGATAAAGGGAAGGCGACCGATGTCATCTACCTGGACTTGTGCAAGGCCTTTGACACAGTCCCCCACCACATCCTTATCGCTAAACTGGACAGATGTGCATTTGATGAGTGGACCATCCAGTGGATAAGAAACTGGTTAACAGACCGTAGCCAAAGGGTGGTGGTCAATGGGTGGTGGTCCAGGTGGTCAATGGGTGGTGGTCCAGGTGGAGGCCGGTGACAAGTGGTGTCCCCCAGGGGTCTGTCTTGGAACCGATTCTCTTTAACATGTTTATCAATGACATCAATGATGGAATTGAGTGCACCCTCAGCAAGTTTGCAGATGACACCAAGCTGAGTGGTGTAGTCGACACCCTAGAAGGAAAGGAAGCCATCCAGAGGGATCTTGACAGGCTGGAAAGGTGGGCCTGGGTGAACCTAATGAGGTCCAACACTGCCAAGTGTAGGGTCTTGCACTTGGGCTGGAAGAATGCCAGACATAGATACAGACTGGGAGAAGAACTTCTTGAGAGTAGCCCTGCTGAGAAGGACCTGGGTGTCACAGTGGATGAGAAACTTAACATGAGCCAGCAGTGTGCTCTTGCAGCTCACAGGGCCAATGGTATCCTGGGCTCCATCAGAAGAGGGGTAGCCAGCAGGGACAGGGAGGTGATTGTCCCTCTCTGTTCTGTCCTTGTGAGGCCCCATCTGGAGTACTGTGTCCAGATCTGGGGCCCCCAATACAAGAAAGATGTAGAACCGTTGGAGAGGGTTCAGAGGAGGGCCACAAAGATGATTAGAGGGCTGGAGCACCTGCTCTACAAAGAGAGGCTGAGGGAGCTGGGCTTGTTCAGCCTGGAGAAGAGAAGGCTGCAGGGGGACCTCATTGCAGCCTTCCAGTACCTGAAGGGACCATACAAACAGGAGGGGAATCAACTTTTTAAAA
Organism: Laterallus jamaicensis coturniculus; assembly: GCA_022605575.1. Classification (NCBI taxonomy): domain Eukaryota; kingdom Metazoa; phylum Chordata; class Aves; order Gruiformes; family Rallidae; genus Laterallus; species Laterallus jamaicensis. The sequence goes on along the minus strand of JAKCOX010000012.1, from coordinate 20,463,684 downwards.
GGGCAGATAATGGCAGGACAAGGGGGAATGGTTTAAAGCTAAAGTAAGGAAGGTTTAGATTGGATATCAGGGGGAAGTTTTTACAGAAAGTGTGGTGAGGTGCTGGAACGGGCTGCCCAGAGAAGTGGTGGTGCCCCATCCCTGGAAGTGTTCAAGGCCAGGTTGGATGTGGCCCTGGGCAACCTTGTGTAGCTCCAGGCCTGAGGTTGGTGTCCCTGCCTGTGGCAGGCGGTTGGAGCTCCATGATCCTTGGGGTCCCTTCCAACCCTTGCCATTCTATGATTCTATGATTCTATGTCTTCACCTATCACATTTACACAGAGATTGTGATGCACTCACAAAGCACTCATCGGAAACATCAAAGAAAAAGTCAAAGAACTTTTTACCTACAAAAGCAGGCAAAAAAAAGCAGTGCTTCTAATACGTCTGGGATCGTTTCCTAAGAAGTTTAAGTTAGCATAAAAAGTTAGGAGCTAAATATTATGAGGGAATACAACAAACAATAGGAAAACCACGTTCTCTCTCAAATGGTCTTCTAACTGTACTACAGGAATGGTGACAATTTTTCTGCTTAATTATTTCTAAACATACAGTTAAAGTGAGATTTACATCTTATTTCAGAATTCACTTGAATTGTATCCTGGGAAGGAGAGGTGTGCCTCCAGAATTTGTTCAAATTTGGAAATGACAGTGTCCTCTGTAACAAGAAATAACTAATATGTTTAGTGCCATCTCTGATTCCTACATTTTTAAACACTGTTTTTTTTCTTTTGGCTGTTGTGGCCAGTGAACTGAGGACATTATCAAAATCCACTGAAAGGAAAATAAATTATTCAAATGACTGTGATTAAATACTGTAATTCAGATTTATTTTAGTACATGATCTGGTTGGTTTGTTCCTTTTTTGATGAGTTTTACAATAATTTTTCAGGTGGTTTGGATTTACTGTAAGAATGACTGAGGAAACTAAATGTATTCTGTCCCTCAAATCAGGTTAAATATATTCAAAAATTAAGCCTAAAAAAATAATAATCATGTGTTCCAAGAGTCTAACTGGAACATTGAAAAACGAAATCGTCTAATTCATATGTCTCTTATGGTTTATCGCATTTAATGTTTCCCTTCTACGTTAATTAGTGATATTTGGAATAGAATACAATTAGAAATACAACCTAAAATGCAAAGAAATGCCCATATGATTTCTTTACAATTCAGATTTATCTCCATAATCCCTTGCCTACGATTTTCACCCTTGTGGCTAGATAAATAATTTCTTTGTCATTTCATATACCTGTCCTAATTTACAAAGGATTGATTATTTCCTAAAACAGTTTTGTAATTAATGTTAAAGTTACACTCCATCCCCCTTGTTGATCTTTGCTTCTACATGTTTCTGACAAAATATAATTTCTTAAATCTCTCTGGATTGATTAGATATAATGTCCAAAGGGAAATCTATTTTATTACTGACCTAACATACCTTTGCTAATAAGAATTATTTTTTTTAATGCACTTCAAAGATGAAAGTTTCTTAATTAACAGCAGAAACTTTACTGAGTGAAGGCTACTACACTCACATCACCATTTCCTGGGGCTCTATTATTTTATTTTCTTTATTAACAGAATCCATTTGAGATAAAGGAATGAAAATAATATTTAGATGCAATGAAAAACTTAATACCCTGAACACCGTTAATAATTTTTAAAATCAAAGTTTAATAACCAAAGGTTTTATGTAGTGAAGAACATTTAAAATCTGTACTTAGAGTGGAGTTCACCACTTAACTTCCATTTGGAGGATTTAAATGGGACTCAAGTGTTGCACATGCCTTCAGGTCTGCAGGGGGCAAATTTCACCCTTAATCAAGGCAGTTTTTACTATGCCATTTGAAAAGTGACATTTGCTAGCTCTGAAATCCCTCTCAGTACCTTTGTTTAGTCAATAATGTGCTATTTTTAAGGTTACATTTATGGGAGTCAAGGTCAAGAAAAATTGCCAGGAAGGAACCTATGCTGTAACCATTCTAGCCATTATATTTCAACAGTCAAATAAAACATTTCACACAGTATGCCACAGCACTCTTTATAATTCACCCACATGCAAAGGCTGGACAGAGGCCCTTCAAATAACTTTTATTTATCCATATTGATATTTACTTGGCCATTTGTGGTATCTGAAGAGCATCTGAAGCATTAATGGCCCATCTTTAACTACTGTTTCTTTAGCATTGTCAATCTCCACTGTTAAATAAGAAAATAAATTTAAAAAAAAAATAGATTGCCTACTTTGTGTTTCATCTGTTGACATAGGAATATTGCATTTTAAGTGTTTCTCTAATAACCTTAAGGTTCAATAACCTAGCTATTGAAGTATAGGGAAGAATTTTGACAAATTTAACACTCTGGTCTTGTACTTCTCATAAAGATCAACGTATTGTGGGGGTAATGAAAAATATAGGTGGAGTTGAGAACATTGGTTCTTGCTAAAGATACATGGAAAATAGATTTACTCTGAAACAAACCCCTGAAAAACTGAAATCTGGGGACATGAATTGAGGCTCCAGCTTGTAATACCTGTTTTCCAGTAAGCAATATTGTCAGCTTTACACATTCACAATAATATTAATTAGGTCTAGAAAGAATTGCGAGTATTATCATTAGCATGTTGTGACATTTAAGACATATTAAATTTGAAGATTGACATTGACCTGTAAAACTCATGGAATTTATTCAAATTAGGAAATCACAGAATCACACAGAATCACAGAATCTTAGGGGTTGGAAGGGACCTCAAGAGATCATCGGGTCCAACCCCCCTTCCAAAGCAGGCTCCCTATCTCATATTACGTAGATAGGCGTCCAGACGAGACTTGAATATCTCCAGAGAAGGAGACTCCACCACCTCCCTGGGCAGCCTATTCCACTGCTCTGTCACCCTCACTGTGAAAAAGTTCTTCCGCATGTTGGTGTGGAACTTCCTGTACTCCAGCTTACAGCCATTGCCCCTAGTCCTGTCCCCACAGACCACTGAAAAGGGGCTGGCCAATTCCCACTGCAACCTATGCCTAAGATATTTATAAACATTGATTAGGTCCCCCCTAAGTCTTCTTTTTTCCAGGCTGAACAGACCCAGCTCACTCAGCCTTTCCTCATAGGGGAGATGTTCCAGACCCCTAATCAACTTTGTCGCCCTTCTCTGGACTCTCTCCAGAAGGTCCCTGTCTTTTTTATACCAGGGAGCCCAGAACTGGACACAGTATTCCAGGTGGGGCCTGACCAACACAGAGTAGAGAGGGAGGATCACTTCCCTCGACCTGCTGGACACACTCCTCCTGATGCACCCCAGGATCCCATTGGCTCTCTTAGCCACCAGGGCACACTTCTGGCTCATAGCCAACCTGTCATCAACCAGGACCCCCAGATCCTTCTCCACAGAGCTCTTTTCCAACAGGTCATACCCCAACCTGTACTGATACATGCGGTTATTCCTCCCCAGGTGCAAGACTTTACACTTGCACTTGTTGAATTTCATTAGATTTCTCCCAGCCCAGCTCTCCAGCCTGTCCAGGTCCTGCTGAATGGCAGCGCAGTGTTCCTGCGTGTCAGCCACTCCTCCCAGCTTTGTATCATCGGCGCACTTGCTGAGGGTGGATGCTATTCCCTCATCAAGGTCGTCAATGAAGATATTATACAGCGAGCCCTGGGGAACACCGCTAGTCACAGGCCTCCATTCAGAATCTACTCCACTGATCACGACCCTCTGAGCCCGGTCTGACTGCCAGTTCTCAACCCACCTCACCTCACTGAGTTCCCTCAGCTTCTCTATCAAGATGTTGTGGGAGACAGTATCGAAAGCTTTGCTAAAGTCAAGGTAGATGACATCCACTGCTCTCCCTCCATCCACCCAGCTGGTGATGAGATCATAGAAGGCTATGAGATTGGTCGAGCACGATCTCCCCTTGGTGAATCCATGCTGACTATTCCTCATGACCTTCTTCTCTTCCAGTTGTTTGGAGATGGCATCCAAAACAAGCTGTTCCATCACCTTTCCAGGGATAGAAGTGAGGCTGACTGGCCTATAGTTACTGGGATCCTCCTTCTTGCCTTTTTTAAAGACTGGAGTGACATTGGCTATCCTCCAATCTTCAGGCACGTCTCCTGTAGTCCAGGATCTATCAAAGAAGATAGAGAACAGCTCCGCAATCACCTCCGCCAGCTCTCTCAGCACACGTGGGTGTATCCCATCCGGGCTCGTGGATTTGTGTGCATCCATTCCTTTGAGTCGCTCCTGGACCCCTACCTCAACTAGAGGGGAGCCACTCGTTCCCCAACCACTCCTACTTTCATCTGGGATCTGTGAGTCCCGAGAAGCCTTCGGAGTAAAGACAGAGGCAAAGAAGGCATTAAGTATCTCCACCTTCTCATCATCTCCCGTTACCAAGACAACCGCCTCATTCAGCAAGGAACCTACATTATCCCTGGTCATCCTTTTACTATTCACATACCTGAAAAAACTCTTTTTATTGTCCTTTATGTCCCTTGCCAGCTTAATTTCTAAGCAGGCCTTAGCCCTCCTAGTTGCATCCCTACAGGCCCTGGCAACATCCTTATATTCACCCCATGATCTCAGACCCTGTTTCCACAGTTTATAGGTCTTCTGCTTCCCTTTGAGTTTACTCATAAGCTCCCTGCTTATCCACGCAGTTCTTCTGCCTCTCTTTCCCGATTTCTTACTCAAAGGGATGCACCTATTCTGTGCTTGGAAGAAGTGCTGTTTGAATGTTAGCCAGCACTCGCAGGCTCCCATTCCTTCAAACAGAGCAGCCCATGGGATAGCCCCTATTTGATTTCGGAGGAGATCAAAGTTAGCTCTTCCAAAATTCAGGGTAGCTATCCTACTTTTCGGCTTGCCTCTTCCACTCAGGATCTTGAACTCAACCATTTCATGGTCGCTTTGTCCTAAGCTGCCCCCGACCTTCACTTCACTAACAAGCCCGTCCTTGTTAGTAAAAACAAGGTCAAGTACCCTCCCTCCCCTTGTAGGTTCCTGCACTATCTGTATCAGGAAGTTGTCTTCCATATACCGCAGAAATTGTCTGGACTGCATACGACTGGCCGTTTTGCTTGCCCAGCGAATATCTGGGTAGTTGAAGTCCCCCATAAGGACCAGTGCCTGTGATCTTGAGGCTACTTCCAATTGCTTGTAAAATGCATTATCAACCCGCTCCTCTTGATCAGGGGGCCTGTAGTACACGTCCATGACTATGTCACCCCAACTGGCCTGCCTTTTAATTCTTACCCACAAGCTCTCAACAAACGGTTCATCCCTACCCAGGTGGAGCTCAATACATTCTAGGGGCTCTCTAACATAAAGAGCAACTCCTTCACCTCGTCTCCCTAGCCTATCTTTCCTAAAAAGCACGTAGCCATCCATGGTAGCGTGCCAGTCATCCAGGCTGTCCCACCATGTCTCAGTGATTGCAATGAGATCGTGGCCCTGTGACCGCACAAAGATCTCTAATTCTTCTTGTTTGTTCCCCATGCTACGTTCGTTTGTATAAAGGCATTTTAGTGGGGCAGCAGATCCAGAAATCCTCAACAGCTCATTGAGAGATTTTCTATAGGGGATGGGCAAAAGCAGCTCCACTGAGGAGTTCACAGGGTAATCCACAGAGTTATCCCTACTTTCGTGTGGAGCAACATCCCCAAGTCTGCCGTTGTGCTGTTGGCATTTATCTGTTTCCCCCAGCAACTCATGCTGTGACTCCCAAAGCACCTGCCTTACCCCAGAAGCCTTTGTAATATCCCCTTCCCCCTTCCTAACTAGTTTAAAGCCCTATCAATGAGCCCTGCCATCTCCTGAGCAAGGATCCGCTTTCTTCTATGGGACAGGAAAGCCCCATTAGCAGTACTAATGTCCAGAGCAGAGTACACCATCCCTTGCTCAAAAAACCCAAATTTCTTGTGCAGGCACCAGCCTTTCAACCACTGATTCAATTCATGGGTTCTCCTGACCTGTTCTGAACCCCACCTCCCACAAGTGGCAATAGAAGAAAATATTATTTGGGCTCCCGCCCCTGAACGAAGCACCCTAGGTCACGAAATTCACTCTTGATAGTGCACAGGCTACACTTCGTGATTGCATCTTTACAAGCTTGAACTATCAATAGTGGGTAATAATCAGAGGGACTAACCAGACCTGGGAGCCTTCTGGTTATATCCCTGACCCTGGCTCGAGGAAGGCAGCACGCCTCCCTACGTGTAGGTTCTGGTCTACATATGGGGCCCTCTGTCCCACTGAGGAGGGAATCCCCAATCACAACTACTCTTCTTTCTCGCTTTGCTGAGGCTGTCTCAAGGTGTGCAGATACTCTCCTCGCTCTGGGCTTACGCTTCCTCCTTACATACCTCCCCTTCAACTTCCAGGGCCCCAAATCTGTTGCTTATGGGGACCTGGAGGAGTGGGGTAGGAAGGCGGGGGGAAGTGTCTACGGCAGCGAGTAGGGACCGCCTTCCAGACCTCCTCAGGGTTTGGGTCGCTCCCATTTACCTGGCTAGGGCAGGGCAGGGGGACCGCCTTCAGTAGTGTGGAATCTTCCTGGCACTCTTCCCTCTTGGATGCCAGGGAGCTACTCCCCCAGTCAATCTCCATCTCGCATTCCCGAATGGCTTTCAGCCTTTAGAGCTCTTCTCGCTCCCTTTCCCAGAAGGCTTCCAGCCTCGCGAGCTCTTCTCATTCCCTTTCCTGGGTGGCTTTCAGCCTCGCAAGCTCTTCTCGATCCCTTTCCCACAGAATCACAGAATCTTAGGGGTTGGAAGGGACCTCAAGAGATCTTCGGGTCCAACCCCCCTGCCAAAGCAGGCTCCCTATCTCATATTACATAGATAGGCGTCCAGACGAGACTTGAATAACTCCAGAGAAGGAGACTAAGGTGGCTTTCAGCCTCACGAGCTCATCCTCTAGATTAGCAACTAAGCAGAGGAGGTCATCCACCTGCTCACACCTCACACAGGTGAGGCCCTTGCCTCTTTCCCTTGCACGCAGCAGACTCAGACATTCCCTGCAGCCAGTGTCCTGGACCAAGGCGTCCCTAGGCATGTCCCTCATTGGGGTTGCCCCAGATTTGTAGGGGGAAGGTCTCTGCCTGGTGGACACCATGGTCCAAATGTCTGGACACACAAGAAACAGGGAACCCTTGGCTCAACCTGTGTACTCTGAGCTGGTGTGCTCAATTTCCCCTCTGAGCTAGGAGGGAAGGCTCACCCTGCCTGCTTGAACTGCCAGGCAAACTGATGCGCCATGCCCTTCTGACGTGCCACGCCCTGTTTGCCCATCCTGTTCGAAGTGCTACTGATAGATAGCGCTCCCAGAGACCCCTCTTGTATGGAGTCGGATTGCAGCTGCTGTGCTAAGCTCCGCCCCCGATGAGTCATGCCGACGTGCAGTCTCAGCGAGAGGCAATGGCTGCCGCCGGGTGCGTCGCGGGGTCTCTCCTTTTCTTCTTTCCTTCTTTTATTTGCCCTCAAGGATCAATGCTTGGGGGTTGCCGCTTTCAGAAGGCTCCAACGCCGGGTCTCCCTCGCCTGAGCTCTCTTCCTCAGCGACTGGAATCCCAGTTCAATACTCAAAGATGAGGGACAGAAAACCGAAATTCTCAGCATTAAAGCATTTAAGGGTTTGGTAATTTTATTTTGATGCTATAAAGAGTTACCAAGAAGTTCTCTTTCCTGGAACATGAAGAGGACAAAAATGCTTTAAAATGGATTTTTATTAGTGTAAGAAAAGAAATTATGAGCTTTCCTGAGAGAACCAAAGAAATTATTTTTATACACTTCTATGACATTCCTTTTTTTTTTTTTTCCTGAGGGAGCATTAAAACAAAGTAAGAATAAAGCAAATATTCACTGAAAGGAGATGTGATCTACTGGTTATCGTATTGACTGTATAAATTCCAACTAGGAATGTATGTTGGATTTAAAAAAAAAAAAAAAGACAACTTCAGAAGGATAGAATACATTTGGAATGTCTGTGAAAACAATTGGATAAATACGAAAAATAAAGTATAAAAAAATCCTCTGATTTTGGAAAGGGAAAATCTTTTGAGATTATTAAACATATCATTATTCAAATATTTGACTTCTTTTATTTCTCAGAATACATGTTAGCATGGAACATCACTTTGTTTTGGTTTGTCTTCTTGGTTTTTCAGTTTCAACTACCTCTGTACCATTGGTGGATTTTGTTTTAGACACCAAATGCCCAAATACAAAGTGGAAACAGTTTGGGTAGACAGCAGCTCACCAAAAAAGGAACTGGAAAATTAAGAAAGATTGCTAAAGTATAATGAAGAAGCTAGGATAAGGCACATGGAAGACATGGAGGTGATTCGAGACAGTCCACATGGCTTCAACAAGAGCAAATCCTGCCTGACCAACCTGGTGGGATTTTATGATGGGGTGACTGCATCAGTGGACACAGGAAAAGTAATGGATGTCATCTATCTGGACTTCAGTAAAGCCTTTGACAACACGGTCCCTCACAACATCCTTCTCTCTAAACTGGAGGCCTATGGATTTGATGAGTGGACTGTGTGGTGGATAAGGAATTGTTTGGATGGTCCCATCCAGAGAGTAGTTGACACAGATCTCCATGTGGACATCAGACCATTGACATCCATTGCTTTTCCATTTCACATCTATTGTCACATGCAGATCTGTGACAAGTGGTGTCTCTCAGGGGTCCATACTGGGACTGGTATTTAGTATCTTCATCAGTGACATTGACAGTGAGGTTGAATGCACCCTTGGCAAGTTTGCAGATGACACCAAGCTGAGTGGCACAGCTGGCACACTGGAAGGAGGGGATATTATCCAGATGGACCTGAAGAAGCTGGAGGGTGGTGAGGTACTGGAACAGGTTTCCCAGGGTAGTGGCGGATGACCTCTCCCTGGAAGCATTCAAGGCCAGGTTGTATGGGGCCTTGAGCAGCCTTGTCTAGCGAGAGGTGTCCTTGCTCCTGCCAAGGGTTTGGAACTTCATGATCTTTAAGGTCCCTTCCAGCCCTAACCATTCTATGAGCCTATGATTCTATGATATGCTGTGTCTCTCTCATACAAGTAACTTAGTACCAAATTCATAAAAGGAGTGTTATAGTTAAATGACATGAAAAAACCTTCAGTTCCAGTTCCAGTCAATCATCATAAAGTTGCACTAGTCTGGGGTGTCCAGTTATGAGTGCTGCGCTTGAAGAAAACTCTCAAACCTTTTATATAGATCCAGAAAAAGAAAAAAAAAAAAGTTGCATGATTAAAACCCTTGATCTAACAGGAAATCCACAAAATCAGCATGGTTAAGTCTCTGTAAAGAAAACCTGCACAGAGACATCCTAATGATTTTCAAATGTTTTAAAAGCTCTACAGAAAAAGAGATAATAAAATATTCCACATTCCTACTGGGGAAAGAAAAGTTGCAATGGGATTAAACTGCAGTGGAAGAGATCTAGGCCAGGTAATAGGCCAAAATCTTTTAATGATAAGAATAATTAAGCACTGTATTATCCAAAGATGACCGTGGAATTCATATCACTTGGGTTTTCAAAAAAGGAATAGAAAGGTATCGGATGTAACAGGTCAGTATGACTCTAACCTGGGTTCATAGAGAGACAAAATGATTATTTGAGTTCCCTTTTACATCTATCTGAACTCTACTCATCTAAGCTACTGTCTCTCTGACTTTATAGGCATCAATTGTTGTGAAGAAGTTAATTAATAAAATCAAAACGCAGGGAGTCAAACTATTTCCATTGCTGATATACTTTTGAGAGATAACTAGACAATAATAACTCTGTGTATGAATCTCTTCAGGCAGTGACAGAAAGGTAAGGACTCTGTAGAAAGTAACGGTACAGCAATTTTCTTAGGTTTCTGAAAAGACAGAAGTCAGAATATATGTTTTTCTTGTCTTGAAACCATTCATCAGCCAGTGGCTGTACAGAAGATGATCTACTCTTAGAAATGGTAAGGCATCAGGTTGAAAATAATCTTCACATAGGTTTCTGAGGTATTTTGGTTTTGGTTTTGTTTGTTTTTTTCTTTTAATAGAAACAACTGAATGCTGGGGTGTTAAATGTAGGAAAGGAGCAGATTTGTTCAGTGCATTTGATTAACTCTGTGGAGACCATCTGATAGTCTCATTAGAAAAGGGAAAGTCACAAAGAGAAACCAGAAATGCTGAAGTCAGGTTCATCAGCATTACTCCTGACTAGGTCTACAATTTGGAACTATTGCTAAGAAAGGTTGGTATTCAGGCTTTTGATCAAGGACTCCACCATAAATTAATAAGAATATATATTGTTAGAACTTAATTTTAAAATATATTAACAACTAAGGGTTGCTTCTGACCACTCAAAATTGTAGAGATAGAGTATGTAATTCACTTGTTGTGAGCAATTAATCATAAGAACAATATTGTATCCCTCTTTTTATGATTAAATAAGTTTTCAGGCTCAAACCAGAGAATTTTAAAATCTAAACCTCAACATTTTATTTAGGTTTAACATGAAAGATTGTTTCGATGGTTTTTCAAGGAATTGTAAATACTTCACCATCTTAAACTCTTCTATGACAAACCAAACCTCTTTCCATGAATTACATGACTTCCAGTCACTTCAGAACAAGTCCAAATATAATCATATTTATTTTAAATGTTGAGATGAGACTCATCTCCCTTAAGATCAAGTGTCTATAAAGCGGTTCCCAAGCCCCTAATTCTTAGTTCCACATTTTGATCAGCGGTGAGATAATAAAGTAAATGGAGTCTAGAGAGGGATTACTTAATCAAAGGCAATAATATAATTTGAGAAGCCTTGCAGTGTCTCATCTGACCAGAAACACAGGGGTCTCCTCTAGGCTCTGCAACATGGCTGTCACCTCTCTAGATGCCTTGAATAACTTAGGGCATGTTAAAGGGCCTATGTTTAAGCCACCAAATTGAGAACTGTCTGTTGAGTTTACAAAGAGATAAACTGCTCTCTGGAGTCAACTGACTAGATCTCCACTGACTATAAGGGTAGCTTAGACACCTGCCTTCTCTACAGGCACCCCTTCTGTTGGAACCCACAGATAGGTGGCATTTTCACATTTTGTATATTCATTCTAACATCACAATGGCTAAGAACAATTTTCCTCAAGTTCTGGTGTTGACTTTTTTCCCTGTAAAGGCCAGTATAGGCTAAACATGTTGACCCCCTGGGCACACTGAAAACCCCTTGATTGAGGCTTTTGCCTTAGGGAAGAAGCAGGGCATTGGGCAAGGGCTATATTGTATTGTGCAGCTAAGTCTCTTTCAATTTCGTTTTACATCAGTCAACCATTACTCGTTGCTCTTAATAATTTACATGTGCACCCAGAGACATTGTGATGAGTATAGTTAAAAAAACCAAACCAAACCAAACAAAACAAAAATCTATAGAGGATGATGTATATGATAATGGGAAAATCAGGTGCTGTGTCCTTAGACTGTTAAAACAAAATGACCCTTCCCTAGTGATGTAAAGTAATCTGGGGCTTTAGAAGTCTGAACTTAATATATGAGGTTTTTCTTTGTTCATGTTTAGGTTGAATAAGAGAAAACAGCATCCTCTCTGTCAACAGATATAATAGGAGACTTGTCATAAGGATTATTATAGGAATTGTCACAAAAACTACTTAAAATTCTGTTGGTTAAAGACTGTTGAATGTAGTATATACCAGTGAATCATGAAAAATAATTTCTTTTTCAGATAAATATTGTTTAAGACTCAAGAGCATTGCAAACACTAGAACATACTTAACAGTCTGTGCCCTCAGTAGCCCCACTGAGATTCAGCACATATGTAACTCTTTTCAAGATTAATGAAGAATTATTTTAAATTGACAAACAGAAAAAACAATGATAAAGCAGAATCAAGAAATGGGGAGAAGCAAAGGAAGGAAACAGTACAAAACAAGGATGATCTGTGTTTTGCATTAGTTCATACATGTTTTGCTGTTTCATTAATTTTATATTCATCTTCACATGAAAAATGTTTTCTTTAAGAAGAATATTTTCATTGTTTTTGGTGTGTGACAATTTATATTATTAAAGCATGATTGTTGAAGGTTCAAACTATTTCACCGCAATTCTTGACTGACATTGTTATACTACTGCTCACAATATGGGCTTCATTTTTTGCCTAGGCTTTCACTCTTTGTCATTTTACAGATTCTCTTATGAACACTGATTCTTACATATTCCTCTTTCTGTCTTCCCCTATGTTTGGGATTTTTTTTCCATTCACGAATGTGTAAGATGAAAACCTAAGAGAAAAAGCAGTACATGAAAACTACTTTGTCCTAAGAGGAGAAACAAAGTATGTGGATATACAACTATGTATAAAGATTAACAGGAGGATATGCATACATTTATATACATATTTCTTGTACAGAAACATAATAGTCCTTACGATAATTTCAACATTATATTATTAATGTGTATATGCACATGCAATGAAAATCTTGCAAAATGTTACACTGGTCATATGGGAAAACTCCACCTTAGCAGTAAGAGAAAAACTGACCTCTTTCAGTTTCTAATCTATCTTCTGGAAACAATTTTTTCCAATATGCAAAGACAACAAGGGAACTCAAGCACTGAGCAGTATGCCACGTTGCAGAAGACATGAGGATAATGTACATCATCTTGTGCATTCTATTCTTAATTATTAGTATTGCACTCCAGAGCCAACTCACAGTTTTGTAGTCATGGTAGAGTCAGGAAGGGGAGAGGGCAAATGCAAAAATACTCAATATTCTGTAGATTTCTCATACAACAACATATGTATATATATATATATATATATATAAATATAAAAATCACAGTTTTAAAATTTATTTCAAGCTGTGTCTTTGGGGATTAGTGGTGTTCAAAAATTTTATAGATTTATGATTCACATATATTAAATTGTCAGAAGAGGTAATAAACCCCTTAGGGAATCACCCATGCAGTAACCATTCCCCGAATTTGACACAGTCCTTTTTACAAAACCCCTTATTATGTACATCAAGCATCTGCTATTTTATCCCGTCTTCAAACCCAGCTGCTTTGAGTAAAGCAAGACTCTATGAAGTGAATCTGTACCTACAGTTTCTTGAAAATTAAAATGTTATGCCCTGTATGCTACGGGGATCAACTGCATCCTTCCAAGAGGTTAGCAGGGCTAGTAAACTGTGACTCCTCATAGCTGAGAACGTATTAAAGAAGAGGGATATTTTGTGCTGTAACGCAACAAGGGTTGCATGCTTCATACCACATTTTGGATCCAGATAGCCAGAAGAGGCTCAAATGTAATAGTGTTCTAAAATGCTTAAAAGATTTTCACAGTTGCTTGTTTTCTGAAGGATCATATAGCACAGGATAACTGGGGTGAAGAAAAGCAGGAATGCCTGTATTGTTGATACTGGACAGCAGAACAAAGTCTTGGAAACACCCTTGAAGTTGATGCCTAGGGCAGTTTTCTGTGATACATGTGAATATGAGCTAGTCACATTAAGTGAGGTAATGTCTAGAATAGAATTCTGCTATTTCTGGGCTGAGCACCTGTCTCATCTGACATATTCAGGCTGAGAGAGTTGGGCTTGTTCAGCCTGGAGAAGAGAAGGCTCTGGGGTGACCTAGTTGCGGCTTACCAATACTTAAAGGAGTCCTACATGAAAGTGGGAGAGGGACGGTTCACCAAGGAGTGTAGGGATAGGACAAGGAGCAATAGCTTTAAGCTGAAAGAGTGCAGGTTCAGACTAGATATTAGGAAGAAATTATTCACTACGAGGGTGATGAGGCACTGGAACAGGTTGACCAGGGAAGTGGTGGATGCCCCCTCCCTGGAAGTGTTCAAGGCCAGGTTGAATGGGCCCTGGAGCAGCCTGGTCTAGTGAGAGGTGTCCTTGCCCATGGCAGGGGGGTTGGAACTTGATGATCTCCTTCCCAACCCTAATCATTCTCTGATTCTCTGATAAAATACATAGGAATCACAGTACAAGCCTTTAAACTTCTTCAGAGGCCTAGGGAACAGAAAAATATTTGCCCACCAAATATGGAACAGCCCTGCAGGCATAAAACTGGCATCTTGGAACACTCAAGATAATTTTCCAATAAACGAATTAATAGTAAATTAATTTCCAATAAAATACTAGTAATTACATAGGTGGTAAGGGGGCAGTTGAACTAGATGATCTTAGAGGTCTTTTCCAACCTTAATGATTCTATGATTTTAGAATGTTGAAATGTTGATGTGATGTGCTACATCACATTTAGGCACCTTTGCAATGTGATAGTCCTAGAAAGTGAATTAACTGTATTGTTTCCTGCATATTGGTACCTCTAGGTGTTTAAGTCTTATTCTAGGTGTAAGGAAGGTATTCTGCATCCCAGTTCATGAAAACATGGTCTGAGTTGTGTGGTTCAGTGAGAAACTGCACTGTGTATCACTAGTTTTGTGTATATTGCTAAAAAGTCTCATCAGTTATTTCTCCCTCCTTTTGTTGTCCAGGTAAACTGTCCTTATCGCAAGCCATGTGGTCGTCTTTTGTCTATTCCTTTTGCTTTTTCTTCTCTCCTGTTGGGGGGAGCTAGCAAGCAGTATGGGGTGCTCAGTTCCTGGCTGGGGCTAAACTATGACTGAAACCTAGGTAAATTTCTAGGCTCAGAGGGTAATGTTTAGTGTCACAAAATCCAACTGAAGCCCAGTCACCAGCGGTGTACCACTGAGATAGATACCAGAGTATGTACAATTTAATAAGTTCATTAGTGACCTGGATTGTGGGACAGACTTCACCCTCAGCATGTTTGCAGATGAGCCAAAGCTGTGAGGAGAAGTTATTCAACAGATTGGAGTTCTAACATTCAGATACACCTTGACAGGCTTAAAAAGTGAGCAAAAAGGAATCTCATGAAGTTTAACAGAAAGAAATGTCAAGTTCTTCCCCTGGTGAGGAATAACTCTAGGCACTGGGACAGGCTGGGAGCCAAGTGTCTGGAAAGCAGTTTTGCAAAAGTGGACCTGGTGGTACTGATAAATAATGTTCAGCATGAGCCATTAATGAGCCCTTGAGGGAAAGAAAGTGAAGAACCTCCTGGGCTGTGCTAGAAAGGTCATTGCCAGCAAGTAGAGGGAGATGACCTTTCCCCTCTGTGCAGCCCTACTGAGACACATCTGGAGGGCTATGTCCAGTTTCAGACTTTTTACTATGATGAACATCAACCACTGGAACAGAAAGGTTGTGGATTTTCAGTGCTTTGATATATGCACAGACAACTAGACATAGCCTTGGGAATCTTGTTCTACGTGATTCTCTTGAGCAGGAAGTTGGACCATGTACTTTCTAAGGTCTTAACTAGCAAGTCTATGATCCTATGCTCAGTTGTTTCTCTGTGCTCACCCAGATTCATTTCTAGAGTATGTTTAAATTCAGTGAGATTGTTACAGAGGAAAGAAAAAACCTCACCATCACAAAAAGAACTCCACCTTTTAGAACAGAATTACATGTTTGTAGAGTGGATCTAAAGGTAGTTTTAGGAATGAGAAAGCCATTAACCCTGCCCCAAAAAGGGGCTTAGTAAGCCTAAAGTCAGATCAGAACAACTCAGTTAGTTGAGTCCCATGTGATGGGACTGATTCAATAACTTCTTCCTTAGTTTCCCCCAATATGACATTGTAGTGTTTACTTTGCCTCCTACCCTTTGAGAATCACAGAATCACAGAATGTTAGGAGTTGGAAGGCACCTTGAAAGACCACCTAATTCAACCCCCCTGCCAGATCAGGATCATCTAGACTAAACAACAATACCTTATCTAAGAGAAGAACAATAACTTATCTACTGTAGTGAAAAGTGTCTAGTTCAGTGTTCATTTCCAATCCATAAGAGAATGATGGGCCACTGTTTGCAAAAGAGAACATAAAAGTATTTACTCTCCTTTAGGTAAAGTGTCAATATCCTTTAGTATCTTTTAATGTCAACCTAGAGATGAACCATCTCCATTTATATGTCAGGAAACCAATCTTTTGTCCTTACCTTCTTGTACAGCAGTTCATTCCTTTCATGAGGACCACAACTGACCTTCTGACCTGCAGCTTCCCTGAACTTTAGTCCATCAGTTAGCCTTGTGGCCCCCACAATTTCACTTAGAGCTGAGCAGCTGCATGGACCCCGTAGTGTTTGGATGTTTAAAACCTGCCTCAGATATAGAAAGTCTTGGAGACTAGAGGTATAAGCACCAAAGTGGTGGTAAGACATAGGCTGGAAGGAAAATGAGATTCTGGAATACTGGCGTCCTAAGCCAGTTTTGGTGAAGTAGAGAAGTGGAGAACTCTTGGGAAAGGAAAAGGAGATACAGAGCATCAAAGGATTCAGAGACTGAGAAATGCAATGCATGGTGAAAGGCATTCTTGAATCTAGGCTATATAAAGGCTTTTATGATAGAACTAAAAACACATGAAGAAGTATTGGTAGGTCTTTGCTTTACAGGAGAAAATTGTTCTGACACACCCTCCCATTTAATTCTTTCCTCAAATCTTATTTTATCTTTCTGGGTCTGCTGAAAGTCTGGTAACAGTTTTCAGGAAATATCCTGTGTTTTATATTTTCTGTCCTAGATCAAATGAATGAGCAGTTTCATATATGCTTATTAACATCTTGGACATGGAATAACACCAAATCTAGATATAAATTATTGTTAGCAGAGTCCTTGATATATTGCTTCAGGAAACAATCATTTGTTATGTCAGTCATTTCACAAGCCATCAACCAATATCTCAAAGGTTTCTCCGTAATTATTAGGGAGGCTAAAATCACCCATAATCACAATCTTACCTGTCTCCCTTATCTGATCATATGGTATTTCATTCTACTGCCTTTTCTGTCATGTTGGTCTCTTTCAGTCCCCTGCTATTAGGCCTTAAAACACTATCTATGAGCTCAATCCAATTGATTCTCTGGAGTTACAGTTCTTTTATGTGTTTCCTCGACAGATAAGGGCAAATCTTGCCTTTCAGATCTTTTCTTTGAAACATCCTATAATCATGTATTCAACATTAAACCTGGTGTTCAGGAAGGGAGGGGGAAAAGATAAAAAGAAAAGAAAAAAGAAAACAAACAAACAAAAAACCCCGAAGCCCAAGGTCCTCTGTATAGTCATTTCCATGTATTTTCATACATGGAAATAATGATTGTGGATTGTTATTAAACTGTTCCTCGTCAGAACGTGTTTACATCAGCAGTTTGCTTTTGCATTTTAACATGTTCCACATCATGCATTTTTAGCCTGGTTCCATAAACTTTTGCAGTCCTGTGGGATGTACATCCTTACACATGCTTGTCAGTGTTTGCATGTTTGCATCACTGTCTATAAATTCTTCTTTAAATTGTTTTGAGGCACTTTGCTGATATCAAAGTGAGTTCAATGATTATGAAGAGATCTGAAAAATATTAATTTTCTTTACATTTCATGGAACAATGAAGTAGTAGAGATATAACCTTTCTAATGCTTCTATTGCACACTGAATAAGCTTAACCTATTAAATACTAGAATTCTACAGTGAGGAGATAACACAGAAACCTGCACTAAGGCCATAAAGTTTCTGCTGCCCATGTCTAGTACTTCTGTGTTGATTATTGCACTTTGCTTTCTTTTTCTTACCAAATTTCACAATCCTTCCTTCCATTTATTTACTTTCATTTATTTCCTAGAAGTAGGTTTTTAAAAATGAGAACAAATTTAAGGGACATCGGAACAGAAAGGTTAAGTATTTTCCCCAGGACTTTTTAGTAGAAAAAAACCCACCAACAAAACAGATTCTTCTTTATCCCACCATCCGGTCTTGCCATTTTTTCCATAAGGACAGAGCCAGTCCTTTCTGATGCTGGCAGATTTTAAGTTGCATGCAAGCAGTGTAATGTATTTGCTTGAGGGGGTTATGGCAAAGCACTGCCAATCACTTTAAACTTAGCTCAGTTGTGTGCATGATACTGACAGAAAGCAATAATCTAACACAGAGGTGATGTGTAAGATAATGTCATTTTAGCTGTACTTGGACTATAGTACTCAATCTCCTCCTAACATATGAGATCTATGGATAGAAAAGATGGTATACATTCCATGTGCTGCCTCCTGTATCCTTTTGAGACATCCTATGTTTCATGCCATCCTGATATATGGCAAACTCACACTCTTGTTAAGGTGCACAGATGGGGTTTCTCCATTCTAGGTACCTGCTTGTGTTTCACTGGCTCCTCAAACCTTCTCTGAAGTCTTTCAAAGACACGTGAAATGGTGATGGGTGTCTGGAGAGCTGACATAGTGCTGGGTGAGTCAGTTTGCTCCTGGCAGCAACATAGCAAATCCAATAAAGTCTATACTCAGACACCCTGTACCTTGATCATTTCATCCACCTCTTGCTATGATGTACTGTGTGGGCTGAGTGGCTTGGGTCAGCTTGACATCTGGGGCTTCTACCTACCATGGGTGGTCTATAAATTCTTGGAATCCTTCCATGGAATTCATTCACACAGTGTGTAAATGTCAGCTTATGTCAGCCTAAGGCTACTATATGGAATTTATAGCTACAGATAAACAAGATAAAGGCACAGGTAGGAAAGGATGCCCAGTTTAGATTTGCTTTAGATTTTTGTTCATCTCTGAGTTAGGTCTTAAAGCACTGTGTCTCAAAACCTGAGCTTTTATATTGGCACATGCCCCCTTTTCCTTTCAGTGTTAGTTTATCACACCAAGTATCTGACCAAGGCACATGACTCAATCTTTTCAGTAGCTAAGCGTTTTGGCGACCTTATTATCCAGCACCTTCAAGAGAAACTGCTTACCTTTGCTTAAGTAAAAACTAAATCTTTCTTGAAAGGTATTGTTAGATTATAGAACATAACTAGAAAACTGAGATGTCTGTCTCTTGTGAATCCTTTTTCTATTGCTATAAGAAGCATAATCAATTAACAACTAGTACCTGATATTATTCTTATGGGTTTGGAAAAATCCAGAAAGCCCAGAACTACATGCAAATTAATTATTAAAAGTAATACTGTACAGTAATTTCATTATGGCTTAGGTTGTCGAATATTTTTCAGACAAAATATGTCTTGAAGTTGTAATATCCTCCTCAGAGATAGAAATAATACCAATTGAAAAGAGAGAGCAAAAGGGCAAGAGATAATCAGTGAAGAAAAAATGTTTTCGGATGTGGTTTGTAAGTGGGTGGAAAAGCAGAGTGAGATGCAGAGAACATTTGAAACAACAGAAGCAACAAAATGTAGTGACAAAATTGTAGAAAGACACCAGAGGCAGGAGTTACTTAAATGAAAAGTGAAGACACTAAGGAGGTTGCTGAAGTAAAAAAGTGTTAGACTGATCCCCACTTGGCTTTGTCTTACAATAGTGCTGGAAATGTGCAAGTAATTTTCTTGGAAACATATCTGCCACCTAAATGGCAAATACTTTTAATATTCCCCCAAACTAAGAGTTTTTCATAGTTGGCTTATAGTGATACACTCTTATGGAAAGCATTCCTTACAAAAGTAAAACAAAAGACCAAAAAACCTAAACAAACAACCATGAAATATATTGAGATCCAGATTTTTAAGAACTTTAAAAAAAAAATTTATCATAATGTAATAAAACCTAGTTCCATGTGTTGTGAAACTTATGAAGACCAGGTTCAGAGTCATCTCACTTAAGTCAGGGATTTACAGTGTGAGCTAGCCATCCAGAGGTCCTTTTATAGTCACTGAAGAGAAACGGACAATTTTGGGTTGTGGTTCATCTCTCTCTGGGCATCTAAAATAGGTCAGACAAATGGTGCCCTGCAGTGATTATTTTTCCCTGTACAGGGAGGTGAGGATAGTTTATTCAGGCTTCACCACCTATTCTGAAAACCCCTGTAGGTAGATGAGATGAAATTTCTCCTAGGCATCACAGGCTCCACAAACCACAGGACCGCTCATTTTCCTCAGTATTTACTATCTGAGACAGTCAAGTATTTTGCTGGACTGTCTCATATTTGGACCCATGATTGGGCAGGATTCAGCTTTTAATGTACCATAGGACCTGGCAAAGGAAAAAAAAAACATGTCTTGAATGAATTTCAGTACCATGCTTTTGACATGATTTTCCAGGGGGGGAGGGGAAAACTTGCCTACCTCTCACACATGGGCTCAACTAACTGTCTACAGACCTGAGTTTTTAATGTTAACCCAAACCACCTCCTTATCACAATGATATCTGATCATTAGACATTTGTGTAACTCTGCTGACAGTCACAGATCATCCTGTTAAGCTGGGTGTATGAGAAAAGACCCCTTAGAAGGATCCATGCTTAGGCTCAAATATTTGCAGGTTACAGACATTTTCATTTCTGTATGGCCTAGTGCTTTGAAACTGACTTTCTCAGGTTCTACTGTCAATTAATAAAATAGGGGTTATTTCTTTTTTTTTTAAGATATTTTGAATGGTTTAAATTGCACTAATTTTCTTAGGTTTTCACAGAGATTGCAAATGGAATAGTCTTAAACCAAGTTTTTTTTTCTTCAGGATTGGACACATTTAATCTTGAGACTGCTTGAATGTACCCATTGTAATTGTCTTATGTTCATTAGGTATGTGCAATAAAGGGAGTACTGACATTTAGAAGCTCCATCTGAAATGACTTAATCAAACTTTAAGACAACTACTTCTGGCAAAAGAGATTTTTCTTTTCGGGTATGGACTGTTATACTCTTGATCTGCATAGAGGAAAGTGCTTGGATGTCGATAAAGTTGCATATAAATATACAATAATGAGTGATAAAGCTAGACAGTCTGGCACCCGTGAATCCAAGACACTTTCCCCATCTTCCTACCATTACACTGCTAAGCTTTGTACTGTGTGTTATAGGAATATTTCACAGCTGAAAAGCTACAGACTTTTTTATAAAAATTGCTTTCCCCTGTCACCTCAGCTCCATATGTACACCTATACTCTTTAATTTTCTGAGGATGATCTGCAGGACATTCTTTAAAATAAAAAGAACAAAGAAATCTGCCTAGCTTGAGGGTGACAGACCTCTTCATCTGAAACATGTTAGTTTCATTACTTATTCTGTCAGAAAATAGATAATAACAAAGTATTCTTGGTAATACATTGGAATAAAATTTAAAATATACATACAAATTCCTTTTGTTTCATGCATCAGCATCTGATTCTGCTTCATAAGAATAATGAACTTTTATTTGTGGGGGAGTTCCTTGCAAAAATACAGAAAGGGTGCATAATCTAAATCAGCCATCCAAATCTCTGGTGTGTATATTAACAGTATTTATTGATCAATAGATGCACATGATGACCCAAGTAAGTGATCCTGTTCCTGGAGTGCTGGTGCTCCAACCAGGGTGATGTGGGGTGATCTATGCTTTTCTCTGCGTTGCACACCAAGGGAAGTAATTTGTAGGTTTAGGTGTATTTCAGTGATTTTTTTTTCTTCAAATTAACCATTGAAATAGGAGTATTTACTCAGTACATCCATATATTGAGCGAATAATTTTGAGGACAAAATGCACTTGGCATGTGAAGAGCACAATCCTGAGTGTCATCAGTGAGGACATGAGATAGACTTCATCCCAATTTGTCTTGAGTGTATATTGCTTATATTTTCCCTCCTAACCAATGAACATCAAATTAGGGGCATATAGTGAGGATTTAGATAAAATTCTGATATTTAGCAATCGTCAGTTCAGCATCTAATGCAGAGAATCTAATGGCGCATGTAGGCACAACTGCCACTGGACTCTGAGTTTGGCTTGTCAGAGAGAACTTTATGTATTTTGAGATTTACATTTCCTTGGACTCTTTCTTACACATTTGTGAAAAAGGGCCAAATGGAAAGAGAACAATGACTAGTGTCAGCAAAATGGAGAATGTAATGAAAATGGCAGCCTTTAGGGTTTAAAGGGGAAAAAAACCCAACCTCTGCCATTTTTATAGAAACAGATACTAGGTATTGGAATAGCATGCATTAAATGTTACTTAAGGGGAAAATAAACAAGGTTACAAAAATGTTATTAAGACTGCAAAACTGAGCAACCACCAGTGATTGCCCTTGCAAACTTAATTCTGTGTTTCAGTTCACTAAATGAGGCAGGGACCTCCTGTTATCATGTAAAAAAAAAAGTCTATGTGACAGTTAATTGACAATGGTCTTACTGCTTCTCAGAGGAAAAAAAGTCACTGAAATACCTCATAATGAAATGTTCTAGGCAATCTAAATTTACTGATTGCTACTGGCTTCCCCTACAACTGATTATATGTGTGGGATTGTTAGAATAAGGCTTATAACGAGAAACCAACTCAACCTTGACAACAGAAAGATGTTAGTCTCTCTTTAGTTAACCTCTGAATGTTATGAATTATTGTGTAGAGAGATATTCAGTTGTAATGCATGCAGATCAAATCCTTGCTTTCTTTATTTTGCCAGTTGTTTACTCTATACCTATCAGGGGTTTTACACCATTGTGTGAATAATTAAATCATATTGTCTCTTATGTATGTCCATGCAGGACTGAGTATCAACATTTTCTGTATAAACTATATTATTTCCAAAGATATTTTAAACAATGTAGTTCTGCTCAGGGAGTTTTTTCCATTTTTTTTTCTCAAGCTCTTTCTATTTTCCATGGCAAGGCAATGCATTTTGTGATGTGTAGCAATGTGTATCTGGTATTTTAACACATGAACAGAAGGTTTGCTGCAGCAGTTAATTCAGTACTCAGTTTTTGAAAGGTAGTTATTTTGTAATCAGAGGTTTAGTAGACTTCTGAGGCTAGAAAAGTGAATCTGTTGCAAAACTACTTGTATTTTATGTGTAGATTTCTGCCTGGAATTATTAACTTTTCACTCAACAGGGACTTTTGTCTCAAGGCTAAGAAAAATTTTCAAAAGAGGTTTTTTTTTTTTTTTTTTACCAAACCTTTAAACACCTTAGCAACAGTAAAATTATCTTTATTTACTGTCCAACATGGCACAGTTTACACTCAACCATTTCTAAGTCATGCTGTAGGCTCGGTTCTCTACCACAAAAAAATCAAAATCTGAAATATGCCTTTCTAATACTGGCCTCAACATTGCATCATTGTGGGAGCCTCTCACTTCAGTCAGTGGTAGACAACGCAAGAGGACAGTTCTAGCAACGAGATTTGCAAATCTTATCTAGAAATCTGTTGGTGTTTTTTGTACCTCCACTGAATCATTGATTTTCTTCCAAGATAAATACATCAATGCAAGAGTTTTAAGGCTGAGGACATTACAGTGGTTTAACTGAGAGAATATATGTTAAGCCCACCTTTTAAATCTGAGCATTGAAAAGTAAGAAAGAGAAGAAAAATAGAAAAGGGTTTTGCAATCTCTTTTTTCCAAATACCTTGATAAATTCAATGTTATTTTTTAGTTGTCCTCATGCCATTCACTGAAAGGGTTTGAGGTTTGGTTGGTTGGTTGGTTGGGTTGGTTTTTTTCCCTATATTTCTAATGTTAGTAAATGTTAATACCAGTTCCGAAAGAACAAGCTTAAGCTATAATGTTGTGGGATCATATGTCCTGAAGATTTTGCATATTTAGGTGGGATTGGAAAGACAAAATGACTGAGTTGTGGTTGTCTACTTCATTGAAGACTTACAGTGATATTCAAATAGAACATAAACCAAGGAGAAAAAAGTGTTTTCAGTACTGAATAACACACTTTCTTGTCCTTGTTTTTATTGCTTATAGAGTAATGTTTCATTGAACTGCCATGCAGATTTATTGAATAAACAATAATCAGCTGATGTGCAAGTCAATTAAAAGTATTAAGACTGTAAACTTTCATACTGGGTCAAAAATTCTCCTCTGACAAAAAAAATGAAAGCAAGCAAGCAAAACAAAGAAAAACCCTACACCCAACATTATTAAAACAAATCTGTAAAGAGCTCCCTCTCAGAGCAATGCTAGTGGGTGCAATTGTAATATTAATGAGCTTTGGGAATCGATGATTTTAGAATTCCTAGCCTCTCAGCTTTGATCCATTAGTGGGTATAGATTCAGTGGGAGTTAGCACAATTGGGCAAAGGCTGCCTAAGTGGAAAATTGATCCTGGTAAGTGCTAGCTTACTTGCTTGACACATTAATGTTTCCCGTTTTAGTGCTTTGAACTTTTGCTCTGTGATAATGTGAGTTCAGGTCCCACTTGGGATGTTGAACTTTCAGTAAAGACTTAGAGAGAGCATGGGGGATCTGTCATTCCTTTACATTTAATTAAAAGGATAAGTTGAAACTAATGGAGAAAATATAATGAAATTACCATCATCATCGTCTAGCTCTGGAACTGGGAAATAGACCTTTTCTGTCACTTAGTCAAGGGAATGGTTGACTAGGGAGTTAAAGCAGGCACTGACAAGTATTGAAAGGTGCTACATTCAAAGTCTGAGCTCTTTAGTCAGTGTCTCACATTTTGCCCAGCCTGCCAGAAGAAAAAAAAAAAATTAAGGAAAAAAAAGACAAATCCAATGACTTTGAACAGAGTTTGCACCTCTAGCACTTATTAATCAGACATAATATAAATAAAATGAAATAAATGGGTACTTTCAAGAGCACCTTACAGACTAATTAAATGATTCCCTGAGAACTCTTGGGAGATGGGCAATTAAGTAATTTCCCAAACAGATAATTTGGAAAAGTTTGGTAAAGAGATGAACTAGGGAAAGACACACAGGGAGTCAAAGTTATTAATAGTGTGGAACTTCCCCAGGTCCCATACTGAGCTTAGTGTGACTGAATCTACAGAGAAAAACTGCACTTACCTAAAGTTATTAAAAAAGGCTTTTTGAGGAGGAAAACAGTATCATATTTAACAAGATTTACACATTCTCCTCCAACAATCCATTTCAGTGTCACAAAAAAAATTATCCCATTAATATCATAACACTTCCAACCCTCTGTGAAGTTAGCACTGTTGGTTGTGTAGGTGCTATCTAAGGAGTTTAGCTAGAAACACAAGATACATTTGTATAATAGAATCACAGAATGGTTTGGGTTGAAAGGGATCTTAAAGATCATCTAGTTCTAAAACCCTGCCATGGGCAGGATCACGTCTCACTAGACCAGGCTGCTCAAGGCCAAATCAAACCCGGCCTTGAACACTTCCAGGTAGGATGTATCCACCACTTCCTTGGACAATCTGTTCCAGTGCCTCACCACCCTCATAGTGAAAAGTTTTTTTCCTAATATCCAATCTAAATCTATTCCCTTCCAATTTAAAACCATTTCCCGATTTAACACCATTCAGGACAAAATTGCACAAATTTTCCAAATTATTTTGTAAAGTCAATTTGAACTTCCATTTTTTCAGCTGCTGAAGAAGGCACCAGAAATCTCCAACCAAGAGACTTCTAGTTTGTTTTGCAGGCTTCTTAGGTCTGGAAAAGCCTCGGAACTTTTGGATGTTTATCCAAGCTGAGATTTATCCATAACTCATAGATGTGCTATTGTATAAAAAAGGACCTAAATTTTTAATAAACTGGCCACTGGTATCTAGCAGTTCTATTTGTAAAATGGTCAGTGTCAAATGTCTAAAGGTTAGTAACATAAGGATTGGTACTTAGGTTGGTCATCTTCCTGGAAAGATGACTAGGGCAAATGAAAAGTTATATTGGATTACCCCTGGCATTTAGATGTCAATGCCCCAGGTACTGACGGATAGACATCACAAAATGAAAGTCTCCACTGCACAGAACTTGGTGCATCAGCAATTCCAAAAAGACAAAGCCCTTTATGTTTTGAAGGTTTATCAACATTTTAAATATATTTTTAATTCTGAAATAAAATCATTCAGCAGAAAGACATGACTGTTCATGTCCTGTTTTCCTCATAACTGCATTTCCTAAACTGAGTGAAAGAGCTGGATGAAAATAGGAGTGTGTGGGGAACGAAGAGCTTCCCTCTAGTTGAAGTAGGGGAGGTCCAGGAGCTGCTCGTAGGGATTAATGCACACAAATCCATGGGCCCGGATGGGATGCATCCACGTGTGCTGAGGGAGCTAGCGGAAGTGATTGCGGAGCTGCTCTCTATCATCTTCGACAGGTCTTGGAGAATAGGAGAAGTGCCTGAGGATTGGAGGATAGCCAATATCACTCCAGTCTTTAAAAAGGGCAAGAAGAAGGATCCTAGCAACTATAGGCCAGTCAGCCTCACTTCTGTCCATGTCCAAGCTGTTATGGAACAGCTTGTTCTGGATGCCATCACCAAGCAACTGGAAGAGAAGAAGGTCAGGAGGAGTAGTCAGCATGGATTCACCAAGGGAAGATCGTGCTCGACCAATCTCATAGCCTTCTATGATCTCATCACCAGCTGGGTGGAGGGAGGGAGAGCAGTGGATGTCATCCACCTTGACTTCACCAAGGCTTTCGATACTGTCTCCCATGACACCCTGATAGAAAAGCTGAGAGAGTCTGGGATAGTTGAGTGGACAGAGAGGTGGGTCAAGAACTAGCTGTCGGACCTAGCTCAGAGAGTCGTGATCGGTGGAGCTGTGTCAGAATGGAGGCCTGTGACTAGCGGTGTTCCCCAGGGCTTGGTGTTGGGTCCTGTAAGGGCTTTGTGCTGGGAAGCACAACTACAGAAAACAGCAACAAGGAAATTCCTTGGTACCAGCCACAAAGTTTCGAAAACTGTAAATCCTTCTATAGATGCCTGTCTTTGACTGATGGTGGGATGAGCATCCATAAATAATAGGATGCTTTGAAGACAGGGGTTAAAGGTGTTACATTTCCAAGGTCTGGACAAAGAATAGACCTTAGTATTAATCAACAGAAGCCTTGTGCAAGGAATTTAAGGAGGAAACATTTCCAAGGACTAAATCAACTTTAATGCCAGTTACAAAGGACCATTTGACACTTGGAGGTTGTTAGAAGAGATACCTCTGATAGTGACAATGTCCAGCTGGGATACTGGTGACTACGCATGCGTCAGAAGGAAGAGGTGAAAAGTTTAGCCTGATGAAGACTACAGGCCTTCATCCTGAAGACCCCCTGACGACCACCGCCATGAGGCAGTGTGCAGGCGCAGCTGGGAGGAGTTTATGGAAATGACTTCTTGGGACTAATTTGAATACGAAGCGGGACAGGTTATGCATATGCATAGGTGTTACGAATTCCAAACACCTCTCCTCTATAAAAAGTTGAGCAAAGCAGCCTTCAATGGAAGGAAGAAAAGGAAGCATGGAAGAAAAGGAAGGAAGAAAAGGAACGAAGGAAGAAAAGAAGGAACGAAGGAAGAAGAAAGGAAGGAACTTCCCCCACCTGACATGAAGTGAAGTCGAGAGGTCCCCCGAGTCGTCGCGGGAACCAGTGGTGGTAGCTATAACTTTCCTGTAACTTTAAACTCTTTACCTTTTTTCTCTTTTTTCCCTTTTCTCTCTAACTCTCTCTCTCGTACCTTTCGCAAATTTTGCTGTAATAAACTTCCTTATGATGCGGCATATGACCTCGTTTGTGTCTTAATCTCACTCTGGGAATTATAAAAGAATCTTGCCCCTGACCGGGCTATTCCGGAACGGGACAGGTCCAGTCCTGTTTAATATCTTCATTGTCGACCTTAATGAGGGAATAGCATCCACCCTCAGCAAGTACGCCAGTGATACAAAGCTGGGGAGGGGTGGCTGACACGCAGGAACACTGCACTGCTATCCAGAGACCTGGACAGGCTGGAAAGCTGGGCTAGGAGAAACCAGATGGAATTCAACAAAAGCAAGGTAAAGTCTTGCACCTGAGGAAGAACAACCGCATGTATCAGTACAGGATGGGGGCTGACCTGCTGGAGAAGAGCTCTGTGGAGAAGGACCTGGGGGTCCTGATTGACGATAGGTTGGCTATGAGTCAGCAGTGTGCCCTGGTGGCTAAGAGAGCCAATGGGATCCTGGGATGCATCAGGAGAAGTGTGGCCAGCAGGTCGAAGGAGGTGATCCTCCCTCTCTACTCTGCCCTGGTCAGGCCCCACCTGGAGTACTTAAAGCACTTAAAAAGTACTTAGAAAGTACTTAAAAAAGACAGGGATCTCCTGGAGAGTGTCCAGAGAAGGGCTACGAAGATGATTAAGGGCCTGGAACATCTATCCTATGAGGAAAGGCTGAGAGCGCTGGGGCTGTTCAGCCTGGAGAAAAGAAGACTGAGGGGGGACCTAATCAATGTTTATAAATATCTTAAGTGTGGGGTGCAGGGGGAATTGGCCAGCCCCTTTTCTTTGCTCTGTGGAAACAGGACTAGGGGCAACGGCTGCAAATTGGAGCACAGGAAGTTCCGCACCAACATGGGGAGGAACTTTTTCACAGTGAGGGTGACAGAGCCCTGGAATAGGCTGCCGAGGGAGGTGGTGGAGTCTCCTTCTCTGGAGATATTCAAGACTCGTCTGGACGCCTATCTGTGCAGTATGAGCTAGGGAGCTGCTTTGGCAGGGGGGTTGGACCAGATGAACTCTTGAGGTCCCTTCCAACCCCTACGATTCTGTGATTCTTTGTGATTCTGTGAAACAGGCTCTAATTAGTTTTATTTCAGAGTTGTCTCATCTATTAATCTGTTACCAAACTCAGAAAATTTATTTAACTCCCATTGCTCTAGAAATTTGTGGATGGTATAAGCAAAATTGACAGATTAGTTTCATCCCAGGAAAAGTGTCTGGACAAAAAGATTATGGAAGGAAAACAAACAAATAATCAAACGAACAAACAAAAGCATTCCTTTCTTATTTTATTGATAGATTCTATGGCAGTATGGGTTCAATCATGTTACCAAAAGGGTGTAAGAGCTGGGAGACTAACCTGTAGCTGTTGGCTTCTTGGTCATAGCAGCTTGCAATTCCTTAATTTTTACCCTGTGTGAAGTCCCACCACATTGAATGAGAAATGGCTCACAATTACATGGGCCACTGCCTCAATACTAAAAAGGGCCTCCTGCTACCATGCAAGCCCTCTTCCTAGACCTTTCCTCTGTGACATACGTAAATACCAAGAATTATCACCCAGTTTGCATGTCCCAACTGTTCATCTAGTATTTATTATCAATGTTTAGGGAGGAGTGGGGAAGAGTTTGCTCAAATTATTTCAGAGATCCTATGAAAGACACAGCACCACCACATGTTTAATCCGTACCTGCTCGGTAGAATAATTTGTACCTTTAAGGTTATGATCAAGACTAAGCTAATATTTATAACAGAATTTATTATTTTATTTATAGATTATTGCTAGGTGTTAAACATCCAGCTAAATGCTTTCCCAACCAAAACCCTCTGGTGCTGTTTACAGTGATGCTTAAGCAAAAACAGACATTTGCTTTGCATCGGGTGGTGTACTCCTGAAAAACAAACCAGGCTCCAAATAATGGATTTAGAACATCTCAAAGGGGAGCTGAGCCCACAGCATTATGTCTCATGATCAGACATATTCCTTCATTCTTCCTTTTCATCCCAGAACTTAACACAGGTTTGTTTAAGTGAAACTAACTAAATAAATAATAGAAAACAGTCTGGATGTCCTCTGCCCTCAACTCCCAGCTAATATTTGCTCACATAATCTGAAAGAAAGGCCAAATAGAGCGAAAATTAATTCCTGGTATCTGATAAGTAAGTGGGATTTATTTACACACATTTGTTTAATTCTGATCTTCTGCTTGTCTGCTAGTTCATCTGCTCTGTTTCACTCATTTCATGCAGCAGAGGGTTTTTCAATTATAAATCCAGGCAGCACAGTATATTTGAGCATTCTGTCAGCTTGATTTGGTTTTATGCCTGTAATGAATTTTAAACTCTCTCCTCAAAAGTCATCACGTACAATTTGGCAATAGAACTCTGTTGTTTCGTGGGATTACAAATAACTGGATAAACGGGAAAATTCTGAAGATAACTAAATCAATCCTACAGGCACTAGTGATGAATCCCACTAGACTGAGAAGAGTACAGAGCTACTTGTGAAGACAGCCTGCAAGAGTTAGACTTGTTCAGCCTGGAGAAGAGAAGGCTCTGGGATGACCTAATTGCATCCTACCAATACTTAAAGGGGTCCTACAGGAAAATGGGAGAGGGCTGTTCACCAGGGAGTGCAAGGATAGGACAAGGGAAAATGGCTTCAAGCTGAAAGAGGACAAGGTTAGGTTAGATGTTAGGAAGAAATTCACTATGAGTGTGGTGAGGCCCTGGCACAGGTCGCCCAGAGAGAAGTTGTGGAAGCCCCATCCCTGGAGGCATTTAAGGCCATGTTAGATGGGGTTTTGGGCAACCTGGTCTAGTGAGAGGTGTCCCTGCTCATGGCACAGGGTTGGAACTTCTCTTTCTTATTTAACCGCTTCATTTATTAATCAGTCTTTGATCATTGTTTAGATGCTACAATGAATATAGCTCTTGCTACTTGCTGCTATCTGTGAAAAGATAAGCAACAATTCGTTTAAATAGTTACAAATTCTAGGATTGATGATTTCAGCCACTGGAAACCAGGTTCCCTCTTTAGCGGCAAAATCATGCATGAGAAAGAGCGGGGCAAAGTGCCTACAACTTTGGTGGGGCAAAGGGCCCTTCTGTAGGATGAAACTATACAAAGATGAGAAGGTGACGGCATCGGGGCTGAGCAGTGTTATGGGGAAAACCAGGATGGGGTTCTCCTGAGGAAACTGGGTTTTTTCTCCATGTCATTTTTCTCACCTCAAGCTCCAGGAGAAGTGGAAAGTGCATGTATGCAACTACATGTGTGAGCAAATATATATTGTTATAAAACTATTCCCTGCACCTGTAAGGATTATTCAAGATCTAAAGCTGTGTTTACAATATCTGTGGAAAAGCTGTGAAAGAACTGAAGCAAAAAGCTTCATCAAAGGCAAATAATTAAAGCACAGCATCTAAGCAACAGTTATGCTGCCTCTGAAGTCTTTTTGTTTCCTGTGCAAATCTCCCCGCTATCCTATATATATAGTCTCCTCAAACACTAGAATTCCCTTGAGGTGTACGCAACATTTCACTAACGAGCTTTCTATAAGGTGCTAGAGGTATGAAATGCTAGTGAATATTCAGGGCAATATAACCCATTAAATCCCATGGCGGCAATTTGACAATGTCCTTGTGTTCCCTGTGCCAGACAAACAAGGTTGTGTTTTTCTTGCTAGACCTGTTAAATTTATTGACAACCTTAAGCAGTAGAAAATACACTGCTGTCTTGAAAGTTGGGACATTCCCAGGTTGATCATCAGTAAGTGGCTAGCGACCAGAGCAGCAAGACAAGTCTGCAAGAAATCAGGGATCACTGAACATTCAATACCTACTGGCTGGAAAGTGGATAGCTAAGAGCTTTGAGAAATCAGGTAATTAACCCCAAATCTCCCTGGTCAATAAAAGGTACTTGTGATGACAAGATACTCTGCTACATGCTAATGCTGTTATACCTTGGTCAAAATTAAGTAGCTCCTTTCTTCATCATGTGCTTTTTTTTTTTTTGGTGGCATAACACACACACACTAAAAATACTGACATCTTTACAATCTGTGTTTTTGCATGTAACTTTGAGTTTCTGAATGTGCATATGAGGGATTGAAAACATATTTTTCAGTTTATTGAGCTCTAAAGGCTTTATTTTATTTTCCTGAGACTACCATTACTCCAGCTGTTAGAGATGCCCTCAATGTACTTCTTACTGTAAACATGCAAACAGTTGCTGACTCTCTGATGGATCTAGAATGAGCTTTTGTACTGTCATATTCTTCTTTCCTGCACCTGTAAGCAACTCCTCGTGTTTCTTGATTGTCACTTCAGTTAAATCAATGGTCACACAGAAATGTTGAGGGAGACCAACCTTCATTGGTTTGGAGGAAGTGTCAAAGGTAGGAAAGTGGGACTGCCCAGAGTCCATCAGGATGGGCAGGAACAAGCTTGGTCTTGCCTCCAAGGACAAGACTGTCTGGGACTTTGGTAGTTAAGGTTCTGGGAGAGAGTGTGCAGCTGAGTGAGTTAACATTTTCCAATTGCTACATTACAGACGTACTCCATTTAAGTCAGGAAAGAAAATAGTAGATACATGTCCAACTTGGGTATGTGCCACTTTTTACAAAGAGTAGAGGAAGGCATGTTTCACAGTCTGAAAATCTCTGGACGGCTAAAAGAGCATAGGTGGTTTAAATGATAGCGTTAGATGATTAATTTTTAGGTAAAGTTACATGACTGGAATCCCACTGTTGCCAAATGAGCAAACGCAGGTCAGAAGAGCATGGTGTGAGTGAAGGCTTGTTTCAACAGACCCTTGTTTGCATATAGGACTTCCATTTACCTTGAGAACAGATGAAAGGAGTAAGTTTTAAGCCTGCCAGAGGAAGAAAGAGCCTGTCAGCAAATGTGCAAATAAAAGTATAGATGCATCCTGACAGCGAGAGATAAGTGACCTTGTCAGTCCTGGATTTTTTCACTAATAAAAATGCTTTTCAAATATATTCAGAATAGAAACACTTTTTGTATAGGACAAGATAGTACTCTACCTACAAAAGAGATATAGGACATGTATGATGATGCTGAAGATGATGATGCTATCCTCAGTAGATGAAATGAGACAACACATAGATGAAGGCAGATAGATCACCACCCCATCCCCCCAAAAGGAAAAAAAAAAAAATTGACACAAGAAGATAGCAGAGAGGGTAATGAAATAAAAGACGACAGAACCAACATGGCACAATGCAAAGTGCTTGGATAAGAAACAAGACACAGCTTAGGAGAGGAGTAAGTTTTGCAATACATCGAAGGAGGCAGTGAGATGAACTGAAAAAGAAGCGGCCTTTCCCTCCCTCTCTTCAAGGTTTTGAACTCCAAGTTGGATCCCAAACTTTTGTTCTCTGTATTGGTCAGATAAGGAATTATTCATTTGGTCTTTCTGCATATTTTTCAGGTGCCCAGTTGTCTGCGTGCTTTGGCGGGTGCTCGAGCTCTGCTCTCAAAACGTGTCCAAAGTAATAATATAATTTTCATTGGATACCTTGCAGGAATAGGGTCAATGAACCATCTGATAAAACCTGGCATGTAGTAAACATTCAATCCATTTAATGCCTAATTTTACTGAGGAACAAGCTTTTGAATGTATTTAGGCACCTGTATGTACTTTAGGTAAGTTTCCAACTTTAATATTCATGTATTAAGATGGAGATAACTTTTTTACTGAAATGTTAGTTATTCTGGTGACAAAATCTTACCTAAATTGGTAAATAAAACTACTGCTTCATCATTTACTGACATTGTTTTTTTCCAAAACTCTTATGGCATTATATACAGCTATTAAAATATGTCAATTCATGTCACTCATGTCTTGTTGCTCAGATTTGAGCTGGGATTTGCTGGGTTTCTTATTAGATTTCTATTCTATTTGGCTATTTAGCTGAGATGATGATGAGCTACAGTTCATGCCAAAATTCATTTGGTAAACTGGAGAGATCTCTGTAGATGTCTGCACTGGACATAGTCATGCTCAAGACCTTTTATGATTAAGAAAGAGAAACGAGTGCTTGAAGGGCATGACTCAGCATGTCCAGAACAGGTGAGCTGACCTGAGTCAGAAGAGACTCTATTTCTGTTCATGACTCTGAAAAAAGCCAATTTCAGCTGCAGACATCTCATTGTTGACATCTATGAGTAACTGTGAGTAATCCCACAGATATCCTTCAGGATTCACACAGTGACCTGCAGAAATTACTTTAAAATATTTTCCTAAATGAAGGAATTAAGACCTGATTTATTGGGTCAAATCAAAGGTCCGAAGTGGTTTGATATTCTTCTTTGTGATGTGTTTTTATTGCTTCCTATGCATATTCAAAGTTAAAGAGTTCCTAAAGGTATAAAGCTGCTGGAACTTCCACAGCTGAAACATCTAGCGAACGTAGTTGAGAAGACAGATGTTTTAGTATTAAATGGAGAGTATGGATTTGTTTTTTCTTATCTCTATTACTGAAAGTGCTATGAGTGGATTTTCCAGAATGGTGCTATAGAAACAAAGGTTGATTGATTAATTCTAAACCTACAGCTAGGAAATGTTTTCCAGGATTACTTAGAGGAAATGAACAACAGTCTATGAATAGAAGCAATTTACTGTGTGCACACTGACGGCCAAATTTACAGGGATCTGATACGTTTGGCTATGGCAGTGACAGATATGATAAAATGGTGACATCTTTCTAGAAGATGAGGATATCAGAACTGCAGACTGTCGTAGTGAGACTCCCTAATTATACCTTTCAAATGTATATGTCTATAGGAAACATGCGAGCGTGCATGTGAAATGCGTACAGACGTTGACTTCATATTGCAGCAAGCTCACTAAAAGCTAGTTCAGGTAAAATGAAAATATCTATCAGTCTCCTATTTGTCTTACACTGCAAGAACAGTAACCATGGGGAAGGCTTTTTAGCCAAAGCATAATGAAAACAATGAAAGTTCATAATTTTATTTCAGTGGTCTTTGAATCAGGCTCTACCTGTTTCTAATGCAGTCTTTCTGTTAGCAAAACAAGAGAGGACTGCTAACGGTTTTCTATCATATACCTAAGAGATTGGTTAGACATTAAATGCTTACACACCACGAAACTACAGGGAATTTAGCTGGAGGAAAAAATTATAAAGATGAAACAAAAACCTCCCTGAATTGTTCTTTCCCTCGTGTGGTCATGTGACTCAGGATATTGCTACTGCATCTGCATTTTTCACTCTTCCACTAATCTACTTACTTCAGGTGGCAGGTTTAGATATGCCCAGCATGTTTATCATGAGCCAGTTTTACTAATTATTTTTTTTTTTTTAATCAGAGTTAGACCAGTAGTTATTTTCTTGAATCATAGCAACTTGCTTCTAAGGCAAAAGGGTTGTCTTTTTTGACCTTGCTGAGATTTAGAAGAGGACAACTCCTGGCTCACTGACTTCACCCTCCCGCTATCAAAAGCACTACCTATTTTTGATGTCGTTTATAAATACATTGAACTTGATTTAATTTTGCACAGTGATGACACTACAGCTCTGGAACCTCACCCTTCTAAATGTTAGGCATCATCTTTTAATTACCAGCTTAATTTTATTATTGATAAATTTATGCCAAGATATTTTTGTGTCAGTTAAACAGTCCTTTTCCTTCCTAACATAAACACAGTTTTGATGTATTTAAAAGCCTACAGCTCCAGTTTAGTTATCTGAATTCAAACTTATGTGGGAACTGTAATGAATATAATTATTCCAAATCTTTGTAATACATGACAGAATATGCATTGGCATTTCCAGTGACCAGAAAAATAAAAATATTTTCATTCAGATCCCATATGCTTGGCAGAGAAGATAAAGATATATCTATTAAATCAAAACTCGAGGAGAGAGAGAAAAATAAAAACAAACCACATGCAACCGAGTATGCTTTAGTGTATTTCTCTATGTAGGAAAACTCTTCCTCAGGTTTACTGATAATGTGTGATTAAAGGTTTAAGAATAAAAATTCGCTTCTAGCAATACACTATTTCATGGTTAGTTAGCAATATGATGGACATTGAAAAAACAGTAGCATACACAGCCGTCTAAAAAAATGTAATGAATCTGCTCCTCTACTACAAAGGCATCACACAGCTCTCTTCCTTGCCTTCATAAAGGTATTGTTTTCTCATTTGCACCACAGTTTGCTTCTTTGCTTTCTTGGTACTGCTGTAGTGTACAGATGTGAAACACACATGATTGCTTTTATTTCCCTTTTTATGATAAAATATCCTAACTGTAAACTTTAGTTTGTTCTAATGAGGAATAGGGAATCACTAGTCCCACTTTTGCTAGCATTATCATGCCTGCAATTCTTTGAATACCTGTCCATTCTTGAGGCAAAATGTCTTAATCTGATTATTTTAAATGACATCATTGATTAACTGTGAATGAATAGGGTCATGAAATGAAAGGATATATAACATGTCATGGTTAGGCATTCAGGTACTCTGGCATCAATCAAGTTTCAAACTTCTGGTGTTGTTTTTCCCATCACCACCCTCCTCCAACCCTGCTTCGAGAGATATAGTGCAGTTCTGCTGGAGTCCAACGTAACACGGAACTTAACAAAAGTATCTTAGGCTACTTTTATAAAAATAAAATCCATTACAGTAAAGCATAAATCAGGACTTTAAAATAGATACCAAAAGCCTGATTTATTTATAAATAAAGATAAGAAGTAAAGCTCATTCTGAAAATACATGTAACCTGTTAACCAGGATTACTTCATTTCTTCCTACACTTCCCCTATGCACGTATTTCATTTGATGCACCTGTAATCTCTGGTTTAGGCTATAAACACTTTTTAGACAAGGCTTGTACTTCGGTTTGTATACAGCATCTTAGTATATTTAGGGAATAATAACAGGAAGGATGAACCTTTCTGAAATTAGAATCATAGAATATGTTAGGCTGGAAAGGACCTTTAAAGGTCACCTAGTCCAACCTCCCTGCAATGAGCAGGGACATCTTCACTAGATTAGGACTCTCAGAGCCCCATCAAGCCTGACCTTGAATGTCTCCAGGGATGGGGCCTCCATCACCTCTCTGGGCAACCTGTTACAGCAATCTACCACCTGCATATTAAAGAACTTTTTCCTCATATTCTACCTCCTTTTCCAGTTTAAAACCGTTACCCTTTGTCCTATCGCTCTATGCCCTTGGGAACAGTTTTCCCTCAGCTTTCATATAGGCACCTTTTAGGTGCTGGAAGTCAGCTATAAGACCTCCCTGGAGCTCTCTCCAAGCTGAACAAGTACAACTCTCTCAGACTATCTTTAAATTGGTCAAGTTGTTCCCTCTATAGAAAATGACACAAGGAAATGCAATTCATCCCATCATAGGAATCCAAAGTTAATAAAGATGAAACCAAACCTTAGCTTTTAACTAAGAAAGGACAGAAAGTCTGAAATACTGCACCAGAAAGTTTCTTAATTCCTGACCTGAATGATATCTTACTATTTTACTGCAAACCTTCATATAAATACATAAATATATAAACATATAAATAAATATGCATATATACATACAAATATTTATTTAGCTATTTACATTTATTTATTTTTTTTTAATTATAAACTTTCTATCACAGAATATAGCTATTGTCTTTAGGGGATTCTCCAATTAACCAGTGAAATGATGCTATGTCAATATTTTATGTAAGATTTTTTTTCCATGAAGTACATGTAAGAGTAGAAAAATTGCACTTAACCAGGTCATGTGCTTTATTGTTATGCAAGGTAAAACTTTGAAGCTGCAAGGTTAATTACTATAATTTGGAAAAAGACAGTATAAGTAAAATGCAGATGCCGTAATATCTATGTAATTAACTTGTAATTGCAGCATAATTGCACAGTGGTTTTGCTTTGCAGTAGATTGCTAAACTGGATTTATACAGTTACTTACGAATGGGTTTACACAAATTTTGACATCATATTCAGTTTATTTTTTGTGACAACGTTTCTTCAAATTATAAAATAGAGAGTGCATTTTTTTTAATTTCCTCCTCAAAAGAACATTTAACTGTATTTGTGTTATATTAGACAGCACGCAAAAGTTGTAGCAAGTTAAACATGAATCCTAAAAGACTTTATACATTATGCATTATTTCTCATAAGACATTGCTCATAAAAAATGCATGTCACTGGGGTTGATAAAGCTGTAAGCGATAGAAGGGAGACTGAAACCTAAAGGAAAAAATATTCTAATGAAATGTAATTAAATACGCAATAGGGTTAATAATCAAGTAGTTTTAAAGAAATAGTGGAAATGACACAACAATTCACTGTCTCATGTGATCTCCCCATATCGAGTTAGAAAGAATGATGGACAGCTGCATGACAAGGTGGAAGTATCTTGTGCTACAGAGGAAAGGAATTCTTCAAAACAATTTTTATTGGTAGATGTAATAGTTATCTCATGGAAAAGAAAAAGAAGAGAAGAAATCTTCAGAGTGTGCTATCCCATGAGCAAATAAAACCTACAAAGTGGCTACAGAGACTTGATTGAATGTTAGAGCAGTTTTAGTTAACAGTTTATCCATGAAGAGAAATGTTCATTGAATGTTTTGGGCTAAATAATATTCTCTGTGGAGAAATAAAACTGATTCTGGTCATAGCAGCGAAGTCTTCTGCCATTGCTGTGGTGAGTCCTAAAACTGTCTCCTTCAAAAACAGCTGACAAAGCAATTCTAGAGGGTGTTCAGAAGGTAACGGTGTTGTATCTCTAACTTCAGGAATCAAGCTAATTAGACAAATTGGAACAGACATCTGTGGGCATGTGTGGATTAGTCCCAAAGGTCTCTGGTATGTGCCAGTGCAGGGCGACCCTCCAAGGTGATGATGGAGGGAGTGGAACACCTTCCTTGTGAGGAAAGTTTGAGGGAGCTGGGCCTCTTTAGCTTGGAGAAGAGGAGACTGTGGGGTGACCTCATTAATGTTTATAAATACATAAAGGGTGAGAGGATGGAGCAAGGCTTTTCTCGGCAATGGCCAGCAAGAGGACAAGGGGCAATAGGTGCAAGCTGGAGCATAGGAAGTTACTTGTGAATATAAGGAGGAAGTTTTTCACTGTGAGAGTGACGGAGCACTGGAACAGACTGCTCAGAGAGGTTGTCGATTCTCCTTCTCTGGAGATATTCAAAATCCACCTGGATCTGTTCCTGTGTGGTTTAGTCTAGGTGATTCTGCTCTGGCAGGGGGGTTGGACTAGATGATCTTTCAAGGTCCCTTCCAACTCCTAACGTTTTGTGATTCCTGTGCTTCTGTGAATGCAACAGCAAACAAACGAGCACCAGAGCCATGAACATACAGGTAACATGAATGTGCCCAGCAGTATCCTTGGGCACAGGCCAGCCAGTGAGCAACAACCTGCTCCCTTGCCATGAAACAGCTAGCCTCCTGCATCCAAACTGCATGATGGTAATTTTCCTTATAGTGCTAATTTCCCAACACTACCTAGAAGTTGTTTGACAGAGTGTGGTTTGGCCAGCACAAAACCAACCAGAATGTCCTAATTCTTCCCTGGCAAGTGTTGCTATTACAAATATATACATATAGCATATAGCACAAGGCAATGTATTTACATAGTAAATTATTACTCTGATAAAAATATCATTGCTGTTGCTGGAGGTATTGTTGTTGTTGTTATTATTATTATTATTATTACATATATTGAGACACCAAGCAAGCAGTGTAAGTTTGATGTGTAATTTTAGTTAATTATTTTTAAGGAAACGGTTTGATAGGAACCGTAGATGTCAAAAATTAGAGTGAACAGTTCAAGCTGATATTTATATATGAAATTCACACATAAAAAAAAATGCTCTCAAATTAAGCACCATCTTACTCAAATGGATTAAGTCATCTGTGTACATCATCAAGTTGGCACTGAATAGAAGCTCAGATGAGCAACTTGTGGGATTTTTCTTGAATACCTAGTGCATCTGCAGCAGCAATGAGAATCTGGTGAGCACCAAAGAGCAGCACATCAGGCACAGGGGAACTCATGCTGCAGTCTGAGACAGCAGCTTTGGCAAGGTATTAACATCATAAGGTTACAATAGTAATACTCCACCAAAAAAACCCCCAAAATAATAAAAAACAACCAAACAAAACCCTACAAACCAAAAGAGAACCAGAACAAAAAAGAGGATGAAAGCTCTGTGAGGATGCCCATGCATTTTTAATTGTTGTACCCAGAGTTTCCAACTAAAATTTTCATAGGAATTCAGTGGAAAATCAACTTTATTTTAAACATTTGAGCTTACTATCAAGATGAGCTTGTACATTTAGCTATCTTGAAGATACCTTTGGAATACCTTGCTTTGGAGTGAACAAACTAACACTCCATCTGTCAGAGTGAAATTATAGGACCTCTTTGCCATCATATAAGTTTTTAAAGAATAAAGTCATCTTTAAAATCAGAAACTCATGAAGAAACTGCCCTTTGAAGAGAGGAAAAAGCAGACAGATAAGACATCATTGCTGAACAAACTATATTTATGAACGGCTCTGTAACTGATGTCTCCCTTTAACTGCGGTCATCACCCTCTCCTGTCACATCACACAGACACAAGAAAATAAACAGGCCTTAGAAACCTGATCTCCCATCAGGCAGTAATAGCATTAGCCACCTTTAAGCATTTTAACTTCCATAGCAGAAGATTCAGTACGTTCTTACAACTTTTTACCAAAACAGAAATCCTATCAAATAGGGTTTCATTTGTCAGGAAAAAATAGCAATATCTGTTAAGTATCTGTTAGACTAGTATGTTGCTGGAATTCAGAAGGAAGAACAGATATTAGTGTCCCACAGCTCAATACCATCCTAGCAGTTAGAGACTCAGTTATCCTTTTTAACTCTATCATGCCAGACTCTTGTAGCTTCTCACCAAACCACACAACTCAGACCATGCAGATCAGAACCCTCTTGAAACACAGACGTTCCCCAAAACTGTGTGTCCTGGAGTTCCTCCCTCACCAGCCCCCCTTCATGCTGAGCCTGACGTAAGTGCCATTATCTCTTTAGTCAGTCTGGGTCACCTGTCCTGGCTGGCTGGGTGGGACTCCATGCAGGAGCAGGAGAAGTGAGAAATGCCCCCTCCAACCCCAGCTAAGAGGGAAAACAACTTGTGAGGAACTGACCAAAACCCCCATTCCCCCAGTCTTTGCCCCTCCCTGTGCCACAATGAGGTGGAAGAATGGTAGGAAAGTATAACTAAAGTGAAGTCTGCTGAGAAGGGAGGGGTGGGTGGAGGTGCTTTAAGATCTGGTCACACTTCTCATCACCCGACTCTGGTGTCACTGTGTGGGCAGTATAGTGTAATAAATTAGAGTTTTCTTTCCTTTATTCTGTGTTGAGTCTGTTTTGCCCATGACACTGATTGCGGAATGATCTCTCCCTGTCCTTATCCCGACTCCCAAGCCTCTCAATATGAATTTTCTCCCTTGTCCCGCTGAAAAGGGGAGTGATAGACAAACTTTGGTGGGCATCTGGCCTCCAGCCAGGCCTAAACCACTACACAGACACACCATGAAAATACCAGTATTGTGAAACTGAAATTAAACCACATTATAAAAATATCCACATTTTTAGCAGGAAAATAGGATGCATATGCACTATAAAAAGCTGATTTTGTATCCTAACCTCATCATCTGTATCAGAATACCTTATTTAATGAAATTTACAGAAATGAGAAAGTAAAAATGTGGCAAAAGAGCTGTTATCTTCTGCTCTTTCCCGCTCTCCTTTTTTTTCCTTTGTTTTTTTTTTTTTCCTGGTGGGTGCACACATAATTAATTTGGTTCCAGATATTGATCTGATACAGCCATTCTCCATATCTGCTTAAGTAAAGAAAATGATGACTAAAGCTATCATTAGAATTAAATAGGGTATGAACAAAGATTATGAAAAGAAACACAACAAAAATTCCCTAGCAAAATACTCTAAGAAGGCTTTCAAATTGCATATACAACAATGGGAGAAATAAGAATCTAGTACATCTCGGTGTAAAATAATCATATGTCTCTTATCTATGCAAAATTATATGTAAACGCAAGGGAGACAATGACAGTACATATACTGTGATTTGATATATTAGCGGAGATGTATCTAGTACAAAATACCAATTATCATAAGTAAGCATTTATGTATATATTATTTATAATTCTGCTGTTTAATATAATGAATGTAGGAAGCTAGAAAGGACTAACTGGGTCACAAAGTCCAATTCTGGCTACTGTCAGAATATCATGATGTAGATGTTTAGCCGCCCAAGAAATAATGATAGACCTGCTACAAGGAGGCTGATAAACAAACCAGTTAGCTGAATTGGTGATCTGCTGGTTGCCATGACATGATTTTGTCACACCACCAATAAACAATGTTATTTTTCTGGGGAAATGCCTTGTTTTGGTTCTGTTTTAAAAGACCTCTAGCTAGTCCATTGCCCTGTCATTGCTGAAATCATCATTTTACAATAACAGGCACCAAACTAAAACCAACCAACCAACCAACCAACCAACCAAACAAACAAAAACCGGCACAACAAAACAAAGAAAAAAACCCCTATTGTAACTCCCCCAAACTTTTTCAGTGTCCAATTTAGAAGTTCTCTGACATCCCCTAAGATGCGACTGTCTCACTAGTCCCTCCTTATTCAGCAAGAAACATAAAGATAAGTTTGACTCCCCTAAACTGAACAATCAGTTGGCTTGATCATCTGCCTCAGTGCTTTTCTAGAATGACTATTCTGCATGTAGCTGAGTATTTTAGCACACTGAAGGCCTGAACTCTCTGGTCACTTCACAAATAGCCCGAGAAAGACAGCCTCTTTGTACAAGACTTTAAAATGATTAGGTTATGTCTGCCTTCCAGTCATACAAAAACCAGTCATCCAGATGCCTCTGAATTTCAGCTCTGGTAAATCAATGTGAAGTATAGATGAATGCAGAACAAATTCTGCTCAGAGATGTGTTGTATTTTTTGTATTTCTGACTAGAAATAAAGCCAATATAAAGCTGACATTTTCACAGAAAGAATGCTGAGAATCAGCATCTTCAATCATAATGGCTTCTTTAGCCAAGGCAACTTGCTTCATTTTTGTTTCATACAGTACAGCACATATTTTAATTCCCCAAAAATTGTATTCCCCTTCTTAAAGGTCCAAAATTATTTTGAAGCCAAGATAAATATGACTTTTCCAAGCTTCTGGGTTTCAAATAAAGTGTACTTTCTCATCAAAAACAGTTCCATCTACATTTTCTTTGCCAAGTCATCAGGATGTTATCAGTATTCACAGTCACCATCATAGCCTGGTGTGGGAAGGCCTGGGACTCCATAACCTGATCAGTCTCTTTGGGTCATGATTAGTTTTTGGAAAAGCTTTGAAAAAACAGCTGCTCGATTTCACAGGGCACATTCAGCATGACCATTGCTGTCCCTAATGTGGGGAGTACATTCAAGGGAGACTGCATCTGGCAAGTGAAATCCATAACATGACATTAAATAATATGGACATGAGAACAACTTATTCTTGATAAACAGATCATCATTACAGAAGGATAGTTTATTGTTAAGAAAAGAAAAAAAGCTATTTTGGACAGTAACATATATACTAAGGGAACTTCTTTTCTTGCTTTACAATTTAGACAAAACATAGTCAACATCAGAAGACAGTGTGAAGATATGGCATTTGTTGTTACAATTTAGACAAAACATAGTCAACATCAGAAGACACTGTGAAGATATGGCATTTGTTGTTGTTACTGGGCTCCAAATATCAAAAAGGTTGTGGTCTAGGGTGATTTAACTCACAGAATGACAGAGGATCATCCCTGGAGCAAAGTATCCCTGAAAAAATCTGTTCATCCAGTAGGTTCCTTTCCTCTTTCTCCCCCATCCCATTCTGTCGATGGCTACATACTTAGGAAAAACTACAAATGGATATCTCTGAAATGCAACACGGTTTGTTTTGTAATGGACCAGATGGCATCAAATGACAGCTATATTAAAATAATACATTCCCAGAAGAGGACACTTCTGTTCTTCTGGCAGTACCTGAATGACATACACTATCTATAGGTTCATTAAAATATCCAGAGATTCTCTAACTGTTCTTTCCTTTTTTTCTTTTTTTTTTTTTTAATTTTCCCATGGTTTTTTTGTTTTGTTTTGCTGTTGTTTTAAAAAGGAAGAGGATAAACAGATTCTTGTTCCTTTCACTGGCAGAAGCATCAATAATGTCACTTACATCTTCCATCAAACAGTCTCAAACAGCCTGGATTTATAATACTACAATTAGTCTTCATTTGATGATACAACTTTTTTTCTTTTGTCATATCAGGTGTTACGTTTATGTGTATGCTATATTTAGTGACATCTGACTGGGGTCCATGTGACAAAGGCTGTGTTCTCTTGCCTTGCCGTTTACAGAA
Organism: Laterallus jamaicensis coturniculus; assembly: GCA_022605575.1. NCBI lineage: Eukaryota > Metazoa > Chordata > Aves > Gruiformes > Rallidae > Laterallus > Laterallus jamaicensis. The sequence goes on along the minus strand of JAKCOX010000012.1, from coordinate 20,419,649 downwards.
ATCAAAGTGCTTTCATTCACAGCTACGTTTAGGAATCAAGGTCTGTAGAATCCTGGCAATAAAACATACTGAGGCTTCAATACATTCCTTCCATTTGTGGCTGAATGCCTTCTAATCACTGAAAAGCCTCTAAATAGACTCTATCAGAATAAAATAATGTTTTGTTTAAAGTCTGAAATGTTTTTTATTTTGGAAATCATGTGCTATTTTAGTTCCATAGTTCTGATTCTGTTCCATATTCAGCAGCAATTTATTTCTTAAGGAAGGTCTAACTTAAGCTCTGGGTGTAGGAAAATAATCAGCTGCAGTTTGTACAATTCTGCTATATGCTGTTTCAGGTGGGCAGGCAGGGACTATGCTCAGCCCCCAGAGGTTACATCCATTTTACAAAGATTACTTTCTAACCACTCTTTGAAAGCAGCATCTTATAAATCTCTGATGTTTCTCTAGCTCATCCAGCTAACAAGGAGGATTTTATTTTTACCAAAATGAAATAGTTCCCATGTCTTATCCTACCAGTAAACCCACATTTTGTCCTGTTCTTACACTTAATAAAGGTATCATTCTAAGTCCTGCTAAATACGAGTTTGCAAAATCAGCCTTCTCTCTCTTTCATGCTAATAACAGTTTGCCGCTCACAGTTCTGGCTACAGAAACAGCCAGAAGTTACTTAAACATTACTTGAAAGATATAAACTGGTATGTTTTAGAAACAGTGGATTTAAGTCTTAATTTTCATAATACAAATTCAATCAAATGATGTAAAGTTTATATAATGAACATATAAATCAGGCAGAACACTTTGATATGTTTACACTCAAAACCACATTTCCATTTTCACACATTACACGTAAATTGCCAGATATCAGGATGCTGCTAAGAACTGGTAATTCAGAAGCTGTAGATTGATTTAGTTCAACAAAGAGTAACTGTTTTCTCACACAAGGATACAGAAACATCACCTGAAATGTATGTATGCGCTCTGAAGCACAAACTGAGAGCAAAAGATTCTGAGCATCTGCTAACAACTGTTGGGAAGCTTGGTTTACAGCTTGGATATAATCTATCAAACTGCATCAATCAAGTTAATTTACATGCCAAGATGTAATGGAACGTGACCTACACAATTAAAGACAAGAATATAATATAGCCGCAAAAATGCATTCTTGATGATAGTGGGTAAAGAAACTGCAGGTTTCGTTTAACTCTGAAAATATTGCTTGATTTTTTTGAGTATTTTTAGGATACAACATGCTTTTCCCTGCAGTTTCTTTTTCCTAAATTTTGGCTGTTCCTGCCCAAATTTAAAAGGGCATGACTAGGGCTTTTAGCACTACTGCACTACGGAGGATTTAATTTGCAATTAAATAAGGAAAAAGAAATTGATAGTAGACAACTTTCTGTAAAGAATGTGTTCTACCATCCCATAATACAGATTGCAGCCTACAGAAGGTGGATAGTATTGCTCACATTTAAACATATATACACATACATAACCTTAGATAATTTCATTAGATTATAATCGATCAATGGTGACAGACTTCTTGACCAAACCTTCACAAAAGCTTCATTGCTTTATTCTGCAGCCAAACCCTTAATGAACTTGTGACTGGACATTGATTAATATAGTAATGATACACATGCCAACACCACCTGCAGAAGGTCATCCCAGACAGCAGCAGCCATCAAAACACAGCACTGACTAATGCAATGGTAAACAGACTAAATCGACGAGATTTGCTTGAAAATAGACAAGTCTTTTGTGTGACAGGAAGGAACCTGTCAAGATTTGGTCGCTCCTTACATTGCTCCTTATACACACATTGTTCAGTACATACCTCTGATTTTTTGTTATTATGTGTATTTATATGCATATGTCTAAACCTTAAAAAAAACCCAAGACATTTGAACAGTGTTTCAGCTATAAAATAATTGCTTAAAAATCAGGCGGTTTTCTGATCAGTAAATAAGTGACCAAAGTAAAGGAAAGCAACACTCCAACACCTTTTTTCTCATACCAGTGTACTGCAAGACACGGATGTGATGAGTTATACAGAGGACCGAGCAGACTGCTAGACTGACTCTGTGCTGTTCATGCTGGTGGTAATCCCAACTCATGGAGTTTAAGAGGTTGGTAAATCCATTTGTTTCTGAGTACTGGGCTCCCATCAATCCTGTGCTTATCTTAGATTTAATAATTTGATTGGATTCACAACGCCGCTTATTGCAAGGCTTCGCAAAAGCGCTTACAAGAGATAGCCAGATCTGCTCCCGCTGGTTTTTGTTAGTATTTGTGCACTCCATTCCCTTACAGTGCTGCAAGTTTATGCTTGTAACTCCTTGCCTTCTGTATCATTTTATCTTGATACATGAACAGAACCTATTCAAATCCAAGATGTACAAGGAAATGCATCTCAGTGGAAAACAACGCAACCTAGAGATCAATTCTGAAATTAGTTGTTGGGAGTGGGGGATGAAACACTTCCAAATCCCGTAAGTTTTATTTTCTCTGAGAGGGAGTTAAGGGTCCTAGCTTATATATCTGTTTTTCAAATTTTATTCCATCTGTAGAGTGTTCGGAATCCAGATTTAGATCCCCAGGCCTTAAAATTCCTGCAGGGTGAATTTCTCTACAAAAAGAATTGTTTTCTGTAGAAAGGCAATCTCTTCCCACAGGCTGGTAAAATTTAAATCTCTGATAGCATCTCTAACAACAAACCAGAAAAAAACCCACAGGTGCTGTTATAGGTAAATACGCTGCTGTAACAACAAAGTCTTTATGGCATTAAAAATGCAACAAACAGCCTTGAATTTCTAAACGAAATATAAATAAATAATACAGAAAGAAATTTTCAGGCGCTGCTTCTTGAGCCTTGAGAGGTTACGTGACTATGAAATTGTAAAGAAATGTGAAGTTATCTCTGTCTTACCTTAATTACAGCTTTTCAGCAATGTCCTAGAAACAAAGAACATACCATGCTTCAAAGCGAGGAAATACATCCATCCTTAAAAAAAAAAAAAAAAAGGATATTGGAAAAAGGTCTAAGATTCAGAGTTTGTTTCCCTTGTATCACCCTGGAATTTAAAAGTAACACCAAAATCATGTTTGGTGTCAGAGGAAAGGAAGTTTAATTATATTTTCTATGAGGAAATCATAGTCATGTGAATCATTTAATTAGCGTTAAACTGAGAAGACAACACAACAGCACTGAAGGCCCTCCTTGTGTCACTGGTTCAAACATCTCCTAGAAAGTGGACATCATCTTACATCATTGATTTAGACAGCAGATTTTCTGACCTCTTATCATATGAGATAATACATTGCACACTTTTAAAATTATAAAATAAATGGTTATATTTGCCTATACTAAAATCTGGGACCCCCCTATTGCTTGGCCAAAATAGTGTTATATACACTCAAAGGAAAAACCTGATTCAGGTATACATAACTGTATTAGATCATATATCTTCAAATACAGCAAATGTTTGCCTTTTTTATCCATCCCATTTCCCACCAGACCAACAAAGATACTCCAATCGCTTAAAGATGTAATACTTAACATTCAACACGCACATGTATTACACACACATATATATTTACTAATATATACATATATATACTCAGTAATATAGATTGGATATATAAAGCTGGAATATTTAATTTCAAGCAAGGACACTTCTGATATCACTGTGTCTTCACAACCTTCTAAATCACCATAGGGAGATGGTTTTGATACAGCAGCAGAAGAGAAAATCTGATACATGATTTTCCCAGATCTTTGTGATAATATATATGAATACAAGGGAGGATAGGATGTGAATAATCCAGCTTCTTTTTTAACTGAACAGACATAAATCAATGAGCAATCAACTGTTGGCTCTAGGACCACTGAGGCAAAGAGGACAAAAAACTCACCCGCCTACGGACTCCCTTGGTTTTAACTGTTCTTTCTGTATTCTGGCTGACTGCATTAAACACATCAATCATTTTCTTTTTTTCTTCTATGGACCAAAGGATAATTCACTATTTTCCCTGAAATTCTCAGAGCAGAACCTGGTTGTTCAGTTTTGGCTGTTTGTAGTTCAAAATAACAAGAACTCTTAACTGCTTAAAAAAATCCAGAAATAATACTAGGACATCTCATTACCAGACATTGCTGAAATCTGAGGCTGAAATGAGAGATTTTGATGCTTTTCACTCTGAACCTAAATTTGATCTGGGACCTGGGCCTCAAAATTAACCATCCCAGCACCCAAGCATTAGTGCTTATCTAAAAACAACCAAGCCTTCTCAGTAGTTTAAGCTCAGTCACCACTCTCACATCAATGCTGGTCATTCAGAATAAATTAATAGGTAAAGGAGACTTCTGCAAGTAGTTGCTTCATACTTCTGTCTCTGCTTCCCAGCTGTTATGCTTTAAGCAGCAGACTATTGAAACCCAGTAGTGACAACAAGAAAAAATGACAAACTGCCTGAAAAAAAACCCAGAAGCTTCAATTTACAGTGACAATATTTGTCACTGAAGTTTTTTGAGTTGTCCTTCACACATAAAGGGGCAAGCCTACGTGTTGCCTTTGCATTCAATAGGAAGGTGATGAAGGTAAAAAAGATGAACCAGAAAAGGAAACATGTCTAGAAAAATAGTTTTCTTCTACAGAAAAATTATATTTTTTCTTCTTAAAATTCGTGCAGTTATCTGATAAAAATATTTGAAGTTGTTATACTGTTTTATTCATATATGCTACATATATGAATCATGACCTTGTCAAATTATTATCTCTCACTCAAATAAGCAGTCTGGAGATTAGAGTTGGCAGTGTAGACTCAGAAAAAGAGTAACCCTGATTTAGTCACATGCTAAGATATTACCAATACATAGTACATGTCAATATATCCCCATAAAAACCCTCTTTACTCAGGGCGTTTGGCCCCAGTTTTCTCTTACCAGCATTTACAAGGTTACTGACTTTCATTCTTTTATTAATTACCTGAAAAGATGCAACATAACATTTAGGAAAATGTATAAGAAAAGCATCTCAATAAAATGTGTTCTTTATCTTGCCCTAACACAAATCCTAGACATGAATAAGGATAGGAATACGCACTCAGGAATGTGATAGAGTTATAATGATTTAATGAGCGGCAGCTTATCAGATGATTTGCTATGAATTACTGTTTGCATGATTTTCAGCTCTCTTCTTGCAGGTTAACATAAAACTTCAGATGTAAGAGGATAGTTTAGCTGAAATAGCTTGACTACTCTGTATAGCTACAGGTGAACATGCTGACAGTTATGGGGGCTTAGCTAAGAGTAAGGTGCATTTTGTTAAGCCAGTGTAGCTGAAGCCTGTACTTAAGGGAAACAGATTCTTTTTTTGTTCTTTTTTTGTTCTTTTTTTTCTCATCATTTTACTCTAGCTAGCACTAATAAGAATGAAAGAATTGGATCAAAATGACTCATGAAACCTAGGGGGTTTTCCTCTTTTAATTTCTACCATTACATTTTCTTCTCTCTAATTTCTGCTGCTCTGACAGTGCTTTCCTCTTTTGACTTGCTCTTAAAAGTTGACCTTAGTTGCTTCTCACACCGTGGGGACTACATGGCTGTGCACCAGTTTAATGTTAATGAGTAAAAAGCTCTAAAGTCTAACAATAATTAGATGGGCACTTGCAATTGATGAGCACTTGGGGGAGAATGCTGTTCTTAAACTAAGAGAAAAATAAAATTCTTCACTGGGTATGGAGCAGAAAAAGATGAAAAATAAAATGAGACAAAGATTTCTATCAGAACAGCTAAGGAAAAAACCAAATACCTAAATATATGAGCTTTGAAGACTGTTGTTTAGACATCTTGTTGTACCTACAGCCATGGAGTCCTCCCTAGAACACTAGATAGTCCTTCCAATAATTTGCATTCACGCAGAATGTGAAAGGAGAGATGAAGCATTAATTATACACATAAGTAAAAGTATGCCATATATATAAAAATAGGCATGCCAAAACAACACTGTCTTCATGTGGACGGCTACGTACAGAGCTGGGCTTAATATCCAGAGAGATGGCAAACACCCCTTCTCTGCCTCTGATCTCCTTGTAACCACTCCACTGCTTTTTCTGATGCCCCTGTTAGGGTAGCCCTTTCCTTGGTGATGCTTCTTGTCACATGGTAAGGAGTCAATCATGGTAGATTTGACTAAGCAAACTGGACTTTGGTATTCTTATCCAAAGCTAAGGACACATGAGACATGACAAGTTAAGGACATGTGAGACATCCATCAAAGTTAAGGACACATGAGTGATGTCATGTCTCATGTGTCCTTAACTTTGCTTTTACAATAGGAAAATATATTAATTGTGCTACCTTAAAGTGAGTTTTACAATTCAGAGATGAAAGGGTGCTCCCTCAACTTAGACTGCAGTTGCTATCTGACCTGATGAGCCCTGTAACATACACATATGAGAAAAAAATATAAACAAATGTGTCATGTTTCCTGCCGTACAAGTGGAGATTTCATTTGATGATACCTTTCCATGACTCCCAAATCATGCTTTTTCAACACAGTTGAATCTTTTGATTAGTTTACAAACAAGCTGTGTCTGCAGTGAGGTCTTGGTGCAAAACAGAAGCTCCAGCGTTGCACAGCAACCAGGGAATGTCTACCCAGGTTGCACACCGCCCCTCCTCCTCCATGGCTGCAACTCATTCTGGTTGATGAACTTTCCTGACTGTATGACTTAGCATGTCAGTAGATCCTATCTCCTTATTACCTGCCCAATGGTAGAGTAAGTCACCATGGCTCCATGCTCAGAAATCTTTATCCAAAAAAAACCAAACCTTGTGAAGTTTGTTTGATGCTACAGGGCATATGCATTCTAAAATTATTTCAACTTCTTTCTCCATAAATCTCAGTTATATAGAAAAATTCATCCAACTATCTATTAAAGGAGTTCAGAAGTCATTCAAGATGTCATTTTTTTGCATGATAACATTATATAAATGGCAAATACCAGTCCCAGGCAACCTCAGTGCTTGTGAGAATTATATTTTCCCAGTCTGCTTTCCAATTTTTTTCCCCTCTCATTCTCTTTGGAAAGTTGAATGGATCTTACATCCCTAAGGAGCAACTTTTTCTTGCCAAGGCCTATTTTGAAGTAAGAACCTGTCAATCTTTCTGGGTTTTCTACCATGATGTTCTAAAGTTGACAGACTAAAAACCAAAATAAAACAAAAGTGGACCACTCAATAACATCCAGCATGGTTTTGCCCATAATGCAGATTTTAAAAGATCATAACTTTTTATCTGATTGCTGTGTAACCCAAAATCACTCGTGTAGTAAACTTTCTTTTACAATTTATTTTTCTTCATAGTCAGATCAACATTTGCCATTGCATTGCAGTTCTCCACTACATTATATCCTTGCTGCTCTAGTTTAGTCACAATCATTAGTGGGTAAACTCTATTACAGATGCTTCTATAAGCATCTTAGTGGTGAGGCTGAAAATCTAGGTCAATTTTTTCACTGAAAAGTGAATCAAATTTCTTTCTGATGATATTGGAAAGTGTGATAGGGAAAAAAGCTCTACTGTATACCTTGGTAAACTTCGATAGACTCCTAAACCTTGATCAGCATTACTAACCAACAGCATGAAATCACATACGTCTGTGTGCAGAAGCTACTAATAAATGCTCATCCGCCTAATGCTTCATTACAGGTTGGGGCTTATCGAATCTAGGAACTATACACCACTCTCATTTACTGCTGTGTATGTCCAAAT